>CP125979.1:110689925-113189925 GCA_030063025.1 Avena longiglumis
ATTCTACACATTCATCGATGATCATATCGGATGAACAACCACGATGCCGTGGATTCAATCAATCCCCATATATATATATCCCTTCTGCTCGCTGAGAGTGTTTTACTTGCCCGAGATTTGATCAGCTTGCATCGCCATACCTAGTTCAATCTCGCTCACAAAGTTAGTACTTTACATTTCATTCTCGTAATCCGATATCACTTTGTGATTAACTCCTTAACCACATGCTTGCAAGCCGTGTTTATATCGGGACAATGAAAGTGGGCCCAAGCATATCTTCCCGATTTGGGAGGGATAACCCATCTCGAAGCTACATACAACCCAACAAACCTTTCCTTCCGATCACCGAGAGACAATCTTTATGATCACCCTCTCATAGGATGGACGCTGTTGATGACCCTGAAAGCTTTCTTTCCTATACCGTGGAGTTGCATTATCTCATGGTCTAAGGAATACAATATTTGATATAAGAAAAGCCGCTAAAGACGCAAATACGATGACATCGATCTAATTGTTTCGCTTTTAGTTTGGTATGTCTGCATCATATCATTCTCCCAATGATATGATCTCATTTATTAATCGATTAACTTCATGTCCATGGTTAGGAAACCTTAACCATCATTAATCAATGAGCTAGTGTCCATGAGGCTTATTTAGTGTGGACGGTTTAAGTTGTTCTTTATAAAACCACACAAGTATTAAAGTTTCCGCTAATAAGCAATTCTAGCATGGAATATAAAACATTATCATGAACAAGAATTATAATAATAACATCTTTATTATTGGCCTCTAGGGCATAATTCCAAATGTATATGCATGGATCTCATGGTCGGGTTGAAATTAGGTTACTATGTATCGTAAGCATATAGCAATCAACTATTAAAAATGACTTGATGTTTATGCTATACGCTTATCTATAGGAGTATGTCCACCATATCATTCTCTCTGAATCGATATGATCTTGTTGTTAATAATATCTCAATGTTCAAGTGATAGGGAAACCACAATCATATATTAACCAACAAGCTAGTATTATGAAGAGGCTTTACTAGGGACTTCCAATTTAAGCTTACAAATCACACAAGGCATTAATGTTTCCATGTTAATACTATTATAGCATGTGAATGTAAACATTTATCATATAAAACACAAAGATATAATAATAACTACATTTATTATTGCCTCTAGGCATATCATTCCAACAAAAGATGCTGTACTCTAGACTCCATCGCTCTGAGAGCGATAAAGCGCCTAATTCGGGATGACTCCTGCGATTTATGTAGGGGTTCCACATGGTGACTGAATTTCTTTCGGCCGCTCTTGCTTGAGTCGCAAGATGAACCTCTCCTTCGGACGGCGATTTTGGGCGCAATTGCCTGGTTTACCGGTGGTAGTTATGCGACTCGGCTGCAATAATCACCGCTGATCGAAGCCGCCGCTATGTCTCGGTAAGCTTGCACGAGTGTGTAAGATGGCATCTTCGAGGCGTACCGTTGCGGATTCGGCTTTCATTATGGCGAGCGACGCACCGGGGCCCGGGTGGCGCATTTCGGGTCGGTAGCATATCGCCGCCCGCACCATGAAGAATGGCGCAGTACGCCGGTGGAGTCAAGCGCTGCTTGGTTGGTTCGCAAGTCTATAGGATGGAGGGTAGCATTTTTCTGGCTCCAGTTCGCAACACTCTGGCCCGAGTAGGGCTCATGAGGCGCTTTCTGATGCTGGCAACATTAGGCCGCTGGCCTTTTCCAATTCTTCCGTTTCATTTGGCGGGTAAAAGCGCCATATAGAGGCGAGGTATGATGTTGGATTCCGAGGCCTTCTGCAGTAAGTCTTGAATTCTTTTGGAGATGAAGTTCGCATCCATCATGTCGGTGATGATGCTATGCGGTATGCTTTCTAACTCAGAGACAATGGATTCAAAGAACTTGATGGCAGCTTCTTGCCTTTTTGGTTAGTGACCATCATTGCTTCGATCCACTTGGTGAATTTGCTCGACTTTATCATCAGAGGTGACGTGTTCCTCCTTTCATGGAGGACCTTAAGGGCAGCTTCACGATCATGTCGCCTAGGCCCCTATTGGGCTAAGGGTCAGGCCAAAGGTATGGCCCGAAGCTCGAATTCCCGGGTGCTTTGTGATTCTGACGATGCCCTTTGTGATCGTTTCATGGCGGCTGTCACACAATAGAATCCAGCTCATAGATCTTTTGGCGCACAAGCGGGAGCTACCGCTGCGCGATGGCCGCAGATGCTCCTCAGCGGATGTTCCTTGAAGTATGGAGCTTCACCCACACCGATGGTGACGCACCTTTGTAGTAGTACAATCTTTAAACGCTGCGCCAGGTACAAATTTCTTCGCCATTGATGATGGTGAAGGCTTTGATCTGCTGGTAGGATATGCTACCGCCATCATTTGGCGCCCCATCAAGCACGCAGTTCCCCGCCTATCAAGTTCGAGGTACGGCCATGTCCAGTTTCTTCGACCGCTATGACTCAAATCAGTCGACTGCATAAACTCTGGTGGTCCAGCTTTTTTGGGTCCTTCTATGACCTTCGGGTCAAGCATATCCCCGAAAGTGTTCTGCTTCTTCGGGTGATCCTTGGGGAATTTCCGCTTGATGGATGGCATGCGATCCGTTCGAGGAACACACCGTGGCACCCTTGCGCAGTGGAGCCGATGTTGGTGAGTCTTTCGCCTTCCTCGCTGCTTTCTATTCCAACGCGTCAAGCTCAGTACCGCCGAATTCTCCTTAGAGTGCAGAGTGCACCAGGCTATCATATTTTTCGGGCGCAAAGCGCCAGACTCATTCATCGCTGCTGGATTCGACCAGATTGGAGTCACCAGATGACCAGCGCTGCTGGCGCCTGCAGATCTTTGCCATCCTCATGCCGTGGATGAGGGCTTCAGATTCGCCTCGTTGTTGGAAGCTCGGAATTTCATCCGGAGGACGATTTTCATCTTGTCGCCTCAAGGGAGTTCAAGAGGACCTCGGCTCCTTCCCAAATTTTCACGCTTGGAGCCGCCGGCGCATCGCCCATGACCGCAACATGTCTAGGGTGTCCGGCAGCCGCAGCCCATCCAAAGGTACCAGGAAGTCCGGAGGACCTCCGAGACTTGATTAAGTAGTCGTCAGAGATGATGTCTAGGTGACACTGATGTCCCATTGTACACATCGCTGGCCCCGTGGGCCTCCGGATTGTTCAAGATGTTGTTTAGGGTGCTTGCTGATCTACCATCACCGGTGCTCGGAAGTAATGGCTCAACTGTCGAGCCATCATGAACACACCGTAGGCGAGTTTCTCGGTAGCGAGGGTATCGCTTTGTTGGTGCCAATACCGAGGTAGTAGATTGGGCGTTGGACCCTATGGGTCTTGCCTTCGTCGCTTCAACCACCACCACGCAAGTTACCACCTTCGGTGTGTGTGGCTGCTATGTACAAGAGTAGGGGCTCATTTTGCCCTTGGCGAACTAAGCCCAAGCGAGGTGGAGAGCAGCCGCTGTGTCTTCAACGCGCCGTCCGCCTGTGTCCACTGAATTTATCTCGCGGTATAGCAGTTGGTAGAATGGCAGGGCCTTTCTCGCCCATGGCGCGGCTCATGAACCTCGCTTAATGCCGCTATTCGCCCGCATGAAATACCGGACACCCTTGAGGTTTTTCTTTGGCTTCCATGGCCATGATGGCCCGGATTTTCTTCGGGTTTGCCTGGATCCCTCGATCCGGAGATGAAGTACTCTGCCAGCTTGACCCGATGGCGGGGACAATCGGGCGACTTTTCGTGGATTGAGCTTGATCCCAGAGGTTTCGGTCAGGTTATCGAACGCCTCATGCGAGATCGCCGATGAGCCGTTCTTGCCTCCTCGGTTTTGGTGACTATGTCATCGACATTGACTTGGACGCTATGCAATTTCATCTGGTCCTTGAGGCATGCCCGCATGCATCACCGACACGCGGCAATTCTCTCGCGTTTTAGCCCGGAAGGCATTGTCTTTGTAGCAGAACACACCGAATCCGTTCCGGTAATAAACGCTTTCTTAATTCACCTTGAGTCGAACTGGTTGTAGCCGGAGTAAGCGCCAAGGAAGGAGAATTTCGTCGATTCCGGCGTCTTCCAATCGATGATCCGATCGATCCGAGGAAGGGAAGTGGTCCATGTGCTTGTTCAATGCCGATTGAAGTCCACGCGACATCCGCAGGATGTCCATGCCTTCTTTGGGGACCATCATCGATTAGCGAGCCACTCGCTTTTGATCTCCCCTAATGAAGTCTCGCAGCGAGTAGTTCTGCTTAATTTCATCCCGATGGCTTCATTCTGGCCCTGGCTCGGATAATCTCCTGATGGACCGCTTGGATGTGCTTGGTGTCCGGAAAACGTTGAGTGCGTGTTTCATGAATTCGACTCGAACTCCCCGGCATGTCCGCAGACACCAAAGCTAAGATTTCTGGCCACAACATGAAGGAATTCGACGAGCCGCTTCCTATGGCGGGGCTGGAGGTCATGGATAATCAGCGCCGGGCCTTGGAGGCATCTCACGGTCAGGACCTGCACCTTCTTTTGTGTTGACGTGTGAGTCAAAAGACATGTCAAAAGGCGAGCTTGTCGCGGCGACTGGGGTGCCCTACAACCTGCCACCATGGAGCCTTACGAAGCCTATCATCCCCGCATGCCGAATGACCGTGGAGATTCTCAAGTCCTTGTCGCAGTTGGTCCGACCGGGTAAGCCTCCCGTGTGGACCGTGATGACGCCTTCTGGGTCCTGCATCTTGAGTAGTAGGTATGCTAATGTGGGAAAAAAGCCAAGAACCTTATAATGCTAAGCACGCCCAGGATGGCGTGATATTGTGATGGGCTACCCACCACTTCAATTCGAGCCGCCGTGATCGAAGTTGTCCCGGCCACGTCAAGATGACAGCCGAGGACATATTTTGCCCGTGGGGAATATGCCTTTTCCTCGGGGACGATGCCGCGGAACGCTAGGTCTCGACTCGCTCCAGTCGCGACAATGGATCCGTGATTGTTGCTAGAGTACTTGCAAACATCAAGTCAATGACGCCGCCGTCCATAAGCAAGACGCGGGCTCATCTCGAAACTCTTCGACCGCTACCGGTAGCACCGGTGGCAAAGCATGACCTCGGCGTAGGGATCTCGGCAAGGGTGATCCGAATCTGACTTAAGGCATGATGCCGCAGACCTAATCACCTGAGGTACTTTAGGATGGCGGGTGGAGGGTTGCCGCGACAGTCGATCCGACGGGTGATTTTCTTCTCGCACTCGCTCGTCGGCTGCCCCTCTAGATCATCGCGTTCTCATCTGGGGGATACCAAAGGCTCCCAAGTTGTTCTCGTACTGGTGCGATCGGGTTGGTTCGCCTCCTTGCAGTGGCGGGTGGAGGATTCTTATGCGCTATTTCACCAAAAGTGCGGTGCGTTCTCGAATCCGTGGGGTGGAGCTGTTCTTCATCTCTGAGCCATGTCTACTGAAGCTTCAAACTCACGCATTCCTCCTGAGCATGTGGTCGTTGCTCTCTTCTTACCATCCCCGCTTGTCGATTGTAGAAGTACGGATGCATACGGACCCAAAAGTGTTTTCGTGATGTCGAGGGGCTTTCGTTATTTTATCGCCATCGCTGCTAAGCCAATGGACAGTTTGTGCTCGGCGTCTCCATCGCGAAGTTGCCTCTCGCCAGTATCCGCCATCGCTATGCAGCAGCATCATTAAGGCGCGTATTACTACAAGAAATGTCAAACTATGACGCTTTGGTAGTGACTGAATGAAATCAGCTTGTACAAATTCTATGACGATTCTACACTAGATGGTCGTAAGCTATTTGGGGAGGGCTAAATCCTTGATAAACTATGGTATACCTGTGAAAAAACGCCATAATTTCTAATATGGACAAAATCGCCATAATTTCTAGTAGAGGTTGAGATATTAGAGAAGGTCAATATCACCGTAGGATGTAAAACATAATGAATCTGATGGATGGTGAAGCATGGAAACTTGTTGTGTGATCGTAAGACTCCGGCATCCAGTCATGCCACAGATAGTGGCAAATATTTACGACACCGTACCATGGGCCCAATTCTCTATCCTCTAACCCTAACCCTTATCTCTCCCCGCCATTAACTCTGCTTATTAGTTAATTCCGCCCGCCTTTTCTCCCCTCCGGACATGGATCCACAAAGACCACCCAATTTATCCTCCTCTCCTCTCACCGTGATCCTCGATGGCCACCAATGTGGTATCGACTACGATGCCCAGATCCCTATGGCGGCTGAAGTAGATCCTCCCCTCGATGTTCCTCGCGGATCTGGCCAGCTGGGCCTCAAAGATAGTGCCCTCAAGTAGATGGCGCAGGTTCCACATGGTTGGCAAGTAAATAAGTCCAGCTACTACGACATGATTTGTGATTTTGGCGCTGGAGAGCCTACCAAGCCTCCAGTGGTGCTGGGATCGTCCTTGGGCCGACCTCCGATGTCCCATGGACCGGGAATCTCCTACTGGCCGTCGACGCTTTATAGTTACGCAATACCAGGCTCCATAACACACCTGTGATCCAAAGTGAGCATCACTTCGCAAATGCATCCAGAGCATGACGAAAACACATCCAACATCTCCTCGCTTTGATTCGCTACTGATCTCAGCATTTCTCTCTGTCGCTTTTTTCGTGTGTCCCGACAAGGTATGGACTCCTACAAGTGAACGACGATGTGGGGCACATCCTGTTACGCGAGTCGCCGGGCCGATTGACTATGTTTCCGTCCATCGCGATCATTGTCAGACGCGCGTTTCTCTTATTACGCAAGGCTCCCTGGGCTGCCGTCACCATAATCGCCTCTTCTTCCTCCCGAGTGTGCCCGTGGACTAATTCACCGCCGGCCCACCAAGCTACATGGCGTCCAGCGAGGTGGTCCAAAGGCATCTTGCTTGACGCGCTTCGGAAAGTTCCTCCTTGAAGTCCCCGCGCTGACGCTGCTTCTTCGAAGGCTACGGCGGCCCTTTCTTCGTGAGATGCGCGCCATGAGCTTTTTTGGTGTTGGACCAGGTATAGATGTACAAGCGTAATGGATTCGCCTTGCTCGCTGGAGTGTGCTCAGAATTCCTCGAATCGAGGCGGCTGCCTCATCGGTGCGCTTGAAGTTTTGGATGAAACCAGTTTTCGCTTCCTCCCAGCTTTGATGGATCCCGGAGGATAGGTTGCTAAGCCGCATTCGAAGTTGCGCCTACTGCATACCGCACTGGCATTGTGATGGCGGCGGTTTTGTTTCCACCGTGCAGCTTGACTTTGGATGATATTGTGTGGTCGCCGAGCCATGCTCTTCCGGGTCTCTGTAGCCGCCGAACTTCGGAGTATCCGGGCGTTTGAAATTTCGGCGGTGACTCCGTGTCCGCTTGCATGACTCGCTAAAGCAATCGTGCTCTATTAGATTGAAGTTCTCCTTCGCCTTCTTCCATCTTGATTCAGTATTTAGCATGCGCGCTTGGCTCGTGAAGCCACGATTTTGCGCCAGCGGTTAGCGCTGGCCTTCAAGCCAGCCATAATCGCGGGCCACGGCGACGACGCGAGCTCTTGTGCCTTCGAGAAGCTCATGGTCCTATTCTTCGATGAAGCGAGCTGGGGCCGCAGTTGAACCCCGGACCGTAGCTTTTTCGGGTCTGTAGAGTTTCTTGATGGAGCGCATCCTGACGAAAAGTCCGAGTACGCTGAAAGTGACGGATTTGTGCATGGCTCACTTCGGGTCCCTCCCGAGGTGGCAGGACCGCGAGAGGTACGCAGTTGGTCTGCCATGATCGCACTTTCATGCGGTGTCTTCTTCGATGATGTTGTCGCCGGCATGACCATCTCCATGAAGGATGCTTTGAGGGTTCTGGCCACCTCAATGCGACGCCCTCGGGGGTCCATGTTCTCCCGCCCGAGAGCCGGCGCTTGCTGCCGTGGTCAGTCGCTCGAAAATGAGCCGGCGTTCATTATGGAGAGAGCTGCCAGCTCGTCGCGCTGGAGCGGGGATAGCTGCTTGTCAAGAGATTAAAAGAATCGCCGGTGACAAGCCCGCGAAGATGCAGTACCGTGCCATCGAAAGGAAGGCCTGCGTGATAGGCCCAGCCGGTTCAGGTTAACCATTAACAAAGTTGGTTCAATCGGCAGTCCTTTCCTTGCAGACGTTCATACCTGGGCACTGTCGCCAGTCGCCGAAGTTCACCCATCGTATCACTTCCAGCAGTTCATTCCGGGCCTAACTCGGTAACTGTAGTTTTTGCTCCTGTCGCCAGACGCAGATGGCTGGTTGCCTGCTCTTTCGGTTTACCACCGTCAAAGCCGACGAAGATCGCCTGACGACACATGATCGGGTAAGTACTCCGGAAACGGGTACGGCTTAATTTCCAGCTGCGATCAGTTTCACTGACCGCTGATCTGCGCCGCTTCCGAACGCAGCGCGCCATTGGATGACGCCGATTACGACTCGGCATGTCATTTCGCCGAGTCTGTCATCATAGTTCGGCTCGGCGGGTTTCAGTTTATCGGCTTATGATTCTCTGATCTCGATCTTCGGTTCGACCGGTCGGAATTACCGAGTTCTCCACGAGGACCGCCGCCATGCCGCGACATTTGCGATGGCCATCGTGGCGCCGATCCGCCGAGGATTTTTCCTGATCACCGACAGCTGAAGGCAGCCGTCAGCAGTGATTGTCACGCAAGCGAATTTTCACGCTTGCCAGGGCGCGCTCGAATCTCTCGACGGCGAAACGCACTGCTCGCGAGAACAACGCGCTATCGCGAACGCGCCACTCGTGAGGAAGCGCTGCCCCGCCAGATCGACGAAGTATACACGCACGCCACCCAACCGCACTCTCCCGCAGACCAGCTGGGCGATAGTCGCTTCTCACGGAGCGACGCAAACGCCTTCCCAATCGCTTCTTCCAATTTTATGGACAATTCCGTGATAAAGCCGAAAATATGCCGAGGTCAAGAGTCGGGCGACGCTGCTTACAGATATCGCTAAAGATATTGCGTCTCTCGTCAGCAAAGCCGTGGAGCGCTGAAGATGGCGCTGACAGCAGGGCGCAGTATATTGCCGGCGGGGCCAGCGCCGCCAGTAAATACTCACTGCTTCGCTGGAGCGACAAGGACGATGGGACTTTCCAATTAACCCATCTCAGCCATGGCCAACGATCCGAGAGCCTCAAGCAGCTGCTTCTCATGGGATCACACTGCACTGGGACACGATCCACAGCCAGCGACACGCTTTCACCACCGACGGGCGAAATGATTGCCGCCACGGGCACGCAACCCGCCATTTAATAGTAGCCAATCACGGCGATTTCAATTAATATGCTGTTTTACGTTAGGAAGCGAAAGATGACGCTGACTTACTCGCTCAAAGCGAAGAAAACATCGCCGTCGTGCCGTCAACGCTGCAGCCCAACAGCGTCTTCAGCTTTCAATCGTCGGAACAGTCGAGTTTGTCAAGTTTCCCACCAGCACAGGCCTCGCAGCTGGCTGATGTTTCAGCTGCACGGAGCCCAAGAAACAGCCTGCCACTGCAGAGCCTGGCCTTCACTGAGCTATCGCTCGAAGCCGTTCCCGATGCCTTTACTGGTGGGCGCTGGGCGCTGGCTACTATGGCGGGCCATCACCATGAAGTGAGCGAACTGTGACGCTGCCATGATTTATTCAAAGTTTGAATCCTTTGATCAAATTTCCAGTTCCTTTCAAATCGCCGTCAGTCAGCACCGTCGGTCACCAAAAGCGAGTTAGCTAGCTCTTCACGGATCGGTCGATATCGATTCAACCGCTGGAAGCCTGAGTCGTTGCAGCGCCGACGCCACTCGCAACTCGCATCAAAATGGTCGACGCTTCCGCGAACGCCGGGCATTACCATCCCATGATGTCAGTCAAGGGTGTCCGAGCGCCGTCACTGCCGGGCCAGTCAAGTCACGAGTCAAGGCCAATGTATACCCGCAGCATTGTATATTTGCCTTCGGGAAAGTTTAGTCATCACGGTCGTTGAGACGCCACGGCGGCGATGTTCATCGCATCGGTGAGGCCCGCAGCCGTAAAAAGCCGCATCTTCCATTACTGGAACCTGCACTCGACGCGTCCAAGAACGCCGACGGGTAGCGTTGGGATAGGCCGATTTCACCAGGCGATCATTGGTTTCACGCCGCATTAATAACATGGCCAGGTTTGCGAAAGCGTCATCGCTTTCGATGTTGAGATTTCGACTGCTATGTCGTCAAGACTGACGCCGTTTGTTTCACTATGGCGTACAGACGCCAAGAGTATGGATAAGTTTGGCTACCATTATCGTAAGCATGTCGAAAGGGATCGACAGTGGAATGAGGGTCGACGCCTTTCAGGTTTGCCAAGACATCACCGGCGTATGCACACTAAATTATCAGCTTCGAGATCAGTGTTTGGTTTGATTATCATCGGTGCCACGACGAACAAGTTTTACCGCTTACTCGAGATTGCATCAAGCAGACGAGCGTTAGCGCTGGTCGATCGCCGCCGATGTTCTACATCACGACGGCGTATTCAGCATTAAAAGAAGGTCACCGGGCGTGTTTCAACGTTGCGTTCAACCGCCGGGTTGACGCAATTTGGTTATCTATCTACCAGCGATCATGTCAATTATCGCCGTTGCTGCTGCGCCGGAAATGCCAGTTAGGCGACACGGCGAGTCATTCATCAGCATACGCCGACGCCGTTGAGGTCATCTGCCGATGCGCCAAAGTTAAGTACGCCAACCGCATTAATACGTTTCAGCTGGCCAGTCATCTCATCACTGCCATTCGCCGCAATTTTTCAAGGTTCTTCACACACTGCCCCACGCTGCCTCAATTTCATGGTTCGCCAGTCACATTTGCCCGCACACTGAAACCTGCCATCGGCATGCACAGTTTTTCTCCGAAGGCCCGCCATCTATCGCCAGCCTGACGTTCGCTGGGACGGCGAATCCCGACGTTACGGGCCTTCCGGAAAGTTCTATTTCAGTCATCGCATTGCAACTTTGGCATACCGCATTTTCAGTCTCGTGACGGTTCTTTTCAGCACCGAAAGATCGAAAACGCCAGATTGCCGACGCGAATCGACCCACCGCCGTGCGTGAGTGACGCGCCACCAACGTTTACCCGCCAACCACCTCGAGGTCGCCACTTGAACTACTAAGTACCACGCCGGGGATCACATCAAGCACCTGGCCCCCGCTCACAGACGGGAAAACCTGTAGCATGTGAGACTCAAGGGAGTCGCCATGGGATCGGCTTCTCCGAAGCCGGGCGAAGTAGTCGACGCAAAATCTAACAATACACATGATAACAACAAAACATTACAGGCGAGGTGAACCCCATAAAAGGGCGGACGCCATTGGGGCTTAGACCCATCATCCAAAATCAATCCAAAACACACAAACAAGTAGCAAAATGGAACACAACGTCTCCATTCAATCGCAGGCATCGACATTATCTTACATTACAAAATATGCCCGCTGGCGTAACTCGCCGCTAACACATCTAGGCAACTCATCTTATTCTCGCAGGGCTTCGACGACGACGCCAAAGCACTCCGGCGCCATTTTTAGATGAACGCGTGGTGTACGGGTTTGGGACGGATACGTCGCCAAATCACCCGCCATCGCCGAGCGGAAAGGTTGCTCAACCTTGAAGTCACGAGCGCGCGGTTCAGGTCGCTTAAGCTGACGCCATCATCGCTCTCGGTAGGGAAGGAGGTCGCCATTTATCGCCCGTATCGCCATTGAGCACGCGCGGCAAGACGTTCTCGAAGCTTGAGAACCCCTGACAGATCCACTCACGGCCAATGACACTTAAGGATACCCACTGCTTACATCGCCGAGATCAAGTCCTCTGGGAAGTGGGATACAATAGTCCATAGGCTCATAGGTTATCGCACGACGCTCATGGGCACAAACGCATCATGGGCACATGAACTCTGGTTTATTTAATTACGCTGGGCGCTTCTCTCCAGTACTTCCCACACTCTAACGAGGTTGTTGAATAACTCTCTCAGGCGATACATCTCTTGAAGGTAGGCGTTGATGCACACGACATTACGCTGCTGCCGGACCGACGAAAGCATGCTTACGCATTCTCCTCACAAGAGAGTTCGCTTTTCTGGCAGCCAATAACATGACCATGAGAAGGAGACAAGTATGAGTACTATGGAAACCACAAACAATATAACCGAAAAGACAGTAAGATTTTATGACTTCACCAAGCAAATACAAGGAAGAACCTGCGATGAAGTTCTCGGGTTTACGATGGCGATCGCCTCCAAGTCCAACAATGAGGGCTTCCCACACCTTCCGCCTTCCTCCGCTACTGTGCAATGGCGGCCTTAGTCTCGCCTGCTCACCGAGCTTGTTTTTCTTCTTGCCTGCAGCCACACAAGGCCGAGGTCAAGCGATTCCGTCAAGCAAGACCCACCCACTGCAACACTGCACCGCCACTTCACCAAATAGGACAAGCCTCACAGTCATTGCTTCCTACCGCACGGCAACAAACAAGCCCTTGTTTACTTCTTGGATAGTACAGCCACCACAGTAACGCCGTCACAGCCTAATTCGCTTCCGCCTGACCGTCAGGAATGACTGACTGCAGACACGTCACATCGCAGTAGTAGTAGAACGAGGGCAGGCGACAGCCATTCCCATGTGCTAGAGACAGAGAGCAAAGACATTAGGTTTTACCCAGTTCACCTGGAGGGTAAAGACCTACTCCTGCTTAGGATTGTAGCTATGGAGGTGTTTATTGAATAAGCTTAACCTAACGCACTAGGGCAAGCAGTTGCTCGCCAGTGTATGAGGGAACGTTGTCTCTTACTCACCCCATAGGAGAGTGGCTTATATAGGCTCACCTCCCCTAGGGTTTACATATTCAACCGACTCTGGTTAAGTAACTCTCTAGTAATCATTTAACTCTAGACCGATCATTTATCTGGTCATCAAGGCCTTCAAATCCTCCAATGGCCTCGATGACCTTTTTGGTCGGGCTTTGCATCCACTGCTTCAGTGCTCTACCGGCCAGCCCTTGGACCAAGCTTTGAACGCCTCCACTGCCGAAAGTATACTCCTTAACAATAGGCGATCCCATCAAGAGTCCCCGAGGCCGTCGCTGATTAGGGCGTGAGTGGCATGGCACGCGCCGAGTATAATGTGCTCAAGTTGGCATCCATCAACTAATCGGCGGTCATACCGTGATAAAGGAAAATCCGTGAACCGAGCCGCCTTTGCCAGTCGATCCAATTCACGCCATTTCGCTGGTGACTTAATTCGGTAACCGAGTGGCTAAAGTTGGACCGTCAGCGTGGTCAAACTAGCCGTTAAGTATGCGTAACCCAACGGGTGAATTTCCGGGCGAATTCATCGCGCTAATTCGCTCCTCGATTTGGCGGAAATCCTATTATATAAAGAGGAATGGTAGGCTATCGTAAAGCCAACCGCCCCACCATTTTCTCCTAGTACGCATATCTTCCTTCCTTGATTCCGCGATCCAATCGAATTCGTTAATCCTCCGACCTCCTCCGAATAACGAGATCCTCAGCCATGGCCCTTTCCAATCCAACCTTGGGGTAGATCCAAATGTACTGGGGACAAGAATTGCACTGCCTTCGAGGAGGCCGGATTCTTTACGCGCTTGGGTCATATCACAAGGCGATCCTTCGCAAATCGGGAGAAACCACCCCTTTAAACCCGCGAGAGAGAGTTCAACGCGTTTCACTCAGCCACCTCGCGAAAAGCGGGGTTAGGGTTTCACATCCTTTCTTCTTCCCGTGCGTCACTACGGCCGGTGGATCCAGCCTTCGACTGGGGTCCCCACAAGATCGAAAAAGGCCGCCATCTTCGTATGCTCGCGATGAAAGAAAGCTACTTAGTCATTGCCGCCCCTACTTTCCCTTGTGGCAAGATCTCTGCTCCATGGATCTGGATCAGCCGCGAGGAGGCGAAGGCGTGCCCAGAATGTTAGCCGCGGGCGGCTTGACTTTCCAACTTAAATCCAAAGCCTCCTTCTTCGACCTGGAGCGTCGCCAGCCTAAAGCCATGAAAGCCGATCTGGAAAAGTCATGGTTCTACGTGACCGAGGCGACCTCCGGGAGGGGCTAAGCTTAAGCGGCGATCCCGCCAGACTGGGGCTAATCGCTCCGAGCCACGCCCATCTCCGTGCTCGGTGAAGAGTTTTCACCCGACCACCTGCGGATGATACGCCGACGAGATGCTCCTGCATTATCCAGCGTCTCAAGAAGAAGGGGCTCCAGACGGTGAACTCAGACAATTGTTGGCTTGGGCGACGTGGTTCGCCCGCCCGCCTAACGCGACTCCATTATATGTACGCCAAAGACACGGCCGGGAGATCCCGACGAAAGCTCCCTGCTTCGCCGAAAGTGGAAGCCGGAGGACTTAGCTTCTCGGGCCGAAGGTTAGATCACCTAAAGCGATACACGCGGACGCTGCAGTCGGGTCAGCAGTTTCCCTGCATCACAAGGCCCTGGTTCGCCCAACGGGTAATCCTTTATCTTGTTCAACAAGCAGAAGGTGCAACATGCAGTAATTCTAACGTCTGTTTGCGTAGTTTAAGTAGCAATTGCTCCAAGTGGTGAAGGGTGGTTACCACCGACGAATGGAATGAAGCCCTGAGCCATCCGGGCCCAGATTACATGCTTAAAGCTCGCCACTCCGCTTAAGGGTAACGAGGACGACCAGCAAAACAGAGTCCGAAGAGGAGATTGGGCCCCATCCGGGTCCGAAAGACCCGCGGCAAGTACGCCATGCGAGATCGAGGCGAGAAGGAGCCTTTAAGGCCAAGGACGACAATGCATGTAAATCCAAGAGACCACCTCATTGCTGCCACAAAGCTCACAAGCTACAGTTAAGAAGAAGGAGCAGGAGGAGGGAATCTCCCCGAGAAGGTAAGACGGGTTGGCCAAGGTGGCTTCACCCGCCACACTCAACGCAGAAAGCAGCCTGGATGCTCACAGCCGCCGGTGATGGCGCAGCCCCATGACACCGCGCTGACGCGCCATCCATGTAAGCCCCATTGCCTCAATGTTCCCGCCATCTGCCGCTTCTGCCAGAGAAGGCTCCGTAGTGGCGACTGGCCGCAAGGAGGTCCCAGCGTGGCTTCTGGCCTCAGATGGAAGTTCCGCCGCAGAAATTCTAATTCAATCTTGAGGAGGCTCAAGGCGCCTGAGGGAGCCAACCGCTACATCAACGCCAAAGAAGCTGTCTGTCATCCCGGGCCCCCGACGCCTGAGCTGGGGGCTTAGTCACGACAGGGCTCTGAGGCTGGAAAAACCTACCGGCCTCGCATGTGGTCGCTGCGTTTCATTCCACGCTTACAAGCTGAGTCCATTCGCATTCCTCAGATTTTCCTTTTTAGTACTTTGATCTTTCTTTTATTGATTTGATTCTAATGCGTGGACCGGAGGAAAAAGATGGGTCACCCGATCGTGGCTAAGGTATCTTCGGGCCGTTGGCAGGAAGCACCTTTCCCAAGAGGAAAAGTGTTGAGGTCGCCGCCTAACGGAAGCGCAAAGAAGAAGGCTAAGGGCTATTTACTTACATCGCCATCGTTGCCTTCGACGACGTTGGCATGGCTGGCTTCTTTGGCCGACTTCCGCGAAGGAGGTTATCCGCATCCACGGTTAGAGGTCAAGCTTTGCCTAGGCCGTGGAAGAAGCGATTTCCTTTTTTGGAGCTGCGCGCCCGATTGCTACTTTCCCCTGCTTTCATTACCAAGGCGGTTACGCATGAAAGTGGGGCCGAACCCCGAGCCTCCTTCTGTGGACTATCGACGAAATCGACTAACGCCGGGCGTGGTATATACGGAAGCCAAGGAGCTTTTAAGGTCAGGACGCAGGTACTTACCAGCATGCTTGGTGCGCTATCCGTAAAATTCTCCAGTCTCGAGGATCGCCCAAGTCGTTAGCAAATAAGAAAATAGCTTGATTCTCATAATTACTTGTTTTGTACTTTCGAATCTGGGCCCTGAAAGTGATGCGACAAAGTTAAAAATTTAGCTGGATATGCAATCGAGGAATTTTCGTGGATCGCCACCGAGTGCTGCACCCGCTAAATTTAGCTGTGGCACCAGAGAAATTTTCGTGATTGCCGGGCCCTCGAAAGTGCGCACTCCGCTTAAATTTTTAGCGGGTGTGGCACCGAGAACCTTTTCGCGATTGCTAGCCCCTCGAGCGCACTCCGCTAAATTTTAGCGGTGGGCACGAGAAATTTTCATGTAAAGTTGATTTGGAAATGTATAGTGGTCTCGTACAGCTGGAGTCGGCAGAAGTTTATTGGTCATGGGCAAATAAGTACGAGAAGGAACTCGCCGCTTCGTGAAGCAAACAAGGAGCTTGTGTCAAGGTTGTTGCCGCACAAAGCAGGTGGCTCGCTGTGAGCTTGTCTCTCGCTGAATCGAATCGGCGGCGCGCGGTCACATAAGTAGGCACCAGCCGGTGCGTAAGATCGCCGACTCGAAAGCGCGAATCATGGGAGGCAAAAGAAGAAGCAAGCTCGGCATGAACGGCAGCGAATGGTTATCGCCATTGCGTCAGCGTGGAGGATGAGATCGAAGGCGTCAAGCCTCATTGTTGGGCTTCAGTGATTCGATCTGGTACATCGCTCAAAAGTTTCATCACGACTCGGGCCTCGCCCATTGCTTGGTGAATGCGCTCTTCCCGCCTTTTGGTTGTATTGTTTCGTGGTTTCTATGGTACTCATACTTGGTCTTCTTCTCCTCGCAGGGTCGGTTATTGGCTGCCAAGAAGAAGCGAACTCTCTTGACGCGAGGGAATGCGTAAGCATGCTCGTGGACGACTCGGCGCGACGCTTGCATCCGGCGACCTGCATCCGCCGCTTACCTTCAAGAGAGATGTCGCCCACCGAGGTTATTCCAAGCTGACCTCGTTGAGGTGTGGGAGTACTTGGAGAAGGCTACCGCCGTCGACGAGTTCATGACGCTGTCGGCGTTTCGCTTTGGCCGCTGGAGTTTACCGGTTATCCTTGGAGCCTTGACTACGCCCCACTTCCCCGAGGGACTTCGATCTCGACGACGTGACGAGCGGGTACCCTTCGCCGGATCGGGGCGCGTGCGTGGATCCGGGTCTGGAGTTCTCGCTGCGAGTGAACGTACGCCAAGACCAGAGCGCTGTCGGCAATAGGCGGGACCTCCTTCCCTACTGCCAGAAACGGCCGCCGCGCCAACGACCTCGACTGAGCCACGCATCGCTGACTTTCAAGGTTGAGCAACCTTTTCCGCTTTCGCGATGGCAGCGTGAGAGCCGACGACGTATCCGGCCAAACCCGTACACCTGCGTTTCATCCGCAGGGCGCCGAGATGCTTTCGGGCGCCTCGCCGCCGGCTTCGCAGCAGTACAGTGTAGTCATTTCCTGATGTGTTAGCAGCAGCTCACGAGTAGGCATATTTTGTAATGTAAGACAATGCGATATGTATTGAATGGAACGTTGTGTTCATTTTGCTATTTGTTTGTGTGTTCTGGATTGATTTTGGATGAGTCCCTGAAGGCCCCGCCTCTTTTGTGGGGTTCACCTCATATATGATGTTTTGTTGTTTATCATGGTGTTGTTGGTTTATCGACTACCTGAAGCTCGGAGAGCCAGTCTAAGGCGACTTTGAGTGCTCTCACATTTTACCGCTTTTCCCCAGACGCTTAATTCGGGCCGGGTGGTCGAGTCCCCCGAAGCGTGGTACTTGGTAGTTCAAGGCGCCGACCAGGGTGGCTGAGACTCGAAGCGTTGGTGTGACGCCACACTTCCCGCCTGGCCTGTGGGTCACCGCAGTGGCGAGTCCTAGGCATGCTCTACTTGGCGCTTCCCTCGTCTCGATCGAGACGAATCGGGTATTCAGTCCCCGCCGCGGTACTTCCTAGCCGCTCGGAATGCCATTATGCCGAGGGATGCGAGACTGTGGTGGCCGTGGAGAAGCGAGGACAGTTGTCTTGTCTTCGTAAAACCAGTCGAAGCTAGGCTGAATTCCAATGGGGTCTTGATTACGCTTATGGACGATGTAAGACCTGAATGACTCCAAGGTTTTACATCGTGACTACTTAGCTGCTTGCCGCTATACCAAGGGTCGACAGATTTTAGCATGACGTCTCGCTAATTACGAAAAGTAGTGGCACAAGGCATGGAGAGTAGACGAATTTTGTATAACTGCTTTTATTCATAGCGACCGAGAGTATATGTGGGTTCTAGGAAGAACTTCGAGGAGATTTTACATTCCATGGCCAGTTGACGTCGGAAGTTCGCCAGCCCCGGACGCCGATGAGGTAGTAGGCGCCGCTGCTGGCACGCTACCAATAGCGAACGGGCCTTCCCACGGAGGGGAGAGTTTGTCAGGCGCCCTTCTTGTCCGGATGAGGCGAGCACCAGGTCGCCCCGAAGGTGCGGTTTTCACCCGCTCTGTAGGTAGCGTGAGTCCTGCCGGAGATGGCGGTGCGCGATCGGGCGAGGTCGCTGTGCCTTCGTCGAGCGTTGATCGAGCCCGCCTTGGCGGCCGCCTGCTTTCGCCCTCCAGATAGTGGACGACCCGCTGCGTAGTCGTGGTTCGAGGTCGGGTGGCATGACTGCCAAGCCAGAGACCATGAAGAAGGAGTGAATCCCGTCACGACCGTTGGACCGAGGTGCGGATTCCCCAGATGATTGAGGGATTTCACCAACCAAAGATCCAAATGGCATGCGCTCGAGTGGTATTTTGGAGTCGCGGCTTCAGGCCGTGGAGATGAAGTTTTGGCTCGCTCACCACCGCCATTGATTTCCGGGATCGACGCCAGGTCGAGCCGATGTGGTGCTTCTTCGCAAAATTCGCCATTGCCCTCTTGGCTGTTTGTGCCGTCCGTGATGATGATGTTGGGAAACTCCGTGATGCGTGATATGAGCTCGCCAGAGAACTTAGTGCGGCGCTCTTCCCGTCGCATTTCCGGACTGGCTTGGCCTCTACCCACTGCAACGGAATTTGTCGATGGCGCCCAGCAGTGGGTGTAACCTGCAGGGGCCTTCTGAAGGGCCTACCATGTCCATGGCGCGCCCACAACGAATGGCCAGGTGATGGGATTGCTTTGAGCGCTTGAGCTCAGACATGCGCTCCGACATGATTTCGCAACCCGCATCACCGGATCGGCGTCGACAGCTGGGCCGAGTGCGCGTGGGCCACAAGAGAAGCCGAAGGTCGCATAGCCTTGGCGATCAGGATGCGAGCGGCTACGTGATGGCCGCAAATACCGAGTGGATGTCGGGAGGATTTTGGCGCCCTTCACCGGGTTGGACGCAACGCTGAACACGCCGGTAAGACGCTGTTGTTGTGTAGCTCAACGATGATGGTGTAAGACTTGCATCGGCAGCCATCATTCCAGCATTTGTTTCGCCTCGCCGGTGGTGCCGCTCTGTGTAGGCGATGTAGGGGCTTGGTCCAATCGTTCGCTCGTGATGAGTGCGACCAAGGCTGCTCGGGTTGGAGCGGACTCCTCATGTCGATCTCCTTCTGGGGAGAGACCGATGGCGTGAAGATTGTGTCGAGGAACACGCCAAGCTGGTGGTGAAATGCAGTCGACCTAATGCGAGAGAAGGCTGGCCTCGCGTTTTTTCTCCTGTCGCATCCACTGGACAGAGTAGACGCGAAGTGGCCGCCCACCTTGTCCACCTTCTCAAGCACGCCATGGTGGGGAGACTATGCAGCAGTGCCGCAAGTAACTTGCCCTTAACCCAGGTCGGAGTCTCCGTAGCATCAAGGCGATTGACGCCATCTCCTTTAAGGCTCGATGCCGTGAGTAGGGCCTCGATTCAGCCATGTTGTTGGTGCAGGGCGTGAATTCGAGGCGAGGATGTATGGAGCTTGTCGCTTTTGGTGAGGTCAAGACTATCCCCGCCATGCGCCGTCCGCGTTTGGACCCGTCAAGTGTGCTCCAGTAATGGAGGTACGGCGTTTCTCCGCTGGGCTCTTCCTGGGCGCAGGAAGTCTGCCGTTCGGCGACTTAATCGCCTTCGGGCTCGATTTAATGTTGTGACGCCGATTCGACCAGCCCACTTGGCGACTCCGCCTCGGCCGCCGCGATATGGATGATATCTTGTAGTGGTGCTGAGGAGACGACCGTGATCGGGTGCTCGAAGTAGCGCGGCAGGCGCTGAGCCTCAAGACCGCGATACCAGTTTTTGGTATCAGGTATCACGGCGCGACCGTGAGGACCTCGCCGATGTAGTACATCGCCATTGACCGGGCGCCTTTCCTTCCTCCGGGTCGTTCGACGACCATTACACGACGACACGGACGCCACGTAAACCAGCATGGGCTCTTTGTCACGGGTGCGGCGAGTAGTGGTGCGGCGAGTAGCACCTTTTGAGGTCGCGAGCGCCGTCCGCCTCCTTGTCCCATCGAAGGTGGGGTTCTAAGATCAAAGCGGTATAGGGCATCGCTTTTCGCCAGGGGATGAAACGATCGAGAGCCGCTACTCGCCCGCCAGCTTCGGACGCCGCGCAGCACTCGGGTTTGTTGAGTCGGGCGATCGTGTCGATCTTCGGGTTTGCCTCGATCCTCGCTTGAGACGACGATCCAAAGATTGTTCGCTGGGTACACCAAGGTGCACTTGCTTGGATTGAGCTTTATCTTGTACCTTCGCAGATTGGAAGGTCTCGCTAGGTCGGAAAGTAGGTCGCCTTGGCGAGCGGATTTTCTCACGACCACGCAGTCGATGTAGACGCGATGTTGCGCCAATTTGGCTCATGAGGCATTCTGCATGCACCGCCGTAGGTTGCCCGGCGCTTTGAGGTCAAGGTCATGGCGGTAGCAGATATTCGAATGGCGTGATGAACGCCGTTTTCCTCGCCTCGATGCCCATTTTGATCCGGTTATACCCAGAGTAGGCGCCGAGGAAACACAGCGGATCGAACTCCGCTGGTGGAATCGATTATCCGATCGATCCATGGAGGACGAACCGCCTTTGGGCAAAGCGCTGCTCGTGTTTGTGTAGTCGATACACATTCTCCAGTCCCGTTTTCTTCTCGACCAAGACCGGGTTTGCCAGCCACTTGAGTATTTAATTGGTCGGATGAAGCCGCAGCAGTAGACGCCGCACTTCTCGGCGATTGCCCGACAGCGTTTTCGTTGAAGGGCCAGAGCGATCGCTGACCGGGTCGCACTTTGGGGTCGGGCGTTAATTTGTGCTCGCAGCTCCCTAGGGACACCGTGCATGTCTGAGGGTTTCCATGCTAAGATGTCCTCGTTTCACGGAGAACTCGGCGAGCTCCTTCCTATGCCGGGGTTCATGCTCGTCCCGATCGTCACCGTTCGGGTCGAGTCGCCTGGGACCAGCTCAACGTGTGAAAGGCCGAGCCTCAAAGGTTGAGGTGTTTGTTTCTCCGAAGTTTGGCTTTGAGTATCGGGTCGTTGTTAACCCCGCCAGCGTATTTGGCGAGCCTGCTGGGCGGATTAGTTTTCGCTGGCGGTGTCGGCGAAGTTCGCCTTTGGCCTCGATTCGGCCATGTCGGGTCAGCTGCTGATGGTGATGACGCCGCACGCCCGGAGCTTCATCGCGTTACACAGAGCGGGCGCCGCCATGAATTTGGCGAACGCCTTCAGGACGCAGGCAGGTAAGGGTCGAATGGCACCACAAGACGATCCGCCCGGCAAGGAAGTTCGCCGAGTACCAAGGTGACGGTAGCGTGATCTTGCCGATCGGGTACGCCTTCCCACCGGGACGATGCCGTGGAACGTGGTGTGGTGGTTCGATCATCGATCGCGGAGTCGCACGCTATCAAGGTGTCGAGGTAGAGGATGTTGATGGAGTCGCCGCCGCCCATCAGCCGCTCGGGAGCCAGATTCGCCAACCTTGGGCTTGACCACCAAGGCGTACTCGCCCCGGTACTGGCGTGGCGAGTGGTCTTGCCGGCCTGTGATGGGCTGTTCACCAGTTGAGGAACCGGGGACGCCTGTTTGGGCCACCGCTGACGGCGACGGGCGGGCGATGACCTTCTTCTCGCGCGTGTTGAAGCTCGTGAAGGTATGGAGGAGCCGGCTACTTTTCAATTTTTCCGCCATTTGGCGGGTCGTTGTCGGTGTCTTCCGCGCGCGTGCCTTCTCGATCTCCCCGAGGGTGTGGCGGTGGTGTGGTGGCTTTCCTTCCCGTGGAAACGCATGGTTGGTTAAGGAGAGCCGCGATCGAACCTGGCTTGTTCTTGTAGTTCCCGCCATCGCGCTGTTGCCTCCGTCACGGCGTAGCTCTTGGGGTCGTGGTTAGCGTGCTCAGCGTTGGCGATTTAAGTCCACTCGCTTGTCGCCGCGGCGCTGCCTCGAGGCGAGTGCCGCTGCAGCGTAGGTCGGTTCGGTGACCGCCGTTGCCGCCTGCGGCGGGCGTTGCTCCTGACTCGCTGCCGACGCCTTGGTTGGGATCCTCCTCACAGACTGCTTGGCGATCTCGAGAGGTCGGGATGTTGTCGAGTGTGCGGGCGTGTCGCTTGAGCTTACGACTCAGAGGCTCGGAGGCACGAGGTCTTGAAGCAATGGATCGCGTGTCCGGTGGATGCCGACCGCTGTACCAGAGCTCTTGCCACCGCTGGACCCAGCTATGGTCGATCACGGGGTCCCCTGGACGCATCGCCTGTGTCCTCGATGGTGGTGGCTCGAGGTAAGAGCACTCAAGTGCTCGACATGCCTCAGATTTCTTCCCGTGAGTCGAGCATCGTCACGGGGAGTGTGTTGATCCATTGCCCCACATCCCTCCATCATCGTGGGAGGTAACGGGCGGCAGTAGGTCAGCAGGACCCGCGATCCCCATTGCCATGAGTTATGTGTCGAGCCGCATCATGGGTCGCACGAGGAGTCAGATTTTTCGATCTCCTTTGGCGCCTTGAAGTTTGTGGGTACTTTTCGCCGGATCATTGGTCCGAAGCACTTAGGCCCTAGTCGACCGAGCGACCCCAGGCTCGCCATCGCGCCAGTAGTTAGGGTGTGCCGCAGTCGCTTGGGGCGCGTAAGGCTACCAGCTTTGGTTGTTGATGATGTGAGTGGGCGCCGATTGTTCTCCGCTGGCGGCAAGACGGTTGGTCACCGCCCGATCACAGGAGAGGCCGCATTCGGTCGGGCGTTGAGCTGCAGCGGGCTCGTGGCGGCAACTGAGGGTGTTTGCCACCGCCGGACGGCCGCTGAGGCCGCCTCGCTTCCCGAGGAGCGCGAGTATACCGCTTGCAGAGTCGGCGCCGCTTTGCTGTTCCACGGCCTTCACGAGTAGGCCCTGACGCATCGGATTTGTAAGGCGCCCGCCGTGGCCGTGATGCACGGTGCCGCCGCCGCCCGCCACGAGGTTGTCCATCGGGTGGAGAAGGTGGGAGGTCAAGTAGCGCCTCGCTTCCCGTGAGGAGACGCATCCGCGCTGGTCCCCGAGGGGTGCGCGGTGGTGGTGGGGCATCGCCATCGCCGATCCGGGCGGGGCGCTTCTCCGTGGCGCTGCTCGCAGATCGCGCGCTGGCTATGCGCGGGTCATTTTTCGCTGCCGGTTCAGGCTACGCGTCAACGGTGGGGTTCAGCGTGACTCGATCCGGCCGGTGGTAGCGTGATGCTTCCTGCTGGCCACCGCCGAGGCGAAATTTTTCGCGCCGCTTTCTTGCATCGCCCGCCAACTTCAAAGTGAGTTCTCGACTCCGCCGCCGTATGCTAGGAGGGATCGGGTGGAGAAAGGGTCCTCCGTGATCGCCGGTGGCCATGTAGGTCGCGCATGGCGACTGGCTCCGCCATGGAGGTCGGCGGAATTTTCCGACCCGAGTCGAATTCAAGATCCCGAGGATGGAGGGTCCTCAAATCTCCCGCTGGAGACCCGGACGATGGAGCCCGCGGATGAGGTCATGGTGATGGATCCGGGCGAGTGACGCTGGGTCGCCGAGTCGGCGTCGCCGGTGAGGGCTGCCTTCGCGTCAGCCGAAGTTCTCGGCCACGTTGTGGCCGAGTTGTAGGAGGCGCAGGCGGTGGATCGTGGCGGATCCGCTTCCTGGAGAGCCGATCACAGGTGGTGACTTCGCGATGCGAGCCGAGTCCTCCGAGGTGATGACGCCGGTGAGGCCGACGAAGAGGATCGTGCCGACCGCGTGATCACGCCGTAGTGACGGGTCGCGCCGCACGTAGCTGCTGCAAGATCCGGAGCATCTCGCCGATCGCTATCATGCGCGGTGGCGCACCGCCTCGCTGATGGGCAGATTGATCTCGCCAACACCGCCGCATCGCCAGGCCCCACGGTGGGCGCCACCGTGGGAATGACCACTGGCAGATGCCGCAGAACGGTAGTAGTAGAACGAGGGGCAGGGGCCAGCCATTCATGTATGCGAGATGAGGCAAAGACATTGTGGTTTTACCTGTGTTCGCTCTGAGGGTAAAGACCTACTCCTGCTAGATTGTATTATGGAGGTGTTTATAATGGGCTTAACTCACGACTAGGCGGCGAAGTTGCTTGGGTGTATGAGGGAACGTGGTTCTACTCACCCCATAGGGAGGCTTATATAGGCTCACCTCCCTAGGGTTTACATATATCTCAACCGACTTGGTTACAACTTTAATCATTTAACCTAGACCGACTGGCCTATTCGCCGCCTGGCCTTCAACCTCCAAATACCGATACCTTGGGCTTGTCCACTCGCTGCTCACAGCCCACTCGCCAAATTTCTTGACTGGGCCGGAAACGCCCCTGAGCATACCCCAACAGGCGATCCCATCATCGACTCCACCTGCATTTTGACATCTTCAAAGTCAAGACACATGAAATTACTGCCCACCTGCTAAAATTTAGCGAAAAGGCGCACTGGGACCTGGCGACCATTTAAGGTTCAATGCCCACCGCTTAAAATTTAGCGAAAGCGCATCGACGGCGACCACGAAATTCCTGCATACCGCTAAAATTTAGCGACACGCACTGGGACTGGATTCAAAAGTACAAAACAAGAAAATATAAGAACTGTCAAGCCGCCGCAGCACCGACCGATCCTGGGGACCGGAGGTACCGGATGGCCGCACTAAGCATGCCGTGAAGTTGTACCGCCCACGACGCAGCAAGGCGCAGCCCGCGACGCTGGTCGGTTTCAACGCCGGGCGTCCTCGAGCGAGGCTCGGGCTGCAGCCCACTCGCCGTGGCCGCTTTGGTCACGGGGGAAGGTAGCAATCGAGGTGCCCGCCTAAAGGAAGTCGCTTCCGCTTCAGGCAAGGAAACGCCTCCTTCAGACGCGGGTTGCTTCCATCGGGTCCAGCGCCGGTTGCTGCGAGCCGCGCCGACGGCGACGATGTCGCCGCCTTTGGCCTTCTTGCCGCCTTCCGCCGAGGCGCACTTCGCCACCTTTCCTCTTGCGGAAGGGTCTTCCTCGCTAGCGCGAGGGTACTTGGCCACGGTCGGGTGACCCATCTTTTCACTCCGTCCCGCACATCGAATCAAATCAATAAAAGACAATCAAGTACTAAAAGGAAGTAGAGAAGGTTTAATGCGCCACTTGGCGACGGAATGAAACGCAGCCTGCACGAAGGCTTGTGTTTTTCACCAGGCCCAATCGGCATTAAGTCCCAGGCCTGTGACGCCGCGACCTGTGATACGGACGGCTTCTTTTGACGTTGAGGTAGCGGTTGGCGCCCGACGCCTGCGGAGGCCTCTCGCTAATTGAGCTGCCGCCGAGCCTCCTGCATGGGCAGACCGCCACGCCGGACCTCCTTGCGAGGCGAGGTCGCCAATGAGCCTTCCTAGCCCGAGACCATGCTGGCGCGAGGTGGCATTGAGGCTAGCGCACTTCCACGATGGCGATTCAATGGGTTGTCGCTGGGCGCTGTCATCACAGCCGAACATGCATCGAACCGCTTGAGTGTGGCGGTGAGGCTTCTTCGCTTATCCTCCCTGTGGGGCCTCCTTTCTTCTTCTTCTTCTTCATGGACCGGCCTCGACGGCCGCGAGGTGGTCTCCGGGAGTTCGTCGTCGTCGTTATGACGCCGAGGCTCCCGCCGATTTCGCTACCGACGCTTCAAGGGTCTTTCGGACCAGTGGGCAATCCTCTTCGGATTCGGCCCCGCTTCTCGGCGTTCTTGGCGGTGGCGATTCGCTTGTATCTTGGGCGGATGGCCCGGCCTCGTTGTCGGTGGTAGCCACCTTCCACCACTTGGAACAGCCGTTAAAAACGAAACAGAAGTTAGAATTACCGCGATCGCACACGCCAATCGCGAACAAGATAAAAGGATTACCGTCGGAGCGGACGCTCATGTAGGAGGACCTCAGCCTGCGATCCGCTGTATGTCGCTTGGGTGATCTTCTTCAAATTCGAGAGGTAGTCCTCCATTTCCACTGTCAAGGCTGAGTCTCCCTACCGTACTGGTACATGTAATGATGGCGTTAAGAACGAGCCGCCAATCCAACAATTGTACAAGTTACCGTCTGGAGCTTCTTCTTCGCACTACGGATGGTCTGGAGATTTCCGACCACCATCCGCCGGTCGTCGGGAGCTTGACGACCGGAGATGGCGGGTCGTAACGATTGGCCGAGTATCGCGTGATCGCCGCTTTGTCCTCCGGAGTCGCGGGTCGTCACATAGAACCATGACTTTTTCCACACTACCGCTTGCCGACAAAGATCGTGTCGAAGAAGGAAGCTTTGGTTTTGAGTTGGAAGGTTAAGTCGCCAGCATTGGGTCAGTCATTTCCTCGCGGCCGATCCGTCTGGAATGATCTGCCACAAGGGAAAGTAGGCAGCCCATAGCACTTCAGTAACGCCACGAAGATGGCGAAGCTGCTCGATGCTATGGGGACCCAGATCCGAGGGCGGATCCTCGTAGTAGGCGGTAACGCCGAAGAACAAAGATGTGGAAACCCCAACCCCGCCGAGGTGACCGTGAAATGATTTAACTCTCTCTCTCACGGGTTTGGGGTCGTCCCACGCTGGATACGCCAAACTGCCACAGGATTCCGCCTCCTCAAGGAGGCCATACTCGGTGCATTTGGATCTCCCAAGTTTCGTGGAGAGGGCCATACGAGGATTTGTTTGGAGGTCTGGAGGATTGTGGTCGATTGATCGCGGAATCAAAGGAAGAAAGATGTGCACCGAAGGAATGGTGGGCGTTGGTTTTACGATAGCCTACCATTCCTCTTATATAGCGGAGTTGCCCGCCAAATTAGGGAGGCCGCCATCATGGATGATTACGCCAAAGGTTACCGTTGAGTTACCTTAACGCTAGTTTGACCACGCCCGACGGTCCACCTTCAGCCCACTCGCTAAGTCACCGCCGAGACCGGTCCTGCTGGCTCGACTACCAAGACGCGACTGTTCGCCGGATTTTTCCTTTATGCAGAGCCGACGATCCATTCGACCGATGCCAACTTGAAGTCAGATACTCGATCGCCAAGAGCCACCCACGCCTAATCAACGACGGCCTCGGACTATCGATGGGGATACGCCACCGGGGTATACTGCAGACGCTTTTCCGATCGCTCAAAGGTCATGAAAGGGCTGCAGAACGGCGAGTGGATCAAAGCTCAAGAAGATACCAAAGCGATCGAAGTAGAAGGCCCAGCAGTGGATAGGCCCACGGCCTAGGTTAAACGACACAAAGTTGTAACCGAATCGCTGAGATATGTAAACCCTAGGGGAGGTGAGCCTATATAAACCTCCCTAAGGTGAGTAGAGACACGCCCTCATACACCCAAGCAACTCGCCGCCTAGTCGCCGAAGTTCACCCATTGTAATCACTTCCATAATACAACCTAGCAGAGAGGGTCTTTATTCTGGGGCCAAACCGGGTAACCGTGTCTTTGCCCTCATCTCGCACCGCAGATGGCTGGCCGCCCTTGCCCCTCGTTCTACTATTCGCTGCCGATTGCAGCATCTGCCGTGGTCATTCCCACGACACGCGCTGGACTCCGAGGCTGCTTGCTTGCATTTGTCGAGAACCTCTTGCATCTTGACCTGCTTCTTGTGCTCCTCGATCAGGAGCAGATGGTAGGCCATCAGCAGATCCCATGAGGAGTTTGCAGGCAGGACTATGCTGCCCGCCACGACGGCGCGTGCTTGGGCCCATCCTTCTTTGCTAAGGTGGATGACATGTCCGTTGTTGTCCCCTTCGGGTGGGAGGGGGGGACTGGCTTCTTCTGTTCCCGCCGTTTCGATCTGGCGGGTTAGGTGTCGGGTTGGGCGGCGGGTTGGGTGTTTGCTGCTCATCGACATGCAAGTCGTGAAACATTACAAAACATGATCATCGCATACAATATACACATCACATCTTGGGCCATACCATATCACAGAAAACACTCCCTGCAAAAACAAGTTAGACGCCTCTACTTGTTGTTGCATGTTTTACGTGGCTTTATGGGAGTAGCATGCTAAGAACGATTCTTACCTACGAAAAGCCACAACGGTGATATTATGGTTGCCAAACTCCGGTGTAAATCCCATGACAACTATAGTGAGAGAAACAGGCATCCACCAGCCGCATGTGTGGAACAAGCCACACGTCAAGTGCGGAGCCGGTCTCGCGAACGACGTCGCGTAAGGTTGGCCTGGACCGCTTCAATCTCACTATCCCACGTCATAATAAGAACATAAACAAGAGGCTTGCAATAGAAAACATCAACGCCCGCAACAACCATGTTGCGTTCTACTCATGAATCACATCTATGCATAGATCTAGCTCTGATACCACTGAAGGGTTTCGCGGCATAGTAAATCAAAATTTTCTACGGATGCGAACAGAGGGAAAGCCAAGATCTAATATAGGAGATGCAAACAACGAGAGAGATTGGATTAGATCTTCATACCCTTGAAGATTCAAGACAGTGAACGTTCGTTGGAACGTGGGTGATGTAGTCGTACTCGCTTATCCTCCTCGCGATCCGATCCGATCTAGCACCACAAGTGGCGGTGCCTCCGTGAGATGCACACATGCAGCACCTCGACGTCTCCTCCTTCCTCGGACCAGCAAGTATGGTGGAGAGACGGATTGGATCTACAACACGACGGCGTGGTGTATATGGTGGAGAATTTCTGCAGCAGGGCTTCGCCTACAAACAGTCGGGAGGGAGAGAGGAGGGCAGCAGGGCAGCTAGGGTTGGAAGAGAAGGTGTGTGGGGTGGTGCTCCCCCAGCCCTCTTTATATAGAGGGGTGGGCGGCTGCAACCCTATCCCCCTCCCCCAAGCCAAACCGGCGGCCCCAAGGAGAAGGAGTGGGGGGCAAGGAAACCCCCCCTTCTAGAAGGTCTATCTCGAGTTTAAAACCCCTTGGCGTTGGGCCCTATGGGTTGTGCCCTGGCCCAATGCGCCAGTAACTCCCTCATAGGCCCATGCCCTCCCGGAAGGTGGGGCCACGTTGGTCCCTTCCGAAGGTTCTAGCAGCTTCAAGATAATACCGATTAACCTTTAATTCAACTCCAAAACTGCACCGCTATATGAATCTTATTCTCCGACCACTCCGAATCTCTCTCGTGATATCCCGGATCCCATCCGAGACCAACAAAAACTCATAAACCAATCATCCAATCTATCCTAGCGCCGAGACACGCTATGTGACCGTCCGGTTCGAGAATATGCATATGATCTTCTATCAATAATCAACAGGTTCCGAAACCCATATTGACTTCCCACACATTCATCGATGATCATATCGATGAACCACGATGCTAGGATTCAATCAATCCCATATATATATTCCCCTTCGCTCGCGATATTTTACTTGCCCGAGATTTGATCGCCGGTACCGCCATACCTAGTTCAATCTCGCTCACGAAGTACTTTACTCATTCCATAATCCGATATCACTTTGTGATTAACTCCTTAACCACATGCTTGCAAGCGGTGTTTATATCGACACGAGTGGGCCCAAGTATATCTCCGACTTGGGAGGGACAAATCCCATCTCGATACATACAACCCAATGGTACTTTCCGATCACCGAGACACCTTTATGATCACCCTATCATAGGATGACGTTTGATGACCTCAAAGCTTTCTTCCGGTA
Source organism: Avena longiglumis (assembly GCA_030063025.1). Taxonomy (NCBI): domain Eukaryota; kingdom Viridiplantae; phylum Streptophyta; class Magnoliopsida; order Poales; family Poaceae; genus Avena; species Avena longiglumis. The sequence continues at coordinate 110,719,907 of CP125979.1, forward strand.
CCAGGGAGTTGCATTATCTCATGGTCTAAGGAATACAATATTTGATATAAGAAAAGCTTCGCAAAGACGAACACGATGACACGATCTAATTGCTTCGCTTAGTTTGGGTCTGTCCATCATATCATTCTCCCAATGATATGATCTCATTAATCGACAACTCATGTCCATGGTTAGAAACCTTAACCATCATTAATCAATGAGCTAGTCCATAGAGGCGCATTTAGGGACACGGTGTTGTTCATAAACCACACAAGTATTAAAGTTTCCGCTTAATACAATTCTAGCATGGAATATAAACATTATCATGAACAAGAATTATAATAATAACATCTTTATTATTGCCTCTAGGGCATAATTCCAACAGATATGCATGATCTCATGGTCGAAGGAATTAGGTTACTATGTATCAGAAAGCATATAGCAATTGAACTATTAAAATGACTTGATGTTTATGCTACGCTTATCTATAGGAGTATGTCCACCATATCATTCTCCTAACGATATGATCTTGTTGTTAATAACATCTCAATGTTCATGATAGGGAAACCACAATCATATATTAACCAACAAGCTAGTATTATGAAGAGGCTTTACTAGGGACTTCAATTTAAGTTTACAAATCACACAAGTATTAATGTTTCCATGTTAATACTATTATAGCATGAATGTAAACATTTATCATAAACACAAAGATATAATAATAACTACATTTATTATTGCCTCTAGGGCATATCTCCAACAGTATGCGACTCTAGACTCCACGTGCTTGAGGCGATAGGCGCCACCTGGGATGACTTCGGTGACGATGTAGGGTCCTTCCCATGGTGACTCGAATTTCTTCGGTCGCTCTTGCTTGAGTCGCAAGATGAGTTCTCCTTCGACGAAGGACCTTGGGCGCGTACCGTCAGTGGTAGTTATGAGACTCTGGTACAATCACCGATCGAGTTGTCGCTATGTCTCGTGCTTCCGTCGAGTGTAGATGGCGCCTTCGAGTGCCAGGATTGATTTCATTATTAGCGACGACCCGGGGCCTGGTGATTGCCGTGGTAGCATGGCTTCGTTCCGCACCATGAAGAATGGCGTAGCCGTGGAGCTGTTGGCGTGGTACGCAAGCTCCATAGGATGGAGGGTAGCTCTTTCGTCTGTGCTCCGACTCGCCGAGTGGGCTCATGAGGCGCTTCTTGATTCCAACCGATTAGGCCGCTGGCCTTTTCCACCGCCTGCTTTGCTTATGGTGCGCCATAGAGGCGATGTGATGTTGATTCCGAGGCCTTCGCAGGTCTTGGAATTCTTTGAGATGAAGTTCGATCCATTGTCGGTGATGATGCTATGCGCGTCAACTCAGACAATGGATTCAAAGAACTTGAAGTCTTGCCTTTTTGGTTAGTGACCATCATTGCTTCGATCCACTTGGTGATTTTGTCGACTGCGACCAGGAGGTAGACGTGCCCCCCTTTCGAGGACCTTGGCAGTTTGCCGATCATGTCGAGTCACCATTGGGCGAAGGGCCAGGCCAAAGGTATGGGCCTGAGCTCTGACCCGAGTGCGTGTGGTTTGTCAGCGAACCTTTGGCACCCTTTGCATCTTCGGACGATGTCTTTTGCTTCGTTCATGGCCGTTGGCCAGTAGAATCCAGCTCGTAGAGCTTTGGTGACATGGGAGCGACTGCATGCGTGATGGCCACAGATGCCCTCGTGGATGTCTTGAAGTATGGTTTTCCCGTCACCGATGGTGACGCACCTTTGTAGTACACCCGAAATGCTGCGCTTGTATAACTCGCCATTGATGATGGTGAAGGCTTTTGACCGGCGAGATATGCGCCGGGCATCTGTCGGGCTATCAGGTAGTTCTCCGTCTATTAAGTACTGGAGGTACGGTTGTGTCCAGGTTTCTTTGACTGCCATGACCTGCATCAGGTTGACCGTAGCGACCTCTGTGTCCAGTTTTTCGGGTCCTTCATGACCTTCGGGTAACGAGCTCGAGTGTTCTCGCTTTGGGTGATCCTGGGAATTTCCGCTGATGGATGGCACGCAGATCTGCTCGAGGAACACACCGTGGCACCCTTGCGCAGTGGAGCCGATGTTGGCGAGTCTATCGGCCTCCTCGCTGCTTTCTTCCAACATGTCGAAGCTCGTGCCGAATTCTCCTCGAGTGAGTTGTAGAGTGCGCGGTACGCGATCATGTTTTCAGCAAGGCAGCGTTGCACTCATTCATCGTCTGCTGGACGACGAGGTTGGAGTCACCATAGATGACCAGTGTTGCGCAGATCTTTGCCATCCTCATGCCGTGGATGAGGGCTTCAGATTCGGCCTCGTTGGAAGCTCGAATTTCATCCAAGGACATACTTCATCTTGTCTCCTCGCGGGAGGTCAAGAGGACTCGGCCTCGCCTCCAAATTCGCGCTTGGAGCCGCTGAAATGCATCGCCCATGACCGCGACATGTCTAGGGGTGTCCGCAGCAGCCCATCCAAGGTACAAGGAAGTCCGGAGGACTGAGACTTGATTATGAAGTCGCTTCTCAGAGATTTATGTCTAGGGGTGAGACTCGATGCCCCAGGCCACGCGCCCCGTGGCCTCCGGTTGTTTAGGATGCTTTCGTGGGTGCTTGCTGACGACCATCACCGGTGCTCGGAAGTAATGGCTCAACCGACGAGCCATCATGAACATGCCGAGGCGAGTTTCAGTGAGGGTACCGCTTTGTTGGCGCCAATACCTCGTTGAGGTAGTAGATTGGGCATTGGACCCCATGGGTTTTGCCTTCTTCGGTCGTTCAACCACCAAAGATGGTGCTTACCACCGTGTGTGGCTGCTATGTACAAGAGGGCTCGCGCTCCTTTGGCGTGACCAAGACGGGCGAGGTGGAGAGCAGTCGCTTCAGATCTTCGAATGCGTCGTCCGCTTCAGGCGTCCACTCAAATTTATCTCGCTTTGTAGCTTGGTAGAATGGCGGCTTTCGCCCATGCGGCCGATGAACCCGCTCAATGCCGCTTATTCGCCCCGCGAGCCGACACCCTTGAGGTTCTTTGGCTTCTCCATGGCCATGATGGCGGATTTTCTTCGGTTCGCCTTGATCCTCGGGAGATGAAGTATCCAAGCTGACCGATGGGACACCGGCGCACTTTTCGGGATTGAGCTTGATCCTCAGAAGGTCGAGATTATCAAACGCCTCGGGAGATCGGCGAGCATTCTTGCCTCCTGGTTTTGATGACTATGTCGTCGACAAAGACTTGGACGCTATGACCGATCTGGTCCTTCGGACATGCCTCGCATGCATCGCTGGTATGTGGCACTGTGGTTCTTTAGCCCGGCGGCATTGTGTTGTAGCGTAACACTCAACGGTGATAAACGCCGTTTTCTCTTGATCTTCGACCTTGAGTCGAATCTGGTTGTAGCCTGAGTAGGCGTCGAGGAAGGAGAATTTCTCGCATCCTGCAGTCAAATCGATGATCTGATCGATCCAAGGGAGAGGGAAGTGGTCCTTTGGGTAGTTCTTGTTCAGCGACGTGAAGTCTACGCACATCCGCAGGATGTCCGTGTCCTTCTTGGGGACCATCACTGTATTTGCGAGCCACTCGCTTTCTTTGATCTCCCTGATGAAGTCTGCAGCGAGTAGTCTGTTGATTTCCATTCCGATGGCTTTGGCCCGTGGCTCGGTGTCTGGAAAGATGTTGAGTGTCTGGAAAGACGTTGAGTGCGTGCTCGGTGAATTCCCTGTTAACTCCTGGCATGTCCGCTGGACACCGGGCGAAGATTTCCCAGCGCTCACGGAGGAATTCGACGAGCGCGCTTTCCTATACAGGGCTGAGGTCATTGGCGATCAACGCCGTCTTGGAGGTATTCGTCAGGTGGACCTGCACCTTCTTTGTGTTGACGGTGGAGTCAAAAGACATATCAGGTGCGTTTTGTCGTGCGACTGGGGGTGCCCCATTGTCCGTCAGCTCGCAGAGCCTTACGAGCTCATCCTGCATACTGAATGACTGGGAGATTCTGTTGAAGTCCCTGTCGCAGTGGTCCAATCGGGTGAAGCTCCCGTGGACCGTGATGACGCCCCTAGGTCCTGGCATCTTGAGTAGAAGGTATGCGTAGTGTGGGACAGCCAAGAACCTTGCGAATGCTACATGCCCGAGGATGGCGTGGTATTGTGATGGCCAGTCCACCACTTCGAATTCGAGTCGCTCGCATCGGAAGTTGTCTGGCTTCCCTAAGATGACGTCGAGCCATATTTTTCCCGGGGGGAATATGCCCTTTCCTGGGACGATGCCGTGGAACTTTGTGTCTGACTGTTCCAGTCGCACAAATGGATCCGTGATTGTTAGAGTGCTTGCGAACATCAGTTGATGCCGCCGCCGTCCCATGAAGACGCGCTCATCTTGAAACCTCCGACCGCCTCCAAAGACTGTGACAGCATGACCTGGGCGAGGGATCTGGCAAAGGTGATCTGAACGACTGAACGTGATGCAGGACTTCGATCCGCTGAGGTACTCAGGGATGGCGAGTGGAGTTGTCACGGCCAGGTTGATCTGACGGGTGATTTTCTTCTGCACCCTATTCGTGGGGTGCCCCTTATGGATCATCAGTGCTCCTTTTGGCGGGGGATACCCATGCCCAGTGTTGTTCTGTGGTGGTGCGACTGGTTGGTTCGGGCCTCCTACAGGTGGAGGTGGAGGAGATCCATGCGCTATGTCACCTAGTGCGTGCCCTCAATCCGTGGGGTGGAGCTTGCTCACCATCTCGAACCATGATTTCCGAGCTTCGGAACTCGCGATCCCTTGAGCATGTGGCTTGCCTTCTTCTTTCCATCCTGCTTGTCGATGTAGAAGTGGATGGTGCATGGACCCGAAAGTTTTTCGTATGCTGAGGGTCCGTTATCGCGATCGCGGCGCTGCCACGACTATGCTGGGTGTCCTCCATCGCGGAAGTTGCCTCCGCGATATCCGCCACTGTTGCGGTTGGCATCGTTACGGCGATCAGCGTAGCCGGCCGCGACCATGTCGGGTCCATCGCGATCGTCGTAGACGCGCGGTCTCCTCTTGTTACGGCGTTCCCGTCGTCGGCCGTAATCGTCCTCTTCCTCCGATTGTGCCCGGTGGACGGAATCTTCACCGTCGGCCCACCTGTTGGCGATGTCCATGAGGTGGTCAAGTGTCTTGGGCTTGACGTGCCGAGTTCCTCCTTGAAGTCCTGGCGCTTGACGCCGTCCTTGAAGGCGTTGATGGCCCTTTCTTCGGAGATGTGCGCCGCGGAGTTTTTGGTGTTGGACCAGCGCAGTATGTACGAGCGAATAGATTCGCCCGTTCGTTGAGTACAGGCTCACAACTCCTCGATCGAGACGGGCCTCTTGCTGGTGCCTTTGAAGTTTCGGATGAAACTGTAAGGCTCCTCCCTTCGGATGGATCTCAAGATAGGTCGCTAAGCGATCCGGTTGCACTCCGTACCGCAACGGTGAAGGCATTGCATGGCGGTTTCCTTGTTTCCACCATGCAGCTTGACGGATGATGTGGTCGCTGAGCCATGCCTTGGGGTCCTGTGTCATCGAACTGAGTATCCGGCGAAGCTTGAAATTTCGCATCCGTGTCCGCTGACAGATCGCCAAGCACCGGCTCCACAGAGTTCTCCTTCGCCTTTGTCCATCTCGATTCAGACGAGCATGCGCGCTGGCTCGCGCTTTGTCGATTTTTGCGCCGTGTTAGCGCTCAAGCAAGGCCGTAATCGCGATGACGACGAGCTCTTGTGCCTTCGAGGAAGGTCATGGTCCTCTTCTTCGGATGAAGGTGGGCCGCTCGAACCCGACCGTAGCTTTCTTTTCGCCCGTAGGAGTTTCTTGATGGAGCGCAGCTCCGACGAGTCCGAGTCCGGTGAGTGCGAACTTGTGCATGGCTCTTTTCGGGTCCCCTTCCGGAGGTGGGTGGGCCGCGAGGTACGCAATGGCTGCTATGATCGCAGCTTGCGGTGTCTTCGGGATGATGTTGCCATCGGCATCCATCTCCATGAAGGATGCGTGGAGGGTTCGGGTCACCTCATGGCACTCCTTGGGGTCCATGTTCTCTATCTGGGAGCGGTGCTTGTTGCCGTGGTTGCCGTTCGAGCTGGAGCCGATGCCCATGGCGGAGTGCACAGCTCGTCGCGTGCTGGACTCTGAGGCTGCTTGCTTACGTTTGTCAAGCACCTCTTGCATCTTGACCTGCTTCTTGTGCTCCTCGATCAGGAGCAAATGGTATGCCATCAGCAGGTCCCGTGAGGCGTCTGCAGGCAGGACCGTGCTGCCCGCCACGGGCGGCTGTTCGCCCATCCTTCATTGCTAAGGCGTATGACATGGCGTGTTATCCCTTCGCGGGGACTGGCTCGTTCCCGCCGCTCCCCGCGGGTTAGGTGGCGAGTTGGGCGGGTTAGGTGGCGGGTTGTTGGGCGCTTGTTGATCCACGCCGCCTGGATGACTACGCGCATTGGTAGCGCCATAGATTGGTCCGCTGGCCGCAGCTTTTGGTCCGAACCGTAGGTCCTTTATCCGGCGGTGGATCGCACAGATCGGAGTTGCACCGCTGTCGTAGGACTCATCTGATGATGATGTGCGAGTACAGGTGTGGGCCCATGAAGGGCCTGATTGATGGTAGGGCACCCGCCGTGGAGGCGGAGGTGCCGCTTGCCCACTTGGAAGCTCCCGAACAGATCTCGAGTCCGCCGCCACGGGCTCAAGTCCTTCATGGTGGCCGTGAGTGGGCGGTGAAGTCGAAGCGCCAAGAGGAGGTGACTTCCGCCGCCGCAGAGTTGTAGATCACTCGGGTTGGGACCGCCACGATCGCACAATCAGCCCCAGTTCCCACAGACGCGCCAATGACGAGGTTTGATCTCGCAATGCCCATTGTTATGGACTTGGGTTTTGGAGAATATGGGGATCTTGGAGATCATGAAGTTAGCAAACAAGCAATACGGGACATGAGGTTTACCTAGGTTCAGGCCCCCGGAGGGAAAACCCTACTCCTGCTTGTCTGCTCTTCGATTACGGCGGAACTGGTGATTACAGGGGTGCGCAGATGTGATCTGGCGTGAAGGTGCGTATGCGGAAGTATGCGAAGTAGATCTAGGTCGTGCCCTCCTGGCCTTTATATTGACCTAGGCAGGTCCCAGGCACAGATCTAGTCGGTTACAGGTTCTAGGGTTTACCCCTTTGAATTTCCTATCTACTCTAGTCTTGCTCTCCAAGGATCCGAAGGCGTCATGGGCCTTGGCCACCCGAAAAGCTTCATGGGCTGGCGTATACTTGCCGTGGGCCTTCCTTGGGCTGGACTAGGTATGCTGAGATCGTGTACCCGTGGGGTATAACCATGTCACTAGTGCCTCAGGGGGTAATAACAATAGCTGGGGATTACAGAAAATCAATGGAATGTGCTTCAGCCGGGTCGAACCTGACCGAATCATTGGTAATTGCAAGGGAGAAAAGAAGAATTCAGGAAGTAGCAGCTCTGGCTCAGTCGGCACAGCTTAATATGCCGGCGTTTGCCAACCCGCATGGGAGTGTATCTTTCCAGCCGACTAAAGAGACGAAAAAGATCCAGATTGATGATCAGTTCCCAGAGTGCACCATCACGATTGGTGTTGTCCTAGATGCCAAATAGGAAAGCGAGCTCACCAACTTCCTCCGTGAGAATCGGGATATCTTTGCGTGGTCAACTCAAGACCTGCAAGGTGTACCGAGGGAGTTGGCTAAGCACTCTTTGCATGTAAGGCCAGGAGAAAGACCGGTGAAGCAACCTCTCCGCCGCTTCGCCGAAGATAGGAGAAAGATAATAGGTGATGAGATAGCTCGGCTCCTTGCAGCCGAGTTTATTATGGAAGTGCTTCACCTGGATTGGCTATCAAATCCGGTGTTAGTAGAAAAGAAAAAGGATGACCCAAATATAGCCGTCGTATGGCGAATGTGCATCGATTACACAAACCTCAATAAGGTGTGTCCCAAAGATCCTTTTCCTTCACCTAGGATAGACCAAGTCACTGATTCAACTGTTGGATGTGAACTGTTATAATTTGTAGATACATATTATGGTTTCCACCAGAAACCGTTAAACCCGGCTGATCAAATAAAGACTGTGTTTATCACCCCGTATGGGGCTTATTTCTATCGCACCATGTCATTCGGCCTGCGTAATGCAGGAGCAACATACCAAAGATGCATCCAAAAATGTTTGCACGACCAAATAGGAAAAAATATGCAAGTATATGTTGATGATGTGGTTATAAAAACCAAAAAGAGCAAAACGCTCCTAGAAGATATTCGGCAGACATTCGCGAACCTGAGAAGGTTCCGAATGAAACTTAACCTGGAAAAATGTACCTTTGGTGTGACGGCTGGAAAATTACTCGGTTTCCTCGTGTCGAGCCGAGGTATAGAGGCAAATCCAACTAAGATCCGAGCAGTTGAAAGAATGGAATTGCCGAGGTGCCTGAACGATGTACAAAAATTTACAGGGTGCCTTGCCTCTCTAAGTCGATTTGCATGTCGGCTAGGGGAAAAAGCATTGCCTCTATATCAACTGATGAAAAAATCCGACAAGTTCATCTGGACACCGCAGGCTGATAGTGCATTTCATGAGTTGAAAAAGATGCTGGTAACGGCGCCGATTTTGGCTTCTCCATTGTCAAAAGAGCCTATGCTACTCTATGTGGCAGCTACTAACAGAGTGGTAAGTGTGGTAATTGTTGTGGAACGGAACAAAGAGGGTAAGTCGGTACAAAGGTCGGTATATTACCTAAGTGAGGTATTATCGGCCTCAAAGCAAAACTACCCGCACTACCAGAAAATGGCTTATGGAGTATACATGTCGGCGAAGAAACTCAAACACTACTTCGAAGAACATCCGATAAAAGTGATTTGTGAGGCACCCATAGCCGAGATATTAAGCAACAAAGATGCGAGTGGCCGAATAGCAAAGTGGGCAATCGAGTTATCACCTTATGCTCCGCAATTCGATAGTCGAGATGCGATTAATTCTCAGGCAGTGGCCAATTTCTTTGTGGATTAGGCCGAGGTACAGTATGAGCCCCCATTGCCAGATCTGAACTATTGGACGATGCATTTTGACGGGTCCAAGTTAAGAGATGGGCTAGGAGCAGGAATAGTACTGACTTCACCGAAAAAAGATCAGTTGAAATACGTGCTGCAGATACATTTCACTGCATCAAACAATGTGGATGACTATGAAGCACTCGCACATGGCCTAAAAATGGCGAAAGAGATTGGCATACGTCAGATTTTATGCTACGAGGATTCAGACCTCGTGGTATAGAAAGTATCAGGGAATTGGGACGCACTAGATGCGAATATGGCCCTATATAGGTTTCATGTGCAAAAGATGAGTGGTTATTTTGATGGGTGTGAATTCCATCACATACCTCGGGCGGAAAATGATGTTGTGGATACACTGTCAAAACTCGGATCAACTAGGCAGTCAATTCCCCCAGGCATAGCTCTGGAACACCTGAGAAAACCATCGATTACACCTTCGCCAGAATCCGAGTTAATTCGTATCTCGACAGAACAGATAGAAGGAAGTGTCCCAATGGAAATTGACAAAGAATATGACCCGAATTATTTAAGGGTTAACTCGGCTGACCTACGAGTGAACGGGGAAAATCCCAAAGATGTTATGTCGGCGGAAATTATGGAAATTGATAGCATAATTTTCTCCGAAAAGGTCACGCCGACATGGGCACAACCCATATTCTCATTCCTTAAAGAGGAAATCTTGCCGGATAATGAGGTCATGGCCAGGCAAATAGTGAGAAGAGCAAAAGCCTACACAATCATAAACAATGAGCTCTATAAGAGAAGTGTCACGAACGTACTGCAATGATGCGTTGACTCGGCAGAAGGGCAGAAAATCCTTTTGGATATACATCAAGGAGAATGTGGGCATCACGCCTCGTCCAGAGCCCTAGTGGCCAAAGCATTTAGGCATGGATTTTATTGGCCAACTGCGCTAAAAGAAGCAAAGGAATTGGTAGAGAGGTGTAATGGTTGCCAGACATACGCCAGCAAGATACATCTGCCTTCGTCCGAGTTAAAAACAATACCCATCACTTGGCCATTTTCAGTGTGGTGTTTAGATATGGTAGGTCCATTTAGGCAGGCTCGCGGCGGAATGACTCTTATTCTGGTCATGGTGGACAAGTTCACAAAGTGGATAGAAGTAAAGCCAATAAGAAAATATGACGGGACCATAGCAGTGAAATTCCTCAAAGATATTATCTTAAGATATGGATACCCACACGGTATCATCATCGATAATGGCATGAACTTCGCCGAAGGAGCTTTCGCTAGATTCTGCCAAGAGAAACACATAAGACTCGATGTTGCCTTGGTAGCTCACCCGGCATCGAATGGGCAAGTAGAAAGAGCAAATGGACTAGTATTGTCAGGAATAAAACCTCGGCTAATTGAACCGCTACAAAGGTCGGCAGGATGCTGGATTGAGGAACTTCCAGGAGTGTTGTGGAGCCTCAGGACCACCCCAAATAGATCGAAGGGATATACCCCGTTCTTTCTCGTATACGGGGCAGAAGCTTTACTTCCAGTCGACATCATGCATGACTCGCCAAGAGTGGCCCAATACACAAATGCCGAGGTAAACGAAATATCACGGCAAGACGATGTGGACTTGCTAGAGGAAGCAAGGGAATTGGCATTATCAAGATCAGCTATTTATCAGCAAGAGCTCAGACGATATCATACAAAAAAGGTTAGTCCAATAGTTTTTAAAGAAGGAGATCTAGTTCTTCGGCTAGTGCAACGCACAGCCGGCATGCACAAGCTCTCACCCCCATGCGAAGGACCATTTATCGTGAGTAAAGCACTACACAATGATGCATACTACCTGATCAATGCTCAGACGCCAGAAAAGAACAAGGCAAGCAAGGCAGGAGATGAATCAAAAAGACCATGGAACATAGCCTTACTTCGTCCATTCTACAGTTAGAAGCCCTATATTGCATATTGTGACGTGATGCACCAAATCAGTGTATCAAGCATGTATCAAACTTCGGCACCTCGAGCAGTGACTTGGGGACTGACCCATGTTATTGTTGGGCCACGCAGAGATAAAACAAAACTTTTTCCTCTAACGTGGTGATCCCAAGATCTAGCTGAGGTAGAAGGCTACGAGGTTTACCACTAGACGCGCAGTTGCGGATTACTGATGAAGCGCGTCAGTTGATGCGATCAGATCCTCACGATCCGATCGCCACGGTGATCGCAGCACCTCTGCTGGTATCCACACGTACAAGGAGGAGCGCCGGCGGCGAACTGCTAGGTTCGTTACGGCGGCTGGACTGATGTGGAGCTAGGGTTTCCAACACATGGAATTACCTAACCGAACAACGATTAACCTTTCTGGGTTACGGTGCTCCACTATATAAAGGGAGTGAACGTGGGCTCTGCTTACGCGACCCATTCACTAAAGCCCATATAACACTAGTTACCGTGAGTCCAACTCACTAACTCAGTCCTAATCTGGTTTAGGTCCAACCCAACCAGATTATATATTCGGATCCAATCCGAACTTGCTCCCGCTCTTAAGTGTGTGACCCCGCAGGCTCATGGTTACTTGGACACGATTAGAGTCCGACTCACAATCGATCAATCGGCATCGGCTCCTAGCAGAACTTGCCGATTCCCAAGTACCAAAGAGTCATGACGACTTGCCTTTCCAATGCGACTTACGTCTGAGTCCCTTTTGCCTCACGATATACCTTGTCAGACTATAGGCGAATATATGTCATCCCTTAAATAGTCCGACTCTCTTCTCGATCCGAGATAAGTGATTCACCCGACTAACTCTTAGCCGATCGCCTCGGTTAACACTTAACCGAGTCGTGCATGGCCATGCTTTCCGAATCATATCTCACGAGAGGGCCCAGAGAATATCTCTCCGAGTGGAGGGGCAAAATCCCATCTTGGTTATCCACATCACGCAGCTTGATTCTCGAATTCAACCCCGCCTTTATAATCGCCAGACACGGATCATTGCCGATGTAACCTAAGTCGGTGATCCTCAACTCGGACTATGCAACAACCTCAGGTCTAAGGATTACATTGATTGAGATATACAAATGACAACTAGTTCGTTGTACCTCAATATGGGTCAATCCGACTCGCTAAACTCTTTAGCCGAATCTGTGTAAGTTGGAATAGCATCTCCATGCCCATGACAAGTGGAACCGAGTCATCAAGCCAACTTTCACATTGGTCTAAGTTGTGTGTCCAGCACAACCTCAATGACCAAGGATATATAGTACAAACAACATGAATGCATAGTTCCACAACCGAATCACATATTCAGTGATACACATCAGATGTTTATACAAGGACTACTTAATAACTTTATGAACACAATGGGAAATATCATCATACATGATTGCCTCTAGGGCATATTCCCAACAGTTATTTCTTATTTTGAACTATGTGTCAAACTTCGGCACCTCGAGCAGTGACTCGGGGACTGCCCCATGTTATTTCTTATTTTGAATTATGTATCAAACCTCGGCAACCCGAGCAGTAACTCGGGGACTGCCTCATGTTGTTTGTTATTTTTTGAGCATGAGTGAAAGTTCGGCAACCCGAGCAGTAACTCGGAGACTGCTGACATGGTTATACCCTACGGGTACGTGACTTCGACATACCTGGTCCAGCCCAAGGAAGGCCCACAGCAGACATACGCTGGCCCATGAAGATTTTCGGGTGGCCAAGGCCCATGACGCCTTCGGATCCTTGGAGAGCAAGACTAGCATAGATAGGAAATTCAAAGGGGTAAAACCCTAGAACTTGTAACCGACTAGGACTATGCCCGGGACCTGCCTAAGTCTATATAAAGGCCAGGAGGGCACGTCCTAGAGGAATCGACTCATACTCGTGACACGCACCTCACGCCAGATCGAATCTCAGACTCAGAACCTTGGTCGCCCAGAATCAAGAGCGCATACAGAGTAGGGTTTTCCCTCCCGAACTGGGTAAATCTCGTGTCCCCCGGTTGCTTGTGTGTTAACCGCTCCACGATCTCCAAAGATCCCCATCTTCTCCAAAACCCAAGTCCATAACAATGGGCATTGACGAGATTAAACTCGTCAATTGGCGCCGTTAGGGAAACGGGCTGCTGCTGATTGTGCGATTGTGACGGTCCCGACCCGATCGATCTACAACTCATGGCGACGGAGAATCACCTCCTCTTGGCACTTTCGACTTCACCGCCCACTCGCCGGCCACCATGAAGGATTTCGAGCCCAGAGGCGGACTCGAAATTTTGTTCGGAGCTTCGCCTGTGGGACAAACCGCACCCTCCGCCTTCCCGAAGGGTGCCCGTACATCAATCAGGCCCGCCTCGTGGGCTCCACACCCCGTGTTGCGCACATCACCATCGTCAGATGAGTTCTACGACAGCAACAGCTGCAACTCCGATCTATGCGATCCACCTTCGGATGAAGGGACCTACGGTTCCGGATCTGAAAGCTGCGGCAGCAGCGAACCGATCTACGAGCGCTACCAATGCGCCGCAATCATCCAGGATCAGCAAACGCCTAACCCGCCGCCCAACACGAACCCCAACCCGCAGGACAGAAATGGCGAAAACGGCGGGAACAGAAGAAGCCAATCCCCCCACCCAACGGGGAAAACAGCGGCCACCTCATCCAACTTAGCAAAGAAGGATGGGTCGAGGCACGCCGTGCCGTCGCAGGTGACATAGTCCTGCATCTGGACTCCCCACGTGATCTACTGAGGGCATACCACTACCTCCTCATCGAGGAGCACAAGAAGCAAGTCAAGATGCAGGAGACGCTCGACAAACGCAAGCAAGCAGCCTCTGAGTCCAGGCGATTTAGCAAGGCGCTCTCCGCCATGGCACCCGGCTCTAGCACAAACGGAAACCAGGGAAACAAACACCGCTCTCAGGTAGAGAACATGGATCCCAGGGAACGCCGTGGCGTGACCCGAACTCTCCACACATCGTTCATGGATATGGATGCCGACGGCAACATCATCCCGAAGACACCCCAAGCTGCGATCATGGCAGCCACTGCGTATCTCGCGGCCCACCCACCTCCGGAGAGGGACCCGAAACGAGCCATGCATAAGTCCGCACTCACCGGACTCGGACTTGTCGGAGCTGCGCTCCACGAAGACGCTCCTGCGGAGCCGAAGAAGAAAGCTCCGTCCAGGCACGACTGGAGCCCCACCCCTTCATCCGAATAGGAAGAAGAACACGACCTTCCTCAAAGGAAAAAGAGCTCGCATCGCCATAAACGCGACTACGACGCCAGAGACACGCTTACACAGCGTAAAATTGACAAAGCGCGAGCCAAGCGCGCATGCTCATCCGAGTCCGAGATGGATGAAGACGAAGGAGAACTCTGCGGAGCTCGGTGCTTCAGCAGATCTGTTCGGCGAACACAGATGCCACGCAATTTCAAGCTTCCTTCGGATACTCCGAAGTTCAACGGCACGCAAGATCCAAAATCTTGGCTCAGCGACCATCTGTCATCTGTCAAGCTGCACGGCGGTAACAAAGAAACCGCCATGCAATGCCTTCAGCTGCAACTGACAGGCGCGGCGCGGGTCTGGCTCAGCAGCCTATCATCAGGATCCATCCGAAATTGGGATGAGCTAGCAAGAGGCCCGCCTCAATCGAAGAATTGCGAGCCTGCACTCAGAGAACGGGCGAATCTATTCGCTCGTACATACTACGTTGGTCTACCACCAAGAACTCCGCTGCACATATCTCCGAGGAGAGGGCCATCGACGCCTTCAGAGATGGCGTCAAACGCCAAGATTTCAAGGAGGAACTTGGGCGCGTCAAGCCCAAGACACTCGACCACCTCATGGACATTGCCAACAGGTGGGCTGACGGCGAAGATTGCATTCACCGAGCACAATCGGATGAAGAGGACGACTACGGCCGCAGACGGGAACGCCGCAGCAAGAGGAGATCGCGAGTATACGAGGACCGCGACGCACCCGACATGGTCGCGGCCGGCTACGCCGACCGCCACAACGACAACATCCACAACAGCGGAGGATACCGCGGCGGCAACTTCCGCGACAACGGACGTCCAGCACAGTCGTGGCAACGCCGCAACCACGACAACGGGCCCTCAGCATTCGACAAACTTTCGGGTCCATGCACCATCCACTTCTACATCGACAAACAAGATGGCAAAAAGAAGGCCAGCCACATGCTCAAAGACTGCCGCGAGTTCCAGAAACTCAGCGAAGGCATGGCGCAGATGAGGCAACAAGCCCCAATCCCTGCGTTTGGAAACGCGCCTGCGCCAGGAGAAGTAGCACACGGAGCTCCTCCACCGCCGCCTATTGGAGGCCCAAACCAACCAGTCGCGCCAGCGCAGAACAACGTCGGGATCGGGTACCCCCCACCAAAAGGAGCACTAAATATGATCCAGAAGGGACGCCCCAAAAATAGGGTGCAGAATAAAATCACCCGACAAATCAACTTGGCCGTGACAACTCCGCATGCAATCCCTGAGTACCTCAGCGGATCGGAGTCCTACATAACATTCACTCGCGCGGACCACCCTTGCCAGATCCCTCGCCCAGGTCATGCTGCCCTGGTGCTGGAGGCGCAGATAGGAGGCTTCGAGATGAGTCGCGTCTTCATGGACGGCGGCAGCGACATCAACCTAATGTTCGCAAGCACTCTAGCAGCTATGCGGATCCCGCAATGCAGCCTGGAACAATCAGACACAACGTTCCACGGCATTGTCCCAGGAAAGGGCATATTCCCCCTGGGCAAAATAGGACTCGACGTCATCTTCGGGAAGCCGGACAACTTTTGGCAGGAGCGACTCGAATTCGTAGTGGTGGACTGGCCGTCGCAATACCACGCCATCCTGGGGCGTGTAGCATTCGCAAGGTTCCCGGGTCCCCACACTACGCATACCTACTACTCAAGATGCCAGACCAAGGCCATCACGTCCACGGAGCTTCACCCGATCGGACCAATGCGACAGGATTTCAACAAAATCTCCCTCTTTCGGCATGCAAGACGAGGCTTCGTGAGGTGACGGACAATGGGGTACCCCCAGTCACAAGGCAGAACGCACCTGACATGTCCTTCGACTCCACCATCAACACCAAGAAAGTACAGGTCCACCCGACGGATGCCTCCAAGACGGCCCTGATCGCCAACGACCTTAGCTCCACATAGGAAGGCGCGCTCGTCGAATTCCTCCGTGAGCGCTGGGAAATCTTCGCCTGGTGTCCTGCGGACATGCCAGGAGTTCCCAGGGAATTCGCCGAGCACGCACTCAATGTCTTTCCAGACACCAAGCCAGTCAAGCAGTCCATCCGAAGACTATCGGAGCCACGAGCCGAAGCTATCGGCAAGGAAATCACTAGACTGCTCGCTGCAGACTTTATCAGGGAAATCAAGGAAAGCGAGTGGCTTGCAAACACAGTGATGGTCCCAAAAAAGGACATGGACATCCTGCGGATGTGCGTGGACTTCACGTAACTAAACAAACACTGCCCAAAAGACCACTTCCCTCTCCCGCGGATTGACCAGATCATCGATTCGACTGCAGGCTGCGAGAAACTCTCCTTCCTCGATGCCTACTCAGGCTATAACCAGATTCGACTCAAGGTCGAAGATCAGGAGAAAACGGCGTTTATCACACCGTTCGGAGTATTCTGTTACAACACAATGCCCTTCGGGCTAAAGAACGCGGGTGCCACGTACCAGCGATGCATGCAGGCCTGCCTCAAGGACCAGATCGGTCGCAACGTCCAAGTCTATGTCGACGACATAGTAATAAAAACCATGGAGGCAAAGACACTTATCGATGATCTCCGCGAGACGTTCGACAACCTTGATCGCTACAGGATCAAGCTCAATCCCGAAAAGTGTGCCTTCGGCGTCCCATCGGGTCAGCTGCTCGGGTACTTCATCTCCCAATGAGGGATCGAGGGGAACCCGAAGAAAATCAGAGCCATCATGACAATGGAGAAGCTGAAAAACCTCAAGGGCGTCCAGCAGCTCGCAGGACGTGTAGCGGCGCTAAGCAGGTTCATCGGCTGCATGGGCGAGAAGGCCCTACCATTCTACCAACTGCTGCGCAAGGCAGACAAGTTCGAGTGGACACCAGAAGCCAACGACGCATTCGAAAGCCTCAAGCGGCTCCTCTCCACCTCGCCCGTTTTGGTCACGCCAAAGGAGCGCGAGCCCCTGTTGCTGTACATAGCAGCCACACACCAGGTGGTCAGCACCGTACTCGTGGTCGAACGACCCGAAGAAGGCAAGACCCATGGGGTCCAGCGCCCAATCTACTACCTCAGCGAGGTACTGACACCAACAAAGCAGAGGTACCCTCACTACCAAAAGCTCGCCTACGGCGTGTTCATGACGGCTCGGCGGCTGAGCCATTACTTCCAGGAGCACCAAGTGATGGTCGTCAACGAGGCACCCCTGAACAGCATCCTGAATAACCCAGAGGCCACAGGACGGGTGGCCCTGTGGGGCACCGAACTATCACCCTTGGACATCGTCTACGAGAAGCGACACGCAATCAAATCTCAAGTCCTTCCGGACTTCCTGGTACATTGGATGGAGCTGCAGCTGCCAGACACCCCAGACATGTCGCAGTCATGGACAATGCACTTCGACGGCTCCAAGCGTGAAGCCGGAGCAGGGGCAGGGGTCATACTGACCTCCCCGCAAGGCGACAAGATGAAGTACGTTCTTCGGATGAAATTCAGAGCCTCCAACAACGAGGCCGAATACGAAGCCCTCATCCATGGCATGAGGATGGCAAAGATATGCGGCGCGACGCGCCTGGTCATCTACGGTGACTCCAACCTCGTCGTCCAGCAGACGATGAATGAGTGCGACGCACACGCCAAAAACATGATCGCGTACCGCGCGCTCTACAACGCACTCGAAGGAGAATTCGACGGCTGCGAACTTCGGCACGTTGGAACAGAGAGCAACGAGGAAGCTGATAGACTCGCCAACATCGGCTCCACTTGCGCAAAGGTGCCACCAGGTGTGTTCCTCGAACAAATCTGCGTGCCATCCATCAAGCGGAAATTCCCCAAGGGATCACCCGAAGAAACAGAACACTTGGGGGCTACGCTACCCGAAGGACATGAAGGACCCGAAAAACTAGACACAGAGGTCGCCATGGTCAACCTAATGCAGGTCATGGCAGTCGAAGAAACCTGGACGCGACCAAACCTCCAGTTCTTGATAAACGGAGAACTGCCTGACAGCCCAACAGACGCCCGGCGCATATCTCGCCGGTCAAAAGCCTTCACCATCATCAATGGCGAGCTGTACAAGCGCAGCATCACGGGTGTACTACAACGGTGCGTCACCATCGACGACGGCAAGGCCATACTCCAAGACATCCATGAGGGAATCTGCGGCCACCACGCAGGCAGCCGCTCCCTTGTCGCCAAAGCTCTACGAGCAGGATTCTACTGGCCAACGGCCATGAGCAACGCAAAGGATATCGTCCGAAGATGCAACGGATGCCAACGGTTCGCCGACAAACCGCACGCACCTGGGTCCGAGCTCAGACCCATACCCATAGCCTGGCCTTTTGCTAAATGGGGCCTCGACATGATCGGCAAACTGCCAAAATCCTCGAAAGGGGGACACGTTTTCCTCCTGGTCGCAGTCGACAAATTCACCAAGTGTATCGAGGCCATGTCGGTCACCAACCGTAAAAGGCAAACTGTCACAAGTTCTTCGAGTCCATTGTTCATGTGTTTGGCGACCGCAAAGATCATCACCGACAACGGATCGAACTTCATCTCCGAAGAATTCCAGGACTTCTGCGAAGGCCTTGGGATCAACATCACATACGCCTCAGTGGCACACCCGCAAACGAACGGGCAAGTGGAAAAGGCCAACGGCCTAATCGGCGCCGGCATCAAGAAGCGCCTCATGAGCTCACTCGAACAAAAAGCTGGAAAGTGGACGAAAGAGCTACCATCCGTCCTGTGGAGCTTACGGACTATGCCAAACAGCTCCACCGGCTACACACCGTTCTTCATGGTACACGGAGCCGGGTGCTACCACCGGCACGCCACCAGCCCCACGGTCGTCGACATACAAGCCGAATCCACGATTGCACTTGAAGACGCTGTCAACACACTCGACGAAGCACGGGATATAGCAGCAGCTCGATCAGCGGTGTACCAGCAGAGTCTCCGCAACTACCACAGCCGCCGGCTGCGCCCAAGGTCCTTCGTCGAAGGAGACCTCGTCTTGCGACTCAAGCAAAAGCGACCAAATAAATTCAAGTCACCATGGGAAGGACCCTACGTCATCACCGAAGTCATCCCAGGCGGCGCCCTATCGCCTCAAGCACGTGGAGTCTGGAGTCGCATACTCCAACCCATGGAACATCGCGCACCTGCGACGATTCTATCCATAGCTACCTACCCCTTTACTTTCAATAAGGCTTTCAGCCAAGGCTATTCAGCCGAACAATGTACCTCCTCCATTACGATATAAATAAAGCTAAGTGTCTCGCCCCATATCTTCAGTTCACTGCTTTCGCAACTTTACTACACGCTACAAACACACTCGGGGGCTCCCCCCACCTCACGATTTCAACGACTGAGGATCAAACGTGTACACCTGAGTAGCTGACAACGTCAGGCAAATGAAAAGGACACGTACTCAACCAAAAGCACTGCGTGCTCACAACAAACAAACCTTTTCAACAAAGGGCACAACACGCCCAGCCGAAATATACAAATTTTACATCTATATCTTTTCACAGGTACTACCTATGTTGAAGAATAACCTGGGCACGCTTCTCAAACAAGTCTACGACCTGTTCGGCATACTGCCTTACAGCTGTGTAATGCGGACGCATGTCCAACTCACCGCCATCAGGACGAAGAGGTGGCCCAGCGGCCACAGCAGCCAAATCCACGTCAGGTCGGCGTAGCCTCACAAGAGACAATGCAGCCTTCACTCCTGCGACGAGCTGTTGCCGCACCAACTCCTTGACATTGCTCACGTTCCAAAACTTCGACAGAAGACCCGCAAGGGTCGTCGGTATGGCATCCAAAGGAAACATGACGTGCAGCACTGAGGAAAGCGATGTCTGCACTTGGTGGAGCACCCGCGAAACTTGATAAACACGATCCTACACCGTCGCCAGAGCCATGGCGCGATCGCGATCCATCCAGAAGAAGCCGCCAGCCTCCATGTCATGTTGAGTCAAGCAATTGACCCGAACAGCGACACGCTCCTTTTCTTCCCTCGGAGCAAGATTCGCACCTGCGACAACCGCATAAAACAAGAGTAAGACCAGTAGGCTCATCCGAAAAACTGAGCTACAGCTCGAACCAAAGAACAACTTACATTGCAGCTGCTCGGACAGCCGAACCAGCTCCGCCATCAAGTACTCCTCTCTGGCTGCACCACGATCCGCCTTGGACTTCCAAACGTCGGCATGACCGCGTAACCCGAGCAACTCCCTCTCCAGACTACGCACACGATCCCGAAGGAAAGTAAGCTGCGAGGAATCATCCAAGGATGGTCGTAACGATATTGCGGATGGGGCGTCAACAGGGTCAGCACCCGAAGGAACCTAGCGCAGCAGAAAAAGAAAGGGACAAACACATTTCAGACAGTGATAGAGCACAACTCAGAAGAATTTACTAAACATATAAGGCCACTACGTGGCACAAAGATGGTGTTCTTCAGGATATTTACAACAAAAATAGACTACAAACTACCCTACGCCTATAAACGCCTAAGATGTGGCACCCTGAGTCACCTCGAGCCGATCGCTTAGTTTTGGCCCCGCCACTGCCGCAAAGGCATACTCGCAGACAAATCAATGAGCTTGGGCCCATATCGTTTGCAGCGAGCAGAGTAGGCAGCAAAGGCTACCTCGGATCCATCCGCAGCCGTAGGCATCTGAGAGGTGATCTGGGGCAGGTCCAGCTCCGCTCCAGCCGCCAAGGCCATCGCCAGCCCGACGGACGCGCCGATGCCCTTCTGCTTATGCGCCGCAGCGCTACCGTGGCAGAGCCTCTGCCAGAGCATCCACATCATCAAGGGCTGCGCCCTTCAGGACAAGCTCCTTGTAGAAGCGACCAAGGACCTCTTTCGCCTTGGCAAGAGAGCTGACGACGGTGCTGCAGCGGTCTTCGACCGCCACAGTGGCATCATCTAGAGCACTCCCGTGCTCTAGAGCACCGCGGTCAAACTCGACGCCTGCGGCATCTGAGACAAAAAAGGAAGACATGAAGAAACGCAGCACAGAGGAAGACACGAGGCATGAAGAAACAAGCACAAATCTGGAACTCACCCGAAATAGCCTTGGAAGTAGCCATAAGCTTCGACGCCACCTCTTTTTCACGAAAGCCGAACGGTGGCCACTGCTCACGACCGCGGCCTCCCGCAGCGCCTTCGCTCGCTGCCTTAGTCACCTAGCTCATATGCTCTTCAGCAACGGCGCCTCAAATTTCGCTCCGATTGACCAATGCTCTTCTTGAGAGCATCGACCTCACAGAGAGAAGCATTATGCTCCTCTACATTCAAAACAAGTAAACGTCAGAAAGCAGGACCGGAATAAATGGAAAAAGCACCAAAAGGCAAATAGGTACCTTGAAGCTGCCGAAGATTAGCCTCCAGCACCAGACGCTCCTGCACCAGCCGCCTGGCCTCCTGCACAAAAGGCTGCAGAAAAAGCAATAGCAGTAAGAAAAGGACTTGGGGGCTACGCCCAACACAAAGGAGTAAAAACAAAATTCGCACACGAAGACACTCGGGGGCTCCCCCCCGTGGTATGAAGAAGAAGTACTTACATGCTCCGATGGCGACTCCGAAGGACCACCTGCGAAATTCTGAGGCGCAACCACCTGCACCTCCTGCAACGGGGGATCCGGAGCCACGCCACCCGAAGTCGCCACCGTCTGAGGAGGAGGAGATGCAATTTTCGACTCCCCCATCATCTCCTGCGCACCATCACTGGAGGAATCGTGGGAGGAATGCCTGCATACGAACCAATCAGCACAAGTGCAAAAATCATGAAGGAAAAAGAACAACAATACAGCAAGAAACTTACGAGCCCAGTGAGCTCAGGTCGAAGACAGGAGGGGTCCTTCGGGCCCTCTTCTCTTCCTTCTTCTCTTCCTTTTTCTCCTCTTTCTTTTCTTCCTTCTTCCGCTTCGCTGGCGGGTGCGGCGCTACAGCCCGCACAGGAATGGCAGGAATGGGAGAGGAAGAACCTCCATGCCCGTCACTATGATGCTCAAGGCACATCGGGTTTCTAGGAGTCGGAGGAGTCGAGGCATCCGAAGACTCGCTGGAGCTCCGTGATCGTTTTCGCGTATGGTCCTCACTCGACTCGTCGGCATCCTCCACCGGAGATCGCGCCGACGGTAGCTCAGACACGGAATCAACCACTTCATTATCCGGGGCATTCGGATACCTTTCGGGCAACGGCGGTACCATGCCCGGCACTTTGAAGCTCTGCAAAATCAGAAGAAACTCTGTTAGCAAACAAAGGAAATAAAAACACAGTCGACAAAAAGCACTACGTGCACAAATCTACACCTGCGGTACGGCCAACGTCGAAGAAAATGGAGGAGTCAGCGACTTCCCCGGGATTTCTTCTCTGGCTTTGAACTTCAGCGGCACGCGAAGGGCCTTGTCAAGATCCCCCTCGGACATTTTCTCAGCCGAAACCCTCGTCGGATCACGGCTCCCAGAATAAATAAACATCGGGTGCGCCCTCGCTTGGAGAGGCTGCACCCGACGCTCAAGAAAAGTCCGGATGATGTCCACGCCATTCACCTCCTTCTCCGGAATCAGCTGGAGATCCTCCACCCGACGATAAAGGGCCTCTATCTCCGCCACCTCACCGTCCAAGATTTGGTTTTTCCAAGACCTTTTTCGCTCAATCATGTGGGAGGGGTCAAAGGGAACAAGACCAAAATCTTGCCCGGGCACTACGGAGTCGCGGATATAAAACCATCGCCTCCGCCAGTACTGGACAAATTCGGACATGGAAAAGGAAAAGAAGAGCAGATTGGGACTAAGGGAGATGATGAAACCCCCAATGGGATACACACCATCCAAACCAGACTGCCTCTTCACGGAATAGAGCTTCCGGAAGAGGCCAAAGTGCGGCTCAATGCCAAGCCAGCACTCGCAAAAAGTGATAAAACACGCAATGTGGAGAAGAGAATTGGGAGACAGATGATGCAGCTGAATCCCATAGAAGAAGAGCAGTCCACGGAGGAAGTCGTGGACTGGAAAAGAAAACCCACGCAAAATGAAGGCGACAAACATAACCCGATACCCAGATGGGGGACGGGGGATTACCTCATTGCCAGGGAGTTTTACGGCCTCCCTATCTTGCGGGATTAGCCCCGCTCGCGAAGTTTGCGGAGATCGCTCTCCCGCGTCTCTGATCGCCGCCAGCCACCATCGGTTACGCGAGTAGCGGCGGTGCCCTTCTTTGCTCCGGCGGCGCTGGTCCCAACCGTAGATGAAGATATCTTTGGTTTCCCCATTGCGCTACGGCGGCGCCGGCGGTGAAAACGCAGAAAGAACGACGGAAATGTGGAAGGAAATCCCAGCGCGAAGCAAGAATCACTCGAGCACAAGGAGGCAGTAAACACAAGAACTGGTGCGGTGAAAACAAACCGCGGTTTCCCCCAATGATTATAACAGCGAAGACGATGCACGGAAGCCGTCCATCCAGAAGACCTAACGCCAACGGCAAATCTGACCGTACACGTGTCAACATCTCAACGAACCGTCGTTACCACGTCGTCCACTACGCGCGGAAATCGAGGAGACACTGTAATTATCTCCACGCCACGCGTGACCGGTCAATTCAAAGTCAGCAAGTGGGACCCACGTACGTCCAGTCAAGTCATCTCTGGCGTAGCAGACGCTTGAGGTCATTAATCGTCAGCACTGATGTCATCAAAAGCTATACTAGCACCAACTACAATTCTTCGGCTCCACAGTTAAGAGTACTCACTCGAATCTTCGATTCGACTAAATACTCGGGGCTACTCCTATCAGGAGCGCTGGCCGCGCACCCGGAAGATGAATAAAGACAAAGTATTTCTTCGAGTCCTAAGTCGAGTCTGCGACTCCACTACGGACTCGGGGGCTACTCCCATAGGGAGGATGGATTCAAGCATCCAAAAAAATTTGTGTCCTACGGACCTGAAGCCAAACGACGGCCTAATTAAAGTCTCTGCTCGAGTCTACGACTCGAACAGACACTCGGGGGCTACTCCCATAGGGAGCGCTGGCCGCGCACCCTATGAAATCTTCGACTACGATCCTTCGGATCAGCACGCAAAAACTTTTCGGCAACTCTGCCCAAACCGACGCTAAGTGAGAAGCATTCTCCTTGGCCACCCGAAGCACCTCCGTGGTGACAAATGTTCGGATGCTGCGTCTGCGACGCAAAGATAAGACCTACAGATATCATCTAATGGTCTGGCAACGTACATGACTGCGCTCTGCTAGTATAAAATCCGTGCCAACAGGCGTGATGAAAAATCCCGACGGACGCGTTGGGTACATCAATTGAAAACACTGGAATTCCACTCCTGTAAGTCCTCCGCGGCCTGAGTCGAATTACGCTAGCATATGTTCCAGTTTTGAGTGAAGGGACCCGAAACTGAAGAAGATCATGTCGTTTCGTCCTAAGACAGTTAACTGACCCTGATCCGTCGGGTGAGTCAGGCACACGCATCAACAGTCCCTACACACATCTATTAACACTTAGTTGCACCCGAAGGATTGAAGAGTCCTCAGCCGAATCTACGATTCTACTGATCACTCGGGGGCTACTGACACGGTTATACCCTACGGGTACGTGACTTCGGCATACCTGGTCCAGCCCAAGGAAGGCCCACAGCAGACATACGCTGGCCCATGAAGATTTTCGGGTGGCCAAGGCCCATGACGCCTTCGGATCCTTGGAGAGCAAGACTAGCATAGATAGGAAATTCAAAGGGGTAAAACCCTAGAACTTGTAACCGACTAGGACTATGCCCGGGACCTGCCTAAGTCTATATAAAGGCCAGGAGGGCACGTCCTAGAGGAATCGACTCATACTCTCGCATACGCACCTCACGCCAGATCGAATCTTCGCACCCTGTAACCTTCGGTTCCGCCGTAATCAAGAGCGCATACAGGTGAGTAGGGTTTCTCCGGGCCTGAACACAGGTAAATCTCGTGTCCCCTGGTTGCTTGTCTGTTAACCGTTCCACGATCTCTAGCATCCCCATATTCTCCAAAACCCAAGTCCATAACAATGAGCATTGACGAGATTAAACCTCGTCAACTGCCTCATGTTGTTTGTTATATTTTTGAGCATGTGTGAAACTTCGGCAACCCGAGCAATAACTCGGGGACTGCCTCATATTGTCTGCTGATTTTTGGCGTATACATAAAAGTTCGGTAACTCAAGCAATAACTCGAGGACTGCACCGACTAATCAGTCATCAATCACAAAACGCGAATTAAAATTGTCTCGCAACCGGAGAAATAACACGGAGGAAACAACCAACAGTTTGTACTATCATAACAACACGAATGACAACATCAGCAATTCGAGGTATAACGACGAAAGTACCTTATCTATATCATTTTACCAACAGATACCTCGGAAAGGTAGTAGGGCCATCGGTTTAAAGAAATATATGAGCTTAGGATTTATAATCCTCCAAGGAGAAATTGCAGAACCAACAGTTCTGCAGCCAGGAATTAATAAGAAACACAAGATGGGTGCCAAACGAAAATCGGTCTCATAAAAAATGATCCGGAATTACGAAGTTAAAGTTTGACAAAGCAAATATATGATTCACATACTCAGTTAGATAGAGTAACAAAAATTACCAGGGCATTAGAGGCCAAAGGAAAAACAATTCACATTATACAAAAAGGCGGATAATTGTTTCAAAGACAGCATACACCCGACATACCGGGGGCTTAAATAAATAAGAGTTGCTGAACCTAAACATCGGCAGAGGCCAAATCACCCGTGGGAGGGACAGTAGCAGCACCAGGAGCTTCGGAAACGGGTGTCTCAGACGCAGTCAGAATAACCTCGGTTTCCTTCAGAGGTGTATCCTTAGGAACTGGGTGCTCCGAGGTTGTTTGGGCCTCTACAGAGGTTACCTCGGCATGGACGGAGGCCGTAGTAACGCCTGGGCCAAGCTCTGGCTGCTAGGAGACATCACCTTGGGCTCAAGAAGCTTCAGTTCCTTTGGAAGATGATCAAGCGTCGCCGTCTCCATCTGAGCTGTCATTGGAATCATCGGCATTATCTGAGCCATCCTCCGATTCGTCTTGATCAGCCGAATCACCACCGGATGCATCTTCAGCTTCGGCATCATCGGCCGGGTTGGGAAGAAAACTAGTCCCATCGATCCAATGATGCACGTCAGCATACTTGATAAGCTGGTAGGCACGGTCCTGATGGCGAGTAATGAACTCCGGATTCTCAATCCAAGGAGAGCCAGTGCGCAAGTTCATTAGGATATCGAGGGAAATATCCTCATACCATGACAAAACAACTGTAAGCGCCATATCAGCACCAGCCCTTCCAGCAGGTTCCCTCCAGAGATTAAGTTGAGTCTGAGATTCCATCAGCCTCGCCACAAGCACTTCTACTTCATCAATATGGCATATTCGGCCAGAGGACATGGTAGGCTCGAATAGCTGCTTGCACCAGATCTCTTCCCATAATTTTCATTGGTCCAATAGCAGCGCCAACGGCAATCAGGAAGTCTTCCATCGAATATTCTTGACTCGGAGCAACGGGAACACCTCAGCGCTCGCGAGCAGAAATCACAGCCTTGGAGCTCACAGGTTTAGCTTCTGGAAAATGATCTACACGAAAGGAAGTCATATAAGTTAAGATAAGAAAGGGAAGAGAATAACTCGGTGAGAGACGGAAACTTATGATGGATGTAACTCAGCATTTTCTGGAGATCCAGGGACCAATCGGTCCTACTCTTCTCAAAATGAGTGATTTCCTCGCTCATCGCCCGATTCTTTAGTTCGGCAGCGTCAAGAAGTTCTTTGCCCTTCTGAAGCTGCAGGCTTAGTCGGTTCTTTTCCTCGGAAAACTCCTGGTCAACCTTCTCTAACTCAGACTTTTGGGAGAGCTTAAGAGATTCAACCTCGGCACGTAACTGGGTTATCTCGTCATCCTTTTCCTTGAGAAGGGCCGAGTGAGTGGCAGCTTGTTCTAAAAAATGTAGCATCATATCAGGCATAGATATGCATTCTTGATGCGACGCTCCAAGGGTTTGTAACTCGGCTATACCAAAGTCGGGAGATCGTAAGATACCCAAGAGTTACCTCAAACAAAGAATCAAAAAATTAAAAGGAAAAAAAGGAGTAACTAACCTTCAAGAGCGCCAACTTTCTTGGTAAGACGAGTATTCAGATTGTTGACACTAGCTGCATATCAGCAAGATACGAGTTAGCACAAAAACTAATTCTTTTACAAGGGTAAGATAAACCAAATGGACTAGATAATTTACCGGTTTTCTTCACAACAGGGACAATTTGCTCATATTTATCTCGAAGTTTCTTGTGCACAAAGAGCAACCTTTCAAATTCGGCTGTCCGCCGATCATGGGTAACCTGAATACAAAAAGCAAGTTACAAAGGTGGATATTCAAAGCTAAAACAGATCTGAATCAAGTAAAACTAGACTCGGATCTAGGTGGTTGGATATTCAAAGTAAAACAGATCCGAATCAAATAAAACTTGACTCAGATCTAGGTGGCTGGATATTCAAAGCTAAAACAGATCTGAATCAAGTAAAACTTGACTCAGATCTAGGTGGCTGGATATTCAAAGCTAAAACAGATCTGAATCAAGTAAAACTTGACTTAGATCTAGGTGGCTGGATATTCAAAGCTAAAACAGATCCAAATCAAGTAAAACTTGACTCGGATCTAGGTGGCTGGATATTCAAAGCTAAAACAGATCCAAATCAAGTAAAACTTGACTCGGATCTAGGTGGCTGGATATTCAAAGTAAAACAGATCCGAATCAAGCAAAACCTGACTCAGATCTAGGTGGCTGGATATTCAAAGGTAAAACAAACCTGAATCAAGTAAAACTTGACCTGGAGCTGAATGGTTGGATATTCTAGACCACGGCTAATCTGAATCACGAAGAAAATTGACTTAGCAAGTAATGCATTTGAAACATGATGAAGCTTCCAAACGAACAACAAATTATCCGGTTGCAAGCTTCGAAGACTAGTACGTGTATAATACCATCTGAATAATAGACAAAGGATCAATGAAGGCACTTACCTCGTTCATCTTATCACTATCAAGGACAATCTTAGCAGCCATATGCAAGCGACTGCTGATGTTGGAAAGCTGAAATGGTTGGCTACTCGGATTGCCTTCAAGTTGATCGATGGCATTCTAGTTATTGGCATACTCCACCAGTGAGTAGAGTCTTTTCCCGCTCTTAGTACGGGTCAACACTTTACCTCGGGCCTGTTGTGTAACTGCCGCCGCTGCCGGACTCTTATGAAGAGTAAGCTGAGTGTCGGCAGCAAGGGCGACACCGGGTTTAGCAGACGAAGTCCTTACAAAGTATATCAGCAATGCTGGGTTGAGAAGAGCTTGTTGGCCTTTTTTGAGTGGGCAAGGATTTAGTGACAACAACTTTCTTGCTCTTCGTAGAAACTTCGGCTGGAGGAACAACTTCAGTACGGGCGGCCACATCCTTGGCGGCAGGAAGGGCAACTATCTCCGAAGGCGCCGAGGTAGTGGTATCTTCGGTGGGAATCGGAGTAGGAGCTGGAACCGCGGTGGTCACAGGATCGTGGGCAGAAGCCTCGGGAGCCTTAAGGAGTACAACAGAGTCGGCTGGGTGATCCAGCATGGGGGTAACATCGGCAACAACGGGGGGAGCAATGGGCTCATCTTGTCGAGGTGACACATTAGTCGGCCTGGGAGGAGAATCATCACGGGGAGGACTGGGAACGCGAGTATCCTCCGGAGGAGAGGGTGAAGACGGCCGAGTAGTATGAGAGGTCATACTCGGACCGCTCGGCTTTACAAAAAGTGGAGCTTTGCAAAGAAGGTAAAAATTAGTTTAGAAATAGAAAGAGAGAAACAAGAAATACAAAAGAAAACATAAAGGGAAACTTACCCAGCAACCCTGGGCATAGCCTTACGCCTCAGAATGTGCTGAGAAGATTTCTTGGTTCGCTTCTTGGGGGCAGCATCGGAAGGGTCCGTCGAAGCAGTGCGCTTCTCGAAGCGACAGGGGCTTCGGAAGCAAGAGTCTCGACGTCGTGCACCTGGCCAGGTCGATTAGCTGGGAAAGAAGGAGCCGGAAATG
Organism: Avena longiglumis; assembly: GCA_030063025.1. Lineage (NCBI taxonomy): Eukaryota > Viridiplantae > Streptophyta > Magnoliopsida > Poales > Poaceae > Avena > Avena longiglumis. Next base: position 110,749,291 of record CP125979.1, read on the forward strand.
CGTAAGAGATAGGCACTGCGGCAACTACCTCAAGAATTTGGACGTCGTCCGAATCACCTTCGTCTGCACGGGCCGAGGTCTTTCTCCGAGGACGAACAGGAGCAGCATCCGACTTGGGGACAAACTCCTCCGGTTCAGGCTCTCCATTATTCGGGGTATTGTGGTCAGCAATCCAAGGAAGAGCCAAAACCTTGGCATCTTCTGTCTTCTGCTCCGCAAACCTCTGCGAGAAAAGTGGGTAAGGGTTAGCGAAAGAACAACTCGGAATAAAACACCAGTGTTTAGTTTACCTGAGGGGGAGGATTCCCGTGAGAAAATGGCCTCAATCCCCAAGTCCATTCCTCGGGCATCTCGGTCTTAAAAATAGCCCGGACACGTTTATAGATTTGATAGTCATCAAGCTCAACCGTAGAAACATGGTTGGGATCCAAAGGACCACTCATATAGCAGAGCTTGTGGGAGCGAAGCTGGAAGGGGCAGATTCGGCTGCTAATAAACGCAGTCATCAAGTCCTCACCTCGGAGCCCAGCACGAGTCAGTTCCTTAAGCTGGAGCTCGAATGCCTCGGCAAGAGCATGAGTCTTCCTCGGATTATAGATCCAGTTCTTCTTTGAGGGAGAACCAATAGATAAAGCGGGGAGCCGAATCTTGTCTTCTTTCCTAGTGTTCTTGACATAGAAAAATGATTTATGCCACTTCTTACAAGATTCGAGGCCGGCAATGCGGGGGAACACAGAGTTTTTCCGAGGTGTAATAGAGGCATCCCCGCATTGGGTGAGAGATTTCTCAGAAGGATGAAGAGATTTGTCCGGCACCACATTAGCTCGGATCTGAAAGAATTTGGACCAAACATCTACAGAAGGCCAGAGGCCGAAGTACCCCTCCGAAGCCGAGATAAAGGCCGACAGAGAAGCAACGGCGTTAGCCGGCAGGTGATGCGGCTGAAGGCCGAAGTAATCTAAGAAAATCCTAGCGAAATCGCTAAGAGGAAGGCCGAATCCGCGAGCAAAGTGGGACATAAACACCACGAACTCACCCTCATCGAGTACAGGGGAGGATTCTTTGTCGGGTAAGCGACAGCTTACCTCGGCAGGGATTCAGTGTGTCTTGATAAGCCATTCTATCTCCCGGCGAGTAACCGTGGAACCTTTCCAGGAACCACGTTTTGGACCCGCCGCAAGGTCTTCTTCCCCGACGAGATCGCCACTAGCAGAGCTAGACATGGGCTCGTCGGAGGAATCAATCGAAGAAAAACTGGCGGCGGGGAGAGGCCTAGAGGTGCAGGGCCCCGTCGTGACGGTGACAAACGTAGCGGCGGAACAGAGAAAGAACCGCCACGAGAAATCTAGGAAAACTAGAAGAACGCCTAACGCTGGAACCTAGCGGTGGCGCAGTAAAAAAAATCACCGGTGAGAGCGCCAAAGCGGAGGCGCTGCGGCAAGGTCGTGGGAGCCAGAGAGGCGCAGCGTGTCCGTCGAGGAGGAACAGCGGTGGCGCGGCCACGGGAACACGAACGGAGGCGGCGGCGCGAGGAAGAAGATGAAGGGGGCAGGAAGGGGAAAAGTGAAACAGCCTACCCCGCTCCCCTCTTTATAACCGCATAGGGTAAACCGTAGTGGGATCGTGGCTGTGCCACGCTAACCGCGTAATCGCGTGTATCGCTTAACCGCGCACAAGTAGTGGAGCCACAGCGAAGGCCACATGGCGCAGGAGGAGATCGGGCCTTCTGATTGTTGCGGTACTCGAGGCGTCACTACGCTGACGCGACGGGCGCAGTAATCACTGTAGCATGTCAGTGAACACTGTAGAGGAACAAAAAACTAGAGAACAATGATGATTGGTACACGTAGGACAAGGCTTAGCCAGGAAGCGAAGCAAATACCCCGAACAACAGAAGATAACTCGAAACGTGGTACATAGCGGGAAAAGGAGGAAATGAGGAAGAGGATAACAGAAAAATAACGTCGGCTAAGAAATACCTCGGACAGAAAGTGAGAAAGAATAAATGTCTGGAAACTAATGTGGCCCGGCCGAGGTTTCCGGCAGGACCACACCAGCTTCGGGGACTAATGTTGGGGGGTGACCCCGGATAGGGTCAAGATAGGGGAAAGAAGAAAGGAGTCTCCCTTACCTAGAGGCGAATTACTAACTGAGTCGGCCGAATCATGCAAGATCCGGCCGAGGTGATCTAAGGCTTGACAAATATGGAGTGAGTAACACATTACTCGGCCGACGTATAAGCTAAGTCGGCCGAATAAGGTTGATTGACTTGTATGCAGGTGAAGGCCGAGCCGAATTATGCGAGATGAGGCCGAGTAACGTGAAACTTGCAGGAGAAGGAGGAGCCTATAGTCAAACCCTAGTTGCTGGCTAGGAGGAATCTACAAGAAGCCAAGCGCTAAGGACAAAGAGCAGAGCAGCAGAGGGGCAGACGAGCGTCACGGAGGTGACAGTGAGGAAGCCCGAGGCACACATGTGAGGGACTCTAGAACTTTGTCGTCGATAGAAGGGGGACACGGAAAGGAGCCCGTTGAGTTACCACTTTGGGACAAGCATATTCCAAGAATATGCTTGCCACGTCAGCCCTAGAAGGAGTCAAGGGACCCCATTATAAGGAGGGGTACGGGCTACTGAGAGAGAGAGAGAGATCGATTCATTCCACACCGAAGGGCTCGTGTAGCAGTTTTCTTCTTCTCTATGATACAGCTCTAGGAGCACTTGTAGTTCTTGAGAGGAGGAATAAAGATCTACTTGTTAGTCAATTGAGTGTAGAAATCACTACATCTTCCCTCCCCGGATCCCTCTAGCATCCATTGTCCCCATACTTTAGCCTACCCATGGCATCTGCCATGCCACCACCACGACACGCACGCTCGCCTATCAGGGCGCCCCGCTCTTCGTCCTCGACGACGATGAGGAGGGCGGCCCCTCGTACCAGCCCTGGAGGTGCGGCAACGCCGGCCAGGGGAGCCCCCGCCCGCCACAGCCGCCGAGCGACGATGACGACGACGATGACGGCAGCGAGGACGATGGCAGGGCCGATCCGGGCTACACGTCCTTCTACGGTAACTTTGGCATGTAGAAGCGGCGACGGCATCAGCGAAGGCGACGACGGCGGCGGCCTTTTTTAATGTTTTAGTTTATTATCTAGTAATGTAGTTTAAATTCGATGTAATCCGCCTATATTCGCCCATTTTTAATGAAATCCGCCTGAATTTGTTAAACTCGTCTAAAATTTAGCCGAACGCAAGGACTCGGCCAACTCGGCGTTCCTATACCGAAATCAAGTTTCGTTCCGCCAAAATTTGGTCCGGATTTCGGCCTGGGATCGTGGACTGAAGAAACCTCTATGCGCTGAGTCGACATTCACACCATCCTTTACGCGTGTAAAAGTCTGAGTGTGTGCCACCGCATGCTTAAACGCATTACCTTTTTCTTGGCCGGTTGATTAAACGCATTACTTTGTTGCTGCACACGCTAACTTTTTATATATGTCCCATTAACAATGTTCGGAACGGCCAGTAGGAAACAAAATTAGCGATCGAGCGAATATGTTCTTACGTTAGCAAAGCCAACCTGATCGACAAAGCTGCACTACTACTTGCTTCCATTCCTTTAATTATTCCTAGCCGTGTCAATCACGCGATCAGATCGGTTCCTACCACTACCTGCTCCCCACCACCTTCTCCAGTTCAAAAAAAAAAATGCTCCCCACCTTCTCTAAGGGAATTTATTTTAACCAGGGAGTTAGGCGTACATACACACTCTAGTGACCTCAAGAAAACAAATAGAGCATACATACGTAAGGAACCACTAGACCGTAGCTTCTTCCTCCTTATCTCCTGTAAACCTCATAGTATCCAGTAAGTACTACGGCGAGTTTGGGTGTAGGAGAGAGAGAAAACCTTGCTGCCTCCGATGGAGGTGGCGGTGGCGGCGAGCGTCGTGACAGGAGCCATGAAAACGCTCCTGCCCAAGCTCGCCTCCCTGCTGGTGAAGAAATACAAGCTGCCCGGAGGGGTGAGAAGGCTGATCACCTCCTTGAGGCACGAGATGAGCAGCATGAGCGCTTTGCTCGTAAGGCTAGCCGCGGTAGAGGAGCTGGATGCGCAGCACAAGGACTGGCGTGACAAGGTGCGTGATCTGTCGTATGATATAGAAGACTGCATCGACATCTTCACAAGTGAGCTCGACAGCGACGAAGCCAAGAGAGGAGGGCTCAGACGCAGGTTTAAGAAGCTCAAGGCACGCTATAAGATCGCCGACCGGATTGAAGAACTGAAGGCTCAGGTTGTGGAATTAAGGAAGTGCCATGAGAGATATAAGCTTGATGGCTTTCCACAAGGCTCTAGGGTGCTTGTGGATATTGACCCTCGTCTACAGGCACTCTATGTTGACCCAGCCAAACTTGTTGCCATTGATGCCCAGATGGAGAAGCTCACCGACATGCTGAGGAAGGGGGATGCTTCAGATACACAACCACTTAAAGTGGTAGCGATTGCTGGAATTGGAGGTATGGGCAAGACAACATTGGCCAACCAAGTTTATACAAAGATCAAAGGCCAATTTGATTGCAAGGCTTTCGTATCGGTATCTCGGAATCCAAATATAGCCAAAGTTTTGTCAGCTATATGTTTTGAAATTGTTGGCGTCAGATACCATAAGCCTGATGATGAGCAGCGAATAATCGACAAAGTCAGGAACTTTCTCCAGGACAAAAGGTATATGCTCAATCAAGTAATCCCTATGTTCAGAAATAGATGTCACACATTGTCTAGATTCATATGTATCTAGACATGTTCTAGTGTATAGATATATGTAAATCTAGACAAATCTGTGACATCTAATTCGGGACAGGTGGAGTAATTTAGTTACGACAAATAAATGCCTGCGTTCAATCAAATGTAAATCAGATATATGTACAAATCTGAAAAGTCGCAGTAACCTGTGCTACTATTACTAACACATATGTGCACGCCTAATATGAACAAATTTTATTTGTGATTCATAAAGATTTCTTAAAGAAATTTGCTATACCTGATGGCCTTAGACAAGCGTATTTATAGTTTCAACCTTGTAAGTACTAACAAATAACTACCGTTATGCATTTTATTCTCTTAGAGCGTAATTTATTTTAATTATTTGGCAGATACCTTATTGTGATTGATGATATATGGACGATGGAAGCATGGAATGCTATTAAAGGTTCCTTCTTGGAGAACAATCTTGGTAGTAGAGTTATAACAACTACACGATTTGAAGATATAGCTCGAGCATGTTGTTCATGTTCCCATGGCGACGTCTACAAGATCAAACCTCTTAATGGTGTTGACTCCATAAGATTATTTGATAGAAGGGTTTTCCATTCTGGAGATGCATGTCCTGAGAAACTGAAGAATGTACGTGATGCAATTTTGAACAAATGTGAAGGGGTGCCATTAGTCATACTTAGTGTAGCCAGCATTCTGGTCAGTCATGATGAATTAGACTCAAGTGAAATCTGGGACAAGATACATAAACATTTAAGTTTCCATCTGGAAGGTCACCCTGCGTTAGGGTGGATAAGGCATGTGCTTAATCTTGGATACAATGATTTATCTCTGGACCTTAAGACCTGTTTTCTATATTTTAGTATATTTCAAGAAGATAGTGAAATAATGAAGAATGATTTGGTAAAGAGATGGTTAGCCGAGGGTTTTGTTACCGAAAAGCATGGTTATGGCCCACATGATATTGCAGGAAGTTACTTGAGTGAACTGATTAATAGAAATATGGTCCAGATAGCTAAGCTTGATGACTGCGGGGATGTGTTATCATGTCGAGTGCATGATGTAATGCTTGATTTTATCATACTGAAGTCCGCTGAAGAAAACTTTGTCACCATAATGAATGATGTGCGGAGCACAAAAGGCTCTTTTGAAGTTCGTCGGTTATCCCTCCAAGTCAATAATTCCGAATGCGGTCATCGGCTGGAAAATATGTCTCTCACCCAAGCTAGGTCATTTTCCTTCCAGGGTCCTGCACTTTGCATTCCTTCTGTTTCCATGTTCCAGCTTCTACGAGTTCTTCATATTATGGTTAATGACGTGGGTGGGGTGTTTGATCTGTCCTGCATTTGCAACCTGTTCCAACTGAAATATTTGAGGATTACAGGCATTCGGTGCACGGGATGGCCGAAACAATTATGGAAAATGCAACAGTTGCAGACACTAGAGATTTTGCAAGGATATGGTTTTCGCCTAGATGTCTGTGAGTTACCCTTGGCGCTGTGGCATCTGATTCTTCCCTACAATGCAAGGCTGGTTGGTGACATAGGCAGGATGAGATCCCTCCTTTCAATAGATCCCTTGGCAATAGAAGATACTGAAGACATGAAGAGGATGATGGGGCTCGGTAATCTGACCGGCCTAAGGGAGCTGAAGCTAAATGTGAGTGATTCTGTTTGGATCAAAGATGAGCGTCCACGGCGCCCTGTTGTCGGGCCATGTCGAGTGCAACACCTCTATGTTCCATCTAAAGATGGATTTGACATTTGTGAAAATCTACTCTCCTCCCTCGGCAATCTTGGCAGCCTTCAATCCCTAATCATCAGTGGGGGACTCCCTGTTGATGTCTTGACTCGTTGGTATCCACCTCCATGCCATATCCGTAGGTTACACGTGTGGGACTGCCCCTTCTCCTCTGTCCCAGATTGGATCACCCAACTCGCCAACATCGGAAGCTTGGAAATTCAAGTTCGTTCGATGACAGAAGATGGTATCCATATTCTTGCCCAGCTGGCCCTATTGGTGAATCTCAGGCTGCGAGTTACGAAGCTAATTCCTAGAGATGGTGTCATCATCCCCGGTGGTGCGGCATTCCCGAAACTGGAGGACTTGTTCTTCCAATGTAGAGTGCTCTGTCTCGTGTTCGAGGCAGGGGCAATGCCTAGGCTTGAGAACCTCACTGTAGAGTGTTACTACAATGAATTACCGCTGCCGTCTGGTAATGTGCTTGAAGGAATCGAGCACCTAGGAAGCCTCAACAGATTCAAGGTGCATATCTACCAACATTCTTGGTTCATTCCAACGTGGCGTGGCGGCGGTTCTGGACCAATGCCAGAAAAGTGGGACATGGAGACTCTTATGGATGCGGTCAGGCAGGCAATAAACAAGCATCCAAGGTGTCTGGAGGTTTCCGTTCAAACAAATGATGGTATCTGGAGGTTACTATTTGTGTCTTCATAAACACATGCATGGCCTGATCGATGGGAGGAGATATGTCTTTAAAATGGTATGCCAATACTCTTTTGTACTTCTTGTTTTAATTAGTAATTCCTTTTGTTGTGAGAAAGTTCAGCATGCTGCCTATCCAGACGCACTACATCAGATTTTGCATGTTTCGGGGATTTATTTATTCTGATTTTCTTTGGTTTTATCATCAACTCTTTAACTGTTCTACTTCTCATCAGACTTTTATACCGCATCAATGACATAGCCGTAGCTCCCTACATCTGAAACATATCTCTAATATGATAAAATTATCCTCTCTCGCAAAAAAAAAATCCATGGTTACATGCATTTTCCATGCTGTTTTTTTTTCAATATTTCATCCTAGCTGCTGCTTGCTACAGCCATCAGGAACATAGCAACCTTTGAAAATTATATGTGGTAATGTCATCTGTGATGATAATCTTTACAGTGTGTTATAATTATCACTCACTGGACAGGTTTGTACATAGTGGAGACTGCGAGAAACCGAAGGCTGGAGTGGAACAACTGATACTGAAGGCAGCTGAACTCCTGGCCTGCTCATTCTGAGGGAGATAGTCGTGGTGCTGGTGGACCTCACCCGATGATTGATGGTCCTTATATTGTGATACTCCGGATGTCTTAAAAATCTGTCGTTATTTGTCCTTTCCTGGTTATGTAATATGATTAAGATTTGAACTATTTTATGTTGCTGACGCTAGTAGGTTTTTGCCCCGTAGTGGGTGTTCCACGGTGAACACTTAGCAGCGGGTTTCCTACTAGTTCTCCAACTCAGCTTTTTTTTTCCTCGCCTTTAATTGTTGTTTTCCTGTTATCGAACCTTGTATTTTTCATTGAGAAATTAATAAAAAGGGGATAGCCCAGTTTGAAAAAATATATGGGGTGAAGAAAGACTAACCATCAATGGAAGAAATATGAGACGGCAGTTGGACATTTTACATTGTGAACAACGTCATCATGTCGATCATTTTTCATACTGCCAGTTTTGATCAGTACATATACCTGCCTTCTCTTACAAGTTTTAATCGGTTTTAACAGGAAGGACACGTTTTGTTCATGTCCAACTATGCCTTTCTTAAATATACATGTATTAAACTTCATATTATCATCTGCAGATCAAATAAAGTTTCTTATAAGCAATTGCATGTGGTATTTACATTGTACGTATGCAATTAGTTAGCAGTTTAAAATTTAACAAATATATATTCAAGTGCACTGATCAGTCACAAAACCACCTAGGGCTGCTAACTGCATTATTGGTGGTCCACCTGAAGGGTGGAAGCCAACGGTCTGGACTTTATTGGTTATGTATGATAATAATCTTGCTGAAAACATTGTTTTCTAACTCGGATTTCTACAGGGTGAAAACTCAAGCTCGTCTTCAGAGAACCTCTTTTGCGGTCCGGATGTTATCTTCTGTGGTGGTTAGACATCCGGATGGCACCCGCCGGGTTCGGGGCCGGGTCAGGGCCCCCCATACCCGCACCCGACCCTCCTCCCCGCCCCCGTGACCCGGCCCCGTACCCGCCGGCGGGTACAACTCTCCACCATACCCGCCACCCGGCCGGGTTCGGGGGACCCGACGGGTACCCGCGAAATCGGGTCGATCTAGGGCTCTGGACATCTCCCCTAGCGCAAGAGGGGAGGGATGAGCGGCGGCGCGGACCTCAACGCTGGCCGGTGGCAGCGCAAGAGAGGAGAAAGGACGAGGACGAGCGGTGGCGCGGACCTCGACGTTGGACGACGGCGGCGCAAGAGGGGAGCAGGGGCGAGGTGATGAGGACGAGCGGCAGCAAGGACCTGCGCAAGACGCTGCGGACCTGCGCATGAGCGGCGGCAAGGACCGGCGTCCGTGCGTGAGAGGCAGCGCGGTCAAGGAAGCGATGTGCAAGGGATAAGGGAAGGAAGCGGCCCAGAGGTGGAGTCGTGGCTATGTGGGGCACCAGGGTGGGGTGAGTCAACCGCGTGAGTACTGAGTAGTGCGTGCTGGTTTTTTTCTGAGCGTGCGTGCGTGAGTTGCTACGTTGTGTCAGGGGTAAATGGCACAATAGTTCAATGACATGTGGGGTCTTTATTTTACAGCCGGGTATGCGGGTCTGCGGGTACGGGTTCGACACCCCCATACCCGCCCCCGTTAGACCTGACGGGTCTAATATTTTACCGCTAAGCAGCTTCACGGGTTTTATTCTTTACCAAACCCTACCCATTTAGCACGGGTACCCGTCGGGTTTATGGGTTTCGGGTACCCATTGACATCCGGAGTTAGAGAGTGTTGTTGTGTTGCAATTCTTTGATCATCGTAACATATTTTCTTTTTTTTTGTTTCTCTATTTTATTTTTTCTTTGTGTTAGAGTATTAGGCATATATGGTTGTTATGGTAGTTTAGATAGAGTTGGGATATGTTTACGTACAATCCTAACTTGACTTGTACTTCAAGATGATCTCATGTACGCCTATATATACTCGCTCAGGAGTCTCAATAATGCATCCATCATATTCCACCAAACTCATACTCTTTTATGGTATCATCCTAACCAGTCCAAACCTTAGCCGCACGCTTCCGACGTGCCGCCTTCGGAGGGATCGATCTCCATGATCTCCGTCGGGGGCCGCACGATCCGTCACGGGGTTCGCCCGCCGATTTGTGATCGGCTGCCCTAGTGAGTCTTTTCCGATCTCTAGATCGGTTTTTCTCTCCATCGGTCGCTTGGTCGGTCTTCTTCTTTGGTTTACCGATCATAGATTGGATTGAGTCGTTCACCGCCATTGTCATCGCCGCGCCTCTACTTCGACCATCGGCATCGACGATCTACCTCGGCCGGCTGCTACACCTTCCTCGGTAGGCTGCTGTGGCCGCCCCCCTCTGATCGTCTTCATCGTCATCTCCCAGGACTTCACCGACAACGTCGTCATCGTCTCCGATCTACGCGTCGTCCATGCTATGGCGCATACGGCGCACCGTCGGCCTGATCAACCGATCACGCACCTGTCTACGCCAAGCACGTCCCTGAGCATGCGTCTACCACCGATTGATCTACGGGCTGCCGCTGCGTCGCCCCTTCGGGACGCAGCGCCACCGCCTTGGTCCTTGCCAACTGGATGCAAATGCGCCTCACAAGCATGTACGTGTTGGTGGCTCCAGCTGCTGAATCGACTTGCGGTATGCGACTATGTCGCCCCCTCGGGTCATAGCGTCGCTGCACGCGGTCTACATCGTCGTCCGCACGCAACGACGCCCCAGGCATGTGATGACCCACAAGTGTAGGGGATCGCAACAGTCTTCGCGGGTAGTATTACCTAATTTATTGATTCGACACAAGGGGAGCCAAAGAATACTTGCAAGCCTTAACAACTGAGTTGTCAGTTCAGCTGCACCTGGAAATAGTTCTTGCTAATAGAAGTTTATCAGTAGCAACAGTTTGGTAGTAGCAATATCAAAGCAACAGTAGCAGTAACAGCAACAGTTAAACAAGAGCAATAATAACAGTAACGGTAACAGTAGAATTTGAGTGCGGTAGGCATAGGGATGGATGGACGGGCGTTGCATGGACGAGTATAAACATGTAACTTCGAAGAACTAGGGCATTGCAGATAAATAATAATAAGCATCCAAGTACTAAACAATCCTAGGCATGTGCTCCAAATAATCATACGTGCTCGCAATACGAACTTGCACAACATCTTCTGTCCAGCCAGCCCGTGGCAGCGGGGCCTCTAGGGAACTACTGGCAATTAATGTGCTCCTTTTAATAGAGCACCGGAGAAAAGCATTAACACTCACACATGTGATCCTCACACCACAGCCATCCCCTCCGGTTGTCCCAATTTCTGTCACTTTGGGGCCTTTGGATCCGGACAATGATATGTGTACACAACTTGCAGGTAAGACCATAAACAATACTATCATAATGATTCAATAATAAGTTCAGATCTAAGATCATGGCACTCGGGCCCTAGTGACAAGCATTAAGCACAACAAGTTGCAACAAAGTCAAATAGCACTAATAGAGATACTAGGCACTATGCCCCTAACAGATCTTATTCGATTACATGATAGAACTCATCCAATCCCTACCATTACCAAGCCTACAGCGGGGGATTACTCACCCATGGATGAGGGAAACATCGGTGGTTGATGGAGATGCGTTGGTGATAACGATGGCGATGATCCTCTCCAAATTCCTCGTCCTGGAAGGGTGCCAGAACGGAGTTTCTGGATCCGAATCTTGGTTTCTGGTGGCAGCGGCGGAGCGAAACTCTTTCTGGAAAACTATCGAACCCCCCTCTGTTTTTAGGTCAGAAGGCAACTTATAGACGCGGAGGGAGGCCGAGAAGCTGCTTGGGTGGCCAACCTCCTGCACGGGTGGGCCCACCGGGTGGGTCTGGGCCCCCCAGGCCTCCCCTTTGTCTCCCCTTCTGGCTCCGTGGATCTTCTGGTGAAATATAATTTTTGGCATATTTTTCAGGATTTTTCCTGATAGTTCATTTTCTGCACAAAAACAAGACACCAAGGTAATTCTGCTGAAAACAGCATCAGTCCGTGTTAGTTGTATCCAAATCACACAAGTTTAGAGGAAAAACAATAGCAAAGTGTTCGAGAAAATAGATACGTTTTGGACGTATCAACTCCCCCCAAGCTTAGCTTATTGCTTGTCCTCAAGCAATTCAGTTGAAAACTGAGTGCGATAAAAAAACTTTCACGGACACTTTGCTTCATATGATGTATATATTCTCAGTACAGGAGTAGATGCTTAGACAATTCATAATAAGGAGTATGCAACTAAGTCTACTCAATAGTCATTGCAAGCTATGAAGAGAAACCAACTCAATAATAATAAGTAGCATGAAACATAAACATCAGCAGCATGGCAATGCTCATAATAAGGTATGATAGAGTGGTATCTCGCTTGCCTTTGTTTGAAGAGCACAATATAAATGTTGAGACACCTCTGAAGTTCATATGAAGACTAGAGATAAAGATATCAGAGATACAGGCATCAAAGTCATGACATAATTAACCAAGTTTTGGAACAAACACAAGAATGATAATTGTGCTCTCAAGAAGGTGCTCATAGAATAAGTGGTGACTCAACAAGGTTGTGAAAACGGTTTTGTGAAGGTTTGAAAGGCTTCCTAATGCTGAAAGGAAGGTACTCATTAGCTTTGAGCTCTCATTGCCCCTATCATAGGCATATTCATGTGGTTAAGGGGAAAGTGAGGTCCACTCTGAATTATATGTTTGACAGACCATAAACTGAAAATCCCAAGTCCCTTGAGTGCGAGGGCCATTCTGCATACTACTCAAGTTTGGGTCCAGGCAAGTTCTTGTCATTGTAAGTATTTGCATATCATCGAGAACCGCCAACGGGGTACCCCTTGCATATGGTACAGGAGTTTTCCCATAACCAAAATGACAAGGCAAGCAGACAATGAGCATTTCAGCAATATTTTTATTTACTATATGCATAGTTTTTTATTGAGGATGATTCATAGATGACTCACTATGGTGATGCTGCAAGTTTCCACCATGATTAGGCATGGCTTAGGCTAGCGGCCCAGACATTTCTCTAACACAGAATACAAACTCCATGGACTCACAAGTCCCCCTCTCATTTCGCATCGTTGACATCCGCAAACAAAAGAGCAAGGTATCAACTAGATATAAATGTATCTAAAAGGTGTTGAAAGTGTTCCCCGTGACAGCACGGTTCTGCTGACTCCCACCATATAATTTGCAAGCATATAACTTTCATGGACTAGTCACAATGGTTTAGGATTATTAAGTGCACAGAATAAAGTGTGTCATCAAGTTTGTGAGAGCTTTACTAACTAACTTTCTCAAAACAGACAAACATTTTATTTTGGAAGAAAACACGGCATATGGAATATGCACTGAAGTAGCAAATGATGCTAATAGGTAGGTATGGTGGACAGAGCTGGCAATATTGGTTCGGGGAGTTGGAAGCACAGGTAGAGCACGTACTCAGTGCAAGTGAAGGCTAGCAATAGAGAGGGAGCGACAAACGAGAGAGCAATAACTGTCATAATCATGCTTGCAACAAAACATAGCTAATTGTGGCATGAAAGTGATACAAGAACTCTGAGGCAAAATAAATCGTCGAGGCATACTGACTATTGATTAGTCATATGCATGCGTGAGCATGTGCCAAGTCGATTCACATGAATAGTCATAGGAGGATCAATATCATACCAAAGTATGAATAAAACAATGCAAACAAACATTCATATGACATGCTACAAACTATTAGCAAGCTGAAGCTAATCATAGACAAGCAAGAACTACTAAGCGTCCATAATGACATACACCTTACAGAAACAGGCTAAGCATGCTCACAATAATGAGTATATGTACAAAAATGAAACAAATAGAGTTCGTTACCAGCCACTTACCACACCTCGAGTTGTCTTAATCTTCATTATTGCCCTTCACTTGTGTGACTTGAATAATTAACATGAAAACCAATATCCACTGAGGACGGCTGAACCCTGCGAAGAACTCACAAAACCAAAGAAGAACAACAAATATTTTTGGTGTTTTCAATTTTTTTAGAAATAAGCAAACAAAGAAAAACCAAACAAAAACAAAGCAAACCAAACAAAGCAACATCTTTTCGGATTTTTCTTTTAAGGCAAACCAAAGAAAAGAAACAAATAAATAAACCAAGAGAAAAAATGAAAATATTTTTGGTATTTTGGGGTTTTTAGAAAGAAGCAACAAAAACCAAAAAGAAAGCGAAACAATGGATATACAAAGAACCGACCGAGTATGATATATATATGAGTGTGATGTCGGTGTACCTCCCCCCAAGCTTAGGCTTTTGGCCTAAGTGGGGATCAATAGCGCAGATAATAACTCCATGCCGGTGGGTCATCATAGTAATGATCATAGTCAGGCACCTGTGATGAAGAAGAAGACGCGCCCCAATCAAATGAGGGCTGCTGGTATGAAGACTCTCCCAAGTTGGAGGGCTGAACCGAATTATCTTTGGCATCCTCTTCAACATTCTCCTCTTGCTGGGAGAGTTCCCCCACATAGGTGTCAACCACCTCCTTCGTAAGTGACCATCCTTGCCTGTTATCAAAGTTAAACAAAGCAGGTGCAAGCAAATATACTATTTTCTCACTCCTACCTTTTCTCCGACCTTGCTGCACAAAAGATAGTTCATATGGCAAACTTCTCACATCAGCCCCCAAAGAAACAAAACCATGCTGAATCATGGACTCAATAGCAAGCCTCTCTATGGTAAACTGAAAATCAGAATAATGAGGCTCTAAACCATGCAAAGCTAGCAACCTAGAAGCAATGAGACCTCCACAAATTCCACCCTTCTCACGGTTGGTGGTGAGACGGTGAGCTATCAAAGCACCCAAACTATAGGAACTATTCCTACCCAGAGCAGCTGCAATAAAAGCTAGATCAAAAGAAGACAACTTTCTAGCAGTCTTTCTAGCAAGAACACACTTGGTAATGAAATAGGCAAAGTATCTAATAGCTGGGAGCTGGATGTTCCGAATTTTACCACTTTCCTTTGAGAAGTCGAAACCTTGGAAAATATCAGCATATATACAAATCAACAAGTGACTTGGGCCTCTCCTTGATCTTCTCACAAGATCCCCACTGAGGTACTCTAATTGCTGCACAAAAATTAGCAAAAGGCAGGTTGCCAGGCATATTATATATTTTGTAATGGACCATGGGATTAGAGGTAGACCAAGTGTTCTAAGTTGATAAATAAAGAGCAACCACTATAGTAACTTGCTAGAGAACTACACATGCATCAAAACAAAGTTTCTAAGCATAGAACAAGCATGCAAGCTCAAACAACCTGACACCTATAGCAGCAAAGTACTCAAGATACAATCTACCAATCACAAATCTAATTGGACAAGTGGAGGAGGCACATACCAAGGAGCAAACCCTCCAAAAATCAGCACTTGAGATGGCTGAACAAGGAGATCGAAAATCACGAGCAAGAACAGCAAGAACTCGAGCTTGAGCAAGTTTTCCGGTGTTTTTTCGGGAGAAAGAAAGAATGTGGCTTTGAGGAGGCAACCTGGAGGGGCCCAG
This sequence comes from Avena longiglumis, assembly GCA_030063025.1. Taxonomy (NCBI): domain Eukaryota; kingdom Viridiplantae; phylum Streptophyta; class Magnoliopsida; order Poales; family Poaceae; genus Avena; species Avena longiglumis. Next base: position 110,764,631 of record CP125979.1, read on the forward strand.
GTGGGCCAGACCCCCCCCCCCTAGGCGCCACCAGTGGTGGGCCCGCGCCTACCACAAGTGTGGGTCCTAGTGGTGTCCCCCTGGGTCACCTCTGGTACCTCTCTGCCCCTTTTTCGAGGAAAAATTTATTTTGAATTTTCTAGAATTTTTCGGGAAACTTTATTTTTGGCCAATTTCAGGGTATGAAATTTGATTTTCTCACAAAAACAGTTTTTTCAGAAGAAGCAAAAGCAAACCAAAATCCAAACTACAGGAGCTCTAAGAAACTCAAACAAGCAAACAACTAGCAAAACAAAAGCTAAAGCAAAGACTAGGAAGGAGAAAGGAAAAAGAAAGCAAGTATAACCACAGTGGAAACATTATTTTGTTCATTAAAATCCTTTTGTTAACAAGGTTGATCAAGTCTTGTTACCAAAACAATCTTATATGAAACAAAACTTTGTATTCCACAAGGTGATTATGTTACCTCATACTTGATAGAAATTGTCCCAATCATAATAGTTTCAAAATTTTCTTGTGGAATGGGATAATATATTTCTCCAACCTTGATGCCCTCAATATTTTCAATGGAATTCAGGCAATAGCTCTTAACAACCTTCTTGGGAAAATAGACAGTGTGCTCTTTGTCATTAATATTGAATGTTACTTTTCCTTGATTACAATTGATGACAGCACCTGCAGTATTAAGAAAATGCCTCCCAAGAATAATAGACATATTATCATCTTCAGGCATTTCAAGCACAACAAAAATCAGTTAAAACCATGCAATTATGAGAAACTTGAACAGGAACATCCTCACATATACCAACAGGAATAGTAGTTGACTTATCAGCCATTTGCAAAGATATATTAGTTGGTATCAACTTTTTTAGCTGGAGTCTCTTGTAGAGAGAAAAAGGCATAACACTAACTCCAGCTCCCAAATCACATAAAGCAGTGCTAACATAATTATTCTTAATAGAGCAAGGAATAGTTGGTATACCTGGATCACCAAGTTTCTTTGGAACCTTACCATTGAAGGAGTAATTAGCAAGTAGAGTATAAATATCTTCATTAGGAATCTTCCTTTTATTAGAGACAATATCCTTCATATACTTTGAATAAGGAGGCAATTTAATAGCATCAGTCAAAGGAATTTGCAAGAATAAAGGTTTCATCCACTCACAAAACTTGTTATAGTGTTCTTCCTCCTTTGACTTGTGTTTCTTACCTGGAAAAGGCATAGGTTTATGCACCCAAGCTTATCTCTCTTTACCATGTTTATTAGCAATAAAATCTTCCTTTGTGTACCTAGTGTTCTTAGTGTGCTTTTCAGGTTCTTCCTCAACTTCCTCCTTATCAGGAGACTCGTCAATATTACCACTCTCAGTTTCAGCATCAGAGACAGATATACTATTAGGATCTACAGCAGGTTCAAGTGGTTCCTCAACTTTCTTATGTTTCTTTTTCTTCCTCTTACGAGCAATACCACTATCCTCACCTTGTTGGGAATCATGTTCTATTCTTTTAGGGTGTCCTTCAGGATATAAAGGATCTTGAGTAGCTGCATCACTCCTAGTTTTAATTCCATAAGCATGTTTATTTCCTGAAGCATTAACTAGCATATCTTTTTGTACTTTAGCAAGTTGATCAAGTTGAGTTTGAACCATTTGAAAGTGTTTACAAAGCATTTTAATATCATTAGAAGTTCTTTCCACAATATCTTTCAACTCATGGATAGCTCTAGAGTTTTCCAATAAATGATTCTAAACTTGTTTATTAAAATGACCTTGTTTAACAATAAATGTGTCAAGTTCCTCTAAGCATTGATCAGGAGGCTTACCATAAGGAATATCACCTTCATTAAATTGGAGAGAGTGTACCTCAATAGTAGATGAGTGGGGAATTGGCTTGCATAATTCTTCTATAGGAGGTAGATTCTTCACATCTTCAGCTCTAATACCTTTCTCCTTTAGACACTTTTTAGCTTCCTTCATCACTTCATCATTTAATCCAATAACTCCCCTCTTCTTTGTTATTGGTGGTGGAACTGGTTCAGGAACATCTGGTTCAGGAGTAATAGGCTCAGGCTCAGTTGAAGTCCAATCATCATAATTCTTGCTTATCTTGTTCATTAATTCTTCATCATCTATAGGAGTCCTTTTCCTGAAAACACAATCAGCAAAGCTATCTAGGTAGGTCCTAGAATCATCAGTTAGTCCATTATAATAAATATCAAGCAACTCATTCTTAGGTAATGGACATCCAGGATATGCATGAATCAAGGAACAGAATCTTTTCCATGACTCAGGTAATTTCTCTTCTTCTTCCTGTTTAAAATCAAAAAGTCTCTGCAAAGCAGCATGTCTAGCACTGGGAGGAAAATATTTATGGAAGAAAGAAGCAATCAAGCAATCAGGGCTATCAATGGAACCAGGAGGTAATCTATTAAACCAAGCCCTATCTTCTCCTTTTAGTGAAAAAGGGAAGATCTTAGCAACAAAGTACTTGCGCATTTTAAAAACATCAGAGAACAAAGCACTCATAGTAGAAAGCTCATTCATATGAGCCACAGCACTCTCATTTTCAGTACCACAAAAAGGCTCTTTCTCCACAATATCTAAATAAGCTAAATCAAGAGAGAAATCATAATCTTTATCTTTAATATCTATGGGAGAGGTGGCAAACTTAGGATCATAGGACTTCTTAGGTATAATAGTATGTCTAGCAAGGAGATTCTTAATAGCACTAGAACCATGTGTGTTTCGGCACTCTTCAACAAATTCATCAGTGAGCTCTATGTAACCATCATTAATATCAAAACTCTCACTAGATTCAGGTGAGCTAACAGGTGTAACAGTGTCTTTACTAGGAGTTTCGGTATTTCCTAGACTAGCCATAGTAGCATCTAGAAAAGGACCTAATGAACCACTCGCATCAAGCACAGTAGAAGTAACATCATGAGTATCAAAAGCAGTTTCAGATTCAGCAGTAGTAGCAGTGTGTGTAGCATAAGCATGTGGTGGTGGTGTGACAAGCTTACTTATAACAGACGGTGAATCAAGAGCAACAGAGGTGTTTAGGACTGTACCTCTTCTTGTAGTGGATGGTAAAATAGGGAACTTTCCATCACGAGACTTCCCCATGATGAAAGGAGTAGCAATGAACAATAATAGATACAAGTGGGCTTACAAATAAAGCTATGCTCCCCGACAACGGCGCCAGAAAATAGTCTTGATGAACCACAAGTGTAGGGGATCGCAACTGTCTTCGTAGGTAGTATTACCCAATTTATTGATTCGACACAAGGGGAGACAAAGAATACTTGCAAGCCTTAACAACTGAGTTGTCAGTTCAGCTGCACCTGGAAATAGTTCTTGCTCACAGAAGTTTATCAGTAGCAATAGTTTGGTAGTATCAATATCAAAGCAACAAAGACGATAAGAATAAGCAGTGAAACAAGAGCAATAGTAACGATACGGTAATGAGGGATTTGAGTCACGGTAGGCATAGGGATGGATGGACGGGCATTGCATGGACGAGCCTAAACATGTAACTTCGAAGAACTAGGGCATTGCAGATAAATAATAATAAGCATCCAAGTACTAAACAATCCTAGGCATGTGCTCCAAATATAGTCATACGTGCTCGCAATGAGAACTTGCACGACATCTTCTGTCCAGCCAGCCCGTGGCAGCGGGGCCTCTAGGGAACTACTGGCAATTAAGGTGTTATTTTTAATAGAGCACCGGAGCAAAGCATTAACACTCCGTGAACACATGTGATCCTTACACCACAGTCATCCCCTCTGGTTGTCCCAATTTCTGTCACTTTGGGGTCTTTGGATCCGAACAATGATATGTGTACACAACTTGCAGGTAAGACCATAAACAATACTATCATAATGATTCAATAATAAGTTCAGATCTAATATCATGGCACTCGGGCCCTAGTGACAAGCATTAAGCACAACAAGTTGCAACAAAGTCAAATAGCACTAATAGAGATACTAGACACTATGCCCCTAACATATCTTATTCGATTACATGATAGAACTCATCCAATCCCTACAATCCCCAAGCCTACAGCGGGGGATTACTCACTCGTGGATGAGGGAAACATCGGTGGTTGATGGAGATGCGTTGGTGATGACGATAGCGATGATCCTCTCCAAATTCCCGTCGTGAGGTGCTAGAACGGAGTTTCGGATCCGAATCTTGGTTTTACGGTGAGCGGAACTCTTTCTGAAAAACTATCGAATCCCCCTCTGTTTTTAGGTCAGAAGGCAACTTATAGATGCGGAGGGAGGCCGAGAAGCTGCTTGGGGTGGCCAAACCTCCCCCAGGCGTGGGGTCAGTGGGCCCGCGCCAGGGGTGGGTCTGGGCCCCCTAGGCCTCCCCTCTGTCTCCCCTTCTGGCTCCGTGGATCTTCTGGTGAAATATAATTTTTGGCATATTTTCCGGGATTTTTCCTGATAGTTCATTTTCTGCACAAAAATAAGGCACCAAGGTAATTCTGCTGAAAACAGCGTCAGTCCGTATTAGTAGTATCCAAATCACACAAGTTTAGAGGAAAAACAATAGCAAAGTGTTCGAGAAAATAGATACGTTTTGGACGTATCAGCGTGGGTGCTGGACATGCATGCATGCTATTTTGTTTCCCTCTTTGGTCATACAATCATATGACTAAGTTTACAAGGTTAAAAACGAGAATTGAGTGTAGCAACACCATTGTGTCTCGCTCACGAGGTGCCAATATTCTTGCCAACAAAAATAATATTAAGAAGATAGTTCACAACTACATATTAATTAATTTGATCTCGCCAATCGTCCATCAATGTAAGTTATTTCTTACATAGTACCAATCTTGCTAGATGTTGCTATTAGATTGTGCACGTAATATATGACCAACCATCTCTTCTCATAGATATTATAGCATTGTGATTTGGTTCTATATAACTTGATCGAATAACCGATAGCACAGTTATGTGTATATCGTAAGCATAGAACAATGTTCAAACTATGATTGTACAACACTGGTTAGGCAGGGGAGATGAGTAGATTTGTTCATTCTGAAAATGAGAAGATGCGGATTTAGGGTTGGAAGGCATCAGAACAATCAATCAAGCAAGTGTTTATTTTCAGGAAGTACAAAATATATCCACTCGAGGCTACATCCAAGGTTCATGTTGGAGCAAGGTCTAAATATTGCATTCAACTTGGAAACAGCTAGTAAACCAACCAGAACGTCCAATCCCGAGTTTAGTTCAAAACAACAAACAACATCAACTAAGCCTTTTGTTCCAAGCAAGTTTAGGTAGGATAGATATGAAACCCAAATAGAATTAGTGAAAAGTGCAAGTCAAGCAAAAACTAGTAAAAAGTGCAAGTAAAGATCAAAATAGTAAATCCATGTTCTGTCATATGGATTGCTGATTTTCATGCAGCTCTATCGAAAGCCAAATATCACTAGATACATTCCAACCCAAGTTTTAATTTGTTCCAAAAACATCACCAAGCTTCACTTTACTATCATGCACGTGTCTACTGTTGTTACAACACATTACGCTCATGTGGGAAATTGTATGATTGTAACAAACATGGGAGATTCTAGTAAAAAAGGTGAAGACTTGGTGTAGGTAGAACTCACCAACATCCATTCCTCAACTTCAAATGTATATCAGCAGTGATCTGAACAACAGACCATAGAGCAGTCAACATCTTAGATTGCAACTAGCAACATTTGCAATTGAATTACAGAACAAAACATTTGGAAACTAATGTCAAGAGCAAAAGATCCATCGTGAAACGGTGAACATCATTACATTTGCAACTAACAACATTTGTTACTGTTGTGTTACGAAGCTGCAGCAATATTCAAGAGCAAAGAACAAATAAAACACGTGAAAAACTTTAATTTTGTCCCTCTTTGGTTGCACCACGACAGAGCATCTAGTATTCTCTTATGCCAATATGCATCCAAGGGTATGGAAAAGACGCCAGATGCAACGTTGTAGGGATCCTGGCATCACATAGATCAAGTGTCACGAATGACATAAATAGGTTAAAACTGAATCATCGAGATAAGTAATTACCATGCACCCTCTAAGGATTCCGTGAGCCGGTGTTTGCAGAAGGGGAGAGCAATGCCATTGAAAAAAATCATAATGTGGCTCTATTACTTGTGCTGCATTTAGCTTCACTTATGTTAGCAAAAAATGAGATGAAAGAAATTGCATTAGAGGTATTGAATCCTAAAGATGATTTCATTCTTAAAATATGATTTTATCCATATGATATACAAATCTAAGCAAACAAATTAGAAAATGAGTGTTAAAATAAAATGACAACACCAGAACCCTGGCCCCTCATGTGTTCAGAAGGAAATCCTCATAGAGAGTGCTTAAATGAGAAGTAGAGCGGAGACTGCTAAAATTGTTATAGTAAAACTACAATGATAAACAAGCATGGTGTGAGCGTAAGGTGTGACAAAATTTTAGAGAAACATCTTACTAAGGTTGTTATAGTTACAATTAAGTTCTGAAACTGGTGGTACTGAATGTACATGGATGTGATCCTCTATTTTGTTTTCACTGGATCCAATGGTTGAGAAATATCAACTGGTAGAGCATCATGTTCATCCGTAGATACTGACAATGACACATGGAGGAGCAATAATCCAGCAGGAAATATGTGTCTCCTTGTCACCCACAGAATTAACGCAGCATAAGGAGTACAGTCAATCATAAAAATTGCAATTTCCAATACTATGCACAAATAGATGATTGTGTTGCTCAAGATAGAGAAGAATATACATAATATAGAATATGTGGGTAGAAGAAGTAAGTTTGGTGTAAACAATAGTGAACCAGCCACATGTTGTTCAACCGTGTAACCATAATCTCTGCCGAAGAGGATTTCATTTTCATCCTCTGTTAATATAAAAGAATGTACCAGCAAGTCAACAAGAAATGTACAAAAAAGAAATATAATGAAGAAACAAAACATTTTAAGACTTAAGTTGCTACAAGTTCATTTATAACTGCAAGTAGTTGATTAAACTATCAAACTAAATAAATGGTTGGTTAAAACAGTCATCAAGAAAATGACGCCAATTAAGCCAGAGTGAGAAAGAAGTAGCTTGAGATGTTATCGAATAATAATTAGCATTTTTTCTTACTCTCCAAAGAGGTTGTCTCCACAACCAATTTCTAAATGCTAGATTTTCACAATAAGGCTAAAATCAACTTGTTCTTAGCTTCTGCTCTCCATCTATGTGGGATAGGGCTCCATGATTTGCTTTCTAAACATTAGATATCCAATAATCCAAGTGTTGTAATAATTTATGAAAAAATATGAAAATTAGAGGTAATTAGTTAACTAATAATTTGGTGCTCCACAGTTTGTTGTGCGAACACGGTTTTGTTTGCCTGGCCATGCCCAGGTCAAAACCGTGTGCATGGAATCTATGCTCCTAGATATCAGTGCATTGCAACAGTGATCACTGGGACGACAACAAAGGGTGACCTTTTTTTGGTGGTTCTCTTCAAGCAATGAGTCTTAATCTCTAGAGATAAAACCATAGGTCCGACATTGGTTGTATCTGGAAATGGCGGCTTTCTAGTTGTGTTCCTTGTTAAAGGCGTTGTATGGAGGTTGCTCAGCCTTTCTCCTGGGTGAAAACTAATTATCTGATTTTGCTGGTTTGATTAGGTGACGAAGGCGCTTGTGAATTTTTCCCTTCCTTGACACATCGTCGTTCGAGAGTACTTCTATCGCATGGCAAGTGTTTTCAATGGTGGTGGTTGTCTTATGTTGTTGCGAATCATTGGGCGCTTTGGTCGGGGCTTGTTCTTCTTTTTCCTCTCCTTTTGTTCTTCACCTTTTGGCTATGTGCATCCTCGATGTATCTACTAGTTCTTGACATTATATCATTGTGTAGGCCAAGTGTAATTGGTATTATTTATCTTAATATATTATCTATCAAAAAAATACTTTAATGAAAAGACTATCAATGAGAGAGAGAGAGAGAGACTTGAAGACTTTTCTAAACCCTATCGATACTTTCTATTGCAAATATGCATGGTATTTTACATGCATGTGCTTTCGAAATCTCACGACTTGGGTGTCTGACCGTGTAAAATGGAATCCACATGTCTGATCACCCATACCTTTTTGTATTAGCAAGAGAATTCAAGTCTTCACCAAACATGCCCACAATAAATGATAGATAACTCATGTCTTCGACATCCTATATATATAGACACTTCACACCTCTCTACCATATCGCATTTCTTTTATAATTAGAATTTTATGGTGCTACCACTTTCTCAGAAATTTTAATTGTACGCTCGAATTATATTGCGCGACCGTGTTGACATGAAAATGGTAAAGACTGTTAGGAATGGTAGGCAACGGGAGCAGCGGGAACATTATTTGTTGGGAATGTTTTTTGCGCAGAGACGTATGTGTATCACGTTTATATCTCCATGTAATCATGATGCTAGTAATATCCAGTTACAAGGTAACGCGATGCACTTCACAGTTGCAACTAGCAAGAATAGTAAGACCAAACTGGTGGGAAAATATGGACCCTTGGCAAGAAAAAGAAGTAAGAGGCTGTAGCAAATAAAGTTGGGTCACTATCCTTCTGATCCAGGGATTGGATTGGCCATCGGGACGTCTTGTTTGCTCTGCCCTGGTTCCTAGTGCATCCTGTTGGTTAGGTGGTTGCCGATCTGCTGCACCAAGTTGGTGCTGATGCTGAAGCTGATACACGACCACAACTCATTCCCTCGTTTCCACTCCAAAGCAATCCTGCTCATGATGTGCTAGTGTACACATCGCAACTCATGTCCTTGTTTCCAAAGGAGGAATCGAAGACACTAGTATAGTAGTCGCGCATTGAATTTATGTACCGTGTATATGGTATCCATGGAAATGAAAATGAGAGCAGTGAGCTCCACAATTCGAACAATAACCCGTTTTATGTGAAATTATTTTGGTTGTGGAACTCTCTTTGTCGAAACTAACATGCCTTTGGAGCTACCGACGGAAGGAAAATGTCTTAAGAAGTTTGTTGCCAATATTCTTATTTTGAAATCTCAGATGCCAACCAAAATAATATTAAAAAGATAATTCACAACTATATATTAATTTGAGCTTGTCACCGAATCGTCCATCAATGCAAGTTAGCATCTTTTATGCAGTACTTGCTAAATGTTGAATAAATTGTGCGCGTACTATATAACCAACCGTCCCTTCTCACGGATATTATAGCACATCTCCACTTCTTTGTTCGTGATTTGGTTCTAACTAGATCATATATATACCCTATAGCCTGGTGTGTATATATTGTACGCATAGAACAGTGCTTCAAATTGCGGTTGACAACACAGGTTTGGGGAGGGAAGATGAGTAGATTTGTTCATTTCAGAAATGAGAAGATACAGCTAGGGCTGGAAGGCATCGGAACAGTCTATCAAGTGTTTATTTTCAAGAAGGACAAAATATATACACCACAGGCCACATTCAAGGCTTTCGCCACTGAACATGTTGGAGTTGGGTCTAAACAATACATTCAACCTGGAAACAGAGAGTAAACCAAGCTGTACTACCCCCTGGCTGGTATGAATCTGTCTTGGGGATGAAGAACATCAGAGAAGAGAGAAGTAGGAGGAGAATTTGAAGTTCCATTCCTCAGTTCAGTTTGTACCCAATCTGTTACAGCAAGTCACACTTATACCTACTCACACGCTGACACACAGGTCCCACTCAGACACAGACACCACTCGCCCTCGTTACGCACCGGAGGCGCCTTCAGTCATCTAAGGCGTGCCCTCATGCGTGACACAAGCATCGATTTCCAATAAAAAAAGGTGGAGATTTGGTAAGACAGAACTCAACAGCATCGATTCTTCAACTTCAAATGGTATTTCAAGTCATTGTACTACAGACTACAGAGCAGTCAACATCTTAAAACTTTGCAACTAACAATATCTGTTACTGAATTACAAAAAGAAACATATGTTAACTGTGTTAGGCAACTAATGTCTAAAGCAAAAAAGATCCACCGCGAAAAGGTGAACATCGTTACATTTTGCAACTAACAACACTTGTTACTACTGTGTTAGGAAGCTACAGCAAAATTCAAGGCCAAACAACAAAGACAGCACGTGAGAACTTCAATTCCGTCCCTGTTTGGTTGCGCCGCGACAGAGCATCCAGTATTCTCTGATGCCAATATGCAGCCAAGGGTATGGAGAAGACGGCAGATGCAGTGTTGTAGGGATCCTGGCATCAAATAGGCAAGTGTCACGAATGACATAAAAAAGGTTACAACTGAATCATCGAGATAAGTAGTGACCTTGCACCCCTGAGGATTCCATGTGCCAGTTGTTTGCAGAAGGGGAGAGCAATGCCATTGAAAACTTTTTCGTAATGTGGCCCGATTACTTGCGCTGCATTTAGCTTCATTTATGTTAGCAGAATCTCAGCTGGAAAAAATTACATAAGAGATACTGTATCCAAAAGATGATTTCATTCTTCAAAGTATGATTTCCTATATTCATCCATATGATACAAAAATCTAAGCTGACAGATTAGAAAATGAGTGTTAAAATAAAATGACAACACAACAGGTCTGGTGCCCTCATGTGTTCAGAAGGAAATCATTATAGAGAGTGCTTGAATAAAAAGTAGAGCAGACCCTGCTAAAACTGTTATAGTAAAACAACACCTGATGATAAACAAACGTGGTATGAGCATAAGGTGTGACAAAAGTATAGAGAAACAGCTTACCAAGGGTGTTATAGTTACAGTTAAGTTCTGAAACTAACGGTACTGAATGTACATGGATGTGTTCCTCTGTTTTATTTTCACCAGATCCACTGGTTGAACAATGTTCAACTGGTAGAGCATCATCTTCATCAGTAGATACTGATAACAAGGACACAGGGAGGAACAATAATCCAGCAGGAAATCTTTGCCTCCTTGTCACCCACAGAATTAATGCAGCATAAGGAGTACAGTGGATTATACAAATTGCAATTTCCAATACTATGCACAAACAGATGATTGTGATGCTCAAGATAGAGAAGAATATATAGAATATAGAAGCTGTGGGTAGAAGAAGCAAGACTGGTGTAAACAACAGTGAACCAACCACATGTTGTTCAACTGTGTAGTCATAGCTGTCTAATCTCTGCCTAAGAGGATTCCATTTGCGCCCTCTGTTAATAATAAAAGCATGTATCAGCAAGTCAGCAAGAAATGTACGAAGAAGAAATCTAATGAAAAAACAAAACATTTTAAGGCTTATTAAGTTGCTATAAGTTCATTTATAACTGCAACAGTTGATTAAATTATCACACTAAATAAACGGCTGGTTAAAACAGTCATAAAATAATGACGCTAATTAAGTCAGAGGATGAGAAACAGCGCCTTGAGATGTTATCGAATAATAATTATCATTTTTGTTTACTCCCTAAAAGAGGTTGGCTCCACAACCGATTTCTAAATGTAAGATTTTCACCATAAGACTAAAATCAACTTGCTATTAGCTTCTGCTCTCCATCTACATGGGATTTGGCTCCATGATTTGCTTTCTAAACATTAGATATCCAACAGTCCAAGTACTGAAATAATTTACGACAAAATATGGCAATTAGAGATCATTATAGTTAACTAATAATCTGATGATAGTCATTCGGCTACACGATCAGGTTTACATTACGGTAAGTTCCTTTTACACTTAAAAAATATCGCATGACAGTAGGAAGCAGACTTGGTGCACTTATGGCAATACCAATATGAACCCATCACAGAGATAATACATAGCAACATATCCATTGTAACAGAACAAGGTAAGCATGTATACATGTAAAATTTGGCACAACAATACAATGACCTGAACTGTACAAAATAGACAGAAGTGTGATTAATCTTTTGTACTATAACTATAATTTGTTGTCCTTGTGTATCGTGCAATATGATCATATTTTTTATCAATTTTACGTGCACAACACATACAGTTCTAGTGCTATGATTATTTTTTAGATTATTTTTAACTGTAAAGCAACTGAATCCAAAAGCATTCATTTCATCTTAGGTCCATTTATCCATCAATGTACCCACAGTTTACCTGAAAAGACGCCACAACGATGTCACTGTCTGAATCTGCCTTGAATATATTAAGGAGATTAACCACTGAAGCATGGTAACATGCAATGTCACCAGCTGGATGATGTCTATGAAGAATGAAACAGGAACTGTGAAACCTAAAAGGATTCCAGAAAATGCAAGGCCTTGAATTATATGCCTTAGGAAGCCTCCCACGATGAACCAAAGGGTAGAATAAATTTGGATTGCATTCAGAGAAATCATGCCTAGAAGCTCTGCTAACTCTGTATTCAGCTTAAAGCCTGCTGGAACACCCATCAGCCACACACAACCAGATCTCAAGACGGCATCTGTCATGTAGTGGAGAAGAGAAAAGGTCCAAGAGCAAATAGTCTCCAAGTTTAATAATAGTGCTGTTCCGAGGATGAAACCCATCAGAAGATCCATGATAATATTTGACCACAATGCATGCTTCTTGATTGCAGCTTTGTGTGCATATTCGACATTCACAGAGGAGCTGCAGATATAAGAAGTAACATGCTCACATAAGGTACCAAGGATAATGAGAAGCTTAGTGTTAAAAACAATCTAGTCTTTCATCGCCGCTAACAGATAAATAATCTCAACTTCTAATATTGGGGAAGCAAAAAGGTTCCTTACATTGAGGTTAACATGGACCCATAAATGGAATGAAATACAGTAGTCAGCTATCATAAAGCAAAGAAACCAGGTGGGTTTGGCAACCACATTTGACATGACTAGACGAGATAACTAGCTACGGTTAATTAAGTAGTAATGGCAAAATTAAGCCACGTCATAGGCATGCCAAGTTACCTTAAGGAGGTGTCTTGAAGGGAAACTGGCCAATACAGAATTTGGCAACAACGGAGATGCATGTTTTTCCCTGAGTGTCTGAACACCTTTTGTAACATGGAGTACACGGACACATGGCTCAAACATTTTCGGAACAGATTAATGAAGATGTAGACAATAGTTGATACTGAAGCCAAAACTATTCCGGTAAAATGTTGTACCAATTGAACTAAGGCATCAAACCTAATAAACAAACAGCAGTCAGGTTAGAGAAGAAGAAAACAGTGCCAGTCAGAGAAGAGTAGACAAAGGATGATGCTTACACAGTTGCAAGCAAGAAATGAGCTGCAGAACTATTATTAGCAGTTTTCCAAGCAACTGGTAATCTAGCTGCATTTGAACAATTAAGCGCCAAAACAATCGGATCCTTCAAACATAAAAATGGACCACATTATCTAACTGGTTAGATTATACTGTAAGAACATGTAAAAGCATTAAGGAGCATACCAAATCAAGAACTGGTGGTTTCTTTTGCAGATTACATATCCAATTTGGCTTCTTGAGGGGGGACTTTAAACTATGAGGTGCATCATCACCCAGAGAAAAATGATTTCTACCAGCAATTGGAATATCATAAAGTATCACCTAGATAAATTGAAAAGTAATACAGAAACTGGTCTTAGTAAGCAATTGAACAGTACCAAATGAGATAATATGCAATTACCCAAATTATGATTATCACAGGGATGTAAGAAGTGAGAGTTGACTTACATACGTGGCAATGATTAATTTCAACATTCTGGTCATCAAGATACAAATGATGAAGCATTGGAATTTGATTCACATTACATTTGAAGCTCTTTTCAGGCTTACAGCAGAAGTGCACCCAGTTGCCACCTTTAACTACTGACTTCTTGCAAGTATCTAGAAAACCATCTAATACACTACAATCACATTCCCATTTAGTCCGCAACAGCTGATATTTTTTCTGAACACAGCAGGCTTCAAAATCTCTTGGAAGATGCATAACACAATCCCCAAGAATGGTAAATGCTGCAGATTCTTGTAGCGTTATTGGCATCCTTTTATTTGAGGAAAGAATGATAGTCTAACAAGAAAGAAAACATTGAGCAAGGTCAATCTTAAACAACTAAAAATAGAAAATGGAATGTGATGTTCATTAGAAAAAATATAGCAACTTCTACCATGCACTTATAAGTTATAACTATATATATATATTGCAAAATTAAATTGAAATAAGAAGAAAAAACAAGTTTTTCCCATCCTCACATCTTTTTTATTTTCCATCCAGTAAAAACTGACCCGGTGTTTCGCATCAGGAATTATGAAATTTAGCAGCTAAAGATGACTTCACACTAGATGACATATCCCCTATTCCTTATACATGTCTCCAATTTTTATAGTATGTGGATGGATGATTGCATTAATGAAGCAACAGTTCGGGTATCAAAACATGCGACACAAACAAGCTGCAATAAGAACCTAAATTGGGTAAAAGACTGAGGGTTACAAATACAGCCCACCACAAAAGGCTAATCAGTAGTTGTAAAGGGGAAAGCTATCATACTCACACATTTCCATGTCAGTTGTTTGAATAATAAAATGATTCAAATATTCATAGCCTTCAGATGTAAGTTGATTCAATCAATTCAACGAGTGGTGGTGCTAAGACTCAAGTGGTGTGGTGTCAATGCTTCATAATGGCTTAAACATGTAGAAATTTTATGTCTAAAAATTCAAAAGTCTAATGGCAAAGCTGTGATGTGTAGAACCGCCACTGCATTTAACCGCCTTATCTTAACATGTACATGATCTTCACAGGCTGTTCAGTTTCTGAACCACACACATACTAGATTAAGCTAATGGCACCATCTATAGTTTCCAAGAGGTGGAACAGGGTTGTAAGGAAATCTTTGTGAAATATACCCATTCAATAAGTTACGCTAATTTCTTGCCTGTGGTCCACGCAGAAAGATTTAATCATAGAATGTTTTCATTCCTTTCTGCTAACCAAACACAAACTTGTTGGATTAGATGACACATTTCAACTAGCCAGACACAAACCAGCAGGATTGGATGACTCCAGGATGCAGGCATCCTTACAAAAAAAAACTGTTTGGTTCCTTAGGATTTTAACTCGCAAGCCCCTAACCCAAAGCCTCCGCTGTTATGTTCATGTATACAATATGTGTTCTTTAATAGCAATTCAGGGATTAGGTTAATCCTTTTTTTTTCATTCAGGGGTAAATTTATTTTGTATCTCACTGACTGTACGGTAAGTGCAGCTAAAAGTCAGGCATGTAACAAAATCAATAATGCTTTATAAAACAACAAAAAAATCAGGGCTAGTTTGGCTGCCCACCCGAAGGTGTGGAGTGTTGCATGTCATACAATTATCTGCATTATGGTTATATGCTACTACACTAAACCAGCAGAACCAATGCGTATGTTTTGCCTTCTCAAGTGATATGTTAAATTAGGTGAATTCACCTTGAAATTACAAAAAAAAAAAAACTTTTATGGTACTGTATATAAAAATGAACCAAACTGGCCATTGTCACAGACTCCAGCTAAACCCTACTAGAATCCAACAATAAATGGCAAAGTAAATTTAAAAGCACCATTTCCAGTATTGTAATGCTGCCATAACTAACCTGGAAGGCGTCGAGGCTGGGGAAGGACCGCAAGATCTCTCCCTCAGAGACGAACGCCGAGACAACGATGTCCACGGAGCCCGCGCGGGGGAAGAGCCATCCGAACATGACATATCTGGCAGACACGGACTGTTCAGGCTGACGCTGCTGGCGCGGCCACCAGATCCTGCACCGCTCCATCAAGCAGGGGCCGATCTAGATGGCGTGGCCAGAAATTGTGAAGGTCCCTCCTTCCTTCCTGGTGCCGATTGATTTAGCAAAGAGAATCACTCTATGCGAGGTGAGAACGAACAGCCTAGCTCATACCTCAGAGGAAGGAAGGAGGCCCAATGGCCAAAGACTTGAGAGGGGGACGGAGAGAGCAGCACGAACACGCGCGATGCTGCGGGCGCCGGGGAAGGAGGGGAACAGCGACGGCAGCGGCGACGCGTGTGGGAGGCGGGAGCACGGTGTGGGATCGAGGCGGCGGCGATCGGCGGAGGTACGGCACGGCGGAAGCTGTAAGACTCGAGAAACGAACGGCGAAGAGGGTGAGTTTGGCTCTCGAGTCTGGCTAGATACTGGACCGGGAGATTTTGGGTGTGTTTGGTTTGATTCCCTGAGTAGGCTTGCCAAAATAAAATTGGCCGCCCATTAATTTTTGGTCATTGTTGGGTTTCCTTACAAAATTAATGCCTCACCTCTCCCACTTACAGATTCTTGCCAAATAAGTTAGCAAAATACCGACGATGAATCTATTGGAGTCACCAATACGAGCCGGATATTTGACATGAATATGGATTGAGAAAATGGACAACGTGAAAAATAATAATAATAGCTTTTGTAAAAAAAAAGTTGATGCTATGAAGGTAATCGTATTGTACTGGTCACAGTTCAGGTATTGATACTGAACGGCCCTATTTCAAAACGTGTCGGTAATGAATGCATAGGAGCAACCAATATTAGTAAATTCAATGCCCAAGTTCTAGTGAATAAAAGAATACTGCTCGACTAGCGCATGTGGTTCTAGTCGGGACTGTCGATATCGGAGTACATCTCCACAAAGCATAGAAATGTGGAATTTCGCACATGTGACTCCCAGGTTTAGGAAAGCTTAGTTTCATGGGTAGCACCATGCATTTTAAATTGCTTAATTATTTTAATCATATGTTTTTTATGAAAGCAAGTCTATTTTATAATTTATATGGATGTTTCGTATGATTAGTTTGTTGAGTATAACTTGTCATATTCACTCTTGCTTCTATATTTTTTTTAGTCTTTAGTAGTGTAAGCGTGTGCAGAGAGGTCATTGTTCATTCTGAAGATTAGTCTGGATCAGTGGTTTGGGAAGCGTCTTAGAGGATAAAATTTTATTCATGTACTCTCTTCTATACATATTAATTGTCAATGAATTGGATATAACTACTACGTCCAATTGAACGACAATTAATATGGATCGGAGAAAGTAATATAATATATTTTGAGCTTCTCGAAATCCACGACGTCGCCTTATGCATGTTGTATAGCCTGGCGTGTGCATTTCTATATGCGCCTGACGGCCATCATTTTTCCGGAACCAGTCTCGGGGCATTATAAGGTTTTTTACCAAACCACAATTTATACGGTATTATTTTAACGGACATAGATGGTGCTATATTTTCGGGGATATAACCCTAGGTACCCCAGAGTTGAGGTATAAAGAGACCTTAACAGACTAATAAATATCTATATGAAAGAATATGGAGATATAAAGAGAATACATCAAAATATACAAGGCATGAAGAGAGAAATCTTACCTGGAAAAAGGAAGAAAGGCACACAGGCCGAATTACGCAAAAGTCGGCCTGGTCCAAATCTTCCGAGGCCGAATTAGGCCTTACCGCCGTCACTCGGGCCTTCCTGGCCGAATTAGACTAAACCCGGCTGGGCCGAGGTACACCCAGCCGGCCCACCACGCATCTCACGCCAACCTCGCCACTTTCCCGCAACTTTTCCCCCCACTCGCGCGCCACCTCACCACACCTCGTCGTCGAGCCAGCACTCCATCGACAGAGAACCCCGCGTGGGCAGTCGTCAAGATTTCACCACGGGCCTAAGATATCCGTCGCTGCGTCCTCCACCCCGGGCGGGCCGAAATGGGAAGCTCGGCCCACCACGAGGCCTCCTTCAGCGACTAGCCCCGAGCCACCTTACCCTCCTCAGGTTGCCGAGTAACCCCGGGTGGGCCGACGGCGGCTAAGTCGGCCCACCACGGGACACCGTCGCCCAGAAGGACCAGCAACTCCCCCTGGGCTAACCCTGCTTCTAGGCCGAGTTAGGGCTGACCCGGGTGGGCCCCTGTAGGCCGGATCACACAACACCTCGGCTGGGCCTTATTCTTTTGCAATTAGGACCAGGCCGAATTACTGCTATGTCTGGGGCATCTAGGCCGAGTTATTTCACCCCGTATGACCTCTTATTTGTCTCCAGATGTGTTCCTAACCTTCACAGCTACACGCCATTGAATCAAGACGAGACCAATAAGTGTCGTGCTCTCTGGGGGCGCCATGGCAGGCCGGGCTTTGGGCATATGGAATATGCCCTTGGCATCAAGAGGATGCTAGAGAATATGCCCTTGGTATCAAGAATATGCTAAGGAATATGCCATGGCATCTCCAAATATGCCAAGGCATATGCTGAGCATCTGAGAAGATGTCGGGAATATGCTACACAGATGCCAAGCGTGTGGAACAAGCATTGTCCCCTGGGCTCCCCTTTATAAGGAGCACCAAGGGGATCGTTGGAAGGGAGGCCCCCGAAGGGCTCCTCCCCTCTCTGCTCACTAGGAGCTCTCCTTCTTCCTCTTCCTCCACTCTCACAGAGAGATCTAGATAGAAGCATAGGAGATACAGCTCCAGGAGCATGATTGTATCCACAAGTATGGCAAGATTATAAGAGATTAGATGTATAGAATGAGGTGTTATCTCCACTTGAGAGCTTCAATCCAATATACGTTGTATTTCTCTTTGTTCATACGAGTGCGGTCTTCACTGCATCATCCCTCCCCGGATTCCTCCACGTCCATCGGCCCCAACTTTAGCCTACCCATGGCATATGTCGTGATACGACCACGACATTTGGCGCCCACCGTGGGGCCTTCTAGTGGCGTTGTTTGGGTTTCCATCCGGACGGAAACATCTTCATCAACTTCTTCCTCATAGGGCTCATTCAGCTCCACCAAGCCAACAGAGAACAAAGAGGTAAGCGCAGAGGTTCTCCAAGTCTAATTCATCAAAGCAGGTAAGACTCAGCAAGAAGGGCTCAAGCACTACTCCAAGCTTACTGTAAGTACCAGGTAATTCAGCAGGGCAGGTATGACCTAGCAAGACTCACTCAAACATTTCTCTAAGTATACTGTAAGTGCCAGATAACTCAGCCACCTACACTCAATCCTTCATCCCGGGGAGAAAATAACTTAATCCGGAGACTAGTTAACTTATCCGTAGAGTCACATTTGGATTAAGAGAACATTATGTTGATTTAGATCTATATTTGAGTCGGCTTATTTATAACTCGGATAGAAGTTGAATTAGCTTATTTATGATTATGATAGATTTTGAGTCAGTTTATTTATGCTTTGGATTGACCTTTAACTCAGCTCACCAGCCAGCTTATTTATAACTCAGATAGAAGTTGAATCAGCTTATTGATGATTCAGATAGAATTTGAGTTAGTTTATGTATGCTTTGGATTAACCTTTAACTCAGCTCGTCAGCCAGCTTATTGATGATTCAGATAGAATTTGAGTTAGTTTATTTACGCTTTGGATCGACCTTTAACTCAGCCCACCAACTTATATCGATTCTGATTGTAATTTGAGTCAGCTTATTTATGATTCGGATAAGATTTGAGTCAGCCTATTTATAATTCGGATAGAATTTGAGTCAGCTTATTTATAATTCAGACAGAATTTGGGTCAGTTTATTTATTCTTTGGATTAACCTTTAACTCAGCTTACCGGCCAGCTTATTGATGATTTGGATATAATTTGAGTCAATTTATTCATGCTTCGGATTAACCTTTAACTCAGCTCAGTAGATTGTCTCTGATTCGGACTAACATTTGATTCAGCTTGCCAGGGTATATTATAATTCGGATTGGTATTCAGACTCGGTGTACTAATCATATCTCTGATTCGGGCCGAAGCTTTATTCAGTTCGCCAGATTGCCAGGTTATGTTATGACTCGGATTGATATTTCACCATCTTGCCAGGTTATCCCATATCTCGGATGACTATTGGCCAGCTTATCATATCTCGAATCTATATCTCATATCTACATTTCGAATCAGATCTCTCAGCGGTTATCCCTATTACCATATCCCAAAACTTAATCTCGGATCCATATCAAAGGAAAATTAACATCATCACGCTAAATCAAGTCATATCGTGGCAAACAGATAACTCGGATTTGAGTCATATACCTCGGATTTGAGTCATATACCTCGGATTTGAGTCAGATGACTCGGATTTGAGATGTAAGTCAAAATTGAGTAAAGTAACTCGGATTTGGAATGAGATAACTCGAATTTGAGTCATATACCTCGGATTTGAGTCAGATGACTCAGATTTGGTATGTAAGTCAAAATTGAGTAAAGTAACTCGGATTTGGAATGAGATAACTCGGATTTGAGTCATATACCTCGGATTTGAGTCAGATGACTCAGATTTGGTATGAAAGTCAAAATTGAGTAAAGTAACTCGGATTTGGAATGAGATAACTCGGATTTGAGTCATATACCTCGGATTTGAGTCAGATGACCCAGATTTGAGATGTAAGTTAAAATTGAGTAAAGTAACTCGAATTTGGAATGAGATAACACGGATTTGAGTCATATACCTCGGATTTGAGTCAGATGACCCAGATTTGAGATGTAAGTTAAAATTGAGTAAAGTAACTCGGATTTGGAATAAGATAACTCGGATTTGAGTCATATACCTCGGATTTGAGTCAGATGGCTCAGATTTGAGATGTAAGTCAAAATTGAGTAAAGTAACTCTGATTTGGAATGAGATAACTCGGATTTGAGTCATATACCTCGGATTCGAGTTAGATGACCCAGATTTGAGATGTAAATCAAAATTGAGTAAAGTAACTCGGATTTGGAATGAGATAACTCGGATTTGAGTCATATGCCTCGGATTTGAGTCAGAAGACTCAGACTTAAGACATAAGTCAATTTTGAGTAAAATAACTCGGATTTGGAAACAGATGACTCGGATCATAACTTACCCAAAGAGGTTAAAAGAGCAGTGCCCAATAAGGCCAGAACTCATAACTTACCCAAGGAGGTTAAAAGAGCAGTGCCCAATGAGGCCAGAACTCATAACTTACCCAAAGAGGTTAAAAGAGCAGTGCCCAATAAGGCCAGAACTCATAACTTACCCAAAGGGGTTAAAATACCAGTGCCCATGAAGGCCAGAAGTCCAGAAACTTACCCAAAGGGGTTATGACCAGTGCCCATGAGGGCCAGAAGTCCAGAAACTTACCCAAAGGGGTTATGACCAGTGCCCATGAAGGCCAGAAGTCCAGAAACTTACCCAAAGGGGTTATGACCAGTGCCCATGAAGGCCAGAAGTCCAGAAACTTACCCAAAGGGGTTATGACCAGTGCCCAAGGAGGCCAGAAGTCAAGAACTTAACCAAAGGGGTTATAACCAGTGCCTATGAAGGCCAGAAGTCCAGAAACTTACCCAAAGGGGTTATGACCAGTGCCCATGAAGGCCAGAAGTCCAGAAACTTATCCAAAGAGATTATGACCAGTGCCCAAGAAGGCCAGAAATCAAAAAACTTGCCCAGAAGGGCTATGAGCAAAGCCCAAGAAGGCCAAAGTCACAAACTTACCCAAAAGGACTATGCGACCAAGAAATATATGACAAAGTAGTTGTATGTCAGAAAACAACTCTGGGGACATTTAGATATAAAGCCCAAGAGCGATTCTACGAATCCCACATGGCCGCGGGGACTAATGTCGGGGATATAACCCCAGGTACCCCAGAGTTGAGGTATAAAGAGACCTTAACAGACTAATAAATATCTATATGAAAGAATATGGAGATATAAAGAGAATACATCAAAATATACAAGGCATGAAGAGAGAAATCTTACCTGGAAAAAGGAAGAAAGGCACACAGGCCGAATTACGCAAAATTCGGCCTGGTCCAAATCTTCCGAGGCCGAATTAGGCCTTCATCACTCGGCCTTCTGCCGAATTAGACTAAACCCATTTGGCCGAGGTACACCACCGCCCACCACGCATCTCACGCCAACCTCGCCACTTTCCCGCAACTTTTCCCCACTCGCACCACACCCTCGCCGAGCCAAGACTCCATCGACAGAGAACCCAGCGTGGGCGGCGTCGTCGATGCTGACCACCACGGTAAGGCATATCCCGTCGCCTGCGTCCTCCACCCCGGGCGGGCCGAAATGGGAAGCTCGGCCCACCACGAGGCCTCCTTCAGCGACTAGCCCGGAGCCACCTTACCCTCCTCAGGCTGCCGAGTAACCCCGGGTGGGCCGACGGCGGCTAAGTCGGCCCACCACGGGACACCGTCGCCCAGAAGGACCAGTAACTCCCCCTGGGCTAACCCTGCTTCTAGGCCGAGTTAGGGTGGCCCTCAGAGGGCGGATCACACAACACCTCGGCTGGGCCTTATTCTTTTGCAATTAGGACCAGGCCGAATTACTGCTACGTCTGGGGCATCTGGGCCGAGTTATTTCACCCCGTATGACCTCTTATTTGTCTCCAGATGTGTTCCTAACCTTCACAGCTACACGCCATTGAATCAAGACGAGACCAATAAGTGTCGTGCCAGTTGGGGGAAGTTGCGGGCCAAAATGGGAAGCTCGGCCCACCACGAGGCATCCTTCAGCGACTGGCCCCGAGCCACCTTACCCTCCTCAGGCTGCCGAGTAATCCCGGGTGGGCCGACGACGGCTAAGTCGGCCCACCATGGGACACCGTCAGGAAGGACCAAGAACTCATTGGCTAACCACCTTCTAGGCCGAGTTAGGGTGACCATTTGGCCCCTCGCAGCCGGGTCACACAACACCTCTATGGGCCTTATTCTTTTGCAATTAGGACCAGGCCGAATCGACTAAGGAGCAGGCCGAATTACTGCTACGCCTGGGGCATCTGGGCCGAGTTATTTCACCCCGTATGACCTCTTATTTGTCTCCAGATGTGTTCCTAACCTTCATAGCTACACGCCATCGGATCAAGACGAGACCAATAAGTGTCGTGCCAGTCTTGGGACGCCCATGGCTCAGACTGGCACCTGGGCATATGGAATATGCCCTTGGCATCAAGAGGATGCTAGAGAATATGCCCTTGGCATCAAGAATATGCTAAGGAATATGCCATGGCATCTCCAAAGATGCCAAGGCATATGCTGAGCATCTAAGAAGATGCCAGAAATATGCTACGCAGATGCCAAGCGTGTGGAACAAGCCTTGTCCCCTGGGCTCCCCTTTATAAGGAGCACCAAGGGGATCGTTGGAAGGGAGGCCCCCGAAGGGCTCCTCCCCTCTCTGCTCACTAGGAGCTCTCCTTCTTCCTCTTCCTCCACTCTCACAGAGAGATCTAGATAGAAGCATAGGAGATACAGCTCCAGGAGCATGATTGTAGCCACAAGTATGGCAAGATTATAAGAGATTAGATGTATAGAATGAGGTGAGTTATCTCCACTTGAGAGCTTCATTCCAATATACGTTGTATTTCTCTTTGTTCATACGAGTGCGGTCTTCACTGTATCATCCCTCCCCGGATTCCTCCACGTCCATCGGCCCCAACTTTAGCCTACCCATGGCATATGTCGTGATACCACCACGACATATATTCAGTGTAAAAGCCACCGTCTCTAATACAAATTCCCAAAATATAAAATACAGATTAGTAAATAACATCATAGATCTCACCATGTCCAACAAGATTCGATTATGTCGCTCGAACACTCCATTAAATTGGGGTGTTCCAGGTGACATAAGTTCTAAAACAATTCCACAGTCTCTAAGATGTTTGCTAAACTCATGACCTAAATATTCACCTCCACGGTCCGATAGTAGAAACTTTATTTTCTTGTGACGTTGATTCTCTACTTTATTCTAAAACTTGTTGATTTTTGTACGTTTTAGATTCATGCTTCATAATATAAATATAACCATATCGACTTAAGTTGTTGGTAAAAGTTATAAAGTAGATTAATTCACCGCATGGAGATATACTCATCAGACTATATTTCAACAATTCACTTGCCCGTTCAACAAATCCATTCAACGATCATCTTTCCCACGCTTCGCATGTGTCAAAAGATTCAAAACCTAATGAAGTTAAGTCTATTGGAGCTTCTTCATATGTTGATGTTCAATGTGATCTAATCGGTAGATTTTGTTTAGTATTTTGCCCCCTAGATTTTTTTTCAAGATCCACCACTGATATTGGCCACATAGGTTGCAAAATACATGTATGATGAGATCCATATATATGCTAAACTACTTCATCCTAGGACTAGATATACTTATATACCAAAATATACTACTTATCATGCTAATTAGTCTTGAAAGAGTCATTGCCAAACCATGTAGGCATTACATGGTCAGCTTTTCAATTCCTTTGCCCTTAAATTTAGTTAAAACAGCTTCAAAGTCGTATTTCTCTCAGCAATCTCACGCTCTATGTGAACTACCAAATTATTTGCAAGATTTTTATCTGCCATCTTAGTACGCAACCTTGTCTTGACGATCTTTAAACTTGAAAATGCACGTTACGCACTTGCAGTAGAAGCTGAAAGTGTGACTAGCAGTTGTAGCAATCTAACAATCAGATTGTAGATCGTATCTCTTCTTGTCTCGACAAGGGAATGAAAAAGGTCAGTCAAGGTTAAGATATTTTTCAACTCTTCATCATTAGAAGCATCAACAACAAATGGTTTCAGCTGTTGTTCTAATTCGTAGATGTCTTATTGAGTAAAATCTGTAGGATAATACTTCTTCACTAACTCACATATATCACTGACTTTAAATGATTTAAATCTATTTCTAAGAATTAGAGTAGCACTGGTGGATAAGAGATCCATTATCTTCTCATTAAACCTGCGATCCAATTCATGTAATTGACAATCAATAGTTGCACAGAATACCTCCACTCGAAAATATTGCTCCTTAGTGAAATGATTCGTTTGATGCCGTGCACGACCACCACGCATGATATAAGTTTCCTCCATGTTTGAAATTTCAGTGGCATGGTCTACACAAAATTCAACAACAGTGAAAATGAATTGTTCCCAGCCATCATATGATCTCAAGTTACGAAGGCTCTCCTTTGTAGCAAACACTAGGTGGACAACATTTACAATTTCTTGTGATATCAACTGTAAGCTTGGCCAAGCCCTTCTGTTATCTCCAGTATCTCCTTCATCATGTCTGGTTGACTGCATTGTTATGGGGTGAGCAAGGTCTAGAACCTACATGACCTAAAAATGCACACGATTTTTCATCATTCACGTTTTCCATTTCTGAAATCCGTGAACGAAGAATACATCAAAACCACCTTTTGCTAAGATATTTCTACTAGACACAAAGCAAAATAGACAATACGCATGATGGCTATGTTGTGAGTACTCTAACCATGACGAAAAAGACTGAACCTATTTTACCAGAACCTTCATAATGTTGCAAACAAGGTTGCATAGGACCTAGCATCAAATAAGCTCTCCGCACACGATCCCTTTGATCGGGTGGATATCGCCAAATATGTGGTCGCGATGTAGGGTCTTGCTCCAAGAATTCTATACCTCCAAATACAGTAGGATCCAAAAATGATTCATTTGCTTGAGGCCCTTCATCTTGATCTTCTTGACGATGTTCTAGTTCAAGAAGCAGAGGTAAAGGTTGTCCTGGTGCTGGTGTAGGATCTTTCTGAACTGGCTCTGTTCTTTGTCTTTTGAAGAATGACGCAATGTTGCCCTTGTCCTTTTTACCCATTTCCAGTCCAATTCCCCAATGTCTATCACTAGTTCACTATTGATCTCTCTTTTACTCCCAAATCAATCAAATAGTGGAAATGATTAGAGGATAATTAGACAAATCTGTAGTTCAAACAACAAAAAAAATCACCAATTGGGAATTTGGGATGTGCTCGTATAGGAAAATAAAATTCTAACTAGATTAGCACTAGGCACGCACTTACCAAGAGTCAAAGCATGCAAAAATCAAGGAGGGCACTGCGGCCGGTGCTGCTCATCTGCTGGTCGTCGGCCTCCAGGTTAGGGGCGACGGGGCCAGTAGCATGGACGGGGCCAGGCATAGGGCGGGTTAGGTCAGCTCGCCGCTGGCCAGGTCAGAGTTCGCCAGGTTGGGAAGGCCCGGACGGCCAGAGCGCCGGAGGAAGGTAGGGGGTGGGGGCCAGGGGTGACGACGATTGGGGAGCCGGGGATGGGGTGGGGCGACTGCCGACCAGGCGATAGCGATAACGACGATAGGGGTCAGGTCTTAGGTCGCGGCTCACGTACGCGCAGTATTCTTGTTTTTTCTTTTTGTTGGGAGGCTGTAATGGGCCGTATGTATCAACATGGGGGCGGAAGCTCTGATTTTGTATAATCACAACTAACTAATATCTAGTAGCGAATTTTTTTGTTTTGGGCTTGGTGGGTGGCAGGCCCTCCTGACTTCAAATAGCTCCGCCAGTGACCACAAGTACGTGGTACTCAACTCATTAATCTTTCGATGTTTAATTTTATTTAGTGTTATGGATGTGTGTATCACAATAAAGATTAATCATCAATAGCCCACCATGAGTGAGAGCATGTGCAAAGAAGACATTATTTATATAAATTGAACAACCATTATTCTCAGACTTAAATGAATAACCATTGTGTAAGATACATTGTCTCGATATAATATTCTTACGTAATGCAGACACGAAGTAAAAATTACTAAGTTCTAATATTAATCCCAACGGCTGATGTAGAGGTCTTGTGCCAATGACAATCACTACATGCACATTTACGACGTGCATCGTCACCTCATTCTTGCCAAGCTTCCTAGGATTATGTAGCTCATGTATCGTATTGCAAATATTAGCAACCAATCCAGTATCAAATACCCAAGAGTTATATTTAGTAGGACCTTGCGAATAAACATCAATAACATGTATATATGATATACCTCAGCTGTATGAACCAGACTTCTTCTTTTCTGCTAAATACTTTGAACAATTCCTCTTATGGTGACTCTTCATTATAGTAGAAACACTCAGCATCTGGGGCAGGGGCAGGCTTAGGCGCCTTCCCCTTCTTAGG
Organism: Avena longiglumis; assembly: GCA_030063025.1. NCBI lineage: Eukaryota > Viridiplantae > Streptophyta > Magnoliopsida > Poales > Poaceae > Avena > Avena longiglumis. Next base: position 110,791,531 of record CP125979.1, read on the forward strand.
GGCGTGGCGAGCCTCAGCCCTCTTCTTGTTGTTGCCCCATATTTATTCTTATTAAACTAGAGGATTTTTTTTCACCATCATCACATGGTTGACGTTCTTCTGTATATCCATTTCATCCACCTTCAACATCGCGAACAGTTCTCCCAGTGATATATTCATCCCATGAATGTTAAAGTTCATGACAAACCTAGCAAAGCTAGGTGAGATAGATTTAAGGATTATTTCGGTTCCCAGTTTAGAATGGAAGGGGACGCTCAACGCCTCCAACTTTTGAACATACATGTGTAACTTGATTACATGAGCACTAGTTGAGCTTCCTTCCGTCATCTTGCAGTCAAGAAGTGCTTGGGACATCTCATATCTCTCAGCTTGGGTATGTTGCTGAAACATACCTTTCAGTAATTGATAGTCTCAAAGGGACCCTAGTTTTCAAACCTCATTTGAAGTTCTAGGTCCATTGACGCAAGAAGGGCACATTGGATTGTGATATAGTCATCACTACGTGACCGAAAAACACTGAATACATCTTCCGATTCATTTTCAGTAGGATGAACACCAAGAGTTGCATCCAAGACATAGTCTTTCTTAGCACCATCCAGAACAATCCTCACACCGTGGTACCCGTCCGTAAAGTTGATTCTAGATTCATGTAGTTTCTCTTTCTCCAAAATCGCAGCTAAAGGGAGTGCACTACTACAGGCCATTGATCTACAAACAAGTGCCAACTCATTTAAACATTGTTTCATAATTAAAGGACTACTCAAATTTAACAACTTAATTTTATGTAGCTCCCAGTAAAATCAACATCTCTCATAATTGACACTTAGTGATTCAAGATATGCATCTTGCTAACCCGATGCCAATCTAATCACCGCGTATCGGGAAGCAAATACCGGTAGGTATTCATGCCAATCACATCACTGTATGATTCTTGTTAATTTTTCAATTTTTGTATTCCATACTCTACCGTTCTAGGTGGTATGTCAAGTGAACCCCAGTACATCGGTTGTGCAATAGTTTCACACCCATATTATGAATGTCGCTAGATGTACCCATGTGATCATGACCCACAGCAGTTTGAAGCCCATGTGATGTGTCGCCTAACTTATGGAGAACACTTTTACTTGATAATTTTAAGTGAGAGATCGCCCTTTTTATTACAACCACCTAGCAACAAATAAAATACATAAGAGCGGGACTAATATCACAGGCAATTCATATAGTTATATGGTATAGCACTTCGCATCAACAATCTCCATCATCAACTTCATCCGACACTGGGGGCATCTTTACCGCACCATGGCATATCACCAGTTCCATCATTTCTTTGATCATCATTGCCGCATCCTTGATTTTACAATTGCTACTCTAGCTAATAAAGTAAAAAATACAACTATAACAATAATATTATGACAATTATCACAGCTCCTACCACTCATGCTGAATGGATTTATAACATAACACATATCATACATCACTTGGCAAACTTAAACTATACCATATCACTTCCCTATAAAATAAGTTAGACGTTTCTAACATGCTTTTCTAGATTACAGAACTCTATGGTTGCGAAGATAATCATTCTTTAACTTACGTGGTAAGTAAGCACCATGATCATTGTTTGTTATTTAACTTATTCGGGATGTGTTACTCAAGAGCTATTAATAGCTCAAAACCAACACTTAACTCTGTCTATACGCATTGCCCCCCTGCAGACTTCAACCAAATTCGCATAAGCCTAATATGAAAAATATCTTTCTTGGCTATTGTGAAAAAAAAGACATCCGACAAAGTTGTTTCTTGCACCCAAAGTACACTTCACATACCGGTCTATATCTGAAGATCATAAAGTTGGCTCGAGCCGCTAATCCAAAATACCGCCAAGATCGGAATTGCAACATTTGTAAAGCAATAACAAGACCAACAATACCAGAATACACTGATTCCTCTATCTTTACATGTGCCTATGCATCGTGATACCTTCGATCCGGATTCATGGATGTTGTATAATAGCTTTTTCCCTAGTAGACCAAGGTTTAATCGAACCTTGGGAAGCAATGCTAAAAGGAAATAAAAAGGACACGTCTACAAGACTTTATTTCTTTGTTTTACCTTAGTTTACCGGACCAATCTAGTTTAATTTTTATAGCGGGTTGAATCAATGGATGGAGATAGGCCAGGGTTTAAGATCCACCTGCAGTTGCACATCATATGGGATAAAATATAATAATAAGCATAGTCATGTGTAATGTTTGAATGAAGATAATCTCTTGTGGACAACACATCCTAATATACTAAAGCCTCCGTGATGCAGCGTACATAGCAATAGCCTTGTAATCCAACCGAGTGCACACTGAAGCCACGAGATACAAACGGTTATTAAGTGAAGAACACAGATTAAAACATTAAGTGGTGATGTTGTTGTGATCCCGAATGGGGCGCTAAGCAAAGACCGTACTACCCTTTCTGTCACTGGGGTTCCCATGAGATCGACGCTAGCCAAGTATCTCACCTCAATCCTTTATAAATCTATGGGATTGGGTACCTACAAGTTCACAGATCTAGACAAGAGACAAAGAAACAAAAGATACAAATCTCAATTGCAAACAAAATATAATACTTCCATGATTAGATGCACATAGTTGTTGCAAGGTTTCTTCCCAACCCGCAGCCTGTGATGACTACTCACTCATAACAAATAGATCAAGGATAAAAAACATTGTGCAAAATACTTCGATTGAAATCAAATATTCTTACAATGGTCGCCAAATCACAAGGAGATCTAGAGTACAAAGTAATGGCTATGGCTAGTGGAGGGATGGATGGTGGAGTGGATGAACAATGACGTGGATCTCCTTTGGTGGTGTTGTGATAAAATCTCAGAATGGCTCCCCCCTAGGCGGCGGCTGGAGCCTCAAAATATATAGGCGTCTTCACAAAAAATTTAGGGTTTGACGAGACGAAGCCGCCGGCACCCTGTACGGGCGGGCCCCACCCGTACCGTCTTTCGTTATGAGCACTGACGCCAGGAATTTGCTTCCAATTACTTGGCCGTGTGTACTTCCTCAAATTCCTTCATTATTACTCCTGATTTCGGATTAAAACTCGTGATTTCCTGCACAACATAAATCAAAGCAAGATTTTGCACATATTTGCAATTATTAGTCATTAGTGGCAAATATTCAGAGTTTCTTGTCAATTGCTTGACTAAAAACAATGTTTAAACACGGATAAACATGACAAATTTTAGTACCATCACTTCGCATAACTCTGATACCGCTGTTAGGAAATGTGCTATGAAAAACAAAAAAATCCTAGCACATAAACAAAACCAATTACGCGGGAAGGGAAGGAAACAGATCATACCCTCAAAGATCAATCTAGTGGAAGTTGTCAATGACGAGGTTGAACGAATGTCGATCTCCACAACCTACACTTGTCTAGTCAGGAGGAGATGTATTATCCCGTGGACGGCTCCAATGTGGCATCCCGCAAAACCACTACTAGAAAATCGCGTTGAATTTGTGCATTGCATCGTCATCATCATGCATTGTTTGCCAAAACTATTTCGCAAAGCCCGCTTTCGTTTTCTAAAACGCCCCGACAATTATTCAAACGCCAAACCCCGGTTGTTCCGGATATTTTGTTTGTCTAAAATTAGTTACAAAAGATAATTAAAAATAAATAAAATTATTAATTATTTTAGTAGGGCGAACGGCCAACCCGACCAACGACCACCCTGTTTTTAAAGCAGTCATTGAACCGCCTTCTAATCCTATTCCTACCAACTTAGCTACCCTCACCCAACCCTCCACCTCACCCTGGCCACTCACATGCTGACACCTCAGCTTCCCTCTCCCCTCTACCCAATCCCCACCTGACACTTGTCCCAGCCCTCACCCCCCCCCCCCCCCCCCTCTCCCCCCCTCTCCCACGTCCGCCCCCCACCCTGGTCCACACACCTCACACACACTACACTACACGCACGACGCACACACACTGCCTGCGCCCCTTCCTGGACCCCAGGACCCGCCCCACCACCTGCCGTCCTCGCCACCATCTTCCTCCCGCTCTGCAGCCCACCCGTTCCCCACCTCCCCGTTCCACGCCGACGCCACCACCTCGCCGCCTCCGCCCACGCCTCTCTCGCAAAGACCCCGCCCACACGGCGCGCCGCCTCGCAACCTCCACGCCCCGCCCAGCCGACCAGCCTCCTCTGGCCTGCTCGACTCAGGCCGCCTCCCGATTCGCCTCACCGGTCGTCGCTCCCCTCCGTTCTTCCCTCCGCCTCCGGCCCCCGTGCTCGCCCCGAGCCCTGCACCGACCCGCGTCCCCGCCGCTGCGCGCGTCCTCCGACGCCACCGGTCGTCCCTACCGTCGCCGGCGTCATCCTCGCCGCCTCCGCGTCGCAAGATCGCCCGAGCCGCAGCCGCCGCCGCCGCCTCGTCGCCGCTGCGTCTGCGCCGCCGCCGGTGGCCTCGTCGCCTCGCCACCCGAGCCTCATCCCGCCGCCCGCCCGCCGCCCGCCCGCCATCGCCGCCGACCCTCTGCCGTCCTCCCCGCGGACCCCTCGCCCGGCAAGCCTCGTTCGAGCCGAGCTCCCGACCCCATGTCCCTCGCCGCGAGCCATGGACCTCTGTTTCAATCGCCATCGATGGATGAAGCGGAACCTTAGAACGACAACTAGGGCGAAGGAGTGCTATGAGGAGCCGACAACATCGCCTTCACGGAACTCGGATTCACTTCCGATTCGGCCCGAGACCACGAGGATGTGAAGCCAAGGCCGAACCAAGAGGCGGTACCCCAAGATCTACCACGAACGCATCCCGGACTCGGAGAAAACCCCTCAACACGCCAAGTTGCCGAAGCCCCCGAAGACCGATTCCCGCGGACCCCGGAGGCCGAACCCCGTGGACCGACATGCTCTTCTTCACGGATATGACAAGCACTCCGCCCGGACGCCAAGTACTTCACCCCGAAGCCAAGACCGACTCGATGGCGCGACAAGATCCTCGTGGATGGAAGACCGACCCGTGGAACCCGACAAGACCGCACAACGACAAGAACGGCACCGACCGGTGAATCCTTGTCCCGACGCCGGACAAGTCCTCCTCGAACGCCAAGATCTTCGTAACGACGAGACCGACCACGCGACCCGAAGACCCCGGAAGCGCCAAGACCTACCCCGGAGTCCGAGAACGTTCCCGTGAGACCGACCCCGAACCCCGAACCCCAGATCCGTCGAACCCTGGACCCTGAGATCGACCCCGAACCCCGGACCCCAAGATCTGCCGAACCCTAACGTGCGACCCTTTTCCTCGAACCCTATTTTATAACACAATAACAACTTGTTGCATAATGAATTGCCATCCTTGCATGCATATCTGTGGTTTGGGGGGCCTTATGCCGATTCACCTCATAATTAAATATGGGGCCCATATGCGGGTAAATCTAGTCTCATATCGGCCTCATTAAACTTGTGTAGCGAACCGGCATCTTATCTTGCCTTGTTAAAACAACATTTAAATTGCGGGGTAGGTAAATAACTTGAACCATTTAACTAATTGTCGGGACCCCGGTTCCTCTTAATCTTGACCTGATTGCATTGCACCTTTGCCATGCCATACATCATACATGCATCATGCCGATCTTCTGCCGTTGTATTAAATATTGCATCCGGTGTTTATTCTAGTGTTTTGCTTCTTCGCGGATAAGGCCGTTGAGTTGATGTGAGCTTCGCCCCGATCATCGGTTGAACCTTCGACAATGTTTTCAGGCGAGCATCTCCCCCTTTCTACCTATCTTACTTTTATAGTATTTACTTCCCTCCTGTTGATCTATTGCTATCTGTGTTGCGATGCTTTAGTTTCCGTACCCGTGATATACCGTGCAGCCCTATATTGCCTTGGACACATCCTATTACCTGTTGTTTGGTAGATAGTTGGACTTGCGCGTCGTAGTTGCTTGCTCTAGTGCTGATGTGTGTCGCCATATGCCACAGTTGCTGATGTATTGCCGCATGTTGATGTTGGAGATGATTCTAGTTTTACTTATCGTCACTTTAATTTCTGTTTAACAACTAAAATTGAAATAAGCAGAGGCATCGGTGGGTGATAGACAATATTTGGTTTCGAACGCCCACTTGTGTCCGTAAGACCCCGAGTACTTGATACATTCCTTGATTTTTGCGCTATCCACATCCGGGAGGTATATGGGACCCCCTGAGCGAGATTGATTGATCTTATTTCTTGGGGACACAAACTAGTTTGAGGTTTTATTTACGATCCTGTACTTATGCCATGCTACTACGTATTTAAATTGTGCAGGTCGCAAATCGCATCTGTTAGGTTGGCGGAGTGATTACGGTATCGACACCCCGAGTTTCGGGTTCCCCGCCATGACCATTGGCGCTAACCTTGAGGCCGTCTCGAAGCTAGCTTACCGTTGCGGGTTCTACTCAAAGGGTGGCCCCGAAATATTTCGAATCTGTGATTGTTCAGTCGTGAAAGCCTCGTTGGGTTTTGATTTGGTTTTTCCGAGGTTGATCGAGCGTGTGTTGCTATTGGTGCACCCCGGCCGGGTAAAACTTTCTGAAAGCCGTGTCCGCGGATATGGACGACTTGGAGCACAGTTTCTTGATCATAGACAAGCATAACTAAAGTTTACTGCTATAAATTTGACTTATAATGACTAGTAATCAGCTTCACTATAATGGAATGGCTAATTAATACTACCCACAATTGCTTGTTTGGTTGTCGCTTGCGACAATTGTATCTGACTAGTAAGTATTGCAACTACAACGAAATGGCTGAATAAAAGTACCAACAACTGCTGGGTTTTGGGTTACCTCATGCTATCTGTATCTGATTAGTAATTGTTGCAACTATAACGGAATGGTAAATTAAAAGTGCCTACTGCTTACTTTATCAGGACGACTATCTATACCTGACTAGTAATTGCTGCAACGATAACCAAATAAATAAAACTGCCAACTGTGTGAGTTCCTCGGTTGACTTCCTCGTTTGGTCTCGAGGGGGAAACACCAGGATGGGTTTGTTTGGTGTTAGCTTCAGGTTGGATCCGGATAGGTCATTCTCACCCCTCCGATAACCGGTTGTATCGAGTCTCTATAGGTTGTTTAGTGCATCTTTGCCGCCGCCATCCACCATACCTATGTAGGCGAGGACCGCGAATTCTAGCCTCGCCGTGTCTTGGCCTCGATCGACGCTCCTTCTTTTTCCTTTGCCCTTTGTCGGCACCCCTTTTGTTTAAGCAGGTTTTGAGATCGACGCCGTTAGCAGGGTTACCCTTCCGGCTTGGCCTGGGCAGGGTTATGGACGCCATTGGTTATTCTTCAGGGCTCTTAGCCCCATTTGCATCTTGTCCGTAGTCGGACGCTCTATTATTTTCAAGGTGGTTTGGATCTTAGTACCTTATATCTGTATTCTTGACTCATGGAGTCGCTGTTATATATATATCTGTTCTGTGGGTCCCATCGAGGACTGTTGTGTAATGTTATTACTTCGTTTTCCACCCGCACGAAAGTGCCTGGTGGGCACCTTTGAATCGTTTCTATGCGGGTTTGGTGAATTTTGCCCAAACTTGCATAGGTCCGATTCTGAGGGTGTTCTGAGTGGTATCGAGCCCAGCGATGCGATACCCACAAGTCCAAATCAGAGGATAACCTAGCTAACGGCCGAAGTAGAGTGTCAAAACTATTTTGCAAAAATCGGTTGGATAGTTCTGATTAGGTCCGATTTTATTCCTTACCCCTTTGCTATTCTTCTCTTACCCCTGCGTGTGTTGAACCTACTCTCTTATCTTTTCTTCGAGTCCAGGATTTCTCGTGGTTGGGTTTCCGTCGTACCTTCAGGGTTTCGCTTTCTCCCTTTTGTAACGGAGTGCTATGATCATCAATCTGCAACTGGTCTGTTGTACCCTTCCTCCAATCTTTTGTTCTTATCCCCATGTGTTCCTTGCTGGATATCAGTGTCGTTGAGAAACATATGAGAAGGACGAGCTTTGGTGAAGTTGGAGTCGACCTTGAGCACGTGTTGTTCATGCCAATGGAACCATCGCGGAACCTAATCATTGTGTCTTTCATACGATTTCTGCTGGCAACATTCTCTTGTTTCCGAACCTCGCTTGTCGAGATCTTCAGTCTAATTCCGAGAGTTGGATGCTTGATCCGCTTATTCGTGTGCAGAGTAATGTTATGAGTGTGGGATGGAGTAGCTACCCTACCACTGCTCTTATCATTCGCTCTTGTACGTCGGATCAGTGGATCCAGCAATTTTACTCCGTCCACGGAAGTTAGGGGTGGCTTTATCTGCGATACCTCTACCTTCGACCTTTTGTTCCCGGAGTGTTCTCTCGACGATCAGGAGCAACGACCCTTTGTTGGTGGTGCCGCCGTTTTCCAGATGAAGAGGAACCCTCGTTAGTGGTGTCGCAAGGATCTACGCGAAGCGCGAAGGATCAGATCGTCGACCTTCCTTCCGGTACCATGAGGCGGATCTCGAGGGCGAGATCCATTGTTAGTGGTGTCGAATTGTGGCATCCCGCAAAACCACTACTAGAAAATCGCGTTGAATTTGTGCATTGCATCGTCATCATCATGCATTGTTTGCCAAAACTATTTCGCAAAGCCCGCTTTCGTTTTCTAAAACGCCCCGACAATTATTCAAACGCCAAACCCCGGTTGTTCCGGATATTTTGTTTGTCTAAAATTAGTTACAAAAGATAATTAAAAATAAATAAAATTATTAATTATTTTAGTAGGGGCAGTCGAACGGGCCAACCCGACCCGAACGACCACCCCTGTTTTTAAAACGGTCCAGCTGAACCGCCCTTCTAATCCTATTCCTACCAACTTAGCTACCCTCACCCAACCCTCCACCTCACCCTGGCCACTCACATGCTGACACCTCAGCTTCCCTCTCCCCTCTACCCAATCCCCACCTGACACTTGTCCAGCCCTCACCCCTCACCCCTCCTCTCTCTCTCCACCTCTCCCCCACGTCAGCAGCCCACACCCCACCTTGGTCCACACACTCACACACACACTACACGCACACGACACACCCGCGTCCCTTCCTGGACCCCACCTGCCCCACCTAACCTTGGCCCGTCCCCTCACCATCTTCCTCCCCCGCTCTGCAGCCACCCCGTTCCCCCCCCTCCCCACGTTCCACGCCGACGCCACCACCCTCCTCGCCGCCTCCGGCCTCCACGCCCCCTTCCTCTCCCTCGCAGCACCCCGCGCTCCGCCCGCCTGCCCAACCTCCACGCCCAGAACCTCCACGCCCCACGCCCGCCCTTGACCAGCCTCCTCCGCTGCTCGGCCCGGCTCGACCAGCGCCTCGATTCGCCTCACGGTCGTCGCTCCCCTCCGTTCTTCCCTCCTCCGGCCCGTGCTCGCCCGAGCCTGCCGACCAGCGTCCCATGGCTGACGCGTCCACCGGTCGTCCCTACCGTCGCCGGCGTTGTGGCATCCCGCAAACCACTACTAGAAAATCGCGTTGAATTTATGCATTGCATCGTCATCATCATGCATTGTTGGCCAAAACTATTTTCGCAACACCCGTTTTGTTTTCTAAAACGCCCCCTCTTGATTCAAACATCAAACTCCGGGTCGCCGGAATATTTTGTTTTGCCCGACATCGGTTTGCAAAAGCTTTGTTTGAAATAAATAAAAATTATAATTATTTTTAGCGGGGCAGTCGAACGGGCCGATTGACCCGAGCGACCGCCCCAGAATTAAAACGGTCCACCAAGCCAGCCTCTAAATCCTAGACTTACCCACTATCCTACCCAACCCATCCCTCCACCTCACCCCACCCTATGGCAGCATGCCACCTCACCCTCTCCCCTCCCCCTAACCAATCTAAACCTGCCACCTCACCCCTCTCTATCTCTCTCCCTCTCTCTCCCCCTCTCTCCTCACACACACACACACACTACACGCACACAGCCCGCACCTGCCTGGCTGCGCCGATCCCCACCTTCCCCTGGGACCCACCTCGCCTGGCAACCACTTCCCCTGTTCTTCTTCAAGCTCTCGCCCCTGCCCAGCACGCGCCCTGCCCCTCCCGCAAGCGCCCCACCGCCCCAGAGGCCACCTCCGCCGCGCGCTCAACCCACCGCTACCGCCCGGCCACTCCACCCTCCTCTCCCTCACGCTCCCCACATCAACCGCCGCCTCCACCGCGCAACCCTGCGCTCGCCCGCCCCTCCTCCTCCTCGCCCACGCCGCCCGACGGAGCCCCGACCATCTCGCCGAGGGACCGGCCAAGCGCGGCGCCCGCCCGCAGCGCCGTCTGCGCTCTCCACCGCAAGGCCTCAGACGCGGCTCTCCAGACCCCCCTCGCGAGCTCCTGCGCCGCCCCCTCACCAAGCCGTCGAGCCGCCGCCACCGCGCCGGCTCGCCACCTCCGCTTCCGGGTCCGACCTCTCCGTCACCACCAACCCGTCGGCCGTCTACTGTGGTCTCCGTCTCACCCCGGCCTCTTCGCCTCCACCCACATCCAGCCACCGTCCCGTCCGCGCCCTCTGCCTCGCGGGTCCGGCTTCCCCACCGCGTCGTTCCCGACCTCATCCGGCCGCCGCCACGACCTGGGCGCCCACCCCCGTGGTCCGAGCTCGTCGGCCCCCTCGCGAGCTCAAGCCGCTGGCGTCGCCCTTGGGTGGCCGCATCGTCGTCTCCCCTTGCTCCTCCTCCGAGTCAGTCCTCGCCGCGCCGCCGCGGCAGGCCCAGTTCCCGACCCGCTCCCTGGCGTCTGCTTTTTGTGTGCATGCTGTTCTGGTTGCTGGCACGCATGTGATGCAACGTGGCATACCTCTTCATCAGTTTTTGTTAAGGCAAACGTGCAGCAGTGTGGTGTGTTGCTCAGCTTAACACGAAGTTTATGGGTGGAGGGAGTGCGGATGTATCCCGAGCTTCGTGTGTCGATAAGGGCCACCTCAAACCGCAAACCCCTTGTGTCGAAACCAAGTCCGCCAACGACACGAGAAGTCGAGTCAAGAGGATGTTCTCGACTAAGACCGATCCATCGACACGCCAAGACCGCACGGAAACCTCAAGATCTCCTTCATGAACCCCGAGACCAACCCGCCCGACAAGTTCTTCCGCTCGGATCCGAGGACACCGAGACGCTGGACCCTCAAGTTCTCCTTCACGGACGCCAAGAACCCGTCGAACACCAAGACCGCCTCGATGGCGGACTCGACAAGACCCTGAACGGCAAGACCGACCCGTGGACCCGACAAGACCTACTGTGACGATAAGAACGGCTCGACCGGAAGAATCGACGCCCCGACACCGACCCAAGTCCCGCACCCGGATGCGCCAAGACCTACCTCGAGTCCAGAAACGACCGTCGAACCACGAACCCGAGACGAACCCGAACCCGGAACCTCCAAGATCGTCGAGACCCTAATGTGAACCCCTTCCATAAACCCTGTTTTATAACATAATAACAACTTGATGCATATTGAATTGTCATTCTCGCATGCATATCATTGGTTTGGGGGCCTTATGCCGATTCACCTAATAATTAAATATGGGGCCCATATGCGGTCAAATCTAGCCTTATATTGGCCTCATTTAAACATGTGTAGCGAACCGGTTCCATCTGTTGCATTGCAAAAACCACATTTAATTGCGGGGAATCTAAACAACATGAACCTATTAATTAATTGTCGGGACCCCTGGTTCCGCTTAATATTGACCTAATCGCATCGCACCCTTGCCATGGCATTCATCATGCATGCATCATGCCGGTATTTTGCCTTAGTATTAAATATTGCATCCGGTGTTTCTTCTAGTGTTTTGGTTCTTCGCGGATAAGGCCGTTGAGTTGATGTGAGTTTCGCCCCGATCTTCGGATGAACCTTCGACAATGTTTTCAGGCGAGCATCTCCCCCTTTCTACCTATCTTACTTTTATAGTATTTACTTCCCTCCTGTTGATCTATTGCTATCTGTGTTGCGATGCTTTAGTTTCCGTACCTGTGATATACCGTGCAACCCTATATTGCCTTGGACACATCCTATTACCTGTTGTTTGGTAGATAGTTGGACTTGCGCGGCGTAGTGCTTGCTCAAGTGCTGATGTGTGTCGTCATATGCCACAGTTGCTGATGTATTGCCGCATGTTGATGTTGGAGATGATTCTAGTTTTACTTATCGTCACTTTAATTTCTGTTTAACAACTAAAATTGAAATAAGCAGAGGCATCGGTGGGTGATAGAAAATATTTGGTTTCGAGCCCACTTGTGTCCGTAAGACCCGAGTACTTGATACTGTTCCTCGATTTTGCGCTATCCACATCCGGGAGGTATATGGGACCCCCGAGCGAGCTTGATTGGTCTTATTTCTTGGGGCCACAAACTAGTTTGAGGTTTTATTTACGATCTGTACTTATGCCATGCTACTTTACGTATTTAAATTGTGCGAGGAGCACACTTTATCTTGTTAGGATTATGGCCCGATTCATGTGTCGACAAGCCCAGCCACACTTTCGGGTTCCCGATCGTTCACGGCCGTCCCCATAACCTTGAGGCCGTCTCGAGCTTGCTTACTCCGTTCGGATTCTACTTAAGGGTGGCCCCTGAAATATTTCGAATCTGTGATTGTTCGGTCGTGAAAGCCTCGTTGGGTTTTGATTTGGTTTTTCCGAGGTTGATCGGCGTGTGTTGCTATTGGTGCACCCGGGTAAAACTTTACGAAAGCCGTGTCCGGATATGGACGACTTGGAGCCTGATATCTCGATCATAGACAAGCATAACTAAAGTTTCTTGCTATAAATTTGACTTATAATGACTAGTAATCAGCTTCACTATAATGGAATGGCTAATTAATACCACAATTGCTTGTTTGGTTGTCGCTTGCGACAAATGTATCTGACTAGTAAGTATTGCAACTACCACGACATGGCTGAATAAAAGTACCAACAACTGCTGGGTTTCGGGTTTATCTCATGATATCTGTATCTGATTAGTAATTGTTGCCACTATAACGGAATGGTCAATTAAAAGTGCCCACTGCTTACTTTATCGGCGGTTATCTATCGACTAGTAAAGTGCCACAACTATAAGCTGAATAAGTAAAGCCAACTGTGTGAGTTCCTCGGTTGACTTCCTCGTTTGGTCTCGAGGGGGAAACGCCAGGATGGGTTTGTTTGGTGATAGCTTCAGGTTGGATCCGGTTAGGTCATTCTTATCCCTCTCTCATATCCGCCCGATGTATCGAGTCTCTATAGGTTGTTTAGTGCATCTTTGCCGCCTTGATCCACCATACCTGTGGCGAGGACCGCGAATTCTAGCCTCGCCGTGTCTTGGCCTCGATCGACGCTCCTTCTTTGTTTTTCTGCTTTGCCCTTTGCGGCACCTTTTGTTAAGCAGGTTTTGAGATCGGCCGTTAGCGGGTTACCCGGCTTGGCCTGGGCAGGGTTATGGACGCCATTGGTTATTCTTCAGGGCTCTTAGCCCCATTTGCTTCTTGTCCGTAGTCGGACGCTATATCGTTTTCAAGGTGATTTGGATCTCTGCATATTATATCTGTATTCTTGACTCATTGAGTCGCCTCTGTATATATCTGTTCTGTGGGTCCCATCGAGGATTTGTTGTGTAATGTTATTACGTTTTCCACCATACGAAAGTGGTGGTGGGCACCTTTGAATCGTTTCTATGCGGGTTTGGCGAATTTTGCTAAAACTTGCATAGGTCCGATTTTGAGGGTGTTCTGAGTGGTATCGAGCTCGAATTGCGATACCCCACAAGTCCAGCCTGTAGGATAACCTAGCTAACGGCCGAAGTAGAGTGACAAAACTATTTTGCAAAAACGGTTGGATAGTTCTGACTAGGTCTGATTTTACTCCTTACCCCTCTGCTGTTCTCCTCTTACCTCTACGTGTTTTTGAATCCGTTCTCTTCTCTTTCTTCGAGTCCAGGACTTCTCGTGGTTGGGTTTCCGTCGTACCTTCAGGGTTTCGCTTCCTCCTTTGATAACGGTGTTGCTACATCTGGTCTTCATGCTATCGGAGTGATCCGTCTGCTGTGGTACCATTCTTTGTTCCTTGTTTGTGTTTCCGGTGTTTTCCGACGCGACGACATCATCTACGCCAGATCCGATGCAGAGTCTGCATCCCTCCGTTGTTCCGAACCTCGCTGGTCGAGATCTTCAGTCTAATTCCGAGAATGGTTGTACTCTTTTCTACTGATTGTGCAGAGTAATAGTTTGGGTGCGTGATGGATTGGCCCCCATGCCGACTACCCCTTCTATTCGCTTTTGTACATTGAAGTGGACGAGAATGCATCGGTTCCCTCTTTCCATCGAAGCTAGAGGTGGCTTTATTTGTTGATGCCTCTACCTTCGACCTTTTGTTTCCGGAGTGTTCTCTTGACGATCAAGGACAACGACCTCTTGTTAGTGGTGTCGCGAGGATCTACACGAGACGCGAAGGATCAGACGCCGACCCTTCTTCCGGTACCATGAGGCGGATCTCGAGGGCGAGATCCATTGTTAGTGGTGTCGAATTGTGGCATCCCGCAAACCACTACTAGAAAATCGCGTTGAATTTATGCATTGCATCGTCATCATCATGCATTGTTGGCCAAAACTATTTTCGCAACACCCGTTTTGTTTTCTAAAACGCCCCCTCTTGATTCAAACATCAAAATCCGGGTCGCCGGAATATTTTGTTTTGCCCGACATCGGTTTGCAAAAGCTTTGTTTGAAATAAATAAAAATTATAATTATTTTTAGCGGGGCAGTCGAACGGGCCGATTGACCCGAACGACCGCCCCAGAATTAAAACGGTCCACCAAGCCAGCCTCTAAATCCTAGACTTACCCACTATCCTACCCAACCCATCCCTCCACCTCACCCCACCCTATGGCAGCATGCCACCTCACCCTCTCCCCTCCCCCTAACCAATCCAAACCTGCCACCTCACCCCTCTCTATCTCTCTCTCCCCTCTCCCTCCTCACACACACACACACTACACGGCCCACTTTGCTGGCCGCCGATCCCCACCTTCCCCTGGGACCCACCTCGCCTGGCAACCACTTCCCCTGTTCTTCTTCAAGCTCTCTTTGCCCAAGACGCCTGCCCCCTCATAGCGCCCCCGCCCAGAGGCCACCTCCGCCGCGCGCTCAACCCACCGCTACCGCCCGGCCACTCCACCCTCCTCTCCCTCACGCTCCCCACATCAACCGCCGCCTCCACCGCGCAACCCTGCGCTCGCCCATGATCGCCGCACCTCCTCCTACAACCGCCCGGCAAGCCCAGGCCCCGACCATCCTCGCCCGAGGACCCGCGCATGACCGTGCGGCCGCCCGCCGCCGCGCCGTCCTGCTGAGCCTCTCCACCCAGCGCCTCGCGCCACGCGCTGCCGCCACCTCCGCCCGCCGGTCCGACCCCTCTCCGTCACCACCAACCCGCCGCCGTCGGCCGTCCTACGCGCGGTCTCCGTCTCACCCCGGCCTCTTCGCCTCCACCCACATCCAGCCACCGTCCCGTCCGCGCCCTCTGCCTCGCGGGTCCGGCTTCCCCACCGCGTCGTTCCCGACCTCATCCGGCCGCCGCCACGACCTGGGCGCCCACCCCCGTGGTCCGAGCTCGTCGGCCCCCTCGCGAGCTCAAGCCGCTGGCGTCGCCCTTGGGTGGCCGCATCGTCGTCTCCCCTTGCTCCTCCTCCGAGTCGCCTCGCCCGCCGCAGCTTGGCAGATCGACCCGCCTCACTGGCGTCACGCTTTTTGTGTGCATCTTGCTCAGTTCTTGCACGCATGTGATGCAACGTGGCATACCTCTTCATCAGTTTTTGTTAAGGCAAACGTGCAGCAGTGTGGTGTGTTGCTCAGCTTAACACGAAGTTTATGGGTGGAGGGAGTGCGGATGTATCCCGAGCTTCGTGTGTCGATAAGGGCCACCTCAAACCGCAAACCCCTTGTGTCGAAACCAAGTCCGCCAACGACACGAGAAGTCAGAAGCCGAAGAGGATGTTCTCAGACTCCGAAGACCGATCCATCGACACGCCAAGACCTGCGTCACGGGAAACCTCAAGATCTCCTTCATGAACCCCGAGACCGAACCCGGCCCGACAAGTTCTTCCGCTCGGATCCGAGGACACCGAGACGCTGGACCCTCAAGTTCTCCTTCACGGACGCCAAGAACCCCGTCGAACACCAAGACCGCCTCGATGGCGCGGACTCGACAAGACCCTCGCAACGGCAAGACCGACCCCGTGGACCCGACAAGACCTACGCGACGATAAGAACGGCTCCGACCCAGAAGAATCCGACGCGCCCCGACACCGACCCAAGTCCCGCACCCGGATGCGCCAAGACCTACCCCTGAGTCCGAGAACGACCCCGTCGAACCCTGAACCCCGAGACCGAACCCCGAACCCCGGAACCTCCAAGATCGTCGAGACCCCTAATGTGTGAACCCCTTCCCGCAAACCCTGTTTTATAACATAATAACAACTTGATGCATATTGAATTGTCATTCTCGCATGCATATCATTGGTTTGGGGGCCTTATGCCGATTCACCTAATAATTAAATATGGGGCCCATATGCGGTCAAATCTAGCCTTATATTGGCCTCATTTAAACATGTGTAGCGAACCGGTTCCATCTGTTGCATTGCAAAAACCACATTTAATTGCGGGGAATCTAAACAACATGAACCTATTAATTAATTGTCGGGACCCCTGGTTCCGCTTAATATTGACCTAATCGCATCGCACCCTTGCCATGGCATTCATCATGCCGGTCTTTTGCCTTAGTATTAAATATTGCATCCGGTGTTTCTTCTAGTGTTTTGGTTCTTCGCGGATAAGGCCGTTGAGTTGATGTGAGTTTCGCCCCGATCTTCGGATGAACCTTCGACAATGTTTTCAATGAGCATCTCCCTTTCTACCTATCTTACTTTTATAGTATTTACTTCCTCCTGTTGATCTATTGCTATACGTGTTGCGATGCTTTAGTTTCGCACTGATATACCGTGCAACCCTATATTGCCTTGGACACATCCTATTACCGTTGTTTGGTAGATAGTTGGACTTGCGGCGTAGTGCTTGCTCAAGTCTTGATGTGTGTCGTCATATGCCACGATTTGATGTATTGCCGCATGTTGATGTTGGAGATGATTCTAGTTTTACTTATCGTCACTTTAA
The DNA here is from genome assembly GCA_030063025.1 of Avena longiglumis. NCBI lineage: Eukaryota > Viridiplantae > Streptophyta > Magnoliopsida > Poales > Poaceae > Avena > Avena longiglumis. The sequence continues at coordinate 110,808,712 of CP125979.1, forward strand.
TTTCTGTTTAACAACTAAAATTGAAATAAGCAGAGGCATCGGTGGGTGATAGAAAATATTTGGTTTCGAACGCCCACTTGTGTCCCGTAAGACCCCAGTACTTGATACTGTTCCTCGATTTTGCGCTATCCACATCCGGAGGTATATGGGACCCCCTGAGCGAGCTTGATTCGGTCTTATTTCTTGGGGCCACAAACTAGTTTGAGGTTTTATTTACGATCCTGTACTTATGCCATGCTACTTTACGTATTTAAATTGTGCGAGGAGCACCTTTGCATCTGTTAGGATTATGGCCCGATTCAGCGGTGTCGACAAGCCCAGCCACACTTTCGGGTTCCCACGTTCTCACGGGTCCCCATAACCTTGAGGCCGTCTCGAGCTTGCTTACTCGCTATGGATTCTACTTAAGGGTGGCCCCAAATATTTCTGAATCTGTGATTGTTCATCGTGAAAGCCTCGTTGGGTTTTGATTTGGTTTTTCCGAGGTTGATCGAGCGTGTGTTGCTATTGGTGCACCCCGGCCGGGTAAAACTTTCTGAAAGCCGTGTCCGCGGATATGGACGACTTGGAGCACAGTATCTCGATCATAGACAAGCATAACTAAAGTTTACTGCTATAAATTTGACTTATAATGACTAGTAATCAGCTTCACTATAATGGAATGGCTAATTAATACTGCCCACAATTGCTTGTTTGGTTGTCGCTTGCGACAAATGTATCTGACTAGTAAGTATTGCAACTACCACGACATGGCTGAATAAAAGTACCAACAACTGCTGGGTTTCGTGTTTATCTCATGATATCTGTATCTGATTAGTAATTGTTGCCACTATAACGGAATGGTCAATTAAAAGTGCCCACTGCTTACTTTATCGTGAGGTTATCTAAATCGACTAGTAAAGTGCCACAACTATAATCGAATAAGTAAACCGCCAACCGTGTGAGTTCCTCGGTTGACTTCCTCGTTTGGTCTCGAGGAAACGCCGAGATGGGTTTGTTTGGTGATAGCTTGAGTTGGATCCGGTTAGGTCATTCTTATCCTCTCTCATATCCGCCCGATGTATCGAGTCTCTATAGGTTGTTTAGTGCATCTTGCCACGCCGCTTGATCCACCATACTGTAGGCGAGGACCGCCAATTCTAGCCTTGCTGTCTTCGCCTCGATCGACGCTCCTTCTTTGTTTTTCGCTTTGCCTTTGCGGCACCCTTTTGTTAAGGTGTTTTGAGATCGACGCCGTTAGCGGTTACCCTTCCGCTTGGCCTGGGTTATGGACGCCATTGGTTATTCTTCGGGCTCTTAGCCCCATTTGCTTCTTGTCCGTAGTCGGACGCTATATCGCTTTTCAAGGTGATTTGGATCTGCATATTATATCGTATTCTTGACTCATTGAGTCGCCTGTATATATATCTGCTCATGGGTCCCATCGAGGATTGTGTAATGTTATTACTTCGTTTTCCACCGACGAAGTGCTGGGCACCTTTGAATCGCTTTCTATGCGGGTTTGGCGAATTTTGCTAAAACTTGCATAGGTCCGATTCGAGGGTGTTACAGCGTCCTCCGCCTTCTCTCCTCGCCTCGCGTCACACGCTTTGCCGCAGTCAGCCGCGCCCGCCTCGGCTGGCGTCGTCGCCCGCGTCTACAGCGCCGGTGGCCTCGCCGCCGCCCGAGCCTCATCCGCCGCCCGGCCCGCTTCAGCCCGCCATCGCCGTCGACCCTCCTAGCGCCCTCCCCCAGCGGGACCCCTCGCCAAGAAGCCTCCGTTCGAGCCGAGCTCCCGACCCACGCCCCTCGCCGAGCCATGGACCTCTGTTTCAAGCACGCCATCGATGGATGAAGCGGAACCTTAGAACGACAACTAGGAGCGAAGGAGTGCTATGAGGGAGCCGACAACATCGCCTTCACGGAACTCCGGATTCACTTCCGGATTCGACGCCCGAGACCACCACGAGGATGTGAACGCCAAGGCGAACCGAAGAGGCGGTACCCAAGATCTACCACGAACGCATCCGGACTCGAGAAAACCCTCAACACGCCAAGTTGCGAAGCCCCGAAGACGATTCCCGCGGACCGGAGGCCGAACCCGTGGACCGACATGCTCTTCTTCACGGATATGACAAGCACTCCCGGACGCCAAGTACTTCACCCCGCCAAGACCGACTCGATGGCGCGACAAGATCCTCGTGATGCAAGACCGACCGTGGAACCCGACAAGACCGACAACGACAAGAACGGCACCGACCAGGTGAATCCATGTCCGCCGGACCAAGTCCTCCCTCTCGGAACGCCAAGATCTTCGTAACGACGAGACCGACCACGCGACCCGAAGACCCCGGAAGCGCCAAGACCTACCCCGGAGTCCGAGAACGTTCCCGTGAGACCGACCCCGAACCCCGAACCCCAGATCCGTCGAACCCTGGACCCTGAGATCGACCCCGAACCCCGGACCCCAAGATCTGCCGAACCCTAACGTGTGACCCTTTTCCTCGAACCCTATTTTATAACACAATAACAACTTGTTGCATAATGAATTGCCATCCTTGCATGCATATCTGTGGTTTGGGGGGCCTTATGCCGATTCACCTCATAATTAAATATGGGGCCCATATGCGGGTAAATCTAGTCTCATATCGGCCTCATTAAACTTGTGTAACCCAAGCATCTTATCTTGCCTTGTTAAAACAACATTTAAATTGCGGGTAGGTAAATAACTTGAACCATTTAACTAATTGTCGGGACCCCGCTTAATCTTGACTGATTGCATTGCACCTTTGCCATGCCATACATCATACATGCATCATGCCGATCTTACGCGTTGTATTAAATATTGCATCCGGTGTTTATTCTAGTGTTTTGCTTCTTCGCGGATAAGGCCGTTGAGTTGATGTGAGCTTCGCCCGATCATCGGTTGAACCTTCGACAATGTTTTCAGAGCATCTCCCTTTCTACCTATCTTACTTTTATAGTATTTACTTCCTCCTGTTGATCTATTGCTATCTGTTGCGATGCTTTAGTTTCCGTACCGTGATATACCGTGCGACCCTATATTGCCTTGGACACATCCTATTACATTGTTTGGTAGATAGTTGGACTTATGCCGTAGTTGCTTGCTCTAGTGATGTGTGTCGCCATATGCCACGATTCTTGATGTATTGCCGCATGTTGATGTTGGAGATGATTCTAGTTTTACTTATCGTCACTTTAATTTCTGTTTAACAACTAAAATTGAAATAAGCGAGGCATCGGTGGGTGATAGACAATATTTGGTTTCAACGCCCACTTGTGTCCGTAAGACCCCGAGTACTTGATACTGTTCCTTGATTTTTGCGCTATCCACATCCGGAGGTATATGGGACCCCTGAGCGAGCTTGATTCAGTCTTATTTCTTGGGGCCACAAACTAGTTTGAGGTTTTATTTACGATCTGTACTTATGCCATGCTACTTTACGTATTTAAATTGTGCAGGTAACGCACCGCATCGCTTAGGTTGGCGGAGTGATTACGCAGTATCGACACCCCGAGTTTCGGGTTCCCGATCGCTGACCATTGGCGCTAACCTTGAGGCCGTCTCAAGCTAGCTTACTTTGCGGGTTCTACTCAAAGGGTGGCCCCTGAAATATTTCTCGAATCGTGATTGTTCATCGTGAAAGCCTCGTTGGGTTTTGATTTGGTTTTTCCGAGGTTGATCGAGCGTGTGTTGCTATTGGTGCACCCGGTAAAACTTTTCAAAGCCGTGTCCACGGATATGGACGACTTGGAGCAGTTTCTTGATCATAGACAAGCATAACTAAAGTTCTCGCTATAAATTTGACTTATAATGACTAGTAATCAGCTTCACTATAATGGAATGGCTAATTAATACTACCCACAATTGCTTGTTTGGTTGTCGCTGCGACAATTGTATCGACTAGTAAGTATTGCAACTACAAGAAATGGCTGAATAAAAGTACCAACAACACTGGGTTTTGGGTTACCTCATGCTATCTCAGATTCGATTAGTAATTGTTGCAACTATAACGGAATGGTAAATTAAAAGTGCCTCATCGCTTACTTTATCGTGGACGACTATCTATACGACTAGTAATTGCCGCAACGATAACCAAATAAATAAAGCGCCAACCGTGTGAGTTCCTCGGTTGACTTCCTCGTTTGGTCTCGGGAAACACCGGGATGGGTTTGTTTGGTGTTAGCTGTGTTGGATCCGGATAGGTCATTCTCACCCCCTCGATAACCGTTGTATCGAGTCTCTATAGGTTGTTTAGTGCATCTTTGCCGCCAGATCCACCATACCTATGTAGGCGAGGACCGAATTCTAGCCTCGCTGCAATCGCCTCGATCGACGCTCCTTCTTTTTCCTTTGCCCTTTGTCGGCACCCTTTGTTTAAGCAGGTTTTGAGATCGACGCCATAGTGGTTACCCTTCCGCTTGGCACAGGCAGGTTATGGACGCCATTGGTTATTCTTCAGGGCTCTTAGCCCCATTTGCATCTTGTCCGTAGTCGGACGCTCTATTATTTTCAAGGTGGTTTGGATCTTAGTACCTTATATCTGTATTCTTGACTCATGGAGTCGCTGTTATATATATATATCTGTTCTGTGGGTCCCATCGAGGACTGTTGTGTAATGTTATTACTTCGTTTTCCACCCGCACGAAAGTGCCTGGTGGGCACCTTTGAATCGTTTCTATGCGGGTTTGGTGAATTTTGCCCAAACTTGCATAGGTCCGATTCTGAGGGTGTTACATCCAACGATCAAGTACCACACGCATAGCACCTCCATGGTATTCACACATATGAGAAGAATGACACCACATTGAAGTGTGATCAAGCACATGGACGAAGCGGGAATGTGTCTATGAAGATCTGGAAGCGCTTCCACGGACCCATCTAGATTAAATCTAAACAGGGGTAGAACTTAGATAGCACTCTGCAAGGTGATGAAGATATCCGCGTGATGACGATGGGGATGACTTCATGAGAAGGAGATCAACGGGATGCTGGAGGGGGCTGACACCCGGTGACACGACGGTGGCGCGATGACGGCGGGTTGGAGGTGGCGGCTGAAGCTGAGTCTCCTTAGATTGTGTTGTGTGTTTGTCTTGCCCCTTTCCCCTCCTTTTATAATAGTTTGGCCCTCTCCGGTGAGAGTAGGCGTAGGTTTCGAGTCCCGTAAGGACTCCTCCCTCCCTCTCTTCTCCAAACTGCCAATGGGGGAGTTAGAGTCAAATCCAACTCCCTCCACTTCCTCTCTCCATTACCGTCCTAGGAGGGGTTTGGGGTCCAAATTAGACCCCTCCCCCACCCCCCTACGCGGCCCAACCCTAGTGGGATCATGGGGCCCAAAGCCTATGGTGCCCTCTAGGTTTTGGCCTTTATTAATTATATTGAAGTTTGGGAAAATTTCAGACACCTTAAAATTATTCTAGAACCTTTCTAAGTTAATTCGATGTCTTTATAAATGCACTGGACCATTCCGAACACCTCTCGGCGATACTCCGGACACCTCTGTCATATTCCAAGACTCTTAGAACACACTTTAGAATTACTCCATTCACAAATCTTAATCGCACTCACATTGTATATGTCACAATTCTCTTAAGTGTCTGACCCTATGGGTTCAGATATATGTAAACGTATCTGGAACACATTCTACGATAATGATCAACATATGTACCTTGATGTACTTAATGATCCCTACATATAGCACGCAGATCTTTATCGTGTGAACTTTGTATTACTTCTCGATACTCGTCATATTGATTCTCGATACTTTACATTGCCCGAGGTAAAACATCATCGTTACCCGACATGTACTCTTTACTCATTATGTATTATCGACGTCGTCGTGATTAACAACTTCATCACACATCCGTCCAAATGATGAATAACATCATAACACATGAGTGGGTCCAGAGTCTATCTCTCCATCATTAGGAGTATCAATTTCCATAACTACATCAAATGAGACATTTGTGTACTATCTGATAAGAGCGAAGGCCGACTTTGTTATTATCCTATCATGGTGTAATGTTTGAAGAGTCTCGCCACATTCATATCGTAACAAGTCCATATATGTCTTATGGTCAAACAATCTTACAGTATAATGGTAATACTAGTGATGATCCACAAGTATAGGGGGTGTATCGTAGTACTTTCGATAAATAGGAGTGTCAATCCCAACGAGGAGCAGAAGGTGCTGAACAGTGGTATGGAGCAGGAAATCCCTGTGAATACTTAGCAAACGGATTTTTAGTGGTTTTCTGACAAGGCAACGAAATAAAGAGCAAGTAACAGAAGTAACGAACAAACGGAGTAAGTGGCCCAATCCTTTCTTAGCAAAGGACAAACCGGTGGAAATACTTATAAGGACCAAACGTTCTCGAGGACACATGGGAACTCTGTCAAGTGCTATCGCTTCAAATAGCTGAGTACTCTTCTCTGGTGTTGTAAGTGTTGTGTGGGTGAACATGTGCTAACATACCGCCCTTCCTAGGACTAATACATACTTGTGATTAAACCCCCTGCAAACATCCGTAATTACAGGAAAGTAATCAAGATATAAATCTAACCACAGCCTTAAACTCTGAGATCCTACGCTCCCTTGTGCAAAGGTGTCCTAACGGGGGTTCAGGTTTCTGTCACTACGGCAACCCCACAATTAGTAGCCAAATACACGATGCATTCCCCTAGGCCCATAAATGGTGAAGTATCATGTAGTCGACGTTCACATGACACCACTAGAAGAATAGCACCACAACTTAAATACTAAACCATTGAATAATAATTCATCATACATTCACTATTAACAACATGACTTCTCCCATGTCCTCAAGAACTAGACGAACTACTCACAAGACATCATATGGATCAAGATCAAAGGTGATATGGTAATGGATAACAATCTGAACATAAACAATAATCCAATGGTTCCACTCACAAGCATCAACTACAATAGTAATCAACACCGGGAAAGTTTTCCCTAAGAACTAAAGCAATATCCAACACAATTGTTACAGTGGGACGGAGTGGTGGTGATGGTGCTGGTGGATATGATGGTGTGGATGATGATGATGATCCTGATGAAGCCTAGCTTGATGACGGTGTTGATGGCGACGGTCTCCCCTCTCCAGGAAGGAATTCCCCCGGCAGAATTCTGTCTGCTGGAGAGATCTTTCTCTCTCGGTGTTTTCCGCCCCCAGAGGCGGCGGAAATCTATCTGTGGTCGCTCCCCGAGCCTTAGGATTTCGAAGGGAAGATATATGCGAAGGGGCGGAGTCGGAGGCCGGGCAAGTGGGCCACACCTTCCATAGGCGCGGGGTCAGGTGGGCCGCACCTAGTGGGGTGTGGCCCCCCTGAGGCCCATCTCCGTCCCTCCTTCTGGCTTCCTTCGTCTTCTGGTAAAATAATATGTTTACATATTTTTCTGATCTTCGCGAAATTGCACCGAAACGCCTTCTTTTCCATCAGAATCCAGACTCCGGCAGTCCATCCTCCAGGAATCATCCAACATGCATAAACAGAATAAAAGCCATAAGTAATACCTCATAATAAGACAAATATCAATGAATAGAGGTAAATTATGATATAGAATGGTGATGCAAATTGGGCGTATCAACTCCCCCAGGCTTAGACTTCGCTTGTCCCCAAGCGAATACTGAGCTGAGTAAACATGTCCACAGGTTTATGGAGTGAAGTGTCGATAAAAGAATACGAACAAGAAGCATCACACTTACCATTGCACAACTCATAGAAGAGAGCAACTCACCATTATATAACTTAGCTTGCAGCCAAGTACAACAGTCACAATAGAGATGCATAAAGATAAATCATAATTGGAATTGGCAAACTTGTTCTTGGTCAGAAAACACCTGGCAAACAGTTTCACAAAAGCTTTTTTAGAAGTTTCAAAACAGGAACACTCTTTGCTCAAAAAGGTTTTTCACAAGTGAAGGCTTTCAGAGTAATACTCAATAGATAAGAGTTTTGTGCAAACAAGGAGGATAGAGAACATGATTGAATAAATCACCATATGAATGCTTGAAACACAGCATCTCAAAAGCTTGCTGGAGATAGAGAGGAAGTAGGTTTACTGACTCAACATGGAAGTGGAAGAAAGGTCCCTTCTTAGAGGGTAGTAGGGATTACAAGTCATAAAGATCTTCCAAAATATTATGGTACTTACTAGCTTTGAGCCCTCATTGCCCCTATCATAGGCATCTTGAGATTATTAAGGTTAAAGTGAACAAAGATGGAGTATATGCTTGATGAAATATAAGTTGGCAATCTCATGTCCCTTGAATATGAGGGCCACTCCTCATGCATACTCAACTTTAGGCCCAGGTAAGTTCTTGTCATTGTAAGTATTTCTATATCATTGAGAACCGCCAACGGGGTACCCCTTGCACATGGTACAGGAGCTTTCCCATAACCAAAATGACAAGGCAAGCAGACAATGAGCATCTCAGCGATCTTTTTATTTACTATGTGTATAGCTTTTTATTGAGGATGCTTCATAGATGACTCACTATGGTGATACTGCAAGTTTCCACCATGATTAAAATGGCTTAGGCTAGCGTCCCAGGCATTTCTCTAACACAGGATACAAACTCCATGGACTTACAAGTTACCTCTTTATTTCACACCGTTGACATCCATATACAAACGAGCACAATATCAACTGTATACATAGTACAAGTGCAATGTTGAAAACGTTCCCCGTGACAACACGGTTCTGCTAATTCCAACGTATATATGCAAGCATATACAACTTCGATGTTCACAATGGTTCAAGTCTATCAGGGGCCAGTAAATAAAGTGTGCCATCAAGTTCGTGAGAGCTTTAGTAACTAGTTTTCACATAACAAAATATTTTTTAATTCGAAAGGTAGATGAAGCTTGAGAATTTGCTTGGAATAGAAAAAGCTAATAGGTAGATATGGTGGACACAAGTGGCAAAAGTTTTGGGTTCAAAGGATTTTGGAAACATGAGAAGTATGCCTTCTCAAAACAGGTTTTTGGCTAGCAAGGCTGGGTAGCAAGCAAGAGAGTTGAAAGAAACAAGCAAACATACAAATAATAAAGCCAAACATGCAATCTTCCTTGAAGACACAAAATAATCTTAAATAAAGAATACTAGGCTCATGAGCCAACAAGAAAGAAAACAAATGATACCAAATACCTGTAAGCTTTTTCTTTCTTTCTTTTCTTTCAAACTAATGCCACTGACCAGAACTCGGTTTGCCAAAACCAATTTAGATCCACTTGATGATCCCAAAGTGGTGCTAATACTGATCAACAAGATCCATCATATAATAGAGATTGCAAACTAAAATAATAAGTGCAAAAAGTAAAAGATGATACTTCTCATTAATATTCAATAAAGACACTCACACCAAGGGATACATAGATAATCAACTAAAGGAGAGATACTTCCACATGCAAACCAAACTATAAAATAACCTCTCTACCACAAATATGAATCCACTAAAAAGGTAAAAGATAAAAGATAATGGTGGTGATACCGCGACACTCCCCCAATCTTGGAACAAGCCAAGGGGATGCCAAACCTGATGACGAAATACTCTTTCGGTGGTGGTGGTGGTGTTCTCATGATAAGCTCCTCAATAAGTTTCTTCAAATCCTCCATATCGAAGGTCAGAGTACGAATTAACTCTGAATTATGCTCAATGCAGCCCATGATCAACTCAGACCGAGGATCCCAATCCTTGTTATTCTTTCTCCATTCTTCCAAATTAGAGTGTTTCTTTCCTGTACGGTTAGAACAAGGGGTACTAGGAGGAAGTGTGCACTGAGCGAGGATATGACGCGGAGTTCTCCCTCCTGTAGACATTCGTGTTGTCCTCCTAAGCTGGGTAGGTTGTGCCACCAAACCAATGCTTGCGACGGTAGCGCGGGTGTCCAGATGCTCCTCCTCCTCCATGTCTCCTTCATAAACTACCGGAATCTCCTCCTCCTTAGGGACTTGAGGTTCTTCTTCCTCGGGCTTCTTTCCTTTGTCGTTGGCGGATGCCATGGTGCTCTAAACTTGAGAAGATTTCCTGACAGAAACAGATTGAAACAAAAACACGACGAGAACACGATGCACGAACCTCGGGGGATCCGGGGGTTATATATTACGAAGTTTCAATGCATAAGGAAGGTTTTGACACGGAAACAAGGCGGAGACGGAGTTCGAGGGGGGGACACCCCCCTCAGGCGCGGTCAGGCTGGGCCCACGCCTGGGGTGGGTTTGTCCACCCCGGACTCCATTTCCTCTTCAGTTCCGTCTCGTAGTCTTCCTTATGTATTAAAAACATCAAAAATATAAAAAGATTGGAGTTTCACGAACCTTCTGTTTTCACCACTTTTACCTATTCAAAGACGAACTCTGCAGATTCCTTTTCTCTTTCTCCTGAGAATTTCCTTCATACAAAACCCTTGCACAAACTCAATGACAACATTAGTGTAAGCAAAAACAATAAACCTTTTGGTAAACACTTCAACTGAAAACCCATCAAAACAAAAGCTCTCGTAAGAGGCAAATGCAAATGATGACAGAAATCTGTCAAAACAGACCACCAGGTAAAGAAATATTTTTTCGAAGACCTTCTGTTGCTCAAATCAAAAAGTGCAGAACTTATGAAAGTTGGGTAACAACTTGGAGAACAAGCACAGAAAAATGCAGCTCCATCCGAAGTACTCAGCTTCCTCAAGAATTTTTACAATACAACACAAAAATCTGTCCCAGGACAGCCACTTTCACAACTCCTCTACTTCACAAAAGTAGTTGAACTTGACACAAAAACCAAAACAAAAAGGATAAGGAGCAGTTATTACTGAGTTAATAACTTCCAAGACTCGACAAAACTCTTGGGTTAGCTCCCAACAAGTACTTTTCTTTAATGCCTATAAGTTAGGCTTGAAACTTCCAAAGATGCTCACAAAGGAGATATATATCTGAAGTGAAAGAGAACATCAAGAAGCAAATAACCAACACACTTGAGTCTAACCCACTTCCTATGCATAGGGGTATCATGATAAAACGAATTGTTGAAACAAAAAGCCACTAGCATTAGCATAGGAAGACAAAACAGATGCAACTTCAAAGCTTTTAACATAAAACGGGAAAACTTAACATCATTGAGATGCATAAAACCATGTTTTCCTCTCTTAAAATAACTTTCAGTAGCACTTTGAATTTGACAATATAAATGTCACTGGAAACAACTTTATCATCAAAATAAGCATACTTACAGTCACCAAAAATAGGTCCAAGGTCATAGACTGGATCAATAGAAGCAAGTTGTTCCATCCTGAAATTTGTATTAGGCAAGCTATTTTCACAAGGAGCTTTAGCAAATTTGAAAAAGTTAAACTCATAAGAATCTCCATCAAACTTAGTTAAAACCAGCAGGAAAGGTCTACCAAAAATGATAGGACAAGTTTTGCTAGCTGCTGAATTAAGCACTAGAAAATCAGCAGGATACTTAATTTTACCACAGAGAACCTCCACATCTCTTACAATACCAATGGGGCAAATGGTGTCCGTATTAGAAAGGTGAATAACCATATCAATATCCCCAAGCTCACAAGGACCAATCTTATGCACAATTTCTCTGTAAAGCTCATAAGGAATAGCACTAGAACTAGCACCAATATCACATAAACCATAGTAGCAATGATCACCAATTTTAATAGAAAGCACAGGAACACTAGCTTTTCTAGCCTTACTTGGATGAGAAATAATATTAGAAGCGTCTTCACAGAAGACAATGTGCTCATCCTCTATATTTCTAGTTACAGTGTCTTTCACAATAGCTACCATAGGTTCATCAATCAAATGCTTTTCAGGCTCCACAGTTTTCATTGTACCTTTTTTTATTTGCACTAATAATCATAGAATACTCCTTTACCTTAGCTGGGAAATGCATTTTCTCAACATGAGGTTTAGACACAATATGATTAGTAGTACAAACTTGAATACTTCTAATAGGAACATGACTAACAACATCTTTATACGGAGCATGGTACTTATTCCACTTCTTCTTGGGAATTTCTATGTAAGAGGCAAAGGCCTTAAAACAGTTGACAATACTTTGGAAATCAAGACCAAACTCATTACTAATATCACGGAAGCTATCAGTTCCCATAAACGATATAATGCATTCATAATCATAGTTTATACCTGACTTTTTTCCTTTGTCATTCTCCCAAGCTTCAGTGTTATCTTGAATACGGTCTAGAAGATCTCATTTAGCTTATTCTTTCGTACGTGTGAATGATCCAGCACAAGAAGCATCTAGTAAATCTTTACCATGAAGAGAAAGCCTAGCATAAAAGTTATTGAGAATAATATTATTAGGGAGTTCATGAATAGGACATTTAAGCATTAGTAACTTCAATCTCCCCCAAGCTTGAGCTGTACTCTCTCTGTCAAGAGGCCAAAAGTTATATATAAGATTTATATCCTTATGAATCTCACTAGGAGGATAAAATTTAGAGTAAAAGAGAGATGCCATCTCCTTCCATTCCATGGATTGTCCATTCTTCAGCAGCTTATACCATTCTTCAGCTCTCCCTTTCAAGGATATGGAGAGTAACTTCTTCTTCACCTGTTCAGTTGTGATACTTGCACACTTAAACAACCCACATAATTCATGGATACAAAGCAAGTGATCACCAGGATGGACAGTTCCATCCCCAAAATAATAATTATCCATAACACGATTAACAATACTGGTAGGTATCTTAAAAGTGGCCTAATCCTTTCTTAGCAAAGGACAAGCTGGTGGAAATACTTATAAGGACCAAACGTTCTCGAGGACACATGGGAATTCTGTCAAGTGCTTTCGCTTCAAATAACCGAGTACTCTTCTCTGGTGTTGTAAGTGTTGTGTGGGTGAACATGTGCTAACATACCGCCCTTCCTAGGACTAATACATACTTGTGATTGAACCCCCGCAAACATCTGTAACTATAGGAAAGTAATTAAGATATAAATCTAACCACAACCTTAAACTCTGAGATCCTACGCTCCCTTGTGCAAAGGTGTCCTAACGGGGGTTCAGGTTTACATCCTGAACCCCACAATTAGTAGCCAAATACACAATGTATTTCCCTAGGCCCATAAATGGTGAAGTATCATGTAGTCGACGTTCACATGACACCACTAGAAGAATAGCACCACAACTTAAATACTAAACCATTGAATAACAACTCATCACATATTCACTACTAACAACATGACTTCTCCCATGTCCTCAAGAACTAGAAGAACTACTCACAAGACAACATATGGATCAATATCAAAGATGATATGGTAATGGATAACAATCTGAACATAAACAATAATCCAATGGTTCCACTCACAAGCATCAACTACAATAGTAATCAACACCGGGAAAGTTTTCCCTAAGAACTAAAGCAATATCCAACACAATTGTTACAGTGGGACAGAGTGGTGGTGATGGTGCTGGTGGATATGATGGTGTGGATGATGATCCCGATGAAGCCTGGCTTGATGACGGTGTTGATGGCGACGGTCTCCCCTCTTCGAGAAGGAATTCCCCTGGCAGAAATCTGTCTGCCGGAGAGATCTTTTTCTCTCGGTGTTTTCCGTCCCCCAGAGGCGGCGGAAATCTATCTGTGGTCGCTCCCCGAGCCTTCGGGTTTCGAAGGGAAGAGATAGGCGAAGGGGCGGAGTCGGAGGCCGGGCAGGTGGGCCACACCTGCCCTAGGCGCAGGGTCAGGTGGGCCCGCGCCTAGGGGGTGTGTGGCCCCCCTGAGGCCCATCTCAGTCCCTCCTGCTGGCTTCCTTCATCTTCTAGTAAAATAATATGTTTCCATATTTTTCTGGTATTTTTCTGATCTTCGCGAAATTGCACCAAAACGCCTTCTTTTCCATCAGAATCCAGACTCCGGCAGTCCATCCTCCAGGAATCATCCAACATGCATAAACAAAAGAAAATTCATAAGTAATACCTCATAATAAGACAAATATCAATACAAAGAAGTAAAATCATTGTTGTTCTTCCAACAAATCTGATCTCATATATCACCAACAATCCTACAAAACTTTGTCGTTTTGTCCAATAGTCAGGAAACCAGAACTATTAGTGACACATGAACTGGTCTTAGAGGCTACACCAGGAATATATATTTGGTGTTTATAATTCCACACCGTGTATTTGGATTATCCTCTAAATACTCACTATATGGAACTAATATAATTATAGCATAGAACAATAAACATAATTATAAAATAGAAATATTAATAATAATACATTTATTATTGTCTTTAGAGCATATTTCCATCACTAGGTACCATGACATGCTTCCGGAACGACTGACTAGCAACAAATAAGTTAGACAATGTAAGCGTACAAAGATTCACCTCAATTAAATGACATACATGGAATTCTAGAACCATCGGTTGAGATATTTAAAAGGTGTTGCTCTTATATACCAACATATACAATAGTTTATTTGTGTTATATATTATTAGTTGTTTAGACTCTTTTGCCATCATAATGCATGATTTTGTGCAAAAAGAAAATTATCATCTCAAAATATACATCAGTGAAACAATCATATGGCCTCCATAGGATGGATGACAAGTATGGTAATTCCTAGTAACTTATAAGGTAAATAGACCAACATCAAGGCAATTTTGTATAATAGAAAATATTAGCATAAATAACTCAAAACACTAATGTGTAATTTGTACAAGTATTGTATGTGGTCTGAAGTTATATGCTTAATAATGCACAATACACAATGTTCCCCTTAATTATTTTTAAGTCTATTTTTTATATACTTATAAACATAAAATTTAGCCAACAAAACACTTCATACAATACTAGTAGATAATATGAGCAAAAAATGTAAACAAGTTAATAAAAAAATTAGATGATGCGTTAAGAAATTGATAATATATTGTGTCAGTCAAACAAATATGTGAACTCTAGGTGATATTGTACACATTCAATGCCACCGCATGCTCCATACAACTTCGTGGGGCATAATAGCACAAGCCAAAATTTCTAGGTAAATGAACCTCACAACAACGTCACAAGGAACATGATCTCGAAGGCAAGGCAACACAAGTAGAGCACCAAGGATCAAGCTGGTATAATCAAACATAGGAGACCGATTTAGTAGGGGAAATGGGAGAAGGCGATGATAGAAGATCCAACGGTAGAGCACCGAAACTAGAGCATACCCAACAACGCCCATGTATTTATATTTATTTTTCGATGCCAAATACGGGATGGGGTATTTATTATTACCTGTATTTGTTTCCAAACAGCATAGAATACCTATCTCAGAATATTACCTACGGATTGGGCAAGGTTTCAGAGTGCCACAGAGCTGATTGTTAAAAATAATAATTATAACTCTTTGGATTCTTGCACATACTGGTGGAGTTTTTGCTATTCTACTGGAAATGATCTAGCTTAAACCAACTTTCATGTTGAGAAAACCCTAGTCGTTGCCTCCTTTGTCTCTGCTTTCCAACCCCCTCTTCCACTGGTGAGTCGCGTCGCTCCCACCTTCTCCAGTATTTTGGTCGGTGCGGGAGCATAGGGAGGCTTCGATCTACTAGGAAACCAGTAGCTTGTCTCATTAGAGTTTGTTTTTCAGGTTATGTTTGGTCTCTGTCTACTGGAGACAAGGCGATGGCATCACCATTGGCATGTAATAAGTCCTCTCCCCATCACCATTGCTCCAGTGGTGCTTCTTGACATCACTAGGAGCCGCATGGAGGTTGGCGTCTTCTATCAAGGCGTGCAAGTCAGCTAGATGCAGTGAGTGCTTTAGATCGATTCAAGGCTTCACCGACGTGACGACTTAAGCTTTGGGGCACTAGTCCTAAGGACACGCGCACATAGGCATCCCGACTATCATCACAAAAGCAGGCTTACTCCGATAAGGGAGCCGCGACAACGGCGCTCCTGCGGCTCATTTTGCCGGCCGTAGTGGTCATTCAATGATCTAGGGACCTTGATATAATTGTTTCATGTTTGGAGTGCTTTGTGCTTCTGTTGAACCTTATAATAAATCCATATATTTTCGTAGAATATTTTTTTTCATGTTTCAAGGATATGCAGGTATTCTTTTGGTTCTAAACTAATTGACTTATATTTATCCAGATACGCACGCGTATTATTGTTAGATACGTGGAAATATAAATAAATCTGCGCTAATTATGTTTTTTTTTTTTTTTTTTTTTTGAGAACTGCGCTAATTATGTTGTGTTGGATAATCGCAATCGTAATTAATACTCGTGTATTTTATAGCAGCATAATCTGAAGTAGTAACAGCTCCCTAAAACCGCTCCCTTGAAATCAAAACAGGAAAGCAGGCGAAAGCGCCCTCGAGAAGCTCAGAAAAGGCCACACAACCCACGCCACGCACGCTTCATCACACAGGAGCAGAGGAAGACAGAGGAAAGGAGGGGCCCACCCGCCCCCCGCGCCCGGCCTTCCTCTCGCTGACTCCGCCTTCGTTTTCCCTTTACCTGCTCCCCCTCCTACTCCGCTCCGATTTTAAATTTCGAAACCCCCCCTCCTCATCCTCCTCCTCCTCCTCCCTTAAACCTCGCTCTGCCTGCCTGCCACTGGGCGCACGCTCGCACGCCATCAGCTCCGCGGACGCGGATGATATCGCGGCCCCGCAGCTCGGAGATTCCGCGCTCGGGGTGGGGCACGCGGTGAGGGAGCGGGCGAGGAGCAGGAGGGGATGGGGTGCCTGTTTGACTGCTTCCGGGCGGCCGGCGGCGAGCCGCGCGGCGGGCGAGCCCGTGCCCAGCTCCTCTCTTCCTCCGTGATTCCCGCAGCTTATCCCAAGGTACTCTCTTCCGTCACCCCCCAGCGGAACCCGCGCGTCGACTCCGGGATACGGATCAGCTAGCCGGGCCTGGAAATTTAAGCCGCGATTCATTAATTTTGCTCCTACGTTTGTGTCGATCAGGTTGCTGAGAGGAGGGCGGCGCCGGCGTCCAGGAACGCGCTCTCCGCCGTGTTTCTGCGCGAAGGTCTGCAGAATTCCCTTCCCCCTTTTCCTTTTGTGGCTCTCCTTCCCCAGCCGATTCATCCTCCTCGTTGGTTCTGATGCTGTCATTTTGCTCCTGTGGTGTTTGGCTTTGTCTTGTCCGTGAAGACGAGGGATCGCGGGCCACGAGCTCGGGGGCGAACCAGGACGCCGAGAGGAACAGGGTGGATCGGGTGCTCACGCACGAGGTATGGCGATCGGTTCTGCGAATCTGGCCCACTCCAGATCTGTTCTCTTGCTAATCTATTGCCAACTGAGCTGGGTTTTGTCTGTCTAGTGACGTATCAGCATGTGTAGCAGTATGTCCTTACTAGTGAATCATGGAGCTTCTTCTGTTCTTCTTCTGTTTTTCATAGTTTAATGTCCTATATGCAGCATTTTCTGCACTTGTATGCATGATGTCTGTGGTGTTATCGTGACTCACACTGGCATTACCTGAGCCAAAATTAGCATTGCACTTGTGAGCTGGCCAATGCTCTTTTTTTTTCTGCTTCCGCTGAACATATGACGAGTTCGATGATTCAAGCCAAACTTTTAGTTTTATTTATAGTGAAAATCGGTGGCTTTTCTTCTCTTTTAATGAAAATCGGTGGCTTTTCTTCTCTTAGATCCACCTTGACGTTTGTAGCTAACTGGTAATCATATATGTGTTTGAGAATTTGTTGCTTGTACACCAGTCATCTCAAGTAACAGAGTGGCCTCATAGTAGCGAAATTGATATGTTATTTACTTATATCCACTTGCATGTTCTGAGCAACGGACTGACTTTCTCCCGTATTAATAGGACACTTTCCTCAAAAACGACGGTGCACTGTTGGAAACTACAAATGAAATCAGAAAAGGGCCTGAAACCACGGATTCAGTTTATCAGAGCGCAACACATTCAGCACTTCTACCAACCTTATCTCAGAACTTGAATTTCGTAGACGTGCTGAAGGCTGAGGACTGCCAAACTCCTCCAGAGTCTCATCAGAGCTCCTGTGTACCAGATGCTACGAGGTATGCCAACCTCCTGCTAATGCCTGTATTCTGTTCCCTGCTTCTCAAGAGGCTGGGATCTTCACCTTCACTGTAATGACTACTAGATTGAACATTTTGGATGTTTCTACTTCTTGATAGCAGCTCTTCTTGGAAAGGGTGTGATGCATCGAACCTGCATGATTCTGAAGCTGTGAGCAAAACTGAAGATTCTAGCGGTGTGAATAATGAGTCTGCGATTGACTGTGAAACAAAGTTATCCACTTTAGATTCATGCTCTTTCACCAGCAATAATGATGATATCTATCTGGACGGATCCAAGCTTTCACTCTTTTCGACTCCCCTGAAGGCGAATGCTGAGATACATACTCCAGCTACCAATGCACCTAATTTGGAAGGGTTGGGAAATAATGAATCCATGAGTCCAGCTGGGGATTTCCAAAATTGTGAGGTATCCAGCGAGGATTTCTTTCAGCTCAACATATCAGACAAGGATCTCAAGTGCGCAAAGAACAGCAGTCTGGTTTCAATTGAACTTTCAATGTCTGATGAATGTTCCCTGTTCCAGAACTCTGAGGGTTCTGTATCATCTTGCAACAAGATAAGAGATAGCATGAGCACAGCTTTTGAGGAGAAATGCCAGACCACTGAGGTAACAGCTCATGGCAGCAGAAAGAAAGTGATTACAAACAGTGGTTCAGACATGGAATTCCCAAGCTTGTCCCAATGGTTGAAGCCTCCAAACTCCAGGACAAGTAACAGTGCTAAGAGTTCTGACGATGATAGGCCTATTATTGGAATTGTCGCAGCTCACTGGAAAAGCGAAGAGCCACAGAATTCTACTCCTCAATGGTGGGATGGAAATGGCATTCCCAACTCAACAAATAAGTACAAAGAAGTAAATCCTATTTCTGCTTCTCTTACTTTCTGTTATTACTTGCGTAAATGTGGCTTACCTAGGAACAATGCATTACATGATCAGGATCAGAAGGTTAGTTGGCATGCGATGTCATTCGAAGAGAGGCTTGAAAAGGCTTTATCTGAAGAGAAGTTGCTTTCTCAAAGGTTCAGAATTTTCCTCCATTTCATATCAAATCACAGTTTGATCTGGCATAACTTCCCCTTTTTTTCATGGTGTAATGTTCTTGTCTGATTTTGGCAGGAATTGCTCCACTGGAAACGCATCTCAGTTTTCAGGTGTAGAAGGTGAGGAAAGCGATACCGCTGCATCTCACCATCTACGTGCTGCTGCTTTTACATGATTTCTGACATGCGAAGAGTAATGAAGCTTCCAAGTAATATGATTTTCTGTTGCCTCGTTCCTAATTGATGGCTTCTGCACAGTTTTGTTTCCCTCTACTATCGTTCAGTAGGTAGCTTCTAGAAGTGATTTTTCTGTCAGATTGCTTTGCATTAATGGACCAATGTTCCAAGTTCTAAGACAAATCAACACTGTTGATTTCAAATATAATTGGCTTCAAGATTCTCAACTTGTGCTGCTGACTGCTATATTCTCTTCTTTGTGTGGTACTTCTTTTTCCCTTTGTGGTGTGCATTTTCAGTTCGAGATACCATAAGGCACAACTGCCACAAAAGAGAAATGATGTAACTAAAAAACAATACATAAATGATCAGCTGTTCTTGTTTGCCTGAAAAAAGATGCAAATAATATCTGACGTATCATCTAAGACTTAATTCCTTACCCTTCACATTTCCATTGTCTTTCAGTGGTGCCTTTGTTGAAATAGAATTTTCCTTTACATCCTTGTCTGTGATACATTCTGTAGCTTTTAATTTTGACTGTTTCTAGTCCAACACTACTAGCTTTGCCATTTTGTTAGCTTTGCGTTTTGTACATTGAGCAGCAACTTTATGGCCTCCTTGGCCAGATAAGCTGCAAAATCTTCTTGTCTGTTTTTGTGATTATCCTAACATATTATAACCCAAATGGGTAATTTACGTGAGAAAACTGTTTGATCTGGCTGGATGTTTCCTGCCAGTATGGTATCTGTGTTACAGACTTGCAGTTTCTTGATTTTATAGATGAGGGTTTCATATTTTGGAAAGTATAAGCATTCAGCCTCCAGAACGGTACTTCTTTTTCTTGACTGTTTATGGCAGTGACCTATGCAAAGATGTCTTATGAGTTTGATAGATGGATTGACATGTAAATTTTAATTCACTGTCATACTTCAAGTGATTCAATAGAGTTGAAATTACAGCACAAACCGGGGAGAAATTTGCTAGGGTGCTGGAAAGAGTCAAATCCGGGGCCAGCACAAGAAATCTTGAAAATGACCCATTGATTACATTTTTTTGCAATTTAATATCGTAGATAATACGTGTTGTCCACAAATGAGAAACTCTATCTGATCTAGTGTACGATGCCCACGCAACTTTGCACGACTTTGTGGGGTCGAATCTTATCTAGGAGCGACAAAATGAGTGTCCAGTGGGCTGATTATCCTAGCTCACTTAACTCTGAAAGTGACAAGAATTCTGGAGAAAATATCACTCCTTTTATATTTCATAATGTTCAGCATGGAGCAGCAGGACTGCAATATTAAGGTACTTACATGATAATCTATTACATAGCCATGATGTCTGACCTGAAGAAGTTACAAGAGTGCAATACACATTGACTGAGCGAGCTAACCATGAACTAGGCGCCTGAAGGAAATACTTATGTGTTACTGTTACTATCTTATATACTCCTACTCACAATCCATACATAGTAAGTATCAGAAGGATATATGGATTACTCATTAGATCAAACGAAAGAAAGCTCTTCCCATAAAGCTTTGCTGACTACTGAGGCCTCTGCGCTGCACGGTGCGGGCCTTGAATGTCGGTCTCTCACTTGACGGCATCTGTTCTAGCTTTGTCGGCGAATTTCAGTCTGTCATCTACGTCCGGAGCTCTGATCGAAGAAGTTCGAAGCTCTCAGTTTCCCGCTGATCAAGCGTATGATCTACAGTCATAGAACGCTGCTGTATCGTTGACCTCCATCATCCGCGCGATCTCCTCCAAGTACCCGTCGACCTTGTAGTAATCGCTGGTGGCGGCGGCGAGGCTATGGTCATTCTGATGGAAGGCGACTGTCGTCGACAGTGGATTCAGCGGTTTCTGTTCCGGCACCGGCAGGGGAGGTAGAGTGTCCCAATGCCCCTGAAACTGCTGGCTCTGCATGGTGTCCCTGAAGAAGAAGTTGGCGTTGTTGTTCACCGTGCCCATCTGGCTGGCCTGCTGTTGATGCTGCTGCGGGATGCACGGAGCAGCCGGAGCTAGGCAGTTCATGTACTCGTCGCCGCCTTCCGACGACTCGAAGCTCCCGGTGTTGGAGCTCGACTCGGCGACGCCGGTGGACAGCGCCGGCGCAGGCCTCCACGTTTGCTGCTGCTGCTTGCGGTAGGTGATGGTTCGTCTGAAGATCCTGCAGATGGTCCACACCTCCTGCATTTTCCGGTCACGTGTTAGAGGGTCAATGCTACACCAAACCACATACGACATAGCCTGGACTTGTCGCCGTTGCAGAGTCACACTGATCCACACATCTCAGACTGCACACGTCCACACTTGTTGGATTAGGACGGAAATGGAAAAACGTGGGTAGGCTACTTACAGCTTCCTGCATGCTCGGGGAGGTGTTGGTGTTGGCGGCGGTGGTCGGGGGAAGGCGGAACTCGTGCATCATCCAGTCGGTCTTGGTGCCCTTGCCGGCGCTGCCGCGGTAGTAGACGAGGGACTTCTTGAGCCCGATGGACTGGCTGCCGGAGTTTCCGCCGGCGGCGGAGTAGATCGGCCGGTCGATGCCGGTGGCCTTCCAGAACCCGGAGCCGGTGACTCTGTTGGGCCGGATGCTGTTCCGGTACTTGCGCCCCCTCAGGCAGAAGAAGTACCACTCTTTCTCGCCACCTACCGTGCTCGCCTCTGCACAAAACAATATTGAACTCTGTCAGATAAGTAGAATTCTTACTCCAAATTCTTGTTCCACAAAAGGAACTGTATTTGAAGCCATGGATTTGTGCATCGAAGCTACCCAAATGATGAGTTAAGATGCATCATAGGCATGGGCATGATGCATGGACGGGAAGAACCACTTACTTGGGAGATCCCAGGGGTCGTGCTTGTAGATGTCCATCTCCCGGATGACCTCTATTCTGAGCGACTTCCTCGCGACCTTCCGCCGGAGGTAGAAGGTCACGAGCTCCTCATCGGTCGGGTGGAACCGGTACCCCGGAAGCATAACGTCGTCCTCCTCGTCTCCGGCGGCGCCACCCAGGAGCACCTCTCCGTCGCTCTTCACTCTCTCCGCAGTAGCGCCGATCTCCTCCTTGGCCACCATCGACACCATCTCGATATCTATCCTTTGGTATCTAGATAGCTAGCTCCTCCTGAGACCTTTTGCCTTTGTTCTCGTGGCCTTCTCGTTTATACGTTTTGCTTGTTTGCTGCTGCGTCAGTGCCTAGTTTTATGGATCTTCTTGATGATGCAGTAGGTCCATCTCCTTGTGCTGCGTATATGTCAAGTATATATAGCTAGAGCAAGCTCTCCTGGAGATGGAAGAGTACGCTTCCATGGGGATATAAATGGGGAAGAGAAAGGCTATGGAGGAAGCTAAGGTCGGCCGAGGTGTCACATAATTCTGGTCCAAGTCGCTGCCTTTGAATTGTGGCTCGCCACAGTCCATGCTGACGAATCTTCCTTCACAGCAGCAGCAGCTTGAGCGCTGTTACTCTCATACTCTGCAGCTGTTTGTGTGCTTATTTTCTGGGGGTGTGTCAGTGTGGAAAGTCTTACTAGTAGCTAGATATAATACATCATGCAGCTTGGCGCCTAAGAACAGGCCAAGTCTCCGGGTGAAAAGTTAGCAGAGAAATCAAAAGACCATGAGCCTTTGTTCTAATTTTTTTTTCAAAAGGGCATGAGCTCATATAGCCTTGACCAGGTTCCGGATTAGAGAGAAAGGAATTTTGCGGACGTATTCGGTTTGGGTTTCAAGGGCTTGAACCTTGTTTGTCATTAGTCCCGTGATCTCGAGACGAATTGAGAGATCTTGATGGAAGACTACTCTCTTTGTAATGACGCATGCAGTTGCATTGCTAATGAAAAGTACCAGGTAAAGTTAATCTGACTTGCACATTAGCAAGTAAAGTGGGATGTACAAAGTCCTTTAATTTGCCACATACCTAAAAGAACCTTCGCATCAACGATGGAGGAGCAAGATGTATAGTCTTCGTTGACAATGGAGCAAATGTGAGCAATGTTGGTGTAACACGTATGCATTCATGTGTTATGTTCCAGAAGGCGCTTAACGTGGGTTGCGGATAAGTATATCCTATTGGCGCTTAATGTGGGTTCTAGAAGCTCTTCTTTCTTCGTCATTGTCTTTTTTTGGGCTTTGGTAGAAAGAATTATTAGAAAAACTATTGGATTAGGCAATGAGACTCGTGTAACTATAAAAACATGAGATGGTCTTTATCTAAAGTGTCTAATAAAATTTCACAATTTACTAAGACGATTGAGAAATAGTCCCGCCCTCTTTTCCTCAAATGTCCGGCCGGCTATAGTTTTTAAAATAAGAATATGTCTATTTTTAGTTCTTTCTCTAATCTTCTAAGTTAAAGTTGTGTCCATGAGTTGTACTGGATATTTTAAGCTCGTAGCAATCGAGACGATACAAATAAAAGATGAAAACAATATAAAAATGAATCAGAGAGATGTGTGATGGGAAGGCAAAGAATCATAAAAAATAAATTGGTATCCAATTTTTGTAACATGATTGACTTAAATATTGAAAAATATATAAGTACGAAAATAAAACAAAAAATTTAGATATTTAGAAAATTTATATTGATATAAAACTCAATTAAAACTATAGAAAATCAAATCATATTAATTTATTAATTTTCTACAATGTTTTTGAGAAGTATGCAACAAAAATAATTTACGGTATCTAGTTACCACTATTTAGAATAGTTTTCATGCTTTTCTACTATTTTCTTTATTGCCTTATTTCAGAATTAATGTATTTATTTATTAATCTGTTGAATGGTTACCATGTGTGTGAAATTCCACTGCATACCGTCAAAACCACTTTTAGTGAGACAAGTGATCACGACAAGGCAATTTTAAATCTTGATTGAAGCAAATTGCAAAAAAAACTTATACTTTGAAAGGCAATGTTTTTATTTAACCTCTTCCATTAAATAAAAAGAAACAATAATGACAAAATTAAGGCCGCTAAAAAGCAATAACTTTTTTTGTATTCTTAATTTATTAAATTTGCATATGTTTTACCCTTTAGGTTTGGATAAATGCAACTCCAAGTCCAGAGGTTTCCTGATATTG
Source organism: Avena longiglumis (assembly GCA_030063025.1). Classification (NCBI taxonomy): domain Eukaryota; kingdom Viridiplantae; phylum Streptophyta; class Magnoliopsida; order Poales; family Poaceae; genus Avena; species Avena longiglumis. The sequence goes on from CP125979.1 coordinate 110,833,089, forward strand.
TTTATTGCGTTTCTTCAAATTTCATGTTTTTTTGAATATGTTGAATGGCTACCATGTGTGTGAAATTTCTATCACACAACATCAACAAAGCTAGTTCTGGCGAGACAAGTGACCACGACATGTCGTTTTTAAATTTTGAATGAAGCAGAAATATCACAAGACAAAACCTAGACTTTGTAAGAAAAAATCAAATGAACTTTTCCTATAAATTTAAGTCAGCTCATGAATCACACACCACACACAACCCTCGAGTTTTAATAATAATAAGAGTAATAATGACAAAAACAAGACCGCAAAAACAACAATAAAAGGAGTAATATATGTTTTTTGCTTCAGTAAATTTGCATATATTTTATCTTTTATTTAGGCTTGGATAAGTGCAAGTCCAAGTGCAAAATTTTAGCTAACTAAATCTCGGTAGATAATGAACTAGCTGATCTTGATATTATAATCATTTAAGAAGATAGATCCTCCCTCCATAACTAGTGGCCTCATATGTACACAATAAATATATATTTTAGTATACAATTGTTCTCGTATAGGTTCTTCTATAATGGAAAATTAGGAAAAGCACGTGATTAATTTAGAAAAGTATTCATAAATGTTAATTATCTAATTGCATCTTCACATTTTTTTACATCTGAATCACTCAGTCACCTTTTACTTCCGAGTTGATGAGCGATATCCTTGTGAATGGATGCTGAGGAGCAAATACATGTTAACATATGGTTTCTCCCATTTGAAAGTCCACTATATACTCTCAACTTTTATACTTAGACAAAAAATATGAAAAGTTGTTCTGGCACATGAGCTCGCGTGATCTGTCTATATATCAATCAAAAACAAATTAAAATCATGATACTACCCATTGCCCATTGCAACTGCGGACCAAGCAACCATTTCAATGTACGCTGCCACAACCCATCTAGGTTTCCATCCCCTCGCCGCTGTCGCAGCTGCCAGAACCCCCCTGTCATATCCTCGTTTCGGTGGACGGAGGACGCGTGAAGCCGTGTGTCCGATAGATCTCTTGGTTTCCGATCATTTTTCGTATTCGTCGGTGTGGTTTAAGGTCAGTCTCTTTTGATCTATGGTTATCATCTTCGGTGATGATCTGGTGCGCTGGTCCTATGAGGTCTTAGCACGACGACTTTTCGTCTGTCTACTATAACAAGTTTAACTATGACAAGGTTTGCTCGGCTCCGGTGATGGACGGAGCACGCATTTGGCTTGTGCTAGTGTCTATAGTCGTCGCTAAGTGGTTCAATAACCTATTTATAATTTCTATTAATTTTAATATTTTTATACTGTTGTTGCTAATTATTAACAGATCGATGAAATTTAAAAAAAACAACCATTTCGACGATTATAACGCGAAGAATCCCTGCCACCTGCATGTGATCAACCAGCAGCGAAAATCATCTTTTTTCCCGCGGGAAGCAACGAAAAGCACGTTCGTTGTGCGTTAAAGAATGTTTGAGGATTGAAAGGGACCAAAAGACGCTTCTCGAAAAAAAAAGGACGAAAAGGCACCAAAACTTTCAGACGCATATATATTGCTCCCAGACAAAAAAAGGACCTCACACCCAGTCGTCGTTTTCGCATGCATGGCCCATCGGACCAGGTCAGCCGCCGCCCTCTTTGCTCCCTCCTCACCCGCCCACTCTCAATGCTGCAGGTGGGCCCCACCGCGAGTAGCCGCTGTCAATGCACGCGCGATGGACTCCTGTGCGTGCGTGCTTGCAGGCACGTCAACACCGCATGCATGCTAATTGCCCACGCAACTTAATTAAGAGAGCTATAGCAACTATCGTCGAAGCTAAACATGATTATTACTGCTGTGAATAAGCAGGATTTTGGGGCTAATCTTCATCCACGTACACGCACTTCATCACTCACTGATTTGAGCTTGTGCCTAACTAATTAATTATGGTTAACGACGCTTAGTACTATTACCCCCGCCCATACATTATGACAGCAAAAGCAACACATCCACCACGTTCGTACTTACAGTACATTCTCTGGTACTATGGCGCTGTCCATCTGTGCAAATGTAGAGTTGACCTTCATACAATGCTATTGAAGTTAACCCTTAATTACAAAGTCTCATTTAATTAGGCTTTTCATATACAAATAGTATATTTTGAATCGGAGGGAGTAACTTAATTTCACGAACATTATTAGTCAAATCTAATCTTAACAAATCAGAATATGTCTTTTTTTTTAACAGAATGAGTACAAAATTTTAGTTGCTCTCGGAGCAAATATAGTGTTACGAGGTCAGTTGCCTAGAAGAGGTGATAAATTAGATTTCTAACTGTTGGGGTGTTACGCTAGATTTCTAATTGTTTCAATGTTATGTATATGGCATAGAAGAATATTATAAACATCATTGGTCTACATATTTTTTGCATGTCTAGATGATATGGAGATAATTGTACATATCCGAGCCAAACACAGACCGATCAAAACCTTGGTTTTACGTCCTGTTTGTATGGCGGTGTCGTGATGTAAAGTATTAATGTTTCCTCAAACCCGCGCCCACTTCATTGGCTATGTTTACGAGGGAAAATCATCTAGTTGGAGTGGTGGGTCTAGGTATGTCTTCATATTTTGTAGGTAGTATACATGTCTTAGTTCGTTGATTTCTTTTTCGTCCAGCGAGGTTCAGATAGCTTCAACTTCATCGCAGAGTTGGTGAGGTCAAGTCTCCCATGATCCGTCTGACTAGATCTATGGTGGTCGTCCGACCCTATTTGTCGCTTCCATCTACGCGACGATGATCTATTTTGTCATATCACTTCCGCTTGCTGAGGCTGGGGATTTCCTGGCTATCGGGCCAACCAAAGACTTTTCTGGCTAACTACGTGGTTGGAAGGTTCAGAGGCAATATCTAGCTTCGCTCATCTAGGGATCGATGTGTAATTTTTTTTATTCTAGGAAGGTACTATAATAAGAGTTGGTTAATATTATAATATATAAACTTTGGCTTCTTCGGAATATTAATCTTAATCGTGTGCATATTGCGGTGTGTGTGTTGCCAATTTGCGTTATGCTTCTAGAGATACTAGTTTGCTTCTTCATGGATGGTGAGACTAACCGATTGGAAGCTTTAGAATATCTACCATTCCCATGACCACACACACAAACACCGACATGTGTCCTTCTCATCATGCATAGCTAGCTTCTACGAGTAGTACTAGTCTTCCTAGACCAAAATTGGGAAAGATCTAATCGCTCCGTCCGATTTTTCACCTTTCTGTTTACCAAATCCTACCATCCTTCATCATCTAAAAAATATAAGAAGCCTCACATGCATCCTTGTGAACCTTCCTAGAGAGAAAAACGGCGCCTTTGAACGGCTCTAGTCAAGAAAGGACGTCGCGATACTCCACTTCCAAAGAGAAAAAAAGGCAGCACGTACGTATCCATGGTGATTTTTTTAGAACATCAGTCACATGTTTCTGTTAATACATCTACTCTATTAACAAAAGTCAGTGAGCGCGAATTGTTTATGATTATTTAGGGCATGTTTGAGACGGGTAAGTAGCTACGTGTAGTGTGAATTGTGAACTGGAAGCGGCATATTATTGCCACATCGTTTTCTTTAGCTATACGTGTGACGTTTCTCTCTTATACTAGTCATGGTTAGAGACAAAATGTCTCACTAATGAGTCAAAACACACAATCAACCGGTAACGCACGGGTGGCTACAGGAGCAAGGCGGTCTAGGGTGATTCTAAAATTCATCTATGGTTCCATATCTCTTTCCCCGACGGCATCGTCAGTCCGCTTCCTCCTCCAGTGTCCTTGATATCTTGGAAGTGTGGCGGACCATGATCTCTTTCCGGCGAGAAGGTTCATGTTCTTTGTTTAGACGGTTGTTGGTGTTTTTTTTTTGGGATGTTGAGCGGCGGCTACGTCCTGAAATTAGAATAAGATTCTTTCTGCCCTACCCTCGCTCTGGTGGTGTGTCTAGCGTCAGCGGAGGGCGCGTGGAGTCATATATCCGAAAGATTTCTTAAAATCCAATCATTTTTCGTATTCGTTAGGGTGGTTTGAGGTCAGTCTCTTCCGATTTAGTATCTTTATCTTCGGCGGCAATTGCATGTTGTTCTGGTGCGTGCTTCGAGGCCTTATAGCAAGATGATCCCGTATGTCTATTACAATGAGCTCTAATATGTCCGGCTCCATTGATGGAGGGGCGAGGATGGTGGTGTGCCTTCGGCTCATGGTAGTGTTTGCCGTCGTCGCTATGTGCAATGACCTATGTAATTTTTATTTCTATTGAAATTCAATGAGCTATATAATTTTTATTACTTTTATAATTCTTTGTACTGTTGTTGATGATTATTAATAAATCGGTGGATCGCAACAAGAAAAATTACTAACTAATGGAGTCACATTTTAACCAAATTGCCATCTAAACCAAAAGTCTAAACTAAAAGTGTATTATATTTTTAACACTCTCTCTTACATCTAGGCTATTTTAGTCCTTAGCGTGGTTTCGGTGCAGGTCGTAGAATCTTTTTTGTAAACCGCTTAAGCAAGATCTTAAACTTAAGACCTCTTGGCTCTTATACCAGATTAAATTAAATCACTATGAACTAAAATTCCAAACCGATGGAAAGAGATGAGCTATATATTTATAGGGGTTTGATCCAATATAACCCCCTTCCCGTTAAACTCGTATAAATATGCTCACGTATATATTAAATCCGTATCCAAATATAATATTATCCTGTAAAGGTATAGTTATACATAATTCTAAATTTCCACACGCACATGATCCGGCTTGTCCCACCGCCGGCCATCATTGCGACCGCCGCCGCCGGCCGTCATGATCGCCGCCACTTCCGCCAGCCATCGTCACGATCGCCACAACCAATCTCTCCTGCGGCGCCTCCGTCGGACAGTCCGACGAGCCACCAGACAAGTCACCGGACAGTCCGGCAAGCCGCCGGATAAGTCGCCGAACAAGTTGTCGAACAGTCCAGCAATCTGCCGGAGAAGTTGCCGGACAGTCCAGCGAGCCGCCGGACAAGTCGCCGGACAATTTGCCAGACAGTCCAGCTAGCCGCCGGACAAGTCGCCGGACAAGTTGCCGGACAGTCCAGCAAGCCGCTGGACAAGTCACCGGACAGTCTAGCGAGTCGTCGGACAGTCCAGCGAGCTGTCTGACAGTTCGGTCGCTGCCGCCAAGCTCTCCCACGCCGCCGCCGCTGCCGCCATGCCAGTGCCGCCGACACACATCTACGAGGCCAATCCAAGACGTGCGCCGCCCAGTCCGAGTCATCGTCTCGCCGGACCTAACTACCACCATTACCACCGCGCGCAGACACGGCCGTTACCGGCGATGATCCGACATACAACATACTAGTACATGTATGGCTAGAAAACGTATTATTTAGTTAAGTTATATGAGGTTTTATACAAGGTTACATATATTTGTATATACTAATTACGAAGGGGTATCAAGTGATCTGAACTGTTCTTGTGTTTGACATTATACGAGTTTAGAAGGGAGGGGGTTGTACTGGATCAGAGCCCATATTTATATTCTTAACATTTTCTCTCACGTCTAGGCTGTTTTTTGTTCTTAGCGTGAGTTTAATGCAGACCACAGATTTTTTGTACTACATAAACAAAGCCTTAAACTTAAGACCTCTTAGCTCTGATATAATATTAAATTGATACACTGGCTAACTATTTCAAAAAGGGATATACGTGTCCAGGATCGGCCAACTTGGCTGCTAAATAGGTTAGCTTAATCAATCGGAGGAAAAACGGGGCCGGGATAAGTTAAACGAATGTTATTCGCTTCTAAATTCTGACTAGAAAGAAAAACAGGAATGAGCAACTTCTGGACCAAGGGTCTCAATGTTCGTGCGAGATTTCAGACCGGAACTCAATTTTGTTTCTTTCTATTGAGTACCGACAAGGAAACAAGTGTCAGCTATTCTCCGAATGTGATATCCAGGTCCTGGAATTCTCATGGTAGATTTCAGACTGAAACCTGAACAGTATTTCATGTGATCATCCTTTGGAGACTTGGATTTCTTTTCTTGAGCACGTGGGCCAGGTGTCTGGTGAACTTTGAAATTTGTTTTTCTCGAATAACTTTGCAATTAATTTTCTTTCTTTAGGGATTTCGATGAAGGGGAGCCTTGGAGTAGTGGTCACGGGTTCAAGTCCTGGAAACAGCTTTTTGCAGAAATACAGGGAAATGCTGTGTACAAAAGATCCAAAGCGGTCGGACCCTGGACTCTGCGCAAGCGGGAGCTACATGCACCGGACTGCACTTTTTTAGGGATTACGATATTAGAAAATCTGTGGGGACAAAACGACAGGTAGTTAGAGAAGTTATACGAAAATTATGTCCCGGAGTAATACTATTCAGATGAATACTGAGTAGTAAAATTAAGGATGGCAATGGAGCGGGTTTAGACGGATATACCAGAACCAAATCCAGATCCAAATCCATAAACCTCACTTTAGCCCGCCCATGAAGATATCCATGGGCATGGATGTCGCCCCAAATCCAAACCCGTCGGATATTCGGGTATCCATGAATATCCATTGGTTATATGCTATATACATAAACATAACAACAACCAACATAACAACGACACTACAACAATATTTCAGCAGTATTTCGACAATAATTTGACAATGCTTCAGCAATTATTATATGAATGGCCACCATTGGGTCGCCACGTGGCAGGAGGACTCGAGGAGTAAGAGGAGTGGTAGGGATAGCAGCGGTGCCGCACCGGTGATGTTGCTGGGTTTCTGCCTACAAGTATCCGAGGAAGGAGACAATCAATGGCGCCTGGCGGCTGCCTGTTTAGTGTGTGCGTAGCAGCCAAGGGCAGGTGGCATTTGGGTGGCTCGGTCTTGGAAGTGGGATCTTGGGCCTTTTAATGAGTATGCATAGGTAATAGTTATTGGTTAGAAAACAATATCTCGCACTCGTGGGTCCCGCGTGTCAAACAGATATCCCTTGGATATCCGTGGAGCGAAACCTCTGTCCATGCCCGCTCTATGAGTTGGTGGATATCCGCCCCATGAAATCCATGGGCATAAGTAGCCCTCCATATCCTTACCCATCGGGCTGGATATCCATGGATATCCGGATACATGGATAAAATTGCCATCCTTAAGTAAAATCATTAGCAAATCAGATCCGATTATTATTTCTGGTAAGGTCTCAGATTTTGTAAATGTTGTGATGCCTGTCGAATTCTATGTAAACCTATCTTGACAATAGGATGAGCATATTACCTCCACTCTGAACCATACATACACATCAGTAGAAGTCGAATTGTTCCCCACTTTGAGTTCAGCAGATCCATACGTTTTGTCATGGAATGGTACAGTGCATGAACCTAGGCCCTTTCTGGCTAACCAACCTATAATTAGGAAAATAAATGGAGTAAAAGCGTAAAGTAGGGCCAGGAGAACAGAACTCCATAAGACGAAAATGTACTTTTGTGCCTAAGTAACTCGTAGAGGACTGTAGTCTTAGCAGCATCATTTTGGAGATTGGACACTCGCATATGCAGTCTTAACAATGCGGCTAACATTATCAAGGTGGCAATAGGCCTACACAGGATGAACTCTGACTTACACAGCTGAAATGACTAGGAAATGTTTCAAAACATTTATGATTGTTCTTTCTTGCTTCCAGCATGAACCCTACTATTAGATCAAAAGAACTCTTTTTCACACAAAAAAAAAATGATCAGAAGAACAACTACTACAAGATAATGGGTTTAGGATTTAGGGTTTAGGGTATGTACCCAAAACCAAGAACACACAGTGGCCTACAACATATGTACCCAATTAACATCTGAAAAGATATCCAGGATCGGTGAGGTCAAGCAAGCATTCTTGGTTCAAGGACAGAATTGTTCCTTCCTTCGAGGTTGGCCTAGGCATATCTTTCCATGAGCAGCGTCCTGCAGCAGCAGAGCCAAGAGAAATTGTGAGATAATAACTACGTGACTGTTTTCAGGTCAGCTCAATGCCAAATCCTCATCACTGTCAGTTGCGTTATGCGTGCATGTTCTGTTCCCTGTTTCTTGCGATTGTTTGCCGTCAGGCTTCCCCGCCAACCGATCCTTAGAGCACCTTCATTTGTTGGGCGCGTTCCTAGGCCGAAATTTCGAACGTAATTATCGTCGGAAGAAACTAGTTTTCGTTCGGAAATGCCGAGTTTCCACTCGTGTTTCCAGGCCAAGTTTCCGTGTTTGACAAAATTCAATCAAACTTGGCAAATTTTGGGTGAATATAGACGGGTTTCATTAATAGTGGGCGAATTCATAAATATTACATCAAATTCGGGCACCCGAGTTGTGACTTTATTTAGGCTAAAAAAAACTAAAAAAGTCCGATGCCGATGCTGCCAAACGCCGCCTCACATGCCGAAGTTGCTATAGAAGCTTGTGTAGTGCGGGTCGGCCTTGCCATCGTCGTCGCCGTCATCGTCACTCGACGGCTGCGGGGGCACGGGCTGCCCTGGCCGGCATCGCCGTACCTCCACGGCTGGTACAAAGGGCCAGCAACGTCATCGCCGTCGTCGAGGAGGACGAGCGGCGTGCCCTGGTAGGCGAACTTGTGGCGCGCCCTGGCCTGGCGCTCGGCCTCCTCCTGCTGGCGCTGAACACGACGTTGCTCCGTCTGCTCCCAGTCCGTCCTGGACCAAGCAAGGATGTTCGACTCCGGCATCGGCAGCGGCGACACCGCGTCCTGAAGCGAGCGCTCCATCGCCATCTTCATGGCGAAGGTGTCCTCGTCGACGGGCACCGTCCAGTCCACCGACTCCGACTTCGGCTGGCGCAGGCGAAGCCGGCCAGTCGGCGGCGATGGCGCGTGGGGCCCGTTGATGACGATGTCCCGCGATCTTTTCCTCGGCGGCGAGCGAACCGGCGTGTCGGCCTTCCGCTTGAAGGGCCGAAGAGGCTCGCTGCTTGCGCGCGGCAACTGGGCCGGCACAGACTCGGACAAGCGGGTGGCGGAGGAGGAGGAGCTGAGCCTGGCCATACTCCTGGGCAGCTAGTTTGCCGAAGGATGGTGCCGCGGCCGTGGCCGCGGGCACCGGCGACCGTGGGAAGGCCAGCCTGGGGCGGTTGCCGGCGTGGATGTGCTCCAGGACGGTGGTGAGTGTCCGTCCTGGCACACTCCTTCATCGCCGACACCCTGCCGCGTTGTTGCGTTTCGGCGGCGTGCCAGGCGTCCCTTCATGGTCAGCGAGCTCCCGGAGTTGCCGCTCGGCTAAGTGCTGCTCTCATTACACGAGGTTGCCCGGGTCTTCGGCGAGCTCCGGGTCCTCCATCGCCGCGATGGCGGCCTGGATCTCCTCCACCATTTCGTTGTCGGCCGGCACTGGCGGCATCGGGATGCCGTCAGCGCTGAGCTTCCAGTCGGGCGGGCACCGGAAATCCGACGACGCCTATAGCCGGCATCGTGTAGCATCCGGGCCTCCCAAGGCTGGAGCGTCTGCTGGCCGAAGCCGTTCGCTGCCGCAGGATCGCCGGGGTATCTCTCCGCCATTGCTTTCATCGAGTGGTGCTGCTCGTCGGAGTTGGAGTTGGTGGTGGAAGCTTAGTAGGGAGGCTGAGATTGTGTGCTCTGGGACGGCGAGGGCGCCGCCTTTTATATGCCGAAGTGGACGGCGAAGGCGGGAGGAGTGTAGCAGCATGGGCAGGAAAAGGGAAAACGATGAGAAGTTATTGCCCGATGGTCCGTCACGGAAGCCGAGGCGGCGGTGGCACGCCATTACAGCGACGTGTGGTCGACGAGACGGGTAGTTATTGCCCCGCGGTCTATCGCGGGCGCCGAGGCAGAAGGATGATGACGAATCGGCTTTAGTTGCTGACTGGGCGGATCCACGCGCCGAGACTTTTTTCCGCCAAATTCGCTTTGTTCGGCGTTTTCAGGGAGTTTCCGGCGCTCTGGATCGGCCTAAGAACTCCGAACCAAATTTAGACCAAATCCAAAAGAAACCGACGTCCTGAGAATACGACTGGGCCAATTTTCGACGTAAAACACGCCCTAGGAACGGCCTGCTGGAAACCGGAGCGGAGATACTCTTAAGTACAGTGGGAGCAAGAATGGTGGTCCAGCCTTTTGGAAGCTCCCAAGGACAAGATGATAGCTCCTGAACACGAGCAGAAAATGCCGATGACCACTAAATAGTCCTACTTTTGACTGAACAGGTGGCATGGACTGAATATTTTTGTACTTGCCATCAGACTTTGTGTTGTCAAAATTAGGACTCGTGGAAGAAAATTCTACTTGGTATGGGGTCACAGTATGCATGGATTGACCTTTTGGCTTGAGACAGAAATGTGATTCAGTGTGGTGATGAAATCTAATTTCAAAAAGTGTCTTCAGAGTTTCAGAGAGATCTATGATTTGGTCAAGAAATTCAGTCAGGTGAGTCACATGATCTGGTCATCAACTTGAGCTAGCGAGGGCTAATTACTTAGAAGGTAGCATGTTCATCACATGCTGGTTTACTCCCAGGAGATAATGTCATGACCATGATTCAGAATTCTTCGATCAGAGAACGGTCACTCAAAGTTAGAATAAGTTAAGGCAATACAATGCTATCTTAGCATTGTGGATTGCCGCTTAATTAATGTGTTCCCCTGAACATAAGATGGCGTTCTTTGTCATCTTTGCCAGATAATATTTAGTAAATTATCAATGACTGGTTGAATTTAGGCGGTTTGCGTTCTTTCTAGGTTCTTTCTCAGCGTGCTCTTAAAGAATTTTTCAACAGAGTTAATGCAACCTTCGTTGTTTGGAGAATGTCTGGTACTACACAGTGATGACTGATAATGGGTTCAACAATGTCATCTCACTATAAATTGGTTTGAGCCGTTTCTGCAGTCATAAACCTGGGGCACGACCGATCTACCCATCCTCAAAAATGGTTGGGATACTGTTGAAGAGCTTCCAATGGATCATTGTTCCTCTAGAACAGGATACTTCTGCGTGCCCACGGACGAGAAAAGAGCAAACAACATGATCAGCACGGATTCTTTCGATTGAATGCGAGAATCTTTTCTTGAATTGTTCTCTGAAATTTCATGAGAAGTAGACACTTTTGTCAGGATGATGACAAGAGTTGTATTTTTTGGCAGTTATTATCAATTGGCACAAAGCAAGGGCTGACAGATCTATGCTAAGTTAATTTTAATATTAGTTAAAAAAAGGCATGTTCCCCGTCATTGTTTTCGATTGATATTTGACCAGTCGGTCAACATATAGCATGAACTGGAGATGGAAAGTCAAATAGTTAATGAGGAGTTAATAGCATAAAACCATCATTTTCGTGCAAAATGTTTGAAAAACTACTAACTTTCCTCAATTTCGCAAAATATGATCACTCTGTTGCAGATTTTTTGCAACTGCACTAAACCTGATTTTAAACCAAATTGCCATGGTTTCTAACACTTGGACCCACCTGTCAGGCTGACGTGGCGGTGAGAGAAGGCACGCATTGTACAATATGTAGTGGGTCCCACTGTCAGTTTTTTTTTTGTCAATTCGGTTTAAAATCAGGTTTAGTGTGAATTGCAAAAAATCTGCAGCAAAGTGGTCACATTTTGCGAAATTGACGAAAGGTGATGGTTTTCCCAACATTTTGCACGAAAGAAGTGGTTTTATGCTATTAACTCAGTCACCGAGGCTTACAATCTCATTGATTCTTTCACAGAACACTGCAATCTCCATGAAGATTCAATTGAGTTTAAATGCTTGATGTGGATCGCAGCAAGCAGATTCAGTGCAGACATTTTCGACAAAGAATGTCGACTGCTCCTCTAGAGACTACATGCCATGCATTAAAAGGCAGTTTTGACACAAGAACATAAATCATCACTGTATGTTTGAATTGGACGTTTTTGCAGTTATCGAGGGGACCTTGCTAGTCCTGAATGGATCAACTTAGAGTAGCACAATAATTGGGGTCCTCTGGGAATATAGGTCAGCAGAATAATGGAGTTGCCCTATTATGTAAAACCTGTATCCTTGTCCAGATGTATGGTACAATCAGCACAGCACAGCACAGCACTGTCCATATCATCTAGGCACAGCACAACACTATCAGGGTGGTTGGCCACCATTACCCTCTTGTGAGCTTCCTTTATCTTTTCCCTGAAACAACAGTGTGGTTAACAATGACAGTAGTGCATCATTTCTGCTGGCAGGATTCCAGCGATTCACTTAACAGATAACAAGCATATATAAAGAAGGGGAATACTAAAAATCACCTTACGCCAAGGATCAACGCTGCTTCTCTGCTCCTCACCGCTCTGTCGAATCAACCGGCATATATATAAAGCGTCGCACCCTGAGTGTTGGTCTCTCATTGTTCTAGCTTTGTCGGCGAATTTCAGTATGTCTAGCATCTACGTCCGGAGCTCCGATCGAAGAAGTTGCGAAGCTCTCAGTTTCCTGCTGATCAAGCGTATGATCTACAGTCATAGAATGCTCCTGTATCGTTGACCTCCATCATCCTCGCGATCTCCTCCAAGTACCCGTCGACCTTGTAGTAATCGTTGGTGGCGGCGGCGAGGCTATGGTCATTCTGATGGAAGGCGACTGTCGTCGATAATGGATTTAGCGGTTTCTGCTCCGGCACCGGCAGCGGCACGGGAGGCAGAGTGTCCCAGTGCCCCTGAAACTGCTGGCTCTGCATGCCGTCCCTGAAGAAGAAGTTGCCCATCTGGCTGGCGTGCTGCTGCTGCTGATGCTGCTGTGGGATGCACGGAGCGGCGCCTGCTGCTGCTGCTGCTGCTGCTGGAGCTAGACAGTTCATGTACTCGTCGCCGCCTTCGGACGACTCGAAGCTCCCCGTGTTGGAGCTCGACTCGGCGACGGCGGTGGACAGCGCCGGCGTCGGCCTCCACGTTTGCTGCTGCTGCTTGCGGTAGGTGATGGTTCGTCTGAAGATCCTGCAGATGGTCCACACCTCCTGCATTTTCCGGTCACGTGTTAGAGGGTCAATGACAATGCTACACCAAACCACATACGACATAGCCCGGACATGTCGCCGTTGCAGAGTCCACACTTGTTGGACTTAGACGGAAATGGAAAAGCGTGCGTGGACTACTTACAGCCTCCTGCATACTCGGGGAGGTGTTGGCGGCCATGGCGGTGGCCGGGGGGAGGCGGAACTCGTGCATCATCCAGTCGGTCTTGGTGCCCTTGCCGGCGCTGCCGCGGTAGTAGACGAGGGACTTCTTGAGCCCGATGGACTGGCCGGCGGCAGAGTAGATCGGGCGGTCGATGCCCGTGGCCTTCCAGAACCCGGAGCCGGTGACTCTGTTGGGCCGGATGCTGTTCCGGTACTTCCGGCCCCTCAGGCAGAAGAAGTACCACTCTTTCTCGTCACCTACCGTGCTCGCCTCTGCGCAGACGAAAATTTGCACTCTGTCAGTCTGATAAATAAAAATTCTCGTTCATGGTGAGCGAGCAAGAACAAGATCAGCTAAGATGCATGGTGGACGGAGAAATAAAAACTTACTTGGGAGATCCCATGGGTCGTGCTTGTAGATGTCCATCTCCCGGATGACCTCTATTCTGAGCGACTTCCTCGCGACCTTCCGCCGGAGGTAGAAGGTCACGAGCTCCTCGTCGGTCGGGTGGAACCGGTACCCCGGCAGCATCACGTCGTCCTCGTCGTCTCCGGCGGTCCCGCCCAAAAGCACCTCCCCGTCGCTCTTCACTCTCTCCGTAGTAGCGCCGATCTCCTCCTTGGCCACCATCGACACCATCTCAATATCTATCCTTGATCAAATATCTAGCTAGCTAGCTTAGCTCCTCCTATGACTTTTTTGCGTAGTTTTATGGATCTTCTTGATGCAGTAGGTCGATCTCCTTGTGTTGTGCTGCGTGTATGTCAAGTATATATGGCTAGCAAGCTCTCCTGATAGAGTTAAGGAGTAAGCTTCCATGGGGTTATAAATGAGGAGAGGCAGGCTATGGAGGAAACTAGGATCGGCCGAGGTGCCACATATCTGGTCCAAGTCGCTGGGTTTGAATTATCTCGCTACAGTCCATCTTCACGAATGTTCACAGCAGCAGCTGCTGCAGCTTGAGCTGTGTTACTCTGCACCTATTTGTTTGCTTCTTGTCAGTGTGGAAAGTCTTACTAGCTAGTAGAATATAGTAGTACAATACATGCAACTTGGCCTACACGTGCTACGCGGAGAGTAAAAAAGCCGTCGGCGTGGGCCAAAATGCTCTTGGCGTATGGTACGCCGACGGCTGTCCTCGGTGTAGCCTGCTCGGCAAAAGTCTTTCTCGACAGGCCGTCAGCGTATCGAAATGCCATCGGCGTACGCTACGCCGATAGCTTTGCCCTCAGCGTAGCGGCCGTCGGCACATCCTGTCGGCATATCCTATCGGACGATTGCAAAAACATTTCTTTTTTAAGAAAATATTTTTTAAAAATATTTTTTATTTTTTTCTTATTTTTTTAATCTTTGAATTGTTAGAATAGTTAATTGCTCACTTTGAACATTTTTAACACTAATTACACTTAATATTTGATTAAATTGTAGTCTTGGTCAAACTTAACTTCCTTATTTCTTTAGAATCTGTTTCCGTAAAGTAATTCATACATTGTTGTCAATACTATGATATCAATCCTATTAACTCTTATACCATCATGTCACATGTTTGTATTTTTGAAATTACAAATAATTATTTAAGTAAACATTAATGAATAAGTAAAAATATTATTGAATTTAAATAAAAATATAATAATTTTACTTATTTGCATTTTTCTATTTAATATGGAATATTTAATATCTTTCAATTCGTAAATCGGAATTCGACAAATAATATGTCTAATTTGATCAGAAAAATGAGAGGAATCCAAATATGATATCTATATCAACTAAACACTAACCTTCCGTTTTTGAATTAGCTATTTGGTGGTTGCTTCAGAAAATCCCCTTTTTTGCGCTCGGAAAATGAAAAATGCCTTTTTGGTGCGATGAAAATGAAAACTTGCATTGGATCTTTGATAAAATATAAAATTGTGAACCTAAAATGATTTTTGTAAAAAACATGAGCATCGGATCATGTACCTGTAGTTCATATCTGACTCACTTCCTGCCAATTCGGCAGGAATTTGTCTTTTTCACGAGGGGTGGAAGGAAAGGTTTCGGATCCCCCTGTTGGGACATTATCCATATAAGGTGGTCTAGTATTTTTGTAAAATATGGTGGTAGCATTTTAAATTATCCATTTGGTGGTTGCTTCACAAAATCGTCCGTTTTTATGCTCGGAAAATGGAAAATACCTTTTTGGTGCGAAGAAAAGAAAAACTTCCTCCTACAACATTGTTCGTCATCCCATGATGCAATATGGGCATATTATCACAAACTATGCCTCGATTCTATCCATAACATTGGTTATTTGACCCGAAAGCCACGAAACCTCGAATGAGATAGGTCATTTTGTGTAGTTTTTTTTACAAAAATAATCAATATACCAGGTTTGATATTTTTACTTGTAACTATGTCACATAATATGACACCACGCGAAGGTTTCACATTGTTTCGATCATTTTTGAATTTTTATGCCCGTTTTAAACTATAGTCAAACTTTGTCGAACGACGGGCATGAAGATTCTTAGCTCGGGGCCGAGCCTCGCTAAACTTGCATTGGATCTTTGATAAAATAGCATATTGTGAACCTAAAAATGATTTTTGTAAGAAACATGAGCATCGTATCATGTACCTGTAGTTCATATCTAAACCACTTCCTACCGATTCGGCAGGAATTTGTCTTTTTCACCAAGGGTGGATGGAAAGGTTTCAGATCCCTCTGTTGGGACATTGTCCATATAAGGTGGTCTAATATTTTTTTAAAATGTGGTGATAACATTTTGAATTAGCCATTTGGTGGTTGCTTGCCAAAACCGTCTATTTTTTGTGCTCAGAAAATGAAAAAAGTCTTTTTGGTACGACGAAAAGGAAAACTTCCTCCTAGAACATTGTTCGCCATCCTATGATGCATATGCATGCATAATATGGGTACATTATCACAAAATATGCCTCGATTCTAGCCATAACATTAGTCATTTGACCCGAAAGTCAAAAAATCTCGAATGAGATAGGTCATTTTGTGAAGGTTTTTTCAGACATAATCAACATACCAGGTTTGATATTTTTCCTTGTAACTATGTCACATAATATGACACCACGCGAAGGTTTCACATTGTTTCGATCGTTTTTGAATTTTATGCCCGTTTTAAACTATCGTCAAACTTTGTCGAACGACGGGCATGAAGATTCTTAGCTCAGGGCCGAGCCTCGCTAAACTTGCATTGGATCTTTGATAAAATAGCATATTGTGAATCTAAAATGATTTTTGTAAAAAAACATGAGCATCGGATCATGTACCTGTAGTTCATATCTAACCTACTTCCTGCCAATTCGACAGGAATTTGTCTTTTTTCACCAGGGGTGGACGGAAAGGTTTCAGATCCCCCTGTTGGGAAAATATACATATAAGGTGGTCTAGTATTTTTTTTAAATGTGGTGGTAGAATTTTGAATTAGCCATTTGGTGGTTGCTTCATAAAACCGTCTGTTTTTTATGCTCGAAAAATGCAAAACTTTCTCCTGCAATATTGTTCGCCATTCCATGATGCACATGTATGAATAATATGCACATTATCACAAACTATGACTCGATTCTAGCCATAACATTGGTCATTTTACCCGAAAGCCAAGAAACCTCGAATGAGATAGGTCATTTTGTGAAGGTTTTTTCAGACTTAATCAATATACCTGGTTTGATATTTTCCTTATAACTATGTCACATAATATGATACCATGCGAATGTTTCACATTATTTCGATCGTTTTTGAATTTTTTATGCCCGTTTTAAACTATCGTCAAACTTTGTCGAATGACGGGCATGAAGATTCTTAGCTCAGGGCCGAGCCTCGCTAAACTTGCATTGAATCTTTGATAAAATAGCATATTATGAACCTAAAAATGATTTTTGTAAAAAAACATGAGCATCAGATCATGTACCTGCAGTTCATATCTAACCAACTTCCTGCCGATTCGGCAGGAATTTGTCTTTTTCACCAGGGGTGGACGAAAAGGTTTCAGATCCCATGTTGGGATATTGTACATATAAAATGGTCTAGTATTTTTGTAAAATGTGGTGGTAGCATTTTGAATTAGCCATTTGGTGGTTGCTTCACAAAATCATCCATTTTTGTGCTCGGAAAATGGAAAATGGCTTCTTGGTGCGACGAAAAGGAAAACTTCCTCCTGCAACATTGTTCGCCATCCCACGATGCACATGTATGTACAATATGGGAACATTATCACAAACTATGCTTAATTCTAGCCATAACATGGGTCATTTGACCCGAAAGCCAAGAAATCTCGAATGAGATAGATCATTTTGTGATGGTTTTTTCAAACATAATCAATATATCAAGTTTGATATTTTTTCTTGTAACTATGTCACATAATATGACACCACGCGAAGGTTTCGCATTGTTTCGATCGTTTTTGAATTTTTATGCCTGTTTTAAACTATATATAATATTTTATGTTTCACTTAATTTTTATTTACAAATATATAATATTTGAGTGTAGATAGATAGATCTTATTTTTTTGAAAAATTTAATATATTATTTGTATTTTTCCGAGGGCAGCTGTCGGCGTAGCATAGGATACGCCGAGGGAAATTCTACGTTGACGGCTGCTTGGCGGGGCTGGTCTGGATGATGGCTACGCCGATGGCCCCGACGTTTGGCCGTCGGCATAGCGATCGGCCTTCAGCGTAGCTTCCTATTCCTGTAGTGTAGCTAAGAACAGGCCAAGTCGGGCACTTGAAAAAAAATGCTTGGCTCCTGCTCGCCCCCACCGGCGATGACACAGGGGCGAACGTTAGCTTCCTCGTCCAACCCCTACCCTTTTCCGTGGGGCAAAGCCCGGGCGGTGTCGTCGGCTTTACTCTTCTCGCATGAGCGGCGGTCTGCGCGGGGCAGATATGTCCGGTCAGCGGTGTGTCGTGACGATGCGATGAGCTCGGCTTCGCGGCCTATGGTGCGAAGCAACAATGCCGGTCTCGGAGCCGGTGGCAGTGAGGCACGATGGAGCCGACTCAAGGGTGGCGGCATGCCGGGAATGCCATGGCGGCGGGAGGCGTGACCTAGATCTCGTCCCGACTAGGTCTGATCTGGGTTGACCTAGCCCTAGCCATTGCTTATTGTTCAGGGTTGTGGAGACGTCCTCGACTAGGCATCCCCCCGGTTGTCGTGTCTAGCATGCCAGAACTGGACTAGGCGGGTCTAGCACCGATGGTAACATGGCAGAACCCCCATGGGATATGCGGGTTGCGACTTGCGAACTTGTTGCATCCCTGCCCTCCGAGTGTCAGATGAATCATGCCTGTGTTTGGCTCTCTCTTGTAATTGGACGGTGGTGGTAGTCGGGACGCAACAGCGTGTCGACAAGACTGATCCAGGCCTGATCTCGGCTTGCGGGCCTGCGAGCTAAACTAGGCTAATCGGACGTGCTGCTGCATTCAGATAGCGACCACCTCAGGTGGACGAGGATAGTTCCCATCACCTGGGCTACTGCACAACCTGGCGTCGACATGATCTTGTGCCCGTCCACCTCACCTAATCCCCCGACCCTATGGTGTGCTATTGGTCGTGGCACAGACTCGAGCTCGTGGATGCTGAGGCGGCGGCCTCATAAGGTGGACAGCATGGCATTGGTGATGGTCTTTGTACTTGGTCACTAGGGTGGCGAGGAGCAGGCAATGGAGACCTTGGTAGTGGCGGCGCTTCAGTTATGACATCCCTCAGACCGTGTTTTGAAAACCGGGCTCAGTGGCAGTGGGAGTTCCGTTAGCGGGCGTGTCATAGGGTTTTCTAGGCAAAAGCACCGCATTTTGACACCGGCGGCGGCGATGCCTACGGGTATAGTAACCCTTTCGGGACGCCGTTGTGGTTACCTTCCACGCGAGGGCTCCCGATGAAACCCTAGACCATCGGTGTGTGGCGTCAGTGTGGAGTTCTTTTCCCCAGGGTCTTATGTTGTCTTCGGTGGCAAGTCTTGGTTTTTCTTGTCCTATGTTGTTTATGATTGATCTGCTGTGTAAGAGAATTCCTCATTACCTTGT
The DNA here is from genome assembly GCA_030063025.1 of Avena longiglumis. NCBI lineage: Eukaryota > Viridiplantae > Streptophyta > Magnoliopsida > Poales > Poaceae > Avena > Avena longiglumis. The sequence continues at coordinate 110,852,274 of CP125979.1, forward strand.
ATCGGTTCGACCGTATGTGACTTTATCTATAAAGCCGGGCGATCGTATGTTTCGAGAAAGAACGGACCAACTCCCTGGGTGAAAAGTTAATAGGGAAATCAAAAGGCCATAAACTTTTCTTCTACTGTACAAAAAATAAAAAGGGGACGAGCTCCTATAGCCTTGACCGGGTTTCGGATTGAAAGAAAGGAATATTTCGGGACGTATTCGGTTTTGGTGTCAAGGGCTGAACCCTTGACTCGTTCGTTCTGTGATCTAGAGATAGGGCAAGATCTTAATGAACGACTTCTTTCTTTGTAATGACGCTTGCGATTGCAGCTAATTAATTAACGATTGCATTGCTAAATAATTAACGGGTTAAGGAGGAATCAGGCCGTACTGCTTCTGACTTGGACACTTGGTGCAATCTGACTTGGACACTTGCGAAAACACGTTCAAAGACCGATCGGAGAAGAAAACATAAATCTTCAGGAGACAATGTGGTGGGATAACAAGTAAAGTAGGCCCTCTCTAAAAAAAACAAGTAAAGTAGGTTTGGTTTTGTCACGCTAAAAAGAAGCATGCATGGAGCAAGCGGGGCTGTTTGGTTGGGCTTATTTATGGCTTTTTGCTTTTGGCTTATAAGCCACAAAAGCACCTAAATAGATGCTTTTCATTTTGGCTTTTGGCATATACCATTGTACTACCATGTTTAATTAAAAGCCAAAAGCCAAAGCCAAAAGCACCTATTTTGGTGTTTTTATGGCTTATAAGCCAAACTCTAAAAGCTAGATTTAAGCCCAACCAATCAGGGCCGTAAAGTATTCGTTGACAGTGGAGCAAACGTGAGCAATGTTGGTGTAACATGTATGCATGCATGTGTTATGTTCTAGAAGGCGCTTAGCGTGGGTTGTGGATAAGTATATCCTATATTGGCTAGCAGATGTATACATATATAAAGCGCAATTGATCATCTACCTATTTTTAAATTCCGATGAGATAGGAAAGCTCTTCTTTCTTCGTCAAAAGAACTACTATAAAAGGCAATGATACTCATGTAACTATAAAAACATGAGATGGTCTTTATCTAAAGTATCTACTAAAACTTCACAATTACTAAGCCGATTGAGAAATAGTCCCTCTCTCTTTTACTCAAACGCTTAGACAACTATATTTTTAAATTAAGAATATGTCTACTTTTAGTTCCTTCGGTTATCAGCCTCTAAAGTGCCTGCTATGTCATGAATTCTTGCAAAAATAGAAACAACTCTAACGATGACATGGTGGAAGTTTTAGGCTCGTAGCACTAGAGACGACACAAATAAAAGATGAAAATAATATAAACATGATACCGTGAGAGGTGGCATTAGAAAGTAAGTAATCATGAAAAAGTAAATTCATATCCAATTTCTTAAACTTGATCAACTTAAATATTGAGAAATATATAACTTTCAAAATTAAAACAAAAGGATATTTTTTCCGAAAGTGAATATTATTATAAAACCCAATGGAAAATATAGAAAATCAAATCTTATGAATTTATTAAAATTCTTGATTTGTTTATAATATCTATGAGCAACAAGGAACAAAAGTAATTCAAAATTCTAATTACAACTATTTAGAATAATCTAATGGTTTTCTACTATTTCATTTATTGCATTCCTTCAGAATTCATGCTTTTATTTTTTAAATCTGGTGAATGGTTACCATGTGTGAAATTCCACTGCACATCATCAAAGCCGTTTTTAGCGAGTCAAGTGACCACAACAAGTCAATTTTAAATCTTGAATGAAGCAAAAAACCCAGGCTTTGCAAGAAAAAACGTAGACTTTGCAAAACAATAAATTAAATGAACATTCCCCTTAAATTAAGCCTGCTCATGAATCAACCTCCTCCTCCCCCTCCCCCTCCGTTGTAAAAATGAAGTAGTAATATTGACAAAAACAAAACAGGAAAAACAGCAATAAAATGGTAACATATATAGTTTAATTTAGTAAACTTGCATATCTTTTATGTGTGTCTAACTGCAAGTCTAAGTGCTAAATTTTAGCTAACTGGACTAGCTTATCTCGATGTTATAATCCTTTAAGAAGATGGATCATCCCTCCATAATTAGTGGCCTTATATGCACACAATAACTATAATTTTATAATTATACAATTGTTCTCATGTAGGTTCTTCTAAAATAAAATTAGAAAAAACACATGATTAATTTAGAAAAGTGCTCATTAACGTTGATTATCTAATTGTATCTTCACATGTTTTACTTCCGAGTTGCCGAGCGGTATCCTTGTGTCCCTTCCGAGTGCGGTGATAACATCATACTGGTGGCGTTTTTGAGTCTATGTAATCGTTATCAAAGTATCGCGCAAGAATATATCTGAATTGACGTCCCGAAACAAACAAATATTAACATACACTAGTGCAGAACCCCCCCTTTAACTCCGGTTGGGAGGGCCCTCTAACAGCGGTTCCCCAACCGCTGTTGAGGGTTCGGTGTTAGAGGGGGGGCCTTTAACACATGGGGCTGCCGCATGCCTCAGCACATGTTGTGGACTTTGTTTACTTACTCTAAGTTGTTCTAGTGCGTCTTGGCCCGTCGCACATATCGTGTTGCGAATGAATTCGCAAACATAGTACCCACATAAGTTATTGCCGTGTCCCTGATGCGCGCACTTTACGAGAATAGAGAGTTCAATCAAAATAATAATCAATAAAGCATGATATAATGGAATTGGAAGCTAGCTAGTATTACTTACATTTTGGTCTACAAATTTTAGTTCTTATGACCATTCACCCACTAAGACTGCCGTGAACCTTTTCCAAACCCTGTCCGACAAAGAAAATGGATAAAGGAGTAATTAATTACTTATTGTCACGAAAGTTGCCGATCTAGTGCGATAATATGATTGAAATTACCTCTGGAGCATCTCTCTAAAGTCTGCCCATAGCTCTTTTTCTTTTCATAACGAGTCCATGACAAGGACTTTTCCTGAGTCGGGTTGAATGACTAGCAGAATAAAGTGGAACCTACGCACGCATAACTCATCATCAATTACACTTAATATCGAGTAAGCCGAAACATAATGTGTACAAGAGAGAGGGTAACAGTACTCACGAGAAGTTGTAAGGCAATAGTATTTCCCTTTTGGTTTGTTGTCTCAGTAAAGACTTTAGCAAGTAATCTTCTGTTTGTCCGGGTTTGTCTCTTACCACTTGTTCATGAACTCTATTTGGGTCAACGAACCCAATGTCAAAAGGGCCTCCTTTCATGCATTCCATAACCTTTTTCCTGCATAATAGTATATACATATATGGTGAGCATATATATATATATATACATGCAATTAATGAAGTGAATGAGATGAGATAAAAATTACAGAAATAGTACTTACACACAATAAAGGCTGATGGCAGATTTGTCGAGTTCCTTCTGATTGAATAGAAAATGCAAGTCTTGAATGTTGAAGTCGATTGCGTCGTCTCCGCACAAGAAAATCTGATCTCTTATATGCGTCGTGATCCATTCTACCTTTCTCGTCTTGCAGAAGTCAAGGTACCACTTGTGCAATTTTCGCATCTTTGTTGGTAGAGTCTTGAGCTCCTCTTTCTTGACGAGATTCTTCCCATACTTCCATGGCTGTATGGGGTTGGCATCGCATTTGGGCAAGTTGTCTCCCATGACGTTCAAGTATGCAATGTAAGTCATCCCCATCTCATTGGCCTTTCTTTGTAGATCTGCCTCGTAATCATTTACGGGAGGAGCGTCTCGTGTGTCGAACATTTGGAGCGGGGCACATGATTGGTTTTCCTGCTCTTCGAGCATGGGAACTGTTTTACAGGGTGCCTCACGATCGCTACTTTCGCCTCCACGGCGCTTGCATCCGCCTTCAAAATCTGGCTTCGTAGTCCGGCACAAGTGGGTTTCAGGTTTCAAAAGATTATTGTAAAACTTCTCCACCACCGCGGATCTATTTTTTTCCTTTGGCTCGCCCGTCTAGGTGCAAAGAATTTCTTGACCTGTTCTTCCGAGATCCTATTGGTCTCCTCGTCGCTGCGATTCCACGGTAAAACCGCAATGGCTTGGCGGAAGGCTGCGGACGTAGTTTTTGAACTCTTTGGTCACGGTTTCCTGGATTTCTTTGTGGCAGTACTCGATGCTCCTCGTGGCAGTGCTCTTCCGCTTCTACCGAGGAGATGGATGAAGCACCGGAGATGGCCGACGGTCAAGATGGCTGCCAAGCAGAGATGGCCGACGGGCGGAGATGGCTGCCTTGAGAGATGGCTGCCACAGAGATAGCTGAAGCTCGGGATCACGACTGGAGACGCGGGGTGCAGTGACCTCCAATTTGGAAGCACAATGTGTTCCTTCTTCCAAAGAATAGTTGTTTTCACTGCAAATTTGAGTTGAGTTTCCCCTTCACCTGTAGCATGGTCAAGCTGTGCTTCCTCATATTCCTTCACAACCTCATCCACCCCGACAATAGCATAGCCATCTGGAATCGGTCGGCAGTGGTAAGTTCCACCAGCTACAGGAGGTAAGGCATAGCCGACAGCCACCTTAATGGATAAGCCCATTAATCTCACATGCAGCTCAGCGTGTTCGCTCTCCGTGATCTCATCCACGGGGTATCGAGGACCCGTCATTTCAAGCGTGGGCTGCACGTTCTCCGTGGAAGCCACACTGCTTTTCCGCGCAGAGTCTGGGCCGCGGGCAGCTTCCAATGCAGGCTCTTCGTGCCGCTGAGATGGGCCGGTAGCTTGATGGCCACATTGCATTCACTTGCGCCGCGGCAAGTGCATGTTCTATCTGTGTCATCCACTATGTACGCTTTTTCTTTTCTGCGCCATCTGTAAGAGTCGCCCATCGGCAAACCCATCCTTCCACGCCATACCCCCGTGCCTCGTGCATGTCCAGGTGTTCTTTTTACCGATGGCGCGTGAGCTGGTCATTCTCTGTCGGGATGGAAGGTCTGGCGGATGTTTCCTCGTATGCGTGATGAGTTCGACGGGTTTGGCAAGGAGGGTTGGGAAGATACACAATCCTGCTTCGGGTCCAACCTTGCCCGATTCCGTAGAACCAAGTCTTTGCACGTAGGTCCCACCCATCCGTCTGGGTGTGATCCCTCTCGTGAGGGGCCTTCTCAGCTTCCTCCCACTTAGGCCTCTGAGATATGTAGCCACCTGACCCCGTCCTCTGGTGATATTCCTTCTTGAGGGCATTAAGCGTATTGGTTTCTGACCTCGTTTTAGCTATAGCACTTTTTTTATATGTCTCAAATTCGGGCCAGTGAGGTCTTATCTTCGCATAATATGCGTCTTCGAAATTTGGAGTCTCGCCAGATTTGACAAATTTGTTCAATTTTGTCTTCCAGTTGCGGAAAGCGTCAGCCATCTTCTTTAGAGTCCACTCTTTGACCTTTTCCTTTATAACCAGGTTGTTTTCATCCTCCTCTGGCGGAAGGGTGAAATTTACCAACAACGAATTCCAAAGCGTTTCTTTGGATCTGTCATCGACAAAGGTACCGTCGCCCTTCTTTGGCTTATTCCAATTTTCAATTATGATTGGGATTTGGTCCCTAACAAGAACTCCAGCCTGACGTACAAATTTGTCTGCGGCCTTCTTGGGCTCCATCGGCCTGCCATCAACATGGACTGCTTCGATCGTGAACTTTGCACGATTTTTCAACCGCTGGCTCGCGCCTCGCTTGCTCTTTTTCGTAGAAGAAGATGGTTGCTGGCTGGTCGATCCAGAGGGCTAAAAGAAGAAAGAAGCGTTAATTAATACATGTAGAAGAAGATTGTTGGTGGAAGTCAGCAGAGGCTTAATCAATGCATATACCTCGCCGGACTTTGTAACCATTAAATTGCGTTCACCGGAGTCTTCATCTTCTCCATGACTAGTACTTGAGCTGTCATCATCATGTCCCTCCAAGTTCAGATATTGTGAGGTGTCCTCATCAATAATGTTCTCCATTATTTCTTCTTCTTCAAGGTTTCTACTAAGTGGATCCATAGTTTCTAAAACAATAATATTATCTAGAGTAAGAGTGTAAACATTCAAGTGGACTTGGATTCATACACAAATATACATATTATTCATACCAAAATACACAAATAAATACACAAATGAGTCAGAGGTCCAATTTGTATACAAGTTTTAATCTATGCATGTAGTACAATTTATCGAGCAAACAAGTTTTAATCAGGATGAGTCAGCAATCATACATGTGGTAGACACGTGGCGCTCACCGGTGGGGTGACGTTGGTCTCGTCGGGCGGCGGTGCTCGTCGGGCGGATGCGGCGGTCTCGTCGGGCAGCGGTGCTAGCGGCGGGCTCGTCGGGCGGCGTCGAAAAAAAATTATGAATAATATATCATAATTTTCAGAAAAATAATATCTATCCATTCATGTAAATCATTTTATATTTACTTTACATGAATTTTTTTAAAATAATTAAAACACTTACATATAAATTTTGATTATTCAATTCAAACAAAAATAAATTGTTAAATCCTAAAACTTTGAACATAAGAAATATTAAGCATCTAAAAAATGATTTTTATTAGATCAAATCATATTTTAATGCCGCATATTTTGTATTAACATTTTTGAATTGATTGGATATTTAAATGTCGCATCTTTTGTATACACTTGAATCTCACCAAGCCTCGCTCAACTTGCATTGTTTTTTGATAAAATAGCATATTGTGAACCTAAAAATGTGTTGGTGGTTTTTTGAATTAGCCATTTGGTGGTTGCTTCACAAAACCGTCCGTTTTTTATGCTCGGAAAATGGAAAATGCCTTTTTGGTGCGATAAAAAGGAAAACTACTCTTGCAAACTATGCCTTGATTCTAGCCATAACATTGGTCATTTGACCAAAGCCAAGAAACCTCGAATGAGATAGGTCATTTTGAGAGTTACATAAAGCCGAACTGAACTGAAAATTAAGATACATAAAAGAACTGAAAATTAAGATACATGGCCAGATTAAGTAACAATCGGCGGAACTTGTTTTGGAATGTTGGAGTGATTCAGTCATGCTCCTGCCTACACCTGTAATACTCGCCATCGTAGTCGCCGCCGTCATTATCGTCGCCGCTGGGGTCGCCGTAATTGAACCTCCGGAGAGTACGTGGCTGGACTTGAGGGTAGCGTGGGCTGGACTTGAGGGTAGCGCAGACGGGGTTAGAGTCGGCGGCGGTGTCATAGGACATGACGCTCGAGAGTCCGACCGCCACCATAGCCGACACCGGCCTCGTTGAAGTTAGGAGGAGGTGGGCCGTCCTCCTCGTGCGGCGAGCGCCCTCTCATGCCGATCCACGAAGAAGGCTTCCCAAGTAGGGAAATAGTCGGATGCCATCTGGGATTCCTCCGCTGCCCGCGTGAGATCGAAGTAGTAGTGGTTCGTGATGGCCATCCGTGGCCACACCTAGAGGGACAGGAGGAACCGACACGCCTCGACGCCAAAGATCCAGCCGACGGGACACAAGAGTCTGGCGGGTAGTTCGAGGCGCAAAGCGCCTCCGCCTCCCTGGGGGTTAGTGCTACGGTGGAAGCCATGAGAAAGAGTGATGAGGTTGCAGATATGAGTCTAGAGATGTGCAATGACAATGGAGGCCAACCCCCTACATATATATATATATAGTGAACTAGCGGGAAGAACTGGAGGGAAGAACTGGCGGGAAGAAAAATGGCGGGAAGAAAAATGGCGGGAAAAAATGGCGGGAAAAAATGGCGGGATGAACCTTTAGTCCCGGTTGGAGACTCTTTAGTCCCGGTTGGAGACACCAACCAGGACAAAACACGAGTCAGCACTAATAATAGGGGTGAGTGCATGTCGACATTATATCGTGCGGCGTGTACCTTGTCCCGGATGGTGTCACCAACCGGGACTAAAGATGAACCTTTAGTCCCGGTTGGAGACACCAACCGGGACTAAAGATGAACCTTTAGTCGGTTGTAGACACCATCCAAGACAAAACACGAGTCAAGCACTAATAATAGGGGTGAGTGTCGACATTATTTTGTAAGTGTCAACAATATGTCGAGCTGCTTGTACTATAAATAGGCATCCTTGTGAGTCCAGTCCTCCGGCCGGTTTGAGGCAGGACACCACTACGGCCAGTTCGGGGAGATGGACGAGCCCGATCCTCCGGCATCTCCGAGAACTGGTCATAGAGGCACTCCTAATATGTGAAATTAGTTATCTCCTGGTGTATTGATCTAGTTAGAGAAGTTACAAAGCTGCAAGATGGTTTCGAGAGCAGGGACACCACTACGGTTCCAGGAGATGCCGTGAGCCTAGTCCTCGGCATCTCCAAGAAACTGGTCATAGAGGCACTCCCTAATATGTGACCGCTGCGTTTGGAGATCGATCTTAATGGTAAGTACGAATCGACAACTTCTTCTCATAGTCCCGGTCCATCCACAAAACATGACTAACACTCAAGACATGTATTAATATTAAAAACATGAACTAGAGTTACATAATATGAGCATGAACTTCTTGGCATATGCCCTTCCTTATGATCGCTTGACGTAACCATGGAGCATCTTCTTTACTTAACGGAATGCTTGGGTCAGTTTTCCTTGTGAAGGGCGGAATTTCATCAAACTTATTATAATCTTGACATGTCCATCTTGTCCTCGATTCCCACGATGTTTCTTTTCCCGAAAAGAACTATGTGACGCTTTGGCTCATCATATGATGTATTCGTTTGCATATTTTTTCTTTTTTTGGTCCGGAGGACATGTCCTTCACATAGAAAACCCGAGCCACATCATTGGCTAGGACGAATGGTTCGCCTAAGTTCTTCATAAGATTGTTGAGATCCACTGTTGTCATTCCGCACTTCTTGTCTACCTCAACCCCTCCTCCGTTAGCTTGACCCATTTGCATCGAAACAAGGGGACCTTAAAATTAGGTCCATAGTCAAGTTCCCATATCTCCTCTATGAACCCATAATACGTGGTCTTTTGCCCATTGTCTTCTGCTGCATCAAGCGGACACCACTGCTTTTAGTTGGTGCTCTTTTATCTTGGCCTATCGTGTAAAATGTATTCCCATTTATCTCGCACTTTGGAAAGTACATACATCGAAGACGGTGTCACGCCAACAAGTACAACCGATCCCCAACAGTGGTGTTATTCGTGAGAAGTCTTTGCAGCCACCGCCAAAACTCGCCATGTGTTCACTTATAATCCATTCATCGACGTCCTGTGTGTTGAGGCGTATTAAATTCTTGTGTTCATTGATATACGGGGCAACCAAGATAGATCTTTGTAAAACCGTAGTGTGCTTGATTGAGAGAATGCCCCCCTACATATCATTGCTTTACATCCTAGGGTGACTTTTCCACGATCTCCTCATGTCGTGATTCCGGAACACCAATCGCCTTAAGGTCGGAATAAAATCAACACGTAACTCAATGACCTCCTACGTTACATAGCCCTTGGAGATGCTTCCTTCCGCCTAGCACGGTTATGAACATATTTCTTTAAGACTCCCATGTACCTCTCAAAGGGGAACATATTGTGTAGAAATACAGACCGAGAATGGCAATCTCTTCTACTAGGTGAACCAGAGATGCGTCATAATATTGAAGAAGGATGGTGGGAACACCAACTCAAAGTCGACAAGACATTGGGCCACATCTGCTTGTAACCCCGGTAGGCTTTACGGATCGATTACCTTCCGAGATATTGCATTGAGGAATGCACATAGCTTCACAATGGGTAACTCGAATATTTTCGGTAGAAGCCCCTCAATGCAATCGGAAGCAATTGTGTCATAATCACGTGGCGATCATGAGACTTGGTTTTGGAATTTTTTCTCGCCATATTTATTATTCCCTTTATATTCGACGAGAAGCCGATGGGACCTTGATACGCTTCGGACATTCAAAAAGATTTCCTTCTCGCTTTGGTAAGAGCGTATTGGCGGAGTTAAATGGCATCGTTTACCCTTCTCGTTCTCGGGATGCATAGGCTCTTCAGGGGCCTTCGACGCTGGTCTGTCGCTTCCGTGTATCTTTTGTCTTCCCATAGACTCCTAGAAAGCCTAGCAGGTTCACGCAAACATTCTTCGTCACGTGCATCACGTCGATTGAAGAGCGAACCTCTAAGACTTTCCAATAGGGTAGGTCCCAAAATATAGATTGCTTCTTCCACATGGGCGCGTGTCCGGCAACGTCATTCAGAATAGATAGACTGCCAGGACCTTTTCCAAAGATTACTTCTAGGTCCTTGACCATACCAAATACCTCCTCACCGGTACGGAGGACAGGCTTCCTCCGGGGTTCTGCCAGACGTTTGAAATGCTTGCCTTTCTTTCTTACTGGATGCAGTTCTAAGAAATCGGCGATACCCTAGGTACACAACCTTCTTACATTTATCCAAATATACACTTTCAAGATCATCTAAACAGGTGTGCATGCATTGTATCCCTTGTTTGTCCGCCTGAAATGTTACTAAGAGCAGCCAATCATTGATGGCTACGAAAAGCAATGCTCAGAGGTCAAATGGCTCCCCTTTGTGCTCATCCCACATACGTACACCTGGTTTGGCCCAGCTGTAAAAAGTTCTTCAACTAATGGCCTTAGGTACACATCAATGTCGTTGCCGGGTTGCCTCGGCCTTGGATGAGAACGGCATCATAATGAACTTCCTCTTCATACACAACCAAGGAGGAAGGTTATAGATACATAGGGTCACAGGTGTGCCGGATCGCAGCTCTGCTCACCAAAAGGATTCATGCCGTCTGTACTTAGACCAAACCTTAAGTTCCTTGCGTCATGTGCGAAGTCCGGGTACTCTCGCTCGACTTTTCTCCACTGTGACCCATCAGCGGGGTGTCTCAACATCGCGTCTTTCTTACGGTCTTCCATGTGCCTGAAGGGTTTCGCGGCATAGTAAATCAAAATTTTCTACGGATGCGAATAGAGGGAAAGCCAAGATCTAATCTAGGAGATGCAATCAACAAGAGAGATTGGATTAGATCTTCATACCCTTGAAGATTCGCCTGTGAACGTTCGTTTAACGTGGGTGATGTAGTCGTTTCGCTTCTCCTCCTCGCGATCCGATCCGATCTAGCACCACAAGTGGCGGTGCCTCCGTGAGATGCACACGCAGCACCGACGCCTCCTCCTTCCGGACCAGCAAGTATGGTGGAGAGATAGATTGGATCTACAACACGGCGTGGTGTATATGGTGGAGAATTTCACACGAGGCTTCGCCACAAACAATCGGAGGAGAGAGAGAAAAGCTAGCAAGGCGGCTAGGGTTTGGAGGAGAGGTGTGTGGGTTGGTGCCACCCTCTTTATATAGAGGGGGGCAGCCTCAGCCCTCCCCCAAGCCCAAAGGATAAGGAGTGGGGGCATGGACTCTCCTCTTCTAGAAACCCTATCTCTAGTTTAAACGATTTAAACTCTCTAGGATCGGCTGGGCCCTATGGCCTTGTGCACTGCCCAATGCGGCCAGGACACTCCCTCATAGGGCCATGCCCCCTCCGGAAGGTGGGGCCACGTTGGTCCCCTTCCGGAAGGTTCTAAAGCTTAGGTACAATACCAATTAACCGGAACAATTCCGAACTCCAAAACTGCATTGCCTTATATGAATCTTATTCTTGGACCATTAGGAACCTCTCGTGATGTCTCGGATCCCATCCGAGACTCAACAAAATTCATAAACCAATTATCCAATCTATCCTAGTCGAAGACACGTTAAGAGTGACCTGCGGGTTCGAGAATATCAGACATGATCTTCTATCAATAATCAACGGAGTGCAGGCACCCATATTTCCTCACATTCATCGATGATCATATCGGATGAACCACGATGTCGATTCAAACAATCCCATATATATATTCCCTTCGTCTCGCGATATTTTACTTGCCCAAGATTCGATCGTCGATGCCATACCTAGTTCAATCTCGTTCACAGCAAGTACTTTACTCGTTCCGTAATCCGATATCACTTTGTGATTAACTCCTTAACCACATGCTTGCAAGCGGTGTTGATATCGATTACCGAGTGGGCCCGAAGTATATCTCTCCGACTTGGGAGGGACAAATTCCATCTCGATACATACAACCCAACAGATACTTTCCGATTGCTTGAGAGACACCTTTATGATCACCCTCTCATAGGATGACGTTTGATGACCTCAAATCTTTCTTCCGATACCAGTGTTGGAATTATGCCCTAGAGGCAATAATAAAGATGTTATTATTATAATTCTTGTTCATGATAAAGTTTATATTCCATGCTAGAATTGTATTAAGCGGAAACTTTAATACTTGTGTGGTTTGTAAACAACACCGTGTCCCTAGTACGCCTCTATGGACTAGCTCATTGATCAATGATGGTTAAGGTTTCCTAACCATAGACATGAGTTGTCAATTGATAATGATATCATATCATTGGGAGAATGATATGATGGGCAGACCCAAACTAAGCGAAGCAATTAGATCGTTTCATCGTGTTCATCTTTCGAAGCTTTTCCTATGTCAAATATTGTATTCCTTAGACCATGAGATAATGCAACTCCCTGCACCGAAGAAAGCTTTGAGGTCATCAAACGTCATCCTATGAGAGGGTGACCATAAAGGTGTCTCTCGGTGATCGGAAAGTATCATTGGGTTGTATGTATCGAGATGGAATTTGTCCCTCCCAAGTCGGAGAGATATACTTCGGGCCCACTCGGTAATCGATATCAACACCGCTTGCAAGCATGTGGTTAAGGAGTTAATCACAAAGTGATATCGCATTACGGAATGAGTAAAGTACTTGCTGTGAACGATATTGAACTAGGTATGACGATACCGACGATCGAATCTCGAGCAAGTAAAATATCGCGAGACAAGGGAATATATATATGGGATTGATTGAATCTCGGCATCGTGGTTCATCCGATATGATCATCGATGAATGTGTGGAGTCAATATGGGTGCCTGCACCCACTGTTGATTATTGATAGAAGATCATGTCTGCATATTCTCGAACCCGCAGGTCACACACTTAACGTGTCTTGACGCTAGGATAGATTGGATAATTGGTTTATGAATTTTGTTCGAGTCTCGGATGGGATCCGGATATCGAGAGGTTCCGAATGGTCCGAGAATAAGATTCATATAAGGCGGTGCAGTTTTGGAGTTCGAATTGTTCCGTTAATCGGTATTGTTGGAAGCTTTAGAACCTTCCGGAAGGGGACCAACGTGGCCCCACCTCCCGGGAGGGGGCATGGGCCTATGAGGGAGTGTCCTGGCGCTGGGGGGCACAAGGCCCCATAGGGCCCAGCCGATTCTAGAGAGATTTGACTCGTTTAAATCTCGGGATAGAATTTCTAGAAGAGGGAGAGTTTAAATCATTTAAAGTAGAGATAGGATTTCTAGATAAGGGAGAGTTTAAATTGTTTAAACTAGAGATAGGATTTCCAGATAAGGGAAAGTTTAAATTGTTTAAACTAGAGATAGGCTTGGAGGAGGGGCAGGGCCGCCTCTCTATATATAGAGGGTGCGCCTCCCTACACACACCTTCCTCCAAGCCCTAGCTGCCTTGTTACCTTCCTCTCTCCTCCCGATCGTTTGTAGGCGAAGCCTGCAGAAATTCTCCACCATATACACCACGCCGTGTTGTAGATCCAATCTATCTCTCCACCATACTTGCTGGTCCGAGGAAGGAGGAGACGTCGAGGTGCCGCACGTGCATCTCACGGAGGCACCGCCACTTGTGGTGCTAGATCGGATCGGATCGCGAGGAGGAGAAGCGAGTACGACCATCACCCACGCCCGACGAACGTTCACCGTGCTTGAATCTTCAAGGGTATGAAGATCTAATCCAATCTCTCTCGTTGTTTGCATCTCCTAGATTAGATCTTGGCTTCCCTCTGTTCGCATCCATAGAAAATTTTGATTTACTATGCCGCGAAACCCTTCAGTGGTATCAGAGCTAGATCTATGCGTAGATGTGTTTCACGAGTAGAACGCAACATGGTTGTTGTGGGCGTTGATGTTTTCTGTTGCAAGCCTCTTGTTTGTGTTCTTCTTATGACGCGGGATAGTGAGATTGAAGCGGTCCAGGCCAACCTTACGCGACGTCGTTCGCGAGACCGGCTCCGCACTTGACGTGTGGCTTGTTCCACACATGCGGCTGGTGGATGTCAGTTTCTCTCACTATAGTTGTCATGGGATTAACACCGGAGTTTGGCAACCATAATATCACCGTTGTGGCTTTCCGTAGGTAAGAATCGTTCTTAGCATCTAGATAACACAAGATGGAGATCATTGCGCGAGGATTGGCTATACCATGTCACATAAAGTTATATGCATGTGATGTTTATCCCTTTATGTATCTTATTATGCTTAGATCGCGACGGTAGCATTATAAGATGATTCCTCACTTAAAGATCAAGATAAAAACTGTGTTCTCCCCAAGTATGCACTTGCGAAAGTTAAATCGTGTCCAAGCATCACGTGATGATCGGGTGCTATAGACTCTACGCTCACATACAACGGGTGCAAGCCAGTTTGCACTGTGAAATACTTGGGTCTGACTTGACGAGCCTAGCATGTACAGACATGGCCTCGGAACACAAGAACCGAAAGGTTAAGCATGAGTCATATGAGTGATATGATTGACACTTTGTTGTCCACCATTGAAACCACATCTCTTCTCGTGATGATCGGATTAGGTGTGGTGAATTTGGATCGTGTTCACTAAACAACTTGAGGGATGTTGAATTTAGTGGGAGTTCATCTGGTAATTTGATTAAGTTGAACTATTTATCATGAACATAGTCTAAATTGTACTTGCAAATACTGTAGATCCAATGGACAAGTCCAAATTCAACTTCAACGTTTTTGCTGAGATAGAAAAGCTTAGAAACAATGGGTCTAACTTCACCAAATGGTTCCGCATTCTGAGAATCATTCTCGCTGGCGGACAAAAGGACTATGTTCTTGAGAAAGCGCTAGGTGACGCCCCTGCTATAGATGCGCCGGCTGATGAAAAAGCTGTTTATCAGTCGCGCAAGGATGATTATGATTTGATTAAGATCGCCATGTTGTATGCTATGGAATCGGATCTTCAAAATCGTTTTGAAGAGTTCGCCGGGCCCTTTGAGATTCTCGAGGAGCTGAAAAACATGTTTCAGACTCAAGCCCGTTCTGAGAGATATGAGATCTCTAAGAAATTCTTTAACTACAAGATGGAGGAAGGGAGGTCCGTTAGTGAGCACGCCATTAAGATGTCGGGCTACACTCAACGCCTTGAGCAACTGGACTGCAAGATTCCAGAGGAGCTCAATATTGACACTCCTAGCTACAAAAGTTTTGTAGTTGATCACAATCAGATTGGTTCCACTGATATGATCACTGAGCTCTTTGCTAAGATGAAAGTAGCGGAGTTGAACATCAAAAAGAATAATCATGTGTTGATGGTCAGCAATCCCCCCACCTTTAAGAAAGGTAAGGGTGCAAGGAAGCCCTTCAAGAAAGGCAGCGGCAAGCGCGTTGCCCCTGCTGAGAAGAAGCTCAGGTCTAGTCCCAAGCTGGACACTGAGTGCTTCTATTGCAAGGACAAGGGTCACTAGAAGCGCAATTGTCCGAAGTACTTAGCGGACAAGAAGGCTGGCACCATCAAAGGTATATTTGATATACATGTTATTGATGTTTTCCTTACTAGCCCTCGTTGTAGTGCCTGAGTATTTGATACCGGTTCAGTTGCTAATATTTGTAACTCGAAACAGGAGCTACGGAATAGCGGCGACTTGCGAGGATGAGGTGACGATGCGTTGGCAACGGATCAAGAGTTTATGTGATGGCGTCGACACGCTCTCCTAGTTTTACCTTCGGGATTAGTTTTAAACCTTAATAAATGTTATTATGTGTCTGCGTTGAGCATGAACATTATTTCTGGATCGTGTTTATTGCAAGACGGTTATTCATTTAAATCGGAGAATAATGGTTGTTCTATTTATATGAGTAACATCTTTTATGGTCATGCACCTCTTGTGAATGGTTTATTTCTTCTAAATCTCGAAAGGGATGAAACACACATCCATAACATTGAGGCTAAGAGATGCAAAGTAGATAGTGATAATACTACTTATTTGTGGCCTTTGTCTTCTAGGTCATATTGAGTAAAGCGCATGAAGAAACTCCATTCTGATGGACTTTTGGAGTCTCTTGATTTTGAATCATTTGACACATGCGAACCATGCCTCATGGGCAAGATGATCAAAACCCCGTTCTCCGGTATGATGGAGCGAGCAACAGACTTGTTGGAAATCATACATACCGATGTATGCGGACCGATGAGTGTTTTGACGCGCGGTGGATATCGCTATTTCCTCACTTTTACCGATGACTTAAGTAGATATGGGTATATCTATTTAATGAAACATAAATCTGAAACATTTGAAAAGTTCAAGGAATTTCAGAATGAAGTGGAGAACCATAAATGTGAAAGATTAAGTTTCTACGATCCGATCGTGGAGGTGAATATTTGAGTTATGATTTTCTCACGCATCTTAAAGCAAGTGGAATCGTTTCACAACTCACGCCACGGAACACCACAGTAGCAATGGTGTGTCTTATCCGAATCGAACCCTATTAGATATGGTCCGATCAATGATGTCTCTTCTTGATTTGCCGTTATCATTTTGGGGTTATGCATTAGAAACTGCATTCACTTTAAATAGGGTCCATCTAAATCCGTTGAGACGACACCGTATGAACTGTGGTTTGGTGCTAAACCTAAGTTGTCGTTTCTTAAAGTTTGGGGATCTGAAGCTTCGTCAAGAAGTTGATGCGGACAAGCTCGAACCCAAAGCGGAGAAATCGTCTTCATAGGATACCCTAAGGAAACTATTGGGTATACCTTCTATCAGAACCAGAAGGAAAAGTGTTTGTCGAAGAACGGTTCCTTTCTTGAGAAGGAGTATCTCTCGAAAGAAGTGAGTGGGAGGAAAGTAGAGATAGACGAGGTTATTGAACCTTCTCTTGAATTGGAGAGTAGCGCAGCACCTGAAATTGTTCTAGTGCCGCCTGCACCAACGATAGAGGAAGCTAATGACAAGGATCATGAAGCTTGGACGATCTTGCTCTTGAGCGTCGCAGGTAGACAAGGTCGCGTGCCCCTCCTGAGTGGTACGGCAACCCTGTCTTGACTGTCTTGTTGGTAGAAGACAGTGAACCTACGAACTATGAGGAAGCGATGATGAGCCCAGACTCTGAGAAATGGCTGGAAGCCATGAAATCCGAATTGGGATCCATGAGCGAACACCAAGTATGGACTTTGGTGGATCCTCCTAGCGACTGAAAGTCCGTTGAGTGCAAATGGATTTTCAAGAAGAAAACGGACGCGGATGGTAATGTTACCATCTATAAAGCATGGCTTGTCGCAAAAGGTTTTCGACAAGTTCAAGGTGTTGACTACGATGAGACTTTCTCTCCCGTAGCGATGTTTAAGTCTATTCGGATTTTATTAGCAATTGCTGCGTTTCATGATTATGAAATATGGCAGATGGATGTCAAGACTGCTTTCCTCAATGGCAACATTGATGAAGAGTTGTATATGATGCAACCCGAAGGTTTTGTCGATCCTAAGGATGCTGATAAAGTATGCAAACTTCAGCATTCCATTTATGGACTGAAGCAAGCATCTCGGAGTTGGAACCTTCGTTTTGATCAAGTGATCAAGAGCTTTGGATTTGTTCCAAATTGCTACGAAGCTTGCATCTACAAGAAAGTGAGTGGGAGCTCGGTGACGTTTCTGGTACTGTATGTGGATGACATATTGATTATCGAAATGACATCAACATGCTTAACGATGTGAAGAGTTATTTGAACAAGTGTTTTTCAATGAAAGACCTAGGTGAAGCTGCTTATATATTGGGCATCAAAATCTATAGAGATAGACAAAAACGCATGATAGCTTTAAGCGGTACATACCTTGACAAAGTTACGAAAAGGTTCGAGAATGGATAAGGCAAAGAAAGGTTCATGCCTATGTTGTCGGGTAAGATATTGAGCAAGGCTCGGTGTCCGGCTGATGTAAATGATAAGGAAGCTATGAGCAAAGTGCCTTATGCCTCGGCCATAGGTTCCATCATGTATGCCATCTTGTGTACTAGACGGATGTGTCCAATGCTCTTAGTTTGACGAGCAGATATCAAAGTGATCCAGAGTGGAACATGGATGTAGTGAAGAACATCCTAAAGTACCTAAATAGAACTAAAGAAATGTTCTTAGTCTATGGGGTGATGAGCGACTTGTCGTAAAGGTTACGTCGATGCTAGTTTCGACACCGACAAGGATGATTCTAAATCTCGAGACGGGATACGTGTATATTTTGAATGGAGGAGCTGTGAGCTGGAGAAGGCAAGCAAAGCGTGATCGCTGGATCTGATGAAGCGGAATACATGGCTGCTGAGCGTCAAGTGAAGGAGTTTGGATCGAAACTTCATCATCGAGCTTGGCGTGGTTCAAGTGCATTGGACCCACAGGAGATATTGTGTGACAACATTGGCGCCATAACTCGCTAAGGAACCAAGATATCATCCAAAGACCAAGCATATCAACCGCAAGTTTCATATAATCCGAGATTATATAGCGAGATGGAGATCGAAGATTAGCAAAGTACATACGGATATGAATGTCGCAGATCCACCGACTAAACCTCTTCCACGTGTAAAACATGATCAACACCTCGATTGCCATGGGTGTGAGATTGTTGCCAAATGTAAACTAGATTATTGACTCTAGTGCAAGTGGGAGACTGTTGGAATTATGCCCTAGAGGCAATAATAAAGATGTTATTATTATAATTCTTGTTCATGATAAAGTTTATATTCCATGCTAGAATTGTATTAGCGGAAACTTTAATACTTGTGTGGTTTGTAAACAACACCGTGTCCCTAATGCGCCTCTATGGACTAGCTCATTGATCAATGATGGTTAAGGTTTCCTAACCATAGACATGAGTTGTCAATTGATAATGAGATCATATCATTGGGAGAATGATATGATGGATGGAGACCAAACTAAGCGAAGCAATTAGATCGTTTCATCGTGTTCATCTTTGCGAAGCTTTTCCTATGTCAAATATTGTATTCCTTAGACCATGAGATAATGCAACTCCACGGTACCGGAAGAAAGCTTTGAGGTCATCAAGCGTCATCCTATGAGAGGGTGATCATAAAGGTGTCTCTCGGTGATCGGAAAGTATCATTGGGTTGTATGTATCGAGATGGAATTTGTCCCCAAGTCGGAGAGATATACTTGGGCCACTTGGTAATCGATATCAACACCGCTTGCAAGCATGTGGTTAAGGAGTTAATCACAAAGTGATATCGGATTACGGAGCAGTAAAGTACTTCCGTGAGCGAGATTGAACTAGGTATGACGATACCGACGATCGAATCTCGAGCAAGTAAAATATCGCGAGAAGGAATATATATATGGGATTGATTGAATCCTGGCATCGTGGTTCATCCGATATGATCATCGATGAATGTGTGGGAGTCAATATGGGTGCCTGGACCCTGTTGATTATTGATAGAAGATCATGTGCGTATTCTCGAACCCGCAGGTCACACACTTAACGTGTCTTGACGCTAGGATAGATTGGATAATTGGTTTATGAATTTTTGTTGGTCTCGGATGGGATCCGGGATATCACGAGAGGTTCCGGAATGGTCCGGAGAATAAGATTCATATAAGGCAGTGCAGTTTTTGGAGTTCAGAATTGTTCCGGGTTAATCGGTATTGTACCGGAAGCTTCTAGAACCTTCCGGAAGGGGACCAACGTGGCCCCACCTTCCGGGAGGGGGCATGGGCCTATGAGGGAGTGTCCTGGCCGCTCTGGGCCAGGGGCACAAGGCCCCATAGGGCCCAGCCGATTCTAGAGAGATTTGACTCGTTTAAATCTCGGGATAGAATTTCTAGAAGAGGGAGAGTTTAAATCGTTTAAACTAGAGATAGGATTTCTAGATAAGGGAGAGTTTAAATTGTTTAAACTAGAGATAGGATTTCTAGATAAGGGAAAGTTTAAATTGTTTAAACTAGAGATAGGCTTGGAGGAGGGGCAAGGGCTGGCCGCCCCCTTCTATATATAGAGGGGTGGTGCGCCCCCTCCCCCCTACACACACCTTCCTCCAAGCCCTAGCTGCCTTGTTACCTTCCTCTCTCCCTCCCGACTGTTTGTAGGCGAAGCCCTGCTGCAGAAATTCTCCACCATATACACCACGCCGTCGTGTTGTAGATCCAATCTATCTCTCCACCATACTTGCTGGTCCGAGGAAGGAGGAGACGTCGAGGTGTTGCACGTGTGCATCTCACGGAGGCACCGCCACTTGTGGTGCTAGATCGGATCGGATCGCGAGGAGGAGAAGCGAAATGCGACTACATCACCCACGTTCGACGAGCGTTCATTGTCGAATCTTCAAGGGTATGAAGATCTAATCCAATCTCTCTCGTTGATTGCATCTCCTAGATTAGATCTTGGCTTTCCCTCTGTTCGCATCCGTAGAAAATTTTGATTTACTATGCCGCGAAACCCTTCAACCAGGGAACGTTATTTTACTTGCCCGAGATTCGATCGTCGGTACCGTCATACCTAGTTCCATCTCGTTCACAGCAAGTACTTTACTCGTTCCGTAATCCGATATCACTTTGTGATTAACTCCTTAACCACATGCTTGCAAGCGGTGTTGATATCGATTACCGAGTGGGCCCGAAGTATATCTCTCCGACTTGGGAGGGACAAATTCCATCTCGATACATACAACCCAACAGATACTTTTCGATCACCTGAGAGACACCTTTATGATCACCCTCTCATAGGATGACGTTTGATGACCTCAAAGCTTTCTTCCGATACCAGGGAGTTGTATTATCTCATGGTCTAAGGAATACAATATTTGACATAGGAAAAGCTTCACAAAGATGAACACGATGATACGATCTAATTGCTTCGCTTAGTTTGGGTCTATCCATCATATCATTCTCCCAATGATATGATCTCATTATCAATTGACAACTCATGTCTATGGTTAGGAAACCTTAACCATCATTGATCAATGAGCTAGTCCATAGAGGCGTACTAGGGACACGGTGTTGTTCACAAACCACACAAGTATTAAAGTTTCCGCTTAATACAATTCTAGCATGGAATATAAACTTTATCATGAACAAGAATTATAATAATAACATCTTTATTATTGCCTCTAGGGCATAATTCCGACAGTGCCATCGCAACAACTTGGCATGCTCTTTATTTCTGAAGAGACGTTTTAACCGTGGTATTATAGGAGCATACCACATAACCTTGGCGGGAACCTTCTTCCTAGGGGCCTCGCCCTCAACATCGCCAGGATCGTCTCGTCTGATCTTATACTGCGATGCGGTGCATACCGGGCATGCATCCAAATTCTCGTACTTCTCACCGCGGTAGAGGATGCAGTCATTAATGCAGCATGTATCTTCTGCACGTCTAATCCTAGAGGGCGCACAACCTTCTTTGCTTGGTATGTCTTGTCGGGCAACTCATTATTTCTTGGAAGAAGATTCTTCATTTTACCAACAACTTTGAAAATCTGTTGTCGTCACACCACCATTCATGCGCCTTCCATTGCAGCAAATCGATTGTGGCACCTAGCTTTTTGTGGCCATCTTCGCAAGTTGGATACAACAATGTTTTGTGATCCTTTAACATCTGCTCAGCTTCTCCTTCTCCTTTTCGTTTCACATTCTTCCTTTGCATCGAATGGCCCGACCAAGATCGTCATCGGGCCCATCTGCCCTCTTGATCTTCATTATCTACCTCCGTTGCATTATCATCATATTCAGGATACATATTATGATAGTTTTCATCATCCTCTTCTTCTTCGTTGTCTTCCATCACAACCCCTTTTCTCCGTGCTTGGTCCAACAATTATAGCTAGGCATGAAACCGGATCGAAGCAGGTGGGCGTGAATGGTTACGGTATTTGAGTAGTCTTTCTTGTTACGAAGTGAACACACGGACAACACATAAAACCATTGTGACCACGGTTTGCATTAACCACAACGATGAAATTTTGGAGGCCGTAATGTACTCGGAAGTGCGGCGGTCACCGTACATCCATTGCCGATTCATCTGCATTAATATGTAGTATATATCAAAAATAATAGGAGATGACCATTTATATATATAGTACATCAATGACACATGAAACTATAGTTGCCGACCTCGACCGAGACGGAAAGAGCAACAAGAAAGCTTATTTTGAGCTCTCGGGCATTTCACCGAACACCTCTAGTGCATATGAAAAAACACAACTAACACTCTTCACACCCTCTTGCTAGGCTCCAAAATGTGAAAGAATGGAAGAGTGGGGTGTGTGTGGGCTGAGTGGTGTCTTATATAGCCTCTTTAACACCGGTTCATGCCACGAACCGGTGTTAAAAAGAAGTCTGTGAGCTTTGGGACCTTTAACACCGGTTAACCGCGAGGTGTTAAAGGGAACTCCTTTAATGCCTCAAAGTACTGATGCGACTTTAACCGGTTCGTAGAAGAACCGGTGTTAAAGCCCCTTTTCGGGATCAACAAAAGACCTCGTTTCCACTAGTGATATGGTGTCTCCCGTTTGAAACTCTGCCATATACTCTCAACTTTCGTACTTAGATCAAATACGAAAAGCTCTTCACGCACATGAGCTCGAGTGATCCCTCTATCTCAACTAAAATAAAATTCATATTTATAATCTTGAAAAAATTATAGATTTTGTGAATGATATATTATATATCATTGACAAAATCTATAATCCTTTATACCTGCACGTGATCGAGCAGTAGAAGTAACATGTTTTTTTTTCCACGGGAAGAGACGAGAAGCACGTTCGTTGTGCGTTGAAGAATATTGGAAGATTGAAAGTCCCAAACGCATACTCACGTACTCGTCGTTTTCCATGCATGGCCCACCGGACCAGGTGAGCCGCCGCTCTGTCTGCTCCCTCATCCGCCCCCTCTCATAGCTGCAAGTGGGCCCCAGCGCGAGTAGCCGCTGTCAATGTACGCGCGGAGGACTCCTGTGCGTGCCTGCGTGCGTGCAGCCACGTCAACGCCGCATTCATGCTAATTACCCACGCAACTATACAAGATTGCTGCTCCGTATAAGCAGGATTTTTAGGCTAATACTCATCCATGTACACGCAATTCATCAGGCCACTGCCGCTCATTGATTTTCTTTTTACGAAATTCAACCAATCTTTTAATAATTATCAATAGAAATACAAAGAATCTTAAAAGATTACAAATAAGTCATTGGACCATCTAGCGACATCTATAAATACTAGTACGAGCCGAGGCGCGCCGCCGTCCTCGCACTCTGTCACCGGAGTCCTTGTCGCCCTTGCCCTCTATCGCCAGAAGTCGTCGTGCTAAAATCCAAAAGGACCAGCGCAGCAGAACAACAATCATTGCCAAAGACGACAACATTAGATTGAAAGAAGTTAAACCACACCAATGGATATGAAAAACGACCGGATCTCAAAAGATCCGCTAGACACACGACTTTAGACGCCCTCGCGGATGCTCGACGCACCGCCGGAGCGGCATAATACGGGAAGGATCTTATTCTGACTTTAAGATGCAGCCGTCGCTTCACAAAACGACCTAAAAAAGTACGAGATTCTTGCACCGGCAAGGGATCGTGGCCCGTCACGCTTTTAAGACCCTAAGACCAGCAAAGGAGGAGTGAACCGCCAGCAAGGAACCTAGATGGGTTTAGAGCCTCCACCTAGATCACATGTGTCACTTCGTTCCCGTACCGGTTCGGGAGATAAATATCAGGAAAACGATTGATCACTGTCACTCACTGATTAATTATCGTGCCTAACTAATAAATTATGGTCCCGTTAAAAAAAACTAATAAATTATGGTTCACGACACTTAGGGTTTTACTATTACCCCGTACATTGTGATTGACAAGAGTAACCGACTAATCGACACGTTCGTACGTACATGTTGTATGGTTGTCCATCTATGCAATGTAGAGTTGACCTTCCTACAATGCTACTGAAGTTGACCCTTAAAAAGTCTCATTTAGGATTTTTGGTGTACAAATCTTTGCTCCCTCCGATTTCATAATGTTTGTCGTGGTTTTAGTTCAAACTCCCTCCAATTTATAATAATTATCATGGTTTTAGTTTTTTTAGAGAAGTTTTTCTTAATTCTAACTTAATTTCGCGAATCTGGGTGGATCCACGTTTCCCCTCATGGATTTACAACAACAGATGATTTTTTGACAAGTACATCTCCAAACACATCATTTAAGCACCTTCATTTGTTGGGTTTTACAGAAAGTTCACTACAAAAAATCATCATTTGATTAGTTGGACAAGACTCCGGCCGAGTAATTGTTAATCAAAGCATATCTTAACAAATCAAAATATGTGTCTTTTTTAACAAAACGAGTACATAATTTTAGTTGCTCTTGGAGAAAATATGGCGTTATGGTGCCAGTTGCCTACAAGAGGTGATAAATTAGATTTCTAACTATTCTATGTCACGTTAAATTGTTTTTATGAGATGGAAGAACAATAAGAACCAAAAAGAATGAAGTTGTCTGTAATTCTAAAACAATTTATGATGTTAGTTGATGACTTATAAGTAGATAGTAACATGTGATTGGTTCGTTGCATGGAAAACAAAAACTTTCCATGAAATAGCAAGAGGGAACCGATGTAGATCTTGACCTTTTAGATCCTTGTACCAACCAGGCGACACCTCCATGGTATATACACGTCTCGCTGGAGTGACGTCTCCTCCTTCTTGATCCAGAGAGAGAGAGAGAGAGAGAGAGAGAGAGATGACAATGAGACATGTATAAAATTCTACAGGATCAACCCCGCAGAACATCAATCATCGCCAAAGATGACAATGGTAGATCGAAAGAAGTTAAACCACACCAATGAATATAAAAAACGACCGGATCCCAAAAGATCCGCCGGACACATGACTTTATAAGCCCTCGCGGACGCTCGACGCATCGCCAAAGCGGCATAGGACGGGAAGGACCTTATTATGACTTTAAGATGTATTCTTCGCTTCACAAAATGACCTAAAAAAGAACGAGATCCTCACACCGGCAAGGGACCATGGTCCATCAACTTTTAAGACCCTAAGACCAGCGAAGCCGGAGTGAACCACCTGCTAGGAACCTAGATGGGTTTGGAACCACCACCTAGATCGCCTGTGTCGCTTCCTTCCCGTAATGGTTCGGGAGATAAATATCAGGAAAACGATTGATCACTTCCACTCACCGATTTATCGTGCCTAACTAATAAATTATGATTCATGACCCTTAGATTTTCACTATTACCCCATACATTGTGATTGACAAAAGTAACTGACTGATCGGCACATTTGTACGTACATGTTGTATGGCTGTCCATCTATGCAATGTAGAGTTAACCTTCCTACAATGCTACCGAAGTTGATCCTTAAAAAGTCTCATTTAGGCTTTTTGGTGTACAAATATTTACTCCCTCTGTTTCATAATGTTTGTAGTGGTTTTAGTTCAAACTCCCTACAATTCATAATAATTATCATGGTTTTAGTTTTTTTTAGAGGAGGTTTTAGTTTAAATTCCAACTTAATTTCGCAAATGGGGGTGGATCTACGTTTACCATCATGGATTTACAACACCAACTTATTTTTTCACCCAATATTTAAGCACCTTCATTTGTTGGGTTTTACAGAAAGTTCACTACAAAAAATCATCATTTGATTAGTTGGACAAGACTCTGGCCGAGTAAATGTTAATCAAATGGTATCTTAACAAATCAAAATATGTGTTTTTTTTACAAAATGAGGACATAATTTTAGTTGCGCTTGGTGGAAATATGGTGTGATGGTGCTAGTTGCCTACAAGAGGTGATAAATTAGATTTTTAACAGTTATGTGTCACGTTAAATTGTTTTTATGAGATGGAAGAACAATAATAAACAAAGAGAATGAAGTTGTCTGTAATTCTAAAACAATTTATGATGTTAGTTGATGACTTATAAGTAGATAGTAACATGTGATTGGTTCGTTGTATGGAAAACAAAAACTTTCCACGAAATAGCAAGAGGGAACCGATGTAGATCTTGACCTTTTAGATCCTTGTACCAAACAGACGACACCTCCGCGGTATATACACGTCCCGTTGGGGTGACGTCTCCTCCACAGAGAGAGAGAGAGAGAGAGAGAGAGAGAGAGAGAGAGAGAGAGAGAGAGAGAGAGAGATGACAACGGACGTGTATAAAATCCTAAAGGATCAGCCCAGCAGAACAACAATCATCGCCAAAGATGACAATGGTAGATCGAAAGAAGTCAAACCACACCAATGAATATGAAGAACGACCGGAGCCCAAAAGATCCGCTAAACACACGACTTTATGCGCCCTCGCGGACGCTCTACGCACCATCGGAGCGGCATAGGACGGGAAGGACCATATTATGACTTTAAGATGTAGTCGTCGCTTCACAAAACAACCTAAAAAAGAACAAGATCCTCGTACCGGCAAGGGACCATGGTCCTTCACGCTTTTAAGACCCTAAGACCAGGGAAGGCGGAGTGAACCGCCGGCTAGGAACCTAAATGGGTTTGGAGCCACCACCTAGATCGCCGGTGTCGCTTCCTTCCCGTACCAGTTTGGAAGATAAATATCAGGGAAATGATTGATCACTGCCACTCACTGATCAATTGTCGTGCCTAACTAATGTATTATGGTTCATGATCCTTAGGTTTTCACTATTACCCCGTACATTGTGATTGACAAAAGTAACTGATTGATCGGCAAGTTTGTACGTACATGTTGTATGGCTGTCCATCTATGCAATGTAGAGTTGACCTTCCTACAATGCTACTGAAGTTGACCCTTAAAAAGTCTCATTTAGGCTTTTTGATGTACAAATATTTACTCCCTCTGTTTCATAATGTTTGTAGTGGTTTTAGTTCAAACTTCCTCCAATTCATAATAATTTTCATGGTTTTAGTTTTTTAGAGGAGGTTTTAGTTTAAATTCTAACTTAATTTTGCAAATGTGGGTGGATCCACGTTTACCCTCATGGATTTACAACACCAACTTATTTTTTCATCCAGTATTGCTGACAAGTACATCTCCAAGCACATCATTTAAGCACCTTCATTTGTTGCGTTTTACAGAAAGTTCACTATAAAAAATCATCATTCGATTAGTTGGACAAGTCTCCGGCCGAGTAAATGTTAATCAAAAGGTATATTAACAAATCAAAATATGTCTTGTTTTAACAAAACGAGTACATAATTTTAGTTGCTCTTGGAGAAAATATGGTGTTATGGTGCCAGTTGCCTACAAGTGGTGATAAATTAGATTTCTAACCGTTCTGTGTCACGTTAAATTGTTTTTATGAGATGGAAGAACAATAAGAAACAAAGAGAATGAAGTTGTCTGTAATTCTAAAACAATTTATGATGTTAGTTGATGACTTATAAGTAGATATTAACATGTGATTTGTTCATTGCATGGAAAACAAAAAAATTTCACGAAATAGCAAGAGGGAACCGATGTAGATCTTAACCTTTTAGATCCTTGTACCAAATGGACGACACCTCCACGGTATATACATGTCCCGCTAGGGTGACGTCTCCTCGTTCTTGATCTAGAGAGAGAGAGAGAGAGGATCTCCGCGAGAATCCGGTAGCACAACTATGGAGGGAGAGTATCTGGGAGAGAGATAGGGAGGAAGACGGGGGGAAAGGGTGCGTCGACCCCTTCCCTTACCCCTAATTTTATAGGCATGGGGGTGAGGGGGCTTGGACCCTCCTCCAAGACTCTAGGGTTGGCGGCGGCCAAGAAGGATTCCTACCCCTCCCATGCCCTCACCTTCTTCTAATGTTTGACCAAGCCCTAAGGGCCAAGGTGCCCCCACTCGGGCCCATGTGGCCCCACATCTCTAGTGGGCCCACCCATGGACCCTCTAGGAACATTCTAGAACATTCCAACACATGGACATATTCCAAACTTTTCTTGAAACCCTAAATAGGAAGTGCCATATATTTTTCTTTACCTTTGGACCATTCCGAAGCTCTTGTGATATCAAGAATCTCACCCGAGACTCCAAAACAACAATTGATTACACCATATATATTCTCAACAAAAACTAGCGACACCGACATATGATTTCTTTTGTATCATGATATATTATTTGCCCGAGATTTGATCGTGGTATCACTATACCTAGTTCAATCTCGTTACCGACAAGTTGTCTTTGCTCGTACCATGTATAGGATCCACGTGATCAAACACATTAGTCGCTGGGCTCTTAGATGTTATACTACCGAGAAGGTCTAGAGATATCTTACACTTTTTCACATGAAGGAACAAATCCTAATTTTGATTCACGAAACCCAATAGACATTATCGGGGATACCTGAAAGCCACCTTTATAATTACCCAATTGCAAATTTACGTTTGATATCCACAAGGTATTCCTCCGATGCCTCGGAGTAACATGATCTCATGGTCTGAGGAAACTATACTTGACATATTTATAAAGCGATAACAATCAACCTAGACGACACGATCAGAAGCTATACTTATTATTTGGGTATGTCCATCACAGCATTAGGGTTAGGAAACATGTTATCACTTGACTAACTAACTAGTAGAAAAGGCTTACTAGGGGCTTTGTGTTGTTTACTTATCCACACATGTATTTACTTTCCAATACATTCAATTATAACATGGACAATAAATATTAATCATGAACAAGAAAATATGAATAATAAAAACTTTATTATTATCTCTAGAGAATTTTTCAACAACATGCAATTGCATGGATATCATAAATAGTTTACACACACAAAATCTGAAGCTATTGGGTAATATATAGACATATTATTGTACATACTAATTGCTTCATTGTTTTGTATATGGCGGGGAAGAACATTATACACATCATTGGTCTAGATGTTTTTCCATGCTTAGATGATATGGAGGTAGTTGTACATACCCGAGCCAACCACATACCGATAAAAACTAAGTTTTACATTGTGCGTGTGTCTGTTTAAGGCGGTGTTGTGTTGTAAAATAATAATGTTTCTTTGAATCCGCACCCACTTCGTTGGTGGTGTTTACAAGGGGAAATCATCTAGTTGGAGTGGTGGATCTACATATGTCTTCATATTTTGTAGGTAGTCTACGTGTCTCAGTTCGTTGATTTCTTTTTTGTTTAGCGAGGTTCGGCTAGCTTCAACTTTGTTATAGAGTTAGTGAGGAACGGTCTCCTAGGATCTGTTTGACCATATCTAGGGTGGTCGTCCGACCCTATATGTTGCTTCCGTTTTCGAGACGATGATCTATTTTTCATATCACTTCTGCTTGCTGAGATGATGATCTATTTCCCATATCACTTCCGCTCCGAAAGGGGATTTCCCAGCTACCGCGTCAACAGGCCTTATATGGCTCACAATGTGATCTGAAGGTCCAAAGGCAGCATTGAGCTTCGCTCACGAGCATCCACCGACGAGTGCACGAGCATTTTCCTTCGGGAATTACACTTTTATTTTTATTCTAGGATGGTACGGTAAGAGTCGGTTAATCTTAATATATAGACTTGGGCTTGTTCAGAATATTAAGCCTGTGCGTCTTGTGGTGTGGGCGCGCGCCAATTTGCATTTTTTTCTAGAGATGTGAGTTTGCTTCTTCATGGATGGTGAGACTAACGGATTGGAAGTTTTGGAATATCTACGGTCCCCATGACCACATGTCCTTATCACCAGGGATAGCTAGCTAGTCTCTACGAATAATAGTCTTCCTAGACCAAAATTGGGAAAGATCCGTCCGATCTTTCACCTTTCAGTTTACCAAAGCCTCCCATCCTTCATCTCAAGAAAGAAGAAGCCTCCCATGCATCCTTATGAACCCTCCGAGGGAGAAAAACGGCGCCTTAATTTGAACGGCTCTAGTCAAGAAAGGACGTCGCGATGCTCCACTTTCCAAAGAGAAAAATTGGCCAAGGAGAAAAGGCAGCATGATTTTTTTAGAACATAAGTCACATGTCGCTACTCGATTAACCAAAGTCAGTGAGCGTGATTTTTTTATGATTAATTAGGGCATGTTTGAGACGAGTAAGTAGCTACGTGTAGTGTGAATTGTGAACTGGAAGCGGCATATTATTGCCACTTAGTTTTCCTTTCTTCGGCTATACGTGTGACGTTTCTCTTACTAGTCATGGTTAGAGACAAAATGTCTGACTAATGAGTCAAAACATACAATCAACCGGTATGCACGGGCGGCTACAGGAGAAAACCCAACTAGGGTTTCGTCCCTCTCTCCATGACGTTGTTGGTCCGTTCCTCCTCCGGTGGTCTTGGTGTCTTGGAGGTGTTTCGGACCGCAGCCTCTCGCCGACAAGAAGGTTCATGTTCTTTGTTCAGATTTTTTTTTTCGGATATTGAGACGGCCGCTATGTCCTGAAATCATAATTCTTTCCGTCCTATTCTCGCACCGGTGGTGCGTCGGTAGAGGGCCCGTGAAGTCGGGATATTTTCATATTTGCCACATATTACTTCGGTCTTTGCATATTTGTCACGTTTTACCTAGACTTTGCATATTTGCCATGTTTTACAATTACTCATTGCTGATTTGCCCTTTCTCTGCTTTTGCCCATTTTTTAATTTATTTAACCTGAAAAACATTGTCAAGATACCCCTTGACAAACCCCTAAAATCTTTACTTGGCTGGACCGCAAGAACCAACTAGTTGATCGATTCTCCCTAAAAAAAACTAGTTGATCGATTCATTTGGGTCTGATCTCCCGGTTCGTCCTCGTCTCCAGTTTATTCAGCAAGGGATAGGTGGGTCAGCCGCCGGTGACCACAGTCCACGACTCCGGCGACCACGGGCGGAGCGGCCACGATCTGCGAGCACAGACAACGCACCCCCAAAAGGATCTAATCTAGGTAAACAATCATCTCCTATTAATTTTTCCTTTTCTAGTACTGAGTTGAGGCACATGCATGCGGCAGGCATACTTTTCCGTTGATCAACCGATCAACAAATTCTGGTACTGAGTTTTCCATTGATCCAGGCCCGCAACAAATTCTGTTAAACAAATTCCCTCTCATCAACCGATCTGCATGTGCATTAGAAACACATTGTATGATAAATCAGAATCATATTTATTACATGGTTTACATTACCATCTCCATGACAACAAAACATATTGTATGATAAATCAAAAACAAGCTGTACATTTGGAGCTGGGAAATAAAACCTTATCGCAGAAGATATTTTGCCAACTATTCTACGGTAAGACAAATGCTTCTTCAGGTGTACTGGGAATATTATCCATGGGCTAGATACCAACCTGCAATCTAAAAATAAATGGTGATCAGTATTGTACCATAGCTTCAGGCTATATGGGAAGGTAGACAATAGACTTAATAATTGGTTAGTCCCTGTTTTGCTCCGCTTTACAAGATGGATTCATGTGTAAGCTCATGATGTTTAATGTATTTCTTGCTTCAACAGGTCAATACAGCAATTGAGTTACCCCGTGATGCAGGTCAACAATGTCATGGAAATTGTCCAATCCATTGATGGCACTAGCTGGATTAGAGGAATTAAGGATCTTCCCGTGGATGAGCTAGCTGACTCACTACGAGAAAAAATCATGACTCTTTTTCATAGGCGGAGGTTGGTTGGCAAAATGCTTAGTGGATCTATACTACCTGCTATCATTCAGCAAATAAATAATAGGACTAGAGAACTCGGTCATTTGGATGTTGGAAGATCAACGGGAGAAAGTTGTGAGGTCACGGACACCAACAAGAATAAACTTAGGCATGTTGTGAAGATAGGCAGCCATGAGTGCACTTGCCTAGAATGGCAGCACACCGGAAAGCCTTGCGAGCATGCACTTGCATTCCTTATAGGGACCGCAAATGTAAACTTTCATCCCTATGTGCATGAGTACTACTCTGTTAGTATGTTCCAGGCTGCATATGCTGGAGAGATTGAACCCATCACGGACAAGTCTCGGTGGCCAGGTAAATCTAGATTTTGAGATGGTTCCACCAATTTCAAAGAGACCCGTTGGGAGACAGAGGAAATTGAGAATCAAAGGCTGCCTTGAAGACGGTGGTGGTAGTAGCAGTAAAGGGAAGAAAAAGGTAGATGCTAAAGGAAAAGATCAAGATGGAGACCAAGAGAAGGCACAAGAAGATGGTCTCAAAGGAAATGCAAAAGAAAAAAAGAGATTTGGCACAAAAAATAGATGCAAACAATGTGGAGAGTTGGGGCATAGAAAAACAACTTGTCCAGAAAATGGACCTAGAGAAAGGTAACATCTATATTGTTGTATTAATATCACATATATACTAACCTTAGTTCTAATGTCTCTGTGTATTCAAACAGAAAGAAAAAGGTAAAAAAGACTCATAAAGGTGAGGATCAACTTGGGGAGGAGATTTTCCAAGAGATATTTCCGGCTGTTGTTGGCACACCGAGAAGAACTACAAGCACACTGCCTTCTAGCCTTTATGACAGCCCTGGGCCTATTACAAGAAGGTAATTCTATATATATGCACACTAGTCATAGTGAAAAAGGACAACTTTCTAACCTCAATGTTTTAAGTTGTAGGAGGCTTGCTATGGTTGTAGCTGAAGATGCATCACAGCCATCTGCGACAACTAGTGCATCTCCGGCGAGATTTACAATTGATGTGTCTTCAAGTTCTAAAGCGAAAAAATTGATCCCAAAGAGGAGGAAGCACTGATTTTATTTTCATTGAGATGCTATTTTAAATTACTCCCTCCATCCAAAAATAAGTGACTTTGGTTTGTCTAGATTTGAATGTATCTAGACATATTTTAAGTCATTTATTTTTAGACGGACGGAGTATAAGTTAGATGGATCGGCTTTTGTTATTTGTTGAATGATATGTACTCAGAGTTTACTGGTGTCTCTTCTTAGGGTGTACCTTGTTTATGCACAATTTTTATAGCTGTAAGTTTGTTTCTCTCTATGTGCTTTTCATCAGAGCTAATTTGGTTCGGCTGATGTTAGCATAAAGCGTTGTAAATTGAAAAGCTCCATCTATTTGAGGTGAAAAGGAGCAGCGTAGAAATAACTCAACAAAACAACGCAAGAAATTTTATTCACCCTGTGATGTTACGTGATTCTGACGATGGAGAATAGTTTAATATCCCCTGGATAGTAGAAGCAAGCATTCAGCATATCGTTACAGCTGAAAATAAGTTGGGGGCAGACGGTATCTAGTGAGAAGCTGCCGAAGAGATGAGGCAAAATTCATAGCTAGCTCACACCAAAATTCATAGCTAGCTGAAAATAAGTTGGAGGCGGACGGTACTAGTTTGGGGCGGACGGTATCTAAGGAGTACATAGCTAGCTCACACCAAAATTCATACAATATTCCACAACGAAGACAAGCAGGGAGAGAGGCAAATGTTACTGAGCTGTGACAGCGACGTCGTAGTCTTGCCGGATCCACCCTTACCGAGGAAGCTTCGGGGGCGCGTCGGGGATGCCGGAATTGGCAAGGAGAACGATGGCGACATGGAGAAGGCGCAGACTCTGAGCTTTGAGAGGGCGAGGCGACCGGCGGGCGCCTTGCAGGCGGCGTTGGATGCGAGCGGATAGGATCTGCTGGCCGAGGTTGTGCTCCTTCTCCCTCCTCTCCGGCGGCTTGCGGCGGCGGAGTTCTCCTCCTCATCCCCTGCGTTCCGACAAGACAAGAGCTATGGCTGTTGGCAAGGTTGGGGCATGTGGCTATCGGCAAGCTGAACCGGTTCGGTTCAGCTGAATCCATCGATCTAAGGTAAAGATTTTAATTACAAGTCTATCAAGGGGTATCTTGACAATGTTTTTCAGGTTAAATAAATTAAAAAATGGGCAAAAGCAGAGAAAAGGCAAATCAGCAATGAGTAATTATAAAACGTGGCAAATATGCAAAGTTTAGATAAAACGTGGCAAATATACAAAGACCGAAATAATATGTGGCAAATATGAAAATATCCCCGTGAAGTCACGTCTTCGGCAAATCTCTTGGAATTCGATTGTTTTTCATATTTGTTGGCATGGTGTAAGGTTAGTCTCTTTGGATCTAGGATTGTCATCTTCGACGACAGTTGCTAATGGTGTGTTGGTCCTTTGAGATTTTGGCATGACTAATTACAATAAACTCTAGTACGATAAGCTTTGTCCGCCTCTGATGATGAAGGGCAACGATGGCGGCGCGCCTTGGGCTCGTGATAGTGTTTGTAGTCGTTGCTAGGTAGTACGATGATCTATTTTTAATTTTTATTATTTTATGACTCTTTGTACTGATGTCGATGATTATTAATAAATTGGTGAAATTTTGTAAAAAAGAATGACCGACTAATGGAGTCTCATTTTTAGCCAAATTGAGCAACTCGTTCCAGGATCGCCCAACTTGGCTGCTAAATGCAGTGTTAGCACTGTAGGTTAGCTTAATCAGTCCTTGCTAATGTCTTCTTGACGTATACACGAGTTAGATTCCAATTGGAAAAAAAGGAGGCTAGGATATAGGTTAGATGAATGTTTTTCGCTTCTATAAATTCTTCTGACTAGAAAAAAACAGGTGTGAGCTAGCAATTTGGACCGAGGGTCACAATATCCATGGGAGACTTCAGACAGGAACTCAATTTTGTTTCTATCAGCAAGTACCGACAAGGAAGAAACAAGCGTCGGCTATTCTCTGCATGTGATATCCAGGTCATGGAATTCTCATGGTAGATTTCAGACTGGAAACCCCAAACAAAATATCACGTGATCATCCCTGGAGACATGGAATTTTTTTTATCACGTGGCCCAGGTCTTTGGTGATCTTTGAATTTTTTTTCTCCAACAACTTTGCAATTTATTTTCTTTCTTTAGAGATTTTGATGATATTAGAAGATCTGTAGGGACAAAACAACAGATGGTTATAGAAGTTACACGAAAATTATGTCCCATCCTATTACTATTCAAACGAATACTGAGTAGTAGAATCACCAATGAATCAGATCCGGTTATTATTTTTATTTTCTAATATGGTCTCAGAATTCATAAATGTTCTGATGCCTGTCGAATTAACCTATCTTGTCGAAAGGATGAGCATATTATCTCCACTCTGAACCATACATACACGTTAGTAGAAGTTGCCTTGTTCACTTCTTCGAGTTCAGCAGATCCCTACATTTTGTCATGAAACAGTACAGTGTATGAACCTGGGCCCTTTCTAGCCAACCAACCTATAAGTAAAAGAAATGGAGTAAAAGCATAAAGTGGGGCCAAAAAAACAAAACCTGTGCCTAAATAACTTGTGCAGTAGAGGACTGTAGTCTTAACAACATCATTTTAGAGATTGAACACTCGCATATGTAGTCTTAACAATGCAGCTAACATTATCAAGGTGGCAACAGGCCTACACAGTATGAACTCTGACTTACACAGCTGAAAATGGTTCAAAACATTTATGGCTGTTCTTTCTTGCTTGCAGCCTAAACCCTACTATTAGGCCAGAGAACAACTGCTCCAAGATAATAGCAACAGCATAGCACAAAGTGGCTTACAGCAGATGTACCCAATTAACATCTGTACAAGCAGAAGTCGTGGAACAGGATCGGTGAGGTCAAGCAGCCACGATCAATTCCGACCATCGCATTCTTGGTTCAGGGACAGAATTGTTCCTTCCTTCGAGCAGTGTCCAGCAACAACAGAGCCAAGCGAAATTGTGAGACAACTACGGTACTGTTATCAGGTCAGCTCAAGCTAAACCCTCATCACTGTCAGTCGCATTATGCGTGCATGTTCTGTTCCCTGTTTCTTGCGATTGTTTGCCGTCAGGCCTTCGCCGCCAACCGATCTTTCAAGTATAGTGAGAGCAAGAGCGATGGTCCATCCTTTTGGAAGGTCCCAAGGACAAGATGGTAGCTAGTGTTCAGGAGCAGCAAATGCTGATGACCACTAAATAGTCCTACTTTTGACTGAACAGGTGGTATGGATTGAATATTTTTGTACTTGCCATCAGACTTTGTGTTGTCAAAATTAGGACCTGCAGGAGAAAATTCTGCACACTTTGTATGGGGTCACAGTATGCATGGATTGACCTTTTGGCATGAGATAGAAATGTGACTGAACCTAATTTCATAAAGTTTCTTCGGAGAGATCTATGATTAGGTCAAGAGATTCGGTCCGGTGAGTCACATGATCTGGTCATCAACTTGAACTAACGAGGGCTACTTACTTAAGCAGGCAGCATGTTCATCACACATGCTGATTTACTCACAGGAGATAATTTCACGGCCGTGATTCGGAATTCTTTGATCACAGAACGATCACCCAAAAGTTAGAATAAGTTGAGGCAACACAATGCTGTCTTAGCATTTTCGACTGCCGCTTAATTACGATGTTTCCCTGAACATAATATCAATGACAGGTTGAATTTAGGCAGTTTGCTGTCTTTCTAGGTTCTTTCCCAGCATGCTCTTACAGAATAGTTCAACAGAGTTAATGCAACCTTCGTTGTTTGAAGAATTCTGGTACTAAGCGGTGATGACTGATAATAGGTTCAACAATGTCAGCTCATTTTAAATTGGTTTGGACCATTTCTGCAGTCATAAACCTGGGGCATGAAGATCTAATGGCTGGGATGCTGTTGAAGAGCTTCCAATGGATCATTGTTCTTATAGAATAGGATACTTCTTCTGCGTTCCCACAAACGAAGAAAAAAAATCATGAACGGCAGAGATTCTTTCGGTTGAATGCGAGAAGATTTTCCTGAAATTTTGTGATGATGACAAGAGTCGTATTTTTTGGCAGTTATTATCAATTGGCACAAGCAGGGACCGACAGATCTATGCTAGTAAGTTAATTTTGATATTAGTTAAAAAAAAAGAAATGTTCCTAGTCATTGTGTTGGATCGATATTTGACCCAGGATAAATCAGTCATTCGGTCAACATCTAGCATGAGCTGGAGATGGGAAGTCAAATAGTTAATGAGGCTTACAATCTCATTGATTCTTTCACAGAACACTGCGATCTCCATGAAGCTTCAATGGATGTTAAATGCTTGATGTGGATCGCAACAAGCAGATTCAGTGCAGACATGTAGACAAAGAATGTCGACTCCTCCTCTACAGACTACATGCCATGCATTAAAAGGCAGTTTTGACACTGCAACAGCATAAATCATAACTGTATGTTTGAATTGGACGTTTTGCAGTAACCTGGGGGACCTTGCTGGTCCTGAATTGATCAACTTAGGTCTTAGATGCTTTTGCGGATTAGGAACTTTCTAGAAGAAGCAAGGCTGAAGTATTCTAACAGAGCTAAGAACGACCTGCTGAAGTCAAAACATTTTCTGACGCTACGATTATTTCCTTATAAAAAATCTTATGCCCCAAAGATATGATAATATCAGGTAAGAAAACCAAATGGACACAACAGAAGTTAGAAGATGCAGAGTAGCACAATAGTTGAGGGCTCTGGTAATGTAGGTCAGCAGAATAATTGAGTTATGCATAACTTGTATCCTTGTCCAGATGTATGGTACAATCAACACAACAGTGTTAATAATGTCGATGGAAAGCGAATCGCTACCTCATCGTGATGGATGCAAAACAACTTCATTTCTCTCATTATGCACAGGCTAAAAGATGGACCCAGATTTCCCTTTCCCCATGAGCATGTCCTTAGCCTCGTTTATCTTGGAGGCAATATAATGGCTCCCGCCAGCATCAGGGTGGTTCGCCACCATTACCTTCTTGTGGGCCTCCTTTATCTTGTCCAGCGCAGCACGTTCCCTGAAACAACAGCGTGGGGATCTATGGTTAGCAATGACAGTAGTGCATCATTTCTGCTGACAGGATTCCAGTGATTCAGTTAACATGCATATAAAGAAGGGGAAGAAAAAATCACCTGATGCCGAGGATCAATGCTGCCTCTCTTCTACTCATCTCTCTCTCGAATCCACCGGGATAGAAGCGCCGTGCCCGTGGCATGGCGGCACGGATCCGGAAGGCTTGCCATGCCTGAATCATGTACCTGCTTCCCAGTGCGGCGGCAGCGACCGACAGCCCAGCTACCAGTGGCGTAGCCTGTTGGTATCAGAGAGAGTTTTGCTAAATTCAGAATCATTGTTGAAACATGACATTTTACATGAATACACCAGTGAGTGATGTGCAGGTTCAGTTATTTATCCCAACAGACACAGTAAATTCACAATCATAATTCAAACATGAAATTTTCTACGGCACGAGTAAGCTTATGAATTACTATATTGCAGGTTCAGTTGTGCATCCCAACAGGTGTACAGAAACAGAGATTCCATATTGGAATAGTAATTGCATCTCGAACCAACCAAATGATTTGGTTCCAGCCACAAATTCCTATAAATCCACCTCAGATACATGAACCAGCCATGACTGCTATCGTTATCTAATAGTATCTGGACCAGCGTGGCAACAGGGGGATTACGGATGCTGCTGCAGTTGATGCAGCCAGCCCCGGACCACCGGGCCACACCACCACACCCGCCGCCGGGACTCGAGGGCCGACCATCCCACGACCCCGATTCAACCAATCCACTTGCGCTACTAGCAGGCATCAACCCGGTCGCCGTCGGAGGAAACCCCTCCCGAATTGGCCCTGACGGACCAGCACGAAAATTTCCAGACATGGTCGCTGCTCCACTGTACCTTTCAGCACCCAGCAGGGCCGGCTCGGGACCTTGATTGGATTGCTGGCACTCGAGGAGCTAGGATTGTGTGACCACCGTTCCTCTATCTAGCGGGGTGGGAGGTGCGGTGACAGACACGGCGGCGAAGAGACAGACAGCGATACCGCTGAATCTTATCTAGCAGAACAATCGGGATTGCAGAAGCGGAGAGAAAAATAAGCGTACCATTGGGCACCGTGGGGGCGGAGCGGCGGCGAGGCGGCCCGGACCGAAATCCGTCGATCGCCGAACGGACTCCCGGAACTCTAGGGCGGCGGCGGAACCGGAGAGCGCGACTGGACGGAGGGACTTTGCCGGCGGGCCGGGGTGTGGATTAAGGCGAGCCCGTGGTGGTCTTGTGCAGCAAGAAAGAAACGGAGTGGGGCGAGGAGGAGGAGGAGGTCGGTTTCGATTTTATCCTTTTTTTTTTCGTTCGTCGTTGGTTCTTCTTGGGGAAGAAGATGAAGAAGACGCGGAGGCGGAATTTACTTTCCTCCCGCGGTCCACACGGATGCAACGCGAGGCTTCTGGAGAAGGCTGGAACGCGGGCTCGTAGCACGGGCTTTCGTGTGGGCCAGTTAGGCCCGTATAAGCGTTGTACCCCACGGTTGGGCTATTACGCGAGAGCAAAGATTGTTATTAGGTCTTACGCCGAGCGCTACACGAATTCGTATTTGCTATATTCGTATGAATTGTCGCTGTTACCTAAAAAAAATGAAATTGTCGCTCATCTAGCATAATTTTGTACTAAATCAGCAACAATTAATATGGAGAGGAGAAGATAAAAAATAAAATCATTTGGAAGGTCTATGCTTCTCTAGGCTTTCTCATTTCATGAATTATGATGCACCTCAACATATAACAATCACTATTGCACCACATCATGTCACAACAACCGCTCCTAAGGTGAATTCCTTCCATCACTTGTCTTCTTTTCGTCATATCTTGAATGAGATTCTATTTGAACCAAGTGTCTATTGTATGACTAGGCCTATGACCATGATGCCAAGAGTAGGAGACAAGAATGACTCGGGATCGAGGAATACCAAGAAAAAAGCATGGAAAATAAGACGGAAGAAGAATTTCGACGCCAGCCCCGGCGTCGCCAGATTCCCCGCCAGATCTTCCGGGCGCTAGATCCGGCGCGCCGAATTCGATGCCGGAATCAATCTGACCGCCATCGGAATCTTCCGGCGCCCGGCGAAAACCCGGGCCAGTATACCAATCCGGAGAACGTCGAACCAAACCAACAACCGCTAAATCATTTCGGTGCCAAACCCGGCAACGCTGAACTTACCACCGGAATTGCCTGTCTACGCACAGTTTCAGGTTTGATGCCCTAGAATATTTCCTTACCTACCCCTTCGCCCCTAGTACTATAAATAACCCCTTGTGGCTCAGATCTAGGTAGAGATGGATTGAGTTGAGACTCTTGGTATGAGCCTAAGAACCCTAGATTGGGGAACCTCTCTAGATTGCATCTATGAGTTGTATCAAGGCCCTCCTCAAGTATTTGGTCTCTCTAAGTCTAGGATTCTAGTAGTTGCTTGGTCTCTCCCTTTGGGATTCCATTTGGTGCTACTCTCTTCTTGATTTGGATTCTACCATTTGCTTGACATTCTCTCATATGTTGATTCTACCACAAGGTCTCTCGTCTCGAGATTCTATTGGATTCGTTGTTCAAACCAACATGAGAAAATCGGATTGTGTGTGTGTTTGTATATTCACCTTGCATTCGTGTTGAGTTCATCGCGTTCATCGTGTTTACCCTCACTTCTATCCCAAATCCATGAAGATCGGGTCAATCCCAAAGGAACCTGCAATAAGTTAGCTGAGAGGAAACTCTTGTATTCAAATTATTTATATAGTTCAAACTAAGAAAGAGCTGGCGGTTGTAATAACACAAAAAGAACCAAATTTGGCAAAAATCTTGGACGAAGAATGGGAGGAAATCCCGTCAAGACAATTTTCTACATATGGGGCTAAAGTTAATTTTACATTCGCTAAAGCATACAAGGCACTGACTGAAATAGCTATTTCTCTTCCTAGTTGAGTTGGATTTGGAAATGTAGCTGCCAACATAATCATAAGTTCCTTTTTTGGCTTCTTCTTCGTGATGGACTAAATACAAGAGGTTTCCTACAAACAATTTTGTTTTTCCAGTATCCAACAGACAAATCTTCTACCTTGGAGTGTGATGAGCAAGGAACCTTAATTCATCTGTTTTGGGATTGCCCCTTCGCTAGTTCCTCCTGGAATCTTGTTTGATAATGGAAAGCTACAGATCTTCCTCTTTTGGCTACACTAGATGATATGAAGGATAAATTGAATCTTGACTTCTATATGGAGTTTATAATCTTAGCATCTTGGTGCATTTGAATAATCAAAAACAACATAAATTTAAAAAATCATAGGCCAACAATTTAGGTATGATGGAGGT
Organism: Avena longiglumis; assembly: GCA_030063025.1. Lineage (NCBI taxonomy): Eukaryota > Viridiplantae > Streptophyta > Magnoliopsida > Poales > Poaceae > Avena > Avena longiglumis. The sequence continues at coordinate 110,893,454 of CP125979.1, forward strand.
ATTTGTACCACGATAAAACCGGATCTAGTTACCCACATAATGAAAAAGGCACAATGATGGTTTCAATTAGTGGGGATGTAACTCAACTTTCTTTCCCTTTTAGCCATTTTTCTTGTATCCTCGTCCATACATATACCATACATATAAACATAAAAATGCAGTGGAAAACTCCCCCCACTATTTTTCTCAAAATAAAATGTGTGACCACGTGGGTGGTTGGGGCATCTAACTATACAAGTGGGGGCAAAGAAGAAAAGGACAAGAAAATAAAGGATGAAGAGAAAAGGTGATATGTCATTGATCTAATAAGTGGAAACTAAAATATGCCATAGAGGCGGTAATGAAGTTATTATTATTATCATATTTATATGTTTATGATAAATGTTTATTCTTCATGCTAATTGAAAAATTATAGATGTGTGGTTATATAAACAACACCGTGTCCGTAGTAAGCCTCTACTAGACTGGCTCGTTGATAAAATGATGGTTAAGGTTTTCTAACCATGGACATGAGTTGGCAATTAATAATAAGATCATATAATTAGAATAATGATGTGACGGATAATACCGAAAACTAAGCATAGCATTTGATCGTTTTACTAAGTTTAAGTGTTGTAGCTTCCTGAATGTCAAGTATCATTTCCTTAGACCATGAGATGATGTTACTTTCTAGTACCAAAAGAATACTTTGTGGGGATCAACCGTCACTTCATAATTAGGTTATCATAATTGTGTTCTTTAGGTATCCCGGAAGATACTTGTTAAGTTGCATGGATCAAGACTGGGATTTATCACTCCACGTGACAAAGAGATATCTCTAGGCCCTATCGGTAACACAACATTCTAAGTAGCTTGCAAGCATGTGACTAAGGAGTTGAGTCCTAGGGATATTGTATTACGGAACGAGTAAATAGAGCATGCCACTAACAAGATTGAACTAGCTATGGTGATACCGACGATCAGATCTTGAGCAAGTTGCATATCGCTAGACAAAGGAAATTATATAGCGGATTGTTTGAATCCTCGACATCGTGGTTCGACCGATGAAAGATCTTTGTAGAATGTGTGGTAACCATTATGGGCATCCATTGTTCCGCTATTGTTTATTGATCGGAGAGGTTTTTTTGACCATGTCCGCGTGTTCTCGAACTTGTAGGGCCACACACTTAACTTTTGTTGTAGCTAGGATTTGATGAGATATTAAGATGGTGTTATCGAATTATAATTTAGAGTCTCGGATGGGATTCCAGACATCACGAGGAGCTTTGGAATGCTCCAGAGATAAAGAAACAAATATGGGAAAGTATTTTCAAGGTTTTTGGAAAAGCTTGAGATTTTTCGGTATTGTACTAGAGGTTCTAGAAGGTTATTGGAGGGCACCATACTTGGACCCACTTGTCCCTGACATCCCACATGGCCTGAGGGGGAGTGCACATACCCACATGGGCCAGCACACCAGTCTCACCAAGGCCCATGTGACTTGGTTAAGGGATAATCTAATGTTTGGCGTGCCTAGAGCGGCTGTGTCCGGGTTTGCGAGGCCCTCGGGTAATATTTCCTTCTTTCGATGCTTCTGAAGCGGCTACGTGATGGGTCCCTTGGGTCACACATTGCCATCTAGTTCAATCGAAAAACACCTAAAATATACTACTTATGTTCGCTCCAAACCGAGATCTAACTCACGTCTTTCCATGGATCTGATGTTCCTGTACCAATATACACATACTTCCGAGTGGGGACGATCAACCTTTCTATGGCACCGAGATCAACAGAACATGACCGGCATGGCTGTATAGCCGTTCGACATGCGCAGAGCGGCCGCGTCAGGGCTTGCGAGGCCCTGGGGTAGACTTTCTTGAGCGTTTTTTGACACTTCGGACGCGGCTACGTGATGAGTCCCTCAGGTCTCGCAGTCCCGTCTACTTCAATCAACGGACACCTAAAATGCATTACTCATGGTCGCTCTAAACTGAGCTCAGACTCGTGTCTTTCCATGAATTTGATGTTCATGTACCAATAGACGCGTTCTTTTGAGTGGGCACGATCAAAACTTGCCATGGCACCGAGATTAGCAGAACATGAACGACATAGCCGTGTAGGCATTCGGCAAGCCTTAAGCCACTGCTACCAGGCTAGGGAGGACTCGAGGATAGACTTTCCGGAGCGTTCTTTCGACGCTGCTGATGCGGCTGCGTGCTGGGTTTCTTAAGTCCCACACTCCCTTCTAGTTCAATTGAGAAACACCTAAAGTGCATTACTTCCGTTCGCTCTAAACCAAGATCAAACTCGTGTCTTTCCATGAATCTAATGTCCCTATATCAATAGACGCGTGCTTTCAAGTGGACACGATCAATTGTATCATGGTACCGATATCAGCAGAACGTGACCGGCATGGCCGTGTAGCCGTTCAGCATGCCTAGAATGGTCGCATCGGGGATTAACTTTCTTGACCGTTATTTTCAAGCTGCTGATGGGCTAAGTGTTGCTTTCCGTACATCAGAAAAAAATACAAATCTAATTATTTTTAACTCCGCTAGCTGGTGGGTTGTGTGATTAGTCCCACGTATAAAAAAAGCAACATATCTATTTATGTCCACCGCTGCTAACTGGACAAAGGGGAGGTCCCACGTCTAAAAAAACAAGTCAAACATACCGTGAGCAAGCCTAATGTAACGGTAGCCGGCATCACATCTGTCTAAGGTCACGGGCGTAACGAAACCAACCGTATCGACTCATGGCTTAGCTCCAATTGGCCGATTGATAGTGACACGGTTTCAATTTTCAAATAAAATAGGACCACGTGCCTAATAAACACATATTTCAAATAGAAAAGTATCCTATAGGAAAAAAAACATCATGTTCTGAAATATCTTCTCCGTCAGGCGTCAGCATACAAATCCAGAAAAATTACACGGTTCTACTAGACTGTATTCCAGAAAAATTACACGGTCGTTCTTCTCCGTCGTCAGCATACAAATCCGTTAGCAACATGTTTAGAAAGATTTCATGGCTTGCAGCAAAGAAACCAATTGAACCTCGTGCAAAAAATAGCGCGTACACCGAGCTGCATTTTGTGGGCTACCGAGCTTGAAGACGACCGCGGGCGCTGCTTCCTCCTTGGTTCCTAGGTCGAGCCGGAGGAACTGCATCTCGCCGGCTTCCCAGTTAAGTATGAAGGCGCGGGTCCCCTCCCCGAAGCCAGCGAGAAGTAAAGGCTTGAGCGTAAACGACACGGGCAGCCCCGCCTGCCTCGCGATCTCCAGACTGCTGATCACCGCCTGCCGGCTCCACGTCGGCGGTGATATCGATGGTACGGACGACGTCAACGTCCACATCGCTATCCCGCCGCTCTCCGCGACGAGCACGCAGAGGCGGCCGCGCACCGGGGCCACGAGGAGATGCTCATCTCTCCTGGCTGTCATCATCCTGGAGAAGCAGGCTGCAGGGATCTCCATCATCGTCGCCTCCCCCGAGTCGACGTCGAGAGCGAGGACATAATCCCAGTGGCAGGCGTTGACATGCCGGGGCAGGTAGACGGTGCGGCCGATGACGGCGGAGCAGTCGGAGTCCCATGGAAGGCCCGTGTGGGGAACGAAGACTTGGCGGACGGCGCTCCATTGGCTGTCCTTGGACGAGAATGTCCGGTAGGACCGTCCGTTAATGTGTGCGACGAGCAGCTCGAAGGAGCGCCTGGCGTCGCCGACGCTGAGCACGACGTGGATGCCTGCGTAGGGCAAGGTGGTGGGTGGGAGTGAGGTGACCTGGCCAGTGAGTATGTATTGCGTCCGCAGCTCGACCTTGTGGTCGGGATGATGCTCTCCGTCGTCTCCTTGCCGGCGGAGGACGAGCAGGCCGTCGCGGGAGGCCACGGGCTCGAACGAGTCCCGGAGGCTGCACACGGGGAGCTTGGTTGCGTCTGGGGTGTGGATCAGGCGGTGGGTGTGGGTCGTGACATTGCCGCCGTATACTTGTCCCCAGACGTAGGAGACAGCCAGGAGATGGGCGAGCGCGTGGCGGCGCCGGAAAGCCGGGTCGAGGATGGCGCGTCGGAGGATCCTGCCAGTCGCGGCACAGCGGACGACGGTTGCAATGTCAGCGAACGCGACGATCTCGAGCAGCAGATCTACAGGGAGGGCTTCCTGCGGCGGCGCCGGCGCTGTCCCGCGGCACAAGCGAACATGTCGTCCTTCCGTCGACATTGCCCTGTTTTTCACTTCTCTGCTTTTTCTGTACGTATAATACACAGGCCTGATTCGAGATCGTGGGGGGCTCTCTCTTCTCGTAGGGACTCGAGACCGTAAAGCAATCCAGACACAATTGATGAGAACTAGCCGGACAAGTGAAGAACCACACCTCGTAAGCGGATTCTAATGCAAGGCGAACACATACTAAGTATCTTGGTCCGATACCAAACAAAATACCGGACTAGTATCCAGTAGTTCATTCTGAGAGCTACCCGTCCAGCAACTCACGGTTGGGCTATATATTGACTACACCCATCGCTCATTTCCAAATTCGACGGAGCCCTGATATCGTCGCCGCTAGTAACACCGAGCCTCCCCATGCTCCGGTCGCTGCTGCCGCCATGTCCGGCCCTCCCGCCGCAGCTCGAGCTTCTGGTGGTGCTCGTCATGGTTTTGCTTCCTAGACCTCTAGCAAGAGCCCTCTAGGCAAATGAGCGAGAGAATCAGAGCACCAACAGATGTATCAGCGCACGGCGGCAGAGGGTCGGCACGTATCGCATCACAACAAGAAAGGAAGCACTGCTTCAATCAGGCGGTTCATGGTTGTCGATCTCGTGGAGCTCGACCTCGACCTCAGCAAGCGCGTCGAGCGCATATGTCGCGCCGCCTGATCACACGTGTCGAGTGACGCCGGCCGGAGCTGCGTCCATGGCTGACCTTGCAAATGCTTCCTAACCCAAATCTCTCTCTGCTTCGTACCTGAAAAACGATGCAATCGTATTATAATGGTGCTCGTGCTTCCTACGGATCATCTATAGCTTCTTGCCATCAAGGGGTGTGCTTCAGAAAATCTAACTTTGCTTCACCTTCCAGGCCATGAAAATAACTAGCGTCACACGCATGCTTCTTACTACCAATTTAATTACTCCCAAAGCCAAAACTAAATCATTGTGTCACCCTAAATTACAAAGCTACCAATAAAATAATGGCATGCTTCTTACATAAAAGCTTGGTGCTTCACAGCTCATAGAAACTTTTCATTGAACTCGACCTCACGTGTCTTCCCTTCTCATGGGGAAAGAAGCAACTCCAAGAAAGAAGAAACGCGAGAGAGACTAGCGATAAATTAGGACGTGCATTACGGGAGCGGTTACCAGTGGTAGTTTTTGCGAAGCACTCATGCGGCTGATCCTAGAATTACGGAAAGCAAATTAATGAAAGGGTCCACCGGGCCTGGTTCAAAATCCCACGGTCAAGGTGTTTCAAATCCTACGGTCAAAGGGTGGTCCGATGGGAAGCAAGAAATCGGCGTTCGATTCCTAGCGTTGCCCCAAACATAAGAGCATCTCCACACGCCTACCCACGACGCTGATCCGAACGCCGAAAATCGGTCCAGTCGCGTACGCAGGAACCTGTTTTCGTCTGGATTTGGGCGAATTTTGGTCCGGGCTTCCCACACCGAACCCAGTTTCCTGGGTAAGCCCTGGGAACGCCGGACGTAGTGAAAATGAGCGTGGGACATCTCTGTTAGCGAGACAGTCCCATTCCCATCCATCCTACTCGCCCAGACTGCGGCGAAGAGATCCCAGCGCCTCTGTCGTCATGACTTCGCCGGCGGAGCTCATCCACGCCGAGACATGCCCACGCCTCTAGATACGCTCGCCGTAGTTGTCGCCCACTCCGCCGCATGTTTCGCCGCCCAAACTTCGCTGTAGCTCTGCTTCGCTGCGTGCTCCCACCACCACGCCCGCCAAGTGTTCGGCATTTGGCCGGTTCGGCCATGGACTCCGACGACGAGGAGATACTCGCCATGGACTCCGACAACGAGGAGATACTCGACGTACTGCTGGAGGAGGAGAGCGCCGATGTCGCCGAAGGTGAAGAGCACTTGGAAATCCTCGCCTCGCTCGCCCAGCTGTACCTGCAGATGGCGAAGCCGAAGCGCGGTGGTTCGGCGCCGGGTCGCCGGAAGTGCAAGGCGAGGCAAAGGATAGAGGGCTACTTCTTGTTGTACGCCGACTACTTTGCTGACCAGCCACTCCATGGAGAGGACGTGTTTCGCCGCCATTTCAGGATGAGCCGGAAGCTCTTCCTCAAGATCGTGCATGCCATCCGGGAGTTCGACCCCTATTCCGTTTGCAAGAAGGACTGCACCGGCTTGGTTGGGTTTTTCTCACTATAGAAGTGCACCGTGGCGATAAGGTTGTTTGCATATGGAGCGCTGGCTGACAGTGCCGATGACTATCTCCGCATGACCGAGTCCACCGCCATCGATTGCTTGTACAGGTTCTGCATAGCAGTGATTGCAGTGATTTACGCCGAACTATGTTTAAAATTTTACCAAACTTTTGGCCTTAAAATGTTCTGTATTCATGGTATGCCGAACTATGCCGAAATCTGGACAAACTTGAGCCGAATTTGAGCCAAATTTAAGCGGAAACAGGCATCCCGGAAACTCGGGCTGGGTACGCGAGTGGGAAACTCGGCGTACCCAGGCCGAAAACTTGTTTCGTCCTGCCAAAGTTTGGTCCGGATTTTGGCCTGGGTTCGCCCAAACGAGTGGAGATGCTCTAAAAAGGTAGTACTACGCTTCTACCCCCTCCCCCCCCCGCCCAACCGAATAAATCCCCAAAATCCACCGGGTCCCCTCGCTAACACGTGTCCTCAAAAAAGGCCCTAAATCCCGCTTTTGCTATAAACGTACATGCTTTTGATACAAATAGTCCGGCTTTTGCTATAAATGTACATACCAGACCTCGTCGGAGAGCTCGTCGAAAACATCGTCGGAGACCTTGTAGCAAAAAAATTTCCTAGTGTAACAAAACCGACATCGTCGAAGACTCTCGCCGAAAAAAAGTCGTCGGAGACCTCGTAGCAAACAATTTATGCTATCATAGCAAAAACACAAAATGGTTGTAGCAAAATGTTTTTTCTAATGTAGCAAAGGGCGCCAGAGACATCGCCGGAGGCTCTCGTCGAAGACCTCGTAGCAAAACCATGAAAAATGGTTGTAGCAAAAAACTGTATGAAAGTAGCAAAAAATATACAAATACGTAGCACAAATAATATGCTAAGGTAGCAAAACGCTCGCAGCAAAGACAAACACAAAAATAGCAACACCGGTTAACTTTAGTACCAAGTGGTCTAAACTGTGATAGCACCATCGGTAGCAACTTTGTCCGTCTTAAAGAGCAACACCGTTCACGTACGGAAGCAACACCTTCTCCCTTTGGTGACCCGTCCCTCAAAGCCACCTGCAACATGTACGGCGGATGAGTCCCCGTTGTCCTCAAGGCCATCATGTTGGTTAGTGGTGCAGCCTTGTGGAGGAGAAAATCTGGAGGAGAAGGACGTCGGGAGATACGACCGCTGGGAGGATGATCGGTGGGTGGAGAGGTACGAGCGCCGGCAACCAGGCCATGGCGGCGCTACCATGGCTGTGGGTAGCAGAGCAACCGTGAGTGCGTCGTGGGAGCTAGGGGAGGCAACACATGCGTAGGACGGCGGCACGTGGTAGCAGAGCGGCACGCGACGGCGGCACGCGGGAGCAGCAGCCGAGGCGTGTGGCGACGGGAGGAGCACGGGGAAAAACACAGGAAGGTAGCGATTTGAGGAAGAAAACATAGGAAGAGATAAGGTAGGTGCTGGATGGGACTCGTCAGGAACGGTCCATCCCACAGAACAACCCGGTGGCGAGTGACCCGGGTAATCGGGATGCATTATCCTCCAGGGAAATAGTATCATTTTCCAACGTAAAAGGCTATAGCGTCTCCAGCCGTGTTCCCTAAGTGACGTCCGGCATGAGCGCTTGCACGAGTGGCCACCCTTTGGGGTGCGTCTCTTTCGAGCTGCGTCCCCAAAGGCGTTTGAGTAAAATTTATAAAAAACTATATTTCATTCAAACATGAAGATATTTTATACGATTTGAATGAAATTTAGGGAAACATAAACCTAAGTCTACTCCTAAACTAAGCCCCACCCTCGGCCCTTGGGACATGCACGACGACAGAACCGTCTCGTCATCGTTCGCCCTTGCATGCCTCGCCTTGTCCCTGGCTTCAAGCCTGCGGCGCTACCTCGCCTCAGTTGCGTTGTGCCTCCGCCGCATTATCACATACTAAGTCCCCGCCTACGCTGTCGCGCGCTGATTCCTCCTTACTTCCGCCGCTCCACACATCTGGCGGGTCATGTCCAGGACGGTTTGGCGATTGGCCTCTTGAACGGCAGTGGTCTCTGTGTTCCTACGCATGTTAGCCCGCCACTATTGCTTGATGAGCAGGCAGTCGCGCTCCTCCGTCAGCGCTCTCTAGCGGGAGATCTCCGTGCCCTAAACCTTGAGCCATTGGTTGATCTACTCGAGGTTCTGGGCATCTTCGCACGTCTTCTGCTCCGTCTCGAAGGATGTAACGATGGCCTTCTGCTCCCGATCCGCCGGTTGTTCCTCCGGCACCTAGTCAGCAAAGGAGTCATCCTCAGTGTCAGCGGAGTCGAAATCCCTCTCCTCCTTCGCACCGGCCCCGCTACTGCGACCGTCAGAGGTAGGAGTCATCGGGGCCGGGAGACGCTCGATGTGATCCTGGCACAAGTCGTGGGGAGGCGGAAAGGCATGTTGGTGACACTCGGGCTCCAACGGCTGCGAGATTGTGGCTGCTTTGAACGCACCTATGTCGGAGGAGAGAAATAAGAGAGGACATCGTTCTTCTGGTGAGTGGCGAAGGCACTGAAAGGCGAGGCCTATTTAACCACAGTGGGAAAGAGGGGGGCGGTGCATTGCACCGCCGCAGAGCGACGGGACGTCCCTGAAAAACCGGTAAGATAGTTGAACACGGTTGACCAGACACAGTTCGTCACTGCCAGGGCTAGCCCACACGCCGCTCGCCATGTGTCCGGCGCACCCATAAGGATCCCGATGGCACGGGGACGGGGTGGGATCCCCGGACTGAACATGGCAGCTGGTTGTGCGAACATGTCTGGCGTGCCCAATAGCTGCTTAGGGACAGCGGCCGGAGATGCTCTCACTATATTATTATGATTGACTAGCACAAAACCCGTGCGTTCTTCGGTGGTACATCAAATCAAATGGAAATCATCCATTTCATATGATTAAATCTGTATGTTGATTGAACCAAATGGCAATGTTGTGTCCACTAAGAGACGGTGATCGTGACTTCAAGTTTGTGGTGGCGCATGCTGGCGGACGACGAAGCTGCGTGGTGGTGCTCTGTTGCGCTAGGTTTTTTGTGTGGGAGCCGAGGTCTAGAGAAATCCTTGTCAACTTGTCCGACCTTAATGCGGTGCCTCCTTCGAGTGGCACCATTCCTTCCTGGAAACCGTCGAGGGAATCCTACGTCTCCACTTTACTCTGAGTGCTGCGGGAAACCTTAGGACCACAGTCCGGGTAGCAATGCCGAATCGAAGCTGCTTCCCGGTGAAGGTGAAGCTTGATACTCGGCGCTTCAAGGTGCTTGGAGTGTGGTGGGCCATAGTCGGAGGGCGCAATGTTTGTGGGTCATCATCGATTAGTCGATTCGCCATTATCTTCTTTTCTTTTCTTTTGGGTGTGTATGTGCTTTTGTCCCGACATTTCTTTTGTTTCGAACTTATGTATCAGTGTGGTTGCTATATTAATATAACGGGACAAAATCCTATTTCGAGAAAAGATTACTGATGTACATTTCAAAATTTTGTAAGAATGCTAGCTTACAGAATGTCACTTTGCTTTGCTACACGTTTATCTTTGTCAGATAGATCTTTTGTTGACCGCTGTTCAACTAGGTTTTATACTACTCGCCCTCCGTCTCAAAACAGATGGTGGAATGGTGGAATGGTGGAATGATGGAATGATGGGATGATGACAAGAAAGGTGGTGGAGTTGAAAGAGATATGCCCGCAACTCAACTTGGGCGTTTAAACAATATATCAATAACCAAATACAATATCAAGAGGCAAATACAATTAACAATGCATATGAGAGAAGAACCAAAAACAAAAAGGGTTTTATATGATGCTCAAATGCAAGGTGGCATGATGACATGGGCATGATATGATGATGATGCAACAATTATGTGTAGGAAGTAGCCATTATATTACTAAACCAAGTAGCATTACAGTTGTTAGACAAATGGGATGCTACACTTTGCTACACGTTTATCTTTGTCAGATAGATCTTTTGTTGACCGCTGTTCAACTAGGTTTTATACTACTCCCTCAGTCTCAAAACAGATATTGAAAGTTTGTCTAAATTAGACATCCAGATTCATCCAAATTTTAAAAAGTTCACGACATCTATTTTAAGACTGAGGGAGTACAACGCTTCAATTAGGAATGAGCACATCGGAACCGTAAATGATGAATGGTGGTAGTATGAAAATTTCACAGAACTGTAGTACCATGATAGAAGGATTACATTGCTAGATAAATACAGAAAGAGTCTGATGTACTCAAGACAAGACGGATATCGTCACCAAAGTTTAAGATATGCAGAAATACTTACCAATCGAGCATTCCCACCAGTCTCTAACAAATATGATTCTCCCATGTAACTTGATGCATGCCTTCATAACTCCATATATTTCTAAATTTCTCATCGCTCCAGTGTAAAAATAAACGGGAGTGGCAACACAGGCTGTCGTCATGGTCTAGTGACAATGGTATATAATACGTGTACACATGGCATGCATAACAATTAAAGAACCGAAATAAAGAAGGAAGTGCACCATGCATCATGTTCAGAAAGATTTCATGGCCTGCAGCAAAGAGACGAAGTCAATCTCATGCAAGAAGAAGCGTGCAAGCTGCATTACACCTCCCATGCTAGTAGTGAGCCTGGTGACCACGGCTGCTTTCTCCTTGGTTCCCAGGTCGAGCCGCAGGACGAACATTTCACGAAAGCTGCCCAATTTCAAGATCACGGCGCCGCTCCTCTCCCCGAAGCCCTCGAAAATAATGGGCGAGAGCGTGTGCCGCAGCCCCACCCCCGCCTGCCTCGCGATCTCCACGCTGCTGATCACCACCTGCCGGCTCCACGTCGACGACGACGACAATGTCCACATCGCTACCCCCTGGCTCTCGGACACGAGCAAGCATAGCCGGCCGCGCACGGAGGCCAGGAGGAGGTAGACGTCGTCCTTGAAAGCCATCATCCTGGAGAAGCAGGCTGGAGGGAGCTCCGTCAGTGTCGTCTCCCCCGAGTCGACGTCCAGAGCGAGGACATGCTTCCAGTGGCGGCAGGAGGCGTGGACACGGCAGGGCCAGTAGACGGTGCGGCCGATGACGGCGGAGCAGTGGGACTGGCACCGGTAGTTCGTGTAGGGGACCGAGACTTGGCGGATGGCGCTCCATTGGCTGTCCTTGGACGAGAATGTCCGGTAGGACCGTTTTTCCGTGTCTGCGACGAGCAGCTCGAAGCAGGAGCGCAGGTCGTCGTCGCCAACCCCGACGCTGAGCACGACATGGAAGCACGCCTTGGGCAAGGTGGTACGTGGGATTGGGGTGACATTTCCGGTGAGCGTGTCGCACCCCTGCAGCTCGACGACCATGTGGTGGTCGTAGGGACGCTCTCCGTGCCGGTGCCGGCGGAGGACGAGCAGGCCGTCGCGGGAAGCCACGGGATTGAACGAGTCTTCTTGGAGGCAGAAACGGAGACGGATTGGCGCCGCCGCCGGGGTGTGGATGACGCGTTGGGTCCAGACATCGACCCGGTAGGAGACGCCCATGAGGAGGGCCGGGTCGAAGCCGTCTTCCACCGCAAGCGTGAGGCGGCGCCGGAAGGCCGGGTCGAGGATTGCACGGCGGAGGACCCTGCTTGTTGCGGCGCAGCGGATGACTGTTGTAATGTCAGCGAGCGCGACGATCTCTAGCAGGAGATCGACGGGGAGGGCTTCTTCCTGCGCCGGCGCCGGCGCTGTCCCGCCGCACCTGCGAACAAGTCTTTCGGCCGACATTGTCGTGCTGTTCTTGTCTAGGACGGTAACTGGGCGTGGGATCTTTTCTCTGTAGGCAGGCCTATGATCCCGGCCGGGGACTCTCTTCTTGTAAGACTCGAAACCGGTAAGGCTATCGAAGCAACGGAAGAATAACCACGGTTTACCGGATCCTAGTGCAAGGTGAACACTAAAATAGGAAGGTTATACCACTAAAAAAGGAAAACTCAAAAAGGTGTAGGGGTGTAGGTGTCCCATTGGCGGTTCAATCAAAAAAATTCTCTTTAATCATAAAAATAGGACGCGCCTACCCGGCAAACGTCTTGAGAAAACAAGTTTTTGGTGGGTGTTTCGACCGTGATCACGCGATTCCACGTCGCCCCGCGCCCGCCCCCTCCCACCCCGGTCGCGTGACCAGGTCTAAAAAGGAAAGGACAGCTGGCTGCAGTCTGGACCATCTTCCTCTCCAAGCAAAATCCAAAACTAGAACAACAACGAAATCCCTCTAGATCTAGCGCTATCCCCCTCTCTCCCGATTACTCACCTGTCCATATCACCTTCATCCTCTAGCCAAAAACTCCATTGCAGCTCCACCTTAACACCTTGATGCCCAGCGCCCTGCTACTAAAAAGCAAAAAAAGGAACACACAGGCAGAAACAGCAGATACTTCTCAAAATCGCTGCGGTGACCCAGCATACCACTGCATGATGTAGTACACTATAGTCGTTGACATAACACCAATGAAACACCGTTCATTAGTATTACATCCCTCAGAGTGGTACAACATAAACACAGCAGGTTCAAAACATGACTATAGGTTACAACTCAACTCTTTACACAAGATCCAGAGAACACTCTAGGTTAAAGAGAGAGAAAGAAACTTCTTACAAAGAAGAATCAGAAATAAACAACTCAAAAACTATTATACTAATAAGACTAGTATCTGAACTATTGATTTGGCATTGCTGCTATTGCAATACACTACAGAAATATGCCCTATGGCTAGAGATTATATTCCTATCTAATCAGTAACTTCGTCTTCACTTGAGTTAATGTATAAGTTGACTTTCTTGACTTCATTGAAGATCTTTAGCTTTTGATGCTGATTCATGGAGCATAACTTGATGTAGACATCGTCTATACTGGCTTTAGAACCTAACAAGGGTTAAGAAGATACGTTGAGTACGAGCGTACTCAGTAAGTTCACTAGAAAAGAAGTGTTTGATGCACTATATCTATAGCCACGGACCATAGGTCATAGGCAATGCAGGTTTTTGTAAAACATTTCTTCAAAGGTTGCTTTTATTCTGAAAAGCTATGTCCGTCATCCTTCACATGTTTACCAGAACTTTCATGAAGTTTCTTTCATGCCGCGTTCGTAGATCCTTTCTGAAACAGGGAGTAACAAGTTACAGTTCTTACACTCTGCAGAGGTGCGTTACTTTACCCATAAGAGATCAACTCCTTGTTGCACAACCGGGCAGCTTATCCGTCCACAATTCCATGTTGTGGGGCCCAGTAGTTGGTCCAAACCAATCACTGCCCTCTTCACGACCTCATATGTCTGCACGATCCTTCGGGGCCGGCTCACCTCCGTTAAGCCCCTTTTCGGGTAGTCTAAAACCATGATGAGTTCCCGAAGACTCTATGACATGGTGATGCCCTGGCAAGTGTTATATTAAATGGTCCATCCATTAAACACCATCCATAGATAATCTAGACACCAAAAGTGTGGGGCATAAGGGTGCCCACCTATATGTTGGATCCGCACAAGGAATCACAACGTCACGTTAAGGTCGTCTTGCCTCCATACGAGAGGAAAAGGATACAACTGACTTCTTCGTCCCATTCCAAATCCCATGGTTAACGCGTAATATACGGCGCAAGAATCACTGGCGACATTGGTTGTTAAGTCCTAGATAATATGTTCCTTTACCACCGAAACTTTCATAGTAGGTTATTACCTCATGGTAATTAACCTATAATCATATTATTATGAAAATAGTGTTTTCTGACCTTTTTCAAATGCAGGTGATCACAATACTGGATTTGTAAAATACTTTACAAAAAATAATCAAAGGACATGAGCAAGTGTGAACTTGCCTTTTGTGATTGCAAGATTATGCACTCACGGTCTTCAAGACAATATAAGATCCAATATCTGAAATCAGCATCATTGGTCTGGTAAGGACTAATGTTTAAGGAAGCAAGATGCTATTATGCATAAGTAATGTAATGCACTTTATAAACGCGAATCCCGGGGATAACGTTGATCTAGGGTTTGGAAACTGGAAATGGTTTCTTTAGAATGTGTTGTCCTTTTAGATAAGTTTTGTGCTTCTTATTAAGGCTTGTGATTGTGTGTGAAACAACATGTAATTATTATATCATAAAACAATGTGATACACACAAATGTGAAATGCTACTCAAGATTGCTTATACTATAATTGTTTGTCTTCAAATTTTTACTTTATAAGTAATGGCATTTATATGGAACTTAAGTATTAACAATCTTAATATACAAGTAAAGTATAAAGTAATGTCATGGTGATTAGTTGTCATCTGTTGATTGAAGTGGCAAAAAGAATAACATTTGAAGAAAATATTTCTTTTCTAAGGTCTAAACAATCTTTGTAGTTAATAAGATGTGGTCGATGTTGTTTCTGATTGCTTGAATAGTTGGACTTGAGATGCTTTATGACCTAATTATAATAGACCAAAGTTAACTATAAAACACATAATAAGGTCTTTAGCATTATACCTACAGTTTTGTAGACTAAAGTTAACTTTAAAGACATAGATGGATTTAAGGTATATTACTTATGATACTTGTATCTTGTTCACTTTATATTGTTTCCTTAAAGTTACTTAAGAATGGCATTACTTCTATTTGAGTAGTGGTTTCTTAATTGTATAATGGAATAGAATCATTTATCTTTTTATAAAGGTGTGGTTATGATTTGTAATCAAGAAAGTAACATTACTTAATTATTTATGGATTCACTATAGTGTTTTGATTTTTTATAAACTTGTGGTTGAAGTAAGTATAGAGGTTTTATTTAATCCCAATTATTCTTGAAGATTTTATACTTAATAAAGATCTTTTTAGAAAATAAACTACATATATATGGTTGAATGATAATTCAATAAAATTGTATTTAAATTGTGTTAAATCATTTTGACTTCATACTATCAATAATATTAGTTGATTTTAGAATATTAGCAAATTTTACTTACCCTTATATGAATTATTAACTAAAGAAATAGGTTTAAATTCAAGTTATTAAAGTGTTTAACTTTTTATTTGACTCAAAAAATGGAATATTATATTTTTTACATGTAGATATTATTTTTGTGATCATTTTGATATATTACATTTATTTTAGTGATTTATAAATAACAAGATATGATTTTTATAAGATTTATTACTTTATAAATACTTAATAAATAACAAATATTTAATTAAGTGAAATAATAATGTATGATTATAGATTTGAATTATAGTTCTTATTTTTCTAAGATTTTTGGTATTTTATTTATATTTTTAACATTTACCATTATTAAAATATGAATTATTAAAGTTTTATTACTTGTAAAATCTTTATTAAATAACAATTATTTAAATTGTTAACATAATAATGTTTGATAATAGTTTTAAATTATAGATTTTGTTTTTCTACAATTTTTCATATATTATACACATTTTTTGGATTACAAAACAAAAGTTATTAATTAAACAAGATTTAATCATTTTATTATATTTCATGAAATATTTATATTTGATCTTATAATGTTTTATCTAATTCCTAAATAGAACAGTCTTTTTGTACCTAAGCTAAACCTACCCTAGTCACTAACTAGTGGGGTCACATGCCACATGTGCATGGACCGGTCAACAGATGCAGGCATGATGCCACGATGACATCAGCACGAACCCAAAATCCTGTTTACACACTTAGCTAATCTAGCCAGAGACACGAACAGGTGGGGCCATGGCCACATCAACTGCCACATGTGCACGCCGGATCCTCACCGGAGTTGTACCGGAGACGGTGGCAGAGAGGGTTCTGGGAGATGCTGATAGAGGGTTTCGACTCAGGGGAGTTTGCAGAACCTAATAGTGACAGCGCCGCCCCCTAAAGGTCATCGGAACAGGAAGTCCGGCGACGACGAGCATCCAAGCACACAGATACACCATGAGCGCTTGATCTAGGAAGCGAATAAAAGCTTGGAGAGCCTTGGGAGGATCAGGGACTCACCACGGTGCTCGTAGTGGGTTCAGCGAGGTCGAGGAAGGCCTAGAGACGGCGAATCGACGGTGGTCGGACTTCGGAAGGACGAGACCGTGAGATCGATTAAGGGCGTGCACGACCAATTCCTTCCACGAGATGAACCAACGCGACACGGCGGTTCCAACGGTGAGCTTGATAGGGCAAGGGGAGCTTCAGAGCGACGGCGACAAATGTCTCCGGCGAGCTAGGTTTCGGCATCTGAGAGGAGACAAAGAGGAAGAGGAAGAAATGGGGATAGGGATGAGGAAGGGTGTCACCGTGGCCTTCTTATCCTTCTCTGGGACGGCGGCGGGCATCTCGACGCACGGGTGACGACGACGGCATCGGCCGGCGGCGGACTCCTCCAGCGAGCTGCTTGTGACGCACGAGGAAGACGACAATTGACTTTTTGCGGAAAACCCCCTAGCAATTCTTTACTCTCCACCCATAGTCCTACACCTGCTCCCACTCGTCAGTCACTACGTGGATGATCTGGGTCCGCTGTTGGGACGAAGAGGGCTGCACATGAGTGGTAGATAGTGGTGAGGAGAAATGGGCTGAGGCCTGGTTTTGTTTTTCTTTTTAATTACACATTTTCTATTTCTTGTTTTCATTTCTAAACTTATATTTACACAATTGTTTGCAAATTTATTTATAGAAATTATTTGATAAATAGCTGAAACACTAAGGAAGTGTATTTAGATTCATTTTGTGTATTTTTATTATATATACATAACTTTCTATAACATTGTTTTCACTTTTATTTGGAGTAATGAAGTTTTAAAATGTTTAATAATATTCATAGGGTTTATTTATATGTATTTAATCACATAGTATAGTATAGGGTGGTTATAATTATTGGATCCCCACTTATTCCATGCTCATATGGAATGAGTGGTTAAAGAAATGGATCAAAGAATTTGCCTAATGAAGATAGATAGAATATTTATGAGATGTTGATGAGAAAACTCATTAATAAGTTTTGGTTTCTGAATTGTAATTACTTACCCTAGGGTTTAGGGTACTTACTATATTTATATTCTTTTGTTAGTGTGAGTAAAGATTTAATGGCTAAACATATTGTTTTTATGTTTGTGATCTTTGATGATATCACCCTTTGAAATAGAAAGTTATTATCTTGAATGTCTGATGGAAAAGAATTGATAAAGATAACTCCTAAGCACATATGGTTATGATAATTGGAAATTAGAAAGATGTGCTTAAGTGATTTGCTATAGGAAAATATTCCTATAAGCATTGTGGAATTAAAATGATTTATCCAACAGATGAGATGGATGTTAAGCTTGATTATAGATTTAGGGTTTAGTGTTTATCAAGGATTCCTATCTTCCATAATTCACAATCTGGGACTTCTAATTAAGGAATTCCTTTCCTAGATATACTAATCCTTCCTATCCATCATCATGTGTTAACATGATGAGCTTTACTTCACAAGAATATTCTTATCCACCTTTTATTCTTCTTAATCCATTTATAATTCCAACGAGCTTGACACTGAAGCTTTTCATAATATTTTCATATCTATACTTGGTTATATCAACTACTCTATTGTTGATAACCTCCAATCCAACAAGTAGTTACTTCTAACTCCATTCATACTCTTCCTTAATCATCCATCACTAACATTACTCCAATAGATGAATGTATCAAACTTTACTTCACCTCAAGTGTTTAGTATTTCCCAAGAGGAAACTACTACTTCTATAATCTAATGTTGCTCTAGCATCATATTAATCATACTATATTGTCTCTACTTAACTCTAGTACCTAATATTCCAATCTCACATTATATTAATGTGACTTGTAATGACTAATCTAGGATAATATATTTAGATTGGGGTTTAATCATGTTCTATCCACCAATGTCACTTATAGATGATATAAGCATTCAATCTTGGTGACTAAAGCATGATCATTTATGGTTTAGGTTTCCAGTTGGATAATCAAGGCCTTCATCAATACAACACTACAGTTGTATTATAATTATCTTCTCAGTGTATCTATCTGACTAAGAGAGATTATTCATTTACTATTCCTACTTTATTTAATAGGATTACTCCTGGTAACTTATCTTCAGAATTCATCCTTGTAATCTATTAGTTTCCATATTGATTTGATTTCCTCCAATCACTCACATCATATAGATGATATCTAAAACTAACATTACTATTTAACTCTTCTTACTTCTTTCTTTATAGTCCTTAAGTGAATGCTATAATAAGGACAAGAGGTGATAAGTCAAGAATTGATAGGTTAAGAATTGGTGATTCAATAGTTGATTACCCAACATTGATGAACAACAAATATATAAGGATAGGATTCAATAGAGATGCTAAATATTAATATGGGAAGAAAGATATATGGTGAATGGTCTTTGAACTGCTTTCCTTCCTACTCAATACAACTAAAGAGTTAGGGTTAAGTATTACCATGATACTCATGGTATAAGTAGATAAGATTAAGATAGATCAAGAATTAGTTGTTACATTCTTATTACTTAAGTTATATTTATAACTTGGTATTCATGGGTTGTGTAATGAATACTAGGATGTGATCACTTAAAGATTAACATCAAACATTAAGTAATATGTGGTGGTTTTATTTTATTACATTTGATCTACCCTTGGATAAAATTATGTTTACCTAAAAATAAGGTTTTAGCAAAGGTCATATTGAAACTTATTGCAGTCAACTTGATGATCTACTTCAATTCCATCAAGTTGAGAGAAGCTTTAATCACTTTGGCAGGTTTTATTAAAAAGCACAGAAATTATTCGGATTTTCTATGCATGAATGCAATGCACACATCTGGGTTCATCTTATTTATAAGCTCTAATGCTGGGATGTTACAAACTCTCCCCCTTAAAATAAACTTCATCCCCGAAGTTCGTAAACTCTCATGTTTTGGAGTAAGGCATTAACTTGTATTGGTTACTACATTTCTCAATTCCATGGTAACCTCAATTGGGAATAATAGTAGTATCCAATATCCAAATCTTCTTCTTGAATTTCTATCATTCTTGGCAATCTCCAACTTGTTCTCTTCAATATTCCAAAGTTCCTTTTACTTTAATCTCTTAGGAATATGTCCTTATTATGAACTTCTTAAATTGGGTCTCTTCTTTATTTCATTTTCTTATTAGGTATCCTAATCCAATTCCTTAACTTGATCATCAATCTTCCTTACTATACTATGTAAGGTCTGGGAATTCTCACTAAAATGGGTTTTAAATTTTATTAGTCAATAGTGTGGTCAAAAGACTAATCTTTGACTTGTAATTGTATGAGTTGTACTGGTGAACCTTCTAAGATTGGATTTGAACTCATTTAGTCCATATCCATTGTAATCTCTTGTTCCTCTATACTTGTCCAATTGGATGTGCTTTGTTCCCTCTTAAGTATCATTTAAGAGTTGTTTTATTAGAATGGGTCTATTTGAATTAATCTATTCTGCCACCTTCAAGATTTTACCTTATCAGGCTTTTAGACAATATTTTGTTATTACCTATAGTACTTCTTTAACTTCCATTGATTAACTACCTTAAGGTTTGAGTACTAATACCTTGAAGTAATTTCGATCTTTTATCTAGACATATTTCAGAAGGTACTTTAATAATGATGACTTCTTTTAACTTTGCAAAAATAAGGATTACTATTTTTGTAGGTTAGTCCTTCTTCTACAACCTTTATTTGAAAAGTCAGATAATAATACTTACACAAATTGTTTACTCTCCCCCTTAGAGTTTACTAATGGTCTCTAAACTGCCTTATAAAGTAACCATTGGCTTTATAACTAGAATGTAGGGCTTTATCTAGCTTATTTTCTACCTGGTTAGGGTCTCATGAAAGATTGTACGGTGTATCCACACAATTGTGGATCTCCGAAGTGAATCTTTCAGCATTATTTGTCTTACTTACTATTCGGACATTTTCGCTTTGATAGATCTGACTTCGTGAAGCGCCTCGAAAGACGGTCGCTTAAATTTTATACTCCTTTAGGTCTTACTTAGCTTAGGCCAAGTTTTGTGCTCTTTATGCAATACTAAGATGATCTGGTTAATTAAGTTAACCAAATACCAGCTGCGGACAAGATACCAGCTGTGGATCAGAATACCAACTATGGATCAATACCAGCTGCGGATCATTCTAGGTTGTAGGTATTACCCTACGGTTCTTCGATGTACTATTGGCATTCTCTCTGAATTGTTAGAGATTGATACCATTTTGGTTCCAAAGCTTCTTCTTTGCACCTATTCATGATACTTCCATGAACTTAGTACAATTACTTCATTAATTCCTTAACAACATCACCTATTTTGAATGAACTTTAAGTTTATTACTTCTTGTTGCTCCATGTATTTTATACACTAGACTTTCTTCTTATTACTGTTTAGTAATGATCTGAACTTGATCCATCCTTCAAATTGCGTTGATACTCCTTATACTTGGCTTCATTCTTCATGTAAGTCTTCATCTTGGTGTTTGGAACTCGTCACTTCCTTACACGAAATCAAACTAGGTCTATAACATCAAGTAGTAACTGGATGTTGCAACATCAAGTAGCATAGTGGAATCTAGGTCTATAACATCAAGTAGTAACTAGATGTTGCAACATGCATTTTCACACCAAATCAAACTTCATGTACAGATCTAGTCAATTAATAAGATCCAAGAAAAATCAAGAAATCCAAATGTAGTACATATAACACACAATATTCTAAGCCCAGAATATAGTAGTTGAGTATAATATCTCTAGAATTCAGGCTTAGTTGTGTAGTATATGACACCTCCTCGTATAGGTTTACATCATGATAGTTAGCACTTAGGGTTAAACTATTCTTTGCCTCATAATTTACCCAAATTTCTCAAGTGCAATAGGATAATCTTAAGAAGAGTGGTCTCAATTTGGTTTTGACTAACCTTTACTCTCACTTTTAGAAGGATTAACTATAACTAACCTTTCTTTATTAGTAAACTAACCTCACATGATTACTCCAAAAGAATAATTAGATTTTATTTGCTAACTTAAACCAAAGATTATTAGAAATTTCTAGCACCTATGATTTCTATCATAGCTCTACTTTGTTCTATTCTTACTCTACTTCAAGATGATCTACTAATTACTTTTCATAATTATATTATCATCATGGTTTCGGAGCCAATCTCACCATGATATTGTTATGTTTTACCTCTTTATCACAATTTAAGAGTTAATCTAACCATGATGACTTTGTTTCTCACTACACTATTATTAAGTCTTTAACATAATTTCACTTCATCACGTAGAATTCTCAAGTGAATCTCACATGATTACGACTCATTACATCAACATTTATCCTAATGATATTCATCATATTGTCTTTGGCTATCAACTAACCACAAGATTCCACTATGCTACTTGAAATCTAGGGTTAGGCTACACCATTAAGGTTACTTCAATTGATGTCTTACACTTTCTCCTAATCCACTGTGACCAATTGTATTTCCTAAAGTATCTTGGTGGGTTAGGTCTCCTTCGGAAGACACTAAATAGCACTTTACTAAGAGAAGATTGGTAACTATTTCTAAGGAAGTTGATTATACACCTCGTGACAAGGTTATCCTCAAGTGGATACTCATCACAATTCAAAAGAATATTTGGTTTAGATAAGATGGCTCATATAGTCACTATCCAACCTACAGATCTTCCTAAAAGGGTTTTAATCCTAAGGTCAAAGCATATGCTCTGATACTAGCTGCGGTGACCCAGCATACCACTACATGATGTAGTACACTATAGTC
Organism: Avena longiglumis; assembly: GCA_030063025.1. Taxonomy (NCBI): domain Eukaryota; kingdom Viridiplantae; phylum Streptophyta; class Magnoliopsida; order Poales; family Poaceae; genus Avena; species Avena longiglumis. The sequence continues at coordinate 110,915,634 of CP125979.1, forward strand.
GTTGAAATAACACCAATGAAACACCGTTCACTAGTATTACATCCCTCAGAGTGGTACAATAGAAACATAGCAGGCCCAAGACATGACTATAGGTTACAACTCAACTCTTTACACAAGATCCAGAGAACACTCTAGGTTAAAGAGAGAGAAAGAAACTTCTTACAAAGAAGAATCAGAAATAAACAACTAAAAAACTATTATACTAATAAGACTAGTATCTGAACTATTGGTTTGGCATTGCTGCTATTGCAATACACTATAGAAATAGGTCCTATGGCTAGAGATTATATTCCTATCTAATCAGTAACTTCGTCTTCACTTGAGTTGATGTATATGTTGACTTTCTTGACTTCATTCAAGATCTTTAGCTTTTGATGATGATTCCTGGAGCATAACTTGATGTAGACATCGTCTGTACTGGCTTTAGAACCTAGCAAGGGTTAAGAAGATACGTTGAGTACGAGCGTACTCAACAAGTTCACTAGAAAAGGAGTGGTTGATGCACTATATCTACAACCACGGACCATAGGTCATAGGCAATGCAGGTTTTTGTAAAACATATTTTCAAAGGTTGCTTTTATTCTGAAAATCTATGTCCGTCAGCCTTCACAGGTTTACCAGAACTTTCATGGAGTTCCTTTCCTGCCGCTTTCGTAGCACCTTCCCGGAACAGGGAGTAACAAGTTACAGTTCTTACACTCTGCAGAGGTGCATTACTTTACCCATGAGAGATCAACTCCTTGTTGCACAACCGAGCAGCTTACCCGTCCACAATTCCATGTTGTGGGGCCCAGTAGTTGGTCCAAGCCAATCACTGCCCTCTCCGCGACCACATATGTCTGCACGATCCTTCGGGGCTGACTCACCTCCGTTAAGCCCCTTTTTTCGGGTAGGCTAAAACCATGATGATTTCCCGAAGACTCTATGACTTGGTGATGCCCTGGCAAGTGCCATATTAAATGGTCCATCCACTAAACACCACCCATAGATAATCTAGACACCAAAAGTGTGGGGCATAAGGGTGCCCACCCATATGTTGGTTCCGCACAAGGAATCACAACATCATGTTAAGGTCGTCTTGCCTCCATACGAGAGGAAAAGGATACAGCTGACTTCTCCGTCCCATTCCAAATCTCATGGTTAACGCGTAATATACGGCGCAAGAATCACTGACGACATTGGTTCTTAAGTCCTAGATAATATGTTCCTTTACCACCGGAACTTTCATAGTAGGTTATTACCTCATGGTAATTAACCTATAATCATATTATTACGAAAATAGTGTTTTCTGACCTTTTTCAAATGCAGGTGATGACAATACTGGATTTGTAAAATACTTTACAGAAAATAATCAAAGGACATGAGCAAGTGTGAACTTGCCTTTTGTGATTGCAAGATTATGCACTCACGGTCTTCAAGACAATATAAGATCCAATATCTAAAATCAGCATCATTGGTCCGGTAAGTACTAATGTTTAAGGAAGCAATATGCTATTATGCATAAGTAATGTAATGCACTTTATAAACGCGAATCCCGTGGATAACGTTGATCTAGGGTTTGGAAACTAGAAATGATTTCTTTAGAATGTGTTGTCCTTTTAGATAAGTTTCATATTTGTGCTTCTTATTAAGGCTTGTGATTATGTGTGAAATAGTATGTAATTATTATATTATAAAACAATGTGATACACACAAATGTGAAATGCTACTCAAGATTGCTTGTACTATAATTGTTTGTCTTCAAATTTTTACTTTATAAGTAATGGCATTTATAAGGAACTTAAGTATTAACAATCTTAATATAAACGTAAAGTATAAAGTAATGTCATGGTGATTATTTGTCATCTATTGATTGAAGTGGCAAAAAGAATAACATTTGAAGAAAAGATTTCTTTTCTAAGGTCTAAACAATCTTTGTGGTTAATCAGATATGGTTGATGTTGTTTGTGCTTGCGTGAATAGTTTGGACTTGAGATGCTTTACGACCTAATTATAATAGACCAAAGTTAACTATAAAACACATAATAAGGTCATTAGCATTATAAAACACATATTATTTTTGTGATCATTTTGATATATTACATTTATTTTTTTATTTATAAATAATAAGATATGATTTTTATAAGATTTATTACTTTATAAATACTTGATAAATAACAAATATTTAATTAAGTGAAATAATAATGTATGATTATAGATTTGAATTATAGTTCTTATTTTTCTAATATTTTTGGTATTTTATTTATATTTTTAACATTTACCATTATTAAAATATGAATTATTAAAGTTTTATTACTTATGAAATCTTTATTAAATAATAATTATTTAAATTGTTAACATAATAATGTTTGATAATAGTTTTAAATTATAGATTTTGTTTTTCTACAATTTTGCATATATTATACACATTTTTTGGATTACAAAACAAAAATTATTAATTAAACAAGATTTAATCATTTTATTATATTTCAGGAAATATTTATATTTGATCTTTGAAAGGATCGTATGGGCACCTAGAGGGGGGGTGAATAGGTGCTACTTCAAATTTTCTTCTTTCTCAAATTAGGGTTTAACAAGAAAGGTAAGTTCTCTAGATTATGAAACTATGGTGAATTTACCTATATGTCAACCATGCAATAACTATCACAACACTAAGCAAGAACAAGTAAGTAAAGTGCGGTAAAGGATAGAAGTAACCAAAGGAGTGGACGCGGAGACACAAGGATTTTTTTCCCGTAGTTCCTTCCTTTTGAGGGGAAGTACGTCTACGTTTGGAGATGGGGTGGTTTCAAACCCCCAACGCCACGAGAGGCCTCCCTTGTTCTTCGATGAATCTCACCCCAACGGGCTGGATCCACCTTCTACTATATCGGCAACCTTCGAGGTGGAAGGCGACACCTTTACAACAAGTTCGGGGCACACATCCACAACTTAATTGGAGGCTCCCAAATACAAGCAAGCTGTCAAGAGAAATCAAAGACAAGCTTGTAAGAACCAAATCAAAGTTAGGGATTCCAATGAAACACTAGAGCTTGGGGGCCCTCAAGTGAATGAGGGGGAAATGAAGATCTCTCTTGGTGAAGATGTGGATCAAGGCCTCCTCCTTTGATTCTCCAAAGATCAGTGACTTTGGATGGTTGGATGAAGATATCTTGTAGATTTGGTGGCTCTAATGGAGTTGGTGTTCTTGAGTAGCTCGAGCAACTGGAGGAATAAGATAAGGGTCCCCTTTCATAGGCAGCTTCCTCCACGAACCGTTTTCTGATCGTTGTAGAAAAGTCAGACCGGAGACTCCGTTATGTAGACCGGAAACTCCGGTCTACACCGGAGATTCCGGGCAATCTCCGGTCCGTGTCTACACCGGAGATTCCGGGCAATCTCCGGCCAACCTCCGGACCGCCCATCTGAATGACCCAGGCCATCCACAACCCAACATGACCGGAGACTCCGGTCTTCCAACACCGGAGAATCCGGACTAAGCCAACACCGGAGACTCTAGAGTATCCTCTGGTGCAGGCTCCGGACCCCTAGTCAGAATATCCCAGCCCAGATCCTGAAGTCACTACCGGAGACAGATCTGGAAACTCCGGACCACACCGGAGACTCCGGTCTTGGCAGACCGGAGACTACGTTCTGGAGTTTCCAAAAATGTGTCACATTAGTATTGACTTTTCCCAAGTGTGAGGGTGCTTTTCACTTATCATAATACCAACCTGTGGACAGTGACAAACTGTAAAATGATCTACTTGTTGTTAACGAACACCAAAAGTGATTATGAAAATAAATGCCCTTTCAATCTCCCCCTTTTTGGTGTTCGATGAAAACAAGTGATTTGCATGGAATAAAAATATATATGGGGCTCCCCCTGACTATGTGCAACAAGATAATTAAGTAAATCATGCAAGGTAGATAATATCAACGGTAACACGCATAAATCTCACATGAGTTAAAATAGATAGTGCACGCAAGCACATAGTCACACACATGAACAGCAAATAACACACATGAAGTTCAAGTTCGAATATGGCAAATAAAAACATATAGTAGCAAATCCAAAGTCCCAAACCCATGCAAAACGATGAGAATGTCTTCTCCCCCTTTGGCATCGAAACGCCGAAAAAGGGAAAAGACCTAAACTAGCGCCCCAAAAGCTCAGTAGTCCTCGTCATCCTCGGCATCCTCATCCTGGTCACCACCACCCTCATCATAGTCATCATCATCGTCTTCAGGGACAGCAGACCCTTTCCCGTGAGGGCGAGAAGAGGAGGTACCTGGGTACCCGAAATCGGAGGTGACATCAGCAAAGGATTTCCAATCCACCAGACTATCCTGTTGGGCATTCCATGCCCCAAATGAGAGTGTGTGATCAGACTCTATGTACTACTGAGCCCCATGCTCATAAGTGTATTCATCCTCACCTTCCTCATTATCCTCAGCACCCTATTCCTTGATCTCCTTGAGGAGCTTCTGAATGCGACGGTTGCTTTGGTAGGATGCATGTTGCTTCTTACGGATGTCGATGTTCATGCAACAAAGGGCCCTCTCCCAAAAGCTGGCCTTCTTGACCCTCTCATGCACATAGTCTCGAGTCATAGTAGGCATAGGGGCATTGGAGGCATTGTTCCTCCGAACTCTAGGTGGGGAGGGAGCCCTCTTAGTCTCAATCTCCTCATCATGATCCCCATAGCGACGCCTCGGAGCAGGCCCCATACACCCCTTTTGCTGCAGTGAGACCAGAGTGTGCTCAGTGAGGTGTGGTGGTATGCCATATGGAGAATCATGCTCCTGGGAGTTGATGAGCCTCATAACCAAGGGTGCATATGGAGGAGATTTCTTGTAAAGAATGGCATGGAACATCTCCTTGAAAATAAAGTCCATCACATCAATAGGTGCAGCATCTGCCTCTGGTCCAACATTGTAGGTCCGGTGAGTGTGGTATAGAAGGTTGACAAGCCCACCCCTAATTGCATCATCATTCCCAACACTTGGTGCAATGGTATGACGGAAAATCCTCAACATAAGGTTGTAGAGGGTCTTGAGTCCCTTGGAACCCCCCACAACACCATCGTCATACAGAGGTGCCAGCTTCAACTTGTTCTCACCCAAAGCTGTAGAGTGCATACGCAGCCCAACGGGAGTGGATACTCCATGAAAGATCTCAAAGATGACGTTGGCAAAGTCATGAAATGTAGCTGTGCAGCGAGTGGTACCAACATCCACACCATGGTCCTGTCTAGATCAGACCCAAATACAACGGTGGCATAGAACTGCTGTACAAGGTGGACATTGTAGTCTTCACGCAACTCCATCAAGTTATACAGTCCTAGCTTCTCACAGATCCACAAAGCATCACTGAAGTAGGAGCTAAGGCGCATTTGCTCAACACTCATGAACTTCTAAGGGCAGACGGGTGATTTGGTGAGGACACCATACACATCCTTCATGAACACAATCTGTTCTTTCCTCCAGAAACGAGGGTCATCACTGGTACGAGGCAGCGCATAGAAATTTGTCTTTCTTAGCTCACGGTACTCCTCTTTTGACATTTTGGCGAAGGACTGAAGGTTGTCATATTTGGCCTTCTTGGCACGATCCTCTCGTTTAGCCCTCTCCTGATCCCTCTTCAAGTAAGGTGCATCACGTTCCTGCCGTTTCCGGTTGGACGGAGGCACGATAAATTGACCCCGAGCTTCATCATAGCGAGGATTGCCCCTTTGGGACTTGGCCTTGGTACGACGAGGATGACTAGAACCATCACCTGTGAACAGTAGTGAGGGAGATAGCATGGAGATGAATATATATGTCCCAATAATGCAGTACAAGAGCTTTGATGCATTTCTGGTCTGTTTTGATTCATCCAACATCGGAGTCTCCGCACCTTATACCGGAGTCTCCAACTCAGACCAGAGTCTCCGGTCCTGGGAACCAGAGTCTCCGGACCTAAGTCCGGAATCTCCGGTCGGGAGGCTCGGGCATGAGATGGGGAGATGCTGGTGAGGGTGAATCTAGTAGATCGGGCAATGCAACAAGGCTAAAGTACTAGAGTGCTCGCAAACAAGTGATTCCAATGGACAAATCAGCATCAATCCTCAAAAACACATCTAGAGATGAACCCTATGAGAAAAAGTAGAGGAGAGGTACCAGATCTGTCCATGGGATCAATTCCTCCGGTGGGAATGACCCAATGGAGGAGAGGGGAAGGTTGGCTGGCGGCACGGTGGATCCCGGGGGCTTCTTGACCTCTGAGGAGGAGTTTTGGAAGAGGAGGCGACGGGTTTGGAGGTAGGGGACGGGGTGAAGAATGAGGAACTGTTGTACCAGTTCACCCCGCCCCCCCAACTTTAAGTGGCAGAAACCGTCTGGACCGGAGACTCCGGTCTACACCGGAGACTCGTGTCCTCCTTGACCAAAAGCTCTAGGATGGGTGTTTAGGGACACATATGAGAGATAGACATGTTTAAGAAAGGGAAAGGGCTTGGGTTGAGACATCAAACTGCGAAGAGCCAACAAGAGCCATAGGAATTCATAAAAATATTCAGAAAAGCTCCAAGAGACTAAGATCAAGCAAATGAAAAACATGAGTAAGTGCCAACCTCTCTAATGTGAGAGGGCGGTGGCCTAGGCCACCATATTTGAGTATACTCAGCTGGGCACCACGAAGATATATCTTGGGTCCATTACCAAAACTCAGCGTTATGCTCACATATCACAACATGATATTAAGAGGAATGAATTTGATTGCTTTGGGCATAATAGGGGGAGGGATAGTCCAATCAATTAGGACCACACTCCCCCTATATCCATGCCTACACCTAAACCAAATATGGGTTGAAACATAGGTGAGAATGCAAGAAAATCAAGTCAAGCTCCTTGAATCTACGACATTTAGTTCATTCCTCAAATAGCAAAACCTTGCTTCATCAAGTGGCTTCGTGAAGATATCGGCAAGTTAATCTTTGGTTGACACATATGATAGATCAATATCACCTCGAGCAACATGATATCTAATGAAGTGATGGCGAATCTCAATATGCTTTGTCCTTGTGTGATCCACCGGGTTGTAGGCAATCTTGATGGCACTTTCATTGTCACATAGAAGAGTAACTTTGTCATAATGGACACCATATTCATTTAAAGTTTGCCTCATCCATAGCAATTGGGTGCAAGCACTAGCAGCTGCCACATACTCGGCTTCAACGGTGGAGAGAGATATACAATTTTTATTCTTGGAAGACCAACATACCAAGGACCTACCAAGGAATTGGCAAGCCCCGGATGTTGATTTTATATCATCCTTGTCACCCGCCCAATCCGAATCTGTGTATCCACAAAGAGAAAACGTTGAGCCTCGAGGATACCAAAGACCATAAAATGGGGTATGAACTAAATATCGAAAGATTCTCTTGACCGCCATTAAATGGCTTTCTTTAGGAGCCGCTTGATATCTTGCACACACACCTACACTCAACACAATATCGGGTCTAGATGCACAAAGGTAAAGCAAAGAACCAATCATAGACCGGTATACCTTTTGATCCACATCTTTACCATTTGGATTTTGTTCTAGATGAGTCTTTGTAGCCATGGGAGTAGGAGCTCCATTTAAATCTTGCATATTGAATCTCTTGAGCATATCTTGAGTATACTTTTCTTGATTGAAGAATGTCCCTCCTCTAACTTGCTTGATCTCAAAACCAAGAAATACTTTCAACTCCCCCATCAAAGACATCCGGAACCTACTAGTCATAAGCTTTGAGAATTCATCATTAAAATCTTTGTTAGATGAGCCAAAGATAATATCATCAACATATATTTGGCATACAAAAAGCTCCCCATTGACTTTCTTAGTAAAAAGTGTGGGATCGATTTTCCCAACCTCAAATCCACGGTCAAACAATAACTCTCTAAGGTGCTCATACCACGTGCGTGGGGCTTTCTTGAGCCCATAGAGCGCCTTATAAAGTTTGTAGACATGGTTTGGGAAGTTGAGGTCCTCAAATCCCGGGGGTTGCTTAACATATACCAATTCATTTAGGGGGCCATAAAGAAATGCACTTTCTACATCCATTTGTTGCAACTTGAAGTTATTATGTGCCGCATAAGCAAGAAGGATACGGATGGACTCAAGGCGAGCCACGGGTGCATAAGTCTCTCCATAGTCAATGCCTTCAATTTGAGAGAATAGTTGTGCAACCAATCTAGCCTTGTTCCTTACTATAATTCCATGCCCATCTTGCTTGTTCTTGAATATCCACTTTGTTCCAATAACATTGCGGCAATCCTTTGGCTTCTCTACTAACTTCCATACTTTGTTTCTCTAAAAGTTGTTGAGCTCTTTGTGCATAGCTTCTAACCAATCTGAATCTTCGAGCTTCCCACACTTTCTTTGGTTCAATCATGGAGATGTGTGCTTGGTGTTCACTGAACCTCTTTAATTGTGCTCTTGTGGACATACCTTTCCTTAGGTCACCAACTACATTTTGTAGAGAGTGGTCTCTTAATTCCAACATTCTTTCCTTTCTAGCTTCGCGACGAGCGTGGATATCCATGTTGTTTCTTGGGGGACCCTCTTCATCATTTTGATCCTCGTCTTGACCATCAACTTGACCTTGATCATCATCGGAATCATTATCTTCATTTAGAGGCAAAGATTGACCTTGGTCTTGATCAAGTGCTCTTCTAGCATCAATTTGAGCTTGTCTCAAAGCAGTTTGTATGGATCTTCCTTGAGCAATTTCCTTGGCACCGCTTGACACTCTGGCGAATGAATCAAGATCCCCTTGACTAGAGTTGTCACTATGATCATCATGTTGAGGGTCCACATCTTGTCTTTGGCTTGAGTCATTGTCCTCCTCGGTGGATGGAGCTTGTTGGTGTTGTGAAGATGAGGGCTCCACTTGAGTGGAGCATAGTTCTTCTTGATCCACCATAAGGGGTTCCTCAACGGGGCGGATATATCCCACACCCATTCTTCCTATGGCTTCCTGAGGCATTTCATCATCTGCATCACAAGCATCAACACGCCCCCCTTGGGGACCATCATATTCTTCGAAGGTCACACTACAAGATTCTATGACGGCTCCGGAGAGCTTATCATAGATTCTATAAGTGTGAGATTCGAGACCATAGCCAACAAAAATACCATCTAATGCTTTAGACTCTAATTTGGACAAGCGAACACCTTTTATGAGATAGAAACACTTACAACCGAACACCCGGAAGTAAGATATGTTAGGGTTGTTACCGGTAAGTATTTCATATGGAGTCTTATTGATTTCTTTACGGAGGTAGATCCAGTTTGAAGCATGGCAAGCGGTGGAGATGGCTTCGGCCCAAAAGTTGTATGGAGATTTAAACTCCGCCAACATGGTCCTAGCCATCTCAATAAGAGTATGGTTCTTCCTTTCGGCCACACCATTTTGTTGAGGGGTGTATGCAGCGGAATATTGATGTTTAATCCCCTCATCACTAAGGAAATCATTCAAGGTGTAGTTCTTGAACTCGGTGCCGTTGTCGCTTCTTATAATCAACATGGGAACATTGTATTACCGTTGAACCAAATTGATGAAGCCGATGAAGGTCTTTTGAGTCTCACTCTTCAACTTGAAGAAATAAACCCAAGAGTATCTTGAAAAGTCATCAACAATCACCAAGCAATATTTCTTCCCACCAAGACTTGCATGAGATGGAGGAACAAAGAGGTCCACATGGAGGAGCTCCAAGATCTTGGTGGACTTGATGCGGTTCTTAGGCTTGTGAGGAGCATCATGCATCTTCCCTAGAACACATGCCCTGCAAACACGATCTTTGGCAAAGGAAACATTTTCTTTTAGTCCAACAATATGGCCCTCCTTGTGGAGACTTTGCAAAGTTCTCATATTGACATGGGCTAGTCGGTGATGCCATAACCAACCCACATCGTCCTTTCTGAATAATCACATCGCACTTGTAGTGGCTTGCCCCGAAAAGTCCACCACATACAAGTCATGTTCGACGTACCCAACGAAAGCGACCTTGAGAGACTTGCTCCACATGAGGACCACAATATCATCATCATAGAAGACGGCAAAACACATCTTTCCAAGAGCACAGACTGAAAGTAAATTGTATCCAAGGGTCTCAACAAGCATGACGTTCACGAGTGTAATGTCATGAGCAACCACTACCTTGACGAAACCCATTACCTTAGACTTTGACTTGTCGGCATATGTCAATGTGATTTGATCATCATTTGGCTTTAAGTCCTTGACAATAGACGAGCTTCCGGTCATATGACTCGTGCAACCACTATCAAGCACCCACTTTGACCCTCCGGAAGCATATGTCTACAAAAGATCAAGCTAATTTTTAGGTACCCATTTTTCAATGGGTCCTATTTTGTTAGCAACAAGGGTCTTGGGAACCCAAATAGAGAAAGCAATATATCCATCATATGGGCCAACATATTGTGCATACACATCACCATAGTAATCACGCATTAGAACATAGTGAGGGTTAGCACTTCCCGCAAAGTCATCATGAGACATAGTTTTACCACTTGTGGTCTTACTATCCACAATGGCCCTGTTGGTCTCTTGTGTGGGCTTGGCCTTGTTGTTGTTGTTGTTGTTGTTGTTGTTGTTGTTGTTGTTGTTGTTGTTGTTGTTGTTGTTGTTGTTGTTGTTGTTGTTGTTGTTGTTGTTGTTGTTGTTGTTGTTGTTGTTGTTGTTGTTGTTGTTGTTGTTGTTGTTGTTGTTGTTGTTGTTGTTGTTGTTGTTGTTGTTGTTGTTGTTGTTGTTGTTGTTGTTGTTGTTGTTGTTGTTGTTGTTGTTGTTGTTGTTGTTGTTCTTCTTCTTATTCTTCTTAGTTTTGGAGACAAAACCAATGCCCCCTTTATCACCACTAGGCCTTTGATTACTCAAAATATCATCAACGGACTTGTTGCCTTGTGGAAATGTGGCCTTAGCTAACTTCTCCTTCAACCTAGCATTATCTTCAAGAATAGTTGTACTACTAGATGGAATGAAGTTACTAGGTGAAGGAATGTTGGCCAATTGAGTTTGAAGCGTTTCATGGGACTTTGTGAGTGACAAGAGTTCACTTTCCAAAGCCTTGTGAGCCTTGTTAAGCAAGCTAAAGTCCTCGGCAAGTTTTTCATGAACCACACCAAACTCAATCTTGTCCTTTTAGCCCTTTTGTATTTAGAAATAGCAATATCACGCTCTTTGATGAGTTTATTCACAATGATGTCATTGGCCTCATCAAGCCCTTCAAGTTTTAATTCAAGTGACATCCTAGTTTCTTGTTCTTCTTCTAGAGCATTGTTTAAAGACTCTAGCTCAATCATGTGTTCATGCCCAAGTTTACATCTTACATCTAGGAGCTCTTGTGTGTGAGAAAGTTGATCTAAGATGTTACCAAAATGTATCTTAGCATCCCCTTGTAGGTTAGTCATAAACTCATCGAAAGCAATTAATTCCCTTTTAACATCAAGAGACATCTCATCATCAATTTCATCATTAGCTAAAGGAGTGGAGTGAGATGATGAGGATACCTTCGTTCCTCTTGCCATAAGGCAAGTGACGTTCTTGACGGGAGAATTCTCATTTGGAGAATCGAAGAGTGAGAATGTCGGAGTAGAAGTAGTGGCTAGAGCCGCCACACCATTGGGAGTTTCCTCTTTCTCATCTTCATTGTCGGGGGAGTATTCTTCATGAGTGATCAAGACGATTTCTCCCGACTTCTTGTTGATGGGATTCTTCTTGATGAAGGGTTTCTTGTAAGGTGCTTTGAGAGTCTTCTTCAACACAAGCTTACCCCCATGATCTTCCCTCTTATCATAGGGACAACTTGCCAAAAAGTGATAGCGTTCGCCACAATTGAATCAAGTTCTCAATCTAGTAGTGTTTTCTCTTTTCCCATTTGGGTTGCTTCTTCGTTGCATTTCCATCTTGGCCTTGGCGGGATTCTTCCAAAAGTTCTTTGCATAGAAGGCCATATATTGACTATGAGCAATCTTGACTTCATCGGGGTGGTCCATGGAGAGGCCTTCATCACTATCATCTTCATCCCCATGGTCCACAACTTTGGACTTCAAAGCAACATTGACAACGTTGCTCATACCAAGGGCACGAGCACGGGCATCTTTGGCATTCTTGGCGGCAACTTTGAAAGCGGCCATCTCTTGCATACCAAGGGCTCGATGATGTACCATAGTTAAATGCAAGAGTTGCGCCTATGAGTTCTCATTAGTGATTTCCATTGAGCAAAAGTAGCAGATTCTTCAAGCTTAGGTGGGTCACCTCTATTATATACATGAGGGTGAGGGATTGGAGGGTCGGGAGAGTACCATGAATCACGGTTCTCACCCTTCCCACCATCATTTTGTGTGGATGAATTAGTGTTGTCTTGTTTACCCCTAACCATTATATCCTCGGGGGATACCGGAGTATTCCCTTTAGGTAAAACGGATGGAGGATCCTCTTGAGGAGAGGGGGATGATGAGCCATCTTTGTCTTTAATAAGTTGCTCAAGCATCTTCTTGACTTCGTTGACCAAGGAAGAGCTCAATATTGTTTCCATGTTTTTGAGATCTTCCATGGTCACCGCGGTAGGCTCACCATCACCATCCCCATCATGGATACCCATATTCTCTTAGGCGGTAAAGCCCAAATAAAGAGTCGAGGCTCTGATACCAATTGAAAGGATCGTATGGGAACCTTGAGGGGGTGAATAGGTGCTACTTCAAATTTTCTTATTTCTCAAATTAGGGTTTGACAAGAAAGGTAAATTCTCTATATTATGCAACTATGGTAAATTCTCTATATGCCAACCATGCAATAACTATCACAACACTAAGCAAGAACAAGTAAGTAAAGTGTGGTAAAGGATAGAAGTAACTAAAGGAGTGGACGCGGAGACACAATGATTTGTTTCCCGTAGTTCCTTCCTTTTGAGGGGAAGTACGTCTACGTTTGGAGAGGGGGTGGTTTCAAACCACCAACGCCACGAGAGGCCTCCCTTGTTCTTCGATGAATCTCACCCCAACGGGCTCGATCCACCTTCCACTATATCGACAACCTTCGAGGTGGAAGCCGACACCTTTACAACAAGTTCGGGCACACATACAGAACTTAATTGGAGGCTCCCAAATACAAGCAAGCTGTCAAGACAAATCAAAGACAAGCTTGTAAGAACCAAATCAAAGTTAGGGATTCCAATGAAACACTAGAGCTTGGGGGCCCTCAAGTGAATGAGGGGGAAATGAAGATCTCTCTTGGTGACGATGTAGATCAAGGCCTCCTCCTTCGATTCTCCAAAGATCAATGACTTTGGATGGTTGGATGAAGAGATCTTGTAGATTTGGTGGCTCTAATGGAGTTGGTGTTCTTGAGTAGCTCGAGCAACTTGAGGAAGAAGATAAGGGTACCCTTTTATAGGCATCTTTCTCCACGGACCATTTTCTGACCGTTGTAGAAAAGTCAGACCGGAGACTCCGGTCTACACCGAAGATTCCGGCCAATCTCCGGACCATCCTCCGGACCGCCCATCTGAATGACCCAGGCCATCCACGACCCAACATGACTGGAGACTCCGGTCTTCCAACACCGGAGACTCCGGACTAAGCCAGCACCGGAGATTTCGGAGTATCCTCCGGTGCAGGCTCCGGACCCCTAGTCAGAATGTCCCAGCCCATATCCTGAAGTCACCACCGGAGACAGATCCGGAAATTCCGAACCACACCAGAGACTCCGGTCTTGGCAAACCAGAGACTTTGGTCTGGAGTTTCCAGAAATGTGTCACATGAGTATGGACTTTTCCCAAGTGTGACGGTGCTTTTCACTTATCATAATACCAACCTGTGGACAGTGACAAACTGAAAATGATCTACTTGTTGTTAACAAACACCAAAAGTGATTATGACAATAAATGCCCTTTCAATCTTATAATGTTTTATCTAATTCCTAAACAGAATAGTGTAGGGGTCCCAACCTGATAAGGTAGAGTCCTCCTGTGTTTTACAATGCTAGTCCCTGGATCAATAGCTAGCATCCACAGTTAAGATGTAATATCAAGATACAAAGGTCATAATATAACTTTATAACCAGGAATAACATAAGTATATTACATCATTCATAGCTCAGTGGGCTATTACATTACATTGCAGCGGAATAAATATAGTCATGGGTCCTTCATCTTCAAAGTGCCACAGGCAGATGTTGGTTGTAGACTTTGTAATCCTAATCAAACAATCTTCACTAAAATCAATCAAACCTGCAACATACAAGTTACAGCCACAAAGGGTCAATACATTTGAATTGTATTGGCAAGTGATACTATATTTGTATAGTGGAGTCTATCATCTATATGCATTTGGCTAAGTGGAGTTGAGGCTTGCATTGCTCAAAATATATTTTTCTTATCATTTTGAAAATACTAAGTTTTTGCTTGACAAAATCATTCTCCTCAATCAAAGATTTCAAGATCCTTGTACCAAGCCATCTCTCCATCAATGATTGAAGAATTCAAACAACCCTTGTTCAAAGCACAAGTTTTAATTTAGAAATTTGAATGATGAGATTCTTGATTGCTTCCATGTCTTGATGCTCAAATTGTCCTTTACCAGGGACATGGCTAAGTACTTAGGTTTTACACTCTGCAGAGGTGGTGCACTTTACCCACAAGACTTGGTTTCCCAAGACAAGATCTTTCAGAAGCTTTCCCTTAGACCAAAATGGACGCGCTCCAACCTATCAAACACTACCACCCACTGTCCATTTGGCTAAGTTCTTGCAACCTATATGATCATGGCAGAGCCCATATTGCCAAGTGGTTGCACTTGAAGCTTCTCAACATTTGACATCTCAAATCCTTTGTTTCCTGGGTGGCCATCCACAAGTGAGATACACAAGGTTCCTGGCCTTGTGTAACCACTCAACATAACCCAATCCTTCCATTCCACCCAGGTGATTCATTAACTTAGTTGTTTTATTAAACAAAACATAAGTCCTCAGACTTAGAACATTTTTCCATAGTGTGAATATATTTTCCACCCATGTTTTATATTAGCTAGGCTAAGCTTGATAGTAGTAGGAATCTTAACTTAGGAAAATCCTACTAAGGATACATTACTATGTTTTCCTATAGCAAGATCTATACTTAGCAAAATCCATGCAAGTTTTACTTAACAAAATCACTAATGCATAGTGAAAGTAATAGGACAAAAAGTATGAAGCATCACTTGCCTTTTGGTAGAGTATAGGTTCACTTCTTGATCTTTGCAACAATCACACTCTTCAAGTCACTACAATCCATCCAAAGAAGGCACAAACTCAATCTACCAATCAAGCAAAACAACACACATAAATAACAAAGTCAAAGAAATGCATGCAAGCATGCCAAGCTTGTTTTGTTTGAAAAGGTGGTCCCTAGTGGGTCATAGTCATTTGGGTACATCTAATGGTCATTTCCTAAAGTGGCCAAGTCATTTGCAAAAGGTTTCACTTTAAAACCATTTTCAAAACAAAGTGTTATTTTATGTGGTGTAGAAATATTTTTACTAAGCCATTTTCCCATAGGGTTCACCAAATGAGTTGCTATTGCAAAACTTGGTGTTTTTGGGTCAGTAGGTTTGGTCCAAACCATCTACTCAAGGTTTTCTTTCCATAAACATTTTCATAATAAAAACTATTCTTTTTATTTGGCTAGAAAATGACTAAGTCAAGTAATCTAACCTAAATTTCACAAAAATTAATTCTAACACCAAGGGTTGATTCCTAGGGTCAGTAGGGTCACATTAAACCAATTGGCAAAGGTTTGATCTCAAAATTCATTTTTAAATGATTTTTCTAATGTTAGCAAGCACACAAAAGAATCTGCAAAATCAAACAATTTATCAAATACTATTTGCTAAACTAAGGGTAGGGTTGACTAGGGCTTGTTCTCCTGAATCTTTTGATATAAAATTTGTCAAATTTGGACGTATGGATCAAAAGATATAAGGGTTTGAAAATGGCATTTAAATCTGTTTTCAAAAATCTGTTTTATAACATCTCTGGCCACGTGTCTGATTCCCATTGGTTCATACCGGTTCAGTGTGGATAGCTAGTGTGGGTCGACGATTCACATAAAGCACGGTGTGGATTCATCAAGGCTTGAGCTAGGCGAGGCTTGGCTCACGCGTGTGGCTCGGCTAGGCGGCTCTGTCTTAATCGTCCGTCAAGTGAGATCAAGGGTGGGAACAGAGGGTGGCTCACCGGGTGGCTCAGGTCACCGGCGATGATGAGGACGGCGGCGACGCTCGGGATGTGTTCGAGGGCGACGTTCTGGTGGTTCCCGAAGACGTTGGAGACGGAGACGATGCGCAGAAGTTCTGGGCAAGGCCAGTGGCGTTGGAGCGGTGTCCGTTTGCTTCCTGGAATGGTTCCTAGGGGCGGCCGGAGTCGAGCCGCGTCGCTGCAGATGTTGTCGTCGAGGTGAGGTTTGAGGGCGTCTTGAGGCAAACAAACCAGTTAAGTTAGACTGATCTTGAGGGTCACATTAGTGTCACGGATAGGTGTCAGTACCAGACCACCGGAAATCTCGTCGGAGAAGGAACGGACGGCGGCTTGCTTGGCTTCAAAGCCGACGCTTTGGCGCCCATGGTAAGCTGATTCTGAAAGGTTCTGTGGATTGCTGAGAACGGCGTGCTCGAGGAGGCAGGATAGGGCGTGTGTTGGCGGAATCGGTGAGGAGGGTCGCGGAGACAGAGGAGGTCTTGGGCAAAATTCTCGGCACTGGGGCGTCGAGGAGGAGCGTCTGGGGAAACAGAAGAGGGAGGCTTTTAAGGTGCTTGATCGGGCGAGGAATTAACTAGGCTTAGGCGTAATCAAGCCGAGACTTTATGTCTGCAGAGGGAGAGGAGAAGAACCAGTCCAGGAGTGGGGTGGGAAGAGTGTGGTGGTGGGGTCCTTTGAGCAGGGGGGAAAAGAAAGGGGGGGGGGGGTCCACTTGTCAGGGGCTTGCGGGTTGTTTCAGTCAGTGAAGAAAACGGTTCGGGGTGGAGAGGAGGTGGGATAGATGGGTTGTTTGGGCCGGGGTAGTGGGTCGGGTCTGTTTTCTTATTTTTTTCTCATTCGATTCCTTTTTCTTTTCTAATTCTATTTATCGATTTGGATTTCAAACAACAATTCAATCAATCCTAATAAATTCATACAAACACCACATTTAAATTCTTTGAACTTGGTTCTGTTTAACAACATAAACTAACATTCCAAAATAAATAATATTTTATTCCTTTTAGGATCTATTTAATATAAAATAGACCATAGTTATTTAATCAATTATGGTATGATTTATTAATAAATCTCCATTTAAAGTCCAAAATATTTCTCCAAATCAAATCAGTAGGTATTAATTGAAAATAAAGAATACTTAAAATACTTGTTTAAATAAAATAACATTTTATTATAGGGTCCATTAATAATTAAATAAAATGGCCTTAGTTATTAAATCAAATAGGGTTTGATTTTATTAATAAAATCTTTATTTGAAACCTAAATATTTTCAAGATCAAATTAGTAGGTTTAATTTGGGAAACATATAATATTTGGAAATTTGTTTTAAAACAAAATAACCTTTTATTTTTAGTATCCATTATTAATTATTATAATAGACTTTCATTATTAAATTCAATAGGATTTGTTTTATTGAGATATTTATTTTGAAATCTAAAACAAAGCCAAAACACTTTAGTAGGTTTTATTAGAGAATATAAAATACTTGGAAAACCTATTTTAAACAATTTTAATAAGTCTTGATGTTTTAATTAAAATGGTAAAACCCTTTTTATCAAATAAAGTTGGATATTAAATCCTTATTATTTTATTTAAATAATCCTTTATTATTTTTAAATAAACCTTTATTATTCTGTTTAAAATAAAATGTTTTATTTTCCAAAGCTTGTCCAAGTTTTATTTTGGTTTTATAAAATAACCCTTATTTGTAAATCCATCTTTTCTTTTGAATATCAAATCCTTTTCTTAAAAGATCCAAAATAGTAATTCCAAAACATTTTAATTTCCTTTATTAAATGTTTATCCTTAAGAATCCCTTTATGATTTTATTTAATTCAAATGGGTTTGAAGTTCCAATTGAGTTCAAAAAGTTTCTTCTGGCTCTAAAATTCAAACAAAGTTTTATTTTATTAATTTATTTTCACATTACAAGATTTGGAAAATCTTGGGATGTGACAGGATACCACCCTTAAAATAAATCTCGTCCCGAGATTTGGGAAGGTTAGGGTTACAAGCATGTTCAAACAACTAGGGTACTACCACCCTTAAAAGTTTTCAAACAAAAATTACACAATGTCTTTCTTGGAATCACTGGGAAAAATTCTTCATGGCAAACATTTGCATGGTTTCCTTGGTTTCCATACTTGACTCATGGGCCAAGGTTGAGATCCTTCATAGACTTGTTTAACTTGTTCTCCATCCTTTCTGGACAATTGTTTGCATAGTGGCCTAGTTCCTTGCATTTGAAACATGTGACAAGCGATATCTCATCAAAGGCTCGTTTATCTTATGCTTCATCTTTTCTGGACAGTAGTTTGCATAATGTCCTAACTCTTTGCAGTGTTTGCACATAACTTGGCTAATATCTTTCCTTATCTTGGGTTTCACTAGCTTTTGTTTGTCTTCTTGTCTCTTCTTCTTTTCTGGGCATTCACTGGCATAGTGTCCCATCTCTTTGCAATTGTAACACTGTAATTGGCTTATGTCCTTTTTCTTCTTTTTGGGTCTCTCCAAAGCTAAGAGTTCTTCTAGTTCATGTTCTTCATAGGTGGGAGATCTTTCTCTCTTCTTGAGGCATTGATCTTCATGTTCCTTGGATGCAAGATCCTTGTATCTAAAACTATTGTTGGCTTGGGTTCCTTCTAAAATAGCATCTTTGTCATCCTTGTTGTCATTAGCTTTTTGGAAAAAGTTTTCTCTCATGTTGATCATTTGAGTAACTATTCCTTGCAACAATTTGGATTGGAGTTTCAAAATCCTTTGTATGGCTGGGTCTAGTCTATTGTTGTTGGCTAAAAGCTGAGTTGTCTCTTGGCTCAACTGGTTTTGGGTTACTATAAGTTCTCTCATGTTGTCTTCTTGGTTGTTGTTGGTGTCATCAACCTTGGAGTCTTTTGAGGTAATCATCTGTTTGGGTTGAATTGGTATTAGAATAGGCAAAATATTTCTAAGGAAATATTTCTAATCACACACATCACAATTCACACAAACAATGTGCATGCAATCACAAACCAAACAATTCACTCAAACAACAAAGTTCAAGCACATACTTAGGCAATAAAATATTTTTATTACACCACATAAGTTGGTGTGTTTTGTCTTTACTAAATTATGGTGGTCCATCTATATGGTTCTTTTGTAATCCTTCCTTCCTTCTTGGTTGATTCTTCTTTCTACATGATATCTTGGTTTCCTTTAGGAAAACTCTTGGTTATAATACTTCAAAGTTGTTGATGGTTTCTTCTCATTTTGCATTCCCTCAGTCTCTAATTTCTTAAGTAAGATTTCTTTTTCTTATTTGTGGTCCTTAGTAGTTTCCATGTTGGAAGTCCTTGGTGAATATGCTGAAGATGTTGAAGTCATTAGAGTTGAAGGAGTTGAAGAAGTCCTTTGCACATAGTATATTCTTTGGTCATGAGGTAGGCTTTCCCATCAAGTTGAAATAGAAGAGAATGTAGAGTTGAAACCAAATGGTCGAGGAAAGAGTTTACAAGTGTTTTTGGTAGATAAGTTTTTGGAATAAGTATAACTCCTATTTTTCTAAGGGTTTTGTCCAATCCTAGGGTTTACAAATCCTACAGGCAACACAATGCTCTGATACCATCTGTAGGGGTCCCAACCTGATAAGGTAGAGTCCTCCTGTGTTTTACAATGCTAGTCCCTGGATCAATAGCTAGCATCCACAGTTAAGATGTAATATCAAGATACAAAGGTCATAATATAACTTTATAACCAGGAATAACATAAGTATATTACATCATTCATAGCTCAGTGGGCTATTACATTACATTGCAGCGGAATAAATATAGTCATGGGTCCTTCATCTTCAAAGTGCCACAGGCAGATGTTGGTTGTAGACTTTGTAATCCTAATCAAACAATCTTCACTAAAATCAATCAAACCTGCAACATACAAGTTACAGCCACAAAGGGTCAATACATTTGAATTGTATTGGCAAGTGATACTATATTTGTATAGTGGAGTCTATCATCTATATGCATTTGGCTAAGTGGAGTTGAGGCTTGCATTGCTCAAAATATATTTTTCTTATCATTTTGAAAATACTAAGTTTTTGCTTGACAAAATCATTCTCCTCAATCAAAGATTTCAAGATCCTTGTACCAAGCCATCTCTCCATCAATGATTGAAGAATTCAAACAACCCTTGTTCAAACCACAAGTTTTAATTTAGAAATTTGAATGATGAGATTCTTGATTGCTTCCATGTCTTGATGCTCAAATTGTCCTTTACCAGGGACATGGCTAAGTACTTAGGTTTTACACTCTGCAGAGGTGGTGCACTTTACCCACAAGACTTGGTTTCCCAAGACAAGATCTTTCAAGCTTTCCTTAGACCAAAATGGACGCTCCAACCTATCAAACACTACCACCCACTGTCCATTTGGCTAAGTTCTTGCAACCTATATGATCATGGCAGAGCCCATATTGCCAAGTGGTTGCACTTGAAGCTTCTCAACATTTGACATCTCAAATCCTTTGTTTCCTGGTGGCCATACACAAGTGAGATACACAAGGTTCCTGGCCTTGTGTAACCACTCAACATAACCCAATCCTTCCATTCCACCCAGGTGATTCATTAACTTAGTTGTTTTATTAAACAAAACATAAGTCCTCAGACTTAGAACATTTTTCCATAGTGTGAATATATTTTCCACCCATGTTTTCTATTAGCTAGGCTAAGCTTGATAGTAGTAGGAATCTTAACTTAGGAAAATCCTACTAAGGATACATTACTATGTTTTCCTATAGCAAGATCTATACTTAGCAAAATCCATGCAAGTTTTACTTAACAAAATCACTAATGCATAGTGAAAGTAATAGGACAAAAAGTATGAAGCATCACTTGCCTTTTTGGTAGAGTATAGGTTCACTTCTTGATCTTTGCAACAATCACACTCTTCAAGTCACTACAATCCATCCAGCAAGGCACAAACTCAATCTACCAATCAAGCAAAACAACACACATAAATAACAAAGTCAAAGAAATGCATGCAAGCATGCCAAGCTTGTTTTGTTTGAAAAGGTGGTCCCTAGTGGGTCATAGTCATTTGGGTACATCTAATGGTCATTTCCTAAAGTGGCCAAGTCATTTGCAAAAGGTTTCACTTTAAAACCATTTTCAAAACAAAGTGTTATTTTATGTGGTGTAGAAATATTTTTACTAAGCCATTTTCCCATAGGGTTCACCAAATGAGTTGCTATTGCAAAACTTGGTGTTTTTGGGTCAGTAGGTTTGGTCCAAACCATCTACTCAAGGTTTTCTTTCCATAAACATTTTCATAATAAAAACTATTCTTTTTATTTGGCTAGAAAATGACTAAGTCAAGTAATCTAACCTAAATTTCACAAAAATTAATTCTAACACCAAGGGTTGATTCCTAGGGTCAGTAGGGTCACATTAAACCAATTGGCAAAGGTTTGATCTCAAAATTCATTTTTAAATGATTTTTCTAATGTTAGCAAGCACACAAAAGAATCTGCAAAATCAAACAATTTATCAAATACTATTTGCTAAACTAAGGGTAGGGTTGACTAGGGCTTGTTCTCCTGAATCTTTTGATATAAAATTTGTCAAATTTGGACGTATGGATCAAAAGATATAAGGGTTTGAAAATGGCATTTAAATCTGTTTTCAAAATCTGTTTTATAACATCTCTGCCACGGTTCCGATTCCCATTGGTTCATACCGTTCAGTGTGGATAGCTGGTGTGGGTCGACGATTCACATAAAACGGACGGTGTGGATTCATCAAGGCTTGAGCTAGGCCGAGGCTTATTTGGCGTGGTGGCTCGGCTAGGCTCGTTCTAATCGTAAAGGCGTCAAGTGAGATCGAAGGGTGGGAACAGAGGGTGCTGGCTCACCGGTGGCTCAGTCACCGGCGATGATGAGGACGGCGACGCCGGATGTGTTCGAGGGCGTTACGCTCGTGGTTCGAAGACGTTGGAGACGGAGACGATGCGAAGTTCAGGCAAGGCCGATGGCGTTGGAGCGGTCCGCTTGCTTCTGGAATGGTTCCTAGGCGGCGGCCGAGTCGCTGGCGTCGCTGCAGATGTTGTCGTCGGAGGTGAGGTTTGAGGGCGTCGAGGCAAACAACCAGGCGGTTAGCTGCGTCTGATCGAGGGTCACATTAGTGTCACGGATAGGTCTTGGGGCGATCAGACTCACCGGAAATCTCGTCGGAGAAGGAACGGACGGCTATCGAAGCTTCGTCAAAAGCCGACGCCAGCCATGTAAGCTGTTATTCTGAAAGGTTCTGTGGATTGCTGAGAACGGCTCGAGGAGGCGTGATAGGGCGTGTTGGCGGAATCGGTGAGGAGGGTCGGAGACAGAGGAGGTCTTGGCAAAATTCTCCTACTGGGGCGTGTCGAGGAGGAGCGTCTGGGGAAACAGAAGAGGGAGGTGGCGATTTAAGGTGCTTGATCGTGAGGAATTAACTAGGCGTTATATGAATCAAGCCGAGACTTTATGTGCAACTGAGGAGAGGAGAAGAACCAGTCCATGGAGGTGGGGGGGAAGAAGAGTGGTGGTGGGGTCCTTTGATCGGTGGGGAAAAGAAAATGAGGGGTCCACTTGTCAGAGACTTGCGGGTTGTTTCAGTTGGTGAAGAAAACGGTTCGGGGTGGGCTAGATGGGTTGTTTGGGCCGGGGTAGTGGGTCGGGTCTGTTTTCTTTTTTTTTTCTGTCTGATTCCTTTTTCTTTTTCTAATTCTATTTACTGATTTGGATTTCAAACAACAATTCAATCAATCCTAATAAATTCATACAAACACCACATTTAAATTCTTTGAACTTGGTTCTGTTTAACAACATAAACTAACATTCCAAAATAAATAATATTTTTATTCCTTTTTAGGATCTATTTAATATAAAATAGACCATAGTTATTTAATCAATTATGGTATGATTTATTAATAAATCTCCATTTAAAGTCCAAAATATTTCTCCAAATCAAATCAGTAGGTATTAATTGAAAATAAAGAATACTTAAAATACTTGTTTAAATAAAATAACATTTTATTATAGGGTCCATTAATAATTAAATAAAATGGCCTTAGTTATTAAATCAAATAGGGTTTGATTTTATTAATAAAATCTTTATTTGAAACCTAAATATTTTCAAGATCAAATTAGTAGGTTTAATTTGGGAAACATATAATATTTGGAAATTTGTTTTAAAACAAAATAACCTTTTATTTTAGTATCCATTATTAATTATTATAATAGACTTTCATTATTAAATTCAATAGGATTTGTTTTATTGAGATATTTATTTTGAAATCTAAAACAAAGCCAAAACACTTTAGTAGGTTTTATTAGAGAATATAAAATACTTGGAAAACCTATTTTAAACAATTTTAATAAGTCTTGATGTTTTAATTAAAATGGTAAAACCATTTTTATCAAATAAAGTTGGATATTAAATCCTTATTATTTTATTTAAATAATCCTTTATTATTTTAAATAAACCTTTATTATTCTGTTTAAAATAAAATGTTTTATTTTCCAAAGCTTGTCCAAGTTTTATTTTGGTTTTATAAAATAACCCTTATTTGTAAATCCATCTTTTCTTTTGAATATCAAATCCTTTTCTTAAAAGATCCAAAATAGTAATTCCAAAACATTTTAATTTCCTTTATTAAATGTTTATCCTTAAGAATACCTTTATGATTTTATTTAATTCAAATGGGTTTGAAGTTCCAATTGAGTTCAAAAAGTTTCTTCTGGCTCTAAAATTCAAACAAAGTTTTATTTTATTAATTTATTTTCACATTACAAGATTTGGAAAATCTTGGGATGTGACAAATAGACTTTTTGTACCTAAGCTAAACCTACCCTAGTCACTGACTAGTGGGGTCACATGCCACATGTGCATGGACCGGTCAACAAACGGAGGCATGATGCCACGATGACATCATCACGAACCCAAAATCCTTTTTACACACTTAGCTAATCTAACTAGAGACACAAACAGGTGGGGCCATGGCCACATCAACTGCCACATGTGCACCCCGGATCCTCACCGGAGTTGTACCGGAGACGGTGGCAGAGAGGGTTCTGGGAGATGCTGATAGAGGGTTTCGACTCAGGGGAGTTTGCGGAACCTAATAGTGACAGCGCCGCGCCTTAAAGGTCATCGGAACAGGAAGTCCGGCGATGACGAGCGACAGAGCACACAGATACACGGTGAGCGCTTGATCTAGGAAGTGAATAAAATCTTGGAGAGCCTCGGGAGGATCAGGGACTCACCATAGTGCTCATAGTGGGTTCAGCGAGGTCGAGGAAGGCCTGAAGACGGCGAATCGACGATGGTCGGACTTCGGAAGGACGAGACCGTGAGCTCGATTAAGGGCGTGCACGACCGATTCCTTCCACGAGATGAACCAGCGCGGCATGACGGATCCAACAATGAGCTTGATAGGGCAAGGGGAGCTTTAGAGCAACGGCGACAAATGTCTCCGACGAGCTAGGTTTCGTCATCTGAGAGGAGACATAGAGGAAGAGGAAGAAATGGGGATAGGTATGAGGCAGGGTGTCGCGGTGTCCTTCTTATCCTTCTCTGGGACGGCGACGGGCATCTCGACGCACGGCTGATGACGATGACGGCATCGGGCGGCGGCGGACTCCTCCAGCGAGCTGCTTGTGACGCACAAGGAAGATGATGGTGGACTTTTTGTGGAAAACCCCCTAGCAATTCTTTACTCTCCACCCGCAGTCCTACACCTGGTCCCACTCGTCAGTCACTGCGTGGATGAGTTAGGTCCGCTATAGGGACGAAGAGGGTTGTACATGAGTGGTAGATAGTGGTGAGGAGAAATGGGCTGAGGCCTGGTTTCGTTTTTCTTTTTAATTACACATTTTCTATTTCCTGTTTTCATTTCTAAACTTATATTTACACAATTGTTTGCAAATTTCTTTATAGAAATTATTTGATAAATAGCTGCAACACTAATGAAGTGTATTTAGATTCATTTTGTGTATTTTTATTATATATACATACCTTTCTATAACATTGTTTTCACTTTTATTTGGAGTAATGAAGTTTTAAAATGTTTAATAATATTCATAGGGTTCATTTATATGTATTTAATCACATAGTATAGTATAGGGTGGTTTATAATTATTGGATCCCCACTTATTCCATGCTCATATGGAATGAGTGGTTAAAGAAATGGATCAAAGAATTTGCCTAATGAAGATATATAGAATATTTATGAGATGTTGATGAGAAAACTCATTAATAAGTTTAGGTTTCTGAATTGTAATTACTTACCCTAGGGTTTAGGGTACTTAATATATTTATATTCTTTTGTTAATGTGAGTAAAGATTTAATGGCTAAACATATTGTTTTTATGTTTGTGATCTTTAATGATATCACCCTTTGAAATAGAAAGTTATTATCTTGAATGTCTGATGGAAAAGAATTGATAAAGATAACTCCTAAGCACATATGGTTATGATAATTGGAAATGAGAAAGATGTGCTTAAGTGATTTTCTATACGAAAATATTCCTATAAGCATTATGGAATTAAAATGATTTATCCAACAGATGAGATGGATGTTAAGCTTGATTATAGATTTAGGGTTTAGTGTTTACCAAGGATTCCTATCTTCCATAATTCACAATCTGGGACTTCTAATTAAGGAATTCCTTTCCTAGATATACTACTCCTTCCTATCCATCATCATGTGTTACCATGATGAGCTTTACTTCACAAGAATATTCTTATCCACCTTTTATTCTTCTTAATCCATTTATAATTCCAATGAGCTTGACAATGAAGATTTTCATAATCTTTTCATATCTATACTTGGTTATATCAACTACTCTATTGCTGATAACCTCCAATCCAACAAGTAGTTACTTCTAACTCCATTCATACTCTTCCTTAATCATCCATAACTATCATTACTCCAATAGATGAATGTATCAAACTTTACTTCACCTCAAGTGTTTAGTATTTCCCAAGAGGAAACTACTACTTCTATAATCTAATGTTTCTCTAGCATCATCTTAATCATACTATCTTGTCTCTACTTAACTCCAGTACCTAATATTCCAACCTCACATTATGTTAATGTGACTTGTAATGACTAATCTAGGATAATATATCTAGACTAGGGTTTAATCATGTTCTATCCACCAATGTCACTTATAAATGATATAATCATTCAATCTTGGCGACTAAAGCATGATCATTATAATCCTTTGAGCATTTATGGTTTAGGTTTCCAGTTGGATAATAAAGGCCTTCATCAATACAACACTATAGTTGTATTATAATTATCTTCTCAGTGTATCTATCTTACTAAGAGAGATTATTCATTTACTATTCCTACTTTATTTAATAGGATTACTCATGGTAAATTATCTTCAGAATTCATTCTTGTAATGTCTTTGTTACCATATTGATTTGATTTCCTCCAATCACTCCCATCATATAGATGATATCGAAAACTAGCATTACTATTTACCTCTTCTTACTTCTTTCTTTATAGGCCTTAAGTGAATGCTATAATAAGGACAAGAGTTGATAGGTCAAGAATTGATAGGTTAAGAATTGGTGAATGAATAGTTGATTACCCAACATTGATGAACAACAAATATATAAGGATAGGATTCAATAGAGATGCTAAAGATTAATATGGGAAGAAAGATATATGGTGAATGGTCTTTGAATTGCTTTCCTTCCTACTCAATACAACTAAAGAGTTAGGGTTAAGTAGTACCATGATACTCATGGTATAAGTAGATGAGATTAAGATAGATCAAGAATTAGTTGTTACATTCTTATTACTTAATTTATATTTATAACTTGGTATTCATGGGTTGTGTAATGAATACTAGGATGTGATCACTTAAAGATTAACATCAAACATAAAGTAATATGTGGTGGTTTTATTTTATTACATTTGGTCTACCCTTGGATCAAATTATGCTTACCCAAAAATAAGGTTTTAGCAAAGGTCATATTAAAACTTATCGCAGTCAACTTGATGATCTACTTCAATTCCATCAAGTTGAGATAAGCTTCAATCACTTTGGCAGGTTTTATTCAAAAGCGCGAAAATTATTCGGATTTTCTATGCATGAATGCAATGCACACATCTGGGTTCAGCTTATTTCTAAGCTCTAATGTTGGGATGTTACAATCAAACCTTCAATTCACCATGATTTTGGTAGCAACGTCTCTATATGGTTCTCAATATGACAATATACTGCTGCACAACATGGATTTAAATGAAAAATAGGTCATCTATAACTACTCCTCAGTTTTGCATCTGAGATATGTCCAATCTTGTTCAAACTATAAGAAATCAATCATTCTAAGCTTCATTGATAGTATATGTTGATCCCTGCATTAAAAACATCTAATTTGGGACAACTAACAACAAAATAGACATGATTTCCTATTAATTGCTTCATCCTAACAACTAATTCTTCTAACATCATGAATATTTTGGTTGAACAGCTCTGAAACCATGGATATCGACCTAAATGCAGAACCAGATCAATAAATAGAAGAAGACCATGTTGATGGTTCACACACAAATGCTATCGTGCAAGTTGTAAACGAAGGTATGATGATTATATGCAATCAACTTATCCAGCGGTATTTAAACATAAGTTATCCATGCTTGCATACATAGGTTATTAACTAGCTAGAACATAAGTTATCCATGCTTGCATGCGGAGGTTATGAACTAGCTAGAACATAAGTTATCCATGCTTGCATGCCGAAGTTATACATGCTTACAAAGCAGAAGTTATCAACTAGCTAGAACAGAAGTTATCCATGCTTACATGCATAAGTTATCAACTAGCTAGAACAGAAGTTATCCACTAGCTAGAGCTACAGTTATATGCAGAAGTTATCAACTAGCTAAAACAGAACTTATCCATCCTTAAATGCAGAAGTTATCCACTATCTAAAACTACAGTTAAATATGCTTACATGCTATAAAAGTTATCGAGAAACACGAGTAGACGTTATCACTAGATAAAAATGTAGTTATCCATGAACATAAGTACAAAAGTTATCCACTAGCTAAAGCTACAGTTATCCATACCTGTATGCAGAAGATATCCATAAATATGAGTAGAATTTATCCATGCTTATATGCAGAAAATTAGAACAATTATCACACTAGCTAAAACTATAGTTATACATCTTACATGCTAGAAAAGTTGTCCAGAAACATGGGTAGAAGTTATCACTAGCAAAAAATGCAGTTATCCAAGAACATAAGTACAAGTTATGCACTAGTGAAAGCTACAATTATCCATGCATATATGCAGAAGTTATCCATGTAAATCATTGCAAAAAACACATGACATGATTACAAAAATACTTGCTAGTACAAAAAGTTACCCACCTATTATAACTATGGTTATCCATGACTTCTCATTGTATATACCCATTCTTGCAAAAAAACAGAAATGATAACTTGTGTTTATTTGCATAACAGGTGATGTCCAAATTGAAGAACATACTAACAATGACTCTATGTATACTATAGTTGAACAAGCTACACAATAAACAACAACGGGTGACACAATCGAAGAAACAACAGTACACACAGCAGATTCAAATGAGGATGGGGAGAATAATGCACACAATAATGATGCAAGAGATGAAGTATATTCCACACCACAACCACCAACAAATGGAATGCGCTTTGACAGTTTTGAATCAGCTAGAGAACACTACGATGTGTATTCACAATGGAAGGGTTTTGGAATAAGGATAGATTGGTCAAGAAAAGACGTAAGAAATGAGCTAAACAAGGCGTATCTTGTGTGCACAAAAGCTGGTAAACCTCACTAAGAAAAGGAAGACACCCAGAACTCAAAATCATGTGTCAAGAAGAGGAAAAAAATACACATCCAAGGACTAGGTGCACAACACACTTGTATGTAAAGAGAAAGGATGCATGGTGGTATGTTCTGTAGGGGTTTGTAGCATGGAAAACAAAAAATTTCTACCGCATACAAACAAACAAGCCAAGATCTATCTACTAGATTGTAGCAACGAGTCGATAGAATAACTCACCCTCGAAGATTCCAAAGTGTTTAACGAGAGCGGATTCTCGTGGGTGATGAAGTCGTACTCTTGCCGATCTCAAGATCGTGTAGATGATCCTTCCGGTGCTCCGTTCCGGCAGCACTTCCGCAGTCGGTCACACGTTCGGTACTCGACGAAGACCTTCCTCTCCTTATTCTGATGAGCGGAGGTTGTAGAACTCTCCTCGATTCGACAACTGACACGGCGTGGTACGGAAGTAGAGGGAGATCTCCTGAGGCTTTGCCTTAAGCGGGCGAGTATGGTGGACTATGAGAGAGGACTTGGCGATCTAGGGTTTAGACACACCAAGGGAGAGGGCTAGGCCGTGGCTGGGGCGGAAAGCCCCAAGTCGTGGCTAGGGTTTTCCCTAGGCGGCAGGCTGCCGGGAGGGCGGCTAGGGCTAGGGTTTTGGGTGGTGGAGGTGTAGGTCTAGAGGGGCAGCCCTGCCCCTCCTTTTATAGGTGGGAGGGCGCCGGCCAGGGGAGGGGAGTCCTCCCCCAAGTTGGCCTCCAAGGCCGGCGGGTGGAGGGAGAGGAACTCCTCCCCAAGTAGGTTTCCTACTCTCCCTCCACCAAGCAAACTTGTCGTTTGACTTTTCAAATTGGCGTTTGACTTTTCAAACTAGGATTTGATATATCCCTTTATTTTGCTCAGCGATGACACCTAGTACATGATGCAACCATTCCAACTTGTTATGACACATTCATGTACCCTTCCCCTCTGGAGTGCCGGACCTTCCGGAACCTTCTTGAACATTCCCGATGAAAGCACCGGAATCATTCTCCAACCCCGAAACATGACTTTACTTATATGAGTCTTATTCTCCGGACCATTCCGGATCTCCTCGTGATATCCCGGATCCCATCCGAGACTCCGAACAACATTTGGTCTCTTACTCATCATTCCATAACTACTCAAAAACATCAAATCCTTAAGAGTGTCTCCCTACGGTTCGTGAATTATGCGGACATGATCGAGACACTTCTCCGAACAATAACTAATAGAGGAATCTGGAAATTCATATGGCTCCCACATATTTCTACGATTACTTTGCGATCGAATGAACCACTTACATACGATACCAATTTCCCTTTGTCTCACGTACTTATCCGAGGTTTTGATCGTCGGTATCTCTGCATACCTAGTTCAACCTCGTTACTGATAAGTATTCTTTTCTCATTCTCGTGATATGTGATACCTTGTGAACCATTCACATGCTTGCAAGCCAATTGGATTACATTCCACCGAGAGGGCCCAGAGTATATCTATCCGTCATATGGATGGACAAATCCCACTCTCGATCCATGTGTCTCAACCCATACTTTCCGAACACTCAATGCCACCTTTATAGCAACCTAGTTACGGTGTGGTGTTTGATGTCATCAAAGCATCCTTCCGGTGATGGTGATAAACATGATCTCATGGTCGAAGGAATTAGGTTACTATGTATCAGAAAGCATATAACAATTGAACTATTAAAATGACTTGATCTTTATGCTACGCTCATCTATAGGAGTATGTCCATTATACCATTCTCCTAACGATATGATCTTGTTGTTAATAACATCTCAATGTTCATGATAGGAAAACCACAATCATTTATTAACCAACAAGCTAGTATTATGAAGAGGCTTTACTAGGGACTCATATTTAGTTTACAAATCACACAAGTATTAATGTTTCCTTGTTAATACTATTATAGCATGAATGTAAACATTTATCATAAACAGAAAGATATAATAATAACTACATTTATTATTGCCTCTAGGGCATATCTCCAACAGTCTCCCACTTGCACTAGAGTCAACTAATCTAGATTACATGGTAATATACCGAACACCCATGGCAGTTTGGTGTTGGTCATGTTTTGCCCTCGGGAGAGGTTTAGTCAACGGATCCGCCACATTTAGATATGTGTGTACTTTGCAAATCTTTATGTCACCATCTTGGACATGTTCTCGAATAGCGTGAAAACATAGCTTGATGTGCTTCAGCTTCTTGTGTGACATTGGTTCTTGCGCATTGGCTATGGCACCCATGTTATCACAGTAGATAGACATTGGGTCCAGTGCACTTGGAACCACACCGAGCTCTGTAATGAACTCCTAAATCCATATCGCTTCTTGTGAAGCCTCCGAAGCAGCCATGTATTCCGATTCAGTTGAAGATCTCGCCACAACGCTTTGCTTTGCACTCCTCCAGCTAACTGCTACACCATTCAAAATAAATACGTATCCAGATTGTGATTTAGAATCATCCGGATTGGTGTGCCAACTAGCATCGGTGTAACCATTAACAACGAGCTATTCATCACCTCCATAAGAAAGAACCATATCCTTAGTTCTTCTCAAGTACTTAAGGATGTTTTTGACCACTGTCCAATGATCCACTCCTGGATCACTCTGATATCTTCTAGTCAAACTAACAACATATGCAATGTCGGGTCTAGTACATAGCATGGCATACATTAGAGATCCTATGGCTGAGGCATAGGGAGTCTTACTCATCCTTTCTCTATCTTCTGCCTATTGGGCCACGCAGAGATAAAACAAGACTTTTTCCTCTAACGTGGTGATCCCAAGATCTAGCTGAGGTAGAAGGCCACGAGGTTTACCACTAGACGCGCGGTTGCGGATTACTGATGAAGCGTCGGTTGATGCAAGGTCACCTCACGATCCGATCGTCCTGGTGCTGATCGTACAACACCTCTGCTGGTATCCACACGTACAAGGAGGAGCACCGGCGGCGAACTGCTAGGTTCGTTACGGCGGCTGGACTGCTGTGGAGCTAGGGTTTCCAACACATGGAATTACCTAACCGAACAACGATTAACCTTTCTGTGTTACTGTGCTCCACTATATATAGGGAGTGAGCGTGGGCTCTGCTCGCGTGACCCATTCACTAAAGCCCATATAACATTAGTCACCGTGAGTCCAACTCACTAACTCAGTCCTAATCCGGTTTAGGTCCAACCCAACCAGATTATATGATTCGGATCTAATCCGAACCTGCTCCCGCTCTTAAGTGTGTGACCCTTGAGCTCATGGTTACATGGACACGATTTGAGTCCAACTCACAATCGATCAATCGCATCGGCTCCTAGCGTAACTGCCGATTCCCAAGTACCAAAGAGTCATGACGACTTGCCTTTCCAATGCGACTTACGTCTGAGTCCCTTTTGCCTCACGATATACCTTGTCAGACTATAGGCGAATATATGTCATCCCTTAAATAGTCCGACTCTCTTCTCGATCCGAGATAAGTGATTCACCCGACTAACTCTTAGCCGATCGCCTCGGTTAACACTTAACCGAGTCGTGCATGGCCATGCTTTCGAATCATATCTCACGAGAGGGCCGGAATATCTCTCCGAGTGGAGGGCAAAATCCCATCTTGGTTATTCACATCACGCAGCTTGATTCTCGATCGAACCGCCTTTATAACGCCCGATTCACGGATCAGCGTTTGAGAACCTAAGTCGGTGATCCTCAACTCGGACTATGCAACAACCTCAGTCTAAGGATTACATTGATTGAGATATACAAATGACATCTTAGTTCGTTGTACCTCAATATGGGTCAATCCGACTCGCTAAACTCTTTAGCCTAGTCATGTAAGTTGGAATAGCATCTCCATGCCCATGACAAGTGGAACCGAGTCATCAAGCCAACTTTCACATTGGTCTAAGTTGTGTGTCCAAAGACAACCTCGATGACCAAGGATATTTAGTACAAACAACATGAATGCATAGTTCCACAACTGAATCACATATTCAATGATACACATCGGATGTTTATACAAGGACTACTTAATAACTTTATGAATACAATGGGAAATATCATCATACATGATTGCCTCTAGGGCATATTCCCAATGATCTCCCACTTGCACTAGAGTCAATCTTCCGACATCACATGTCTAAGCATCTAATGCCCATGGCTCTCGTGCGCCTCATGCTTCGGTCAGTAACGGCTTTGTCAACGGATCCGCAATATTTGCATCCGTGTGTACTTTGCATAACTTGATATCACCACGATCCACGAATCGGCGAATCGTGGTACCGCATGAGTATGTGCTTGTTTTTACGGTGTTGTCTAGGTTCCTTGGCTTGTGCAATAGCACCATTGTTGTCACAATACACGTCCAACGGATTGGACGAGCCACGAACCACACCAAGATCCATGAGGAAATTCCTCATCCAAACAGCTTCCTTCTTTGCCTCCGAGGCGCAATATACTTAGCCTCATTGTGAAGCAGAATACGCCTCTTGCTTGGAACTTTTCCAGCTCACAGCACCTCCGTTTATAATAAACACGTATCCGGATTGCGAACGAGAATCATCAGAGTCGGTGAGATAACTTGCATCCGTGTAACCCTTTACACTAAGTTCATCTTCACCACCATAAACCAAGAACATATCCTTAGTCCTTCTCAAGTACTTTAGGATATTTTTAGCCGTTGTCCAGTGGATCTCTCCAGGATCAGCCTGGTATCTGCTCACAACACTTAGAGCATAGGAAACATCCGGCCTAGTACAAATCATGGCGTACATGATGGATCCAACTGCAGAAGCATATGGAATCGCACTCATCCTACTTCGCTCATCAGTTGTCGAAGGACACTGAGTCTTGCTAAGTTTTACACCATGGGACATCGGTAAGAACCCTTTCTTAGACGATTCCATGTTGAACTTCTTCAACACTTTGTCCAAATAAGTACTCTGACTCAATCCAATGAGCCTCCTTGATCTATCTCTATAGATCCGGATTCCGAGGATGTATGTTGCCTCACCCAAGTCTTTCATTGAGAAACTCCTTTCCAATGATTCCTTGGTTTCTTGCAACATCTGGACATCATTTCCAATCAGTAATATGTCATCCACATATAAGATTAGAAAATTTACTTTGTTCCCACTAAACTTCTTGTACAAACAATAAGCATGATCTCTCTTGATTAAGCCAAACGATTTGACTACCTCATCAAAGCGAATATTCCAACTCCGAGATGCTTGCTTCAACCCATAAATGGATTTACGAAGTTTGCATACCTTGTCGGCATTAGCGGATCGACAAAACCCTCGGGCTGTATCATATACCGTCCTCGGTTAAATTTCCGTTAAGGAAAGCCGTTTTGACATCCATCGCCATATCTCATAGTCGAAATAGGCGCTATAGCTAACATGATCCGAACTGATTTAAGCATCGCTACGGGCGAGAAGGTCGTCGTAATCAACTCCTTGAACTTGTCGGAACCCCTTCGTGACAAGGCGTGCTTTATAGATTGAAACATTTCCATCCATATCGGTTTTCTTCTTAAAGACCCATTTGCACTCGACGGGTCTTGCACCGTCGCGATCAACCAAGTTCCAAACTTGATTTTCATCCATGGACTTTATCTCGGATCTCATGGCTCCAAGCCATGACTGAATCGAATCCCACCATCGCTCGAATAATTTGCGGCTCATCAACATCAACGGTAACACATCACGAACATTTCGTAATCTTGCCGATCTTCGTAGTACAGGTGCTGCTGTCGGCTCAGCTGCCACGATCGGATCAACCTCCAAGGTTTTTGCCGATTCGCTATTAGCCGATTTGCTATTATCCGATTCCTCTCGAATTTCTTGAGTTGCACTGCTCCCACTTACTC
Source organism: Avena longiglumis (assembly GCA_030063025.1). Taxonomy (NCBI): domain Eukaryota; kingdom Viridiplantae; phylum Streptophyta; class Magnoliopsida; order Poales; family Poaceae; genus Avena; species Avena longiglumis. The sequence continues at coordinate 110,950,622 of CP125979.1, forward strand.
CCGGTGAGAAACTCTTTCTCAAGGAAGACACCGTTCGCGACAAACACTTTGCCCTCTTCTCGGTTGTAGAAGTAGTAACCCAAGGTTTCCCTCGGATACCCCACGAAAATACATTTATCCGACTTGGCGTAAGCTTGTCCGATTGAAGTCGCTGACAAAAGCTTCACAACCCCAAATCTTAAGAAAAGACAAACTCGGCTTTTGCTGTCCACATCTCATACGGTGTCTTCTCTACCGATTTTGATGGTACTTTGTTTAGTGTGAACGCATTGTTTCTAGACAATAACCCCAAAATGATAAAGGCAGATCTGTCCGACTCATCATTGATCGTACCATGTCTAACAAGGTCCGATTCCGCCTTTCCGAAAAACCGTTCCTTTGCGGCGTTCCTGGCGGAGTAAGTTGAGGAACTATTCCACAACTTTTCAAATGGTCATCAAACTCATGGCTCATGTACTCGCCTCCTCGGTCCGACCGAAGAAACTTTATTTTCTTGCCGAGTTGATTTTGTGCTTCATTCTGGAATTCTTTGAACTTTTCAAAGGCTTCCGACTTATGTTTCATCAAGTAGATATATCCATACCTACTCAAATCATCAGTGAAGGTAATGAAGTACTCATAACCACCCTCGGTCGTGCTCATTGGTCCACATACATCACTATGTACTAGTCCCAACAAGTCGGACGCCCTTTCGCAACTCTTTGCAAAAGGTGTCTTGGTCATTTTGCCGAGTAGGCAAGATTCGCATGTCTCGAATGACTCCAAGTCGAACGAAGTTAGGAGTCCATCATCATGGAGCTTCTTCATGCGTTTCCAACTTATATGACCAAGCCGACAGTGCCAAAAGTAAGTCATATTCAGATCATTTGGTTTCAACCTTTTAACATTTATGTTATAAACCGACTCACCATCAAGATTCAAAATAAATAACCCGTCCTAGACGGGTGCAAAGCCGTGAAACATATCATTCAAATACAAAGAACAACCATTATTCTTGATATTCGACTCATAGCCTTGCTTCATCAAACATGAAGCAGAAATAATGTTTCGATCGAAACCTTTGGAACATAATAACAATTATTTAGTTCCATAATGAATCCGGAAGGTAAATGAAGTTGCATCGTGCCGACTTCCAACGCAACTCTTGCTTTGTTGCCGACTCGAATATCAACCTCGCCTCGCCACGCCTCCTAGTTCTTACCGGTCCACGCAACGAGTTGCAGATGTGAATAACTTGACCGGTATCATATACCCAAGAACTATTAGGTGCATCGGAAGATATATGTCTATAACATTGCAAACAAGTGTACCTGAGTCGGAGGTCATACCTCCACTCTTGGTTTTGTCGGTCAAGTACTTGCTACAGTTCTTCTTCCAGTGGCCATCCGCCTTGCAGTAGAAGCAAGTGGATCCGGTGAAGGAGATGGCTTAGTCACGAGGCGCTTAGGACAGGTCCTGAGCCTGCTTTCCTCGACTTAGCCTTCTTCTTAGTCCAAGAACTCTTCTTGAACTTAGCCTTATTCTCGCACCATCAACACTTGGTGGTGCCCTTCTTGAGATCCGCCTCTGCGCTTGAGCATCCCATGCAATTCAGTGAGCTTCTTATCCATACCATGCATGTGGTAGTTGAAATGAACTGCCCATATGCACTAGGAAGAGAGTTCGAATTATATCCGTAGCGAACTCTTCTTATGGGGTAGCCAAGCCTCTCCAGACCGCACGTAACCAACCTTTTTGATCACATGCGGACTCGGTGGATCACCATCCTTAAGCTTGCAACTCAAAGCACGAGAGACTTGATACCTCTCGGTCTTACTTTGAGCACGGAACATACTTTTGAGGCTTTCGATCGTATCGTAGGCCTCAACATGCTCGAACTTTTGCAAGTCCGGTTCCATGTGAGCAAGCATAAGATAGCGATATCCGTGGACTCATCCTTAGCCCGACGGTAGGCATTGGTGGTTGCGACGTGCATTCTCATTCGCTCATCTGGAAGTGGGTTGTCTAGGACATGGTCCTTCTTTTCTTGTTTGAGAACAATTCTCGATTTCGATACCGGTTGGTAAAATTAGTGTCGTTCAGTTTATCTTTCTCAAGAATGGTTCTCAACATAAACCGGATATCCGAGAGTGACTGCTACTTGGTGCCATGATCTACAAATGTAAAATATGCAAAACACTTAAGACATGTATTCATAAAAGAGCAAGCATATTAAACATTTTAATATTTTATGCTCCCACTAGAACCAACACCCCTCCGATGGTTACTTAGTGATTCAGGATCCTAAATAAGCAAGTCGGCTAGTGAGCTTTAGCATCACCGCTAGACGCCAAGTGATCTAGGTAGACAACTCCTTGTCAATCGCATCTCATGCGACTCCTGTTGGACGGGTGGCATCACATGCCCCGGCTCCCATCCGACTTTTCCTCGAGTCCCACAACCGTTGTGATAGACCGTCTAGCTTACCGAGTGTTTCTGCAGTAAGAGTCCTACTCGAACCCACCTAGTCGGAAAGAATTGGCAGCACCTCAATTTTATGAGCCCACTACCAAAAATGTCCGACTTGTGATGGTGCAAACATCTTTGGGAAAACCGACTAGACCTTCTTTGAGGGATTATGTTTTACCGACTATCTAATAGAGGTAAAGCGAGACATAACAATAACACAAAATAAAGCAATTATAATGTGAAATGGTATGGCTCTCTTCATGGCGATCTCCATCTCCACAAAGCCTGTAATCCGACTCGTGCCAACTCTTGTCACTTGCCGTCTTACTCCATGTCGCCGACATGTATAACGCCTTGCATGCCTTCCGGGTTCTCAAACAGCTACACTAGCTTAGTAAAGTAAATTACATAGAGAATCCGACACGCAGGTCGTTATACAATAAAGTGACAGCACCTAGGCTCCAGCCGGCTGACAAAAACCGTGATTCACAGATCACGTATGGATTACACATACATCACATGCACATGAACCATACCATTCACAACTTCCTGCAAAACAAGTTATGCATAGATACAATATCTACGGCGTTGTGAAACTCAAGCGACATCTAAGGCCATTCTGATGGCCCAGCGGTCCCGCTAGCCGGATAGCGGCGATCGAAGGGCGCCATCAGTCTGAGCGCCCGACGATTTTTCCAAAAACATAGATCTCATCTACGATCCGAACATGGATTCCACCATCGTTCCGATTCGATCAAACTTTTGATCTTCGATCACCGCTGATTTACGTGTCACGGTCTACCCGATGGCGGAAGCCGACGGTAGGGTATGTCGTTCCACGACCTCGGCAAGATGATCACGGAAATCAGATCTACCATCCCGAGTATAGTTGATCCAATCAACTTCATACAAAACCGATCTATCTCATAGATCGACCACCAAAACACATAGATCTCATCTATAGCCTCGCATATCTCATATGCGATATCTCGAGCCTAAAACCGAAGCTATCGCTCGATACCCTTTGTTGGGCCGCGAGAGATAAAACAAGACTTTTCCTCTAACGTGGTGATCCCAAGATCTAGCCGAGGTAGAATGCCACGAGGTTTACCACTAGACGCCGTTGCGGATTACCGATGAAGCGCGTCGGTTGATGCGATCAGATCCTCACGATCCGATCGTCCCGGTGCGATCGTACATCACCTCTGCTGGTATCCACACGCATACAAGGAGGAGCACCGTGAATCGCTAGGTTCTGGCGTTACGGCGGACTCGTGGAGCTAGGGTTTCCAACACATGGAATTACCTAACCGAACAACGATTAACCTTTCTGGGTTACTATGCTCCACTATATATAGGGAGTGAACGTGGGCTCTGCTCGCGCGACCCATTCACTAAAGCCCATATAACATTAGTCACCGTGAGTCCAACTCACTAACTCAGTCCTAATCCGGTTTAGGTCCAACCCAACCAGATTATATGATTCGGATCTAATCCGAACCTGCTCCCGCTCTTAAGTGTGTGACCCCGCAGGCTCATGGTTACATGGACACGATTTGAGTCCAACTCACAATCGATCAATCGGCATCGGCTCCTAGCAGAACTTGCCGATTCCCAAGTACCAAAGAGTCATGACGACTTGCCTTTCCAATGCGACTACGTCTGAGTCCCTTTTGCCTCACGATATACCTTGTCAGACTATAGGCGAATATATGTCATCCCTTAAATAGTCCGACTCTCTTCTCGATCCGAGATAAGTGATTCACCCGACTAACTCTTAGCCGATCGCCTCGGTTAACACTTAACCGAGTCGTGCATGGCCATGCTTTCCGAATCATATCTCACGAGAGGGCCCAGAATATCTCTCCGAGTGGAGGGCAAAATCCCATCTTGGTTATTCACATCACGCAGCTTGATTCTCGATCGACCGAACCCCGCCTTTATAAGCGCGATTCTGGATCAGCGTTTGTGGAACCTAAGTCGGTGATCCTCAACTCGGACTATGCAACAACCTCAGGTCTAAGGATTACATTGATTGACATATACAAATGACATCTTAGTTCGTTGTACCTCAATATGGGTCAATCCGACTCGCTAAACTCTTTAGCCTAGTCTGTGTAAGTTGGAATAGCATCTCCATGCCCATGACAAGTGGAACCGAGTCATCAAGCCAACTTTCACATTGGTCTAAGTTGTGTGTCCAGCACAACCTCGATGACCAAGGATATTTAGTACAAACAACATGAATGCATAGTTCCACAACTGAATCACATATTCAATGATACACATCAGATGTTTATACAAGGACTACTTAATAACTTTATGAATACAATGGGAAATATCATCATACATGATTGCCTCTAGGGCATATTCCCAACACTGCCATTATCGGCCTTTGAGTTTTACTCAAGGTCGTATTGGGAAACATGGGCAAGAACCCTTTCTTGCTATCTTCCATTCCAAACCTCTTTAGAACTTTGTCCAAATATGTACTTTGTGACAATGATATTAGGCGTCTCGATCTATCTCTATAAATCTTTATGCCTAATATGTAAGCTGCTTCGCCAAGATCTTTCATTGAAAAACTATTATTCAAATATTCCTTGACACTGTTAAGAAGGTATACATCATTCCCAATCAACAATATGTCATCTACATATAGTATTAAGAATGCTACAAAGCTCCCACTCACTTTCTTGTAAATTCAAGCTTCTCCATAAGTTTGTATAAAACCAAAACTTTTGATTACCTTATCAAAACGTTGATTCCAACTTCGGGATGCTTGCTTCAATCCATATATGGACCGTTGAAGTTTGCATACCTTGTTAGCATCTTTAGGATCGAAAAAACCTTTGGGTTGCATCATATACAATTCTTCATCAATGTCTCCATTGAGGAACGCCGTTTTGACATCCATCTGCCATATCTCATAATCATAATATGCAGCGATTGCTAACATAATCCTCACAGATTTTAGCTTTGCTACAGGTGAGGAAGTCTCATCGTAGTCAACTCCTTGAATTTGTCGAAACCCTTTTTCTTCTTAAAAATCCATTTATTCTCGACAGCCTTCCGACCATCCGGTAAGTCCACCAAAGTCCATACTTGGTTTTCGTATATGGATCCAATCTCGGATTTCATGGCATCTTTCCATTTATTGGAATCTGGGCTCATCATCGCTTCCTCATATGTCGCAGGGTCATCGGTGTTGTCCACCAACATGACGCTCATAACGGGATCATACCAATCAGGAGTGGTACGAGTCCTCGTTGACCTACGAGGTTCTGTAGCAACTTCAACCGAATTTTCATGATCATCATCATTAGCTTCCTCTCTTGTTGGTGCAGGCACCACAGGAACTTCTTCCGGTGCTGCGCTACTCGCAAGTTCGAGAGAAGGTTCGACAACCTCGTCGAGTTCTACTTTCCTTCCAGTCACTTCTTTCGAGAGAAATTCTTTCTCTATAAAAGATCCATTCTTGGCAACGAAGATTTTGCCTTCGGATCTATGATAGAAGGTATACCCAATAGTTTCCTTCGGGTATCCTATGAAGACGCATTTTTCCGCTTTGGGTTCAAGCTTGTCTGGCTGTAACTTCTTTACATAGGCTTCGCAACCCCAAACTTTAAGGAACGACAATTTAGGTTTCTTCCCAAACCATAATTCATACGGTTTCGTTTCAACGGATTTAGATGGTGCCCTATTTAAAGTGAATGCGGCTGTTTCTAATGCATAACCCCAAAATGATAGCGGTAATCCTGTAAGTGACATCGTAGAACGAACCATATCTAAAAGAGTTCGATTACGACGTTCAGACACACCATTACGCTGTGGTGTTCCCGGCGGTGTCAATTGTGAAAGTATTCCACATTTCTTCAAATGCTCGCCAAACTCGTAACTTAGATATTCACCTCCACGATCAGTACACAGAAATTTAATCTTCTTGTTACGTTGATTCTCAACCGCACTTTGAAATTCCTTAAACTTCTCGAAAGTTTTGGACTTATGTTTCATGAAATAGATATACCCATATCTACTCAAGTCATCCGTGAAGGTAAGAACATAACGATAACCACCGCGCGATGCTACACTCATTGGACCACACACATCGGTATGTATGATTTCCAATAAGTCCGTAGCTCGCTCCATCATACCAGAAAATGGAGTCTTAGTCATTTTTCCCATCAGACATGCTTCGCATCTTTCAAGTGATTCAAAATCAAGTGATTCAAGAAGTCCATCGGAATGGAGTTTCTTCATACGCTTCACTATGATGTGACCAAGACGACAGTGCCACATATAGGTCGAGTTATCGCTCAATCAAACGTTTAGCTTCACTGTTATTAATATGTGTATTTGCACTATCGAGATTCAATAAGAATAGACCATCTATCAAAGGTGCATGTGCATAAAACATATTACTCATATAAATCGAACAACCATTATTCTCGGACTTAAACAAGTAACCGTCTCGCAATAAACAAGATCCCGATATAATGTTCATGCTCAACGCAGGCACCAAATAACAATTATTTAAGTATAAAACTAATCCCGATGGTAGATGAAGAGGTAGCGTGCCGACCGCGATCACATCAACCTCATAACTCTCAACTGCCGCATGAGTCTCAAAAATCAATTTGAGTTCACGGACAATATCATGTGGGTCTGAATTCTCAAACCTTTTCTGAAGCTCCGATTCCAAACCATACAAGATAGCACACTGCACTGTGGAGTACTGATTCTTCCGAGCGAGGTAAACGTTCTTTACTTCATCGGTAGCAGTAGCTGCAGGCGGGTCACCTAGCGGTGCATCCGGCACATAGGTCAAATTACCAGCATTGAGGACAATCCTCAAATTGCGGAACCAATCCCGCGAAGTTGCTTCCATTGTTTTTCAACTTTTCTTTCTCTGGAACGCATTAAAATTGATGGTAGGGGCCGCCATTGATCTAAACCATATTTGCAATAGTTTAGACTAAGTTTATGACAAATTGAGTTCTAATTAATAGTTAAATTAATCTAGGTGAACTCCCACTCAAAACAATATCCCTCGCATTGTTTTAGTGATCACATGAACCAAATCCACCACATCAAAACCGATCATCACGAGAGTTGATGTAGTTTCAATGGCGAACAATCGACATGTTCATCATATCTACTATATGATTCATGCTTTACCTTTCGGTGATCTGTGTTCCGAGACCATGTCTGTACATGCTAGGCTCGTCAATATCAAACCTTAGCTTCCGCATGAGAAAATCTGGCTTGCTCACGTTGTATACACTTGCAGAATCTAACACACCCGATCATCACGTGGTGCTTCGAAACAACAAGCTTTAGCAACGGTGCTTACTAAGGATGAAAACTTTAGAACTTGAAATTTATGTGCATGAGGGATCATCTTATAATTCTACCATCGTTAACTAAGAAATACAAGATGCATAAAGGATTAACATCACATGCAATTCATAATATGTGATATGATATGGCCTTTCTACTTTGTGCTTCCAATCTCCATCTTCAAGCACGAACATGATCTCCATCATCACCGGCATTGCATCAAGGTCAATGACGCCGCTCCATGGTTGTCGTCCACCAGCTTCAACTATTACAACTACTTTGAATAGACACGCGGGTCTTAACAAAATTAAAGACAACCATATGGCTCCTGCCGGTTGCCAACTTACAATAAGGAACATTGCATACATCAAATATAATCACAATCATGGCCATATCACATCATAGCACACCCCTGCAAAACAAAGTTAGACGCCTCTAATTTCTTTGCATATTTTACGTGGTTTGGGGCTTTCAATAAGTGTCGCTCTAACTTACGAACAAGAACCACAACGTTGATGTTTAAACTATCAAGTGCCCGTTGTAAATTGGATCTATACTATGATGGGAGAGACAGGCACCTGTAAAGCCACTTATGCAATACAAGTTGCATGTTGAGCGTGGAGCAAGTCTCATGAACGCTTTCATGTAAGGTTAGCCTGGGCCGCTTCATCCCATCATACCGCAAGATGCAAAATACACAAGAAGCAATTGATAATAAAAGCACCACCGCTCACAATGACCATTGTGTTCTACTCGTGCAACAGATCTACATATAGACACGGCTCTGATACCACTGTAGGGGTTCGTAGCATGGAAAACAAAAAAATTCTACCGCATACAAGCAAATAAGCCAAGATCTATCTACTAGATTGTAGCAACGAGTCAATAGAATAACTCACCCTCAAAGATTCCAAAGTGTTTAACGAGAGCGGATTCTCGTGGGTGATGTAGTCGTACTCTTGCCGATCTCAAGATCGTGTAGACGATCCTTCCGGCACTGCTCAAGGCAGTGCTTCAGCCGGGTCACTGCTCGGTACTCAACGAAGACCTTCCTCTCCCTTGTTCTAGCAGGCAGCAGAGGTTGTAGCACTCTCCTCCCGATTCCGGCAGCACGACGGCGTGGTACCGGAAATAGAGGGGAGATCTCGCAGGGCTTCGCCTTAAGCCGGAGCGAGTATGGTGTACTATGAGAGAGGCCTTGGCGATCTAGGGTTTAGAAACACCAAGGGGAGAGGGCTAGGCCGGCGGATAGGGCTTGGGAAAGCCCCAAGTCGACGGCTAGGGTTTTCCCTAGGGCGGCGGCGGCTGCAGGAGGGCCGGCGGCTAGGCTAGGGTTTTGGGTGGTGGAGGTGTAGGTCTAGAGGGGCAGCCCTGCCCCTCCTTTTATAGGTGGGAGGGCGCCGGCCAGGGGAGGGGAGTCCTCCCCCAAGTCGGCCTCCAAGTCCGGCGGGTGGAGGGAGAGGAACTCCTCCCCAAGTAGGTTTCCTACTCTCCCTCCACCAAGCAAACTTGCCGTTTGATTTTCCACATTGGCGTTTGACTTTTCAAACTAGGATTTGATATATCCCTTTATTTTTCTCAGCGAGGACACCTAGTACATGATGCAACCATTCCAACTTGTTATGACACATTCATGTACCCTTCCCCTCTGGAGTGCCGGACCTTCCGGAACCTTCTAGAACATTCCCGATGAAAACAATGGAATCATTCTCCAACCCCGAAACAGGACTTTACTTATACGAATCTTATTCTCCGTACCATTCCGGATCTCCTCGTGATATCCTGGATCCCATACGAGACTCCGAACAACATTCGGTATCTTACTCATCATTCCATAACTACTCAACAACATCGAATCCTTAAGTGTGTCTCCCTACAGTTCGTGAATTATGCGGACATGATCGAGACACTTCTCCGAACAATAACCAATAGAGGAATCTGGAAATTCATATGGCTCCCACATATTTCTACGATTACTTTGCGATCGAATGAACCACTTACATACGATACCAATTTCCCTTTGTCTCACGATAGTTTACTTATCCGAGGTTTTGATCGTCGGTATCTCTGCATACCTAGTTCAACCTCGTTACTGATAAGTACTCTTTTCTCGTTCCCGTGATATGTGATCCCTTGTGAACCAGTCACATGATTGCAAGCCAATTGGATGACATTCCACCGAGAGGGCCCAGAGTATATCTATCCGTCATATGGATGGACAAATCCCACTCTCGATCCATGTGTCTCAACCCATACTTTCCGAACACTCAATGCCACCTTTATAGCCACCTAGTTACGGTGTGGTGTTTGATGTCATCAAAGCAACCTTCCGGTGATGGTGATAAACATGATCTCATGGTCGAAGGAATTAGGTTACTATGTATCAGAAATCATATAGCAATTGAACTATTAAAATGACTTGATCTTTATGCTACGCTCATCTATAGGAGTATGTCCATCATACCATTCTCCTAACGATATGATCTTGTTGTTAATAACATCTCAATGTTCATGATAGGGAAACCACAATCATTTATTAACCAACAAGCTAGTATTATGAAGAGGCTTTACTAGGGAATCATATTTAGTTTACAAATCACACAAGTATTAATGTTTCCTTGTTAATACTATTATAGCATGAATGTAAACATTTATCATAAACACAAAGATATAATAATAACTACATTTATTATTGCCTCTAGGGCATATCTCCAACATGTTCAGCATTCATCGAATGACCATAACCATCCCCTGATAATAAAACCTTCATTAACAAGGTTCTTGCATTCGCACCGGAACATACCAGCAGAAAAAAGGTGTTCTTGCGAATGCTGCATGCATGCAAAATCGAAACATGCCGACAGATGCAACTGATGGCAAGTTTCTATGGCAGTCTGAATGATGTGCCATACATGGAAAAAGATGTGGCGAACCTAAGGGCTTCTTTTCGCAATGAAAACAATCACCACGACATGCAAGACACCTTGGCATACTTCTAAAAGATGAAGGAAGAAGATCCAGATTTCTTCTACAAATTTACACTTGATAAAGAGGACAGGGTTGAAAACCTGTTTTGGGTTGATGGGGCATCACGAAGAGCATACAAGTCTGGATACAACGATTGCATATCGTTCGACACTACCTACCTAACGAATCGGTATAAACTACCATGAGCTCCATTTATTGGGATAAACAACCATGGACTATCGGTTCAGTTTGGATGCGGGTTCATGCGTCAAGACCTCAAGGACAACTTTGTGTGTCTGTTTCAAATGTTCAAACTGGCAATGGAAGGCTTAGCACCAAAAAAATATAATAACAGATCAAGACGCTTCCATGGGTGGTGCTATAAGTGATGTTTTCCCAGATGCAACTCACAGGAATTGCAGATGGCACGTCATCCAGAATGCAACTGAGAAAATAGGGACATTCATAGCCAACCACCCAGAGTTGCTCGACGCTTTCAATGCATGTGTGAACAACAGCTTGTCACCAGAGGAATTTGAGGAGGCTTGGATGCATATGATAAATACTCATAATGTCTGTGACAATGTGGATCTGTTTTCACTGTGGGAACAAAGAAAGGTTTGGGTACCAGCGTACTTTATGCACGCCTTTTCCCATTCCTTCAGACCACACCAAGAATCGAAGGGTTCAACGCAGTGCTCAAGCGTTACGTCAAACCAAGCAACTCCATTTATGAGTTTGTACAACAGTACATGTCAGTATAAGAAAAGATTTACAATGTTGATCTAAAGGCAGAGTGTGATACAGCTTTGACAGACCCAGAGTGGTTGTGTGGAAGCATTATGGAGAGACAAATGGCAAAAGCATACACAAGGAAAATCTTCTTCAGGTTTCAGAGCGAAATGAGAAAGAGCATGTCATACCAATGCGACCACCTCAACGGATACCAGTTTGAACTGAGCATAACAGGGATACCGGTTCCACACTATGGTTACAAAATTTAAAGGGTATTCGCAAACTGGGAAGAAGGAACATATGAATGCAACTGCTGCAAATTCGATCGTGATTTTGATGTCAGGTCCACATTATAAAAGTGATGGCGCATATAAAAGTCCATCAAATCCCAGATATGTACATCCTGAAAAGGTGGGCATTGAACGCGGAAACTATCCTAGCTGAACCACATGACAAACATAAACAAGGAAAGAAACAGATGCCTGAAGACTCAAGAAATATGATGGTGTTTGCATCGTACAGACAAGAGTTTGCCAGAGCTGCAAAGATAGGAGTAAAGACAGATGATGGAAGAAAAATCATTAGGAAACACTTGAAGGAAATGAAACAATAGCTAGATGTGATAGCAAGAAGAGAAGAAGAAAAGAGAGGCCGAAAATGAAGCGATTACTATGCCATCATCTAGTGCTCCTAACGACGCAAGCGTGACACTTTTGACAACTGTCCCATCAAACAGGGCACAGTCAGCAAGCAACTATGCAGCACTTCAAACAACAAGCACATTGGGATCTCACATGTCATCAACAAAGCACATACAGAACCCAGAGAAGTCAGTAACAAAAGGGGTACCACGACAAATAGCAAACAAAAATCCACTAGACCTTGCTACAAAGAAATCAAAGAAATACAGCCGCTGCGGTGCAGAAGGTCACACCATCCGCAAATGCCGGGAAAAGTTGAAGCTCCTAGGATATCAAATCTAGAATGTTTATGTAACACAAAATGAAAACAATATATTTGTTGTTTTTATGCATGATAGTTCATGTTGTACATTCAGTGATTTTCATGTTATCCATGCATATGAGTACAAATTATCCACCAGATAACACATAAGTTATCCACACATATGAGTACAAGTTATCCATCACCTAACACAACACTTATCCATGCATAAAAAAATAAAGGTTATCCACTGGTTAAATCTACAGTTATCAATGCGTATATATAAAAGGTTACCAAACAAAAACATTAATATACTATTTAAAAACAGAAGTTATCCAGACATATGACTACAAGTTATCAACCAACAAACACAATAGTTATCCATGCATACAAGTAGAAGTTATCAGCTAAATAAAAACTATAGTTATCCATAATTATATGTTGAAATTATGCCTCAAAATAATTAATAGAAAAATTATCAAACAGAATTAACAGTAGAAAGAAAGCATAAAAACACTCATACATACGAAAAACACGTATAAGGTGTGTAACTTATGTAACACAATGTGGATAACTAACAGAAATATGACATGATAACAAACATTTAAGAGTGTGGATAACAAATATGTAAGAGTATGGATAAATTTGGGAAAATATACCACAGAACTTATTTTCTTCCAAAAGTGACCTCCAATTCAAAAGAACATTACGAGGATGGTTCAACCAAAAATAAGTCATCTTTTTCTTAATTCCCGGCATCATATCTTGAGAAATACAAGGAACAACGCTTTCATTCCACAATTCAAGGTTCTTGAGCATGAAGAACCCACATTCAATGCTGAAAAACAAAAAATAAACAGTGAATTAACAAATATAGTATCAATGATTATATAAAACCAAAATAAAATTGCATGCATACAAAACAAAACTAATATAATAACATAAAATAAATGATGCCACGATAACCGTAAAACTAACCTGTCAACTTGACTTGGAACATGGGACATGCATCAACTCAAAATCTTCAATCTGTCTTATAGAATCAGAATAATTGACGATGTACATTTTCTTTATTGCTTCCATTAGCTTGGTCGCATGTTAAATCATTTCTACATTAGCTTCACCACAGAGCGAGTCAAGAATTTCAAACCTTTTGGCAGGCATATTAATAGAAAGCATGTACCAATGGCCCAAATGGTCATTTTTAGTCCCTATCTCTTTAAGGACAGCAAAGCAAAGCTACAGAAAAAATGAACATAACATAAGTAAAGGCACGTGTAGAAAAACAGTGGTTACCCAGTCAGAAATGAAAGAGTTATCAACAAAACATATCATACACTATGCCTGAACTTATCAACTACATACAGTATAATAAAAACAATAAATAATCAAATTAGACTGTATACCATATGTTTGTGGCTCAGTTTATAGTTGTCATCTCTCCTGAACGACCTCCGAACAAGATTTGCAGTGAATCTTCCCTCCAACAGATATTTAGTAACGATCTAAGAAAAAATTATCTTGTTGTATGGGCAATTATCTTGTATTGCAGAAATAGCAAGATCACACATATTGTTAGAAAGCTCTCCATATGGCATCACACTTTCAGCAAAATCACTAGTTGTCACCCACATTGGATCAATGTTACAAATTGATGTGCTACAAAAAAATTAATGATTAGAATACAAGTTATCCACTATGAAAACCAGAAGTTATCACCAACAAACAGTACAAGAGTAATACAACTTATCAAACCAGTACAAAAAAAGTTCAAGTTATCCACTGAAATAACTAGAGTTATCAACCAAAACTAGTGCTGACCAACCAGTATTGTACAACTTATCATCGAGGTACAAATAAAAAGGTAAAGTTATCAACCCTAAACATTAAAAATAATCCACAATAAAAACCATAAAGTTCAGCAACTAGAAGTACAAAGTGATACACAAGTAGTAATACAGGTTAAAAAACAAGTAACAAAAAAAGTTCAAGTTATCCACTATTAAAACTAAGAGTTATCCACCAAAAATACTACAAGTGACCCACCAGGAATACTAACAACTTATCAACCATGTCGGGGGGATAACCCCCGGTAGGGTCAAGAGAGGAGAAACACAGCGTAGCTGGGTTGGCTCCGAGTAAAAAATGAACCAGACTGGGTAAGAACGGCCGGGAAAGATAAGCAAGAAAGCCGAGATACAAACTATCTCGGCTCGTATAGGACAAAGTTGTGACCCTTGCAGGTACAAACGAGCCGAGTCAACCAAGGAAGGGCCGAGTCAAGAAGGACGCGTGGCACCTTTCCCAGTAAGGTTCGGGAAGGACCATGGTAAAGCGTGGTCAAAAGAGAAGGGCGACGTCGGGATGACACAAAAGGAGCCGGGTGACGCCCAAAGGAAGCGCTGACGTACAAAGTAACTGCATGACGCTAAAAAGAACAAGAAGCAGTGTACCAGAGGATCGTTAGCTATCAAGCTTTATGGGCTGGGCCTATGGGCTTAAGGCAAGCCCATAACTCAGACCATATGGTAGGGACCAAGATCCAAACAGTAAACCCTAGAACCCAAAGGGGGTATTAGCTAGCTAGACCTGCCTATATAAGGGAGGGCATAGCAGTAGTAGAAGGAGGTTGGACAAGATAGAGAACAGGTGATGCGTACTCAAGCCAATACAGCTCAAGGAGCACTTGTAATCTTTGGGGTATCAATCAAATTTTCAAGTGTGGAAAGTTCTTCTTGCATGGCTCGACCGTGCACTCCCTCCTCGGTGACCACAAGCACCCATTCGGCCCCCAACTTAAGCCTACCCATGGCATCTGTCGTGCCACCACCACGATAGTTGGCGCCTACCGTGGGGAAGAAGCAGGTGCTTGATGGAGTCTTCATCCGGACGGGCAACATCATCGCCAAGACCGGCGAGCGCGTCTACTCCGGCCTCATCCAGAGGTTTGGAGCGCTCAACTTCGTCAGCGACAACGCGGGTTGCTTCGGGACCAAGCCGTTCCCTAGGGGCAGTCGCTTCATCAAGTTCGGCGAGCACCAGGTCTACGTTGCAGTGCACGTGGAGCGCGCATATCCTGAGCACGTCGTCCTGGCGCCGGATCCCCCAACGGCACCAGTCACTGGGAAACCTCTCCAACTCGTCTCCGTGGAGGTAATGATGACTGCCCCAAACCCCGTAGCTCCCCCAGTAATTCCAGTGGTAAATGAAAACACAGAAGGAGGAAATCATGAGGAAATGCCAAGGGCTGCAAGAACAATAAAGGCGCCGCTGGAGAAACCAGAGAACATAGCTAGGAGCAAAAGAGCTAAGGAGCTGCAAGAGGCGATAGACAAGTTCGTAGAGCCAGTGGCACAAGCAACTGACCCGGCGCGTGTGCAAGCCGAGTTGTAAGAAGCCAGGATAAAAGTCTTGGAGAAAGCAAAGGAGATAGCACAATTACAGCAGGATGTGGATATCACTATCCGAGAGCTTAACTCGGCAAATCGAGTCAAGGGCTCAAAAACCCGGCTTGATGCAACAAGATTAAGAGGAAGGAACCTCAACGAATAACTAGAAGATGCGACATCAAAGATAACACTAGAGAACAGCAATGAGACGACCATGCGTCCAACGTACAACACAACAAGACTAATCTGAAATGAGCAAAGATCGCGAATTACCCCACTTGGAGGGGGAGCAAAGAAAAGGCAGCAGGAACGAGTCAATGAGTTAGTAAAAGCAGCCAGCATCCTGAATGAGGCATATTACAGAGCAAATCCGGGTATAGCAGGGAGATCACAGCTGGTTCACTCGGCAACTCCTATTCCGGCAAGATCGGCTGGGCACACGGCATCCTCACCCAGAGCAGCACCGAGGCCGAGAAAAGAAAAAGTGTGGATTCTGGAAGAATCAAGCAAATGGTTGCCTATGATCCAGCAGTAGTTCAAGGAAACCCCGGTGCATCCGCAAGGGGAAAAAAGAAATAATCCCCGAGAAAATGAAAACCAGGAAAAAATTGGACAGAGAAATGATAACGGAGGGCAAAATTTTGCTCCTCATACTCGGCGCACAACTCATTCGGTAGGAGGAGGAAATCCAGCTCCGAATAACGCACCAGCTCAGCCGGAAAGAAGACAGCAGAGCGCGGGAAAAGCAGTTCAACAACCAGCTGACCCGAACGCGAATAAATACAATGATGGTTACTCGGCTATGGTAAATGACGGGTATGAGCTGTCGGATCATGCATCAAGCAATGGGAGCGATATACGGAGGTAGGAACCTTCAGCCGGATGATGCCAGGCTAAAGCTTGACCACGTAAAAATGGCAGAGATAATTGAATCACAAGGTCCGCAGGGTCCACCATGTTTTGGCCCAAGGATCATGAAGGAGCCACCGGTGCCAAATTTCCAGCTGGCCAGAGGGACAACAACATATGATGGAAGCAAAAGCCAGAGGATTGGCTCATAGATTATGGGACCGCTGTGAAGATCACGCAGGGAAACTTGAGATGGGCAGTACATTACGTACCGCAGATGCTAGAAGGTCCAGCTCGGGTATGGTTGAACAATTTGCCACCCGGAAGCATCAACAGTTGGATTGATTTTCACGACGCCTTCGTGAGCAATTTCACGAGCACTTAGAATAGGCCGAATCCCCCACAACAACTAGCAATGTGCAAGCAAAAACCGAATGAGACAGACAGGGAGTTCCTCACAAGGTGGTGTACGATGCGTAACTCTTGTGAAGGGGTAATCGAGTCACAAGCAATCGCATGGTTTGCACAAGGATGTAGACATGGGAGTGTGCCGTGGCAAAGGTTACAAAGAGATATGCCGGCAAGCCTAGCAGAGACGATAAGAATCGTCGACTCGTACGCGTTAGGAGATCCGACTCAGCCCCTGCTCATGTCGGCAGACGGGATGACTGAGACTCAGATCTATGACGCTGCCGGGTCGCAAAGGCGCCAGGAGAGATCTGAATACATAAGCAAGAGAAGAGATGAAAGGCTAGATTACAGGCATGGTTCGGCTCAGGTTGCAGCAGTGAGTCAGGATCATCCGGATGCTGGAAGCAGTCAGCGTCAAAGGACAAATGGTCAACAACAATGGGTGCAAAAGAATGACGGCAAAAGGCCATACGATCGAGGAAAGCGATGTGGACCGACAAAAATACACCTATGAGATGATGCTGGATCAGCCGTGTAAGTTTCACACGCCAAGTCCGAGTAAGCCGGCAAATCACTCAACAAGGCAATGCACTTGGTTTCAGAAAGGAGATAGAGTGGACTCGCCGAATAAGCAGCTTCCACCACCTTCCCCTCCACCACTTACAGGAGGAAATGATCAAGCAGTAGGAGAGCAATGATATGAAAGCAAAAATGAGGTATCAGAATCAAGAAAGAAGAGAAGTTGTGCACCAAGTGCACAATCCAAGAGGTGACGATGCCCATGTCGGCCACGGAATCAGAAATGAGTACAGAGAACATCACTAGAGCTATGTTGTCTTTGTCACAGAGCCAAATGACAAGAAGAGCCAGCAACGACGAATGATGGAAGTGAATGCCATGATGCCGACAATTCCCAAATACATGCATTGGTCTGAGCAAGAAATAACTTGGAGCATAAAGGATCACCCCAAAATCATGCCAACCCCTGGAGGATACGCTCTGGTTCTGGATCCAACGTTCATGGGCCCAGATATCAACGTGAAATTTTCAAAGGTGTTAATCGATGATGGAAGTAGCATCAACATCATGTACAAGGATACTATGCCCAAGTTAGGCATTACCATGAACATGCTGGAGCCGACTAAGACCACTTTCCACGGGATTGTGTCGGGATTGTCCTGTGAGCCAATTGGCAAGATCTGGGTCGATGTCTTATTCGGCAACAGAGAAAATTGTCGCATTGAAGCCATAGAGTTCGAGGTAGTAGACTTGGTCAGCTCATATCATGCCTTACTCGGCAGGCCGGCTATGGCAAAGTTCATGGCTACTCCTCACATCGCTTACTTGAAGATGAAGCTGTCAGGCCCATGTGGGGTGATCAAAGTTGAAGGGGATTACAAAAGATCCATTGCTTGTGCCTCAGCCGGATCTTCACTGGACGAGTCACTCGTCATAGCACAAGAGAAGAGTCAGATGTTGGAGGTGTCAGCATAGGGCAAAGCAGCACAAATGTCCATGCCGACACTCACCAACCCGCATGGCAATGTGTCATTTCAAGCTACCAAGGAAACCAAGAAGGTGCAGGTGGATGAAACTTTCCCAGAGCGCACAGTTACCATTGGGGTTGGACTTACAGATAAATAGGAAAGCGAGCTCACCAGCTTCCTCCGTGAGAATCGGGACATCTTTGCATGGTCCACTCAAGATCTGCAAGGAGTTCTGAGGGAGCTGGCTGAGCACTATCTTCATGTAAGACCAGATGCAAGGCCGGTGAAGCAACCCCTCCGCCGCTTCGCCGAAGATAGGAGGAAAGTAACAGCAGCCGAGATTGCAAGACTTTTAGCTGCTGGATTCATCATGGAAGTGCTGCACCCAGACTGGTTGTCAAATCCGGTCATGGTCGAGAAGAAGAAAGATGAACCGAACGTGGCAGTGGTATGGCGCATGTTTATTGATTACACGAACCTCAATAAGGCATATCCGAAAGATCCATTTCCTCTGCTTCGGATCGATCAAGTCATAGATTCTACTGCTGGGTGTGAGTTGTTGTCATTTGTGGATGCATATTCAGGATTCCATCAGATTCCACTGAATCCAAATGATCAAATAAAGACAGCTTTTATCACCCCGTACGGGGCTTATTGCTATCGCACCATGCCATTCGAATTGATAAATGCAAAGAATATATCAAAGATGCATGCAAAAATGCTTGCAAGATAAATTGGACAAAAATGTTCAAGTATACGTCGATGACGTGGTAATAAAAACCAAACAAATTCATACTCTAGTTGAGGACTTGCGTCAAACATTCGCAAACTTGAGAAAATTCCGGATGAAACTTAACTCGGAAAAATGTACATTTGGTGTCCCGGCTGGCAAGTTACTCGGATTCCTTGTATCCAGCCGAGGAATTGAAGCTAACCCGACAAAGATCAGGGCCATCGAAAGAATGGAATTGCCAAAAACCCTCAATGATGTCCAGAAGTTTACTGGATGCCTGGCTTCATTGAGTAGGTTTGTTAGTCGGCTAGGCAAAAAAGCCCTACCACTATATCAGTTGATGAAGAAATCAGACAAATTCACATGGACACAACAAGCTGATAGCGCTTTCCATGAATTAAAGAAAATGTTGGCAACAACACCAATATTAGCGTCACCACTATCCAAGGAGCCAATGCTGCTCTATGTCGCCGCAACCAATAGAGTTGTAAGTGCAGTAATAGTAGTTGAACGTGAAGAAGGGGGCAAATCAGTCCAAAGGCCAGTATATTACTTGAGTGAAGTGCTCTCTGTCTTGAAACAGAATTACCCGTATTATCAGGAGATGACATATGGGGTATATATGGCAGCAAAAAAGCTGAAACATTATTTTCAAGAACACCCAATCCGGGTAATATGCGAGGCACCTATCTCGGATATATTGGGCAGCAAAGATGCTAGCGGCCGAGTAACCAAATGAGCCATTGAACTGGCACCATACACTCTACAATATGATAGGCGGGATGCAATAAAATCTCAAGCCGTTGCATATTTCTTTGTAGAATGGATGGAGATGCAGTACGAACCACCACTGCCAGATCCAAATTACTGGAAAATGCATTTTGACGAGTCCAAGACGAAAATGGGCCTGGGCGCCGGGATAGTGCTCACATCTCCAAAGAGGGATCAACTAAGGTATGTGTTGCAAATTCATTTTGCTGCTTCTAACAACGTTGCCGAGTATGAAGCACTTGTTCATGGCATTAAGGTAGCCAAGGAAATTGGTATCAAAAGGATCACGTGTTTTGGTGATTCGGATTTGGTGATTCAGCAAGTTTCTGGACATTGGGACGCACTGGATGCAAACATGGCATTATATCGCTTCCATGTGCAGCGAATGTCGGGATATTTTGACGATTGTGAATTTCATCACATTCCTAGAGCAGAAAATGAGGCAGCATACGTGTTATCCAAACTAGGATCATCTAGACAAGCAATACCACCAGGGGTAGAATTGGAGCATCTCAGGAATCCATCGATCAAGCCGTCACCAGAGTTCGAATCAATCAGGGTCATCCCAGCGAGTCAGGAATCAGAGGCAGTGCCAATGGATATCGACTCAGGGCTAGGTTCAAGTCACTCGGGGACTGATCCGTTCACCTCAGGGATAGCCGAATCACACTCGGGGACTCCTCAGGTTATGTCGGCAGAGCATATGTCGGCGGAACAAATGGACATTGATGTTGAAGCAGACCCAGAACCACTAATACCAACGTGGGCACAGCCAATTTTCAGTTATTTGAAAGATGGAACCTTTCCGAGTGATGAAACACTGGCAAGACAAACGGCACGAAGAGCAAAAGCATACACCATAATCAACAAGGAACTCTACAAGTGAAGTGTGACAAGTGTACTGCAGCATTGCATCAGCTCAGAGCAAGGCCAGGAGATCTTGTTGGATATCCATCAGGGAGAGTGCAGGAACCATGCATCATCAAGAGCGTTGGTAGCCAAGGCATTCCGACATGGATTCTACTGGCCAAGCGCATTGGCACAAGCACAAGAGTTAGTCGGGAAATGCAGTGGTTGTCAACACTATGCGTCCAAGTCACATTTACTAGCGTCTGAATTGAAGACTATACCAATCACTTGGCCGTTTGCAGTATGGTGCCTAGATATGGTAGGACCATTTAAACCAGCAAGGGGAGGCATGACTCATATCTTGGTCATGATTGATAAGTTCACTAAGTGGATAGAAGTGAAACCAATCAAAAAAAACTGGACGGCAAAACAACTGTTACATTCCTAAGGGATATAATCCTTAGATACGGTTACCCGCACAGTGTGATCACGGACAATGGCACAAACTTTGCCGAAGGAGCTTTTGCTCGCTTCTATGGGAAACACCGAATAAGACTCGACGTAGCATCAGTCGCCCATCCAGAATCAAATGGACAAGTTGAAAGGGCTAATGGCTTAGTTCTGTCCGGGATAAAACCCTGCTTAATGGAACCACTCCAGAGATCACCTGGTTGTTGGCTAGAGGAACTACCCTCAGTACTATGGAGCTTAAGAACGACTCCGAATCGATCAATTGGTTATACGCCATTTTCCTTGTATATGGGGTTGAAGCAGTTTTGCCTACCGACATAGAATATGACTCGCCAAGGATAAGGCAATACTCGGAAGCCGAGGTAAAAGAGGCCCGAGAAGATGGAGTAGATTTAATCAAAGAAGCAAGGGAACTGGCATTCTCCAGATCTGCTATATATCAACAAAATCTCCGACGCTACCATAGACAGAAAGTGCAACCTCGTGTTTTTCGAGGAGATATGGTGCTACGGCTGGTGCAGCGCACAGCTGGAATGCATAAATTATCAGCTCCATGAGAAGGTCCATTCATTATAAGAAAAGCATTGCACAATGATTCCTACTATCTCATAGATGCTCGTGAAGCACAAAAGAACAAGGCAAACAGGTCAGGAGATGAAACTAAAAGGCCATGGAATGTGGCACTGCTTCGTCCCTTCTATACTTAGGAGAAGCAGTGCATGTATCACTCGAACTCTCATATTCGGACGTGTTTGCCGGCTATGTGCTAATAATAAAATGGTATGATTCGAAAAACTGACTCGGGGACTACCCTTTAGGCTTTCCATTTCAATTATTCTACGTCGGCTGCCATGATACCCGAAATTTATCTCGGAACAAGTAGTGTTTATTCGGAAGAAATCAACTCTTCGACAATGTTGTTGTCCAAAAACACGGCTTCATGGCAAGCAAGAGAAAAGATCTAAGACGAGTAAACACAAACATCGGATAAATACAAGGGAGAAACGCGAGTCGGCTTTAATTTTTTCCTAACTCTCTGCAGGTCTTGTTATACTACGTGTCGAGTAATCTCGGCCAAGCTATCCAAGTTTCATACCCGCTAACCATATACTTTGTACTTTGAGATCCTAATGTCGAACACCGAAAAAGGTAGACAAGGGCCAGAGGCAAGGAAAGGTGACACGGCAAAATGAAATTCACGGACTTGCCCTTGAATGATTCGCACTAAGAGCATAACGGAAACATATAAAGCCTACCAAAAGGCACATAATCAAACTTTGAATGCAATGTATGTTACATTTGTACCCGGCATACCGGGGATCTAATAAAAGTTCAAGTATTTGTTGGCCTAAGGAGCAGAAGAACTCGGAGGAACGTTCTCGGAGACAGGAGTGCTTAGGGCATCGGCCGGGTGAGGGGCATCTGCAGCCGGGTCATCTAGATCATCTGACTTGGTTGCCTCGCTGTCACCACCCTCTTCATCAGCAACTTCGACGAGCGGGTAGCCAAGGTCGAGAAATCTAGGCCCTCCACACCAAGCGTGCACCATAGTGTACTCGATCATGGCATAAGCTCGCTCTTGGCGCTTCTTGATCATCTCCGGGTCATTCAGCCATTTTCCATCTCCCCTTATATGAGCAAGAACGTCGAGGTTGATGTCCTCATACCGCACGAAGGAGAGGGCCTTGTCCGCTGCAGCTCGGCCGGCCAACTCGTGCCATTGATCCGGCCGGTATTCAGTAAGGAGCAATATGTCGGCGAGTGGCTCGATGGGTTCGGGTGGGTCTTCATCCGGCCATAGCATGCGAAACGCATGGATATATGACTTGAGCAAATCCACACCGCAAGATCTGAGGGTATTGACCCGTTTAGACACCGCTGCAAGGAGTTCCTCCATGGACAGATCGCCGTCAGCAGCAACAACAGCTTCGGCCCTCACCTTCTTCATGGCTCGGATGGCAAACATGTTGGCCTCAGGAAAATTCTCTGCAAGCAAAAAAGATAAAAGTTAGCAAATGACAAGGGAAGATGGTAGAGATCCAGCAGGACTTGGACAATGCGTAAAGAGTAAGAACTCACTACCGAGAAAGGAGTTAATGGAAGTGAGCTTGTTATGCCAAGTCTTGGTCTTGGATTGAAGGGCGTCGAGGTTCATATTCATCGACTCGACCAATGACTCGACCTCGTCGAGTAGCTTCTTAGTCTTCTCGGAGTCGGGCTGCTGCTCGTTCTTCTCGGCAAGCTCCTCCTTCAGCCCTTTCACCTCGGCCAAGTGCTTCTCCTCCCTCTTGGCCATCAATTTCTTCAGCCGAGTCACCTCATCGCGCTCCTTATGGAGTTCGGCTTGGTGCTTCTCTGCTTATTGAGAACAAAAATTTGTCAGTACCAACAGAAAAATTTCAACTATTGGCTTAGATGGCAGGAAATTTACTCTCGGCCTCGCTGATTTGCGAGTGAACATCGTTGATGGTATACTGAGCAGTGGTTGTGGAATAAGAGCGAGAGGAAAAATGAGAAGATGAACCAGGGAAAATTACATCAAATAAGAAAGAGGAAGAGCAAAGATATTACCTTGGCCGTAGGTGTCAGCCTACAGCTTCTCATACGCAAGTTCGAGCTTGCGATGCGCCAGGACGAGAGCTTGGTGCACCTTGGTGCGGTCGTTGTGCGTAAGCTAATCAAAGAAGTCAGACAATAAGGAAGAGTCAAGGCAGGTGACCGTCCGAATAAAGAAGAGCTTAAGAGCTTACAGCCGATTAAGTTCCTTACTCAGCAGTAACCTCGAGGGCTAGGGTTCGAAGCTCTAACATGCAAGCGTGGGATTCAAAGACTAAGTGAATAATTGAAGAGCTTACAGCCGGGTAACTTACTCAACTGTAACCTCGGGGACTAGGTGATATATATAAAGGAAATACTTAACAGTACAAAAGAGTAAGAAGTTATGTTACGTCGTTTATTTCATCGGCGTGGGCCATCAGAGTAATGGCCTGTTGGATTATGTCGGAGAAGACCTTGGGGCCCAGCTTCAGCTTCTTCCCGGCACGAGTGCTGACCTCTTGCTCGCCTTCTGCATTCCATGCCACAGCGTAAGGCTCAGCCGAACCAAGTCTCTGCCCACTGATCGTCCGAGTGAGAACTCGACCCGTTTTCAGGGTGGTTCCCACAGTGGCACGGGTTGCAGCGGCAGAGGTATGGAGAGTAACAACCTTGGAGCCATCACCTGACCCGGCAGCCGTAGATTCGTCCCCCTTACCCGTTGAAGCGAACACGGTCTCCGACGTAGGAGGCCGAATCTGAGGAGCAGAACCCGGAGCGCAAACTAGAGTTGCTTGCTTGGAAGAGGTGGATTTGCCAGAAGAGGGGTGAGTAGAACCAGAAGACTTGGGTTGGGTCTGGCCTTTTGACAGAACTGGAGAGCGAGCAGAGGGATTTGAAGAAGGACGTGGAGCCCCCTGACTGGGCTCAGCGGTTTTGTTGGCTCCAAGATCAGGAAGTTGTTCATTCACATCAACTTGAGGGCTGATGCCAAAGGAACTGGGGGCCGAGGGTTTCTCCGTGCCAGACTTGTGAGCACCAAGATCGGGAAGTTTTTCACCTGCCTGTGGGCGTAGCCGAGTGATCCACCGGTCGGACCGTTGAAGCGTGAGCCTCAACAGTGCGATCCTCAACCCGGACGGGACTCGATGCCACCGAGTCAGCTGGAGGAGGTGCAGGCCTAAGCGGCGAAGCAATGCTAGAAGCAGCCTGATTCGCCGTCAAATGTGCAACACTAAAAACAAGAAGATATATATGAGAATAACAACAATAATGAGAAAGAAAAGAGCAAAGAAAGCAAGGTGCAAAAACTTACCCGGTGACAACTGGGTCACGGATGACTCGGCGCGTGACTTGGCGCCTAGCAGCTTGGCGAGTCTCACTCAGGCTGGCAGCAGCAGAGACAGCAGGAGCAGCTGGAGTGGGCTTGTTCTTCTTGGTCGGCTGAGTGCTGAAGGAGGTTCTGCGTCGCTTCGGCTTAGCAACGGGAATCTTGCCGACTCCGCCCACGGCGAGAGGAGGAACGTCATGTACCTGGCCAGCTGCATAAGTAAATAACGGGCTTACTCGTATAAGCAAAGAGATTAAACTCACAAGGCATGTACCTCCAAAAGCGTACAATCATCATCCTCATCATCGTCAGACCAATCTTGTAAGGGATTGCGAGATTGACTCTTACCCGAAGCTGAAGCAGCCGCAGTCTGCAGGATGGGCATGAAGCACTCTAGGTCATACTCGAATTCATCCGAGTCAGAGCGATCCCCGCTATATCCAGCAGGAGGGACAGCACTGTCATCAACCTGGTGAAGGAGATTCTGCGAAAGACAAACAGAATGAGAGACTAAAAAATAAGCTAAAGAGTGGCAAAAGAGCTAAAGACTACTCAACGAGAAGATAATTCGGAAAACTTACCCAGGGGACAGGCCTGACCCGGCTAAACGGTGGGCAACTCCAAGCCCAATCATCCGCCAAGTTCAATTTGAAGATTGAGCTTACTCGGTGGGCAATGGAGTCATGGGTGAGCTCCTTGGTGGAATGCCGAGTGGGATCATGGGACCCGCTCATGAAGCACATCTTATGGCTCCTGGCTTGGATGGGGCTTACCCGGCGTGAGATGAAGGTGCACATGAGGTCAAAGTCGGCGAGATGAAAGTTCTCATCCGGCGACAACAACCTTTCCAGGATAGCGTTTGCCTCGTTAACCGCAGTGTCTTGGTCGTGCGGGTCAAGTTGCTAGTACTTCTTGTTGGGGACCTCGTCCGAGAAAGGGGGAAGCCCGATGTTGTCAGTGGACCCACTGTTTTTGACATAGAAAAGGTTCTATGCCACTTCTTGCAGGAGTCACTGCCGGTAACCCGACGAAAGATAGAATCTCTCCATGGTTGTCGTCCACCGGCTTCAACTATTACAACTACTTTGAATAGACACGCGGGTCTTAACATAAATTAAAGACAACCATATGGCTCCTGCCGGTTGCCAACTTACAATAAGGAACATTGCATACATCAAATATAATCACAATCATGGCCATATCACATCACTGCACACCCCTGCAAAACAAAGTTAGACGCCTCTAATTTCTTTGCATATTTTACGTGGTTTGGGGCTTTCAATAAGTGTCTCTCTAACTTACGAACAAGAACCACAACGTTGATGTTTAAACTATCAAGTGCCCGTTGTAAATTGGATCTATACTATGATGGGAGAGACAGACACCCGCAAAGCCACTTATGCAATACAAGTTGCATGTTGAGCGTGGAGCAAGTTTCATGAACGCTTTCATGTAAGGTTAGCCTGGGCCGCTTCATCCCATCATACCGCAAGATGCAAAATACACAAGAAGCAATTGATAATAAAAGCACCACCGCTCACAATGACCATTGTGTTCTACTCGTGCAACAGATCTACATATAGACACGACTCTGATACCACTGTAGGGGTTCGTAGCATGGAAAACAAAAAAATTCTACCGCATACAAGAAAACAAGCCAAGATCTATCTACTAGATTGTAGCAACGAGTCAATAGAATAACTCACCCTCAAAGATTCCAAAGTGTTTAACGAGAGCGGATTCTTGTGGGTGATGTAGTCGTACTCTTGCCGATCTCAAGATCGTGTAGACGATCCTTCCCAACTGCGTTCAACTGGCCTTCCATGATCGGTCACACGTTCGGTACTCAATGAAGACCTTCCTCTCCCTTGTTCTAGCAGGCAACAGAGGTTGTAGCACTCTCCTCCCGATTCCGAAGACCTGACGGTACCGGAAATAGAGGGGAGATCTCGCAGGGCTTCGCCTTAAGCCGGAGCGAGTATGGTGGACTATGAGAGAGGCCTTGGCGATCTAGGGTTTAGACACACCAAGGGGAGAGGGCTAGGCCGGCGGATAGGGCTTGGGAAAGCCCCAAGTCGGCGGCTAGGGTTTGCCCTAGGGCGGCGGCGGCTGCAGGAGGGCCGGCGTCTAGGCTAGGGTTTTGGGTGGTGGAGGTGTAGGTCTAGAGGGGCAGCCCTGCCCCTCCTTTTATAGGTGGGAGGGCACCGGCCAGGGGAGGGGAGTCCTCCCCCAAGTCGGCCTCCAAGGCCGGCGGGTGGAGGGAGAGGAACTCCTCCCCAAGTAGGTTTCCTACTCTCCCTCCACCAAGCAAACTTGCCGTTTGATTTTCCACATTGGCGTTTGACTTTTCAAACTAGGATTTGATATATCCCTTTATTTTTCTCAGCGATGACACCTAGTACATGATGCACCCATTCCAACTTGTTATGACACATTCGTGTACCCTTCCCCTCTGGAGTGCCGGACCTTTCGGAACCTTCTAGAACATTCCCGATCAAAACAATGGAATCATTCTCCAACCCCGAAACAGGACTTTCCTTATCCGAATCTTATTCTTCGGACCATTCCGGATCTCCTCGTGATATCCCGGATCCCATACGAGACTCCGAACAACATTCGGTATCTTACTCATCATTCCATAACTACTCAACAACATCGAATCCTTAAGTGTGTCTCCCTACAGTTCGTGAATTATGCGGACATGATCGAGACACTTCTTCGAACAATAACCAATAGAGGAATCTGGAAATTCATATGGCTCCCACATATTTCTATGATTACTTTGCGATCGAATGAACCACTTACATACGATACCAATTTCCCTTTATCTCACGATAGTTTACTTATACGAGGTTTTGATCGTCGGTATCTCTGCATACCTAGTTCAACCTCGTTACTGATAAGTACGCTTTTATCGTTCCCGTGATATGTGATCCCTTGTGAACCAGTCACATGCTTGCAAGCCAATTGGATGACATTCCACCGAGAGGGCCCAGAGTATATCTATCTGTCATATGGATGGACAAATCCCACTCTCGATCCATGTGTCTCAACCCATACTTTCCGAACACTCAATGCCACCTTTATAGCAACCTTTCGGTGATGGTGATAAACATGATCTCATGGTCGAAGGAATTAGGTTACTATGTATCAGAAAGCATATAGCAATTGAACTATTAAAATGACTTGATCTTTATGCTACGCTCATCTATAGGAGTATGTCCATCATACCATTCTCCTAACGATATGATCTTGTTGTTAATAACATCTCAATGTTCATGATAGGGAAACCACAATCATTTATTAACCAACAAGCTAGTATTATGAAGAAGCTTTACTAGGGAATCATATTTAGTTTACAAATCACACAAGTATTAATGTTTCCTTGTTAATACTATTATAGCATGAATGTAAACATTTATCATAAACACAAAGATATAATAATAACTACATTTATTATTGCCTCTAGGGCATATCTCCAACATGTTCAGCATTCATCGAATGACCATAACCATCCCCTGATAATAAAACCTTCATTAACAAGGTTCTTGCATTCGCACCGGAACATACCAGCAGAAAAAGGTGTTCTTGCGGATCTTGCATGCATCGACATCGAAACATGCCGACAGATGCAACGATGGCAAGTTTCTATGGCGGTCAATGATGTGCCATACATGGAAAAGATGTGGCGAACCTAAGGGCTTCTTTTCGCAATGAAAACAATCACCACGACATGCAAGACACCTTGGCATACTTCTAAAGATGAAGGAAGAAGATCGATTTCTTCTACAAATTTACACTTGATAAAGAGGACAGGGTTGAAAACCTGTTTTGGGTTGATGGGGCATCACGAAGAGCATACAAGTCTGGATACAACGATTGCATATCGTTCGACACTACCTACCTAACGAATCGGTATAAACTACCATGAGCTCCATTTATTGGGATAAACAACCATGGACTATCGGTTCAGTTTGGATGCGGGTTCATGCGTCAAGACCTCAAGGACAATTTTGTGTGTCTGTTTCAAATGTTCAAACTGGCAATGGAAGGCTTAGCACCAAAAAAATATAATAACAGATCAAGACGCTTCCATGGGTGGTGCTATAAGTGATGTTTTCCCAGATGCAACTCACAGGAATTGCAGATGGCACGTCATCCAGAATGCAACAGAGAAAATAGGGACATTCATAGCCAACCACCCAGAGCTGCTCGACGCTTTCAATGCATGTGTGAACAACAGCTTGTCACCAGAGGAATTTGAGGAGGCTTGGATGCATATGATAAATACTCATAATGTCTATGACAATGTGGATCTGTTTTCACTGTGGGAACAAAGAAAGGTTTGGGTACCAGCGTACTTTATGCACGCCTTTTCCCATTCCTTCAGACCACACCAAGAATCGAAGGGTTCAACGCAGTGCTCAAGCGTTACGTCAAACCAAGCAACTCCATTTATGAGTTTGTACAACAGTACATGTCAGTATAAGAAAAGATTTACAATGTTGAGCTAAAGGCAGAGTGTGATACAGCTTTGACAGACCCAGAGTGGTGGTGTGGAAGCATTATGGAGAGACAAATGGCAAAAGCATACACAAGGAAAATCTTCTTCAGGTTTCAGAGCGAAATGAGAAAGAGCATGTCATACCAATGCGACCACCTCAACGGATACCAGTTTGAACTGAGCATAACAGGGATACCGGTTCCACACTATGGTTACAAAATTTAAAGGGTATTCGCAAACTGGGAAGAAGGAACATATGAATGCAACTGCTGCAAATTCGATCGTGACGGTATGCTGTGCTGCCACATTATAAAAGTGATGGCGCATATAAAAGTCCATCAAATCCCAGATATGTACATCCTGAAAAGGTGGGCATTGAACGCGGAAACTATCCTAGCTGAACCACATGACAAACATAAACAAGGAAAGAAACAGATGCCTGAAGACTCAAGAAATATGATGGTGTTTGCATCATACAGACAAGAGTTTGCCAGAGCTGCAAAGATAGGAGTAAAGACAGATGATGGAAGAAAAATCATTAGGAAACACTTGAAGGAAATGAAACAATAGCTAGATGTGATAGCAAGAAGAGAAGAAGAAAAGAGAGGCCGAAAATGAAGCGATTACTATGCCATCATCTAGTGCTCCTAACGACGCAAGCGTGACACTTTTGACAACTGTCCCATCAAACAGGGCACAGTCAGCAAGCAACTATGCAACACTTCAAACAACAAGCACATTGGGATCTCACATGTCATCAACAAAGCACATACAGAACCCGGAGAAGTCAGTAACAAAAGGGCTACCACGACAAATAGCAAACAAAAATCCACTAGACCTTGCTACAAAGAAATCAAAGAAATGCAGCCGCTGCGGTGCAGAAGGTCACACCATCCGCAAATGCCGGGAAAAGTTGAAGCTCCTAGGATATCAAATCTAGAATGTTTATGTAACACAAAATGGAAACAATATATTTGTTGTTTTTATGCATGATAGTTCATGTTGTACATTCAGTGATTTTCAAGTTATCCATGCATATGAGTACAAATTATCCACCAGATAACACATAAGTTATCCACACATATGAGTACAAGTTATCCATCACCTAACACAACACTTATCCATGCATAAAAAAATAAAGGTTATCCACCGGTTAAATCTACAGTTATCAATGCGTATATATAAAAGGTTACCAAACAAAAACATTAATATACTATTTAAAAACAGAAGTTATCCAGACATATGACTACAAGTTATCAACCAACAAACACAATAGTTATCCATGCATACAAGTAGAAGTTATCAGCTAAATAAAAACTATAGTTATCCATAATTATATGTTGAAATTATGCCTCAAAATAATTAATAGAAAAATTATCAAACAGAATTAATGAGAAAGAAAGCATAAAAACACTCATACATACGAAAAACACGTATAAGGTGTGTAACTTATGTAACACAATGTGGATAACTAACAGAAATATGACATGATAAGAAACATTTAAGAGTGTGGATAACAAATATGTAAGAGTATGGATAAATTTGGGAAAATATACCACAGAACTTATTTTCTTCCAAAAGTGACCTCCAATTCAAAAGAACATTACGAGGATGGTTCAACCAAAAATAAGTCATCTTTTTCTTAATTCCCGGCATCATATCTTGAGAAATACAAGGAACAACGCTTTCATTCCACAATTCAAGGTTCTTGAGCATGAAGAACCCACATTCAATGCTGAAAAACAAAAAATAAACAGTGAATTAACAAATATAGTATCAATGATTATACAAAACCAAAATAAAATTGCATGCATACAAAACAAAACTAATATGATAACATAAAATAAATGATGCCACGATAACCGTAAAACTAACCTGTCAACTTGACTTGGAACATGGGACATGCATCAACTCAAAATCTTCAATCTGTCTTATAGAATCAGAATAATTGACGATGTACATTTTCTTTATTGCTTCCATTAGCTTGGTCGCATGTTAAATCATTTCTACATTAGCTTCACCACAGAGCGAGTCAAGAATCTCAAACCTTTTGGCAGGCATATTAATAGAAAGCATGTACCAATGGCCCAAATGGTCATTTTTAGTCCCTATCTCTTTAAGGAAAGCAAAGCAAAGATACAGAAAAAATGAACATAACATAAGTAAAGGCACGTGTAGAAAAACAGTGGTTACCCAGTCAGAAATGAAAGAGTTATCAACAAAACATATCATACACTATGCCTGAACTTATCAACTACATACAGTATAATAAAAACAATAAATAATCAAATTAGACTGTATACCATATGTTTGTGGCTCAGTTTATAGTTGTCATCTCTCCTGAACGACCTCCGAACAAGATTTGCAGTGAATCTTCCCTCCAACAGATATTTAGTAACGATCTAAGAAAAAATTATCTTGTTGGATGGGCAATTATCTTGTATTGCAGAAATAGCAAGATCACACATATTGTTAGAAAGCTCTCCATATGGCATCACACTTTCAGCAAAATCACTAGTTGTCACCCACATTGGATCAATGTTACAAATTGATGTGCTACAAAAAAATTAATGATTAGAATACAAGTTATCCACTATGAAAACCAGAAGTTATCACCAACAAACAGTACAAGAGTAATACAACTTATCAAACCAGTACAAAAAAAGTTCAAGTTATCCACTGAAATAACTAGAGTTATCAACCAAAACTAGTGCTGACCAACCAGTATTAGTACAACTTATCATCGAGGTACAAATAAAAAGGTAAAGTTATCAACCCTAAACATTAAAAATAATCCACAATAAAAACCATAAAGTTCAGCAACTAGAAGTACAAAGTGATACACAAGTAGTAATACAGGTTAAAAAACAAGTAACAAAAAAGTTCAAGTTATCCTCTGTTAAAACTAAGAGTTATCCACCAAAAATACTACAAGTGACTCACCAGGAATACTAACAACTTATCAACCATGTCGGGGGGATAACCCCCGGTAGGGTCAAGAGAGGGGAAACACAGCGTAGCTGGGTTGGCTCCGAGTAAAAAATGAACCAGACCGGGTAAGAACGGCCGGGAAAGATAAGGAAGAAAGCCGAGATACAAACTATCTTGGCTCGTATAGGACAAAGTTGTTACCCTTGCAGGTACAAACGAGCCGAGTCAACCAAGGAAGGGCCGAGTCAAGAAGGACGCGTGGCACCTTTCCCAGTAAGGTTCGGGAAGGACCATGGTAAAGCGTGGTCAAAAGAGAAGGGCGACGCCGGGATGACACAAAAGGAGCCGGGTGACGCCCAAAGGAAGCGCTGACGTACAAAGTAACTGCATGACGCTAAAAAGAACAAGAAGCAGTGTACCAGAGGATCGTTAGCTATCAAGCTTTATGGACTGGGCCTATGGGCTTAAGGCAAGCCCATAACTCGGACCATATGGTAGGGACCAAGATCCAAACAGTAAACCCTAGAACCCAAAGGAGGTATTAGCTAGCTAGCACTGCCTATATAAGGGAGGGCATAGCAGTAGTAGAAGGAGGTTGGACAAGATAGAGAACAGGTGATGCGTACTCAAGCCAATACAGCTCAAGGAGCACTTGTAATCTTTGAGGTATCAATCAAATTTTCAAGTGTGGAGAGTTCTTCTTGCATGGCTCGACCGTGCACTCCCTCCTCGGTGACCACAAGCACCCATTCGGCCCCCAACTTAAGCCTACCCATGGCATCTGTCGTGCCACCACCACGACAGGTGGCTCCTACCATGGGGAAGAAGCAGGTGCTTGATGGAGTCTTCATCTGGACGGGCAACATCATCGCCAAGACCGGCGAGCGCGTCTACTCCGGCGTCATCCAGAGGTTTGGAGCGCTCAACTTCGTCAGCGACAACGCGGGTTGCTTCGGGACCAAGCCGTTCCCTAGGGGCGGTCGCTTCATCAAGTTCGGCGAGCACCAGGTCTACGTTGCAGTGCACGTGGAGCGCGCATATCCTGAGCACGTAGTCCTGGCGCCGGATCTCCCAACGGCACCAGTCACTGGGAAACCTCTCCAACTCGTCTCCGTGGAGGTAATGATGACTGCCCCAAACCCCGTAGCTCCCCCAGTAATTCCAGTGGTAAATGAAAACACAGAAGGAGGAAATCATGAGGAAACGCCAAGGGCTGCAAGAACAATAATGGCGCCGCTGGAGAAACCAGAGAACATAGCTAGGAGCAAAAGAGCTAAGGAGCTGCAAGAGGCGATAGACAAGTTCGTAGAGCCAGTGGCACAAGCAACTGACCCGGCGCGTGTGCAAGCCGAGTTGTAAGAAGCCAGGATAAAAGTCTTGGAGAAAGCAAAGGAGATAGCACAATTACAGCAGGATGTGGATATCACTATCCAAGAGCTTAACTCGGCAAATCGAGTCAAGGGCTCAAAAACCCGGCTTGATGCAACAAGATTAAGAGGAAGGAACCTCAACGAATAACTAGAAGATGCGACATCAAAGATAACACTAGAGAACAGCAATGAGACGACCATGCGTCCAACGTACAACACAACAGCAGCTAATCTGCGAGCAACAGAAGTAGCACTGGCAGAATTACCCTACTTGGAGGTGGAGCAAAGAAAAGGCAGCAGGAACGAGTCAATGAGTTAGTAAAAGCAGCCAGCATCCTGAATGAGGCATATTACAGAGCAAATCCGGGTATAGCAGGGAGATCACAGCTGGTTCACTCGGCAACTCCTATTCCGGCAAGATCGGCTGGGCACACGGCATCCTCACCCAGAGCAGCACCGAGGCCGAGAAAAGAAAAAAGTGTGGATTCTGGAAGAAACAAGCAAATGGTTGCCTATGATCCGGCAGTAGTTCAAGCCGGATGATGCCAGGCTAAAGCTTGACCACGTAAAAATGGCAGAGATAATTGAATCACAAGGTCCGCAGGGTCCACCATGTTTTGGCCCAAGGATCATGAAGGAGCCACCGGTGCCAAATTTCCAGCTGGCCAGAGGGA
Organism: Avena longiglumis; assembly: GCA_030063025.1. Classification (NCBI taxonomy): domain Eukaryota; kingdom Viridiplantae; phylum Streptophyta; class Magnoliopsida; order Poales; family Poaceae; genus Avena; species Avena longiglumis. The sequence continues at coordinate 110,985,358 of CP125979.1, forward strand.
CAAGAACATATGATGGAAGCAAAAGCCAGAGGATTGGCTCATAGATTATGGGACCGCTGTGAAGATCGCGCAGGGAAACTTGAGATGGGAAGTACATTACGTACCGCAGATGCTAGAAGGTCCAGCTCGGGTATGGTTGAACAATTTGCCACCCGGAAGCATCAACAGTTGGATTGATTTTCATGACGCCTTCGTGAGCAATTTCACGAGCACTTACAAGAGGTCGAATCCCCCACAGCAACTAGCAATGTGCAAGCAAAAACCGAATGAGACAGACAGGGAGTTCCTCACAAGGTGGTGTACGATGCGTAACTCTTGTGAAGGGGTAATCGAGTCACAAGCAATCGCATGGTTTGCACAAGGATGTAGACATGGGAGTGTGCCGTGGCAAAGGTTACAAAGAGATATGCCGGCAAGCCTAGCAGAGACGATAAGAATCATCGACTCGTACGCGTTAGGAGATCCGACTCAGCCCCTGCTCATGTCGGCAGACGGGATGACTGAGACTCAGATCTATGACGCTGCCGGGTCGCAAAGGTGCCAAGAGAGATCTGAATACATAAGCAAGAGAAGAGATGAAAGGCTAGATTATAGGCATGGTTCGGCTCAGGTTGCAGCAGTGAGTCAGGATCATCCGGATGCTGGAAGAAGTCAGCGTCAAAGGACAAATGGTCAACAACAATGGGTGCAAAAGAATGACGGCAAAAGGCCATACGATCAGAGGAAACAGTATCAGGACCGACAAAAATACACCTATGAGATGATGCTGGATCAGCCGTGTAAGTTTCACACGCCAAGTCCGAGTAAGCCGGCAAATCACTCAACAAGGCAATGCACTTGGTTTCAGAAAGGAGATAGAGTGGACTCTTGAATAAGCAGCTTCCACCACCTTCCCTCCACCACAGGGAGGAAATGATCAAGCGAGGGAGCGGATAATGATATGAAAACAAAGTACCAAGGTATCAGAATCAAGAAAGAAGAGAAGTTGTGCACCAAGTGCACAATCCAAGAGGTGACGATGCCCATGTCGGCCACGGAATCAGAAATGAGTACAGAGAACATCACCAGAGCTATGTTGTCTTTGTCACAGAGCCAAATGACAAGAAGAGCCAGCAAGGACGAATGATGGAAGTGAATGCCACGATGCCGACAATTCCCAAATACATGCATTGGTCTGAGCAAGAAATAACTTGGAGCATAAAGGATCACCCCAAAATCATGCCAACCCCTGGAGGATACGCTCTGGTTCTGGATCCAACGTTCATGGGCCCAGATATCAACGTGAAATTTTCAAAGGTGTTAATCGATGATGGCAGTAGCATCAACATCATGTACAAGGATAGTATGCTCAAGTTAGGCATTACCATGAACATGCTGGAGCCGACTAAGACCACTTTCCACGGGATTGTCCTGTGAGCCAATTGGCAAGATCTGGGTCGATGTCTTATTCGGCAACAGAGAAAATTGTCGCACTGAAGCCATAGAGTTCGAGGTAGTAGACTTGGTCAGCTCATATCATGCCTTACTCGGCAGGCCGGCTATGGCAAAGTTCATGGCTACTCCTCACATCGCTTACTTGAAGATGAAGCTGTCAGGCCCATGTGGGGTGATCATAGTTGAAGGGGATTACAAAAGATCCATTGCTTGTGCCTCAGCCGGATCTTCACTGGCCGAGTCACTCGTCATAGCACAAGAGATGAGTCAGATGTTGGAGGTGGCAGCATAGGGCAAAGCAGCACAAATGTCCATGCCGACACTCACCAACCCGCATGGCAATGTGTCATTTCAAGCTACCAAGGAAACCAAGAAGGTGCAGGTGGATGAAAATTTCCCAGAGCGCACAGTTACCATTGGGGTTGGACTTACAGATAAATAGGAAAGCGAGCTCACTAGCTTCCTCCGTGAGAATCGGGACATCTTTGCATGGTCCACTCAAGATCTGCAAGGAGTTCTGAGGGAGCTGGCTGAGCACTATCTTCATGTAAGACCAGATGCAAGGCCGGTGAAGCAACCCCTCCGCCGCTTCGCTGAAGATAGGAGGAAAGTAACAACAACCGAGATTGCAAGACTTTTAGCTGATGGATTCATCATGGAAGTGCTACACCCAGATTGGTTGTCAAATCCGGTCCTGGTCGAGAAGAAGAAAGATGAACCGAACGTGGCAGTGGTATGGCGCATGTTTATTGATTACACGAACCTCAATAAGGCATATCCGAAAGATCCATTTCCTCTGCTTCGGATCGATCAAGTCATAGATTCTACTGCTGGGTGTGAGTTGTTGTCATTTGTGGATGCATATTCAGGATTCCATCAGATTCCACTGAATCCAAATGATCAAATAAAGACAGCTTTTATCACCCCGTACGGGGCTTATTGCTATCGCACCATGCCATTCGAATTGATAAATGCAGGCGCAACATATCAAAGATGCATGCAAAAATGCTTGCAAGATAAATTGGACAAAAATGTTCAAGTATACGTCGATGACGTGGTAATAAAAACCAAACAAAGTCATACTCTAATTGAGGACTTGCGTCAAACATTCGCAAACTTGAGAAAATTCCGGATGAAACTTAACTCAGAAAAATGTACATTTGGTGTCCCGGCTGGCAAGTTACTCGGATTCCTTGTATCCAGCCGAGGAATTGAAGCTAACCCGACAAAGATCAGGGCCATCGAAAGAATGGAATTGCCAAAAACCCTCAATGATGTCCAGAAGTTTACTGGATGCCTGGCTTCATTGAGTAGGTTTGTTAGTCGGCTAGGCAAAAAAGCCCTACCACTATATCAGTTGATGAAGAAATCAGACAAATTCACATGGACACAACAAGCTGATAGCGCTTTCCATGAATTAAAGAAAATGTTGGCAACAGCACCAATATTAGCGTCACCACTATCCAAGGAGCCAATGCTGCTCTATGTCGCCGCAACCAATAGAGTTGCAAGTGCAGTAATAGTGGTTGAACGTGAAGAAGGGGGCAAATCAGTCCAAAGGCCAGTATATTACTTGAGTGAAGTGCTCTCTGTCTTGAAACATAATTACCCGTATTATCAGAAGATGACATATGGGGTATATATGGAAGCAAAAAAGCTGAAACATTATTTTCAAGAACACCCAATCCGGGTAATATGCGAGGCACCTATCTCGGATATATTGGGCAGCAAAGATGCCAGCGGCCGAGTAACCAAATGAGCCATTGAACTGGCACCATACACTCTACAATATGATAGGCGGGATGCAATAAAATCTCAAGCCGTTGCAGATTTCTTTGTAGAATGGATGGAGATGCAGTACGAACCACCACTGCCAGATCCAAATTACTGGAAAATGCATTTTGATGAGTCCAAGACGAAAATGGGTCTGGGCGCCGGGATAGTGCTCACATCTCCAAAGAGGGATCAACTAAGGTATGTGTTGCAAATTCATTTTGCTACTTCTAACAACGTTGCCGAGTATGAAGCACTTGCTCATGGCATTAAGGTAGCCAAGGAAATTGGTATCAAAAGGATCACGTGTTTTGGTGATTCGGATTTGGTGATTCAGCAAGTGTTTGGACATTGGGACGCACTAGATGCAAACATGGCATTATATCGCTTCCATGTGCAGCAAATGTCGGGATATTTTGACGATTGTGAATTTCATCACATTCCTAGAGCAGAAAATGAGGCAGCAGACATGTTATCCAAACTAGGATCATCTAGACAAGCAATACCACCAGGGGTAGAATTGGAGCATCTCAGGAATCCATCGATCAAGCCGTCACCAGATTTCGAATCAATCAGGGTCATCCCAGCGAGTCAGGAATCAGAGGCAGTGCCAATGGATATCGACTCAGGGCTAGGTTCAAGTCACTCGGGGACTGATCCGTTCACCTCAGGGATAGCCGAATCACACTCGGGGACTCCTCAGGTTATGTCGGCAGAGCATATGTCGGCGGAACCAATGGACATTGATGTTGAAGCAGACCCAGAACCACTAATACCAACGTGGGCACAGCCAATATTCAGTTATTTGAAAGATGGAACCTTTCCGAGTGATGAAACACTGGCAAGACAAACGGCACGAAGAGCAAAAGCATACACCATAATCAACAAGGAACTCTACAAGTGAAGTGTGACAAGTGTACTGCAGCATTGCATCAGCTCAGAGCAAGGCCAGGAGATCTTGTTGGATATCCATCAGGGAGAGTGCAGGAACCATGCATCATCAAGAGCGTTGGTAGCCAAGGCATTCCGACATGGATTCTACTGGCCAAGCGCATTGGCACAAGCGCAAGAGTTAGTCGGGAAATGCAGTGGTTGTCAACACTATGCGTCCAAGTCACATTTACCAGCGTCTGAATTGAAGACTATACCAATCACTTGGCCGTTTGCAGTATGGTGCCTAGATATGGTAGGACCATTTAAACCAGCAAGGGGAGGCATGACTCATATCTTGGTCATGATTGATAAGTTCACTAAGTGGATAGAAGTGAAACCAATCAAAAAAACTGGACGGCAAAACAGCTATTACATTCCTAAGGGATATAATCCTTAGATACGGTTACCCGCACGGTGTGATCACGGACAATGGCACAAACTTTGCCGAAGGAGCTTTTGCTCGCTTCTATGGGAAACACCGAATAAGACTCGACGTAGCATCAGTCGCCCATCCAGAATCAAATGGACAAGTTGAACGGGCTAATGGCTTAGTTCTGTCCGGGATAAAACCCTGCTTAATGGAACCACTCCAGAGATCACCTGGTTGTTGGCTAGAGGAACTACCCTCAGAACTATGGAGCTTAAGAACGACTCCGAATCGATCAACTGGTTATAAGCCATTTTCCTTGTATATGGGGTTGAAGCAGTTTTGCCTACCGACATAGAATATGACTCGCCAAGGATAAGGCAATACTCGGAAGCCGGGGTAAAAGAGGCCCGAGAAGATGGAGTAGATTTAATCGAAGAAGCAAGGGAACTGGCATTCTCCAGATCTGCTATATATCAACAAAATATCCGATGCTACCATAGACAGAAAGTGCAACCTCGCGTTTTTCGAGAAGGAGATATGGTGCTACGGCTAGTGCAGCGCATAGCTGGAATGCATAAATTATCACCTCCATGAGAAGGTCCATTCATTATAAGAAAAGCATTGCACAATGATTCCTACTATCTCATAGATGCTCGTGAAGCACAAAAGAACAAGGCAAACAAGTCAGGAGATGAAACTAAAAGGCCATGGAATGTGGCACTGCTTCATCCCTTCTATACTTAGGAGAAGCAGTGCATGTATCACTCGAACTCTCATATGTCGGACGTGTTTGCCGGCTATGTGCTAATAATAAAATCGTATGATTCGAAAAACTGACTCGGGGACTACCCTTTAGGCTTTCCATTTCAATTATTCTACGTCGGCTGGCATGATACCCGAAATTTATCTCGGAACAAGTAGTGTTTATTCGGAAGAAATCAACTCTTCGACAATGCTGTTGTCCAAAAACACGGCTTCATGGCAAGCAAGAGAAAAGATCTAAGACGAGTAAACACAAACGCCGGATAAATACAAGGGAGAAACGCGAGTCGGCTTTAATTTTTTCCTAACTCTCTGCAGGTCTTGTTATACTACGTGTCGAGTAATCTCGGCCAAGCTATCCAAGTTTCATACCCGCTAACCATATCCTTTGTACTTTGAGATCCTAATGTCGAACACCGAAAAAGGTAGAAAAGGGCCAGAGGCAAGGAAAGGTGACACGGCAAAATGAAACTCGGGGACTTGCCCTTGAATGATTCGCACTAAGATCATAACGGAAACATATAAAGCCTACCAAAAGGCACATAATCAAACTTTGAATGCAATGTATGTTACATTTGTACCCGGCATACCGGGGATCTAATAAAAGTTCAAGTATTTGTTGGCCTAAGGAGCAGAAGAACTCGGAGGAACGTTCTCGGAGACAAGAGTGCTTGGGGCTTCGGCCGGGTGAGGGGCATCTGCAGCCGGGTCATCTAGATCATCTGACTCGGTTGCCTCGCTGTCACCACCCTCTTCATCAGCAACTTCGACGAGCGGGTAGCCAAGGTTGAGAAAGCTAGGCCCTTCACACCAAGCGTGCACCATAGTGTACTCGATCATGGCATAAGCTCGCTCTTGGCGCTTCTTGATCAGCTCCGGGTCATTCAGCCATTTTCCATCTCCCCTTATACGAGCAAGAACGTCAAGGTTGATGTCCTCATACCGCACGAAAGAGAGGGCCTTGTCCGCTGCAGCTCGGCCGGCCAACTCGTGCCATTGATCCGGCCGGTATTCAGTAAGGAGCAATATGTCGGCGAGTGGCTCGATGAGTTCGGGTGGGTCTTCATCCGGCCAGAGCATGCGAAACGCATGGATAGATGACTTGAGCAAATCCACACCGCAAGATCTGAGGGTCTTGACCCGTTTAGACACCGCTGCAAGGAGTTCCTCCATGGACAGATCGCCGTCAGCAGCAACACCAGCTTCGGCCCTCACCTTCTTCATGGCTCGTATGGCAAACATGTTGGCCTCAGGAAAATTCTCTGCAAGCAAAAAGAGAAAAGTTAGCAAATGACAAGGGAAGATGGTAGAGATCCAGCAGGACTTGGACAATGCGTAAAGAGTAAGAACTCACTACCGAGAAAGGAGTTAATGGAAGTGAGCTTGTTATGCCAAGTCTTGGTCTTGGATTGAAGGGTGTCGAGGTTCATATTCATCGACTCGACCAATGACTCGACCTCGTCGAGCAGCTTCTTAGTCTTCTCGGAGCTGGCGGCTGCTGCTCGTTCTTCTCGGCAAGCTCCTCCTTCAGCCCTTTCACCTCGGCCAAGTGCTTCTCCTCCCTCTTGGCCATCAATTTCTTCAGCCGAGTCACCTCATCGCGCTCCTTATGGAGTTTGGCTTGGTGCTTCTCTGCTTATTGAGAACAAAAATTTGTCAGTACCAACAGAAAAATTTCAACTATTGGCTTAGATGGCAGGAAATTTACTCTCGGCCTCACTGATTTGCGAGTGAAGATCGTTGATGGTATCCTGAGCAGTGGTTGTGGAATAAGAGCGAGAGGAAAAATGAGAAGATGAACCAGGGAAAATTACATCAAATAAGAAAGAGGAAGAACAAAGATATTACCTTGGCCGTAGGTGTCAGCCTGCAGCTTCTCATACGCAAGTTCGAGCTTGCGATGCGCCAGGACGAGAGCTTGGTGCACCTTGGTGCGCTCGTTGTGCGTAAGCTAATCAAAGAAGTCAGACAATAAGGAAGAGTCAAGGCAGGTGACCGTCCGAATAAAGAAGAGCTTAAGAGCTTACAACCAAGTAAGTTACTTACTCGGCAGTAACCTCGAGGGCTAGGGATTGACGCTCTAACATGAGTTTGTCATAAAGAAATCAAAGGGTTGAAGAGCTTACAGCCGAGTAAGTTCCTTACTCGACAGTAACCTCGAGGGCTAGGGTTCGAAGCTCTAACATGCAAGCGTGGGATTCAAAGACTAAGTGAATAATTGAAGAGCTTACAGTCGGGTAACTTACTCAACTGTAACCTCGGGTACTAGGTGATATGTATAAAGGAAATACTCAACAGTACAAAAGAGTAAGAAGTTATGTTACCTCGTTTATTTCGTCGGCGTGGGCCATCAGAGTAATGGCCTGTTGGGTTATGTCGGAGAAGACCTTGGGTCCCACCTTCAGCTTCTTCCCGACACGAGTGCTGACCTCTTGCTCGCCTTCTGCATTCCATGCCACAGCGTAAGGCTCAGCCGAACCAAGGCTCTGCCCACTGATCATCCGAGTGAGAACTCGACCCGTTTTCAGGGTGGTTCCCACAGTGGCACGGGTTGCAGCGGCAGAGGTATGGAGAGTAACAACCTTGGAGCCATCACCTGACCCGGCAGCCGCAGATTCGTCCCCCTTACCCGTTGAAGCGAAACGGTCTCCGACGTAGGAGGCCGAATCTGAGGAGCAGAACCCAGAGCGCAAACTAGAGTTGCTTGCTTGGAAGAGGTGGATTTGCCAGAAGAGGGGTGAGTAGAACCAGAAGACTTGGGCTGGGTCTGGCCTTTTGACAGAACTGGAGAGCGAGCAGAGGGATTTGAAGAAGGACGTGGAGCCCCCTGACTGGGCTCAGCGGTTTTGTTGGCTCCAAGATCAGGAAGTTGTTCATTCACATCAGCTTGAGGGCTGATGCCAAAGGAACTGGGGACCGAGGGTTTCTCGGTGCCAGACTTGTGAGCAACAAGATCGGGAAGTTTTTCCTGCCCAGCGACAGGGGCGCTAGCCGAGTGATCCACCGGGTCTGACTGACACTGAGAAGCGTGAGCCTCAACAGTGCGATCCTCAACCCGGACGTGACTCGATGCCACCGAGTCAGCTGGAGGAGGTGCAGGCCTAAGCGGCGAAGCAATGCTAGAAGCAGCCTGATTCGCCGTCAAAGGTGCAACACTAAAAACAACAAGATATATATGAGAATAACAACAATAATGAGAAAGAAAAGAGCAAAGAAAGCAAGGTGCAAAAACTTACCCGGTGACAACTGGGTCACGGATGACTCGGCGCGTGACTTGGCGCCTAGCAGCTTGGCGAGTCTCACTCAGGCTGGCAGCAGCAGAGACAGCAGGAGCAGCCGAAGTGGGCTTGTTCTTCTTGGTCGGCTGAGTGCTGAAGTAGGTTCCGCGTCGCTTCGGCTTAGCAACGGGAATCTTGCCGACTCCGCCCACGGCGAGAGGAGGAACGTCATGTACCTGGCCAGCTGTATAAGTAAATAACGGGCTTACTCGGATAAGCAAAGAGATTAAACTCACAAGGCATGTACCTCCAAAAGCATACAATCATCATCCTCATCATCGTCAGACCAATCTTGGAAGGGATTGCGAGATTGACTCTTACCCGAAGCTGAAGCAGCCGCAGTCTACAGGATGGGCATGAAGCACTCTAGGTCATACTCGAATTCATCCGAGTAAGAGCGATCCCGCTATATCCAGCAGGAGGGACAGCACTGTCATCAACCTGGTGAAGGAGATTCTGCGAAAGACAAACAGAATGAGAGACTAAAAAATAAGCTAAAGAGTGGCAAAAGAGCTAAAGCCTACTCGACGAGAAGATAATTCGGAAAACTTACCCAGGGGACAGGCCTGACCCGGCTAAACGGTGGGCAACTCCAAGCCCAATCATCCGCCAAGTTCAATTTGAAGATTGAGCTTACTCGGTGGGCAATGGAGTCATGGATGAGCTCCTTGGTGGAATGCCGAGTGGGATCATGGGACCCGCTCATGAAGCACATCTTATGGCTCCTGGCTTGGATGGGGCTTACCCGACGTGAGATGAAGGTGCACATGAGGTCAAAGTCGGCGAGATGAAAGTTCTCATCCGGCGACAACAACCTTTCTAGGATAGCGTTTGCCTCGTTAACCGCAGCGTCTTGGTCGTGCGGGTCAAGTTGCTAGTACTTCTTGTTGGGGACCTCGTCCGAGAAAGGGGGAAGCCCGATGTTGTCAGTGGACCCGCTGTTTTTGACATAGAAAAGGTTCTACGCCACTTCTTGCAGGAGTCAATGCCGCTAACCCGACGAAAGATAGAATCTCTCCATGGTTGTCGTCCACCGGCTTCAACTATTACAACTACTTTGAATAGACACGCGGGTCTTAACATAAATTAAAGACAACCATATGGCTCCTGCCGGTTGCCAACTTACAATAAGGAACATTGCATACATCAAATATAATCACAATCATGGCCATATCACATCACTGCACACCCCTGCAAAACAAAGTTAGACGCCTCTACTTTATTTGCATGTTTTACGTGGTTTGGGGCTTTCAATAAGTGTCGTTCTAACTTACGAACATGAACCACAACATTGATACTAGTATTGTTAATCACCCGTTGTAAATTGGATCTTAACTATGCTAGGAGAAACAGGCACCCGCAAAGCCACTTATGCAATACAAGTTGCATGCCAAGCGTGGAGCAAGTCTCATGAACGATGTCATGTAAGGTTAGCCCGGGCCGCTTCATCCCAACATACCGCAAGATGCAAAGTACACAAGAAGAAATCGACAATAAAAGCATCAACGCCCACAATGACCATTGTGTTCTACTCGTGCAACAGATCTACATATAGACACGGCTCGATACCACTTTGAGGGTTTCGTAGCATGGAAAACAAAATTTTCTATCGCATACAAACAAACAAGCCAAGATCTATCTACTAGATTGTAGAAACGAGTCGATGGAATAACTTACCCTCGAAGATTCCAAAGTGTTTAACGAGAGCGGATTCTCGTGGGTGATGTAGTCGTACTCTTCCCGATCTCAAGATCGCAGAGACGATCCTTCCAAGCTGCGTTCGGCAGCGCCCGCAATCGGTCACACGTTCGATTGACGAAGACCGTCCTCTCCCTTGTTCCAGCAGGCAATGGAGGTTGTAGCACTCTCCTCGCGATTCCGCAAAGACAACCGTGGTACCTAAGTAGAGAGATCTCGCAGGGCTTCGCCTTAAGCCGGAGCGAGTATGGTGGAGTATGAGAGAGCTCCTCGGCGATCTAGGGTTTAGACACACCAAGGAGGAGGTGCTAGAGCCGGCGGCTAGGGTTCCGGGGACCCCCAAGTCGGAGGCTAGGGCAAAACCCTAGGGGGCGGCGGCGGCTATGGTGGTAGGCGCCAAGCTAGGGTTTGAGGAGAGGTACTTGTGTGTGCTAGGAGGGAGCCTTGCCCCTCCTTATATAGGTGGAGGGGCCAGCGACCAAGGGGAGGGAGGGGAGTCCCTCCCCAACTCGGCTTGGGTGGTGCGCCGGCTTGGGGAGGAGGACTCCCTCCCCAACTCGGTTTCACCTCCTCCTCCTCTTTTCCACTTTCCAAATTTAGCCGTTTGACTTTTCAATTTAGCTATTTGACTTTTCAAACTAGGATTCGATTAATCCTTTATTTGGAACATCGATGACACTTAGTACATGATGCAATCATACCAACTTGATACAACACATTCATGTACCCTTCCCCTCCGGAGTGCCGGACATTCCAGAACCTTCTAGAACATTCCCGATGAAAACACCGGAATCATTCCCCAACTCCGAAACGGGACTTTCCTTATATGAATCTTATTCTACGAACCATTCCGGATCTCCTCGTGATATCCCGGATCCCATCCGAGACTCCGAACAACATTCGGCCTCTTTCTCATTCATTCCATAACTACTCAAACAACGTCGAATCCTTAAGTGTGTCTCCCTACGGTTCGTGAATTATGCGGACATGATCGAGACACTTCTCCGAACAATAACCAATAGAGGAATCTGGAAATTCATATGGCTCCCACATATTTCTATGATTACTTGCGATCGAATGAACCACTTACATACGATACCAATTTCCCTTTGTCTCACGATAGTTTACTTATCCGAGGTTATGATCGTCGGTATCTCTGCATACCTAGTTCAACCTCGTTACCGATAAGTACTCTTTTCTCGTTCCCGTGATATGTGATCCCTTGTGAGCCAGTCACATGCTTGCAAGCTAATTGGATGACATTCCACCGAGACGGCCCAGAGTATATCTATCCGTCATATGGATGGACAAATCCCACTCTTGTTCCATGTGTTTCAACCAATACTTTCCGAACACTCAATGCCACCTTTATAGCCACCCAGTTACGGTGTGGTGTTTGATGTCATCAAAGCATCCATCCGGCAAAGGTGATATGCATGATCTCATGGTCAAAGGAATTAGGTTACTATGTATCAGAAAGCATATAGCAATTGAACTATTGAAATGACTTGATCTTTATGCTACGCTTATCTATAGGAGTATGTCCACCATATCATTCTCCTAACGATATGATCTTGTTGTTGATAACATCTCAATGTTCATGATAGGGAAACCACAATCATTTATCAACCAACAAGCTAGTGATGTATAGAGGCTATACTAGGGACTTCAAATTAAGTTTACAAATCACACAAGTATCAATGTTTCCTTGTTAACACTATTATAGCATGAATGTAAACATTTATCATAAACACAAAGATATAATAATAACTACATTTATTATTGCCTCTAGGGCATATCTCCAACAGTCTCCCACTTGCACTAGAGTCATCTAATCTAGATTACATGGTAATATACCGAACACCCATGGCAGTTTGGTGCTGGTCATGTTTTGCCCTCAGGAGAGGTTTAGTCAACGGATCCGCCACATTCAGATCTGTGTGTACTTTGCAAATATTTATATCCCCATCTTGGATATGTTCTCGAATAGCGTGAAAACGTAGCTTGATGTGCTTCAGCTTCTTGTGTGACCTTGGTTCTTGCGCATTGGCTATGGCGCCCATGTTATCACAGTAGATAGACATTGGGTCCAGCGCACTAGGAACCACACCCACTGTAATGAACTCTTTCATCCATATCGCTTCTTGTGAAGCCTCCGAAGCGACCATGTATTCCGATTCGGTTGAAGATCTCGCCACAACGCTTTGCTTTGCACTCCTCCAGCTAACTGCACCATTCAAAATAAATACGTATCCAGATTGTGATTTAGAATCATCCGGATCGGTGTTCCAACTAGCATCGGTGTAACCATTAACAACGAGTTGTTCATCACCTCCATAAGAAAGAACCATATCCTTAGTTCTTCTCAAGTACTTAAGGATGTTTTTGACCGTTGTCCAATGATCCACTCCTGGATCACTTTGATATCTGCTAGTCAAACTAACAGCATATGCAATGTCGGTTCTAGTACATAGCATGGCATACATTAGAGATCCTATGGCTGAGGCATAGGGAGTCTTACTCATCCTTTCTCTATCTTCTGCCGATGTCGGACTTTGAGTTTTACTCAAGGTCATATTGGGCAACATGGGCAAGAACCCTTTCTTGCTATCTTCCATTCCAAACCTCTTTAGAAATTTGTCCAAATATGTACTCTGTGACAATGATATTTGGCGTTTCGATCTATCTCTGTAAATCTTTATGCCTAATATGTAAGATGCTTCGCCAAGATCCTTCATTGAAAAACTATTATTCAAATATTCCTTGACACTATTAAGAAGGTCTACATCATTCCCAATCAACAATATGTCATCTACATATAGTATTAAGAATGCTACAGAGCTCCCACTCACTTTCTTGTAAATACAAGTTTCTCCATAAGTTTGTATAAAACCAAAACTTTTGATCACCTTATCAAAACGTTGATTCCCACTTCGGGATGCTTGCTTCAATCCATAGATGGACCGTTGAAGTTTGCATACCTTGTTAGCATCTTTAGGATCGACAAAACCTTTGGGTTGCATCATATGCAACTCTTCATCAATGTCTCCATTGAGGAATGCTGTTTTGACATCCATCTGCCATATCTCATAATCATAATATGCAGCGATTGATAACATAATCCTCACAGACTTTAGCTTCGCTACCGGCGAGAAAGTCTCATCGTAGTCAACTCCTTGAATTTGTCGAAACCCTTTTGCGACAAGTCAAGCTTTATAGACAGTAACATTACCATCAGCATCTGTTTTCTTCTTGAAGATCCATTTGTTCTCGACACCTTAGGCCATCCCAGTAAGTCCACCAAAGTCCATACTTGGTTTTCGTACATGGATCCAATCTCGGATTTCATGGCTTCTTGCCATTTATTGGAATCTGGGCTCATCATCGCTTCCTCATATGTCTCGGGGTCATCGGTGTTATCCACCAACATGACACTCATAACGGGATCATACCAATCTGGAGTGGTACGAGTTCTCGTTGACCTCCGAGCCTCTCTAGCAACTTCAACCGAAGTTTCATGATCATCATCATTAGCTTCCTCTCTAATTGGTGCAGGCACCACAGGAACTTCTTCCGGTGTTGCGCTACTCGCAATTTCGAGAGAAGGTTCGACAACCTCCTCGAGTTCTACTTTCCTTCCAGTCACTTCTTTTGAAAGAAATTCCTTCTCTAGAAAGGATCCATTCTTGGCAACGAAGATTTTGCCTTCGGATCTATGATAGAAGGTATACCCAATAGTTTCCTTCGGGTATCCTATGAAGACGCATTTTTCCGCTTTGGGTTCTAGCTTGTCCGGCTGTAACTTCTTTACATAGTCTTCGCATCCCCAAACTTTAAGGAACGACAATTTAGGTTTCTTCCCAAACCATAATTCATATGGTGTAGTTTCAACGGATTTAGATGGTGCTCTAATTAAAGTGAATGCGGCTGTTTCTAATGCATAACCCCAAAATGATAGCGGTAAATCTGTAAGTGACATCATAGAACGAACCATATCTAAGAGAGTTCGATTACGACGTTCGGACACACCATTACGCTGTGGTGTTCCCGGCGGTGTCAATTGTGAAAGTATTCTGCATTTCTTCAAATGCTCGCCAAACTCGTAACTTAGATATTCACATCCACGATCAGAACGCAGAAATTTAATCTTCTTGTTACGTTGATTCTCTACCTCACTTTGAAACTCCTTAAACTTCTCGAAAGTTTCAGACTTATGTTTCATGAAATAGATATACCCATATCTACGCAAGTCATCCGTGAAGGTAAGAACATAACGATAACCACCGGGCGATGCTACACTCATTGGACCACACACATCGGTATGTATGATTTCCAGTAAGTCTGTAGCTCGCTCCATCATACCAGAAAATGGAGTCTTAGTCATTTTTCCCATTAGACATGCTTCTCATCTTTCAAGTGATTCGAAATCAAGTGATTCAAGAAGTCCATCGGAATGGAGTTTCTTCATACGCTTCACTCCAATGTGACCAAGACGACAGTGCCACATATAGGTCGAGTTATCGCTCGATTTCAAACGTTTAGCCTCAATGTTGTTGATATGTGTATTTCCACTATCGAGATTCAATAAGAATAGACCATCTATCAAAGGTGCATGTGCATAAAACATATTACTCATATAAATCGAACAACCATTATTCTCGGACTTAAACAAGTAACCGTCTCGCAATAAACAAGATCCCGATATAATGTTCATGCTCAACGCAGGCACCAAATAACAATTATTTAAGTATAAAACTAATCCCGATGGTAGATGAAGGGGTAGCGTGCCGACCGCGATCACATCAACCTTTGATCCGCTTCCACCGCATCGTCACCTCGCTTCGCTAGCTTCCGTTTATTCGCAAAGACTTTTCGAGTTACAAATATGAGCAATCGAACCCGTATCAAATACCCAGGCACTACTACGAGTACTAGTGAGATACACATCAATAACATGTATATCAGATATACCTTTCTTCTTGATGTTGCCGTTCTTCAAATCCGCCAAGTACTTTGGGCAATTCCGCTTCCAGTGACCTTCTCCCTTGCAGTAAAAGCACTCAGTATCAGGCTTAGGTCCAGCCTTGGTCTTCTTCGCCGGCGTTGTAACTTTCTTACCACCCTTCTTGAAGTGTCCCTTCTGCTTAGACTTGCCTTTCTTGAATTTTGTGGTCTTATTGACCAACAACACTTGGTGCTCTTTCTTGATCTCCACTTCTGCAGAATTTAACATAGCAAACAGTTCTAGCAACTGTTTGTTCATGTTCTGCATGTTGTAGTTCATCACAAAGTTCTTGTAACTTGGTGGTAGTGATTGGAGGACACGGTAAATCCCCAAAGCATTAGGAATCACTATACCTAAGCTTTGAAGTTTGTTTGCGTGCCCAGACATCTTAAGCACATGCTCACTGACGGAGCTGCCCTATTCCATCTTGCAGTTAAAGAACTTTTCAGAAGCTTCATAACTTTCAATTGCCGCATGAGTCTCAAAGATCAATTTGAGATCCTCGACAATATCATATGGGTCTGAATTCTCAAACCTTTTCTGAAGCTCCGATTCCAAACCATACAAGATAGCACACTGAACTATGGAGTACTGATTCTTCCGAGCGAGGTAAACATTCTTTACTTCATCGGAAGCATCACCGCAGTGGGTCACCCAATGTGCATCCAAAGACATAGGTAAAATTACCACCGTGAGGACAATCCTCAAATTGCGAACCAATCCGAAGTTGCTTCCATTGTTTTTCAACTTTTCTTTCTCTAGGAACGCATTAAAATTGATGGTAGGGGCTGCCATTGATCTACAACATATTTGCAATAGTTTAGACTAAGTTTATGACAAATTGAGTTCAAATTAATAATAAAGTTAATCTAGGTGAACTCCCACTCAAAACAACATCCCTCACATTGTTTTAGTGATCACACAAACCAAATCCACTACATCAACACCGATCATCACGAGAGTTGATATAGTTTCAATGGCGAACAATCGTCATGTTCATCATATCTACTATATGATTCATGCTTTACCCTTCGGTGATCCGTGTTCCGAGACCATGTCTATACATGCTAGGCTCGTCAAGATCAAACCTTAGTTTCCGCATGAGCAAATCTGGCTTGCTCACGTTGTATACACTTGCAGAATCTAACACACCCGATCATCACGTGGTGCTTCGAAACAACAAGCTTTAGCAACGGTGCTAACTAAGGGTGAACACTTTATGACTTGAAATTCATGTGCATGAGGGATCATCTTATAATGCTACCGTCGTCTACTAAGAAATACAAGATGCATAAAGGATTAACATCACATGCAATTCATAATATGTGATATGATATGGCCTTTCTTCTTTGTGCTTCCGATCTCCATTTTCTAGTACGAACATGATCTCCATCATCACCGGCATTGCATCAAGGTCAATGACGCCTCTCCATGGTTGTCGTCCACCGGCTTCAACTATTACAACTACTTTGAATAGACACGCGGGTCTTAACATAAATTAAAGACAACCATATGGCTCCTGCCGGTTGCCAACTTACAATAAGGAACATTGCATACATCAAATATAATCACAATCATGGCCATATCACATCATTTGACACCCCGCAAAACAAAGTTAGACGCCTCTACTTTATTTGCATGTTTTACGTGGTTTGGGGCTTTCAATAAGTGTCGTTCTAACTTACGAACATGAACCACAACATTGATACTAGTATTGTTAATCACCCGTTGTAAATTGGATTTTAACTATGCTAGGAGAAACAGGCACCATAAAGCCACTTATGCAATACAAGTTGCATGCCAAGCGTGGAGCAAGTCTCATGAGCGATGTCATGTAAGGTTAGCCCGGCTTCATCCCAACATACCGCAAGATGCAAAGTACACAAGAAGCAATCGACAATAAAGCATCAACGCCCACAATGACCATTGTGTTCTACTCTGCAATGATCTACATATAGACACGGCTCGATACCACTTTGTAGGGTTTCGTAGCATGGAAAACAAAAATTTTCTATCGCATACAAACAAACAAGCCAAGATCTATCTACTAGATTGTAGCAACGAGTCGATGGAATAACTTACCTCGAAGATTCCAAAGTGTTTAACGAGAGCGGATTATCGTGGGTGATGTAGTCGTACTCTTCCGATCTCAAGATCGCAGAGACGATCCTTCCGGCTGCGTTCGGCGCTTCCCCGCAATCGGTCACACGTTCGGTTGACGAAGACCTTCCTCTCCTTGTTCCAGAAAATGGAGGTTGTAGCACTCTCTCGCGATTCCGAAGACAACGACGTGGTACGGAAGTAGAGGGGAGATCTCGCAGGCTTAAGCCGGGGCGAGTATGGTGGAGTATGAGAGAGCTCCTCGATCTAGGGTTTAGACACACCAAGGAGGAGGTGCTAGAGCCGGCTAGGGGTTCCGGGACCCCAAGTCGGCTAGGGCAAAACCCTAGGGGCGGCTATGGTGGTAGGCGCCAAGCTAGGGTTTGAGGAGTGGTACTTGTGTGCTAGGAGGAGCCCTGCCTCCTTATATAGGTGGAGGGCCAGCGGCCAGGGAGGAGGAGTCCTCCCCAACTCGGCTTGGTGGTGCGGCCGGCTTGGGGAGGAGGACTCCCTCCCCAACTTGGTTTCACCTCCTCCTCCTCTTTTCCACTTTCCAAATTTAGCCGACTTTTCAATTTAGCTATTTGACTTTTCAAACTAGGATTCGATTAATCCTTTATTTGGAACAGCGATGACACTTAGTACATGATGCAATCATACCAACTTGATACAACACATTCATGTACCCTTCCTCCGAGTGCCGGACATTCGGAACCTTCTAGAACATTCAGATGAAAACACCTAATCATTCCCCAACTCAAACGGACTTTCCTAATATGAATCTTATTCTCCGGACCATTCCGGATCTCCTCGTGATATCCCGGATCCCATCCGAGACTCCGAACAACATTTGGTCTCTTTCTCATTCATTCCATAACTACTCAAACAATGTCGAATCCTTAAGTGTGTCTCCCTACGGTTCGTGAATTATGCGGACATGATCGAGACACTTCTCCGAACAATAACCAATAGAGGAATCTGGAAATTCATATGGCTCCCACATATTTCTATGATTACTTGCGATCGAATGAACCACTTACATACGATACCAATTTCCCTTTGTCTCACGATAGTTTACTTATCCGAGGTTATGATCGTCGGTATCTCTGCATACCTAGTTCAACCTCGTTACCGATAAGTACTCTTTTCTCGTTCCCGTGATATGTGATCCCTTGTGAGCCAGTCACATGCTTGCAAGCTAATTGGATGACATTCCACCGAGACGGCCCAGAGTATATATCTATCATATGGATGGACAAATCCACTCTTGATCCATGTGTTTCAACCAATACTTTCCGAACACTCAATGCCACCTTTATAGCCACCCGATTCACGGTGTGGTGTTTGATGTCATCAAAGCATCCATCCAAAAGGTGATATGCATGATCTCATGGTCGAAGGAATTAGGTATGTATGTAGAAAGCATATAGCAATTGAACTATTGAAATGACTTGATCTTTATGCTACGCTTATCTATAGGATTATGTCCACCATATCATTCTCCTAATGATATGATCTTGTTGTTGATAACATCTCAATGTTCATGATAGGGAAACCACAATCATTTATCAACCAACAAGCTAGTGATGTATAGAGGCTATACTAGGGACTTCAAATTAAGTTTACAAATCACACAAGTATCAATGTTTCCTTGTTAATACTATTATAGCATGAATGTAAACATTTATCATAAACACAAAGATATAATAATAACTACATTTATTATTGCCTCTAGGGCATATCTACAACACCGTGTACTAGGCCGGGTGAGCCAGTCAACAAGCGCCACGTAGCCAAAGATACACGAAAAATCGGGTGCCACGTCACGGCTGGAAGGACAAGAGGCGTAGACCGATGGGACTGCCATAGTGACGGGGAATAACTGCGCAGCCGTCACTGTGCCTCTAAAACTTGGAACAAAAATTGAGGCAAGTAATCATGATTACTAGTTGTCAGTGACTGAAGTGCGCCGAAAATGACCCGGAATTGGCCAAAATAACTCGGCTCGAGGCAAGAGTGAGCCAAGAAGTCAAAGAATTAACCCGAAATTGTCAGACTAACCCGGCAAGATGCAGAACTGAGATAGATAAAAGACAAAAACTAAGTTCCATTCACACAAAAGGAACCTGGAGATGCCTAATAGCTTGAACTGCTAGACCTCACCAGCTTCGGGGACTAATGTCGGGGGGATAATCCCTGGTAGGGTCACGAGAGGGGAAACACAGTGCAGCTGGGTTGGCTCCGAGTAAAAAATGAACCAGGCCGGGTAAGAACGGCCAGGAAAGATAAGCAAGAAAGCCGAGATACAAACTATATCGGCTCGTATAGGACAAAGTTGTAACCCTTGCAGGTACAAACGAGCCGAGTCAACCGAGGAAGGGCCGAGTCAAGAAGGACGCGTGGCACCTTTCTGAGTAAGCTTCGGGAAGGACCATGGTAAAGCGTGGTCAAAAGAGAAGGGCGACGCCGGGATGACACAAAAGGAGCCGGGTGATGCCCAAAGGAAGCGCTGACGTAGAAAGTAACTGTGTGACGCCAAAAAGAACAAGAAGCAGTGTACCAGAGGACCGTTAGTTGTCAAGCTTTATGGACTGGGCCTATGGTCTTAAGGCAAGCCCATAACCCGGCCCATATGGTAGGGACCAAGATCCAAACAGTAAACCCTAGAACCCAAAGGGGTATTAGCTAGCTAGCACTGCCTATATAAGGGAGGGCATAGCAGCAGTAGAAGGAGGTTGGACAAGATAGAGAACAAGTGCTGCGTACTCAAGCCAATACAGCTCAAGGAACACTTGTAATCTTTGGGGTATCAATCAAATTGTCAAGTGTGGAGAGTTCTTCTTGCATAGCTCGACCGTGCACTCCCTCCCTGGTGACCACAAGCACCCATTCGGCCCCCAACTTAAGCCTACCCATGGCATCTGTCGTGCCACCACCACGACAAACCAGGTAACATAAAAATTCAAGTTATCAAGCATAAAACATTAGAAGTGACCAATGGTAGCATTTAAAAGTTACCAACAGAGAATACGAAAAAGGATTGAATATTATAAAAAAAGAACATGTACATACTTTTTAATCTTCGACTTATTCGCATTACGCGTGTGTATGATAATCTTCTTATATAATGCATCTTCTTCTGCACTTGTCTTAGTATAGGAGAACGAATGAAGAAGAGACTTGGCAGGATAAATAAATCTAATAGTGCGCAGCTGCGTCGCAGGTGTAACACTACCAGCGATAGCAACTGGAAGAGCAGAACTGATACCAGGAGTTGAATAATCAGGAACAACTACAAAAAAAATTAATGCAGCTCGTAAAAATATCCATTCAAATACATAAATAATAACTAAACAATTTTGTTTAGTTACCTGGAACGGAACAACTAGTCTGGTTCAACTGTTTGGTATCTTTCGTAAAAACCCGAACAGCTTGATAACCAATCTTTTCACCCAACAGATCATCAAGAGAAATAACTATATTTATATCATTTACCGGCTTTTTGCACTTACAATCAACTTTTTGTTGATAGACTACAAAAAGAATAAAGAACGGACAAAGGAAATGTCCAAATGAAAAAGGATAGAAATGGCGGACCCCATGTGGAAAAAGAGAACCACATGTTTATCACCATAAAAAAAATTAAAAACATAACCTATATTAAACAATAAAAGGTAGTTTAATTACATCACACAAACATAGAGTCATATAAATTATAGCACAAATTACTCCATCAATAACATACCACAAAATAAAAGTTCCCATAAATTGAAACCTAATTTTAACTACGGCTACCATAAAACAGAACCAAATAGCCATGAAACCGAATCATGATCTTCAAGTTTGAAACCCAAGCCCCAAACAGACATCGCAACGATGATCTTCAAGTTTGTCATCCATCCGCACCCTCATTTTTATCACCACCCGTTTTCGGTAAGTTTAATAAGTTAATAGTTGCATAGAATATGTCCCAAAGAAATACAACAAGAAAAAGGGACAAAACAGAAAAAATTGTTAATGTCATATAATTTGTTACATGCTTCGTACAAAGAAAACATGTTAATATTAAAGTTATCAGCATAAAAACAGTGTAGGTTACCAACATAAATGAACTGAAGTTATCAGCATTGGTATATAAAAATGATCAAGGGCATATATATAAAGTTATCAACACAAACAAAAAATGCACAATGATGATAAAAACACATGATACACTATGAAATAAAACATCATTAAAAGAATATAGTTTTACATTACAAAAAAGCATATAATACAAACATATAATCAAGTTGCAAGCATTTAAATTATTTGAAAAACAAAAAACACTGTAGGTTACCAACATAAATAAGTTATAGTTATCAGCACTAATATATAAAAGTAATCCAGGGCATATACATAAATTTAACAGGCTGAAGGTGTGTACCAGTGCTGGGAGAAGGTGCCCAAGACAAAGGAAGAACATCTTCTGCTTCAAAAACATGGAGTAAATCACCCGGATCAGCAGAAATTTGATGAGAAATAGGCACAACATTAGAATCACCTTGTGCAACGATATGTAGATCAGGCTGAGCAGGAGCAGGCCGCGCAGGTGCACTAGCAGTAGGAGCAGGCTGCACAGAGGCACCAACAGTAGGAGCAGGTTGTGCACGGGCACCAGTAGTAGGAGAAATAGAACGATCCGCATCAGGCACAGAATACGACACAACATCCCTAAAAACATGTAATGGTATCCCAGCAGCAAGACTCAACTCTCCATCATGAGCAACCAATTTTGCTTTCTTGATAACAGTGACTTCAGCTTCAGAACTTCCATCACCACTAACAAGTGGTGAAGGACCAGCAGATGTATCGAGCACACTGGACTGCCTGATAATAGGGGGGTAGAAAAGACTTGACGCAGGAACCAAAGGAGCAGATAAAACAGGTTGTACATCTTCTTGGGTACTATCATCCAAGACAGAAGGCTCATTTTCACTCTCATCCTGGGTTGATGGATATCCAAGCGAGCAGACAGCGGGACTTGCAGCAACATCAACAAAAGTAGCAGCTGCTGCAAGGTTGGTGAACAACGATGATGCAGGAACAAGAACAGCACCATCAGGACAAACATAACCACCTGCATCAACATTGGCATCAACCCGAGGGCATCTTGGTGGCAGCAGCAACTTCCGTGATGTTCTCCGTCTCGTTTGCCATGATATTTACAACGCTGCTGCTAACAGGTTGATCAATGGTTTGCTTAATCAGTGGAGCTCCCAAGTCTGGTTGAGCAACATTCATTGTCACATCGACAGATAATCCTACTACAACTATAGCAGGTGCGCTCGTCACAGCAATATCTTCAGTAGCAACACCCTTGCCACATGTTTCTCCACCAGATATGACCTCTTCAAGACTCACAGCAGGCACATCCACGACATCAAGAGTTGCAACAATATTAGAATGTCTTTCAACACGAGTAGGTGAAGGAATAGGAGAGGATTCATCAACATCTATAACAGATGTGCCTCCATCTGTAGAACGATGTTTTGCCAACCGTGGTGAAGACCTTGTAGCTAGCACATATGTCTTATTCGATGATTTCTCGCTTTAATAAATAATTGCCAACAAAAAACAAAAAATCAGAACATAATAAACAAAAAACAGACAAGTTACCAACATGAACATAAATAAGTTATCATATGAAATATACTACAGTTATCCAGTGATTAACAATTAAAATAATAAAAATGACTGACATAAATAAACATAAAGAAGTTATCATGTGAGAAATGCTAGAGTTATCAACATTAACATAAAGAAGTTATCATGTGATAAATGCTAGAGTTATCAGTATAAACATAAAGAATTTATCATGTGAGAAAGGCTATAGTCATTAGTATAAACATAAAGAAGTTACCAGATGAAATATGATACAATTATCAATATAAAGCTATCTATATAAACATAAAACAGAAAGGTTGCCCACATAAACATTAACAAGTTATCGGATTAAATATGATACAGTTATCAACACTAAGGTAGTAAAGTTATCGAGTGATTAACAAAAAAATATAGAAAATGATAGATAAATAATTATGCCCACTCATACCTCCCAGAAACAGCAGACCGCATCATGGCAGGAGTAAGGCCCAACTCTTTGCAGACAAGAGACTTGATCTCATTATCAACCTCCTCAACAGTAGGTGAATTGATCACATTATCAACATCCTCAACCGGACGTGACTTCTTCTTCCTAGACCTTCCATACACACACATAGGGGTTTGTTCCTGTCCACCCACAACATTAGCAACAGGAGTATCAGTCACCTGGTTTATGGGTGAGACAGGATCTACAACAGGTGACCTAGATTCAGGTGGTGACATATGATGATCATCAGGTGATCTTGCTCCTGGACTCTTATTGTGCTCTTCATTGCAATCTGGGAAAGTCAAAGATAGATGTACATTGGAAGAACCACCCGCACGACCACCAACAACACCCTTACCCTTCCTGCCAACAAGGACATACCATTCAACATCGTCGTCTCCACTACTGTCAGAACTGTTGTTGTTTGAATCCCGTAGAAATGTATTATCACTAGGAAGAATAGGATACAAGACTTCATTAGTGCGTGGAACATTCCTTCCACGAGTGATAGAACGAGTAAGCCTAGCTCCACGGACACCACTTGAGGTAGCACCACGGGCACCACCTGAGCTACCACCACGAGCACCACTTGAGCTAGCTCCACCCATGAAGATTCCTCCCATGGGTTGCATTGCAAGTTGACCACCAAACTGGGCAGTAAATTGTTTCGCCATTTCAGCACCAGCATTACCTTCCACCGCCGTCAAGCCTTGCACAAGGGTACTCATTAACCCAAAAATACCAAATGCAAAACTACCAACAAGATTTGCTATCTGTGACTTTTGCTGCACAAATAAAAAGAAAAGAAACAACAAGAACATTAACAAAACAAGAAGCAAACAAAAGTAACATGACAATAAAAAGATAAGTACAATATCAAAATCCTAAAAATCTCACCTCATTTGAACAACTAGCCATTTGTTAAACCCTTGCGCACTACCAAAAAGTCCAAAGCTCATGCCATATTGAGGCTTCAACTGCACAAAGAAACAGATATAGAATTAGCAAAGTGATCAACCAGTTTTCTACATATTACCCACCTTAATCACATTATAACCTACATGTTACCACCCAATAAACACATAAGTTACCCACTGTTTATACTCAATGTAATCAAACAGACATATAACATGTTACCAACACTTAAACCTAAAAAGTTATCAACAACATAAAAACACATATGCTACAAAATGTATTACACACCGCCAGCTTTCTATATGCATTTCCATCATTCTGCAGATCAGCAATCAACACTTCATCAATTAACTCTCTTGACCATATGTTCACAGCATAACGCCCTTTCGGCAAATCAATATCCAACCCACTAACATCAAGTGAGTCAACAGAAAGCAGCTGCAAGAAAAAAAATTAAAAACCAGAAAAAGAATACAATAAATACACTAACTAAAACATAAAAAAATCAATAGAGAAAGTAATATTTACACAATATAAAAACAGCAATGTGTACCTGCAAGAGAAAAAGGCAAGCCTGCGTATGACTACCACTAGAAAGCTCCTCATGCAGCTGGCCAGCAACAAAATTGCACCACTAGAACTTGGACACATTTCCAATGTTGTGCTAAAATTAGATAATGGAAAAGGAACTGTCAACATAACATCGAAACTTGCATATATATTACACACCACCACAAAAACCTAAAGCAAAAAATGTTACCACCCCTATAACACACAGGTTATCATCACTCCAAAGATAAAGTTATCAACACAAAAACATATAAGTTAGCAGCCAAGACAGATACTGAAAATGAACAGACATGACAACCAAAACTTACCATGATAGGGTAGCACTTATAGCAAACACGGTTCCGGGTGGTGGGTGACAGAAATGTAGACACAATATACATCACATATACTTGCTTGAACTCATCTCCATATGAAGTCATATTCTTCAAGATTTCAAAAACTCGAGTTCTCAAAGGTGTGCCAGAATCATCAGGAAAAAGAACAGGGGCAAGAGCACCACAATTTACGTGACAAGATAATAAGGAACTGGCTTTTCACCAAGAGGCAACCCCAAACATCTGAATACACTATCCTCGTTGAGGGGTATCCTTCCTCGACCCGGCATAACAAATTCACGTGTATGCTTGTCATATAAACTAGCAAACCAAGTCATAACTGCGTCGTGCAGTGATGAACACTTGATATCTAGCAAACTATCAAACTCCATTGATTTAATTGCTTCCTTCTGATCAACTGATAGAAAATCCAGTAAACCGGTCACAGCAGACGGAGATGCCCTGTAACTTTTACGGGCAGGTTGTTTCTCACCAACAACAACATTATCAGCAGCCTTTCGTTTTCTCGGCATCATGGCAACTACAAACAATTTAAAATGAAAAAATAAATACAAAACTAAACCATAATGATACACAAGAACTCATAGAAAAAATAAAACAATACCATCAGTACATAAGTTACCCATGATCATAACCTAATGTTATCATGCAAACATAACAAGTTACCAATGATAATAAGCTCGTGTTATCATACCAACATAACATTAGTTATCCATGTCAGTGCACACATAATATCATGCATTTTTCTCAAATTAGCATTACCAAACAGATCATAAACAAAATTTAACAAAAATATTATACAAAATTTAGTACTATTGTAATCAATGAATTTTATCCACACATCAGTACATAAGTTATTCATGGTTATAAACTAATGTTATTATGCCAACAGAACACAAATTACCCATGATAATAAGCTAATGTTATCATACCAACATAACATTAGTTATCCATGTCAATGCACACATATTATCAAGCATTTTTCTCAAATTAGACATGAATTTTATACAATGTTACCCAAATGTTACACATCAGTACATAAGTTACACATGATCATAAACTAATATTATCATGCCAACAGAACACAAATTACCCATGATAATAAGCTAATGTTATCATACCAACATACCATTAGTTATCCATGCCATTACACACATATTATCATGCATTTTGCTCAAATTAGCCATGAATTTTATCCAATGTTACCCAAAGGTTACAGCTTTAGTTATCAAGGAATCTTATATAAATCAAACAAATTCATAATCAAAAGTTAGCCAAATTCATAATCAAAAGTTAGCACATAACAGTTTAGTATTGTTGTTATCAACAGATCCTGTCCAATGTTACCCATGTATAGATATGTGATTATCAAGGGATCATATCCCACTGCTACCCATAGATAGATCAATTGTTACCAACGAAATAGTATGCAATGTTATCCATGGCTAGATCTGTTGTTATCAAGCAATCCTGTTCAAATATAACTCATCTCAAAAATAATGTATAACACATCAAATCACCGTTAGACCATGGGGGGAACATTACACATGGTTGACATCATCTGAACATCAAAACTACATCACACGCAGTAGATCTGATAAGGGAACATTACTCAAATGACACCAAAGGGGATCAGGGGGAGCACTCAAACCCATTTGAACAACGGGGGTTGAAGCATGAAGGAGCCAAACAAAATCAGCGGGCAAAATTGCACACGTTACAACTTACAAGTATGGATAACTACAGGAACTGCCGGAATCAACGACAAGCACAAAATCGACGAAATGTAACCGCCGAAAAACAGAGAAGGAAGGGTCAAAGCGGTGGAGGAGAGAAACTGGAGGAGGGTATAACCTGCGAGCACACCTGGAGAGAGTTGATGCGTCGGCGACGGCAATGGAAAGAAAAAACGGCGAGGAACCGACGGAAACTGCCGAAGCGCCCTGGAAATCACCGGAGAAGAAGGGAAAAGAGAGGAGCGGGATTCCCGAAATGGTTGGGAGAAGTGGGAGGGGTGGGAGACGATAATGAGTGGGCCCCCAGGTGATTGCGATGGTGGGCTCAGGTGTGCGGTATTGAAACAAGCCACCAACCACGCGGGGTTGTCCGACTCTGTTCGATACAAATCCAACGGTCGTTGTGAGCCCGCCAAGATTTCACGTGTACCGACCGGTCTGAAGCTAGAAATTCCGTAAAAATAAGCACAAATTGGTTTTGAATTGTCTAAGATTTATTTGAACAATTATCATGACAAAATAGTTCAGGATTTTTATGACACTAAGCATATATATATATGCATATACACGAAATTAATTTGAAAATTTTAACATTCGGAACATTTAAATTGCACAAAAAAATACAATCCCTTTTTTGCACATTCTAGTTGTAATGTTTTGGTGACCTCAAAGTTCCAAATCCTATGTTATAAATTGGTTTTGAATTGACCAAGATTTGTTTGAACGATGATTATCTGACTTCCACCAAGCATGCCCAAATTCTACCAATCTTGCATTCAAAAACTTATTCCAAATTTTCCACGTCCCTAGCTTAAAATTTTAACATACGCTTTAGATTAGACATTGTTAAGCTTCTTCTTTAAAGTATATATACTACATCAAGCCACTTGCTCATGGATCCACAAACAAAATAGATAAGGCCCAGATGGCATGCCGGCCCGCTTTTTCCAGCGCAACTGGGCTCTAATAAAAACTGAGGTGATCCGTGCGGTCAAGAGTTTTTCCAGTGACGGGATTTTATCAAAAGGGTTGAATGACACCGTCATTATCCTAATCCTGAAAGGTACTAAACCGGAATGCCTCGCCGATTATAGACCGTTAAGTCTCTGCAACGTGATTTACAAGATCATATCCAAGTGTCTTGTCAACAGACATCGCCCCTTCTTGGAAGGTCTTATCTCTGAAACACAAAGTGTTTTTGTCCCGGGTAGATTAATTACTGACAACACGATCATTGCCTTTGAGAGGTTCCACAAAATTCAATGGAGCAAGAATCTCAGGGATAACCACTGTGCGTACAAGCTAGACCTCTCTAAAGCTTACGACCATGTGGATTGGGCATTCCTGGAAAAAATACTACTAAAAATGGGATGCGTAAACAATGGACGAATTGGATCATGTGTTGCGTCAGGTCAGTGCGTTTGTCGGTCAGAATCAATGGACAAACTCTTTGACCTCCTCTTTCTCAAAGCCACTCCGGAGGAGGCCAGGGTCGTTGACAGCACTCTGAATCTTTTCCAGAGGTGCACGGGTCAACTCCTCAGCCCTAGCAAGTGTTCCTTGTTATTCAGTTATGCTTGTTCGTCGACCACCTAGCAGGAGATCAAGTCCATCCTCGGCGTCGCTTCCTCCACTTTCGAGGAAACGTATCTCGGCCTCCCTACTCCAGATGGGCGGATGAAAAGTGGCTGCTTCCAACCCATACTAAACAGGTTCACCAAGAGACTGAACAATTGGGCGGAACGCTTCATGTCTCATGGGAAGAAAGACACGCTGATTAAATCGGTGTCTCAAGCTCTACCAGAGTACGTCATGAGCGTCTTCAAGATGACTATGTGATTTTGTGATCAGTACGAAAGGCTCATAAGAGACTTCTAGTGGGGCAATGACGAAAACCAGAGGAAGCTGCATTGGTCGGCTTGGGATAACCTTGTCAATTACAAAATCAATGGCGGACCGGGGTTCAGAGACATACATCTTTTCAACCAAGCGTTGTTGGCCAGGCAGGCATGGAGGCTAATTCAAAACCCTTCGAACTTAGGTGCCAGAGTTCCTAAAGCCAAATATTTCCCCAATGGAAATATTCTGGACACCGTGTTTTCCGCTGATCCGTCTCCTGTGTGGAAAGGAGTGGAATTCGGGCTTGACCTCCTGAAAAAAGGCATCATCACCAGCATCGGAAATGGGAAAAACACCCAGATTATCCGTGACCAGTGGCTGCCGAGACAAAGCGGTCTGAAGATCACGGCTACAAAGAAGAATTCGTGCCTGCGTTGGGTCAACCAGCTGATAAACAGAGAGTCCCGATCTTGGAATGGACCACTTCTCCGTGAGCTTTTCTATGAACATGATGTTGAGGCAATCATGCAAATCAGACTTCCGCAAAATGAGCTTAATGACCGTATATCCTAGCACTACGAAAGAAACGGCCAGTTCACGGTTAAGAGCGCCTACAAACTAGCCATGAGCTTGAAACAACAAAACAATAACTCCAGTAGTAGCAACACCAAGCCTGACGGTCAGTGCTCGATCTAGAACTGCATTTGGAAATCTAATGTGCCTCCAAAGGTCCGAGTGTTCGGTTGGAGGATTGCCACGGACACTCTCCCCACCACGAACAACCAGTTCATAAGAAACATCGCCCGCCGCAGCAGATGCGAAATCTGTGGGGTGGCCTGTGAGGATAGTTTCCACGCCATGGTGATGTGCCCAAAAGCAGCTAGCCTGCGAGACGCTCTACGTGACTTCTAGGATCTACCTGCTGAGGAGCTCTTTAGATTCTCTAGGGAAGATTGACTCATTTTGCTCGTGAACCAACTGGATGAAGAGACCAAAGCCAAAACTCGCCTACTACTATGAAGAGCCTGGCATATCAGAAACGATTTGGTACATCAGCAAGGGAAGGAAACCATCTCCCACTCGGTGACCTACCTGCAATCCCTACTCCGTATCACTGTCGACGACCACTACACAAGCGTAGACAGGAAAGGAAAAAACACGCCCACGAACCCTGAGCCGACAACGACAGTGGCCGGAAAACAAACAACCATATGCGGCTGGACCCCTCCCCCGAAAGGTTGGATCAAACTCAACACCGACGCCGCTTTCACCAGCATGAAGATCCCCGGCGGTTCTGGCGCTATCGCTAGAGATCACCAAGGCAGAATTGTCCTGGCTGCCTGCTCCCCATTGCCCAGTTGTAACGATGTTGTCGAGGCTGAAGCCAAGGCTGCTTTGCTTGGCGTCAGAGTGGCCTTGGGACATGGGCATGACAAGATCATTCTAGAAATTGACTCCTCTATGGTGGCAGTGGAGCTACAATCGTGCTCGCTGGATAGATCCAAACTCTGTGCTACGTACGAGGAGACCAAATACATGCTAAAGAAACTGAATGACCAACGCATTGGTCATGTTAAAAGAGAGAGCAACATGGCAGCCGACATCCTGGCTAAGCTCGCCAGATCGTCGGGCAGTTGTATTTGGCTGAATCATTTTCCTGACCCCATTCTAGACATTGTATCACAAGACCTGGAGCCTCGTGAAGCCATGTTAATATAAGCTCTCGTTTATCTCAAACAAAAATAGATAAGGTATGTTTTGGCACGAAAAAAACCAAGCATTGCTTAAGCACTTTTCGTTTCCAAAAAATAAATTTGTTAAACAGTAAAAACGATAAAGCAGTGTACTGCAATACCATGATGGATGTCAGAAATATTTCATGGCCTGAAGCAAAGAGACCAAATCAGCTGTCTCGTGCAAGAACAAGCCAGTGATAACCACATTTCCCTCCTGACGACGGAGCCCCTTGACGAGCCTGGTTCCTAGATCAAGCCGGAGAAGATCGCCATTTCCGACTCGCACAATAACGGCGCCGCTCCTCTCCCCAAAGCCCTCCAGAACAAAGGGCGTGTCGTCGGTGTAGTAGACCAGCCCCACCATCTTCAAGATCTCCACCTTACCGATCAGCAGCTGCCGGCTCCACGTCGCCGTGGGCTGGGTCGGCGAGGCCGGCGTCAATTTCCACATGGATATGCCATCGCTCTCCACGACGAGCAAGCTGAGAGAGCCGCACACGGAGGCCAGGAGGAGGTGTGTACTCTCTTTTGGGGCCATCATCCTGGACAGGCAGCCCGGTGGGAGCTCCATTATTGTCCCCTCTGCCGCGTCGACGTCCATAGCAAGGATCCGGTCCCAGCAGACTGTGTCGTCGTCCCGGGTGTACGGCCAGTAGACGGTGCGCCCCAGGACGGCGGGATGGGGGGCGGCCAGCAGCCGGTACTCGTTTGTGGCGTGCTCCTCGGCGATTGAGACTTGGCGGGGAGCACCCCATCGGCCGTGCTCCGAGGAGAAGGTCTGGAACCGCATGCGTAAGTCCACCACCAGCAGCTCATAGGACTCACCGGCGTAGCCGACGCTGAGGAAGACGTGGCCATAGGTGTAGGAGATGGCGATCCGCGGGAGGAGAGTGGCGTGGCCGGTCAATGTGTCGCAGACATGCAGCTCGACGTGGTTGCCGAACCGGTAGGAGAGGAGCAGGCCGTCGCGGGACGCCACGGGCTCGAACAAACCTCCTAGGCTCGAGGGGTCCAGGCGGGCCCGGGGCTGCAGGGCCGAGGGTAGGGTGTCGATGACGCGATGGGCGAAGTTCCCATGTATGTCTGTTGCCCGGTAGGAGACGCCGAAGAGACGCTCCGGGTGGACGCCGCGGCCGTCGGCCGTGAGGCGGCGGAGGAAAGCCGGGCCCAGGATGGCGCGACGGAGGATCCGGGAGGTGGCGGCGCAGCGGACCACGGTCGTGACGTCGGAGCGCGCGATGATCTCGAGCAGGAGATCAACCGGCAGGTACTGTTTCCGCTCCGGCGTGCCGCTGCAGCTGCTCGCGGTCGACATTGTCGTCTGATGGTGGGCGTGGGATCCTTTCCCCTCTTTTTTTTAGGACGCAAGGGCGTAATAAGATCCTGAGACTCCTGTCTCCTTATAGAACGACTCGTAAGGCAATTGGAGATTGGATGCCAGATAGAATACGACTGATTTTTTTAGAAGGTGATCGCTACATTTGGGGCGGTTACTAATTCGTTGCTATGTACCGAAACATAAATCTCGTGGGAGATTTCGTCGAAACCATGTAGTAAAAAAGTTATGGTAATATAGTAAACCCGATCTTAACGGAAACTTGCTGGAGATTTTCACCGAGTCCTTGCGCTAGTGTAGTAAAATCATAAAAATATTGTAGCAAAACATATTACAAAATATAGCAAATATCTATTTCGCCGGAGACATTGCAGGGACTTTGTAGCAAAACCTACTTAGATGGACATCTTATAGCAAAATATTTATAATATTGTAGTGAACACATAGAACAGTTCTATCAAAACAAATATATGTATGTATCAAAACAAATATCATTGGCTACCCTTTGCAACAGCAGCGGGGCAGGGGAGACGTGGCTGGGTTCAGGTGGACGTGACGCCAAGTGCTGGAAGCCATGGCGGGTGGCCTCCATCACTGGCAGAGCACAGGAACTAGCGGGGTGTTGCCGTAGCAGCGGGCACCTCTGCGGCGATTTCGGTCCTTGAGCCATGGCGTTCGGGCTCCCATGACTGCAGGGGAGGGCAGTGCTCCCATGGCTACATGGGAGCGGAGGCTCCGACGGCTCTACAGGGGAGGGTGGCGGCATGCGGGGCAGCGGCCGGCACCCATGGCGGCGCGGCGGATGGAGGGAGGGCCATGGCGGCGCGCCTTGTCGCGGCGGATGGAGGCCCATGGCAGCATGCCTTTTCTCAGCGGTGAAGGAGCCATGGCACACGTGGGTGGTCCGGTGGGATGCTGGACGTCGGGAGGATCACATATGCATGTAGAAGAATTAAGTGGAGGAGGAGACTCGGTATGTGGGTATAAGGATCGTGGTGGACCCCACCACCCTTCTCTTGTTCCAGGAGGACACGCGCTAGGAACCGAACCGGGAGATGCAAGTCGCCTCGGGTGATCAGTATCATTTTTCTTTTTTTCTTTGATATTGGTGCGCAAGTTTGTCTTTTTTGTCAGCTGGGGGACGCCGACGTCACTATTTGAAACATAACTAAAACTTTCATGAAACAAGATTGAAACCGAGCGAAATTGCAAAATAGTTTTTGAACAGTAGAAGATGTTGCATAATTTTCGGTCATGTTTCACAAGTACTATTTGTGTTTCATTTTTTTTACACATGAGAGACGTCATGCTGACATGGCACTTCGTTAAATGTTGTTGCCTTTAGAATTGCTGGGTTTCCTCCTCACATTTCTTCTCCATTTCCTCTTTCTATTTCCCTGCACGATGATATTGTCATCATTGCGCCGCCCGCCATCGACATTCCACCATGACGCCCTTTACTCGGGGACGACGACGAGATCCAAACACGGTGTCGTGTGCCCCGGCGGCATCGCCGCCGACCTCCACCGTGGCGTTGTTGTCATCCTCCACTGCGCCGACCTCCACTGTGCATGTTGCGAGATCGCCCTCTCGCTCGATCTCGACCCTGTGAGCACCATATCAGCTCATGTAGCCTAGGGATGGCTCACTGGTGCTCATCCCCATGCGAGGGCTAGGGACAAGAGCCCCCACCGCAAGTGCTTCGACGGTGTTCTCGAGTGGACTGATGCAAAGACGCTCCCGGAACTACGTACGTTGTGTGCCAATGTTATAGGAGGAGGTCAGCCTTGTTGCTAGCGGGATGTCGTGGTGCTACCGGCATTTCTGTGATATTTGCATCAAGGGAATTTTTTGCTAGAATGGTTCTGTAGATTTGCGACATACATGTTTTTGTGGACTTGCATAATATGAACAAATTTATGCTACAATCGTTCTTTTTCTTTCTACAATATTATAAAGTTTTTGCTACCATGTCTTCGGCGAGTTCTCTGACGAGGTCTCTGGTGAAGTGTGATTTGCTACAATAGCATAATTTGTTGGCTACAATTGTTCTGTAGTTTTGCTAAGATGTCTCTGGCAAGAGTTTTGGCCATGTCTTCGGCAAAGTTGGTTGTGCTATATTAGCATAAATTTTTGCTACAAAATCTCCGGCCAGGTCTCCAGCGAGGTCATTCTTTTTTTACCTATGCCCTGTGGGAGAATCTTTTTGATGCACATAGCAAAAGCTAGACAATTTATAACAAAACGAGGAGTTTGTAGCAAAAGTAGAATTTAGATCTATTTGTTTGGATACTTGTCGCAGGGAGGACTTGGGTGATCTGGGGAAATTATCCGCAGGACGTAGCATGGCTCTTTCTACAAGTAGTACTTTCTTAGATGATTCATGGGACTTTTCTATAAAGTTCCTTTTATTGGTATTTAATTTCTGGAAGACAGAAAACCTCCCTTTTCATATTTTGCTATTTTAGAGATCTTCTGAATGTTAGTAAACTAGAGGAAAACTACCTGATCAGTTTTTCATCAAGAGAAGGACCATGGAGCAAAAGAAGCATAAAAAGAGAGCCACGAAGACCAAAGAGGTCAGGTGGCATGGCCCACTAGGGTGCACACGCCACCTGAGCCCATTTGGCCCTCAAGCATCGTCTTGGCTCTCTGTTTTTTTACAGACACCTCTGTTTCACTAGAAAGCCTACGCCATATTTTCCACACAATTTACAACGGCGGTGACAGAGGTGAAAATCTTTTCCTACTTCGGAATAGGGTAGATCCTGCTATGATGGAGCCTCTGGTGAGGGGGAAATTAACGTCATTGTCATCACCATTCTTCCTTAGAGTAGGGGGAGGCCTCTCCATCAACATCTCCATTAGCACCAACATTATCACCATCTCCAAGATCCACCTTGTTTCCCTCATAGTTTGTAATTGATTGAACCCTAGATATTGTTTAAGTGCTATTTGCATAAGCAAATTGTTCATGAAATATTCTCTACTTGTTCAACTGTCATGAGAATAGTGGCATTGGAAATATAATTTAATTTGTGAACCATAGGAAAAAGAATCACGTTAGTTGAATTTGTAGATCAAATGTTACAGGAGTTGAATTTCTATGTTTCAAAGTTTAACGTCTCCGACAAGCGCGCTACTCTTCGTAACTTAGCAAATTTCGTCGAACCGTTGGGATGATAGCGCCCGTCATATTGAGGTTAACATCCAAAGAAAGGCGCTACTCAAAAGGATTAGTTTTATGAAAAAAAGTCAGGACAGATTTATTATTTAAACATATTTCGGCCAGAGGTTAACATGGGGTTTTCATGTTGATACACTCCGAGGTAGTAGGGTCAACGTGGCGTTTGCATGCAATTCGAGGATGCTTTAAAAAGGGTTTTTGCTAACAAAAACTATTGATCTTTTGTTCTCATAATTAACAGGTGATCTCGATCATGAAGGACAATTGTAAAATGGTGGAGCTGCTGCAATGT
Source organism: Avena longiglumis (assembly GCA_030063025.1). Taxonomy (NCBI): domain Eukaryota; kingdom Viridiplantae; phylum Streptophyta; class Magnoliopsida; order Poales; family Poaceae; genus Avena; species Avena longiglumis. The sequence goes on from CP125979.1 coordinate 111,020,787, forward strand.
TTTATGACTGCTATCATATGACAAACAAAAGATAGAAAAGGTAGATGAAGAATATGCGGATATAGAAGCAAACTCCATAGCCCATAGGTCACATGGACAAATTCCATAGCTCGGATACTTTGCAAGATAATCCTTCCCTTGATATTACTCCCTCCGACCCATATTAGTTAACTTCGAGTTATCAAAATTTGGATGAATCTATATGTTAAATAGTGTCTAGATTCATTCAAATTTAGACAAATCTAAGTCAACTAATATAGGTCGGAGGGAGTATAACTCTTTTAGTCAAAAATGTAAACCTTGATTATAAATGAATAAAGAGGCATTACGTGGTAAAAGAAAACACAAACATCACCCGGCTGCTAGTGAATGGGTCGGGCCCGGGTGTAGCATTGCTTATGCACTTTCCTTTCGACCAAACAAATTATTTTAAAAGAAAATACAAAACAGTGTTCAGAAATATCGCATGGACTGAAGTAAAGAGACTAGATCTGTCTCGTGCAAGAACAATTTGGTGACCACAGCGTGTCCCTCCTTATGGAGCCGCTTGACAACCTTGGTTCCTAGGTCGATACAGAGGACATTGGAGAGCGGATTTATCACATCTAGGAGGGGCCTCCGGCATCATCTATACCGTCAAATTCTTGGAGATTCGTGTAGAAGTCTACTAGTCAAAGGATCCAACTTTTTTTCATTTTAGTCACTGTGAAAAATTGATTTAATCTCTACAACCCACCACTCCCAGGCTCCCAGCATCGCCGTGTACGTGCGCCCCCACTCCACCTGCTCCCGCATCTCCCCCACACCCATCTCTCTCTCTCTTCAACCGTCGACGCCTCCAGATCGATGCAGCTCCTTCCCACGTCGCCGGCGGCCAACTCCACCTCCTCCAGCCCTGCCTCCTCCTCAAGCCTCCACCTCCTCCTCAAGCCCCGCCTTCACCTCCCTGACGCGATCCCCAGCCCCGATGCCCCCGCCTATCCTCCTTTTTGTTTGTTTTTTTTTCATGCTTGGATCCAGTTCGTGGTTGAATTTTTTGGCTGGATCTCTCTTTTAACTGGTTGATTCTTGCTAGGAGTGGACGGATCCGGAGGCCCTCCTTTTTCTTTATTTTTTCTTCATGCTTGGATCTTGACGTGTATCATTTTTTCTTTATGTTTCTTGTATGATACCGTTATAAATCCTCTAAGTTCCTTTCATATTTATTTCATGTTTCTTGCAACTTTCCTTTCCTAGATCCGGAAATGTTGGATGTTCTTTTTCTTGATATTTATGTAGAATTTTTGTGAGTTTGGGTATGAATCTGAGAGGGATTTAGTCATATATTCATGAATCTCCAATGAATTAGCCCTAGAGAAATCCGATCTAGGCATCATCTTTTTTGGGGATTTTTCATTCAGTTCGTGATGTATCTTGTTGATTCGTTTTTTCCTATTAATACCGATCAAAAACTTTGTATTTTCACGTGTATGAAACTTTGTTCTAACTTTGATACGTGTATGGATCGTTATTAATCTTCATAAGAAGGCCAGATCTGATCCTCTTTTTTGTGTGTCATGATAGCTACTGCCTAGGCGTGTTCATCAGAAGATTTATTTGTTCTATGGATTTGATGTCAACCTTGAATAAAACATGTATGATTTTATGTAAACCTTGATGGCTCGTAGAATACACATGGAGTAAATTAGATACCTTTTCCAGGAAACGTGTGCAGAATCTTGTATGTGTCATGAATCTTGTATGAAAATGCTAAGAATCTGTAATGAAGCTTGTATGTGTCAAGAATCTGTAATGAATCTTGTTTGTACGAATTATGTATGTTTCTTGGATTCTTTGAAAAAACATGTGCAGAACTTGTGTGAATTTTTTAATATCCTGTGAAACATCGTGTATGAAAATTATTGTTGAAACATATTCTTGAAAGAAAATATATGAATGAGATTAGATATTGTGAGTAATCTCGTGAATCTTGTGTGTATCTTGTATGAAACGTTTTTGGTATTAATCTTATTCAATGCAGATTACATAAATTCAATTATTGAAAAAATATTGTATGTTGGGATTCTAGTATGTATCATATATGAATATTATTGCCTATGAATCTTTAATGAATTTGTGTTGGAAGGTTTCAAATATTGGCAAATATCCATACTTTTGTAGAAATAATAAAAGAATATTCAACCTGCATATTGGCATGTTTCATATTTAGAATAAAAAATATACATAAAAAAATTGTTGATTATTCCTGAAATTTTGCGAGAAAAAATGAGCTAAGAAAGAAACAGACATTATCCATGTATTCTGTGAAAAAATTATATGAATATCTCTTGGCAGAAACAAGTTTGTAAAACATGTGAATCTTGTATGAAACTTCTAAATCTAGGATGAAACAAAATAAGAGTGTCTAAATATTGTTAAGTAAAAAGTATAAAAATAAAAATTATCAAACGAAACTGTTGAAAAAACAAATTATATTAATTGTTGAACAAAATATAAAACTTGTACGGATATTTCTAGAAAAATTCTTAAAAAAATTCTATGAAATATTGTTGAATATTATTGAAAAAATAATTATGTAAGAAATTGTTAATTAAATTATATTAATTAGATTGGCTAATTAAAACTGGCTAATTAAATTAAACAAAGATGTATCTGTGAATCACGTTCTTTCCTTGAAGACAGTGACGAAAATGTATAAAACATGAAAAAATTAGGGGCTAATAAGCAAAACAGCAATAAACTTAAGAAGTAAGGTGGGAGGGTTGTTCTGTAAAAATTGTAGCACGAATCTCCAAAAAATAAAAGACAAAGATGGTGCCAGGGGCCCCTCCTATGGGGGAATTGCATTGCCCGAGGACATCGTCATTTCCGATTCCCACCAGCACGATAACCGTGAAGTTTGAATGTAATCGATCAACCCTACCACCTTCTCAATCTCCACATCATCGATTACCAACTGGCGGCTCCACGTTGTCGTGGATCGTGGCGACGAGGCCGCAGGGCAGGTAGACAATGCGTCCGACGACGGCTGGACCGGGGTCACCCAGCCGGTAATGCCGGTTTGGTTCGTGGTTCATGATGGAGACTTGGCGGACAACACCCCACCGGCCGTGCTTCTTCGAGGAGAATGTCTGGAATCGCACGCCAAAGTCCGGCCTCGCATGGGCGACCACCAGCTCATACGAGGCGCCCGCGTCGGCGATGCCGAGGAAGACGTGCGCAAAGGTGTAGGGCATGGCGGGTCGAGGGAGCGTAGCGACGTCGCCGCTGACGCTGTTGACGATACATAGTTCGGCGTGGACGTGCTTGTGCCAGCGGAGGAGGAGCAGGCCGTCACGGGACGCCAGGGTCTCGAACAGACCTTCTAGGCTGGAGGAGTACATGGCCAGGTGGGTGCGGGGATGGGTTGAGGATGGAGTGTGGATGACCCGATGGGCGCGGACCATGGTAGTGAGTACTGTTGATCGGTAGGAGACGCCTAAGAGGAGCGCCGGGTCGAAGTCGCCGCCGTTGGCCGCGAGGCGGCCGTGGAAGGCCGGGTCCAGGATGGCGCGGCGGTGGATCTTGGAGGTGGCGGTGCAGCGGACCACGGTCGTGACGTCGGAGCGTGCGGCGATCTCGAGCAGGAGATCGACCGGCAGGTACAGCTTCGGCTCCTACGTCCGGCTGCACTTGCGAAGACACCTCATGGAGATCGATCGTTGGATGCTCGCCGTGAAATCCTTAATTTTCTCTCTTTTGAAAGCATGAGGGCGTAAGACTCTGAGACTCTGATTTTGTAGGTTATAGACTCCTTAGGGTATGTACAATGCGGTGATGTCAGTCTTTCCCAATGGTTGCCACGTCGGATTTCTGCTTAGTTGGAGGAGAGGGAATGAAGAAAGAGAAGGTTGTCTTCCCTTAGCTAAGGGATGATACCTTAAAAATAAGAGAAGACTATTTTTCTTCATTGTACCTTATGCCTTCTCTTATCAACACAACTTCTTACTATAATTAGTCCATTCACATTAATTTTTAAAGATGACAATAAGAGATGACCCATTGTACAACTTAATTTTATTGTCTTCTCTAGATTACGTGAAGGGCTAAGAGAAGATCCGCCTTCTATAATATTGTACGTTTCCTAAGGCAATTGGAGATTCATATCATTATAGGTCACGCAACGATCGCGGAAACGGTTGCCGTCCCTTTCCTTTTACAGGCAACAGTTTTTTTTTTTGAACGAAAAAAAGAGTTTATCGGAAGAGGCGGAAGTAGCCGAACGGAAAAGAGCACATCTCAGGCCAGGCAAGACGACGTCGACGAGGGCTGAAGCCCAAGCTTATCTGAAAGTGGGGGGTTTTATCGAAAGGAAGTTGCTGACACTATCGCCTGCTGATCGGGGCATGCTCCAAGGCTACAAGCTGCTAGAGATTGTCGATCACTTGTGTAACGGATGTATCGGCCTATTCTTAGGCTTGTATAGTTATATATCTTTTTTTTCTATCAATGAATCGAGACGCGAGCTTTTGTGTTTTTAAAAAAAAAAGATTAGAGTGAATTCCATTTTTTACCATCTACTTGTGCATTTGTGACAGTAATTACCCTATATAGTAAAAATTCATCTAAATTACCATGTTTAGAAACTTTAAATCCTCATTTTCTGATGCATATCTATTGGTCAAGGTGTAAGGTGACGATTGAACCTCAAAATTATCGAGATGGGAACAAAGAATAGACATTTGGTGCAGAGAAGAGTAGATATAATCAACGTCGACGTCCTCCAATCTTGACATATTTTGTGGTGGCATATCGTCCTAACATATCAGTCTTACCAAGAACACGTGTTGAATGCTAAAACGAGACAAAATCGAATTTTCTTAAATAGAACATTCGGATATAATTTCTACTAAATGGGATAATTAGTGTCTCAAATGCGGCAAAAGATTATCAATCACTTTGGCCACAGGTAAATCTGATGCGCTTCATCTGTTTCACAGAGGCAGAGTTAGGATATATATCAATTAGGACAACTTTACAAAAGCAGAGATAGAAAAGGGAGATATGATCAGTTCACGCTTGTCTTCGTCTACGGTGTAATCGGCTACTAAAAATATTATTTCTCTGTCTAATTTGTCCAAATCTAAGAAAATGTCGATTTCGATAACTCATAGACCGGACAAGATAAAAACACTGAACACATGGTGTTTGTCGCAGAGATATGCATTGCCCCGTTCGATGTATCAGGATGTTTCTTGTGTAGCTACATGGATTCGCTCATGCAGATCAAGCACCATTCTACGGGGAATATTACCGAAGGAAAATTTATTCTTGATAAAGATTAGAAAGAGTTTCATGCTGTCAAGAAAGTTAGTGTTGAACTGGCTCAAGTTTGGTCTCCTCCTCTCCTGCTGGCCGGTGTAAATTGAATAGGATGATGGATCCTTTGGAGCTAATGGGGAAAGCGGGATTAGAGATGATATAAGGGTGAAATCATACTCTCCTACACCGTCGACTCTTTTCTTAAAGAAATGTCCTGGATGCGGAGCTGAAAGCAGTCGTGGAAGGTTTATCACTTGTCTTGCAATAATGGTGCAGCAAATCTCTTATTATCGAGACAGACTGTTTGGAGATCGTCAAGCTTCTGAACAATGCAGATGTTAATCGTTCAGTCTATACGACTATGGTAGAGAGATTAAAACCTTAATTAATGAGGGTTTATCAAATTTGTATTACTCACATAAAGAGATATGTCAAATCACTACTAATCATTTTTTGGCAAATTATGCTATAGAACGAATTCTCGTACGGCAGGCCTCTGGTCGCCAAGGTTTGTCGAGAACGTGCTGTCAAGAGATCGTAATTAATGCCTGATGTCTTTGAGTAACACAAGCATGATTCACAAGAAAAAACGACACCGGAGCATGATTCACAAGCATGTAATTTACTCCCTCCTGTTTGTCGTCATCATCCTGGGCAAGCAGCCCGTAGGGAGCTCCATTATGGTCCCCTCTGCCGCGTCGACGTCCATAGCAAGGATCCGGTCCCAGCAGACAGAGTTGCCGCTCCCGTACCGGCGGCCGTATGGCCAGTATACGGTGCGTCGGACGACGGCGGGACAGGGGGCGGCCGGCCGGTACCCCTTTATGTCGTGCGCGGTGACCGAGACTTGGCGAATAGCACCCCATTGGTCGTGCTTGGAGGAGAAGGTCTGGAACCACATGCGTATGTCCGCGACAAGCAGCTTGTAGGATTCGCCGGCGTCGCCGACGGCGAGGAAGACGTGCCCATAGGTGTAGTGTAGGCCATGGCGATTTGAGGGAGGGGAGTGGCGTGGCCGGTCAAAGTGTCGCAGACACGCATCTCGAGGTAGGGGTTGTACCTGCGGGAGAGGAGCAGGCCGTCGCGGGACGCCAAGGTCATGGAAAATTCTCGTCGGCTTCAGGCGTCCAAGCGCAAGCGGATCCGGGGCTGGGTTGAGGATGGGGTGTGGATTACACGATGGGCGCGGTCCACTCCAAATGTCCTGTAGGAGACGCCCAAGAGAAGCGCGGGGTCGAAGCCGCCGCCGTCTGCCGCTGGCAGCCTGCGGAAGGCCGGGTCCAGGATGGCGCGGCGGAGGATAGTGGAGGCGGCGGTGCAGCGGACCACGGTCGTGACGTCGGAGCGCGCGACGATCTCGAGGAGGAGATCGAGCGGCAGGTACTGTTCCCGCTCCATCGACGTCGCGCTGCACTTGCGCACAGGTCTCGTGGTCGTCGACATCGTCTCGGATGGTGCCCCGTGACGTGACCGCGTGTATAAAGGAGGAGATCCTTTTCTCCCTCACTTCTTCTTCTTAACGCACAAGGGCGTGAGGGTCGGAGACTCTGTCTCCTTGTAGGTTGGACTCGTCAGACAATTGGAGATTCCGAGACAGACTACAACTCTAGGTTCAGAAATCTAGCGCCTCGTTTATTTCATCACCAAAACACCTCTTTCTGAAAGTTTGGAGTGCAGCATTGCTGAATAACTACTTTTCATGCCCAACAGTATAGTTACGTGTTCAGAGATATTTCATGGCTTGCAGGACCGAGCTCAAATCGACCTCGTGCAAGAACAATTCCTTGACGCACACTACATTTCCCGGCGGAGTGAGCCATGTGACGACAGGTGCTTCCTGCTTTATCGTCCCTAGGTCGAGCCGTAGAAGATGGCCATCGTCGAACAAATTCAGGATCACGGCACCGCTCCTCTCTCCGAACCCCTCGAAAATGAACGTCGTCGGAGATGGTAACCCCACCTGCCTCGCGATCTCCAGCTTGCTGATCACCACCTGCCGGCTCCACGTACCTGCCTCAGCCGACGTTAATGTCCACATCGCTATGGCGAGGCTCTCCTCCGCGAGCACCGACACCCGGCCGCGCACCCGGGCCACGAGCAAGGGGTCTTCGGAGACCAGCGGGAGCTCCGTCATCGTCGCCTCCCCCGCGTCCACCTGCAAAGCAAGGATATGGGTCCAGCGGACACCGTCGACACGGCAGGGCCAGTAGACGGTGCGGCCGATGACGGCGGGGCAGCTGGAGGAGTCGCATTCCTGGGTTGGGTGGGGGACATGGACTCCGTGGATGTCGGTCCACCGGCGGTTCTTTGACGAGAATGTTCTGTACGACAAGTTTGGGTCGGCGACGAGCAGCTCGAAGGAGGAGCAGCGCCGGGCGCGGCGGTCGACGGCGAGCACGACGTGGAGGTACGCGTGGGGCAAGGTGGTGGGCGGGAGTGAGGTGAGGTGGCCGGTGAACGTGTCGCGGGCCTGCAGCTCGACCTTGTCGGAGTGACGCTCTCCGAGCCGGCGGAGAAGGAGCAGGCCGTCGCGGGAAGCCACGGGCTTGAACGGGGCCCGGAGGCTGTCGGCGTCTAGGCAGGCGCGGATCTGCTGGGTTGTCGCCGAGGTTTGGATGACGCGTTGGGTCGTGACAACTTTGTGAAAATCGTGTTCCAGGTAGGAGACGGCAAGGAGGAGGGTAGGGTCGCAGCCGTCGTCGGACGCGAGGCGGCGTCGGAAGGCCGGTTCGAGGATGGCGCGGCGGAGCGTCCTGCCGGTCGCGGCGCAGCGGACGACGGTTGTAATGTCGGTGCGTGCCAGAATCTCTAGCAGGAGATCCACCGGCAAGGGATCCCGGGATGGCCCGCTGCCCTTACGTCTTTTGGTCGACATCGTCGGGTTGTTCTAGCAATGTCCAACAAGGAATTGAGCGTGTGGGTCTTTGTATAAAGGGAGGCTGGGCCGCTTGCGTGGGAGCCTGACTCTCCTTGTCGGACTCGGAGCATGCTCACCGAATTCTAATTCAAGGTGAACAGAACCGGGAAGGTCTCAGATTTGGGAACCCTCGCCGGCCGATAAATTCCCAATCCACGCATCAACGCATCGACTCGATCCTTGGATCGTCAATGAAGGCCTGACACATGTCCTGGTTTTTTTTTCAAACAGAGGCAAAAGTTTTGCCCCAATCTATATATTAATTAAAAGAGAATTGCCCAATTAATTAACAGAAAACATGACTCACAACCTACTATAACCGTGAACTGACAAACCAACAAGCACTCACAACCTATTACAACCGCGAACCCGGGAAAGGGTATATCAATCAAGCCGCTGCCGAAGCCCTGTGGTGACGGGTCTATCAATCAAGCCCTGTTTTTGTAGAGAACAATCGTAACGGAAATCACCTTCGATACAAAAAAGATTGCCGGTTATAATCCATACCACAAAACAAACAGGTTCATGAGATCACTAGCTCTAGTGAACATGCGTGCCGCTACGGCTGTTGACGAGCGGATTGAGCAAGCCAGCGGCAGGACGATTTGAGCTCGGTAAAACAAAGCTTGGGAAGGATCAAGCTCGGTAACAGCATAAATTTGATGTTTGCACACACAAATGTATAGTGAGCCCAGCTTTGAAAGACACTGATGGTATGCTGTAAAATATTGTGTTTGCTTAAGTTCAAACAACGTTGCTTTTTGGCTCGACAAATTTGCCGCTGTTGAGCTATTCCATATGCTTGTTAGCTCGATTTCGGCAGCCCTCGATTTCGGCCTTGAGCCCAGCGGTTTGAAGACCAAGCCCTGTTGAGATCATCATCCGCTGCGTGACTACCAGCAACACTCTCCGGGTCATTGTGTCACTGCTCCCGTTTGAGAGATCACGACAACTTCACCACCTCCGCAGTCATCGATCATGTATTGCTTCTTTGTTGTCACTGCTCCCACTCGGAAGCATGGCCACCATCATCGGCAGCGTATTACACTCATGGTGCTCATCACACTCCAGGTTCATCATTCTGAGACCTTCACCAAACCATGTCACTGTGTTATTTGGATTTTACCTTAGTAGATAGATATAAAATTAGGAGTATTTTCTAATCTCCGTCTGAATTAGCACCAGATAGCATAGCTTGGTGATGTCATCAGAAACAGTAAAGACACCATACAGTTTTTGCAGTAAAGCATGATATCATGTGTATCCCTTCCTCATGTGTTCCTTTGTTTGAGGTTGCGGAGGAGATGCGCATTTCCAGTTTTAAAAAGCATGGACATATGAGAACCGGCCTCTTGCAGGTGCATGCAGTTCTCTAAATATTGTGTTATAGTATGTACTATTACTATTCCGTACACAGTCCAGAACATAATGTTAAATGTACAAAAAAGAAATTACCTAAATGTTTCTTTTTATCAGCTTCATTTATGTTAACCTTGAGAACGTGTGAGGACATCACCTTTTCAACCAAGTTAACTGATAATAGGCCAAAATGGGAGGGCCTGTTAAGAATGCAAAAAATCTGTTACATCTTTATATGATTATATCTCGACAAAAGACATAATTGACTAATAGAGAACGAGATACATACAGATTCCATCATCTCAAGAGTAAATACAATTAGGTGCTGGACCTACCTTTATGTCTTGAATAGAATTCAGCTTCTACCCTGCAGAAGCAACACATAAATTCATGTTAATAGCACTGACTGGGAAGAGATTTCATTATGATGCAAATACGATGGATCAAAGGAGTGGTTCTCAAGGTTTTGAAAAATAAAGCAGACAGAAAGAAACATTGGGTTGGGAGGTGATCAAAATGTAAGGTTCTGGTGAAGCACCCTAAAATCACACTGAACAAAGTAGACCAGGAGTGCAGTTAACCTATGTGTTTCTTTACAAAAGAAACATTGGGTTGGGAGTATGTCATTTGTCTCATCACTAAGTCTATCTGAGAAAAAGTTAAAGTTGGAAGGGTGTCATAAATCTTTATAACCTGATATGGAACATACAACTAGCGCACTCTTTAGTTAGAACTAATATTGGCTACAATATCTGAATGGTACCAAAAAATGTCCTCTTTGCGATTATGCAATGGGAAAGAACACAAGAATGAAACAGAATATCCTGCAGATGGTAGATTAGAAAATCTTTAGACATAAAATGCTGCAATTACCTCGATTAAAAGGTCAAATTGTGTTCTTCAGAGTCTTCTTTTTCTGCGAGGGGTGTTCCTAGAATCAAAATCAGAGTACTAGTGTGTACCTGAACATAACAAAATGTAACTTTAATTCAAATCAAATATTCACTGTAATGCTATTATCAGACAAACAAACAACATTACAATACCCCATGGATTAATTGCGGAACCTTTTACGGTATCAAATTCAGAACACGAAGCACCCTTTTCCTAGCAATACATGTTTAGAACATTCTGCAGAAGCGTGAATAAAAGAGTAAGGTGGTAGTGGAGCCTAATAGCTAGAACTGGGAAGATACTCAAGCTCAATAGAATGTCGAACTGTCAATAAATAAAAGATTTACTTCTAGGGTTCCATTGTACTCTCGACACTAACGACTCACAAGCAGGTTTGAAAATGGACCCAGAAAACATCTATCAAAGTTTTTCCTAAAAATAAAAACATTATAAGAAGCTTTTAGTAATACTCTACTTGGCTTATCAAGCAGGTTATTTTGCATATGATGTGGATGCAATAAGAGGCCACTTAAAAACATCAAAACCGAACCATTTATTTAGTTTGTTAAACAAGCGCAACTTTCGCATTAGGTGCCAATATCAGATCGGTGTTAAGTATCGTTTATGCAAGAACAATGGCTGCTGGAAGAAATGACTGTATTCGCTCTGGTTGGGATGCCACTGCTGAATTATCTGACAAATACATAATAAATTGTTTTATCAGCATACCAGAAATTGTTGTATGGTACTAGTCAGGAAAATTAAGCTGTTTTTTATGGTGCAAACTTCTTCCAGGTTTGATGGATCTACTTTGCAAATAGGAGAACCTGCCGTTTAAGTTTATTATCTGTACCTAGTTTTCCTTCAGATTCATTTTTCAGTTTTCACCGCCATTATGCACGGTTTTGCACTGTTGTTTGATCTCTTCCATTTTGGTGTATCGCAGTAACATGATTTCGCACAAAATTGAGTATGTCCAAAGAGTGCATGCAAATACTTTTGGTTTTAGACCCGGCAGACTCTCCCCCTCTGATTTCTGGAAACCCAGTTGCTCTGTAAGCACTTTTTGATAGTTCAAAAGCCATCCTAAGCATGGCATGATGCAAACTTAACATGAATTTTCAGATATTTTATTATATCTGTGGAACTATCTAGAGCATGGCATGATGAAAACATATTCGGATATCCTATAAAAGGGAAAGTTTTCAGTCGTCATCTTACACAGAATATCATTGTATCTGAATCTGTGCCGGTTCCAAAACAGAAGACATCGCAATGCTCCCCAATCCACCAAATGAGTAGAGCTGTCAACAAAAATGGATCTCATGAAATTTACTGACTAGAAGGAAATAACTTAATTGGTAAATCACTGAAGTCTCTCACCACAGGGCTCGTAAGAAAATCCTGATCATCATAAACCTACATTTCAGACTCATTTGGAGAAACAAAGGGGTTTAAGATTAACCCATCATATTATTTATTAGCTGCCAAATAAGGGTCGTCTTTACTAGCTGACAAACCATCACATTAGAATATGACAAATCGTTTGATGCTTGGCCACTGTTTTCCAGGTCACACTACCATAGAAGCATATTGACAATCACAAGCACCACTCACAATTGCTCTTTTCCTTCTGAGTCTACTTGCGCATAATCATATTCTTCGTCCTCGTCCTCCTCTGATTCCTCCATATTTTCCTCCTCAATATTTTCGGCAACATTGGTGCCTTTGTGAGTTGCATTTTCCCTCTCTTTCTGCAGCATCTCGTTCCTCCTCTTCAATTCACCCAAATACTTCCTATGCCCCTCATCCATGATTGCCTTGAACCTCTCCTTCAACTCAATCATAGGATCCCTATCAACAAGGTCCCCATTTTCATCATATGCCTCCCTCAATACAACCGTCTTAATTCCACCCTTCAATGACACGTAGAATATGCCTGGGTGTCTTGTGAAGGCATTAGAAAACGCATTTGAGAGCCTAAACTCCTCACAAAATTTCCCTATAATCGGCACTGCCATCCTCCTCTCTACTGACAATGACAGCACCTCGTGTAAAACCCCAACCAACCTCTTCTCTGCCTCTGGTGATGCTGAGTGAAGCCCGAATGTGTCAGCATACGGTGACACATACGGCAACTCAAGCCAATCCCTCACCCAATCCCTCATCTCCTTCTTGAGGTAGAACCCCTTGGGCAATTTGACTGTAAAATTGGGTCTCGGCCGTATGCCAACAACATCGGCCTCCCTGTCGGCCCTCAATTCAATCACCGATTTCGCGAGCCGGTCGTCCGAAGAAGCAAGCTCCAGAAATGCGTTGCCGGAGGCGTCGGGACCTGGGTCACCAACGAGGCGGAAGAGATTTGGGTACCTCGGGACCAAGGAAACCAGGAAGTCGTCGGGGAGGCCGAAGTCGCGCTTGGCGGCGGCAATCTTCGCGACCGGGAGGGCGCGCGTGGAAGAGATCATGAGGAGCTTGGCGAGCCTGGAAGCGAGGAGCGGGGAGTGGGTGGCCTGGAGACGGGATGCGAATTCGAGGAAGGAGAGGAGCTGTGGGGACGGGGAGGCGACGGGGTTGGGAGGAGGGGAAACGGAGAGGAGGGTGGGGTACCTACGGAGGAAGGTTTGGACGTGGACCGGGAGGCGGATGCGCTCGCGGCGCTTGGCGAGGTACCGGAGGAGGAGGCGGCGGCCAGGGGAGAGGAGCACCTCGCGGACGAGGCGGGACGCTAGGCGCAAGCGTCGGTCGCGGTTGATGGATGCGTCGAGGACTGCGTCGCGGCGCCACGGGACCTTCAAGGAGGCTATGCGGCGAACGGGGTTGTTGACAAGGACGCGGTGGGCGGCGGCCGCCGCCGCCCGGAGAAGCATTTCTCGTGGGAGTTTCGTACGGCAGAGTAGGAAGAGGGAGAGAGCCCAATTCTGTCTCCGTCTCTTAATTTTTGCCCTGCGTGGACCGTGGAGTGTTGCGACTGCCGGGCCTCTCCAGGCCGTTGTTGGGCCAAGGCTCACATGCCACAACCAGCTAGAGTCCCCGAGGTGTCGTACGATTTTCTTATACACCGCCTAACGCGGTCGGAAGGAGACGCCACTTACCTTGTGATGCTGTATACGTGCCTACAGCATCACAGTGTGCCGGCCTACCAAAACCGACGGAGAGCAAGCCAAATTTATGGCGGGAAATCTCGCCGACGAGGGAGACAACGTGATTGGCCGTGGCGCCCTAGCGGAGGTGAGGCTAAGAACTCGATAGAGATAGGTGATGACCCACAAGTATAGGAGATCACAACAGTCTTTGAGGGTAGTATTATCTAATTTAGTGATTCGACATAAGGGGAGCCAAAGAATACTTGCAAGCCTTAACAACCGAGTTGTCAATTCAGCTGTATCTCGAAATAGTTCTTGCTCACAGTAGTTTATCGGTAGCAACAGTTTTGTAGTAACAACAGTTTTGTGTAGCAACAGCAAAGCAACAACAGCAGTAAAACAAGAGCAATAGTAACAGAAGTAGCAAACAGTAGGATATGAGTGTGGTAGGCATAGGGATGGATGGACGGGCGTTACATGTACGAGACTAAACGTGTAACTTCAAGATTTAGGGCATTTGTAGATAAATAAGATAAAGCATCCAAGTACCAAACAATCATAGGCATGTGTTTCATATATAGTCATGCGTACTCGTAATGAGAACTTGCACAACATCTTTTATCCTGCCAGCCCGTTGCAGCAGAGCCTCAAGGGAACTACTGGCAATTAAGGCACTCCTTTTAATAGAGCACCGGATCAAAGCATTAACACTCCTTGAACATATGTGATCCTCACATCACAGCCATCCGCTCCGATTGTCCCAATTTCTGTCACTTTGGGGCCTTTGGATCCAGACAATGATATGTGTACACAACTTGTAGATAAGATCACAAACAATACTATCATAATGAATCAATAATAAGTTCAGATCTGAGATCATGGCACTCGGGCCCTAGTGACAAGCATTAAGCACAACAAGTTGCAACAAAGTCAAATAGCATTAATAGAGATATTAGGCACCATGCCCTAACAATCTTATTCGATTACATGATAAACTCATCCAATCCCTACCATCCCATAGCCTACAACGGGCTCACTCATGGATGAGAGAAACATGGATGGTTGATGGAGAGGCGTTGTTGATGATGATGGCGATGATCCTCTCCAAATTCCCCGTCCCGGCAGGGTGCCAGAACGGAGTTTCTTGTTCCGAATCGCGGTTTCTGGTGGTGGCGGCGCAACGGAACTCTTTTTGGAAAAACGTCGAACCTCCCTGTGTTTTTAGGTTAGAAGGCAACTTATAGGCGAAGAGGGAGGTCGAGGGGGTGCCTGGGGCGGCCACGCCCCCTTTAGGCACGGTCAGGCCTGGTCCGCGCGGCTGGGGCCCCACTCCTTCTCGTATTCTGGCTCCATGAGTCTTCTGGTGAAATAGGATTTTTGGCATATTTTCCGGGATTTTTTCTGATAGTTGATTTTCTGCACAGAAACTAGACACCAAGGTAATTCTGCTGAAAAAATCGTCAGGCCGTGTTAGTTGTATCCAAATCACATAAGTTTAGAGGAGAAACAATAGCAAAAGTGTTTGGGAAAGTAGATAAACGTATCAACTCTCCCCAAACTTAGCTTATTGCTTGTCCTCAAGCAATTCAGTTGAAAACTGAGTGCGATAAAAGAACTTTCACAAACACATTTGCTTCATATGATATATATATTCCCAGCACATGAGTAGATACTTAGACCATTCATATAAGAAGCATGCAACTAAGTCTACTTAATAGTCTTTGCAAGATATGAAGAGATTTCAACTCAATAATAATAAGTAGCATGAAACATAAACATAAGCAACATTGTGTAATGCCCCGAAATATTAAAAAAATTAGAAATTGATTGTTATTTTATTTTGTGCATAATCATGGCATCACCATGCATATTTTATCCGTAAAATTATTTTTATCAAACCATATTTTATTTTACTAAATATAAATATTCATATGGTTTCATTAAACCTGTCTCTCGCTCTTATTTTAAAATTAAAACAAATAATATTTCTCGCAGGAAAAGTTTTCTTGTTTTATAAATAAAATTAGGCTAAAGGCTCGATTAAAGTTTTAGCCCAAAACTACCTTCATCTAGTCTACTTTAGACTAAATAAATAATCCATTGCCCTTCTTTCCTCAAACCCTAGCCCCAGATCTAAGCCAAATCTACATCTAAAATTCCTCACCTCTTCTACCAAAATTCCCATTTTCTTAACTAATACAATCTGTTCCTAATACTTGTCCAATTCCTTGTCACCTCGTTCGTTGGTCAACTTCACCTTGCGCATGCACCTGTAGATCCCATCGCCACCATCCTCTTTCTTTCTTTGGCCACGACACACACCCAGACCCCGCGTACGCACACGACTCACACATCTCACGCACTTGACCTCACGCATGACCGCACCCGCACGTTACACACCACCATCTCCCCATCGCGATCCTGGCCACTCTCGCATCGCTCCTCACCAACCCCTCGCTGCCAGGCCTCCTCCCGGTCAGCCCCGCCGCCATGTCCGCCTGCACGCTCCCTCTCCAGCGCCACTGGCTGCCGCGCGCCCACGAAGGACCTCCATCGGCCACCCTCCGCTCCATATGCCAGCGTCGTCCCTCGCTTGGTCGGGGCCAGCGCCCGCCGTCGCCTCCCTACAGTCTCCCTCTCAAGCATCCCGTCGTCCCCGTCGGAGCCCTAGCGGCCTACCCCATGGTGCGCTGCCGGTTGCCGCCGCCCTGCCGCAAGCCCCTCCCCTCGCCGACCCAAGCTCCAGCCCGCACCTTCCTGCGAGCCCGTCGAACACGCCGCCCTCTGCAAGGTCGCCCAGCGTCGTCTCTGGTCGCTGCCGCGCCCTCCCAAGTTGATCGTCGACCTCGTCGCCTCTGTACCCGGCCCTGCCATCCTTTGACTCGCCCCCGCTCGTCGTCCTCCAGCCGCAGTTCTACTCTACAGCGCCTGCAAGGTGTTCGATCAAATGACCGACCGAACATGCTCCTCCCGGCACGTACCAAGTGCGTGTCCAGTGACATCAGCGCAGAAAGTCCAACACTCTGCATCTAGCGTATGTCCGTGGATGTCTCCAAGGTGTTCGATAAAAATCCTACAAGAGTGTTCCGATGTCTGTTATCTTTTCTTCGTGTGATAAATTTGGTCAAGACCTCCTCTGTTTCATCAGGCCACATCGAAACCGTCGTTCGACATCGCCATCCTTTGACATGGTCTTCTTACCGGCGTTCTCTACTTCCACGACATGGGCTACTTTTGTATAATCCGAGGATCGCCTCTTCGCCTCTACAACCCAAACCGTGAGACTCTTCACATATCTCTATTTTTATAAAATGCTATCTATCTTCTATACATTAAATTATTCATGTGTGCATCGCATATCGGGTTGTTTGGGGATAATTAGTCAATTCACCTAAATTAAATATGGAGACTATATGAGGGCTACTTTTGTCGTATTCTGGACTCCATTTAAAATTGTGTAGCGAATCAATGACATGCTTTGCCTTGTTAATTCAACACTTAATATGCGGGGTAGTGAAATAACTTGAATCTACTAATTAAATGTTGGGATCCTGATTCCGCTTAATATTGCTAAGTTAGTCCACATATTGCCATGTCATGCATCATATCATAACATGCCGGATCTTCCGTCTAGTATTAAATATTGCATCGGGTGTTCTTTCTAGTGTTTGCTTCTCCACCGGATAGGACGACGAGTGGATGTGAGTTGCGACAAGCCTTCGGCTATCCGACTTTGTTCCTCAGGCAAGCATTCTCCCTCTTCTACCTATTTTGCATTTCTAGTCTTTACTTCCTTCCTTTGATCTATTGCTATCCTTATTGTCGATGCTTTAGTACTGTCTCCTTTAATCACCTGCTCCACTATATTGCCTTGGTTATCCTATTGCCTTGTTTGATTAGCTAGCTTTGTCCTTGCGAGTCGTAGGCGTGCTTAGTATCGCTCTCATACAGGTGAAACATGTTACATGGATATGGTTGGTGATAAGATAATTAATCTGTTGTTGGTTATGGTTTCACCTAATGATAAGGCCCCGGCAGAGACCACCTTTGGGAACTGCTTGAGCCGACCTATGACCCGTTCGTTCTACGATACCAGTTCTGAGTTGATCGCGCTAACCAAACGTGGGGGCCTCTGGGATCCCTCCCTCAACTACCGGTGCTATTCGTATATCTAGAGAGTTACAAAATTGGTTTCCATTTGGTGCATACGCATAATATGTCCTCGGACATGGGTGAGTTGATATGTCTTCGGACTTGATGTTTTGGTGGACTGCCATGGCTTGCATTGCATAAAATCGAGATATCGTGTCGGAGGTGGGATGGAGCTCTACAAGTTATTTTCCGATCATCGCCCGGCCGTAGACTCAAACGCTGTGCCACCTGGAGAATCAGCTGTATCTCTTGTGTGGGTTAAACACATGTAACACCCTTAGAATCGACCCTATGCAAGTTTGAGCGAAACCCGCCAAACCCGCATAGAAACGATTCAAAGGTGCCCACCAGGCACTTTCGTGTGGGTGGAAAACGAAGTAATAACATTACACAACAGTCCTCGATGGGACCCACGTAATGTATATATATATACAACACGACTCCGAGTCAAGAATACGTATATACGTAACAAAGATCCCATTCACCTTGCAAGATACAACGTCCGACTACGGACAAGATGCAAATGGGGCTAAGAGCCTCAAGAATAACCAATGGCGCCCATAACCCCGCCCAAGCCAAGGAAGGGTAACCTCGCTAACGACGCCGATCTCAAAACCTGCTTAAACAAAGGGGTGCCGACAAAGGGCAAAGGAAAAAGAGGAGCGTCAAGATCGAGGCCAAGACAGCGAGACTAGAATTCGGCGGTCCTCGCCTACATAGGTATGGTGGACTGAAGCGGCAGCGACAGCATGCACTAAACAACCCATAGAGACTCGATACACTAACGGCTATCAGAGAGGGTAAGAAAGACCTATTCGGAACCAACCGATGCTACCATCACACAAACCCATCTGGTTTCCCCCTCGAGACCAAACGAGGAAGTCAACCGAGGAACTCACACAGTTGGCAGTTTTATTCATTCCGTTATAGTTGCGGCAATTACTAGTCCAATATAGATGGCATGAGTCATCCTGATATAATAAGCAGTGGGCAGTTTTAGTTAACCATTCCATTGTAGTTGCAATACTTACTAGTCAGATACAATTAGCATGAGATCACCCAAAACCCAGCAGTTGTTGGTACTTGTATTTAGCCATTCCGTTGTAGCTGCAATACTTACTAGTCAGATACAATTGTCGCAAGCGACAAACCAAACAAGCAATTGTGGGCAGTATTATTTAGCCATTCCATTATAGTGAAGCTGATTACTAGTCATTATAGAGTCAAATTGATAGCACTACTTTAGTTATAGTTGTCTATGATCGAGATACTGTGCTCCAAGTCGTCCATAACCGCGGACACGGCTTTCAGAAAGTTTTACCCGGCCGGGGTGCACCAATAGCAACACACACTCGATCAACCTCGGAAAAACCAAATCAAAACCCAACGAGGCCTTCACGACAAAGCAATCACAGGATTCTGAAATATTTCAGGGGGCCACCCCATTAAGCTACCCGCAACGAAGTTAGCTGACTTCGAGACGGACTCAAGGTTTGCTGCTGGTCAGAACGATCGGGAACCCAAAACTGGGCTTGTCGATACGCGAAAACACTCCGCTTACCTAAGCGATGCAGTGTGCTCCTCGCACAATCGTAAATAAAGCAGTAGCATGGCATAAGTACAGGATAGTAAATAAAACCTCAAACTAGTTTGTGGCCCCAAGAAATAAGAATGAATCATGCTCTGGCTCAGGGGGGTCCCATAATCCTCCCGGATGTGGATAGCGCGATAAATCAAGGAACAGGTATCAAGCACTTGGGGTCCTACGGGACACAAGTGGACGGTTAACAACCAAATAACATCTATTGCCCACCTGTGCCTCTGCTTACTTACTTCAATTTTAGTTGTTAAACAGGAATTGAAGTGAACGATAAGTAAAGCCATGAACATCTCCAACATTTAACATACGACAATACTCCAACAACTGTGGTACTGGACGACACGCAACAGCACTTGAGCAAGCGACTACGACGTGCAAGTCCAACTATCTACCAAACAACAGGTAACAGGATGTGTCCAAGGCAATATAAGGTCAACGGATAGCAGATGCACGAACTGAGCATCGCAACACAGATAGCAATAGATCAACAGGAGGGAATAAATACTATAAAAGTAAGATAGGTAGAGAGGGGGAGATGCTCGCCTGAAAACATTGCCGAAGGTTCATCCGAAGATCGGGTCGACTCTCGCATCAACTCAACGGCCTTATCCGCGAATAACCAAACACTAGAATAAGCAACGGATGCAATATTTAATACTACGACAGAAGATCGGGCATGATGCATGTATGATGTATGACATGGCAAGGTGCGATGCAATTAGGCAATATTAAGCGGAACCGGGGGTCCCGACAATTAAATATACGGTTCAAGTTATTTATCTACCCCGTAAATTAAATGTTGTCTTAACATGGCAAAATATAGCACCGGTTCGCTACACAAATTTAATGAGGCCAATATGAGACTAGATTTGCCCGCATATGGGCCCCATATTTAATTATAAGGTGAATCGGCGTAAGGCCCCCAAGCCACACAAATATGCATGCGAGATGAATGATTAATATGCAACAAGTTGTATTATATTATAAAATAGGGTTTCGGGAAGGGGTTCACACATTAGGGATCGACGATCTTGGGGTTCCGGTTCGGTTCGACAGGTTCGTGGTTCGACGGATCGGCCTCGGTAACACTCTCGAGCAACGGGCGATCTTGTCGATCCGGTCTTGTCATGACGACGGTTATGGCGTTCGGGATGAAGTACTTAGCATCCTCGAGGGAGTACTTGGCGTATCCGGGATGAAGTACTTGGTGCGGCGTCGGGGGCGCATCAGACTCGCCCTGGTCGGTGTCGTTCTTGTCGTTGCGAGGATCTTGTCGGGTCCGGTACATCGAGTCGGACTTAGCGTCCGGGTGAAGAACTTGGCGTTCTTTCGGTGTCCTTCGTCCGGGTTCTCGAGCATCGCGTCCGGAAGGAGTACTTGTCTCACATGTGGTCTTCGGGTCCAGGGTCTCGGTGCTACGTGTCGAAGATGTTCAGTGACGGTTGCCGATGACGGGATTGGGACTGCCGCGGTGGTCTTCGGTGCCGGGAAGGCGATCCGTGAGATAGAACTTGTCGGCGAGAATATCTTGTCGTTTTGTCCAGGCTCTCCATGTTCTGCTGCTCTCGGCATAGGTTTTCGTGGTACTTTGGGCCTTTGGGTGATCTTGTCGAGATCTTGCGGGATTTCCGTTAAACATGTGGTGAGCACCATGCTTAACTGGACAACGCCACAAACAAAACACCAAGCTACGCGTGCATGCGGAGGGGTGCCATGATCGCAGTGCAGGCGAGGAGGCGCGATGCGGCGAAGGAGGTCGAGTGCGTGGGGCCGGCGCGCGTGAGGCGTCGACGGGCGAGCAGGCGAGAGGCTCGGCGGTGATCGCGACGGATGATGGCGGCGGAAGAAGGTAGAGGAGGGCGGCGGTGGCATCGGGAGGCCGGGCATGAGCGGGCCCAACAGAGGGACACGACTTGGTCATTGGAAGGACGGGGGCCGGGAGGCACCGACGGCGGGGTCGACGCGGTGGCTGTTCTGGCGAGGGAGTCGGGCGAGCTGGCGGCGTCATGGAGGCGGCCGGAGGCAGTCGAGACGGCAAGGCCCGGAGGAAGGAGGCGTCGGGGAGGCCGGAGCTGGTCCATGGCCCGGGGCTCGGGAGGAGAAGATCTGCGCTAGGAAGGGGGCGGCAGCGGCGGAGGCAGTGGGCGGGCGAAGGAGAGAGGCGAGGCGGAGACGCGGAGGGCACGGAGGCGGGTGGCGCGTGGGGAAAAGGTGGGCGAGGAGGCTCGGGAGGAGCCATGAGCGAGGCCAGCGAGAGAGGGTCATGAGCGGAGGCGGCGAGGGGCGTTGGCGGTGGCGGGAGGCAGGAGGGTGAGGAGGCGAGATGGGGAGGAAGAGGACGCGGGGTTGGTGGGGAGGGACGCAGCGTGGGGACGTTGGGGCACAGGCGTGTCTGGGTGGGCAGTGCGTCGTGGGGGAAAGGCTGCTGGGTGGGGCAGGTTAGAGGAGAGAGGAGAGAGATGGGTAGGTGGGAATGGGGTGAGAAAAGAGAGAGAGAGAGGGGATGGGGGATTGATGATGTGGCGGGGTGGGTATGGATTGGGGGAGCGGGTGAGGTGGCGAGCTGTGAGAGGTGGGTAGGAAAGATCTGGGTGTAAATAGGATTTAGATGGGGCGGGTTTAGATGGACCGTTTTAATACTGGCGGTGGTCGACTGGGTCGATTCGGACCGTTCGACTGCCCCCACCAAAATAATTAATTATTTTATTTGTTTCAAACGGACTTTTGCAAACCGATAGCAAACAAAACAAAATAATCCGGTGACTCGGGGTTTGCGTTTGAATAAGGACGGGGCGTTTAGAAAACACAAACAGGTTTTTCCGCAAATAGTTTTATGCAAGCAAATGCAAGATGATGACGATGCTCAAATGCAATGTGGCATGATGACATGAGCATGCGGTCATGATGATGCAATGCACAAAAACAACGCGATTTTCTAGTAGTGGTTTTGCGGGATGCCACAATTCGACACCACTAACAATGGATCTCGCCCTCGAGATCCGCCTCATGGTACCGGAAGGAAAGGTCGGCGATCTGCGTCTTCTCGCTTCGTGTAGTTCCTCGCGACACAACTAACAAGAGGTCGTTGTCCGTGATCGTCGAGGGAACACTCCGGGAACAAAAGGTCAAAGGTAGAGGCATCAACAAATAAAAGCCACCTCTAGCTTCGATGGAAAGAGGGAACCGATACATTCTCATCCACTTCAATGTACAAAAGCGAATAGAAAGGGTAGTCGGCATGGGGGCCAATCCATCACACACCCAAACTATTACTCTGCACAATCAGTAGAAAAGAGTGCAACCATTCTCGGATCGGTCAAGATCTCGACAATCGAGGTTCAGAACAAAGGAGTGATCAGACTGCGCCGGATCGCATAGATGATGTCGCGTCGGAGAACAGGAAGGCACAAACAAGGAACAAAGAATGGTACCACAAGAGACCGGATTCCTCAGCGGCTTGAACACGGATGGTAGAACACCGTTATCAAAGGAGGCGAAACCACAAGGTACGGAACCCAACCACGAGAAATCCCGGACTTGAAGAAAGGTAAGAGGGTGGATTCAAAACACGCAGAGGTAAGAAGAGAATAGCAGAGGGGTAAGGAGTAAAATCAGACCTAATCAGAACTATCCAACCGATTTTCAAAATAGTTTTGACACTCTACTTCGGACGTTAGCTAGGTTATCCTCAGATGGACTTGTGGGTATCATAGCCGAGCTCGATACCACTCAGTAACACCTCGAATCGACCTATGCAAGTTTGAGCGAAACCCGCCAAACCCGCATAGAAACGATTCAAAGGTGCCCACCAGCACTTTCGTGCGGGTGAAAAGCAGTAATAACATTACACAACAGTCCTCGATGGGACCCAGCAACGTATATATATACAACACGACTCCGAGTCAAGAATACTGTATATCTAACAAAGATCCCAATCACCTTGCAAAGATACAACGTCCGACTACGGACAAGATGCAAATGGGGCTAAGAGCCACGAAGAATAACCAATGGCGCCCATAACCCTGCCCAGGCCAAGCCGGAAGGGTAACCCTGCTAACGACGTCGATCTCAAAACCTGCTTAAACAAAGGGGTGCCGACAAAGGGCAAAGGAAAAAGAGGAGCGTCAGTACTGAGGCCAGTACACGGCGAGACTAGAATTCGGCGGTCCTCGCCTACATAGGTATGGTGGACTGAAGCGGCAGCGACAGCATGCACTAAACAACCCATAGAGACTCGATACACTAACGGCTATCAGAGAGGGTAAGAAAGACCTATTCGGAACCAACCGGATGCTACCATCACACAAACCCATCCTGGTGTTTCCCCCTCGAGACCAAACGAGGAAGTCAACCGAGGAACTCACACAGTTGGCAGTTTTATTCATTCCGTTATAGTTGCGGCAATTACTAGTCCAATATAGATGGCATGAGTCATCCTGATATAATAAGCAGTGGGCAGTTTTAGTTAACCATTCCATTGTAGTTGCAATACTTACTAGTCAGATACAATTAGCATGAGATCACCCAAAACCCAGCAGTTGTTGGTACTTGTATTTAGCCATTCCGTTGTAGCTGCAATACTTACTAGTCAGATACAATTGCATGGCGACAAACCAAACAAGCAATTGTGGGCGATTATTTAGCCATTCCATTATAGTGAAGTCGATTACTAGTCATTATAGAGTCAAATTGATAGCACTTTAGTTATAGTTGTCTATGATCGAGATCAGTGCTCCAAGTCGTCCATAACCGCGGACACGGCTTTGAAAGTTTTACCGGGGTGCACCAATAGCAACACACTCGATCAACCTCGGAAAAACCAAATCAAAACCCAACGAGGCCTTCACGACAAAGCAATCACAGGATTGAAATATTTGAGGCCACCCATTAAGCTACCATAGCGAACGGTTAGGCGACTTGAGACGGACTCAAGGTTTGCGTCGCTGGTCAGAACGATCGGGAACCCAAAGCTGGGCTTGTCGATACCGCGAAAACACTCCGCTTACCTAAGCGATGCAGTGCTCCTCGCACAATCGTAAATAAAGCAATAGCATGGCATAAGTACAGGATAGTAAATAAAACCTCAAACTAGTTTGTGGCCCCAAGAAATAAGAATGAATCATGCTCGCTCGGGGGTCCCATAATCCTCCGGATGTGGATAGCGATAAATCAAGGAACAGGTATCAAGCACTTGGGGTCCTACGGGACACAAGTGGACGGTTAACAACCAAATAACATCTATTGCCCACCTGTGCCTCTGCTTACTTACTTCAATTTTAGTTGTTAAACAGGAATTGAAGTGAACGATAAGTAAAGCCATGAACATCTCCAACATTTAACATACGACAATACTCCAACAACTGTGGTACTGGACGACACGCAACAGCACTTGAGCAAGCGACTACGACGTGCAAGTCCAACTATCTACCAAACAACAGGTAACAGGATGTGTCCAAGGCAATATAAGGCTGCACGGGATAGCACGGGTACGGAAACTGGAGCATCGCAACACAGATAGCAATAGATCAACAGGAGGGAATAAATACTATAAAAGTAAGATAGGTAGAGAGGGGGAGATGCTCGCCTGAAAACATTGCCGAAGGTTCATCCGAAGATCGGGTCGACTCTCGCATCAACTCAACGGCCTTATCCGCGAATAACCAAACACTAGAATAAGCAACGGATGCAATATTTAATACTACGACAGAAGATCGGGCATGATGCATGTATGATGTATGACATGGCAAGGTGCGATGCAATTAGGCAATATTAAGCGGAACCGGGGGTCCCGACAATTAAATATACGGTTCAAGTTATTTATCTACCCCGTAAATTAAATGTTGTCTTAACATGGCAAAATATAGCACCGGTTCGCTACACAAATTTAATGAGGCCAATATGAGACTAGATTTGCCCGCATATGGGCCCCATATTTAATTATAAGGTGAATCGGCGTAAGGCCCCCAAGCCACACAAATATGCATGCGAGATGAATGATTAATATGCAACAAGTTGTATTATATTATAAAATAGGGTTTCGGGAAGGGGTTCACACATTAGGGATCGACGATCTTGGGGTTCCGGGGTTCGGGGTTCGACAGGGTTCAGGGTTCGACGGATCGGCCTCGGCAGAACACTCTCGAGCAACGGGGCAGATCTTGTCGCATCCGGGTCTTCGGGTCATGACGACGGTTATGGCGTTCGGGATGAAGTACTTAGCATCCTCGAGGGAGTACTTGGCGTATCCGGGATGAAGTACTTGGTGCGGCGTCGGGGGCGCATCAGACTCGCCCTGGTCGGTGTCGTTCTTGTCGTTGCGAGGATCTTGTCGGGTCCGTGCCATCGAGTCGGACTTGGCGTCCGGGGTGAAGAACTTGGCGTTCTTCGTCGGTGTCCTTACCGTCCGGGTTCTCGAGCATCGCGTCCGGGAAGGAGTACTTGTCTCACATGTGGTCTTCGGGTCCAGGGTATCGGTGCTCCGTGTCGACGATGTTCAGTGACGGTTGTCGATGACGGGATTGGGACGGCCGCGGTGGTCTTCGGTTCCGGGAAGGCGATCCGTGAGATAGAACTTGTCGGCGAGAATATCTTGTCGTTTTGTCCAGGCTCTCCATGTTCTGCTGCTCTCGGCATAGGTTTTCGTGGTACTTTGGGCCTTTGGGTGATCTTGTCGAGATCTTGCGGGATTTCCGTCAAACAGGTGGTGAGCACCATGCTTAACTGGACAACGCCACAAACAAAACACGAAGCTACGCGTGCATGCGGAGGGGGTGCCGCGGTCTACTGGTACAGAGGCGACGAGGAGGCGCGATGCGAGCGAAGGAGGTCGAGGGTGCGTGGGACCGGCGTCGCGGCGGCCAGAGGCGTCGACGCGGGCAGAACGGGAGCGAGAGGCTCGGCAGGCGGTGATCGCGACGGATGATGGCGGCCGGAAGAGAAGGTAGAGGAGGATCAAGTGGCATCGGGCGAGGCCGGCGTGGCGGCGCCCACAACAGAGGACACGACTGGTCGCGGAGAGGACGGGGAGGCCGGGAGGAGGCACCGACGGCGGGGTCGACGTGGCCGAGCGGTTCGAGGCGGTGAGGAGCTCGAGCTCGGGCGGTCACAGGAGGAGGCGGGGGCTGGGCTGAGACGGGCGGGCAAGGCCCGTGAGGAAGGAGGGCGTCGGGAGGGCCGAGGAGCTCGGGTCCTGGGCTCGGGAGGCGCTGGGAGAGAAGATGCTGCTAGGAAGGGGAAGGGCGAAGGACTACGGCGAGGCAGTGGAGGCAGAAGGAGAGAGGCGAGGGCGGAGACGCGAGGGACTTGGCCATGGACGGAGGCAGTGGCCGGGCGTGGGGAAAAAGGTGGGCGAGAGGCTCGGAGGAGCCGGCGAGAGTGAGCGAGGCCGGCGAGGGAGGAAGGGCTCATGAGCGAGGCGAGAGGCGAGCGTGGGACGCTACAAGGCGCCGAGGAGGGCAGGAAGGAAGAGATGGGAGGAAGAGGACGCGGGGGGTGCAGGTGGGCACGAGTGCGTCGGTGGGGTGGCTGGGTGGGCCAAAGTTGTAGGGAGAGAGAGAGAGATGGGTAGGTGGAATGGGGTGAGAAAGAGAGAGAGAGAGGATGGGGATTGATGATGATGTGGCGGTGGGTATGGATTGGGGGAGGCGGGTGGTGGCGGAATGTGAGAGGTGGGTAGGAAAGATCTGGTGTAAATAGGATTTAGATGGGCGGGTTTAGATGGACCGTTTAATCATTGGCGGTGGTCGTGGTCGATTCGGACTGCTCATCGCCCCAATTAAAATAATTAATTATTTTATTTGTTTCAAACGGACTTTTGCAAACCGATAGCAAACAAAACAAAATAATCCGGTGACTGGGGTTTTGCGTTTGAATAAGGACGGGCGTTTAGAAAACACAAACAGTTTTTCCATAAATAGTTTTATGAAAGCAAATGCAAGATGATGACGATGCTCAAATGCAATGTGGCATGATGACATGAGCATGCGGTCATGATGATGCAATGCACAAAAACAACGCGATTTTCTAGTAGTGGTTTTGCGGGATGCCACAATTCGACACCACTAACAATGGATCTCGCCCTCGAGATCCGCCTCATGGTACCGGAAGGAAAGGTCGGCGATCTGCGTCTTCTCGCTTCGTGTAGTTCCTCGCGACACAACTAACAAGAGGTCGTTGTCCGTGATCGTCGAGGGAACACTCCGGGAACAAAAGGTCAAAGGTAGAGGCATCAACAAATAAAAGCCACCTCTAGCTTCGATGGAAAGAGGGAACCGATACATTCTCATCCACTTCAATGTACAAAAGCGAATAGAAAGGGTAGTCGGCATGGGGGCCAATCCATCACACACCCAAACTATTACTCTGCACAATCAGTAGAAAAGAGTGCAACCATTCTCGGATCCAGACTGAAGATCTCGACAATCGAGGTTCAGGAACAAAGGAGTGATGCAGACTCTGCATCGGATCTGGCATAGATGATGTCGTCGCGTCGGAGAACACCGGAAGGCACAAACAAGGAACAAAGAATGGTACCACAGTAGACGGATTCCTCAGGCAGCTTGAACACCGGATGGTAGAACACCGTTATCAAAGGAGGAAGCGAAACCCTGAAGGTACGACGGAACCCAACCACGAGAAATCCCGGACTTGAAGAAAGGAAAGAGGGTGGATTCAAAACACGCAGAGGTAAGAAGAGAATAGCAGAGGGGTAAGGAGTAAAATCAGACCTAATCAGAACTATCCAACCGATTTTCAAAATAGTTTTGACACTCTACTTCGGACGTTAGCTAGGTTATCCTACAGGATGGACTTGTGGGGTATCATAGCCGAGCTCGATACCACTCTGTAACACCCTCGAATCGACCTATGCAAGTTTGAGCGAAACCCGCCAAACCCGCATAGAAACGATTCAAAGGTGCCACCAGCACTTTCGTGCGGGTGGAAAACAGTAATAACATTACACAGGTCCTCGATGGGACCCACGAGCAGATATATATACAACACGACTCCGAGTCAAGAATGAGATATCTGAACAAAGATCCCAATCACCTTGCAAAGATCTGACGTCAACTACGGACAAGATGCAAATGGGGCTAAGAGCCACGAAGAATAACCAATGCCGTCCATAACCACCGCCAAGCGGAAGGGTAACCCTAACGACGCCGATCTCAAAACGCTTAAACAAAGGGGTGCCGAAAGGGCAAAGGAAAAAGAGGCGTCGATCGAGGCCAAGCACGGCGAGACTAGAATCGCCGGTCCTCGCCACATAGGTATGGTGGATCAAGCGGCAGATGCACTAAACAACCTATAGAGACTCGATACACTGACGGCTATCAGAGAGGGTAAGAAAGACCTATTCGGAACCAACCGGATGCTACCATCACACAAACCCATCCTGGTGTTTCCCCCTCGAGACCAAACGAGGAAGTCAACCGAGGAACTCACACAGTTGGCAGTTTTATTCATTCCGTTATAGTTGCGGCAATTACTAGTCCAATATAGATGGCATGAGTCATCCTGATATAATAAGCAGTGGGCAGTTTTAGTTAACCATTCCATTGTAGTTGCAATACTTACTAGTCAGATACAATTAGCATGAGATCACCCAAAACCCAGCAGTTGTTGGTACTTGTATTTAGCCATTCCGTTGTAGTTGCAATACTTACTAGTCAGATACAATTGTCGCAAGCGACAAACCAAACAAGCAATTGTGGGCAGTATTATTTAGCCATTCCATTATAGTGAAGTTGATTACTATTCATTATAGAGTCAAATTGATAGCACTACTTTAGTTATAGTTGTCTATGATCGAGATACTGTGCTCCAAGTCGTCCATAACCACGGACACGGTTTTCAGAAAGTTTTACCCGGCCGGGGTGCAACAATAGCAACACACACTCGATCAACCTTGGAAAAACCAAATCAAAACCCAACGAGGCCTTCACGACAAAGCAATCACAGATTGAAATATTTAGGGCACCCCATTAAGCTACCATAGCAACGGTTAATCGACTTGAGACGGACTCAAGGTTTGCGCCAATGGTGAAACGATCGGGAACCCAAACTGGGCTTGTCGCGCGAAAACACTCCGCTTACCTAAACAGTAAGGTGCTCCTCGCACAATCGTAAATAAAGCAAAGAGCATGGCATAAGTACAGGATAGTAAATAAAACCTCAAACTAGTTTGTGGCCTCAAGAAATAAGAATGAATCATGCTCGCTCGGGGGTCCCATAATCCTCCGGATGTGGATAGCGCGATAAATCAAGGAACATGTATCAAGCACTCGGGTCCCACGGACACAAGTGGACGATTAACAACCAAATAACATCTATTGCCCAATTGCCTCGCTACTTACTTCAATTTTAGTTGTTAAACAGAATTGAAGTGAGCGATAAGTAAAGCCATGAACATCTCCAACATTTAACATGGCAATACTCCAACAACTGTGGTAATCGACGACACGCAAAGACTTGAGCAAGCGTATCACGACGCATAAGTCCAACTATCTACCAAACAACAGTAAGGATGTGTCCAAGGCAATATAAGGTCGCACGGGATAGCAGTGCGGAAACTAGAGCATCGCAACACGAGATAGCAATAGATCAACAGGAGGAATAAATACTATAAAAGTAAGATAGGTAGAGGGAGATGCTGCTTTGAAAACATTGCGAAGGTTCATCCAAGATCGATTACTCGCATCAACTCAACGGCCTTATCCGCGAAGAACCAAACACTAGAATAAGCAACGGATGCAATATTTAATACTACGACAGAAGATCGGGCATGATGCATGTATGATGTATGACATGGCAAGGTGCGATGCAATTAGGCAATATTAAGCGGAACCGGGGGTCCCGACAATTAAATATACGGTTCAAGTTATTTATCTACCCCGTAAATTAAATGTTGTCTTAACATGGCAAAATATAGCACCGGTTCGCTACACAAATTTAATGGGGCCAATATGAGACTAGATTTGCCCGCATATGGGCCCCATATTTAATTATAAGGTGAATCGGCGTAAGGCCCCCAAGCCACACAAATATGCATGCGAGATGAATGATTAATATGCAAAAAGTTGTATTATATTATAAAATAGGGTTTCGGGAAGGGGTTCACACATTAGGGATCGACGATCTTGGGGTTCCGGGGTTCGGGGTTCGACAGGGTTCAGGGTTCGACGGATCGGCCTCGACAGAACACTCTCGAGCAACGGGGCAGATCTTGTCGCATCCGGGTCTTCGGGTCATGATGACGGTTATGGCGTTCGGGATGAAGTACTTAGCGTCCTCGAGGGAGTACTTGGCGTATCCGGGATGAAGTACTTGGTGCGGCGTCGGGGGCGCATCGGACTCGCCCTGGTCGGTGTCGTTCTTGTCGTTGCGAGGATCTTGTCGGGTCCGTGCCATCGAGTCGGACTTGGCGTCCGGGGTGAAGAACTTGGCGTTCTTCGTCGGTGTCCTTACCGTCCGGGTTCTCGAGCATCGCGTCCGGGAAGGAGTACTTGTCTCACATGTGGTCTTCGTCCAGGTATCGGTGCTCCGTGTCGATGTTCGATGTGATTTGTCGATGACGGATTGGGACGGCGGTGGTCTTGGTTCGGAAGGCGATCCGTGAGATAGAACTTGTCGACGAGAAGATCTTGTCGTTTGTCGTGCTCCATGTTCTCTTGCTCCGGCATAGGTTTTCGTGGTACTTTGGGCCTTTGGGTGATCTTGTCGAGATCTTGCGATTTCCGTCAAACAGTGGTGAGCACCATGCTTAATCGACAACACCACAAACAAAACGAAGCTACTGGCGTGCATGCGGAGGTGCCGCGGCTTCATCGCACAGAGGCGACGAGGAGGCGGCGAGCGAAGGAGGTCGAGGTGCGTGGGGCCGGCGTCATGGCGGAGGCGTCGACGCAAGCGGGAGCGAGAGGCTCGGCGGTGCTTGACGGATGATGGCCGGAAGAAGGTAGAGGAGGATGGCGGTGGCATCCAGGCGAGGCTGAGGCGCCCTACAACAGAGACACGGCTGGTCGCTAGAGGACGTGGGGAGCCGGGAGAGGCACCAAGCGGTCAGCAATGGCTGCGAGGGAGTCAGGCGAGCTCGGGCGGCCGTCCTTGAAGGAGGCGGCAGGGCGGGCCGGAGACAAGCAAGGCCTTCCCAGGGAGGAAGGAGGCGTCAGAGGCGGAGGAGCTCGGGTCCCATGGGCTCGGGAGGGAGAGAAGATGTCATGACGAGGAAGGGAAGAAATGGCCGCGGCGGGAGGAGTGGAGAGAGAGGCGAGGCTGAGCGAGGGTCGCGACATGGACGGAGGCGGTGGCATGGGAAAAGGTGGGCGAGGAGGCTCGGGAGGGCCGGAGAGCGGGAGCAAGGTCGGCGAGGAGAGGGTCGGCGAAAGAGGGGAAGCGTGTGGTGGCCGGAGGAAGCGAGGAGGCAGTGAGTGGGGATGAAGAGGACGGGGTTGGTGGGGCGGGGACGCGTTGGGGCCTGGGGCGCGTGGGTCTGGGTGGGCCAGGGTGCGTCGGTGGGGTGGGGCTGCTGCGGGTGGGGCCAGGTTGTAAGGGAGAGAGGAGAGAGATGGGTAGGTGGGAATGGGGTGAGAAAAGAGAGAGAGAGGGGATGGGGGATTGATGATGTGGCGGGGTGGGTATGGATTGGGGGAGCGGGTGAGGTGGCGAGCTGTGAGAGGTGGGTAGGAAAGATCTGGGTGTAAATAGGATTTAGATGGGGCGGGTTTAGATGGACCGTTTTAATACTGGGGGTGGTCGACTGGGTCGATTCGGCCCGTTCGACTGCCCCCACCAAAATAATTAATTATTTTATTTGTTTCAAACGGAATTTTGCAAACCGATAGCAAACAAAACAAAATAATCCGGTGACCCGGGGTTTGCGTTTGAATAAGGACGGGGCGTTTAGAAAACACAAACAGGTTTTTCCGCAAATAGTTTTATGCAAGCAAATGCAAGATGATGGCGATGCTCAAATGCAATGTGGCATGATGACATGAGCATGCGGTCATGATGATGCAATGCACAAAAACAACACGATTTTCTAGTAGTGGTTTTGCGGGATGCCACAACACAGTAGGTGATGCCTCTGGATATGCGTGTAGTTATGGGACAGTTCTTGTTGTGAGATTCGGAAGGCACGCGTGATATGTTGCCTGAAGGGTTGAGCATGCGTTTGGGTATAGTAGTGCACCCCTGCAGGGTAAATATTTTCGAGAAGTCGTGTGTCCACGGTTATGGGCGCCTCAGGAGTACAGTGTCATGATCATAGACGACGCCACTAATGTTTTGCCTCTAATAATATGATTAGTAATTAGCCTTATCAACTAAATATCTGATTAATTAAAATTGTCACCGTGTGTGTTCTGTAAGAGGACTTCCTCGACTGGTCTTCGAGGGGGAAATCTTCGGATGGGTTATGTTTGGTGTTATATTATTGTTACCGCATAGCACTCTCTTATCTCGCTCTAATAGCCGAAGTTGTAGTGTGTCTCTATAAGTTAGATAGTGCAAGCTTTGCTGCCGCTGAGCCCACCATACCTATGTAGGCGAGGACCGCCGAATTCTAGTCTCGCCTGTCTTGGCCTCAAGATCGACCGCTCTCTTTCTGTTTTCCTTTGCCCTTTGTCGGCACCCTTTTGGCTTGATAGGTATGTGATTGACGACGTTAGCAAGGTTACCCTTCCGGCTTGGCCTGGGCAGGGTTGGACACCGCTTGGTTATTCTTCAGGACTCTTAGTCCCATTTGGTTCTTATCCATACTCGGATACTATTTCGCTTTCTCTTTGAATTGTATCATTTGTATTCTTGACTCATCGAGTCGTTGTTGTATATATAAGTTCTTGTGGACTCTATTGTAAACTACTGTGATGTAACTACTTGTAATCATATCCCACCCACACGAAAGTGTCTGGTGGGCGTCTTTGAATCGCTTCTATGCGGATTTTGGCGGGAAATGCTGAGATCTGCATAGACCCGATTCGGGGGCGTTACACATTGCAATGCTCATAAGAAGGTATGATAGAGTGGTATCTCTCTTGCCTTTGTTTTTTAGAGCACAATATAAATGCCAAGGCACCTCTGAAGTTCAAGTGAAGACTAGAAGTAAAGATATCAGAGATACAAGCATCAAAGTCATGACATAATTAACCAAGTTTTGAGACAAGCATATTACACAAGAATGACAACTATGCTCTCAAGAAGATGCTCATAGAATAAGTGGTGACTCAACAAGGAAGTTAAAAGGTTTTGAAAAGTTTGAAAGGCTTCCAAATGCTGAAAGTAAGGTACTCATTAGCTTTGAGCTCTCATTGCCCCTATCATAGGCATCTTTATATGGTTAATGGTGAAAGTGAGGTCCAATATGAGTTATATGCTTGATAGACCATAAACTGGAGATCTCATGCCCCTTGAGTACGAGGGTCGCTCCTCATGCTACTCAACTTTAGTTACATGTAAGATCTTGTCATAGTAAATACATGTGTATCATAGTGAACTGCCAACGGGGTACCCCTTGCACATGATACAGGAGCTATCCCATAATAAAAATGACAAGGCAAGCAGACAATGAGCATCTCAGCGATCTTTTTATTTGCTACTTGCATAGGTTTTTATTGAGGATGCTTCTCATATTGCTCATTATGGTTATACTACAATTTTCCACCATGATTAGGCATGGTTTAGGCTAGCGGCCCAGGCATTTCTCTAACACATATATATAACTCCATGAACTTACAAGCTCCCCTTTTATTTCACACCGACGACATCCACAAACAAAAGAGCATGATATCAACTGGATATGTATCCATAAATGTTGAAAGCGTTCCCCATGACAGCACGGTTCGGCTAACTCCCAACCTATAATTTGCAAGCATATAACTTTCATGGACAATCACAATGGTTCAGGTTTATCAAGTGTAGAAAATAAAGTGTGCCAATCAAGTTCGTGAGAGCTTTACTAACTAACTTTCTCAAAATAGTCAAACATTTTATTTGGAAGAAAAAAGGCATAATAAATATGCACAAAATTAGCAAATGATGCTAATAGGTAGGTATGGTGGACATTGTTGGCAATATTGGTTTTGGGGAGTTGGATGCACAAGTAGAGCTCATACTCAGTGCAAGTGAAGGCTAGCAATAGAGAGGGAGAGACAAACGAGAAAGCAATAACTGTCATAATCATGCTTGCAACAAAACAGGACTAATTATGGCATAAAAGTGATACAATAACTCTAAGGCAAAATAAATCATCGAGGATTGCTGGCTATATTGTTCAGTCATATGCATGCGTGAGCATGTGCAAAGTCGATTCACATGAAACATTCAGAGGAGGATACCATAGTATCATACCAAAATATGAATATAACAATGCAAGCAAACATTCATATGACATGCTACAAACTATTAGCAAGTTGGAGCTAATCACAAGAGAGCAAGAACTACTAAGCATCCATAAATAACGTACACCTTACATGAACAGACTAAGCATGCTCACAATGATGAAAACAAATATAGTATGTTACCAGCCTCTTACCACACCTCAAGTTGTCTTAATCTTCATTATTGCCCTTCACTTGTGCGGCTTGAATAATAACATGAAACCAAACTAACTGAGGACTGCTGAACCCTGCAAAGAACTTCACAAAACCAAAGAAGAATAACAAATATTTTTGGTGTTTTCGATTTTTAAAGAAAGCACACAAAAGCAAAAACAAACAAAGCAAACTATTTTTGCATTTTTTTCTTAAGGCAAACCAAAGCTAAAAAGCAAAGAAACAAACCAAGAGAAACAACAAATTTTTTTTTGGTCTTTTTGTGTTTTGGGAAAGCAGAAACAAAAACCAAAAAGAAAGCGAAACATGGATATACAAAGAACCAACGAAACATGATATATAGATGAGTGTGATGTCGGTATACCTCCCCCCAAGCTTAGGATTTTGGCCTAAGTGGGGATCAACTCCATGGTGACCAAGAAGGTGCACCTCCGTAATACGACGAAGAGGCACCTTTGTCCTGGTATGAGCTTGAGGACTGTAACATCCCAGCATTTAGTAACCAACGAAGGGTAGATTTAGGAATCTGTGAAATTGCATGCATTCATCTGTTAGAATGTGGGTAAATTTTCACCAAATAAAAAAACCTAAAGTGATCAAAGTTTCTTTCACTCTTTAAGATTAGGAATAGCCTTGGAGAATGATTGTTATAAACTTTGATATGATCTTGTGGATTAGTGTGATTTGGGAAATGAAATTTGAATTCAAACATGAGTGTTGGATTTATAATTTAAAAGAATTTAGAATTATGTTTGAGTAAATTGATTTAATCAAGCAATAACATTTAGTAACTCAAACTTTAATAATATAACATAATCAAGAAAAATGAATATTCATTCCATATCTTTATTCAATAAATAATGTAACTTATGAAATTCATCAAGAATGTTTATAATAGTAAATAAATAAAAAATAAATATATATATTGAGTAATATTACAATATTTATTACAAAAGAATAAAAGAAATATTACAAGGGACTATTCTATAAGAAAAAGAAAACCTAATCTAAATCTTGAATCTTCAAGTCTTGTACCTGCAAAACAAAGAATAAACAAAAAAGAAAGAAAATAGAAGGTTAAGATATTTTTTTACTCTCAGTAGTGACAGTGAGATGCACTATTCCACTTTACATCATTGAGTAAATCTTTTAGGGGCAAGTTTCACCAATATGAAAGAACTAAATCTTTCATCATTTTTAAGCCATAAGTCAAATAACTCCAAACAGCAAGAAGGGGCACGTTTCACCAGACAAGTAAGTGTAATCAGATAAAAGGTAACTTCCATTCCCTGAGCATATCCACAAGGTGCAGCAAGCACACATGCAACACACACACCTAAATGCATGGTGTGTGCTGTCAACACAACAACAACATGCCATACAAACAAAACTGCTCAGTACAGTCGTGGGAAGCACCCCCAACACCATTTCTTGCTCATACACATCAAGCACAGCAGCCAAACCAAACCACCAAAGATCAACCAAACATCACCAGATGGTGACATAAGGAGGGGGAAGGATCAGGTGGACAGCAAGGCCAAGTCCAGGAGCTAGGAGGAGCAGATTAGTGTAACACCCTCAAAATCGGCCCTATGCAAGTTTCAGCGCTTCCGGCCAAACCCGCATAGAAACGATTCAAAGGTGCCCACCAGGCACTTGCGTGCGGGTGGAAAACGAAGTAATATCATTACACAATAGTCCTCGATGGAACCCACAAAACGTATATATACAACAATGACTCCATGAGTCAAAAATACAGATATACAGTCCAAAGATCCAAATCACCTTGAAAACGATTCAGCGTCCGAGTACGAACAAGATTCGAATTGAGCTAAGAGCCCTGAAGAATAACCAATGGCGTCCATAACCCTGTCCAGGCCAAGCCGGAAGGGTAACCCTACTAACGACGTCGATCTCAAAACCTGCTTAAACAAAAGGGGTGCCGACAAAGGGCAAAGGAAAAAGCGGTCAAGATCGAGGCCAAGACACGGCGAGACTAGAATTGGCGGTCCTCGCCTACATAGGTATGGTGGTGGAAGCGGCAGCCAAAGATGCACTAAACAACCTATAGAGACTCAATACAACTGGAGGCTATTAGATAGGGATAAGAAAGACCTATTCGGATCCAACCTGATTCTAACACCAAACATACCCATCCTGGTATTCCCCCTCGATACCAACCGAGGAAGTCAACCGAGGAACTCTCACGGTTGGCAGTTTTATTCATTTCGTTATAGTTGCGGCAATTACTAGACAGATATAGATAGCATGAGTCATCCTGATATAATAAGAAGTGAGCAGTTTTAGTTAACCATTCCGTTGTAGTTGTAGTACTTACTAGTCAGATACATATAGCATGAGGCATACCAAAACCCAGCAGTTGTTGGTACTTTTATTTAGCCATTCCGTTATAGTTGCAATACTTACTAGTCAGATACAATGGTAACAGGCGACAACCCAAACCAGCAATTGTTGGCACTTTTATTTAGCCATTCCATTATAGTGAGGCTAATTACTAGTCATTATAAAGTCAAATTTATAGCACTACTTTAGTTATAGTTGTCTATGATCGAGATACTGTGCTCCAAGTCGTCCATAACCGCGGACACGGCTTTCAGAAAGTTTTACCCTGCAGGGGGGCACAAATAGCAACACGCGCACGATCAACCTCGAGAAAAACCAAATTAAAACCCAACGAGACATCACGACAGAGCAATTGCAAGATTCATATAAATTTCAGGGGGCCACTGAAGGGAATATGCCCGAGAGGCAATAATAAAGTGGTTATTATCGTATTCCTTATTTATGATAAATGTTTATTTTGCATGCTATAATTGTATTAATACGGAAACGTTAATACATGTGTGGTTAATAAACAAACAGAAAGTTCCTAGTTATGCCTCTCTCATAAACTAGCTCGTTGATTAACAAGATGATCAAGGTTTCCTGATCATGGACATTTGATGTTGTTAATAACGGGATAACAACATTAGTGTAATGGTGTGATGAACATTCATCCAAAGTATAGCATTACGATCAAAGTCATTGAGTTTATATTGCTATAACAACTTATGAAGTGATCCTAATCCTTAGACCATGAGATCATGTCAATCACTTACACCGGAAGAGTTTCTTGATAACATCAAACGTCACACCGTAACAGGGTGATTATAAAGATGGATTCAGAACTAATAAAGTGTTATGTTGAGGCCCATGGATCAAGAGTGGAATTTGTTCATCCCGATGACGGATAGATATACTCTGGGCCCTCTCGGTGATATCACATTGGTTAGCTTGCAAGCAAGTGTTTTGATCACTAGAATGTTATATCACGAACGAAAAGAGTGCATGTCGAACGAGATAAAACTAGGTATGGAGATACCGATGATCGAATCTCGGACATGTAATATATCGCGAAACAAAAGGATTAAGATACTAGCGTAAAAGGTTAAGCGATCACAAGAAAGTCATCGTTGAATGTGTGGGAGTCGATGGGTCTCGGATCCCGCTTCTGATTATTGATCCGAGAGGGGTCTCGATCATGTCTGCATTATTCACGAACCGTAGGGTGACACACTTAAGAGACACCGACATCCAATTGGAGCAAAAGTTTCATGCCGAAAGAATGAACAAGCGCAAGAATTTATTTCACTAGATACCGAAAGCGGTTTTGGTGAAATTGCATAAAGTGGTTATGCATGTGAAATAGAATTCTAGCAAGGGGTTATTGTGAATGTTTGTCATTAAAGTAATT
The DNA here is from genome assembly GCA_030063025.1 of Avena longiglumis. Taxonomy (NCBI): domain Eukaryota; kingdom Viridiplantae; phylum Streptophyta; class Magnoliopsida; order Poales; family Poaceae; genus Avena; species Avena longiglumis. The sequence goes on from CP125979.1 coordinate 111,059,398, forward strand.
GACAAAATTCTGAATAAAATAAAGAGTTTTATTTAATGAGAGTTTGCATTAAATTTGGTGGAAATTTAATGGGAATTTGAGTGGGTTTTGAGTGGAGAAAATTGAAGGGCCATTTTGTGAGTGGAGTGTCCACCCACATGAATGAGGGAGAGGTGGGGGCACCCTCCATGGCCGACGGCCATGCCCCTTGCTGCCCCCCCCCTATATCGAGCCCTCCTATCACTTCTCACACACACCTCCTCGTGAAGGATCTCTCCCCCCCTCTAGAATTTATCCCCCATGGTCTCGGACTAGCGAGATACATGTTCCCAGTGGCTTTTCAGCAAGAAAGAGTTGTGCTTCCGCTGCATCGCTGTAGCGAGGAGGCGGAGGTTGCTCGGTGCCTCGAACGTGTGTGCGAGCACGGATGCACTACTATTTTGCGGCGCTAGGACTTCCTCTCGATCTTGAGATCGGCAAGAGATCGTCTACATCAACCACGAGTTTGGACTCATTAAGCTTTGTCGGTATTCAAGGGTATGTTCTCTACGGATATACATCCTCCCGTTGTTTGTATCTAGTAGATAGATCTTGGCACATAGTCGTTCCCATCATAGGAATTTTTTTGTTTTCTATGCTGCGAACCCTACAGTGGTATCAGAGCCGGATCTATGCATAGATACTTTGCACGGGTAGTACACATATGAGTATGTGGGCGATGATGATCATTTTATTGCTTCTTTGTTGTACTTAGGATATTGGTGGCATAGTGGGATGAAGCGGCCCGGACAAACTTTACATGTCCTCGCACATGAGACCTGTTCCACGCTTGACATGCAACTAGTTTTGCATAAGTGGCTAGCGGGTGTCTGTCTCTCCTACTATAGTCAATATCTAATTTGCAACGATTTGTCAACAATTCGGTTATCCTCGTTGTGGTTCATGTTCGTAGGTAAGAACGGTTCTATCTTGGAAAGCCCTAAGCCACGTAAAACTTGCAATGGATAAATTAGAGGCGTCTAGTTTAGATTGTTGCTGGGCTAGTGTTATGATATGGTGATGTTGTAAGTAGAAGTATGAGATGATACTTTTACAACACACATAGCGTGTAAGTTCCATAGACCTTGGACTTACACATAAAGGTTTGATATAGATCATACCACGGTGCACATGATGGATATCATATGCGGGAACCATATCATTTCACTTATAAACATGTGATGTTTGATAGCATCTTATATTGCTTGTTTGGCGTTTTATTAGCATAATAAGATGATCCCTCATTTAGATATCAAGATAAGAATGTGTTCTTCCTGAGATCGTCTACATCAACCACGAGTTTGGACTCGTTAAGCTTTGTCGGTCTTCAAGGGTATGTTCTCTACGGATATACATCCGCCCGTTGTTTGTATCTAGTAGATAGATCTTAGCACATAGTCGTTCCCATCGTAGGAAATTTTTTTGTTTTCTATGCTGCGAACCCTAGAGCCACCCCACCAAGCTACCCGCTACGAAGTTGGACGGCTCCGAGACGGACCCAGAGGTTTGTGACGACGGCTGTAAACGACTGGGAACCCAAAAGTGTGACTGGGCTTGTCGATACCGCAAAAACGTGGCACGGGGTTCCAAAACAGTACAGGCGCTCCACGCGCAATCATAAATAAAGCAGTAAAGCATGGCATAAGTAAAGGATAGTAATAAAGCCCCAAACTACTTGTGGCCCCAAGAAATAATATATGACTCAAGCTCTGGCTAGGGGGATTCATGGTCCCACATGCGGATAGTGCGAATATTCAAAGAACAGGTATTAAGTACTCGGGGTCCTACGGGACACAAGTGGACGGTTAAAAACCAAATAACATCTATTGCCCACCTGTGCCTCTGCATTATTTACTTACTTCAATTTTAGTTATTAAACGATAATTAAAGCCATGTTCATCTTCAATATTAAACATGCGGCATTACTCCAACAACTGTGGTACTTGACGACACGCAACAGCACTTGAGCAAGCGAATGCGACACGCAAGTCCAACTATCTACCAAACAATAGGTAATAGGATGTGTCCAAGGCAATATAAGGCTGCAGGGGATATCACGGGTACGAAAACTAGAGCATCGCAACACATATAGCAATAGATCAATAGGAGGGAATAAAGACTAGAAATGTAAAATAGGTGGAAAGGGGGAGAATGCTCGCCTGAAAACATTGCCGAAGGTTCATCCAAAGATCGGGTCGACTCTTGCATCAACTCATCGTCCTAATCCGTGAAGAAGCAAAGCACTAGAAGAAACACCGGATGCACTATTTAATACTATGGCAGAAGATCGGGCATGATGCATGTATGATGTATGACATGGCAAAGGTGCAATGCAATTAGGCCATATTAAGCGGAACCAGGGTCCCGACATTTAATTAGGTGACTTATTTTGTTTAGAAACCCCGCAATTTAAATGTTGTATTAACAAGGCAAAATTATATCATCGGTTCGCTACACAAATTTAAATGGGACCAATATTAGACTAGATTCGCCCGCATATGGCCTCCATGTTTAATTTAGGTGAATCGGCATAAGGCCCCCTAACCACACAAGATGTATGCAAGTATGAATGATTATATGCAACAAGATATATCCTTTATAAAAATAGGGCTTGAAGAAAAAGGGTCACACATTGATCCGGAGATCTTGGAGGCTCGGAGGGGGGGGGGGGGGTCGGGGGTTCGGTCTTCGGAATCCAGGAGCGAGGTCTTGATGGTCCGTGTCAAAGACCTTGTCGATCTGGCGGCATCGCCCCCGGTTTCCATGATAGAGCACTTGGGTTCCCACTTCGATCGCCGGTGTCGGTCTCAGGTTGCTTCTCAACCATGAAGCCTTGTCGCATCAAACTTGCATCAATTATCTTCGGAAGGTCATGGTGTTCCACGGTACAATGCTCGCCTTGGTATCTGACAACTACATCTCCTCGGATTGGGGCCAGGACACCACTGCCACTGTACGAGATGCGCGCGATACACTGGGGCAAAACAGGAGGATCCTGTTCAACAACACAAACAAAAAACGGTGACAGCAAGGGATAGCAGAGGAGCGCTCACATGCTCGTCTGGCGGCGAGCGCGCTTGCAGAAGGTCAGAGGCGGGATCCGAAAGCACCGGCTCGAGGATGGAGAGGGGCGACGCCGGCGAACGGTAGAGGAGGCACACAACGAGGCCGGGCCGGAGGACGTTCGCGAGTGGAGACGGCGGCACCCGCTCGGACGAGCTCTTGCCTACCGGAGGAGGAGGCCGGCGAGGTCGATGACGTTGGGGACGGGCGAGCTTGTCGTGGGTGGGGTCGTGCAAGCAGGCCCAATGGAGGAGGCTCGATCGCATATGGAGAAGACGCGGGGTCGGCGGGGCTGGTCTCGGCGAAGGGGCGACGGAGGAGAGACCCATGGCGAGGCGGAGGACGGACATGCACGGGGTCGAGGCGACGTCTGCGTCCGTCGCAAAGGAGGGAGCCGGGGAAGAGCTTGCGAGGGGGGCCCGGCCGGAGGCGGGGACGAGGACGGCTCGGGGGCGTTCAACACAGAGGAGCTCCTAGCGGCGGCTGTTCATGCGCGAGGAGGGATAGGCGGCTCATGAGGCTCATGAGGCGGCCGAGGCGGCTACTGGAGAGGTGGCCTGGGCGAGGATCGTGAATGGAGGAGAGGACAGTGGGCGTCGGCGGGACCTCTGACGCCGCTCAGGCACGAGGGCGAGATGCTGGCGGCGGCGGTTGTCGAGCAGAGAGACGGGTCAGGGGAGAAGAGACGCGGGGTGGGGGTCGCGCGACCCGGGGCATCGAGGAGGTGGGGTCGGTCTCGGGGGAGTGTCACGCGGGGGAACGTGTTGGGTAGGTCTGGTTACCGTGCGTGTGTGTCGTGGAGTTGTAGTGTGGGTCGGAGTGTGGTCAGGTGTGTGCGTGTAGGACTAGGTGTGGATTTGGGGTAGGTAGATTAGGGTTTGGCTAGGGATAGTCTGTCTAGGTTCAGCCGGCTGGGCCTTTTGGGCCTAGTCGATTCAGGTCTAGGTGTTAATTATTATTTTTATTTAGAATAGTGTATGTTTTCTTTTCTTATATTTAGAAAACATTTTGTAAATAGCTTCTCACGATTAAATATTAAGAAGTATAATTGAATAATAGAAGAGATATAATATAGAAGACAAAATACGGTTTTTGTCAAAATATTGTCACGCAAGATATGCATGATGATGCCATGATGATGCACATAATAAAATCAACAGCGATTTTCTAGTAGTGATTTTACCCGGGGTGCTACAATTCGACACCACTAACAATGGATCTCGCCCTCGAGATCCGCCTCATGGTACATGGAAGAAGGTCGACGCTCCGAATTTTCTCGCTTCGTGTAGATCCTCGCGACACCACTAACAAAGATTCCTTCTCTATCTTGAAAACAGCGACACCACCAACAAGGGGTTTTGCTCACGTTCGTCGAGAGAGCACTCCAGATAAACAAAAGACGAAGGTAGAGGCATCAAACGGTAAGGCCACCTCTAATTTCTGTGGCAGGAGTAAAATTGCTTGATCCACCGATTCAATGCACAAGAGTGAATGATAAGAGTAGTCGGATGGTGATCAGTCCATCGCGCACCCAAAGCATTACTCTGCACATGAATAGGAGAATTATGCAACCAACTCACATAATTCAGTCTGAAGATCTTGTCAATCGAGAATCCGAAACAAAAGGCTAAAGTAGGCTCTTCATCTGATCTGATGTAGATGAGGTCGTCGCGTTGAAAAACACCGAAAGATGCAAAGAAAAATTTTAGTGGATTTTTGATCCACTGAAAGATAAAACAGATGAAAGATCCATCAAATAACATGAAGACCGAATGTCGAAGCACCATTACAAGAGGATGGAAGCGAAACCCTGAAGGTACGACGGAAACCCAACCACGAGAATTCCTGGAGTCAAAGAAAAGATAAGAGAGCAGATTCAAAACACGTAGAGGTAAGAGGAGAATAGCAGAAAGATAAGGAGTAAAAGCAGACCTAATCAGATCTATCCAACCAATTTTCGAAAATAGTTTTGACACTCTACAACGTCCGTTAGCTAGGTTATCCTACAGGCTGGACTAGTGGGGTATCGTAACTGCTGAGCTCTGATACCACTCTGTAACACCCTCAAAATCGGCCCTATGCAAGTTTCAGCGCTTCCGGCCAAACCCGCATAGAAACGATTCAAAGGTGCCCACTAGGCACTTGCGTGCGGGTGGAAAACGAAGTAATATCATTACACAATAGTCCTCGATGGAACCCACAAAACGTATATATACAACAATGACTCCATGAGTCAAGAATACAGATATATAGTCCAAAGATCCAAATCACCTTGAAAACGATTCAGCGTCCGAGTACGGACAAGATTCGAATTGAGCTAAGAGCCTTGAAGAATAACCAATGGCGTCCATAACCCTGTCCAGGACAAGCCGGAAGGGTAACCCTGCTAACGACGTCGATCTCAAAACCTGCTTAAACAAAAGGGGTGCCGACAAAGGGCAAAGGAAAAAGAGAGCGGTCAAGATCGAGGCCGACTGCAGCGAGACTAGAATTCGGTCCTCGCCTACATAGGTATGGTGGATCAAGCGTGTAAAACATGCACTAAACAACCTATAGAGACTCAATACAGCTGGAGGCTATTAGATAGGGATAGGAAAGACCTATTCGGATCCAACCTGATTCTAACACCAAACATACCCATCCTGGTATTCCCCCTCGATACCAACCGAGGAAGTCAACCGAGGAACTCACACGGTTGGCAGTTTTATTCATTTCGTTATAGTTGCGGCAATTACTAGACAGATATAGATAGCATGAGTCATCCTGATATAATAAGCAGTGGGCCGTTTTAGTTAACCATTCCGTTGTAGTTGTAGTACTTACTAGTCAGATACATATAGCATGAGGCATCCCAAAACCCAGCAGTTGTTGGTACTTTTATTTAGCCATTCCGTTATAGTGGCAATACTTACTAGTCAGATAGAATGGTAATAGGCGACAACCCATACCAGCAATTGTTGGCACTTTTATTTAGCCATTCCATTATAGTGAGGCTAATTACTAGTCATTATAAAGTCAAATTTATATCACTACTTTAGTTATAGTTGTCTATGATCGAGATACTGTGCTCCAAGTCGTCCATAACCGCGGACACGGCTTTCAGAAAGTTTTGCCCTGCAGGGGGCACAAATAGCAACACACGCACGATCAACCTCGAGAAAAACCAAATGAAAACCCAACGAGGAATCACGACAGAGCAATTGCAAGATTCATATAAATTTCAGGGGGCCACCCCACCAAGCTACCCTTCTGAAGTTGGCGGCTCGAGACGGACCCGAGAGGTTTGTGACGACGGTACAGAAATCGGGAACCCAAAAGTGTGGACTGGCTTGTCGATACCACGAAAACGTACGGGGTTGCAAAATAGCAGGCTCCACGCGCAATCATAAATAAAGCAGTAAAGCATGGCATAAGTACAGGATAGTAATAAAGCCCAAAACTACTTGTGGCCCCAAGAAATAATATATGACTCAAGCTCTGGCTAGGGGGATTCATAGTCCCACATGCGGATAGTGCGAATATTCAAAGAACAGGTATCAAGTACTCAGGGTCCTACGGGACACAAGTGGACGGTTAAAAACCAAATAACATCTATTGCCCACCTGTGCCTCTGCATTATTTACTTACTTCAATTTTAGTTATTAAACGATAATTAAAGCCATGATCATCTTCAACATTAAACATGCGGCTGTGGTACTTGACGACACGCAACAGCACTTGAGCAAGCGACTGCAACACAGAAGTCCAACTATCTACCAAACAATAGGTAATAGGATGTGTCCAAGGCAATATAAGGCTGCAGGGGATATCACGGGTACGAAAACTAGAGCATCGCAACACATATAGCAATAGATCAATAGGAGGGAATAAAGACTAGAAATGTAAAATAGGTGGAAAGGGGAGAATGCTCACCTGAAAACATTGCCGAAGGTTCATCCGAAGATCGGGTCGACTCTCGCATAAACTCATCGGCCTAATCCGTGAAGAAGCAAAGCACTAGAAGAAACACCAGATGCACTATTTAATACTACGACAGAAGATCGGGCATGATGCATGTATGATGTATGACATGGCAAAGGTGCGATGCAATTAGGCCATATTAAGCGGAACCGGGGTCCCGACATTTAATTAGATGACTTATGTTGTTTAGAAACCCCGCAATTTAAATGTTGTATTAACAAGGCAAAATTATATCATCGGTTCGCTACACAAATTTAAATGGGACCAATATTAGACTAGATTCGCCCGCATATGGCCTCCATGTTTAATTTAGGTGAATCGGCATAAGGCCCCCTAACCACACAAGATGTATGCAAGTATGAATGATTATATGCAACAAGATATATCCTTTATAAAAATAGGGCTTGAAGAAAAAGGGTCACACATTGATCCGGAGATCTTGGAGGCTCGGAGGGGGGGTTCGGGGGTTCGGTCTTCGGACTCCAGGAGCGAGGTCTTGATGGTCCGTGTCAAAGACCTTGTCGATCTGGCGTCATCACCCCCGGTTTCCATGATAGAGCACTTGGGTTCCCACTTCGATCGCCGGTGTCGGTCTCAGGTTGCTTCTCAACCATGAAGCCTTGTCGCATAAAACTTGCATCAATTATCTTCGGAAGGTCATGGTGTTCCACGGTACAATGCTCGCCTTGGTATCTGAAAACTACATCTCCTCGGATTGGGGCCAGGACACCACTGCCACTGTATGAGATGCGCGCGATACACTAAGGCAAAACAGGAGGATCCTGTCCAGCAACACAAACAAAAAACGGTGACAGCAAGGGATAGCAGAGGAGCGCTCACATGCTCGTCCTGAAGCGGCAGGGCGCGCGTGCGCTTGCAGGCAGAGGGTTCAGGACGGGGGAGCCGAGCGGCACCGGCTCGAGGATGGAGAGGGGCGACGCCGGCGAATGGCAGAGGAGGCACACACCAACGCCGGACTGGAGGACGTTCGCGAGTGGCGGCGGCACCCGCTCGGACGAGCTCCTGCCTACCGGAGGAGGAGGCCGGCGAGGTCGATGACGTTGGGGACGGGCGGGCTTGCCGTGGGTGGGGTCGTGCAAGCAGGCCCAATGGAGGTGGCTCGGTCGCATATGGCGAAGATGCGGGGTCGGCGCGGCTGGTCTCGGTGAAGGGGCGACGGAGGAGGGACCCATGGCGAGGCGGAGGACGGACAAGCACGGGGTCGAGGCGACGTCTGCGTCCGTCGCAAAGGAGGGAGCCGGGGAAGATCTTGCGAGGGGGGCCCGGTCGGAAGCGGGGACGAGGACGGCTCGGGGCGCCAGTGAAGGAGCTCTGGCGCGGTTGTTCTGGCGAGGAGGGATAGGCTCTGTGGGAGGCTCGTGGGAGGCCCAGGCCCAGGCGTGGCTGCCAGTGGCGTGGCGAGGATCGAGGAGAGGAGGCGGGCGTCGGCGGGGACCCTCTGACGGGCCTTCGGGAGGCACGAGGGCGAGATGCTGGCGGCGGCGGTTGTCGAGTAGAGAGACGGGTCAGGGGAGAAGAGACGCGGGGTGGGGGTCACGCGGCCCGGGGCATCGAGGTGGTGGGGTCGATCTCGGGGGAGTGTCACGCGGGGGAACGTGTTGGGTAGGTCTGGTTACCGTGCGTTTGTGTCGTGGAGTTGTAGTGTGGGTCGGAGTGTGGTCAGGTGTGTGCGTGTAGGACTAGGTGGGGATTTGGGGTAGGTAGATTAGGGTTTGGCTAGGGATAGTCTGTCTAGGTTCAGCCAGCTGGGCCTTTTGGGCCTAGTCGGTTTAGGTCTAGGTGTTAATTTTTATTTTTATTTAGAATAGTGTATGTTTTCTTTTCTTATATTTAGAAAACATTTTGTAAATAGCTTCTCACGATTAAATATTAAGAAGTATAATTGAATAACAGAAGAGATATAATATAGAAGACAAAATACGGTTTTTGTGAAAATATTGTCACGCAAGATATGCATGATGATGCCATGATGATGCACATAATAAAATCAACAACGATTTTCTAGTAGTGATTTTACCCGGGGTGCTATAGTTAGCTCAAGGTCAAGCACAGGAGCTCAGCAAAACAGGAACAACATCAGAGGTGAAGGACAGGATCCAATCAGCAAGATCAACATCACCACCCAATTCCATAATCATCACTTTTTGTGGTGAGTATCATAAAACCATCACATGATCTAATCATATTATCTAGATAGAAGCATGTGTTTTTTATGAAACAATCTCTCAATAATCACCCAAGTTAGGTGAATCTATCCTAGAGATTTTAAGTATAAAGATCAGGAATTAAACTAAGCCAAAAGCACCAATCTCTTAGACCAGCCTCACAGAGTTTGGTGTTAGCACATGCAACTTAAATAATTCCTCATTTGTTCTTATCAGACCAGGGCACATCTCCCAGAGGGAGTAGAACATCTAATCTTGCAAGTTACAAACAAACCATTTGCTCAACTAACTAGGACTTAAAATCCTAGAGTCTCAGACCAACATCATAGGCATAAACAACAAGGGAGTTTTTACTTTATTAAGCACCTAACAAGTCTCAGGTACTGGCTATAAGTAAAGCCAACAACCCGATCAACTTGTGTACCATTCCCGGATGGTTTCACAAGAAATGATCTTCCAGCTAAGCCAACATGATAGCCTAGCTTATAGGAATAAAATAGCAGACCAATATACATCATTTCCCTGAGACCAATCAGAGATCATTCAATATCCCCATTTCTTATCAAAGAATCATCAGATTCTATTGAATAATTTTTGGCTATAGATAAACATACAAGCCAGTAAACACTGGTGTAGTGAATCACTACTAATAGTGTTACCGTTAGTATCAAGATATTGACGGAAGATGAACATACCAAATAACAACATCACCCAATCAGATACAAAGCTATGAACCACTAGCATCAGATTACCACTAGCATCAGATCAACCCCAATATCTCATAATCAGAGGATAACAACCATCACTAAGGGCAGAAAACACAGTCTTGACTAAAGCATCAATATCAGACCATAGCATCATCTCACAAGCACCAGGGACGAACCCTAGACATTAGTGCAAATCCTAAATATAAATGGGTCACCAAATGCACATAGAGGGACTCGAGGTAGCCAGAGGTACGAGTTATCACAGAAACATTACTCACCGGTGGTCCTCGCTGAAAGATTGAAGAGGAAGCAGAGGGGCCGACGATCTCACGGCGGCATGGGGAGAACCCCAGAGGGCACTACAACTCACACCGACCATGGCGGCGGCCACAGCAGCGCATGAGTACATCCCATCACCACGGGCGGATCAGCGGCGACGGTGGCAGCACCATCCCCAAACCCTAGGGTTCGGGAAGGGGGCTAGCCTGGCCATAGAAGGGTCCCAAGATCAAATCGAATTGGACCAGATGGACAAGGTGGTCGACAACCTCGCCCTGCACCACGACAACGGCTAGGGAGGACCACAGCGGCGAGTAGCGCACGGCGGCGGCGCCATCGACCACTAGGTCGAAGAGGAGAGGACGAGAGAGAGAGAGAGAGGGTTAATAGGGCCAGAACCCCTTCGAGGAGCCCTTTTGGTCATAACCACTTGGGCCAGGATGGCCCAATAAGCCCAATAAGGCCAGCCCGATCACCCAAGGAAAATTTTAATAATTAAGAAAAGACCAAAATGCCCCTGAATTTAAATAAATTCTATAAAATAAAATAAAAATCCAAAAATTATAAATAAAATATTTTGGATTCACAATAATGCAAATTATCTAAATAAATTAAGAAATAAAGTTTTAGGCATATAATTTTTATTAGGAATTTTGTAATATATATTCCTTATGGAATTTTATAAAATTATTGAAAGATGATAAAAATAAATAAAAATCACTTTCATTATATATTAATATTGTAGTATTTTAGAAAAATACTAAACAAATATTTAATATCAATTTTTGGTATTTAAATGATAATTCTTAAAGGAATTATTAAATAAATAAAATTCAAATAAAAGAAATAAAATCAAAGAATACAATATTCAATAAATATTAAAAATTAATATTTATAAATTATTTATTATTAAAAATAATTTTTATAAATTAAATAATGGGGGGAGAATACACATAAAGCTAAATAATGCATTACATTGCTTTGTATAAACATTTTACTTCTTTAAATATTGTCCTTACCGGGCAATAATGATGTTTTGTAGACATAGAATCTCAAGGTACAATGCAAGCATCCGACTTCACTACCTTGCAATCACAAGGCAAGTTCATCACTTGCTCATGTCCTTTGAAGAGTCTTTATCAAGTATTTGCAAATTGTGTATTATCACCTATATTCCAGAAGAAAGAAGATATTATTTTCTCAAAACAAATAAATCTTAGATATCATCTTAAGTGGTGATATGTTGGAGAAATAGAACTTAGGTTTCTATTTGCAATAATGATGAACAATTAGGGATTAATAACCCATGACATCAGTGATTCTAGCGTAGTATATTACGCGTTAGCCATGAGATTTGGAATGGGACGGAGAAGTCAGTTGTATCCTTTTCCTCTTGTATGGAGGCAAGATGACCTTAACGTGGCGTTGTGATTCCTTGTGTGGATCCAACGTATGGGTGGGCACCCTTACGCCCCACACTTTTGGTGTCTAGATTATCTATGAATGGTGTTTAGGGATATAGTCCATTTAAATGGTACTATTCCGGGCATCACCAGGTCATAGAGTCTTCGGGAACTCATCAGGGTTTTAGCCTGCCCGAAAGGGGGCTTAACGGAGGTGAGCCGTCCCCGAAGGATCATGTAGACATATGAGGTCGCGGAGAGGGCGGTGATTGGATTGGACCAACTACTGGGCCCCACGTCATGGAATTGTGGACGGGAAAGTATGCACGGTTGTGCAACAAGGAAGTTGATCTCTCATGGATAAAGTAACGCACCTCTGCAGAGTGTAAGAACTGTAACTTGTTACTCCCTGTTCCGGGAAAGAGCTACGAACGCGGCAGGAAAGGAACTCCATGAAAGTTCTGGTCAACCTGTGAAGGCTGATGGTCATAGATTTTCATAATAAAATCAATCTTTGAAGAAAGATTTATGAAAATTGCATAGTGCCAAGGACTGATAGTTCGAGGTGGTAGATAGAGCATCAAACTTCCTACCTTGAATATAATGAACTTGCTGGGTAACGCTGTTACTCATCCTTTCCTTCGAATCCTTGCTTAGACTCTAAGAATCCCAAAGATACTCCAATGTATGCAACTGAGAGCCAGGAGGAGGTCTTCTATGAAGATCCCAACTTGTATGGAGCCGTAGAAGGGGAGGACTATGATATCGTCTACGGAGGATAGTTCCAAGAGTCTGAATAATTACTATAGTTCTAGTAGCCACTCGAGCTGAGCAACATGAACAATATATAGCAATAAGTTGTTGAGCTCAATTTGGAGTTTAAGTTTTAAATTCGAAACTTCCACTGAAACACTTATATTTGGGTTTGTAAGTTGAATCTTTTGGAAGTCTTGAACTTCCGTATTGTAATAATAATAATGTGTATATGTTTGTAATATGGACCCGCAATGTTTCTGTTGTACCACTCTGAGGGATGTGATATTTACGAAACGATGTTCGTTGGATGTCATGTCAACGACTATAGTGTACTATACATGCAGTGGTATGCTGGGTCACCGCAAGGACGCCCCTGTGTAGTGCACAGAAGGGTCGTATGAGGGCGCGTCCCCCTGATAGTGCCCGTGGAACCTAGAATGCATAGGTGCTCGTCCATCTCCTCCTTGGAGCGTGACAAAGGTCCATGGGAAATACTAAACAAAGTGCTTTGGGGCAAAGGAATTTACCTCTCTTCCCCGTCAGTAAACATCATCCTATAAACCAAACTATCAAGGGTAGAGATAGCAGTGACAAAGTGATGCACTTTCATGGCAGCTAAATCAAGCCTCTGAGGAGCCAAAACTATATCATTTGGATCAACAGAAAGGTCTAAGGCAGCAACAACATGTGCAATAATAATACCCCCATAAATGGGTCCCTTAGCAGCTAAACGACGAGCAATGAGAGAACCAAGATTATACTTGGTTTCATTGTTGAGTTCAGCATCTAGAAACGCCAAATGATAGTTTGAAATATTGCTAGTGTTCTCCCTACCAATAATACTAGTGGCAAGATAATAAGCAAAATATCTGATAGTTGGGAGTTGAATATTTCTTATCTTACCGCGCTGGGCTCTGTGATCATCATCATTGGTTATCCCACAGTAGAGCTCCAACAAATCAGCGGGTTGAGCTAGAATCTTGTTCACCGTCCCAGTTGTGCCAATACCCAAGATTTCGCAAAATTTCTTCAATGTCATGGAGATAGGCCTATTATAGATTTTGAACGACACATCTGGCTTGAAAGGGCTGTTAAAAAACAGAAACTCTCCACAAAGGTTTTGGTGAGCATGGCATATTGTACACTCTCATCCTGCATATAACTCGTTAGTCCAACCCTCTGAACCAAGGTTAGGAAATCATTGAGAATCCCTGCAGCCCGCAAAAAGGTTGGACAAGGGAAGGTAGAAGGGTGTGCATCCCCCTCATCTCTCTCGTCACCAAAACATGGTGTAATGAGATCCTCATTGTATGCTGGCCTAGCTCGAGAGGATGATCTGTAAGGCCTTTTCCTCCTAGGTGCATCACTCTCAAATATTTCTCCAAAGGTGTGGTTGTCCATGATCCCTTTTTCTGAAATTTTTAGACAAACATCAAACCAAGTAATTGCCAACTTGATAGATGATGAGGAACTACTATAGGAACTTTCTAGAGGGCTAAACATGCACAAGCGTGCAAGCTCACACAACCTGACACCAATAGTATCAAAATACTCAAGATACAATCTATCAATCACAAATCTAATTAGACAAGCGGAGGAGGCACATACCAAGGAGCAATCCCTCCAAAAATTGGCAGCAAAGATGGGCTGGGCAAGGAGATCGAAAATCGGGAGCAAGAACAGTAGGAACTCGATCTTGAGAAAGTTTTCCGGTGTTTTTCGGGAAAGAGAAAGAAGTGGCTGGAAGGAGGCAACTTGGAGGGCCACAGGTGGGTCCCACCCAGGCCAGGCGCGCCACCAGGGAGTGTGCTGGCCTGGTGGGTCCCCCTAGGCCATTCCAGGTGCCCCTGTGCCCATTTTTTCGAGGAAAAATTTAATATGAATTTTTTGGAATTTTTCGGGAAACTTCATTTTTGGCCAATTTTTAGGGTATGGAAATTGATTTTCTCGCAGAAAAGATTTTTTTTAGAAGAAGCAAAAGCAAACAAAAACCAAAACTACAGAAGTTCTAAGACACTCTAACAAGAAAACACCTAGCAAAACTAAAGCTAACAAGAGGAAGACCAAAGACTAGGAAGGAGAAAAATAAAAGTGAGCAAGTATAACCACTATGAAAGCATTGTTTTGTTCATTACAATCCCTTTGTTAACAAGGTTGATCAAGTATTGTTACCAAAACAATCTTATATGAAGCAAAACTTTGCATTCCACTAAATGATTATGTTACCTCAAACTTGATAGCAATAGTCCTAATCATAATAGTTTCAAAACTTTCTTGTGTAGTGGGACAATATATTTATCCAACTTTGATGCTCTCAATATTTTCAATGGAATTTAGGAAATAGCTCTTATCAATCTTCTTGGGGAAATAGACAGTATTCTCTTTGTCATTAATATTAAAAGTTACTTTTCCTTGATTACAATTGATGGCAGCACCTACAGTATTAAGAAAAGGTCTCCCAAGAATAATAGACATATTATCATCTTCAGGCATCTCAAGCACAACAAAATCAGTTAAAACCAAGCAATTATGAGCCACTTGAACAGAAAAATCCTCACATATACCAACAGAAATAGTAGTAGACTTATTAGCCATTTGCAAAGATATATCAGTTGGTATCAACTTTTTTAGCTAGAGTCTCTTGTAGAGAGAAAATGGCATAACACTAACTCCAGCTCCCAAATCACATAAAGTAGTTCTAACATAATTATTCTTAATAGAGCAAGGAATAGTTGGTATACCTGGATCACCAAGTTTCTTTGGAACCTTACCATTGAAGGAATAATTAGCAAGCAAAGTAGAAATTTCCTCATTAGAAATCTTCGTTTTATTAGAGGCAATATCCTTCATATACTTTGAATAAGGAGGCAAATTAATAGCATCAGTCAAAGGAATTTGCAAAAATAAAGGTTTCATCCACTCACAAAACTTGTTATAGTGTTCTTCCTCCTTTGACTTATGTTTATTATTAGGAAAAGGCATAGGTTTCTGCACTCAAGGCTCTCTTTCACTACCATGTTTATTAGCAATAAAATTCTCCTTAGTGTACTTAGTGTTCTTAGTGTGCTTCTCAGGTTCTTCCTCAACTTCTTCCTTATCAGGAGCATCATTTTTATCAATACCACTTTCAGTTTCAGCATCAGAGACAGATATACTATTAGGATCTACAGAAGGTTTAGAGGGTTCCTCAACTATTTTATGTTTATTTTTCTTTCTCTTATGAGGACTACCACTACTTTCACCTTGTTGAGAATCCCGCTCAATTCTTTTAGGGTGTCCTTCAGGATATAAAGGATCTTGAGTGGCTGCACCACCCCTAGTTCTAATTCCATAAGCATGTTTATCTCCAGAAACATTAACTAGCATATCTTTTTGTACCTTAGCAAGTTGATCAATTTGAGTTTGAACCATTTGAAAGTGTTTACAAAGCATTTTAACATCATTAGTAGTTCTTTCCAGAGTATCTTTCAACTCATCAATAGCTCTAGAGTTTTCCAATAAATGATTCTGAACTTGTTTATTAAACTTATCTTCCTTAACAATAAAAGTGTCAAGTTCCTCTAAGCATTGATCAGGAGGTTTACCATAGGGAATATCACCTTCATTAAAGTGGAGAGAGTGTACCTCAATAGTGGATGAGTGGGGAATTGGCTTACATAATTCTTCTATAGGGGGTAGATTCTTCACATCTTCAGCTCTAATACCTTTCTCCTTAATACATTTCTTAGCTTCTTTCATCACTTATCATTCAATGCAATCACTCCCCTCTTTTTTGGTGTTGGTGTTGGAACTGGTTCAGGCACAACTGGTTTAGGAGTAATAGGCTCAGGTGTATTTAGCTCAGTTGAAGTCCAATCATCATAATTCTTGCTTATTTTAGCCATTAATTCTTCAGCATCTGTAGGAGTTCTTTTCCTGAAAACACAATCAGCAAAACTATCTATGTATGTCTTAGAATCATCAGTTAGTCCATTATAATAAATATCAAGAAGCTCATTTTCGGGTAATGGACATCCAGTATGTGCATGAATCAAGGCACAGAACCTTGTCCATGACTCAGGCAATTTCTCTTCTTCTCCCTATTTAAAATCAAAAAGTCTCTACAAAGCAGCATGTCTATCACTGGGAGGAAAATATTTCTGGAAGAAAGAAGCAATCAAGCAATTAGTACTATCAATGGAACCAGGAGGTAATCTATTAAACCAAGCCCTATCTTCTCCTTTTAGTGAAAAAGGGAATATCTTAGTAACAAAGTACTTGCACATCTTAAAATCATCAGAGAACAAAGCACTCATAGTAGAAAGCTCATTCATATGAGCCATAGCACTCTCATTTTTAGTCCCACAAAAAGGTTCTTTCTCAACAATGTATAAATAGGATAAATCAAGAGAGAAATCATAATCTTTATCTTTAATATCTATGGGAGAAGTGGCAAACTTAGGATTAGAGTGTTGGAGATATGCCCAAGAGGCAATAATAAAGTGGTTATTATCATATCTTCATACTTATGATAAATGTTTACATACCATGCTATAATTGTATTAATCGGAAACATTAATACTTGTGTGATTTGTAAACATAAAAGAGTCCCTAGTAAAGCCTCTTGTTAAACTAGCTTGTTGGTTAATATATGATCATGGTTTCCTGATCATGAACATAGAGATGTTATTAACAACAGGGTCATATCATTAGGAGAATGACGTGATGGACATACTCCTATAGTTAAGCGTAGCATAAAGATCAAGTCATTTAATATAGTTCATTTGCTATAATATTTCTGATACATAGTAACCTAATTCCTTCGACCATGAGATCATGTTAATCACCATCACCGGAAGGATGGTTCGATGACATCAAACACCACACCGTAACTGGGTGGCTATAAAGGTGGCATTGAGTGTTTGAAAAGTATGGGTTGAGGCACATGGATCAAGAGTGGGATTTGTCCATCCATATGACGGATAGATATACTCTGGGCCCTCTCGGTGGAATGTCATCCAATTAGCTTGTGTAACATCCCTAAATTCATATTCCAAAACTCATTCATATCATTCTTGCATCATTCATCCATTTAGGGTTTTCTCTCAAAATCACTTAGAGACAAAAGTTTGAGCTATGATTTCATGTGTGCAAATTCAACTCAATTGGCCACCACCCTTGAGATTGGATTGTTTAGGAAATTGATTGCTTGCCTCCATTGTTGGAAAGTTTAGGTGTAGCATTTTAACCCAAGTTTCCAATTTAGAAATATTTTCTAAACCCTATTTCAATCATTCACAAACTAGAGACAAGTCTCTGTTTGTTTCAAAACCCAAGTTTGACCAGGCCCTTACAAGGTAACCACTTGGTTAAATGACTGTATTTGAAACCACAGAACCCTGCAAAGATCCTCAATTTTGTTTGAATTCAAAAGGATTTGAATTCATATCAAAAATCATTCCAGAAAATAGAATTAGAAAAGAAAAAGACTTAAACAAAGGAAAAGGCCGAGCGCCAAGTTTCTGGCCCAGCAGTGAATCGAGCCCAGCAAGCCCACCCGGGAACCTTTCTTCGCTTCTCACGCTGTGGCGCTGCCGTTGACAAAGTGACCACTTCCACCTCGCGCTACCGACAAGCGGGCCTCCTCCACGCCAAAGATCGTCTCCACCCGCGACCAGTTCATCCCCAATCAACGCGGCCGTTTTCTGTTTAATTCAGCGTCAATTCAATCAATGGCCGAGTGATTCTCGCTCATGATCGGCTATATAAACCCCTCCCCTCTCTCTTTTCCCCAAACCCCAAAACACGCCCCAGTTGCGCATTGCTCTCTCAGGCCCGTCTCCGACGGCAAATTCCGGTGAGCCTAGAGTTTCCCTGGTCTCGCATTTACGCTATCATGTTCGGTGAATCTCTGCACCTTCGACACCCTCCGTTTACCTTCGCATGACCCGTAAGCCGGCAACGTCGACGACTGGCCGCCACCGTCTTCTGCACGAACTCCGGCGAGCTCTAGTGGTAAGTCCAGACCGCCCCGAGCCTTGTCGTTCACGCCCGCATGTTCTCCGTGATTTTCTGCATCTAACCACACCTCCCTTTGGCATCCTAGTGATCTACAACGCCTCGACCTCGGCAGAACCACCGCTGCGATCCAACTCCGGCGAAATCTACCGCAACCCTGAGCGCACCTGGCCAAGCTGATCACACGTCGAGCATCCCCACCTCCTCGCGGTCTCGGTAAGCATCTTCCCCATCCACCTAGCGATTCAGACGGCCGTCACCGTCTCGTCGTCGCCGCCCGCCTGACCGATAAGCGCCATGTTTTGGCTTGTTGTTTTAGATCGTTGGATCGTATCAGAGCGCTAGGATAGATCCACTTAACCCGGCGATGCGTGATCCGGAGCGTCGATCTGTTTAGATCCTGCGGCAGGCAGAGCGATCCAACCGCGATGCGCCAATCACAGCGCTGCTAGGGTTAGATCTAAAAATAGATTTAAAACCAGAAATTTGATCCAAATTCAAATGCTTATAACTTTTGATTGCCACGTTAGATTTTTGCAAACTTTATACCGTTGGATTCAGTGAAACAAGACCTTTTTGAATATCCAATTTGTTTAACAAATAGTAACAATTAAAAAGACTTTATTTGTAGAACAAGTTTAAGGCTATTTTTAGATGTAGATTTATTTTGGTAAATTATATTGGTGCCAAATAAGTTTAGCTAGTAAACTTGTGACATGTTAAGTTTCTGTAGACATGAGCATACTTGGTAGAATTTTCAAAAATCACCACTTAGTAAATTCTTGCATGCATGCATTCATATTATTTTTGGTTGTATATAATTGTGTGTAATTGTATGCTATAATTTCTTGTGTAGATTTTGCTAGTGATTGTGATTGTGAAGTGTGCTACACCCCCCACTACCAAGGCAAGTGATATTTTCATGAATATTCCTATCCTAAGTGTTGTACTAGCATTAGATATTTTGCTAAAGCATTGCATGCTATTTTGCCTAGTGCTAAGATGGGAAATCCTAAGTAGAGTGGAATAGTAGAATTGCTAGGGAATTCTCCTAAGTTAAGTTATCATAACCTGCTTAGTCTAGCTACTTAGCAAACAAGGGTGGTGAACATCTATACTTGTTATGATAAAAATATTTCTAAGTCAAGAGACTTATGTTTTTCTAATAAAACCACTAAGACAAATGAACCTCCTGGGTGGAATGGAAAGTATGGGTTATGTTGAGTGGTTACACAAGGCCATGGACTTGGGTTGTGTATCTCACTTGTGGTAAGCCACCCAGGCACAAAGGGATTTGGAGGCCAAGTGTTGAGAAAGCTTACAGTGCAACCACTTGGCAATATGGGCTCTGCCTTGATCATATAGGTTGCTAGAACTTAGTCATTTGGACAGTTGGTGGTAGATGGGATGATAGGATGGAACGCGTCCATTTGACTAAGGAAAAGCTTCTGAAAGGTCCTGTCTTGGGAAACCAAGTCTGGTGGGAAAAGTGCACAACCTCTGCAGATGGAAGAACCTAAGTACTTAGCCTTGTCCAAGGCAATGGACACTTTTGAGCATCAAGACATGGAAGCTACAAGAATCTCATCACTCCAACTTCTAAAGTAAAATTTGTGGGTGAACAAGGGTGAAGACCCCAATGTCTATTGGTGGCTCTTTGGGAATGTTTGACAAAGAAAACTTAGTGATTTCAACTAATAGGTAAAACCTATTTTCAAGCAATGCAAGCCAAACTACACTTAGCCAAAATGCATATAGTAATATAGTCCACTTAAAATATACTAAGGTATCACTTGCCAATACTATTCCAAAGTATTGACCCCCTGTGGCTGTAACTTGTGATGTTGCAGGTTATTCCGATGATGATTAGGAGTCATGAGTCTACACTCAACATGCTTGCCTGTGGCACATGAAGATGAAGACTTATGTTTATTTGCTTATTCCTTCAAACTCTTGTATTAGGCCTATGGCCATGAGTTGTAAAGACTATGTTATATCTCTGGAATGAATGTAATAAACGACCTTTGTATCTGTGTACTTCATCTTAAACTGTGGATGCTAGCATTGATCCAGGGACTAGCATTGCAATCACAGGGATCCTTTACTTTATAAAGGAGGGGTCTAACAGCTTGCAAGCATGTGACTGGCTCACAAGGGATCACATATCACGGGAACGAGAAAAGAGTACTTATCGGTAACGAGGTTGAACTAGGTATGCAGAGATACCGACGATCAAAACCTCGGATAAGTAAACTATCGTGAGACAAAGGGAAATTGGTATCGTATGTAAGTTGTTCATTCGATCGCAAAGTAATCGTAGAAATATGTGGGATCCATATGAATTTCCAGATTCCTCTATTGGTTATTGATCGGAGAAGTGTCTCGGTCATGTCCACATAATTCACGAACCGTAGGGAGACACACTTAAGGATTCAATGTTGTTAAGTAGTTATGGAATGATGAGAAAGAGACCGAATGTTGTTCGGAGTCTCGGATGGAATCCGGGATATCACGAGGAGATCCGGAATGGTCCGGAGAATAAGATTCATATAAGGAAAGTCATGTTTCGGAGTTGGGGAATGATTCCGGTGTTTTCATCGGGAATGTTCTAGAAGGGTGCGGAAGGTCCGGCACTCCGGAGGGGAAGGGTGCATGAATGTGTCATAACAAGTTTGAATGGTTGCATCATGTACTAGGTGTCATCGCTGAGCAAAATAAAGGGATAAATCAAATCCTAGTTTGAAAAGTCAAACGCCAATTTGAAAAGTCAAACGACAAGTTTGCTTGGTGGAGGGAGAGTAGGAAACCTACTTGGGGAGGAAGTACCACTCCCTCCACCCGCCGGCCAAGGAGGAGGAGTTGGAGGAGGACTCCCTCCTCCTAGGCGCCTCCCTCCCACCTATAAAAGAAGGGGAAGGGGTGCCCCCTCTACCTAAACCTCTCACACCCCAAACCCTAGCCCCAAGTCGCCGGCCACCTCCAGTGCTGCCGCCGCCTAGGGCATCCTCTAAGTCGCCGAGTTAGGGTTTCCCCAAACCCTAGCCACCGTCCAAGCTCTCCCCTGGGTGCCTCTAAACCCTAGATCGCCAAGGCCCTCTCTCATAGTCCACCATACTCGCTTCGGCTTCAGGCGAAGCCCTGCGAGATCTCCCCTCTACTTCCGGTACCACGCCGTCGTGCTGCCAGAATCACGAGGAGAGTGCTACAACCTCCGCTACCTGCTGGAACAAGGGAGAGGAAGGTCTTCATCGAGTACCAAACATGTGACCGACTGCGGAAGCGCTTCCGGAACGCAGCGCCGGAAGGATCGTCTACACGATCTTGAGATCGGAAGTGTACGACTACATCATCCACGAGAATCTGCTCTCATTAACCGCTTTGGATCTTCGAGGGTTAGTACTCTATTGACTCGTTTCTACAATCTAGTAGATAGATCTTGGCTTGTGTGTGTTCATGCGATAATTTTTTTTTGTTTTCCATGCTACGAACCCCTACAGTGGTATCAGAGCCGTGTCTATATGTAGATCTGTTGCACAAGTAGAACACAATGGTCATTGTGGGCGTTGATGCTTTTGTTGTCGATTGCTTATTGTGTACTTTGCATCTTGCGGGATGGTGGGATGAAGCGGCCCAGGCTAACCTTACATGACATCGTTCATGAGACTTGCTCCACGCTTGACATGCAACTTGTATTGCATAAGTGGCTTTGCGGGTGCCTGTTTTTCCCAAGATAGTTAAGATTCAATTTACAACGGGTGATTGACAATACTAGTATCAATGTTGTGGTTCTTGTTCGTAAGTTAGAACGACACTTATTGAAAGCCCCAAACCACGTAAAAAAATGCAAAGAAAATTAGAGGCGTCTAACTTTGTTTTGCAGGGGTGTGCTGTGATGTGATATGGCCATGATTGTGATTATATTTGATGTATGCAATGTTCCTTATTGTAAGTTGGCAACCGGCAGGAGACATATGGTTATCTTTAAATTCTGTTAAGACCCGCGTGTCTATTCAAAGTAGTTGTAATAGTTGAAGCTGGTGGACGACAACCATGGAGCGGCGTCCTTGACCTTGATGCAATGCCGGTGATGATGGAGATCATGTTCGTGCTTGAAGATGGAGATCGGAAGCACAAAGAAGAAAGGCCATATCATATCACAAATTATGAATTGCATGTGATGTTAATCCTTTTATGCATCTTGTATTGTCTAGTTTACGACGGTAGCATTATAAGATGATCCCTCAAGCACACAATTTCAAGTTTTAAAGTGTTCATCCTTAGTAAGCACCATTGCTAAAGCTCGTTGTTTCGAAGCACCACGTGACGATCGGGTGTGTTAGATTCTGTGAGTGTATACAACGTGAGCAAGCCAGATTTGCTCATGCGGAAGCTAAGGTTTGATCTTGACGAGCCTAGCATGTACAGACATGGTCTCGGAACACGGATCACCGAAAGGTAAAGCATGAGTCATATAGTAGATATGATGAACATGTTGATTGTTCGCAATTGAAGCTACATGAACTCTCGTGATGATTGGTTTTGATGTGGTGGATTTGGTTCGTGTGATCACTAAAACAATGTGAGGGATATTGTTTTGAGTGGGAGTTCAACGGCAATATGATTAAAAGTTGAACACTATTTATCATAAACTAAATCAAAGTGGATTTGCATAGTTGTTATAGTCATTGGCATCCGTTTACCACCTTGCGCTTAGTTTTAATTGAGACGATAGAACTATAGAATTCTGGTTAGTTACTTTACGAACTGGTATCGTATTGTTTTGAAGTGTTAATCTAAAGTTTAAAAGTCCTATGTAAGATCCCTCCTTTGTAAAGGAAAAGGATCCCTGTGATTGCAATGCTAGTCCCTGGATTATTGCTAGCATCCACAGTTTAAGATGAAGTACACAGATACAAAGGTTATTTATTACATCCATTCCAGAAATTAAACATAGTCTTTTACAACTCAAGGCCACAGGCCTAATACAAGAGTTTTGGAATAATCAAATAAACATAAGTCTTCATCTTCATGTGCCACAGGAAAGCATGTTGAGTGTAGACTCATGACACCTAATCATCATCGGAGTAACCTGCAACATCACAAGTTACAGCCACAGTGGGTCAATACTTTGGAATAGTATTGGCAAGTGATACCTTAGTAAATTTTAAGTGGACTAAATTACTATATGCAATTTGGCTAAGTGTTGCTTGGCTTGCTTTGCTCAAAATAGGTTTTTCCTATTAGTTGAAATAATTAATTTTTTCTTTGTCAAAACATTTCCCAAGAAACCACCAATAGACATTGGGGTCCTTCACCC
This sequence comes from Avena longiglumis, assembly GCA_030063025.1. Taxonomy (NCBI): domain Eukaryota; kingdom Viridiplantae; phylum Streptophyta; class Magnoliopsida; order Poales; family Poaceae; genus Avena; species Avena longiglumis. The sequence goes on from CP125979.1 coordinate 111,083,084, forward strand.
TTGTTCACCCACAAGTTTTTACTTAGAAGTTGGAGTGATGAGATTCTTGATAGCTTCCATGTCTTGATGCTCAAGTTGTCCATTGCCATGGACTTGGCTAAGTACTTAGATTTTCCATCTGCAGAGGTTGTGCACTTTCCCCACCAGACTTGGTTTCCCAAGATAGGACCTTTCAGAAGCCTTCCCTTAGTCAAATGGACGCGTTCCAACCTATCATCCCACTACCACCAACTGTCCAAATGACTAAGTTCTAGCAACCTATGTGATCAAGGTAGAGCCCATATTGCCAAGTGGCTGCACTATAAGCTTCTCAACACTTGGCCTCCAAAATCCCTTTGTGCCTAGGTGGCATTCCACAAGTGTGATACACAAGGTAAACCATGTGCATGGGCCTTGTGTAACCACTCAACCAAAAACCACCATTCAAGTCCCATTCCACCCAGGAGGTTCATTGACTTAGTTGTTTTATTAAGAAAAACATAAGTCCAAAGACTTAGAAATATTTTCATCATAGCATGTATATACTTTACCAACCCTTGTTTGCTACTAGCTAGGCTAAGCATGGCATAGTAACTTAACTTAGGAAATTCCTAGCAATTCTACAACTACTTAGGATTTCCCAACATAGCATTTGGCAAAAAAAAATAACATGCAAGACTTAGCAAAATATTTCTAATGCTTGTACAAAATATAGGGATGGAAATATTCATGAAGTACCAATTGCCTTGGTAATGGGGAGAGTAGCACTCTTCACAATCACAATCGCTAGCACCAAAATCTACACAAAGATTATAACCACAATCACATACAATTCATATACAAACAAAAATATGTATGCAAGCATGCAAGAATGCTAAGTGATGATTTTTAAAGTCCAACCAAGCAAGTTCAAGATACTGAAACACAACTAATTCAAAAACTTGCTAAACCAAACTTATTTAGCACTAAAACAATTTACTAAACAAATTCTGTGCCTAAACTAGTCCTAAACAAGTTTCTGCATAAAAAGTCATTTTAACAGAAACTTTTTACTAAACACATTGCATAAACAGAAAGGGCTTGTCTCCCTGATTCCAACGGTATAAAATTTGCAAAAATCTAACGTGGGAATCAAAAGTTATAGCTATTTCAATTTTGTATCAAAATCTGATTTCAAATCTGTTTTTGAATCTAACCCTAGCCACGTGTCTTAACCCTACTGGCGCGTACCGGTTCGGACGGATCGAGCTGTGCGGGCCGTAGGATCTAAGTTAGATCTGGCGGCTCAGATGCGCGCTTACCTCTTCGCTTAAGTTCTAATCTCAGCCACAGGATCTGCATCTAACGATCCTAATCGCTTCGACCAAATACAAGCGGCGCTAGCGGCGGCGACTAGCGGCGGCGCGTCTGTCAGCGGTGGCGCTGGTGTTCTAGGTCGCCCGGGGAAGAAAGGATGTGCTTACCAGAACCGCAGGGGGCTGCTGATGCTCAAGGTGGCGATGGCTTGGGAAGGGGCGCACGGGTACGGTCGCTGGGGCTCGTCGGAGTTGCGGGCGGCGTCTCTTGCTTGCAGTCGAGGTTGTTGCCGAGGTGTGGCATCGCCCTAGCACGAACCAGAGGGGTCAGGAGATGCACAATACGTAGGCGAACATTCTCGTATGAAGGAGGGGGCAAGGGGAGCTTGGGTTTTAGCTCAATTGATCGCCGGAGTCAAGCGGCGGTGCAGTCGGTTGCAGGCACGAACGGGGACGACGACCTGGGTCACGAGAATGCAAACGAAGGGTATCAGGAGGTGCGCAAGATCAAGGTGGGCACGATTGTTTGAACCAGAGAGAGGGGGGAGGTCGAGGCTCACCGGAATTAGTCGTCGGTACTGCGGGGTTTCGAGGGCAAATGCGCGCAGCCTGGTGGCGGAGTGAGCGAGGAGAGTGGGGGGAAATGACCGCCGTGCAGAGGGGGTTTTGTAGGCGAGAGGGGAGCGGCGATTAAGCGTGGAATCAATGGCAATTAAGCGAGAATCAATCGCGGCAGTGAAGGGCGGAGGAAACGGCCGGCGACGGGGTCGGGCGTGATTTGGGGAAGACGAGTGTGAGCTGGCGAGGTCCACCAGTCAGTGAGTGAGACGGAGAGGGGGTGGGGTCCGGGTGTCGGCGTCTGTGTGGGTGTGTCAAGGCGTGCGGCAGCGAGTGGCAGTGGGCTAGCTGGGCCGGTTCTGCTGCTGGGCTAGGTTAGGAGCGCCTGGCCTTTTTCTTTTGTTTATTCCTTTTTCTTTTTCTGTTTTGATTTTCAGGAATGGTTTTCAAATGAATTCAAACTCTTTTTGAATTCAAATCTTTCTGGGGTTTTTGCAGTGTGCAACAGTCTCAAATACAGGCCTAAAACCATATGGTTACTTTGCAAAGGCTTGGTCACTTTTGGAGAAACAAAATAACAAGAACTATGCACTTGTTTGCAAATGTTTTGAAAATTGGTTTTTAAAACCATTTCCATTTTGTAAAGCTTGGTTCAAATTCCACACTCAAACCATTCAATAAGGAAGACAAACAATCTAGGTTTAAAACATTCAAATCTCAAATGGGGATGGCCATTTGATTTAAGTTTGCTCACATAAAATGATAGCACTATGTGCTTCTGTTTTTCTGAAATGAGTTTTGAAATTTGATCTCAATTCTACATGCATGCATGAATGATATGCAAACTTTGAAATCATGATTTTAGGGATGTTACAAATCTAACCCCCTTAAGGTGAATCTCGCCCTCGAGATTCGGATTGGCTAGCAAATAGGTGAGGGTGGTATTTCCGAAGATTATCTTCTCTTTCCCATGTTGCTTCCTCTTCGGAATGATGATTCCACTGTACTTTGCAAAACTTGATAGTCTTTGTCCTAGTGACTCTTTCTGCAGTCTCAAGAATCTTGATAGGTTTCTCCTCATATGTGAGGTCACTTTCTAGTTGCACTTCTTCCAAAGGTATGGCATCCTTCAAAGAAGTTTCTTCCATTTCTGGGTGACATTTCTTAAGCTGACTCACATGAAACACATTATGGACAGCTGATAGAGATTCTGGTAGTTCTATTTCATAGGCAACTTCTCCTTTGCGACTCAAAATCTTGAATGGCCCAACATATCTTGGTGCCAACTTTCCTTTGACTCCGAATCTTTTCACTCCACGAAGTGGTGATACCCTAAGATAAGCTCTATCACCAACTTCGTAGGTGACTTCTCTACGCTTAGGATCTGCGTAGCTTTTCTGTCGGGACTGTGCTATCTTCAACCTGTCCTTAACCAATTTGACCTTCTCTTCGGCTTCTTTGATAAGATCTGGCCCACATATGAGGAGAATTTTCTTATAACAATAGCTATCAATCCAGCATTGAGATGGCACCGTTTGAGTTTCTCTACGGAAGAAAGTGTACCACCCCATTATTATGGAATGGTGTGGGAGAAAGTGACATACAATTCTACTCATGTAGATTTTGTCTAACTTAGCACTTGTATAAGTTGTCTTTACGGGTATGAAATGAGCCACTTTATTTAATCGATCCACTACTACCCATATGGAATCATATCCTGATCTGGTCCTTGGTAGTCCGGTAATGAAATCCATACCAATCCTGTCACACTTCCAATCAGGAATAGGTAGTGGTTGAAGCAAACCTGCTGGTTTCTGATGCTCCGCTTTCACTCTACTACACACATCACACAAAGCAATATGTTCGGCGATGTCCTTCTTGAGATTATTCCACCAAAATCTTTCTTTCATGTCCATGTACATTTTGGTGTTACCTGGGTGAATAGAATACGGAGAGTTGTGTGCTTCTTGCAAAATCAGTTTCCGTAGTTCCGGGTCTTGTGGAACACAGATACGTTTCCCATGCCATAGATTACCCTATTCGTCTTCATGGAATCCTTTGGCTTTTCCCATGCCAATCTTTCCTTTAATCTCTTCAATTTCTTTATCAACCTTCTGAGCTTCTCAGATCTTGTCCAACAAAGTGGGTTGAACATCCAAAGACATGAGATGTCCTTCAGGCACAATCTCCAATATGAGTTCTCTGAATTGATTACACAAATCGTCTGGTAATTCTCCTTTGGTAAGGCCATTTACAAATACCTTATGACTTAGAGCATCCGCTACAACATTTGCTTTACCGGGGTGGTATTGCAAACTTAAGTCATAGTCCTTGATAAGCTCTAACCATATTCTTTGCCTCATATTGATTTCCTTCTGGGTGAAGATATACTTCAAACTTTTGTGGTCCGTGAACACTTCACAACGCTTTCCCAAAAGGTAATGTCTCCATGTTTTGAGTGCATGGACGACAGAGGCTAACTCTAAATCATGAGTTGGATAGTTCACTTCATGAGTTTTGAGTTGTCTCGAGTCATAAGCTACAACTTTACCGTCTTGCATAAGTACTGCACCCAAACCTTGGTGAGATGCATCACAATATACTTGGAAATCCTTTTCCAAGTCTGGCAGACATAAGACTGGTGCTGTCACAAGTCTCTTCTTCAATTCTTGAAAGCTGACTTCACAACCTTCAGACCAAGCAAACTTCTTGTCCTTTTTTAGCAACTCAGTTATTGGCTTAGCAACCTTTGAGAAATTCTCAATGAACCTTCTGTAGTAACCTGCTAAGCCAAGGAAACTACGAACTTCTTTCACGTTCTTAGGAGACTCCCATTCAGTCACAGCTGAAACTTTAGCAGGATCAACTGCTACACCATCCTTTGTCATAACATGACCAAGAAAACCAACTTCCTCTAACCAGAACTCGCACTTGCTGAATTTGGCATACAGTTTATGCTCTCTTAATTTCTCAATTATCAAACGCAAGTGTCCTTCATGTTCTTCTTTGCTCTTGGAGTAGATTAAGATGTCATCGATGAAAACGACAACAAACTTGTCAAGAAATTCCATGAACACCTTGTTCATCATATTCATGAAGTATGCTGGAGCATTGGTCAAGCCAAAAGGCATTACAGTATACTCATACAATCCATACCTTGTGGTGAATGCTGTTTTAGGTATGTCTTGCTCTCTTATCTTGAGTTGAAAATAGCCTGACCTTAGATCAATCTTTGAGAACACACATGCTCCTTCAAGCTAATCAAATAAGTCATTGATTCTAGGCAAAGGATATTTGTTCTTGATAGTTACCTCGTTGAGTGAACGGTAATCTATGCATAACCTTTGACTTCTGTCTTTCTTCTCCACAAACAAGACTGGGGCTCCCCAAGATGAAGAACTGGGTTGAATAAATCCTTTCTGCAGCTGTTCTCCTAGTTGCTTCTTAAGTTCTTTCAGCTCATCGACTGACATTTTATACAGTCTCTTTGCTATTGGTCCAGAACCTGGTAACAAATCTATCAGAAACTCCACATCTCTATCTTGTGGCATTCCTGGCAACTCTTCCGGAAACACATCCGGATACTCTCTCACAATTGGCACACTGTCCATGCTAACCCCCTTAAGAGAATTTAGCATACTCCTTTTTGCTTCAAAGCTGGTCTTAAATCTGATCCTTTTATTTTCCGGAGTTGTGAGTGAGACAGTATGGCTGGCACAATCTATCACTCCTTTATACTTAGTCATCCAGTCCATTCCCAGAATGACATCCAAACCTTGGGAGTTTAGAATTATCAAGTTAACGGGAAACTTATACTTCCCAAATTCTATGACTAGATCATGGCATCCTGAGTTCACTAACATTTCTCCACCAGGAGAACTTACTTTTATAGGACACCCAATAGTTTCTACCGGTAGTTCATTTCTTTCAACAAATGCTCTTGATATGAATGAATGCGATGCACCAGTATCAAAGAGTACAAATGCTGGAATAGAATTTAGTCTGAACTTACCAGCAACAGCGTCAGGCTCCTCATAGACCTCCTCCACACTGATGTGGTTCACCTGTCCTTTCTGGAAAGGATTGGGCTTGACAGGTCCTTCAGCTTTATTTTCGGGGCACTCGTTTGCATAGTGTCCCATCTTCTTGCATTTGAAGCATTAAACCTGACTGATGTCTCTCTTAGCAGGCTGACTTCCACGTCCACTACCATTACCACTGTGGTGGCTCTTATGTCCACTCTTGTGGTTCTTGTACTTGTCATTGTCATGACTGCGGTGATGCTTGTTGTCATGACGGTTGTGCTTGTTGAATTTCCCATGCTTATGGGATCCTGAGCTTCCACTCTCATCATAGTGAGATCGTTTGTGAGACGATCCCAAGCTGTGCTTGTCGGAGTGTTTCCTCTTCCTACTCTCGACTTGTTTCATTTTGTTCTCCAATATTGCAGCCTTGTCACAGAGCGACTGATAAGTGGGAACATACGCCACAGCCAGCTGTAGATTCAGCTCATCTGTCACATCCCAAGATTTTCCAAATCTTGTTATGTAAAAAATAATTGAATAAAATAAAACTTTGTTGATTTTCAGGGTGAGAAGAAACTTTTTGAGTCCAATTGGGAACTTTCAAACCTATTTTGATCAGGATAAATCCTAAAAGGATTTAAAAGGATAAACATTTAATAAAGGAAAATAAAAATATTTAAAATTACTATTTTGGATCTTTTAATAAAGGTTTTGGTTTTCAAAATAAAAGGTGGATTTATAAATAAAGATTATTTTATAGAACCAAATTAAACCTTGACCAATATTTTGAAATAAAATGTTTTGTTTTGATTAAAAGAGTAAAAGTTTATTTAAACAAAATAATAAGGATTTACTAATATCCAATTTTATTAAAATAAAGGTTTTGCCATTTTAATTAAACAACAAAACTTGTTAAAATTATTTTAAACAAGTTTTATAAGTATTTTATGTTCTCAAGTAAAACCTAATGAAGTGTTTTGGCTTTATTTTGGATTTCAAAATAAAGATTTTAATAAAACAAATCCTATTTGATTTAATAACTAAGGTTCATTTTATTTAATTATTAATGGACCCTAAAATAAAAATGTTATTTTATTTTAGACAAGTTTTCTAAATATCTTCTAAATAAAACCTACTGATTTGGTTTTGAAGATATTTAGATTTCAAATGGAGTTTTTAAATAAATTAAAACCCATTTGATTTATTAACTAGTGTCCATTTTATTTAATTATAAAAGGACTCTAAAATAAAAATATTATTTTATTTTGGGAATTGGTTTATGTTGATAAACAGAACCAAAACCCTATACAAAGTTTGGTGAATGTTTTGATTTGATTTAAATGCTTGATTGATTGTTTGAATTTCAAAACAGAAAAATAGAAATAGAAAAGGATAAAACAATGAGACAGAAAAAAATGTGAAATGGACTCGACCCAACCAGTCTGGCCCAGCAAGCCCAGTTCCAGCCCACCAACGCACCCCTCTGCGAAACGTTTTTCACCTAAAGTCTCACCCGCGGAGCAACTGACCGGTGGCCCCTCCTTCCCTCTCCTCTCTCTCGCTGACCAGCCGACCCCACCCCTCCTGTTCATCGTCTCCACCGCGTCGAGCGTTCCTCGCCGTTTACTGCCGCGTTTAATCTCCTTGAATTCGCGTTGATGGATGGTTTAAACCCGCCAGTGACCACGCCTGATTAAACGCCAGCGTCTCCTCTATCTTTCCCCTCTCTCGCCCGACCCTCTCTGCCTCAGGGCTGTTCCAATTCGGAGCCACACCACCTCTGACTCCGGCGAGCTCCGCGGGAAATTCCGGCCACACCTTGCCGCCCTTCAACTCCCTCTGCACGCGAACTTGTTCTGCATCGCCTGGCGTACCTCCCGTCATCGCTAACGCGCGAACACTCTAGACGCTCGGCTTCGTCAACATCTGAGCATCACCGACGACGCGTCTACTCCGGCGAAACCTCCCTGGTAAGCCAGACCTCCCCGAGCCCTCCCAATGACACACCCTTACTCCCCATACTCGTACGCATCTAATGCTTCCTTCCACTTGCCTCGGCGCGACCTGCAACTCCGTCCCCGACAACCTCCAGAGGCACCCGCCGCCCACAGCAACTCCGGCGAGCAATCGCCAGCACATGCGAGCACCCCTTCGTCTGAAACCAGCACGTCGAGCTTCCCCACGTCCTTGCGATCATGATGAGCCTCTCCTCCTCTTCTCTCGCTTACTAGAACGGCCAGACCACCTCGGACAGAGCGTGCGCCGCCAGTCGTCGCCGCCAGCTTATGGTCAAACTCATCTAAGCCGTTAGATCGTGATCCAGTGGACGCGATAGATTGACTTAAACCGAACCGGTACGTGTGATCTGAGCCGTGCGTTATGATTTAAATCCTACGGCCTGCAGCACGTGATCCAGACAAAGCGGTATCAGCGAATAGAAACACGCCACGTGTCTCTGATTAGTTGAATTAGAACAGAATTGTGTAGGGTTCGCAGCATAGAAAACAAAAAATTTCCTACGATGGGAACAACTATGTACCAAGATCTATCTACTAGATACAAACAACGGGCGGATGTATATCCGTAGAGAACATACCCTTGAAGACCGACAAAGCTTAATGAGTCCAAACTCGTGGTTGATGTAGACGATCTCTTGCCGATCTCAAGATCGAGAGGAAGTCCTAGCGCCAAAACAGCGCATCCGTGCTCGCACACGCTCGAGGCACCGAGCAACCTCCGCCTCCTCGCTCAAATGATGCAGCACAACTCTTTCTTGCCGAAAAGCCACCGGGAACATGTATCTCGCTAGTCCGAGACCATGGGGATAAATACTATAGGGGAGAGAGATCCTTCACGAGGAGGTGTGTTGTGAGAGGAGGAGAGGGGGCATTTTATAGGGAGAGGGGGCACCCAAGGGGCATGGCGCCCAGCCATGGGCTGCCCCCACCTCTTACACATTCATGTGGGTGGAGCTCCCACTCAAAATGAAAAGCCTCACTCCCATTAAAAGCCTCCACTCAAAAATCACTCACATGCATTAAATTTCCATCAAATTTAATGCAAGCTCTCATTTAAATAAAACTCTTTTATTTATTTATTCAGAATTTTGTTAATTACTTTAATTAACAAACATTCACATAAAACCCCTTGCTATTATTCCATTTCACATGCAGAACCAGATTCAGCAATTTCAACAAAGCTTGATTTTGGTGTCTAGTGAAATAAATTCCTGCGCTTTCCTTTTCTTTTCGGCATGAAACTTTTGCTCCAAATGGATGTCGGTGTCTCTTAAGTGTGTCACCCTACGGTTCGTGAATACTGCGGACATGATCGAGACCCCTCTCGGATCAATAATCAGAAGCGGATCTAGAGACCCATAACTCCCACATTCAACGATGACTTTCTTGTGATCGTCGGAACCTTTACGCTAGTATCTTAATCCTTTTGTTGCGCGATATATTACATGTCCGAGATTCGATCATCGGTATCTCCATACCTAGTTTGATCTCGTTCGACATGCACTCTTTTCTCGTTCGTGATATAACATTCTAGTGATCAAATCACTTGCTTGCAAGATAATCAATGTGATATCACCGAGAGGGCCAGAGCATATCTATCCGTCATCGGGATGAACAAATTCCACTCTCGATCCATGGGCCTCAACATAACACTTTAGTAGTTACGAATCCATCTTTATAATCACCACATTACGGTGTGACGTTTGATGTTATCAAGAAACTCTTAGGTGTTAGTGATTGACATGATCTCATGGTCTAAGGATTAGGATCACTTAAGTTGTTATAGCAATATAAACTCAATGACTTTGATCGTAATGCTATACTTCGGATGAATGTTCATCACACCATTACACTAATGTTGTGACCTCGTTATTAACAACATCCAACGTCCATGATCAGGAAACCTTTGATCATCTTGTTAATCAACGAGCTAGTTTATAAGAGAGGCATAACTAGGAACTTCCTTTTGTTTATTAAACACACATGTATTAACGTTTCCGTATTAATACAATTATAGCATGCAAAATAAACATTTATCATAAATAAGGAATACGATAATAACCACTTTATTATTGCCTCTGGGCATATTCCTTGATCTCCCACTTGCACTAGAGACAATAATCTAGTTTGAAAACTTTGTGTATTGAACACCTATGGCTTTATGGTGTTCCAAATACGCAATTGCAAGTGGTTAACATAATCTACGGATCTGACGCTTCAGGTCCGTGTGTATTTGCATGTCTTTGCATCTCCACGCATCACTCATTCTCCAATGAGATGGCATTGTATAAATTTGGTCTTTTGGTGAGACCTTTAGTTCCTTGGAGTTAAAACACATCGATACTATTTTCATACAATATATCTTTAGTGTTAGCCCATTGCGAACCACACCTTAGTTTGATAACAAACTACTTGACACAAATTCCCTCCTTTGCTGCTACTATAGCAGTCATATACTTAGCCTCTTGTTGTAGTATTCGTCACAATGTCTTAACTTTGGATCTCTTCCAAATCCATCATGGAATCTCCTTTCCATTACATTGTGCCACCCATAGTTTAAATTGAGATAAACTTAATTTGTATCTTGTGACAAAACTAGTATCAATCTAACGCTTTACAATGAACTATTTGTAATTGTTTGTCACCTCTACACAAATATATTCTTAGTTCTTCCAAAAGATCATAAGAATATCCTCACTATCGTCCAATGATCATTTTATGATTCATTCTGGTATATGCTCATAACACTTAGAGCATAGGACATATCTGGATGTGTACATATCATGGTATGATTGATCAAAACATTCTCGTGATTGCACTCATCAAGTGTCAAAGCACTTGAATCTTGTTTCACTTATCAAGTGTCGATACACTTGAACGTTGATTCAATTCCTTTCCATGCAACAAGAACTGTTTCTTGTCGTTTCTATATTGAACTCCTTCAATATCTCATATATGTACGTTTGGCATAAACATATTAGCGTTACAGTCTATCCACTATAGACATTCATGCTAAATATTCGGGTTTTGCCTAAGTCTTTCATCGAAATGAAATTCTTAACCTTTGTCAATAAAAGATACATCATTTCTAATCAACAAGATGTCCTTCACATAATGTATTAGAAATATGTCTCAACGCTCCCACTTAATTTCTTGAAAATGCAAGCATCTTCATCGTCTCCAGATGAAAAAATCATTTTTCATCATGGTGAAGATTCCAACTCCGCGATGCTTACTTCAACCATTGAAGTTTGCATGCCCTTTTAGCATCCTTTGAATTTAACAAAACCCTTTGTACCGTGTCATGTACACGTCCTAGGTAACCATTCTATTAGAAGAACTTTGTTTTCTTTATTCATCTACCATATACCAAATTATATGTAGTGGTTGCTACTTTAATCCGTTCAGACTAAATATCGCTATGAAAGATCAAATCTTGTCATAGTCAACTCTTTGAACATTGTCATAAAATACTTTACGACATGTCGAATATTTCATAGATGTGAGACATCCATGTCTGTTTCTTTATAGATCCAAATACGACCGATAGGTTTTACACCTTTAGGAGGGTCTTCCAAGTTCAAAACTTGATTTCTCGTATATGGAACTATCACGGATTTTATGGCTTCAAGCCATTTGAATGAGTCGGGCCCATCATCGCTTCTTTGTATTCGGTTCATCATTGTCAAACAATAATGATTTACTCTCAAATCTTAGCATTTGATTGTTTAACCGACCTTCTTGGTTCAATAGGAACTTTAGACCTCCGTGACCACAACCTTTGAGGCACATAAGCTATGAGCATTATGGCAGCCTCGAGCGATTTCGTATTGCGCAACTCAACACATTTAGCTAAGGTTCGTTTACCTTATCAAAGTTCTATTGTCCTCCCACTTAACTTTTGCGAAAAATTCCTTTTTCAAGAAACTTCACATTTCAAGCGACAAACCCTTTTGTCCTCGGTGTTATGGAGGAATAACCAATTGTTATTCGGAATAACCTACAAAGACATGCTCATCCGAATTCGGTTGTAAACATCTTACTTATGTTTAGCATACCAAAATTTAAGAAATGACAACTTGGGTTTTACCCCAAACCATAACTTCCATGGTGTCATTTCAACGGATCTAGATGGAGCTCTTTTCAAAGGTAAAAGCGGTAGTCTCTAAATCTTTAATCTTTTAAAACATAATGGCAGTTTTATAAATAACACCTTTGATCCAACCATGTCTCACAAGGTTTCATTACAAATCTCAAACACTCCATACTCCTATGGTGTTTCGGGAGATGTAAATCTAGGTGTTTTGCTAAACTTGCAACTCAAATAAATCCCTTTATGATAAAATCATAATTCATTTATTTTCTTGTTACACTTGTAACTCGAATAAATCCCTTTATGATCAAATCATAATTCATTTATTTTTCTTGTTACAATGATTTTCCACTTCATCTTGAAAGTCTTTGAAACATTTTCAAATACTTCATACTTCTTTCTCATTAAGTGAACATTCACTCAAAATTCCGGATAAAGAATATGAAGTTGAAACCCATCGCTTACGACTACACATAATGGATTACATACATCGATATGTATAAATTACAATATTTTAGTCGTTCGTTCTTCTTTGGCCTTTGAACGAAGTTTTAATTATCCCGAGGAAAGTCTCACAAGCGTCACTTGATCAAATCAAAGACTCCAAAAATCCATGAATATGGAGATTCTTCATGTTTTCTTTCCAATATAATTTAAACGGCGATGTCACTTCGTAAGTGATCTTTCAATCATTTGTCTTGCGACATTTTAGCATTAGGTTTTATAGATGTGATTTCTCCAACTAGATTTGTAAATCATCCATCTTATATGGAATACGATAATTATTTGAACAACCTTTGTTCTCATAATACCTGATTCAAATAACAATTATTAAAACAAATCTTGAAGTCAAGCTTTGATGTCAACGAGTAATACAAACAACGGTTTGTTTGTTTTCGATGAACATCATCACATATTCTCTTGCTAGTTACTTAGGCCATTGTGGTTCATGAATTGCGTCGTTCCGTATGAAATTTCATACCAACCAATTCGGTATCCAATACCCAAGAACCACATTGTTTAACAAGCAAAGAATACAACCATAACATGTATATCATCCATATACCTAAATTGGATATTTCCAATCTTTTCTTTTCTGCCAAATATATTTTATAGATTCTCTTTCAGCATTTCCTTTTCCTTTTTTTTAAAAGAATCTATCAACATCAAAAGTGGCGCCATATACATGACACATAGTCCAAAGCGTGTATATTCAAATAATAATACCTTTGGACTTGCACTTTGAAGTAGATCACCATCATCAAAATGATCGGTATTCTTTTAAAATCCATTCTTTAGTAATCTTTTAGTGTAGTAAACACTTTACATACATCTTCTATTCATCCTTATCATGACGACTTTCATGATCAAGCTAATTTAGCTTATAAGGAGAATCGTGAGTATAATGTTGCTTTCCAAAACCCTTTTGGATGATTAGGATGTCTAGCATCTCCAACCTTTGTAAATTCTCATCCTATATGAGAACACATATTATACTCTATCATATTGCAACCAAAAAATTGTTTCAGATATCGTTATATCTGTCACACATGATGGTTTCTGAAACAATTTTTTCAGCTCCTAGATAAACTTGATATTAAAACAATCAAGAATCATGGAGGCAAACATGATACTTAAGATACTAACACTGGAATTGTTACTCTCGATTTAATACCAATTATTAAATTTCACGGAGTAAATAGAATTTTGCTGAAAGTTTGCAATAGGACTTTAAACTTTAGATTGACACTCAACACAATACGATACCAGTTCGTAAAGTATATATCCAGAATTCTATAGTTCTATTATCTCAATTACAACTATGCATAAGGTGGTGAACGAATGCCAATGACTACAACAAATTATGCAAATTCTCTTTGATTTAATTTATGATAAATTGAGTTCTACTAATCCAAATTAGAAATGAACTCCCACTCAAAAACGACGTCCCTCGTGTCTTTTTGGTGATTACATGAACCAAATCCACAACACCAAGTCCGATCATCACGTGAGTCAGCGTAGCTTCAAAGGCGAGCATCCATATGGTCATCATATCAGAACATATGACTCATGCTTAACCTTTCGGTCCGTGTTCCGAGGCCATGTCTGTACATGCTAGGCTCGCCAAGTAAGAACCTTAGTATTCGCGTGTGTAACTGTCTTACACCCGAGATATGCTCGTGGATTCAAGTACACCCGATCATCACGTGATGTCTTGAAGCGGCGAAACATTGTCGATGCATACTTAAGGAAGAACACATTTTATCTTGATATCTAAATGAGGGATCATCTTATTATGCTAATAAAACGCCAAACAAGCAATATAAGATGCAATCAAACATCACATGTTTATTAGTGGAATGATATGGTTCCCGCATATGATCTCTATCATGTGCATCGTGGTATGATCACTATCATACCTATATGTGTAAGTCCAAGGTCTATGGATATTACACGTTATGTGTGTTGTAAGAGTATCATCTCATACTTCTACTTACAACATCACCATATCATAACACTAGCCCAGCAACAATCTAAACTAGACGCCTCTAATTTATCCATTGCAAATTTTACGTGGCTTAGGGCTTTCGAGATAGAACCGTTCTTACCTACGAACATGAACCACAACGAGGATAACCAAATTGTTGACAACTCGTTGCAAATTAGATATTGACTATAGTAGGAGAGACAGACACCCGCTAGCCACTTATGCAAAACTAGTTGCATGTCAAGCGTGGAACAGGTCTCATGTGCGAAGACATGTAAAGTTTGTCCGGGCCGCTTCATCCCACTATGCCACCAATATCCAAAGTACAATTAAGAATCAATGAAATGATCATCATCGCCCACATACTCATATGTGTACTACCCGTGCAAAGTATCTACGCATAGATCCGGCTCTGATACCACTGTAGGGTTCGCAAACAAAAATTTCCTACGATGGGAACAACTATGTACCAAGATCTATCTACTAGATACAAACAACGGGCGGATGTATATCCGTAGAGAACATACCCTTGAAGACCGACAAAGCTTAACGAGTCCAAACTCGTGGTTGATGTAGACGATCTCTTGCCGATCTCAAGATCGAGAGGAAGTCCTAAGCGCCAAGCAATGGCGCATCCGTGCTCGCACACACGTTCGAGGCACCGAGCAACCTCCGCCTCCTCGCTCCAGCGATGCAGCGGAAGCACAACTCTTTCTTGCCGAAAAGCCACCGGGAACATGTATCTCGCTAGTCCGAGACCATGGGGGATAAATACTAGAGGGGGAGAGAGATCCTTCACGAGGAGGTGTGTTGTGAGAGGAGAGGGGGCCTTTTATAGGGAGGGGGGGCACCCAAGGGGCATGGCGCCCAGCCATGGGGCTGCCCCCACCTCTTCCACATTCATGTGGGTGGAGCTCCCACTCAAAATGAAAAGCCTCCACTCCCATTAAAAAGCCTCCACTCAAAAATCCAATCACATGCATTAAATTTCCATCAAATTTAATGCAAGCTCTCATTTAAATAAAACTCTTTTATTTATTTATTCAGAATTTTGTTAATTACTTTAATTAACAAACATTCACATAAAACCCCTTGCTAGTATTCCATTTCACATGCAGAACCAGTTTCAGCAATTTCAACCAAAACAGTTTCGCTGTCTAGTGAAATAAATTCCTGCGCTTTCCTTTTCTTTTCGGCATGAAACTTTTGCTCCAAATGGATGTCGGTGTCTCTTAAGTGTGTCACCCTATGGTTCATGAATAATGCGGACATGATCGAGACCCCTCTCGGATCAATAATCAGAAGCGGGATCTGGAGACCCATACTGACTCCCACACATTCAACGATGACTTTCTTGTGATCGTCGGAACCTTTTACGCTAGTATCTTAATCCTTTTGTTGCGCGATATATTACATGTCCGAGATTCGATCATCGGTATCTCCATACCTAGTTTGATCTCGTTACTGACATGCACTCTTTTCTCGTTCCCGTGATATAACATTCTAGTGATCAAATCACTTGCTTGCAAGCTAATCAATGTGATATCACCGAGAGGGCCCAGAGCATATCTATCCGTCATCGGGATGAACAAATTCCACTCTCGATCCATGGGCCTCAACATAACACTTTAGTAGTTCTGAATCCATCTTTATAATCACCCTGTTACGGTGTGACGTTTGATGTTATCAAGAAACTCTTCCGGTGTTAGTGATTGACATGATCTCATGGTCTAAGGATTAGGATCACTTCGTAAGTTGTTATAGCAATATAAACTCAATGACTTTGATCGTAATGCTATACTTCGGATGAATGTTCATCACACCATTACACTAATGTTGTGACCTCATTATTAACAACATCCAATGTCCATGATCAGGAAACCTTTGATCATCTTGTTAATCAACGAGCTAGTTTATAAGAGAGGCATAACTAGGAACTTCCTTTTGTTTATTAAACACACATGTATTAACGTTTCCGTATTAATACAATTATAGCATGCAAAATAAACATTTATCATAAATAAGGAATACGATAATAACCACTTTATTATTGCCTCTCGGGCATATTCCCTTCAAATTGATCTATTAGATTTCCAATTTTGTAAATTGCACAACTTTAGTTCCACACGTCCAAATTTGCAAAATTTATATCAATGGAATCAGTGGAACAAGCCCTAGCCAACCATGCCTTTTGTTTAGCAAAAATCTTCTGTTAAAATGTTTGTTTTTGCAGAAACTTTTGTATGCTTGTTTAGATTATAAAAATTATTTAAAAATGAATTTGGGGATAAAATCTTTTGCAATTGGATTGTTTTGAACCTACTGACCATAGGAAACACTTTGTGGTTTCAAAAATGTATTTGGTGAAACAAAAGAATGATTCTTTGATTTAAAACCATTTCTAGTCAAATAACAATATAGTTTATTTATTAAAAATGGTTTTGGAAGAAAACTTTTGGGAAATGTTTTGTTTTAAACTTATTGACCCCAAAACACCAAGTTTTATGGTTTGAAAACATATTTAGTGAACCCTATAGATCAATGCCTTAGTAAAAACATTTCTACACCACATAAAATGATACCTTGTTTTGAAAATGGTTTTTGAAGTGAAATCTTTTGCAAATGACTTTGCCACTTTATAAAATTACCATTGGGTGTTTTAAAATGTTTAAGACCCATTAGGAACCACTTTTCAAACAAAACAAAGCTTGGCATGCTTGCATGCATTACTTTGACTTTATCATTTTATGTGTTGTTTTGCTTGATTGGTAGATTGAGATTGTGCCTTGCTTGATTGAATTATAGTGATTTGAAGAGTGTGATTGTTGCAAGGACAAGGAGTGAACTTATACCCTCTACCAAAAAGGCAAGTTATGCTTCATACTTTGTCCCATTACTTTCACTATGCATTAGTGATTTTTCTCAGTAAAACTTGCATGGAATTTTTGCTAAGTATAAACCTTGCTATAGGAAAACCTAGTAGATGAAACCTTAGTAGAAGTTTTCCTAAGTTAAGATTCCTACTACTATCAAGCTTAGCTTAGCTAATAGAAAACAAGGGTGGAATATATATATCCATACTATGGAAAATTTCTAAGTCTGAGGACTTATGTTTTTGTTTAATAAAACAACTAAGTTAATGAATCACCTGGGTGGAATGGGACTTGAATGGTGGTTTTTGGTTGAGTGGTTACACAAGTCCCATGTTTATGGTTTACCTTGTGTATCACACTTGTGGATTGCCACCCATGAACAAAGAGATTTGAGATGTCAAATGTTGAGAAGCTTCAAGTGCAGCCACTT
Organism: Avena longiglumis; assembly: GCA_030063025.1. Taxonomy (NCBI): domain Eukaryota; kingdom Viridiplantae; phylum Streptophyta; class Magnoliopsida; order Poales; family Poaceae; genus Avena; species Avena longiglumis. Next base: position 111,100,843 of record CP125979.1, read on the forward strand.
GGCATTATGGGCTCTGCCTGAACTTAGCCATATGGACAGTTGGTGGTAGAGTTTGATAGGTTGGAGCGCGTCCATTTTCGTCTAAGGGAAGGCTTCTGAAAGATCTTGTCTTGGGAAACCAAGTCTTGTGGGGAAAGTGCACCACCTCTGCAGAGTGTAAAATCTAAGTACTTAGCCATGTCCCTGGTAAAGGACAATTTGAGCATCAAGACATGGAAGCAATCAAGAATCTCATCATCCAAATTTCTAAGTAAAAACTTGTGGTTAAACAAGGGTTAAAGGATCTTCAATCTTTGGTTAGGAGAAATGATTTTGTCAAGCAAAAACTTAGTGTTTTCAAATGTTAAGGAAAAATCTATTTTGAGCAATGCAAGCCTCAACTCCACTTAGCCAAAAGCATATAGATGATAGACTCCACTATACTACCATAGTATCACTTGCCAATACAATTCAAATGTATTGACCTTTGGGGCTGTAACTTGTTATGTTGCAGGTTTGATTGATTTAGTGAAGTGTGTTGATTAGGATTACAAAGTCTACAACCAACATGTCTGCCTGTGGCACTTTGAAGATGAAGGACCCCATGCTTATAGATATTCTGCTGCAATGTAATGTAATAGCCAAAGGAGCTATGTAAGATGTAATAAAATTATGTTATTCCTGGTTATAAAGTTGTATTATGACCTTTGTTTCTTGAAATTACATCTTAACTGTGGATGCTAGCTATTGATCCAGGGACTAGCATTGTGAACACAGGGGACTCTACCTTATTAAAGGTTGGGACCCTTACATCATCATTCAAGCCTTCCAGAAATTTTTCCTTTCTCTTGGCATCTGTGTCAACCTCATCCGGTGCATAACGCGCCAGATTGTTGAACTCTTCAATGTACTCAGCCACGCTGCGATGGCGCTGCTTCAGATTGTGGAACTCTTTCTTTTTTAGGCTCATTATTCCTGATGAGATATGAGCAGTGCGAAAACCATCCTCAAAGATAGCCCAAGTCACCTCATCTATGGGTGTGGTGATTTGGAAGTTGTCCCACCAAGTGGCGGCTGGCCCTTCCAGCAGATGTGCTGCAAATCTGACCTTTTTAGCATCCGTGCAGCCCATGGTTACTAAGTCCTTGTTTACAGAACGTAGCCAATCATTGGCCACCATGGGATCAGTCGTCCCCGAGAACTTAGCTGGCCTCAATCGCAGAAATCTGGTGAGCATATCAAAACCTGGAGGGTTGTTGTTGTTATTGTTGTTGTTATTGGGGTTGTTGTTGTTGTTGTTTTGGTTCTGAATGAATGTTGTCATCATCTGCATGAGATGTGTTTGAGCATTCATCATTTGCTGCAATTCTGGAGTGATGTTGTTATTGTTGTTGGGGTTGGGGTTTGCGCGACGGGGAGGCATCTGTGGTTTGTTCAAATAGAGATAAGAATGAGATACCCATAGATGTTTTCATGCACATTACATCACATAAGAAAACACAAGCATGCAACAGAAGATAAAATTTCAACCACAAGATAACAAGTTCTCAAAGTAAAACACACAAGTGGCAAGCCATCCACATGTCGGATGGTCCAATAACAAGTTCACAAATAACAGGTATGATAATAAAAGATAAACGAGTAGTCAAGTCTACTCATCAGCATCAATCTCCTCCTCGACAAAGGTAAGACCTGCGTTCACCATCGCGGTCTTGTTCTCCTCAATAGTAGTGGTCAAGGACTCAATCTTGGCCTTGAGAGCCCTCTTCTGGGAACAAAGCCTCTCAATCACAATCTGCTGCTGCTCTAGCTCGAAGTCCTTGGACTTTAGTTCTTCAGTCATGTCCCGGATCTTCTTGTTCCTATCCTGGACACGTTTTTCCTACTCTTGAACTTCCGGTCCTGGGTCTCGAACTTCGCCTCCATTTCCTTGACTATCTCGTCCTGCTGTGCGAAAAGCTTGCCCTTCTCGCGAAGCTGCACCTGGAGCTCGTCATTACTGAGCATGACATTGGTCCTGTCCATGTCCACGTGCCTAATGAGAGACTCTAAGTCCTGGAGATACAGACGTATCGGCTCTGCGGCGTCCCTCGAGTCGTCCTCGAAGTCGATGGACTCTCCATCCTCATCACGTATTCCGAAGACGTGGAAGTGGGTGCCTCTAACCTGTCAGGAGTGTCGACCTAGCAGACGTCATATCAGGTCCTGCATAACTACCTCTATGCCTCACTCCCTGTCATCGTGCATAAGCTTGAAGACGATGGCCTCCGTAGTAGGCTTTGTCTGGCGTCCGGGCTGGTTCACCTTGAAGCCCCAGAGGTCCTTCCTCTCGAACTTGGTGAGTGGGTGCAACATGATGGTGGGAAGAGGGAGATTGAGCAAAGTGGTAAGCTCAAAGATACGAGGACCAAATCGGGTAACCTGGAACTCCTCAACAGTGCTGATGGTAATAGGCATCTATTTATAAGATAGAAAAGTTAGAACAACACTATTTAAGATAAAACAAAGACAAACATCACATACAATTCCTTGGAACACAAAATCACACAAGTCATGCATACATGGATCCATTACATCAACCAAGGTCCAAACTTATTTAAGGTATGTAACTACCTCGGTGAATTACGCTCCTAGATACAAGCCTGGATGAGTGGTAGTGGTTGAAATAGTACGGTGGGGCCCCAAAAGCCACTCACTGGTAGTCCTTTCGGACGTCCCAACCACTACCCTCTCAACGGGACTGACGGCGGCGAATTCGGCAGTGAAGGGATCAACTACATACACAAGTGGGTATGTATGCAAGCCACCATACAAGAGTACATCAGAGCCATACCATCTAGAAAGAAAGGAAATATAGCAACGCCATACGGCAAGATTCAAATGACCTAGATAGATCTATATTTTAGGATACTTCCTCATACAACACACATCGAGTATCATGCGGCGGCAAACAAAATCCGATGCGGATAAGAAGCAAATCGGCATAAGATGCCATAGAAATAAGCACATCCCAACTACAGTCTCACGGATCCCGTTCCGGAATCTCTACACCGAACGTTGCCCATGTCCTCGGCTTCTTCCACCCAAAGATCCGTCTCCGTGAGGGTACCTGTTCATCTGAACCAATAATTTATCGTGTGAGACCCTAAGGGTACTCAGCAAGTCTAAATGCCTCTAAAGGGGACACAACCTGGGGTGACGCAATTGCAGCGAAAGATAAACCCTAGCAGTTCTACAGATAAACGCTAACCATCCGCCTAACCAATGATAGACGGATGTCCGTGAATTAAGAACAACAGTTATATTGGTAATCTCATCAGATCCATCCTCCTCCTCGCTTACCAACGAGGAAGCGGACGAACAACCCCCCATCCGTTGTCAATTTTTATTAACCATTCCATGAGCATTGCACTATTTACTAATCAAATTACTTATTCAGATTAAAACGGTACTTTAGTTATGCTTGTCTATGATCGAGAAACTGTGCTCCAAGTCGTCCATAACCGCGGACACGTCTTTCAGAAAGTTTTACCCGGCCGGGGTGCACCAATAGCAACACACGCTCGATCAACCTCGGAAAAACCAAATCAAAACCCAACGAGGCTTTCACGACTGAACAATCACAGGATTCAGAAATATTTCAGGGGCCACCCTTGAGTCTACCCAAGCAAGTAAGCAAGCTCCGAGACGGACTCAAGGTTTGCGACAATGGCTGTAAGCGACTGGGAACCCGAAAACTCAGGGTGTCGATACCGCGAAAACATTCCGCTTACCTAAACAGTACAGTGTGCTCCTCGCACAAACGTAAATAAACAGTAGCATGGCATAGGTACATGATAGTAAATAAAACCTCAAACTAGTTTGTGGCCCCAAGAAATAAGACGGAATCAAGCTCTGGCTCAGGGGGGTCCCATATACCTCCCGGATGTGGATAGCGCGATAAATCAAGGAACAGGAATCAAGTACTCGGGGTCTTACGGGACACAAGTGAGCAGGAAAAACCAAATAGCAGATGTTGCTCACCGATGCCACTTTCATTAGTTATCCCATCACTACTCAGGTTAAGTTGTTTAGGTACCTCGTTATCCATCAGACTCTCACATACCCTACACATGCTGTTCTACGACTCGCATGGCTCAAGCAACTCCTATAGTAATGGCTCATGGGATGGAGGAACAAGCTTGGTGGGGTTTAAAAGTAAAGGCTATGCATACTTGGGATTCCATTTAATGCAATCGCGACTCAATGATGCAAGAATAAGATAGAGGCAATAGGTACTGTATGTATGCAAGCATGTGGAAGTGCTTGCCTGACAACTCAGTTGAAGCGAGGGACGGATCTGGGTAGTGCTCCTGGTTCTCTTGATATAACCCCTGCTCAGTGTCTATCCGAGAAAAACCAAATAAACAAGGCCAACATGAATATAGAGCACAAGCATATGAATAAGATGCGTCAAGCAAACAATCATGCCATGATGAATGATGCACAATTTACATGGCAATAAAGTAGCATGGCATGGTGAGGTGTGGAAGGCAAGTAACAACATTTTAATGGAGTTTTGGTTCACATTTTGTTGTCATAACATTTGCTGTACCCTATATTTTTATATGATGCATGCTGCAATTGAAGTCATGGATAGCATAAACAGAAAGGTCTCGTCGAGCTGATCATTTTAGACATATCATTTGCTAAATTTGGAATTATAAAACAAAAGTTATTAATTATTTAAGTTCTAGTGGAAATTGGTGTAATTTAATTAAACTTGGAATTTTAAATGTGCAAAAGGCAATTTGAATGTCATATTTGAAATCCTCACATTTTGCTGAACTCAAAACATATATCATTTGTATTATTTGGATTAATATTGGAAAAGTTATTTATAACTGAATTATATTTGAATTTGAAATAATTTAAACAAGGTTTGAATTTTAAACAGACTCTGGAAAGTTTTGTACCCAAATTTACTCTGTACAGTATGAGACATGTGGGGCAGTGCTTCTTGACCCACACGGCCTCGAGAGAGTGAGGGACCGCGGGTTAAATAGACTAAACCAGAGGATGCTTTTTATAAAACGCACTCTGAGACTGCCGGTGGGGCTCCGGGGACCGCGGGTTGACAAAAAGGTTTGGGGGGGATTTTGTGCAAAGCGGACCTCGGTACTGTTTTTCTTCCACTGGACTGAACAGGCGCGTGACGGACGCCTTCATGCTGCCAAGCAGAGGGGTTCGAGCAGGACGGCAGCTCATGTGAGGGCCTGAGCCACTGCGGTAGGCTTGGGGTAGTTGACGGTGAGATGGGCGCGTGCTAGATAGGGTTAGGCGGCGCGTGTTAGCGGCAGACACTCGCGAACTCCGGCGCGCGGAGGCTGCTCGACGTAAGGACCGCCGCGTCCAGGAAACGACTGAGAACGAGAGGATGTCTGGGAGGCGGGGGTGCTCACCGCGAGTGTGTTGATGGGGTCGGTACGGGCCGGGACGCAGACGATCGCCGGCGTGGCTCGCGGACGGAGGCGCTAGGGTTTGCGTCTGGCGGTGTCGGTTCCGGCGGTGTTGGGCTCCTCCTCCTCGCTGCTGGGTACGGGGACGACGCAGGCGACCTCCAGAGCTTCCACGACTCCTGCCGCACCACGCCCGCCTCCTGGATGCTGCGTTCGAGCGCGAGCCTACGACGTGGCCGGCGTCGGGACGCGTTGCGGTGGAGAAAGAGGGGGTAGAGGGGAAGCGAGGCAGAGCCTCAGGTGGATCTGGGGACGGCCAGATGCGACGGGAGAGGATAAGAAGGAAAGAGGGAGGTGGGGCTTGCGTGGGGGAGGGGTAGACCGGCGCGGCGCCACCCTTGCACCTCACGTGCAAGGAAGGGCCACGGCAGGCAGGGGCAGGGGCAGTGTGGCTTCCAGGTGGGACCAGGGGCGAGGCCAAGGAGGCAGGGCAGGCTCGGTGTGGGGCTTCCAGGCAGAGGGATAAGAGGGGAGGGAGGAGCTCGAGTTAGCTAGGTTAGGAGCTAGGCTCGGGCTAGGGTTTGCCTTAGGTCTGGTTTGGTGGTAGCTAGGTGGGGTAGGGCGGCCAGGTGGGTCCAGCAGGTAGAGAGAGGGGGGTGGTAAGCTAGGGACATGGTATTCATGTGACCATGCTAGGTAGCTAGAAAAGAGAGAAGATAGAAACAACTTAGGGTTTGGTTTGAATAGGTGGGTTTAGGTGTAGATTAGAGGGGAAAGGGGTGGCTTAGGGTTTAGGTTTAAGAGAGGGTAGGATAGAGGGAGTGGTCCTTTACTTGATCATGCATGCTTAGACAAGATCACACAAAAATCAAGACAAGGAGAAGGGAGAGAGAGGGAGAGATGAGGTGCTAGGTTTTAAGCATGAATAACATGGCCAAAACCAAAAGAAGAGATAGGGCTAGAGATGATCCATCCCAAAACCAAATAAAACCAAAGACAAGCACAAGATGATACTTGCATGGCCCATGCAGAATATTTAATGCCCTGCTGACACTTGTGAAGACAATGTCATTTCATGGCAATATTATTTTGCATCTCCAAAATTGGAATAAGGCCAAGCAAAAGATTATGGTGGAATCCAACCAACCAACATGAGCTAGAGATAAACTCAATTAAAATGCCAAGCTCATATTAATTGGATGGTGGAATTTAAAAGGTGGTGAAAGAAAGGTGGTGGAGTTTAAAAGAGATATGCCCCAACTCAACTTGGCATTTAACAATATAATAAGAACCAAATACAATATCAAGAGGCAACTACAATTAATCATGCACATGAGATAAGAACCAAACAAGAAAGGGTTTTATATGATGCTCAAATGCAAGGTGGCATGATGACATGAGCATGACATGGTGATGATGCAACAATTATATGTTGGAAGTGGTCCTTTTATTACTAGAACAAGTAGCATTACAGGTGTTAGACAACTGGGATGCTACACGGTATCATTTTGGAAATAAGGTGATAGGTGGTGGTCCATCTAATGAAGTACGTTTACAATCCTATCTCACTGGATCTGTTGGCTAACACAATGTTCCTAGAGGCAATCAGCCTATCTTGCTCACATGATTCCATCACTAAGTCTATAATATCTCCTCTTAAGGTTTGGTTGGTGGCTTCCAACTCTTGGGTATGTTCCTTCTCCTTCTTTAAGTCTTTTTGGAGGTTGAGCATTCTGCACTTGATTCTAGCACTAAGTTCTTTGATAGTCCTCCAAGCTGCTTCTCTTGCTGACTCAAAGAATGTGGTGTGCACCACAGTGTTGGTGTACATGCAGAATCCTTTTTATTTGTGGTTGTCTTCCTTGTTTTTGTACAAGTGAAGTTGCACCCACCAGTACTCAACTCCTTCATCCTTCACTGGAAAGCCTTTGTACACAGCTGCACCATGTATTTCTATTGCCACCATGAGGTCCTTGAGAATTTTGGGAAACTCAGTCTCACACTCCAAGGTCATGGTCATGAGTGGTCCTTTCTTTACGGCTTTGTTGATGGAGTTCATCTATAAATAGAGATGAGAATGAGAAGATTAGAAAAGTTTACGAGAAGAATAGACAAGTGTAGAAGTAGTTGAAATTTTTTCCTTAGTGGTTTCCAATCCTAGGGTCATAATCCTACAGGCAACATAGTGCTCTGATACCATCTGTAAGATCCCTCCTTTGTAAAGGAAAAGGATCCCTGTGATTGCAATGCTAGTCCCTGGATCATTGCTAGCATCCACAGTTTAAGATGAAGTACATAGATACAAAGGTTATTTATTACATCCATTCCAGAAATTAAACATAGTCTTTTACAACTCAAGGCCACATGCCTAATACAAGAGTTTTGGAATAATCAAATAAACATAAGTCTTCATCTTCATGTTCCACAGGCAAGCATGTTGAGTGTAGACTCATGACACCTAATCATCATCGGAGTAACCTGCAACATCACAAGTTACAACCACAGTGGGTCAATACTTTGGAATAGTATTGGCAAGTGATACCTTAGTGAATTTTAAGTGGACTAAATTACTATATGCAATTTGGCTAAGTGTAGCTTGGCTTGCTTTGCTCAAAATAGGTTTTTCCTATTAGTTGAAATCATTAATTTTTTCTTTGTCAAAACATTTCCCAAGAAACCACCAATAGACATTGGGGTCCTTCACCCTTGTTCACCCACAAGTTTTTACTTAGAAGTTGGAGTGATGAGATTCTTGATAGCTTCCATGTCTTGATGCTCAAGTTGTCCATTGCCATGGACTTGGCTAAGTACTTAGATTTTCCATCTGCAGAGGTTGTGCACTTTCCCCACCAGACTTGGTTTCCCAAGACAGGACCTTTCAGAAGTCTTCCCTTAGTCAAATGGACGCGTTCCAACCTATCATCCCACTACCACCAACTGTCCAAATGACTAAGTTCTAGCAACCTATGTGATCAAGGCAGAGCCCATATTGCCAAGTGGATGCACTATAAGCTTCTCAACACTTGGCCTCCAAAATCCCTTTGTGCCTGGGTGGCATTCCACAAGTGCGATACACAAGGTAAACCATGTCCATGGGCCTTGTGTAACCACTCAACCAAAAACCACCATTCAAGTCCCATTCCACCCAGGAGGTTCATTGACTTAGTTGTTTTATTAAGAAAAACATAAGTCCAAAGACTTAGAAATATTTTCATCATAGCATGTATATACTTTACCAACCCTTGTTTGCTACTAGCTAGGCTAAGCATGGCATAGTAACTTAACTTAGGAAATTCCTAGCAATTCTACAACTACTTAGGATTTCCCAACATAGCATTTGGCAAAAAAAAAATAACATGCAAGACTTAGCAAAATATTTCTAATGCTTGTACAAAATATAGGGATGGAAATATTCATGAAGTACCACTTGCCTTGGTAATGGGGAGAGTAGCACTCTTCACAATCACAATCGCTAGCACCAAAATCTACACAAAGATTATAACCACAATCACATACAATTCATATACAAACAAAAATATGTATGCAAGCATGCAAGAATGCTAAGTGATGATTTTTAAAGTCCAACCAAGCAAGTGCAATATACTGAAAAACAACTAAGTCAAAAACTTGCTAAACCAAACTTATTTAGCACTAAAACAATTTACTAAACAAATTCTATGCCTAAACTAGTCCTAAAAAAATTTCTGCATAAAAATTCATTTTAACAGAAACTTTTTACTAAACACATTGCATAAACAGAAAGGGCTTGTCTCCCTGATTCCAACGGTATAAAATTTGCAAAAATCTAACGTGGGAATCAAAAGTTATAGCTATTTCAATTTTGGATCAAAATCTGATTTCAAATCTGTTTTTGAATCTAACCCTAGCCACGTGTCTTAACCCTACTGGCGCGTACCGGTTCGGACGGATCGAGCTGTGCGGGCCGTAGGATCTAAGTTAGATCTGGCGGCTCAGATGCGCGCTTACCTCTTCGCTTAAGTTCTAATCTCAGCCGCAGGATCTGCATCTAAAGATCCTAATCGCTTCGACCAAATACGAGCGGCGCTAGCAGCGACTGGCGGCGGCGCATCTGTCAGCGGTGGCGCTGGCGTTCTAGGTCGCCCGGGGAAGAAAGGATGTGCTTACCAGAACCGCAGGGGGCTGCTGATGCTCAAGGTGGCGATGGCTTGGGAAGGGGCGCACGGGTACGGTCGCTGGGGCTCGTCGGAGTTGCGGGCGGCGTCTGTTGCTTGCAGTCGAGGTTGTTGCCGAGGTGTGGCGTCGCCCTAGCACGAACCAGAGGGGTCAGGAGATGCACAATACGTAGGCGAACATTCTCGTATGAAGGAGGGGGCAAGGGGCGCTTGGGTTTTACCTCAATTGATCGCCGGAGTCAAGCAATGGCCTTGATCGGTTGCAGAAACCGAACGGGGACGACGGCCTGGGTCACGAGAATGCAAACGAAGGGTATCAGGAGGTGCGCAAGATCAAGCTGGGCACGATTGTTTGAACCAGAGAGAGGGGGGCGGTCGAGGCTCACCGGAATTAGTCGCCGGAGTCGTCGGTACTGCGGGGTTTCGAGGGAAAATGCGCGCAGCCTGGTGGCGGAGTGAGCGAGGAGAGTGGGGGGAAATGACCGCGGTGCAGAGGAGGTTTTGTAGGCGAGAGGGGAGCGGCGATTAAGCGTGGAATCAATGGCAATTAAGAGAGAATCAATCGCGGCAGTGAAGGGCGGAGGAAACGGCCGGCGACGGGGTCGGGCGTGATTTGGGGAAGACGAGTGTGAGCTGGCGAGGTCCACCAGTCAGTGAGTGAGACGGAGAAGGGGTGGGTCCGGGTGTCAGCGTCTGTGTGGGTGTGTCCGCGCGTGCGAGCGAGCGAGCGAGTGGCCGGGTGGGCTAGCTGGGCCGGTTCTGCTGCTGGGCTAGGTTAGGAGCGCCTGGCCTTTTTCTTTTGTTTATTCCTTTTTCTTTTTCTGTTTTGATTTTCAGGAATGGTTTTCAAATGAATTCAAACTCTTTTTGAATTCAAATCTTTCTGTGGTTTTTGCAGTGTGTAACAGTCTCAAATACAGGCCTAAAACCATATGGTTACTTTGCAAAGGCTTGGTCACTTTTGGAGAAACAAAATAACAAGAACTATGCACTTGTTTGCAAATGTTTTGAAAATTGGTTTTTGAAACCATTTCCATTTTGTAAAGCTTGGTTCAAATTCCACACTCAAACCATTCAATAAGGAAGACAAACAATCTAGGTTTAAAACATTCAAACTCTCAAATGGGGATGGCCATTTGATTTAAGTTTGCTCACATAAAATGATAGCACTATGTGCTTCTGTTTTTCTGAAATGAGTTTTGAAATTTGATCTCAATTCTACATGCATGCATGAATGATATGCAAACTTTGAAATCATGATTTTAGGGATGTTACATCCTATTGCAAACTTTCAGTAAGTTCTGGTTACTCAGGGAGTTTAATAATTGGTATTAAATCAAGAGTGACAATTCCAAGTGTTAGTGTATGAGTATCATGTTTGTCTCCATGATTCTTGATATTCAAAGGATTGTCTTAATATCAAGGTTATCTAGGATCTGAAAGAGTTGTTTCAGAAACCATGATGTGTGGAAGATATTGTGATATATGAAACGAAGTTCTGGTTACAACATGATAGAGTATAATATGGCAAAAGTCATGTTCTCATATTTGATGAGAATTTGCAAAATGTTGGAGACACTAGTTGTCCTAATCCTCCAAAAGGCTTTGGAGAGCAACATTATACTCGCGATTCATATTTATAAGCTAAAAGTAGCTTGATCATGAATAATTCCATGATAAGGGTGAATATTTGATGTAGGTAAAATATTTACCACACCAAGAGATTACTAAAGAATGGAATTTGAAAGCACACCAAACATTTGATGATGGTGATCTACTTCAAAGTGCAAGTCCAAAGACATTGGTATTTAATTATACACGCTTTGGACTATGTGTCATATGTATGACTCCACTATTGATGTTAATAGATTCTTTCAAACAGAAAAGGAAATACTGAAAGAGAATCTCATAAATATATGGCAGAAAAGAAAAGACTAGAATTGTTCATCTTAAGTATATAGATGATATACATGTTATGGCTATATTCTTTACTTGTTAAACAATGTAGTTCTTAAGTATTTGATACTGAATTTGTTGGTGTGAATCGTCATACGAAACAACACAATTCATGAACTATAATGGCCTAAGTAACTAGCAAAACAATATGTGATGATGTTCATCGAGAACAAATAAAGGGTTATTGTGCAGCTCGTTAAACATCAAAGCTTGCCGTCAAGATTTGTTTTATCAGGTATTATGAGAACAAAAGGGTTGTTCAAATAATTGTCGTAATCCATAAAAGATGGATGATTCACAAATCTCGTTGGAGAAATCACATCCATAAAACTAGTGCTAAAAATGTCGAAAGACAAATTGATTGAAAGATCACTTAGGAAGTGACATCGCCGTTTAAATTATATTGGAAAGAAAACATGAAGAAACTCCATGTGGATGGAATTTTGGAGTCTTTTGATTTTTGATCAAATGACGCTTGTGAAGCTTTCCTAGAGATAATTAAAACTTCGTTCATAGGCCAAAAGGGAACGAATGACTAGCTTATTGGAACTTGTACATATTGTTGTACGAAGTCCATTATGTGTAGTCAAGAGCGATGGATTTCAACTTCATATGCTTTCTGCGAAAATTTGAGTGAATATATGAATATTTACTTAATAAGGATGAAGTATGAAACATTTGAAAAGTTCAAAGACTTTCAAGATGAAGTGCAAAATCATTGTAACAAGAATATAAATAGTTTATGATAAGATCATAAAGGAAGATATTTGAGTTACAAGTTTAGCATAATACCTAAGATTTAAGGAATTGTTCCGTGGATTTGCATTTCCCGAAACACCATAAGAGTATGGAGTGTTTGAGATATGTGATTAAACCTTGTTTGACATGGTAAGATCAAAGTGTAGGGTTCGCAGCATAGAAAACAAAAATTTTCCTATGATGGGAACTATGTACCAAGATCTATGTACTAGATACAAACAACGGGCGGATGTATATCCATAGAGAACATACCCTTGAAGACCGACAAAGCTTAACGAGTTCAACTCGTGGTTGATGTAGACGATCTCTTGCCGATCTCAAGATCGAGAGGAAGTCCTAGCGCCGCAAAGCAGCAGCACATCCGTGCTCGCACACACGTACAATACACCGGGCAACCTCCGCCTCCTCGCTCCAGCGATGCAGTGGAAGCACAACCCTTTCTTGCCGAATAGCCACCGGGAACATGTATCTCGCTAGTCCTAGACCATGGGGGATAAATTCTAGAGGGGGAGAGAGATCCTTCACGAGGAGGTGTGCGAGACAAGTGAGAGGAGGGGCTCCTTTTATAGGAGCAGGGGGGCACCCAAGGGGGTGGCCACCGGCCATGGGGGCTGCCCCCTCCCCTCCTTCATTCATGTTGGTGGACACTCCACTCACAAAATGTCCTTTAAATTCCCTCCACTCAAAAGTCCACTCAAATTCCCATTAAATTTCCACCAAATTTAATGCAAACTCTCATTAAATAAAACTCTTTTATTTTATTCAGAATTTTGTCAATTACTTTAATGACAAACATTCACAAATAACCCCTTGCTAGAATTCCATTTCACATGCATAGCCACTTTATGCAATTTCACCCGAAAACCTGTTTCGGTATCTAGTGAAATGAATTCCCGCGCTTGTTTATTCTTTCGGCATGAAACATTTGCTCCAACTGGATGCCAGTGTCCCTTAAGTGTGTCACCCTACAGTTCGCGAATAATGCGGACATGATCGAGACCCTTCTCCGATCAATAATCGATGGCAGGAGATCCATCTTGACTCCCACACATTCAACGATGACTTTTCCTGTGATCGTCGGAACCTTTTACGCTTGTATCTTAATCCCTTTGTTTCACGATATATTACATGTCCGAGATTCGATCATCGGTATCTCCATACCTAGTTTGATCTTGTTACTGACATGCACTCTTTTCTCGTTCCCGTGATATAACATTCTAGAGATCAAATCACTTGCTTGCAAGATAACCAATGTGATATAACCGAGAGGGCCCAGAGCATATCTATCCGTCATCGGGATGAACAAATTCCACTCTTGATCCATGATTCTCAACATAACACTTTAGTAGCTTTGAAGCCATCTTTATAATCACCCAGTTACGGAGTGACGTTTGATGTCAACAAGAGATTCTTTCGGTGTTAGTGATTGGCATGATCTCATGGTCTAAGGATTATGACTACTTCGTAGTTTGTTTATAGCAATATAAACTCAATGAATTTGATCGTAATGCTATACTTCGGATGAATGTTCATCACACCATTACACTAATGTTGTGATCTCGTTATTAACAACATCCAATGTCTATGATCAGGAAACCGTGATCATCTTGTTAATCAACGAACTAGTTTATGAGAGAGGCATAACTAGGAACTTTCTGTTTGTTTATTAAACACACATGTATTAACGTTTCCGTATTAATACAATTATAGCATGCAAAATAAACATCTATCATATACTTGGAATACACATAATAAACATTTTATTATTGCCTCTCAGGGCATATTCCCTTCACAAAGGTGTAATTCATAAAACTGTCATTATATTTTAAAGATTAAAAACTTTAGAGACTACCGGTTTTCCACTGAAAAGAGCTCCATCATAATTCGTTGAATTGACACCATATAAAGTTATGGTTTGGGATAAAACCCAAGTTGTCCTTTCTTAAATATTGGTATACTATGCATAAGAAAGATGTTTGCAACCAAAATAGGATGAACATGTCTTTGTATGTTATTTTCGAATAACTGTTAAGAATTCCTCCATAAACACCAAGGACAAAAATGTTTGTCACTTAGAACGTCAAGTTTCTTTGAGAAGGAATTTTCCGTGAAAAGTTAAGTGGGAGGACAATAGAACTTTGACAAGGTTAAAAGAACCTTAGCTATATATGATCAAAGTTGCGCAGCGCCGAAAAGTGTTCCGGAGGCAGCAACAATGCTCATGGCTCATGTGCCTCAAAGGTTGTGGTTACGGAGGTCAAAGTTTCTATTGAACCAAATAGGTCGAGTAAATAATCAAATACCAAGATTTGAGGGTTGAATCATTATTTGAGAATAATGAACGGACTACATGCAAAGAAGCGATGATGGGCCCTGACTCCATAAAATGGCTTGAAGCCATAAAATCCGTGATAGTTCCATACACGAGAAATCAAGTTTTGAACTTGAAGGACCCTCAAGAAAGGTGTAAGACCTTACATTTGTGTTTGGATCTATAAATAAATAGACATGGATGTTTCACATCTATGAAATTATCGACATGTCGGGAAAGAGTTCACGACAATGTTCAAAGTGTTGACTATGACAAGATCTGATCTTTCATTAAGCGATATTTAGTCTAGACGGATTAATGTAGCAACCACGACATATAATTTTGTTATGTGTTGGATAAACAAAACAAGTTCTTCTAATAGAAGGGTTACCTAGGACGTGTGCATGACACGGTCCAAAGGGTTTTGTTAATTCAAAGGATGCTAAAAGCATATGCAAACTTCAATGGTTGAAGTAAGCATCGCGGAGTTGGAATCTTCACCATGATGAAACTGTTAAAGGAGTTTAAATTCGTCAGAGATGATGAAGATGCTTGCATTTGCAAGAAATTAAGTGGGAGCGCTAAGACATGTTTCTAAAACATTATGTGGAAGACATATTGTTGATTAGAAATGATGTATCTTTTCTTAACACATATTAAGAATTTCATCCTGATGAAAGACTTAGGCAAAATCCAAATATTTGGCATCAATAGACGCTAATATGGTTGTGCCGAAAGTACATAGATGATATATTGAATGAGTTCAATATAGAAACTACAAGAAAGGTTCTTGTCGCACAGAAAGGATTGAATGAGTTCAATATTGATGATATATTCAAGTGTATTGACACTTGGTAAGTGAAACAAAGATTCAAGTATAGATTGATACTTGATGTATGAAATCACAAAGAGTATTTATATCAATCATACTGTGATATGTACAAATCCAGATATGTCCTATGCTCTAAATGTTATGAGCATATACCAGAATGATTCATAAGATGATCATTGGACAATAGTAAGGATATTCTTATGATCTTTTGGAAGAACTAAGAGTATATTATTTGTAGAAGTGACAAATAGATGGTTAGTTCATTGTAAAAGTACTACATTGATACTAGTTTTGTCACAAAGTACAAATTAAGTTTATCTCAATCTAAACTAAAGGTGGCACAATATGATGGAAAGTAAGTTCCATAATGAATTTGGATGAATTCCAAAGTTAAGACATTGTGACAGATACTACAACAAAAGGCTAAGTATATGACTGCTATTATAGCAACAAAAGAGGGCATTTGTGTCAAGTAGTTTGTTATCAAACTAGGTGTAGTTCACAGTGGGATAGTACTATGAAGATATATTGTACGACAATATTATCAACATGTTTTCACCCCAAATAACTAAAGGTCACACCAAAGGACCAAATTTGTACGAAGCCATCTCATTAGAGAATGAGTGATGTGTAGAGACGCAAAGACATGCAATTACACACGGACCTGGAAGTGTTAGATCCGGAGATCAGTTGACCACTAGAAATCGTGTACATACGACACCAGAAAGCCATAGGTGTTGAATACACAAAGGTTTGAAACTAGATTATTGACTCTAGTGCAAGTGGGAGACTGTTGGAGATATGCCCAAGAGGCAATAATAAAGTGGTTATTATCATATCTTCATACTTATGATAAATGTTTACATACCATGCTATAATTGTATTAATCGGAAACATTAATACTTGTGTGATTTGTAAACATAAAAGAGTCCCTAGTAAAGCCTCTTGTTAAACTAGCTTGTTGGTTAATATATGATCATGGTTTCCTGATCATGAACATAGAGATGTTATTAACAACAGGGTCATATCATTAGGAGAATGATGTGATGGACATACTCCTATAGTTAAGCGTAGCATAAAGATCAAGTCATTTAATATAGTTCATTTGCTATAAGCTTTCTGATACATAGTAACCTAATTCCTTCGACCATGAGATCATGTTAATCACCATCACCGGAAGGATGATTTGATGACACCAAACACCACACCGTAACTGGGTGGCTATAAAGGTGGCATTGAGTGTTTGGAAAGTATGGGTTGAGGCACATGGATCAAGAGTGGGATTTTTCCATCCATATGACGGATAGATATACTCTGGGCCCTCTCGGTGGAATGTCATCCAATTAGTTTGCAAGCATGTGACTGGCTCACAAGGGATCACATATCACGGGAACGAGAAAAGAGTACTTATCGGTAACGAGGTTGAACTAGGTATGCAGAGATACCGACGATCAAAACCTCGGATAAGTAAACTATCGTGAGACAAAGGGAAATTTGTATCGTATGTAAGTGGTTCATTCGATCGCAAAGTAATAGTAGAAATATGTGGGAGCCATATGAATTTCTAGATTCCTCTATTGGTTATTGATCGGAGAAGTGTCTCGGTCATGTCCGCATAATTCACGAACTGTAGGGAGACACACTTAAGGATTCGATGTTGTTGAGTAGTTATGGAATGATGAGAAAGAGATCGAATGTTGTTCGGAGTCTCGGATGGGATCCGAGATATCACGAGGAGATCCGGAATGGTCCGGAGAATAAGATTCATATAAGGAAAGTCCTGTTTCGGAGTTGGGGAATGATTCCGGTGTTTTCATCGGGAATGTTCTAGAAGGGTCCGGAAGGTCCGGCACTCCGGAGGGGAAGGGTGCATGAATGTGTCATAACAAGGTGGAATGGTTGCATCATGTACTAGGTGTCATCGCTGAGCAAAATAAAGGGATAAATCAAATCCTAGTTTGAAAAGTCAAACGCCAATTTGAAAAGTCAAACGACAAGTTTGCTTGGTGGAGGGAGAGTAGGAAACCTACTTGGGGAGGAAGTCCCACTCCCTCCACCCGCCGGCTAAGGAGGAGGAGTTGTAGGAGGACTCCCTCCTCCTAGGCGCCTCCCTCCCACCTATAAAAGAAGGGGCAGGGGTGCCCCCTCTACCTAAACCTCTCACACCCCAAACCCTAGCCCCAAGTCGCCGGCCACCTCCAGGTCTGACACGCCTAGGGCATCCTCTAAGTCGCCGAGTTAGGGTTTCCCCAAACCCTAGCCGCCGGCCAAGCTCTCCCCTTGGTGCCTCTAAACCCTAGATCGCCAAGGCCCTCTCTCATAGTCCACCATACTCGCTTCGGCTTCAGGCGAAGCCCTGCGAGATCTCCCCTCTACTTTCGTACCACTCCGTCGTGCTGCCGGAATCGCGAGGAGAGTGCTACAACCTCCGCTGCCTGCTGGAACAAGGGAGAGGAAGGTCTTCATCGAGTACCGAACGTGTGACCGACTGCGGAAGCGCTACCGGAACGCAGCGCCGGAAGGATCGTCTACGCGATCTTGAGATCGGAAGTGTACGACTACATCATCCACGAGAATCTACTCTCGTTAACCGCTTTGGATCTTCGAGGGTTAGTACTCTATTGACTCGTTGCTACAATCTAGTAGATATATCTTGGCTTGTGTGTGTTCATGCGATAGAAATTTTTTGTTTTCCATGCTACGAACCCCTACATAGAGGACAATTTAGGAATAATGGTACGTCTCTCAAGGAGACTCCTAATAGCTCTAGCACCATGTGTGTTTTGGTACTCTTCAATAAAACCATCAGTCATTTCAATGTAACCATCACTAATATCCTATCTCTCTCTAGACTCAGGTGAGCTAACAAGTGTAACAGCGTCTTCACTAGGAGTTTTAGTGTTTCTCAAAATAGTTCTAGCAATAGTAGCATCTAATAAATGACCTAATGAACCACTCACATCAAGCATAGTAGAAGTAACATCATGAGTATCAGAAGCAGTTTCAGATTCAGCAGTAGTAGCAGTGTGTGTAGCATGTTTATGTAGTGGTGGTGTGACAAGCTTACTTATAACAGACGGTGAATCATGAGTGGTAGAGGTGTTTAGGAGAATACCTCTTCTTGTAGTCGATGGTAAAATAGGAATCTTTCCATCACGAGACTTCCCCATGATGAAAGGAATAGCAGTGAACAATAATAGATCCAAGTGAACTTACAAATAAAGCTATGCTCCCCGGCAACGGCGCTAGAAAATAGTCTTGATGACCCACAAGTATAGGAGATCGCATCAGTCTTCGAGGGTAGTATTACCCAATTTATTGATTCAACACAAGGGGAGCCAAAGAATACTTGCTCATAGTAGTTTATCAGTAGCAACAGTTTTGTAGTAGCAACAACAGCAGTAAAACAAGAGAAATAGTAATAGTAGTAGCAAATAGTAGGATATAAGTGCGTTAGGCTTAGGGATGGATGGACGGACGTTACATGGACGAGACTAAACATGTAACTTCAAGATCTAGGGCATTTGCAAATAAATAAGATAAAGCATCCAAGTACTAAACAATCATAGGCATGTGTGATGGCTGACGTGGAGCCTGTTGGGAACCCCAAGAGTAGGGTGTGAAGCAGCGCAGCAGCAAGTTTTCCCTCAGTAAGAAACCGAGGTTATTGAACCAGTAGGAGGAAGAAAACATCACACAGGTGTTGCAAGCAACACGGAGACCTGCACAACACAAACTCAAGACTTTGCCCCAACGAATCAGTGAGGTTGCCAAGCTCACCGGTTTGCTGTAACAAAGGATTAAGCGTATGGTGTGGAAGGTAATGGTGGTTTGCAACAAGTAAACAAGTAATAGTGGAAGATGTATCAATGATAAAGAATGGACCGGGGTCCATAGTTCACTAGAGGTGCTCTGCTTAGATAAACAACAAGGCATGAAGGGTAAACAAATTATAGCAGGGCAATTGACAGGAACTGAGCAAGGCATTACAATGCAATTACTAGTCAGAAAGATCCTATGAGATTCGATTGGGAAATACAACAAGATACATAGACCGCCATCCAACTGCATCTATGACTAGAAGTCCACCTTCAGGTTATCATCCAAACCCCCTCCAGCATTAAGTTGTAAGCAACAGACAACTGCTTTAAGAAAAGTGTGTAAGGTAAACAATCCCCTTGTTCTATGAACAAGAGATTGTTGCTTTCTCCCTAGTAGCAATAACACATCTACAACCGAAGAGATTTCTGTCACTTTCCTTGGAAACTAGATGCATGAACCCACTATCGATCATAAATACCCCCTCTTGGAGTCACTAGCAACTACTTGGCCAAGATAGCTACTAACAATAGAGAGCATGCAAGATCACAAACAACACATACATGATAGTATCAAACAGACAAAACCATTAATCAATCTGACATAGTAATCTCAATATCCATCGGATCCCCGCAAACACAACATGCATGATTACAAATAGATTAGATCTTGATCATGAACGGAGCTCACAAGATCTATACATGAAAGCACAAGGAGGAGATATAACCATCTAGCTACTACATGGACCCATAGTCCAAGGTGGAACTATTCACGCTTCATACCAGAGAGAAGGCCTACGAGATGATTTCCCCTCTGGCAGGGTGCCGGGAAGAACTTCAGATACCCCCGATCTAGGGACGATGGTGGCGGCGGCTATAGAAGGTTTTGTGGATTTTTTATCGGGTGCCTAGGGTTTCTGCATCAGGGGCTTCTTATAGGCGAAGAGGCGAGGCTGGGAGGCGGCCAGGGCTCCCATACCCTACCCAGGCGCGGGGTGGACCCGCCCGTGCCTAGGGGGGTCTGGCTGCCCTGGTTCGCTTCTCTATCTCGTCTTCTGGCTTCGTGTCCCCCACGGTAAAATATTGACTTTGCCTTTTGTCCCGTCCAATTTCGAGAATATTGATTTTCTGCCTTTCTGGAACCAAAAATAGAAGAAAACAGGCAACTGGCACCGTGGCAACTTGTTAATAGGTTAGTTCCAGAAAAGATATAAAAACACCTCAATGTGCAGACAAAGCAAAGCAAAGTAGATACTAAACAAGCATGGAGCATCAAAAATTATAGATACGTTTCCGACGTATCAAGCATCCCCAAGCTTAACTCCTGCTCGTCCTCAAGTAGGGAAGTGATAAAAAGAATAATTTTTGAGGTGACATGCACCATCAAAACCAAGATCAAACCATTTGCAAACATTGAAAGCTGGAATCAAAGAACTCTAAACATGTGCATGAAAGATGGAGTTCTAACAATAGGACAGAGTAACTATGCATGCAACATGAAAGGCTACAAACATAGATCATGAATAACATGCATTGAAAAACGTTTGTTTGTTTCACATACAGAAAACATGGCATAGTGTAACACCCTCAGAATCGGCCCTATGCAAGTTTTAGCGATTCCCGCCAAACCCGCATAGAAACGATTCAAAGGTGCCCACCAGGCACTTTCGTGCGGGTGGAAAACGAAGTAATAACATTACACAACAGTCCTCGATGGGACCCACAGAACATATATATACAACAGCGACTCAACGAGTCAAGGATACAGATATACAATACAAAGATCCAAATCACCTTTTAAACGATAGAGCGTCCGACTACGGACAAGATGCAAATGGGGCTAAGAGCCCTGAAGAATAACCAATGGCGTCCATAACCCTGCCCAGGCCAAGCCGGAAGGGTAACCCTGCTAACGACGTCGATCTCAAAACCTGCTTAAACAAAAAGGGTGCCGACAAAGGCAAAGGAAAAAGAGAGAGCGGTCAGTACTGAGGCCAGTACACGGCGAGGCTATAATTCGGCGGTCCTCGCCTACATAGGTATGGTGGACTGCAGCGACAGCGCAGCATGCACTAAACAACCTATAGAGACTCGATATAACTGTCGGCTACCAGAGAGGGATAAGAAAGACCTATCCGAATCCAACCTGATACTACCACCAAGCATTCCCAACCTGGTATTTCCCCCTCGAGACCAAACGAGGAAGTCGACCGAGGAACTCACACAGTTGGCAATTTTATTTATTCTGTTATCGTTGCAGCAATTACTAGTCAGGTATAGATAGTCATCCTGATATAATAAGCAGTGGGCAGTTTTAGTTAACCATTCCGTTGTAGTTGCGACACTTACTAGTCAAAATATACGATTAGCATGAGATATCCCAAAACCCAGCAGTTGTTGGTACTTTTATTTAGCCATTCCGTTGTAGTGAAGCTGATTACTAGTCATATCGGGTACAAGTCAAATTATAGCAGTAAACTTTAGTTATAGTTGTCTATGATCGAGAACTGTGCTCCAAGTAGTCCATAACCGCGGACACGGCTTCTCGAAAAGATTTAACCCTGCAGGGGTGCACCAAAGTATCCACACGCACTTCGACCCTTTTTGCCAGATCAATTAACATACACCCATCGTATGTCGGCGGGGCCTAAGTCATGACGTTTCCCAGAACCAAAGCAAGCACGGGGGGGCACCCCACTAATTCTACCCGCAACGAAGTCGGCCGGTCTCCGAGACGGACTCAGGGTTTGGGTGGACGGCTGTAAACGACTGGGAACCCGAAAATATGACTGGGCTTGTCGATACAGCGAAAACGTGTCCCGATCCTAAACAGTACATGTGCTCCTCGCACAATCATAAATAAAGTAGTACAGCATGGCATAATTACGGAATAGTAATAAAGCCCCAAACTACTTGTGGCCCCCAGTACAGTACTTTGAAATCAAGTACTAAATCGATGGGGTGCCCATACATCCCACATGTGGTTAGCGCGCTCGATCTCGGAACAGGTGTCAAGAACTCGGGGTCCTACGGGACACCAGTGAGCGGTCGGAAACCAAATATTATCTATCACCCACCGGTGCCTCTGCATTTACCTACTTCAATTTTAGTTATTAAACAATAATTGAATTAAACGATAATTAAAGCCATGATCATCTCCAACATTAAACATACGGCAATACTCCAACAACTGTGGTACTTGACGACACGCAACAGCACTTGAGCAAGCGACTACGACGCGCAGGTCCAACTATCTACCAAACAACAGGTAATAGGATGTGTCCAAGGCAATATAGGGCTGCAAGGGATATCACGGGTACGAAAACTAGAGCAACGCAACACAGATAGCAATAGATCAACAGGAGGGAATAAATACTATAAAAGTAAGATAGGCAGAAAGGGGGAGATGCTCGCCTGAAAACATTGTTGACGGATCATAACCGGAGAACTTGTCGATACTCGCATCAACTCAACGGCCTTATCCGCGAAGAAACAAACACTAGAAGAAACACCGGATGCACTATTTATTACTACGGCAGAAGATCGAGCATGATTCATGTATGATGTATGACATGGCAAAGGTGCGATGCATTTAGGCCATATTAAGCGGAACCGAGGTCCCGGCAAATATTTAAGTGGTCCAAGTTGTTGAACTACCCCGCAATTTAACTGTTGTCTTAACAGGACAAAACATGGCACCGGTTCGCTACACAAGTTTATATGAGGCCAATGTAAGACTAGATTTACCCGCATATGGGCCCCATATTTAATTATATGGTGAATCGGCATAAGGCCCCCAAAACCCACATGACAATATGCATGCATGAACAATTAAATATGCAACAATTTATATAGGTATCAATTCGTAAAATAGGGCTCGAGAGAAAGGGGTCACACATTAGGGTTCGGCGATCTTGGGGTTCCGGGGTTCGGGGTTCGGTCTCAGGGTTCGACGGGATCGGTATTTGAAGGTCGGATACAAGATGAGGAGCTTGGCGTTCCGGGAAGAAGGACTTGGTGTGGCGTCGGGGGCGCATCGGACTCGCCCTCGTCGGCGCCGATCTTGTCGTCACGAAGGTCTTGTCGGGTCCTCGAATCCGATTGAAGATCTTGGCATTCGGCGGGGTCGGTCTTCGGGTCTTGGTCGGGTCGCCGGTAGTTCTTGGTGTCCAGGGATGCTCCGGGTCCGGGGGTTTGCCGCCCCGTGAGGTAGATCTTGTCGATTCGGCGTTATCGCCCCTAGTTTCCACGACGAAGTACTCGGGGTTCCACTCGATTGTCGGTGTCGAGCTTGTTGAATCAGGAAACACACTTGTGTTACTGGCTGTGTCGACAAGACAATATGTTGCGCGAGGTCTTGGATCCGGAACACGCAGGAGCTAGGGTAAGCCGATAGAATCTGTCGTGATGTCAACCAAACTGACCAAGACTCCGGGCTTCAGACTAGATGCAAGGGACACAGCCCGCAGGAAAAAGAATAGAGGCGGGCGGTGCGATGGCGACAAACTGGTGGCGGCGAGGTGTGCTTCTGCAGGCAGACAGTGTCACTGCCGACATGGATCCTGGCGTCGGGAGGAATCCCAGGTGAGGGAGTAGCCTGGCATCAGCAGCCGAAGAGGAAGATGGCAGCAGGCCCCATGGCCGCAGGCGCCAGGGCCGCAGGGAGGAGGGATCTGAGCGTTGGTCGAGGCAACCGACCGAGGCAAGGCACGCTGCAGGACAGGCCGGTACCGCATCAAAGGGAGACGGCCCTGGCAGGATCTTGCGGGGACGAACGATGGCGACGACGCCGAGCGCGGCCAAGATGGAGGAACGGGCGACCAAGGTCGGCCACAGCAAGGAGACGCGCGAGGGGGGGGGACGAGATACACACGGCCGCCGTAGGTGACGAGGTCCACGGGTGCAGGCGCCATAGCGACGGGGTCGGCCGGCGATGCGACCGGCGGGGCGGGCGACGTCGTCTGGGAGGGAGAGGAGGAAGCAGGAAACATGGGGGAGGGCGGCGGCGCCTGGGGAGACGAGGTCTGGGGGCGCGGTGAGGCTAGCGAGATGGCGACGGAGAAGGGCCGCGGAGGAGGAGCTCGCTGACGGGGGCGGAGGCCGGGGACGCGGCTTGCTGGATGGAGGCGCCATGGCGGGCGCGACCCAGGCGAGCTCGAGAGGCGGGAGGGAAGGGCGGCGGACGACCTCTAGGAGGCGGGGCTCCACGGGGAGGAACTGGCGGCGGCGGAAGGAGGGCACGGCCGGGCGACGCGGCTCGGTGGCGGGGGCCGGCGCCGGGGTTGGTGGAGGTCGACGGCGGCAGAGGCCGGCAGAGGAGGTCGACGGGCGACGCTGAGGAGGAGGAGGGAGGAGGGAGGCGGGCCAGGCGGAGGGAGCGGTCAGGAGCGACGGGGAGGGGAGGCGTGCGGTGGCGAGGAAGGTGGGGAGCGGTGGTTGGGGTGGAAGAGAGAGAGAGAAGTCGCGAGGGGAGAGGGGATCGAACGGGGTGGGGCCAGGGAGAGTGGGGTCAGGCGGGTGGGGTCGGTTCCAGGGAGTGGTGGCGTGGGTGTGTTGTGTGTGTGGGTGGTGTGCGTGCCTGGTGGGATGAGTGGATCGGTCAGGGGAGAGAGAGAGAGGGGTTTGGTGAGGGTGGTTGTTTGGAAGTTGGGGGTGAGGTGGCAGCGGGTGAGTGGTGGGGGTTGGGGCCAGGGTGAGGTGGCGACCAGTGATTGGAGGGGGTGATGTGGCTGGGGACTGGGTAGGTTAGGACTAGGTAGAGAAAAAGGGTTTAGGTGGACCGGTTTGAACTGGGGGTGGCCGACTAGGTCGGATCGGCCCGGTTTGGCTGCCCCCTAAAATTAATATAAAATTTTATGTATTATTTAAAAGACTTGTGCAATTTATTTTTAGACAAATAAAATATCCGGAAGGGTCCGGGGATTATTTTGAAATAGAGAGGGATCTTTATAGAAAGCAAAAGTAGGTTTCAACAAAATAGTTTTAGTCAATGAGCTGCATGATGATGTCATGATGATGCAATGCACAAAATCAACGCGATTTTCTAGCAGTGGTTTTTGCGGGATGCCACACATAGTGGCATTCAACTTGTCCCTCATAGAGTAACAAATAGATGCATAGGACACCTTCAAAGTTCACACAGGTGACTAGAAAAAGATAGCATAAGAACAAGTAATATCACAATATGCATCAATCAATAAGTTTTGGGACACTGCACACAAAATGACAACTATGCTCTCTTAATGGTGCCTAAAGGTAGAAGGTGGAGACTCAAATAATGGTGGAAGAAAATCCTTTCATAAAGGAAGCAGGGATTTCAAGTTTCAAAAAGAGCTTCCAAAAATTATGGTACTTGTTAGCTTTTAGCCCTCATTGCCCCTATCATAAGCATCTTGAAGTGGTTAAGGTTAAAGTGAACAAAGATGGAGCATATGTGATACGTTGGAAATGTATCTATAATTTTTGATGCTCCATGCTTGTTTTGTGTCTACTTTGCTTTGCTTGTCTACACTTTAAGGTGTTTTTTACATATTTTCTGGTACTAAACTATTAACAAATTGCAACAGTGCCAGATGCCTATTTTTTGCTGTTTTTGGTTTCAGAAAGTTAGTAAAGAAATATTCTCGGAATTGGACGGGACAAACGTCAAAGTCAATTACTTTCCGTGGGGAACAAGAAGTCAAGAGGGGAGCCGGAGGGGCCAGAACCACCCCAGGCGCGGGTGGGCCCAGCACCGCGCCTGTCTAGGTTTGGCCACTGTAACACCCTCAGAATCGGCCCTATGCAAGTTTTAGCGAAACCCGCCAAACCCGCATAGAAACGATTCAAAGGTGCCCACCAGGCACTTTCGTGCGGGTGGAAAACGAAGTAATAACATTACACAACAGTCCGCGATGGGACCCACAGAACAGGTATATACCACACGACTCCATGAGTCAAGAATACAGATATACAGTACAAAGATCCAAATCACCTTGAAAACGACAGAGCGTCCAGCTACGGACAAGATGCAAATGGGGCTAAGAGCCCTGAAGAATAACCAATGGCGTCCATAACCCTGCCCAGGCCAAGCCGGAAGGGTAACCCTGCTAACGACGTCGATCTCAAAACACCTTAAACAAAAGGTGCCGACAAAGGGCAAAGGAAAAAGAGGAGCGTCAAGATCGAGGCCAAGACATGGCGAGTCTAGATTCCGGTCCTCGCCTACATAGGTATGGTGGATCAAGCGCAGCGGCAAAGATGCACTAAAAAACCTATAGAGACTCGATACAACTGGCGACTATCAGAGAGGGGTAAGAAAGACCTATTCGGAACCAGACTGATACTAACACCAAACAATCCCTTCCTGGTATTCCCCCTCGAGACCAAACGAGGAGGTCAACCGAGGAACTCGCACCGTTGACAGTTTTATTGATTCGGTTATCGTTGCAGCAATTACTAGTCAGGTTTAGATAATCATCCTGATTAAGTAAGCAGTGGGCACTTTTAGTTAACCATTCCGTTATAGTTGCAACACTTACTAGTCAGATACAATTAGCATGAGATAACCCCAAAACCCAGCAGTTGTTGGTACTTTTACTTAGCCATTCCGTTATAGTTGAAGCTGATTACTAGTCATATCGGATACAAGTCAATTTATAACAATAAACTTTAGTTATAGTTGTCTATGATCAAGAACTGTGCTCCAAGTCGTCCATAACCGCGGACACGGCTTCTCGAAAAGATTTAACCCTGCAGGGGTGCACCAAAGTATCCACAAGCACTTCGACCCTTTTGCCAGATCAGTTAACATACACCCATCGGTATGTCGGCGGGGCCTAAGTCATGACGTTCCCAGACCCAAAGCAAGCACGGGGGGCCACCCCACTAAGTCTACCCGCAACGAAGTCGGCCGGTCTCCGAGACGGACTTAGGGTTTGGGTAGACGGCTGTGAACGACAGCAAATCCCAAAACTGGGACTGTCGACACCGCGAAAACGTGTCCCGATCCTAAACAGTACAGTGTGCTCCTCGCACAATCATAAATAAAGCAGTAAAGCATGGCATAAGTACAGGATAGTAAATAAAACCTCAAACTAGTTTGTGGCCCCAAGAAATAAGACTGAATCAAGCTCTGGCTCAGGGGGGTCCCATAATCCTCCCGGATGTGGATAGCGCGATAAATCAAGGAACAGGTATCAAGTACTCGGGGTCCTACGGGACACAAGTGGGCGGTCGGAAACCAAATATTATCTATCACCCACCGATGCCTCTGCTTACTTACTTCAATTTTAGTTGTTAAACAGCAATTAAAGTGAACGATAATTAAAGCCATGATCATCTCCAACATCAAACATGCGGCAATTCTCCAACAACTGTGTCACTTGACAACACGCAACAGCACTTGAGCCAGCGACTACGACGCGCAGGGCCAACTATCTACCAATCAAAAGGTAATAGGATGTGTCCAAGGCAATATAAGGCTGCAAGGGATATCACGGATACGGAAAACTAGAGCATCGCAACACAGATAGCAATAGATAAACAGGAGGGAATAAATACTATAAAAGTAAGATAGTTAGAAAGAGGGAGATGCTCGCCAGAAAACATTGTTGAAGGTTCAACCGAAGATCGGGTCGATACTCGCATCAACTCAACGGCCTTATCCGCGAAGAAGCAAAACACTAGAATAAACACTGGATGCACTATTTAATACAACGGCAGAAGATCGGCATGATGCATGTATGATGTATGGAATGGCAGAGATGCGATGCAATTAGGTCATATTAAGCGGAACCGGGGTCCCGACATTTAATTAAACGGTTCAAGTTATTTAACTACCCCGCAAATTAAATGTTGTAATAACAGGGCGAGATAAGTTACCGGTTCGCTACACAAATTTAAATGAGGCCAATATAAGGCTAGATTTGCCCGCGTATGGGCCCCATATTTTATTATGAGGTGAATCGGCATAAGGCCCCCAAACCACAGACAAGTATGCATGCATGAACATTTAATATGCGACAAGTTGTATATATTATAAAATAGGGTTTCGGGAAGGGGTTCACACATTAGGGGGGTCTCTACGAACTTGGGGTTCCGGGGTTCAGGGTCGGTCTCAGGGTTCGGGGTTCGACGGGATCGTTCTCGGACTCCGGGATTTAGGGTCTTTGGAGAACTCGGTGTGTCCGTGTCAGGGTTCTTGTCGGGGTCCTCGGCTTCGGGCGCCGGGCGTCAGTAGATCTTGGCGTCCTTGTCGGAGTTCCCGGGTGACGATGTCGGTCTTGGGTTTGGCGCCGGTGGATCTTGGCGATCCCAATGAAGGCCTTTGGTGCTCTGCGTCGATCCCGAGTACCGTGGTTTTCGGATCCGGAAGATGAGATCTGATGATCTGGGGTCTGCGAGTCCGCGCGACCAGTGATCTTCATGGACGAGCTTGGTTAGACGTCGGCACATGGTACATGGCTTCTCGGAAGATCTTGGCGTTACAGACTTGGTCCTCGTTTGGACGCTTCAACGAGTGATCGAGTGGCGAACTTGAACGGCTTCGGTGGTTGTGCACTTGTTTGTGCCATGGCCACATGGAGGCGAAGAGCCCCCAGACTCGGACCGCACAAACACCACAGATGGAGCGCCTAGACCTGCAGGTGGGACATGCCGATGCACTGCAAAGGGGGTATCTCCCTGTCGGTCGCATGGTCGAACACCATCCGGGCGTGCAGGACGGAGGTGGCTTCCAACAAGGCGCAGCCAAGGACAGAGGCAAGGTGGAGGAGGCGCAGTTCGGCAAAGCAGGGGCATGGGCGAAGGCGTAGGGGCGACGAGGAGACGTCGAGCCGACGCGCCGCCATGCGTTTCGAACGGCGGTCGCGACGCTGTCGGAACAACGGTGGCTGGGAGGCTGGCGGACGGGAGCGGCGGGGTCGGGGCAGGGTAGCGGTGGCCGGAGAGGCCGGCGGCGCGGGGCGCCTGGCGGGGATCCAGCGACGGCCCGAAGGAGATGGATTCGCCGGTGGCGGCTCAGGGAGACGAGGTGGAGGCGCGGCGGAAGGAGGCGGTGGCGTCGGGCGGCGGGAGGAGGCGGTGGCGTCGTGGGGTCCGGCGAGCGGCGGCGGCCGGGAAGGGGCGACGGGTGGCCGGCGGCGGGGGAGGTGAGCCGGCGAGAGGCGGTCATGGCCGGAGGCAGCGGGAGGAGGAGGCGAGGCCGCCCGGCGAGGTGGAGGGCCGTGGGGCGAGGCGGCCGGAGGAGCTCGAGGGAAGCGAGGTGAGAGGCGGGGAACTGGCGCGCTGGTGAGGAAGGAGGCGGTGGTGGGGCGGGGACCGAGGAGGGCGAGGTGGCGGCGGCGCCGCCGGGGAGGGAGGCGCTGGGGTCGGGACGGGCGGAGGAGGCCTGGAGGCGCTGGGAGGATGGAAGGCTGGAGGTAGGGGAAGGAGGGAGACGCGCGCGCTGCGTGGGGGAAGAGGAGAGAAGGGGTGGGGACGGGGGGAAGTGGGGTCGGGGCCACGGGGCAGGGTCGGGTTGGGGAGGCGGGACCGGGGCAGGGGCGGGCCAGGCTGGCAGCGGGTGGGTGTGCTGAGTGTGTGTGTGTGTTGTGTGGGTACGTGTTGTGTGCTGAGAGAGAGAGGGAAGGGAGAGAGGGCTGTGGCCAAGTGGCGGTGTCTGGTTGGGTGGGGGTTGGGGACAGGGCGACGTGGCGGCGTGGGACTGGTCCGGGTGAGGTGGCCGGAGGGTGTGGGTAGATAGGTTGGTAGAAAAGGGTTTGGGGTGGACCGTTTAAATTCCTGGGGGTGGTCGTTCGGGTCGAATCGGCCCGTTCGACTGCCCCCACTAAAAATAATTAAATGTTTTATTTATTTAAAACAGGGCCTTTGCAACCCGATAACCGACAAAACAAATAATCCGAAGTCCCGGGTTTGAATTTGAAAACAAGACGGGGCGTTTTAGAAAACAAAAACAGGCTTTGCGAAAATAGTTTTTAGGCAAACAATGCATGATGATGACGATGCAATGCACAAATTCAACGCGATTTTCTAGTAGTGGTTTTGCGGGATGCCACAATTCGACACCACTAACAATGGATCTCGCCCTCGAGATCCGCCTCATGGTACCGGAAGGAAGGTCGGTGATCTGCATCTTCTCGCTTCGTGTAGATCCTCGCGACACCGCTAACAAGGGTTCATCCTCCATCTTGAAATCGGCGACACCACCAACAAAGGGTCGTTGTTCCTGATCGTCGAGAGACACTCCGGAGAAACAAGGACGAAGGTAGAGGTATCAAACGATAAGGCCACCTCTAACTTCCATTAGAAGAGGAAGAGTTACATTGATCCACCAGTTCGATGTACAGAGCAAACAGTAAGAGTCGGGTAGGGTGATCAGTCCATCCCGTACCCAAACTATCAACTCTATACATGAATAGGAAAATCAGGCAACTCAACCCTCGAAATTTTAGAATGAAGATCTTCATAAGCGGTATCCGGAACAAAGGAATGATGCCAGCTCTGCATTGGATCTGATGCAGATGAGGTCATCACATCGGGAAACACCGGAAGATACAACAGAAATCGTATGAAAGACACAATGATTAGGTTTCGCGATGGTTCCATTGGCATGAACAACACATGCTCAAGGTATACTCCAACTTCACCAATGCTCGTCCCTCTCATATGTTTTTCAACGACACGGCTATCCAGCAAGGAACACATGTAGATAAAGATCTCAAGAACAAAAGATTGGATGAAGGGTACAACAGACAGGTTGCAGATTGATGATCGTAGCACCTCCGTTACAAAAGGGATAAAACGAAACCCTGAAGGTACGACGGAAACCCAACCACGAGAAATCCTGGACTCGAAGAGAGAGAAGAGAGCGGATTCAAAACACGTAGAGGTAAGAGAGGAATAGCAAAGGGGTAAGGAGTAAAATCAGACCTAATCAGAACTATCCAACCGATTTTGCAAAAATAGTTTTGACACTCTACTTTGGCCGTTAGCTAGGTTATCCTACAGGCTGGACTTGTGGGGTATCGCAACTGCTGAGCTCTGATACCACTCTGTAACACCCTCAGAATCGGCCCTATGCAAGTTTTAGCGAAACCCGCCAAACCCGCATAGAAACGATTCAAAGGTGCCCACCAGGCACTTTCGTGCGGGTGGAAAACGAAGTAATAACATTACACAACAGTCCGCGATGGGACCCACAGAACAGGTATATACCACACGACAATACAGATATACAGTACAAAGATCCAAATCACCTTGAAAACGACAGAGCGTCCAGCTACGGACAAGATGCAAATGGGGCTAAGAGCCCTGAAGAATAACCAATGGCGTCCATAACCCTGCCCAGGCCAAGCCGGAAGGGTAACCCTGCTAACGACGCCGATCTCAAAACCTGCTTAAACAAAAGGGGTGCCGACAAAGGGCAAAGGAAAAAGAGGAGCGTCAGTACTGAGGCCAGTACACGGCGAGTCTAGAATTCGGCGGTCCTCGCCTACATAGGTATGGTGGACTGAAGCGGCAAAGATGCACTAAAAACCTATAGAGACTCGATACAATGGCGACTATCGAGAGAGGGTAAGAAAGACCTATTCGAACTGCATCGATACTAACACCAAACAATCCCTTCCTGGTATTCCCCCTCGAGACCAAACGAGGAGGTCAACCGAGGAACTCGCACCGTTGACAGTTTTATTGATTCGGTTTTCGTTGCAGAAATTACTAGTCAGGTTTAGATAATCATCCTGATTAAGTAAGCAGTGGGCACTTTTAGTTAACCATTCCGTTATAGTTGCAACACTTACTAGTCAGATACAATTAGCATGAGATAACCCCAAAACCCAGCAGTTGTTGGTACTTTTACTTAGCCATTCCGTTATAGTTGAAGCTGATTACTAGTCATATCGGATACAAGTCAATTTATAACAATAAACTTTAGTTATAGTTGTCTATGATCAAGAACTGTGCTCCAAGTCGTCCATAACCGCGGACACGGCTTCTCGAAAAGATTTAACCCTGCAGGGGTGCACCAAAGTATCCACAAGCACTTCGACCCTTTTTGCCAGATCAGTTAACATACACCCATCGGTATGTCGGCGGGGCCTAAGTCATGACGCGTTCTGCACCCAAAGCAAGCACGGGGGGCCACCCCACTAAGTCTACCCGCAACGAAGTCGGCCGGTCTCCGAGACGGACTTAGGGTTTGGGTAGACGGCTGTGAATGACAGCAAATCCCAAAATTGGGACTGTCGACACCGCGAAAACGTGTCCCGATCCTAAACAGTACAGTGTGCTCCTCGCACAATCATAAATAAAGCAGTAAAGCATGGCATAAGTACAGGATAGTAAATAAAACCTCAAACTAGTTTGTGGCCCCAAGAAATAAGACTGAATCAAGCTCTGGCTCAGGGGGGTCCCATAATCCTCCCGGATCTGGATAGCGCGATAAATCAAGGAACAGGTATCAAGTACTCGGGGTCCTACGGGACACAAGTGGGCGGTCGGAAACCAAATATTATCTATCACCCACCGATGCCTCTGCTTACTTACTTCAATTTTAGTTGTTAAACAACAATTAAAGTGAACGATAATTAAAGCCATGATCATCTCCAACATCAAACAGGCGGCAATTCTCCAACAACTGTGGCACTTGACAACACGCAACAGCACTTGAGCCAGCGACTACGACGCGCAGGGCCAACTATCTACCAATCAACAGGTAATAGGATGTGTCCAAGGCAATATAAGGCTGCAAGGGATATCACGGATACGGAAAACTAGAGCATCGCAACACATATAACAATAGATCAACAGGAGGGAATAAATACTATAAAAGTAAGATAGGTAGAAAGAGGGAGATGCTCGCCTGAAAACATTGTCGAAGGTTCAACCGAAGATCGGGTCGATACTCGCATCAACTCAACGGCCTTATCCGCGAAGAAGCAAAACACTAGAATAAACACCGGATGCACTATTTAATACAACGGCAGAAGATCGGCATGATGCATGTATGATGTATGGAATGGCAGAGATGCGATGCAATTAGGTCATATTAAGCGGAACCGGGGTCCCGACATTTAATTAAACGGTTCAAGTTATTTAACTACCCCGCAAATTAAATGTTGTAATAACAGGGCGAGATAAGTTACCGGTTCGCTACACAAATTTAAATGAGGCCAATATAAGGCTAGATTTGCCCGCGTATGGGCCCCATATTTAATTATGAGGTGAATCGGCATAAGGCCCCCAAACCACAGACAAGTATGCATGCATGAACATTTAATATGCGACAAGTTGTATATATTATAAAATAGGGTTTCGGGAAGGGGTTCACACATTAGGGGGGTCTCGACGAACTTGGGGTTCCGGGGTTCGGGGTCGGTCTCAGGGTTCGGGGTTCGACGGGATCGTTCTCGGACTCCGGGATTTAGGGTCTTCGGATCGGGGAAGTAGATCTTGTCGCACGAGCGTCAATGCTTCCGGGAAGGAGAACTTGTCGTCCAGGGTCTCGGTGTCCGGGGTGAAGTGCTCGACGCCCTTTGGTTCCATGTCGACGGCCTTGGTTTCCATGATGGAGAACTCGGTGTGTCCGTGTCGGGGTTCTTGTCGGGGTCCTCGGCTTCGGGCGCCGGGCGTCAGTAGATCTTGGCGTCCTTGTCGGAGTTCCCGGGTGACGATGTCGGTCTTGGGTTTGGCGCCGGTGGATCTTGGCGATCCCATGAAGGCGGCCTTGGTGCTTCAGTCCTGCGTCGATCTCCGGGTACCGTGGTTTTCGGATCCGTGAAGTAGATCTTGATGTACCGAGGGTTGCGAGTCCTTGACGAAAACAGTCTCGCGAACGAGCTTGGTTAGACGTCGGCACATGGTACATGGCTTCTCGGAAGATCTTGGCGTTACAGACTTGGTCCTCGTTTGGACGCTTCAACGAGTGATCGAGTGGCGAACTTGAACGGTGGTTGTGCACTTGTTTGTGCCATGGCCACATGGAGGCGAAGAGCCCCAGACTCGGACCGCACAAACACCACAGATGGAGCGCCTAGACCGCAGTGGGACATGCCGATGCACCGCAAAGGGGTATCTCCTGCCGGTCGCATGGTCGAACACCATCCGGCGCGTGCAGGAGGTGGCTTCCAACAAGGCGCAGCCAAGGAGGCAAGGTGGAGGCGCGATCGCAAAGCAGGGCATGGCGGCGAGGGGCGAGGAGACGCCGAGCCGACGCGGCCGCAAGTTTCGAACGGCGAGGTCGCGACGTTCTTGAACAACGGAGGCTGGGAGGTCAAGGCCGACATGGGAGCGGCGGTGGCGGTGGCCGGAGGCAGCGCTAGCGCTGGCGAGGCTCCAGCGGCCGAGGAGATGGATTCGCCGGTGGCCTCAGGAGACGAGGTGGCGCGCGGAAGGAGGCGGTGGCGTCGGCGGCGGTGGCGTCGTGGGGTCCGGGCGAGGCGGGCGGCGGCGGCAAGGTGGCGCTCAGGCGGCGGGAGGTGAGCCGGCGAGGAGGCCGGGAGGAGGCGGGAGGAGGCGGGAGCGCGCCCGGGCGAGTGGAGTGGCGGCGAGGCCGGAGAGGAGCTCGAGAGGCGAGGTGAGAGGCGGGGAGCCGGCGCTCGGGAGGAAGGCGGTGGTCGGGCGGGACCGGGAGGAGGCGAGAAGTGGCGGGCGCCGAGCGGGAGGCGCTTGGGTCGGGACGTGAGGGAGGCTCGGAGGCGTCGCTGGGAGGAGGGAAGGCTGCGGCGCGGCTGGAGGTAGGGGAAGGAGGGAGATGCGCGCTCTGCGTGGGGGAAGAGGAGAGAAGGGGTGGGGTCGGGGCCACGGGGCAGGGTCGGGTTGGGGAGGCGGGACCGGGGCAGGGGCGGGCCAGGCTGGCAGCGGGTGGGTGTGCTGAGTGTGTGTGTGTTGTGTGGGTACGTGTTGTGTGCTGAGAGAGAGAGGGAAGGGAGAGAGGGTTGTGGCCAAGTGGCGGTGTCTGGTTGGGTGGGGGTTGGGGACAGGGCGACGTGGCGGCATGGGACTGGTCCGGGTGAGGTGGCCGGAGGGTGTGGGTAGATAGGTTGGTAGAAAAGGGTTTGGGGTGGACCGTTTAAATTCCTGGGGGTGGTCGTTCGGGTCGAATCGGCCCGTTCGACTGCCCCCACTAAAAAATAATTAAATGTTTTATTTATTTAAAACAGGGCCTTTGCAACCCGATAACCGACAAAACAAATAATCCGGAGTCCCGGGTTTGAATTTGAAAACAAGACGGGGCATTTTAGAAAACAAAAACAGGCTTTGCAAAAATAGTTTTTAGGCAAACAATGCATGATGATGACGATGCAATGCACAAATTCAACGCGATTTTCTAGTAGTGGTTTTGCGGGATGCCACAGCCACCCAGGCCACCGCCTCGGTCTCCCCCTTCGCCTATAAGAATCCCCCGATGCAGAAACCCTAAGCACTCGATCAAATATCCATGAAACCGTATGTAGCCACCGCCACCATAGTCCCTAGATCGGGGGGATCTGAAGTTCTTCCCGGCACACTGCCGGAGGGGAGATCATCCCGGAGGCCTTCTCTCCGGTATGATGCGTGAGTAGTTCCACCTTGGACTATGGGTCCATGTAGTAGCTAGATGGTTGTATCTCCTCCTTTGTGCTTTCATGTATAGATCTTGTGAACTCCGTTCATGATCAAGATCTAATCTATTTGTAATCATGCATGTTGTGTTTGCGGGGATCCGATGGATATTGAGATTATTATGTTGGTTTGATTAATGGTTTTGTCTTTATGATTCTATCATGTCTGTGTTGTTTGTGATCTTGCATGCTCTCCGTTGATAGTATCTATCTTGGCCAAGTAGTTGCTAGTGACTCCAAGAGGGGGTATTTATGATCGATAGTGGGTTAATGCCTCTAGTTTCCAAGGGAAGTGACAGAAATCTCTAGGGAGAAAACAACGGTCTCTTGTTCATGGAACATGTGGATTGTTTACCTTACACACTTTTCTTAAAGAAGTTGTCTGTTGCTTGCAACTTAATACTGGAGGGGGGTCAGATGATAACCTGAAGGTGGACTTCTAGTCATAGATGCAGTTGGATGGAGGTCTATGTATCTTGTTGTATTGCCCAATCGAATCTCATAGGATCTTTCTAACTAGTAATTGCATTGTCATGCCTTGCTCAGTTCCTATCAATTGCCCCGCTGTAATTTGTTTACCCTTCATGCCATGTTGTTTATCTAAGGAGAGCACCTCTAGTGAACTATGTACGCCGGTCCAATCTTTACCATTTATACATCTTCCACTTTTACTTGTTTACTTGCTGCAAACCATTACCTTCTACACCATACGTTTAATCCTTTGTTACAGCAAACCGGTGAGCTTGACAACCTCACTGTTTGTTGGGGCAAAGTCTTGAGTTTGTGTTGTGCAGGTCTCCGCGTTGCTTGCAACACCTGTGTGACGTTTCCTTCCTACTTCTGGTTCGATAACCTCGGTCTCAACTAAGGAAAAACTTGATGCTTGCTGCTTCATACCTTGCTCTTGGGGTTCCCAACAGGCTGTGCGTAGACAGCCGTCAAGATTTTCTGGCGCTGTTGCCGGGGAGGCTAAGGACGTCTTCACAAGGGAGTCCTTCACTTACTTTCTCTTTGCTTTGTTTCTTTTTCTTGGTTTTGTTTGCCTCTTTTTAAAAAACACAAAAAAAATTAGTTCCTTCTCTAGCTACTGCTGTTGTTTTTGGCTTGCCCACCTTTGCCAAAATGAACTCTGCTGAGAACACCAAGTTGTGTGACTTCACTAGAACCAACAACAATGATTTCCTAAGCACTCCTATTGCTCCACCTGCTCCTGATTCTACCTTTTACGAAATTAATCCTGCTTTGTTGAATCTTGTGATGAGAGAGCATTTTTCTGGTGCTGGTTCTGATGATCCTGCTGTCCATCTTAATAGATTTGTTGAACTTTGTGAGATGCAAAAGTATAAGGATGTATATATTATTAAGCTCAAGCTTTTTCCTTTCTCCTTGAGGGGAAAAGCTAAAGAATGGTTGCTTTCTTTGCAGAAAAATAGTATTGATTCTTGGACTAAGTGCAAAGATGCTTTTATTGGAAAGTATTATCCTCCTGCTAAGATTATATCCATGAGAAGTGATATTATGAAATTTAAACAACTTGATAGTGAACATGTTGCTCCAACTTGGGAAAGAATTAAATCTTTGGTTAAAAATTGCCCTACTCATGGACTCACTGCTTGGATGATTATCCAGACTTTTTATGCAGGTTTGAAATTCTCCTCAATAAATCTATTGGATTCAGCTGCTGGACGTACCTTTATGGGCCTCAATTTGGGTGCTGCAACAAGGCTCCTTGATAATATGATGGTTAACTACTCTGAATGGCATGTTGAGAGAGCTCCACATGGTAACAAGGTAAATTCTGTTGAGGAAACTTCCTCTTTGAGTGAAAAGATTGATGTTATTATGGCTATGCTTGTTAATGGGAAAGCTCCTCTAGATCCTAATAGTGTTCCCTTAGCCTCTTTGCTTGCTCAAGAAGAGCAAGTTGATGTGAACTTCATTAGAAACAATAATTTTAACAACAATGCCTATAGGAACAATTTTGGTAGCAACAATAATTATAGGCCTTATCCTCCTAATAATGGCAATTCCTATGGAAGCTATTACAGTAATGCTAGAAGTGCCCCCTCTGAACTTGAAGTCATGCTCAAGGAATTTATTAGTAAACAAACCACTTTCAATAAGATTATAGAGGAAAAGCTTTTAACTGTTGAGAAAAATATATCCTCTTTGTCTAAAGCTCAGTCTTCCTTGATTAATAAATTGGCTTCTAAATCTGAAACTATGGAAAACACCTTTGCTACTGCTCATGCCATACAAGTTACTATTGATTAAAATGTTAGGCTGCTAGCTCAACTTCATAATAAGTGGGAAAGGGAAGCTGAACTTGATAGAAACAATAGTGTGTGCACTATCACCACTAAACCACAAGTAGTCCCTATTCCTACTCCTTCTATGCCTAAGCCTATTGAGCCTACTACTAGTGATGCCAAGTTTGACTTTGATATTGATGGTTGCAATATTTCTGAAGTGATTATGTTCTTGCAAAAGCTTGCTAGAAGTCCTGATGCTAGTGATATGCATGTTGCCTTTATCAAATATATTACAGATGCTCTTGTGAAAATTAAGGAAGAGAAGCTAAAACACAAGGCTTATATTCCTAGGAAAGTAGAAGATAGTTGGGAACCCATTATTAATATGCAAGTGAATGACTTTGACCTCAAAGCTTCATGTGATCTTGGTTCTAGTGTCTCTATTATGCCTAGGAAGATTTATGAAATGCTTGATTTGCCACCTTTGGAAGATTGTTATTTGGATGTCCCACTCAATGATAATGCTAAGAAGAAACTCATGGGGAGTATTAATGATGTTCTCATCATGGTTCACAATGCTTATGTCCCTGTTTATTTCTATGTTTTGGATGTTGAATACAATGCTTCTTGTCCTATTACTTTGGGAAGACCTTTTCTTAGAACAGTTGGTGCCATCATTGATATGAAAGAAGGCGCCATTAAATATCATTTTCCATTCAAGAAAGGTATTGAACACTTCCCTAGGAGGAGAGAGAAGGTACTTTTTGCTCCTCCTTTGAAAACAAGATTTGATGTTAATGCTTCCTCATTTGAAAATACTTGATTCTTCTTGCTTCTTGTGCCTAACTTAAAGGTGTTAAAGAAAAGTACTTATTGGGAGATGAACCAAGAGTCTCCTTGAGTCTTAGAAGTTATTACTTCTGTAATGACCTCTCCTTATCCTTTTTGTTTGTTTTTTGTGCCAAGAATGACCCCTAATGAGAGGGAAGTAAGATTTGGGGAGTTGCTGTCCTGAAACAGATTTATGTCCTCCACCAAACAAATTCGTGATGAGGCTCTGTAACTCGGATTGAGCTCAAAATTTACGAATAAATCCCCCAGTATGTTAGATAACTTTAGTTTGTTCAACACTTTTTGATTTGAGCAACATAAGATGTTCGAAAAAATTGGTTTCTACCTGCTGGTCTGTTTTGACAGATTTCAGCCATTATTTGCATTTGCTTCTTATTGATTCCTTTTTGAGTTCTCTTTAGGTGAATTGATATTTTTGAAGGAGTTACTACAGTAGCTTGTGTTTTTTTAGTGAAAAGCCTTACTGTTCCAAAGTTTTGCCAGAGGTCTAATATCTTTTGAATACACTGATGTTGCTAATGAAGATTGTTTGAAGTTTTGTATGTAGGAAAAATTTCAGGTGTAAAGAGATAATGATGCAATGAGATGAAGGATGGATAAAAGCTCAAGCTTGGGGATGCCACCATGGTGTCACCCCAAGAAATATCCAAGAGGTACAAGCGTCAAATCTTGGGGATGCCCAAGGCATCCCCTTCTTCATCAATAAAAAGCTCAGGTCTGTCTAGACACTTCATTTTTATTTGTTTCATGCATAGTTGTGGTGGAGCGTCTTAGTTTTTGTTTGCTTTGATTAGGTTGTTTAGTTTGCTTGAATAAAGTAGTTTGTACCCCCGTTCTCGCTATGTTGTTTTGCAAATAAGTTGCTTGGTGTTGGAAAGGAGTAGTAAGTTCTTGCTTGAAGTGCAAAAGGAACTTGCATTGACTGTGACTTAGACTTTAGCATGACATGCTAGGTGTTGTTTTGACCTTATTCTTAGTGATTATTGTTGTAGCATGTCTTGTTCCAAACAATTGGGATTGCTTAGTGTGCCTTGAAGAAATTATGTGTTGTTTTATCATGCAAAAGCATAGTATTATGGTATTCTACTTTGATGCTTTACTTGGGTTGACTTGGCACATGCTCACACCATGTTATGACTATGACAAGTCACCATTAGCCTCTATGATCATTTAGTACTTGACTTGTAGTACCACTCTTTGCTTTGATTAGTATGCTTTGTTGCACTGCATGATTATGGCCATTATTGCTCTCTTAGTTGGTTGCTCCCAGTCTTTTGCTAGCCTCCACTTGTATGAGTAAGTTCTACTCATGCCTCCAACTTCCAAGAAACCAAGTTATTCCAAAGTGTCCACTATAAACTCCTATGCATGGTGTGTTACACCATTCCAAGTATATTCTTGTTTTCAACTATCTTCCAATTAAAAAACCATTTTGTTATGTGAAAACTTAGTGATTAAAGCCCTCACGAACTTGATGGCACACTTTATTCTTTGCCCCTAATAAACTTGAACCATTGTGACAACTTTGTTGTATATGCTTGCACTTATAAGTTGGAATTAGCAGAACTGTGCTGTCACGGGGAATGTTTTCAACACTGCACTTTTACTTTGTACTCAGTTGATATCATGTTCTTTTGTCTATGGATGTCACCGGTGTGAAATAAAGAGGGAACTTGTAAGTCCATGGAGTTTGTATCCTATGTTAGAGAAACGCCTGGGCCGCTAGCCTAAGCCATGCCTAATCAAGGTGGAAACTTGCAGCATCACCATAATGAGCTATCTATGAAACATCCTTAATAAAAAGCTATGCATATGGTAAATAAAAAGATTGTTGAGATGCTCATTGTCTGCTTGCCTTGTCATTTTGGTTATAGAAAAGCTCCTGTACCATGTGCAAGGGGTACCCGTTGGAGGTTCTCAATGATATGAAAATACTTAGTGATAAGAACTTACCTGGACCCAAAGTTGAGTATGCATGAGGTGTGGCCCTCGTATTCAAGGGACATGAGATTGCCAACTTATACTTCGTCAAGCATATACTCCAGCTTTGCCACTTTAACCTTAACCACTTCAAGATACTTATGATAGGGGCAATGAGGGCTGAAAGCTAACAAGTACCATAATTTTGGAAGCTCTTTTTGAAACTTGTAATCCCTGCTTCCTTTACAAAAAAGGCCTTTCTTCCACCACTATTGAGTCTCCACCTTCTACCTTTAGGCACCATTAAGAGAGCATAGTTGTCATTCTGTGTGCAGTGTTCCAAAGCTTATTAATTGATGCATATTGTGATATTACTTGTTCTTGTGCTACTTATTTCTATTCACCCTTGTGAACTTTGCAGGTGTCCTATGCATCTATTTGCTACTCTATGAGGGACAATCTGAATGTCACTATGCTATGTTTTCTGCATGTGAAACAAACAAATGTTTTTCAATGCATGTTATTCATGATCTTTGTTTGTAGCTTGTCATGTTGTAGGCATAATTACTATGTCCTATTGTTAGAACTCCATCTTTCATGCACAATTTTAGAGTTCTTTGATCCCAGCTTTCAATGCATGCAAATGGTTGGATCTTTATTGTGAGGGTGCATGTCACCTCAAAAATTATTCTGTTTATCACTTACCTACTCGAGGACGAGCAGGAGTTAAGCTTGGGGATGTTGATACGCTGGAAACGTATCTATAATTTTTGATGCTCCATGCTTGTTTTGTATCTACTTTTCTTTGCTTGTCTACACTTTGAGGTGCTTTTTACATGTTTCCTGGTACTAACCTATTAACAAGTTGCAATAGTGCCAGATGCATGTTTTCTGCTATTTTTGGTTTCAGAAAAGTTAGTAAAGAAATATTCTCGGAATTGGACGAGACAAACATCAAAGTCAATTACTTTCCGTGGGGAACAAGAAGTCCAGAGGGGAGCCGGAGGGGCCAGCCAGGGGGGAAGACCCACCCCAGGCGCGGGTGGGCCCAGCCCCGCGCCTGGCTAGGGTTTGGCCACCTAGGCTGCCGCCTCGGTCTCCCCCTTCACCCGGTTACCCACTTCCCGGTCGTTCACCCATCCTAGAATTGCTCTAGGCCAAGCACGCTTAACCTTAGAGTTCTTTTCGAATGAGCTTCCGGAAAAGAAGTTGCAACTTGTTGGTATGGGTTTCCTATCAATCCTATTGATCCATGCGCCAGGGTCTCACATACACCCACCCTTAGAAGATCGACGTCCTCGTCGATCAACCACAAGTCAGGAGCGTCCCCTCTTGGCACACGTCTGTGCGTCCAGTGCCGGCACATGTGCCATGCCGTGTCCACTTCGGGCCACACGCACCATGCGCCACATGTCCGCCACTGACCCGCACACGCCCGTTTAACCGCGAGGGTCGGCTCTGATACCAATTTGTAACACCCCCGGTCACTCCGGACCGACGGCTGTCACTTCTGGCAGCTTAATTGGATCTCTAGACTAACCCCACAGACCAACACTAGTCTTTTCTGCGCACTTTGTCCTCATTCGTGTGCACCCGGTTACCCACTTCCTGGTCAGTCACCCATCCTAGAATTGCTCTAGGCCAAGCACACTTAACCTTAGAGTTCTTTTCAAATGAGCTTCCGGAAAAGAAGTTGCAACTTGTTGGTATGTGTTTCCTATCAATCCTATTGAGCCATGCGCCAGGGTCTCACAATGAAGAAGGGGATGCCTTGGGCATCCCCAAGCTTTGACGCTTGTACCTCTTGGATATTTCTCGGGGTGACACTGGGGTGGCATCCCCAAGCTTGAGATTTTGTCCATTCTTCATCTTATTACATCATTCTCT
The DNA here is from genome assembly GCA_030063025.1 of Avena longiglumis. Classification (NCBI taxonomy): domain Eukaryota; kingdom Viridiplantae; phylum Streptophyta; class Magnoliopsida; order Poales; family Poaceae; genus Avena; species Avena longiglumis. Next base: position 111,143,584 of record CP125979.1, read on the forward strand.
CTCTACACCTGAATTTTTTCCTTCATACAAAACTTCACACAATCTTCATTAGCAACATTAGTGTATTCAAAAGATAATAGACCTTTAGGCAAAGCTTTGGAACAACAAGACTTTTCACTAAAAACACAAGCTACTGTAGTAACTCCTTCAAAAATCTCAATTCCCCAAAATAGAACTCAAAAAGGAATCAATAACAAGCAAATGCAAATAATGGCAGAAATCTGTCAAAACAGACCAACAGGTAGAAACCGATTTTTTCGAACATCTTCTGTTGCTCAAATCAAAAAGTGTTGAACTAACGAAAGTTACCTAACATACTGGGGGATTTATTTGTAAATTTTCAACTCAATCCGAGTTACATATACTCCTCACAAATTTTTTGGTGGAGGACAGAAATCTGTTTCGGGACAACAACTCACCAAATCTTACTTCCCTCTCATTAGAGGTCATTCATGGCATAAAAAGCAAACAAAAAGGATAAGGAGAGGTCATTACTGAAGTAATAACTTCCAAGACTCAAGGAAACTCTTGGGTTATCTCCCAACAAGTATTTTTCTTTAACGCATTTAAGTTAGGCACAAGAAGCAGGAAGAATCAAGTATTTTCAAATGAGGAAGCATTAACATCAAACCTTTCTTTCAAAGGAGGAGCAAAAATCAACTTCTCTCTCCTCATAGGGAAGTGTTCAATACCTTTCTTGAATGGAAAATGATATTTAATGGTGCCTTCTTTCATATCAATGATGGCACCAATAGTTCTAAGAAAAGGTCTTCCCAAGGTAATAGGACAAGAAGCATTGTATTCAACATCCAAAACATAGAAATCGACAGGTACATAAGCATTGTAAACCATAATGTGAACATCATTAATACTCCCCATGAGTTTCTTCTTAGCATTATCATTGAGTGGGACATCCAAATAACAATATTCCAGAGGTGGCAAATCAAGCATTTCATAAATCTTCCTATGCATAATAGAGACACTAGAACCAAGATCACATGAAGCTTTGAGATCAAAGTCATTCACTTGCATATTAATAACGGGTTCCCAACTATCTTCTACTTTCCTAGGAATAGAAGCTTTGTGTTTTAGCTTCTCTTCCTTATTTTTCACAAGAGCATCTGTAATATGTTTAGTGAAAGCAACATGCATATCACTAGCATTAGGACTTCTAGCAAGCTTTTGCAAGAAAAGAATCACTTCAGAAATATTGCAACCATCTATATCAAATTCAAACTTAGCATCACTAATAGTAGACTCAATAGGCTTAGGCATAGTAGGAGGAGGAACAGGGACTTCTTGTGGTTTAGTGGTATCCATTCTAGTGATGGTGCACACACTATTGTTTCTATCAAGTTCAGCTTCCCTTTCCCACTTAGCATGAAGTTGAGCTAACAGTCTAACATTTTCATCAATAGTAACTTGTATGGCATGAGCAGTAGCAAAGGTATTTTCCATAGTTTCAGGTTTAGCAGCCATTTTATTAATCAAAGAGGACCGTGCTTAAGACAAAAAGGAAATATTCTTCTCAGCACTCAATTTTTTTGAATGTAAAAGAGGAATTTCTCTATTCAGATTCTCAAGCTGATGACTAATATTTTTCAAGATAATAGATTGTTCCTCCATAGTTTTAGTGAAAATCTTATTTTGCTCATATTGCATTTTCATAAAATTCTTGGTGGATCTCTCTACTTCTAGAATCCTTTTTTCACTAGGCATTCCAGATCTACCATGATAAACACTTCCACTAGGAGGATAAGGCCTATAATTACCATAAGTATTGTTGCCAAAATTGTTTTTTCTAATGAAGTTCACATCAACTTGCTCTTCTTGAGCAACCAAAGAGGCTAAGGGAACACTATTAGGATCTAGAGGAGCTTTCCCATTAACAAGCATAGCCATAATAACATCAATCTTATCACTCAAAGAGGAGGTTTCTTCAATAGAATTTACCTTCTTACCATGTGGAGCTCTCTCAGTGTGCCATTCAGAGTAATTAACTATCATATTGTCAAGGAGCTTTGTAATTAACCATCATATTGTCAAGGAGGTTTGTTGCAGCACCCAAAGTGAGGCCCATGAAGGTACCTCCAAAAGCTGAATCCAACAGGTTTCTTGAGGAGAAGTTCAAACTTGCGTAAAAATTCTGGATAATCATCCAAGCAGTGAGTCCATGAGTGGGACAATTCTTAACCAAAGACTTCATTCTTTCCCAGCTTGAGAAACATGTTCATTATCAAGTTGTTTAAATTTCATAATTTCACTTCTCATAGATATAATCTTAGCAGGAGGATAGTACTTTCCAATAAAAGCATCTTTGCACTTAGTCCAAGAATCAATACTATTTTTAGGCAAGGATAGCAACCATTCTTTAGCTTTCCCTCTCAACGAGAAAGGAAACAGCTTGAGCTTAATAATATCTCCATCTACATCCTTATACTTTTGCATCTCACAAAGTTCAACAAAGTTATTGAGATGGGCAGCAGCATCATCAGAACTAACACTAGAAAATTGCTCTCTCATCACAAGATTCAACAAAGCAGGCTTAATTTCATAAAAGGTAGCATCAGGAGCAGGTGGAGCAATAGGAGTTCTTAGGAAATCATTGTTGTTGGTGCTAGTGAAGTCACACAACTTGGTGTTCTCGGCGGAGTTCATTTTGGCAAAGGTGGGCAAGCCAAAAACAACAACAAAAACTAGAGCAAGAACTAATTTTTGTGTTTTTTTGAATAAAGGAAGCAAACCAAACTAGACTATTTTTTTGGAGTTTTAGAAAAGAGGCAAACAAAACCAAGCAAAAGAAACTAAGCAAACTAAAAACAAAGTAAAGAGAAAGGAAGTGAAGGACTCCCCTTGTTAAGACGTCCTTAGCCTCCCCAGCAACGGCGCCAGAAAAGCTTGATGGCTGACGTGGAGCCTACTGGGAACCCCAAGAGCAGGGTGTGAAGCAGTACAACAGCAAGTTTTCCCTCGATAAGAAACTGAGGTTATCGAACCAGTAGTAGGAAGGAAATGCCACACAGGTGTTCCAAGCAACACGGAAACCTGCACAACACAGACTCAAGACATTGCCCCAACGAATTAGTGAGGTTGTCAAGCTCACCAGTTTGCTATAAAAAAGGATTAAACATATGGTGTGGAAGGTAAAGGTTTGCAGCAAGTAAACAAGTAATAGTGGAAGATGTATCAATGGTAAAGATTGGATCGGGGTCCATAGTTCACTAGAGGTACTCTCCTTAGATAAACAACATGGCATGAAGGGTAAACAAATTACAACAGGGCAATTGATAGGAACTGAGCAAGGCATAACAATGCAATACCAGAAAAAAATATCCTATGAGATTCGATTGGGCAATACAACAATATACATAGACCGCCATCCAACTGGATCTATGACTAGAAGTCCACCTTCAGGTTATCATCCAAACCCCCTCCGGTATTAAGTTGCAAGCAACAGACAACTGCTTTAAGAAAAGTGTGTAAGGTAAACAATCCACTTGTTCTATGAACAAGAGACCGTTGTTTTCTCCCTAGTAGCAACAACACATCTACAACTGAAGATATTTCTATCACTTCCCTTGGAAACTAGAGGCATGAACCCACTATCGAGCATAAATACCCCCTCTTGGAGTCACTAGCAACTACTTGGCCAAGATAGCTACTAACAACGGAGAGCATGCAAGATCACAAACAACACATACATGATAATATCAAATAGACAAAACCATTAATCAATCTGACATAGTAATCTCAATATCCATCGGATCCCCGCAAACACAACATGCATGATTACAAATAGATTAGATCTTGATCATGAATGGAGCTCACAAGATCTATACATGAAAGCACAAGGAGGATATACAACCATCTAGCTACTACATGGACCCATAGTCCAAGGTGGAACTACTCACGCTTCATACCGGAGAGAAGGCCTCCGAGATGATTTCCCCTTCGGCAGAGTGCCGGGAAGAACTTCAGATCCCCCCGATCTAGGGATGATGGTGGCGGCGGCTACAGAAGGTTTCATGGAGTTTTTATCGGGTTCCTAGGGTTTCTGCATCGGGGGCTTCTTATATGCGAAGATGCGAGGCTGGGAGGCTGCCAGGGCCCCCACACCCTACCCAGGCATGAGGTGGGCCCACCCGCTCCTAGGGGGGTCTGTCCGTCCTGGTTCGCTTCTCTCGTCTTCTGGCTTTGTGTCGCCCACGGTAAAATATTGACTTCGGCTTTTGTCCCGTCCAATTCCGATAATATTGATTTTCTGCCTTTCTGGAACCAAAAACATAAGAAAACAGACAACTGGCATTGTGGCAACTTGTTAATAGGTTAGTTCCAGAAAAGATATAAAAACACCTCAAGTGTTAGACAAAGCAAAGCAAAGTAGATACTAAAAGCATGGAGCATTAAAAAATTACAGATACGTTTCCGACGTATCAATGTGCTTTATATATAGTCATGCGTGCTCGCAATGTGATCTTGCACAACATCTTTTGTCCTGCCAGCCCGTTGCAGCGGGGCCTCAAGGGAACTACTGGCAATTAAGGCAATCCTTTTAATAGAGCACCGGAGCAAAGCATTAACACTCCGTGAACGCATGTGATCCTCACATTACAGCTATCCCCTCCGGTTGTCCCAATTTCTGTCACTTCGGGGCCTTTGGATCCGGACAATGATATGCGTACACAACTTGCAGATAAGATCACAAACAATACTATAATAATGAATCAATAATAAGTTCAGATCTGAGATCATGGCACTCATGCCCTAGTGACAAGCATTAAGCACAACAAGTTGCAACAAAGTCAAGTAACACTAATAGAGATACTAGGCACCATGCCCTAACAATCTTATTCGATTACATGATAGAACTCATCCAATCCCTACCATCCCCATAGCCTACAGCGGGGGATTACTCACTCATGGATGAGGGAAACATGGATGGTTGATGGAGAGGCATTGTTGTTGATGATGGCGATGATCCTCTCCAAATTCCCCATCCCGGGCAGGGTGCCAAAACGGAGTTTCTGGTGGTGGCGGCGCAACGGAACTCTTCCTAGAAAAACGTCGAACCCCCTTGAGTTTTTAGGTCATAAGGCAAATTATAGGCGAAAAGGGAGGCCGAGGGGGTGCCTGGGGCGGCCACTTCCCCTCCAGGCACGGCTAGGCCTGGCCTGCGCGGCTGGGGTGTGTGGGCCCCCCAGGGCCCTACTCCGCCTCGTATTCTGGCTCCGTGAGTCTTCTGGTGAAATAGGATTTTTAGCATATTTTCTGGGATTTTTCCTAATAGTTGATTTTCTGCACAAAAACTAGACACCAAGGTAATTCTGCTGAAAACAGCGCCAGTCCGTGTTAGTTTTATCCAAATGACACAAGTTTAGAGGAGAAACAATAGCAAAAGTGTTCGGCAAAGTAGATACGTTTTGGACGTAACAAGATGCTACGAAGAATGCAATTGCGAAGCTATGGGGGATGTATGATGATACCAGTAGTGCAAGAATCGACGAGAGGGTTGAGAATGTGAAGTTGGTGAAGCAACTGTCTGATGAGAAGAACAAGCTTGACAAAAATTACTCAAGTCTGCTAGTTAATGTGAAGAAATTTATTGAAGAAACAAATAATAAGGCGTTGGAGGAGAACTTGTCTAGGATAAATGATAACAATGTGAGATCTGAGGAAACTGAAGAGTTGAGGAATGAGGTTGAGATGTTGAAGGCCATGCAGAAATCTCAGGCTGAGGTAATCAAAGAGAAGAAGAAGCAATGGGATAAGGACTGGAAGATCTTCAAGGAGGAAAATAAGAAAGTAGAGTACACGCTCTATGAGATGTTCAAAGACAATGACGCTAACACGACCAAGCTAAAGAAGATCAAGAAAATTTGTGATGGTTGGATCTTTTGTTGCACCTTCTTGTACTGCTAATGGTGAACTGGTGGTGATGGCAGGATGACACTCACTTTTGATATGGTGGTATATTAACATCATGGTTTTATGTTAAACTATGATTCCCTTTTGGCAACGATCATGCTTGTCATGACTATTAAGGGTGTTCATTTGTTCATATTAAACTGTGATCCCCTTTTGCTTGTGTTGTTCATGCTTGTGGTGCTCATGTTTGTGGGGATACTGGTTGTGGGGGTCATGCTTTGTGGGGATCATGCTTGTGGGATCATGCTTGTGGAAATCATGCTTGTGAGGATCATGATTGTCTAAGTGTAATGTGTTCTTCTCCATGTACATGGTCTTCCTCTCAATCCGGTCATGGTAACCTCATCATAAGGAAGTGCAAGGTGACCACAACCAGTGTTGTATGTGAACCAAACAAGGAGAAAAATACATGACATGGGTCAAAAGCGCAATGTGCAAGCAACCAAACAACATGGTCCTAGTTGCCCAAACGGTGCACCAAATAATATGCAGGCTACCAAACAACTTACACAATCTGGCTTTTGGGTTGTATGAGTGTGGCACTGCTGACCGTGGACATATCCTAGTGAACCCCAAAATGAATGCATGCTATCAAACGCGCCCTGAGATAACTAGCACATGTCTACTGGATCCCACAAAATAGTACTACACACAAATGAAAAGCAGCCATGAATGCGGAAAAACGGCTATGTTGCTGGATGCGAATATAGGCTACCGAGAAGAAATGCATGAATGCGGAGGTATAGCGAGTATTGGTTCAGTAGAATTTTTTTACTCATATTCAAATCTAATTTGGTTAGAGTTTAGAAAAGAAATAAAAACTAAGTAAATTCAAGCAAGAGTTTTCTTTTAGGGTCCCTCTGGGGCCTTGAATATTCTATCTTTACTATTCCATATGGAATACAATCAGCTAAATAAGATTTTTTTTTCCATACAATCCCCCAGGAAGAGGGATCGGGTTCCATTATCATCATACAACGGAACAACAACCACACATATCGACGTAGTACTGACCCGCCTAGGGGGTCACAAAGGAAAAGCAAGAGGTTCAACTTACACACTGAACAAACTAAACAGAAATAAAGAAGGAGGCTGGAGACGCAAGAACACCGCCCTCAGGCTAGTGGGGAACCGTCCATAACAAAACACAGCAAAAGGGAACTAAAAAACTAGATGCCAACCCCATCTTCTCGCAGCCCAGTTCCTTTTTTTTCAAGTTCGCCTTCTTTTCTCCCTCCCCCTTTCCAGCTCCGGAGCTTCATGAGCACGATCTCCAGGAATTGCAGGCAGCCCCAGAAAAGGAACAGGGGCCACATCCATAGCTGCCGCATCGGCCAACACATTCTGTTGAAGAGTATCCGCTCCAGCTTGCAGCACCGCCCGGTCATTCTCCCCATGCAACCCTGCCCAATAACGAATGAACACACAAGCATATATGACCAAATAAATAGGCGAGTTAATGAGTTTTTTTTCAAAACAAGCTCTATTCCTGAGCTTCCAAATAGCCCAGCAAATTGCCGCTACCACCGTAATCTGCACATTCCTACTAACCCCCACATACTGGGATGCCCACCAAAAATACTGGGAAATAAGATAGTGAAAGTAAGAAGAAATAGTGAAATATTTTATTTGTTTTAAACGAAAATGGCTATGGTATGTATCGTATTCATAATTTACGCCCTCTAATAATATCGTGGTTCTTATACTACTAAGAATTTGTTAGGAAATTCCTTGGACCGATTGATCCATGGCTTTAGCATAAGTGTCACATCCCAAGATTTTCCAAATCTTGTAATGTGAAAAATAATTGAATAAAATAAAACTTTGTTGATTTTCAGGGTGAGAAGAAACTTTTTGAATCCAATTTGAAACCTTCAAAACCAATTTGGATCAAATAAATCCTAAAGGGATTTAAAAAGATAAACATTTAATAAAGGAAAATAAAAAATATTTAAATTACTGTTTTTGGATCTTTTAATAAAGATCTGGTTTCCAAAAGAAAAGATAGATTTATAAATAAGGTTTATTTTATAAGGCAAATTAAAACTTGGCCAAGCCTTAGAAATAAAATATTTCTATTTGATAAAAATAGTAAAGGTTTGTTTAAAATAAATTAATAAGGATTTAATATCCAATTTTATTTAAGTAAAAGCTTTTCCCATTTTAAAATAAACACTAAAACTTATTTATTTATTTCAAATAAGTTTTCCAAGTATTTTGTATTTTCAAATAAAACCTACTGTTTTGGTTTTGAAAATATTTAGTCTCAAATGGAGCTTTTTTTATTAAAATAAAACCCATTTGATTTATTAACTATTGTCCATTTTATTTAATTATAAATGGACTCTAAAATAAAAATATTTTTTTTTGGAAATTGGTTATGTTGCTAAACAGAACCAAATTCAATTGTATTGTTTGGTGAATGTTTGAATTGTTGTTTGAATTTCCAAAACAGAAAATAGAATTTAAAAAGGAAAAGATTTCAGAACAAAAAAAACATGCAAAGGACTCAACCCAACCAGCATCCCAGCAAGGCCCAACTCGCAGCCACCTTTCTTTCCCTCAGCGAAACGTTGTTCACTCGATCACGCACCCATACAGACGATGACAAGTGGACCCCGTTCCCTCACTCCCTTTCTCACTGACCAGCCGACCCCACCCTCTCATGTTCATCGTCCACACCCGCGACTAGTTCTTCCCCACTCCTGTCGTTGATTCCTCCGGTTTAATTCGTCTTAACGCGGCCACCATTACTCGCTTTGATCACGCAAGATTAAACGCTCATGCCTCCTCTCCATTTCCCCTCTGTCACCCCACGTTAGCACGCCCCCAAGCCGCCCTAATTCCTCTCCGAACCTCACTACCACCGATGAACTCTTCCCTTGATTCCGGCCGTGTCCTGCCACCCCTCGCCTCCTTGACCACACTCGCATACTCCCCAAGCCCTGGCGCACCTTTTCGCATCGCCAGCTCACCACTGTGAGCTCGACAAATCACCCGAGCCGCCGCCGTCTCCAATCGCTGCGACGTTTCCCAGGTAAAGCAGACCTCCCCTCTTTTCCCCGTGGACACGATAATGATCTCCATGCTCTTACGAACCTAACGGTGCCTCCCTTTTGTCCTAGGGTGTCCCCTATCCTCACCCTCGACGACCTCCAGAGCCGACCGAGGCCCAGCTCATCTCCCATGAGCAATTATGATGACCCACGTGCAGCCTTCGACGGAGTCGACCACGTTGAGCATCAGCATTCCACGGCGATTCTGGTGAGCACCTCCCCTACTCCTCTCGCTTCCTGTTCTCGTCGTTACGCCGTAGCCAGAGCACCGCCGCCGCGCGCCACCGTCGTCGCGCCGCCAGTTCTTGGCAAGGCATTAGGAGCCGTCCGATCTAGATCCGAGGCACACGATAGATTGACTTATCAAAGGGGTACGAGTGATCCTGTGCCACACGATCTGACTAGATCCAACGCACCAGAGTAGTCGATCCGAACGAAAAGTTTTTGATCAATAGAATTGCACCACGTGGCCTGTAGTTGATTTAAAAGATAGATTTGATCTATTGGATTTCCAATTTTATAAATTGCACAACTTTTGATCCACACGTCCAAAAATTGCGAACTTTATATCGCTGGAATCTGTGGAACAAGCCCTAGTCAACCATGCCATTTGTTTAGAAAATAGTATCTATTAGATTGTTTGTTTTTGCAGAAACATTTGTATGCTTGTTTAGTTTAGAAAAATTGTTCAAAAATGTTTTTGAGGTAGAAATCTTGGCAAATTAGTTTGTGGTGAACTTACTGACCCTAGGAACCAACCCATGGTTTTGAAAATGGATTCGGTGAAGTTTAGGATTGATTAATTGGTTTAGCCCATTTCTAGCCAAATAAAAATAATGGTTTTGTTATGAAAATGTTGTTAGAGTAAAAAACTTTGGGAAAATGATTTAAATCAAACCTACTGACCCTAAACACCAAGTTTTGAGAAACAACAACTTATTTGGTGAACTACCTAAAGTTGTTGCTTTGATAAAAATAAGTTCCACCACATAAAATAATGAATGAATTTAAAAATGGTTTATGGATAAAACCTTTTTGCAAATGACTTTGCCACCTTGGAAAATGACCACTTTGAACCTTGTAAAGTTTAGAAGCCTAGTGGAGACCATCTTTGCAAATAGAACCATCTTTTGCATGCTTGCATGCATGACTTAGATCCCATTGTTTTATGTCTGTGAATTGTTTGATTGATTATTGGTTTGGAATGCTAGTTGATATTGTGTTTGCTTGATTGATTATAGTGAAGATTAGAAAAGTGTAAGACTAGCAAGATCAAGGAGTGAACCACCATTCCCTACCAAAAAGGCAAGTGACACTATCATCTAAAGTCCTACTATTTTCATTATACTTAGTGGATTTTGAAACATGCATGAAAAGAATTTCTATACTAATGCTATGCTAAATCCTAATAGGATACCCTATACATTCCTTAGTGAAAACAATGTAGTTGATACATGCTTAGCCAAGCTATATTTTGAAAAGAGTTACATGTTGAGATTTTATGAAGTTGAGAAAAGGACTTGTGTTTTTATATAATAAAACAAGGACTCAATGAACCACCTGGGTGGCCAAGGATACTTTGAATTTTGGAGAAGGTGGCAACAAAAGGAACCATGTCTATGGCAATATCTTTGTGTTGTGCTCCAAAGGAAACCACCCAGGAAACTTAGAGATTGAACATGTTTCTCCAATTGTGGCTTTCGTGTGCAACCACATGCTATTTATGGCTCTGGCTTAGTCAACTACATTGGGAAGACCCATGCATTGTCTTTAGCTTACTGGACATGAGGACCTGGAATCCTACATGGGTACTGAAGACAAGCTAGCAATGGTGTATAGGAGGACCCTCTGGAAAGACTTCGTCACATTCTCAATCTGCTGGTACTCCATCTTGGTGAGCACCAATCCAGTGGCCACTGGTGGCGACAAGATGAGATTGTGACATGTGGGTAAAGTGTACTACTTCTGCAGAAGATAATAAAATCTAAGTACTTAGCCGTGTCCCCGGTTATGGACAATACTGAGCAACTAAAGTTTGAAGCTCGACATTCCAATTTCTAAAAGAAAACTTTCTAAGTGACAACAAAAGACTTGATGCACTTTGGGGTACCAAGGAGCTCAAGAGATTTTGATGAAAACTTGATGTACTTGGGGTTACCAAGGAGCTCAAGAGGTTTTGATGAGAACTTGATGCACTTGGGGTTACCAAGGAGCTCAAGAGATGTTTTGACAAGGACTTGAATACTTGGGGATACCAAGGAGTTCAAGGGATTTTGAAAAAGGAGATTTGACAAAGGACCAAAACCATTTTGAAAAGATAGGATAAATCTTGCTTCTGCAAATGAGCCTTAAACCCTACTTAGCCAAAAATGCATGTATTGATAGGATCCACTTATATTCAACTTAGTAGTGGAACTTGCCAATACAATTCAAATGTATTGACCCTTGTGGCTGTAACTTGTAATGTTGCAGGTTTGATTGATTTTAGTGAAGATTGATTGATTAGGATTACAAAGTCTACAACCAACATGTCTGCATGTGGCACTTTGAAGATGAAGGACCCCATGACTATAGTTATTCCGCTGCAATGTAATGTAATAGCCAAATGAGCTATGTATGATGTAATAAAATTATGTTAATCCTGGTTATAAAGTTATATTATGACCTTTGTTTCTTGATATTACATCTAAACTGTGGATGCTAGCTATTGATCCAGGGACTAGCATTGTAAACACAGGGGACTCTACCTTATTCAAAGGTTGGGACCCTTACAGATGGTATCAGAGCATTGTGTTGCCTGTAAGATTGTAACCCTAGGATTGTACAAAAACCCTTATAAAAATAGGAGTTGTATTTGTTCCAAAACTTATTTACAAACACACTTGTAAACTCTTTCCTCAACCATTTTGGTTTCAACTCTACATCTCTTCTATTTTCAACTTGATGGAAAAACCTACCCATGGCCAAAGACTACACCATGTGCAAAGGACTTCTTCAACTTCTTCAACTCTAATGACTTCAACATCTTCAACTCTAATGACTTCAACATCTTCAACTCTAATGACTTCAACATCTTCAGCATATTCACCAAGGACTTCCAACTTGGATACCACTAAGGACAAGTGAGACAAGGAAACCTTGATCAAAATATGGAGACTGAGGAAATGCAAAATTTGAAGGAGTTCACTTCACTTAAAGTTTTGTGACCAAGGGTTTTTCTCAAGGAAACCACGATCTCATGCAAAAAGAATCAACCAAGAAGGATGGAAAGATCACAAGTGAACCATATAGATGGACCACCACATTTTAGTTAAGTCAAACACCCCAACTTATGTGGTGTAACAAAAATATTTTGTTGTCTAAGTATGTGCTTGAACTTTGTTGTTTGAGTGAAAAGTTGATTGGGATTGAAGGCAACTTGTTTGTGTGAATTGTGATGTGTGTGATTAGAATTGATTCCTTAGAAATATCTTGCCTATTCTAATCTCCATTCAACCCAAACAGATGACTACTCCAAGACACCCCAGCATCAAGGTTGATGACACCAACACCAACCAAGAGGACAGCATGAAAGAGCTCATAGCAACCCAACATCAGCTGAATCAAGTGACAGCTCAATTCATATCCAACACTAGTGGAGAAGATCCAACCCTGCAAGGATTTTTGGGAACTCAAGGCCAACTGATGCTTAAGGTGACTGATCAAATGGTCAAAATGGAAGAAAACTATCCCAAAAGAGTTAGTGACAACAAGGATGACAGAAATGTTATTCTAGATGGAGCCCCAGCTTGCATTATTTGTGGAGACAAGGATCATACTTCCAAGGAGAATGGAGATCAATGCCCCAACTGTGAAGAGAAACATCCTGTTGGACAATGTCCCACCTCTCAAGCTACTTGCTACCTATGTGAAGTAAACAACCATGTCCCTATCCAATGCCCCATCTATTCCATTGTGGAACAAAGGAAACAAGGTGGAGTGCAACAAATGATTGCAAACCATCAAGAAGGATCCAAGTCTACCAAGAAGGTTGATGACAAAGGAAAAGGTCCACTTATACCTCCAAACAAAACAACCCAATTCAAGGGATCAAATAAGAGGAATGTGAATTTTCTAAAGAGCAATAAAAGGTCCAAGAAACATGTAGACATTCCTACCTACCAGATAACATATGAACAACATGAACTAGATGCACTCCTAGCTTTGGAGAAACCCAAAAAGCAAAAGAAGGACAAAAGCCATGTGCAATGTCATAAATGTAAGGAAATGGGACACTATTCCATGAATGCCCAGAGAACCGTAAGAATAAGGAGATTAGCCAAGTGGTGTGCAACAACTCAGAAGAGCTAGGCCATTATGTGGCAACTTGTCCACAAGAGACACGAAAGAACTCAAAGACATCAACTGTTTCAATTGTAAGAACCTGTGACATTATGCCAAGAATCGCCGTAAAAGATGAAGAACAAATTGAACAAGCCTATGGAGAAACTCAACCTTGGCCCATGAGTCAAGTGTGGAAACAAAGGACACAATGCATGTTTGCCTGAGAAGTTTCCCAGGATCCCAAGAAGGCCAATATGTAATTTTGTTTGAAATTTTAAGGGTGGTAGTACCCTAGTTGTTTTGAGCCTACTTGTAACCCTAGTTTTCCAAATCTCGGACGAGATTTATTTTAAGTGGTAGTCACATCCCAAGATTTTCCAAATCTTGTCATGTTAAAAATAATTGAATAAAATAAAACTTTGTTGATTTTCGGTGAGAAGAAACTTTTGAATCCAATTTGAAACCTTCAAAACCAATTTGGATCAAATAAATCCGAAAGGGATTTAAAAAGATAAACATTTAATAAAGGAAAATAAAAAATATTTAAATTACTATTTTTGGATCTTTTAATAAAGATTTGGTTTCCAAAAGAAAAGATAGATTTATAAATAAGGTTTATTTTATAAGCCAAATTAAAACTTGGCCAAGCCTTAGAAATAAAATATTTCTATTTGATAAAAATAGTAAAGGTTTGTTTAAAATAAATTAATAAGGATTTAATATCCAATTTTATTTAAGTAAAAGCTTTTCCCATTTTAAAATAAACACTAAAACTTATTTATTTATTTCAAATAAGTTTTCCAAGTATTTTGTATTTTCAAATAAAACCTACTGTTTTGGTTTTGAAAATATTTAGTCTCAAATGGAGCTTTTTTTTATTAAAATAAAACCCATTTGATTTATTAACTAATGTCCATTTTATTTAATTATAAATGGACTCTAAAATAAAAATATTTTTTTATTATTTTTTTATTTTTTGGAAATTGGTTATGTTGCTAAACAGAACCAAATTCAATTGTATTGTTTGGTGAATGTTTGAATTGTTGTTTGAATTTCCAAAACAGAAAATAGAATTGAAAAAGGAAAAGATTTCAGAACAAAAAAAACATGCAAAGGACTCAACCCAACCAGCAGCCCAGCAAGGCCCAACTCGCAGCCACCTTTCTTTCCCTCAGCGAAACGTTGTTCACTCGATCACGCACCCATACAGACGATGACAAGTGGACCCCGTTCCCTCACTCCCTTTCTCACTGACCAGCCGACCCCACCCTCTCCTGTTCATCGTCCACACCCGCGACTAGTTCTTTCCCACTCCTGCTTTTGATTCCTCCGGTTTAATTCGTCTTAAGGCGGCCACCATTACTCGCTTTGATCACGCAAGCTTAAACGCTCATGCCTCCTCTCCATTTCCCCTCTGTCACCCCACGTTAGCACGCCCCCAGGCCGCCCTGATTCCTCTTCGAACCTCACTGCCACCGACGAACTCTTCCCTCGATTCCGGCCGTGTCCTGCCACCCCTCGCCTCCTTGACCACACTCGCATACTCCCCAAGCCTGCGCACTTTTCAGATCGCCACCACCAGCGCGAGCTCTGCAAGCTCGACAGCGTCACCCCGAGCCAGCTCCGCCGTCTGTCTCCAACTGCGGCGATGTTTCCCAGGTAAACCAGACCTCCCCTCTTTTCCCCGTGTACACGATAATGATCGCCATGCTCTTACGAACCTAATGGTGCCTCCCTTTTGTCCTAGGGTGTCCCCTAACCTCACCCTCGACGACCTCCAGAGCCGCCCGAGGCCCAGCTCATCTCCCATGAGCAATTATGATGCCCACGTCGCCTTCGGCGCAGAGACGACCACGTTGAGCATCGGCATTCCACGCGATTCCGTGAGCACCTCCCTACTCCCTTCGCTTCGTTTCTCGCCGTTACGCCATAGCGAACCGCCGGCCACCGCTGCCGCCGCCAGTTCTTGGCAAGGCATTAGGAGCCATCCGATCCAGATCCGAGGCACACGATAGATTGACTTATCAAAGGGGTACGAGTGATCCTGTGCCACACGATCTGACTTGATCCAACGCACCAGAGTATTCGATCCGAACGAAATGTTTTTGACCAATAGAATTGCACCACGTGGCCTGTAGTTGATTTAAAAGACAGATTTGATCTATTGGATTTCCAATTTTATAAATTGCACAACTTTTGATCCACATGTCCAAAAATTGCGAACTTTATATCGATGGAATCTGTGGAACAAGGCCTAGTCAACCATGCCATTTGTTTAGAAAATAGTATCTGTTAGATTGTTTGTTTTTGCAGAAACATTTGTATGCTTGTTTAGTTTAGAAAAATTGTTCAAAAATGTTTTTGAGGTAGAAATCTTGGCAAATTAGTTTGTGGTGAACTTACTGACCCTAGGAACCAACCCATGGTTTTGAAAATGGATTTGGTGAAGTTTAGGATGGATTAATTGGTTTAGCCCATTTCTAGCCAAATAAAAATAATGGTTTTGTTATGAAAATGTTGTTAGAGTAAAAAACTTTGGGAAAATGATTTAAATCAAACCTACTGACCCTAAACACCAAGTTTTGAGAAACAACAACTTATTTGGTGAACTACCTAAAGTTGTTGCTTTTATAAAAATAAGTTCCACCACATAAAATAATGAAAGAATTTAAAAATGGTTTATGGACAAAACCTTTTTGCAAATGACTTTGCCACCTTGGAAAATGACCACTTTGAACCTTGTAAAGTTTAGAAGCCTAGTGGAGACCATCTTTGCAAATAGAACCATCTTTTGCATGCTTGCATGCATGACTTAGATCCCATTGTTTTATGTGTGTGAATTGTTTGATTGATTATTGGTTTGGAATGCTAGTTGATATTGTGTTTGCTTGATTGATTGTAGTGAAGATTAGAAAAGTGTAAGACTAGCAAGATCAAGGAGTGAACCACCATTCCCTACCAAAAAGGCAAGTGACACTATCATCTAAAGTCCTACTATTTTCATTATACTTAGTGGATTTTGAAACATGCATGAAAAGAATTTCTATACTAATGCTATGCTAAATCCTAATAGGATACCCTATACATTCCTTAGTGAAAACAATGTAGTTGATACATGCTTAGCCAAGCTATATTTTGAAAAGAGTTACATGTTGAGATTTTATGAAGTTGAGAAAAGGACTTGTGTTTTTATATAATAAAACAAGGACTCAATGAACCACCTGGGTGGCCAAGGATACTTTGAGTTTTGGAGAAGGTGGCAACAAAAGGAACCATGTCTATGGCAATCTCTTTGTGTTGTGCTCCAAAGGAAACCACCCAGGAAACTTAGAGATTGAACATGTTTCTCCAATTGTGGCTTTCGTGTGCAACCACGTGCTATTTATGGCTCTGGCTTAGTCAACTACATTGGGAAGACCCATGCATTGTCTTCAGCTTACTGGACATGAGGACCTGGAATCCTACATGGGTACTGAAGACAAGATAGCAATGGTGTATGGGAGGACCCTCTGGAAAGACTTCGTCACATTCTCAATCTGCCGGTACTCCATCTTGGTGAGCACCAATCCAGTGGCCACTGGTGGCGACAAGATGAGATTGTGACATGTGGGTAAAGTGTACTACTTCTGCAGAAGATAATAAAATCTAAGTACTTAGTCGTGTCCCCGGTTATGGACAATACTGAGCAACTAAAGTTTGAAGCTCGACATTCCAATTTCTAAAAGAAAACTTTCTAAGTGACAACAAAAGACTTGATGCACTTGGGGGTACCAAGGAGCTCAAGAGATTTTGATGAAAACTTGATGCACTTGGGGTTACCAAGGAGCTC
Source organism: Avena longiglumis (assembly GCA_030063025.1). NCBI lineage: Eukaryota > Viridiplantae > Streptophyta > Magnoliopsida > Poales > Poaceae > Avena > Avena longiglumis. The sequence goes on from CP125979.1 coordinate 111,160,717, forward strand.
AAGAGGTTTTGATGAAAACTTGATGCACTTGGGGTTACCAAGGAGCTCAAGAGATGTTTTGACAAGGACTTGAATACTTGGGGATACCAAGGAGTTCAAGGGATTTTGAAAAAGGAGATTTGACAAAGGACCAAAACCATTTTGAAAAGATAGGATAAATCTTGCTTCTGCAAATGAGCCTTAAACCCTACTTAGCCAAAAATGCATGTATTGATAGGATCCACTTATATTCAACTTAGTAGTGGAACTTGCCAATACAATTCAAATGTATTGACCCTTGTGGCTGTAACTTGTAATGTTGCAGGTTTGATTGAGTTTAGTGAAGATTGATTGATTAGGATTACAAAGTCTACAACCAACATGTCTGCCTGTGGCACTTTGAAGATGAAGGACCCCATGACTATAGTTATTCCGCTGCAATGTAATGTAATAGCCAAATGAGCTATGTATGATGTAATAAAATTATGTTAATCCTGGTTATAAAGTTATATTATGACCTTTGTTTCTTGATATTACATATAAACTGTGGATGCTAGCAATTGATCCAGGGACTAGCATTGTAAACACAGGGGACTCTACCTTATTCAAAGGTTGGGACCCTTACAGATGGTATCAGAGCATTGTGTTGCCTGTAAGATTGTAACCCTAGGATTGTACAAAAACCCTTATAAAAATAGGAGTTGTATTTGTTCCAAAACTTATTTACAAACACACTTGTAAACTCTTTCCTCAACCATTTTGGTTTCAACTCTACATCTCTTCTATTTTCAACTTGATGGAAAAACCTACCCATGGCCAAAGACTACACCATGTGCAAAGGACTTCTTTAACTTCTTCAACTCTAATGACTTCAACATCTTCAACTCTAATGACTTCAACATCTTCAACTCTAATGACTTCAACATCTTCAGCATATTCACCAAGGACTTCCAACTTGGATACCACTAAGGACAAGTGAGACAAGGAAACCTTGCTCAAAATATGGAGACTGAGGAAATGCAAAATTTGAAGGAGTTCACTTCACTTAAAGTTTTGTGACCAAGAGTTTTTCTCAAGGAAACCACGATCTCATGCAAAAAGAATCAACCAAGAAGGATGGAAAGATCACAAGTGAACCATATAGATGGACCACCACATTTTAGTTAAGTCAAACACCCCAACTTATGTGGTGTAACAAAAATATTTTGTTGTCTAAGTATGTGCTTGAACTTTGTTGTTTGAGTGAAAAGTTGATTGGGATTGAAGGCACCTTGTTTGTGTGAATTGTGATGTGTGTGATTAGAATTGATTCCTTAGAAATATCTTGCCTATTCTAATCTCCATTCAACCCAAACAGATGACTACTCCAAGAGACTCCAGCATCAAGGTTGATGACACCAACACCAACCAAGAGGACAGCATGAAAGAGCTCATAGCAACCCAACACCAGCTGAATCAAGTGATAGCTCAGTTCATATCCAACACTAGTGGAGAAGATCCAACCCTGCAAGGATTTTTGGGAACTCAAGGCCAACTGATGCTTAAGGTGACTGATCAAATGGTCAAAATGGAAGAAAACTATCCCAAAAGAGTTAGTGACAACAAGGATGACAGAAATGTTATTCTAGATGGAGCCCCAGCTTGCATTATTTGTGGAGATAAGGATCATACTTCCAAGGAGCATGGACATCAATGCCCCAACTGTGAAGAGAAACATCCTGTTGTACAATGTCCCACCTCTCAAGCTACTTGCTACCTATGTGAAGGAAACAACCATGTCCCTATCCAATGCCCCATCTATTCCATTGTGGAACAAAGGAAACAGGGTGGAGTGCAACAAATGATTGCAAACCATCAAGAAGGATCAAAGTCTACCAAGAAGGTTGATGACAAAGGAAAAGGTCCACTTATACCTCCAAACAAAACAACCCAATTCAAGGGATCAAATAAGAGGAATGTGAATTTTCTAAAGAGCAATAAAAGGTCCAAGAAACATGTAGACATTCCTACCTACCAGATAACATATGAACAACATGAACTAGATGCACTCCTAGCTTTGGAGAAACCCAAAAAGCAAAAGAAGGACAAAAGCCATGTGCAATGTCATAAATGTAAAGAAATGGGACACTATTCCAGTGAATGCCCAGAGAACCAGAAGAATAAGGAAATTAGCCAAGTGGTGTGCAACAACTGTAAAGAGCTAGGCCATTATGTGGCAACTTGTCCACAAGAGCCACGTAAAGAACTCAAAGACATCAACTGTTTCAATTGCAAGAACCCAGGACATTATGCCAGCAACTACCCAGAAAAGATGAAGAACAAATTGAACAAGCCTATGGAGAAACTCAACCTTGGCCCATGAGTCAAGTGTGGAAACAAAGGACACAATGCAGATGTTTGCCCAGAGAAGTTTCCCCAGGATCCCAAGAAGGCCAATATGAAATTTTGTTTGAAATTTTAAGGGTGGTAGTACCCTAGTTGTTTTGAGCCTACTTGTAACCCTAGCCTTTCCAAATCTCGGGACGAGATTTATTTTAAGTGTGGTAGCGTGTCACATCCCAAGATTTTCCAAATCTTGTAATGTGAAAAATAATTGAATAAAATAAAACTTTGTTGATTTTCAGGGTGAGAAGAAACTTTTTGAATCCAATTTGAAACCTTCAAAACAAATTTGGATCAAATAAATCCTAAAGGGATTTAAAAAGATAAACATTTAATAAAGGAAAATAAAAAATATTTAAATTACTATTTTTGGATCTTTTAATAAAGATTTGGTTTCCAAAAGAAAAGATAGATTTATAAATAAGGTTTATTTTATAAGACAAATTAAAACTTGGCCAAGCCTTAGAAATAAAATATTTCTATTTGATAAAAATAGTAAAGGTTTGTTTAAAATAAATTAATAAGGATTTAATATCCAATTTTATTTAAGTAAAAGCTTTTCCCATTTTAAAATAAACACTAAAACTTATTTATTTATTTCAAATAAGTTTTCCAAGTATTTTGTATTTTCAAATAAAACCTACTGTTTTGGTTTTGAAAATATTTAGTCTCAAATGGAGCTTTTTTTTATTAAAATAAAACCTATTTTATTTATTAACTAATGTCCATTTTATTTAATTATAAATGGACTCTAAAATAAAAATATTTTTTTATTATTCTTTTATTTTTTGGAAATTGGTTATGTTGCTAAACAGAACCAAATTCAATTGTATTGTTTGGTGAATGTTTGAATTGTTGTTTGAATTTCCAAAACAGAAAATAGAATTGAAAAAGGAAAAGATTTCAGAACAAAAAAAACATGCAAAGGACTCAACCCAACCAGCAGTTCAAAGAAGGCCCAACTCGCAGCCACCTTTCTTTCCTCAACAAACGTTGTTCACTCGATCACGCACCCATCTGATGACAAGTGGACCCCATTCCTCACTCCCTTTCTCACCGACCCGACCCCACCCTCTCATGTTCATCGTCCACACCATGACTAGTTCTTCCCCACCGCCGTTGATTCCTCCGGTTTAATTCGCCTTAACGCGCCACCATTACTCGCTTTGATCATGCAAGCTTAAACGCTCATGCCTCCTCTCCATTTCCCCTCTGTCACCCCACGTTAGCACGCCCCCAGGCCGCCCTGATTCCTCTTCGAACCTCACTGCCACCGACGAACTCTTCCCTCGATTCCGGCCGTGTCCTGCCACCCTCGCCTCCTTGACCACACTCGATACTCCCAAGCCTGGCGCACTTTCAGATCGCCTTACTTACTGCTGAGCTCGCAAGCTCGACACCAGCCAGCGCCGCCGTCTGTCTCCAACTGCGGCGACGTTTCCCAGGTAAAGCAGACCTCCCCTCTTTTCCCCGTGGACACGATAATGATCGCCATGCTCTTACGAACCTAACGGTGCCTCCCTTTTGTCCTAGGGTGTCCCCTATCCTCACCCTCGACGACCTCCAGAGCCGCCCGAGGCCCAGCTCATCTCCGGCGAGCAATTAAGGACAGCCACGTGCGCCCCTTCGACGGAGACGACCACGTTGAGCATCAGCATTCCACGGCGATTCTGGTGAGCACCTCCCCTACTCCTCTCGCTTCCTGTTCTCGCCATTACGCCGTAGCCAGAGCACCGCCGCCGCGCGCCACTGTCGTCGCGCCGCCAGTTCTTGGCAAGGCATTAGGAGCCGTCCGATCCAGATCCGAGGCACACGATAGATTGACTTATCAAAGGGGTACGAGTGATCCTGTGCCACACGATCTGACTTGATCCAACGCACCAGAGTAGTCGATCCGAACGAAACGTTTTTGACCAATAAAATTGCACCACGTGGCCTGTAGTTGATTTAAAAGACAGATTTGATCTATTGGATTTCCAATTTTATAAATTGCACAACTTTTGATCCACACGTCCAAAAATTGCGAACTTTATATCGCTGGAATCTGTGGAACAAGCCCTAGTCAACCATGCCATTTGTTTAGAAAATAGTATCTGTTAGATTGTTTGTTTTTGCAGAAACATTTGTATGCTTGTTTAGTTTATAAAAATTGTTCAAAAATGTTTTTGAGGTAGAAATCTTGGCAAATTAGTTTGTGGTGAACTTACTGACCCTAGGAACCAACCCATGGTTTTGAAAATGGATTTGGTGAAGTTTAGGATGGATTAATTGGTTTAGCCCATTTCTAGCCAAATAAATATAATGGTTTTGTTATGAAAATGTTGTTAGAGTAAAAAACGTTGGGAAAATGATTTAAATCAAACCTACTGACCCTAAACACCAAGTTTTGAGAAACAACAACTTATTTGGTGAACTACCTAAAGTTGTTGCTTTGATAAAAATAAGTTCCACCACATAAAATAATGAATGTATTTAAAAATGGTTTATGGACAAAACCTTTTTGCAAATGACTTTGCCACCTTGGAAAATGACCACTTTGAACCTTGTAAAGTTTAGAAGCCTAGTGGATACCATGTTTACAAATAGAACCATCTTTTGCATGCTTGCATGCATGACTTAGATCCCATTGTTTTATGTGTGTGAATTGTTTGATTGATTATTGGTTTGGAATGCTAGTTGATATTGTGTTTGCTTGATTGATTGTAGTGAAGATTAGAAAAGTGTAAGACTAGCAAGATCAAGGAGTGAACCACCATTCCCTACCAAAAAGGCAAGTGACACTATCATCTAAAGTCCTACTATTTTCATTATACTTAGTGGATTTTGAAACATGCATGAAAAGAATTTCTATACTAATGCTATGCTAAATCCTAATAGGATACCCTATACATTCCTTAGTGAAAACAATGTAGTTGATACATGCTTAGCCAAGATATATTTTGAAAAGAGTTACATGTTGAGATTTTATGAAGTTGAGAAAAGGACTTGTGTTTTTATATAATAAAACAAGGACTCAATGAACCACCTAGGTGGCCAAGGATACTTTGAGTTTTGGAGAAGGTGGCAACAAAAGGAACCATGTCTATGGCAATCTCTTTGTGTTGTTCTCCAAAGGAAACCACCCAGGAAACTTAGAGATTGAACATGTTTCTCCAATTGGGGCTTTCGTGTGCAACCACATGCTATTTATGGCTCTGGCTTAGTCAACTACATTGGGAAGACCCATGCATTGTCTTCAGCTTACTGGACACGAGGACCTGGAATCCTACATGGGTACTGAAGACAAGATAGCAATGGTGTATGGGAGGACCCTCTGGAAAGACTTCGTGACATTCTCAATCTGCCGGTACTCCATCTTGGTGAGCACCAATCCAGTGGCCACTGGTGGCGACAAGATGAGATTGTGACATGTGGGTAAAGGGTACTACTTCTGCAGAAGATAATAAAATCTAAGTACTTAGTCGTGTCCCCGGTTATGGACAATACTGAGCAACTAAAGTTTGAAGCTCGACATTCCAATTTCTAAAAGAAAACTTTCTAAGTGACAACAAAAGACTTGATGAACTTGGGGGTACCAAGGAGCTCAAGATATTTTGATGAAAACTTGATGCACTTGGGGTTACCAAGGATCTCAAGAGGTTTTGATGAAAACTTGATGCACTTGGGGTTACCAAGGAGCTCAAGAGATGTTTTGACAAGGACTTGAATACTTGGGGATACCAAGGAGTTCAAGGGATTTTGAAAAAGGAGATTTGACAAAGGACCAAACCCATTTTGAAAAGATAGGATAAATCTTGCTTCTGCAAATGAGCCTTAAACCCTACTTAGCCAAAAATGCATGTATTGATAGGATCCACTTATATTCAACTTAGTAGTGGAACTTGCCAATACAATTCAAATGTATTGACCCTTGTGGCTGTAACTTGTAATGTTGCAGGTTTGATTGAGTTTAGTGAAGATTGATTGATTAGGATTACAAAGTCTACAACCAACATGTCTGCCTGTGGCACTTTGAAGATGAAGGACCCCATGACTATAATTATTCCGCTGCAATGTAATGTAATAGCCAAATGAGCTATGTATGATGTAATAAAATTATGTTAATCCTGGTTATAAAGTTATATTATGACCTTTGTTTCTTGATATTACATCTAAACTATGGATGCTAGATATTGATCCAGGGACTAGCATTGTAAACACAGGGGACTCTACCTTATTCAAAGGTTGGGACCCTTACAGATGGTATCAGAGCATTGTGTTGCCTGTAAGATTGTAACCCTAGGATTGTACAAAAACCCTTATAAAAATAGGAGTTGTATTTGTTCCAAAACTTATTTACAAACACACTTGTAAACTCTTTCCTCAACCATTTTGGTTTCAACTCTACATCTCTTCTATTTTCAACTTGATGGAAAAACCTACCCATGGCCAAAGACTACACCATGTGCAAAGGACTTCTTCAACTTCTTCAACTCTAATGACTTCAACATCTTCAACTCTAATGACGTCAACATCTTCAACTCTAATGACTTCAACATCTTCAGCATATTCACCAAGGACTTCCAACTTGGATACCACTAAGGACAAGTGAGACAAGGAAACCTTGCTCAAAATATGGAGACTGAGGAAATGCAAAATTTGAAGGAGTTCACTTCACTTAAAGTTTTGTGACCAAGAGTTTTTCTCAAGGAAACCACGATCTCATGCAAAAAGAATCAACCAAGAAGGATGGAAAGATCACAAGTGAACCATATAGATGGACCACCACATTTTAGTTAAGTCAAACACCCCAACTTATGTGGTGTAACAAAAATATTTTGTTGTCTAAGTATGTGCTTGAACTTTGTTGTTTGAGTGAAAAGTTGATTGGGATTGAAGGCACCTTGTTTGTGTGAATTGTGATGTGTGTGATTAGAATTGATTCCTTAGAAATATCTTGCCTATTCTAATCTCCATTCAACCCAAACAGATGACTACTCCAAGAGACTCCAGCATCAAGGTTGATGACACCAACACCAACCAAGAGGACAGCATGAAATAGCTCATAGCAACCCAACACCAGCTGAATCAAGTGATAGCTCAATTCATATCCAACACTAGTGGAGAAGATCCAACCCTGCAAGGATTTTTGGGAACTCAAGGCCAACTGATGCTTAAGGTGACTGATCAAATGGTCAAAATGGAAGAAAACTATCCCAAAAGAGTTAGTGACAACAAGGATGACAGAAATGTTATTCTAGATGGAGCCCCAACTTGCATTATTTGTGGAGACAAGGATCATACTTCCAAGGAGCATGGAGATCAATGCCCCAACTGTGAAGAGAAACATCCTGTTGGACAATGTCCCACCTCTCAAGCTACTTGCTACCTATGTGAAGGAAACAACCATGTCCCTATCCAATGCCCCATCTATTCCATTGTGGAACAAAGGAAACAAGGTGGAGTGCAACAAATGATTGCAAACCATCAAGAAGGATCCAAGTCTACCAAGAAGGTTGATGACAAAGGAAAAGGTCCACTTATACCTCCAAACAAAACAACCCAATTCAAGGGATCAAATAAGAGGAATGTGAATTTTCTAAAGAGCAATAAAAGGTCCAAGAAACATGTAGACATTCCTACCTACCAGATAACATATGAACAACATGAACTAGATGCACTCCTAGCTTTGGAGAAACCCAAAAAGCAAAAGAAGGACAAAAGCCATGTGCAATGTCATAAATGTAAAGAAATGGGACACTATTCCAGTGAATGCCCAGAGAACCAGAAGAATAAGGAGATTAGCCAAGTGGTGTGCAACAACTGTAAAGAGCTAGGCCATTATGTGGCAACTTGTCCACAAGAGCCACGTAAAGAACTCAAAGACATCAATTGTTTCAATTGCAAGAACCCAGGACATTATGCCAGCAACTGCCCAGAAAAGATGAAGAACAAATTGAACAAGCCTATGGAGAAACTCAACCTTGGCCCATGAGTCAAGTGTGGAAACAAAGGACACAATGCAGATGTTTGCCCAGAGAAGTTTCCCCAGGATCCCAAGAAGGCCAATATGTAATTTTGTTTGAAATTTTAAGGGTGGTAGTACCCTAGTTGTTTTGAGCCTACTTGTAACCCTAGCCTTTCCAAATCTCGGGACGAGATTTATTTTAAGGGTGGTAGCGTGTCACATCCCAAGATTTTCCAAATCTTGTCATGTTAAAAATAATTGAATAAAATAAAACTTTGTTGATTTTCAGGGTGAGAAGAAACTTTTTGAATCCAATTTGAAACCTTCAAAACCAATTTGGATCAAATAAATCCTAAAGGGATTTAAAAAGATAAACATTTAATAAAGGAAAATAAAAAATATTTAAATTACTATTTTTGGATCTTTTAATAAAGATTTGGTTTCCAAAAGAAAAGATAGATTTATAAATAAGGTTTATTTTATAAGCCAAATTAAAACTTGGCCAAGCCTTAGAAATAAAATATTTCTATTTGATAAAAATAGTAAAGGTTTGTTTAAAATAAATTAATAAGGATTTAATATCCAATTTTATTTAAGTAAAAGCTTTTCCCATTTTAAAATAAACACTAAAACTTATTTATTTATTTCAAATAAGTTTTCCAAGTATTTTGTATTTTCAAATAAAACCTACTGTTTTGGTTTTGAAAATATTTAGTCTCAAATGGAGCTTTTTTTATTAAAATAAAACCCATTTGATTTATTAACTAATGTCCATTTTATTTAATTATAAATGGACTCTAAAATAAAAATATTTTTTTATTATTTTTTTATTTTTTGGAAATTGGTTATGTTGCTAAACAGAACCAAATTCAATTGTATTGTTTGGTGAATGTTTGAATTGTTTGAATGTTTGAATTGTTGTTTGAATTTCCAAAACAGAAAATAGAATTGAAAAAGGAAAAGATTTCAGAACAAAAAAAACATGCAAAGGACTCAACCCAACCAGCAGCCCAGCAAGGCCCAACTCACAGCCACCTTTCTTTCCCTCAGCGAAACGTTGTTCACTCGATCACGCACCCATACAGACGATGACAAGTGGACCCCGTTCCCTCACTCCCTTTCTCACTGACCAGCCGACCCCACCCTCTCATGTTCATCGTCCACACCCGCGACTAGTTCTTCCCCACTCCTGCCGTTGATTCCTCCGGTTTAATTCGTCTTAACGCGGCCACCATTACTCGCTTTGATCACGCAAGCTTAAACGCTCATGCCTCCTCTCCATTTCCCCTCTGTCACCCCACGTTAGCACGCGTGCCGCCTACGATTCCTCTTGAACCCATCGCCACCGACGAACTCTTCCCTCGATTTCGGCCGTGTCCTGCCACCCCTCGCCCCTTGACCACACTCGCATACTCCCCAAGCCCTGGCGCACCTTTTCAGATCGCTACCACCGCCATGAGCTCTACAAGCTCGACAGCGTCACCCCGAGCCAGCACCGCCGTCTGTCTCCAACTGCGGCGACGTTTCCCAGGTAAACCAGACCTCCCCTCTTTTCCCCGTGGACACGATAATGATCGCCATGCTCTTACGAACCTAACGGTGCCTCCCTTTTTTCCTAGGGTGTCCCCTATCCTCACCCTCGACGACCTCCAGAGCCGCCCGAGGCCCAGCTCATCTCCGGCGAGCAATTAAGGACAGCATGTGCGCCCCTTCGACGGAGACGACCACGTTGAGCATCAGCATTCCACGGCGATTCTGGTGAGAACCTCCCCTACTCCTCTCGCTTCTTGTTCTCGTCGTTATGCCGTAGCCAGAGCACCACCGCCGCGCGCCACCGTCGTCGCGCCGCCAGTTCTTGGCAAGGCATTAGGAGCCGTCCGATCCAGATCCGAGGCACACGATAGATTGACTTATCAAAGGGGTAAGAGTGATCCTGTGCCACACGATCTGACTTGATCCAACACACCAGAGTAGTCGATCCAAACGAAAAGTTTTTGACCAATAGAATTGCACCACGTGGCCTGTAGTTGATTTAAAAGACAGATTTGATCTATTGGATTTCCAATTTATAAATTGCACAACTTTTGATCCACACGTCCAAAAATTGCGAACTTTATATCGCTGGAATTTGTGGAACAAGCCCTAGTCAACCATGCCATTTGTTTAGAAAATAGTATCTGTTAGATTGTTTGTTTTTGTAGAAACATTTGTATGCTTGTTTAGTTTAGAAAAATTGTTCAAAAATGTTTTTGAGGTAGAAATCTTGGAAAATTAGTTTGTGGTGAACTTACTGACCCTAGGAACCAACCCATGGTTTTGAAAATGGATTTGGTGAAGTTTAGGATGGATTAATTGGTTTAGCCCATTTCTAGCCAAATAAAAATAATGGTTTTGTTATGAAAATGTTGTTAGAGTAAAAAACTTTGGGAAAATGATTTAAATCAAACCTACTGACCCTAAACACCAAGTTTTGAGAAACAACAACTTATTTGGTGAACTACATAAAGTTGTTGCTTTGATAAAAATAAGTTCCACCACATAAAATAATGAATGAATTTAAAAATGGTTTATGGACAAAACCTTTTTGCAAATGACTTTGCCACCTTGGAAAATTACCACTTTGAACCTTGTAAAGTTTAGAAGCCTAGTGGAGACCATCTTTGCAAATAGAACCATCTTTTGCATGCTTGCATGCATGACTTAGATCCCATTGTTTTATGTGTGTGAATTGTTTGATTGATTATTGGTTTGGAATGCTAGTTGATATTGTGTTTGCTTGATTGATTGTAGTGAAGATTAGAAAAGTGTAAGACTAGCAAGGTCAAGGAGTGAACCACCATTCCCTACCAAAAAGGCAAGTGACACTATCATCTAAAGTCCTACTATTTTCATTATACTTAGTGGATTTTGAAACATGCATGAAAAGAATTTCTATACTAATGCTATGCTAAATCCTAATAGGATACCCTATACATTCCTTAGTGAAAACGATGTAGTTGATACATGCTTAGACAAGCTATATTTTGAAAAGAGTTACATGTTGAGATTTTATGAAGTTGAGAACAGGACTTGTGTTTTTATATAATAAAACAAGGACTCAATGAACCACCTAGGTGGCCAAGGATACTTTGAGTTTTGGAGAAGGTGGCAACAAAAGGAACCATGTCTATGGCAATCTCTTTGTGTTGTGCTCCAAAGGAAACCACCCAGGAAACTTAGAGATTGAACATGTTTCTTGTGGCGCCCCGCAAAACCACTACTAGAAAATCGCGTTATTTTTGTGCATTGCATCATCATGACCGCATGCTCATGTCATCATGCCACATTGCATTTGAGCATCGTCATGTCATCTTGCATTTGTTTGCATAAAACTATCTTCGAAAAATCTATTTTTGTCTTCCGAACGCCCCGTCTTTATTCAAACACAAAACCCGGGTCTCCGGATTATTTTGTTTCGTCTACCAATGGATTTCAAACGCCTCATTTTAAATAATAAAATATTTATTTTATTTTTAGGGGGGCAGCCATACCGGGTCGATCCGACCTAGTCGGCCACCCCAATACAAAACCGAACTATCTAAACCTTTTCCTACCCAATCCTAGTCTACCCAGCCTTTTCCCTTCCTCCACCTCACCCCGGCCACATCACCCCACCCAATAGCCATGCGACACCTCACCCAACATACACCAACCCACACCTGATCCACCGCCGGGCCCACCCGCATACGCACGCAGCCACCCAGCCGCACACCACCATCAGCCCCACCGTAGCCTGGTCCCACCCGATCGACGCGCACCCCACGCGGTCAGCACACACCCCCCACCTGCTTCCACCGCCTGGCACGCCTGCAGCGGGGCCTCACCCCTGCTTAGCCCCACACCCGACCGCGTCGCCCCTGGGCCCAACCCCGCCTCTCCTCGATCCTTCCCCACCTCCCACGTCCTCGCCTCGATCTCCGCCACCAAGCTCTGGCGCCCCCAGGCCCCACCGCCCCAGCAGCTCTCCTCCGCCACCTACCTCTCGGCCTCGCCCGCGTGCCGCAGGTCCGTCCCCGTCGCCGCTGCCTGTCCTCGGCCGCACACGCCACCGGCACGCCGCCCGCCGATCTCGGTGCTCGCCGTTGCCGCCATCGACCGCCCTACCTCGCGCCTCCCACCGCTGCCGCCCGAGCTCGTCCGGCACCTCCGCACCTGGCCACCTCCCAGCGTCGACCACGCATCCTTATCCTCGACCGCCGCCTCGGCCATGGACCGCGCCCACCTTCCTGCCCCAACCTCCATCCCGAGCCGCCACGGCCGGTCAGCGCCTCGCTCGCTGCCGCTCCATCTTCCGCGCGCCCGCCCTCTTCCTCGTCGGGTCCCAGGCGCCGCCGCCAACCGCCACCGGTCCACCTCGCCCGCGCCTCTCGGTGGCCCCCGTCTGCGCCCCGCGCGCGCCCTCCCCGTCTCCTCCATCGGCGCCCTTCCCTCCGTCTGCACCCCGCGACCCTGCGCCTCTCTGTGAAGCTCCCTAAGCCCGGCCGTCACCTACGCCGCTGCGCCCGCCGGTGTGCTACCCGTTTTCCCGAGCGCTCCTTGCAGATCTTGTCTCCGCGAACCCCGCCTCCCCGCGTGGAGCCCGTCGCTTGACCCTGAACGGCGTGACGGCGAGTGTCCCGCGCCTCTGCCTTGCAGCATGCTGTCGCCATGATCTCCTTCCTTCGAGAGCGGCCCCTTCCTGCTGTCAAGTTTGACCCGCGCGTGCTCCTGGCGGTTCTACCAGCTCGTTTCTGTTTTGGATCCCAATGGCGTGCGGCTAGGGAGGCGAATTGGTGTTTATGTTATGTTTTTGCGACCCCGAGAATGAGATGGTGATGCAACTGAGGCGGCCACGATAAGATCACTCGGCCTACTTCGACTTCGGCCATGTATGGTGAAACCCGAGAATCATCGATGCCGGAACCAAGAGCGTCATGAACCACGGAAGTCGGAACCCCAAGGTCGCCATCGACAACCGAAGCCTTGATGCTTTTCAATCTGCTTCACGGATCCGACGGCCTGAGCCCCGAAGACCGATCCCGGCGAGACCGAACCCTGTCGACCCCGAACCAAGATCGGCGAGCCCCCTATGTGTGACCCCTCCGATCCCCAAGTTCGCCGAACCCCAAAGTGTGACCCTCTTTTCCGTGACCTATATTTTATAAATAATATTACTTGTTGCATATAAAATTAGCATGCTTGCATACATATTGTCATGTGGTTTGGGGGCCTTATGCCGATTCACCTAAATTAAATATGGAGGCTATATGCGGGCTATTCTAGTCTTATATTGGTCCCATTTAAATTTGTGTAGCGAACCGGTGATACTTTTTGCCATGTTAAGACAACATTTAAAATGTGGGGTATCTAAACAACCTGAACCTAGTAAATAATTATCGGGACCCTGGTTCCGCTTAATATGGCCTAATTGCATCGCATGCCTGCCATGTCATACATCATACATGCATCATGCCCGATTTTCTACCGTAGTATTAAATAGTCCATCCGGTGTTTCTTCTAGTGCTTTGCTTCTTCACGGATTAGGCCGATGAGTTGATGCGAGTGTCGACCCGATCTTCGGAGGAACCTTCGGCAATGTTTTCAGGCGAGAAATCTCCCCCTTTCTACCTATCTTACTTTTATAGTATTTATTCCCTCCTGTTGATCTATTGCTATCTGTGTTACGGTGCTCTAGTTTTCGTACCTGTGATATCCCTTGCAGCCTTATACTGCCTTGGACACATCCTACTACCTATTGATTGGTAGATAGTTGGACTTGCGCGTCGTAGTCGCTTGCTCAAGTGCTGTTGCGTGTCGTCAAGTACCACAGTTGTTGGAGTGTTGCCGCATGTTTAATGTTGTAGGTGATCATGGCTTTAATTACTGTTTAATAACTAAAATTGAAAGTAGGTAAATGCAGAGGCACCGGTGGGTAATAGACAATATTTGGATTTTAACCGCTCACTGGTGTCCGAGGACCCGAGTTCTTGACACTGTTCCAAGATCGAGCGCTAACCACGATGGGTGTGGGCACCCCATCGATTTAGTACCGATTCCAATCTTGTCTTTGGGGCCACAAGTAGTTTGGGGCTTTATTGCTATCTGTACTTATGCCATGCTTTTGCTTTATTTACGATTGCGTGGGAGCGCTTATCTGTTAGGTAAGCGGAGTGTTTCAGCGGTATCGACAAGCCTCACACTTTCGGGTTCCCATACTGACCATTGACGCAAACCCCGAGTCCGTCTCGAGACCGCCGACTTGCTATGGGTAGCTTAGTGGGGTGGCCCCATGTACTTGCTTTGGGTCCGGAAGCGTCATGACTTAGGCCCCGACATACCGATGGGTGTATGTTAACCGATCTAGCAAAAGGGTCAAGTGCGTGTGGATACTTTGGTGCACCCTCAGGTTAAATCTTTTCGAAAAGCCGTGTCCGCGGTTATGGACGACTTGGAGCACAGTTCTCGATCATAGACAACTATAACTAAAGTTTACTGCTATAATTTGACTGGTATCCGATATGACTAGTAATCATCTCCACTACCACGGAATGGCTAAATAAAAGTACAAACAACTGCTGTGTTTTGGGATATCTCATGCTAATTGTATCTGACTAGTAAGTGTTGCAACTACAACGGAATGGTTAACTAAAAGTGCCCACTTATTATATCAGGATTGCTATCTATACCTGACTAGTAATTGCTGCAATGATAACCGAATAAGTAAAACTGCCAACTGTGTGAGTTCCTCGGTTGACTTCCTCGTTTGGTCTCGAGGGGGTTATACCAGGATGGGTATGTTTGGTGGTAGTATCAGGTTGGTTTCGAATAGGTCTTTCTTATCTCTCTCTGATAGCCGACAGTTGTATCGAGTCTCTATAGGTTGTTTGGTGCATGCTGCCGCTGTCGCTTCAGTCCACCATACCTATGTAGGCGAGGACCGCCGAATTCTAGTCTCACTGCAATCTTGGCCTCGATCGACGCTCTCTTTTCCTTTGCCCTTTCGGCACCCTTTTTTGTTTAAGCAGGTTTTGAGATCGACGTCGTTAGCGGGGTTACCCTTCCGGCTTTGGGAAGGGTTATGGACGCCATTGGTTATTCTTCGTGGCTCTTAGCTCAATTTGCATCTTGTCCGTACTTTATGACTGTATCATTTTCCAGGTGATTTGGATCTTTGTATTGTATATCTGTATTCTTGACTCTTTGAGTCGCTGTTGTATATATATGTTCTGTGGGTTCCATCGAGGACTATTGTGTAATGATATTACTTCGTTTTCCACCCGCATGAAAGTGCCTGGTGGGCACCTTTGGATCGTTTCTATGTGGGTTTGGTAGGAATCGCTGAAACTTGCATAGGGCCGATTCCGAGGGTGTTACAGAGTGGTATCAGAGCTCAGCAGTTGCGATACCCCACAAGTCCAGCCTGTATGATAACCTAGCTAACGGCCGAAGTAGAGTGTCAAAACTATTTTTGAAAAATTGGTTGGATAGTTCTGATTAGGTCTGATTTTACTCCTTACCCCTCTGCTGCTCTCCTCTTACCTCTGTGTGTTATGAATCCACTCTCTTACCTTTCTTCAAGTCCAGGATTTCTCGTGGTTGGGTTCCGTCGTACCTTCAATGTTTCGCTTCCTCCTTTGATAACGGTGTTCTACCATCCGGGGTTCATGCTGTCTGAGGAATCCGTCTACTGTGGTACCATTCTTTGTTCCTTGTTTATGCCTTCCGGTGTTTTCCGACGCGACGACATCATCTATGCCAGATCCGATGCAGAGTCTGCATCACTCCTTTGTTTCTGAACCTCGATTGTCAAGATCTTCAGTCGGATTCCGAGAATGGTTGCACGCTTTCCTACTGATTGTGCAGAGTAATAGTTTGGGTGCGTGATGGACTGGCCCCCATGCCGACTACTCACTCTATTCGCTTGTGTACATTGAAGTGGATGAGAATGCATCGATTCTCTCTTTCTATCGAAGTTAGAGGTGGATTGATTGGTTGATACCTCTACCTTCGCCTTTGTTTCCCGGAGTGTTCTCTCGTCGATCACGGATAACGACCTCTTGTTAGTGGTGTCGCGAAGATCTACACGAAGCGAGAAGATGCAGATCACCGACCTTCTTTCCGGTACCATGAGGCGGATCTCGAGGGCGAGATCCATTGTTAGTGGTGTCGAATTGTGGCGCCCCGCAAAACCACTACTAGAAAATCGCGTTGTTTTTGTGCATTGCATCATCATGACCGCATGCTCATCTCATCATGCCACATTGCATTTGAGCATCGTCATGTCATCTTGCATTTTTTTGCATAAAACTATCTTCGAAAAATCTATTTTTGTCTTCCGAACGCCCCGTCTTTATTCAAACACAAAACCCGGGTCTCCGGATTATTTTGTTTCGTCTACCAATGGATTTCAAACGCCCCGTTTTAAATAATAAAATATTTATTTTATTTTTAGGGGGCAGCCATACCGGGTCGATCCGACCTAGTCGGCCACCCCAGTACAAAACCGAACTATCTAAACCTTTTCCTACCCAATCCTAGTCTACCCAGCCTTTTCCCTTCCTCCACCTCACCCCGGCCACATCACCCCACCCAATAGCCATGCGACACCTCACCCAACATACACCAACCCACACCTGATCCACCGTCGGGCCCACCCGCATATGCACGCAGCCACCCAGCCGCACGCCACCATCAGCCCTACCGTAGCCTGGTCCCACCCGATCGACGCGCACCCCACGCAGTCAGCACACACCCCCCCACCTGCTTCCACCGCCTGGCACGCCTGCAACGGGGCCCCACCCCTGCTTAGCCCCACACCCGACCGCGTCGCCCCTGGGCCCAACCCCGCCTCTCCTCGATCCTTCCCCACCTCCCACGTCCTCGCCTCGATCTCCGCCACCAAGCTCCGGCACCCCCAGGCCCCACCGCCCTAGCGGCTCTCCTCCTCCACCCACCTCTCGGCCTCGCCCGCGTGCCGCAGAGCCGCAGGTCCGTCCCCATTGCCGCTGCCTGTACTCGGCCGCAGACGCCACCGGCATCGCCCCTGTCCGCCGCCGATCTCGGTGCTCCGGCCGTTGCCGCCGCCATCGACCGCCGCCCTACCTCGCGGCTCCGGCCTCCCCCACCGCGTCGCCCCCGAGCTCGTCCGGCACCTCCGCACCCGCGCTCACCTCCCCGCGTCGACCACGCGTCCTTATCCTCGACCGCCGCCGCCTCCGGCCATGGACCGCGTCGCCCCACCTCCCTGCCTCGTCCCCAACCTCCATCCCGAGCCGCCACCAGCGCCGGTGCAGCGCCCGCCTCGCTCGGCCGCCGGCCGCTCCATCTTCCGCGCGCCCGCCCTCTTCCTCGTCGGGTCCCAAGCGCCGCCGCCAACCGCCACCGGTCCACCTCGCCCGCGCATCTCGGTGGCCCCCGTCTGCGTCCCGCGCGTGCCCTCCCCGTCTCCTCCATCGGCGCCCTTCCCTCCCTCTGCACCCCGCGACCCTGCGCCTCTCTGTGAAGCTCCCTAAGCCCGGTCGTCACCTACGCCGCTGCGCCCGTCGGTGTGCTACCCCTTTTCCCGAGCGCTCCTTGCAGATCTTGTCTCCGCGAACCCCGCCTTCCCGCATGGAGCCCGTTGCTCGACCCTGAACAACGTGACGACGAGTGCCCCGCGCCTCTGCCTTGCAGCATGTTGTCGCCATGATCTCCTTCCTTCGAGAGCGGCCCCTTCCTGCTGTCAAGTTTGACCCGCGCGTGCGCCTGGCGGTTCTACCAGCTCGTTTCTGTTTTGGATCCCAATGGCGTGCGGCTAGGGAGGCGAATTGGTGTTTATGTTATGTTTGTGCGACCCCGAGAATGAGATGGTGATGCAACTGAGGCGGCCACGATAAGATCACTCGGCCTACTTCGACTTTGGCCATGTATGGTGAAACCCAAGAATCATCGATGCCGGAACCAAGAGCGTCATGAACCACGGAAGTCGGAACCCCAATGTCGCCATCGACAACCGAAGCCTTGATGCTTTTCGATCTGCTTCACGGATCCGACGGCCTGAGCCCCGAAGACCGATCCCGGTGAGACCGAACCCTGT
Source organism: Avena longiglumis (assembly GCA_030063025.1). Classification (NCBI taxonomy): domain Eukaryota; kingdom Viridiplantae; phylum Streptophyta; class Magnoliopsida; order Poales; family Poaceae; genus Avena; species Avena longiglumis. The sequence continues at coordinate 111,179,118 of CP125979.1, forward strand.
CGACCCCGAACCAAGATCGGTGAGCCCCCTATGTGTGACCCCTCCGAGCCCCAAGTTCGCCGAACCCCAAAGTGTGACCCTCTTTTCCGTGACCTATATTTTATAAATAATATTACTTGTTGCATATAAAATTGCCATGCTTGCATACATATTGTCATGTGGTTTGGGGGCCTTATGCCGATTCACCTAAATTAAATATGGAGGCTATATGCGGGCTATTCTAGTCTTATATTGGTCCCATTTAAATTTGTGTAGCGAACCGGTGATACTTTTTGCCATGTTAAGACAACATTTAAAATGTGGGGTATCTAAACAACATGAACCTAGTAAATAATTATCGGGACCCTGGTTCCGCTTAATATGGCCTAATTGCATCGCATGCCTGCCATGTCATACATCATACATGCATCATGCCCGATTTTCTACCGTAGTATTAAATAGTCCATCCGGTGTTTCTTCTAGTGCTTTGCTTCTTCACGGATTAGGCCGATGAGTTGATGCGAGTGTCGACCGATCTTGAGGAACCTTCGCAATGTTTTCAAAGCAGCAATCTCCCTTTCTACCTATCTTACTTTTACAGTATTTATTCCCTCCTGTTGATCTATTGCTATCTGTGTTGCGGTGCTCTAGTTTTCGTACCCGTGATATCCCTTGCAGCCTTATACTGCCTTGGACGCATCCTACTACCTGTTGATTGGTAGATAGTTGGACTTGCGCGTCGTAGTCGCTTGCTCAAGTGTTGTTGCGTGTCGTCAAGTACCACAGTTGTTGGAGTGTTGCCGCATATTTAATGTTGTAGGTGATCATGGCTTTAATTACTGTTTAATCACTAAAATTGAAAGTAGGTAAATGCAGAGGCACCGTTGGGTAATAGACAATATTTGGATTTTAACCGCTCACTGGTGTCCCGTAGGACCCCGAGTTCTTGACACCTGTTCCGAGATCGAGCGCGCTTACCACAGGTGGGGTGTGTGGGCACCCCCATCGATTTAGTACCTGATTCCAAGTACTGTACTGGGGGCCACAAGTAGTTTGGGGCTTTATTACTATCTTGTACTTATGCCATGCTTTACTGCTTTATTTACGATTACGCGTGGAGCGCCTGTACTATTTAGGTAAGCGGAGTGTTTTCGCGGTATCGACAAGCCCAATCACACTTTCGGGTTCCCAGTCGTTTACAGCCATTGACGCATACCCTGAGTCCGTCTCGGAGACCGGCCGACTTCGTTGCGGGTAGCTTAGTGGGGTGGCCCCCATGTACTTGCTTTGGGTCTGGGAAACGTCATGACTTAGGCCCCGCCGACATACCGATGGGTGTATGTTAACTGATCTGGCAAAAGGGTCGAAGTGCGTGTGGATACTTTGGTGCACCCCTGCAGGGTTAAATCTTTTCGAAAAGCCGTGTCCGCGGTTATGGACGACTTGGAGCACAGTTCTCGATCATAGACAACTATAACTAAAGTTTACTGCTATAATTTGACTGGTATCCGATATGACTAGTAATCAGCTCCACTACCACGGAATGGCTAAATAAAAGTACCAACAACTGCTGGTTTTTGGGATATCTCATGCTAATTGTATCTGACTAGTAAGTGTTGCAACTACAACGGAATGGTTAACTAAAAGTGTCCACTGCTTATTATATCAGGATTGCTATCTATACCTGACTAGTAATTGCTGCAACGATAACCGAATAAGTAAAACTGCCAACTGTGTGAGTTCCTCGGTTGACTTCCTCGTTTGGTCTCGAGGGGGTTATACCAGGATGGGTATGTTTGGTGGTAGTATCAGGTTGGTTTCGAATAGGTATTTCTTATCTCTCTCTGATAGCCGACAGTTGTATCGAGTCTCTATAGGTTGTTTGGTGCATGCTGCCGCTGCCGCTTCAGTCCACCATACCTATGTAGGCGAGGACTGCCGAATTCTAGTCTCGCCGTGTACTGGCCTCAGTACTGCCCGCTCTCTTTTTCCTTTGCCCTTTGTCGGCACCCCTTTTTTGTTTAAGCAGGTTTTGAGATCGACGTCGTTAGCAGGGTTACCCTTCCGGCTTGGCCTGGGCAGGGTTATGGACGCCATTGGTTATTCTTCAGGGCTCTTAGCTCAATTTGCATCTTGTCCGTACTCGGACGCTGTATCATTTTCCAGGTGATTTGGATCTTTGTATTGTATATCTGTATTCTTGACTCTTTGAGTCGCTGTTGTATATATATGTTCTGTGGGTTCCATCGAGGACTATTGTGTAATGATATTACTTCGTTTTCCACCCGCACGAAAGTGCCTGGTGGGCACCTTTGGATCGTTTCTATGTGGGTTTGGCAGGAATCGCTGAAACTTGCATAGGGCCGATTCCGAGGATGTTACATTTCTCCAATTGTGGCTTTCGTGTGCAACCACATGCTATTTATGGCTCTGGCTTAGTCAACTACATTGGAAAGACCCATGCATTGTCTTCAGCTTACTGGACATGAGGACCTGGAATCCTACATGGGTACTAAAGACAAGATAGCAATGGTGTATGGGAGGACCCTCTGGAAAGACTTCGTCACATTCTCAATCTGCCGGTACTCCATCTTGGTGAGCACCAATCCAAAGCCTTGGTGGCGACAAGATGAGATTGTGACATGTGGGTAAAGTGTACTACTTCTGCAGAAGATAATAAAATCTAAGTACTTAGCCGTGTCCCCGGTTATGGACAATACTGAGCAACTAAATTTTGAAGCTCGACATTCCAATTTCTAAAAGAAAACTTTCTAAGTGACAACAAAAGACTTGATGCACTTGGGGGTACCAAGGAGCTCAAGAGATTTTGATGAAAACTTGATGCACTTGGGGTTACCAAGGAGCTCAAGAGGTTTTGATGAAAACTTGATGCACTTGGGGTTACTAAGGAGCTCAAGAGATGTTTTGACAAGGACTTGAATACTTGGGGATACCAAGGAGTTCAAGGGATTTTGAAAAAGCAGATTTGACAAAGGACCAAAACCATTTTGAAAAGATAGGATAAATCTTGCTTCTGCAAATGAGCCTTAAACCCTACTTAGCCAAAAATGCATGTATTGATAGGATCCACTTATATTCAACTTAGTAGTGGAACTTGCCAATACAATTCAAATGTATTGACCCTTGTGGCTGTAACTTGTAATGTTGCAGGTATGATTGATTTTAGTGAAGATTGATTGATTAGGATTACAAAGTCTACAACCAACATGTCTGCCTGTGGCACTTTGAAGATGAAGGACCCCATGACTATAGTTATTCCGCTGCAATGTAATGTAATAGACAAATGAGCTATGTATGATGTAATAAAATTATGTTAATCCTGGTTATAAAGTTATATTATGACCTTTGTTTCTTGATATTACATCTAAACTGTGGATGATAGCTATTGTTCCAGGGACTAGCATTGTAAACACAGAGGACTCTACCTTATTCAAAGGTTGGGACCCTTACAATAAGCTAAATGTAACTTTGAAATTCTGTTTGGCAATTTTGTTTGCCATGTCAAGAAGTAACTCTATGGCCATTTTGTGCAAATTATAACTAAGTAAGGCAGGTATTTGGTCGTCAATATAGTCATCTCTAATAGAAATCTAAGTTAAGTTGAACACGATAGCATTTTTGTGAAGATTGTTTTTCTGAAATTAGCATATTGCAAGTTTGATATTTTTGCTAAGAATTCGATCACATAAAAGAATAACATGTACAAATTTTTCATTTGTTTTTGAATTTATTTTGATTGAACTGAAAATTTAGTCAATACTTGGCTAAGTGTCTTGTAGGAAATACTTGGCAATGTTTCTTATATGGCAAGTATTTATATTTTATGAGTGTAACACTTGGCAAAGTATCTGATTTGCCGATTATTTTTGTTTTTGAGTGTCATCAAAGTATATGTTTACCTTTTTTTGCATAGTGTTTTTTCGAATAACACTTGATGTGAAGGCTTTGTGTTGCCGAGTTTCGGCAAAAAAATACGCTCGGTAAATAGCTAGATACTCAGCTTATAAGATTGGATTTAATAATATATACTTTTATTTGTAGCTGACTATAATTGACATTACAGTTTGGCAGAGGTACTAATTCTTCCCCCTCCCATAATATAAGTTTGCCAAAAGTCTTACATTGTAGAATGAAGGGAGTACATTTTGTGTGCAGCAAACTTTCTAGGACAGATCTCGAAACCAACACGCCCACCATATCAAGCCCTAGGGTCTAGGAGAGCCCACCCGAGCAGGGGAAACCTCTTGGGGGCGACTTGATGCAGCTACGAAGAAATATGACGAACAACCCACGGAGCTTCACGTGCACCATGCCTTACTGAAGAAGCCAGAAATGGCGGCAGGGAGAGAGAGACGGGGCATGTGCTCGGGCAAGAGGAGAGGAGGATCTCAATGAGGAGGCTCCACCAGCATCAACGGTTGGCCTCTCCCGCTAGCGATGACGACGAGGACGGGTAGAGCCTAGGAACCTCGGGCGGCACGAGGTTAGGGTATCACCTCGGAGTCAACTGAGAGCGCAAAAAAAAAACTGAGAGCGAGGCTGCAAGTAAAATAATCTTTCTAAGATGACAAAAATTGGTAAGATTCATATTGGCAACAAAAAAAATGATGCTCCTGAATGGTCCTGGTGTAATATTTTTTTTGCACTTGTCCTTCCCAAAGATAGTACTAGTACGGTAAAAAGAAACGATGAATCGGCACTAGGAGATCAGAAAGACATTTTGAGCAAAGAGGCCATGTCAGTCTCGTGCATGAACAAGCTCGAGACCGACGCATATCCCGTGTTATGCAGCCAGGTGACGAGCTTGGTTCCTAGGTCGAGCCGGAGGAGGCCCCTCCGGTCCACCCGGACGATGACCGTGCCGCTCCTCTCCCCGAACCCTTCCAGCGTAAAGGACAAAGGCGAGCTGACCTGCCCCATCGGCCTTACGACCTCCTCCGCAGCGATCACCAGCTGCCAACTCCACGTCTCCGCCAAGTGGTGGGGCGACCAGCCCGGCGGCGACGTCCACATCCATATCCCACAGGTCCCCGCGACGAGCATGCTCAGACGGCCACTTACGGAAGCCAGGAGGAGTTGCTTGTCTTGCTTGCAAGGCATCAATCCGGACAAGACTGGCGGGATGTCCATCGTCATGGTCATGGCCTCCGCGGCATCGGCGTCTAGAGCGAGGATCCCGTCCCAGCATTCTCCCCCGGGGTTCACTCGGCAGAGCCAGTAGACGGTGCGGCCGATGACGCGGGCGGCGGAGGCGTCGACACGGTGCGTGTGCACGGTGAAGGACGACGCTTCGCGGACGGCGTCCCACTGGCCGCGCTTCGAGGAGTAGGTCTGGAACCGGAAGTGCTTGTCCGTGACGAGCAGCTCGTACGAGCCGTCGGCGTCGCTGACGCTGAGGAAGGCGTGCGCATAGGACAAGGCGGTAGCAGGGAGCGTGTTTGCGAGGCCGGTGGTGGTGTCGCAGACCTTTAGCTCGACGTTGGGAGGATAGGGGTAACCTCCGTGCCGGCGGAGGAGGAGCAGGCCGTCGCGAGAGGCCACGGGCTGGAACGAATGGCGCAGGGTCTTGGCTTGCAGACCGGCGTGGAGCTTGATCGAGGACGGCGTGGGGACGATGTGGTGGGCGGGGACCAGACGGGCGCCGAATGACAGGTAGGAGACGCCGAAGAGGAGGGCTGGGTCGGAGCCGGCGCCGCCGCCAGCAGCAGCGGCCGCCGCTTGGAGCGCGAGACGGCGGCGGAAGGCCGGGTCGAGGACGGCGCGGCGGAGGAATCTGGTGGCCGTGGCGCAGCGGACGATTGTGGTCACGTCACAGCACGCGACGATCTCGAGCAGGACATCCATCGGGAGGTGTTCCCTCGCGGAGGCCGGCGCCGGCAGCGGCGCCGCCGGCGGCCGGTTGCGCATGTGGTGGAGGCCTCGTTTGGTCGGTATCATATCATCGGCGGCGAGAGTCGAGAGATTGATTCACTTATATTTCTGTTCTGGTTGGGAAACATAGACGGGACCGGCCGTGGGGTACTGGGACTGTTTTCTTTTCTTCAAATTGTGATTGGAAAGCCATCGCTGAATTCGGGGCGGTTACGGATTAGCCAGATTCTCCGCGGGTAGTTTCAATGGTTGAGTTTAAAAATTCCCTAGTACCGATCCCTCAGAAGAAAAAAATACTCCTACTTTGTACCGTAGATATCGTAAATAAACTAGTGCGTGCGCAGTGACTAGCTCGTCGGTCGCGTCAACAGGGGCGTGGACGCCCAAGTCGCGCACCGAGACGAGAGGGAACCCGACCAATTTCTTTTCTTACCCAGCCGATCGACGAATATTTGCCACATCGATTGCTTCGCCGGAACGAAACGGAAATTTCCGCGAACCACGCACGGGGTTGGTCACGATCTGATCGTATCATATCGCACCGCGGCCGAGCAGACGCGATAGTGGGCCGTCGCAGTCAGCTGATCAGCCATGTCCGCCGGTGACGCGTCCACCAGCGACGACCTGCGACTGCGAGCGTGCCGGCAAGCGTCGCCGAAGCGCCGGCTGCGTGTCCGCGTCCGCGCGCAGCCGCTGGCCGACGTGCTGCGGGAGCACGCGCTGGTGCACCTCCCTCCCGCGGCCGCCGCGCGCCTGCGCCTCGTGCACCCGTCCTGGTCCACAACGATCTCCTCCACGCTCTTCGCCGTGGCGCACGCGGCCGCCCCGCGCCGCATGTCGGGGCTCTTCGTCCCCTCGGCCGGCGGGTTCCTCCCGTTCGACCGCGCCAACGACGCCGTGCCGTCCCCGTCGCTCGCCTTCGCGCCGGCCTCCTCGGACGTCACCGTGCTCTCCTCCTCGCACGGGGTCGCCTGCTGCTTCTCCCCCGCCGACGACGCGCTCTTCGTCTGCAACCCGGCCACGGAGGCCTGGTGCGCCGTCCCGCCCCCGCCGCGCCGGGCCTGGCCGCGCCCGGCCGTCGTCGTGCTCTTCGACGCGACGGCCTACAACTTCCGCGGCGACTACGCGCTCGTCTGCGCCGCCGAGTGCGGGCCGGGCTCCGGGGCCTACTGCTTCCAGGTGTTCACGTCCGGGACGGGCGCGTGGCGGTTCGCCGACGCCGTGGCGCCCGCCGAAGGGCTCGTCGCCGCGTCGGGCGTGGCCGCCGGCGGCACGGCCTGGTGGCGCACCAGCGTCGGCACGGCCGTGGGGTACAGCCCGGCCACGGGGCAAGCGGAGGTGGTGCTCTGCCCCGGCGACAGCGCCAAGTGGGAGATCGGCTCTGCAGGCGGAAGGCTACACTGCGCCGTACGCGACGGCGACGGCGTCTCCGTGTTCCGGCTCGAGGAGGACGGGAGCTGGGAGGCGGCAGCCGCGTGGGTGTCCGTCGCGGAGCTGCTGCCACGTCACCTGATAAAGCCGGAACAGCACGAGAGCGCACAGGGCGAGGCCGACGGCGAGGCGAGCGGGAAGGAAATCACCGCGCCGTCTCCTGTCATCGTGGAAGAGGAAGTGGTGCAGCTGGACGACGCCGTGCAGCTCCTGGGGTTCCAGGGAGCGGCGCTGGAGGTGGTGGTGCTGGCCGGGAGGCGGCTGGTGGCGTTCGACGCGCGGACGCGGCGGCGGCGCGAGGTCAGGGTGCCGGCTCGAAAGGAAGAGAAGGAGAGACAGTGGGACGGCGCCGAGTACGCCGTCCACACCAACACTCTCGCGCTGCTCGCGCCCGCCGTGCTCGCTGGCGAGCCGGTGCTCGTGGAGTCGCCGGATGATGCGGAGGTCGCATTTCCTTGAACGGATTTCGTGGAGTACAGAATGCTTTTTTTTTTAACACCTCGTGGAGTACACAATGCTAGGGAAAAAAATGCTACAGGATGCATTCACGTGAGAAATTAACAACTCCGGTTATTGTATATCGGTAAGAACTTTCCTTTTGTTTTGACGTGTTACCATCGTGACACAGATGGAGATTGTACAGAAAAAGATTATCGGATCATGGGGAAGGCGCAAAATTTATGCAATCAGTTAGAGCCGGACACACGATAATTTTCAGATTTCCACTCGCAAAAGAAAAGATGATTTTCAGATTTCCTGTAAGCAGTAAGAGCCCGACACGATAATTTCCTGATGAAGTCTATGCTGAGGCTACAAAAATATATCCATCTCAGTGATGAATCTTTCTATGAAAAAAAAGACAAGGTTTGTGCTATTGTCTTGCAGCTCTAGCCACTAGCTGCCCCTAGCCCTGACCCGGTAAGGGACCCTAAGAGACCAAGAACAAATATTGGTGGTAACACAAATGGAAAAACTAAATAGGCAGCAGTGAGGAGTGTCGTGAGGACCAATGAGGATCCTAAGTATGAACTGTCAGAGTTTGGGGAATGATCCAGCAATTCGATCGTTTTTGAAAGTCCAAAGGCGAAGCAACCCCGATATGTTGTTTTTGTCGGAGACACACTTGGACAGATATCCGTCTGATTGTTTGAGAAGAAGATTACAAATGGACTTCAAAATTGTTAATCCGAGTAACGGTAGAAGTGGTGGTATTCCTTTACTTTGGAAGAAGGAAATAAAGATTGTGTAGATTTATTCGACCCTAAATATGTTGATGTTCGTGCGGTGGAAAGGCAAGATGAAGTTTGGCGCCTAACTGGTATTTAAAGGACATCCAAAATGGAAGGATAAACACCCGACATGGAATAAAATTAGAGAACTCTATGGTCAATACAATTTACCGTGGGCAATCATTGGTGATTTTAATGTTTTGTATTTACATGAGAAGGAAGGGGAAATACACAACCACTAGGGTGCATGCAGGCCTTTCGTGATGTTATCTCTGATTGTAATCTCGATATTCGATTCAGTGAAGACCTATTTACCTGGAAAATAGGACGTATTTGGGAGAGATTAGATCGGGTATTGGTGAATGATATGTGGTACATAATGCATCCTGATGCGGTCTTACATCTCATGGAGTTTGCGAGGTCAGATCACCGACCTTTGCTCCTGGAGATGGATGTCCCTATTGTCCAACGTCGATGTGGTTTAGCTAGAAGATTTGAAGCAAGATGGCTTAAGGAAACTAATTTCAAAGAGATTGTGAAGAAGGCCTGATCGGAGGCAAATGATATAGTGACCAGCGGGGGAGTGTTGGGGTGTCTTGCCCATCTGCATGGCTCCTTGCATGCTTGGGATGCTGCCTATCTAAAGAAGCCCGAGAAGAGACCCCGACAAGCGCAACAGAAGCTCGACAAGACACTTAATGGGCTTATGAATGACGAAAATAAGAAGGTTGCAGAAGAATTGGCTAAACTCGTTGAACTTTTATTTGAGCAGGAAGAATGTAACTACCTCGGTGAATTACGCTCCTAGTTACAAGCCTGGACGAGCGGAAATGGTTGAAATAGTACGGTAGGGCCCAAATGCCACTCACAGGTAGACCTTTCGGCCGTCCCAACCATTTCCAATCATCGGGACAAGAACGGGCGGCGTAATCGGCAGGCGAAGGGATCAACTACATACACAAATGAGTATGTATGCAAGCCACCACACAACAGTACATCAGAGCCATTCCATCTAAAAAGAAAGGAAATATAGCAACGCCATACGGCAAGATTCAAATGTCCTAGATAGATATAATAGTTTAGGATATCTCCTCATACATCAAACATCAGAGTATCAGGCGGAAGCGGCAAACAAGATCCGAGTACGGATAAGAAGCAAATTGGCATAAGATGCCCCATAAATAAGCACATCCCGCCCACAGATCTCACGGATCCCCGTTCCCGGAATCTCTACACCGAACGATCGTTGCCCACATCATCCGCCTCCTCCACCCAGTATCCATCTTGTGAGTGTACCTGTTCATCTGAACCAAATAATTTATCGTGTGAGACCCTAGGGGTACTCAGCAAGTCTTTATGTCTCTAAAGGGGACACAACCTGGGGTGACGCAATTACAGCAAAAGATAAACCCTAACAGTTCTATAGATACTCGCTAACCATCCGCCTAACCAAAGATAGACGGATGTCCGTGAATTAATGACAATAATTATAACAGTAATATCATCAGATCCATCCTCCTCCTCACTTACCAACGAGGAAGCGGACGAACAACCCCCCATCCGTTGGCAATTTTATTAACCATTCCATGAGTGTTGCACTATTTACTATTCAGTTACTTAGTCAAATTAAAAGCGGTACTTTAGTTATGCTTGTCTATGATCGAGAAACTGTGCTCCAAGTCGTCCATAACCGCGGACACGGCTTTCAGAAAGTTTTACCCTGCAGGGGTGCACAAATAGCAACACACACTCGATCAACCTCGGAAAAACCAAATCAAAACCCAACGAGGCCTTCACGACAAAGCAATCACAGGATTCAGAAATGTTTCAGGGGCCACCCCATTGAGTACACCATAACGGTTAATGACTCGAGACGGACTCAAGGTTTGCGTCAGTGGCTGTAAACGACTGGGAACCCGAAAATGTGACTGGGCTTGTCGATACCGCGAAAACACTCCGCTTACCTAAACAACATAGGTGCTCCTCGCACAATCGTAAATAAAGCAGTAAAGCATGGCATAAGTACAGAATAGTAAATAAAACCTCAAACTAGTTTGTGGCCCCAAGAAATAAGAATGAATCAAGCTCTGGCTCAGGGGGATCCCATAATCCTCCCGGATGTGGATAGCGCGAATATTCAAGGAACAGGTATCAAGTACTCGGGGTCCTACGGGACACAAGTGAGCAGGAAAAACCAAATAGCAGATATTGCTCACCGGTGCCACTTTCATTAGTTATCCCATTACTACTCAGGTTAAGTTGTTTAGGTACCTCGTTATCCATCAGACACTCACATACCCTACACATGCTGTTCTACGACTCGCATGGCTCAAACAACTCCTGTAGTAATGGCTCATGGGATGGAGGAACAAGCTTCGGTGAGGTTTAAAAGTAAAGGCTATGCAATACTTGGGATTCAGTTTAATGCAATCGCGATGCAATGATGCAAGAATAAGATAGAGGCAATAGGTACTAAATGTATGAAAGCATGTGGTAGTGCTTGCCTGGCAGCTCAGTTGAAGCGAGAGAAGGATCTGGGTAGTGCTCCTGGTTCTCTTGATATATCCCCTGCTCAGCGTCTATTCGAAGAAGAACCAAACAAAACAAGGGCCAACATAAATAAAGTGCACAAGCATAGGAATAAAATGCGTCAAGCAACCAATCATGCCATGATGAATGATGCACAAGTTGCATGGCAATAATGTAGCATGGCATGGGTGAGGTGTAGAATATAAGAAATAAACATTTTATTGAGTTTTGGCCATATTTTATCCTCATATTAGTTGCTGTTTACATTATATTTATATGATGCATGCTGAAATTCAGAACATGGAATGCATAAACAGAAAGGTCTCGTCGAGCTGATCATTTTAGACATATCATTTGTTAAATTTGGAGTTATAAATCAAAAGTTATTAATTAATTAAGGTGAAGGGCATTTTATTGTAATTTAATTCAACTTGAAATTTTAAGTGCCCAAAATATATTTTGGATGGCATATTTGAATTCCTCACATTTTTCTGATTTGAACACATATATTATTTGTATTATTTGGATTCTTTTTTAAAGTTATTTTAAAACAGATTTGAATTTGAATTAATTTGAAAAAGATTTGAATTAAAACAGGAAGCAGAAATACTTTTGTTACCCAGCCAGGTTCTAGCCACAGACTATGACCAGTGGGTCCAGTGCTGACTGGACGCCACAGCGCGCAGAAACAGTCTGTCACCGCGAGCACGCCTAGCCGCGGTGGATGACAGATGGGGCCAGCGGCCACGCGGTCCCATACGCCAGCGAGCGAGTGCGGGGCTGCCACGCGGCGCAGCGGGGGGGGGGGACTGCGGGTTGAGGTGACAAAACTACGAGACCCTTTTTGCAAAAACGCCACGAGGACAGACATGTGGACCTAGAGGAGCGCGGGTTGAGGAAACAAAAGGTGGGGGGCTTTTCTGCAAAACGGCGCCGCGTACTGTTTTTCTTCTCTGAATCTCTGACGACAAACGGCGACAGCGAACGGCGCGCGACGCGGGGGTCGAACCCACGACCTGGCGCTTGCGCGCGGCGGCGGCGACCGCTGCGGCTAGGTGGGTTTGGTGTCAGGAGGGGGAATCGCGGCTAGATGAGGCACTACACGGCGCGGCGCGTGCAGACACATCGAGCGGCGACGCACTGTGAGCGTTCGACGAAACGCCCGACACAACCAGGAAGCGAAGAGGGACAGGGGCATGTCTAGGGGGGGTCGGTGGCTCACCGCGGGGCTGTTGGAGGTGGTGGTTCGGGCAGAGGTACCGGCGATCGTCGACGAGGCAGGGGCCGAGCGAAGCTAGGGTTTCGTCGGGGCGGCGCTGGTACCGGCGGTTCTGGAGCTCCTGCTCCTCGTGGCCGTGTACAGGGCGACACAGACGATGATCGTGGTCCTTCTCGACAACCGCGTCTGCACGCCCGCCTCCTGTATGTGTAGATGGACGGCGACACCGAGAGCGGCGGCCGGGGTAGACGGTGGTAGGAACGGGGTAGCTGGAGAGGAGAGGGGGAGAGGGCGAGGCCCTAGGTGGATCTGGGAGAGGCCAGAGGTGAGAGGGAGGGGTAGATAAGGACGAAGAGGAGAGGGGGTGCCATGGGGGCTCGGGGTGGAAAAGGTGGTCTCGGCCACCTTTTTGCTCCTCCTCACGTGCTTGGCGTGGGCTAGGGCAGGGCAGGCGCAGGTAGGGGCTTCTAGGTGGGGTCAAGAGCAGGTAGGAGGGGGGGTTCGGTGTGGGGCATGCAGGCAGGGAGAAGAGAGAAAGAGGGGAGAGGAGAGGCTCGGGCTAGGGTGGAAGCTAGGCTCGGTTAGGGTTCGTTTTATGGTTGGGGGTAAGGGAGAGAGAGGGGTAGACAGGTGGGCCTGCTAGGTGAGATAGGAGAGGCCGAGAGGGAGGGGTGGCATGGTAGCTAGGGTTTGTAGAGAGAGGGGGTTTTAGATTAGGTATAGATTAGGAGAGAGGTTTAGAGAGAGGTGAGATGTGGTGGTAACTAGGGTAGATGAGGGTTAGGTTTAGGGTCTAGCTTAGATGAGAGAAAAGTTTGGAGAAAGGATTAGAGAGAGAGGGTGGTTTATGGTCTTGGCATGATCCACATGACCATGCATGTGTGGAGGTGAGAGGGGAGAAAGGTGAGGAAAATAGAGAGATAGAGAGAGATGATCCACTCAAATGAACAAATAAAAACAAGGAGGACCAAAGGTGGCAAAGGTTGCATGGCCCATGCAAAGATGAGAATTACCATGATTAAAATATTGTGGAAACAATAATATTATCCTGGCATTATTATCATGCATTCCAAAAATGTGGAATAAACGCCAAGCAAAAGAATTAGAATTGGATCCACCCAACCCACTTGAGCTAGAATAAAAAAACCAAAGAAAAGAATTACAAGCTCATGGGTTATTGGAATGGTGGAAGAATAAGGTGGTGACAAGAAAGGTGGTGGAGTGGAACAAAAGATATGCCCCCAACTCAACTTGGGCATTTAACCAATATATCAAGAACCAAATACAATATCAAGAGGCAAATACAAATAATAATGCATGTGAGATAAGAACCAAAACAAAAAGGGTTTTTGTATGATGCTCAAATGCAAGGTGGCATGATGACATGAGCATGATATGATGATGATGCAACAATTATATGTAGGAAGTAGACATTATATTACTAAACCAAGTAGCATTACAGTTGTTAGACAAATGGTATGCTACAACTCTCCCCCACTAAATAGGAATCTCGCCCCGAGATTCTAGGAAGAAGAAGAAGACTCAAAGAGGGTAGGATAGTTGGCACGGAGTTCCTCTTCACGCTCCCAAGTGGCTTCATCAACGAAATGGTGTGACCACTGCACCTTGCAGAACTTGATGGACTTGTTGCGAGTCCTTCTTTCTGCGGTCTCAAGGATTTTTGTGGGGTGTTCTTGATAAGACAGATCTTCTTGGAGATTGATTAGCTCATGATCCACGGTCCTGCCGGGATCCTTGAAGCACTTCTTGAGTTGAGAGATGTGGAAAACATCATGGACCTTGAGTTTTTCCGGAAGCTCAAGAGCATAAGCAACTTCTCCTCTTCTTCCACGAATTTTGAAAGGACCTATGTATCTAGGAGCCAGCTTCCCTTTGATACCAAAACGATGTGTGCCTTTCATGGGAGTTACACGAAGGTAAACGAGATCACCAGGGACATACACCATGTCCGTGTGCTTCCTGTCATAATTGCTCTTCTGGCGACTTTGAGCAATCTTCAGATTTTCAAGAATGATATGCACCTTCTCCTCCGCTTGAGTTACAATGTCAGGGCCAAACCAAATTCTTTCTCGCACCGACCAACCAATCGGAGTTCGCATTTCTTGCCATAGAGAGCCTCGAATGGTGCCATCTTGACTTTTCCGAAGCTGTTGTTGTAAGAGAATTCAGCATAAGGAAGACATTCTTCCCACTTCATGCCAAAAGAGATGACGCAAGCACGAAGCATATCCTCCGTAATCTGATTGATCCTTTCAACTTGTCATTGCGATCGAGGGTGGTAAGTCAGGCTGAAGTTCAACTTTGTTCCCAAAGCATTTTGGAAACTTTCCCGAACTTGGAAGTGAAGATGCTCCCACGGTCCGAACTGATCTCAAGCGGAACCCCATACAGAGAGACAATTACTTGATATAGAGCTCAGCCAACTGAATTCCAGAAATTGTTTCCTTGACGGGGAAGAAGTGAGCCACTTTTGAAAGCCTGTCAATGACAACAAAGATTGCATTGTTGCCCTTCTGCGACCTTGGAAAACTAGTGATGAAGTCCATCTCTACTTTCTCCCATTTCCATTCCGGGGGTTTCAATGGTCAGAAGACCAAAGGTTTCGATAGATGCTTTCACTCTGCGGCAGACATCACACTCCGAGACATACTTGGCACAATATCGTTTCAATCCCGGCCACCAATATTGTGTTTTCAAGTCCATGTACATCTTTGTGCTGCCGGGGTGGATAGAAAGAACAGAATCATGCGCCTCCTTGAGAACTTGCTCTCTCAAACCCGGGTAGTTCGGAACAAACATCCGGTGTTCAAAGAAAAGCGTGCCTTGATCATCGACGTGGAAGGACTCATACTTCGGAAGCTGAAGTTTGGAGATGATCTTTTTGGTGTGCGGATCACCAAGCTGACGAGAGCGAACCTTTTCTTCCAAGAGAGGAGTAGCCAGAAGGTTCAGGAGATGCCCTTGTTCCACAATTTCAAGGTTGAGCTGACGGAATTCCTCGCACAAGAGAGGCTGTTGTTCTTCCATCATGAGGTTATTGACATAAGCTTTGCGGCTGAGAGCATCTGCCATGACATTAGCTTTGCCCGGAGTGTAGTTGATGGTCAAATCAAAATCATTGATTGCTTCGATCCATCTCCTCTGTCGAAGGTTGAGATCCGGTTGTGTGAAGATATACTTCAAACTTTTGTGATCAGAAAAGATTTCACAACGGTTGCCAAGCAAGTAGTGCCTCCATAGTTTCAAAGCAAAGACAACTGCTGCGAGCTCGAGGTCATGTGTAGGATAGTTGATCTCATGCGTCTTCAACTGTCGAGAGGCATAAGCAACAACTTGTTTTTCTTGCATAAGGACCGCACCCAATCCTTGCAAAGAGGCGTCACAGAATATCTGGAAAGGCTTAGATGTATCCGGAGGAACCAAGACTGGTGTGGAAGTGAGCTTCTCTTTGAGTGTCTCAAAGCTTGCTTGACATGCAGGAGTCCAAAGGTATTTCTTGCCTTTCTTGAGGAGATCGGTAAGAGGCTTCGCTATCTTCGAAAATTTCTGAACGGCGGCAATAACTAGCCAAACCAAGGAAACTCCACACTTCTTTGACATTAACAGAGGAATCCATTCAACAATTGTCTTCACAGTTTCGGTTGATCGCAATGCCCTTGGCAGAGATAACGTGACCAAGATAGGTTACTTGAGGCAGCCAAAAATCACACTTGGAGAACTTTGCATACAAGCGGTTCTCACGAAGCTTGTTTAGGACACACCGAAGGTGTTCTTCATGTTCTTCCTTTGACTTAGAATAGACTAGGATGTCATCCAGATAGACCACAACGAACTTATCAAGATACTCCATGAAAACCGAGTTCATAAGCCTCGAGAAGGTAGCAGGTGTGTTGGTGAGACCGAAAGACATGACCGTGTACTCATACAGGCCATAGCGGGTGGTGAAAGCTGTTTTAGGAACATCTTCCTTGCGAATCTTGATTTGGTGATAACCACTTCTCAAGTCAAGCTTAGAGAACACCACAGCTCCAAATAATGATCAAGAGATCATTAATCCGCGGAAGGGATATTTGTTCTTGATGGTTTTAGCATTGAGAGCCCGATAGTCAACACAAAGTCTATCACCTGTCTCGCTTCTTCACAAAGATTGTTGGGCTACCCCAAGAAGAGGTACTGTTGAATGAAACCCAACTTCTCTTGTTCATCAAGCTATCGCTTGAGTTCACCAACTCACAGGACCCATTTTATAAGGCCGCTTGGAGATAGGAGCCGTTCGTGTTCAAGCTCAATTACAAACTCAACCTCACGATCCGGAGGCATACCGCAACTCTTCAGAAAGACATCCGAACTCAGACACGGAACACTCTGAATAGCTTCCATAGCATCATCATTCAGAGCCGCCAAAGATAAAAGATGGATAGCAGGAGTCAGACTTGGAGAATAGACTATATGGCCTTCAGGAATCTTCAGAGAAACCGAGCGTTCATCACAATCAATCACAGCTGCATTTGCTGTCAACCAATCCATGCCCAAGATGACATCAATGTCAGAATTGCCCAGAACAATTAAGGATGCCGAGAACGAAGAGCCACCAATCTCAATTTGATTGCCATGGCTGATTTTAGAAGCTGCCATATTTGCTCCAGGAGAAAGGACCATTAACCGCTTGAGGAGAGGAACCAACGCTAACCCATTCTCATAAGCAAACTTGATAGAAACAAAAGAATGCGATGCACCAGAATCAAACAAAACTCGTGCAGGGACTGAGTTAACGGGAAGCATACCCATCACAACTCCAGGTGCATGCTCAGCTTGAGCGGCGTTGACACAGTTGGCACGAGCAACAGTAGACCCGGGCTTGGTGTTGATGTTGAGAGCCCGAGGTGGTGGTGCACGAACCAAAGGAGAGCTTGCCGCAGATCTTGGAGGGGGTGGAGGAAGAGCTTTGTTTTTCATCGGACAGTTCCACTTTAGATGTCCAGAGTCTCCACACGTTAAACAAGCACCAGGTGGACGTGGAGCAACGTAGCCAGGGACTCCGCCAGGCGCTCCAGGGTAGTGGTGGTTGTAGCCCCTGGGAGCAGCAGTGAGGAAGTTTGGTGGCCTTGTCGCGTAGCTTGCAGGTCTTGGTGGAGGCAGGAGCGACGGTGGGGTGTTAGGAACCCAAACACGACGCTTAGAGGGAGCTGACATAGCTGAAGAGCTTGGTGCATCACGGTTGTGTTTCTTTGACTCCTCAAACACTTGCCTACTTGCTTCCTCCTCGCAGTCAGATGTCTGAAGTTCCAGAAAAGACGCCGGCCTTGCATGTGTGATTGCATATTTAATCGATGCATTGAGCCCTTGCCGGAACCTCTTTTGCTTCTTCTTGTCATCGGAGATCTCATCGCCACCATAACGAGAAAGGTTCATGAAGTTCCTGATGTAGGTATTGACATTGTCATTTCCCTGCTTGAGGTTGGGAAACACTTCCTTCATCCTTTCCATGACAATTTCTGATAGATACTGCTCTTTGAATGCTCCAGTGAACCGTTCCCAAGTAGGCTGAAAACCAATGCAGTTTGCCTTCAGGTAATTCTCCCACCAGAGAGCTGCATCTCCATTCAGAAGGTGAGTAGAACACTTTACCCATTCTTGCTCAGGAACATCAGCAGTCTCCAGTAGCCTTGACATCTCACGCAACCAATCATCAGCATCAAGTGGTTGATCAGAAACATCAAATTGGCGTGGGTTGAACTTCAGGAAGCTTTTGATGTCTCCTCGCTTGGGAGGTGGAGGTAGCGGGGCAAACTCATTCCTCCTAACACTTTCCTCAAAACTCTTGGTTCTCACGCATTGCCAAGGCATTGGCGATGTTTGACAACGCGGAACCCAGTTCAGGTGGTATGTCCTCATCAGAACGGCGTGGTGGAGCCATCCTGTGATTGATATAAAACACAAGTCAGTACTATAATGGAGAATAATAATAATCCAAAATAGTACCAAGATGGAATTAACCAATATTAAAGGATACAATTTACTAAGATGATATTAAAATATCAACAAAGTTCAAAGCACCTAGAAGATATTAAGCATATCGCACACGACTGAAAAGGAGTGTGGTATACAAATATATCAAAGAAAAATTTTCCGCAAATTTCGGCATTAAAATACCAGTATATTCGCAAAATCACTTAACGAATCAAGATTAGTGACTCTACCAATTCAATATACAAAAGCGAATGATAAGAGTAGTGGTATGGTCGCGACTCCATCCCGCACCCAAATCATTACTCCGCACACGAGTAAGTAGAACACATATCCTAACCCCTTCTTCTCACGATGAACCTAAAGGTTAGTAACTACAGAAACGAACACCCCAAACAAGATAACATCGGATAACAAAGAGTAAGACAGGTCGCGGCGGTATACAACGAATCAGATAGATCGCGTCGGTTTGCAAACGCCTGTCGGTATGGAATGTACCAACAGTTGATAACCAAAAGGCCGATTGTGATAACAACTTGGATGCAACAGATGGACAAGGAATTACACACACACACACAAACACAAACACAAACACAAACACACAACCTATGGTACTACGGAAACCCAGAACACGTGAATCCTAGTTTGAACTTTTAAGAAGAGGATTGAAAACGTTACACTTCCTTTCCAAAAAAGGGTGGGTGGGTGGGTAAGAAGAAAAATGGAAGCAGTCCTACTCTCGCGTTTTGTTTTTCCCTAGTATACATAACTACCAAAAATATTTGCTAGACTGACAACGACCATTTGGTGAGACCCTGAAGGGCGGGATGGCTCTGATACCAATTGTAACTACCTCGGTGAATTACGCTCCTAGTTACAAGCCTGGACAAGCGGAAATGGTTGAAATAGTACGGTGGGGCCCAAATGCCACTCACAGGTAGACCTTTCGGCCGTCCCAACCATTTACAATCATCGGGACAAGAACGAGCGGCGTAATCGGCAGGCGAAGGGATCAACTACATACACAAATGAGTATGTATGCAAGCCACCATACAACAGTACATCAGAGCCATTCCATCTAAAAAGAAAGGAAATATAGCAACGCCATACGGCAAGATTCAAATGTCCTAGATAGATATAATAGTTTAGGATATCTCCTCATACATCAAACATCGAGTATCGTGAAGCGGCAAACAAGATCCGAGTACGGATAAGAAGCAAATCGGCATAAGATGCCCCATTAATAAGCACATCCCGCCCACAGATCTCACGGATCCCCGTTCCCAGAATCTCTACATCGAACGAGCATTGCCCACATCATCCGCCTCCTCCCAAAGATCCATCTTGTGAGTGTACTGCTCATCCGAACCAAATAATTTATCGTGTGAGACCCTAGGGTACTCAAAGAAGTCTTTATGCCTCTAAAGGGGACACAACTGGGTGACGAATTGCAGCAAAAAGATAAACCCTAACAGTTCTATAGATACTGCTAACCATCCGCCTAACCAAAGATAGAGCGGATGTCCGTGAATTAATGACAACAGTTATAACAAGAATATCATCGATCCATCCTCCTCCTCGCTACCAACGAGGAAGCGGACAAACAACCCCCCATCTGTTGGCAATTTTATTAACCATTCCATGAGTGTTGCACTATTTACTAGTCAGTTACTTAGTCCAATTAAAAGCGGTACTTTGGTTATCCTTGTGTGTGATCGAGAAACTGCTCCAAGTCGTCCATAACCGCGACACGGCCAGAAAGTTTTACCCTGTAGGGGTGCACAAATAGCAACACACACTCGATCAACCTCGGAAAAACCAAATCAAAACCCAACGAGGCCTTCACGACAAAGCAATCACAGGATTCAGAAATATTTCAGGGGGCCACCCCATTGAGTACACCTGCAACGAAGTTAGATGAATCCGAGACGGACTCAAGGTTTGCGCCAGTGGCTGTAAACGACTGGGAACCCGAAAATGTGACTGGGCTTGTCGATATCGCCAAAACACTCCGCTTACCTAAAGAGTACAGGTGCTCCTCGCACAATCGTAAATAAAGCAGTAAAGCATGGCATAAGTACAGGATAGTAAATAAAACCTCAAACTAGTTTGTGGCCCCAAGAAATAAGAATGAATCAAGCTCGCTGTGGGGGTCCCATAAGCCTCCGGATGTGGATAGCGCGAATATTCAAGGAACAGGAATCAAGTACTGGGTCCCACGGACACAAGTGAGCAGGAAAAACCAAATAGCAGATATTGCTCACCGGTGCCACTTTCATTAGTTATCCCATTACTACTCAGGTTAAGTTGTTTAGGTACCTCGTTATCCATCAGACACTCACATACCCTACACATGCTGTTCTACGACTCGCATGGCTCAAACAACTCCTGTAGTAATGGCTCATGGGATGGAGGAACAAGCTTCGGTGGGGTTTAAAAGTAAAGGCTATGCAATACTTGGGATTCAGTTTAATGCAATCGCGACGCAATGATGCAAGAATAAGATAGAGGCAATAGGTACTAAATGTATGCAAGCATGTGGTAGTGCTTGCCTGGTAGCTCAGTTGAAGCGAGAGAAGGATCTGGGTAGTGCTCCTGGTTCTCTTGATATATCCCCTGCTCAGCGTCTATTCGAAGAAGAACCAAACAAAACAAGGGCCAACATAAATAAAGTGCACAAGCATAGGAATAAAATGCGTCAAGCAACCAATCATGCCATGATGAATGATGCACAAGTTGCATGGCAATAATGTAGCATGGCATGGGTGAGGAGTAGAATACAAGAAATAAACATTTTATTGAGTTTTGGCCACATTTTATCCTCATATTAGTTGATGTTTACATTATATTTATATGATGCATGCTGCAATTCAGAACATGGAATGCATAAACAGAAAGGTCTCGTCGAGCTGATCATTTTAGACATATCATTTGTTAAATTTGGAGTTATAAATCAAAAGTTATTAATTAATTAAGGTGAAGGGCATTTTATTGTAATTTAATTCAACTTGAAATTTTAAGTGCCCAAAATATATTTTGGATGGAATATTTGAATTCCTCACATTTTTCTGATTTGAACACATATATTATTTGTATTATTTGGATTCTTTTTTAAAGTTATTTTAAAACAGATTTGAATTTGAATTAATTTGAAAAAGATTTGAATTAAAACAGGAAGCAGAAATACTTTTGTTACCCAGCCAGGTTCTAGCCACAGACTATGACCAGTGGGTCCAGGTCGTTGGACGCCACAACAGAACATGTCATCACCGCGAGCACGCCTAGCCGCGGTGGATGACAGATGGGGCCAGCGGCCACGCGGTCCCATACGCCAGCGAAAGTGCGGGGCGCACGCTGGCCAATGGGGACTGCGGGTTGAGGTGACAAAACTACGAGACCCTTTTTGCAAAAACGCCACGAGGACAGACATGTGGACCTAGAGGAGCGCGGGTTGAGGAAACAAAAGGTGGGGGGCTTTTCTGCAAAACGGCGCCGCGTACTGTTTTTCTTCTCTGAATCTCTGACGACAAACGGCGACAATAACGGTACGACGCGGGGGTCGAACCCACGACTGGCGCTGAGCGGGCGGCGCACCGCCATGCTAAGTGGGTTTGGTGTCAGGAGGGGGAATCGCGGCTAGATGTGGCACTACACGGCGCGGCGCGTGCAGACACATCGAGCGGCGACGCACTGTGAGCGTTCGACGAAACGCCCGACGCAACCAGGAAGCGAAGAGGGACAGGGGCATGTCTAGCGGGGTCGGTGGCTCACCGCGGGGCTATTGGAGGAGGTGGTGGTTCGGGCAGAGGCGCCGGCGATCGTCGACGAGGCAGGGGCCGAGCGAAGCTAGGGTTTCGTCGGGGCGACACTGGTACCGGCGGTTCTGGAGCTCCTCCTCCTCGTGGCCGTGTACAGGGCGACGCAGACGACGATCGTGGTCCTTCCCGACAACCGCGTCTGCACGCCCGCCTCCTGGATGTGTAGATGGACGGCGACACCGAGAGCGGCGGCCGGGGTAGACGGTGGTAGGAACGGGGTAGCTGGAGAGGAGAGGGGGAGAGGGTGAGGCCCTAGGTGGATCTGGGAGAGGCCAGAGGCGAGAGGGAGGGGTATATAAGGACGAAGAGGAGAGGGGGTGCCGTGGGGGCTCGGGGTGGAAAAGGTGGTCTCGGCCACCTTTTTGCTCCTCCTCACGTGCTTGGCGTGGGCTAGGGCAGGGCAGGCGCAGGTAGGGGCTTCCAGGTGGGGTCAAGAGCAGGTAGGAGGGAGGGTTCGGTGTGGGGCATGCAGGCAGGGAGAAGAGAGAAAGAGGGGAGAGGAGAGGCTCGGGCTAGGGTGGAAGCTAGGCTCGGTTAGGGTTCGTTTTAGGGTTGGGGGGAAGGGAGAGAGAGGGGTAGACAGGTGGGCCTGCTAGGTGAGAGGAGAGGCCGAGAGGGAGGGGTGGTATGGTAGCTAGGATTTGTAGAGAGAGGGGGTTTTAGATTAGGGATAGATTTAGGAGAGAGGTTTAGAGAGAGGTGAGATGTGGTGGTAACTAGGGTAGATGAGGGTTAGATTTAGGGTCTAGCTTAGATGAGAGAAAAGTTTGGAGAAAGGATTAGAGAGAGAGGGTGGTTTATGGTCTTGGCATGATCCACATGACCATGCATGTGTGGAGGTGAGAGGGGAGAAAGGTGAGGAAAAGAGAGAGATAGAGAGAGATGATCCACTCAAATGAACAAATAAAAACAAGGAGGACCAAAGGTGGCAAAGGTTGCATGGCCCATGCAAAGATGAGAATTACCATGATTAAAATATTGTGGAAACAATAATATTATCCTGGCATTATTATCATGCATTCCAAAAATTTGGAATAAATGCCAAGCAAAAGAATTAGAATTGGATCCACCCAACCCACTTGAGCTAGAATAAAAAAACCAAAGAAAAGAATTACAAGCTCATGGGTTATTGGAATGGTGGAAGAATAAGGTGGTGACAAGAAAGGTGGTGGAGTGGAACAAAAGATATGTCCCCAACTCAACTTGGGCATTTAACCAATATATCAAGAACCAAATACAATATCAAGAGGCAAATACAAATAATAATGCATGTGAGATAAGAACCAAAACAAAAAGGGTTTTTGTATGATGCTCAAATGCAAGGTGGCATGATGACATGAGCATGATATGATGATGATGCAAAAATTATATGTAGGAAGTAGCCATTATATTACTAAACCAAGTAGCATTACAGTTGTTAGACAAATGGGATGCTACAAAGAATTACATTGACTCTAATGTTTCCACGCTAATTGGTTGATGTAGGTTGGCCTTAACACATTTATTTTCACAGATCTGCTACGACACGTCAGAAGAGAAATCACATCAAACGCCTTAAAGGGCCGAATGTTGAGTGGGTAGAAGGTATAGTACATCATTTTTAAAGCCAATTATTTTCCACTATTTCTCTGAGCTATTTACTTCTGAGGTTCATGCTACCGAGCAGGCTATGTTGGACAAAATTAACCCACAGGTGACTATTAATATGAAAGAGAGGCTTATGATGACATTCGCAGCTAAGGAAGTAAAGAAAGCAGCGGGTCCTGATAGTCTTCATGCTATATTTTATAAGAAATTCTGGGATATGTGTGGTGAACAAATAACCGCTCAAATCTTGCAGGCTTTGGATACTGGAATTATTCCTGAAGGGTGGAATGACACTACAATTGTTCTTATCCCAATAACTTAGTGTCCCGAGCTTGTCACTCAATTTTTGGCCTATAAGTCTATGCATTATGATTTACAGGATTATCTCCAAGATACTAGCCTGATGACTTAAGAAAGTTTTGCAGGGTGTAATTTCCCCCAATGTCCAAGAGTGCTTTTGTCTCAGTCGTCTTATTACACATAATAGTCTTGTTGCATATGAGACTGTTCATGCTATAAAGAAGAAGAGACAGGGAAATTTTGATGGTTGTGCAGTTAAGCTGGACTTCTCACCTGTATCTTTCAGTCACACAGGAGAACAAATCTCGATTTCGATGCATACGCCTAAAAAAATCCCTTTGGAATACCGTAGAGACACCTTTATGATCACCCTGATATGGTGTGACAGTTGATACAATCAAGGCAGCCTTGGATGATAATGATTAGATATGATCTCACGGTCTAAGGAGCATCTTACTATGCTTCTAATTATCGCAACAATGAAATATGTGACTTGATCGTGTTGCAAAAAATACTTATGTTGCATAAGCATGTCCATCATATCATTTATTAATGATATGAATAATATGACCTCATTGTTAATTGACATAAATACATATAATCAGGAAACCTTGATCATCAATTTACCAATAAACTAGTTGAATAGAGACTATTAGGGACATGGTTTGTTTACATACGACATGTGTACCAATGTTTATGATAGCATGGTATAAAACCTATTACGAACTAATGAGATATGATAATAAACATCCTTTATTATTTGACTCTAGGGCATATCTCCAACAGTTTCGTCCCCAGCCGACCCATGGGGATTGGATGCAGATCTAGGCCGGTGTGGGATTAAACAAACAAGGCATGCGAGAAAAGCTAACTCAAGATCCAAGCTTCCTCTCTCTTTCAAACAATCAACTTCCAGTTTTGAGTATCATGTCAAGATTCTCTTCGATCTTGTTACTCTTGGAGATTGAGGACTCCTAGGCGGCAGCAGTCGTCGAGATCAATTGACTTGTGATCCTTCCAGAAGTTTGTAAGGGATTTAAATCTTTGCCAAGGTCTCCACTAGTGGATTGATATCCTTCTTCATGGATGTAGCTAAAGGAGAAGAAGACGAGCCTTCGTGGTGTCTGGGGGTCAATTGTTGTAACCCGCACCTCTCCAACAGTGACTTAGCTTCCCTTCGAGGTAGTGAACACCAGGATAAACCTTCGTCTTCGCGTGTCTAGGTTATTCCTATTCGATCTATTTACTATGTGTATTTACTCTTGTAATAGTCTGCGTGCTTCAAATATCTTGTTGCATCACGCTTCATCTATTTGTTATGCTCACCTTTATTTATCTGCATAGCCTAAAATGTGTGGAAAAAGGTAAAATTTATAGAAACCTATTCACCCCCTCTAGGTTAGCATCTCAATACTTTTGCCATCTCATATATATAGTCAACTTATATCCAACATGCACAATAGTTTGTTATAAAAAATTACTACTTTATTATGAAGTAGTAGTAAATAGTGTCTAGAAGCACGTGTTGTAGACTAAATATAGAGTCCACCTCTCTTCTCTCCTCTTACCTCTCATCAACAAAGAAAAATATACTATTTTATTTTTTATAGTCTCTTTTATTTCGAAATGGAGGATGAAACCCCAGCCTCTGCATCGAAAAGATGCATACAACCTGCTTTATTGATTTATTCAACAATGATAGACAAAGAACATACATAAAAAAAATCCTAAACCACCACACAACACCTACAAACCCGACAATCATTGAAAATAACCTACTGGAATGGATCGTATGGGCACCTAGAGGGGGTGAATATGTGCTAACCAATTTTTAATACTTTTTCAATTTTAGGCTTGACACAAAGTAAATTCTCTAGATATGCAACTACGAGAATTTCCCTATATGCAAACCTAACTACTAAGCACGTAAAGAGAGGAACGAAGGAACCGTAGTGGAGCACGCGGAGACACAGGGATTTGTTTTACCGCAGTTCCTTCCTTGTTAAGGGAAGTACATCTGCATTGGAGGGGTGGGCGGTTCTAAGACCACCACGCCACAATAGGCCTCACCCTATTTTCTGACGGATCTCGCCACGAGAGGCCTGATCCACCTTCTCCACTATTGGATCCCTTCGAGGCGGGAACCGGTGCCTTTTACAACTCTATCGGGGCACACACCCACAACCGAATTGGGGGCTCCCGAAATGAAAACAAGCTGCCACAAGAACAAGATTTATCAATATAAACAAAAACAAGGATCTAGATATTTTCAAGAAATACTATATCGGTGGTTCCCCAAAGGAATGGGGAGAAGATGAAGCACTTGATTATAGTTGATGAAGATCGAGTCCTCCTGCTTTGATTCCCCAATGGACGGAGCCTTTGAGTGTATCTAGGTGGAGTTCTCTCGGATGAAGCTTGCAGATCAGGTCTGTTCTTTTTCGAGTGAATCAAGAGTTCTGGACAGAGGGGAAAGACAGGCTTAAATACCCCATGCCCAAAACAAGCCGTTGGAGCAATTTGGGGGTGGATTATCCTCCCCCCTTTGGGGCGGACTATCCGCCCTGGGGAGAAAATCCGTCCCCCTAGGACGGAAACTCTGGGGAAAACTCCGCCCCCTATACAGAGAGCGACGCAGCCTTGACTTGAAGAAATTTCCAGAGGGGGCGGATTATCCGCCCCCGCCAGGGGCGGACTATCCGCCCTTGGGAGAAAGTCCGCCCAAGGACCAGAAAGTCCGAGGGAAACTCCGCCCCCCATACAGAGAGCGACGCAGCCTTGACTTGAAGGAATTCCTCGAGGGGGCGGACAATCCGGCTGGGCCAGAAAATCCGGCTACAAACTCCGCCCCCTTGTCTGGGGGTCGCGCACACTTGAAAGAGGTATGGGCGGATTATCCACCCCTGGGAGGGGCGGATTATCCGCCCCCAGAAAGCAGTTTCCTTCCCTTCTCAATGTACAAATCTGCAGCACTTCAACACACGTTAAATAATCCTTGATATTGTTATCTAACACACAAAACACTAGAGATTATGAAATGTTCTTTCAATCTCCCCCTTTTTGGTGTTAGATGACAATATTAGGATTTGCAAACGACTACCAACGACACCCTTAAAATAAATGAAAGAGGCTCCCCCTAGATGTGTGCATAATAAAATTTACCTTTGAAACAAACATGTACACACTAGACGAAACACAACTTTCATAGCAAGAACAATTAAAACCAGATGGGTTGGTAAACGAGATCATACCATCGGGATGTGAATATTGCCAAATAAACTAATGAGATTGCACATCCCACAAAATTGACGCATACATAAGATAATCCCATGATTCCATATGTAGGGGTTCGTAGCATGGAAAACAAAAAAATTCTACCGCATACAAACAAACAAGCCAAGATCTATCTACTAGATTGTAGCAACGAGTCGATAGAATAACTCACCCTCGAATATTCCAAAGTGTTTAACGAGAGCAGATTCTCGTGGGTGATGAAGTCGTACTCTTGCCGATATCAAGATCGTGTAGATGATCCTTCTGGCGCCGCGTTCCGGCAGCGCTTCCACAGTCGGTCACACGTTCGGTACTTGATGAAGACCTTCCTCTCCCTTGTTCCAGCAGGCAGCGGAGGTTGTAGTACTCTCCTCGCGATTCCGGCAGCACGACGGCGTGGTACCGGAAGTAGAGGGGAGATCTCGCAGGGCTTCGCCTTAAGCCGGAGAGAGTATGGTGGACTATGAGAGAGGCCTTGGCGATCTAGGGTATAGAGGCACCAAGGAGAGAGGGCTAGGCCAGCGGCTAGGGCAAGGGGAGGGCCCCAAATCGGCGGCTAGGCAAACCCTAGGGGCGGCGGCGACTTGGTGGAGGCCAGCGGCTAGGGCTAGGGTTTAGAGGAGAGAGGTGTAGGCTAGAGGGGGCACCCCTGCCCCTTCTTTTATAGGTGGGAGGGCGCCGACCAGGGGAGGAGAGTCCTCCCCCAAGTCAGCCTCCTTGGCCGGAGGGTGGAGGGAGAGGAACTCCTCCCCAAGTAGGTTTCCTACTCTCCCTCCACCAAGCAAAACTGTCGTTTGACTTTTCAAATTGGCGTTTGACTTTTCAAACTAGGATTTGATTTATCCCTTTATTTTGCCCAGCCATGATACCTAGTACATGATGCAACCATTCTACATTGTTATGACACATTCATGTACCCTTCCCCTCCGGAGTGCCGGACATTCCGGACCCTTCTAGAACATTCCCGATGAAAACACTGGAATCATTCTCTAACTCCGAAACAGGACTTTCCTTATATGAATCTTATTCTCCGGACCATTCCAGATCTCCTCGTGATATCCCGGATCCCATCCGAGACTCCGAACAACATTCGGTCTCTTACTAATCATTCCAGAACTACTCAACAACATTGAATCCTTAAGTGTGTCTCCCTACGGTTCGTAAATTATGCGGACATGATCGAGACACTTCTCCAAACAATAACCAATAGAGGAATCTGGAAATTCATATGGCTCCCACATATTTCTACGATTACTTTGCGATCGAATGAACCACTTACATACGATACCAATTTCCCTTTGTCTCACGATAGTTTACTTATCCGAGGTTTTGATCGTCGGTATCTCTGCATACCTAGTTCAACCTCGTTACCGATAAGTACTCTTTTCTCGTTCCCGTGATATGTGATCCCTTGTGAGCCAGTCACATGCTTGAAGGCTAATTGGATGACATTCCACCGAGAGGGCCCAGAGTATATCTATCCGTCATATGGATGGACAAATCCCACTCTTGATCCATGTGTCTCAACCCATACTTTCCGAACACTCAATGCCACCTTTATAACCACCCAGTTACGGTGTGGTGTTTGATGTCATCAAAGCATCCTTCCGGTGATGGTGATAGGCATGATCTCATGGTCGAAGGAATTAGGTTACTATGTATCAGAAAGCATATAGCAATTGAACTATTAAAATGACTTGATCTTTATGCTACGCTTATCTATAGGAGTATGTCCATCATACCATTCTCCTAACGATATGATCTTGTTGTTAACAACATCTCAATGTTCATGATAGGGAAACCACAATCATTTATTAACCAACAAGCTAGTATTATGAAGAGGCTTTACTAGGGACTCTTATTTAGTTTACAAAACACACAAGTATTAATGTTTCCTGGTTAATACTATTATAGCATGAATGTAAACATTTATCATAAACACAAAGATATAATAATAACTATATGTATTATTGCTTCTAGGGCATATCTCCAACAGTCTCCCACTTGCACTAGAGTCAACTAATCTAGATTACATGGTAATATACCGAACACTCATGGTAGTTTGGTGTTGGTCATGTTTTGCCCTCGGGAGAGGTTTAGTCAACGAATCCGCCACATTCAGATCTGTGTGTACTTTGCAAATCTTTATGTCACCATCTTGGACATGTTCTTGAATAGTGTGAAAACGTAGCTTGATGTGCTTCAGCTTCTTGTGTGACCTTGGTTCTTACGCATTGGCTATGGCGCCCATGTTATCACAGTAGATAAACATTGGGTCTAGTGCACTTGGAACCACACCGAGCTCTGTAATGAACTCCTTCATCCATATCTCTTCTTGTGAAGCCTCCGAAGCAGCTATGTATTCCGATTCAGTTGAATATCTCGCCACAACGCTTTGCTTTGCACTCCTCCAGCTAACTGTTGCACCATTCAAAGTAGTTACGTATCCAGATTGTGATTTAGAATCATCCGGATCGGTGTTCCAACTAGCATCGGTGTAACCATTAACAACGAGCTGTTCATCACCTCCATAAGAAAGAACCATATCCTTAGTTCTTCTCAAGTACTTAAGGATGTTTTTGACCGCTGTCCAATGATCCACTCCTGGATCACTTTGATATCTGCTAGTCAAACTAACAACATATGCAATGTCGGGTCTAGTACATAGCATGGCATATATTAGAGATCCTATGGCTGAGGCATAGGGAGTCTTACTCATCCTTTCTCTATCTTACATCGTTCTTTGGACTTTGAGTTTTACTCAAGGTCGTATTGGGCAACATGGGCAAGAACCCTTTCTTGCTATCTTCCATTCCAAACCTCTTTAGAACTTTGTCCAAATATGTACTTTGTGACAATGATATTAGGCGTCTCTATCTATCTCTATAAATCTTTATGCCTAATATGTAAGCTGCTTCGCCAAGATCTTTCATTGAAAAACTATTATTCAAATATTCCTTGACACTATTAAGAAGGTCTACATCATTCCCAATCAACAATATGTCATCTACATATAGTATTAAGAATGCTACAGAGCTCCCACTCATTTTCTTGTAAATACAAGCTTCTCCATAAGTTTGTATAAAACCAAAACTTTTGATTACCTTATCAAAACGTTGATTCCAACTTTGGGATGCTTGCTTCAATCCATATATGGACCGTTGAAGTTTGCATACCTTGTTAGCATCTTTAGGATCGACAAAACCTTTGGGTTGCATCATATAAAACTCTTCATCAATGTCTCCATTGAGGAATGTTGTTTTGACATCCATCTGCCATATCTCATAATCGTAATATGCAGCGATTGCTAACAAAATCCTCACAGACTTTAGCGTCGCTACCGGTGAGAAAGTCTCATCATAGTCAACTCCTTGAATTTGTCGAAACCCTTTTGCGACAAGTCGAGCTTTATAGACAGTAACATTACCATCAACATCTGTTTTCTTCTTGAAAATCCATTTGTTCTCGACAGCCTTTCGGCCATCCGGTAAGTCCACCAAAGTCCATACTCGGTTTTCGTACATGGATCCAATCTCGGATTTCATGGCATCTTGCCATTTATTGGAATCTGGGCTCATCATCGCTTCATCATATGTCACAGGGTCATCGGTGTTGTCCACCAACATGACACTCATAACGGGATCATACCAATCAGGAGTGGTACGATTTCTTGTTGACCTGCGAGGCTCTGTAGCAACTTCAACCGAAGTTTCATGATCATCATCATTAGCTTCCTCTCTTATTGGTGCAGGCACCACATGAACTTCTTCCGGTGCTGCGCTACTCGCAAGTTCGAGAAAAGATTCAACAACCTCATCGAGTTCTACTTTCCTTCCAGTCACTTCTTTCGAGAGAAATTCCTTCTCTAGAAAGGATCCATTCTTGGCAACGAAGATTTTGCCCTCGTATCTATGATAGAAGGTATACCCAATAGTTTCCTTCGGGTATCCTATGAAGACGCATTTTTCCGCTTTGGGTTCAAGCTTGTCCGGCTGTAACTTCTTTACATAGGCTTCGCAACCCAAACTTTAAGGAACGACAATTTAGGTTTCTTCCCAAACCATAATTCATACAGTGTCGTTTCAACGGATTTAGATGGTGCCATATTTAAAGTGAATGCGGCTGTTTCTAATGCATAACCCCAAAATGATAGCGGTAAATCTGTAAGTGACATCATAGAACGAACCATATCTAAGAGAGTTCGATTATGACGTTCGGACACACCATTATGCTGTGGTTTTCCCGGTGGTGTCAATTGTGAAAGTATTCCGCATTTCTTCAAATGCTCGCCAAACTCGTAACTTAGATATTCACTCCACGATCAGAACGTAGAAATTTAATCTTCTTGTTATGTTGATTCTCTACCTCACTTTGAAATTCTTTGAACTTCTCGAAAGTTTCGGACTTATGTTTCATGAAATAGATATACCCATATCTACTCAAGTCATCTGTGAAGGTAAGAACATAACGATAACCACCGCGCGATGCTACACTCATTGGACCACACACATCGGTATGTATGATTTCCAACAAGTCCGTAGCTCGCTCCATCATACCAGAAAGTGGAGTCTTAGTTATTTTGCCCATCAGACACACTTCGCATTTTTCAAGTGATTCGAAATCAAGTGATTCAAGAAGTCCATCGGAATGGAGTTTCTTCATACACTTCACTCCAATGTGACCAAGACGACAGTGCCACATATAGGTCGAGTTATCGCTCAATTTCAAACGTTTAGCTTCAATGTTATTAATATGTGTATTTCCACTATCGAGATTCAATAAGAATAGACCATCTATCAAAGGTGCATGTGCATAAAACATATTACTCATATAAATCGAACAACCATTATTCTCGGACTTAAACAAGTAACCGTCTCGCAATAAACAAGATCCCGATATAATGTTCATGCTTAACGCAGGAACCAAATAACAATTATTTAAGTATAAAACTAATCCCGATGGTATATGAAGAGGTAGCGTGCCGACCGCGATCACATCAACCTTTGATCCGTTTCCAACGCGCATCATCACCTCGTTCTTCGCTAGCTTCCGTTTATTCTGCAGCACCTTTTTTGAGTTACAAATATGAGCAACCGAACCAGTATCAAATACCCAGGCACTACTACGAGTACTAGTGAGATACACATCATTAACATGTATATCGGATATACCTTTCTTCTTGATGTTGCCGTTCTTCAAATCCGCCAAGTACTTTGGGCAATTCCGCTTCCAGTGACCTTCTCCCTTGCAGTAAAAGCACTCAGTATCAGGCTTAGGTCCAGCCTTGGTCTTCTTCGTTGGTGCGGCAACTTTCTTACCACCCTTCTTGAAGTGTCCCTTTTTCTTAGACTTGCCTTTCTTGAATTTGGTGGTCTTATTGACCATCAACATTTGGTGCTCTTTCTTGATCTCCACTTCTGCAGATTTCAACATGGAGAAGAGTTCTGGCAACTGCTTGTTCATGCTTTGCATATTGTAGTTCATCACAAAGTTCTTGTAACTTGGTGGTAGTGATTGGAGGACACGATAAATACCCAAAGCATTAGGAATCACTATACCCAAGCTTTGGAGTTTGTTTATGCCTGCACATCTTAAGCACATGCTCACCGACGGACTGCCCTCTTCCATCTTGCGTTAAAGAACTTTTGAAGCCTCATAACTCTCAAGCGCGTGAGTCTCAAATATCAATTTGAGTTCACGGACAATATCATGTGGGTCTGAGTTCCCAAACCTTTTCTGAAGCTCTGATTCCAAACCATACAAGATAGCACACTGAACTGTGGAGTAGTGATTCTTCTGAGCGATATAAACATTCTTTACTTCATCGGTAGCATCACCGCGGGTCACCCAATGTGCATCCAAAGACATAGGTCAAATTACCAAGATTGAGGACAATCCTCAAATTGCGGAACCAAGCCGCGAAGTTGCTTCCATTGTTTTTCAACTTTTCTTTCTCTAGGAACGCATTAAAATTGATGGTAGGGGCCGCCATTGATCTACAACATATTTGCAATAGTTTAGACTAAGTTTATGACAAATTGAGTTCTAATTAATAGTTAAATTAATCTAGGTGAACTCCCACTCAAAACAATATCCCTCACATTGTTTTAGTGATCACATGAACCAAATCCACCACATCAAAACCGATCATCACGAGAGTTGATGTAGCTTCAATGGCGAACAATCGACATGTTCATCATATCTACTATATGATTCATGCTTTACCTTTCGGTGATCCGTGTTCCGAGACCATGTCTGTACATGCTAGGCTCGTCAAGATCGAACCTTAGCTTCTGCATGAGCAAATCTGGCTTGCTCACGTTGTATACACTTGCAGAATCTAACACACCCGATCATCACGTGGTGCTTTGAAACAACAAGCTTTAGCAATGGTGCTTACTAAGGATGAACACTTTAGAACTTGAAATTTATGTGCATGAGGGATCATCTTATAATGCTACCGTCGTTAACTAAGCAATACAAGATGAATAAAGAATTAACATCACATGCAATTCATAATATGTGATATGATATGGCCTTTCTTCTTTGTGCTTCCGATCTCCATCTTCAAGCACGAACATGATCTCCATCATCACCGGTGTGGCGTCAAGGTCAATGGCGCCGGTTCATGGTTGTCGTCCACCGGCTTCAACTATTACAACTACTTTGAATAGACACGTAGGTCTTAACAGAAATTAAAGACAGCCATATGGCTCCTGCCGGTTGCCAACTTACAATAAGGATCATTGCATACATCAAATATAATCACAATCATGGCCATATCACATCACAGCACACCCCTGCAAAACAAAGTTAGACGCCTCTAATTTCTCTGCATGTTTTACGTGGTTTGGGGCTTTCAATAAGTGTAGATCTAACTTACGAACAAGAACCACAACGTTGATGTTTGAACTATCAAGTGCCCGTTGTAAATTGGATCTATACTATAATGGGAGAGACAGACACCCGCAAAGCCACTTATGCAACACAAGTTGCATGTTGAGCGTGGAGCAAGTCTCATGAACGATGTCATGTAAGGTTAGCCCGGGCCGCTTCATCCCATCATACCGCAAGATGCAAAGTACATAAGAAGCAATTGATAATAAAAGCACCACCGCCCACAATGACCATTGTGTTCTACTCGTGCAACAGATCTACATATAGACACGGCTCTGATACCACTGTAGGGGTTCGTACAATGGAAAACAAAAAAATTTCTACCGCATACAAACAAACAAGCCAAGATCTATCTACTAGATTGTAGCAACGAGTCGATAGAATAACTCACCCTCGAAGATTCCAAAGAATTTAACGAGAGCAGATTCTCGTGGGTGATGAAGTCATACTCTTGCCGATCTCAAGATCGTGTAGACGATCCTTCCGGCAGCGCTCACGCAGTCGGTCACACGTTCGGTACTCGATGAAGACCTTCCTATCCCTTGTTCCAGCAGGCAGCGGAGGTTGTAGTACTCTCCTCGCGATTCTGGCAGCACGACGGCGTGGTACCGAAAGTAGAGGGGAGATCTCGCAGGGCTTCGCCTTAAGCCGGAGCGAGTATGGTGGACTATGAGAGAGGCCTTGGCGATCTAGGGTTTAGAGGCACCAAGGAGAGAGGGATAGGCCGGCGGCTAGGTCAAGGGGAGGGCCCCAACTCGGCGGCTAGGCAAACCCTAGGGGCGCCGGCGACTTGGTGGAGGCCGGCGACTAGGGCTAGGGTTTAGAGGAGAGAGGTGTAGGCTAGAGGGGGCACCCCTGCCCCTTCTTTTATAGGTGGGAGGGCGCCGACCAGGGGAGGATAGTCCTCCCCCAAGTCGGCCTCCTTGGCCGGAGGGTGGAGGGAGAGGAACTCCTCCCCAAGTAGGTTTCCTACTCTCCCTCCACCAAGCAAAACTGTCGTTTGACTTTTCAAATTGGCGTTTGACTTTTCAAACTAGGATTTGATTTATCCCTTTATTTTGCCCAGCCATGATACCTAGTACATGATGCAACCATTCTACATTGTTATGACACATTCATGTACCCTTCCCCTCCGGAGTGCCGGACCTTCCGAACCCTTCTAGAACATTCCCGATGAAAACACCGGAATCATTCTCCAACTCCAAAACAGGACTTTCCTTATATGAATCTTATTCTCCGGACCATTCCGGATCTCCTCGTGATATCCCGGATCCCATCCGAGACTCCGAACAACATTCGGTCTCTTACTCATCATTCCATAACTACTCAACAACATCGAATCCTTAAGTGTGTCTCCCTACAGTTCGTGAATTATGCGGACATGATCGAGACACTTCTCCAAACAATAACCAATAGAGGAATCTAGAAATTCATATGGCTCTCACATATTTCTACGATTACTTTGCGTTCGAATGAACCACTTACATACGATACCAATTTCCCTTTGTCTCACGATAGTTTACTTATCCGAGGTTTTGATCGTCGGTATCTCTGCATACCTAGTTCAACCTCGTTACCGATAAGTACTCTTTTCTCGTTCCCGTGATATGTGATCCCTTGTGAGCCAGTCACATGCTTGCAAGCTAATTGGATGACATTCCACCGAGAGGGCTCAGAGTATATCTATCCGTCATATGGATGGACAAATCCCACTCTTGATCCATGTGTCTCAACCCATACTTTTCGAACACTCAATGCCACCTTTATAACCACCAGTTATGGTGTGGTGTTTGATGTCATCAAAGCATCCTTCCGGTGATGGTGATAGGCATGATCTCATGGTCGAAGGAATTAGGTTACTATGTATCAGAAAGCATATAGCAATTGAACTATTAAAATGACTTGATCTTTATGCTACGCTTATCTATAGGAGTATGTCCATCATACCATTCTCCTAACGATATGATCTTGTTGTTAACAACATCTCAATGTTCATGATAGGGAAACCACAATCATTTATTAACCAACAAGCTAGTATTATGAAGAGGCTTTACTAGGGACTCTTATTTAGTTTATAAAACACACAAGTATTAATGTTTCCTGGTTAATACTATTATAGCATGAATGTAAACATTTATCGTAAACACAAAGATATAATAATAACTATATTTATTATTGCCTCTAGGGCATATCTCCAACACCATATGCCATCAACTAGAATGCCAAACTCCATAGATAAATCCAGAAATCCATGATAGTAGGTCCCCAGTAGAAATCCAGAATGCCATAGGATAGGACCATACATAATAAGTCACGACAGAGTCTTACAAAAACCAAGCAAAAAATAAGTTCACGCTAAAGGAGCAAAAGTAAAACGAACGAATGGAAACGCAAGTGAATAAAAGCAACGGAAAGAAATTGCTTGCGCCCGACCCTTGCAAATCCACGAGACCTAATAGAACTACTTATCCCCCTTTGGCGTCGAAACGCCAAAAAGGAAGAAGAGCGATGCTAACAGAGATGGTACTACACACCCAAATTTGCAATAATCAAATCAAACAAAAGCCAAAGTTGAGTGTGTTTTCCATAAGAACAAAAGATATGCAAGAAAATCCAAAGGGAGCCATTAGAAACCAACTCTTCTCTAGGAAGAGGGCGGTGGCCGAAGCCACCATGTTGGAGTGCATGGCATGACACCGCGAAGATGTATCTTGAGTTCAAAACCAATGCTCATCGATGACCCACATATCACAAAATGATATTAAGGGAAATGATTTTACTTTCTTTCGGCATTATGGGGGGAGGGTTGGCCCAATCAATTAGGACCACACTCCCCCTATGTCCATGCCCGCATCTAAACCAAATACATGAATAAGAGAAAGTGAGTGTGCAAGGATAGTCAAGCCAAGCTCCTTGAATCTATGATATTTAGCTCATGCCTCAAATAACAAAATCTTGCTTCATCAAGGGGCTTC
Source organism: Avena longiglumis (assembly GCA_030063025.1). Lineage (NCBI taxonomy): Eukaryota > Viridiplantae > Streptophyta > Magnoliopsida > Poales > Poaceae > Avena > Avena longiglumis. The sequence continues at coordinate 111,216,235 of CP125979.1, forward strand.
GTGAAAATATCAGCAAGTTGGTTCTTCGTGCTCACAAAGGATAGGGTAATATCACCACGAGCAACATGATCCCGAATGAAGTGGTTGTGAATCTCAATATGTTTTGTTCTTGTATGTTGCACGGGATTGTAAGCAATTTTTATAGCACTTTCATTGTCACATAATAGAGTCACTTTGTCACAATTGACACCATATTCCTTTAAAGTTTGCCTCATCCATAATAATTGTGTACAAGCACTTGCAGCAGCAACTTATTCAGCTTTGGCGGTTGAAAGAGAAATACAATTCTGTTTCTTTGAAGACCAACACACTAGAGACCTGCCCAAGAATTGACATGCACCAGAGGTTGATTTCCTATCATATTTGTCACCAGCCCAATCTGAATCAGTGTAACCACATAGAGAGAAACTTGAACCCTTGGGATACCATAACCCAAAATTTGGGGAATGAACCAAATATCTGAAGATTCGTTTGACCGCCACTATGTGGCTTTCTTTAGGAGCGGCTTGGTACCTTGCACACACTCCTACACTTAACACGATATCGGGCCTAGATGCGCAAAGGTAAAGGAGAGAGCCGATCATGGATCGGTATACCTTTTGGTCCACGTCTTTACCCTTGGGATTGAGCTCAAGATGACACTTTGTTTGCATTGGAGTAGCCACACAATTGAGATCCGTCATCTTGAACCTTTTGAGAATGTCTTGGATGTACTTAGCTTGCTTTGTTCCCTCTCTAAGTTGTTTGATCTCAAATCCAAGAAAGAACCTCAACTCACCCATCATGGACATCTCAAACCTGTCAGTCATAAGCTTTGAAAATTGATCGTTAAAAGCTTGGTTAGTAGAGCCAAAAATAATGTCATCTACATAAAGTTGGCATACAAAATCTCCCCATTAACCTTCTTAGTAAAAATAGTGGGATCGATTTTCCCAACTTCGAATTCACGGTCTAACAAAAGCTCTTTAAGGTGCTCATATGTGGCATCCCGCAAAACCACTACTAGAAAATCGCGTTGAATTTGTGCATTACATCGTCATCATCATGCATTGTTTGCATAAAACTATGTTCGTAAAGCCCGTTTTGGTTTCAAAAACGCCCGACTATTATTTAAACGCCAAACCCCCCGGACGTTCCGGATATTTTTGTTTGTCTAAAACTAGTTATAAAAGCTATTTGAAAATAAATAAAACATTAAATTATTTTTAATAGGGGCAGTCGAACGGGCCGATTGACCCGATCGACCACCCCAGAAAAATATAAACGGTCCGCCCCTTTTTCTAAACCTACCAGCTAACCTACCCAACCCTTCCCTCCACATCACCCCATCCTACCACAGGCTGCCACCTCACCCTCTCCTCTCCTCCCACCCAACCAGATTGCTCCACCTCACCCCTCCTCTCTCACCCCACTCCTTTCTCTCCCCACCCACTGCAGCTGGGCCTCCCCGCGCGCAGCCCCCACTCCACCTGCCCAATCCCAACACCCTGGCCCCACCCCTGGGCCCCACCGACCGTTCCACCCCGCTTGTCCCCTTTCTCCCTCCTCCCACGCCCTTCTTCCCCACGCACCGCCTCGCCTCGCAACCTCCGCGCCGCCTCGCGACCCTCTCCTCCTTGGCCGCTCCACCAAGGCCTCCGCGCCTCCCCGCCTTCCGCCCCAGACCGCCTCCACGCCGACACTCTCCTCTCCACCTATGGCGCCGACCTCGACCACGCCCACCACCGACCTCGCCGGCACACGCCCTCCTCCGCCTGAACCACTGCGCATGGCCAGCTGCCAAGGCTGCGCCTCTCCTCCTCTCCACCTTGCCAGCCACTCCGCCAGGCCCGCTGCCTCGCTGCTCCACCCGCCCATGAGCCAGACGCCACTAACCGCCCGGCCGACCGCCACTCACCGCGCCCGCCCGCCTCGAGCTCGCCGCCGCACCTCGGCCTCCGCCTGCCGCGCGCCGGGCTGCCGCCCAGCTCTCGCCGAGCTCTCCGCCCGCACCACTGCGTCCGCCACGGCTCCGCCTGGCCCGCGCCTCAGCCGCTTTTCCTCCGCTCCGCCTTTGCCGCATCAGCTCGCCACCGACGCTCGCCGCCCGATACCGCCGCCCCAGCGTCTCCGCCCCGCCGCTGCTTTCCGTCTGCCCCGGCTAACGCCGCCGTGGTCGCGCCCGAGCTAGCCGAGCCTCGTGTGTCGTTCTCCGCAGCCTGGCCCGCTTAGGTCTGATGATCCTCTTGGCGTGTGCGAAGGGTGCACGTGCCCGTGTATGTGCCAATCCAACCAAACCTCCGTCAAGGAATGAAACAAGCACCACAACGCCAACGACAGATTACCGACAACAAGATCTTCGCCACGGAATGCCAAGGTCTCCGTCCGAGCCGAAGATGCCAAGTTCTTCCTCACGGAACAAGACCCCGAGTGCGGCAACCTTGGCGTTTTCATTCTCCTTCCCGAGTCCGAGCCCCAAGACCAACCCGGGCATGCCAATTCTTCAACCCAAAGGACACAGATCGACAAGTAGTTCTTCCGGATCGGACGCGAGTAACCCTGACGCCAAGATCTCCTCTCCGGACCAAGGCGCCAAGACCGGACCCCAAGATCTCGCCGTGAGACGACAAGACCGTCGGCACGACCGACGACCGCAGATGCATGTGATCGTCCCAGACGCCAAGATTGCCACGAGAACGCTCCCGTACGCTAACACCGACCCGATGGCGCGGGCTCGACAAGACCCTCGCAACGGCAAGATCGACCCCGTGGGACCCGACAAGACCTTCGCGACGACAAGAACGGCACCGACCCGGAAGAACCCGACGCGCCCCGACACGAACCAAGTCCCGCACCCGGACGCGACAAGAACTACCCCCGATATCCGAGCACGACCCCGGAGCCCGAGAACGTTCCGTCGATCCCTGGACCCTAAGACCGACCCCGAACCCGGAACCCCAAGTTCGTCGAGCCCCCTAATGTGTGAACCCCTTCCCGAAACCCTATTTTATAACATAATAACAACTGTTGCATATTAATCATTCACCTTGCATGCATGCTTTCATGTGGTTTGGGGGCCTTATGCCGATTCACCTAATAATTAAATATGGGGCCCATATGCGGGCAAATCTAGCCTTATATTGGCCTCATTTAAACTTGTGTAGCGAACCCGTATCCTCTTTTGCCATGTAATACAACATTTAATTTGCGGGGTTCTAAACAACTTGAACCACCTAATTAATTGTCGGGACCCCGGTTCCGCTTAATATGACCTAATTGCATTGCATCTTGCCATGCCATACTTCATGCATGCATCATGCCGATCTTCTGCCGTGTATTAAATATTGCATCCGGTGTTCCCTCTAGTGTTTTGGTTCTTCGCGGATAAGGCCGTTGAGTTGATGTGAGCTTCGCCCCGATCTTCGGATGAACCTTCGTCAATGTTTTCAGGCGAGCATCTCCCCCTTTCTACCTATCTTACTTTTATAGTATTTATTCCCTCCTGTTGATCTATTGCTATCTGTGTTGCGATGCTTTAGTTTCCGTACCTGTGATATACCGTGCAGCCCTATATTGCCTTGGACACATCCTATTACCTGTTGTTTGGTAGATAGTTGGACTTGCGCGTCGTAGTCGCTTGCTTTAGTGTTGTTGCGTGTTGTCAAATGCCACAGTTGTTGATGTATTGCCGCATGTGATGATGGAGATGATCCTAGTTTTACTTATCGTTCACTTTAATTCCTGTTTAACAACTAAAATTGAAATAAGCAGAGGCATCGGTGGGTGATAGAAAATATTTGGTTTCCGAACGCCCACTTGTGTCCCGTAAGACCCCGAGTACTTGATACCTGTTCCTTGATTTATCGCGCTATCCACATCCAGGAGGTATATGGGACCCCCGAGCGAGCTTGATTCATCTTATTTCTTGGGGCCACAAACTAGTTTGAGGTTTTATTTACGATCCTGTACTTATGCCATGCTACTTATGTATTTACGATTGCGAGAGCACCTGCATCTTTAGGAATTGTGACCCGTTTACGTGGTATCGAGTCCCGTTTGGGGATCTGCATCGTTTACCGCCCCACAAACCTTGGGTCCGTCTCGGAGCTAGCTTACTGCTATGGTAGACTACAAGGGGTGGCCCCAAATATTTCTGAATCTGTGATTGTTCGTGAAAGCCTCGTTGGGTTTTGAGTTGGTTTTTCGAGTTGATCGAGCATGTGTTGCTATTGGTGCACCCGGCCGTAAAACTTTACGAAAGCCGTCCGCGATATGGACGACTTGGAGCATGATCTCGATCATAGACAAGCATAACTAAAGTTTATTGCTATAATTTGACTTTATAATGACTAGTAATCAGCTTCACTATAATGGAATGACTAATTAATACGCCCACAATCGCTTGCTTGGCGTGTCGCCATACCATTGTACCTGACTAGTAAGTATTGCAACTACAACGGAATGGCTGAATAAAAGTACCAACAACTGCGGGGTCTTGGGATTATATCATGCCATCTGTATCTGATTAGTAATTGCTGCAACTATAACGGAATGGTTAACTAAATGACCCACTGCTTATTTTATCAGGATGATTATCTAAACCTGACTAGTAATTACTGCAACGATAACTGAATAAGTAAAACTGCCAACGGTGTGAGTTCCTCGGTTGACTTCCTCGTTTGGTCTCGAGGGGGAAACACCAGGATGGGTTTGTTTGGTGTTAGCTTCAGGTTGGATCCGGATAGGTCACTCTTATCCCTCTCGATAACCGCCATTGTATCGAGTCTCTATAGGTTGTTTAGTGCATCTTTGTCGCCGCCGATCCACCATACCTATGTAGGCGAGGACCGCCAATTCTAGCCTCGCTGTGTCTTGGCCTCGATCGACGCTCCTCTTTTTCCTTGCCCTTTGTCGGCACCCTTTTGTTCAAGCAGTTTTGAGATCGACGTCGTTAGCGGGGTTACCCTTCCGGCTTGGCACGGGCAGGTTATGGACGCCATTGGTTATTCTTCGTGGCTCTTAGCCCCATTTGCATCTTGTCCGTAGCTGGACGCTCTATCGCTTTTCAAGGTGATTTGGATCTTTGTATATTATATCGTATTCTTGACTCCTTGAGTCATTTATATATATCTGTTCTGTGGGTCCCATCGAGGACTGTTGTGTAATGTTATTACTTCGTTTTCCACCCGCACGAAAGTGCCTGGTGGGCACCTTTAAATCGTTTCTATGCGGGTTTGGCGAATTTTGCTCAAACTTGCATAGGTCCGATTCTGAGGGTGTTACATCATACCATGCACGTGGGGCTTGTTTAAGGCCATAGAGCGCCTTATCGAGTTTGTAGACATGGTTCGGAAATTTGGGATCCTCAAAACCCGGGGGTTGCTTGACGTATACTAACTCATGTAGAGGACCATTAAGAAACGCACTCTTAACATCCATTTGCTGCAATTTAAAATTATGATGGGCTGCATATGCAAGAAGGATACAGGTGGACTCAAGACGAGCCACAGGAGCATACGTCTCGCCAAAATCAATTCCTTCCACTTGAGAGAATCCTTGAGCCACGAGTCTTGCTTTATTCCTCACAATAATGCCATTTTCATCTTGTTTGTTCTTGAAGATCCACTTGGTACCGATAACATTGCGGCAGTCCTTGGGTTTCTCTACGAGCTTCCAAACTTTGTTGTGTTCGAAGTTATTTAATTCTTCATGCATTGCAACAAACCAATCGGGGTCTTCAAGAGCATCAAAGACCTTCTTCGGTTCAACCATGGAAATGTGAGCTTGATGATCACAGAAGCTTGCAAGTTCTCTTCTAGTAGATACCCTTCTTCGTAGATCACCAACAACCTTGTCAAGAGTGTGACCCCTGTAGGGTTCGCAACATAGAATTTTTTTTCCTACGATGTGAACTATATACCAAGATCTATCTACTAGATACAAACAACGGGCGGATGTATATCCTTAGAGAACATACACTTGAAAACCGACAAAGCTTAACGAGTTCAACTCGTGGTTGATGTAGACGATCTCTTGCCGATCTCAAGATCGAGAGGAAGTCCTAGCGCCGCAAATCAGCAGCGCATCCGTGCTCGCACACACGTTCGAGGCACCGAGCAACCTCCGCCTCCTCGCCCAGATGCAGCGGAAGCACAACTCTTTCTTGCCGAATAGCCACCGGGAACATGTATCTCGCTAGTCCGAGACCATGGGGGATAAATTCTAGAGGGGGAGAGAGATCCTTCACGAGGAGGTGTAAGAGACAAGTGAGGAGGGGGGCTCCTTTTTGTTGGAATTATGCCCTAGAGGCAATAATAAAGATGTTATTATTATAATTCTTGTTCATGATAAAGTTTATATTCCATGCTAGAATTGTATTAAGCGGAAACATTAATAATTGTGTGGTTTGTGAACAACACCGTGTCCCTAGTACGCCTCTATGGACTAGCTCATCGATCAATGATGGTTAAGGTTTCCTAACCATAGACATGAGTTGTAAATTGATAATGAGATCATATCATTGGAGAATGATATGATGGACAGACCCAAACTAAGCAAAGTAATTAGATCGTTTCATCGTGTTCATCTTTGCGAAGCTTTTCCTATGTCAAATATTGTATTCCTTAGACCATGAGATATTACAACTCCCTGGTATCGGAAGAAAGCTTTGAGGTCATCAAACGTCATCCTATGAGAGGGTGATCATAAAGGTGTCTCTCAGGTGATCGGAAAGTATCTGTTGGGTTGTATGTATCGAGATGGAATTTGTCCCTCCCAAGTCGGAGAGATATACTTGGCCCACTTTAATCGATATCAACACCGCTTGCAAGCATGTGGTTAAGGAGTTAATCACAAAGTGATATCATATTACGGAACGAGTAAAGTACTTCTTTGTGAACGAGATTGAACTAGGTATGACGTGCACCGACGATCGAATCTCGGGCAAGTAAAATATCGCGAGACGAAGGGAATATATATATGGGATTGATTGAATCTGGCATCGTGGTTCATACGATATGATCATCGATGAATGTGTGAGTCAATATGGGTGCCTGCACCGCTGTTGATTATTGATAGAAGATCATGTGCGATATTCTCGAACCCGCAGGGTCACACACTTAACGATTCTCGACGCTAGGATAGATTGGATAATTGGTTTATGAATTTTTGTTCGAGTCTCGGATGGGATCCGGACATCACGAGAGGTTCCGGAATGGTCCGGAGAATAAGATTCATATAAGGCGTGCAGTTTTTGGAGTTCGAATTGTTCGGGTTAATCGGTATTGTACCTAAGCTTCTAGAACCTTCGGAAGGGGACCAACGTGGCCCCACATTCCGGAGGGGAATGGGCCTATGAGGGAGTGTCCTGGCGCATGGGGGCACAAGGCCCCATAGGGCCCAGCCGATCCTAGAGAGTTTAAATCGTTTAAACTAGAGATAGGGTTTCTAGAAGAGGGAGAGTCCATGCCCCCACTCCTTATCCTTTGGGCTTGGGGAGGGCTAGGCTGAGCCCCCTCTATATAAAGAGGGGGGCACCAACCACCCACACCTCTCCTCCAAACCCTAGCCGCCTTGCTAGCTTTCCTCTCCCTCCCGATTGCTTGTAGGCGAAGCCCTGCTGCAGAAATTCTCCACCATATACACCACGCCGTCGTGTTGTAGATCCAATCTATCTCTCCACCATACTTGCTGGTCCGAGGAAGGAGGAGACGTCGAGGTGCTGCACGTGTGCATCTCACGGAGGCACCGCCACTTGTGGTGCTAGATCGGATCGGATCGCGAGGAGGAGAAGCGAGTACGACTACATCACCCACGTTCCGACGAACGTTCCGCTTTGCGAATCTTCAAGGGTATGAAGATCAAATCCAATCTCTCTCGTTGATTGCATCTCCTAGATTAGATCTTGGCTTTCCCTCTGTTCGCATCCGTAGAAAATTTTGATTTACTATGCCGCAAAACCCTTCAGTGGTATCAGAGCTAGATCTATGCGTAGATGTGTTTCACGAGTAGAACGCAACATGGTTGTTGCGGGCGTTGATGTTTTCTCTTGCAAGCCTCTTGTTTGTGTTCTTCTTATGACGCGGGATAGTGAGATTGAAGCGGTCCAGGCTAACCTTACGCGACGTCGTTCGCGAGACCGGCTCCGCACTTTACGTGTGGCTTGTACCACACATGCGGCTGGTGGATGTCAGTTTCTCTCACTATAGTTGTCATGGGATTAACACCGGAGTTTAGCAACCATAATATCACCGTTGTAGCTTTCCGTAGGTAAGAATCGTTCTTAGCATCTACTCCCATAAGCCACGTAAAACATGCAACAACAAAGTAGAGGCGTCTAACTTGTTTTTGCAGGGAGTGTTTTCTGTGATATGGTATGGCCCAAGATGTGATGTGTATAATGTATGCGATGATCATGTTTTGTAATGTTTCACGACTTGCATGTCGATGAGTACACAACCGGCAGGAGCCATATGGTTGTCTTTATAATTGTGTATGACCTGTGAGTCAACTTCTTATACGCAATGTAATAGCTTTACTTTATCGCTAAGTAGTTAGCAATAGTTGTAGTTGCTATTCGTGGTGGAGGCAATCATGGTGGAGTGATGGAGATCATGCCGGAACGCACAAGATGGAGATCATTCTTGCGAAGATTGGCTATACCATGTCACATAAAGTTATATGCATGTGATGTTTATCCTTTTATGTATCTTATTATGCTTAGATCGCGACGGTAGCATTATAAGATGATTCCTCACTTAAAGATCAAGATAAAAACTGTGTTCTCCCCAAGTATGCACCGTTGCGAAAGTTCGTCGTGTCCAAGCATCACGTGATGATCGGGTGCTATAGACTCTATTCTCACATACAACGGGTGCAAGCCAGTTTTGCACACGCGGAAATACTTGGGTCTAACTTGACGAGCCTAGCATGTACAGACATGGCCTCAGAACACAAGAACCGAAAGGTTAAGCATGAGTCATATGAATGATATGATCGACACTTTGTTGTCCACCATTGAAACCACATCTGTTCTCGTGATGATCGGATTAGGTGTGGTGAATTTGGATCGTGTTCACTAAACAACTTGAGGGATGTTGAATTTAGTGGGAGTTCATCTAGTAATTTGATTAATTTGAACTATTTATCATGAACATAGTCTAAATTGTACTTGCAAATACTGTAGATCACATGGCCAAGTCCAACTTCAACTTCAACGCTTTTCTTTGAGAAGGAAAAGCTTAGAAACAATGGGTCTAACTTCACCAATTGGTTCCGAAATCTAAGAATCATTCTGTCATGACAAAAGGACTATGTCCTTGGGAAAGCGTTAGGTGACCCCCCTGCTGCAACTGCGCCGGCTGATGAGAAAGCTGTCTATCAGTCGCGCAAAGATGATTATGGTGTGATTAAGAGCACCATGTTGTTTTCTATGGAACCGGAACTTCAAAATCGTTTTGAAACCTATCCCGGGCCCTTTGAGATTCTCGAGGAGCTGAAAACCATGTTTCAGACTCAAGCCCGTTCTGAGAGATATGAGATCTCTGAGAAGTTCTTTAACTGCAAGATGGAGGAAGGAGTTAGTTAGTGAGCACGCCATAAAGATGTCGGGCTACACTCAACGCCTTGAGCAACTGGAATGCACGATTCCAGAGGAGCTCAAGATTGACAGGGTTCTGCAATCACTCCCTCCCAGCTACAAAAGTTTTGTAGTAACTCATAATCAGATTGGTTCCACTGATACGATCACCGAGCTCTTCGCAAAGCTGAAGGCCGCGGAAGTGGACATCAAAAAGAATAATCATGTGTTGATGGTCAACAAGCCCACCTTTAAGAAAGGTAAGGGAGCAAAGAAGCCCTTCAAGAAGGGCGGCAAGCAATGCTCGCCGAGAAGAAGCTCAAGTCTGGTCCTAAGCTGGACACTGAGTGCTTCTATTGCAAGGACAAGGGTCACTGGAAGCGCAACTGTCTGAAGTACTTAGCGGACAAGAAGGCTGGCACCATCAAAGGTATATTTGATATACATGTTATTGATGTTTTCCTTACTAGACCTCGTTGTAGTGCCTGGGTATTTGATACTGGTTCAGTTGCTAATATTTGTAACTCGAAACATGAGCTACGGAATAGACGGCGGCTTGCGAGGGATGAGGTGACGATGCGCGTTGGCAACAGATCAAGAGTTGATGTGATGGCCGTCGGCATGCTCTCCTTAGTTTTACCTTCGGGATTAGTTTTAAACCTTAATAAATGTTATTATGTGCCTGCGTTGAGCATGAACATTATTTCTGGATCGTGTTTATTGCAAGACGGTTATTCATTTAAATCGGAGAATAATGGTTGTTCTATTTATATGAGTAACATCTTTTATGGTCATGCACCTCTAGTGAATGGTTTATTTCTTCTAAATCTCGAAAGGGATGAAACACACATCCATAATATTGAGGCTAAGAGATGCAAAGTAGATAGTGATAATACTACTTATTTGTGGCAATCGCTGCCTAGGTCATATTGGTGTAAAGCGCATGAAGAAACTCCATTCTGATGGACTTTTGGAGTCTCTTGATTTTGAATCATTTGACACATGCGAACCATGCCTCATGGGCAAGATGATCAAAACCCCGTTCTCCGGTATGATGGAGAGAGCAACGAACTTGTTGGAAATCATACATACCGATGTATGCGGACCGATTAGTATTTCGACGCGCGGTGGATATCGCTATTTCCTCACTTTTATCGATGACTTAAGTAGATATGGGTATATCTATTTAATGAAACATAAATCTGAAACATTTGAAATGTTCAAAGAATTTCAGAATGAAGTGGAGAACCATCATAACAGAAAGATTAAGTTTCTACGATCCGATCGTGGAGGTGAATATTTGAGTTATGATTTTCTCACGCATCTTAAAGCAAGTGGAATCGTTTCACAACTCACGCCACCCGGAACACCACAGCGCAATGGTGTGTGCGAACGAACCGAACCCTATTAGATATGGTCCGATCAATGATGTCTCTTCTTGATTTGCCGTTATCATTTTGGGGTTATGCATTAGAAACCGCTGCATTCACTTTAAATAGGGCTCCATCTAAATCCGTTGAGACGACACCGTATGAACTGTGGTTTGGTGCTAAACCTAAGTTGTCGCTTTCTTAAAGTTTGGGGATGCGAAGCTTACGTCAAGAAGTTGATGTCGGACAAGCTCGAACCCAAAGCGAGAAATGCGTCTTCATAGGATACCCTAAGGAAACTATTGGGTATACCTTCTATCACAAAACCAAGGCAAAGTGTTTGTCGAAGAACGGTTCCTTTCTTGAGAAGGAGTTTCTCTCGAAAGAAGTGAGTGGAGGAAAGTAGAGCTAGACGAGGTTATTTAACCTTCTCTTGAGTTGGAGAGAAAAGACCTGAAATTGTTCCAGGTCACCGCACCAACGATAGAGGAAGCTAATGACAAGGATCATGAAGCTTGGACGATGTCGCATCGAATGTCGCAGTCGACAAGGTCGCGTGCCCTCCAGAGTGGTACGGTAACCTGTCTTGTTGTCTTGTTGGTAGAAGACGGTGAACCTACGAACTATGAGGAAGCGATGAGCCCAGACTCTGAGAAATGGCTGGAAGCCATGAAATCCGAATTGGGATCCATGAGCGAAAACCAAGTATGGACTTTGGTGGACCCTCCTAGCGACCGAAAGGCCGTTGAGTGCAAATGGATCTTCAAGAAGAAAACAGACGCGGATGGTAATGTTACCAAAGCACGGCTTGTCGCAAAAGGTTTTCGACAAGTTCAAGGTGTTGACTACGATGAGACTTTCTCTCCCGTAGCGATGTTTAAGTCCATTCGGATTTTATTAGCAATTGCTGCGTTTCATGATTATGAAATATGGCAGATGGATGTCAAGACTGCGTTCCTCAATGGCAACATTGATGAAGAGTTGTATATGATGCAACCCGAAGGTTTTGTCGATCCTAAGGATGCTGATAAAGTATGCAAACTTCAGCGTTCCATTTATGGATTGAAGCAAGCATCTCGGAGTTGGAACCTTCGTTTTGATCAAGTGATCAAGAGTTTTGGATTTGTTCCAAATTGCTACGAAGCTTGTATCTACAAGAAAGTGAGTGGGAGCTCGGTGACGTTTCTGGTACTATATGTGGATGACATATTGATTATTGGAAATAACATCAACATGCTTAACGATGTGAAGAGTTATTTGAACAAGTGTTTTTCAATGAAAGACCTAGGTGAAGCTGCTTATATATTGGGCATCAAAATCTATAGAGATAGACAAAGACGCCTGATAGCTTTAAGCCAGAGTACATACCTAGACAAAGTTCTGAAAAGGTTCAGAATGGATAAGGCAAAGAAAGGTTCAGTGCCTATGTTGTCAGGTAAGATATTGATCAAGGCTCAGTGTCCAGCTACGGTAAATGATAGGGAAGCTATGAGCAAAGTGCCTTATGCCTCGGCCATAGGTTCCATCATGTATGCCATGCTGTGTACTAGACCGGATGTGTCCAATGCTCTTAGTTTGACGAGAAGATATCAAAGTGATCCAGGAGTGGAACACTGGACAGCCGTAAAGAACATCCTAAAGTACCTAAAGAGGACTAAAGAAATGTTCTTAGTCTATGGGGGTGATGAACAGCTTGTCGTAAAAGGTTACGTCGATGCTAGTTTTGACACCGACAAGGATGATTCCAAATCTCAGACAGGATACGTTTATATTTTGAATGGAGGAGCTGTAAGTTGGAGAAGCTGCAAGCAAAGCGTGATCGCGGGATCTACAGTGGAAGCGGAATACATGGCTGCTGTAGAAGCGTCAAGTGAAGGAGTTTGGATCAGAAACTTTATCACTGAGCTTGGTGTGGTTCCAAGTGCATTGGACCCACTGGAGATATTGTGTAACAACACTGGCGCCATAACACTCGCTAAGGAACCAAGATATCATCCAAAGACCAAGCATATCAACCGCAAGTTTCATATAATCCGAGATTATATAGCAGATGGAGATCTGAAGATTATCAAAGTACATACGGATCTGAATGTCGCAGATCCATTGACTAAACCTCTTCCACGTGTAAAACATGATCAGCACCTCAGAGCCATGGGTGTGAGATTGTTGCCAGATGTAAACTAGATTATTGACTCTAGTGCAAGTGGGAGACTGTTGGAATTATGCCCTAGAGGCAATAATAAAGATGTTATTATTATAATTTTTGTTCATGATAAAGTTTATATTCCATGCTAGAATTGTATTAAGCGGAAACATTAATACTTGTGTGGTTTGTGAACAACACCGTGTCCCTAGTACGCCTCTATGGACTAGCTCATTGATCAATGATGGTGAAGGTTTCCTAACCATAGACATGAGTTGTCAATTGATAATGAGATCATATCATTGGAGAATGATATGATGGACCGACCCAAACTAAGCAAAGCAATTAGATCGTTTCATCGTGTTCATCTTTGCGAAGCTTTTCCTATGTCAAATATTGTATTCCTTAGACCATGAGATAATACAACTCCCTGGTATCGGAAGAAAGCTTTGAGGTCATCAAACGTCATCCTATGAGAGGGTGATCATAAAGGTGTCTCTCAGGTGATCGAAAGTATCTGTTGGGTTGTATGTATCGAGATGGAATTTGTCCCTCCCAAGTCGGAGAGATATACTTCGGGCCCACTCGGTAATCGATATCAACACCGCTTGCAAGCATGTGGTTAAGGAGTTAATCACAAAGTGATATCGGATTACGGAACGAGTAAAGTACTTGCTGTGAACGAGATTGAACTAGGTATGGGCATGCGACGATCGAATCTCGCAAGTAAAATATCGCGAGACGAAGGGGAATATATATATGGGATTGATTGAATCTCGGCATCGTGGTTCATCCGATATGATCATCGATGAATGTGTGGGAGTCAATATGGGTGCCTGCACCCGCTGATTATTGATAGAAGATCATGTCGCATATTCTCGAACCCGCAGGTCACACACTTAACGTATCTCGACGCTAGGATAGATTGGATAATTGGTTTATGAATTTTGTTCGGAGTCTCGGATGGGATCCGGGACATCACGAGAGGTTCCGGAATGGTCTGTAGAATAAGAGTCATATAAGGCAGTGCGGTTTTTGGAGTTCAGAATTGTTCCGGGTTAACCGGTATTGTACCACAAGCTTCTAGAACCTTCCGGAAGGGGACCAACGTGGCCCCACCTTCCGGGAGGGGGCATGGGCCTATGAGGGAGTGTCCTCGCATTGGGCCGGGGAACAAGGCCCCATAGGGCCCAGCCGATTCTAGAGAGATTTGACTGCTTAAATCTCGGATAGAATTTCTAGATAAGGGAGAGTTTAAATCGTTTAAACTAGAGATAGGATTTCTAGATAAGGGAGAGTTTAAATTGTTTAAACTAGAGATAGGCTTGGAGGAGGGCAGGGCTGGCCCCTCTATATATAGAGGGGTGCGCCCCCACACACACACCTTCCTCCAAGCCCTAGCAGCCTTGCTACCTTCCTCTCTCCTCCCGATTGTTTGTAGGCGAAGCAGTGAAATTCTCCACCATATACACCACGGTTGTGTTGTAGATCCAATCTATCTCTCCACCATACTCGTTGGTCCGAGGAAGGAGGAGACGTCGAGGTGCTGCGTGTGCATCTCACGAGGCACCGCCACTTGTGGTGCTAGATCGGATCGGATCGCGAGGAGGAGAAGCGAGACGACTACATCACCCACGCCCTAACGTTCACAGCGAATCTTCAAGGGTATGAAGATCTAATCCAATCTCTCTCGTTGATTGCATCTCCTAGATTAGATCTTGGCTTTCCCTCTGTTCGCATCCGTAGAAAATTTTGATTTACTATGCCGCGAAACCCTTCACTTTTATAGGAGGAGGGGGGCACCCAAGGGGGTGGCCGCCGGCCATGGGGGCTGCCCCCTCCCCTCCTTCATTCATGTGGGTGGACACTCCTGTAGAGGTCCCAACCTAATAAGGTAGATTCCTCCTGTGTTTTACAATGCTAGTCCCTGGATCATTAGCTAGCATCCACAGTTAAGATGTAATATCAAGATACAAAGGTCATAATGTAAATTTATAACCAGGAATAACATAAGTTTATTACATCAAACATAGCTCATTTGGCTATTACATTACATTGCAGCGGAATAACTATAGTCATGGGTCCTTCATCTTCAAAGTGCCACAGTGTATGTTGGTTGTAGACTTTGTAGTCCTAGTCAATCAAACAATCTTCATTAAAAAAACAATCAACCTGCAACATTACAAGTTACAGCCACAAGGGTCAATACATTTTGAATTGTATTGGCAAGCTTCACTTCTATGTATAATAAGAGTGGATCCTATCATTATATGCATATTTGGCTAAGTAGAGTTTAAGGCTTATTTGCATAAAGCAATGTTTTATCCTATCTTTTCAAAAAGGGTTTTAAGTCCTTTGTCAAATTTCTTTTCCAAGTTCCTTGAACTCCTTGGTAGAAACTCAAGTGTTCAAGTCCTTGTCAAAACCTCTTGAGCCACTTGGTAACCCCAAGTGTAACAAGTCTTATCAAATCTCATGAGTTCCTTGGTCACTCCAAGTACATCAAGTGTTTAAACAAAATCCCTTGAGCACCTTGGTAACCCCAAGTGCATCAAGCTTAACAAAATCTCTTTGAATTCCTTGGTAGACACACAAGGGCATCAAGTTTTATTTTACTTTAGAAGTTGGAATGTCGAGATCTCCCATAGTTCAAACTTTAGTTGCTCAGTATTGTCCATAACCGGGGACACGGCTAAGTACTTAGATTTGATTAACTTCTGCAGAAGGAGTACACTTTACCCACATGACACAATCCCATCTTGTTGCCACGGTGGCCCTCGGATTAGTGCTCACCAAGATGGAGTACCGCAGATGAGAGTGACGAAGTCTTTCCAAAAGGTCCTCCCATACATCATTGCTAGCTTGTCTTCAGCCCCCATGAAGCATTCCAGATCCCCATGTCCGGTAACTAAAGACAATGTATGGGTCTTCCTAATGTAGTTGACTAAGCCAGAGCCATAATAGCATGTGGTTGCACACGAAAGCCACAATTGGAGAAACATGTTCAATCTCTAAGTTTCCTAGGTGGTTTTCTTTTGGAGCACAACACAAAGTGATTCCCATAGACATGGTTCCTTTTGTTGCCACCTTCTCCAAAACTTAAAGTATCCACCACCTAGGTGATTCATTGAGTCCTTGTTTTATTATGTAAAACACAAGTCTTTTTTTCAACCTTTGTAAAATCTCAACATGTATCTCTTTTCAAAACATAGTATGGCTAAGCATGTACAACTTCAATATTTTCACTAAGGAGTGTATAGGGAATCCTATTAGGATTTAGCATAGCATAAGTATAGAAATATCTTTTCATGCATGTTTTCAAAATCCACTAAGTATAATGAAAATAGTAGGACTTTAGATGATAGTGTCACTTGCCTTTTTGGTAGGGAATGGTGGTTCACTCCTTGATCTTGCTAGTCTCACACTTTGCTAAATTCACTACAAGTCAATCAAGCAAACACAAAATCAACTAACATTCCAAATCAAGGTCAAACAAACAATCTCATACACACAAAGCAATGGAGTCTAAGTCATGCATAAGTATGCAAAGGATGGTTCTATTGCAAGGATGGTTTCCACTAGGTTTATAACCTTTGTAGGGTCCACATTGGTCATTTCCAAAATGGCAAAGTCATTTGCAAAAGGTTTTTTTTAGTCTATAAACCACATCCAACCATCATTTCATGTGGTGAAAAAATATTCTCATTAAAGCAAAACTTTTATGTTTTTCACCAAGTGAGTTGCCATTTGCAAGGCTTGGTGTTTTGGGTTAGTAGGTTTGGTTCAAAACATTTTCCCAAGGTTTTCCTTCCAAAATCATTTCCATAATAAACCTAATAATTTTATTCGGCTAGAAAATGGCTAAGTCAAATAATTCAACCCAAATTTTACCAAAATCATTTTTAACACCAAAGGTTGGTTCCTAGGGCCAGTAAGGTCACAACAATTCATTTTGCAAAGGTTTTAACCTAAAAATCCTTTTTAAACAATTTTTATACTCTAAACAATCACACAAAAGAATCTACAAAAACAAGCAACCTAACAGATACTATTTGCTAAACTAATTCCACAGTTGGCTAGGGCTTGCTCTCCTGAATCCAACGACATAAAATTTGCAATTTTTGGACGTGTGGTTTGAAAGTTATAAGGGTTTGAAATTCACAAAATATTCTGTTTTCAAATCTGTTTCTAAACATATCAGTGACACGCGGCGTGATTTCATTGGTTGATACCGCTTCGTGCGGATCGCGTGCTGCGGAGTGTTGGATTAAGTCGATCGCGGATCGAGCGCGCATACCCTTCAGCGGTCTAAGTGACGCTATCGCGTCTACCGATCTAGATCGAACGGTTCCAGTGCCCGACCATAAGTGGCGGCGCAATGTCAACGGCAAAGCGGCGAGATGGCGGTAAGCGTGAAGCAAGGAAGTGTAAGGAGATGCTCACCAGGCTCAGGAGAACACGGCGAAGCTCAAGGTACTCGCGGTTGGTCAAGGGGCGCACTAGGGTTGCAGGAATTCCTCGTCGGAGTTGCGAACAGCATCAGGTGGTCCTGGTTGCGGTCGGGGGCGACGCTGTCGATCACGAGAAGCCAAACGGAGGGCACGATTAGGTGCGCAAGACCAAGGCGAAGATTCTAGCATGATCGAGAAGCAGAGGGGCGGTCGGATTCTACCTGGGGAGCTCGCTGGAGTGGAGGACGGCGTCGGGTGCTTCAGGTGGTCGTCGTGGATGGCGCTGTGGATCACCCCAAAGCAAAACAACGATGCGGTTAGATGCAGAAAGATGTGGCGAGTGTGGGAGTGTGAACGAGGAGGCGCTGGGTGGTCAGAAACTACCTGGGTGTTTGCCGGAGTTGGAGCGGACGGCGGCGTTGTTCAGAACTTGACAAAGCCAACGCTCTGGAGCGCCCGCGGTCGAATGGGTGGTACTGAGAGATGCGTCTGGGAGTAGGGAGTCTGTGTGCGAGGTCGACGAGGCAAGGGGCGTGAGTGTTGGCCGGAATTTGGGAAGGAAGCTCGTCAGAGCAGTGATGGTGTAGGGCGAAATAATCGCAGCCTGGGGGCAGAGAGAGGGAGAAGTTTGAGGGGAAATGAGGAGGAAGAGTGGGCGTTTAAGAGGGCGAGGTCGCTGCGCGGAATCACTACGGCATTACTGCGAATTAACGCGTGGCATCAACGGCAGAAACGGCCGGCGTGGTCGTCGCGAGGAAGAAGAAGGGCTGGAGAAGTGGGGTCCGCTGGTCAGTGGGAAAAAGAGTGAGGGAGAGGTCCACCAGTCAGTCTCTCTGTGGGTTTGTTACTGCATGCGATTCGTTTTTGTTCGGGAAGGCAAGCTGGGCTGGTTCTGGGCCTTAGTGGGCTGATGGGTTGGGTCGACCTAAACTTTATATTTTTCCTGTTTCTAAACCCTTTTCTTTTTCTAATTTTATTTCCTGTTTTGAATTCCAATTAATCAAACAAGGTTCAAATCAATTCAAACAACACCCAAACTTTGTAATATTGAAATTAGTTTCTGTTCAGTAACATGAACCAAAATCCAAAATAAAATAATATTTTAAATCTTTTTAGGTTCCATTCATTAATTACATAAAATGGATCATGTTTTATTAATAAAATAGGTTTTGGTTTATTTAGTAAAATCTCCATTTTAAATCCACATATTTTCAAAAACCCAAAGTAGGTTTTATTTGGAAATAAAGAATACTTGGAAACTTGTTTAAAATAAAATAACATTTTATTTTAGGGTCCATTATTAATTAAATATAATAGACTTTCATTAGTACATCAAAATAAGATTTGTTTTATTGAGATATTTATTTTGAAATCTAAAATAAGGCAAATCATTTTAGTAGGTTTTATTTGTGAATATCAAATATTTGGAATACTTATAATAAGATTTGATGTTTCAATTAAATTGGTAAAACTTTTTATTTAAATAGAGTTTGGATAATAATTCCTTATTTATGAATCCACCTTTTCTTTTGAAAACCAAATCCTTTATTTAAAAGATTCCAAAACAGTAATTCAAAAACATTTTAATTTCCTTTAATAAATGTTTAACTTTATGAATCCCTTTTAGGTTTTATTTTAATTCAAATGGGTTTGAAGTTCCAATTGAATTCAAAAAGTTTCTTGTGGCTCTGAAAATCAAACAAAGTTTTATTTTATTCATTTATTTTCACATTACAAGATTTGGAAAATCTTGGGATGTGACAACTCCACTCACAAAATTCCCTTTAAAATCCCTCCACTCAAAAGTCCACTCAAATTCCCATTAAATTTCCACCAAATTTAATGCAAACTCTCATTAAATAAAACTCTTTTATTTTATTCAGAATTTTGTCAATTACTTTAATGACAAACATTGACAAATAACCCCTTGCTAGAATTCTATTTCACATGCATAACCACTTTATGCAATTTCACCCGAAAACCTGTTTCGGTATCTAGTGAAATAAATGTTGGAATTATGCCCTAGAGGCAATAATAAAGATGTTATTATTATAATTCTTGTTCATGATAAAGTTTATATTCCATGCTAGAATTGTATTAAGCGGAAACTTTAATACTTGTGTGGTTTGTGAACAACACCGTGTCCCTAGTACGCCTCTATGGACTAGCTCATTGATCAATGATGGTTAAGGTTTCCTAACCATAGACATGAGTTTTCAATTGATAATGAGATCATATCATTGGGAGAATGATATGGTGGATAGACCCAAACAAAGCAGAGCAATTAGATCGTGTCATCATGTTCGTCTTTGTGAAGCTTTTCCTATGTCAAATATTGTATTCCTTAGACCATGAGATAATGCAACTCCCTGGTACCGGAAGAAAGCTTTGAGGTCATCAAACGTCATCCTATGAGAGGGTGATCATAAAGGTGTCTCGTGTGATCGGAAAGTATCTGTTGGGTTGTATGTATCGAGATGGAATTTGTCCCTCCCAAGTCGGAGAGATATACTTGGGCCCACTGTAATCGATATCAACACCGCTTGCAAGCATGTGGTTAAGGAGTTAATCACAAAGTGATATCGGATTACGAACGATTAAAGTACTTGTTGTGAGCGAGATTGAACTAGGTATGATGCAGACGATCGAATCTCGGCAAGTAAAATATCGCGAGACGGGAATATATATATGGGATTGATTGAATCTCGGCATCGTGGTTCATCCGATATGATCATCGATGAATGTGTGGGAGTCAATATGGGTGCCAGACCCACTGTTGATTATTGATAGAAGATCATGTACGCATATTCTCGAACCCGAGGTCACACATAACGTATCTCGACGCTAGGATAGATTGGATAATTGGTTTATGAATTTTTGTTGAGTCTCGGATGGGATCCGGGACATCACGAGGTTCGGAATGGTCCGGAGAATAAGATTCATATAAGGCGGTGCAGTTTTGGAGTTGAATTGTTCGGGTTAATCGGTTGTATCGAAGCTTCTAGAACCTTCGGAAGGGACCAACGTGGCCCCACCTTCCGGGAGGGGCATGGGCCTATGAGGGAGTGTCCTGGCCGCATTGGGCGGGGGCACAAGGCCCCATAGGGCCCAGATTCTAGAGAGATTTGACTCGTTTAAATCTGGATAGAATTTCTAGATAAGGGAGAGTTTAAATCGTTTAAACTAGAGATAGGATTTCTAGATAAGGAGAGTTTAAATTGTTTAAACTAGAGATAGGCTTGGAGGAGGGGCAGGCCGCCCCCTCTATATATAGAGGGTGGTGCGCCCCCACACACACACACCTTCCTCCAAGCCCTAGCAGCCTTGCTACCTTCCTCTCTCCCTCCCGACTGTTTGTAGGCGAAGCCCTGCAGCAGAAATTCTCCACCATATACACCACGCCGTCGTGTTGTAGATCCAATCTATCTCTCCACCATACTCGTTGGTCCGAGGAAGGAGGAGACGTCGAGGTGCTGAACGTGTGCATCTCACGGAGGCACCGCCACTTGTGGTGCTAGATCGGATCGGATCGCGAGGAGGAGAAGCGAGTACGACTACATCACCCATGTTCCGACGAACGTTCCTCTGTGCGAATCTTCAAGGGTATGAAGATCTAATCCAATCTCTCTCATTGTTTGCATCTCCTAGATTAGATCTTGGCTTTCCCTCTGTTCGCTCCGTAGAAAATTTTGATTTACTATGCCGCGAAACCCTTCAGTGGTATCAGAGCTAGATCTATGCGTAGATGTGTTTCACGAGTAGAACGCAACATGGTTGTTGCGGGCGTTGATGTTTTCTGTTGCAAGCCTCTTGTTTGTGTTCTTCTTATGACGCGGGATAGTGAGATTGAAGCGGTCCAGGCCAACCTTACGCGACGTCGTTCGCGAGACCGGCTCCGCACTTGACGTGTGGCTTGTACCACACATGCGGCTGGTGGATGTCAGTTTCTCTCACTATAGTTGTCATGGGATTAACACCGGAGTTTGGAAACCATAATATCACCGTTGTGGCTTTCCGTAGTAAGAATAGTTCTTAGCATCTACTCCCATAAGCCACGTAAAACATGCAACAACAAAGTAGAGGCGTCTAACTTGTTTTTGAAGGGAGTGTTTACTGTGATATGGTATGGCCCAAGATGTGATGTGTATATTGTATGCGATGATCATGTTTTGTAATGTTCACGACTTGCATGTCGATGAGTACACAACCGGCAGGAGCCATATGGTTGTCTTTATAATTGTGTATGACCTGCGAGTCAACTTCTTATACGCCATGTAATAGCTTTACTTTATCGCTAAGTAGTTAGCAATAGTTGTAGTTGCTATTCGTGGTGGAGGCAATCATGGTGGAGTGATGGAGATCATGCGGAACGCACAAGATAGAGATCATTGCGCGAGGATTGGCTATACCATGTCACATAAAGTTACATGCATGTGATGTTTATCCCTTTATGCATCTTATTATGCTTAGATCGCGACGGTAGCATTATAAGATGATTCCTCACTTAAAGATCAAGATAAAAACTGTGTTCTCCCCAAGTATGCACCGTTGCGAAAGTTCATCGTTTCCAAGCATCACGTGATGATCGGGTGCTATAGACTCTACGCTCACATACAACGGGTGCAAGCCAGTTTTGCACACGCGGAAATACTTGGGTATAACTTGACGAGCCTAGCATGTACAAACATGGCCTCGGAACACAAGAACCGAAAGGTTAAGCATGAGTCATATGAATGATATGATCGACACTTTGTTGTCCACCATTGAAACCACATCTCTTCTCGTGATGATCGGATTAGGTGTGGTGAATTTGGATCGTGTTCACTAAACAACTTGAGGGATGTTGAATTTAGTGGGAGTTCATCTAGTAATTTGATTAAGTTGAACTATTTATCATGAACATAGTCTAAATTGTACTTGCAAATATTGTAGATCACATGGCCAAGTCCAACTTCAACTTCAACGTTTTTGCTGAGAAGGAAAAGCTTAGAAACAACGGGTCTAACTTCACCAATTGGTTCCGCAATCTAAGAATCATTCTGTCTGGCGGACGAAAGGACTATGTCCTTGGGAAAGCGTTAGGTGACACCCCTGCTATAGATGCTACCGATGAAAAAAGCTGTTTATCACGCAAGGATGATTATGATTTGATTAAGATTGTCATGTTGTATGCTATGGAATCGGATCTTCAAAATCGCTTTTGAGGAGTTCGCGGGCCCTTTGAGATTCTCGAGGAGCTGAAAACATGTTTCGGACTCAAGCCCGTTCGAGAGATATGAGATCTCTAAGAAATTCTTTAACTACAAGATGGAGGAAGGGAGGTCCGTAGTGAGCACGCCATTAAGATGTCGGGCTACACTCAACGCCTTGAGCAATCGGACTGCAAGATTCGAGGAGCTCAAGATTGACACTCCTAGCTACAAAAGTTTTGTAGTTGATCACAATCGATTGGTTCCATCGATATGATCACCGAGCTCTTTGCTAAGATGAAAGTAGCGGAGGTGAACATCAAAAGAATAATCATATGTTGATGGTCAACAAGCCCCCACCTTTAAGAAAGGTAAGGGAGCAAGGAAGCCCTTCAAGAAAGGCGGCAAGCGTTGCCCCGGCGAGAAGAAGCTCAAGTCTGGTCCCAAGCCGGACCGAGTGCTTCTATTGCAAGGACAAGGGTCCTGGAAGCGTAATCGTCCAAGTACTTAGCGGACAAGAAGGTGGCACCATCAATGGTATATTTGATATACATGTTATTGATGTTTTCCTTACTAGCCCTCGTTGTAGTGCACGGTATTTGATACCGGTTCGGTTGCTAATATTTGTAACTCAAAGCAGAGCTACGGAATGAGCGGCTTGCGAGGGATGAGGTGACGATGCGTTAGCAACGGATCAAGAGTTGATGTGATGGCCGCACGCCTCCTTAGTTTTACCTTGAGGTTAGTTTTAAACCTTAATAAATGTTATTATGTGCTGCGTTGAGCATGAACATTATTTCCGGATCATGTTTATTGCAAGACGGTTATTCATTTAAATCGGAGAATAATGGTTGTTCTATTTATATGAGTAACATCTTTTATGGTCATGCACCTCTTGTGAATGGTTTATTTCTTCTAAATCTCGAAAGGGATGAAACACACATCCATAACATTGAGGCTAAGAGATGCAAAGTAGATAGTGATAATACTACTTATTTGTGGCAATCGTCTAGGTCATATTGGTGTAAAGCGCATGAAGAAACTCCATTCGATGGACTTTTGGAGTCTCTTGATTTTGAATCATTTGACACATGCGAACCATGCCTCATGGGCAAGATGATCAAAACCCGTTCTCCAGATGATGGAGCGAGCAACGGACTTGTTGGAAATCATACATACCGATGTATGCGACCAATGAGTGTTTCGACGCGGTGGATATCGCTATTTTCTCACTTTTACCGATGACTTAAGTAGATATGGGTATATCTATTTAATGAAACATAAATCAAACGCTTTGAAAAGTTCAAAGAATTTCAGAATGAAGTGGAGAACCATCGTAATGTAAAGATTAAGTTTCTACGATCCGATCGAGGCGAATATTTGAGTTATGATTTTCTCATGCATCTTAAAGCAAGTGGAATCGTTTCACAACTCACGCCACCGAACACCACAAGCAATGGTGTGTACGAACGAGGAATCGAACCCTATTAGATATGGTCCGATCAATGATGTCTCTTCTTGATTTGGTTATATCATTTTGGGGCTATGCATTAGAAACCGCATTCACTTTAAATAGGGCTCCATCTAAATCCGTTGAGACGACACCGTATGAACTGTGGTTTGGTGCTAAACCTAAGTTGTCGCTTTCTTAAAGTTTGGGGATGCGAAGCTTACGCCAAGAAGTTGATGCCGACAAGCTCGAACCCAAAGCGAGAAATGCGTCTTCATAGGATACCCTAAGGAAACTATTGGGTATACCTTCTATCATAGAACCGAAGGCAAAGTGTTTGTCAGAAGAACGGTTCCTTTCTTGAGAAGGAGTTTCTCTCGAAAGAAGTGAGTGGGAGGAAAGTAGAGCTAGACGAGGTTATTGAACCTTCTCTTGAATTGAGAGTAGCGCAGACCTGAAATTGTTCGGTGCCTTGCACCAACGATAGAGGAAGCTAATGACAAGGATCATGAAGCTTGAACGATGTCAAGCATCGAGCGTCGCAGGTCGACAAGGTCGCGTGCCCCTCCCGAGTGGTACGGCAACCTGTCTTGACTGTCTTGTTGGTAGAAGGCGGTGAACCCACGAACTATGAGGAAGAGATGATGAGCCCACTCGAGAAATGGTGGAAGCCATGAAATCCAATTGGGATCCATGAGCGAAAACCAAGTATGGACTTTGGTGGATCCTCCTAGCGACCGAAAGGCCGTTGAGTACAAATGGATATTCAAGAAGAAAGCGGACGCAGATGGTAATGTTACCGTCTATAAAGCACGACTTGTCAAAAGGTTTTCGACAAGTTCAAGGTGTTGACTACGATGAGACTTTCTCTCCGTAGCGATGTTTAAGTCCATTCGGATTTTATTAGCAATTGTCGAGTTTCATGATTATGAAATATGGCGATGGATGTCAAGATCGCTTTCCTCAATGGCAACATTGATGAAGAGTTGTATATGATGCAACCGAAGGTTTTGTCGATCCTAAGGATCTTTGGTAAAGTATGCAAACTTCAGCGTTCCATTTATGGATGAAGCAAGCATCTCGGAGTTGGAACCTTCGTTTTGATCAAGTGATCAAGAGCTTTGGATTTGTTCCAAATTGCTCTGAAGCTTGCATCTACAAGAAAGTGAGTGGGAGCTCGTGACGTTTACGGTACTATATGTGGATGACATATTGATTATTGGAAATGACATCAACATGCTTAACGATGAAGAGTTATTTGAACAAGTGTTTTCAATGAAAGACCTAGGTGAAGCTTATATATTGGGCATCAAAATCTATAGAGATAGACAAAGACGCTGATAGCTTTAAGCGCAGTACATACCTAGACAAAGTTCAAAAGGTTCGAATGGATAAGGCAAAGAAAGGTTCGTGCCTATGTTGTCGGGTAAGATATTGAGCAAGGCTCGGTGTCCACCACGGTAAATGATAGGGAAGCTATGAGCAAAGTGCCTTATGCCTCGGCCATAGGTTCCATCATGTATGCCATGTTGTGTACTAGACCGGATGTGTCCAATGCTCTTAGTTTGACGAGATATCAAAGTGATCCGAGTGGAACCTTTGGACAGCCGTGAAGAACATCCTAAAGTACCTAAATAGAACTAAAGAAATGTTCTTAGTCTATGGGGTGATGAAGCTTGTCGAAAAGGTTACGTCGATGCTAGTTTCGACACCGACAAGGATGATTCCAAATCTCGATGTGATACGTTTATATTTTGAATGGAGGAGCTGAGTCGGAGAAGCTGCAAGCAAAGCGTGATCGCGGGATCTACAAGAAGCGAATAGATGGCTGCCGCAGAAGCGTCAAGTGAAGGAGTTTGGATCGAAACTTCATCATCGAGCTTGGCGTGGTTCCAAGTGCATTGGACCCACTGGAGATATTGTGACAACACTTGGCGCCATAGCACTCGCTAAGGAACCAAGATATCATCCAAAGACCAAGCATATCAACCGCAAGTTTCATATAATCCGAGATTATATAGCGATGGAGATCGAAGATTAGCAAAGTACATACGGATGCGAATGTCGCAGATCCATTGACTAAACCTCTTCCACGTGTAAAACATGATCAACACCTCAGTGCCATGGGTGTGAGATTGTGGCCACATGTAAACTAGATTATTGACTCTAGTGCAAGTGGGAGACTGTTGGAATTATGCCCTAGAGGCAAAAATAAAGATGTTATTATTATAATTCTTGTTCATGATAAAGTTTATATTCCATGCTAGAATTGTATTAAGCGGAAACTTTAATACTTGTGTGGTTTGTGAACAACACCGTGTCCCTAGTACGCCTCTATGGACTAGCTCATTGATCAATGATGGTTAAGGTTTCCTAACCATAGACATGAGTTTTCAATTGATAATGAGATCATATCATTGGGAGAATGATATGGTGGATAGACCCAAACAAAGCAGAGCAATTAGATCGTGTCATCGTGTTCGTCTTTGCGAAGCTTTTCCTATGTCAAATATTGTATTCCTTAGACCATGAGATAATGCAACTCCCTGGTACCGGAAGAAAGCTTTGAGGTCATCAAACGTCATCCTATGAGAGGGTGATCATAAAGGTGTCTCTCAGGTGATCGGAAAGTATCTGTTGGGTTGTATGTATCGAGATGGAATTTGTCCCTCCCAAGTCGGAGAGATATACTTTGGGCCCACTCGGTAATCGATATCAACACCGCTTGCAAGCATGTGGTTAAGGAGTTAATCACAAAGTGATATCGGATTACGGAACGATTAAAGTACTTGCTGTGAACGAGATTGAACTAGGTATAACGGTACAGACGATCGAATCTCGGGCAAGTAAAATATCGCGAGACGAAGGGAATATATATATGGGATTGATTGAATCCTGGCATCGTGGTTCATCCGATATGATCATCGATGAATGTGTGGGAGTCAATATGGGTGCCCACCCATGTTGATTATTGATAGAAGATCATATGCGCATATTCTCGAACCCGCAGGTCACACACTTAAGGATTCGACGCTAGGATAGATTGGATAATTGGTTTATGAATTTTTGTTCGGAGTCTCGGATGGGATCCGGGACATCACGAGAGGTTCCGGAATGGTCCGGAGAATAAGATTCATATAAGGTAGTGCAGTTTTTGGAGTTCGGAATTGTTCTGGGTTAATCGGTATTGTACTTAAGCTTCTAGAACCTTCGGAAGGGGACCAACATGGCCCCACCTTCCGGAGGGGGCATGGGCCTATGAGGGAGTGTCCTGGCCGCATTGGGCCAGGGGCACAAGGCCCCATAGGGCCCAGCCGATTCTAGAGAGATTTGACTCGTTTAAATCTCGGGATAGAATTTCTAGATAAGGGAGAGTTTAAATCGTTTAAACTAGAGATAGGATTTCTAGATAAGGGAGAGTTTAAATTGTTTAAACTAGAGATAGGCTTGGAGGAGGGGCAAGGGCTGGCCGCCCCCCCTCTATATATAGAGGGGTGGTGCGCCCCCTCCCCCTACACACACCTTCCTCCAAGCCCTAGCAGCCTTGCTACCTTCCTCTCTCCCTCCCGACTGTTTGTAGGCGAAGCCCTGCAGCTTGTTCATTCTTTCGGCATGAAACATTTGCTCCAATTGGATGTCGGTGTCTCTTAAGTGTGTCACCCTACGGTTCGTGAATAATGCGGACATGATCGAGACCCCTCTCGGATCAATAATCAGAAGCGGGATCTGGAGACCCATACTGACTCCCACACATTCAACGATGACTTTCTTGTGATCTTCAGAACCTTTTACGCTAGTATCTTAATCCCTTTGTTTCACGATATATTACATGTCCGAGATTCGATCATCGGTATCTCCATACCTAGTTTGATCTCGTTACCGAAATGCACTCTTTTCTCGTTCCTGTGATATAACATTCTAGTGATCAAATCACTTGCTTGCAAGCTAATCAATGTGATATCACCGAGAGGGCCCAGAGTATATCTATCCGTCATCGGGATGAACAAATTCCACTCTGGATCCATGAGCCTCAACATAACACTTTATTAGTTCTGAATCCATCTTTATAATCACCCTGTTACGGTGTGACGTTTGATGTTATCAAGAAACTCTTCCGGTGTTAGTGATTGACATGATCTCATGGTCTAAGGATTAGGATCACTTCGTAAGTTGTTATAGCAATATAAACACAATGACTTTGATTGTAATGCTATACTTCGGATGAATGTTCATCACACCATTACACTAATGTTGTGATCCCGTTATTAACAACATCCAATGTCCATGATCAGAAACCTTGATCATCTTGTTAATCAACGAGCTAGTTTATGAGAGAGGCATAACTAGGAACTTTACATTTGTTTATTAAACACACATGTATTAACGTTTCCGTATTAATACAATTATAGCATGCAAAATAAACATCTATCATATACTTGGAATATACATAATAAACACTTTATTATTGCCTCTCAGGGCATATTCCCTTCAGTCTCCCACTTGCACTAGAGACAATAATCTAGTTACATAGTGATAAATCTAACACCCATTGAGTTCTGGTGTTGATCATGTTTTGCTCTAGGGAGAGTTTTGGTCAACGGATCTGCTACATTGTGATCCGTCTGTACTTTACAAATCTTTATATCTCCATCCTTGACATGCTCGCGGATGGAGTGAAACCGGCGCTTAATATGCTTGGAATGCTTGTGAGACCTTGGCTCTTTGGCATTGGCAATGGCACCATTGTTGTCACAATAGATCACCATTGGGTCCAACGCGTTTGCCACCACTCCTAGTTCGGATATGAACTCCTTCATCCAAACTGCTTCCTGAGCCGCTTCCGAAGCAGCAACATATTCGTCCTCCGTTGTTGATTCCGCTACCACAGGTTGTTTGGAGCTCCTCCAACTAACCGCTCCGCCATTCATGATAAATACGTATCCGGATTGAGACTTAGAGTCATCCGGATCGGTGTCAAAGCTAGCATCAACATAACACTTAGCGACGAGCTCTTCTTCACTTCCGTATACAAGAAACATATCCTTAGTTCTTCGTAAGCACTTAAGGATATTCTTGACCGCTATCCAGTGTTCCGAACCTGGATCCGACTGGTACCTACTAGTCAAACTAATAGCATGTGCCATAGCCGGTCTTGTACATAGCATGGTGTACATTATAGAGCCTATGGCTAAAGCATAGGGGACTTTGTCCATTATCTCTCTTTCTTCCGCCGAAGCCGGACTTTGAGTCTTACTCAATGTCTTGCCTTGCAACATAGGTAAGAACCCCTTCTTACTTCCGTCCATTTTAAACTTCTTTAAAATCTTATCAAGGTATGTACTTTGTGATAGCCCTATTAGGCGCCTAGATCTATCTCTATAGATCTTTATGCCTAATATGTATGACGCTTCACCTAGGTCCTTCATTGAAAATTTGCTGTTTAGATAACTTTTAACACTGTTTAAAAGATCTATATCATTTCCGATCAATAATATGTCATCCACATATAATATCAGAAATGCCACATTGCTCCCACTCACTTTCTTGTAAATACATGCTTCTCCATAAGTTTCGACAAATCCAAACTCTTTGATCACCTCATCAAAGCGGAGATTCCAACTTCGTGATGCTTGCTTCAATCCATAGATGGATCACTGAAGCTTGCACACCTTGTTAGCATCCTTAGGATCGACAAAACCCTTTGGTTGTATCATATACAACTCTTCTTCAATATTACCATTGAGAAATGCGGTTTTGACATCCATCTGTCATATCTCATAATCGAAATATGCAACAATTGCTAACATAATCCTAACTGACTTTAGCATCGCTACGGGAGAGAAAGTCTCATCGTAGTCAACTCCTTGAATTTTTCGAAACCCCTTTGCGACAAGTCGAGCTTTATAGACGGTCACATTACCATCAGCATCAGTTTTCCTTTTGAAAATCCATTTGTTCTCCACGGCCTTTCGGTCGTGAGGTAATTCCACCAAGTTCCAAACTTGATTTTCATACATGGATTCCATCTCGGATTTCATGGCTTCTAACCATTTGTTGGAATCCGGGCTCATCATTGCTTCTTCATACGTCGCAGGGTCATCATTTTCATCAACCATGAAATTCATGACAGGATTTCCGTCTGACGGGAGCAGCGTCTGTTTGACCTGCGAGGTTCGGTAGTACTCTTTCGAGTTTCATGATCATTATCATTAGTTCCCTCTTCAGCAGTGGAGCCAACTCGGAACAACTTCCGTGACTGCGCTACTCGCCATACTTTGAAGAGAAGGTTCCACAACCTCTTGAGTTCTACCTTCCGACTACTCACACCTTTCGCGAGAAACTCTTTCTCTAGAAAGGATCCATTCTTAACAAAAACCTTGCCCTCGGATGCGTGATAGAAGGAACACCCAATAGTTTCTTTAGGGTATCCTATGAAGAGGCATTTTTTCGCTTTGGGTTCGAGTTTATCCGGTTGAAGTTTCTTGATAAACATCGCATCCCCAAACTTTAAGAAATGACAGCTTAGGTTTGTTTCCAAACCACAATTCATACGGTGTCTTTTCAGCGGATTTAGATGGTGCCCGATTTAAAGTGAATGCAGCGGTTTCTAGTGCATAACCCCAAAATGACAGCGGCAAGTCCGTCGGAGACATCATAGATCGAACCATATCTAATAAAATACGATTCGACGTTCGACACCATTTATTGTGGTGTTAAAGGTGTGAGTTGTGAAACAATTCCACACTCTTTCATGTGAGTGCTAAATTCGTAACTTAGATACTCACCTCCACGGTCGGACCGTAGAAATTTGATCTTTCTATTACGATGATTTTCCACTTCATTCGAAATTCCTTGAACTTTTCAAAGGTTTCGACTTGTGTTTCATCAAGTAGATATAACCGTATCTACTCAAATCATCCGAAAGTAACAAAATAATGATATCCACCTCGGCAACACACTCATTGGACCACATACATCGAATGTATGATTTCCAATAAATCATGCCCGTTCCATTGAACGGAAAGCGGCGTTCTAGTCATCTTGCCCATAAGGCATGGCTCACATGTATCAAATGATTCATAATCAAGTGATTCCAAAAGTCCATCCGAATGGAGCTTCTTCATCGTTTAACGCCAATATGACCTAGGCGATTGCCACATATATGCGGATATATCATCATTAAGTTTAATCCTTTTAGCATCAACATTATGAATATGTGTAACATTATCATCGAGATCTAATAGAAATAAACCATTCATCATCGGTGCATGACCATAAAATATTTCATTCATATAAATGGAACAACCATTGTTCTCGGATTTAAATGAATAACCACTTCGCATCAAACACGATCCAGATACAATGTTCATGCTCAGTGCAGGCACTAGATAACATTTATTCAAGTTTATAACTAATCCCGACGGTAAGTGGAGAGGCAGCGTTCCGACGGCGATCACATCAACGCTTGATCCATTGCCGACACGCATCTTGACCTCACCCCTTGCTAGCGGTCGCTTGTTCCCAATTTCGATTCGAGTTACAAATATTAGCAACCGAACCGATATCAAATACCCGTGCTCTGCGAGCACTAGTCAAGTACACACCAATAACATGTATATCATATATACCTTTGTTTGCCTTGCCTTCTTGTCGCCAGATACTTGGGGCGATTCGCTTCGATGGCCAGTCCCTTACAATAGTAGCACTTCGGAATCGGACTTAGGTCCAACTCGGGGTTTCTTTTCGGTAGCAATGTGCTTGCCGCCTTACTTCCTTCCATTTTCCCTTCTTGTCTTTCTTGAAACCAGTGTTCATATTGATCATCAACACTTGATGTTCCTTTTGGATCTCCACTTCTGCAGTTTTAAGCATTGACAAAAGCTCGGGGAGAGACTTCTTCATGCCTTGCATATTATAGTTCATCACGAAGCTCTTATAGCTAGGTGGTAGAGACTGCAGAACACGATGGATGCCTAAGTCAATGGGAATCGATATTCCCAAGGACACAAGCTTATCGGCGTAACCCGACATCTTGAGTACATGCTCACTAACGGAGCTGTGCTCTTCCATCATGCAGCTAAAGAACTTTTACAGCGTTGTAGCTCTCTACTGACATGTGTGTCGAAAATCATTTTCAACTCACCCATTGTATCAAATGCATTGCCGTTTTAAACGCTTTGAAGTTCGGCTCTAGCCCATACAATATGCCGCAATGAACTAAGTTGTGGTCCTCTGACGAGTCTCGATAGACATTCTTCTCCTCGTCAGGCATCATCAAAGGTGGGGCCTAACGGCGCTTCTAGCACATATTTCTTTTGTGCGTGAGAGGAGAATCCTCAAATTCATGGCCCATTCGGTAAAGTTGCTACCGTTCGTTGCTAGTTTCTCTTTCTCCATGAACACATTGAAATTAAAAGCAGGTGGTGCCATCTACAACAGAATTTGTAAAGTTTAGACTAAGTGTATGATAGATTGAGTTCAAATAATCTATATTACGAATGAACTCCCACTCAAAAATGACATCCCTCGTGCCTTTTTGGTGATTACATGAACCAAATCCACTACACCAAGTCTGATCATCACGTGAGTCGGTATAGCTTCAAAGGCGAGCATCAAATGGGCATCATATCAACTATATGACTCATGCTTAACCTTTGGGTCCGTGTTCCGAGGCCATGTCTGTACATGCTAGGCTCTCCAAGTTAGAACCTTAGTATTCGCGTGTGTAACTGTTTTACACCCTAAATATGGTCGTGGATCCAAGAACACCCGATCATCACGTGATGTCTTGGAGCGACGAAAACATAATCGGTGCATACTAAAGGAAGAACACATTCTTATCTTGATATTTAAATGAGGGATCATCTAATTATGCTAACAAAGCGCTAAACAAGCAATATAAGATGCAATCAAACATCATATGTTTATTAGTGAAATGATATGGTTCCCGCAGATGATCTCTATCATGTGCATCGTGGTATGATCACTATCATACCTATATGTGTAAATCCAAGGTCTATGGATTTTGCATGCTATGTGTGTTGTAAGAGTATCATCTCATACTTCTACTTACAACACTACCATATCATAACACTAGCCCAGCAACAATCTAAACTAGACGCCTCTAATTTATCCATTGCAAGTTTTACGTGGCTTAGGGCTTTCGAGATAGAACCGTTCTTACCTACGAACATGAACCACAACGAGGATAATCAAATTGTTGACAACTCGCTTGCAAAATAGATATTGACTATAGTAGGAGGCGGACACCCGTTAGCCACTTATGCAAACTAGTTGCATGTCAAGCGTGGAACAGGTCTCATGCGAGGACATGTAAAGTTTTTCGGGCGCTTCATCCCACTATGCCACCAATATCCAAAATTACAACAAAGGAGCAACAACATGATCATCATCGCCACATACTCATATGTGTACTACCGTGTAAAGTATCTACGCATAGATCCGGCTCGATACCACCGTGGGGTTCGACATAGAAAACAAAAATTTTCCTACGATGTGAACTATATACCAAGATCTATCTACTAGATACAAACAACGGGCGGATGTATATCCGTAGATAACATACCCTTGAAGACCGACAAAGCTTAACGAGTTCAACTCGTGGTTGATGTAGACGATCTCTTGCCGATCTCAAGATCGAGAGGAAGTCCTAGCGCCGCAAATCAGCAGCGCATCCGTGCTCGCACACACGTTCAAGGCACCGAGCAACCTCCGCCTCCTCGCTCTAGCGATGCAGCGGAAGCACAACTCTTTCTTGCCGAATAGCCACCGGGAACATGTATCTTGCTAGTCCGAGACCATGGGGGATAAATTCTAGAGGGGGAGAGAGATCCTTCACGAGGAGGTGTAAGAGACAAGTGAGGAGGGGGGCTCCTTTTATAGGAGGAGGGGGCACCCAAGGGGGTGGCCGCCGGCCATGGGGGCTGCCCCCTCCCCTCCTTCATTCATGTGGGTGGACACTCCACTCACAAAATGCCCTTTAAAATCCCTCCACTCAAAAGTCCACTCAAATTCCCATTAAATTTCCACCAAATTTAATGCAAACTCTCATTAAATAAAACTCTTTTATTTTATTCAGAATTTTGTCAATTACTTTAATGACAAACATTCACAAATAACCCCTTGCTAGAATTCTATTTCACATGCATAACCACTTTATGCAATTTCACCCGAAAACCTGTTTTGGTATCTAGTGAAATAAATTCCTGCGCTTGTTCATTCTTCGGCATGAAACATTTGCTCCAATTGGATGTCGGTGTCTCTTAAGTGTGTCACCCTATGGTTCGTGAATAATGCGGACATGATCGAGACCCCTCTCGGATCAATAATCGAAGCGGGATCGGAGACCCATCGACTCCCACACATTCAACGATGACTTTCTTTTGATCGTCGGAACCTTTTATGCTAGTATCTTAATCCCTTTGTTTCACGATATATTACATGTCCGAGATTCGATCATCGGTATCTCCATACCTAGTTTGATCTCGTTACCGACATGCACTCTTTTCTCGTTCTTGTGATATAACATTCTAGTGATCAAATCACTTGCTTGCAAGCTAATCAATGTGATATCACTGAGAGAGCCCAGAGTATATCTATCCATCATCGGGATGAACAAATTCCACTCTCGATCCATGAGCCTCAACATAACACTTTATTAGTTCTGAATCCATCTTTATAATCACCCTGTTACGGTGTGACGTTTGATGTTATCAAGAAACTCTTCCGGTGTTAGTGATTGACATGTTCTCATGGTCTAAGGATTAGGATCACTTCGTAAGTTGTTATAGCAATATAAACACAATGACTTTGATCGTAATGCTATACTTCGGATGAATGTTCATCACACCATTACACTAATGTTGTGATCCCGTTATTAACAACATCTAATGTCCATGATCAGGAAACCTTGATCATCTTGTTAATCCACGAGCTAGTTTATGAGAGAGGCATAACTAGGAACTTTCTGTTTGTTTATTAAACACACATGTATTAACGTTTCCGTATTAATACAATTATAGCATGCAAAATAAACATCTATCATATACTTGGAATATACATAATAAACACTTTATTATTGCCTCTCAGGGCATATTCCCTTCACAATCGACTTTGAAGATGATCATGTGACTCATTGACAATAGAGAAATCGTTTTTCAACGCCTTGTGAGCATTGTCAAGTTTCTCCAATTCCTTGGAGAGTCTATCATGAGCAGCCCCAAAGTCAATCTTTTCTTTCTTTACCTTCTTTGCTTTGGTGACTGCATTGTCACGTTCCTTAACAAGTTTAGCCACAATTTCTTCATGTGACTCTTCAATGGACTCAAGTCTCTCTTCAAGAGAGACCCGAGCTTCTTCTTCTTCCTCAAGAGCATTTTTTAAGGATGCAATTTCCATTGCATCCTCCCTTTCAATTCTTCCCTTTTCTTCGAGGAGAGCTTCGTTTTGGGCCAGCTGATCCATAAGAGCATCAAAACAAACTTTGTGCTCACCTTGCAAGTTATTGTAAAAGTAATCCAAAGCAATAATCTCTTCTTTAACCTTAAGACTAGTAGGATCATCCATGTCAATCATAGCCTTAGGAAAAGTAGAGTTAGAAGTCGTTACCTCGGAGCTTCTTGCCATGAGACAAGTAGCATTCTTGTTGATGATGTTTTCATTCAGAGAGTCGAAGAGAGAAGCTGATGTAGGTGTGGTGGCTATAGCAGCCACCTCTTGAGAGCTATCGTCCTCGTACTCATCTTCACTTCCCGATGAATATTCTTCTTGAGCCACTATAACAATCTTCGGTTGCTTCTTGAAGGGAGCATTCTTATTTACAAACTATTTCTTGCGTGGAACCTTTGACTTGTCCTTGAAAATAAGTCTTCCTCCATTATCTTCCCTACTTTGATATGGACACTCAGCTACAAAGTGCAGCCGGTCACCACAGTTGAAACATGTTCTCAGCTTGGGACCATTTTCTTTTCTTCCATAGGCTCCACTCTTGCGTTCTAATTCAGCTTTAGCCTTGGCTGCATCTTTCCAAACGTTTCTAGCATAAAGAGCCAAGTATTGTCCATGGATACTTTTTATATCCTCGGGACAGTCCAGACCTTCTATGGCATATTCATCATGATCAATCACACTAGTCTTCAAGGACATGTTGACCCCCTTTTGCATCCCCATAGCTCGAGCACGAGCATCTTCGGCATTCTTGGCAGCCACTTTGAAAGCGGCCATTTCTTGCATTACCTCATTGGATGACATGAGGTGATAGTTATGCCTACCTTGGAGACTTTTCAAATCTGTGGGCTCAAATGGCATAAGAGCACTGACATACTTGCGCTTGATCCAAGCATCATCAACATGAGTTGCACCGTGGTTTCTGAAAGTTGTGGCTATTGCCTTGAGCCTCCTATACATGTCCTCGTGGTCTTCTCCATCCAACATATAGAATCCTTCAGCTTCGTTTCTCAAAGCATCGTATCTATTACTTCTCATACTTTTATTTCCGATGAAGAGCTCGATGAGGGCATCCCAAGCTTCCTTAGCTGTGCTAAGATGTTGAATGTGTGGCATGTCTTTGTCACCCACACCAAGCTGTATCATGTGTAGAGCTGTAGCGTTGAGTTGGCTATCAACAACTTCTCTTCTTGTGATATTGTTGGGGTTTCCAACATGCAGACCATTTTCTATGATTTTCCACAACTCAATAGAGGAACTGCACACATGAGACTTCATCAAAAATTGCCATTGAGAAAAAGTAGATGCAGAAAGTTTGGGTGGATCACCCCTATTATGTATATGTGGGTGAGGGATAGGTGGATTAGGAGAATACACATGAGAAACATCATTGTATCAATCCTTACCACTATCCTTTTTCGAGGAGGAGCTCTTGCTAGTGTCATCACCAACCACTTCGTTCTCTTTGGAATCGGTTTTACCCGTTTCCTTGGATTGCGGAGTGGTAGCCTCAGAGTTAGATGGAGGTGATGCTGTGGATGGGGAGAGACGCATTATCAATTGACGCATCTCTTCCATCTTAGCCTCCATTGAACTCACCAAGGTTTTTCCAATGTCTTGAGATCGTTCATGGTGACTACATCCGGAGCATCACTCTCATCTACCTTGGAACCCATACTTCTCTTAGGCGGTTAAGCCCGAAATAAGAGCCGGGGCTCTGATACCAATTGAAATGGATCTTATGGGCACCTAGAGGGGGGTGAATATGTTCTAACCAATTTTTAATACTTCTTCAATTTTAGGCTTGAAACAAAGTAAATTCTCTAGATATGCAACTACGAGAATTTCCCTATATGCAAACCTAACTACTAAGCACGTAAAGAGAGGAACGAAGGAACCGTAGTGGAGCACGCGGAGACACATGGATTTGTTTTACCGCAGTTCCTTCCTTGTTAAGGGAAGTACATCTGCGTTGGAGGGGTGTGCGGTTCTAAGACCACCACGCCACAATAGGCCTCACCCTATTCTCTGATGGATCTCGCCACGAGAGGCCTGATCCACCTTCTCCACTATTGGATCCCTTCGAGGCGGGAACCGGTGCCTTTTACAACTCTATCGGGGCACACACCCACAACCGAATTGGGGGCTCCCGAAATGAAAACAAGCTGCCACAAGAACAAGATTTATCAATATAAACAAAAACAAGGATCTAGATATTTTCAAGAAATACTAGATCGGTGGTTCCCCAAAGGAATGGGGAGAAGATGAAGCGCTTGATTGTAGTTGATGAAGATCGAGTCCTCCTCCTTTGATTCCCCAATGGACGGATCCTTTGAGTGTATCTAGGTGGAGTTCTCTCGGATGAAGCTCGTAGATCAGGTTTGTTCTTTTTCGAGTGAATCAAGAGTTCTGGACAGAGGGGAAAGACAGGCTTAAATACCCCCTGCCCAGAACAAGCCGTTGGAGAAATTTGGGGGCGGATTATCCACCCCCCTTTGGGGCGGACTATCCGCCCTGGGGAGAAAATCCGCCCCCCAGGACAGAAAGTCCGGGGAAAACTCCGCCCCCTATACAGAGAGCGACACAGCCTTGACTTGAAGA
This sequence comes from Avena longiglumis, assembly GCA_030063025.1. Classification (NCBI taxonomy): domain Eukaryota; kingdom Viridiplantae; phylum Streptophyta; class Magnoliopsida; order Poales; family Poaceae; genus Avena; species Avena longiglumis. The sequence goes on from CP125979.1 coordinate 111,254,461, forward strand.
AATTTCCAGAGGGGGCGGATCCGCCCCCTCCAGGGGCGGACTATCCGCCCTTGGGAGAAAGTCCGCCCAAGGACCGGAAAGTCCAAGGGAAAATCCGCCCCCCATATATATATAGAGAGAGAGACGCAGCCTTGACTTGAAGGAATTCCTCGAGAGGGCGGACAGTCCGCCCCCAAGGGGCGGACAATCCGGCTGGGCCGGAAAATCCGGCCACAAACTCCGCCCCCTTCTCTAGGGGTCGCGCACACTTGAAAGAGGGATGGGGCGGATAATCCGCCCCAGAAAGCAGTTTCCTTCCCTTCTCAATGTACAAATCTGCAGCACTTCAACACACGTTAAATAATCCTTAATATTGTTATCTAACACACAAAACACTAGGGATTATGAAATGTTCTTTCACCTACGAACCGGAAAACAATGAATTCCCTCCACCAGCTAGGAACCGAGAACAATTGCATACCCCGATACGCCCTCTAGAAGAAACGAGAGCACACATCCGGTTTAGCAAAGTCTTAGCGAGTACCTCATGTACATGCCAAAGAAGCTATCACTGTCGTCAAACCACCGAGCCATCTTCATGGTTAAGACCAGCATCATTTTCGCCGATCCTGCCGATGACGCCACCACGACGCCGGACGACGCCCCTGCCCTGCGCGAGGCCATCATCCCGCACGCCACCTAGACCCCGTAGTGCCACGCCATAGAGACCCACCATCATCGACGCTGTAGACGAAACACTAAATTTTTATATTCTCGTGATTAGGTCTTATTGTACTTGCAACATATGGAACTGACACTCATGCCACAGGACATCTAAAAGTTTCAAAACTAATGCCTCCTACTAAGCATGCAAAAAAAAATGTAAAATACTTCGAGAACTCTAAAAAAGATCTCTAATAAAGTCTCCTCTGCGTCCTGAGGGTCATGCTCTCGTTTTTCGTGGATTCTCCTTCCGCCAAGTGTTTGATTATCCTTTCGCGGGGAACATGAGTTTTGGAGGGATGCCGGAGGTTATACTTGCATTTATTTTCGGGATATAAATTTAAAATAAAATATTTTGAGAACCGATCACTTAAATTATAAACAGTTTTCACTTTTGAGCTCTTCTTGTCGAGACTCCAAAACTAGTTCCCATTTTGATAGGTTTCGAGAAACTTTTTCTTACTTCCTAAACTACACTACTCAGGATTGCATTGAGTTGTACTTTGGGTTTTAACGTATTTTGAACTTGACTTTTCATTGCACGTGTACTCTGTGTATATGTATTTATACTCCACCTTTTGTGTACTTGTACTTCATATTTCTATATAATTATAACTTCAGGTGTGTCTGCTCTTGTATTTCGAAAGAGGCTTTCATCATGATTTATAAATAGTACTCCCTCCGTCTAAAAATAAATGACTTTGGTTTGACTACATTCGAATGTATCTAGACGTATTTTAGTGTATAGATACATTCGAATTTAGACAAACCAAAGTCAGTTATTCATGAACGAAGAGAGCATATGGCTTACTTTCCAGATTTCACTTTGACCTTGAGCTACTTTCACTGTGAAGAAGAGGACATCATCTCTTCACTTATCCATGGAAACTTTGAGTAATAACACGTCCAGCTTAAAAGGCTAGTTAGGGATATTTTCGATACAGGAAGGACACCAGTGCAAGCTTAAAAACAGTGAATCTCTTGTTTTGTTGCGGACTTGCCATTGCCGGCCGGCGAGGAACAAACGATCGAGGTTGTCAATTCGTGCCTTTTTTCCCCACAACTATTGAATCGTGGCAGCTGGTACTGTGGTACAGTTCTAGCTGCGTGCTGCAATTCAATCTGATTAACTTGTAGCCGGCCCGGTTTTCGCGATCACCTTCCATCCATCGGAAATCCCGCGATCCCTCATCCGACGATGTCGACCAAACGATGCCGACGTACGTGCCCGCGGGACGGAGCCGCCGCCGGCGCGTGGGAGGCCGGTCTCGCGGTCGATATCCTGCTCGAGATCGTCGCGCGCACGGACGTTACGACCGTCGTCCGCAGCGCCGCGGCCTGCAGGTACTTCCGCCGCGCCATCCTCGACCCGGACTCCCGCAGCCGCCTCGCGCTCCAACTCGCGGCCCACGGCGGCGGAACCGGCTTCGACCCCGTCCTCCTCCTCGGGGTCTCCTACGAGGAGTACGACAGAACGGTCACCAGCTACCGCATCATCCATACACCGGCACCAAGCCAGCTCCGCGCCCGTATCGACGCCGGCAGCCTCCGGGAATCGTTCAAGCCCGTGGTGTCTCGCGGCCGCCTGCTCCTTCTCCGCCGGTACAGATTTCCACCCGAGCATCACCCTCCCTACTTCGATATGCGCGTCTGCGACGTCCTCACCGGCGACGTCGCCGACCTCCCGCCCGTCCACCTGCCTGAGGCATTCCAGCACGTCTTCCTCTGCATCGGCGACGGCGACGACGCCAGGACATCCTTCGATCTGCTCGCCATGGACCATACCATGCGGTTCCAGACCTTTTCGGCCAAGGAAGGCAGATGGGCCGCCGTCCGCCAAGCATCCCTCCCCTCGCAATACCCCGATCTTGCTTACCGGCTGTGCACCTCCCGCCCCGCCGTCATAGGCCGCACCGTCTACTGGTCGTGCTACACGAGCACCTCCGGCGGGTGGGACATGATCCTCGCTCTGGACGTCGACACGGCGAAGGTGACCATGATGGAGCTCCCTCCAGCAGGCTGCTTCAGCAGGTATCGTCCCAGCAAGAACGACAAGCGCCTCCTCCTGGCCTCCGTGCGCGGCCAGCTGAGCTTGCTCATGTCACGTTTGAATGGGATAAAAATGTGGACGTTTACGCCGGCCTCTTCCAGCTCGGCCGCGGCGTGGAGCCAGCGGATGGTGATCACCGAGCTGGAAATCGAGAGGCAGCTCATGGTGGCGCCCTTTAACCTCGCGTGGGTGCCCTTTAACCTCGAGGAGTTTGGAGAGAGGAGCGGCAGCGTGATCTTTCATGTAGACCGCAGCGAGCTCTTCCGGCTCGACCTTGGAATAATTAAGGGAGAAACACCCATGGTTACGAGGATCAAGAGCCCGGTGGTGTTGCACCTCAGACTGGCGGTGGTCCGGCAAGCCTGGGTGATCACGAGGTCGATGGCGCTGCTGCTTGGCAGCGGGGATCTGCCGTGGTGGATCTTCTGGTAGGAGGAGGGGGAGGGACTAGTGTTGGAGTTGGCGAGGACAGTGGCACCCTTGCTGCAGTGCGGTGGAAGGGCTTCACGCGCCCATTTGGGCTCGGCTGGACCAGTGAGGGTCTGGTTTGCCCCTCTCGCTGCATCCGGTCGGCTACCGCTGGAAGGTGGTGGAGGAAGTTCCCTCCCGTGTGTTGCTATCTTGCCGACTCTCGCCGATGTTCCTCCTTTTTCGTTCTTGCCAGCCTCACAACGTGGGTCACGGTGAGATGTCGGGGTTGACTGCAAGGCCGTGGTGGCGTATGTTGGTGGCGGTCGAGCTTGGTGGAGCCTTCGAAGGGTCCGGGAGTGTGGTTTTTTTGAGGGGTCGGGAGAAATCCTTGTCGACTAGACACCGACGCGGTGACGCCTGCGGGTGTCACCTTCCTTCATAAAGGGCGTCGGGTGTACCTTTTTCCCACCTCTTGTAGCGTACCAGGGAAAATCCTAGGAGTAGTCCAGACAGCAGCGTCGTCGTCGTCGCTTCCTTCTTGGAGGTGCTGCTTGGTGCGTGTCACTTCGGAGTGCCAGGAGCATGGTGGAAATTCTCCGGAGGGCGCAGCGGTTGCGAGTCATCCCTTGTCGTCAAGCCACTGTTGTCGGCTTTACTTTCTCTGCTTTTTCTTTTTAGTCTTCTTTGTTTTCTTTTGGGCGATGTGCTGTCTGGCCCAGCAGCGGTCTCAACTTGGTTGCTATATTTATATAGCTAGGCGTACGCCGAGAGAGAGGATCAAGAGCCCGGGGAGTGCGCGTGTCACCAGCTTGTTCTTGCACGAGACAGATTTCATCTCCTTGCTGCAAGCCATGAAATCTTTCCGAGCCTTCATACCTTTCTCCGTTTCATGTGTAGTATCATTAACACAACAGAAATTGTGCTTAAGAATCATGTGTTAATGTTGTCTCGTCTACTTACTATGAATAAGTGCTACTCGTTGCTTCAGGGGTTCTAAACGGCCAGTAAAGATTCGTTGATATCGTTTATTAAGTATTTATACAGCAACTTCCCGAATCGGTCGACAGGTTCCATCGCAAGTTCCCAACTCCCAGGAAGACCCGCGTCCGGCGTCATCCGCCGCCGCCTCACCACGTACATCATGTATTCAAATATTCCCTTGTCAAAACCACAATAAAAACACGTATTTTTTTTTGGTAATTTACTAGTGACTAGTGTATTAATCAATCTGATTGTTCTTGCTCCTAGTTTAATTGATTATGGTGTTTCAATCCGGTGCTCGGAAAAAAAAAAAAAAGACAACAAGAGAAGATATTAATCAATCCTAATATTTATATCGTTTACCATGCTCGTGACTGTTGCATCAGCTAAAAGAAGCTTTTTAAAGTTGAAATTATTGAGGAACTATTTGAGATCTTCAATGTCTCGGTAGATGTTAAATGATTTGGCAAGTCTATGCATCGAGAAGAAGTTAGTGGACGAGATTGATATTGATTCCATCATTACGGACTTTGCTTCTAGGAATTTTTAGACAAAATTTTAATGTATCATGTAAACATTGTTATTTTTATATAAATATTATAATTGGAAGTGTACTTAAAATATTTATTTCTCATGATCCCATATGCATAAATATATATCTATATCTATACCTAATAATAAAGTACGTAAGGTTTCTGTCCACGGTCCGTTCTGGACACTTTTGCCCCTGAAGTTCGTGGATATTACCCACCTATGCCATCCGCAAGTTATGTACCGGTACTCATTTGTTTTGTTTTGAGAAAAAAATCTTAGTGACAAACCGACCTCTGACCTCTCCTGCTTCTCCCGTCCACCCAACCCCCGACAAGACCTGAGCCACGCCGTCCGGTAATGGCCCTCCTCCCATCCTTCTACTCCGAGGTAACCACCGTCGAAGGGAACAAAGTGGGCCGGAGGTGGGCGCGGACATGGGCCGGCCACGGGAGTCCATGTGCTTCCCCTCATCTCTTTCTTCCCCTCGGGACCTCCGCTGTCTCCTGGCTAGCGCAAGGGTCTGGTGTGGACTCCCGACGAGCAGCGGCGGGCCCAGGATTACAAGTGTGTGTATTCAAAATTTAAAAGGGCACAAAAAATTGTTTGACAGTCTGAAGCCTAGTTTTTGGCATGTATACTATGACTATAGAATCATACAGTTCTAACTGAATAATAGTATCTTTAAAAAAAAAAAGAACTATGTAATACAAAGAATTTATGAAACAAGTTGGGGCCAATATCACAGATTCATAGAATAATCGACGAAGTAAAGATTTGAAGCCGGACCCATGAACATGTGTATAGTGTACATGAAAAATGGTGCTAAATTGTTTGTACTAACACCTAGCAATTTTGCATTTCCAGACAGTAAAATGGGACATAACATGAAATTGATCGCCGTATGTAAGTTCCAACTGTTTAAGAAAATCTGGAATATATAAAGGATAGAAAATATTAAAATAAATAGAAAGCTTATAAGTTATAGAGTAACTTTCCAATCCTGTACAAAATTCAAAACGAGAACAACAATAAGATGTACTGAATTTCGGGTTATTTTAATCAGATTTGAGAACTAAAGGTGCTCTGAATTTTTAGTGTATCTCAATGACTGAACAAAAATATCATAGAAGATTAGAGCAGCATGTGTATCTGTGGAGTCTAAATTAAAACTTACAAACCTAGTTCTTGTAGCAGATGATTGCCAAATCCAGAGGCGAACAAGATCCTGGGCAGCTGGTCTCCTGGCTTTCGGGGCGATCGAGGACTCCCGCGATCGAGGACGCCAGCAGGCTGTCGGCTGCGGCGGCCGCGCTGAGCTTGGGGACGAGGCCGGAGGAACAAGTGCCGCACTATCGCAAGAATTCACCGCCGCAAACTCTAATGTAGGCTTAGGGTCGATCGATCAGCGATGTTGGCCGGGGAATCAGGAAGCGATTAGGACAAGAGTTAGTTACAGGAACGTACCGTGTGGTATGGATAGAGCCAATTGGGCCAAAATCAGCTGGGCCATATAGAGAGATGGGCTTCTATGTCTATTTCATGTGAATACTTTGCCCTGTGTCCTATTTTTGTTTTTTTTCATACATATACCTCCCATATACTATATATTTATAGTTTTTAGTCAAAAAAATTGGGTATGCATCTGAATACCTTTGACTTCAAGTGGGCCCGCCCCTGCCGACGAGCCCCTTCACTTCAATCTGCCCCCTCCTAATAAGTTGTGTGTTCTCTCGATCTGTGACTTACTCTGCATATGGAGAGGTCCCCATGAACGACGGCCCCGATTTTCTAATGTTTTCTCCTCCGCTTCAGACCAGTATGGGGGTGCCTGATGTGGAAGTTCATGGAGATGCCCCTGGTCAGGAAGTCTTCGACGCCGCTGACACTCCCTGTGCTTTTCCTGTTCAAAGGCCTTCATCCCCGTGGGCATATCTGAAGGCTAGCCCATTGTGAGGCGATGATGATTCGTTTAAAAAGGAAGACGACTGAGCTGCAGATAATTCTGCACATCGGGTTGGGTATTAGTGCCCGAATATCACTGACAAATAATTCAGTAATGTTGAAGCCCTGAATGGATAGGAAGCTGCTGGTCGTCGTATGTATGGGTGATGTGGACTGAGAGGTTCCAGCGATTCAGCAAAGTTCTTATGTTCTCTCATTTATTTACTAGGCCTCCCTACATTCTTTACGTGGATGTCTGAACTTAAGTGAACGAAATATTATTATTTTCCTCCCGGTGCAACGCACGGGTCTTTTTGCTAGTAATTTATAATAAGGGGTCTAAAATTTTAGTTTCGCCCTGGGCCCCCAAACTCAGGACCGGCCCATCCCAATATGAGTTTTTTTATAAAGGGTGCTTTATTAATTAATTGTTTGATCATTACACCCAAACCTATGCATAAATAGGATACACACAGCCGCACAAATCTACCCATTACAACGATAAAACATTATATGCACAATACAAGTAATAATTAGTGAAACTGCATGGCGCCTAGGATGATGGAGGAACAATATGTAGATTACAATGTCATTCATGTTAATAAAAATATCTCCCGCCGTGTCCTTCAACATTGTAGAAACCTACATAGGCAGGTGACGATGCTCCACATGTTTTAGGGACAACCATGAACACATAGTAGTTGTGCATGATAGAAAACCTGCATGAGAGAAAAAAATATCTTTAAAAAGCTTATCATTTCTATGTAGCCATAGCAACCAAATAACGACAAATGCTCCGACTTGATAAGTAATCTCTAAGGAGCTCTAAGATCCCTGGAATTGAAGCCTTGAGCGTGGTTCCGTTTCAAATTTCGCTTATGAGATCAGGTGGTGCCACGAATCGGGGGTAGGTGCCAAGCTATCTTCGGTTTCAGTTTTTCGTAGTCGGTTTCTTTTTTACGGAATTTTCCATAGTCGGTTTGTTTGGGATTTGGAGCCAGCGTGTGGGGTTATCCTAAGAAAGGAGACCATGTGGTGGCAAAGGCCCGCAAGCGGCCAACACCGACGCCAAGGACATGGTGGCCGTGGAGGAGTCAACCACCCCGTTCCTCCTCCCGTTGAAGCCGACACATAGGACGGAGATGTGTTTCCTCGGCTAGCGGACGCGGCTCAGGAGGAGCACACGATGGCTGAGGCCTAAGGCGGTGTCCTCGCTCGACTTATGGTTGCTCTTCTCTCCTCCTTCCAAATGGGCGTCGGCACAGTGTTGATCGTGATGAACAACCTGGGCCATATGAGCGTCGCCATGGGATATTATGATGTATCCCTCTTTGTCTCCATGACTAGCATCTCAGGACTCTTTAGACGATTTGCCTCGGGCACCGTCTCCAAGCAGTTGTTATCGCCATATTTTGGCCAAAGGAGGAGATGGGCCGTAATCAAGATGGGCTTGGAAGATACATATATGCAACGTGTTGTTGAATCGGCCTTGTGCGTGGATTTGGGCTAAATTGCCCGTGTATCTTATATTGTAGTAGGTTCCGTTTCGGTTTAAGTAAGAGATAGAGTTGTTAGGGTTATTCCAAAGATAGAAAGTCTCCGGACTATAAATATGTACCTAAGGTTATTGAGAAAAGGAGGACAATCACGTTCACAACAAACACAATCTCGACGCATCGCCGCCCCTTGTTTCTAGGGTTTCTTTCGGGTAAGTGTCATGCTGCCTAGATCGCATCTTGCGATCTAGGCAGTATCTTCTTATGCGTTATTTGGTGTTACTCGTACTGAAGCCTTGTTGATGGCGAGTAATACTATTATCATAGATTTGTTTAGGTTAGCATCGGTACTTTTTGCCATGATTGTTTAGTTATGCTACCTCTAGTTATCTCGCTGCCTTTACACCTTTTCCCGGGTGTAAGGGTAGCATCTTGCTTGATCTTTATTCAGTCGATTTGATCCGTTATAGTTTTGCCTTATTTTCCAAGGTTTAGTTTGATATCCACGTAGTCAGGCCTTGCAAACGGGTTGAACGATCCAGTAGTACGTAAGGATATGGGTTGCTAATTCGAGAGGAGTTGTTCCGGGAATTGACTTTACGTCGGTTGTTAGGCCTTCTCTAGGGTTAGTTTTCTATCATCTTTTGTATGTACTAGGCTCAATTACGTGTAGGATGTTCCAATTACGTGGTGAAACGTTAAACCGTCAGAGATCGATTTAACTTGTATTGATGAAGCAAAACCCCATGTTATCATAGATCTAATGCGAACCATGGGATAATCGGCTCGAGCCGATTCACGGAAACCGGAGCCGGTCACGGCTCGAATTTTACGATACTTGTTTACCATGCAGGAAACTGATCGCAATCCATCACCTTCTGACCAGGTATAGGTGGCACGCCTCGAATCAGCCGGGACGTGTGCGGAGTTTTGTGGGCCGGTTCGAGGGACCAGGCCCACCAGCAGTTCCTGGAGCCTCCGGCTCTTCGTGTTGCTCGTCGCTGCTCGCCGTGGGTTTTGACAGCAACACATTCGCACGCCCGGTGGGACCTTCAACGATCTGCATCAACATCCGAGCTGCGATGGGGACACCGGTCACGTCTGACGATCTGCACGAGGAGCACAAGGCGGTATGATGATATCAAAGCTCTCTTCGAAGCCGATCTCATCGGCTCTTTTGAGAGGACCCGTAAGCATGGCATCAGGTGGAAAGGGTTCTCACCCGAGGGTGCTCTTGATGAGGTGGATCTTTCTGTTCCTTCAGAGGAGCGCAACAGGGCTCTGCGACAGGAAGTCAATTACATGGTGGCTCATTCTCTTCACCGCCATTCTGAGAGCCTAGTGAACGCTTTCGAGCGCATCGCGGTTCGCGTAGTGCAGGAGATCATGAAACATCAGTACTCTCCGTCGGGGCCTACTCTAGGGACTCACCAGGAGAAAGACTGCTCCACTGTGCCACAGCTGCCATTCACACTTGCAGCTCCGGAGCCACCAGGGGCACCGGCGTACGTCGTCTACAAGGTCGGAGGTGACCCAGGCGATTGCCAGTTCCTGTCTGAACCACCTAAAGAAATCCCACACGGATATGTGTGCACCTACGTGCCGGACTGCAATAGCCTGGCGCGCACGAACCAGATTGCAACCGCAGGGATTTCTGGGGCAGGAGTTTCTGGAGCAGGGGCTTCGAGCGGTATTCTGGAGCAGGATGTGCAGGATGGACGATAAACAGGCGTGGCTGGCCAAGTACGCCACCGGAACGAGTCATGAGAATTCAGCCCCTGCAGCTCAAACGGTGGAGCAAATCCGTACCATCTTGAGAGACCAGTTCGGCTTCGTGCCGAAGAGAAGGACAATCGGCTATTCCAAGCCGTACCCCAACGAGTTTGATCTGATTCCGCTGCCACCCAAGTATCGGCTCCCTGAGTTCTCAAGGTTTAGAGGATCAGAAGGGTCGAGCTCGATCGAGCATGTGAGCCGATACCTGGCACAATTAGGCATGATTTCGGCATCGGTTCAGTTACGCGTAAGGTTCTTTGCGCAATCTCTGATAGGACCAGCTTTTGGGTGGTACACCTCGCTGCCACCGGATTCGATCCAGACCTGGAAGCAACTGGAAGAGTTCCCACATTCAAGATCATTGAAGCTACCGAGGGGCATTGCGGATCGCGCAGTGCGGCAAAAGCGGGAGAAAGCGGTAGCCGAAAGTACATTCAACGTTTCAGATGTCAAGAACCGATGTTATTCGCTCTTAAGCGAGAAAGAGGCAATGAGCCGGCGGTGTTGGGTCTCTCGGCACCTATCAAAGATCGGCTTTCCAAGTAGATTACAACTCATTGGCGCACATGGCCCGAAGCGACAATGTATGAACAGCGCCACCGAGTTGTACCAAGACAAGTTCAAACGTCCGATAGGCCTGGTCGTCTGAAGAAGAGGATCCTACACAAGACCAGGAGGTGGCCGTGGTGAATGGGCTCGGGGCAGATCCTGTCCTGCAAATGAGTGAAGCAAGGGCCTGCAAAAGGGTTCGACTTCGATGTGAGCAAAGCTGAGCAGATATTCGATTTACTGCTGAAAGAAAAGCAGCTGAAGTTACCCGAAGGCCACAAAATCCCTACGGCTCAGGAGATGAACGGGAGACCATACTGCAAGTGGCATCACTCGTTCACCCACACCACCAATGACTGCAAAGAGCTACGTCGCCAGATCCAAACGGCGATAGAACAGGGCCGTCTGATCCTTGGGCAATTCGCCATGAAAGTAGACACAAACCCATTTCCCGGCGTCAACATGGTAGAACACAGCCACTCCACGAGGCGTCAGTTGGATTTCTCGTTCGATGTTAATATGGCAGGACCTGTGTACCACCATGGCACATATAAGGAGGAAGACGGTCGCTCTCGGGGCAAGGAAAGAGAGGAGGCTGGTCCACGCGACCGGCCCCGTTATGACGACAGGCGGTATTTAACCGAGGAGCAAGTGAGAAGCGTGCGGTATCAGAAGCCACACTCCACGCATCTCCTTAACAAGTATGAGCGTCAGTATGACCGACGTCGCCGGCGCGATAGGGATGATGAAAGATATGAGCACCTCGCTAGGGGAAAGTCAAAGGAAAAGGAAGGCATGGATAAACATTGGGATTGTCCCTTCTTCAAGTATTGCTGGGATGCCGGAATGAGCCGATTGCCTACAATCGACAAGCGCGAGAATGTGGACAGCGGAAGGATGACACAGTCCGCCTCGGTTCAAGCGTCTAGGTTTCTCCCTCCTCGAGCAAAAGACCTCGAGGAGCCAATGGGTGAAAAGAAGAAGACAGATATCACCGGCCAAGGTGGTGCCCGATGGACTCAGCACACCCAAAAGCGAGAGTTCAGCGGCGTAGACTGGAGGAAGCCGAAGCGCAGTACCTCCACGCTTTAAGGAAAGCACGGCCCGATCTGGCCGTTAAAATTCGGAAGACCTTGGAAATGGAAGATCGCCCGAAAAGGAAAGAGTGGCGCCCCAAACCGGTAAAAGCCGATGCAAAGACATCGGCTGGCACAAACATGGTGTTCATACTTCCGCCGAGTTTTGCGCCCAAGAACCAAAGAGCTGATGGCACAGTTGATCGCGCCCATAGCGTTATCTTTGAAAAGCCACGTGAGAAGGGCTACAAACATCCGAAAGCCACTGTACTGCGAGGTTACATCAATGGGCAGCTGTCAAGAAGATGTTGGTTGACACCGAGCGGCAGTCAATATAATGCCATACTCCATGCTACGGCGTTTGGGACGCTCCACTGCAGATCTGATCAAAACCAACGTCACGTTAAGCGACTTCAACGGCCAAACTTCAGAAACGCAAGGCGTACTGAACGTGGATCTAACCGTGGGCAGAAAAACCATCCCTACGTCATTCTTCGTCGTGGACAGCAAAAGCACCTACGCTGTCTTGCTGGGGAGGGATTGGATTCACGCTAACTGCTGCATTCCATCCACGATGCACCAGTGCCTAATCTGATGGGATGGAGATGAAGTGGAGGTCATTCATGCAGATGATTCGATCGAGATCTCCATAGTGGCATGAGCGTCGGGAAGCGAGGCGACCAAGAGCCGATCTCTGGAATCGGTCTAGACGGTGTGGCGCATTGAAGCTACAAAAAGCGGGGTGAGGCTGGTCTTATCTACGGCACGGCGAGTAGCAAAGTCCACGATAAATGCGTGGTACGGCCGATCCTCGATCGACGCAAAAAATAAAAGCGATAAGCTTACGACAAACAGGTCATGCAGTCGTAGTAGGGAGATTCCCTGCCATTATAGAGCACAAATAAGTTGTAAACCTTCCTTGACTAATGCAATCGAAATGGGGGCCGATTCCGGCAATCGGCCCAAATTATCTTTGTTATCCTCACCAACTGTTCGCCCCGTGTTTAGCATCGATTTAGCAGGTGACGGAAAGCTAGGGTATGGGTTTACATCCGCTGAGGAGCTAGAGGAGATTGACATCGGTCCTGGGGATAAGCCACGACCAACATTTATCAGCAAGAAGTTAGATCCGAATCTGCGGGGTCCGATGATAGCTTTGTTGAAAGAATATCGATGCCGCTTTGGGACTATCTGAGATGCCGGGTTAGACAGAGCATCATTGAGCATCGACTCCGCTTAAAAAGTTTCGGCCATTCCAGTGACGACGGATGAAGGCCGAAATTTGGAAGAAGTCAAGAAAGAGATCGAGAAAATGTTGATGACTAGGTTAATCGGGCCATGCGGTATCTTGAGTGGATTTCTAGTATCGTACTGTAGAGAAAAGGATGGCGCTGGCGTGTTGCCATAGATTTTCGGGATATCAATAGAGCTACTCGAAGGATGAGTATCCGATGCGGTAGCGAGAGACATTAATCAACGCATTTGCTGGTCATAAGATCTTGAGCTTCATGGATGGCAATGCGGTTACAACCAAATTTTTATGGCTCGATATATACACAAGACGCATTGAGTCCTGAGTTCGGTGGGGTTGTTTGAATATGTTGTCATGACGTTTGGATGAAGAATGCGGCGCCACATACCAAAGAGCCATGAATTACATTTTCCATGATCGATCGGCAAGTGGTGGAAATTTATATCGATGACGTGGTGGTCAAATCTTCTTGATACAAGGACACTTGGACGATCGCAATCGTCCTAGACCGAACAAGAAAATTCGACTCTGAATGAATCCAAAGAAGTGTGCCTTGGGTGTGACGGTCGGTTCTTGGGTTTCTTGGTCCATGAACGGAATTGAGATCGGCTGAAAAGTCGAGGCGGTCACGAACAATGAAGCCACCTACCACGAAGAAAGAACTGCAGTCTCTCATCGGCAAGATCAACTTCGTGGAAGATTCATCTCCAATCATCGGGAAGAATAGAGCCGTTCATGGGGTGGTGAAAATTAAATCGATGAAGAGTTCGCTGGGGGCGTAACAACAACAACGAGCCTTGACGAGATCAAAGAATATCTAACGGCGCCGGTGTTGGTTCCGCCCTAGCCGGATAGGCCGTTCTACATTTACTTGTCAGTAGATGACACATCCATCGCCTCGGTGGTGGTGCAGGTTTATGATGGTCTGGAGCGAGTTGTGTTTTACATCAGCAGAAGGATGCTGGATGCAGAGACAAGGTATCCTGAGATCGATAAGTTGTGCCTCTGCCTGTTTTCACTGCACCAAGCTGCGCCACATCTTGCTCTCAGTGAGATTATCATTATATGCAAATCGGATGTCATAAAGCACATCTTGTCGGCTCCTATGTTGAAAGGCCGACTCGGCAAATGGATGTTTGCATTATCGAATTTGACATCCGGTATCAACCCGAAAGCGGTTAAGGGTCGAGCATTGGCCGACCTTATTCTGAAAGAATCAACACGATATAGCAGCTGTCTGCTCTACGTGGGCTATGTTTTTCGATGGATCGGTTTGTGATGATGGTTGCGGCATTGGCATTCTACTCGTGTCGCCCGGGGCAACATATTCCTTCTCCATCGGGCTAGCTACCCTCGCACCAACAACGTCGCCGAGTATGAGGCGTCATGAGAATGGAGTTGCTCATCGAAGGAGCGAGGCGGTGGAAATTTTGGAGACTCAAATTGGTGATTTCCCAACTCACGGAGGAATACAAGTGTGAGCGAGTCGCTCTTCCCATTATGGTTGCAATGCCGTGAGCTCATGGCAGTTCGGTACATAAACTTTAGCTGGATCCCGATCGCGATCTGAGGAATGATCTCGCACAAATGGCTTGAGCTACAGGGCGTGGCGATCGAGAGCTGATATCTTCAATTACTTGAAAGATTCGGCTCGGGGGGCACCTAAACGGATAAGGTACAAGGCTATGAAGTATGTGCTTATCGGGGGCGACGTGTTCTACATGACTCTGGAAGGGTTACTGCTCAAATGTCTTGGACCAACCGAGGCCAATCGGCTCCTACGAGGTACACGAAGGCGCCTGTGGAACTCACCAATCGGCTCACAAGATGAAATGGTTGATCAGGCGATCAGGGTTTTATTGGCCCACCATGCTTGAGGACTGTTTTAAATACTACAAAGGGTGTCAAGCATGTCAGAAATTTGGAAAAATTCAGATGGTACCCGTGTCAGCAATGAACCCCATCATCAAGCCTTGGCCATTCCGAGGTTGGGGCATGGATATGATCGGCAAGATCAATCCTCCATCAAGCAAGGGCCACATGTGGATTTTGGCCATTACGGATTATTTCACTAAATGGGTGGAAGCCGTCCCTATGAAGTCAGTGAACTCGAAGGATGTTATCAATTTTGTGAAAGAACACGTCATTCATAGATTTGGGATTCCCCAAACTATCACGACCGATGGAGGTTCGGTCTTCATTTCTCATGAGTTTAGAAAATTCTGCGAGGACACGGGAATTAAGCTGATCCGATCATCTCCATACTATGCTCAAGCAAATGGGCAAGCTGAAGCGTCCAACCAGAGCCTTATCAAGCTGATCAAGAGGAAAGTCGATGAGCACCCTAGGCGTTGGCACGAGGTTTTGTCAGAGGCTTTATGGGCTTATCGCATGTCATGTCATGGAGCGATAAAAACCTCGCCATACCATCTAGTCTACGGACAGGAAGCCGTATTGCCCTGGGAGATTACGGCTGGATCGAGACGTGTCACTTTTCAGAACGATCTAACGACTGAAGAATATGCGACCCTGATAAGTGACAGTGTTGAGGATTTAACGGAGCTTAGGCTGTGGTCGCTTGAGAAAATCAAAGAGAACAAGGCCAAGGTAGCTCGTGCATATAATAAGAAGGTGAGACCAAAGGAGTTCCACGTTGGCATCTGGTATGGGAAGCTGTGTTGCCATTGGGGACTAAGGATGCAGCATATGGTAAATGGTCTCCAAATTGGCACGGGCCATACAGGGTCGATCAAGTTTTAAGGAGCAGCGTACATGCTTGAGGAGCTGAGCGCGAAATTCGATGGTGTCAACGGCAACATCTCAAGAAGTATTTCCCAAGCATGTGGGATGATGGACGATGAAATGCGGGGCGATACATGAAATCGGCCAAAAATAAAAATATATATATAGCGATGCACGTCATCGACTCTAGAGGTTCAAACATTACGAGCAGTGCGGTTTACATGAATGAGCTCTTGAAGGAATGCCTCGAAGGCGTGGGCGTCAACACGGACACGATCCACCTCGGCGATCTCGGCCGTCGTCGGTCCTTGCCCATCACTAGCTGCTTGTTCAGGCACGTATTTCCGCGAATCAGTCTTGATTGAGCTTTGAGGCCTTCGCTTCGTCTTGGGAGCGATGAATGCTTCCTTGTCACGAATGAGCTGTTTAGTCGCCCGGACCTTCTCTTCAAGATCTTCCAATTCCTTTTTCAAGGACGCGAGCTCGTGATCTTGTGAGGTGTCAGTTTTGGCATCCAGAGACGCCTTTTTCTCGTTGAGCTGCTGACATTTGTCTGCAATATTGGCCTTCAGCGGGAGTTGGGCGCGGCGCAGGGTAATCCTCTCACGAGCCAACCTCACCCTTGACCCGTAGAAAGACAGAGTTACAACTGGCCAAAGCTTCACCTGCAATGCTACTGGGAGTTGGTCCTTGATTCCGGCGAGAACGCTCTTCACCTCTTCAGAGCCCTCGATCAACTCCTCAATCGGGGAGGACAGCAAAGCTTTGAGACGCTGGAATTGAGGTAGAACAGCCCTTGCTCGTAGTTCATCGTTGGCGACAGAGAGAGTTGGTTCGATGGATTCAGGGTCGAACGTCAGCAGGCCTGAGATATCACAACCCTGGCAGGCCGAAATGGCGTCAGTATGCGTCCAACACGGAAGGATGAGCCGAAAGGAGCTAACGTACCTCTCCTGAGATCGAGGGGATAGCAGATGACGAGACAATCGGCTCGTGCGTTGTTGCTGGGGGCTTGGCCAAAGTGGTAACCGTTTCATCTACGCCTTCAGGGATTACTAGATCCAGCCCTGCGAGGGACATCGGCACTGCCCCAGCTTTCCCACTAGAAGTGTCAGTCGTCTGCATGGAAGGTGCTTAGCCGATGTAAATAGTGATGAATCGGCAGATAAAAAAGAAACAATTGGTGAGAGCATGGAGGGTGATGACTTTCGAAACCTCCTGGATCAACGAAGAAGTTTGCAGTCCCTTGCGAGCCCTCTTGGGGCTCACAGCTGGCCCCGCCTCGACTGGTGCTCGGGGGGCAGTAGGTTCAGGAACCGGCCTTTTCCTGGAAGCCGATGGTGGCAAATCTGGCTGGCTCGGTGTGATGGTCCTCTCAGAGTCTGTTGGGCCCAATTCTCCTCGATTGGATTGTGTGTCCTCGCTGGAGGTGTCTTCGACGGAAGCCTGTAAGAAAGGAGAGCTAGTAAGCACGAGCATGTTTGCAAGGATGAAAGAGATCAACCAAGGCATGGATCAGCGTACATGCGAACTTTCTGGAGAAGGGCTCCGGCGCCTCAAGGTCTTCCTGGCAGCTACCTTCCTCACCATCGTTCTTGTTTTAGTTGGAACTCGAGAGGCAGCTGACTTAGAAGTTGCTTGGTTCTTGAAAGCCGATTGTGGTGATATCGGCACGACCTTTTTCAAAGGTGGCGAGTTTTTGCAGAAAAGGACCACAGGAGCTGGTGGGAAGAATTCGAAGGGGGAGCCATCACCGTGCGTAGGTTCAGGACCATCTTGTTGCTGCAAGGAGACAGAGTGGTTTATTAGAAGAATCATTTGTGAGCTGCATCCAGATTTACGAGTAGTGGTACCTGTTCTACGGGGATGTCATATTCAGCATCGAGCTGTTCCAGCAACGGTCCCAGAGCTCTCCTGAAGGCATGAGTCTTCCACATCGACCACCAGTTATCAAAACCATCGGTTGATGAAGCGAAGGTGAGGTTGTTGGGAATTGGGATGGTCAGAGCATCGAAGAAGGAATAACACCTTTGACTGGTGAGAGGATCGGGCAGGTCGGTCACGCTCTGTAAGATGGTGGAGAAAGAAATGGGGAGGTACTTGTCCAAGGCCAAATTGCCGAGCCGCTAGGACCGGCTGGTAGAATTCGTATCCAGGCTTGATTATTCTGTTGGATGTGCTCATGCCAACTGGGAGGAAACAGGGACGGATCACAATGGAAAATAGCTGCCGAGTGCTGGTGTCATCGGCAAAGTTGTCTAGCCTGAAGGAGATTGGATTTTCAAAATGTTCCGATTCTTCCATGTAAGGAAAGAAGATAGGATTGTCCAGGCCTTGGAAGAAAATGCTGAACCACTTGGATGCTTCCTGAGGGATCAGTTTACTACCTGGCAGTCTATACAGAGCTTGGCCGTAGCTGGTGCATCGGATCTGCTTCCCTTTGGCATCTGGAAAGGTGCAACTCGCCAAAAGGGGAAAGTTTGGGACATGGTTTTGAAAATACAGCTGAGCCCATAGCTGAATGAACCACCAAGGACCTCCTGTTTTGACTGCTATGCCGGAGAATAGCTTGACAGACATCAACTGGAGATATCGATAGACTTCTCCAAGGAACAGTTTGCCGATGCCAAGTTGAGTGCCTTTGGCAAGTTCGTAGGCCAAGGAGAGATAATTCTTGGTTGGAGCAAGGGAAGGGCCACAGAATATGAAATGTTCCAGCCAGAAGTTGAGGAAAGCCGTGTGTTCTTTCTCCGTGACAGGGCCTTTAGTTTTCATGTGGTTGTGAATATAGGCACCCCAGTTCGTGCAGTCTGTTTTGGAAGAAAGCTTGTAGGGGACCTTTGTCAGATTAAAAGCAGAGGGGCTGGGTGATGTAACGTCCAGACCAGTAATCATCACCACGTCTAACAGGGTTGGTGTCATGGGGCCATGACCGAACATGAAGCAGTTCAGGGCATCGGACCAGAAATAACCGATGGTTTTTAGAAGATTTTCATGTTTTTCAAGGGGAGACAATGACAAATACAAGGCATCGGATATTCCCGTGGTTTCTGTAACACCCTCAGAATCGGCCCTATGCAAGTTTTAGCGAAACCCGCCAAACCCGCATATAAACGATTCGAAGGTGCCCACCAGGCACTTGCGTGCGGGTGGAAAACAAAGTAATAACATTACACAACAGTCCTCGATGGGACCCACAGAACAGATATATATACAGCAGCGACTCATTGAGTCAAGAATACAAATATAATATACAAAGATCCAAATCACCTTGAAAAATGATCGATCGTCCGACTACGGACAAGATGCAAATGGGGCTAAGAGCCCTGAAGAATAACCAATGGCGTCCATAACCCTGCCCAGGCCAAGCCGGAAGGGTAACCCTGCTAACGACGTCGATCTCAACACCTGCTTAAACAAAAGGGGTGCCGACAAAGGGCAAAGGAAAAAGAGGAGTGTCGATCGAGGCCAAGACAGCGAGGCTAGAATTGGCGGTCTCGCCTACATAGGTATGGTGGATGGCGGCGGCAAAGATGCACTAAACAACCTATAGAGACTACACGATCGTGGCGGCTATCAGAGAGGGGTGAGAAAGACCTATTCGGATTCACCCTGATACTATCATCAAACAAACCCATCCTGGCGTTTCCCCCTCGAGACCAAACGAGGAAGTCAACCGAGGAACTCACACAGTTGGCAGTTTTACTTATTCAGTTATAGTTGCGGCACTTTACTAGTCAGGTTTAGATAATCATTCTGATAAAAATAAGCAGTGGGCACTTTTAGTTGACCATTCCGTGACAGTTGCAGCACTTACTAGTCAGATACATTTAGCATGAGATGAACCCAAAACCCAGCAATTGTTGGTACTTTTACTTAGCCATTCCGTTGTAGTGAAGCTGATTACTAATCATATCGGAAACAAGTCAATTTAAAACAATAAACTTTAGTTATAGTTGTCTAAGATCAGCCACTATGCTCCAAGTCGTCGTCAAGTCCATAACCGCGGCTTCTCGAAAAGATTTAACCTGCGGGTGCACCAAAGTATCCACAGCACTTGACCCTTTTGCGGATCGGTTAACATACACCCATCGGTATGTCGGCGGGGCCTAAGTCACGACGTTCCTGGACAAAAGCAAGCACGGGCCACCCACTAAGTACACCCGCAAGAAGTCGGCCGGTCTCGAGACGGACTTAGGGTTTGCGACAATGGTGTAGAACGAAAGAGGTCCCCAATCGGGGACTGTCGATACAGCGAAAACACTCCGCTTCCTAAACAGTACAGCGTGCTCCTCACACAATCGTAAATAAAGCAGTAGCATGGCATAAGTACAGGATAGTAAATAAAACCTCAAACTAGTTTGTGGCCCCCAGTACAATACTTTGAAATCAGGTAATAATCAATGGGGGGCCCATATCTCCCCACCTGTGGTTAGCGCGCTCGATCTCGGAACAGGTGTCAAGAACTCGGGTCCTACGGGACAAGTGGGCGGTCGGAAACCAAATCTTACCTATCACCCACCGATGCCTCTGCTTAATTCAATTTTAGTTGTTAAACAGGAATTAAAGTGAACAATAAGTAAAGCCATGATCATCTCCAACATCAACATGCGGCAATCCTCCAACAGTTGTGGTACTTGACGACAAGCGAAACACTTGAGCAAGCGACTACGACACGCGGGTCCAACTATATACCAAACAACAGGTAATAGGATGTGTCCAAGGCTATATATGGCTGCAAGGGATGTCGCGGGTACGAAAACTAGAGCATCGCAACGCAGATAGCAATAGATCAACAGGAGGGAAGTAAATACTATAAAAGTAAAATAGGTAGAAAGAGGGAGATGCTCGCCTGAAAACATTGTCGAAGGGTTCATCCGAAGATCGGGGCGAAGCTCACATCAACTCAACGGCCTTATCCGCGAAGAAGCAAAACACTAGAAGAAACACCGGATGCACTATTTAATACTACGGCAAAAGATCGGGCATGATGCATGCATGGGGTATGACATGGCAAAGATGCGATGCGATTAGGTCAAATTAAGCGGAACCGGGGTCCCGACAATTAATTAGATGGTTCGAGTTATTTAGAAACCCCGCAATTTAAATGTTGTTTTAGCATGGCAAAAGATAGCACCGGTTCGCTACACAAGTTTTAAATGAGGCCAATATAAGGCTAGACTTGTCCGCATATGGGCCCCATATTTAATTAGAGGTGAATCGGCATAAGGCCCCCAAACCACAGACAAGTATGCATGCATGACCAATTAATATGCGACAAGTTGTATTATATTATAAAATAGGGTTTCGGGAAGGGGTTCACACATTAGGGTTCGGCAGATCTTGGGGTTCCGGGGGTTCGGGGTCCGGTCTCGGGGTTCAGGGTTCGACGGAACGTTCTCGGTCAACGGGAGGTCGATCTTGTCGCACGGCGCCCGCGTAGTAGATCTTGTTGTTCTGTGTCGGCGATCTTGGCGTCCGGGTTCTTGGGCATCGCATTCGGGAAGAAGTGCTTGTCGCATCTGTGGTCTTCGAGGTTGCTTCAATCGGATCCCTGACGAAGTACTTGTCGTCCCACGTAGGAGTCCTTGTCGATCCGCGGCGACGATCCTCGGGTCATCGGAAAGTCTCGGCGATGTCTCCACTTTGCAGTCCCGACCATCAGTGCAGTCGAAGGTCTTGGCGTTTCCATTCGCTGGCGGATGACGATCTCGGGTCTCGGGCGATTCGGGTTCGGTGTCGGACGATCTTGTCGGCATCCACGCTGACAAAGATCGAGCCGGTGTAGATCTTATCGATGAGACGGCCTTGGCATCTTAACCTCGTGCGAGATATAGTCCTTGCTCCGGCCTCGGTCAGCAAACCCTTTTACTGTACCACCATGTCTTCGCTCTGGTTCGGCCCGTTGTTTGCACAGAGGCAGAGGATGTGGGCACCTGTGCCACGCGGGACAAGAGCAAGGTGAGGGCACCGCTGCGAGACCGAAACCCTTTCAGCGACTAGCCAAGGGGGTACCAGCGAGCGAGGCAACGTCGAGGCGACGACGACGGCGGAGGGACGCGGGGGACGGGCGGACGCGGAGGTCGCCGGCGGGGCGAGGGCAGGCGAGGAGGCGTGGTGCATGGCGGCGGCGACAGACGCCGCGGAGGAGGCCGCGGCTGCGGGGAGACCAGAGGAGGAGAGGCTCAGCGGCGGGATGCGCAGGTCGGGCCCGGCTGACTTGGCGAAGCGGCGCGGGTTGAGGTGGGCAGGCCGGGTGAAAGCGCAGCCAGCGGGTTGGTGGCAGCAGAGGCTGCTCAGGGCAGTGCGGCGTGAGGGAGAGGCGGAGGAGGTGGTGGGCGAGTCGAGGAAGCGGCCGGGCGAGGAGGATGCGGGAGGCGGAGGAGATGCGGCCTGGTGGAGGAGCACCGCGGGAGAGGGCGGAGCAGTGGTGTCTTGTGGCAGGCGGGGCAGCAGCAGTGCAGGCAGAAGGAGGAGGAGAGGGAGGAGGGGAGAGGAGGGCGCGGCGTGCCTCGCGCGAGAGAGAGGAGGGAGAAGACAGGGGTGCGCGCGTGTGGATGGGGCCCGCAGGGACGGGTGGGTCCCAGGGGAGGCAGGGGGCGTGCAGGCGATGGGGTGGGGTGTTGACCGGGCAGGGAGGGAGGAGGGCTGCGCGCGTGTGGATGGGTGTGTGGGGTGGGGCTGGTGAGCTGAGGGGGAGAGAGAGGAGAGAGAGAGGGAGGGGTAGGCTGAGGTGGCAGAATAGGATTGGGTGAGGGAGAGGGAGGGGTGAGGTGTCACTAGGGGATTGGGTGGGGTGATGTGGCCAAGGGGTGTGGGTAGACTAGTTGGTGAACTTAGGATTTAGAAGGGCACGTGTAGGTGGACCGTTTAGAAAAATGGGGGTGGTCGTCGATTCGATTCGGCTCGACGCCCTTCGCTAAAAACAATTGAACTTTTTATTCGATTTAAACGGGCCGTGTGCAAACCGATAGCGGCCAAAACAAAATATTCCGGGGACCCGGTTTTTGGTGTTTGAATTAAGACGGGCGTATTAGAAAACGAAACGGGCTTTGCGAAAATAGTTTTTAACAAACAACATATGATGATGACGATGCAATGCACAAATTCAACGCGATTTTCTAGTAGTGGTTTTGCGGGATGCCACAGTTTCCCATTGAGATTGGTAAGTTTTGGCTACCCTGCTGTACCAAGAGACCCAATGTTCAGGAGGATTAGGCCAGGCTCGCAAGCAGTCGGCCCAAGAATTCAAATCTAGGTTTTGGCTTACGAAGGGGATTCTGTTTGCTTCGCAAGAGATCAGATGGGTAGGACTAGATTCTGTACGGGGGCCAAGACATAGAGAATTTGGGAGAGAAGGATGCGGCAGCAGAATGTCTGAAACCTAAAAAATTTAATGGTGGAATAAAGCATTAATTCAGGTGTTTGCCATTAATTCCAGCAGCATGTTCAGACTGCGAGGAGTAGGCGTACCTTCAGACCAGAGACCGCTGTGTTGGTGTTGGACGATTCCGCCATCTAGTTGGTCAGCGGAGATGGATCTATGCAATTGGGGATCGAGGGTTCTTGTCGCTGAGAGCTCGATCTATTCTGTGAGGCAATTGGAGATCTGGGTTGGCCTTTTTTGAAGAGGGTCGCAGGCTACCGTTTGAAACTGGAAAGTGGCCACTCAGATTTGTCTAAGTATGCGACCAAATTTGACCTTGTCAACGTTTTTGGGGAAAGCCGATGTGTTACCATCGGCTCTTGGGGCTTTGACTTGGTTGACTGTATGAGCGCAGTATGGTGAAAGCCGATACATTACTATCGGCTTCTGGAGCGTTGACCTATTTTGACTATCGGCAAAAGCGAATTGGAAAAGCAATCTTTGTTGATTCAAAAGACGATTGTTTACAATGGAGCCGATTGCTTACAAAAGGAAATCTACTACTAGTACTACTACTACTAGTTCCTAATCTAGAGGCCGGTGTCGTCGCCGCTGTCTTCGCCGTCGTCGTACTCGCTGTCATCAGCGCTGCTGCCGGCGTCGTCTTCGCCGCTGCTGCTGAGGATGTCAGCGGGGGCCTCCTCGTCCTCGTCGTCGTCTTCGGTGTCCTCGCTGGACCCGGCGCGGAAGCGCTTCACCGGCGGGTATTCATCGGAGGAGGTGTCCTCCTCCGCTTCCTCCTCCTCGTCGGAGGATTCGACGCCATCCCAGGACCAGGCGTCGTCGGAGCTCTCCACCTCCAGTTCCCCGTCGACAAGGAAGGAGGCCCTCGCCCGCCGGTCGTGGACTCATCGTCCTCCGACCAGCGAAGTCCCAGTCCCTCGTCCCACCATTGTGGGCGAGAGCCTCATCTGCCGCCATTGGCGGGTGCTCCGGCGTCGGCTCTCGGTTGCTCATCGTGTTGGAAGATTGGGAGGAAAGGGCGGATGATTTGGAGGAAGAAGAGGAGGCCATGGCGGAGGAAGAGGGTTTTTTGGCTAATGGAGGAAGATGGGGGCTGCAAACTGCTCAGATGAATTTAAATAAAGGGAATAGTGGGAGGTGGTTCAATGCCATAGCGGTTTCCCAGAATGTGGTGCCAAAATTGTCAAATCATGCACTACGGAGAAGTTGAGAAGACAGGGCATCATGATGAGGGGGTGGCGTGACGATTCTGCTCTGCAACGCGTAACCCGATATAAAAAAAAAGGGGGGGAAGAAAAAACATCAATAGAGTGGTTTTGGAATTATTATTGCCAAAACCAGGGGGGCATGTGTTATCGCCATATTTTGGCCAAAGGAGGAGATGGGCCGTAATCAAGATGGGCTTGGAAGATACATATATGCAACGTGTTGTTGAATCGGCCTTGTGCGTGGATTTGGGCTAAATTGCCCGTGTATCTTATATTGTAGTAGGTTCCGTTTCGGTTTAAGTAAGAGATAGAGTTGTTAGGGTTATTCCAAAGATAGAAAGTCTCCGGACTATAAATATGTACCTAAGGTTATTGAGAAAAGGAGGACAATCACGTTCACAACAACACAATCTCAAGCGCATCGCCTTGTTTCTAGGGTTTCTTTTAGTGTTGTCATGCTGCCTAGATCGATCTTGCGATCTAGGCAGTATCTACTTATGCGTTATTTGGTGTTACTCGTACTGAAGCCTTGTTGATGGCGAGTAATACTATTATCATAGATTTGTTTAGGTTAGCATCGGTACTTTTTGCCATGATTGTTTAGTTATGCTACCTCTAGTTATCTCGCTGCCTTTGCACCTTTTCCCGGGTGTAAGGGTAGCATCTTGCTTGATCTTTATTCAGTCGATTTGATCCGTTATAGTTTTGCCTTGTTTTCCAAGGTTTAGTTTGATATCCACGTAGTCAGGCCTTGCAAACGGGTTGAACGATCCAGTAGTACGTGAGGATATGGTTTGCTAATTCGAGAGGAGTTGTCCCGGGAATTGACTTTACGTCGGTTGTTAGGTCTTCTCTAGGGTTAGTTTTCTATCATCTTTTGTATTTACCAGGCTCAATTACGTGTAGGATGTTCCAATTACGTGGTGAAAACGTTAAACTGTCGTAGATCGATTTAACTTGTATTGATGAAGCAAAACCCCATGTTATCATAGATCTAATGCAGAACCATGGGATAATCGGCTCCAGGAGCCGATTCACAGGGAAACCTGGGAGCCGGTCACGGCTCGAATTTTACGTATACTTGTTTACCATGCAGGAAACTGATCGAAGCAATCCATCACCTTCCTGACCAGGTATAGGTCAGGTGGCACGCCCTCGAATCAGCCAGGACGTGTGCCGGAGTTTTGCGGGCCGTTGCCCGAGGGACCAGGGCCCACCAGCAGTTCTGGGAGCCTCCCGGCTCTTCGTGTTGCTCGTCGCTGCTCGCCGGTGGGTTTTGACAGGCAACAGCAGTTCATCACGTATGTTTACCAGTACCTTCTCCTTATTGTCCATGATCAATCACCCCCATTAGTCTCCGTTAATTGGTCCCAGTAGTACATCCGTGTCTGTGGTACCTATTTGGTGTCGTATCTTGCTCAGAATTGATCCCCACCATATAAATAACGTGAAGGATAACAAGATGAGGGGGTCTTCTCAACACTACTCCAATCTGCTCAAGATCAGGTGAATTTGTTGATTCAGAACACTGCTCCAATCTGAGTGATGCACGACTGCTACTGCAATTTGGTGTGTAGGCACGTATTTCCTTTGATTAGGGGGATGACGAGGCATGGAGGCTATGGAGGGCTGCAGCTTCAAGAGTACGTTGTCAGAATTCAGATTACATGGATTTACATGTTATATTGTGAATTGTTGGAAATTAACTATCTAGGGCAACGATATTTCTTAAGGAAAATTTGCTTCATCATCGGTCTGTGTGTGAACCAATTCACCTAGAGGCATTTTCATGCGTCCCTTTCCATGTCGTTCTGGTGTTCTTGGAATGGTTTCCTCTCTCTGTCCCCATATCCAGATCATAGCTATAAGTTGTCCCCAAGATCCATGATTTTAGTAATTTGTTTCTCGCTCTAAATGTTTACTGTCATATTGCAAGCCGTTGAGATAGTCTTTGGGTCAGATCATCTCTATGAAATCTCTCATCCTACGGTCAGGTGTTGTTCTTGCAGATTTCTTGATGATAGACCTTATTATGAATTAAAGATAAAGATAATCTAGCGTGCTGGTTCTTATGTGCAATCATCAGAAACAATGAAAGCACATCCTTACTGAGCACCAGTCATAATATTAATTCATCTATTGTGCACTTGCGAGACTACTGAAATACGATTTTAGCTCTACATGTGAATCTTAATAACTTATGGTATTTCTCATTTTAGCTTTTTCTCTTGGTCTTGGATATGTACAATTGTTAAACATTGCATTTCTGAGCCTATTAGAACAATTTGTCCCCTGCTGGAAGGATGGTTGAGAAATCCTTAGAGCATATGAGTGTTGCTGGAGTATTTATCTCCTTTTAATGTCATGAACTCTAATTATACTTGGGTGTTACTTTTCATAGGGCTAATACACACCTCCAGTTGAGTAGCATCTGTAAAGGAGCCTCCAGTTTAGTGGTGTGTATTATTTCGAACCTCTCAGACTTTTTATTTTCAGAAAATTCACAAGTAAACAATGGAAAAGTTTTAATGAGATGCGACCATGGATTTATGAGAGGAACGACGCTAGACTACAGTCATCTGTTAAACTCTATAAAGAGAAAAAGGGATGCATTGCATCAGATGGCTCCTAAAGATTGGCAAGAAGTAATAACCAACACTAATAAACTTGATTATATCCCCTGGTAAAGCTATGATGGGTGTGAGGATCAAAAGCATATCTGACACAAAATTATCATTCTCTGGTGGAAAGGTACTTGGGTCGAGCATCCAGGCGACACAGTATTTGGAAAGATTTTGTTGTAATCTTTCTGTATGCTCCATAAATTACCTTATGCGAATGTACAAGAAATGATTTTTTTGCTTCTGTGCATTTTAGGCATGCAACATCAGGTTTGCTTAATTACTACAGTATTGACAAGCCGAGTGCATGAATACAAAAAGAAACAAATTGAAGTAACAGTTCATAGTGCATTACCATACAATATAATATAGCATACAACATACGGTCATATTTAGTCCTTAAAAATGGAACCTTTTTGCTCTCCGTTTTTCAGGTTGGTTGATATGTGTAGTTTAGAGTAATAGGTGAGTTAAATTACTTGAGACAACATTTGAATTTCTTGCTTGCTTTGTTGTTCGAAGACCACCTAAGTTGTTTATGCATATTCATATGGAAAACATGAGGCCATAATATCCTAGGGCGAAGACTAAAAATAATCACTGCTTACAAATTAATTTAGCTTTACTTCAGCTTTATCTATTGGAAATATATGCTAAAAAGCTATACTTGAGTTTTCTTTTAACCCAAATGCAGAGTTGTATTGTATTTTATTATTTGTGTGGAGATCTTGCAAAGATAAACTTAACCACATTCTTAGTTAACATCATAACTCATGAGTCTTGATATGTCGGTTACTTTTAGTTCCTTAGATTGATTAATAGATCATGCACACATATAACAGTAGAAATCAATAGTGAAAGATATGTTTGAGATCGTCGACTTCGAAAATATCACGTGTTTGTGACTGAAGGGAGTATGTTCTAAAAATATCCATTAATCTAAATGAGCTGAATTATATGTTTGACTTGCTTCATTTGGTTAGAAAGATCGTATGAAAAAATTATGTTGGCTGTTTTTGTTTTCAGTCACATGAAGGCCAACGTTTGCTTCTACCAAACGATATTTTGCATCTACGGTTCATATTATGTGGTGTTGGTTCAAATGTTTAGTTTGTTCATCTTATCTCAAACAAACGTATTCATGTTCACTTATAGACAAGGTTATATGTGGAGTTTGTTTTTCTGAAAGTAACTTATATTTATAGGAAACATGTTAATGAAGCTACTCTTGCTGATGTAAAACATGTTTTCTTGAGTTCAGGTGCCTTTTTATAATACATATTTGCAAATCATTCAAGCAGTTTAAAATTCTTGTTCTTTCCTAATGTTTGCCATCATGTTGTTAGTCGATGTTTCGTGTTCCAGTCGGGCCAAGAGCTTGGCTCAATGGTGTGTGGCTCCAAGGTGCTCGGCGCCAGAGGCGGACCTTAGTGGAGGACAAAAGGGGCCATGCCCCCCCCCTAACTCAACTATAATTTGCACCATATTATTCAGTATTTATCATTTTTTTACCATACAAAACACAAAATAATTCAATTTGCCCCCCCCCCCACTGCTATCTATTGCCTTTTGGCCCCTCCTATAATATTGTTCAAGGTCCGCCACTGCTCGGCGCTAAGCTGTGGGGCTATATTTTGAAATAATTTTTGATAGGGGAAGATATGGTTGCCTGATTGAAAGCGCTGTTTCACATAGGTGCCCTTCGCTTTCAAGAAAACTCGCCAAGGTCTGCAATTGGTGATATCACGTTGTTGAGTCTCCATGGATGTATGCCCTACCTTTTTCTCGGCAGCTCCCATCTCCTCCTTGCTCTCTTCCATCCTTTAATAGCAATGTTTTTCCTACAAAGATAACACACTCTTCAGAGGATCATTGTACACAATGTTTTTCAGAGAAATTATGAAGAATCTTGACTTTCACCCACACCATATACAAGCTCCAAATGTTAATACCATATTCGTCACAGCTAAAGCCAGACTCTACAACTTCTATGGCCTAGCTTAGTTGTTTAGCTGCTCATCTTGCCTATATTTTGGAATTTTTGCAACCGTTGTGAATATCAAGCAGTGATATTTTTGCACAACAAACATAGCCGTGGCTATCAATCAGGCTCCCTTCACATCATACAAGGTTCAACTATAAAAAGTAAAATTGCAAACGAGTATGTGTTATTCATCCTATAGCAGGCATCTAATTTTCTGTATAATATATATTATCATATTTGTGTATTATTAGTTTTGCTATTACCGTATTGTTTTCTTTTCGCTCTTGACTTCCGCCCACAAATATATGTAAACTCAGTAGTGTGCTTTAGTCATATGGTCTCTGCATTTTTCTTCTTTCCGCTTGACTAAATAAAAAATAGACCCTTTACATGGAGCTTTTTTTTTGAAAGGAGCATATATTAATATCAAAGGATACCAATTACGCCCATCCTCTGCAACAACGCATTGCCCTAGCGGCCATACAGATGCACACAAAAAAAGGCCCGCTACAGTTTCTCATTCATTGAAACAGCAGTACTACCACCACCAAGATAGCACCAAAAGTCCAACTTTCTAAAAATGACGCCTCCAAAAAGGGAATATTGCACACACCGTCATCGCCCGATCAAAGATCTAGGTTTTTATCCTAAAGAAAGTCCACACTCTCAAAACAATACCTTCAACAAGGCCATTGCTAGGAACAACCAATTAAGGTCAGACCCTAGGTTTTCACCCTGAAAGATAGTACCATGAGCTTCCCATGTATTGTTGCCCCCGCTTGCATACCATTGCTCCAAGTCACGAGTCACCAAGCCAATTCCACATCACCACCCGGACTTAAACCACCATTGTCAGTCCTCAGATCTTGGTTTTCATGACATTCTCCATCGGCACCATGTGACGAGAACATGTCCCATGATATTAATAGCCAAAAGAGCTTCGAAGCGCTTCCTATGAACCCAAACGGCCTGAGTAAAAACATGGGTGCGCAGGACCGAATCCCACCCGATCCAGCGATCTCTCAGCATATGCGCACTGTAGAGTTCGCCGGCGGAGCCTTCTAGAACATGACGCTTCAGCCAGATCGATGATGACATGCAACTAATAGATCTTCACCTTGGCAACGAGTAGGAACCCTAGGACCACCACCTTTTATTTAAGCCGAGCATGTGGAGAAGACGACAGACCAGGAAGCCGTCGCAGAACATCACCAGCGTGCTCATCCGCAACATAGCCTGGCCCAGATCTGAGGCCGAACTCGCGACCACATCAGGCTTAGTCCCGAGCCCCTCTCCCTCCACTTGTTCGCTCAGGGAACCATTCGTCCGGTGACTAGCGCAGCACCCCGAGTCCCACCGCGCCGCCACGACGACTGCGGGTCGAGGAACCCTATACCCACTGCCACAACACCAACACCCGTAACTGTCGAGGAAGGGAAGTCTGGCTGCATCCGCCGCCTAGCCAGGAAGCACTGTCCTGGCCATCATCGGGGCCTTCTTGAAACGACGCAGCCCAGCCACCCAATCGAATAATGCCGCCGCAGCCGCCACCCCTAGCACCTTAGGTACTGGGGGGCTGCCGTCACCGTAGTCGGCGCTGGCGGAAGCGGTGGAGGGAGGCGATCTAGAGGAGGAAGGTCAGCAACGGCGGAATTTGGGGGCCCTCTGGCGGCACCCGGGGTCGCCACGGGAGGGATTACGGGAGGGGAAAGCATTGGTTGCATGGGGCCCTTTACATGGAGCTAAAATCGAAAATACACAAACCAGCAAATATGGACCCTTAGATCGAAATACACAAACCAAGAAGTGGAAAACACGCGCAGCAACGCACGCGAAGTCCTTCTAGTTTAGATCTATGATCCACACTATTTAGTCAATTGCCGAATATTTGCAACAATGCGTGGTGGCTATATAGTAGAACCTATCTGAATGGTTGACCATATAGATCTAGCAAATATACACTTAAAGAATAAGTGTTTGATAGTCTCACCTTGATGGCAAAAGACACACCTTTTACTTCCATGTGAATTGTGTTTCACAGGGTAGCCTTACTGAGGATTACCCCATGACAAGGATACCACGTAAAGCGAAATCTTCATCTTTCATATTTTCTTGTTATTATCCACTAGAACTTGTGGTTGGATTAAAGCTTTGTGCATGGAATCCACATAGAATTTGTTGAAGGGGTTCCGCAGCAGAAAACAAAAAAAAATTAACAACATGAACGACATAGCCACACTTTTATGAATGTTTCCGCTTAATAAAGTTATAGCATTGGTATAAAACTATTATGAACTAATGATATATGACAATAAAATATCTTTATTATTTGCTTCTAGAACATATCTCCAACATTTATCACTCCCATTCAAATTCCATCGAAACTAGTCGGGCCCCAGCATCAGAAGGATTAAAGCCAGATGCTGAAGCAACTCATTCCAAGATGCTATCCTTGGACCAACGAGATCTCTTCTGAAAGTCACATTTGGTCGGGAATTTTTTAACACCTTAGTGAGAGTATCGCCTTTGTGATGGACAATATCGTACAAAGACGGATATTGTTGTCGGAGCGCGCCATTATCCAGCCATTTATCCTTCTAGAACCTTATTTTGGAACCATCGTTAATGGAGAATGAACCGTATGGGAAGACAAATTTATTTGTCGCTATTAGTCCAACCCAAAAGCGTGAGTCGCCTGGTTTCCAATAAAACCGTGACAATGACAATGCAAATGAGACGATGTACTTTTTCCTTAGAAGAGTTTGCCAAACCCCATCTTCAGTAAAAAGTTCAAAAAGCCATCTACCTAGAAGGGGTCTTCTCTTGACCTCAAGGTCATGAATCCCAAGACCTCCTTGATCTTTAGGACGAGACACTACATTCCATCTAACTAGTCGATATTTCTTTTTTATTATCTTCTTGCCAAAAGAATTTTGATCATAAATAATACAATGTATGTAAAATTCGTTTGGGTAACTAGAAGAAGTAAATCATATATAGTACCATATTGAATTAATAACATGCAATCTTTAAAATACATCACGAAAAGCTCTCATCTGCCACTCCAGTCACATTGCTCTTGAGAAGTGTTCTGGCGCAAACATAGTCTCGTTAAAATCCCCAAGACAAAGCCAGGCCGTGTGCTCCATTGCAAAGAGTGTTCTAAAGAATCTCGAGCTATGATGCCGGTCTTCTGCTCTAGGAGCTCCATAAAACCCCGTGAATCTCCACTCAAAACCCGAAGAATCATTTCTTCTCACTTTCGCATCAATGTGACAGAAGCTGAAATTCTTTATCTCCACAGATACCACCTCTGTAGACCAAAACATGGCAATGCCGCCACTCGGGCCTTCACTAGATACGAAAAAACAGCCGGTGGAACCCATGGTAGTGTGTAAACTCTCCACTCTTTCGTTCACAACTTTTATCTCCATAATGAACAGGAGATATGGCCCTTCTTGCTTCACAACATTGCGAAGCTCCCGAACGGTCGCGAGGTTCCCGAGCCCCCGACCATTCGAGCTCATGGAACTCATGATTTCGGGCAGGGCTGACCTACATCGTCTACCAAATTTTCAGAACTCGTAGGACTCGACTTCTTCTTCGCGTCACACTCCCCTCATTCAGGAACCACAGTATCCTCTGCTCTTGCATGCGGTCTCTCCATCAGCAAAGGGACAACTTTCATGTACACTTGCGTCTGAGCACCCACCTTCCTCTTGTTCAGGCTGTTTGATTTTAGAGGAGATGTTGCCTCTATTCTAGTATCTTTCACATTGGATGAAAACCGTGTTTCTGCTTTACTCTTCTGGGAGGTCCCCTCCCCTATTAGACTAT
Organism: Avena longiglumis; assembly: GCA_030063025.1. NCBI lineage: Eukaryota > Viridiplantae > Streptophyta > Magnoliopsida > Poales > Poaceae > Avena > Avena longiglumis. Next base: position 111,287,011 of record CP125979.1, read on the forward strand.
GACCGAATCTCTTGTGTACTCCTGCTGCCCGCATGCATTTCCCGAAGGGGAGATCACCATTATCATCCCTAGTACCAGGTGTAGGGCATAAGAGATCAGAATGACCTAGCCGGCCACAGGAGAAACAGAAGTGGGGAATCTGCTCATACTGTATTGCATACATGTCAACTTTATGTCTCCTTGCTGAATCTATCAGAGTACATCTGATCAACGGGTTAGCCACATCCACTGTCACCCTTGCCCGTAGATAGACACCAACATGACCAAAATGCACCTCTTTGGTCCTCTTATCAATCTTGTGCGCTATGGGTAGCCACCATTTTTTTGTCTCGCGGATTGAAAGGCAGGTTGAGAACTCTTACCCACAACTGAAGCCGGTCAAACTTTAATTCTGAGAGCTGCATACAGTCCTTGAATCCAGAAAGAATCACTGCGTTCTTGCTCACGTGCCATGGCGAACCATCTCGCACACGATCACGATCCCTCTGCGTAGCGAATTCCGCCACGAACATATTCTCTCCCACCGATCTGAACTGTAAGCCCTTAGGGTTTCCCCAAGTAGGGCGGAGAGCACTCGAGATGGTGTTGATGTGAAAGACATGGCGATAAAGCACCTTACCAGCCAACATCCACTTCAGATCTGCATCTTCATCACAATCATCAATCACCAGCGGTGTCACCTCCTCATCGGTAATATCCAACTTGCTCAATTCTTCCTCCAAACGAGCCCTTGCTGATCTGGGTGACAAGGCCTTTCTCTCCTCAGACTTGCCTCGATCCAACGAGGCCATACTCCTTCGATGATTCCTTGCGCCGCACTGATTAGATCAATACGTGCCGCCAAGATCCACATAAACCCTAGTCGCCTCCTAAGGGTGGCTCCGAGGTTTAGGAGAAAAAAGTTACTACCAAAATTAAGGTTTGGGCAATCTATACTAAACAGGTGATATTAATGGAAATACAGTTAATCGTAGGGGCCCACTCTTTTTTTTTTTGATAGAGATATGTATCTTCAGGGTTGATTATATAAGAGAATGCCAAATACGGGGCGAAGAAATTGTATCTCTAAACTTGCTAGCTGCGTGCAATGCGATCTTATTAACCCTACCCGGTTTTCGCCATCACCTTCCAGCATCCATCGGAAATCGCTTGTCAGTTGTACCCGTAGCACTAGATTCGTACGCAGCTAGCTCCCCTCAGTTCGTTCCTTCGGTTGCTCGATCGAAGGCCCCGCGATCCACACGGGGGATGGACCCTCCGTCGGCGTGGGAGACCGGCCTCCCGGTGGATCTCCTGCTCGAGATCGTCGCGCGCACCGACGTTACAACCGTCGTCCGCAGCGCCGCCACCTGCAGGCTCCTCCGCCGCGCCATCCTCGACCCGGCCTCCCGCAGCCGCCTCGCGGCGGACGACGGCGTAACCGGATTCGACCCCGCCCTCCTCCTCGGCGTCTCCTACCGGGAGTTCCAAAGAGACACCACTTTTCGGTGGATCTCCTTCCCGAGACCGAGATGGCCGCGCGCATGGACGTTACAACCATCGTCCGTAGCGCGGCGACCCGCAGACTCTACCGCCTTGCAATCCAACTCGCGGCTGACGACGGATCCGGCTTCGACCCCGCCCTCCTCCTCCTCGCCGGCTCCTACCACAAGTACGACAGAAACAGCACCGGAGTCAGACACCAGCTACCGCATCATCCATACACCGGCACCAGACCAGCTCCGCGTCCGTCTTGACGCCGGCAGCCTCCGGGACGACTTCTTCAGCCCAGTGGCGTCTCGCGACCGCCTGGTCCTTCTAGACCGGTACGGATGCTTATCGCGGCCACGACGTCCCTACTTCGATCTGCGGGTCTGCGACGTCCTCACCGGCCACGTCACCGACCTACAACCCATCTACCTGCCCTACGCGTTCCAGCATGTCTTCCTCTCCATCGGCGACGGCGACGCCGGGGCATCCTTCGAGCTGCTCGTCATCGAGCATACCATGCGGTTCCACACTTTTTCCGCCAAGGAAGGTAGATGGGGCGCCGTCCGGCAAGCATCCCTCCCCTCCGACCACCCCGACCCTGGGCACGATCTCTGCACCTCCCGTCCCGCCGTCATCGGCCGCACACTCTACTGGTCCTTCTGCAAAAGTGGCTCCTCCTGCTGGGACGGGATCTTCGCTCTGGACATCGATGCGGCGGAGGCGACCATGATGAAGCTCCCGCCTGGAGCCTGCGTCCGCAAGGTCTTTGACCGCACGAAGGACAAGCGCCTCCGCGTGGTCTCGGTGCGCGGCCGGCTGAGCGTGCTCGTCTCAGACATGCACGGGATAACAATGTGGACGATGTTGACGCCGGCCTCCTCCGGCTCGGCGGCGACGTGGAGCCACCGGCTGGTGATCGGCGTGCAGGAAATCGAGAGGCAGGCCGGGGACCTCGCGCAGGAGCCCGCTATTCTCGAGGAGTTTGGAGAGAGGAGCGGCACCGTCATCTTTCACCTGGACTGCGGCGAGCTCTTCCGGCTCGACCTTGGAACTAACGAAGAAGAAGCACCCGTGGTTAGAATGATCAAGATCCCCGGAAGTGCGTCTGTCAGGCGTTTGTTCTTGCACGAGACAGATTTGATCTCTTTGCTGCAATCCATGAAACCTGTCTGAAGCGTTGCTGGTACTACTGGACTTCTTCATGCCTTTCTCCGTTCATATGCATTATTTATCCAATAGAAATTGTGGTTAAGGATCATCGTGTCTACTTCTTCTCCGTAGCTCCGTGCTTGCTTGAGAAAATTCTCAAGAGAGAATTCCTTATTCGACACTACTTCTCAATATAGTTCCTTATTTGACACTACTAAAAAATTACTTCCACTTGTATAAATTTTTGCCTTAAATGACACCGCCGTCAGTTCCGTTAGGCTCTTCCGTTAGTTTATTTTTTAAGGACCAAACTACCCTCCTGCTTGGTCGCATGTGTTCCTCCGCCTTTTTTTGATTATCACTCGGTAAATTTGATTGTACGACCTGTTAAACTGAAGACCGATTCACTTGTCCACCAGCTTGAGCTAATCCATGTGCGGCGTATGCATGCGATAACTCTGTACGCCCTAGCTAGGATTTGTTAACAACTTCTGTTAGCATGTGTTGTGTGGTGCGCGTGGCCCTGAGATGTGCACAACCCAGTGCAAATCATCCACCGCCTCCACTCAGCTTGAGAGTCCCAGCGTACGAGCTAGTCGGCCTTAATCCCTTGTGAACTTGGCCACGACTCTTAGCCTCACCGAGTTAGGCCATCGCAAACTTGTCCACCAATGGATGTTGAGTACTACATACGATGGTGTACTAGTGTGGTATTTTGCCATTTGTTTTGTTCAAGAAATATGAAAAAAGGTCAAAGGCGTCTGATGCATGCCATGTACCCGGGCGCAGGCATGTCAAGTTTCTTCTCCCTAAGTTTTCTGAGCCACATCTCACGTATATTTATATGGGTACAATGTGGTACCAAGCTACAAGGAGTCCATAAAGAATACGAGACCTATACCGACACATAGTTACGTTCGATAGTGTAATACACGTTTAAACAAAATCTGCTTTTAGCTAAAAAAATAAAATCTGCTTCTAACAACGCGAGCAACGTCTGTGTGGCCTCTCTCTATTATACTTCTTCTATATATACCTATATACGGAGATAAATAAAAATTAAATACACTTCGTTTACAGAAGACCAAAATACACTACTAGCATATATTTCTTCACGCCCGTCAATTTAAGCTCTGCATGTTTATTGAGCCAGCCCATCACAAGTTCACACGCTAAAATACCATGCTTTGAATTATATACTCGGTTACATCAAACGTACAATATCATTTTTTGTAAATTTGTCACATAATGTACCAAGGGCAAAAGTGTCTTTGTAGGTCCCCATCTAACCCTGTTAGCTCTCAAAATGCACTAGAGTGTCATATAAGGCAAAAAAAAACCACACAAGTGGTCAAATAAGGAAGTGGAAAATTTTTAGTGTCAAATAAGGAATCATATTGGAAAGTAGTATCAAATAAGGAATTCTCTCAATTCTAAAGGAGATTGATTTCTCAAGTAGTGACTCACATACACACCCATGTCTGCATTGTTCATAGTTGCATCAAGATCCGTGCTATCTCACTAACTCACTTTGTTGTAGAATACAATAGAGTCACCCTCCTTTTCCTCTCCCCACTATAGATCTGAGAGGCGATTTTGAGAGTCCACCGTCGATCCACCTCTTCCGCCGGTGAGGCGTGGGTTCCCTCCCCTTCGTCGGCTGCTCCGGTGGCGGGAGGATGGGGGAAGAACGTCTCACGACGTGTATTTATGGTAGGGTTTGGCAGGTGTCCGGTCGGCGGCGCTTCGGAGGCGGAGGTGCCGTTGGTTCGTCTGTTGTCCGCGCAGATCCCCGCCGGCGGTGGCGTTCCATGAGGCTTCACCGACCTGCGCGCGACTTTCCCTGCACCACGGCGAGATCCAGATATGCGGTGGATCAGGATGCAGTTCAATAAGAGGATGATACTGAGGTTCTTCGCGGCAGCGCCAGCGTTCCCGGCAGTAGTCTCTTCGGAGGCGGTGCTCGGTGACTCCCTGTCTGCGGTGTGGTGGGCTCCGGCGATTCAATGTTTGGGGAGCTTCAGCAGCGGCGCGCCATCGTCAACTCCGGCTCGTCATCGTCGTCGGGATCCAGAGGGCTTCCTTGTAATTTTTCCTTTGTTTCTGGACCTTTTTGTAAGTTCGGAGAATTAATATATCATCCTTTTCGCAAAAAAAACTCACTTTGTTGTAACTTCTCTTTTTTGTTTCTCTTAAATTGAAAAGGTATGCACTTGAAACTTTGTACACCACCTGAACATTAGAACTAAAATAAGTGTGCAAAGAAGAATTTTTTAAAGGAAAATGATTGGGATCCCTCGGACGACGATCGTCCGGATCAACCGCGTAAGTAGTCCACGCGCTCAGCGGTTGCTCTCATGGTGGACCCCACACCTTATCTCCTCACCTCTTCTATCTCCGCGTGCATTTCTCATGGCCACAAAAACTGAATCGATCCAGCCAAGCCATGCGCCACCAGCGGCCGCCGTCCATCGCTACTTCCGTCGGCCACAGCTTCACAGTGCCGCTGACCGCTGCTGCTCCTTCCTGCCGCGCATGCCTGGTGGCGCGGTTCCCGGATGCTCGCGCTCCTCGTCGCGGCCGCAGCATCCTGGTGCCGCTGCCCGCTGCGCACATCTGGTGACGCGTTTCCCGACTGCTCGCGCGTCATGGCTGCCCTAGCGGTGGAGCTCGCGGTAGTGATGCTGGTAGGCAAGGGGAACTTGAGGCAGATGCCTCCGGGCTCGATGCACCTAGCCATGGTGAGACTGCTAAAGGATTTAGCTCCTAGACGACCTCGTCCCTCTGCTGCAGGCCGTCCTTCTTCTCTATGGCGCACCACCTCTCTGTGTCGGCATTGCTACCACAGTTTAAAGCGTTTGCTACTTTAGGTGGCCGATGTTGCTTCTTTGTGTCCGTCCTTGCTACATTGATATTTTTTTTTGCTATCTTCTTTTATTTATTTTGCTACAATAGCGTAAAGCTTCTGCTACAAGCTCTCCGGTAAGGTCTTTTCGACTAAAGTCTACAGCCATGTATCCGGCAAAGTAAGTTTTTTGCTATATTAGAAGAACTTTGTTGCTACAACCGTCTTGTGATTTTGCTATAACTGTGCCATCGTTTTGCTACAAGGTCTCCGGCGAGAGTCACCAGCGAGTTTTTTCCGACGATGTCTCCGGCAAAGTCGGTTTTGCTGCACAATTTTTTTGCTGCATGGTCTCCAACGAGGTCTTCGGCGAGGTTTCCGGCGGGACGTTCTATTTCTGGAACTAGCCGTTTTTTTGCTTCGAAAGCAAAAGCGGGCACATATATAGCAAAAGCGGGATGTTTTGTAGCAAATGGACACGTGGCGCGAGGAGAAGCATGACGATGGGAAAATCCCATCGTCCGGGAGACACAGAGCATTGTCCTTTTTAAAACCATATATATATATATGTGAAAATGATTTTTTTAGTAAAATATATGTTTTACATACTCCACTTTAATTGCAAAAGTATCTAACTTTATTTTTCGGAAATTCACATTTTATTGTACCGTCACTACAAAAATACCCCTATGAGTGCCACTTTTTAGAAGATAATCAAAAAGTTGCTACAAAATTTGTTTACATGATGGATGAGCATTGGCGGCACCAATTTTTTTGCAGCGGGGACGTATAAGCCGTGTTATCGTACCACCAATTTTTTGGCGTTGTGATAGGTGATATATAAGAGCGTTGTTTTTAAAGCCGCGCTTCGTCCAAGGGGGCATTTTGTATTGCGTTGTGCATTGCGTGCATTGAAAGTGGCGTGAAAAAATAGTCCAACCATATAGAATAGTCAAGAATATCTCTTCCTATTCAGCCACGTCTCGCTCACATGTGTATCGTACCACCAGTGAGCTATTTGAGTGGCAACTATTTATACATTGTCCTCAGCACACACTTATCCCTGATATCCAGCCTCCACTCATCCTCTCCAACCTATCTCAGTCATATCTCACTCGTCCAATGATCAAATCTTGGGCGGTGGTCGACCGCGTAGGTGACACACCATGATTGATCTGATTAATAACGAACGCGAGCCCATCGGCGACATTATAAGTTATCGTCATGAAAGGTCCATTTTTATTCTCAAATTTTCTTTTCAATCTCACGATCATGTTGGGGTTTTACGGTCTCTGGACGACAAGGTGCCGGATGGATTGAGAGCGACTTCTGAAACGCCATCGATGAGATGTTGCGTCACCTGTGCGACTGAGACCTGTTTTCCCGTTAGCTAGTAGTATATGAAGGAAATAAGTAAAGAGAGCTTGGAGCGATTAAATCTAGGTCCTCATATTTGGTCGATGAGCTATAGTCGATTCAGGAACAGCTTGATGTCTTTGCTGGTTTTGATCATTAATTAATGGAGTGATGCCATGTAATATGTATCTTTGTGTGCTATGTTTTTTAACTTGTTTTGTAGCTGTATTTGCTCTCCATCTTCGATGTAGTTTGGTTCATTTCTTGAAATAAATAATATTTTCTGGAGTGTGTTAGTTATTTGGGAAACATATTATATTCGTTAAGTAGCACAAAATTACTAACATCATGGACATCACCATCACACACACAATGGGTCCAATAGCCACTAATTATGGTCTTTTGAGCAATTGCGGTCTATATAGTTGGGCGCACTTGCTCAAAGGACCCATGCAATTTTTCTATATAAAACATGAAACTCTAGCCCCCACTCTCCACTCCTCATTTCTCACGCCGCCCACACTCCTCATTCCCCACTCCCAACTGTTCCAGATCTCCACTCAGCATTTCCCAATCTCCCTGATTAAAACAAACCATATATCACAACACTCCCCTTCCATGCTATTAACCTAACTCTACACTTTTCCAATCGTTGGTCCACCCGTCTTCTAGATTTGTTCGTACCTTTCTATACATCTCGTTTTGACTTGCTCCGCATATTTTTGGTTCTTTCTATGTTGTCTCGAAATATGATCTTTCTTTTGAATCACTCCATCTTTCTTTTAGATTTGCATAGTCATCGTACTTATGGCTCGCCAATATCACCCAGATCCGTGGTGATAACGTCAACCAATGGCGCTTGAGGATGGCGCTTGGCCGGTGAAGCTATTTTATGTATGCTTGGAGACATGTAATCTTGTTTTCAAGATGTGAAAGGGTAATTGTCCCTATGTGTGGTTTTGGTGATTAATGATAATCCCTATGGACTAATGTTTTCACTGAGTTTTATATGAAGGTATATTCCATAGGTCATGCTTGTAGTCCATGTGTTGGATTCAAGTATGGATGCCATGAAGATAAAGATATACCTTTAGTATTGGCATCAAAATCATCGAGTTGAAAAGAAGAATATGATATGATCAAGATCTTGAGAGTGTGATCTCAATAGAAGAATTCAAGATATGGCTCTAAGTCGGTGTCATGATAGCCTCATTAGTTGAGCTATGGTTGACTAAGATTTAGAGCATGTAATCAAATGAAGAGTTCCTTATGTACCTCAAGATATTAAGATGGAGCACGAGAAGATACTTGGTTGACCAATACAAAGAGTGAAGAGTGATTTCAAGTTGGTCAACACATGAAGCATAAAGAATGTACCACATGGTATTGTGGTATGGTAAGCCTTGTCAATTATGCATCATGAACTAATCCATTATATATTTGCCTTTGCGTTTTCTATATGGACAGGTATCTTTCCATGGGCATGCTTCAAAAATGAAGATATTATATAGCCCATGAGAGGATGACATCAAGTGGTGATCGTCATCAAGGTTGAGAAGGGAAAGTTCAAGATAAGCATCTCGAGAAGATCATTTGCTTGAAGCTTGCCGTCCATATTGGTGATAATGGACATGTGAAGACATGTATTAATGAAGCTATCCCATAGTGGTGTATGGGGAGAAAATTAGGAGTCTTCACGAAGCAACAATGATCAAGTGTTGCATTCCGGCTTGGGTGGAGCTTGAAGCGTTGTCATCAAGATCAAGCGGTTTGCGCAAGGCAAAGGTATGTCCTTGCTAGGTTTTCCTTTTACCGGTCTCAGGGTGGTTGTTGGGAGACCGGGTTATAGGATTGATAGCCGCACTATCAAGAGGGGCTTTCGGTTGTGTAACTTGATAACATCGTCATAGGGATCTCAATACTTTGCATACTTTGCATCTTCCTATTTTGTTGCTTCTTGGTGTTTCTACATGTGAGGTTCTTGATCTTGTTGCTAGCTCTTCAACAAGCCCAAGTTCATCGAAAACGGAATTCGTATGCATCTTCTATGGCGTTTTCGAGTTTGAAGGTTTTATCGGTTCTTATTTAGGGAGGCTTCTTACCTTTCTTCATTTGGTTCTATACTCCTTTGTTGGGCTATGATGTTTCTCTGCACAATCTTGTAAAGCTTGTTGTCCTCGTCAAAACAAGCCCAAGATCATCGAAATCGTAGTCCGGATGCAAAAGTTATTGCGTTTTCCGTGAAGTCAGTTTCATCCCGGTTGTGGATCCGGTTCAACCGGCTCCCAGACTACGTGAAAACCGAGATTCAACCGGGTTTCAACCGAGATTCAACCGGGATTTGCGGTTTTTCTATACCGAGTCTATCCGAGACTGTGTACTGACCCTAATTTCGGTTTTAAGTTCGGTTTTCCGGTGCAGGAACCAGACCGTCCGGTTTTGGAGTCGGTCCAACCGAACTTTCTGTTGGAGATATGCCGTAGAGGCAATAATAAATGTAGTTATTATTATATCTTTGTGTTTATGATAAATGTTTACATTCATGCTATAATAGTATTAACAAGGAAACATTGATACTTGTGTGATTTGTAAACTTAATTTGAAGTCCCTAGTAAAGCCTCTATATAATACTAGCTTGTTGGTTAATAGATGATTGTGGTTTCCCTATCATGAACATTGAGATGTTATTAACAACAAGATCATATCGTTAGGAGAATGATATGGTGGACATACTCCTATAGATAAGCGTAGCATAAAGATCAAGTCATTTCAATAGTTCAGTTGCTATATGCTTTCTGATACATAGTAACCTAATTCCTTCGACCATGAGATCATGCATATCACCTTTACCGGATGGATGCTTTGATGACATCAAACACCACACGTAATCGGGTGGCTATAAAGGTGGCATTGAGTGTTCGGAAAGTGTTGGTTGAAACACATGGATCAAGAGTGGGATTTGTCCATCCATATGACGGATAGATATACTCTGGGCCCTCTCGGTGGAATGTCATCCAATTAGCTTGCAAGCATGTGACTGCTCAAGGGATCACATATCACGGGAACGAGAAAAGAGTACTTATCGGTAACGAGGTTGAACTAGGTATGCAGAGATACCGACGATCATAACCTCGGATAAGTAAAGTATCGTGAGACAAAGGGAAATTGGTATCGTATGTAAGTGGTTCATTCGATCGCAAAGTAATCGTAGAAATATGTGGGAGCCATATGAGTTTCCAGATTCCTCTATTGGTTATTGTTCAGAGAAGCGTCTCGATCATGTCCGCATAATTCACGAACCGTAGGGAGACACACTTAAGGATTCGACGTTGTTTGAGTAGTTATGGTATGATGAGAAAGAGACCGAATGTTGTTCGGAGTCTCGGATGGGATCGGGGATATCACGAGGAGATCCGGAATGGTCCGGATAATAAGATTCATATAAGGAAAGTCCCGTTTCGAAGTTGGGGAATGGTTCCGGTGTTTTCATCGGGAATGTTCTAGAAGGTTCCGGAATGTCCGGCACTCCGGAGGGGAAGGGGTACATGAATCTGTCATTGCAAGTTGGAATGATTGCATCATGTACTAAGTGTCATCGCTGTTCCAAATAAAGGATTAATTCAAATACTAGTTTGAAAAGTCAAATAGCTAAATTGAAAAGTCAAACGGCTAAATTTGGAAAGAGGAAAAGAGGAGGAAGGTGAAACCGAGTTGGGGAGGGAGTCCTTCCTCCCCAAGCCGGCGCACCACCCAAGCCGAGTTGGGGAGGGACTCCACTCCCTCCCCTTGGTCGGCCGGCCCCTCCACCTATATAAGGAGGGGCAGGGCTCCCTCCTAGGACACACAAGTACCTCTCCTCCAAACCCTAGATTGGCGCCACCACCTCCTGCAGCTGCCGCCGCCTCCTAGGGTTGCCCTAGCCGCCGACTTGGGGTTCCCCAAACCCTAGCCGCCGGCTCTATCACTTCCTCCTTGGTGTGTCTAAACCCTAGATCGCCGAGGAGCTCTCTCATACTCCACCATACTCTCTCCGGCTTAAGGCCTGCATGAGATCTCCCTCTACTTAGACCACGCCGTTGTGCTGCTGGAATCGCGAGGAGAGTGCTACAACCTTCGCTGCCTGCTGGAACAAGGGAGAGGAAGGTCTTCGTCGAGTACCGAACGTGTGACCGACTGCGGGAGCGCTGCCGGAACGCAGCGCCGGAAGGATCATCTACGCGATCTTAAGATCGGGAAGAGTACGACTACATCACCCACGAGAATCCGCTCTCTTTAAACACTTTGGAATCTTCGAGGGTGAGTAATTCCATCGACTCGTTGCTACAATCTAGTAGATACATCTTGGCTTGTTTGTTTGTATGCGATAGAAATTTTTTGTTTTCCATGCTACGAAACCCTACAGTGGTATCAGAGGCGTATCTATATGTAGATTTGTTGCACGAGTAGAACACAATGGTCATTGTGGGCGTTGATGCTTTTATTGTCGATTGCTTCTTGTGTACTTTGCATCTTGCGGTATGTTGGGATGAAGCGGCCCGGGCTAACCTTACATGACATCGTTCATGAGACTTGCTCCACGCTTGACATGCAACTTGTATTGCATAAGTGGCTTTATGGTGCTGTTTCTCCTAGCATAGTTAAGATCCAATTTACAACGGGTGATTAACAATACTAGTATCAATGTTGTGGTTCATGTTCGTAAGTTAGAACGACACTTATTGGAAGCCCCAAACCACGTCAAACATGCAAAGAAAGTAGAGGCGTTTTGCAGGGGTGTGTTGTGATGTGATATGGCCATGATTGTGATTATATTTGATGTATGCAATGTTCCTTATTGTAAGTTGGCAACCGGCAGGAGCCATGTGGTTGTCTTTAATTTATGTTAAGACCCGCGTGTCTATTCAAAGTAGTTGTAATAGTTGAAGCCGGTGGATGACAACCATGGAGAAGCGTCATTGACCTTGATGCAATACCGGTGATGATGGAGATCATGTTCGTGCTAGAAGATGGAGATCGGAAGCACAAAGAAGAAAGGCCATATCATATCACATATTATTAATTGCATGTAATGTTAATCCTTTATGCATCTTGTATTGCTTAGTAGACGATGGTAGCATTATAAGATGATCCCTCATGCACATGAATTTCAAGTCATAAAGTGTTCACCCTTTAGTTAGCACCGTTGCTAAAGCTTGTTTCGAAGCACCACGTGATGATCGGGTGTGTTAGATTCCGCAAGTGTATACAACGTGAGCAAGCCAGATTTGCTCATGCGGAAACTAAGGTTTGATCTTGACGAGCCTAGCATGTACAGACATGGTCTCGGAACACGGATCACCGAAAGGTAAAGCATGAATCATATAGTAGATATGATGAACATGTCGATTGTTCGCCATTGAAACTATATCAACTCTCGTGATGATCGGTGTTGATGTGGTGGATTTGGTTCATGTGATCACTAAAACAATGTGAGGGATATTGTTTTGAGTTGGAGTTCACCTAGATTAATTTTAATATTAATTTGAACTCAATTTGTCATAAACTTAGTCTAAACTATTGCAAATATGTTGTAGATCAATGGCAGCCCCTACCATCAATTTTAATGCGTTCCTAGAGAAAGAAAAGTTGAAAAACAATGGAAGCAACTTCGCGGATTGGTTCCGCAATTTGAGGATTGTCCTCACAAATTGGTAATTTGACCTATGTCTTTGGATGCATTTGGTGACCCACTGCGGTGATGCCTCCGATGATGTAAAGAATGTTTACCTCACTCGGAAGACTCAAGACTCCAGATTCAGTGTGCTATCTTGTATGGTTTAGAATCGAGCTTGAAAAGGTTTGAGAATTCAGACCCATATGATATTGTCGAGGATCTCAAATTGATCTTTGAGACTCATGCAATTGAAAGCTATGAGGCTTCGAAAAGTTCTTTAACGCAAGATGGAAGAGGGTAGCTCGTCGGTGAGCATATGCTTAAGATGTGCAGGCACGCAAACAAACTTCAAAGCTTGGGTATAGTGATTCATAATGCTTTGGGGATTTACCGTGTCCTCCAATCACTACCACCAAGTTACAAGAACTTTGTGATGAACTACAACATGCGAACATGAACAAGACGTTGCGAACTCTTTGCCATGTTGAAATCTGCAGAAGTGGAGATCAAGAAAGAGCACCAAGTGTTGTTGGTCAATAAGACCACCAAATTCAAGAAAGGCAAGTCTAAGCGAAGGACACTTCAAGAAGGGTGGTAAGAAAGTTACCACGCCAACGAAGAAGACCAAGGCTGGACCTAAGCACGACATCTTGAGTGCTTTTACTGCAAGGAGTAGGTCCTCGGAAGCGGAATTGCCCAAAGTACTTGGCGGATTTGAAGAAGCAACATCAAGAAGAAAGGTATATCGATATACATGTTATTGATGTGTACCTCACTAGTACCGTAGTAGTGCACGGGTATTTGATCTTGGTTCGGTTGCTCATATTTGTAACTCGAAACAAGTCTGCGAGAATAAGCGAAGCTAGCGAAGAGCGAGGTGACGATGCGTGGGAAACGGATCAAAGGTTGATGTGATCGCGGTCGGCACGCTACCCCTTCATCTACCATCGGGATTAGTTTTATACTTAAATAATTGTTATTTGGTGCCTGCGTTGAGCATGAACATTATATCGGGATCTTGTTTATTGCGAGACGGTTACTTGTTAAGTCCGAGAATAATGGTTGTTCGATTTATATGAGTAATATGTTTTATGCACATGCACCTTTGATAGATGGTCTATTCTTATTGAATCTCGATAGTGGAAATACACATATCAACAACATTGAGGCTAAGCGTTTGAAATCAAGCGATAATTCGACCTATATGTGGCACTGTCGTCTTGGTCACATTGGAGTGAAACGTATGAAGAAACTCCATTCCGATGGACTTCTTGAATCACTTGATTTTGAATCACTTGATAGATGCGAAGCATGTCTGATGGGTAAAATGACTAAGACTCCATTTTCTGGTATGATGGAGCGAGCTACGGACTTATTGGAAATTATACATACCGATGTGTGTGGTCCAATGAGTGTAGCATCGCGCGGTGTTTATCGTTATGTTCTTACCTTCACGGATGACTTGAGTAGATATGGGTATATCTATTTCATGAAACATAAGTCCGAAACTTTCGAGAAGTTTAAGGAATTTCAAAGTGAGGTAGAGAATCAACGTAACAAGAAGATTAAATTTCTACGTTCTGATCGTGGAGGTGAATATCTAAGTTACGAGTTTGGCGAGCATTTAAAGAAATGCGGAATACTTTCATAATTGACACCGCAAGAACACCAACGTAATGGTGTGTCCGAACGTCGTAATCGAACTCTCTTAGATATGGTTCGTTCTATGATGTCACTTACAGATTTACCGCTATCATTTTGGGGTTATGCATTAGAAACAGCCGCAGCACTTTAAATAGGGCACCGTCTAAATCCGTTGAAACGACACCGTATGAATTATGGTTTGGGAAGAAACCTAGATTGTCGTTCCTTAAAGTTTGGGGATGCGAAGCCTATGTAAAGAAGTTACAGCCGGACAAGCTAGAACCCAAAGCGGAAAAATGCGTCTTCATAGGATACCCGAAGGAAACTATTGGGTATACCTTCTATCATAGATCCGAAGGCAAAGTCTTCGTTGCCAAGAATGGATCCTTTCTAGAGAAGGAATTTCTCTCGAAAGAAGTGACTGGAAGGAAAGTAGAACTCGACGAGGTTGTCGAACCTTCTCTCGAAATTGCGAGTAGCGCAGCACCGGAAGAAGTTCCTATGGTACCTGCACCAATAAGAGAGGAAGCTAATGATGATGATCATGAAACTTCGGTTGAAGTTGCTACAGAGCCTCGCAGGTCAACGAGAACTCGTACCACTCCAGATTGGTATGATCCCGTTATGAGTGTCATGTTGGTGGACAACACTGATGACCCCGAGACATATGAAGAAGCAATGATGAGCCCAGATTCCAATAAATGGCAAGAAGCCATGAAATCCGAGATTGGATCCATGTACGAAAACCAAGTGTGGACTTTGGTGGACTTACCGGATGGCCGGAAGGCTGTCGAGAACAAATGGATTTTCAAGAAGAAAACATATGCTGATGGTAATGTTACTGTCTATAAAGCTCGACTTGTCGCAAAAGGGTTTCGACAAATTCAAGGAGTTGACTACGATGAGACTTTCTCACCAGTAGCGAAGCTAAAGTCTGTGAGGATTATGTTAGCAATCGCTGCATATTATGATTATGAGATATGGCAGATGGATGTCAAAACTGCATTCCTTAATGGAGACATTGATGAAGAGTTGTATATGATGCAACCCAAAGGTTTTGTCGATCCTAAAGATGCTAACAAGGTATGCAAACTTCAACGGTCCATATATGGATTGAAGCAAGCATCCCGAAGTTGGAATCAACGTTTTGATAAGGTGATCAAAAGTTTTGGTTTTATACAAACTTATGGAGAAGCTTGTATTTACAAGAAAGTGAGTGGGAGCTCTGTAGCATTCTTAATACTATATGTAGATGACATATTGTTGATTGGGAATGATGTAGACCTTCTTAATGGTGTCAAGGAATATTTGAATAATAGTTTTTCAATGAAGGATCTTGGCGAAGCAGCTTACATATTAGGCATAAAGATTTATAGAGATAGATCAAAACGCCAAATATCATTGTCACAAAGTACATATTTGGACAAAGTTCTAAAGAGGTTTGGAATGAAAGATAGCAAGAAAGGGTTCTTGCCCATGTTGCCCAATACGACCTTGAGTAAAAATCAAAGTCCGACATCGGCAGAAGATAGAGAAAGGATGAGTAAGACTCCCTATGCCTCAGCCATAGGATCTCTAATGTATGCCATGCTATATACTAGACCCGACATTGCATATGCTGTTAGTTTAACTAGTAGATATCAAAGTGATCCAGGAGTGGATCATTGGACAGCGGTCAAAAACATCCTTAAGTACTTGAGAAGAACTAAGGATATGGTTCTTTCTTATGGAGGTGATGAACATCTCGTTGTTAATGGTTACACCGATGCTATTTGGAACACCGATCCGGATGATTCTAAATCACAATCTGGATACGTATTTATTTTGAATGGTGCAGCAGTTAGCTGGAGGAGTGCAAAGCAAAGCGTTGTGGCGAGATCTTCAACTGAATCGGAATACATGGCTGCTTCGGAGGCTTCACAAGAAGCGATATGGATGAAAGAGTTCATTATAGAGCTGGGTGTGGTTCCTAGTGCGCTGGACCCAATGTCTATCTACTGTGATAACATGGGCGCCATAGCCAATGCGCAAGAACCAAGGTCACACAAGAAGCTGAAGCACATCAAGCTACGTTTTCATGCTATTCGAGAACATATCCAAGATGGGGATATAAAGATTTGCAAAGTACACACAGATCTGAATGTGGTGGATCCGTTGACTAAACCTCTCCCAAGGGCAAAACATGACCAGCACCAAACTGCCATGGGTGTTCGGTATATTACCATGTAATCTAGATTAGATGACTCTAGTGCAAGTGGGAGACTGTTGGAGATATGCCCTAGAGGCAATAATAAATGTAGTTATTATTATATCTTTGTGTTTATGATAAATGTTTACATTCATGCTATAATAGTATTAACAAGGAAACATTAATACTTGTGTGATTTGTAAACTTAATTTGAAGTCCCTAGTAAAGCCTCTATATAATACTAGCTTGTTGGTTAATAGATGATTGTGGTTTCCCTATCATGAACATTGAGATGTTATTAACAACAAGATCATATCGTTAGGAGAATGATATGGTGGACATACTCCTATAGATAAGCG
Organism: Avena longiglumis; assembly: GCA_030063025.1. Classification (NCBI taxonomy): domain Eukaryota; kingdom Viridiplantae; phylum Streptophyta; class Magnoliopsida; order Poales; family Poaceae; genus Avena; species Avena longiglumis. The sequence goes on from CP125979.1 coordinate 111,303,675, forward strand.
TAGCATAAAGATCAAGTCATTTCAATAGTTCAGTTGCTATATGCTTTCTGATACATAGTAACCTAATTCCTTCGACCATGAGATCATGCATATCACCTTTACCGGATGGATGCTTTGATGACATCAAACACCACACCGTAACTGGGTGGCTATAAAGGTGGCATTGAGTGTTCGGAAAGTGTTGGTTGAAACACATGGATCAAGAGTGGGATTTGTCCATCCATATGACGGATAGATATACTCTGGGCCCTCTCGGTGGAATGTCATCCAATTAGCTTGCAAGCATGTGACTGGCTCACAAGGGATCACATATCACGGAACGAGAAAAGAGTACTTATCAACGAGGTTGAACTAGGTATGCAGAGATACAAGCGATCATAACCTCGGATAAGTAAAGTATCGTGAGACAAATGGAAATTGGTATCGTATGTAAGTGGTTCATTCGATCGCAAAGTAATCGTAGAAATATGTGGGAGCCATATGAATTTCCAGATTCCTCTATTGGTTATTGTTCGGAGAAGTGTCTCGATCATGTCCGCATAATTCACGAACCGTAGGGAGACACACTTAAGGATTCGACGTTGTTTGAGTAGTTATGGTATGATGAGAAAGAGACCGAATGTTGTTCGGAGTCTCGGATGGGATCCGGTATATCACGAGGAGATCCGGAATGGTCCGAAGAATAAGATTCATATAAGGAAAGTCCCGTTTCAGAGTTGGGGAATGGTTCCGGTGTTTTCATCGGGAATGTTCTAGAAGGTTCCGGAATGTCCGGCACTCCGGAGGGGAAGGGGTACATGAATCTGTCATTGCAAGTTGGAATGATTGCATCATGTACTAAGTGTCATCGCTGTTCCAAATAAAGGATTAATTCAAATCCTAGTTTGAAAAGTCAAATAGCTAAATTGAAAAGTCAAACGGCTAAATTTGGAAAGAGGAAAAGAGGAGGAAGGTGAAACCGAGTTGGGGAGGGAGTCCTTCCTCCCCAAGCCGGCGCACCACCCAAGCCGAGTTGGGGAGGGACTCCACTCCCTCCCCTTGGCCGCCGGCCCTCCACCTATATAAGGAGGGGCAGGGCTCCCTCCTAGGACACACAAGTACCTCTCCTCCAAACCCTAGATTGGCGCCACCACCTCCTGCAGCTGCCGCCGCCTCCTAGGGTTGCCCTAGCCACCGACTTGGGGTTCCCCAAACCCTAGCCGCCGGCTCTAGCACTTCCTCCTTGGTGTGTCTAAACCCTAGATCGCCGAGAGCTCTCATACTCCACCATACTCGCTCGGCGCTTAAGGCCTGCGAGATCTCCCTCTACTTCCTGTACCACGCCGTTGTCTTCGGAATCGCGAGAGTTCTACAACCTCTCGCTTTGGAACAAGGGAGGAAGGTCTTCGTCAGTGCGAACGTGACCGATTGCAGGAGCGCTGCCGAACTTGGCCGGAAGGATCGTCTACGCGATCTTGAGATCGGGAAGAGTACGACTACATCACCCACGAGAATCCGCTCTCGTTAAACACTTTGGAATCTTCGAGGGTGAGTAATTCCATCAACTCGTTGCTACAATCTAGTAGATAGATCTTGGCTTGTTTGTTTGTATGCGATAGAAATTTTTTGTTTTCCATGCTATGAAACCCTACACTTTCAACCGAGTTTGCACAGATTTCTTCCAACGGCCATATTTGCTTTCCACTATAAAAGGGGGTTCTTCCCCCAACGTTTAAGGTGGTTATTGACCACGAAATTGACCTCCGTTGTTGAACCTCTTGAGCTTGCTTCCTCCCCTTCCCTCCTATGACTCTTGCATCTTTTTGAGGGCTTTGGAAGAGGAGATCTAGATCTACAATCCCCACCAATCAATTCCTCCTCTAAGTGAGGGGAACCCATTGGATCTAGATCTTGGAGTCATTGGTTGACTTCCACCATTGTTCTTCCTCTCTAATTCCTCCCTAGCACTTGTTGCTTTGGTGGGATTTGAGAGTGAAGAATTTGAGCACCCTTGGTGGTCTTGCTTTGCATTCTTGCATAAGTGTTGAGCTCTCCATTACGATTTGTTCGAGTGAGAGACCGTGAGCTTGTTACTCTTGGAGGGTGACCTCCTAGTTGGCTTGGTGGTTGGTGTCGCGGTGTTCTCTTCGTGTAAGATTGTGAAGAGACCCGGGATTCTCCTTCGTGGAGCTTGTGAAGTGGTTGTGGAGCTTGCCATCTCCAGAGTGGAGGAAAAGCTAGCCATAAGGAAAGGTCCCATTCCTTCGTGGGATAGACTCGGAGAAGAAGGTGAGCCTTTGTGGCGCGTGAGAAATCCTTCGTGGAACCTCACACCTCTCCAACGTGATGTAGCCCCCTTCCCAAAGGTGGTGAACACGGGAATACATCTTCGTCTCCGCGTGCCTCGGTTATCTCTATATCCGAGCTTACTTTCCTTGTGATAGCCATCGAGCTTGAAGTACTTATATCTTGCTTATCACTTGTTGTATATTTATCTTGTGCTATCTTGCTTAGCTTAATTTGTTGTTGGTGCACTTAGTTGAGCCTAGTGTATTTAGGTTTTGTGCTTGTAAAATAAACGTTAGTTTAATTCCGCATTCTATCAAGCCAAAACCGTAATAGTTTTGAAATTGCCTATTCACCCCCCCTCTAGGCGACATCTCTATCCTTTCAATTGGTATCAGAGCAAGGTCTCTTCTTGTTTAGGCTTCACCTCCTAGAGTGTAAATATGCCGGCTAGTAGTATAGTGCACAATGACACAATTATCTTTGATGGCACAAATTATGCTTTGTGGAGAAATTGCTTGCTTTGTAATCTTCGGACCTTGTGTCCAAATATTGAGCGATTTCTAGATGTAGGTTTTTCTCCTCCTATGGATCCTCAAAATCTATCTTTAGAGGATGAGAAAAATTTACATCTCGAAGCTCAAGTATATAATGAGCTTATTTTCTCTTTGAGCCCCACAGTTAATTTGTTCTTGACGATTGTAAAGCGCAAGTCGTCTCATGAGAAGTGGACCAAGCTTAAAGAAATATTTGGTGGTTCCATTTCTAATATTGTCGGTGGTTTCTCCGAGGATATCTCTTTTCCTTCACATCATGAAGAGCTCCAAGTTGCTTCCACCTCCGACCGCGATGAGTTCTCATCCTCACCCACTTCACCAACGTGTGGAAAGACACAAGGTAAATATATGGTGAGTGGTGTTGGGAATTGCAATGTTGATATTGTGCTCGCTAATGATGATCCTTCATCTCTATCCCATTGCAATGTTTCTTCTTTGGACTTAAGCACTTCTTGCAACAATAATGCTATATCCCCTTGTGTTGCTAGTCATTGTATATCATCTAGAAATTATTTGAGTACTAGTGTAGATGATACGCTTGATTTGCCTTGTTACCATGAACAAAATGCTTCTATTTCCTCTAGTTGTTTATCTAACAATGTAGAGAAAATCAAACATTCTATGAAGCAAGACATGATCATGAATGACAATTCAAGAATATCCTCATCTTCATTCTCCCATGCTCACATGTGCCTTATGGCAAGAGGATCAAAGGTATCTCCTACTTTGGATCCCAATATATCTTGTAAAGATAATATCAATGATAATGATGATAGTGATGATGAAATTGATGAGGATACTAGTGCTCTCTTGCTTGAGTTGAATTTTTTGTGTACCTCTCTTCGTGGTAATAATAAGGCCGTTACTTGTCTCAAACACGTTATGGACACCATAACTAAAAAAACGGGAACCATAGAGGAGTTGGATTTCCAACTTGATGATGTGAGTCGGAGATTCAATCTCCTTAAGCAAGAGCTTGCCGAGGAGAAGCACACTAATTGTCTCCTCACAAAAAAAATTGAATATTATGAGCTTGAAAAGGAAAATTCCATTAATGGTTCTTGCGCTACTAACTCTACTTCTTGTGAAGCATCTATCCTAAAGGAGAATGTTGAGCTAAGGGCTCAAATTGAGTTGCTAACTAGCAAGTATAGGAAAATGGAAGAAAGTCACGAAAATCTCTCGGGCTCTCATAATGATCTTATAATCTCTTATGATGGGATAAAGTTAGCTCGTGAGGCAAGTATTACTAAGGTAACATCTTGTGAGCCTCTTTTGGACATTAGCACAACTTCTACTCAAAATTCTATTTTGCCATGTGCTAGTCCTAGTAATTCATCTAGCCATACTATTGATAAACCTTGTGTTGGATTAATTGCTTTGCCTTGTTGCTCTAACAATGAAGCTTCTACTTCCTCTAGTACTTGTATTTATACTAACCATGTAGAGGAAATCAAAGAGCTCAAGGCTCAAGTCACTTCCTTGAGGAATGACTTGGAAAAGAGTCATGAAGGGAAATCCACACTGGATAATATCTTGAGTGTGCAAAAATCCCCTAATGATAAAAGTGGACTTGGATTCAACTCCAATAACAAGAACAAGTCCAATATAAACAAGAAGAAGGGCCAAAACCAAGTCAAGAATTCGGCCAAGATTATTTGCTTCAAGTGCAAGGTTGAAGGACATCATGTAAGATCTTGTCCATTAAAGAAAAAGCACTTGAGTGAGAAGCAACAAGGGAAGCGGCCACAAGTTCATGTTCAATCCCAAGTTGAAGTTAGGCCACTTCCAAAGAAAAATCAAGATAATGCGCCCCAATCCAAGAAATCAATGAAGAAGAGAAAGGGGAGCAATTGTTGCTACATATGTCGTGTGAAGGGGCACTTTGCCTCTTCATGTTCAAACGGTACCTTATCTAACCCTATCATTGTTGATGATGATTATTATCTTAGTAAGGATAAGGATGGCAATGTGTTCGCCAAGTTTGTTGGAATTCAAATTGGTGTCAAGAAAAGAACCATTTGGGTTGCCAAGCCTATTGTGACTAACCTCTTAGGACCCAACTTGGTTGGGTACCAACTAGCTCAAACTTGATCAATAGGTGTTTATGGAGGGCATTGGAGACTTGGCTAACTCTTGAAGAATTAAGGGATCTTCATATATTATATTTGATCAAGCCAAGTTATAAGGATTATTATTTCCCTATCTTATATCCAATGTGCCTCTTCGCGGTAACTTGTACTTAACTCATTTATATTGTAAGTTACTTGACCCTTACATGTTTTGGTTTTTTACCAAGTATGTGTTTGTATTTGGTGTGCCTCATGCTTGATTATTTTGTGTATTCAAGTATGTCTAGGTGATTGTCACATCATTTACTCGTGTTTTTTAAGCCTCTAATGCATCTTGATGATATCTTATTTGGCTCTTTTAGAGTGGTTAATGGAACATACCATTTTGGGGGAGTGACATGCCTCGCGCATCTCTCAAACCTTAAAATATGTGTACATGAGTACTACCACTTAGTATTGATATTGCAAGCTTATCTAGTCACTATGTGGTGTATCATACTCATGAGAAATTCAAATTCTAAATGTCCATTAATTATCTCTAGTTGAGATTATTTTGCCTCTTATAAAAAAAATGAATATCACATTATGGGGGAGTAATATGCTTCTTTTGCATATCACAATCCTAGGAAATGTGAACATATGAGGTAGTGCCACTTAGAGTTGATATTGTTGATTATCTTGTTTCTAGGTGGCATGTTGGCTCAAACAAGGTCCTATTTTTGTTAGAAGCTTTTATTGCTTGTCTTTTTGGTCTTTGTTTGAGTAAGAAATTCTTGGTGCAGTCTTTCTCAAATACATATCTATATATCTTATTTGGGAAACCATTTGCTTCAAGTTATTCTAATCATTGTTTTGCATAATTGTGTGACTAGTTGAAGCTATCAAGAATCTCTATCTTTGGATAGTGCTTAATATTTTTATTTCTATCTTATGATTTTTATTGTGAAGATTTATCTTTAATATCCGTGCAATATACCACCGAAAATCTATTCCAATACAATCATTGTCTTCGATAATTGATATACTTGTGTGTGGTAGCATTTGTGGATCATCTTCACTTTGGAGTTAACCTCTTATTGCCTTACTTTCTTTCCAAAAAAAAATGTGTGTCTCCCATTGTCTTTCTTGGCTTTTGAACATATATTTGATGATGTTTTTGATTATTATCAAATGTGTTTTAGTGGAAGGCAAACCTTTTCTTCTCGGAACCTTGTGCCATTGTGAAAAGTGTTAAGGGTTTGGTTTATTTGTTGAAACCTTGATCTTTTGGGAGTTTGCTATCTCATTATTTATTCTCTATTTTATTTTCTTGAATGAGATAAATCTTTGAGAATTTGTGTTTTTTTCATCTTTCATGCTTAATAGTTTTTGCTCGGTTATTTGTTGAACTTTGTTGAACAAATCTTGTGTTGATTTGATTCTTTGATATAGTTTGGACAACAAATGTGTTTTGTCACACCTTGTATGCCTTCTTGAATATTTTTGGTGATTTGTCCAAAGTATATATTCGTTGGATCTTGAAATTCTCGCGCATGCATGTTTAATAAATGTATATCTTATGTCATGTTTTGATTTCTTTGATCCAATATATAGGGTATTCTCCATCAAATCCTTAAACGGCTAAGATGTGCATGAAATTCAAATTTCATCTCTAAATATGCACATATTTTTATGGAGTGTATCATATGTGTTGTGGTTATTCTAACCACTTTGGACCCAATAAGTTTAGGGACCAAGATGTACTTGAATGTTGTTTTAGGTACACTGAAGATGCAATGGATGCTTGTCTCTTCTATAAGGAAAGTGTTGTCACCACATGTTAATTGGAGCCAAGCTAGGATGATCTAAAAATTCTTATCTACTACATCATACCATTGCTATCTCGGTAACAAGTATCTTATTCATGCATACTATTCTTCCATCCAATCTCTTGTAGGTTGCATCTTGGCATGAATTTATTTGTTTGTCAATGTTCGATTCTTGCAATTATCTTTGAAAGACTTTATATCCTTATTGCTTATGTGAGTAATTTGAGATGATGCATATAATGGGGAGTATATAAAATCATTTTCATGATTCACCAATTCCAAATATGCCTTCTAGCATCTTATTGCATATCAACTCCTCAAGGTACTCTCATGTGCAATATTGTTTAAATTGCATTGAATCATTCCTTTTCATACTTGTTGCCTTTCTCAAAGTATCCCAACTAGCATTAGTTCCCTTAGTGTTAGTTGTGATGGTTTTGAGATTTTTTGTTTTTCTTTGGTGAAGTTCATTGATATACCATAAGATAAAATAGAGACATGGGCTATATATGCACTTAAGCAAAATATCCTTTTTGGTATATCTTATGACTTCCGCTTGGATATCATGTATTCTTTTTATTAACCTCTTATGTGTGGATGTTTCTTTGTAGATTATTCTCATGTTTTTTTCCTTATAAACTTATATACACTAGAGTGTTAATCTATCGCCTTGATATACTCGCTCTTTTCCGACCATCACTCTTATCCTCTTGATTTTTAATGGTTTTGGTAAGGTCTTGATTTATGAGTGCTTGGTTTACTTTTATTGCATATTCACACACTCATATCTCATATTTGGTTTCTTTTGGACTTAAGCTTGTCTTCACAAGTGTATTGGTTTATATCTAATCCTTGTATCTTGGTTGTGTTCTAAATAATATAGAGGGAGTGAGGATTCCATGTTTGTGCATATTGTATTCAAATGAAACAACTAATTTATGCACGAACCTTGGGGAGCTTCCTTATTCCACTTAGAGCACTATTTGTCCATTTGATTATTTGGATCTTTTGATTGCTTGCTTCATCCATTGAAGTTCCTTCACCTTGTTATCCTTTTAGAAATCCTTGATCCTCAATATAGTTTGATTTACTCCAAGTGTTCGTCATTGGATATGTGCATGTGATTTCACTCATATTACGAGTAATGCACACCTTGTGTAGGAACTCATACTATATTGTCCTTCTAACCTTGTTATCCATTTTGGCACTTGTTGTCAATGGGGGAGAAGTTTAGAGGGTTTTAAGGGAAATGGTTTTCTACTTAAGATTGGTTTGTTCTTAAGTGTTTGCCTTTCATGCATTTCATCTTTATTATGTTTTGCATGGTTGTACATATAGTGGAAACTCTCCCAAAGGTTATGCTTGACAATGTATGCAATGAAATTCAAGATCATCATGTGTGCATATATTGTGTGGGGGGTTTGATCTATACATGTTGGTTCTACTCACATCTCCTACAATAGTTGTGGCATCCCACAAAACCACTACTAGAAAATCGCGTTGATTTTGGTGCATAGCATCGTCATCATCATGCATTGTTTGACTGCATTATTTGAAAAGCCTAGTTTTGAATTGTATAAAAGCCCCTCTTATTTTCAAACACAAAACCCCGATCGCATCGGAGATCTTATTTGTCTAAAAACTGTTTGCAAAATGGCCTGGTTTTAAATTAGAAAGGACTAAACAAACACAAAAACTAAAACAGCCCTACCCTAAATCTATTCCCACCCAAATCCTATCTACCCACCAACCAAATCGTGCCACCTCCCCCTCTCCCCCAAAACCTACCCACCTGCCACCTCAGCAATCCACCATCCCACCCTCTCTCCTTTTCTCACCCCAGACCTATCTACCCTTCCTCTCTCTCCCCACTGACCCTCTGGACCCACCCTGGCCCCGCCGACAGCCCCACCTCCCCGGGCCCCACCGTGTCAGCCTCTCTCCCCTCCCCCTGGTCAACCCCCAGCCTCCCCCTGGCCCACGCGCGGGACCCACTCCCACCAATCGCTAGCCCGGCCTGACGCAGCGTGGGACGCGTCCCAACCTCCCAACCTCCTTCCTCCTCCGCCTCTTCCGAGGCCCGGCTACCGCCACCAGGCCCGTGGCGTGCCTCCCTCCTCCTCGGCCAGACCAGCGTCCCCGCCCTTTGCCTCCTCCACCGCGCTACCGCCTCCGCTTGCCGCCAGTGCCTCCTCCGTCCTCACCGGGCGAGGCTGCAGCCGCCGTCGCCTCCCTCCCTAGCGCGGCTCCCTTCGCCGCCCCGTCACCCGCCCGCTGCGTCCGGCCAAGCTCCGGCGACCTCCCCGCCTCGCCGCGCTCCTCCACCCGCCTGCACCGCCTCTCTCCCGCGCCCGGTCTCGCCCGTCCAATCTCCACCGCGCCCGCTCACCTCCCGGTCCCAGGCTCGACGCCTCCTCCCGCCTCGCCGCCCATGAGACCGCCTCTCCGTCGCTGGCGCCTCTCTCCCAGGCTTCGCCGGCTGCAAGCGCCGCTGCCGCTGCCTCGTCCTCCACGCCCGGTGCCTCCTCCCACGTCTGCGTCGTCGGATCCTCCCTCGCCCGGACCACTGCCGCCCGGCCTGCACTCGCTAGCCCGGCCCCGGCCCGTCCGTCCGCGACCGCCTCACCGCCCGGGCCTCGCCTCGCCACCGCCCCGCGCGTCCTCCCACCGTCCGGCCCAAGCTCGTCGCCGAGTCGCTGTCACCGCCTCGGTCCCGTCAACGAGCCCCAGGAGCATGGCCACCCTTTTGTGTTTAGGTGGATTTTGTCCCTGGCGATGCGCCTTGATGTGGTGATGTTGCATCCCTGGTCAAGATCGCCTCGAGGATCCGAAGTCCCCAACTCAAACCCCGCCGACCCCGGCGTTTGGAGGCCGAACCCCAAGATCTGCGCGGACCGCAAGCCGTTCCCCGGAGCCGAAGGTAGACCCGAACCCGGTGTCGCGCCAAGCTCACCATGACCGACTACATGGGACCATCTACCAAAAAACCCCGAAGGCCAAACCCGAGGGCTCGCCATGATCTTCGTCAGGGGACGACAAGACACCGTCGAACCCCGCAGACCGAACCCCGGTACCGGACAAGTTCGCCATCGACCTCGAGGACGCCTACACGAGACGACAAGACCGCCACACGGACGCCGAGACCCCTGAACTCGAGTCCCGAGCGAAGGTCGATCTGAAGCGCCAGGACCTAAACCTGCAGAATGCCAAGATCGTCGAGAACGCCAAGATCTTCACCCGACACCGAGACCCCGACGCGACAAGTGCTTCATCCCGAACGCCATGACCGTCGACATGACCCGAAGACCCGGATGCGCCAAGACCTACCTCCGTGGTCCGATAGCGTTTCCGTCGAGACCGATCCGTCGAACCCTGGACCCTGAGACCGACCCCGAACCCCGGAACCCCAAGATCGTCGAGACCCCTTAATGTGTGAACCCCTCTCCGAGAACCCTATTTTTATAAATGGTCAACTATATGAATTGTTGCATACTTAATTGACATCTCGCATGCATATCATGTGGTTTGGGGGCCTTCTGCCGATTCACCTAATAATTAAATATGGGGCCCATATGCGGGCAAATCTAGTCTCATATTAGCCTCATTTAAATTTGTGTAGCGAACCGGTGCTATCTTTTGCCATGCTAAAATAACATTTAAATTGCGGGGGTTCTAAATAACTTGAACCACCTAATTAATTGTCGGAACCCCGGTTCCACTTAATATGACCTAATTGCATCGCACCTTTGCCATGTCATACATCATCCATGCATCATGCCGATCTTCTACCGTCGTATTAAATACTACATCCGGTGTTTCTCTAGTGTTTTGGTTCTTCGCGGATAAGGCCGTTGAGTTGATGTGAGCTTCGCCCCGATCTTCGTTTGAGCCTCGGCAATGTTTTCAGGCGAGCATCTTCCCCTTTCTACCTATCTTACTTTTATAGTCTTTATTCCCTCATGTTGATCTATTGCTATCTGTGTTGCGATGCTTTAGTTTCCGTACCTGTGATATACCGTGCAGCCCTATATTGCCTTGGACACATCCTATTACCTGTTGTTTGGTAGATAGTTGGACTTGCGCGTCGCAGTCGCTTGCTCACGTGCTGTTGCGTTTCGTCCGGTGCCACAGTTGTTGGTGTATTGCCGCATGTGATGTTGGAGATGATCATAGTTTTACTTATCGCTCACTTTAATTCCTGTTTAACAACTAAAATTGAAATAAGCAGAGGCATCGGTGGGTGATAGATAACATTTGGTTTCCGAACGCCCACTTGTGTCCCGTAAGACCCCGAGTACTTGATACCTGTTCCTTGTTTTATCGCGCTATCCACATCCGGGAGGTATATGGGACCCCCCTGAGCCAGAGCTTGATTCAGTCTTATTTCTTGGGGCCACAAACTAGTTTGAGGTTTTATTTACGATCCTGTACTTATGCCATGCTACTTTCTGTATTTAAATTGTGAGGAGCACCTTTTTTGTTAGGTAAGAGGAGTGTTTTTGATGTCGACAAGCCCAGCCACACTTTCGGGTTCCCGTCGTTTCTGCCAGCGACGCAAACCTTGAGTCCGTCTCGAGTCGGCTAGCTTCGCTATGGTCTACTCAATGGGGTGGCCCTGAAATAATTCTGAATCTGTGATTGTTCCCGTGAAAGCCTCGTTGGGTTTTGATTTGGTTTTTCCGAGGTTGATCGAGCGTGTGTTGCTATTGGTGCACCCCGGCCGGGTAAAACTTTCTGAAAGCCGTGTCCGCGGATATGGACGACTTGGAGCACAGTATCTCGATCATAGACAAGCATAACTAAAGTTTACTGCTAAAAATTTGACTTTATAATGACTAGTAATCAGCTTCACTATAATGGAATGGCTAATTAATACTGCCCACAATTGCTTGTTTGGTTGTCGCTTGCGACAATTGTATCTGACTAGTAAGTATTGCAACTACAACGGAATGGCTGAATAAAAGTACCAACAACTGCTGGGTTTAAGGGTTATTTCATGCTATCTGTATCTGATTAGTAATTGTTGCAACTATAACGGAATGGTTAAATAAAAGTGCCTACTGCTTGTTTTATCAGGACGATTATCTAAACCTGACTAGTAATTGCTGCAACGATCACTGAATAAATAAAACTGCCAACGGTGTGAGTTCCTCGGTTGACTTCCTCGTTTGGTCTCGAGGGGGAACACCAGGATGGGTTTGTTTGGTGTTAGTTTCAGGTTGGATCCGGATAGGTCATTCTCACCCCTCTCTGATAACCGCCAGTTGTATCGAGTCTCTATAGGTTGTTTAGTGCATCTTTGCCACGCTTGATCCACCATATACCTATGTAGGCGAGGACCGCCAAATTCTAGCCTCGCTGCATCGGCCTCGATCTTGACGCCTCTTTTTCCTTTGCCCTTGTCGGCACCCCTTTTGTTTAAGCAGGTTTTGAGATCGACGCCGTTAGCGTGGTTACCCTTCCGCTTGGCACAGGGTTATGGGCGCCATTGGTTATTCTTCGGGCTCTTAGCCCCATTGCATCTTGTCCGTAGCTGGACGCTCTATCGCTTTTCTAGGTGATTTGGATCTTGTATATTATATACGTATTCTTGACTCATTGAGTCATGTTATATATATATCTGCTGTGGGTCCCATCGAGGACTGTTGTGTAATGTTATTATTACTTCATTTTCCACCACGAAAGTGCTGGTGAGCACCTTTGAATCGTTTCTATGCGGGTTTGGCGAATTTTGCTCAAACTTGCATAGGTCCGATTCTCGAGGGTGTTCTGAGTGGTATCGAGCTCGGCATGATACCCACAAGTCCAACTGTAGGATAGCCTAGCTAACGGCCGAAGTAGAGTGTCAAAACTATTTTGCAAAATCGGTTGGATAGTTCTGGCTAGGTCTGATTTTACTCCTTACCCCTCTGCTATTCTCCTCTTACCCCTACGTGTTTTGAATCCGCTCTCGTCTCTTTCTTCGAGTCCAGGAATTCTCGTGGTTGGGTTTCCGTCGTACCTTCAGGGTTTCGCTTCCTCCTTTGGTAACGGTGATGCTACGTCCGGTGTTCATGCTGCCGAGGAATCCTTCGTCTGCGGTATCCTTCTTGTTCCTTGTTTGTGCTATCCGGCGTTTTCCGACGCGACGACATCATCTACGCCAGATCCGATGAAGAGTCTGCATCACTCCTTTGTTCCCGAACCTCGCTTGTCGAGATCTTCAGTCTAATTCCGAGAATGGTTGCACTCTTTTCTACTGATTGTGCAGAGTAATAGTTTGGGTGCGTGATGGATTGGCCCCCATGCCGACTACCCCTTCTATTCGCTTTTGTACATTGAAGTGGACGAGAATGCATCGATTCCCTCTTCCCACCGAAGTTAGAGATGGCTTTATTTGTTGATGCCTCTACCTTCGACCTTTTGTTTCCGGAGTGTTCCCTCGACGATCACGGACAACGACCTCTTGTTAGTGGTGTCGCGAGGACCTACACAAAGCGAGAAGACGGAGAACGCCGACCTTCCTTTCGGTACCATGAGGCGGATCTCGAGGGCGAGATCCCTTGTTAGTGGTGTCGAATTGTGGCATCCCGCAAAACCACTACTAGAAAATCGCGTTGATTTTGGTGCATAGCATCGTCATCATCATGCATTGTTTGACTGCATTATTTGAAAAGCCTAGTTTTGAATTGTATAAAAGCCCCTCTTATTTTCAAACACAAAACCCCGATCGCATCGGAGATCTTATTTGTCTAAAAACTGTTTGCAAAATGGCCTGGTTTTAAATTAGAAAGGACTAAACAAACACAAAAACTAAAACAGCCCTACCCTAAATCTATTCCCACCCAAATCCTATCTACCCACCAACCAAATCGTGCCACCTCCCCCTCTCACCCAAAACCTACCCACCTGCCACCTCAGCAATCCACCATCCCACCCTCTCTCCTTTTCTCACCCCAGACCTATCTACCCTTCCTCTCTCTCCCCACTGACCCTCTGGACCCACCCTGGCCCCGCCGACAGCCCCCCCCCCCCCGGCCCCCCCCCGTCCGCCCCCCTCCCCTCCCCCTGGTTAACCCCCAGCCTCCCCCAGCCCACGTGGGACCCACTCCCCACCAATCAGCTTAGCCGGCCCCACCTGCAGAAGACGCTGGGACGCGTCCCCAACCTCCCAACCTCCTTCCTCCTCCGCCTCTTCCGGGCGCTCACACCCAGGGCTGGCCACGCAGCGTGCCCTCCCCTCCTCCTCGGCCAGACCCGCGTCCCCGCCCCCGCCTCCTCCTCCTTTGCCCGCCTCCGCTTTGTCGCCCGTGCCTCCCTCCTCCCGCTCACCCGGCGAGGCCTGCAGCCCTTCCGCCGCCGCCTCCTCCCTAGCTGCTCCGCTCACTTCGCCGCCCGTCACCCGCCAAGCTCCGGCGACCTCCCCCGCCTCGCCTGGCCGCTCCTCCACCCCGCCTGCGGCACCGCCTCTCTCCTCCGCGCCGGCCCGCTCACCCTCCCCGGTCCCCAGGCTCCCCGACGCCCTCCTCTCGCCTCGCCGCCGCCGCGGAGACCGCCTCTCCCGTCGCCGGCGCCTCTCTCTGAGCTCGCCGCCGCCGGCTGCAAGCGCCGCCGCGGTCTGCCTCGTCTCCGCCACCGCCCGGTGCCCCTCCTCCCGCGTCCGTGCGTCGTCGGATCCTCCCCTCGCCGGACCCTGCAGCGCCAGCTGCCTCTGCACCTCGCGCTAGCCCGGCCCGCCCGTCTGCCCATCGCCACCGGCCTCGCCCAGTCGCCACCGCCCCTCGCCCTCCCACCGTCCGGCCCCAAGCTCGTCGCCGAGTCGCCAGGCCACCGCCGGTCCCGCGTCAACGAGCCCCAGGAGCATGGCCACCCTTTTGTGTTTGGGTGGATTTTGTCCCTGGCAATGCGCCTTGATGTGGTGATGTTGCATCCCTGGTCAAGATCGCCTCGAGGATCTGAAGTCCCCAACTCCGAAACCCCGAAGCCGACCCCGGCGTTTGGAGGCCGAACCCCAAGATCTGCGCGGACCGCAAGCCGTTCCCCGGAGCCGAAGGTAGACCCGAACCCGGTGTCGCGCCAAGCTCGCCATGACCGACTACATGGGACCATCTACCAAAAACCCCCGAAGGCCAAACCCGAGGGCTCGCCATGATCTTCGTCAGGGGACGACAAGACACCGTCGAACCCCGCAGACCGAACCCCGGTACCGGACAAGTTCGCCATCGACCTCGAGGACGCCTACACGAGACGACAAGACCGCCACACGGACGCCGAGACCCCTGAACCCTGAGTCCCCGAGCCGAAGGTCGATCTGAAGCGCCAGGACCTAAACCTGCAGAATGCCAAGATCGCCGAGAACGCCAAGATCTTCACCCGACACCGAGACCCCGACGCGACAAGTGCTTCATCCCGAACGCCATGACCGTCGACATGACCCGAAGACCCGGATGCGCCAAGACCTACCTCCGTGGTCCGATAGCGTTTCCGTCGAGACCGATCTGTCGAACCCTGGACCCTGAGACCGACCCCGAACCCCGGAACCCCAAGATCGTCGAGACCCCTTAATGTGTGAACCCCTCTCCGAGAACCCTATTTTTATAAATGGTCAACTATATGAATTGTTGCATACTTAATTGACATCTCGCATGCATATCATGTGGTTTGGGGGCCTTCTGCCGATTCACCTAATAATTAAATATGGGGCCCATATGCGGGCAAATCTAGTCTCATATTGGCCTCATTTAAATTTGTGTAGCGAACCGGTGCTATCTTTTGCCATGCTAAAACAACATTTAAATTGCGGGGGTTCTAAATAACTTGAACCACCTAATTAATTGTCGGAACCCCGGTTCCACTTAATATGACCTAATTGCATCGCACCTTTGCCATGTCATACATCATCCATGCATCATGCCGATCTTCTACCGTCGTATTAAATACTACATCCGGTGTTTCTCTAGTGTTTTGGTTCTACGCGGATAAGGCCGTTGAGTTGATGTGAGCTTCGCCCCGATCTTCGTTTGAGCTTCGGCAATGTTTTCAGGCGAGCATCTTCCCCTTTCTACCTATCTTACTTTTATAGTCTTTATTCCCTCCTGTTGATCTATTGCTATCTGTGTTCCGTACCTGTGATATACCATGCAGCCCTATATTGCCTTGGACACATCCTATTACCTGTTGTTTGGTAGATAGTTGGACTTGCGCGTCGCAGTCGCTTGCTCACGTGCTGTTGCGTTTCGTCCGGTGCCACAGTTGTTGGTGTATTGCCGCATGTGATGTTGGAGATGATCATAGTTTTACTTATCGCTCACTTTAATTCCTGTTTAACAACTAAAATTGAAATAAGCAGAGGCATCGGTGGGTGATAGATAACATTTGGTTTCGAGCACTTGTGTCCCGTAAGACCCAGTACTTGATACTGTTCCTTGTTTTATCGCGCTATCCACATCCGGAGGTATATGGGACCCCGAGCGAGCTTGATTCGGTCTTATTTCTTGGGGCCACAAACTAGTTTGAGGTTTTATTTACGATCTGTACTTATGCCATGCTACTTTCGTATTTAAATTGCGAGGAGCACCTTTGTCTTTAGGTAAGCGGAGTGTTTTAGCGGTATCGACAAGCCCAGCCACACTTTCGGGTTCCCGATTCTGTACCACCGAGGCAAACCTTGAGTCCGTCTCGAGTCGGCTAGCTTCGCTATGGTCTACTCAATGGGGTGGCCCCTGAAATAATTCTGAATCCTGTGATTGTTCCCGTGAAAGCCTCGTTGGGTTTTGATTTGGTTTTTCCGAGGTTGATCGGCGTGTGTTGCTATTGGTGCACCCGCCGGTAAAACTTTCAAAAGCCGTGTCCGCGGATATGGACGACTTGGAGCACGATCTCGATCATAGACAAGCATAACTAAAGTTTTGCTAAAAATTTGACTTTATAATGACTAGTAATCAGCTTCACTATAATGGAATGGCTAATTAATACTGCCCACAATTGCTTGTTTGGTTGTCGCGACAATTGTATCGACTAGTAAGTATTGCAACTTCAACGGAATGGCTGAATAAAAGTACCAACAAGCTTTGGGTTTAAGGGTTATTTCATGCTATCTCAGATGTCGATTAGTAATTGTTGCAACTATAACGAATGGTTAAATAAAAGTGCCTCTGCTTGTTTTATCGTGGGCGATTATCTAAACGACTAGTAATTGCTGCAACGATCCTTTGAATAAATAAAACTGCCAACGGTGTGAGTTCCTCGGTTGACTTCCTCGTTTGGTCTCGAGGGGAACACCAGGATGGGTTTGTTTGGTGTTAGTTTCAGTTGGATCCGGATAGGTCATTCTCACCCCTCTCTGATAACCGCCATTGTATCGAGTCTCTATAGGTTGTTTAGTGCATCTGCCGCCGCTTGATCCACCATACCTATGGCGAGGACCGCAATTCTAGCCTCATGGTGTCTTGGCCTCGATCTTGACGCTCTTTTTCCTTTACCCTTGTCGGCACCCCTTTTGTTTAAGCGGTTTTGAGATCGACGCCGTTAGGTGGTTACCCTTCCGGCGCTTGGCAGGGTTATTGACGCCATTGGTTATTCTTCAGGGCTCTTAGCCCCAGTTGCATCTTGTCCGTAGCTGGACGCTCTATCGTTTTCCAGGTGATTTGGATCTTGTATATTATATCTGTATTCTTGACTCATTGAGTCGCTGTTATATATATCTGTTCTGTGGGTCCCATCGAGGACTGTTGTGTAATGTTATTACTTCGTTTTCCACCCGCACGAAAGTGCCTGGTGGGCACCTTTGAATCGTTTCTATGCGGGTTTGGCGAATTTTTCTCAAACTTGCATAGGTCCGATTCTGAGGGTGTTACAATAGTTGTAGTTTATGTGAGTAGAATCGGTTTTGATATGGGCTAGTATCTTTGTGTTACTTAACCATATCAAATACAACCTCTTGTATACAACTTATTCTCCGATAAGTTGCGTACTTGTTTCTAATATTCATTATATAAACCCTCTTGTTGTGATTGTCATCAATTACCAAAATGGGGGAGATTGAAAGGGTATTGCCCCTATGTGTGGTTTTGGTGATTAATGACAATACCTATGGACTAATGTTTTCACTGAGTTTTATATGAAGGTATATTCCATAGGTCATGCTTGTAGTCCATGTGTTGGATTCAAGTATGGATGCCATGAAGATAAAGATATACCTTGAGTATTGGCATCAAAATCATCGAGTTGAAAAGAAGAATATGATATGATCAAGATCTTGAGAGTGTGATCTCAATAGAAGAATTCAAGATATGGCTCTAAGTCGGTGTCATGATAGCTTCATTAGTTGAGCTATGGTTGACTAAGATTTATAGCATGTAATCAAATGAAGAGTTCCTTATGTACCTCAAGATATTAAGATGGAGCACGAGAAGATACTTGGTTGACCAATACAAAGAGTGAAGAGTGATTTCAAGTTGGTCAACACATGAAGCATAAAGAATGTACCACATGGTATTGTGGTATGGTAAGCCTTGTCAATTATGCATCATGAACTAATCCATTATATATTTGCCTTTGCGTTTTCTATATGGACAGGTATCTTTCCATGGGCATGCTTCAAAAATGAAGATATTATATAGCCCATGAGAAGATGACATCAAGTGGTGATCGTCATCAAGGTTGAGAAGGGCAAGTTCAAGATAAGCATCTCGAGAAGATCATTTGCTTGAAGCTTGCCGTCCATATTGGTGGTAATGGACATGTGAAGACATGTATTAATGAAGCTATCACATAGTGGTGTATGGGGAGCAAATTAGGAGTCTTCACGAAGCAACAATGATCAAGTGTTGCATTCCGGCTTGGGTGGAGCTTGAAGCGTTGTCATCAAGATCAAGCGGTTTGTGCAAGGCAAAGGTATGGCCTTGCTAGGTTTTCCTTTTACCGGTCTCATGGTGGTTGTTGGGAGACCGGGTTATAGGATTGATATCCGCACTATCAATAGGGGCTTTCGGTTGTGTAACTTGATAACATCGTCATAGGGAGATCAATCCTTTGCATACTTTGCATCTTCCTATTTTTTTGCTTCTTGGTGTTTCTACATGTGAGGTTCTTGAGCTTGTTGCTAGCTCTTCAACAAGCCCAAGTTCATCGAAAACGGAATTCGTATGCATCTTCTATGGCGTTTTCGAGTTTGAAGGTTTTATCGATTCTTATTTAGGGAGGCTTCTTACCTTTCTTCATTTGGTTATATACTCCTTTGTTGGGCTATGATGTTTCTCTGCACAATCTTGTAAAGCTTGTTGTCCTCGTCAAAACAAGCCCAAGATCATCGAAATCGGAGTCCGGATGCAAAAGTTATTGCGTTTTCCGTGAAGTCAGTTTCATCCCGGTTGTGGATCCGGTTCAACCGGCTCCCAGACTGGGTGGTCCGGTGCCAGCACCGGAAAATCGAGATTCAACCGGGTTTCAATCGAGATTCAACCGGGATTTTCGGTTTTTCTATACCGAGTCTATCCGAGACTGTGTACTCACCCTAATTCCGGTTTTAAGTTCGGTTTTCCGGTCCAGAACTGACCGTCGATGCTCGAGCAGTCCAACCGAACTTTCAACCGAATTTGCACAGATTTCTTCCAACGGCCATATTTGCTTTCCACTATAAAAGGGGGTTCTTTCCCCAACGTTTAAGGTGGTTCTTGACCACGAAATTGACCTCCATTGTTGAACCTCTTGAGCTTGCTTCCTCCCCCTTCCCTCCTATGACTCTTGCATATTTTTGAGGGCTTTGGAAGAGGAGATCTAGATCTACAATCCCCACCAATCAATTCCTCCTCTAAGTGAGGAGAACCCATTGGATCTAGATCTTGGAGTCATTGGTTGACTTCCACCATTGTTCTTCCTCTCTAATTCCTCCCTAGCACTTGTTGCTTTGGTGGGATTTGAGAGTGAAGGATTTGAGCACCCTTGGTGGTCTTGCTTTGCATTCTTGCATAAGTGTTGAGCTCTCCATTACGATTTGTTCGAGTGAGAGACCGTGATCTTGTTACTCTTGGAGGGTGACCTCCTAGTTGGCTTGGCGGTTGGTGCCATGTGTTCTCTTCGTGGAAGATTGTGAAGAGACCCGGGATTCTCCTTCGTGGAGCTTGTGAAGTGGTTGTGGAGCTTGCCATCTCCGGAGTGGAGGAAAAGCTAGCCATAAGGAAAGGGCCTATTCCTTCGTGGGATAGACTCGGAGAAGAAGGTGAGCCTTTGTGGCGCGTCAGGAATCCTTCGTGGAACCTCACACCTCTCCAACGTGACGTAGCCCCCTTCCCAAAGGTGGTGAATACGGGAATACATCTTCGTCTCCGCGTGCCTCGGTTATCTCTATATCCGAGCTTACTTTCCTTGTGATAGCCATCGAGCTTGAAGTACTTATATCTTGCTTATCATTGTGGTATATTTATCTTGTGTTATCTTGCTTAGCTTAATTTGTTGTTGGTGCACTTAGTTGAGCCTAGTGTATTTAGGTTTTGTGCTTGTAAAATAAACGTTAGTTTAATTCCGCATTCTATTAAGCCAAAACCGTAATAGTTTTGAAATTGCCTATTCACCCCCCTCTAGGCAACATCTCTATCCTTTCAAGATGCTTTGAAGAGTATTAATCTGATACCACTACCAAAGGCTACTCCTCCTTCAGAAATCTTTGATGCACTGTAACTACCTCGGTGAATTACGCTCCTATTTACAAGCCTGGATGAGCGGAAATGGTTAAAATAGTACGGTGGGGCCCAAATGCCACTCACAGGTAGACCTTTCGGCCGTCCTAACCATTTCCAAACATCGGGACAAGAACGGGCGGCGTAATCGGCAGGCGAAGGGATCAACTACATACACAAATGAGTATGTATGCAAGCCACCATACAACAGTCCTCAGAGCCATTCCATCTAAAAGAAATAGAAATATTGCAACGCCATACGGCAAGATCCAAATGTCCTAGATAGATATAATAGTTTAGGATATCTCCTCATACATCAAACATCAGAGTATCAGGCGCAAGCGGCAAACAAGATCCGAGTACGGATAAGAAGCAAATCGGCATAATATGCCCCATAATAAACACATCCCGCCCACAGATCTCACGGATCCCCGTTCCCGGAATCTCTACACCGAATGATCGTTGTCCACATCGTTTGTATCCTCCACCCAGTATCCATCTTGTGAGTGTACCTGTTCATCTGAATCAAATAATTTATCGTGTATGACCCTAGGGGTACTCAGCAAGTCTTTATGCCTCTAAAGGGGACACAACCTGGGGTGACGCAATTGCAGCAAAAGATAATACCTAGCAATTCTATAGATACTCGCTAACCATCCGCCTAACCAAAAATAGACGGATGTCCGTGAATTAAGAACAACAGTTATAGCAGTAATATTAACAGATCCATCCTCCTCCTCGCTTACCAACGAGGAAGCGGATGAACAACCCCCCATCCGTTGGCAGTTTTATTATCCATTTCATGAGTATTGCACTATTTACTAGTCAGTTACTTAGTCAAATTAAAAGCGGTACTTTAGTTATACTTGTCTATGATCAAGAAACTGTGCTCCAAGTCGTCCATAACATGACACGGCTTTTAGAAAGTTTTACCCTGCAGGGGTGCACAAATAGCAACACACACTCGATCAACCTCGGAAAAACCAAATCAAAACCCAACGAGGCATTCACGACAAAGCAATCACAGGATTCAGAAATATTTCAGGGGGCCACCCCATTAAGCTACCATAGCGAAGTTAGGTGACTCGAGACGGACTCAAGGTTTGGGTGGACGCCAGAACGATCGGGAACCCGAAAGTGTGACTGGGCTTGTCGATACCGCGAAAACGTGTCCCGATCCTAAACAGTACAGGTGCAGTACATCGCACAACTTAAATAAAGCAGTAAAGCATGGCATAAGTACATGATAGTAAATAAAGCCCCAAACTAATTGTGGCCCCAAGAAATAAGAATGAATCAAGCTCTGGCTCAGGGGGGTCCCATAATCCTCCCGGATGTGGATAGCACGAATATTCAAGGAACAGGAATCAAGTACTCGGGGTCCTACGGGACACAAGTGAGCATGAAAAACCAAATAGCAGATATTGCTCACCGGTGCCACTTTCATTAGTTATCCCATACTACTCAGGTTAAGTTGTTTAGGTACCTCGTTATCCATCGACATTCACATACCCTACACATGTTGTTTCTCGACTCGCATGGCTCAAACAACTCGTAGTAATGGCTCATGGGATGGAGGAACAAGCTTGGGGTTTAAAAGTAAAGGCTATGCAATACTTGGGATTGGTTTAATGCAATCGCGACTCAATGATGCAAGAATAAGATAGAGGCAATAGGTACTATATGTATGCAAGCATGTTGTAGTGCTTGCTGGCAGCTCGATTGAAGCGAAAGAAGGATCCGGTAGTGCTCTGGTTTCTTGATATATCCCCTGCTCAGCGTCTATTCGAAGAAGAACCAAACAAACAAGGGCCAACATAAATAGAGTGCACAAGCATATGAATTAAATGCGACAAGCAAACAATCATGCCATGATGAATGATGCACAATTTGCATGGCATTAAAGTAGCATGGCATGGGTGAGGTGTGGAACGCAAGAATAAAGCCTTTTACTGAGTTTTAATCATATTTTATCCTCAAATAAGTTGCTGTTTATATTATATTTATATGATGCATGCTGCAAAACAGAACATGGAAAGCATAAACAGAAAGGTCTCGTCGAGCTAATCATTTTAGACATATTATTTGTTAAATTTGGAGTTATAAAACAAAAGTTATTAATTAATTAAGGAAAATGGCATTTTGTTGTAATTTTAGACAACTTGAAATTTAAAGTGTGCAAAATATATTTTGGATAGCATAATTGAATTCCTCATGTTTTTCTGATTTCAAAACATATATTACATGTTTAATTTGAATTTATATTTCAAAAGTTATTTGAAAACAGATTTGAAATTTGAATTTAAATTGAATGTGAAAGGATTTAAATTAAAATAGAAATAAACAGAAACTTTTTGTACTCAGGCAGATACAGACCCAGCCGCTGATGGGTGGGCCAGCTGCTGACTGGGCAACCTACGCGCAGAAAAAGGGTTTCCGCACCTCGAGCTAAACTAGCCTCAGAGAATGACAGGTAGGGCCGACGGCCACGCGGACCCACACACGGGCGCGCCAGCGGGGACGCGACACGTGGGGCATCCGTGGGAGTGCGGGTTGAGATTTAAAAAGGCTAGGGGGTGTTCTGTAAAACGTGCAGAGAGGCTGACGGTGGGCTCGGTTGTACCGCGGGTTTAGGAATAAAAAGCCAGGGGGGTTTTGCAAAAAGTGCGGCGACGTGGATCTTCTCCGTCTGAGAGGACCGATCGGTGCTTTCATGGACGAGCGCAGCAGCTGGATCGAACAGCGACACTGGCGCTGCAGCAGCGGTGACCACTGGGTTGGGATGGGCTAGGTGATAGGGAAAAACTGCGCGGCTAGGTGAGGTTCCGCGACGCGAGAGCGTGCAGACGCCAGAGCACAGCGGCGCGCAGAGACCTTTCGACGAAACGTCCGGCGAGGCTAGGGCGATACGGTGATGCAGAGTGTGTCCAGGAGGATCGTGGGCTCACCGGGAGGTTGTTGGTGCGGTTGGATCGGGCAGGGGAGCGGTTGATCGGCGACGAGGCAGACGCCGGTGGAGCTAGGGTTTCGCGTCGGAGCGGCGTCGGCCTGGTGGCTCTGTTCCTCCTCCTCCTCGCTGGCGGCTACTGGACGATGCAGGGGAACCTCCTCGGTCTCCTCGACCACTCCCACGTCGTGCTCGCTGGCTGGAACGAGGAGGCGGCGGGGTAGACGGCGGCGGCTGGCGGCAGAGCTGGGCGTCGGTGAAGAGGAAGGGGAGGAGAGGCATGGCTCTGGGCGGATCTGGGAGAGACAGAGGAAACGTGTGGAGGGAGGAAAAGAGGGAGAGAGGAAGGACGAGGCCGGTGGGCACGGGGTAGATAAAGGTGGCTTCGGCCACTTTTCCTCCTCCTCCTTCACGTGCTCGGGTCGGGCAGGAGCAGGGCAGACGCATGAGGCTGCAGGTGGGGTCAGGGCGAGTCCAGGCAGGCAGGGGGAGGCTCGGGCTGGTGGGGCATGCAAGGCAGAGAGAGCTAAAGAGAGAGAGGGAGAGGGATGGCATGGAGCTTGGGTGGGAGCTAGGCTCGGTTAGGGTTTGGACTAGGGGAGGGTAGGGTATCTCGGGTTGGACCCGGGGTGACCAAAGTGGGGCTAGCTAGGCAGAGAGAGGAGAGAGACCGAGAGAGAGGCCATGTGGTTAGCTAGGTAGGGAGCTCGGGTTAGGTTAGAGAGAGACTAGGGTTTAGGAGAGAGGATAAAGAGAGAGGGTGAGATGAGGTAGGGTGGTGATAGGTGGTGGTAGAGGTGTAGGTGATTAGGGTTAGGATCTTAGATAGATGATTTAGAGAGAGGGGGAAAACCACTAGATAGCATGGAGGTGCCCAAGAGATTAAATCCACACAAAAACAATTGAAAAATGCTCAAATAGACTCACATGAATGGATAAGGAAGAAGGGGATGGTGATGTTGCATGGGGCATGCATGAATGTGAATATCCACTTCTATTAGTTGTAAAAACAACTATAGTACATGTGTGAATTTATTACATGCATGCACATCACTATTTGAACAAAAACCAACCCACTAGATACAAGCTTGATGAATATATGGGAATGGTGGAATCAAGCATAATTGAATATATAGGCCATGCTAGTGTGTATATTCCACTAAAAGTTTATTTGGCCACAATTATATTCAAACAAGCTCAATTAGCCAAAACACCCATATGGAAGGTAAAAGTAAGATTCTACTCACATGACATGCAAAGGTGGCCATGAGGCTCCATATAATTATTATTGTGAAAACAACATACTTCATATATGGACATGTAGACATAGAATGGATCCACACCATCACATATGAGCTAGAATTAAATAGCCAAAGAAAACAATGGCTCATATATGACTAGGGTGGTGGAATTTTAAGGTGGTGAAAGAAAGGTGGTGGAGTGGAATAAAAGATATGCCCCCAACTCAACTTGGGCATTTAAACAATACATCAAGAACCAAATACAATATCAAGAGGCAAATACCATTAATAATGCATATGAGAGAAGAACCAAATCAAAAGGGTTTTATATGATGCTCAAATGCAAGGTGGCATGATGACATGAGCATGATATAATTATGATGCAACAATTATATATAGGAAGTAGCATTTATATAGACTAGGCTAGTAGCATTGCAATTGTTAGACAATTGGGATGCTACAACTCTCCCCCACTAAACAAGAATCTCGCCCCGAGATTCCTAGGAAAAAGAAAACAACACAAGGAGAGGCGGGTGTTCGAACGAAGGTGACCCTCACGTTCCCAAGTTGATGATCCACGGAATGGTGCGACCACTACACCTTGCAAAACTTGCTAGACTTGTTGCGAGTCTTGCGTTTTGCTTGAGAAACAACGGGTTAGAAGAGTTGAAGGATTGTCGTGAGACAAGAAGGATAGGATGGACATAGCTCCGGTTTTCCCAAGAATCATGATAAAAGACTAGAACCACTTGTGAAAGAAAAGGAAAAGATGATGTATCATGGATACAGAAAGACACACCGTTAAGATTAAAGATTTACCGATACGAGAGAGGATGAATCTTTGTCTCGCCGGAAGAAAGGAGCTAGATTGGAGAGGTTTTGAACCACTATTACAATAGCATCGTATCTTCTCTCGGATTTGAGAAATGAAGTTCGGAAACAATATTGCCTTGAAACAATAGAGTCCCTTGATATCAACAGAAAGATTTAGTTAGACATCGTCGGATTAGATTCTTGTTGCGCCGGTAAGAACCAAGGATCACGCAATTTAGGTGCGCGGATATAACTTCTAGAGACGGATGTGAAGCCAGATCATGGTGGAATCCCGAGAAGCAAAGAATATGGAGGATCTGGAGTTTATTGTAGAGATACTTATTGCTTTCTTTAGCCTTGAGGCTAACGCAATAGATTTGCGGCTGATGGCATCAACCATAATTGGCTTTACCACAGAAAAGAATTGATGAAACAAAGAGAGAGATAGTTTCCTTTAATCTTGTTTGGGGATATCGAGCATCGGTAGAAAGACGAGGATAGAAAAAGGTTTGCGTTTGTTTCCACCAGATAATTGAGGATTTTGCTCCGTGTAGAAAGGGTGAGATCACCAACAAGAGATTATTGATTACTTTCTTCGAAAGAGCACTCCGGAAAAACAAGGACGGAAGTAAAAGTATCAAGGGATAAAGGCCACTTCTAACTTCCGTGGAATGAGTGAAATCACATTAATTCACCAATTCAATGTACAAGAGCGAATGATAAGAGTAGTGGTATGGTAGCTACTCCATCCCGCACTCAAAGCATTACTCCGCACATGAATAAGAAAATCATGCAACCCAACTACCGAAACAGACTGAAGGTGTTGGCAAAAACTCATAGAACTCCGTTAGAAAACAAGGATAGATGCAAACGATTCGCCGGATTCATAGATAGATAAAGATGATGTTGTCGTCATGTCGGAAGTACCAAGCCACCGGAAAGATATAAAGGAAGATCACGGAGACAAGTGCAAAATTTCACAGATAAAGAAAAAGATAGCACCACTTGAACAGACGGAATACAAGATCTGGAAGGTCTTCATGGCCTCCGGTGGATTGAGCATAGACGATAGAGCGAGAGGGTTTCAAGAGATTACTTAACGAGATTGAGGTGAAAGAACTCCATGTTCTTCTTGAAATGATTGAGAGAGATTTAGCAGCCTTGAGGAAATCTTCAGCGGAGCGACGATGATAACTCGCCAACAAGGAACAACTCCGGATTGGTTGAAGATGGAGGATGGAATTAACAATGGACTTGCTGATTCCAGAGTTGAAGTTACGTATTTAGCAGAAGGACGTGGTCGAGATATGTGACTTCAAAAAGTCAGAATTCTCACTTTGAGACTTTGCACAGAGGCAGTGCTCACGAAGCTCGAGAGAAAGAGACACAGATGATCTTCCATGTCCTTCCATAGATATCGAATAGGCATGCATATTATCAACATATACCACCATGGATTAACAGGATATTCCCAGAATACCAAGTTCAAGAGGCGGGAGAACGAACAAATGCTCGAAACACTTTTTGAGCTCAACGCTCTTAGAAAGATCAATATTAAGAGCACGGGTTCGTGTTGAAGAAGATGCACTGGAAGAATAGATTATCTGGTCCTTCGGAAGAAAAAGAGATGTCACCTGGTTCACATTGTCGATCGGATCACCGGTTACAAAGATAAAGAGATCTTGGATAAGAACCGATGATAGCTCATACCTCAAGCAAAGCTATCAGAGACGAAAAGATGCAATTCCCTCGTATCCAGGAGAATTGTGCAGATATGGGGTTCAAAAGGATGTGCCGCATGATGGACAGATGATAGACCGCCGTAGTGCTTGGAGAAACTCTGGATTGCCAAAGATGCTTGAATATGCATAGATATGATCGCGGTGTACTCAAAATCACAGGAGATAACCGTCACCATTTGAAGGATAGTGGTGATTGCATTTTCCATATTCCACTCCATCATCCAGACCGATATGACACTTATCATGAGTGGAATATAGCTATGCCGAGAACCAAATTACAATCACCAGTATCGGATCGACACATGTTATGTAATTAGCCCAAGAGAATTGGAGATGAAATGAAACTCTAGGATTAAGCGCGGTGACAAAGAATGAGTTAGCATGGACATCTTGATAAAGGAGATAGATAATGTTTCACACACGATCGAAAAGGTGTGGAAGCCTGATGTATCAAAGAAAAAATTTCCGCATTTTTCGGCATTAAAATACCAATAGATGCGCAAAAACACTTATCAGGTAGCGATTAGCAACTGATGGTTTCACAGAATGCGGAGTTGCTAGAAGGAAGGACACCCTTAAGAAGATTGCACCGGTTAACAAGGGGTCAGATAGATCGCACCGGTATTCAAAAGCCTGTCAGTATGGAATGTACCAACAGTTGATAACCAAAGGCAGATAAAGATAACATGTTGGATACAACAGATAGACAAGGAATTACACACACACACACACACACACACTCAACCTATGGTACTACGGAAACCCAGAACACGTGAATCCTAGTTTGAATTTTAAGAAGAGGATTGAAAACGTTACACTTCCTTACCAGAAAAGGGTGGTGGGTGGGTAAGAAGAAAACTGGAAGCAATCCTACTCTCGCGTTTTGTTTTTCCCTAGTATACATAGCTACCAAAATATTTGCTAGACTGACAACGACCATTTGGCTGAGACCCTGAAGGGCGGGATGGCTCTGATACCAATTGTAACTACCTCGGTGAATTACGCTCCTAGTTACAAGCCTGGATGAGCGGAAATGGTTAAAATAGTACGGTGGGGCCCAAATGCCACTCACAGGTAGACCTTTCGGCCGTCCTAACCATTTCCAAACATCGGGACAAGAACGGCGGCGTGTCGGTGAAGGATCAACTACATACACAAATGAGTATGTATGCAAGCCACCATACAACAGTCCTCGAGCCATTCCATCTAAAAGAAATAGAAATATTGCAACGCCATACGGCAAGATCCAAATGTCCTAGATAGATATAATAGTTTAGGATATCTCCTCATACATCAAACATCGAGTATCGGTATGGCGGTAAAAACAAGATCCGAGTACGGATAAGAAGCAAATCGGCATAAGATGCCCCATAATAAACACATCCCGCCCACAGATCTCACGGATCCCCGTTCCCGGAATCTCTACACCGAATGATCGTTGTCCACATCGTCTGTATCCTCCACCCAGTATCCATCTTGTGAGTGTACCTGTTCATCTGAATCAAATAATTTATCGTGTATGACCCTAGGGGTACTCAGCAAGTCTTTATGCCTCTAAAGGGGACACAACCTGGGGTGACGCAATTGCAGCAAAAGATAATACCTAGCAATTCTATAGATACTCGCTAACCATCCGCCTAACCAAAAATAGACGGATGTCCGTGAATTAAGAACAACAGTTATAGCAGTAATATTAACAGATCCATCCTCCTCCTCGCTTACCAACGAGGAAGCGGATGAACAACCCCCCATCCGTTGGCAGTTTTATTATCCATTTCATGAGTATTGCACTATTTACTAGTCAGTTACTTAGTCAAATTAAAAGCGGTACTTTAGTTATACTTGTCTATGATCAAGAAACTGTGCTCCAAGTCGTCCATAACCGCGGACACGGCTTTTAGAAAGTTTTACCCTGCAGGGGTGCACAAATAGCAACACACACTCGATCAACCTCGGAAAAACCAAATCAAAACCCAACGAGGCATTCACGACAAAGCAATCACAGGATTCAGAAATATTTCAGGGGGCCACCCCATTAAGCTACCATAGCGAAGTTAGGCGACTCGAGACGGACTCAAGGTTTGGGTGGACGGTCATGCATCGGGAACCCGAAAGTGTGACTGGGCTTGTCGATACGCAAAACGTGTCCCGATCCTAAGCGAAGACAGGTGCAGTACATCGCACAACTTAAATAAAGCAGTAAAGCATGGCATAAGTACAGGATAGTAAATAAAGCCCCAAACTAATTGTGGCCCCAAGAAATAAGAATGAATCAAGCTCTGGCTCAGGGGGGTCCCATAATCCTCCCGGATGTGGATAGCGCGAATATTCAAGGAACAGGAATCAAGTACTCGGGGTCCTACGGGACACAAGTGAGCATGAAAAACCAAATAGCAGATATTGCTCACCGGTGCCACTTTCATTAGTTATCCCATACTACTCAGGTTAAGTTGTTTAGGTACCTCGTTATCCATCAGACATTCACATACCCTACACATGCTGTTCTACGACTCGCATGGCTCAAACAACTCCTGTAGTAATGGCTCATGGGATGGAGGAACAAGCTTCGGTGGGGTTTAAAAGTAAAGGCTATGCAATACTTGGGATTCAGTTTAATGCAATCGCGACTCAATGATGCAAGAATAAGATAGAGGCAATAGGTACTATATGTATGCAAGCATGTTGTAGTGCTTGCCTGGCAGCTCAGTTGAAGCGAAAGAAGGATCTGGGTAGTGCTCCTGGGTTTCTTGATATATCCCCTGCTCAGCGTCTATTCGAAGAAGAACCAAACAAACAAGGGCCAACATAAATAGAGTGCACAAGCATATGAATTAAATGCGACAAGCAAACAATCATGCCATGATGAATGATGCACAATTTGCATGGCATTAAAGTAGCATGGCATGGGTGAGGTGTGGAACGCAAGAATAAAGCCTTTTACTGAGTTTTAATCATATTTTATCCTCAAATAAGTTGCTGTTTACATTATATTTATATGATACATGCTTCAAAACAGAACATGGAATGCATAAACAGAAAGGTCTCGTCGAGCTAATCATTTTAGACATATTATTTGTTAAATTTGGAGTTATAAAACAAAAGTTATTAATTAATTAAGGAAAATGGCATTTTGTTGTAATTTTAGACAACTTGAAATTTAAAGTGTGCAAAATATATTTTGGATAGCATAATTGAATTCCTCATGTTTTTATGATTTCAAAACATATATTACATGTTTAATTTGAATTTATATTTCAAAAGTTATTTGAAAACAGATTTGAAATTTGAATTTAAATTGAATGTGAAAGGATTTAAATTAAAACAGAAATAAGTAAACTTTTGTACTCAGCAGAATGCACTGAGACCCGGTGGGCCAGCTGCTGACTGGGCAACCTACGCGCAGAAAAAGGGTTTCCGCACCTCGAGCTAAACTAGCCTCAGAGAATGACAGGTGGGGCCGACGGCCACGCGGACCCACACACAGGCGCGCCAGCGGGGACGCGACACGTGGGGCATCCGTGGGACTGCGGGTTGAGATTTAAAAAGTCTAGGGGGTGTTCTTAAAACATGCAGAGAGGCTGACGGTGGGCTCGGTTGTACCGCGGGTTTAGGAATAAAAATCCAGGGGGGTTTTTTGCAAAAGTCTTGACCGTGGATCTTCTCCGTCTGAGAGGACCGATCGGTGCTTTCATGACGGCGCGCAGCCTTGGGGATCGAACGCGACACTGGCGCGCAGCAGTGACCACCGGGCTGGGATGGGCTAGGTGATAGGGAAAAAGCTGGCGGCTAGGTGAGGTTCCGCGAGCGCGAGCCTTGAGAGCACAAGGCTGCAGAGACCGTTCGGCAAAGCGTCCGTGAGGCTAGAAGCGTCTGGTGAGGCAGAGTGTGTCCAGGAGGATCGTGGGCTCACCGGGAGGTTGTTGGTGCGGTTGGATCGGGCAGGGGAGCGGTCGATCGGCGACGAGGCAGACGCTGGTGGATCTAGGGTTTCGCGTCGGAGCGGCGTCGGCCTGGTGGCTCTGGTCCTCCTCCTCCTCGCTGGCGGCTACTGGACGATGAAGGGGAACCTCCTCGGTCTCCTCGACCACTCCCACGTCGTGCTCGCTGGCTGGAACGAGGAGGCGGCGGGGTAGACGGCGGCGGCTGGCGGCAGAGCTGGGCGTCGGTGAAGAGGAAGGGGAGGAGAGGCATGGCTCTGGGCGGATCTGGGAGAGACAGAGGAAACGTGTGGAGGGAGGAAAAGAGGGAGAGAGGAAGGACGAGGCCGGTGGGCACGGGGTAGATAAAGGTGGCTTCGTCCACTTTTCCTCCTCCTCCTTCACGTGCTCGGGTCGGGCAGGAGCAGGGCAGGCGCATGGGGCTGCAGGTGGGGTCAGGGCGAGGCCAGGCAGGCAGGGGGAGGCTCGGGCTGGTGGGGCATGCAAGGCAGAGAGAGAGCTAAAGAGAGAGAGGGAGAGGGATGGCATGGAGCTCGGGTGGGAGCTAGGCTCGGTTAGGATTTGGACTAGGGGAGGGTAGGGTAGCTCGGGTTGGACCAGGGTGACCAGGTGGGGCTAGCTAGGCAGAGAGAGGAGAGAGACCGAGAGAGAGGCCATGTGGTTAGCTAGGTAGGGAGCTCGGGTTAGGTTAGAGAGGGACTAGGGTTTAGGAGAGAGGATAAAGAGAGAGGGTGAGATGAGGTAGGGTGGTGATAGGTGGTGGTAGAGGTGTAGGTGATTAGGTTTAGGATCTTAGATAGATGATTTAGAGAGAGGGGAAAACCACTAGATAGCATGGAGGTGCCCAAGAGATTAAATCCACACAAAAACAATTGAAAAATGCTCAAATAGACTCACATGAATGGATAAGGAAGAAGGGGATGGTGATGTTGCATGGGGCATGCATGAATGTGAATAGCCACTTCTATTAGTTGTAAAAACAACTATAGTACATGTGTGAATTTATTACATGCATGCACATCACTATTTGAACAAAAACCAACCCACTAGATACAAGCTTGATGAATATATGGGAATGGTGGAATCAAGCATAATTGAATATATAGGCCATGCTAGTGTGTATATTCCACTAAAAGTTTATTTGGCCACAATTATATTCAAACAAGCTCAATTAGCCAAAACACCCATATGGAAGGTAAAAGTAAGATTCTACTCACATGACATGCAAAGGTGGCCATGAGGCTCCATATAATTATTATTGTGAAAACAACATACTTCATATATGGACATGTAGACATAGAATGGATCCACACCATCACATATGAGCTAGAATTAAATAGCCAAAGAAAACAATGGCTCATATATGACTAGGGTGGTGGAATTTTAAGGTGGTGAAAGAAAGGTGGTGGAGTGGAATAAAAGATATGCCCCCAACTCAACTTGGGCATTTAAACAATACATCAAGAACAAAATACAATATCAAGAGGCAAATACCATTAATAATGCATATGAGAGAAGAACCAAATCAAAAGGGTTTTATATGATGCTCAAATGCAAGGTGGCATGATGACATGAGCATGATATAATTATGATGCAACAATTATATATAGGAAGTAGCATTTATATAGACTAGGCTAGTAGCATTGCAATTGTTAGACAATTGGGATGCTACATGCACTTAAGTTGATTCCAAAATTGGCACACCATGACCTACTACGAGCCTATGCTAAAGTGACAGTGAATGAACGCCTTGTCCAAGATCTTATGGAGCTGCATGTGGAATTTAGGAAAGATTGGCTCTTGATGTTGCCTTGATGGCCACACTGTTATGTCTGCTTGTTGTAAGAGACATGAAAATTATCTTCCTGTTATGCTGCTTTTGAAACTATGGTGTTGATGTTATGGCAATTGAACTATGTATACTTGTTGGAAGAGAACTAGGAACCATTTTGTTGCGAACAATCTTTTATTGTTACAAGAACTAAGTTATCAATGTTGCATACATTTATAAATTGATTTATCCATTGGTTTGGGAACAATATTGTTGGTATGAACGAAACTTTCAAACATTTAATTTTTTGGTGGATATAATAATTCTTACATATGGCTATGTTAGAAAGATCTCATTTAAAATATGTACAACAACGTAAAAGCTCCACAGTCGTATCATTTCAATTCCACAATTGACCATCAAGACAACATTTGGTATTGGTGCCACGTTGGTATTCCATGAAGCAATTCAATGAACCAACAAACAACAAAATCTAAATTTAGGCAAGATTTAGGCTGCATGTGGTTCCGCTTTTGGGGCTAGATTCGCGTTTAGAACTCTAGAATCCTAACCAAACAAAAAAAATATCAGGACCATGATTCTCGTAACGCACAAGATTCCGGTAGTGCAAATGGAAATCTGGTTCGGACCTAGATTCTACCGCGTTGCGCCGAGCCAAACAATTCAAAATTAACCGCATGCCACCGGTAAGTGGAACTAGCCTATTCATTTCCCTTATTTTCTCCTCCAACCAAAACAAAACGTTTTGTGTTTTGAATTTTGAACAGATCTATTTGAAAGGAGGCAAAAAATGCAGCTTCGTGTTAGTGCACTATCGCCGGTCACCCAAGAACTTCACTTTTTATAAGAAATAAAAAATTTCTTTCCAAAATTGTCATTTGCATGTATATCTCTGTATAAATTGTTGTTATGTAATCCATTAGCATATAAATAAACTCCTAGGGCGTCGGTGGCATTACATATATTTCTTATCAAATTCTTAGTTCGCTGTTGCTCCAACAAAACAACTTTCATCTTCCCCATAGTTACCAGCTCACGACAGCTTTTAAGCGGCAGATTTTTCACGGCTGATTTTTAAGAATCTACGGCTCAACCAAACACACTCTTAGATTCTTTGGTGATTTGGTATTCTAGCTCATTTCAATTCCAAGCCTCCCAATTTTGACTTCCATACAGAGCCTATGAGCCTATGAGCATATATTAATATCAAAAGGTACCAATTACACACGGCTTCTGCAACAACACATTGCCCTAGCGTCCATATAGATACACATAGCCAAAAAAGAAAAAAAGAATTACCAAAAGAAAAGTCCCGCTACAGCGACTCATTTATTGGAACAGCAATACTACCACCACCAAGATAGCACCAGAAGTCCAGCTTCTCCAAAAACAACGCCTCTAAGAAGGGAACAGTGTACAAACACCGTCATTGCCCAATCAAAGATCTTAGGTTTTCACCCTGAAGAAAGTTCACACTCTCAAAACAATGCCTTCAACAAGACCATTGCTAGACATAACCAATTAAGACCAGACCCTGGGTTTTCACCCTGAAAGATAGAACCGTGAACCTCTCATGTGTAGTCGCCCCACTTGCATGCCACTACTCCAAGTCAAGAATCACCAAGTCAATTCCTCATCACCACCCAGACTCGAATCACCATTGCTACTCCATAGATCTTGGTCTCCATGACATTCTTCGTCAGCACCATGGAACGAGAATATGCCCCATGATATTAACAACCAACAAAGCTTTGAAGCTCACCCTCTAAAATCAAACGGTCAGAGTAAAACATGGATGTGCACGACCAAATCCCATCCGATCCAGCAATCTCTCAGCATGATCGCACTTATGGAGTACGCCGGCGTAGCCTTTCGGAACACGATACAGTAACTAGATCAATGTAGAGAAACATGAGGCGGATCTTCGTCTTGGCTTGAGAGGGATCAAGGACCGTCACCTTTATTAGGCAGATCGTCAGCCCCCGTGTCGTTGCCCACCGGCTCCCCATGGGACCGGCCGCCCAATTCCCCACCATCTAGGCCGGCAGAGGAGTAGGCAGCCATGGCCGCTACGACCGCAACCTGGCGCCAAGAGACCTGCGGAGATCCTCCGAAATCCGAATATCGGATGCGGGAGCGGGCGCATTTGGGCTAAGGGCCAGGCGACCACACCCACTAGAGCTCCACCGGTCATCCCATCGCCGTTGTCCGCCATGGCGCCCACCACCAGCCTCCACCCGCGCCTGCCATACCAGCGGCAGCCCGCACTCTCGGCGACAACGGCCCGTGCCGCTCCACCAGCCAGGGGAGAGGGATCCCTGCCGCCACCCTCCTTGGAGCGCCCGAGCTTTGCCCACCGGCCCCTCCGGCAGCGACGAGGAAGGGGAAGAGGCGCTGGCGGCTCCTAGGGTTAGGTTAGGGAGAGGGGTAGAGAGGGATCCTAGGGTTCAGAGGCAGTTGGGGCCTTGAGGATTCATAATAGATCCATTGGGGTTTTGTCTGTCTCTAAAATGGAGGGCCATTAAGCATGAGTACTAGGATTTTTTAACTTTTTTTTTGAGTTGTAGGATTTTTAAACTTGGTTAAGCATCAAGCCGAAGAGCCTGACCCTCAAGTATAAATATGAACCTTAATTCTCTTTCGTGAGGATTTAAACTTAGGTGTTAGATTTGTACATCCACTCCCCAAACCAGTTGAACTAGACTCACTCCGTGGTGACCGCGAATGGCCCCACCTTGTAACATGATTGCATAGATTCATGGCGTATCTCACCTTGACAGGCTCTGACAACTAATAGTCCACCCGCTAACAATGCAAAAAAATCCACCGCCCAAGATCTAGAAGTTTACACCTATTAAATATTATTCATGAAAAATGAATTTCAGAACAGTAAATAAGTATA
Organism: Avena longiglumis; assembly: GCA_030063025.1. Classification (NCBI taxonomy): domain Eukaryota; kingdom Viridiplantae; phylum Streptophyta; class Magnoliopsida; order Poales; family Poaceae; genus Avena; species Avena longiglumis. The sequence continues at coordinate 111,339,407 of CP125979.1, forward strand.
TAACAAACTACAGATTTGTTTCTATGTATTTTATTATTGCGGAGATCAAAATATAAGGACTGAAAAATAATTTGGCCTCGTGTTGGAGATGGTAACGGACCGACGGTATATCAGATCCGTATGCGTGTGTGAGGAGTACTCCTGCAAGGACCCTGTTCGAGACCCGGCCGGGCCTTCACTTCATCATCACCTATAAACATACAGGCCGGGACTCGTTCCCAGAGAAGCAAATCCCACGAGCAATCTTGAGTTCCACACCTCGATCGAGAGCGTGTTGCAGCAGCGAAGAGTTGATCTTTCGATCCGCGGCTTCGGTTGTGCGGCGCGTGCGTGCAAACGGCAGCCATGGAGGAGTGGGTCCTTCTCGGCGAGAGCGGCAGCGACGCCGACTGCGTGCACTTCGTCGACGGCTCCGTCTCCGACAAGGGCAGCGACATGAGCTTCACCACGGTGCAGATCGGCGGAAACCACCGCGCCGCTGACGCACTCGACTCCTCCGTCGACGACCTCATCGGTGGCGAGAACGACGAGGAGGAGAGCAACGGCGACGGCGAGTACGGTTACTTCGATCTGGACCTCCCGGCCCTGGCGGGCAGCAAGGCCGTCTTCGGCGCCGCTGACGACTGCTTCGACCTCAACCTGGCGGCTGGCATCCTCAGCATGGGCAGCGTTGGATGTGACACCGCCGGCGGGATCCAAGGCGGCAGACACGCCGACGACATCGACATGGATAGCATTTGTGCCGAGGAGGACGGCGATGATGGCATCGTGCAACCCGAGCGGCGCGCCTGTGCCCACTGCGCCAACATTGACACCGACCAGAGCTCTGACGGCGCTGACAAGGAGCAACCCGAGTCGTCGTGCTCGCGTGGCAGAGGCCTCGACGACATTGACATGGAGAGCGCGGTACACGAACTCCTCTACGGCAATGCGATGATGGCCAGGATGCAGTACCTTGCGCGCGCCACCAAAGACGCAGCACCGGTTGTCATCTACAATGACATTGACACCGAGAGCTCTGACGCGGAGGAGTGCGACTGCAGCGATGACGGCACCGACGCGGAGGAGGAGGAGAGCGACTGCAGCAACGATTGCACCGAGAGCTCCGACGAGGAAGAGAGCGACGACGACGACGAAGATAGCACCGAGAGCTCTGATGAGGCGGAGTGCGACTGCAGCGATGATAGCATGGAGTGCGCTGACGCGTCGGGCACCACCGGCGGCGGCAATGGCGCTAGGAACTCACACCTCGCTGCTGCGCTGCAACGGCTAGCCGCGGCCAGGGAAGCGTCGCTGCCCCCGACTGCTCCCCACCTCTTCTTCCCCAATGCGCCCCTCTTCATCCCCAGACGAGGTTGGGCATCCACCTTCACGGCACCGTCGCCGCCCCCCTGTGCGCCCCACCTCTACTTCCGCAACCGAGCCGCCGCTAATTAGCCCTGCACGACCGCGCCCCTGATCATGACACTCGTACACATGTGGCGGACAATCAACATCTACAGTAGATGCTAAGTTTAAGTTTCGGATACTCTATAGTTTAATACTACCATGCAGTGTATACACGGTCCTGCATTTTGTTTCTGTTTTATCCAAATATATATATTACAATCTGATGTGCTACGGGTTAATTTGCAGTCTTGTGTGAGTCTGCTGATTTGTACCGGTGTTTATAGTAGTGAAGTGTTTGTCTAAGTCTGTGTTTGTCCTCCACGTTATCGTAATCCTGTTTCCCTCGCTCACTTTTTCACTTCTCAGTGTTTGTTTGGCTCGTGTATTTTTCAATCTCGAGGATATTCTAAATAAGTACTCCCTTCGTTTTAAAATATAAGATGTTTTATTTTTGTGAAAGGAGTGTATCTACTATCTAAACCCTATTTAGTGTTTAGGTTTATTCCGAATCTAAACGAACCTACACACTAAAAGAGGCCCAAATATATTTCTTCCACAAGACTAAAAAATCTTATATTTTAAAAAGATAGTTCCATTATATTCCAACTTTGAATCTGAGCTCGAATAAAGTTGATATCTAACAGCTCATGCTTTAAAAATCAAAATTGGAACTTACTCCCTCTGTTTCATAATAAGATGTTTTAGCTTTATGAAATAAGTGTTTCTAGATCTCTTTTAATGTGTAGGTTCGTCAGAGGAACTCGGAACCTACACACTAAAAGAGGTTTAGATACACTTCTTTCACTAAACTAAAATATCTTATATCATGAAACAGAGGGAGTATGTAACATCCCAGCATTTAGGAACCAACGAAGGATAGATTTAGAAATTTGTGCATATGCATGTATTCATCTGTAAAATATGGGTAAATTTTTCGCCAAATAAAAATCTAAGGTGATTAGAGTCTCTTTCACTCTCTAGGAGTAGGAATAGCTCTGGAGAGTGATCGTTATAAATTTTGACATGATCTTTATGAATTAGTGTGTTTTGGAGAAAGAAATTTCAATTCAAATTTGGAATTTGAACTTATATTTTAAAGTTAGGATTTGGTATTTTGGAATGAAATCCAAAATGATTTAGTAATATTATTTGTTTTTTTATAAAGAGATAATAAATAGTAATAAGAATTCAATATAAAGAAATTCAAATGAGAAGTGAATCTTTATTCCTTATCTTAATTCCATAAACAATTTACAATGATAAACTCATTCAAGTAATAAAGATTCATTACAGTAAAAAAATTACAAGAAGGGAAATTCAAAAATGAATAAACTATTACAATATTCTTACAAAAGAATAAAATAAAGTTTACAAAAGGAATCTATCTATCTAAGAAATGCTATACTTAATCTTGAGTATCCAGATCTTGTGCCTGCAAAACACAAAAACAAACAAAAATGAAAGTAAAAGTTTAATTGTTAGATGTACTCTTAGTAGAGAGCAGTGAAGTGCACTGCTCAAGGTTACATCATTGAGTATTGTTAAAAGGGGCAAGTTTCACTAGGATGAAACAAATTGTTCTTTCATAATAAATAAGCCACAAGTCAGATATACACACCAAGTAAGAGGGGCAAGTTTCACCAGGAGAGTTAGAAGTTAAAAGATCAAAAGGTGAGTGTGGCATCCCGCAAAACCACTACTAGAAAATCGCGTTGTTTTTGTGCATTGCATCATCGTGACCGCATGCTCATGTCATCATGCCGCATTGCATTTGAGCATCGTCATCATCATGCATATTATTTTGCCTAAAAACTATTTGCGAAAGACTATTGATTTCTGGAACTAGCCCTCCTTCTATTTCAAATTAAACCCCGGATGCTTCCGGATATTTTGTTTGTCTAAAAACTGTTTACAAAAGTTTATTGCGAATTAAATAAAAGTTATATTAATTTAGGGGCAGCGAACCGGGCCGATCCGACCCAGTCGACCACCCCCGTACAAAAACCAATCGGTCCAACCTAAACCCTTTGCTACCCAACCTAGTCTACCCACCCCCCAGCCACATCACCTCGCCCACTCCCCTCGTGCCACCTCACTCCACCCCTCTCTTACCCAACCAGCACGCCACCTCACCCCACTCCATCCCTCTTCCCTGCCCACTCACACACAGCACTCACGCACGCAACCCCCACCAGCACACCCCGCCTGGCCTCTCCCCTGTCCTGCGGACCCACCCCGTGGCCCCCACCTCTTCCTGGCCACCCCGCAGACCCCAGCCTCCCCACACGCCTCCTCCCTCCTCTGGCCTCTTCTCTCTCCCCGACCCCCTCCTCCTCCAGCGCACCGAGTCCACCTTCCCCTCGCCACCGCCACGCCCTTGGCCTTGCCGCACCCCTCGCCCGCCTCCTCGCCCGCCTCCTCTCCTCCCAGCGCCTGCCCGCCGCCTCCCTCTCGGCGCCACAGACCGTCGCCTCCCGGCCTTCCACCTCCCTCGCCCGACGCGGACCCCTCGTCGCCGGCTCCTCCTTCCCGCGCTCGCCGGTTCTTCTCCCTCCGCCGCCTCTGGCCGGTCCCGCGTCGCCTCCACCTCCACGAGCTCCGCCGCCCGCCTCTTCCCAGCGCGCTCGCCCGCTCTCCTGGCGCTCCCCGCGTGTCGTCCCGAGGCTCCCCCGAAGGCCTCCCTTCGGCCTCGCCTGGCCGCCTCGAGTTCCCGCAACCTCCTCGCCCTCGGCGCCGCCCGAGCTCAGCCGCCGCCTCCGGCCGCGTCGCCGCCCGTCCTCGCCGCCTCCCTCCCCTCGCACTCCCGCCGTCGCCTCTGAGCCGCCCGTCGCCGCTCTGTTTCCCCACGGCCGCCGCGGCCGCCGCTGCTTCCAGGTTGCCGCCGACGCGGGCGATGGAGCGCTCCCCTTTCATGTGTTGGTGTATTGGGGCAACTTGAACCAAGCTCGTGTTTGGTGAATCCTTTCCCCAAGCAAGTCAACACCAAGTCCAAGATCTGCGAGTCGTGTTTGTACACCCGTGATGCTGCCTGAAGATCTACGCCAAGGTATCCACCCCGGACGCCAAGGCCTCCTTCACGGAATTCGAAGACCTTGATCCTCGGAGTTAGAAGGCGACCCCGAACCCGAAGCCCTCGAGCCTCCTACACGGACCCGTTGGCGAACCCAGAAGACCGATCCCGAACCTTAGCACGCCAAGTTCTCCTTCCGGAGTCGGACCTGAAGACGCCGACCCCGTGTTCTCCCTCTCGTACCATCAAGCACTCCTACAAGGATATGAAGACCGAGCCCTAACCAAGATCTCCGATCCCTCGATCCGAAGACCGGCCCCGAAACCCTGAGTGCACCGACGACCAGCTCTCCACGGCGTAACGACAAGACCGACGACCGCGGAGGCGACAAGATCGTCGCCCGGACGCCAAGACCGCCACATGGGACGATAAGCGCTTCATCTCGGATACGCCAAGTACTTCATCCAGATGCCAAGACCGGCCCGACACGAGGACACGACAAGATCTGCGCGACGACGAGATCGACATCGACCAGGGCGAGTCTGATGCGCCCCCGACACCGAATCAAGTCCTTCTTCCCAGGACGCCAAGCTCTCCGCCTTGTATCCGCTCCCGCTGTTCCCGTCGAACCCTGAGACCGAACCCCGAACCCCCCGGAACCCCAAGTTCGTCGAGACCCCCTAATGTGTGAACCCCTTCCCGAAACCCTATTTTATAATATAATACAACTTGTCGCATATTACTTGTCATACTTGCATGCATATTGTCATGTGGTTTGGGGGCCTTATGTCGATTCACCTTATAATTAAATATGGGGCCCATATGCGGACAAAATCTAGTCTCATATTGGCCTCATTTAAATTTGTGTAGCGAACCAGTAACTCATCTTGCCATGTTATTACAACATTTAAAATGCGGGGTACCTAAATAACTTGAACCGTTTAATTAAATGTCGGGGCCCCGGTTCTGCTTAATATGGCCTAATTGCATCGCACTTTTGCCATGTCATACATCATGCATGCATCATGCCCGATCTTCTGTTGTTGTGTTAAATAGTACATCCGGTGTTTCTTCTAGTGTTTTGGTTCTTCGCGGATAAGGCCGTTGAGTTGATGTGAGCTTCGCCCCGATCTTCGGTTGAACCTTCGACAATGTTTTCAGGCGAGCATCTCCCCCTTTCTACCTAACTTACTTTATATTATTTATTTCCCTCATGTTGATCTATTGCTATCTGTGTTGCGATGCTCTAGTTTCCGAATCCGTGATATCCCTTGCAGCCCTATATCGCCTTTGACACATCCTATTACCTGTGGCTTGGTAGATAGTTGGACTTGCGCGTCGTAGTCGCTTGCTCAAGTGATGTTGCGTGTCGTCAAGTGCCACAGTTGTTGGAGTAATGCCGCATGTTTGATGTTGGAGATGGTCACGGTTTTACTTATCGTTCACTTTAATTCCTGTTTAACAACTAAAATTGAAGTAAGTAAGCAGAGGCATCGGTGGGTGATAGATAATATTTGGTTTCCGACCGCCCACTTGTGTCCCGTAGGACCCCGAGTACTTGATACCTGTTCCTTGATTTATCGCGCTATCCACATCCGAGAGGATTATGGGACCCCCCTGAGCCAGAGCTTGATTCATTCTTATTTCTTGGGGCCACAAACTAGTTTGAGGTTTTATTTACGATCCTGTACTTATGCCATGCTACTGCTTTATTTAAATTGTGCGATGGATAGCACATTGTACTGTTTAGGTAAGCGGAGTGTTTTCGCGGTATCGACAAGCCCAGTTTTGGGTTCCCAGTCGTTCTGACCATTGGCAAACCTTGAGTCCGTCTCGAGTCACTAACCGTTGTGGTTCTACTCAATGGGGTGGCCCCACAAATATTTCTGAATCCTGTGATTGCTTTGTCGTGAAGGCCTCGTTGGGTTTTGATTTGGTTTTTCCGAGGTTGATCGAGTGTGTGTTGCTATTTGTGCACCCCGGCCGGGTAAAACTTTCTGAAAGCCGTGTCCGCGGTTATGGACGACTTGGAGCACAGTATCTCGATCATAGACAAGCATAACTAAAGTAGTGCTATAAATTTGACTGTATAATGACTAGTAATCAACTTCACTATAATGGAATGGCTAACTAAAACTGCCCACAATTGCTTGTTTGGTTTGTCGCTTGCGACAATTGTATCTGACTAGTAAGTATTGCAACTACAACGGAATGGCTAAATAAAAGTACCAACAACTGCTGGGTTTTGGGTTATCTCATGCTAATTGTATCTGATTAGTAATTGGTGCAACTACAACGGAATGGTTAACTAAAATGGCCCACCGCTTATTTTATCAGGATGATTATCTACACCTGACTAGTAATTGCTGCAACGATAACTGAATAAATAAAACTGCCAACTGTGTGAGTTCCTCGGTTGACTTCCTCGTTTGGTCTCGAGGGGGAAACACCAGGATGGGTTTGTTTGGTGGTAGCATCAGGTTGGTTCCGAATAGGTCTTTTATTACCCCTCTCTGACAGCCGCCAGTTGTATCGAGTCTCTATAGGTTGTGTAGTGCATGCTGCCGCTGCCGCTTCAGTCCACCATACCTATGTAGGCGAGGACCGCCGAATTCTAGCCTCGCCGTGTACTGGCCTCGATCTTGGCTCCTCTTTTCCTTTGCCCTTTGTCGGCACCCTTTTGTTTAAGCAGGTTTTGAGATCGACGCCGTTAGCGGGGTTACCCTTCCGGCTTGGCTCGGGGTTATGGACGCCAATGGTTATTCTTCGGGCTCTTAGCCCCATTTGCATCTTGTTCGTAGTCGGATGACGTATCTTTTCAAGGTGATTTGGATCTACATCGTATATCTGTATTCTTGACTCATGGAGTCGTGTTGTATATATATCTGTTCTGTGGGTCCCATCGAGGACTGTTGTGTAATGTTATTACTTCGTTTTCCACCCGCACGAAAGTGCCTGGTGGGCACCTTTGAATCGTTTCTATGCGGGTTTGGCGGGTTTCGCTAAAACTTGCATAGGGTCGATTCTAAGGGTGTTACAGTGAGACACCTCACTGATCTGATCCAAACTGTGTACCAAGCACACAGACAGCACAATCACCTAAATGCATGGTGTGTGTGCTGTCAATACAGCAGCAGCTCACACAAGAAAAGGAGTAGCATAGGCGTGGACAACTTCTAGCAGCTCATTCTTTCATCTCAAACACCACAACAGGAACACACCAAACCTGTCAAAGTCTAGCCAAATCACCAGCCAAACTACTCACACAAGATCATCCTGGTATCACCAGATGGTGACATAAGGAGGGGTGGATCAGGTGGATAGCAAGGCCAAGTTGCAGAAGCTAGGAGGTGAAGAGCAGATCAAGGCCAAGCTTCTAGGAGCTAGAAGTAATAGGAGCAACACCAGGAGGAGAAGAACAAGATGAAGCCAGCAACCAAGATAGCAACATCTAAATCATCAGATCAACCACAACAACCACTCAACCGTTGTGGTGAGTATCATAAAACTCTCATATAATCTGTTCATCTTATATAAACAGAAAAGCATGTGTTGTTTTATGGTTAACCTCTCAGTAATCACCCAAGTGGGTGAATCTATCCTAGAGGTTTTCGAATATAAAGGCCATCATTAAATCTACCAAATCAATCAGGATCTCAGACCAGCATCATAGATCCTACTGATGACAAACAACTCATATATTCCAACATGTTCTCATATAGCTTATAAATTCTGGGCACATCTCCTAATGGAGTAGCACCTCAGATTTTATAAACTCTATGAATCAATACAAAGATATGAGCAAACCAACCATCCTAGCCAATTGGGATCCAAGATTCAGTAATCAACTATGGTACTTAAACATTTCTATCAGGGACAGCAAGAAAGGAACCTAGTTCTTAAGCCTTAGACCAACATCATAGGCACTGATGTTTAAAGAAGAAAGCTTTCAACTTATCTTTGGTATTTATTCAACCTTAAGCACTGACCAAAATAAAGCCCAGTAGTAGAACCACAACTTGTGCTTGATGTCTACGCACTTCTATTCTTATAGACAGTTGTTGGGCTTCCAAGTGCAGAGGTTTGTAGAACAACAGCAAGTTTCCCTTAAGTGGACCACCCAAGGTTTATCGAACTCAGGGAGGAAGTGGTCAAAGGTATCCCTCTAAAGCAACCATGCAATCAAGATACAAGAAGTCAGGGGCGGAGCTGGAATGAGCCTAAGACCGGTGCTAAACAACCTTAATAATGCTAATTATCTCTATTTTTCATATTTTTAGTCTTAAAAATTAGCACTGTTCTTTCTTGGTCTGTTGCGTCCGTGGGTCTCTGGCATCGGTAGCACCATGCACGGATCCGCCCCTGCAAGAAGTCTCTTGTGTCCCCAACATACCCAATACATTTGTCAGGTGTATAGGTGCACTAGTTCGGCGAAGAGATAGTGAAATACAAGTGGTAACGGTGCCAGAAAATAGCTTGATGGTGAGGTAAGGTAAAGAACCAAAACCTTCCCGGCAAACGGAACAAAGATGGAAGCAAGCAAACATGCAAAAGATCTAGATGCAAACGGTGTTTCAATGTTTAGAAACAAGGCATAGGGATCATACTTTCACTAGTGAACACTTTGCGGTGACCCATCATACCACTGCATGATGTAGGATACTATATTCGTTGACATAACACCAATGAAACACCGTTCACTAGTATTACATCCCTCAGAATGGCACAACAGAAACACAGCGGGTACAATACATGGCTAAAGGTTACAACTCACTCTTTACACGAGATCCAGAGAATACTCTAGGTTAAAGAGAGAGAAAGAACTTCTTACAAAGAAGAATCAAAGATAAACAGCGCAAGAACTATTATACTATTAAAACTAGTATTTTAACTTAAGGGGTTGGCATTGCTGCTATTGCAATACACTACAGAATTAGGTTCTTTGGCTAGAGGGTATATTCCTACCTAACCAGTAACTTCGTCTTCACTTGAGTTGATGAATATGTTGACTTGCTTGTCTGCATTGAAGATCTTTAGCTTTGGATGATGATTCCTGGAGCGTAACTTGATGTAGATGTCGTCGGTACCGACTTCAGAATCTAGCATGGGTTAAGAAGATACGTTTAGTACGAGCGTACTCAGCAAGTTCACTAGAAAAGGAGTGTTTGATGCACTATAATTACAGCCACAGACCGTAGGTCGTAGGCAATGCAAGTTTTTATAAACATTTCTTCAAAGGTTGCTTTTATTCTGAAAAGCTATGTCCATCAGCCTTCATGGGTTTACCAGAACTTTCATGGAATTCCTTTCCCGCCGCGTTCGTAGCTCCTTCCCGGAACAGGGAGTAACAAGTTACAGTTCTTACACTCTGCAGAGGTGCGTTACTTTTCCCATGAGAGATCAACTCCTTGTTGCACAACCGGGCAGCTTACCTGTACATAATTCCATGTTGCGGGGACCAGTAGATGATCCAAGTCAATCACTGCCCTCTCCGCGACCTCGTATGTCTACACGATCCTTCGGGGTTGGCCCACCTTCATTAAGCCCCCTTTCGGGCAGGCTAAAACCCTGATGAGTTCCCGAAGACTCCATGACATAGTGATGCCTAGAATAGTACCATATACATGGACTATATCCCTAAACAACATTCATAGATAATCTAGACACCAAAAGTGTGGGGCGTAAGGGTGCCCACCCATATGTTGGATCCGCACAAGGAATCACAACGTCACGTTAAGGTCCTCTTGCCTCCATACAAGAGGAAAAGGAAATAGCTGACTTCTCCGTCCCATTCCAAATCTCATGGTTAATGTGTAATATACGGCACAAGAATCACTGGAGACATTGGTTGTTAAGTCCTAGATAATATGTTCCTTTACCACCGGAACTTTCATAGTAGGTTATTACCTCATGGTAAATAACCTATAATCATTTATTATGAAGTTCTCCGACCTTTTTCAAATGCAGGTGATGACAACACTGGATTTTCAAAATACTTTACAGAAAATAATCAAAGGAAATGAGCAAGTGTGAACTTGCCTTTTGTGATTGCAATATTATGCACTCACGGTCTTCAAGACAATATAAGATCCAAAATCTGAAATCAGCATCATTGGTCCGGTAAGGACTAATGTTTAAAGAAGCAAGATGCTTTTATGCATAAGTAATGTGATCCACTTTATAAACGCGAATCCTAGGGATAACGTTGTTCTAGGGTTTGGATATCGGAAATGGTTATTTTAGAATGTGTTGTCCCTTTTACATAAGTTTCCTACTTGTGCTTCTTATTAAGGCTTGTGAGTGTGTGTGAAACAATATGTAATTACACTATCATACAACAATAAGATACAAAATTGTGGAATGCTATTCAAGGATTACTTATATAAGAATTGTTGTTTGAAGTGGCAAAAATAATAACATTTGAAGAAAAGATTTCTTTTCTAAGGTTTAAACAATCTTTATTGTTAATAGGATGTGTTCAATGTCTTTTGGTGTGTGATTGATTAGTTTGGACTTGAGATGTTTTATGTCTTAATTGGAATAGACCAAAGTTAACTATAAAAACATATGTAGTTTATTAGATATAATGTTTATCAGCCTTGACACTAAAGTTAACTTTAAAAACATAGATGGTTTGGAAGTGTAATGCTTATGATATTTGTACCTTGTGTACCTGGTAATGTTTCCTTAAGGTTACTTAAGAATAGTTATCTTTTTACTTGGTGTAGTGATTTCCTGATTTTATAATGAAATAGTATCATTTACCCTTTTATAAAGGAATGGTTATAGTTTATAAACAAAGAAGTAACATTACTTAACTTCTTATGGACTTACTAGAGTGTTGTGAAGGTTTTGTAATCTGATGGTGAAAGTATATGGAAAAGATTGGATTTAATCACAATTATTCTTGGGAATTTTATATTGGTTAAGGGTCTTTTAAAAAAATCTACACATTTGGTTGAAGGATAATGCAATAAAATTGTATTTATAATGTTTTAAACCATTATGCCTTCATAATATTAATCTTTAAGACTAATATTATTTATTAGACTTTATTGATTAATTTTAGAAATATTAACAAATTTTATTTACCCTTATATGAATTATTAACTAAAGAAATAGGTTTAAATTCAAGTTGCTAAAGTATTAAGTTTTTATTTACTTTAAAGTGGAATATTATATTTTTAACAAGTAGATATTATTTTTGTGATCATTTTGATAGATTACATTTATTTTTGTGATTTATAAATAATAAGATATGATTTTGACAATATTTATTACTTTATAAATACTTAATAGATAATACATATTTAATTAAGTGAAATAATAATGCATGATTAAAGTTTTAAACTATTGTTCTTATTTTTCTAAGATTTTTGGTATTATATTTATATTTTTAACATTTATTATTATTATTAGAATATGAATTATCAAAGTTTTATTACTTTTATAAATCTTTATTAAACAATAATTATTTAAGTTGTTAACATAATAATGTTATGATCATAGTTTTAAGTTATAGATTTTATTTTTCTACAATTTTTCATATATTATACATATTTTTCTAAATTATAAAACAAAAGTTATGGATTTAATAAGATTTAATCATTTATTTTATTTCTGGAATATTGATAATTGAGCTTATAACATTTTATTTATTTCTTAAATAGAAAATAACTTTTTGTACCGAAGCTAACTCTACCCAAAGTCACTGACTAGTGGGCCAATGGCCACATCATCACTCAAGTAAATAAATGCATTTGCTACTAGCCTCATTACTACTCTCAAACAATGACAGATGGGCCCTAGGCCATGTCACTTGCCACATGAGACAAAGACCAGGTTAAACAGTGGACTGGGTCCAGGGTGGCGTCGGCATGACGTCGCTATGGCGTCAGCACCACCATCGCCATCAGTGGGTGGTCGTCGGCGACGATCCACGGCGCCCCAGCAAACGAAACTAACCTAGTTCGAATCAGCGCAACGCGCTGAACCCTAAAGTGGCGGCGCCGCTCGGAATGGTCATCGGAGCCTTGACTCCGACGAGCTCCGACGGTGGCCGACGGTGGCATAAAGTGTGACGGTGTTTTACAATGAGAGATGGCGATTTAGGGATACTGGAAGATTCAGGAACTCACCCTGATGACGATAGAGAGGTCGGCGAGGACAGGCGTGGTCAGTAGCGAGCTCTCCGACAAGATTTCCAAAGAACTGTCGCAAAGAGGAATGGCAAAATTTGTCAACTCAAGTGCTCCCCTTGATGCAAGATTTCACTCAGAGGATCTACGAAGGACGGGGCTTCTCCATGGCTACTTGGAAGAGTGTGGGGAGGTGTGACTCGACGGCGAGGTGTGGCTCCGGTGAGCTAGGGTTTCGTCCCAATTCGAATCAGAGAGCATAAGGAGGGAACATGGATAGGGATTGAGGCAGGGCGTCGTGGTGGCCTTCTTATCCCCTTCTGGAATGACGGCGAGCATCTTGATGCACAGCTGACGACGACGATGGCATCGGGCGGCGGCGGACTCCTCCAGCGAGTTGCCTGTGTGCGTGAGGATGAAGATGACGTTACTTTTGCGGAAAACCCCTTGGCGATTCTTTCAGCTCAACCCGCGGTCCTTCCTTGGTCCTACCCGTCAGTCACAGAAAAGTATGAGCTAGGCTGGCTGCTGGGCTTTTGTGGGTTGCACATGGGCAACATATAAGAAGAGGGAAGTTGGGCTGCAGACTGCTTGCAGTTTTTTACTCACTGTTTTAGTTTCTCTTTTTTTCAAATTTGTGTATTACACATTTATTTCAAATTTCTTTTAGAGAATTTATTTGTTAAATAGTTGTAGTATATAAAAATGTATTTCAAATTCTGGGATGAATTTAGTATTTTGATAGCATACTTTATTTATTATTTTCTAACTTTCTAATTAGAGACATATTCTTTTATTAAATAGAATAAGTAGGATTTAGGGTTTTTAGGATTTGCTTAAGATCTTTAAAAAAATTAACTATAACATTAGTTTTACTTTTATTTGGAGTAATGAGGTTTTAAAATGTTTAGTGATAGTCATAGAGTTTATTTTTATGTATTTAATCATTTATCAAAGTATAGGGTGGTTTATAATTATTGTATCCCTACTTATTCCATTCTCATTTGGAATGAGTAGTTTAGAGAAATGTATCAAAGACTTTGTCTAATGAATATAGATAGAATTTTTATGAGATGTTGATGAGAAAACTCATTAATAGGTTTAGGGTTCTGAATTATATTTATATTCTTTTGTTGATGTGAATGAAGACTAATGGCTAAATACATTATATTTATATTTGTGATTTTTAATTATATCACCATTTAAAGTAAAATAGTGGAATTGTTTTCTAGGCTATCTTATGAGAAAGAATTAATAAAGATAGTTCTTAAGTATCTAGGATAATAATGGTTGAGAATGACAAAAATTTGCTTAAGTGATTTGATATAGGAAATTATTCCTAGCAGCCATTGTAGAAATAATATGCTTTATCCAGTAGATGAGATGGATATTAAGCTTGATCATAGATTTAGGGTTTAATGTTTACCAAGAATTATTATCTTCCATAATTCACAATCCTGGACTTCTAATTAAGGAATTCCTTTCCTAGATATATTACTTCTTCATATCTAACATCATGTGTTAACATGATGAGCTTTACTTCACAAAAATATTCTTATTCTCCTATTATTCTTCTAAACTCATGGATGAACTCAATGAGTTTGACACTAAAGCATTTCATGATCTTCACCTATCCAGACTTGGTTATAACAACTACTCTTCTGCTGATAACCTTCAATCCAACAAGTAGCTATTTCTCACTCCATTCCCATTCTTCCATACTCATCCATCGCTAAGATTATTTAAATAGATGTATACATCAAACTACCTTTCTCTAAAGCTTACTATCCTTTAAGATGAATAACATTATTTCCATAACTCCATGCTATACTAGCTTTAATTAAATCATACTATCTTACATTTACTTTACTCTAATAACTCATACTCCAACCTCACATTATATTAATGTGACTTGCAATAACTACTCTAGTATAACTTATCTATACTAGGGTTTCAATTATTTCTACCCACCAATGTCACTTATACTAGATATAAGTAGACAATTCCGGGTGAGCAAGGCATGATCATTATAATCCTTTAATAATTTATAGCTTAGGTTTCTAATTGGCTCATCAAGGCTTCATCAATACAACCTTACAATTGTATTGAAATTATCTTCTCAGTATCTCTGATTGGAGTAAGGCTGTTATTCATGGACTGTGCCCAATTGATCCAATAGAATTACTACTGCTGGTAACTATCTTCAAGATTCATCCTCATAATCTCTACCTTAGATACTTTTATATTATTTCAGGAGTAAGTTTAACTCCATCAATTATCATATTTATTTTATTCCTCTTTAATCCCTCCCATCCTATAAATGATATCTAAAACTAGCATTACTAATCACCTCTTCTTAGTTGTTTCTTTATAGGCACTTAAATGTATGCTATGATATGGTCAAGAGTTGATAGATTGAGAATTGGTGAATTAATAGTTGATTTCTCAACATTGATGAACAACATATATTGGAATATAGCTCCATAGAGATGATAAGGATTGATATGGAAAGAAAGATATATGGTGAATGATCTTGACTTGGTTTCTTTCCTACTCAAACTTACTAAAGAGTTAAGGTTAGGTATTACCATGATATTCATAGTAAGAATAGATAAGAACAAGATAGGTCAGAATTAGTCATTACATTCTTATTACTTAAGTTGTAATCTTAACTTGGCATTTATGAGTTGTTGTGCTGAATATTATGTTAGGATCCCTTAAGGATCAAATATTAATTATTTAAGCAATGCATTATGAGTAACATTTTATTATACTTGATATACCCTTAGATCAAATCATGTTTACCCAAATAAGGTTTTAGCAAAGGTCATATTGAATCTTATCACAGTCAACTTGATGATCTACTTCAATTCCATCAAGTTGAGAGAAGCTCCGATCACTTTGACAAGTTTTGTTTAAAAGCACGAAAATTATTCGGATTTTCTATGCATGAATGCAATGCACACATCTAGGTTCAGCTTATTTCTAAGCTCTAATGCTGGGATGTTACAGACTCTCCCCCTTAAAATAAACTTCGTCCTCGAAGTTCGCAAATTTCTCACGTTTTGGAGTAAGGAATTGAGTTGTAGTGGTTGCTACATTTCTCCACTCCATGGTGACCTTAAATGGAATTAATTGTAGTATTCTATAACCTGATTAGATCTCTTAATCGAACTCCTTTTATTTAATTATTGAGCTTTATTACAATAGTACATAATGTCTAGGAAGTTTCACTAAAACAAGTTTTAAGTTTCTTTTATTGTTATCTTACATTCTTCTAGGAGTACTTACATAATGATGGTTTCTTTTAACCCTATGAAAATAAGGCTTAAGTTGTCATAGGTTAACATTTCTTTCCTAGCCTTTACTCTAGGATTCAGATGACAGTACTGTTGTTTACTGTTCTACTCTCCCCCTTAGGGTTTACTAATAGTCTCTAAACTACATATATAGTAACCATTGGTTTTATAACGGGAATGTTGGTCTCTGTTCAGCTTATACTTTACATAATTAGGGTCTTATGAAATGTTATACGGTGTATCCACACAATTTTGGATCTCCGAAAACAAATCTTTCAGCATTATTTGTCTTACTTACTATTGGACATTTTCGCTTTGGTAAGCAGACTTCGCGAAACGCTTTGAAAAGATGATCGTTTAAATTTTATACCCGTTTTGTCTTAATTAGCTTAGGCAAATTTTTACACTCTTTATGCAACCTTTAAGAAGATCTAGTTAACTAAGTTAACCAAATATGAGCTGCGGACAAAATACCAACTACGGATCATAGTACCGACTATGGATTCTCTCTGAATTGTCAGAGCTTGAATACCATTTTTCTCCAAAGCTTCTTCTTTGTACTAATTCATGATACTTCCATGAACTAGGTATTACTATTCATTAGTTCCTTAGTAATAACACCTACTTTGGTTGAACCTTACGTTCATCCCTTCTTATCTTTCCTTATACTTACTACATTAATCTTCCTTCTCAGAGATAACTAAGAATAATCTATGATTTATCTATCCTCCAAATTGTGTTAATACTCCTTATATTTTGCTTCATCCTTCATAGAAATCCTTCTCTTGGTCTTTGGAACTCGTCACTCCTTTACACGAATTCCCATTCCTATCTAGGTCTATAATATCAAGTAATAACTGGGTGTTACATCATGCATTTGCACACCTAATTAACTTCATGTATAGATCTAGCCAATCAAGAAGATTCAAGAAGATCCAAAAGTCGATAAACAATAGAACATATACCATGTATTATACATAGGTTTTAAATAATTTACAAATGTACTAGATGTCCCAACGGTTTGCTCCTCACCTATATTACACAACTATCTTACAACAACTTCTGGTTCTTGTGAGTACATCCTCACTTATTTTGGCAAACCTTTCAAACTACAATACGCCTTACCCTCTATGTACATTATTCAAGCACTCATCCCTTGGGATGTCGTTCCTTTCTTACTTTCGTCTTCCTCTAGTGCTTCCTGAAATTTCGTCCATGATGACGTGAAGTTCTACGACTGCCTTCTAGAGCGTAAGAGCATCCAGGAGGTGCGTATTCTTGATTAGAAGTACCGATACTGAGATTAGTCATTGAAAATTGACTAGAGTTGGCGTAATCTTCTACAGGATATTCTTAATCTTCTAGCAACGCTTCCTCATAGTAAGTTGGCTCCTTATCCTTTTCTTGGATCCAGTCGTACATATTGGTATAGTAGCTATCAGAATACTCATCTAAGTCGATTGGATTGGTATCACCCCCATATGGTCCATAAGGCTCTCTATGGTTATAGTTGGTCTCTTCTCCAATACCTGTATCACAAGGTATAGGATTTCCTATGGTTCCACCTTGAGATTCTACTCCCCATCCATACTTGTTTTTCTTAGGGTTAGTTGGAATAAATCCATTCCATTCCTGTTGTTCGGAGTTGTACTTGGTCCATATATCTTCAAGTGGTTTGAATTCATTTTGGTAATAGGCATAGTTTTCTGAGTGTGGATCATCAAACTCGGCTTCCTCATACACTTCCCCTGAAGGTATGTATTTGGGATGCCTAGCTTCTTTATCTAACTTCTTCCTACGTGCCATTGCTTTATCAGGATCAGTAAAATCCTCAATGACTGTATCCAGTTCCTGAACTAAAACTTGGTGTGTGTTATGATAAGTGTTTAGCAAAGACCGATAACGATCCATATACTCTACAGCTAGAGTAGGTTCAGTTTGAACTAAAGTAGAGTGATCTAACTCATGCTCTGGGTTTGAGGTTTCATGGGGTATAATGGTGTGAGTACTACCTTCTAGAGCTTGGGATTTTTGTTCTCGGATCATGGTTTGGCTGCTGCTACGGAAATCTGATATGTAGATGCCATACACCTTGCCTATCCTGATGGCATTTCTCCCTTAAGTCCTAACTTCTTGGGTAACATGATCATGACACGGTATTTAGCTAATACCTGCCCATCATAGTAACTATAAATCTTGACCAAAAGTCTTGATTCACAATCCAAACTCCATAGAAGTTGTCGGAGATTATCCGTCCAATCCCCTCCATAGTCATTCAGTGTCATGTTCATCACTTGAACATTCTGGAGTGGATATCGAGGTGCCATGTGGAACTATGGATAAGAAATTATCATCAGTCACATAGAGTTAAAACTCTTGGGTAATGATCAGAATTGCAATCATACTAAAGAATTATCGCACTAGCAACATGACAGGATTATTCTCAAGTGAATATCCCTCATATCACTAGAGAACTCTTTATTCTTGCAAGTATAAGTCCTACAGGTTCTACCCATTTACTAGGTTTCCAACCTATGGTCAAAGCATATGCTCTGATACCAACTGCGGTGACCCAGCATACCACTGCATGATGTAGTATACTATAGTCGTTGACATAACACCAATGAAACACCATTCACTAGTATTACATCCCTCAGAATGGCACAACAGAAACACAGCGGGTACAATACATGGCTAAAGGTTACAACTCACTCTTTACACGAGATCCAGAGAATACTCTAGGTTAAAGAGAGAGAAAGAACTTCTTACAAAGAAGAATCAAAGATAAACAACACAAGAACTATTATACTATTAAAACTAGTATTTTAACTTAAGGGCTTGGCATTGCTGCTATTGCAATACACTACAAAATTAGGTTATTTGGCTAGAGGGTATATTCCTACCTAACCAGTAACTTCGTCTTCACTTGAGTTGATGTATATGTTGACTTACTTGTCTGCATTGAAGATTTTTAGCTTTGGGTGATGATTCCTGGAGCGTAACTTGATGTAGATGTTGTCGGTACCGGCTTCAGAATCTAGCAAGGGTTAAGAAGATACGTTGAGTATGAGCGTACTCAGCAAGTTCACTAGAAAAGGAGTGTTTGATGCACTATAACTACATCCACAGACCGTAGGTCGTAAGCAATGCAAGTTTTCATAAACATTTCTTCAAAGGTTGTTTTTATTCTGAAAATCTATGTCCGTCAGCCTTCATGGGTTTACCAGAACTTTCATGGAATTCCTTTCCCGCCGCGTTCGTAGCTCCTTCCCGGAACAGGGAGTAACAAGTTACAGTTCTTACACTCTGCAGAGGTGCGTTACTTTTCCCATGAGATATCAAATCCTTGTTGCACAACCGGGCAGCTTACCCGTACATAATTCCATGTTGCGGGGACCAGTAGATGATCCAAGCCAATCACTGCCCTCTCCGCGACCTCATATGTCTGCACGATCCTTCGGGGTTGGCCCACCTTCATTAAGCCCCCTTTCGGGCAGGCTAAAACCCTGATGAGTTCCTGAAGACTCCATGACATAGTGATGCCTAGAATAGTACCATATACATGGACTATATCCCTAAACAACATTCATAGATAATCTAGACACCAAAAGTGTGGGGCGTAAGGGTGCCCACCCATATGTTGGATCCGCACAAGGAATCACAACGTCACGTTAAGGTCCTCTTGCCTCCATACAAGAGGAAAAGGAAACAGCTGACTTCTCCGTCCCATTCCAAATCTCATGGTTAATGCGTAATATACGGCACAAGAATCACTGGAGACATTGGTTGTTAAGTCCTAGATAATATGTTCCTTTACCACCGAAACTTTCATAGTAGGTTATTACCTCATGGTAAATAACCTATAATCATTTATTATGAAGTTCTCCGACCTTTTTCAAATGCGGGTGATGATAACACTGGATTTTCAAAATACTTTACAGAAAATAATCAAAGGAAATGAGCAAGTGTGAACTTGCCTTTTGTGATTGCAATATTATGCACTCACGGTCTTCAAGACAATATAAGATCCAAAATCTGAAATCAGCATCATTGGTCCGGTAAGGACTAATGTTTAAAGAAGCAAGATGCTTTTATGCATAAGTAATGTGATCCACTTTATAAACGCGAATCCTAGGGATAACGTTGTTCTAGGGTTTGGATATCGGAAATGGTTATTTTAGAATGTGTTGTCCCTTTTACATAAGTTTCCTACTTGTGCTTCTTATTAAGGCTTGTGAGTGTGTGTGAAACAATATGTAATTACACTATCATACAACAATAAGATACAAAATTGTGGAATGCTATTCAAGGATTACTTATATAAGAATTATTGTTTGAAGTGGCAAAAATAATAACATTTGAAGAAAAGATTTCTTTTCTAAGGTTTAAACAATCTTTATTGTTAATAGGATGTGTTCAATGTCTTTTGGTGTGTGATTGATTAGTTTGGACTTGAGATGTTTTATGTCTTAATTGGAATAGACCAAAGTTAACTATAAAAACATATGTAGTTTATTAGATATAATGTTTATCAGCCTTGAGACTAAAGTTAACTTTAAAAACATAGATGGTTTGGAAGTGTAATGCTTATGATATTTGTACCTTGTGTACCTGGTAATGTTTCCTTAAGGTTACTTAAGAATAGTTATCTTTTTACTTGGTGTATTGATTTCTTGATTTTATAATGAAATAGTATCATTTACCCTTTTATAAAGGAATGGTTATGGTTTATAAACAAAGAAGTAACATTACTTAACTTCTTATGGACTTACTATAGTGTTGTGAAGGTTTTGTAATCTGATGGTGAAAGTATATGGAAAAGATTGCATTTAATCACAATTATTCTTGGGAATTTTATATTGGTTAAGGGTCCTTTAAAAAATAATCTACACATTTGGTTGAAGGATAATTCAATAAAATTGTATTTATAATGTTTTAAACCATTATGCCTTCATAATATTAATCTTTAAGACTAATACTATTTATTAGACATTATTGACTAATTTTAGAAATATTAACAAATTTTATTTACCCTTATATGAATTATTAACTAAAGAAATAGGTTTAAATTCAAGTTGCTAAAGTATTAAGTTTTTTATTTACTTTAAAAGTGGAATATTATATTTTTAACAAGTAGATATTATTTTTGTGATAATTTTGATATATTACATTTATTTTTGTGATTTATAAATAATAAGATATGATTTTGACAATATTTATTACTTTATAAATACTTAATAAATAATACATATTTAATTAAGTGAAATAATAATGCATGATTAAAGTTTTAAACTATTGTTCTTATTTTTCTAAGATTTTTGGTATTATATTTATATTTTTAACATTTATTATTATTAGAATATGAATTATCAAAGTTTTATTACTTTGAATAATCTTTATTAGACAATAATTATTTAAGTTGTTAACATAATAATGTTTGATAATAGTTTTAAGTTCTAGATTTTATTTTTCTACAAATTTTCATATATTATACACATTTTTCTGAATTATAAAACAGAAGTTATGGATTTAATAATATTTAATCATTTATTTTATTTCTGGAATATTGATAATTGAGCTTATAACATTTTATTTATTTCTTAAACAGAAAATAACTTTCTATACCAAAGGTAACTCTACCCAAAGTCACTGACTAGTGGGCTAGTGGCCACATCATCACTCAAGTAAATAAATGCATTTGCTACCGGCCTGATTACTACTCTCAGACAATGACAGATGGGCCCTAGGCCATGTCACTTGCCACGTGAGACAAAGACCAGGTCAAACAGTGGACTGGGTCCAGGGTGGCATCGGCATGAAGTCGCTATGGCGTCAGCACCACCACCGCCATCAGTGGGTGGTCGTCGGCGATGATCCACGGCGCCCCAGCAAAAGAAACTAACCTAGTTCGAATCAGCGCAACGCGCTGAACCCTAAAGTGGCGGCGTTGCTCGGAAATGGTCATTGGAGCCTCGGCTCCGACGAGATCTGACGGTGGCCGACGGTGGCATAAAGCGTGACGGCGTTTTACAATGAGAGATGGCGATTTAGGGATACAGGAAGATTCAGGAACTCACCCTGATGACGATAGAGAGGTCGGCGAGGACAGGCGTGGTCGGAAACGAGCTCTCCGACAAGATTTCCGATGAACTGCCGCAAAGAGGAACGACAAAATTCATCCACTCCAGTGCTCCCCTTGATGCAAGATTTCACTCAGAGGGTCTACGGAGGACAGGGCTTCTCCATGGCTACTTGGAAGAGTGTGGGGAGGTGTGACTCGATGGCGAGGTGTGGCTCCGGTGAGCTAGGGTTTTGGCCCCATTCGAATCAGAGAGGATAAGGAGGGAATGTGGATAGGGATTGAGGAAGGGCGTCGCGGTGACCTTCTTATCGCCCTTTGGAACGACGGCGAGCATCTTGACGCACGGATGACGACGACGACATCGGGCGGCGGCAGACTCCTCCAGCGAGCTGCCTGTGTGCGTGAGGATGACGACGACGTTACTTTTGCGGAAAACCCCTGGCGATTCTTTCAGCTCAACATGCGGTCCTTCCTTGGTCCCACCCGTCAGTCATAGAAAAGGATGAGTTGGGCTGGATGCTAGGCTTTTGTGGGCTGCACATGGGCAACAGATAAGAAGAGGGAAGTTGGGATGCGGCCTGCTTGCAGTTTTTTCCTCACTATTTCAGTTTCTCTTTTCTGTTTTTGTTTTTAAATTTGTGTATTACACATTTATTTCAAATTTCTTTTAGAGAATTTATTTGTTAAATAGTTGTAGTATATAAAAATGTATTTCAAATTCTAGGATGAATTTAGTATTTTGATAACATACTTTATTTATTATTTTCTAACTTTCTAATTAGAGACATATTCTTTTATTAAATAGAATAAGTAGGATTTAGGGTTTTTAGGATTTGCTTAAGATATTTAAAAAAATTAACTATAACATTAGTTTTACTTTTATTTGGAGTAATGAGGTTTTAAAATATTTAGTGATAGTCATAGAGTTTATTTTTATGTATTTAATCATATAGCAAAGTATAGGGTGGTTTATAATTATTGTATCCCTACTTATTCCATGCTCATTTAGAATGAGTAGTTTAGAGAAATGGATCAAAGACTTTGTCTAATGAATATAGATAGAATTTTTATGAGATGTTGATGAGAAAACTCATTAATAGGTTTAGGGTTCTGAATTATATTTATATTCTTTTGTTGATGTGAATGAAGACTAATGGCTAAACACATTATCTTTATATTTGTGATTTTTAATTATATCACCATTTAAAGTAAAATAGTGGAATGGTTTTCTAGGCTATCTTATGAGAAAGAATTAATAAAGATAGTTCTTAAGTATCTAGGATAATAATGGTTGAGAATGACAAAAATGTGCTTAAGTGATTTGATATAGGAAATTATTCCTAGCAGCCATTGTAGAAATAATATGCTTTATCCAGTAGATGAGATGGATATTAAGCTTGATCATAGATTTAGGGTTTAATGTTTACCAAGAATTATTATCTTCCATAATTCACAATCCTAGACTTCTAATTAAGGAATTCCTTTCCTAGATATATTACTTCTTCATATCTAACATCATGTGTTAACATGATGAGCTTTACTTCACAAAAATATTCTTATTCTCCTATTATTCTTCTAAACTCATGGATTAATTCAATGAGTTTGACACTAAAGCATTTCATGATCTTCACATATCTAGACTTGGTTATAACAACTACTCTTCTGCTGATAACCTTCAATCCAACAAGTAGCTATTTCTCACTCCATTCCCATTCTTCCATACTCATCCATCACTAAAATTATTTAAATAGATGTATACATCAAACTACCTTTCTCTAAAGCTTACTATCCTTTAAGATGAATAACACTATTTCCATAACTTCATGCTATACTAGCTTTAATTAAATTATATTGTCTTACATTTACTTTACTCTAATAACTCATACTCCAACCTCACATTATATTAATGTGACTTGCAATAACTACTCTAGTATAACTTATCTATACTAGGGTTTCAATTATTTCTACCCACCAATGTCACTTATACTAGATATAAGTAGACAATTTCGGGTGAGCAAGGCATGATCATTATAATCCTTTAATCATTTATAGCTTAGGTTTCCAATTGGCTCATTAAGGATTCATCAATAGAACCTTACAATTGTAATTAAATTATCTTCTCAGTATCTCTAATTGGAGTAAGGCTATTATTCATGGACTATGCCCAATTGATCCAATAGAATTACTACTGGTAACTATCTTCAATATTCATCCTCATAATATCTACCTCAGATACTCTTCTATTATTTCAGGAGTAAGTTTAACTCCATCAATTATCATATTGATTTTATACCTCTTCAATCCCTCCCATCCTATAGATGATATCTAAAACTAGCATTACTAATCACCTCTTCTTACTTGTTTCTTTATAGGTGAAAGGACTATATTTTCCCATGCTTTTTTGGTGATAATGACAATCCCATTTGTGATCTAACTGTGTGCTTGAGTTTCAGGAAAAATGTTGTTGATGTTTCCTTAAACTGTGTGGATGATCTCTTTGGGATCTCATGAAGACGGCGGCCTGTAGTTTTCTTCTAGTTTCTCTCTTTTTATTGTTTCAGGTCACCGTACTATTAAGAGGGGGTCCATCTCGGAAGGCTGTGGGTAATCTCTTGTTCTTGCACAAACCCCATATGCACCGCCACAACCATCCTACTCTTCCGTGAGAGAGCGAGTTTATGTTCTGTTGGAGCCCTTTTTGTCTGATCGGAACTTCCGTCCAGGCGCCAGAAGTTCCGCTCAGGATTTTTTAGCGGGAAGATCTGGCCTTTATTCCAATCCAAGTTCCGCTGGAACTTCCGGTGAGCTCCCATAACTCTCTGTTTTGGTATGCTCTATTTGCTAGAAGTTCCACCGGAAGTTGCACCGGAAGTTCTCCTGCCAGAAAGGTTCTGAGCGGAACTTCCGCCCAGGCACCGGAACTTCCGGTCAGATTTGCTTCGCGAACTAGAAGTTCCGCCCCTAGTTCCTCTCCAAGTTCCGCTGAAGGGTCAGTACCCTTCTATATGAAGTGGTCTATTTGCCGGAACTTGGGCCGGAACTTGCATCGGAAGTTCGGCCGGAACTTCCGGTTAGTTTGACCGGAACTTCCGGTCGATCTTTTGGAGCGGGCGTCAACGGGATGATGACCATTGGAGTCGTGCTGGGCGGAAGTTCCGGCCCCTCACCGAAAGTTTCGGTGAAGTCGCGTGGGCTGTAACGGTTTAGTGTGGAGGGGGCCTATTTAAGGCGTCCTCCTTCTTCCTCCCATCTATCTTGAATATTTTCTCTCTCCTCCATTAATGCCTGAGCTTCACCGCACTAGATCTCTCTCTCTCTAGCCACTGAAATGACTTGATCTTTTGAGAGGTGAGGGAGGTGACCTAGATCTACACTTCCACCAAAGAAGATTTGATTTCCCCCACCCATCCTTTGTGGATCTTGTTGCTCTTGGGTTTCTTGAAACCCTAGACGGTGTAGGGCATCCTCGGAGCTAAGGCTTGTGTTGTAAAGCTTCGAGCTATCGTTGAGGGCCTCCAATTGAGTTGTGGAGCTTCCCCCTCAACCTTGGTGTAAAGGTTTCGGTTGGCGCCTTCAAGGTCACCGGTTAGTGGATTATGAGACCTCCTTTGTGGGGGAGCTCACCGGATAAGAAGGTGAGACCTTTGTGGCGCTCGGGTGACCTTGTGTGGCCCCGACACCTCTCCAACGTAGACATAGCTACTTGGGAGTGAACTACGGGAATTATATCTCCGTGTCCCCGCTTCGGTTACTTCGTTCCCTTCCTTTACTTCTTGTCCTTTACCGTTCTTATGGTTGTTGTAAGTTATCTTGCATATAGATTGTCCACCTAGCTGCAAATTTAGATAACTTTCCTTCTCGTTAAGCTTAAAAGTGTGAAACAAATTAAAATTGGTAGTCGCCTATTCACCCCCCTCTAGTCGTAT
This sequence comes from Avena longiglumis, assembly GCA_030063025.1. Lineage (NCBI taxonomy): Eukaryota > Viridiplantae > Streptophyta > Magnoliopsida > Poales > Poaceae > Avena > Avena longiglumis. The sequence goes on from CP125979.1 coordinate 111,365,251, forward strand.
CAAAGTCGATACTTTCAATAGGCACTTAAATGTATGCTATGATATGGTCAATAGTTGATAGATTAAGAATTGGTGAATCAATAGTTGATTTCTCAACATTGATGAACAACAGATATTGGAATATAGCTCCATAGAGATGATAAGGATTGATATGGAAAGAAAGATATATGGTGAATGATCTTGACTTGGTTTATTTCCTACTCAAACTTACTAAAGAGTTAAGGTTAGGTATTACCATGATATTCATAGTAAGAATAGATAAGAACAAGATATGTCAGAATTAGTCATTACATTCTTATTACTTAAGTTGTAATCTTAACTTGGCATTTATGAGTTGTTGTGCTGAATATTATGTTAGGATCCCTTAAGGATCAAATATTAATTATTTAAGCAATGCATTATGAGTAACATTTTATTATATTTGATCTACCCTTAGATCAAATCATGTTTACCCAAATAAGGTTTTAGCAAAGGTCATATTGAATCTTATCGCAGTCAACTTGATTATCTACTTCAATTCCATCAAGTTGAGAGAAGCTCCAATCACTTTGACAAGTTTTGTTTAAAAGCGCGAACATTATTTGGATTTTCTATGCATGAATGCAATGCACACATCTGGGTTTAGCTTATTTCTAAGCTCTAATGCTGGGATGTTACAACTCTCTCATATAAATATCCTCTCTTTATTATACTACTCTTAACTACTCTTCGGTTGGACACTCTAATCCATGGTAGGGCTATAACAGCACACCTCAAAGTCCTCCTTCCCCAATCTTGATAACCCCACACTGTCACCTTAAGCGCTAGATGGTTCCAACAAACACCACAATTTCATAGAGACATCCAACTCCAAATATAACTTATAACAAATATTCAATCTAGCCAAAGTGCCACACATGATATGGCCGATGTCACTTTCACACACGTGGGGGAAAAGCATAGATCTATTAAAGCACAAAGAGTATTTATATAGATTCAAGCCTAAGTGCCACCATGGCGTGCACGCTGTCACTTTCACACACATGGGGAGGGCAGAGATCTAATGAAGCACTTGAGTAGCAAGGTAGATCTACTAGATTACAAAGCTCATGACCACAATAAGATCATGCATAGAGAGAGAGATGAACACATAGCTACCGGTAGAGCCCTTAGCCTTGAGGAAGAACTACTCCCTCCTCATCATGGGAATCAGCAACGATGATGGAGATGGTGGTGGAGATCGATGGAGATGGCTCTGGGGGCATTTCCCTGTCCCGGCAGGGTGGCGAATCAGAGACTTTCTGTCCCCCGAATCTTCCCTTCGATGGCGGTGGCGCAGCGGAACTTTTTCTGGATTTCTGATGGATTTCTTAGGGTTTTTGGGTCGGAGGCTTCTTATAGACGCAGGAGGCAAGGTCGTTGGAGGTCCAGGGGGCCACACCGACCTTAGAACACTTCATTTTTTGGAGCATATAATAATTCTTACATATGGCTATGTTAGAAAGATCTCATTTAAAATATGTACAACAATGTAAAAGCTCCACATTCATATCATTTCAATTCCGCAATTGACAATCAAAACAACATTTGGCATTGGTGCCTCACCGGGATTCCATGACCCAATTCAGTGAACCAAAAAACAACAAAATCTGAATTTAGGGACCAGCCGGCAAGGGTGGTGAGCCGATCCAAATGTATACAAAAAAAATCTGAATTTAGGCAAGATTTAGATTCTTTGGTGATTTGGTATTCTTGCTCATTTCAATTCCAAGCCTCCTAATTTTGACTCTCATACAGAGCCTGTGAGTTTCTTAATGTGTGGATGACCGCGAATTAGCCTCAAAAAAATTTCTAGAAACATGAATTTCAGGAGAATAAATAAAATATATACCTACATATTTATTTCTAGGTATTTTATTGCGGAGATCAAAATGTAAGGACTGAAAAATAATTTGGCCTGTCGTACGGTGTTGGAGATGGTAACGGCCTCACAGTATCGGATCTAGGGATACAGAGGTGGGACAATTGAGACAAGTGGGATACCACTTTTAGACTACTAGACTAACTCTAATTTAGGTGGGATAAGTGCTTTTAGACTACTAGACTAACTCTAATTTAGGTGGGATAAGTGGGATAAGCGAGATATGTCAAATCTAGCTTATCCCACTTGTCTCACTTAATTTTGAGTTAGTCTAATAGTCTAAAAGTGGTATCCCACTACTACCTCTAATTTAGGTGGGATAAGTGGGATAAACGGGATATGTCAAATCTAGCTTATCCCACTTGTCTCACTTAATTTTAAGTTAGTCTAATAATCTAAAAGTGATATCCCACTTGTTCCCATTGTCTCGCTCCTGCATCCCTAATCGGATCCGTATGTAGCATCGATAGTGGAGTACTTAGAACTCGTGTAGGGTATGGTATGTTCTCCGTCTCCTACTCCTGCAAGGACTCTCTGTTCGAGTCCCGGGGCCCTGCATCATCACCTATAAACATACAGGCCGGGATCGGGATCCCAGAGAAGCAAATCCCACGAGCAATCTTGAGTTCCACACCTCGATCGAGAGCTTGTTGCGGCAGCGAAGAGTTGATCTTTCGATCCGCGGCTTCGGTACTGCGGCGCGTGCGTGCAAACGGCGGCCATGGAGGAGTGGGTCCTTCTCGGCGAGAGCGGCAGCGACGCCGACTCCGTGCAGTTCGTCGACGGCTCCGCCTCTGACAAGGGCAGCGACATGGGCTTCACCACGGTGCAGATCGGCGGAAACCACCGCGCCGCCGACGCACTGGACTCCTCCGTCGACGACCTCATCGGTGGCGAGAACGAGGAGGAGGAGAGCAACGGCGACGGCGAGTACGGTTACTTCGATCTGGACCTCCCGGCCCTGGCGGGCAGCAAGGCCGTCTTCGGCGCCTCTGACGACTGCTTCGACCTCAACCTGGCGGCTGGCATCCTCAGCATGGGCAACGTTGGATGTGACGTCGCCGGCGGGATCCAAGGCGGCAGACACGTCGACGACATCGACATGGATAGCATTTGTGCCGAGGAGGACGGCGATGATGGCATCGTGCAACCCGAGCGGCGCTCCTGTGCCCACTGCGCCAACACTGACACCGACCGGAGCTCTGACGGCGCTGACCAGGAGCAACCCGAGTCGTGCTCGCGTGGCAGAGGCCTCGACGACATTGACATGGAGAGCGCGGTACACGAACTCCTCTATGGCAACGAGGTGATGACCAGGATGCAGTACCTTGCGCGAGCCAGGAAAGACGCAGCACAGGCTGTCATCTACAATGACATTGACACCGATAGCTCTGACGCGGAGGAGGAGAGCGACTGCAGCGACGATTGCACGGAGAGCGACGACGACGACGAAGATAGCACCGAGAGCTCTGATGAGGCGGACTGCGACTGCGGCGATGATAGCACGGAGTGCTCTGACGCGTCGGTCACCACCGGCGGCGGCGGTGATGCGAGGAACTCACACATCGCTGCTGCGCTGCAACGGCTAACCGCGGCCAGGGAAGCGTCGCTGCCCCCCACTGCTCCCCACCTCTTCTTCCCCAATGCGCCCCTCTTCATCCCCGGACGAGCTGGGGCCTCCACGTCCACGGCGGCGTCGCTGCCGCCCTGTGCGCCCCACCTCTACTTCCGCAACCGAGCCGCCACTAAGGCCCAGTTCTTTTGGCAGCTTAAAAATAAGCGGCCTCTTCCCCAAGCATGTGGCTTATGAGAAGCTGGGGAGGGAGCAATTTATTTTTTAAGCTGACAAAAGAACGGGCCCGAATTAGCCGTGCACAACCGCTCCTGAGATTATGACAGTCGTTTGTACATATCTGGCGGACAATCAACATCTATAGTAGATGATAAGTTTAAGTTCGGGATACTCTATACTACTACCATGCCGCGTACATGGTCCTGCATTTTGTTTCTGTTTTATTCAAATATTTTAGAGGTATATACACTTTTAGTCCCACATCTTATATCGTGAGAGCGTTTTAGTCCCACATCTTGCAAATTGAGCAATAGTAGTGCCATAACTTGCATCCCGCGAACATTTTAGTCCAGTTTGATCAAATTTCAGCAAGTTTGACTAAATTCGTCCACCTATGACGTTGTAATTTTTTAAAAATAACCCAATGTATTTTCCTCTTGCATTTGAGTCCTCGATGCTGACATGCATGCAGACATAGAAATAAAATGAGCTAAATACACTGCTAGTCCCAATAGTTGTGCACTATGTGCACTTTAATCCCACTAGTTGCAAATTGGGATGGAGTAGTCCCAATAGTTGCAACATGGTGCAAAATACATCCCAATTGACCAACGTGTTGACATGTGACAATGACTGTTTTGCAACAAAGTCCCTTCAATTTTTTTGTCTATGACATATAATTAACTATTGCCTTGTTTACCTGGGCCCACCTATCAGATAAAAAAATGAGAATTAAAATTTAGTGGCCAATGGTATTCGAACAAGAAACCTTATGGCAAGCCACTAGAGCATGCAAAGATTCATATTTGCACTTGTACTTTACGTTTTACATATTGTACCTTGAGATTTTTGAAACACGCTAAACAAATAGAGCAGATGCGCACCACGGCCGCCGCCTCTCCCTGTTGTACCCTCGATCCACCCCTAACCCAGCAGCTGTGGCCGTCGCCTCCACCTCCAATTTGCACCAAGTGGCTGCGCACCACGGTTGCCACCGTCGGCACCGCCTGCAGGAACCTCTGTGCCTCTAGGGCCACTCGCCGGAGATATCCTCCTCCACCACCACCAGCTCCGGCGACCACGGCTCCTGCCAAGAGGACGATGTCTTCCTCCACCGCCATTCACCGTCCCCCTCGAACTCGACGGCGGTGCTTCTACCATGGACAACAACGAGCTAAACTGATCGTTATCTATCTGTAATGAGCCAACCCTAGAGTGGTTATTCATGATGGCCCGGACAGTTTCAACTAGAATGTCCTGAAGAAAAAGGTACATGAATCAGATGGCGCAAAGAGAAGCAGGTATCAGAAAGAGAAAAGAAAAGTTTCCAATCGCCGATCGTCCTTCCAAATTGTTAGCTTCAGATTTATGGTAAATTTTTGTAGCACATGACCCTCTGAAGCGGTTGATGGAAAGCACCAAATCCACTAAGTACTGAGCAACTAATCTAATTTGCATCACCACCGGATCGGCGCACATGATCAGAACAACGACGCATTAAAAGAAGTATGTTCCTGGCCAACTGGACGCAAGCGAACGGACTCCTGTGATGACCGCCGTAGCCAACTTCAATGTAGATACAATCGCACCATGACATTCTGTTTTATTCACCATTGATGTAAATGATTATATTTGTTTTCAAATAAATTAGCGATCTAAGTATGTTGTTTTGGTTATTGCGTTTGGTCGACTACCTATAGGTCGCTGGATCGATTCTCTGCCAAGCGCAAACAATTTTAACTATTTCTGCTTTCTCTAATAGGTGGGTCCCACATGAGCAAGGCAACAATAAAAAACATGTCATAGACAAAAAAAATTGAAGGGACCTTTTTGCAAAATAGCAACCGCCACATGTCAACACCGGAGTCATTTGGGATGAGCTTTGCATTGTATTGCAACTATTGGGACTAGTCCACTCCAATTTGCAACTAGTGGGACTAAAATGCACCTAATGGATAACTATTGGGACTAGTGGTGTATTTAACTCAAATAAAATAGTTAAAACTCTAAGCGTTGGGAGGGATTTGAACTCCGTACCTTCCTATATCAACAAATCCTCAAAAGCCACTACACCAACACACAAACTATCGCTCACTTCAAAAAACGTAATTTATTTATACAACATAAAAGCATACACGTATGCTAAAAATGCTTGCGTCATACAAAATCAGACTCCTATATAAGGACATGTATCCACGGAAAATGCATTTTAAACTCGGGCTACGTGGAAGCTGTTATTTTGAACATTATAAAAAAATACAATTCAAAGTACCAAATACACCTCCTAAAAATATGTACATGATATAAGCTTTTTGAGTGTGCAAAATTTTAATCCGGATTGAATTATGTTTGGGCTACACAAAAAAAGACAATTCAGACAGGATCTTGAGGTGCACTGTTTACAAACCTAGATCACTATTTTTGTCTTTTCTATGTTGCTTAGGACACAAAATATTTTGGATTAAAATTTTCATTTTTTAGAATTTTTCACATCTATATTTTTAAATGACCAAAATAAAATCTTATGTGTGGTCTAGGTGTATGCACTTAATCAATCAAGGCCCACTTCACTTATGCGTGTACGCGCTAGTATGCATAATTTTGTGTGTATAAGGCAAGATAGGACGAATCAGCCTGAAAATAATGTATAATAAGTGGCCGCTCTTAATACAATCAGATTGGTGCATGTATTGTAATGGCAAGCTATATATTGTAATGGAAAATAGCATGCAGCAGAAAAAAATATATTCATTTTAAAAACATTTGATGCCTAATGTCAGCTTCAGAATAAGTTTTGGTCAAAAGATGGAAAAATTCATTCAAAATCGTAGAAATTCAATTGAACTGGACTAAAATGCTTTCAGGTTGCAAGTTGTGGGACTAATATTGCTCACTTTGCAAGATGTGGGACTAAAACGCACTCGTGACATAAGTTGTGGGACTAAAAATGTATATACCTCTTATTTAAATTTAGACAAATTTGAGTCAACTAATATGGGTCGGAGTGGTACAATTTTTGTATTAGATGGGTGATATTTCTTATTATAGATATGAGGGAGTAGTAGAAATGGAAAGCATGTCATATATTTAACCTAAAATTATTTTTTCGTCCATGGACATTTCTGCTCGTTCGCAAGCTCTGCATTCGCCCTACCGTACCAGCACGATTGCCAGTTTGGCACCTGACAGCTGAAGTGAAGCGGAAGAGAACGATCACTGACGGGTCAACCGGTGAAGGCGGCAGAAAAAATTTCGTTGGCTACTCATCAGACTCTGCTCTGACTTGACAGTGAAATGGAGCGTGGGGAGAGTCCCCAGAGCGCAGCCCAGCCCGCACCTCACGAAGGACCTTCGTGCAGATGAGGCAAACGCCAACCACCCGCCAAGATCGGGCGCCGGTGGCAGAGACGCAGCCCGCAGCAACCAAACCGCGCGCCGCAACTGAAAACACAGGGGAGATCGAGCGAGAGACACGGGCGCCCGCAACTGAAACTGAACTGAGTCCTTCTTTGTCTCGCCGGCAGGCATGTCCACCTCCAATTCCTCGGCACCTCCGTCGCCGCCTTCCAACAACAGCTCACCTCCTACGGCTGCCGCGCCGCCGTCACCGGAGGAATCATCCTCTCCACCTACGGCCAATTCCTCCTCTCCTGCGCCATCCGGCTCCTCGCCTCCGCAGGCGCCGTCCAAGCCTCACGGCGCTCCGCTGTCACCGGGCGGGAGCCACGCTCGACCTGCCCAATCCTCCAGAGGCACGGGTGATGACTCGTCGAGCGGGTCGTCACAGGCTTATGTGCGCCGCGTCAGCGCCGCTGAGATCATCTTTGCTGCCGCCGGGGCGGCGGCCCTCCTTGCACTCCTCATTGCCGCTTGCGTCTGCTGCTCCAGGAGGACGGCGCCCAGGAGGCGGCGGAAGCCTCGCAACCCGATGCATCTCTACGCAGATACTACTGCCTCCGGGCACAGAGGTAAAGCGCGATGCTCGAAACGTCGCCACTGTCCACTCGTGCGGTTCGCGCCTGCTCTTGATTTGTGCACTCTACTGAAACTGAACCACCAATGTCATGGCGTGGCAACCACGTACAGGCAACAGCACGTACCGCACCAGCGGGCCGCAGCCGCAATGGCAGAGCGACACGGGTGCGGGGCCGTCGACGAGCACGTTGTCCGGCTCGCCGGGTAGCTCCTGGCACGCGCCGCCCGACGTGAACTCCAGCCCACGCGACCGGCCGCCTATACCGCAGGAGGGGCCGGTGGGGTTCGACAAGGGCACCTTCACCTACGCGGACCTCGCGGCGGCGACGGGCGACTTCTCCCAGGCGAACCTGCTCGGGCAGGGCGGGTTCGGGTACGTGCACAAGGGGGTGCTGCCCAACGGCAGGGCGGTGGCCGTGAAGCAGCTCAAGTCCGGGGGCGGGCAGGGGGAGCGTGAGTTCCAGGCCGAGGTGGACATCATCAGCCGGGTGCACCACCGCCACCTCGTCTCCCTCGTCGGCCACTGCGTCGCCGGCGCCAGCCGCATGCTCGTCTACGAGTTCGTCCCCAACAAGACGCTCGAGTTCCACCTCCATGGTCGGTGCCTCTGTCGTCTCCGTTGCCGTGCACAGATTTCGCGAGTTAACTGACACGGACACAGCATTGTCGTCGGCGTGCAGGGAAAGGGTTGCCGCCGATGGCGTGGGCGACGAGGCTGCGCGTCGCGCTCGGGTCCGCGAAGGGGCTCGCCTACCTGCACGAGGACTGTGAGCATACATACATCGCTAGCTAGCCTCAGCATCTCCAATTCTCCATTGCTAGCAGTAACCGTGTTTCTGAATTCTGACGCCTGAATGTTCATCGTGTGGCAACAATGAAGGCCAGCCTCGGATCATCCACCGCGACATCAAATCCGCCAACATCCTCCTCGACGACAACTTCGAGGCCATGGTGGCGGACTTCGGGCTTGCCAAGCTGACGTCCGACGGCAGCACGCACGTGTCGACCCGCGTCATGGGGACGTTCGGGTACCTGGCACCGGAGTACGCGTCGAGCGGGAAGCTGACGGAGAAGTCGGACGTGTTCTCCTACGGCGTGGTGCTGCTGGAGCTCCTGACGGGGCGGCGGCCGATCAACGCCACCACCCAGTCGTTCCTGGAAGACGGGCTCGTCGACTGGGCGAGGCCGGCCCTGTCCCGCGCGCTGGCCGGCGGCGACTACGACGCCGTGGCCGACCCGAGGCTGGAAGGCAACTACGACCCGGTGGAGATGACGCGCGTGGCCGCCAGCGCCGCGGCCTGCGTCCGACAGTCGGCCAAGAAGCGCCCCAAGATGAGCCAGGTACAATGCCGCTCGACGCGTGCCATGTCTTCTGAAGATTTTCACGGCAAATGGCCATGGTGTTATTTGATTTCTGGTGCAGATAGTGAGGGCGCTGGAGGGGGACATGTCGCTCGAGGACCTGAACGAGGGGGTGCGTCCGGGGCAGAGTGTGCTGTTCGGCGAGGCAGGGTCGTCAGGGTAGAAGAAGGAGACTTTGGCGGGACCATATTAAGCGAGTGGCCATGGCAGCCGCGGTGGGTAAGGCCGGCCGACGCCGGTTGGCAGCGCGGCACACTTCTCCGACGAGAATCGAGATGAGTCCGGTGAGGAGCCAGCCGCCGCATCGTGGGTATGGGCGCAGATCTGCTGGTCCTCTGGCTGGGTCGTGTTACTTGGTGGGAAATATACCAGGTTCCGAGGTTCGGATATAAGGTTGGTGGGGAAATTCTAGTGACTTATTCAAATTCCAAATACGAGTATCCATAAAAAAACTTGTATAGTGCAAAATTCCTGACCATGTATCTGAAATACTCGTATCATTGATTCAGAAGTATCACCACATTGCGAGTCTCATCCATTGCGCGCCACCGTGCTTGAGCTATGTACTGGTACTTTGGAAAGCACACCACCAAGGGCATCTCGAGTGGCACGACTCAAACAGTCATGTCATGTATGAACTGGTCTGATTGGACGCGAGTGTCGACCACCTACACACCCGGAGTACGAGGCCCTTGTGGAGCGAGATCTACCAGCGCGACTTCCTCGCGTGGGAGCCCAACAAGCGGTGGGCGTCGGCTTATCGCGGTGAGTTCCAACCGTAGGAATTCTACGTCGACGTCCCTACCTTCTCCGACGACGATGAGGGTGGCATCGTTGTCAAGCCACCTGCACGGGCGTTAGCCACCTACCCCACGAGTACCAGGCCATCGTGACGACGGGCTATGACAAGCAGGCACTGCTGCAGCAAGCCCTGGCAGCGACCACGCCGGAAGAGGATGCCAAATGGTTAGGGCTCTGCCACGCCATCGAGCTGGCGGGGATGGTTGCGATGCATCACGTCGATCTTGTCAACCATTATTGTATGCGTTACTTCCTCTCTTCTCGGTACTGATTAGATCGTGTAGTGGGCGATCTGTTCAGTTCACCTTCTTCTTGTAACCCCCTCTGTAAATGCCATCGGTGGGGATTTTCCACCGCAATATAACAGTAACCGATCCCCTCAACGGGGGTATCTTTTCCCTCAAACATCAACATGGTAATCAGAGCATCTTCTTCCTCCGTCTAGCCTGGTTCCATTCCAAAATCAGCACACGTGATCCTAGATCCGATTTCAAAAACCAGAAATTCAGAATTACCGCGGTCAAGATCGCCAGTTCCCATAGTTTTTTTGGCCGTCGCGGTTACGATCGCTGATTGCCCCTGCCTCCGGCCCTTCCGATGGGTTCTTCCTCCACGGCATCGAACCTGGCGACTGCGCTTGGACTCCTCCTTCCGAGAAATTGTCGAGGGAAAACTTCCTGTACTGGAAGATGCATGTCCTCCCGGCTCTCCGGGGAGCGCAGGTCATGGAGCTCCTGGAGGGCTCCGACCCAGCTCCGCCAAAAACTGCCGAAGCTGAAGGATCTCCTATCGCAAATCCAGCTTAGTGCCTGGCTTGCACGCGATCAAACAGTGGTGAGCTATCTTACAAAAGCTATGAACAAGGACATTCTTTCTCAGATGTTTGCCCTTCACCATGCCTCTGAAATCTAGGCTCTTGAAGCTTTTTTTCGCTGCTGAATCTAAGGCAAAAGTGTTTATGCTACGATATGCTCTAGTTAACACCAAGAAACGGGATTTACCTGCCCCCCAATTCATCTCTAAAATGAAGGGATTTGCCTATGAATTGGCTGCTACTGGACGTATTATCTCTGATGAGGAATTAAAGGAGTGCATCTTGGGTGGTCTTAATGGCCAGTACACTTCCTTGGTCGCCTCCGTAAATGATGTTTCTACAACTACTCTTCAAGATTTATGCGCTCAACTTTCAGCGTATGATTATCGCCAATAGATGTTGACCGAGTCTGGTGAAGACTCCGGTTCTTTTACATCATCTGCAAATATTGCCTCTCGTGGACGGCGTCCCTTCTACAACAACCGTCAAGATAGTGGTGGCAATCGTGGACGGCAAATTGGCCGCCAACATGGGAATCACCAACGCCAATATTATCAAAACCGTGGTGGCAACAAAGGAGGTTGTGGTCGTGGTCGTGGCCGCACTCCTTCACTACGCAAGATGTTACTTGCCAAATTTGCAAGAAATATGGTCATCCTGCAAGTGAATGTTGGTGACGTTACTCAGATAATGATGTCAGGTGACAAGAATGCTCATATTGGCTCTTATGGAGTGGACACAAATTGGTACACCGATATGGGTGCCACGAATTATGTGGCAAGTGAGCTACAAAAATTAACAACTCAAGAGAAGTACATGGGACGTGATCAAGTTCACACTGCTAATGGTAATGGTATGACAATTACACATGTTGGTGATTCAATTTTGCACACCCCTCGTAATTCCTTTTCTCTTCATAGCATCTTACATGTTTCCAATACATCTAAAAATCTACTATCGGTTCATAAACTTACTCTTGACAACAATGTATTTTTTAAGTTTCACTCATTCTTCTTTTTGATCAAGGACCAGGTCACGAACAAAAAACTCTTTAAAGGACCTTGTCATGGTGGCCTATATCCTATTGTACCCCTCTCGGGATCTACCAAGCGTGTCTTCATCACCATCAAGCCCTTTTCGTCAACATGGCATAGTCGTCTAGGGCATCCTTCATCTTTTATAGCTCAACAAGTACTTTAGAGAAATAAACTTGAGTATTCTTTAGAAATAAATTCATATATTTTGACCCCTGTCAACAAGCTAAGAGCCACCAACTACCATATCCAGTATCTACTAGTGTGTCTGTTGTTTTTCTGGAACAAGTTTTTTCTGATGTTTGGGGTCCTGCTCCTGCCTCTGTTGGACGTCATCAATATTATGTAAGCTTCATTGATGATTATAGAAAATTCACTTGGATATATTTACTAAAGAATCGATCTGATGTTTATTCAGTCTTTCTTAACTTTCAGCAACTTGTTGAAAGAAAATTTGGCCGCAAAATAATTACTATGCAAACCGATTGGGGTGGTGGATATAAAAAACTCAACGGTTTCTTCCAAAAAGTTGGCATAACTCATCATGTTTTTTGTCCCCATGTCCATCAACAAAATGGCTCCGCTGAACGAAAACATCATCACATTGTAGAAGTTGGTCTTGCATTACTTGATAATGCATCTATGCCTCTCAAATTCTGGGATGAAGCTTTTCTCACAGCCACCTTCCTCATTAATTTGCTTCCTACCAAAGTGTTAAATCACATGACTCCTACAAAAAAGCTCCTAGATATCAAGCCAAACTATGAGTCACTTCGTGTTTTTGGGTGTGCATGTTGGCCCAACCTTTGTCCCTATAAGACACGAAAGCTATCATTTCGCTCAAAACAATGTGTCTTTTTAGGTTATAGCCCTCTCCACAAAGGGGTTAAATGCCTAGATGTTACTAGTGGACGTGTTTATATCTCTCGTGACGTTGTATTTGATGAGGGTGTTTTTCTTTTTGCCCGTCTCAATCCTAATGCGGGTAGACGGTTTCGTGAAGAAATCCTTCTTTTACCCTCTTCTACATCCAAAAATGAGGGGGAGCAAATTGATAACCACATGTTTGTTGTACCTACCTCTAACCCTCTACAGGTACCGCCTGAAAATTCTGAAGACATCAGCCAAAGTGCAATGCAAAGTAACAATTCTACAGAAAATTCAAGCCAAAATACAAATTTCAGAACAGCTCCGGGTACACCTAGCATTTTTTTTGTTTGCTGATCCATCTGATCAGGGGCCAATATTACCTAACGCGCGGGCTGACAAGACTGAATTGCGGTCTGGCGTGCTCTTCGAGCCGACCGCGTCCAGTCCGAGGACAGGAGCCTCTCTGGGCGAATCCAGGCAGGCCACGTCAATGCATGCCTCGTCGCCCGCAAAACTCCCGCGCTCAAGACTCGCGTCGACGCACGCCCTGTCGCCCTCGAGAATCTCGCATGCCTCCCCTGGGTCCCCAAGGTCCCCCTCTCATGGATTATCTGCGCCACAATCCACCGGTGCTGGCCACACCGGGAGCTGCACAGGATCTTCTGTGCCACAACAAAACAATATAGAAGATTTGTCCTCTGATTCGTCCGGATTTGCTGCTCCATCCAGCCATGTTCCCCCTCCTATGGCTGAACCTCGCACACGTCTACAAAAAGGTATTCGACAACCAAAATTTTATACCGATGGGACTATTCGCTATGGTATGCTCACCACTATAGGAGAACCACGCAATATCCCCGAAGCCCTTGAAAATAAGCATTGGCATGATGCTATGCAAGAAGAATATGACGCACTCATGCATAACAAGACATGGCATCTCGTACTACCCGACTCTACAAAGAACTTGATTGATGGTAAGTGGGTATTTCGTATCAAGAAAAATTCAAATGGTACGATTGAAAGATACAAAGCACGTCTTGTTGCCAAAGAATTTAAGCAACGCTACGGTATTGACTATGAAGATATTTAGTCCTGTTGTGAAAGCAGCCACTATCCGTCTTGTGTTGTCTATTTCTGTTTCACGTGGATGGAGTTTAAGACAGCTGGACATCAAGAATGCGTTTCTTCATGACATTCCGGAAGGAGAGATTTATATGAAACAACCACCTGGGTTTGAAAACCCGCAAGCTCCACATCATGTATGTAAGCTTGATAAGGCTCTATATGGTCTTAAACAAGCTCCTCGAGCATGGTATTCCAAACTCAACTCCAAACTATTTGATTTTGGTTTTCAATCATCAAAAGCATACACATCCCTATTTATTTATCGCAAAAAGGATGTGATTTATGTTGATGATATTATTGTGACCAGCTCCTCTAATAAAGCTATTTCTGCTTTGCTACAAGATCTAAGCTCACATTTTGCTCTAAAAGATCTTGGGAATTTAAACTTCTTTTTGGGCATTAAAGTCAATAGAGTACATAATCAATTGATTCTAACACAAGAGAAATATGCTACGGATATTCTTGCCAAAGTTGGTATGACAAATTGTACCTCAGTTTCTACACCCATGTCTTTCAGCGAAAAATTATCTCTTACAGATGGAGATCCTCTTGGTCCCGAGGACAGCACACTGTTGGAGATATGCCCTAGAAGCAATAATAAATGTAGTTATTATTATATCTTTGTGTTTATGATAAATTTTTACATTCATGCTATAATAGTATTAACAAGGAAACATTAATACTTGTGATTTGTAAACTTAATTTGAAGTCCCTAGTATAGCCTCTATACTTCACTAGCTTGTTGGTTGATTAATGATTGTGGTTTCCCTATCATGAACATTGAGATGTTATCAACAACAAGATCATATCGTTAGGAGAATGATATGGTGGACATACTCCTATAGATAAGCGTAGCATAAAGATCAAGTCATTTCAATAGTTCAATTGCTATATGCTTTCTGATACATAGTAACCTAATTCCTTCGACCATGAGATCATGCATATCACCTTTACCGGATGGATGCTTTGATGACATCAAACACCACACCGTGAATCGGGTGGCTATAAAGGTGGCATTGAGTGTTCGGAAAGTATTGGTTGAAACACATGGATCAAGAGTGGGATTTGTCCATCCATATGACGGATAGATATACTCTGGGCCCTCTCGGTGGAATGTCATCCAATTAGCTTGCAAGCATGTGACTGGGTCACAAGGGATCACATATCACGGGAACGAGAAAAGAGTACTTATCGGTAACGAGGTTGAACTAGGTATGTAGAGATACCGATGATCATAACCTCGGATAAGTAAACTATCGTGAGACAAAGGGAAATTGGTATCGTATGTAAGTGGTTCATTCGATCGCAAAGTAATCATAGAAATATGTGGGAGCCATATGAATTTCCAGATTCCTCTATTGGTTATTGTTCGGAGAAGTGTCTCGATCATGTCCGCATAATTCACGAACCGTAGGGAGACACACTTAAGGATTCGACGTTGTTTTGAGTAGTTATGGTATTATGAGAAAGAGACCGAATGTTGTTCGGAGTCTAGGATGGGATCCGGGATATCACGAGGTGATCCGGAATGGTCCGGAGAATAAGATTCATATAAGGAAAGTCCCGTTTCGGAGTTCGGGAATGATTCCGGTGTTTTTATCGGGAATGTTCTAGAAGGTTCCGGATTGTCCGGCACTCCGGGGGGGAGGGTACATGAATGTGTCATTGAATGATTGCATCATGTACTAAGTGTTCTTGCTGTTCCAAAACTGAAAAGTCAAACTGCCAGTTTGAAAGTCAAACGGCTAAAACAGGAAACTGTGGAAAACAGAAAACTGTGGGAAACAGGAAACTGTGGGAAACAAGCAAGAGGAGGTTGAAACCAACTTGGAGGAGGAGTCCCTCTCCTCCAAGCCGGCGTCCCACCTAGGCCGAGTTGGGGAGGGACTCCCCTCCCTCCCCTGGCGCGCCGGCCCCTCCACCTATAAAAGGAGGGGCAGGGCCTCCTCCTCTAGACACACAAGTTCCTATCCTCTAATCTCCGGTTTAGAGCCGTTTTGGTTTAGAGCTTCTAATTGCTTTAGCCTGCGGTTTAGAGCCTTCTAATTGGTGTGTCTAATCCCTAGACCACTAATAGCCCTCTCTCATACTCCACCATACTCGCTCCGGCTTAAGGCGAAGCCTCGGATTTCCTCTACTTAGGTACCACGCCGTTGTCTTTGAGAATCGCGAGGAGAGTGCTACAACCTCCGCCTCTTTGGAACAAGGGAGAGGAAGGTCTTCACGAAAATTTAACGTGTGACCGACTGCGGAAGCGCTGCCGGAACGCAGCGCCGGAAGGATCGTCTACACGATCTTGAGATCGGAAAGAGTACGACTACATCACCCACGAGAATCCGCTCTCGTTAAACACTTTGGAATCTTCGAGGGTAAGTTATTCCATCGACTCGTTGCTACAATCTAGTAGATAGATCTTGGCTTGTTTGTTTGTATGCGATAGAAATTTTTTGTTTTCCATGCTACGAACCCCTACAAACGGGTATCGAGCCGTGTCTATATGTAGATTTGTTGCACAGTAGAACACAATGGTCATTGTGGGCGTTGATGCTTTTATTGTCGATTGCTTTTACGTACTTTGCATCTTGCGGTATGTTGGGATGAAGCGGCCGGCTAACCTTACATGACATCGTTCATGAGACTTGCTCCACGCTTAACATGCAACTTGTATTGCATAAGTGGCTTTATGGGTGCTGTTTCTCCTAGCATAGTTAAGATCCAATTTACAACGGGTGATCAACAATGCTAGTATCAATGTTGTGGTTCTTATTCGTAAGTTAGAACGACACTTATTGAAAGCCCCAAACCACGTAAAATATGCAAAGAAAGTAGAGGCGTCTAACTTTGTTTTGCAGGGGTGTCTTGATGATGTGATATGGCCATGATTGTGATTATATTTGATGTATGCAATGTTCCTTATTGTAAGTTGGAAACCGGCATGAGCCATATGGTTGTCTTTAATTTATGTTAAGACCCGCGTGTCTATTCAAAGTAGTTGTAATAGTTGAAGCCGGTGGACGACAACCATGGAGAAGCGTCATTGACCTTGATGCAATGCCGGTGATGATGGAGATCATGTTCGTGCTTGAAGATGGAGATCGGAAGCACAAAGAAGAAAGGCCATATCATATCACATATTATTGAATTGCATGTGATGTTAATCCTTTATGCATCTTGTATTGCTTGGTAGACGACGGTAGCATTATAAGATGATCCCTCATGCACATCAATTTCAAGTCATAAAGTGTTCGCCCTTAGTTAGCACCGTTGCTAAAGCTTGTTGTTTCGAAGCACCACGTGATGATCGGGTGTGTTAGATTCTGCAAGTGTATACAACGTGAGCAAGCCAGATTTGCTCATGCGGAAACTAAGGTTTGATCTTGACGAACCTAGCATGTACAGACATGGTCTCGGAACACGGATCACCGAAAGGTAAAGCATGAATCGTATAGTAGATATGATGAACATGACGATTGTTCGCCATTGAAACTATATCAACTCTCGTGATGATCGGTGTTGATGTAGTGGATTTGGTTCGTGTGATCACTAAAACAATGTGAGGGATGTTGTTTTGAGTGGGAGTTCACCTAGTTTAATTTCATTAATTAATTTGAACTCAATTTGTCATAAACTTAGTCTAAACTATTGCAAATATGTTGTAGATCAATGGCAGCCCCTACCATCAATTTTAATGCGTTCCTAGAGAAAGAAAAGTTGAAAAACAATGGAAGCAACTTCGCGGATTGGTTCCGCAATTTGAGGATTGTCCTCACATCTGGTAATTTGACCTATGTGCTGGATGCACCGCTGGGTGACCCACCTGCAGCTGATGCTCCCGATGAAGTAAAGAATGTTTACCTCGCTCGGAAGAATCAGTACTCCATAGTTCAGTGTGCTATCTTGTATGGTTTAGAATCGAGCTTGTAAAAGGTTTGAAGAGTCGGACCCATATGATATTGTCGAGGATCTCAAATTGATTTTGAGACTCATGCGGCAATTGAAAGCTATGAGGCTTCGAAAAGTTCTTTAACTGCAAGATGGAAGAGGGCAGCTCGTCGGTGAGCATGTGCTTAAGATGTGCAGGCACGCAAACAAACTTCAAAGCTTGGGTGTAGTGATTCCTAATGCTTTGGGGATTTACCGTGTCCTCCATCACTTCCACCAAGTTAAGGAACTTTGTGATGAACTACAACATGCAGAACATGAACAAAGAGTTGCCAGAACTGTTTGCTATGTTAAAATCTGCAGAAGTGGAGATCAAGAAAGAGCACCAAGTGTTGTTGGTCAATAAGACCACCAAACTCAAGAAAGGCAAGTCTAAGCAAAAGGGACACTTCAAGAAGGGTGGTAAGAAAGTTACCACGCCGGCGAAGAAGACCAAGGCTGGACCCAAGCCTGAAACTGAGTGCTTTTACTGCAAGGGAGAAGGTCACTGGAAGCGGAATTGCCCAAAGTACTTGGCGGATCTGAAGAACGGCAACATCAAGAAAAAAGGTATATCTGATATACATGTTATTGATGTGTATCTCACTAGTACTCGTAGTAGTGCCTGGGTATTTGATACTGGTTCGGTTGCTCATATTTGTAACTCGAAACAGGTGCTGCAGAATAAACGGAAGCTAGCGAAGAACGAGGTGACGATGCGCGTGGGAAACGGATCAAGATCAAGAAAGAGCACCAAGTGTTGTTGGTCAATAAGACCACCAAACTCAAGAAAGGCAAGTCTAAGCAAAAGGGACACTTCAAGAAGGGTGGTAAGAAAGTTACCACGCCGGCGAAGAAGACCAAGGCTGGACCCAAGCCTGAAACAGTGCTTCTTTGCAAGGGAGAAGGTCCTCGAAGCGGAATTGCCCAAAGTACTTGGCGGATCGAAGAACGGCAACATCAAGAAAAAGGTATATCGATATACATGTTATTGATGTGTATCTCACTAGTACTCGTAGTAGTGCTCGGTATTTGATCTTGGTTCGGTTGCTCATATTTGTAACTCGAAGCAGTCTTGCGAGAATAAGCGGAAGCTAGCGAAGAACGAGGTGACGATGCGCGTGGGAAGCGGATCAAAGGTTGATGTGATCGCGATTACACGCTACCCCTTCATCTACCATCGGATTAGTTGTATACTTAAATAATTGTTATTTAGTGCATGTGTTGAGCATGAACATTATATCGGGATCTTGTTTATTGCGAGGCGGTTACTTGTTTAAATCAGAGAATAATGGTTGTTCGATTTATATGAGTAATATGTTTTATGCACATGCACCTTTGATAGATGGTCTATTCTTATTGAATCTCGATAGTGGAAATACACATATCAACAACATTGAGGCTAAACGTTTGAAATCAATTAATTTGACCTATATGTGGCAATTGTCGTCTTGGTCACATTGAGTCAAGCGTATGAAGAAACTCCATTCGATGGACTTCTTGAATCACTTGATTTTGAATCACTTGAGAGATGCGAAGCATGTCGATGGGAAAAATGACTAAGACTCCATTTTACGGTATGATGGAGCGAGCTACGGACTTATTGGAAATCATACATACCGATGTGTGTGGTCCAATGAGTGTAGCATCGCTGTGGTTATCGTTATGTTCTTACCTTCACGGATGACTTGAGTAGATATGGGTATATCTATTTCATGAAACATAAGTCCGAAACTTTCGAGAAGTTTAAGGAGTTTCAAAGTGAGGTAGAGAATCAACGTAACAAGAAGATTAAATTTCTACGTTCTGATCGTGGAGGTGAATATCTAAGTTACGAGTTTGGCGAGCATTTGAAGAAATGCGGAATACTTTCACAGTTGACACCGCCGGGAACACCACAGCGTAATGGTGTGTCCGAACATCGTAATCGAACTCTCTTAGATATGGTTCGTTCTATGATGTCACTTACAGATTTATCGCTATCATTTTGGGGTTATGCATTAGAAACAGCCGCATTCACTTTAAATAGGGCACCGTCTAAATCCATTGAAACGACACCGTATGAATTATGGTTTGGGAAGAAACCTAAATTGTCGTTCCTTAAAGTTTGGGGATGCGAAGCCTATGTAAAGAAGTTACAGCCGGACAAGCTTGAACCCAAAGCGGAAAAATGCGTCTTCATAGGATACCCGAAGGAAACTATTGGGTATACCTTCTATCATAGATCCTAAGGCAAAATCTTCGTTGCCAAGAATGGATCCTTTCTAGAGAAGGAATTTCTCTCGAAAGAAGTGACTGGAAGGAAAGTAGAACTCGACGAGGTTGTCGAACCTTCTCTCGAAATGCGAGTAGCGCAAAGACGGAAGAAGTTCTGTGGTGCTGCACCAATTAGAGAGGAAGCTAATGATGATGATCATGAAACTGGTTGAAGTTGCTCTGAGCCTCGGAGGTCAACGAGAACTCGTACCACTCCATTGGTATGATCCGTTATGAGTGTCATGTTGGTAGACAACACCGATGACCCCGAGACATATGAGGAAGCGATGAGCCCAGATTCCAATAAATGGCAAGAAGCCATGAACCGAGATTGGATCCATGTACGAAAACCAAGTATGGACTTTGGTGGACTTACGGATGGCCGGAAGGCATCGAGAACAAATGGATTTTCAAGAAGAAAGCAGATCTTGATGGTAATGTTATCCTATAAAGCTCAACTTGTCGCAAAAGGGTTTCGACAAATTCAAGGAGTTGACTACTATGAGACTTTCTCACCAGTAGCGAAGCTAAAGTCTGTGAGGATTATGTTAGCAATCGCTGCATATTATGATTATGAGATATGGCAGATGGATGTCAAAACAGCATTCCTCAATGGAGATATTGATGAAGAGTTGTATATGATGCAACCCAAAGGTTTTGTCGATCCTAAAGATGCTAACAAGGTATGCAAACTTCAACGGTCCATCTATGGATTGAAGCAAGCATCCCGAAGTTGGAATCAACGTTTTGATAAGGTGATCAAAAGTTTTGGTTTTATACAAAATTATGGAGAAGCTTGTATTTACAAGAAAGTGAGTGGGAGCTCTGTAGCATTCTTAATACTATATGTGGATGACATATTGTTGATTGGGAATGATGTAGACCTTCTTAATAGTGTCAAGGAATATTTGAATAATAGTTTTTCAATGAAGGATCTTGGCAGCTTACATATTAGGCATAAAGATTTATAGAGATAGATCAAACGCCAAATATCATTGTCACAGAGTACATATTTGGACAAAGTTCTAAAGAGGTTTGGAATGGAAGAAAGCAAGAAAGGGTTCTTACCCATGTTGCCCAATCGACCTTGAGTAAAACTCAAAGTCCGACATCGGCGTAAGATAGAGAAAGGATGAGTAAGACTCCTATGCCTCGGACATAGGATCTCTAATGTATGCCATGCTATGTACTAGACCCGACATTGCATATCTTTGTTAGTTTAACTAGCAGATATCAAAGTGATCCAGAGTGGATCATCGGACGTGATCAAAAACATCCTTAAGTACTTGAGAAGAACTAAGGATATGGTTCTTTCTTATGGAGGTGATGAACAACTCGTTGTTAATGGTTACACCAATGCTAGTTGGAACACCGATCCGATGATTCTAAATCACAACTGGATACGTATTTATTTTGAATGGTGCAGAATTAGTGGAGGAGTGCAAAGCAAAGCGTTGTGGCGAGATCTTCAACTGAATCGGAATACATGGCTGCTTGAGGCTTCACAAGAAGCGATATGGATGAAAGAGTTCATTACAGAGCTGGTGTGGTTCCTAGTGCTGGACCCAATGTCTATCTCTTGTGATAACATGGGCCATAGCCAATGCGCAAGAACCAAGGTCACACAAGAAGTCAAGCATATCAAGCTGCGTTTTCACGCTATTCGAGAACATATCCAGGATGGGGATATAAAGATTTGCAAAGTACACACAGATCTGAATGTGGCGGATCCGTTGACTAAACCTCTCCCGAGGGCAAAACATGACCAGCACCAAACTGCCATGGGTGTTCGGTATATTACCATGTAATATAGATTAGATGACTCTAGTGCAAGTGGGAGACTGTTGGAGATATGCCCTAGAGGCAATAATAAATGTAGTTATTATTATATCTTTGTGTTTATGATAAATGTTTACATTCATGCTATAATAGTATTAACAAGGAAACATTAATACTTGTGATTTGTAAACTTAATTTGAAGTCCCTAGTATAGCCTCTATACTTCACTAGCTTGTTGGTTGATTAATGATTGTGGTTTCCCTATCATGAACATTGAGATGTTATCAACAACAAGATCATATCGTTAGGAGAATGATATGGTGGACATACTCCTATAGATAAGCGTAGCATAAAGATCAAGTCATTTCAATAGTTTAATTGCTATATGCTTTCTGATACATAGTAACCTAATTCCTTCGACCATGAGATCATGCATATCACCTTTACCGGATGGATGCTTTGATGACATCAAACACCACACCGTAACTGGGTGGCTATAAAGGTGGCATTGAGTGTTCGGAAAGTATTGGTTGAAACACATGGATCAAGAGTGGGATTTGTCCATCCATATGACGGATAGATATACTCTGGGCCCTCTCGGTGGAATGTCATCCAATTAGCTTGCAAGCATGTGACTGGGTCACAAGGGATCACATATCACGGGAACGAGAAAAGAGTACTTATCGGTAACGAGGTTGAACTAGGTATGCAGAGATACCGACGATCATAACCTCGGATAAGTAAACTATCGTGAGACAAAGGGAAATTGGTATCGTATGTAAGTGGTTCATTCGATCGCAAAGTAATCGTATAAATCTGTGGGAGCCATATGAATTTCCATATTCCTCTATTGGTTATTGTTCGGAGAAGTGTCTCGATCATGTCCGCATAATTCACGAACCGTAGGGAGACACACTTAAGGATTCGACGTTGTTTTGAGTAGTTATGGTATTATGAGAAAGAGACCGAATGTTGTTCGGAGTCTCGGATGGGATCCGGGATATCACGAGGTGATCCGGAATGGTCCGGATAATAAGATCCATATAAGGAAAGTCCCGTTTCGGAGTTCGGGAATGATTCCGGTGTTTTCATCGGGAATGTTCTAGAAGGTTCCGGATTGTCCGGCACTCCGGGGGGGAGGGTACATGAATGTGTCATTGAATGATTGCATCATGTACTAAGTGTTCTTGCTGTTCCAAAACTGAAAAGTCAAACTGCCAGTTTGAAAGTCAAACGGCTAAAACAGGAAACTGTGGAAAACAGGAAACTGTGGGAAACAGGAAACTGTGGGAAACAAGCAAGAGGAGGTTGAAACCAACTTGGAGGAGGAGTCCCTCTCCTCCAAGCCGGCGGCCCACCTAGGCCGAGTTGGGGAGGGACTCCCCTAGCGCGCCATCCCCTCCACCTATAAAAGGAGCGGCAGGGCCTCCTCCTAGACACACAAGTTCCTATCCTCTAATCTCCGGTTTAGAGCCGTTTTGGTTTAGAGCTTCTAATTGCTTTAGCCTGCGGTTTAGAGCCTTCTAATTGGTGTGTCTAATCCCTAGACCACTAATAGCCCTCTCTCATACTCCACCATACTCGCTCCGGCTTAAGGCGAAGCCCTGCGGGATTTCCCCTCTACTTCCGGTACCACGCCGTTGTGCTGCCGGAATCGCGAGGAGAGTGCTACAACCTCCGCTCACTGGAACAAGGGAGAGGAAGGTCTTCGTCAGTACCGAACGTGTGACCGACATGAAGCGCTGCTTTAACGCAGCCTTGGAAGGATCGTCTACACGATCTTGAGATCGGAAAGAGTACGACTACATCACCCACGAGAATCCGCTCTCGTTAAACACTTTGGAATCTTCGAGGGTAAGTTATTCCATCGACTCGTTGCTACAATCTAGTAGATAGATCTTGGCTTGTTTGTTTGTATGCGATAGAAAATTTTTGTTTTCCATGATACGAACCCCTACACACACACTATAGAAGTATCATTGGAGCTTTACAGTATTTAACACTCACACGTCCGAATTTATCTTTTGCAGTCAACAAAGTGTGTCAATTCCTTCATGCCCTAACTACAACACACTAGACAGCTGCAAAAAGAATTCTTAGATGTATTAAAGAAACTTTGAGTGTTGGACTCACATTTCAAAAGAGCACTTCTACACTTTTTAGTGCCTTTTCAGAAGCCGACTGGGCTCGTTCTATAAATGATCGACGCTCTACTGGCGGTTTTGCCATATTTTTTGGGCCAAATTTGATATCTTGGAGTGCTCGCAAACGAGCAACTGTCTCTCGTTCCAGTACTGAAGCTGAATATAAAGCATAGCAAATGCTAATGCCGAACTTATTTGGATTGAAGCTCTACTCAAAAAGCTTGGTGTTCAAGTAAAAGAATGACCATGTCTATGGTGTGACAACATTGGTGCCACTTACCTGTCTGCTAATCCGGTATTCCATGCCCGCACCAAACACATTGAAATTGACTTCCATTTTGTTCAAGAAAGAGTTGCAAACAAGCTCCTTGATGTGCGGTTTATATCTAGCAAAGATCAATTGCGGATGGTTTTACTAAGCCACTTCTAGTCAAGAAACTTTAGGAGTTCAGGCATAATCTAAATCTTTCCACAAGTTTCAAGGTTTAGATTAAGGGGAGTGTCAACCATTATTGTATGCGTTACTTCCTCTCTTCTCGGTATTGATTAGATCGTGTAGTGGGCGATCTATTCAGTTCACCTTCTTCTTGTAACCCCCTATGTAAATGCCACCGGTGGGGCTTTTCCACCGCAATATAACACATAATCGATTCCCTCAACGGGGGTATCGTTTCCCTCAAACATCAACAGATCTTCCTCCTCCCCCGCCGTTGTTGCCGCACGCGCCACCACATGCCTCGGATTATGGCAGACGGTGTTGCCACCACCGCCTGTGCCTCAGCATGAGTGGCCAATGTGGCCCAGGCAAGTGACCAACCCGCCAGCGCAGCCTATGCTGCCGTCGGCGAACTTCTGGGCATCGCCGGAGTATGTTGATCTCGTCTCCAACGACGAGATGTAGCTGGCCTCGCCGCCACCGCAGGCCAAGGGCGAGGAGCACAGCCAGGTCCGTAGCTAGGGTTTCTTTTTTCTTTTTAAATTTCCTATGTAAATTATGCATTAATCAATGAAAATCAATTATTTTTTGGGCACCGTGGACAAGATGGGCCGCGTCACTAATCGAACTGACCAGACCACGGCCAAATTGTGTCTCTGGATCGACCTATCCGAACAGAATCAAAGAATTTGCGTCGCTGATTTAAGTTAACCGGTTGAAGATGCCCTAAAATTGGACCATAATCTACGACAAACGTTCGCTCCAGGAAGTGGGCACGTGACTCTGGAAAAAAATGCCAAGGAAACTTTTTATATGGGCCTGACAATTTTGCCACATGATAGCCCAAAAACATAAGTTGACATCAACGGTACATTAGATGATACTAGTAGTGTTGCAAGTGTAACGCACGGTATTACCAATGCACATTTTTTGTCCGTTTTAGAATGTTCTAAACACAGTTCATCCAATGTTAACCCTTAAAAAGAACTAATGCATATAAATAATTTGTATGCAAAATTTTCATGCATTTACAAAAATAAATCTGGAAGGCACGATTGTCAAGTGACTTTCCGAACTATATCATGCATATTGTTGAACAACATTATTCCTTATTTGTAACTTTCAAGTAAATAGTTGATACATTTGTAAGTTAATATCTGAAGTTTCAAACAAAAGTAGTATGCCAGAGGTGCTGAACATGCACTACACGATGCAGCCAAACAAACTATACTACTCCCTTCGTCCCAAAATAGATGTCTCAGATTTGTTAAAATTTAAATGTATCTAGACACTATTTAGCTTATAGATTCATTCAAATTTTGAGAAACTTGAGACATCTATTTTAGGACGGAGGGAGTACATCATTACCCCAGTTAGTTGATAATGAACCGGCTGCAAGTTCAAAAAGAACATGTTTGGCTCCATTGCAAGAGGGACTTGTCCTGCACCCCTTTGTGGCCATACCTTGCTCCTGGCCCGAGTCATATTGTCGTCGTTGTCGTTCTACCACTTCTTGAAACCAGTGCACAACTAATCCTTCTGTTCATTTGTGAAAGCAACTCCTTGTCCAAAAAACACTACTATTGGTACCAACTATTAATCCTGGTGTAAAATATTGGTAAACACTCAGAACACTATACCTCTAAATATCGCAGATAGTCATAAGTATTAAACATTTCAGAAGCCATGGAAACTTTAAATAACTGAGATCAGATAAACCTCGGCATGAAGGATTCTTATTTTGTACCAACTTAGGTTATTCAAAGCATTTAAATTAAACTCATATAAAATTATTTGGAGCGATTTCCAAAATGAAGAAAGAATCACATGATTTGGATAAAATTTAAAAGTTCTTATATTGTAAATCAAGAAAACTGAAAGAGGAAACAATAATAGGGCCTCACTCAAATTCAACTAAAAGAATCACATGTTATCACATTGCTAATGTATCACCAACCGTCTTCCTTGGTGACCAGGTGGTGTGGAGGTATATGAGGGCTCCTTCTTTTTTCCTTTTCCTTGTCAAACTACAAGATAAGATCAAGCAAGTAAGTATGCATCTCTTGACTACAACTGCTAGAAGCTGAAAAATGTTCCTGGTCCGTTATGTATAACAAAAGAACTGAGGGTCATATTTATCACCATAGATGCATTATCGAAATTCAAATTCAGATTATCTTGCCTCAGATAGTGTGTGGTGCAGAATACCAGAAAATGGAACAACCTAAATGCAATGATATACAAAAATCCCTAATGCCACACATGAGAGAGAGTTACTACTGACTCTTCCTAGCATATGTTTGCTCCTTTGATCACCTGGTCATGATATATATGCTTTAGCAGAAATAGCATGCCTCTCTTCGATATGATACCATAAATATTTTGTCGAGTCATTACCAAATTATCTCACCGAGTATAGGGATTTTAGAATCAAATTCAGTTGAAAAGCTTGATTGTATCCCTAACAAAGCAGTGCTAAATTGGATTCTTCTCTCCACTTGTAGGCTCACTTGATATCTTCAATTGGAATTGGCTTCGTATCTCCACTGGCCTAGGGCATGATTATAGAAGCCTGCTTGAAAAGTTGAACTCAATTGTGATGTCAAAAAATTAAAATAACAACATCAGCAGCGACCAGTAGCATCCAGCCATGTTCTTCCCTGAATTAGAACCCTCTTGCGGTTTCTCAGCTGCAACATTCGCTCGGAGTGGGCGACCATTCAACTCCAACAGTTCTGATAACAATTGATTAAAATCATTGTGAAGAAAACTATTTTGCTTCTTTAGATTACAAACATAAAAATGCTTCGGTAGCAAGAAGAGTGTGTTCATTTACTTATTCTTAGCGATAGACAACCACACATTCAAAAATAAAAAAAGGCATTACGAAATATTAGGAATGAAGCTAAACAATAACATCCCTCGTGGCATCTGAAGCAGCACACCGACAATCATAGTGAATGAACATACACACAAACAATCATCGCATATATATAGGTATTGATTCGAGAAAAGATACACACAAATTCATATTTTCCTATCTAACTAAAGGAACATTGAGAAAAGTGGATATACCTATGCTTCAGAATCGGCAATCCAACAATGCACAGCTACTCGATATCTATATAAGTACATGGGAAATGGAGGATCACACCTCATTTTCTTGGTGTATGCATGCTCAATGTAAACTTTTGAATTACTCTATAGAGAGAGATACATACTACATATATTATACAATTATTAGTCACTGTTGATCAAATGAGCCAACTTATCTCCTTGTAAAAAATTAACTTTCACCCATGGTGACATACAAATGCATGTTGTAAAGTTGCGACTTGTCTTAATTCGATCCCATGCTCCTTTATGACAACAGATATCCTATCATTCATCTAAACTAACATGCTTCTCTCTCATCTTAAACCATTCTCGCAGATAGATAGTATGTAAAAACAGAGAAGTAAGTAGCATTGTATCTAATTTGAGAGTCATAAATTAGTAATATTATAACTTCCACAAACGTGTATACATGTTCGAAGAATAGAGACCAGCTTAAAGTAGTAATATTATATAGCTAGATAGTAATTACAGGATATTCACTGCTAATGCATCTTCAGACGCTTGACAATCATCTATCTAATGTGACACTATTTTTAAAACATGTGATGACTTGCACAGAAAGTGAATGCATCCCATACAAAAATATAGTCGCTCCAGTGTCAAGTTAGAGCTGATTGCTCAATCACGGACTCATATTGTGCACGCAAGGCATGAGACATACAGATTATTTTGCTCGTACATATCAAACATGGCAGTGTCTTATGCAGATAACACAATGGAATGTCCAAATTCAGCTACCTCACTAAACGAACTCCCTTACCCTCTCTATGATTGTGTGGACATCATACGCCAATCAATGGCCGGCTCATGGCCTCACTGCTGGTGAAAGAACATTTCTTAATCCCTAGTGTTTTGTGTGTTAGATAACAATACCAAGGATCATTTAATGTGTGTTGAAGTGTTGCAGCTCTATTTGGGAACAAAGGGGAAAGAACTCTGCCTTTGGGGGCGGATAATCCGGCCCCACCAGGGGCGGATAATCCGCCTCCCTTGCTAGCAGCGCAAGCCCCAGAGAGGCGGAATTTTGGCGGATTTTCCGCCCCACGGATAATCCGCCTCGGGGCGGATAATCCGCCCCTTGCTCATCGCAGGCGCAAGCCCGAGAGAGGCGGAGTTTTGGCCGGAAGTCGGCTAGGCGGATAATCCGCCTCGGGCGGATTATCCCCCCAAGATCTTCACCAAGCTTCACCAAGCAAGCCCCAAGAGAGGCGGAGTTTCCCGGAGAATCGCCCTTGGGCGGAGTTTTCAGGCGATAATCCGCAAGTGGGTAGATAATCCGCCCCAAAGTTGTGCACGGCCAGATCTGGAGGGGTATTTAAGCCAGCCTTCCCCCTGCCGAACTCTTGATTCATCACGAAAAGACTAGATCGGATC
The DNA here is from genome assembly GCA_030063025.1 of Avena longiglumis. Classification (NCBI taxonomy): domain Eukaryota; kingdom Viridiplantae; phylum Streptophyta; class Magnoliopsida; order Poales; family Poaceae; genus Avena; species Avena longiglumis. The sequence goes on from CP125979.1 coordinate 111,393,951, forward strand.
TAAAGCTTCATCCAAGAGTGCTCCACCTAGATCCACCCAAAGGCCCCATCCCTTGGGAATCGAGGAGGAGAACTCAATCTTCATCATCGCAATCAAGCGCTTCATCTCCTCTCCATTCATTTGAGAACCTCCGATCTAGTATTTCTTGCAAATATCTAGATCCTCGTTTTTGTTTATATTGATAAACCTTGTTCTTGTGGCAGCTTGTTGTCATCTCGGGAGCCCCAATTGTTGTGGTGTGTGCCCGATAGTGTTGTAAAGGCACGGTTCATCGAAGGGATCCAATAGTGGAGAAGGTGGACCAGGCCTCTCGTGGCGAGATCCATCGGAGAATAGGGTGAGGCCTATTGTGGCGTGGTGGTCTTAGAACCGCCCACCCCTCCAACGCAGATGTACTTCCCTTAACAAGGAAGAAACTGCGGTAAAACAAATCCCTGTGTCTCCGCGTGCTCCACTACGGTTTCCTCGCTCCTCTTTTACATGCTTAGTAGTTAGGGTTGCATATAGGGAAATTCTCGTAGTTGCATATCTAGAGAATTTACTTTGTGTCAAGCCTAAAATTGAAAAAGTATTAAAAATTGGTTAGCACCTATTCACCCCCCCCTCTAGGTGCCCATACGACCCATTTCAATTGGTATCAGAGCCTCGGCTCTTATTTCGGGCTTAACCGCCTAAGAGAAGTATGGGTTCCAAGGGAGATGGGAGTGATGCTCCGGAGGTAGTCACCATGAACGATCTCAAGACGTTGGAAACAACCTTGGTGAGTTCAATGGAGGCTAAGATGGAAGAGATGCGTCAATTGATAATGCGTCTCTCCACATCCGCAGCATCACCTCCATCTAACTCTGAGGATACCACTCCGCAATCCAAGGAAACGGGTAAAAATGTTTCCAAAGATAATGAAGTGGTAGGTGATGATACTAGTAAGAGCTCCTCCTCGAAAAAGGATAGCGGTAAGGATGGATACAATGAGGTTTCTCATGTGTATTCCCCTGATCCGCCTATTCCTCACCCACATATACATAATAGGGGTGATCCACCCAAACTTTCAGCATCTACTTTCTCTCAATGGTAATTTTTGATGAAATCTCATGTGTGCAGTTCCTCCATAGAGTTGTGGAAGATCATCGAAAATGGTCTTCACGTTGGAAATCGTAACAATCTCACAAGGAGAGAAGTGGTCGATATCCAACTCAATGTTACAGCTCTACACATGATACAACTTGGTGTAGGTGACAAAGACATGCTGACGAGGTTTAATCTCGTCAATGCCCATTGTTATGGACTTGGGTTTTGGAGAAGATGGGGATGCTGGAGATCGTGGCACGGTTAACAGACAAGCAACCAGGGGACACGAGATTTACCCAGTTCGAGCCTGAGGAAAACCCTACTCCTGCTTGTCTTCTCTTGATTACGGCGGAACCGAAGGTTACAGGGTGCGCAGATTGGATCTGGCGTGGATGCGTATGCGAAAGTATGAGTCGAGAGATCTAGGACGTTCCCTCCTGGCCTTTATATAGACTTAGGCAGGTCCCGGGCATAGTCCTAGTCGGTTACAAGTTCTAGGGTTTTACCCCTTTGAATTTCCTATCTCCGCTAGTCTTGTTCCCCAAGGACCCGAAGGCGTCATGGGCCTTGGCCACCCGAAAATCTTTATGGGCGGTGTATCTCATGGGCCTTCCTTGGGCTGGACGGTATCTTTGAAGTCGCGTGCCGTGGGTATAACCATGTCGATGGCCTCGAGTGTTCAGAATCGTAGATTCGGTGAGGACTCTTCCATCTTCAGTGCTATATATTAATAGTATATGTGTGTAGGGATTGTTGATGCGTGTGCCTAACTCACCCGATGGATCGGTCGATTAAGCGTCTTAGGGGAAACGACACGATCTTCTTGAGTTCGTCCCTCAACCTGCACTGGAACATATCTTTGGCGTAATTCGACTCAGGTCGCGGAGGACTTATAGGAGTGGAATTCCAGTGGTTTTAATCGGTGTACCCAACGCGTCCATCGGGATTTTCATTGTACCTGCTGGTACGGATTCATACTAGCAGAGTGTAGTCAGGTGCGTTACCAGGACATCAGATGATATCCGCATGTCTTATCTTTGCATCGCAGACGCAGCATCCGAACATTTGTCACCTCGGAGGTGCTTCGGGTGGCCAAGGAGATTGTCACTCACTTAGCGTTTTGTTGGGGCAGAGTTGCCAAAAAGTTTTTGCGTGCGTATCCGGAAGATCACAGTCGAAGATTTCATAGGGTGCGCGACCAGCGCTCCCTATGGGAGTAGCCCCAAGTGTCTGTTCGAGTCGTAGACTCGAACGGAGACTTTAGTTCAAGCGTTGTTTCAGTCGTTAAGTCCGAAGGACTCGAAAATTTTCGGATGCTTAAATCCATCCTCCCTATGGGAGTAGCCCCGAGCCCGTGGTGGAGTCGTGAACTCGACGTGGGACTCGAAGTAATTTTGTCCTTATTTATGCAGCCGGTGCGCGGCGGTATCGATGAGTAGCCCTTAGTATTTAGTCGAATCGTAGATTCGAGTGAGTACTCTTAGCTGTGGAGCCGAAGTTGGTGCTAGTATAGCTTTTGATGACGACAGTGCTGACCATCGATGACCTCAAGCGTCTGCTATGCCAGAGATGACTTGACTGGACAAAGCGTGGGTCCCACTTTCTGACTTTGAATTGACCAGTCACGCGCGGCGTGGAGATGATTACGGAGTGTCCTCGATTTCCGCGCGTAGTGGACGGCGTGGTAACGACGGTTCGTTGTGGTGTTGACATGTGTACGGCCAGATCTACCGTTGGCGTTAGGTCTTCTCGATGGACGGCCAGCGTGCGTCGTCTTCGCTGTTATAATCCTTGGTGAAATCGTGGTTTGTTTTTCACCGCACCAGTTCATCTGTTCACTGTCTCCTTGTTCTTGAGGGATTCTTGCAGTGCGCTCAGTTTTCCTTCCACATTTCCTTCGTTCTTTCTGAGTTGGCATCGCCACCACCGCCGTAGCGCCATGGGGAAAACAAAGAAGTCCTCATATTCGGTTGGGACCAGCGCCACCGGAGGCAAGAAGGGCACTGCCGCTGTTCGCGTCACCGATGGTGGCTGGCGGCGATCAGAGACGCGGCAGAGCGATCTCCGCAAGCTGCGTGAGCGGGGCTTGATCCCGGAGGATAGGGAGGCCGTTAAACTCCCCGGCAATGAGGTAATCCCCCGTCCCCCATTTGGGTATCGGGTTATGTTTGTCGCCTTCGTTTTGCGGGGGTTTTCGTATCCAGTCCATGACTTCCTTCGTGGACTGCTCTTCTTCTATGGGGTTCAGCTGCATCATCTGTCTCCCAATTATCATCTCCATATTGCTTGTTTTATCACGTTTTGCGAGTGCTGGCTTGGCATTGAGCCGCACTTTGGCCTCTTCCGGAAGCTCTATTCCGTGAAGAGGCAATATGGTTCGGATGGTGTGTATCCCATTGGGGGTTTCATCATCTCCCTCAGTCCCAATCTGCAATTCTTTTCCTTTTCCATGTCCGAATCTGTCCAGTACTGGCGGAGGCGGTGGTTTTATATCCGTGACTCCGTAGTGCCCGGGCAAGATTTTGGTCTTGTTCCCTTTGACCCCTCCCAATTGATTGAGAAGAAAAGATCCTGGAAAAACCAAATCTTAGACGGTGAGGTGGCGGAGATAGAGGCCCTGTACCGTCGGGTGGAGGATCTCAAGCGATTCTCGAGAAGGAGGTGAACGGTGTCGACATCATCCGGACGTTTCTTGGCGTCGGTGCAGCCTCTCAAGCGGGCGCCGATGTTTCGTATTCAGGCGCCGTGATCCGACGAGGGTTTCGAGTGAGAAAATCTCCGAGGTGGAACTTGACAAGGCTCTTCGCGCGTTGTTGAAGTTCAAGGCCGACGAAGAAATCCCGGGGAAGTCGCTGACTCCTCCCTTTTCTTCGACGTTGGTCGTACCGAAGGTGTAGATTTGCGCACGTAGTGCTCCCCCTTTATTTTTGCCGGCTGTGTATTTTTCCCTTTGTTTGCTAACAAAGTTCCTTCTCATCTTGCAGGGCTTCAAAGTGCCGGGCATGGTACCACCGTTACCCGAAAGGTATCCGAATGCTCCGGATAATGAAGTGGTGGATTCCGTGTCCGAGCTACCGTCAGCGCGATCTCTAGCGGAGGATGCCGACGAGTCGAGTGAGGACCATTCGCGCAAGCGATCACGGAGCTCCAGCGAGTCTTCGGATGCCTCGACTCCTCCGACTCCTAGAAATCCTTTAGGCCTTGAGCGTCATAGTGGTGGCCATGGAGGTTCTTCCTCTCCCCTTCCTGCCATTCCTGTGCGGGCTGTTGCGCCGCACCCGCCAGCAAAGCGGAAAAAGGAAGAAAAGAAGGAGGAGAAGAAGGAAGAGAAGAAAGAGGAGAAGAGGGACCGAAGGGCTTCTCCTATCTTCGACCTGAGCGCATTGGGCTCGTAAGTTTTCTTGTTGCACCGTTGTCCTTTTCTCTTCATGATTTTTGCAACTGTGTTGATTGGTTCGTATGCAGGCAATCCTCTGACGGCTCTAGTGATGGTGCACGGGAGATGATGGGGGAGTCGAACATTGCGTCGCCTCCTCCTCAGACGGTGGCGACTTCGGGTGACGCCCGCTCCTCCTCTGCGGAGGGAGGCTGGTTGCCTCGAAATTTCGCGGCCGGGCCTTGAGTCGCCATCGAGCATGTAAGTTTTACGCTTCATGTCACGGGGAGCCCACAAGTGTCTTCGTGTCTTGTTGTTTTGCTTCTTTGTGTTGGGCGTAGCCCCAAGTCCTTCTTCTTGCTATTGCCTTTTTTCGCAGCCTTTTGTCCAAGAGGCCAAGCGGTGGTGGAGGAGCGCCTACTGGAGGCGGAGGCGGCTCGACGACTTCAAGGTATCCGTCATCTTTTAGTACCTCTCTTGTTTATCCTGGTCCTTCTTTGACACTTGCTTGTCTTAAATGTATAGGAGCATAACGACTCTCTTAAGGAGGTCGGCTCTTAAAAGAGCCTTGGCCAATCGGACGAAGGTCAAGCCGCCCGGTGCGAAGCGCCTGAGTGGGAGCGACGAAGGCAGTTGAAGCGAAAGAGCGTCTGCAGCAGGAGGCCGCAGATCGTGAGGAGCAGCTGGCCACTGTTGCGGCTGCTCGTGAAAAGGAAGTGGCGGCAAAGCTCATGGCTGCTGCCAAGGCTATTTCGGGTGAGTGCTTAGTTTTGCACTTGTTTCTTTTTCTCCGGGTCTTTATATGCTACGTTCCTTCATGGTTTTCCTTCTTTGTGTCTCAGATGCCGCAGGCATCGAGTTCGACCGCGGTGCTCTGGAGCACGGGAGTGCTCTGGATGATGCCACTGTGGCGGTCGAAGACCACTGCAGCACCGTCGTCAACTCCCTCGCCAAGGCAAAAGAGGTCCTTGGTCGCTTCTACCAGGAGCTCTTCCCGAAGGGCGCAACCCTTGAAGATGTGGATGCCCTGGCAGAGGCTCTGTCAGCCGAAGCGCCTGCGACGTACAAGCGCAAGCAGAAGGGCATCGGCGCGTCCGTCGGACTGGCGATGGCCATGGCGGCTGGGGCGGAGCTGGACTTGCCCCAGATCACTTCTCGGATGCCGACGGCTGCGGATGGATCCGAGGTAGCCTTCGCCGCCTACTCCGCTCGCTGCAGACGATATGGGCCCAAGCTCATTGACTTGTTGTCTGAGTACGCACTGCGGCAGCAGGGCGAGGCCAAAGCTAGGCAGTCTGGTTCTGAGGCGACTCAGTGTCCTGCACCTTAGGCATAGTAGACGTAGGGTAGTTTGTAGTCTTCTTTTGTTGTAAATATCTTTTGTAGTACCATCCTTGTGCCACGTAGTGGCCTTATTTAATGAATTCCTCCGAGTTGTGCTCTATCCTTGGCTGAATGTCTGTGTGCCTTCTCTTTTCTGCTGCTATAGGTTCCTTCGGGTGCTGACCCAGTTGACACTTCATCCGAAAGGCTCGTGCGACCATCATTGGATGATTCCTCGCAGCTCGCTTTTCTTCGAGATCGCGTGCACAGCTTGGAGAGGGATTTGCTCGGGTTACGCGGTCGCGCCGACGTTTGGAAATCCAAGGCATATCGTGGTGCAGCCAGAGAGGAGTATTTGATGGCGGAGCTGGGTCGGTTGTCCGAGCAGCTGCAATGTAAGTTGATTCTTCTTTCGGGCTGTAGATCAGTTCTTCGGGTGAGCCTGCTGGCCTTATTCTTGTTTTGTGCGGTTGTCGCAGGTGCCAATCTTGCTCCGAGGGAAGAAAAGGAGCGTATCGCTGTTCGAGTCAATTGCTTGACTCAACAGGACATGGAGGCCGGCGGCTTCTTCTGGATGGATCGCGATCGCGCCATGGTTCTGGCGACGGTGCAGGATCGTGTCTATCAGGTTTCGCGGGTGCTCCGCCAGGTGCAGACATCACTGTCCTCGGTGCTTCACGTCATGTTTCCTTTGGATGCCGTGCCGACGACCCTTGCAGGTCTTCTAACGAAGTTTCGGAGTGCCAGCAATGTCAAGGAGCTGGTGCGGCAGCAGCTCGTCGTAGGGGTGAAGGCTGCCTTGTCTCTTGTGAGGGTGCACCGCCCCGACGTAGATTTGACTGCTGTGGCGACTGGGCCACCTCTTAGACCGGATGGTGGTGAGTGTAATATGCGTCCGCATTACGCGGCTGTAAGGCAGTATGCCGAACAGATTGTAGATTTGTTTGAGTAGCGTGCTCAGGTTATTCTTCAGAATAGGTAGGACCTGAAAATAAACAGAAAGATGTAAAATTTGTATATTGCGGCTGGACGTTTTGTGCCCTTTGTTGTAAAGGTTTGCTTGTTTGTGAGCACGCAATGCTTTGATTGAGTACGTGTCCTTTTCGTTTGCCTGACGTGGTCAGCTACTCAGGTGTACACGTTTGGCCCTCAATCGATGAAATCGTGAGGTGGGGGGAGCCCCCGAGTGCGTATGTAGCATGTAGTAAAGTTGCGAAAAAATAGTCAACCGAAGGTTGGGGGCGAGACACTTAGCTTTATTTATATCGTAATGGAGGAGGTACATGGTTCGGCTGAGTAGCCTTGGCTGAAAGCCTTATTGAAAGTAAAGGAGGGTAGGTTGCTACGGGTAGAATCGTCGCAGGTGCGAGATGTTCCATGGGTTGGAGTATGCGACTCCAGACTCCACGTGTTTGAGGCGATAGGCGCCACCTGGGATGACTTCGGTGATGACATAGGGTCCTTCCCATGGTGACTCGAATTTATTCGGTCTCTTTTGCTTGAGTCGCAAGACGAGGTCTCCTTCGACGAAGGACCTTGGCAGCCGTGGTGGTAGTTGCGGAGACTTCTCGGTACACCGTGATCTAGCTGCTATATCCCATGCTTCGTCGAGTGTGTCGGCATCTTCGAGTCGGTAGTGGATTTGGCTTATTTATGTGACGACTCGTGGAGCACGGTGGCGTGCATTGCCTCGGGTACCGTGCACCATGAAGAAGCAGTGTGTGGAGCTGTTTGGCGTAGTCCGTAAGCTCCACGGGACAGACGGTAGCTCTTTCTTCCAGTTTCCCGCTTTGTGCTCGAGTGAGCTCATGAGGCGCTTCTTGATGCCGGCGCCGATTAGGCCGTTGGCCTTTTCCACTTGCCCGTTTGTTTGCGGGTGTGCCACTGAGGCATACGTGATATTGATCCCGAGGCCTTCGCAGAAGTCCTGGAATTCTTCGGAGATGAAGTTCGATCCGTTGTCGGTGATGATGTTGTGCGGTACGCCGAACCTGTAGACAATGGATTAGAAGAATTTGAAGGCGGTTTTGCCCTTCTGGTTGGTGACTGGCATGGCCTCGATCCACTTGGTGAATTTGTCGACTGCGACCAGGAGGAAGACGTGTCCCCCTTTCGAGGACTTTGGCAGTTTGCCGATCATGTCGAGGCCCCATTGGGAAAAGGGCCAGGCTATGGGTATGGGTCGAAGTTCGGACCCAGGTGCGTGCGGTTTGTCGGCGAACCGTTGGCACCCGTTGCATCTTTGGACGATGTCCTTCGCGTCGCTCATGGCAGTTGGCCAGTAGAATCCTGCTCGTAGAGCCTTGGCGACAAGGGAGCGGCTGCCTGCGTGGTGGCCGCAGATGCCCTCATGGATATCTTGGAGTATGGCCTTGCCGTCGTCGATGGTGACGCACCGTTGTAGTACACCCGTAATGCTGCGTTTGTACAGCTCGCCGTTGATGATGGTGAAGGCTTTTGACCGACGAGATATGTGTCGGGCATCTGTCGGGCTGTCAGGCAGTTCTCCGTTTATCAGGAACTGGAGGTATGGACGTGTCCAAGTTTCTTCGACTGCCATGACCTGCATCAGGTTGACCATGGCAACTTCGGTATCCAACTTTTTGGGTCCTTCGTGACCTTCGGGTAGCGTATCCCCCGAGTGTTCTGCTTCTTCGGGTGATCCCTTGGGGAATTTCCGCTTGATGGATGGCATGCAGATCTGTTCGAGGAACACACTTGGTGGTACCTTTGCACAAGTGGAGCCGATGTTGGCGAGTCTATCGGCCTCCTCGTTGCTCTCTCTTCCAATGTGCCGAAGTTCGCAACCAACGAATTCTCCTTCGAGTGCGTTGTATAGCGCGCGGTACGCGATCATGTTTTCGGCGTGTGCGTCACACTCATTCATCGTCTGCTGTACGACAAGGTTGGAGTCACCGTAGATGACCAGGCGCGTTGCGCCGCATATTTTTGCCATCTTCATGCCATGGATGAGGGCTTCGTATTCGGCCTCGTTGTTGGAGGCTCTGAATTTCATCCGAAGAACGTACTTCATCTTGTCACCTTGCGGGGAGGTCAGTATGACTCCTGCCCCTGCTCCGGCTTCGCGCTTGGAGCCGTCGAAATGCATTGTCCAGGACTGCGACATATCTGGGGTGTCAGGCAGCTGCAGCTCCATCCAGTGCACCAGGAAGTCCGGAAGGACTTGAGATTTGATTGCGTGTCGCTTCTCGTAGACGATGTCCAAGGGTGATGTGGCATCCCGCAAAACCACTACTAGAAAATCGCGTTGAATTTGTGCATTGCATCGTCATCATCATGCATTGGTTGCATAAAACTATTTTCGTAAAGTCCGTTTGTTTTCTAAAACGCCAGACTTTATTCAAACGCCAAACCCGGGTCGCCGGAATATTTTGTTTTGTCTGATATCGGTTTGCAAAAGTCTTGTTTGAATAAATAAAAATATTTATTATTTTAGTGGGGGCGATCAGGCAGGCCGACCGAACGACCACCCCGTGCAACAGTCGGTCCACCTAACGCCTCTCTAAATCCTAAAGCTACCAACAAACAAACCCACCCTTTGGCCACCTCACCCCGCCAACCCCGTGGCCACCTCACCCTCTCCTCTTCCCCCACCAACAAGCGCCACCTAATCCTACCCATCTCTCTCTCTCTCCAACCCACACACACAACCCACTCACCACACACGCCACCCCTGGACCCCATAAGCACACACGCACACGCATGCGCCTCCCTCCCTCTCCTGCGTGTGGGCCCCACGCCGCCCCGCCTCAGGCCCCACACGCCCCTGACTCCCCGGATGCCGCCTCCCCGATCATCGCCTCTCCCGTCCACCCGCGTGGGACCGCTCACCAGCGTGACCCGTCCCCGGCCACCATGACCCACTCCCAGGCCGCTCCTGTCGTCTACCTACCTCCCCGTGCCCGCTCCCTTCTTCCCCATGCCCTCTCCCATGGGCCTCCCTCTCCCCGTGCTCCGGCCCATGGCCCTTGAGCCAGCCCGCCTCGCCGTCCCTTCGATCTCCGGCGCCCCGCTGCGAGCCCGCGCCTTCCCCGGCATCCCCATTCTCCCTCGCTCGAGCCGCCGCGTCGCCCTCCTCTGGAAGCCTCCCGTCGCCCGCTAGCCGGCCGCCCGGCCTCTGCACCTCGCGCTAGGCCCGGCCCGTCCGTCCCATGACCTCGCCGGCCTCGCCCGGCCCTCGCCGCCCCTCGCGTCCTTCCGCCCCTCACCTCTCCGGCCTCCCGAGCTCCTCGCGTCGGCCTCCAGCGCCACCCCTCTGTTCGAGCCCGGCCGCCGTATGAGGCTCGCGCGCCAACCGCCACGGATTCCCTCGCCGGCCTCGCGCCTTCCTCCGAGCCCGGCCGCGCGTGGCCGTCGTCTCCCCGGCAAGCTCCTAGACACCGACCTCCATGCCGGCCCTGCTCTCCCCTTCCGCGCGTCTCGTCGGCCGCCTCTTGAAGCCTCGAGCGCGTCAGCCTGCGTGTACGTCCTCGCGGGAGGGTGCTGCCCTGCAGCCTCTGTCTCACACGCGCACGGCCGTTTTTCTCCTAGTGGAGTTGATGTTGTGGTGGCTTGACTACGTCTACATCCGCTAATTTTTGCCTCAGCAATGCTCCAAGTACACCACAAGATCTACACTCGTGCCATCAAGACCGATCCGAAGACCGCAGACGCCAAGTCCCCGGATCTAAAGGCGTCGAGACCTTGATCCCGAAGACCGAACCCAATTGAACCTCAAGATCGACATCGGCAAACCAAGAGGGAACCCCAAGATCTTGAGAGAAACTTGACTTTAGATCCAAGTTCGCCGACCACCCGGGGTAATGCGAAGACCGAACCCGACGCCAAGTTCTTCCTCTCGGACGCCAAGGCGAACACGAAGAACGCCAAGATTGCCACGAACGCTCGACGCTAACACCGACTCGATGGCACGGGCCGACAAGACCGCATAGCGGCAAGATCGACCCGTGGGACCCGACAAGATCCGCATGACAAGAACGGCACCGACCAGAGCGAATCCAATGCGCCCGGCACCCAAGTCCGCTTCCGGATGCAACAAGATCTACCCCAGTAATCCGAGAACGATCCGTCGAACCCTGAACCCTGAGACCGACCCCGAACCCCTGAACCCCAAGTCCGTCGAGACCCCTCAATGTGTGGACCCCTTCCTGAAACCCTATTTTTATAATATAATAAACTTGTCGAATATTAAATTGTCATTCTCGCATGCATATCATTTGGTTTGGGGGCCTTATGCCGATTCACCTAATAATTAAATATGGGGCCCATATGCGGGCAAATCTAGTCTCATATCGGCCTCATTTAAATTTGTGTAGCGAACCCGATGCTATCTTTTGCCATGCTAAAACAACATTTAATATGCGGGGGTTTAAACAACTTGAACCATATATTAATTGTCGGGACCCCGGTTCCGCTTAATATGACCTAATTGCATCGCACCTTGCCATGTCATTCATCATGCATGCATCATGCCGATCTTCTGCCGTTGTATTAAATATTGCATCCGGTGTTTATTCTAGTGTTTTGCTTCTTCGCGGATAAGGCCGTTGAGTTGATGCGAGTGTCGGTCCGTTCTTCGATTGAACCCTCGGCAATGTTTTCAGGCGAGCATCTCCCTCTTTCTACCTATCTTACTTTTATAGTTTTTATTCCCTCCTGTTGATCTATTGCTATCTGTGTTGCGTTGCTCTAGTTTTCGTACCCGTGATATCCCTTGCAGCCTTATATTGCCTTGGACACATCCTATTACCTGTTGTTTGGTAGATAGTTGGACTTGCGTGTCGCAGTCGCTTGCTCAAGTCTTTGTTGCGTCTTTGTCAAGTGCCATAGTTGTTGATGTTTTGCCGCATGTTGATGATGGAGATGATCATAGTTTTACTTATCGTTCACTTTAATTTCTGTTTAACAACTAAAATTGAAATAAGCAGAGGCATCGGTGGGTGATAGATAATATTTGGTTTCGAGCCCACTTGTGTCCCGTAAGACCCGAGTACTTGATACTGTTCCTTGATTTATCGCGCTATCCACATCCGGAGGTATATGGGACCCCCGAGCGAGCTTGATTCACCTTATTTCTTGGGGCCACAAACTAGTTTGAGGTTTTATTTACGATCTGTACTTATGCCATGCTACTTATGTATTTAAATTGTGCGACGGATAGCACTGTCTTGTTTAGGATCGGGACACGTTCGCGGTGTCGACAAGCCCAGTTTGGGTTCCCGATCGCTCTGACCGTCCACCCAAACCTCGGTCCGTCTCGAAGTCAGCTAGCCGTTCTTGGTGTACTCAAGGGTGGCCCCAAATATTTCTGAATCTGTGATTGTTCGTCGTGAAAGCCTCGTTGGGTTTTGTTTTGGTTTTCGAGGTTGATCGGCGTGTGTTGCTATTGGTGCACCCGGCGGGTAAAACTTTACGAAAGCCGTGTCGCGGATATGGACGACTTGGAGCCTGATATCTCGATCATAGACAAGCATAACTAAAGTTTATTGCTATAAATTTGACTTTATAATGACTAGTAATCAGCTTCACTATAATGGAATGGCTAATTAATACGCCACAACTGCTTGTTTGGCGTGTCGCTTGCGACCATTGTACTGACTAGTAAGTATTGCAACTATAACGAATGGCTGAATAAAAGTACCAACAAGCTGCTGGGTTTTGGGATTATATCATGCTATCGTATCGAATAGTAATTCTTGCAACTATAACGGAATGGTTAACTAAAATGACCCACTGCTTATTTTATCAGGATGATTATCTATACCTAACTAGTAATTGCTGCAACGATAACTGAATAAATAAAACTGCCAACGGTGTGAGTTCCTCGGTTGACTTCCTCGATCGGTGTCGAGAGGGAAACACCAGGATGGGTTTTGCTTGGTGTTAGCTTCAGGTTGGATCCGGGTAGGTCACTCTTACCCCTCTCTGATTACCGCCAGTTGTATCGAGTCTCTATAGGTTGTTTAGTGCATCTTGTCATTGCCGATCCACCATACCTATGTAGGTGAGGACGCCGAATTCTAGCCTCGCCGTGTCTTGGCCTCGATCGACGGTCCTCTTTTCCTTTGCTCTTTATCGGCACCTTTTTTAAACGGTTTTGAGATCGGCGCCGTTAGCGAGGTTACCCTTCGGCTTGGCCCGGGGTTATGGGCGCCATTGGTTATTCTTGAGGCTCTTAGCCCCATTTGCTTCTTGTCCGTAGTCGGACGCTCTACCGTTTTTAAGGTGATTTGGACCTTGTATATTATATCTGTATTCTTGACTCATTGAGTCGCTGTTATATATATTTGTTCTGTGGGTCCCATCGAGGACTGTTGTGTAATGTTATTACTTCGTTTTCCACCCTACGAAAGTGCTGGTGCACCTTTGAATCGTTTCTATGCGGGTTTGGCGAATTTTGCTCAAACTTGCATAGGTCCGGTCTCGAGGGTGTTCTGAGTGGTATCGAGCTTAGCGGTTGCGATACCCCACAAGTCCAAATTGTAGGATAACCTAGCTAACGGGAAGTAGAGTGTCAAAACTATTTTGAAAAATCGGTTGGATAGTTACGATTAGGTGCGATTTTAATTCTTACCCCTCTATTCTCCTCTTATCCCGACGTGTTTTGAATCCGCTCTCTTCTCTTTCTTCGAGTCCAGGACTTCTCGTGGTTGGGTTTTCCGTCGTACCTTCAGGGTTTTCGCTTCCTTCTACGCTAACGGTGTTATGCCACCCGGTGTTCATCTTTGAGAAATCCGTCTCTGGTGGTACCATTCTTTGTCCTTGTTTGTGCCTTGGTGTTTTCCGACGCGACATCATCTCGCCAGATCCGATCTGAGTCTGCGTCCTTTGTTAGAACCTCGCTTGTCGAGATCTTGATCGATTCGAGAATGGTTGCACGCTTTTCCACTGATTGTGCAGAGTAATAGTTTGGGTGCGTGATGGATTGGCCCCCATGCCGACTACCCCTTCTATTCGCTTTTGTACATTGAAGTGGACGAGAATGCATCGGTTCCCTCTTCCATCGGAGTTAGAGGTGGCTTTATTTGTTGATACCTCTACTTTCGACCTTTTGTTTCCGGAGTGTTCTCTCGACGATCACGGACAACGACCTCTTGTTAGTGGTGTCGCGAGGAATCTACACGAAGCGAGAAGATTCAGATCGTCGACCTTCTTTCCGGTACCATGAGGCGGATCTCGAGGGCGAGATCCTTTGTTAGTGGTGTCGAATTGTGGCATCCCGCAAAACCACTACTAGAAAATCGCGTTGAATTTGTGCATTGCATCGTCATCATCATGCATTGGTTGCATAAAACTATTTTCGTAAAGTCCGTTTGTTTTCTAAAACGCCCGACTTTATTCAAACGCCAAACCCGGGTCGCCGGAATATTTTGTTTTGTCTGATATCAGTTTGCAAAAGTCTTGTTTGAATAAATAAAAATATTTATTATTTTAGTGGGAAATGAGCCGACCAATTCAAACGACCACCCGTGCAAAACAGATCGGTCCACCTAACAGCCTCTCTAAATCCTAAAGCTACCAACAAACAAACCCACACCCCTTTGGCCACCTCACCCCGGCCAACCCCGTCGCGCCACCTCACCCTCTCCTCTTCCCCCCACCAACCAGAAACTGCCACCTAATCCTACCCCACTCCCTCTCTCTCTCCAACCCACACACACAACCCACTCAGCTACACACGCCACCCCCTGGACCCCATAAGCACACGGCACACACGCATGCGCCGCCCCAGCCTCCTCTCACAGGCCCCCACGCCTCTGGCCCCACCTCACCACACGCCACGCAGCCCCCACTGACTCCCGGATGCCGCCTCACGCATCGCCGCCTCTCCCGCGTCCACCCCGCGTGGGACCCGCTCACCCAGGACCTGGCCCCCTGCCCACCATGACCCACTCCCCTGCACGCCCCTGGCGTCTTCTACCTCACGCCCGCGTGCCCGCCCCTTCTTCCCCGTGAGCCTCCTCTCCCCCGGCCTCCTCTCCCGCCTCACAGCGCCGGCCAGGCCACAGGCCCCACCGTCCTTCGATCTCCGGCCCGCCAGACCGAGCCTCCGCCTTTCCGGCAGATCCCGTTCGCTCGCCCGCCCAAGCCGTCGCCCTCCTCGAAGCCGCCCGTCGCCCATTGAGCAGCGGCCCGGCCTCTCAGACTAGCCCGGCCCCGACCGTCCGTCCGCGACCGCTGCGTTCGCCTCACTGCCTCGCCTCGCCACCGCCTCGCCCTCACCTCTCCGCCTCCGAGCTCCTCGCGTCGGCCTCCGGGCCACCCTCTGCTCGAGCCCGCCAGGTATGAGGCTCAAGGCCCAACCGCCACGGATTCCCTCGCCTCGCGCTTCCTCCGAGCCGGCGGCGTGGCCGTCGTCTCCCGGCAAGCTCCTAGACACCGACCTCCATGCCGGCCTGCTTCTCCTTCCGCGCGCGTCTCGTCGGCCGCCTCTTGAAGCCTCGAGCGCGTCAACCTGCGTGTACGTCCTCGCGGGAGGGTGCTGCCCTGCAGCCTCTGTCTCACACGCGCATGGCCGTTATTCTCCTAGTGGAGTTGATGTTGTGGTGGCTTGACTACGTCTACATCCGCTAATTTTTGCCTCAGCGATGCTCCAAGTACACCACAAGATCTACACTCGTGCCATCAAGACCGATCCGAAGACCGCAGACGCCAAGTCCCCGGATCTAAAGGCCGAGACCACGATCCCAAGACCAACCCAATTGAACCTCAAGATCGACATCGGCAAACCAAGAGGGAACCCCAAGATCTTCGAGAGAAACTTCGACTTTAGATCCAAGTTCGCCGACCACCCAGGGGACCGTAATGCGAAGACCGAACCCGACGCGCCAAGTTCTTCCTCTCGGACGCCAAGGCCCGAACCTGAAGAACGCCAAGATTGCCACGAACGCTCCGAACGCTAACACCGACTTCGATGGCACGGGCCCGACAAGACCTTCGCAAGCAAGATCGACCCGTGGGACCCGACAAGATACGCATGACGACAAGAACGGCACCGACGAGCGAATCAATCCGCGCCCGACCCAAGTCCTGCTTTCCGGATGCAACAAGATCTACCCCAGTAATCCGAGAACGATCCGTCGAACCCTGAACCCTGAGACCGACCCCGAACCCCTGAACCCCAAGTCCGTCGAGACCCCTCAATGTGTGGACCCCTTCCTGAAACCCTATTTTTATAATATAATAAACTTGTCGCATATTAAATTGTCATTCTCGCATGCATATCATTTGGTTTGGGGGCCTTATGCCGATTCACCTAATAATTAAATATGGGGCCCATATGCGGGCAAATCTAGTCTCATATCGGCCTCATTTAAATTTGTGTAGCGAACCCGATGCTATCTTTTGCCATGCTAAAACAACATTTAATATGCGGGGGTTTAAACAACTTGAACCATATATTAATTGTCGGGACCCCGGTTCCGCTTAATATGACCTAATTGCATCGCACCTTGCCATGTCATTCATCATGCCGATCTTCTGCCGTTGTATTAAATATTGCATCCGGTGTTTATTCTAGTGTTTTGCTTCTTCGCGGATAAGGCCGTTGAGTTGATGCGAGTGTCGGCCCGTTCTTCGATTGAACCCTCGGCAATGTTTTCAGGCGAGCATCTCCCTCTTTCTACCTATCTTTCTTTTATAGTTTTTATTCCCTCCTGTTGATCTATTGCTATCTGTGTTGCGTTGCTCTAGTTTTCGTACCCGTGATATCCCTTGCAGCCTTATATTGCCTTGGACACATCCTATTACCTGTTGTTTGGTAGATAGTTGGACTTGCGTGTCGCAGTCGCTTGCTCAAGTGTCGCTATGCGTCAAGTGCCACAGTTGTTGATGTTTTGCCGCATGTTGATGATGGAGATGATCATAGTTTTACTTATCGTTCACTTTAATTTCTATTTAACAACTAAAATTGAAATAAGCAGAGGCATCGGTGGGTGATAGATAATATTTGGTTTCCGAACGCCCACTTGTGTCCCGTAAGACCCCGAGTACTTGATACCTGTTCCTTGATTTATCGCGCTATCCACATCCGGGAGGTATATGGGACCCCCCCTGAGCCAGAGCTTGATTCAGCCTTATTTCTTGGGGCCACAAACTAGTTTGAGGTTTTATTTACGATCCTGTACTTATGCCATGCTACTTATGTATTTAAATTGTGCGACAGATAGCACGTTGTACTGTTTAGGATCGGGACACGTTTACGCGGTGTCGATAAGCCCAGTTTTGGGTTCCCAGTCGCTCACAGCCGTCCACCCAAACCTCGGGTCCGTCTCGAAGTCAGCTAGCCGTTGGTGTACTCAAGGTGGCCCCTGAAATATTTCTGAATCTGTGATTGTTCGTGAAAGCCTCTGGTTTTGTTTTGGTTTTCCGAGGTTGATCGGCGTGTGTTGCTATTGGTGCACCCGGCCGGTAAAACTTTCAAAGCCGTGTCCGCGGATATGGACGACTTGGAGCACAAGATCTCGATCATAGACAAGCATAACTAAAGTTTATTGCTATAAATTTGACTTTATAATGACTAGTAATCGACTTCACTATAATGGAATGGCTAATTAATCGCCCACAATCGCTTGTTTGGCGTGTCGCCATGCGACCATTGTACTGACTAGTAAGTATTGCAACTACAACGGAATGGCTGAATAAAAGTACCAACAAGCTCTGGTTTTGGGATTATATCATGCTATCTGATTCGAATAGTAATTGCTGCAACTATAACGGAATGGTTAACTAAAATGACCCACTGCTTATTTTATCAGGATGATTATCTATACCTAACTAGTAATTGCTGCAACGATAACTGAATAAATAAAACTGCCAACTGTGTGAGTTCCTCGGTTGACTTCCTCGATCGGTGTCGAGAGGGAAACACCAGGATGGGTTTTGCTTGGTGTTAGCTTCAGGTTGGATCCGGGTAGGTCACTCTTACCCCTCTCTGATTACCGCCAGTTGTATCGAGTCTCTATAGGTTGTTTAGTGCATGCTGTCGCTGCCGCTTCAGTCCACCATACCTATGTAGGCGAGGACCGCCGAATTCTAGCCTCGCTGCATCGGCCTCGATCGACGCCTCTTTTTCCTTTGCCCTTTGTCGGCACCCCTTTGTTTAAACAGGTTTTGAGATCGACGCCATAGCGGGGTTACCCTTCCGCTTGGCTGGGCAGGGTTATGGGCATTGGTTATTCTTCGTGGCTCTTAGCCCCATTTGCTTCTTGTCCGTAGTCGGACGCTCTACCGCTTTAAGGTGATTTGGACCTTGTATATTATATCGTATTCTTGACTCATTGAGTCATTGTTATATATATCGCTCGTGGGTCCCATCGAGGACCTGTGTAATGTTATTTCGCTTTCCACCCGCACGAGTGCTGGTGGCACCTTGAATCGCTTTATGCGGGTTTGGCGAATTTTGCTCAAACTTGCATAGGTCCGATTCGAGGGTGTTAGGTGATAGTTCGATGCCCACGTGGCCACGCGTCTGTGGCCTCTGGTTATTCGGATGCTTTCGGGGTGCCTCGTTGGCGACCATCACCGATGCTCACGGAAGTAGTGGCTCGATCGTCGAGCCGTCATGAACACGCCTGTAGGAAGCTTACGGTAGTGCGGGTACCGCTTTTGTTGGAGTGAGTACCTGTTGAGGTAGTAAATTGGTATTTGGACCCGTGGGTCTTGCCTTCTTCGGGTCATTCGACCACGAGTTCGGTGCTGACCACCTGGTGCGTGGCTTGTATGTACAGCAGCAGGGGCTCGCGCTCCTTTGGCGTGACCAAAACGGGCGAGGTGGAGAGGAGCCGCTTGAGGCTTTCGAATGCGTCATTGGCTTCTGGTGTCCATTCGAACTTGTTCCGCCTTAGCGGCGGGTAGAATGGTAGGGCCTTCGCCCATGCGGTGATGAACTGCTTAGTGCCGCTACTCTCCTGCGAGGCAGCGCCTTGAGGTTTTTCGGCTTCTCCATTGTCATGATGGCTTTGATTTTCTTTGGGTTCGCCTCGATCCCTCGTTGAGAGATGAAGTACCCGAGCAGCTGACCTGAGAGGACGTCGAGGGTGCACTTTTCTGGATTGATCTTGATCCTGTATCGATCAAGGTTGTCGAACGTCTCGCAGAGATCGTCGATAAGTGTCCTTGCCTCCTTGGTTTTTATTACTATGTCGTCGACATAGACTTGGACGCGCGACCGATCTGGTCCTTGAGGCAGGCCTGCATGCATCGCTGGTACGTGGCACCCGCGTTCTTTAGCCCGAAGGGCATTGTGTTGTAGCAGTATACTCCGAACGGTGTGATGAATGCCGTTTTCTCTTGATCTTCGACCTTGAGTTGAATCTGGTTATAGCCTGAGTAGGCGTCGAGGAAGGAGAGTTTCTCACAACCTGCAGTCGAATCGATGATCTGGTCGATCCGAGGAAGAGGGAAGTGGTCCTTTGGGCAGTGTTTGTTTAGTGACGTGAAGTCTACGCACATCCGCAGGATGTCTGTGTCCTTCTTCGGGACCATCACCGTGTTTGCCAGCCACTCGCTTTCTTTGATTTCCCTGATAAAGTCTGCAGCGAGCAGTCTATTGATTTCCTTGCCGATAGCTTCGGCTCGTGGCTCCGACAGTCTTCGGATGGACTGCTTGACCGGCTTGGTGTCTGGAAAGACATTGAGTGCGTGCTCGGCAAATTCCCTGGGAACTCCTGGCATGTCCGTAGGACACCAGGCGAAGATTTCCCAGCGCTCACGGAGGAATTCGATGAGCGCGCCTTCCTATGCGGTGCTGAGGTCGTTGGCGATGAGGGCCATCTTGGAGGCATCCGTCGGATGGACCTGCACTTTCTTGGTGTTGACGGTGGAGTCGAAAGACATGTCGGGTGCGTTCTGCTTTGTGACTGGGGGTAGCCCATTGTCCGTCACCTCGCGGAGCCTTACAAGCTCGTCTTGCATGCCGAAAGACTGAGAGATTTTGTTGAAATCCCTGTCACATTGGTCCGATCGGGTGAAGCTCCCGTGGACTGTGATGACGCCGCTTGGTCCTAGCATCTTGAGTAGTAGGTATGCGTAGTGTGGGACGGCCAGGAATCTTGCGAATGCTACACGCCCCAGGATGGCGTGGTATTGCGACGGCCAGTCCACCACTTCGAATTCTAGGCGCTCCTGCCGAAGGTTGTCCGGCTTCCCGAAGATGACGTCGAGCCCTATTTTGCCTAGGGGGAATATGCCCTTCCCTAGGACAATGTCGTGGAACGTTGTGTCTGATTTTTCCAGGCTGCATTGCGGGATCCGCATAGCCGCTAGAGTGCTTGCGAACATTAGGTTGATGCCGCTGCCGCCGTCCATGAAGACGCGACTCATCTCGAAGCCTCCGATCTGCGCCTCCAGCAACAGGGCAGCATGACCTGGGCGAGGGATCTGGCAAGGGTGATCCGCTCGAGTGAATGTGATACAGGACTCCGATCCGCTGAGGTACTCAGGGATTGCAGGCGGAGTTGCCACGGCCAAGTTGATTTGTCGGGTGATTTTCTTCTGCACCCTGTTTGTGGGGCTTCCCTTCTGGATCATATTTAGTGCTCCTTTTGGTGGGGGTATCGACCCGGCGTTGTTTCTTGATGGTGCGGTTGGTTGATTTGGGCCTCCGATGGCGGCGTGGAGGAGCTCCATGTGCTATTTCACCGCGTAGTGTGTTTCGAACGCAGGAATTGGAGCTTGTTGCCTCATTCGCACCATGCCTTCGCTGAGTTCGAACTCGCGGTCCTTGAGCATGTGGCTAGCTTTCTTTTGACATCTGTTTGTCGATGTAGAAGTGGATGGTGCATGGACCGAAAGTTTGTCGAATCTGAGGGTCCGTTGTCGCGTCGGCGTTGCCGACTACATTGGTCGTCCGTTGTCGCGAAGTTTACTGCGGTATCCTCCGCTGTTGCGGTTGTTGTCGTTACATGGCGTCGGCGAGCCGTGACCATGTTTGGTCGTCGCGGTCCTCAGACGCGATCTCCTCTTCTGCGCGGCGTCGTCTTCGTCCGTAGTCGTCCTCTTCATCTTATTGCGCCATTGGATGCAATCTTCGCCATCTGCCCAACTGTTGGCGATTTCCATGAGGTGGTCGAGTGTCTTGGGCTTTACACGCCCAAGTTCCTCCTTGAAGTCTGGGCGCTTGACGCCGTCCCTGAAGGAGTCGATGGCCCGCTCTTCGGAGATGTGTGCTGCGGAGTTCTTGGTTGTAGACCAGAGTAGTATGTACGAATAGATTCACCCGTTCTCCGAGTGCGGCTCGCAACTCTTCGATTGAGGGCCTCTTCTGGTGCCTTTGAAATTTCGGATGAAGCTGTGGCGAGCTCCTCCCCTTCCGGATGGATCGATGATAGGCTCTTGAGCGGACTTCGCGCCTTTGTCATTGCGGTGAAGGCATTGCATGGTTTCTTTGTTGCCTCCGTGAAGCTTGACGGATGAGATGGTCATCGAGCCAGGATTTTGGATCTTGCGTGCGTTGAACTTGGAGTATCCGAAGGAAGCTTGAGTTGCGTGGCATCTGTGTTCGCGACGGTCTGCTTTGCATCGAGCTCCGCAAAGTTCTCCTTCGTCTTCGTCCATCTCAGATTCGGACGAGCATGCACGTTTGGCGCATGCTTTGTCGATCTTGCGTTGTGTAAGCTTGTCTCTGGCGTCATAGTCGCGTTTATTGCGGTGCGAGCTCTTCTTCCTTCGAGGAAGATCGTGCTCCTCGTCCTCTTCGGATGAGGGGGTGGGGCTCCGGTCGCGCCTGGCCGGAGCTTTCTTCTTTGGCTCCGCAAGAGCGTCTTCATGGAGCGCAGCTCCGATTAGTCCTAGGCGGTGAGTGCGGACCTATGCATGGCCCTTTTCGGGTCCCCCTCCGGAGGTGGGTGAGCTGCGAGATACGCAGTGGCTGCCATGATCGCAGCTTGCGGCGTCTTCGGGATGATGTTGCCGTCGGCATCCATATCCATGAACGATGTGTGTAGAGTTCGGGTCACGTCGCGCCGCTCCTTGGGATCCATGTTTTCCACCCGAGAGCGGTGCTTCTTTCCCTGGTTTCCGTTTGTGCTAGAGCCGGGTGCGATGACGGAGAGCCTTGACTCGTGTGGACTCGGAGGCTGCTTGCGCTTGTCTAGCGACTAACGCATCTTGACTTGTTTCTTGTGTTCCTCGATGAGGAGGTAATGGTATGCCATCAGAGTCACGTGAGGCGTCTGCGGTAAGGCGATGTCGCTGCTGACGGCGAGCCTGGACCCATCCTTCTTTGCTAAGTTGGATGACGTGGTCGTTGCTTTCCCTGTTGGGTGGGGGGGGACTGGCTTCTTCTGTTTTCGCCGTTTCGATTGGGCGGCGGGTTAGGCGTTCCTCGTCGGTTTGGATGACTGCGGCGCACAGATAGCGCTTGCAGATTGGTCGGCTGCTGCTGCAACTTTCGGATCCGGAACCGTAGGTCCCTTCATCTGAAGGTGGATCGCACAGATCGGAGTTGCAGCTGCTGCTGCTGTAGAACTCATTTGTCGATGGTGACGTGCGTATCACGGGGTGTGGAGCCCACGAAGCGGGCCTGATTGACGGCACGGGCACCCGCTCAGGGAGGCGGAGGTGCCGGTTGTCCCACTGGAAGGAAGCTCCCGAACAAAATTTCAGTCATCGCCTATGGGCTCAAAATCCTTCATGGTGGCTAGTGGGCGGTGAAGTCGAAAGCGAAGAGGAGGTGATTCTCCGTCATTGCGAGTTGTAGATCGATCGGGTCGAACCGTCGACGCACACTCAAGAGCCCCAATTCCCACAGACGGCGCCAATTGGCGAGGTTTAATCTCGTCAATGCCCATTATTATGGACTTGGGTTTTGGAGAAGATGGGGATCTTTGGAGATCGGCACGATTAACGGACAAGCAACCGGGGACACGAGATTTACCGTGTTTAGGCCCCGGAGAAAAACCCTACTCACAGCATGCGCTCTTGATTCTGGCGAACCGAAGGTTCTGAGGTCTGTGATTGGGCGGCGTGGATGCGTGTCAAAGTATGAGTCGAGAGATCTAGGACGTGCCCTCCTGGCCTTTATATAGACTTAGGCAGGTCCCGGGCATAGTCCTAGTCGGTTACAAGTTCTAGGGTTTTACCCCTTTGAATTTCCTATCTCCGCTAGTCTTGTTCCCCAAGGATCCGAAGGCGTCATGGGCCTTGGCCACCCGAAAATCTTCATGGGCCAGTGTATATCTACTGTGGGCCTTCCTTGGGCTGGACCAGGTATGCTGAAGTCGCGTACCCGTAGGGTATAACCATGTCACATGCCACACATTCAGCATCTTAGCACAGCTAAAGAAGCTTGGGATGCTCTCATCGAGCTCTTCATCGGAAATGAAAGTATGAGAAGGAATAGATATGATGCCTTGAGCAATGAAGCTGAAGGATTTTATATGCTGGATGGAGAAGACCACGAGGACATGTATAGGAGGCTCAAGGCAATAGCCACAACCTTCAGAAACCACGGTGCAGCTCATGTTGATGATGCTTGGGTCAAGCGCAAGTATGTCAGTGCTCTTATGCCATTTGAGCCCACAGACTTGAAAAGTCTCCAAGGTAGGCATAACTATCACCTCATGTCATCCAATGAGGTAACGCAAGAAATGGTCGCCTTCAAAGTGGCTGCCAAGAATGTCAAGATGCTCGTGCTCGAGCTATGGGGATGCAAGGGGTCAACATGGCCTTGAAGACTAGTGTGATTGATCATGATGAATATGCGGTAGAAGGTGCGGTGTCGAAGATACAAAAAGGATCCACGGACAATACTTGGCTCTTTATGCAAGAAACTTTTGGAAAGATCCATAAGGCTAAAGCTGAACTAGATCGCAAGAGTGGAGCCTATGGAAGAAAAGAAAATGGTCCCAAGTGAGAACATGCTTTAATTGTGGTGACCGGTGCGCCGTGAGTGTCCATATCAAAGTAGAGAGGATAATGGAGGAAGACTCATTTTCAAGGACAAATCAAAAGCTCCACGTAAGAAACAGTTTGTAAAGAAGAATGCTCCTTTCAATAAGCAACCAAAGATTGTCCTAGTGGCTCAAGAAGAATATTCATCGGGGAGTGAAGATGAGGACGAGGACGATAGCTCTCAAGAGGTGGCTGCTATAGCCACCACCTCTACATCAACATCTCTCTTCGACTCTCCGAACGAAAACGTCATCAACAAGAATGCTAGTTGCCTCATAGCAAGAAGCTCCGAGGGCTATGCTTCCGGTGGGTCAAAATGGGTGTCGGATAGTGGTTGCACTAGTCATATGACCGGAAGCAAGGAGATCATCACGGAGATGCGTCCAAATCATGATAATATCACAGTCTCCTATGGTGATAAGTCTAAATCTCAGGTATTGGGTCTTAGCAAGGTTGTGGTTGCCCACGATATTTCTCTCGTGGACGTCATGCTTGTTGAGACCCTTGGCTACAATCTTCTTTCTATTCGTGCCCTTGGCAAGATGGGCTTTGCTATTTTTATCGATGATGATTTGGTGGTACTCTTATGGAGCAAGTCTCCAAAGGTCGCTTTCGTTGGATACGTCGAAAATGACCTGTATGTGGTGGACTTCTCGCGGAAAACCACTTCGGGTCCGATGTGTATATTCGGGAAGGCTGACGTGGGCTGGCTATGGCATCGCCGTTTAGCCCATGTCAACATGAGAACTTTGCAAAGTCTCCAAAAGGGTGGCCACATC
Source organism: Avena longiglumis (assembly GCA_030063025.1). Lineage (NCBI taxonomy): Eukaryota > Viridiplantae > Streptophyta > Magnoliopsida > Poales > Poaceae > Avena > Avena longiglumis. The sequence continues at coordinate 111,418,410 of CP125979.1, forward strand.
CTTGGACTAAAAGACAATGTCTCTTTTGCCAAAGATCGTGTTTGCAGGGCTTGTGTTGAAGGAAAAATGCATGACTCTCCCCACAAGAGGAAGACTATTGTGTCATCAAAGAGGATCTTGGAATTACTTCATGTGGATTTATTTGGTCCTCCTTCTCATGCAAGTCTTGGTGGGAAGAAATATTGCTTGGTCATAGTCGATGACTACTCAAGATATACATGGGTCTATTTCTTCAAGCTGAAAAGTGAGACTCAACAAACTGTCATCGACTTTGCCAATGAAGTTCAACGTCAACACAATGTTCCCATCTTGGCAATTAGAAGTGACAACGGCTCAGAATTCAAGAACTACACTTTAAACGAGTTTCTTAGCGAAGAGGGGATTAGACACCAATATTCCACTGTGTACACCCCTCAACAAAATGGTGTAGCCGAGAGGAATAACCGGACTTTGATGGATATGGCAAGATCCATGCTAGCTGAATTCAAGTCTCCTTATAATTTTTGGGTTGAAGCTATATCCACTTGTTGCCTGCCAAAACTCACCGGCGAGCAGCGACGAGCAACACGAAGAGCCGGGAGGCTCCGGAGGCTCTGGTGGGCCACGGTCCCTCGGGCAGGCAAAACTCGCTGCGTCACGGCTTGGTTCGAGGCGTGCCACGACCTATACGATCGGGAAGGTGAAGGATTGCTCGATTGATTTCTGCATGGTAAACAAGTATACGTAAAATTCGAGCCGTGACCGGCTCCCGTGTTTCCGTGAATCGGCTCCCGAGCCGATTATCCCATGGTTACGCATTAGATTTACGATAACATGGGGTTACGCTTGATCATTACAAGTTAAATCGATCTGACGGTTTAATGTTTTCACCACGTAAGCTGGGCGTCCTACATGTAATTGAGCCTTGTAAATACAAAGATGATAGAAAACTAACCCTAGAGGAGGCCTAACAACCGTAAAGTCAATGCGGAACAACTTCTCTAGAACTAGTAAACCACGTCCTTACGTACTACTGGATCGTTCAACCCGTTTGCAAGGCCTGGCTACGTAGATATCAAACTAAACCTTGGTGAGCAAGGCACAACCATAACAGATCGAATCAGCTAAATAAGGAGAAAGCAAGATGCTAGCCTTGCACTTGGGAAACGGTGCAAAGGTAGCGAGGTAACTAGAGGTAGCATAGCTCAAACAAGTATAACGAAAAGCACCGATACTAGCCTCAACAAATCTATGATAGTAGTGTTACTCGCCATCAAAAAGGCTTGATGCGGTAACACCAAATAACGATAAGTAAAAATGCCTAGATCGCAAGATGCTATCTAGGCGATGACACTACCGAAAGAAACCCTAGAAACAAGGGGTGGCGATCTTGGAGATTGTGTTTTGTTGTGAACGTGATTGTCCTCCTTTTCTTGATAACCCTAGGTACATATTTATAGTCAGGAGACTTTCTATCTTTGGAATAACTCTACAACTCTATCTTTACCTAAGCTGAGCGGAACCTAAAGCGAAGCGGAACCTACTATGATACAAGATACACGGGCAATTTAGCCCAAATCCACGACAAGGCCGATTCAACAACACGTTGAATATACGTATCTTCAAGCCCATCTTGATCACGGCCCATCTCCGTCTTTGGCCAAAATATGGCGATAACACATGCCCCGGTTTTGGCAATAATTCCAAAACCACTACCATTGATGTTTTTTTCTCTTCTTCCCCTATTTTTTTTGTATCGGGTTTAGCGTTGGCGAATCGTTGCGAAACAGGATAAATCACGCTACCCCTTCATCATGATGCCTGTCTTCTCAACTCCTTCGCGATTGCATGATTTGGATTTTGGCAAGACTGTCGGGAAACGCTATGGCATTGAACTGTCTCTCCACTATTCCCTTATTTAAATTAAATCGGCGATTCGCGATCCCCATCTTCCTCCGGTAGCGAAAACCCTCTTCCTCCGAAAAAACCCTCCTCCTCCGCCATGGCCTCTTCCTCTTCCGCCCGTTCCTCCGGTCTTCCAACAAGACGGTGGCCGAAGGCGCGAGCACCGCCCGCGGCGTCTGATACTTCGCCCACGATGGTGGGACGAAAGATGAGATTTCGCCGTCTGGTCGGAGGGCGGCGATCGTCCGACGGCGAGGAAGCCTGATTCCTCGTTGTGAGGCGGAAGCGGCAGCGACGACGCTGGTCTTGGGGCGGCGTCGAGTCCTCCGACGAGGAGGAATCGGAGGAGGACACCTCCTCCGGCAGTACCCGACGAAGCGCTTCGCGCGGGTCCAGCGAGACACGAAGACGACGGCGAGGGCGAGGCCCCTTCTTCTTCTTGACGGCGAATAAGACGACGCAGCAGGCTGAAGGCAATGACGGCGGCGACGACAGCGGCGACGATCTCGGCCTTTAGATTAGGAACCAGTAGTAGTAGTAGTAAGCCCCCTTTTGTAATCAATCTTTTGTAAGCACTCAGCTTCCGAATGAATGAATGAAAATCCGTTTCTCGAAGATTGTCTTTTTCGCCCTAATTTTGCCGATAGCCATAATAGGTCGATGCTCCAGAAGCCGATAACACTGTATCGACTTTCATCATACTGCACTCATACAGTCAAACAAACCAAATCGCAAAGAGCCGATGACCACGCATCGGCTTTCTCCCAAAAAACGTTGACAGAGTCAAAACCTGGTCGCATACTTAGGCAAATCTAAACGGCCACTTCTTAGTTTCAAACGGTAACCTGCGACCTCCTTCAAAAAGGGCGACCCAGATCTCCACTTGCCCATCGACCAGATCGAGCTCACAGCGACAAGAACCCTCGATCCCAACTGCATAGATTCATCTCCGCTGGTAAACTAGATGGCGGAATCGTCTAACACCAATCCAGAGGTCTCGGTGCGAAGGTACGCCTACTCTCATGGTCTGAACGCGATGTTAGAATTTAATGGCGAACACTGAATTAATGCCTTTATTCCACCATTAAACTTTCTAGGTTTCGACATCCTGGCCGCATCCTTCTCTCCCAAATTCCCTGTCTTGGCCTCTCGTGATTCTAGTCACCTTATCGATTTCTTGCGAAGCAAACAGAATCCCCTTCGTAAGCCAAGACCTAGATCTGAACTCCTGGGCCGATTGCCTGCGAGCCTGGCCTAATCCCCCTGAACATTGGGTCTCTTGGTTCAGCAGAGTAGCTAGAGCTTACCAATCTCAATGGGAAACCACAGGACTAGCCGATGCCTTGCACCTATCATTGTCTCCTCTTGAGAAACATGAGAACCTTCTGAAAACCATCGGCATACAGTCGGCGCTCGAAGGCTTTATGTTCGGTCATGGCCCTATGTCACCAACCTGCTAGGCGTGGTGATGATCACTGGCACGGATGTTACATCACCCAGCCCTCCGCTTTTAAAGCGACCAAAGTCCCCTACCTGTCTTCTAAACAGTGCACAAACTGGGGTGCCTACCTCCAACGCCACATGAAAACAAAGGGCCCTGTCACGGAGAAGGAACACACAGCCTTCCTCAACTTCTAGCTAGAACCTTTCATATTCGTGGCCCTTCCTTGCTCCAACCAAGAACTACCTCTCCCTAGCCCACGGCGGCAAAGGCACTCAACTTGGCATCGTAAGCTGTTCCTTGGAGAGGTCTATCGATATCTCCAGTTGATGTCTGTCAAGCTGTTCTCAGGCATAGCAGTCAAAACAGGTGGTCCTTGGTGGTTTATTCAGCTATGGGCTCAGCTGTATTTCCAAAACCATATCCCAAACTTCCCCCTTTTGGCGAGTTGCACCTTCCCAGATGTCAAAGGGAAGCAGATCCGATGCACCAGCTATGGCCACGCTTTGTATCATTGCCGGCGATGCGACCCCTCAGGAGGCATCCAAATGGTTCAGCACTTTCTTCCAAGGCCTGGACAACCCTACCTTCTTCCCTTACATGGAGGAATCTGAACACTTTGAAAATCCACTCTCCTTCAGGCTGGACAATTTTGCCGATGACACTAGCACTCGGTAGCTCTTTTCCACCGTGATTCGTCCCTGTTTCCTTCCAGTTGGCATGAGTACGTCCAACAGAATAATCAAACCTGGGTATGAATTCTACCAGCCAGTCGTAGTGGCCCGCCAATTTGGCCTTGGACAAGTAGCTCCCCACTTCTTTCTCCATCACCTTCAGAGGCGAGCCGCACTGATCCTCTCACCGACCAAAGGTGTTATTCCTTTTTGATGCTCGACCATCCCAATTCCCAACGACCTCACCTTTGCCTCATCAACCGATGGCTTTGAAGGCGGTGGTCGATATGGAAGACTCACGCCTTGAGAGCTGGGACCATTGCTGAAACTTGACGACGACTACGACATCCCGTGGAGCAGGTACCACTACTTGCAAATTTTCTTGATGCGACTTGCAATTGATCCTTTTATTAATCCATTCTTTCTCTTTGCAGCAACAAGATGGCCTGAGCCTCACGATGATGGCTCCCCTTGAGTTCTTTCCGCTTGACTCTGTGGTTATTTTACGCAAAAACTCGCCACCTCTAAAAAGGTCATAATGCTTGAACGACCGATATCACCACAATCGTCTTCCAAGAACCCGCAACCTCTAAGCCGGTGCCTCGAGTTCCAACTAAAACAAGAACGACGACGAGGAAGGTAGCTGCCAGAAGACCTTGAGCGCGGAGCCCTTCTCCAGAAAGCTCGCATGTAGGGTGATCTATGCCTTGGTCGATCCTTCTACTTCTTCCATCTTTGCAGACCTGCTTGTGCTCACTGGTTCTCCTTTTTTACAGGCTTCCGTCGAAGACACCTCCAGCGAGAACACCTGGACCAATCGAGGAGAATGGACCCACAGATTACGAGAGGACCATCACACCGAGCGGCCATTCATCACCATCGGCTTCCAGGAAAAGGTCTTTTCCTGAACCTACTGCCCCCCGAGCACCAGTCGAGGCGGGGCCAGCTGTGGGTCCTAAGAGAGCTCGCAAAGGACTGCAAGCTTCTTCGTTGAGCCAGGAGGTTTCGAAAATCATCATCCTTTATGCTCTTACTACTTGTCTCTTTTGATCTGTCGATTAATCCTTATTTCCATCGGCTAAACACCTTCCACGCAGACGACTGATGTTTCTAGTGGGAAAGCTAGGGCAGTGCCGATGCCTTTAGCCAAACCGGACCTAGCAATCCCCGAAGGTGCAGATGAAACGGCTACCACTCCGGCCAAGCCCCCAGCAACCATACACAAGCCGATCGCCTCCTCATCGGCTCTCCCCCCGATCTTAGGAGAGGTACGTTAGCTCCTTTCGGCTCCTTCTTACATGTTTGGATGCATGCTGACGCCTTTTCGGGCTGCCAGAGTTGTGATATTTCAGGTTTGCTGACGTTCGACCCTGAATCCATTGAACCAACTCCCTCCGTTGCTGCTGATGAACCATGAGCCAGGGTTGTTCCACCTTAATTCCAGCGTCTTAAAGCCCTGTTGTCCTCCCCAATCGAAGAGTTGATCGAGGGTTCTGAGGAGGTGAAGAGCGTTCTGGCTGAAATAAAAGACCATCTCCCAGTAGCTTTGCAAGTGAAGCTTTGGCCAGTTGTGACCCTGTCTTTCTACGGGCCAAGGGTGAAGTTAGCTCGCGAGAGGATCAGCCTGCGCCGCGCCCAACTCCCACTGAAAGCCAATATCGCCGACAGATGTCAGCAGCTCAACGAGAAAAAGGCGTCTCTGGATGCCAAAATTGACACCTCTGTCAGTGCCGCCGAGCTCGCATCCTTGAAACGGGAGTTGGAAGATCTTGAAGAGAAGGTCCAGGCGACTAAACATCTCATCCGCGACAAGGAAGAATCCATCGCCCGCTCCCAAGACGAGGCGGAAAGCCTGAAAGCCCAAGCGGAAAACCGATCTGGCGAAATCGTGCCTGAACAAGCGGTGGTGGCAAGGATGAAGATGACGGCCGAGATCGCCGAGGTGGATCGTGTCCGTCTTGTGCGTTCCACGCCTTCAAGCATTTCTTGATGGCTCGTATGTGTGGCACTGTTTGTAACATGTGAACCTCTAGAGTCGATGACCGTGCATCGGCTATATATTTAAGTTTTATTCGCCGATTTCACGCCGGACCCCACATTTTACTGTCCAACGTCTCACGTGCTTTTACTTGGCGATTTCATGTATCGCCCCCATGTTTTCTTGTCCATCATCCCACATGCTTGGGAAATATTTCTTGAGATGTTGACCGTTGACCGCCATCAGAATTTCACGCCGTCCGACTCCTCAAGCATGTCGTTTCCTCTTAAAACTTGATCGACCTGTGCGGCCCGTGCCAATTTGGAGACCATTTACCATATGTTGCATCCTTAGTCCCTAATGGCAACACACTTCCCATACCGGATCACCAACGTGGAACTCCTTTGTCCTCACTTTCTTGTTATATGCCCGAGCTACCTTGGCCTTGTTCTCTTTGATTTTCTCAAGCGACCACGGCTGAGCTCGGTTAAATCCTCAACTTGTCACTCATCGAGGTTGCATATTCTTCAGTTGTTAGATTGTCACGAAAAGTGACACGTCTCGATCCAGCCGTAATTTCCCGAGTGGCAATGACTTCTTGTCCATATACTAGATGGTATGGCGAGGTTTTAATCGCCCCATGGCATGACATGCGATAAGCCCACAATGCCTCGACAAAACCTCGTGCCAACGCCTAGGGTGCTCATCGACTTTTCTCTTGATCGACTTGATGAGGCTCGGTTGGATGCTTGACTTGCCCATTCGCTGAGCATAGTATGGAGATGATCTGATCGACTTAATCCCGTGTCCTCGCAGAACTTTCTAAACTCTTGAGAAATAAAGACCGAACCTCCATCGGTCGTGATAGTTTGGGGAATCGAATCTATGGATGACATGTTCTTTCACAAAGTTGATAACATCCTTTGAGTTTCGATTTCATCGGGACAGCCTCCACCCATTTAGTGAAATAATCGGTGATGGCCAAAATCCACATGTGGCCTTTGCTTGATGGAGGATTGATTTTGCCGATCATATCCATGCCCCAACCTCGGAATGGCCAAGGCTTGATGATGGGGTTCATTCTTGTGGTACCATCTGAATTTTCCCAAATTTCGACATGCTTGACACCCTTTGTAGTACTTGAAACAGTCCTCAAGCATGGTGGGCCAATAAAACCACGATCGCTGATCAACCATTTCATCTTGTGAGCCGATTGGTGAGTTCCACAGCGCCTTGTACCTCGTGTAGGAGCCGATTGGCCTCATTTGTCCCGGACATTTGAGCAATAACCCTTCGAGTCTGTAAAACATGTCATCCCCAATAAGCACATACTTCATGGCCTTGTACCTTATCCGTTTAGGTGCCCCAGGCGAATCCTTCAAGTAATTGAAGATATCGGCTCTCGATCGTCGACTTCGAGGCGTGCACGAACATCGGCTCCTCTGCTACATCCTTGTAGCACAAGCCATTGTGCAAGATCATTTGCCTCAGATTCTGCGACGCGGGATCGGTGAAGTTTATGTAGGCTGCGCCATCGGCTCAAAGCGTGCAACCATAATGGGAAGAGGACTCGCTCTCACACTTGTACTCCTCCGTGAGTTGGGAAATCACCGACTTGGAGTCTCCAAAATTTCCTTGCTTCGCTCCGGCCAAGAGTAACTCCATTCCCTTGCATATCGCCTCGTGCTCGGCGACATTGTTGGTGCGAGAGGTAGACAATCGATGGAGAAGGAAAATGTTGCCCCAGGCGACACGAGTAAAATGCCGATGCCGCAACCATCGTCACAAACCGATCCATCGAAAAACATAGCCCACGCTCTTATAGACGGTCTTTGCTATGTTAGTGTTGATCCTTTCAGCGATAAGGTCGAACGCCTTTGTCCCTTAAGCGCTGGCGGGTTGATACCGGATGTCAAACTCGATAATGCAAACATCCATTTGCCCGATCGGCCTTTCAACATAGGGGCGGCGTATGCTTTATGACATCGATTTGCATATGATGATGATCTCCGCTGATAGAAAAATGTGGCCTGACTTGGTGCGGTGAAAAGCAGGCGAGGCACAACTTATCGATATCGGGATACCTTATCTGCGTCGGCATCATACGCTTATGTAAATACGACTCGCTCCAGCCCATCATAAACTTGCACCACCAGGCGATGGGCGTGTCGACTCTTGACAAGTAAATGTAGAACGGTGCGTCGGTGGTGGAACCAACACCGGCGGCTTCATCGATATTCTTTGATCTCGTCGAAGGCTCGTTGTTGTTCGCCCTGTTGGAATTCCTCGTCAGATTTGATTCTCACTAATCCCATGAACGGCTCTATTCTTCCTGACAGGTTGGAGATGAATCTTCTGACAAAGTTGATCTTGCCGATGAGAGACTGCAGTTCTTTCTTTGTGGTGGGTGGCTTCATTGTTACTTGCCTCCTAGCTTTTCGAGGCCGATCTCAATTCGCGTTCATGGACCAAAAACCCAGAAGCGGCCGTCACCCGAAGGCACACTTCTTTGGATTCATTCGTAGGCGGATTTTCTTGTTCGGTCCGGGGCGTTGAAGATCGTCCAAGTGTCCTTGCGCTGACGAGACTTGACCACCACGTCATCGATGTAGATTTCCACCGACTTGCCGTCGGATCATGGAAAATATAATTCATGGCTCTTTAGTACGTGGCGGCATTCTTGATCCAAAGCGTCATGACTACATACTCAAACAACCCCACCGAACCTAGGACTACGAATGCGGTCTTGTGTATGTCTTACGGAGCCATAAAAATTTGGTTGTAACCAGCATTGCCATCCATGAAGCTCAAGATCTTATGACCAGCATTGCGTTGATTAACGTCTACACGGCATAGGATACTCATCCTTTGGGTAGCTCTGTTGAGATCCCGAAAATCTATGGCAACACGCCAACGGCCATCCTTTTTCTCTGGTGCGATACTAGAAATCCACTCGGCATACTGCATGGCTGATTAACTTGGTCAACATTTTCTCGACCTCTTTCTTGACTTCTTTAATTTGCCTTCATCATCGTGCTCATGCTTGAAATGGCGAAATCCTTTAGCGAGTCGGTGCTCAATGATGCTCTGTCTAACCTGGCATCTCTGTGTAGTCCCAGTGAGCGATCGGATATTGTTTCAACAGGGCTATCATCGGGCCCCGCAGACTCGGATCTAACTTTTTGCTGATAAATGTTGGTCGTGGCTTATCCCCAGGACCAATGTCGATTTCTTCTAGTTCATCAGCGGACGTAAACCCATACCCTAGCTTTCCGTCACCTGTCAAATCGATGCTAAGCACAGGGCAAACAGTAGGTGAGGATAACAAAAATAATTTGGGCCGATTACCTGAATCGGCCCCCTTTTTGATTGCATTCGCCAAGGACGGTTTACACCTCATTATTCTGCAGTGGCAGGGTATCTCTCTGCTACGACTACATGATCCACTTGTCGTATGATTGCTGCCTTTTATTTTTTGTGGCCGATCGCAGGGATCGGCCGTACCACGCATGATCGTGGACTTTTCTACTCTGTCAGGCCAGTGGATAAGACCAGCCTCACCCCGTTTTTTGTAGCTTCAATGCGCTCACAGCCGTCTAAACTGATTCCAGAGATCGGCTCTTGGTCTTCTGCTTCCCAGACGTTCATGCCAGCTATGGAGATCTCGATAGAATCATCTGCATGGATGACCTCCACTTCATATCCATCCCATGTGAAAACCTTTGGTGCATCGTGGACGGAATCGGCGATTCGCGTGAATCAATCTCTCCCTAGCAAGGCGTGCGGTGCTTTTGCTGTTCACGGAAAACGGCGTGGGTATGGTTTTCTTGCCACGGTCGGATCTACGTTGACGCCTTGTGTGTCCGATGTCTGGCCGTTGAAGTCGCTTAACGTGACGTTGGTTTTGATCAGATCTGCAGTGGAGCGTCCCAAACGCCGTAGCATGGAGTATGGCATTATATTGACTGCCGCTCCGGTGTCCACCAACATCTTGATGACAGGTTGCCCATTGATGTAACCTCGTAGGTACAGGGCTTGCAGATGTTTGTAACCCTTCTCACGTGGCTTCTCAAAGATAACCGGCCGTGGGCCGCAGTCGAACTGTGCCACGGGTAGCTCATTGGTTCTTGGCGCGCAGAATTCTGACGGAAGTACGAACACCATGTTTGTGCCAGCCGATGTCTGTGCATCGGCTTTTGCCGGTTTGGGGCGCCACTCTTTCCTTGTTGGGCGGTCTCCCGTTTCCAAGGTCTGCCTAATTTTAACGGCCAGATCGGGCCGTGCTTTCTTTAAAGCGTGGAGATACCGCACTTCAGCTTCCTCCAAGTTACGCAGCCGCTGCACTCTACGCTTTTGGGTATGTCTGAGTCCGTCGGGACACCACCTTGGACGGTGATATCTGTCTTCTTCTTTGTCATCCCTTGGCTTCTCGAGGTCTTTTGCTCGAGCGGACTCCCATCTTGGCTCCGGGTGGAGAGGCCCTAGACGTTTGAACACTTGGCCCGGCCCGTGTCCTCCTTCTGTCCACATTCCGGCGGTTGTATTTGTAGGCAATCGGCTCATTCCCGCGTCCCAGCAATACTTGAAGAAAGGACAATCCCAATGTTTGTCTGCGCCTTCCTTTTCTTTTGACGGTCCCCTAGCGAAGTGCTCATATCCTTCATCGTCTCCATCGCGCCGGCGACATTGGTCATACTGTCGCTCATACTTGTTGAGGAGATGCGTGGAATGTGGCTTCTGATACCGCACTCTCCTCACCTGTTCCTCTGTTAAATACCGCCTGTCATTGTGGCCGGGCCGGTCGCGTGGACCAGCCGCCTCTCTTTCTTTGCCCCGAGAGCGACCACCTTCCTCCTTGTACGTGTCATGGTGGTACCCAGACCCTGCCATATTAACCGAGCGAGAAATCCGTGACGCCTCGGGGCAGAGTTCTACCATGTTGGCCAGGAAATGGGTTTGTGTCCACTTTCATGGCGAAGCCCAAGGATCGACGGCCTTGTTCTATCGCCGTTTGGATTTGGCGACGTAGCTCTTTGCAATCATTGGTGGTGTGGGTGAGCAGTGATGCCACTTGCAGTATGGTCTCCGTTCATTTCTGAGTAGGGATTTTGTGGCCTTGGGTAACCTCACCGCTTCTCCTTCAAAGATAAATCGAATATCTGCTCGGCTTTGCTCATCAGTCGAACCCTTTTGCGAGCCCTTGTTTCACCCATTTGCGGATCAGATCGCCTCGAGCCCATTCACCACTCGGCCACCTCCTGGTCTTGTGTGGGATCATCTTCTTACATGTCGACCAGGCCTATCGGACGTTTGAACTTGTCTGGTACAACTCGGTGGCGCTGTTCATACATCGTAAACTTACGGGCCATCTTGGCAACGAGTTGTACTCTACTTGGAAAGCGGATCCTTGATGGGTCTGAGAGACCCAACACCGCTAGCTCGATTGCTTCTTTCTCGATTAAGCAGTGAGTAACATCGGTTCTTAGCGGTCTGAGCGCTGGATATACTGCTCTGATTTCTCCCGCACTTTGCCTTGTCGCAATGCCGACCTCGGTAGCCTCTGAATGATCTTGAATGTGGAACTGCTCTTCCGGTTGCTTCAGTGCTGAATTGAATCGGTGGCGGTGTACCATAAAAAGCTGGTCTGTCGGATTGCGCAAGAACCTTACGCGGTGATCCGATCTTGAAATCATGCCCAAGCTGTGCGGTATCGGCTCACGTGCTCGATCGAGCTCGATCCTTCTGATCCGCTGAACCTTGAGAACTCAGGGAGCCGATACTTGGGAGGCAGCGGGATCAGATCAAACTCATTGGGGTACGGCTTTGAATAGCCGATTGTCCTTCTCTTTGGCACGAAGCCGAACTGGTCTCTCAAGATGGTACGGATTTGTTCCGTTGTTTGGGCTGCAGGGGCTAGACTCTCATGACTCGTTCCAGTGGCATACTTGGCTAGCCACGCTTTGTTGTCGGCGTCCATCCGGGCATTCTGCTCGAGAACGCCTCAAACCCAGCTCCGGGAACTCTGCCGCAGAAATCCTGCGGTTGCAATCTGGTTTGCGTGTCGGTTATTGCGGTCCAAGACGTAAGTGCACACATATCCATGTGGGATTTCTTTAGGTGGTTCAAACAGGGCGCAATCGCTGGGTCGCCTCGACCTTGTAGACGACGTCGCCCGCTGCCTGGCGGCTCGAGCTGCAAGTGTGAATGGCGGTGGTGGCACGGCAGGCGGTCTTTCTCCTGGTGAGTCCCAGAGTAGGCCCGTCGGAGAATCGATGTTTCATGATCTCTGAACTACGCTGCGATCCGCTCAAAAGCGTTCACGGGCTCTCGGAATGGCGGTGAAGAGAATGAGACACCATGTAGTTGACCTCTGTCGCGAGCTACAGTGCGCTCTTACGAAGGAGCACAGATCCACCTCATCAAGAGCACCCTGGTGAGAACCCCCACTTGATGCCATGCTTACGGGTCCTCTCAAAAGAGCCGATGAGGTCGGCTTGAAGAGAGTTTTGATCTCGTCATACCGCCTTGTGCTCCTCGGGCAGCTCATCGTGACGTACGGGTCTCCCCCATCTCGGCGTCGGATGTTGATGCGATGTTGTTGAATGTCCCACCGGCGTGCGAGAATGTGTTGCTGCCAAAACTCACGGCGGCAGTGACGAGCAACACGAAGAGCGGAGGCTCCAGGATCTGGTGGGCCTGGTCCCTCGGGCTGACGCAAAACTCCGCACACGCCCCGGCTTGGTTCGAGGCGTGCCACCTGACCTATACCTGATCAGGAAGGTGAAGGATTGCTCCGATTGATTTCCTGCATGGTAAACAAGTATACGTAAAATTCGAGCCGTGACCGGCTCCCAGGTTTCCCTGTGAATCGGCTCCCAGAGCCGATTATCCCATGGTTATGCATTAGATTTACGATAACATGGGGTTCTGCTTGATCATTACAAGTTAAATCGATTTACGACAGTTTAATGTTTTCACCACGTAACTGGAACGTCCTACACGTAATTGAGCCTTGTAAATACAAAATATGATAGAAAACTAACCCTAGAGGAGGCCTAACAACCGACGTAAAGTCAATTACCGGAACAACTTCTCTAGAACTAGTAAACCACGTCCTTACGTACTACTGGATCGTTCAACCCGTTTGCAAGGCCTGGCTACGTAGATATCAAACTAAACCTTGGTGAGCAAGGCACAACCATAACAGATCGAATCAGCTAAATAAGGAGCAAGCAAGATGCTACCCTTGCACTTGGGAAACGGTGCAAAGGTAGCGAGGTAACTAGAGGTAGCATAGCTCAAACAAGTATAACGAAAAGCACCGATACTAGCCTCAACAAATCTATGATAGTAGTGTTACTCGCCATCAAAAAGGCTTCAATACGAGTAACACCAAATAACGTATAAGTAAAAATACTGCCTAGATCGCAAGATGCGATCTAGGCAGCATGACACTTACCCGAAATAAACCCTAGAAACAAGGGGTGGCGATGCGCCGAGATTGTGTTTTGTTGTGAACGTGATTGTCCTCCTTTTCTTGATAACCCTAGGTACATATTTATAGTCCGGAGACTTTCTATCTTTGGAATAACTCTACAACTCTATCTTTACCTAAACTGAAACGGAACCTAAACTGAAACGGAACCTACTACGATACAAGATACACAGGCAATTTAGCCCAAATCCACGCACAAGGCCGATTCAACAACACGTTGAATATACGTATCTTCCAAGCCCATCTTGATCACGGCCCATCTCCGTCTTTGGCCAAAATATGGCGATAACACCACTGCTTGTCACTCATCAAACCGGCTCTACCTTCCGAAGATCTTGGACAAGACCCCATATGAAATACTTACCGGTAACAAACCCAACATCTCATACTTCAGGGTATTCGGGTGTAAGTGTTCCTTTCTTATTAAAGGTGTCCGTTTGTCAAAATTTGAACCCAAGGCTTTAGAAGGTATTTTTGTTGGTTACGGTGCCGAATCCCACACTTATAGAGTCTACAAGAAGCTCACTCGGATTGTTGTAGAATCTTGTAGTATGGAGTTCGATGAAAATAACGGCTCCTTTGTAGGGCAAGTTGATGTTTGTGATGCAGATGTTGAAATACCCCAAGATGCCATAAGAAGAATGGGCGTGGGATTTTTCCGCCCCATTGAGGAACCCCTTGTGGCGGATCGGGAAGGACAATGCTCCACACATGTGGAGACCTCATCTCAACAAGATCAACAAGCTCCTACTGTTGGAGACAATCCTGCACCAACACCACAATCTGCTGAAGACCATCATCCCCTCGACAATTTGGTAGTCCCAGGCGGACTATCCGCCCCTCAAGGCGGACAATCTGCCTCGGCACTCCAACTCGTTCGGAGGATCCGAAGGAGAAGTCAACAACTCGAAGCTCCGGGCGGATTCTCCGGCCCCGGGCGGATTATCCAGCCACAGGTCTCCAACTCGATCAGATTTCTCGGAAGATGGTTACGGTACTTCACCTCCCGGTCGGATAGTCCGCCCTCCAAGGGGCGGATTATCCGGCCTCAAAAAATGTTCAAGAACAATCTTACAGCGAGATGATGACCAAGATCAAGGGCAGGGCAGTAATCAAGACAAGGATACAACTATCGAATCCACTCCTCCTAGAAACAAAAAGGACATTGAGGCTCATCGCAAGGCTCGTGCTGATCGCAACCTTGAACTAAGAGGTCACACTCTTGACAAGGTTGTTGGTGATCTACGATGAAGGGTATCCACTAGAAGAGAGCTTGCAAGCTTCTGTGATCATCAAGCTCACATTTCCATGGTTGAACCGAAGAAGGTTTTTGATGCTCTTGAAGACCCCGATTGGGTTGTTGCAATGCATGAAGAATTAAACAACTTCGAACGCAACAAAGTTTGGAAGCTCGTAGAAAAGCCAAAGGATTGCCGCAATGTTATCGGCACCAAGTGGATCTTCAAGAACAAACAGGATGAAAATGGCATTGTTGTGAGGAATAAATCACGACTCGTGGCTCAAGGATTCTCTCAAGTAGAAGGAATTGATTTTGGCGAGACCTACGCTCCTGTGGCTCGCCTTGAGTCCATCTGTATCCTTCTTGCATATGCAGCCCATCATAATTTTAAATTACAACAAATGGATGTTAAGAGCGCTTTCCTTAATGGTCCACTACATGAGTTAGTATACGTCAAGCAGCCCCCGGGGTTTTAGGACCCCAAATTTCCGAACCATGTCTACAAACTCGATAAGGCACTCTATGGCCTTAAACAAGCCCCACGCGCGTGGTATGAGCACCTTAAAGAGCTTTTGCTAGACCGTGGATTCGAAGTTGGGCAAATCGATCCCACTCTTTTTACTAAGAAGGTTAATGGGGAGCTTTTTGTATGCCAACTTTATGTAGATGGCATTATTTTTGGCTCTACTAACCAAGCTTTTAACGATGAATTTTCGAAGCTTATGACTGATAGGTTTGAGATGTCCATGATGGGTGAGCTCAGGTTCTTTCTTGGATTTGAGATCAAACAACTTAGAGAGGGAACCTTTATTAATCAAGCTAAGTACATCCAAGACATGCTCAAAAGGTTCAAGATGACGGATCTCAATGGCGTTGCTACCCCAATGCAAACAAAGTGTCATCTTGAGCTCAATCCCAAGGGTAAAGACGTGGATCAAAAGGTATACCGATCCATGATCGGCTCTCTCCTTTACCTTTGTGCATCTAGGCCCGATATCGTGTTAAGTGTAGGAGTGTGCAAGGTACCAAGCGCTCCTAAAGAAAGCCACTTAGTGGCGATCAAGCGAATCTTCCGATATTTGGTTCATTCCCCAAATTTTGGGTTATGGTATCCCAAGGGTTCAAGTTTCTCTCTATGTGGTTACAGATTGATTGAATGGTGACAAAGATGATAGGAAATCAACCTCGGTGCATGCCAATTCTTGGGCAGGTCTCTAGTGTGTTGGTCATCAAAGAATGCAATTGTATTTCACTCTCAACCGATTTGAATATGTTCTTCTTTGCAAGTGCTTGTACTCAATTGTTATGGATGAGGCAAACTTTAAAGGAATATGGTGTTAATTGTGACAAAGTGCCTCTTTTATGCGATAATGAAAGTGCTATCAAAATTGCTTACAATCCCGTGCAGCATACAAGAATAAAACATATAGAGATTCGCAACCACTTTATTCGGGATCATGTTGCTCGTGGAGATATTGCTCTATCCTTTGTGAGCACGAAGAACCAACTTGCTGATATTTTCACGAAGCCCCTTGATGAAGCAAGATTTTGTTATTTGAGGAATGAGCTAAATATCATAGATTCAAGGATCTTGGCTTGACTACCCTTGCACACTCACTTGCTCTTATTCATGTATTTGGTTTAGATGCGGGCATAGACATAGGGGGAGTGTGGTCCTAATTGATTGGGCCAACCCTCCCCCCATAATGCCGAAAGCAAGTCAAATCATTTCCCTTAATATCATTTTGTGATATGTGGGTCATCGATGAGCATTGGTTTTGAACTCAACATACATCTTCGCGGTGTCATGCCATGCGCTCCAACATGGTGTCTTCGGCCACCGCCCTCTTCCTTGAGAAGAGTTGGTTTTTCATGAGTCCCGTTGGATTTTCTTGCATATCTCTTGTTCTTATGGAAAACACACTCAAATTTGGCTTTTGTTTGCTTTGAGTTTTGCAAATTTGGGTGTGTAGTACCAACTCAGTTTGATGCTCTTCTTCCTTTTTGGTGTTTCAATGCCAAAGGGGGAGAGTAGTTCTATTAGGGCTCATGGATTTGCAAGGGTCGGGCGCAAGCTTTTCGATTTTAGTCGTTTTTATTTGCTTGCTTGTGCCCTTTTTCTAGCGTGAACTCCTTTGCTATTTTGTGTTTGTTTATGTAAGACTTTGTCGTACTCCACTTTGTTTGGTACTATGTTGGGTACTCATGGAATTCGGGATTTTTCTATTATGGACCTCATGGATTTCTGGAATTGTGGAGCATATTTGATGGCATATGGTTTCATGGGATTATCTATGTATGCCTTGGCTATATTCTCATTCCGGTGGTATGACATTTTTCCCAAACCTTAAAGTAGTGTTCTACCTAGTGTGTGTATTTGTATTCAAATGCAAATCTTAAATACGCACACATCTAGGGGGAGCGTCTTTCATTATTTAAGGTGGCATTTGCCGGTTTCATTGCAAATCCTAGTATTGTCATCTAACACCAAAAAGGGGGAGATTGAAAGAACATTTCTTAATCCCTAGTGTTTTGTGTGTTAGATAACAATACCAAGGATCATTTAATGTGTGTTGAAGTGTTACAGCTCTATTTGGGAACAAAGGGGAAAGAACTCTGCCTTTGGGGGCGGATAATCCGGCCCCACCAGGGGCGGATAATCCGCCCCTCCCTTTGCCCAAGCAGGCGCAAGCCCTAGAGAGGGGGCGGAATTTTGGCCGGATTTTCTGGCCCCGCCGGATAATCCGCCCCTCAGGGAGGGCGGATAATCCGTCCCCCTTGCTCATCACCAAGGCGCAAGCCCCAGAGAGGGGGTGGAGTTTTGGCCGGCAAGTCCGGCTAGGCCGGATAATTCGCCCCTCAGGGGGGCCGGATTATCCGCCCCCCAAGATCTTCACCAAGCTTCACCAAGGCGCAAGCCCCAGAGAGGGGGCGGAGTTTCCCCCGGAGAATCCGCCCTTGGGGCAGAGTTTTCCCAGGGGGCGGATAATCCGCCCCAAGTGGGGGGCGGATAATCCGCCCCCAAAGTTGTGCAACGGCCAGATCTGGGGAGGGGGTATTTAAGCCAGCCTCCCCCTCCTTCCAGAACTCTTGATTCATCACGAAAAAGACTAGATCAGATCTGAAAGCTTCATCCAAGAGTGCTCCACCTAGATCCACCCAAAGGCCCCATCCCTTGGGGAATCGAAGGAGGAGAACTCAATCTTCATCATCAGCAATCAAGCGCTTCATCTCCTCTCCATTCATTTGGAGAACCTCCGATCTAGTATTTCTTGCAAATATCTAGATCCTCGTTTTTGTTTATATTGATAAACCTTGTTCTTGTGGCAGCTTGTTGTCATCTCGGGAGCCCCCAATTCGGTTGTGGGTGTGTGCCCCGATAGTGTTGTAAAAGGCACCGGTTCCCGCCTCGAAGGGATCCAATAGTGGAGAAGGTGGATCAGGCCTCTCGTGGCGAGATCCATCAGAGAATAGGGTGAGGCCTATTGTGGCGTGGTGGTCTTAGAACCGCCCACCCCTCCAACGCAAATGTACTTCCCTTAACAAGGAAGGAACTGCGGTAAAACAAATCCCCGTGTCTCCGCGTGCTCCACTACGGTTTCCTCGCTCCTCTTTTACGTGCTTAGTAGTTAGGGTTGCATATAGGGAAATTCTCGTAGTTGCATATCTAGAGAATTTACTTTGTGTCAAGCCTAAAATTGAAAAAGTATTAAAAATTGGTTAGCACCTATTCACCCCCCCTCTAGGTGCCCATACAACCCATTTCAGCTGGTGCTGGCCGATTCATCTTGAATTTACTGCTGCACGTGGACCATCTGAAATCCACAAGACAACCAACTACATTACAATTGCAAAATTCAAAAGTGAAACATATATAATCTGTATGCATAAGGATACTTGGGGTGGATGGTTGGGCGAACATGTGTCGGCTGAATGCTATCGCCAAACCCCAGGGGAAAGAGGAGGAGCAAGATTTATTCAAGATACTGGGAATGACGGTAGGAGGTTCTGAAGTGGGAGCAGATCTTCCGCCGGAAGAGTAGGAAAGCGGCGCCTTGATCGATTCATCCACATTGTACATGGAGGCGGCAACTTTGTGGCGTGGCGCATCGGAGGAGAGTAGCGCACTAGTGCAGGGGGCGGGGCGAGCCATGGGGCGCACCATAGGGAGGGGCGATGAGCACGGCAGAGCAATCTGGTGGCGGCTGCCTGCCAGGCACGATTCACGCGATTAGGGTGGGATTTTGTGTTGGTTTTTTCCCATGTTTTTTTCCAAAGGGCCGTGGAGCATGGACGTGGGGGCTGAACTTTTCCTCTGACGGTGGAGGGCCGTGTTAAATGCTAAATGCACATTAGATAAGAATTAGCTTAATCCTAGCGGTTAGATTTAGTTTAGTAGGCTGATCCGGTGGTGTTGATTCGCCTGTGTACGTTGGACGGGGTGTACTTAGGAAAGAATAGATTTGCTCTTTTATTAGTAGTAGAGATATGGCTGCCAATGTGTTTGCTCCGTAGGCCTAAATTCGTAAGGTTCTCTCAATAAATTATTTCTTAAGGCTTGTATACAACTTGAAATCTAAAAATGAATATGGCTTGATCGTTTGAAAATTTGAACAAAGCTAAAGAATTTGTCGACACAATGGCCATGGCGAGATCCCAGATGATCTGGTATTTTATCTCATGTATGGCCTTTAGATTACAAGTGTTAATGGTTCTCACGATCATAAGAGTCATCGTTAATGGTTCTTACGATCACGATCACAAGTAAAATATCGAGAGACAAAAAGAACCAGGTATGACATTAATAGTTTTCACGATCACAAGAGTCATCGTTGAATGTGTGAAAGTCAGTACGGACCTTCATATGTCGCTCCTGATTATTGATCAGAGAGGTGTTTCGATCACGTCTGCATTATTCACGAACCATAGTGTTACATACTTAAGATACACCAACACTAATGGACAGATATATTACCAGAGAATGGTTTGGAAAGCATTTTAAGGATCACTAGAATTGTTTTGGGGCAAATCGTTGATATTTGTTTCAGATATAATATTAGCATTTATGCAAGGGGGTTATATAAATGTTTGTTAATTAAAGTAATTGACAAATATTAATATAAAGAAAGTTGGTTTTTATGTCATGAAAGTTTGCATTTAATTTAGTGAAAATTAATGGCAAAGTGAGTGAAACCAAATTGATGTGAGTGAGATGAGTGAAGCCTCCACTCATATGAATGAGGGAGAGATGGGGCACCCACCTTGGCCTCCGGCCATGGGTTTGGGGGTTGCCCATCCCCTATAAAAGGAGGAGTGGTCATCCTATTCTCTCACACAAATCCGTCTTAAGGATCTCTCCTCCCTCCCTCTAGTGTTTCCCATGATCGTCGGATTAACGAGGATCATGTTCTGGTAGTTTCTCTGGCGGATTTGTTGCTTCCGCTACTTCACTGGATCAAGGGCACAAAGGTTGTTGGCGAGCCGGATGTGTACCCGAACATGGATGCGCTGCTAGTTTGTGACGCTCTACAACTCGATCGTCGAGGGTAAGTTTTTCTGGTTACCCCCTTACTCGTTATTAGCATCTACTAGATTAGATTTTGGCGTAAGGTGTTTTTATCGTAGCAATTTTTTGTTTTTTGGTATTTTTTTGCTTTCTATGTTGCGAACTCTCACTAATACATATTTGCGCTTCTCCATGTCCTTTGTATCCCATAACCTCGAGCTCATGGCCTATTTTCATCCATTGATCAAACCCCAACAACAACAATAGCGTTCTGGTGCGGTATAAACAAAAATTCTACAAGTTTTTCAAGTATTGTTTGAAGCAACCTTTTACACCAAGCAAAAGCGTTCAAATGATTCAATAAACCTAGATCTACTAGGAAAAAGACAAATTATACTACATTCGTAATCCGGACGAAAGGTATCAGCGACCCACCGTCCCCTCGCCTGGTCCTTTTTAATGGGGATCACTCATCACCATTCTCTACTCAACTGTCAGTTCAAACCCACAACCCTAGCAGCCAAACCATAGTCTCTATCACCGAAGATGACAAATGGATGGTGGAAGGGTCGCCACAACCACGAGGACGAGTCGTCCTCTAGCCAGCGCCTCGACATGCGGGCCCACACCAATGAGTTAGTCGAGGTCGCACATATGTTTTGGCGAATGGGGCATACAATGTCGTGGCACGACATGCACCTCCCAACGAGTTGGCACATCAACCGAAACTTCATTCCGGTGCCGCACGTGCCTATCGGCGGAGAGCCGCGCCGCTAGGAGATACTTCGACGCCTTGCATTTCTCCCACAAGATCTGTAGTACAACTCGACTTACAACAAAAACTCATCGATGTGGGATGAATGGTTCAAGGCGGAGCACGATCTCCGCCGACGTGCCTATTTCGTGACCTTGTCATGGTCGGAGGATCTTGGGAAGGAGGACGTCGAGGAGGAGGAGGAAGTGTAGTTGCTCACTAACAAGCTGCCCTATTGGTCGGCCCACACGAGAGCGATGGCGGTGCCCATCAAGCAGGAAGTGGACGATGACGCGCTACTAATGCCCGATGGCGGAGTAGGAGGAGGAGGTGTCTAGGCCGCCATCACAGAGTCCTATCTGGCGGAGCTCGCGCTGTTGCCCGAGCTAGCACGCGCACTCCACGAGTCGGCCATGATGGCGACAACTCCATAGACATCTCGCGGGTAGCTCCTTCGGCCAGTCTACCGATAGATGCCCAGTAGTCACCATGGTGTGACGGTGCGCCCGTGTGGCCATCGGCGGGCTACGTGGTCACGTGGCGTGCGTGACCACCCATTCTCATCAAGACAAGGGATGTCAACTAGGCCAACGACGACGAACAAGGTTGAAGAGGAGGACGACCTCCAATGGCAAACCCTAGTAGAGTGGATTGTAGTTTTATTGTTTTTAGTTGAACTAGGTTTTATTTAATAATATCAATATAAATAATTATATTACTATTTGCACTATTTTTTTTTTGCAACGAGGGACGCTGTTGGAGGCACCGTTCACTCCAAACGGTCTATGGGAGGACATGTGGACATACCCATGAACCAAATCGGACAATTTTTTGTCCACTATGAGGAATGAAAAGTCAAGATCAGTCCTACGATTTCTTGATGTCCCCAAAAGGATAACTAGGAAAAAGAAAAATTTAAATTCCACAGCCTCATTTTCCGAATGTGTAAATATAGTTGCGAATGAGCAGAGGAAAAGTGGACTTTTCTCTAGGGAAACCAAAGAGTGGCACGATCGTTAAAAGCGGGGTAACCTTGAGGCTAAACCCGTCCGGTAGCCGCCTACCCCTAAAAACGCACAGAAAGAAAGGGCCAAAGTGGCCCACCTCACCACCCCACGCATCGCCGCTCCGCCGAGCCGCCTTCCTTCCTTCCTTCCCCAGTTCCCCCCATCTCCCCCGTGCTCCTCCTCTCCACCCCACCCACACGTCCCAGCCGAACCCTACGCCCGGGTGCTCGAGGGGCCGCCCCGATCTGCGAGATGTGGCGCAGCTGCGTGTCGCGGGGGCTCAGGGAGGCCAAGGCAGCCGCCGCCGCCGCCTCAGCCGCCGCCTCCAGGCGCTTCTCATCTACTACCGGGGTAACTCATCGCCTCCGCCGCCTGCTCCCCTCGATTCCTCGCATCTAGGCTACACTCGCTTTTTTTGGGGTCCCTTTTGCTGAAGTAATGTCTTGATCCGTGGTCGTGATCCGGTCGATGGGTGATGGTGATACCCTCGTCGTGTTTGAAGTGTATTTTATTCTATAATAAAAAATAGATTGAATATCCGGGAACAATTTTGGTGGCAGTGTCGTTTAGTTCGACCGATAGAGTAGGATTTAACGTCATTCCTGTGGATTGATTCGCAGTATGCATCCCCAGATCAGATGCTGCATGATTTGCCTCGACCGATTTCACAATTATTGTCTGATGAGATTCCGATGACGATGAACTGGGCTTTGTGCTTGTGATTGCAGTCCTACACGGTGGTGGATCACACGTACGATGCGGTTGTGGTCGGAGCTGGAGGCGCGGGGCTCAGGGCGGCGATCGGGCTCTCGGAGCATGGGTTCAACACTGCCTGCATCACCAAGCTCTTCCCCACACGGTCGCACACTGTGGCAGCACAGGTATTGGACCACCTGCCTCTCCGTTTGTCCTGATCAGGCCTGTTGGTGTATTCTGTGTGTAATGCAAGCTGCAAACTAGAAAATTACTTTAATCAGACTGTCTGCTTAGCTTTCTGTCAAGCTTCAATCTTATTTGCTGCCGCCACCACTTGATTTATTCACGTGAAGAATTTTGGGAAACAGAATGTAGCAATTGTCTTACTAGAAGTTCCATCTGTACTATGGAATACTGTTTTTACAATGCACAGGCTTGTAGGTTGTTTAGTCTCATGATCAAAAGAATAAAAGGTATCTCGATCTTGATAAACTATATAAGTTGCATCATTGTATATGCTGCTTGCATGGAGGTATCAGCTGTTACATCCAGAACTTCTCACATGAGGAAGTGTGTTTCGGAACTGGAATCCATTTACAAACAACAGTTGCATGGCTAGTAGTTTTGAACTTCGATGCGATTCCATGATGCATTCTTGTGACCAATTAAAGTTTGAAATTCGTTGAAGACTTGAAGTGTGTACAACTGTACCACTTTCAGCTTGTTATTACTTCTATAATGGAATATATTCAGTTTGGAATTATCATGTTTTTGCTTGCCTACTAACTGTTCCTGTAAGAATAAAGTCATGAATCTGTCCACAGTTACTTATATTAGAGTAGATTCAGAAATTGGGACTTGGGACAACTGTGGTATTTTCATGATTATTTTCCTTTGTAACCTGGGGTTCAAATCATATGATCATCTCCTAAATTTGTGCGTTCTTATATTTCCTTTCTGGTAGTTTATTTTTTATCTTCTAAAATTGTTATTATATTTTGCAAGTTAAAGTTGTCTATAGTATTATACTCTATGCTTTTGATTGTTCCGTCATTTTCACTCCCAAGGGATCAAAATATAAACGAACATTTGTATTTAGCCTTGCAGGTGAGGTATAAGATTCAAGGTTTTGCTGTACATCTCTATATGATGATTTGTATATTCTGTTGTGCACTGCTGCCTGCTGGAGAATGCTTTATGTATTTTTGTCGTTCACTATTAACACTTTAGAACGCAGGGAGGTATAAACGCCGCTCTTGGAAACATGAGTGAAGATGACTGGAGGTGGCATATGTATGATACAGTCAAAGGAAGTGATTGGCTTGGTAAGTTTACACGGAGAAAAAAATTAAATGCATGACAATTTTTCAAGAGCTTAGCTTATTTTTTATTTGGCCCCTTCGATTTTGAGGCTTTGACATGCTATTCTTATTCATCTCCAGGTGACCAAGATGCTATCCAGTATATGTGTAGAGAAGCACCAAAAGCTGTTATAGAGCTTGAGAACTATGGATTGCCATTTTCCAGAACTGAAGATGGGAAAATTTATCAACGTGCTTTTGGAGGTCAAAGCTTGGATTTTGGAAAAGGTAATTTGTCTTCCATCATCATTTTAAGTTGCAAATATGCAGCTGTTAACATATTTTCTTATCGTTCTTTCTCTGTTTCTAATTAATCTTCAGGTGGCCAGGCCTATCGATGCGCTTGTGCTGCTGACAGAACCGGGCATGCTATGCTGCACACACTTTATGGTCAAGCAATGAAGCACAATACTCAGTTTTTTGTTGAATATTTTGCATTGGACCTCATCATGGATAAGGAAGGTAATTATTTATCTGTCATGTCCTGTTACTATCCAAGGCCAAAATATGCTTTTCTTTTCTTGAATCATTATGCATTGCTCTACTACCTGGTGTAGATTTGCATAACTTTCACATGGTGGAGAACAGATTTCAATTGCTCCCATTAGTGTTAACTTACTTTGCTTTTTGTTGACTTGTTGCGGATATTTGTTTGATCTTTTTCTTTCGTTCGTTCTTAATTCATGCTTGTTCAGTTGCTCTAGATTTTTTTTGATATGTGTTCAGCCATTAATGCACTGCCTTTTTTTAGTGTCAGCTGCTAAGCTTTTTTTTGTATGTTGGCACAGTCTGTTACATGGTAGTTAACTTTTTGCTAATTGACTCTTTCAATGGCTATAATTAGGTCTATCATCTCGTTGACATCTTTTCTCTTCCTGCTTCATGAGTCATAATAGTGCCTGTGTCCTGCACAGCATGTTTATGACGCTGCTTCCTAATGAATTCTCATGTTCCAGGTACCTGCCAGGGGGTAATTGCACTAAACATGGAGGATGGTACCATTCACCGTTTCCGTGCAACAAATACTATTATAGCAACAGGAGTAAGAATCTTTCTATCTTAATTACTATCTGACTTAACTACTAACATTTTGTTTTCGATTTAATGCAAGCATATAACCATGTCCTGTTTTAAACCTCAACAGGGTTATGGCAGAGCTTACTTCTCAGCCACTTCAGCTCACACATGTACTGGTGATGGCAATGCTATGGTTGCACGTGCTGGGTTACCCCTTCAGGTTTGTTGTTTTGTCCAAATTTGCAGGATTTAGCTTCTTCACCATATGATATGGTCATATACTTATATATGTTTGTTGAATTTGCAGGATCTTGAGTTTGTGCAGTTCCATCCTACAGGCATTTATGGTGCTGGATGCCTCATAACTGAAGGTTTTATATACTGGACCTTATTTATCCTACTGTAATCATGTTTATTAACTCTAGCTTGGGCATGGTATA
Organism: Avena longiglumis; assembly: GCA_030063025.1. NCBI lineage: Eukaryota > Viridiplantae > Streptophyta > Magnoliopsida > Poales > Poaceae > Avena > Avena longiglumis. The sequence continues at coordinate 111,443,903 of CP125979.1, forward strand.
TTTCTTTAGCATGTATTGAAATATCAGGCAAGCACCCATATTTTCTTAAAGCACTGTTTCAATCATTTGTTTTTCAGGTTCCCGGGGTGAAGGTGGTATTCTTAGGAACAGTGAAGGTGAGAGGTTCATGGAACGATATGCCCCTACTGCAAAAGATCTTGCATCTCGTGATGTCGTCTCAAGATCTATGACAATGGAAATTAGAGAAGGGCGTGGTGTTGGTATGTGTGCATTATGCTTTAGGTGGTCACCTGATGTGGTTGTTATCATAGTACTTAGTATTTCCATCCTTTTACCTCAGGACCACTGAAGGACCATATCTACCTGCACCTGAATCACCTTCCTCCAGAAGTCCTGAAGGAAAGGCTTCCTGGTATATCTGAAACTGCTGCTATTTTTGCTGGTGTTGATGTCACCAAAGAGCCTATTCCTGTGTTGCCGACTGTGCACTATAATATGGGAGGGATCCCGACAAATTATCATGGGCAGGTACGCAGGACAGCTGTTATTATGCAGCTCTATTTTATTATTATTATTACTATTATTATCTGACTATGTTGTAACCAATGTCCTTCTGGTTTGCACATTAGGTGGTGGATATCAAGGGTGATAACCCAGACAATGTTATTCCTGGTCTGTTGGCTGCTGGGGAAGCAGCTTGTGCATCTGTCCATGGCGCAAACCGTCTCGGTGCAAATTCACTTCTCGACATTGTTGTATTTGGGAGGGCCTGTGCAAATAGGGTTGCTGAGATTTCTAAGCCAGGCAAGTTCATGCTTGGTTGACTATGTATCTCTTTAGTTTTACTCTTTGTAGCTTATTCTCTTCCAATGTGCACCATGTTTTATAGGAGAGACACAGAAACCTCTTGAAAAAGATGCGGGGAGGAAGACTATTGATTGGTTGGAGAAGCTGAGAAATTCAAATGGATCACTGCCTACTTCGAAGGTCCGCCTCAACATGCAACGTATTATGCAAAATAATGCTGCAGTATTTCGTACACAGGAAACTCTTGAGGAAGGTATGCAGACTCAATGTGTATAGTTTCACCGCAAATATATTCTGAGACACCTAGCAGTATGAAGCAAACATGTATAATACGGTACCAAAATGTGTCGAAGATTGTATAATGATGTCTTTTATTTGTTCCTTGAACTTGTTAGGTTGTGAGCTGATTAGTAAAGTACAGGAAAGTTTCCATGATGTCAAGATCAGTGACAGAAGTCTCATATGGTAAGTCTCTTTCTCATTAGATTTTGTTATCTGCATCTTATTTTCTGTGTTTCTACTGATTGGGTATCATTCTCATTGGTTTCTGCAGGAATTCGGACTTGATAGAGACCATAGAATTAGAAAATCTGCTAATAAATGCATGCATAACCATGTATTCAGCTGAGGCTCGCCAAGAAAGCAGGGGCGCTCACGCTCGCGAAGATTTCCAGGTTTGCTGCTCTTCTCACTATTTGTGCTCTCTCGTGTGCGCACCAAATTTTGTAACATTCATTTCCCCTTTTTCATCACAGACAAGAGATGATGAGAAGTGGATGAAGCACACAGTAGGGTTAGTGTCTTTTCTTTATTAGTTCTCCTTTGTTGAATGACGGCCTCATTTCATATATGCAGAATCTGACACTATGTTTCATATAGGTACTGGGAAGACGAAAAGGTTAGACTAGACTACAGGCCAGTTCACATGAATACCTTGGATGACGAAGTCCAGTCTTTTCCGCCCAAAGCACGTGTTTACTAATCTGGACGTGGCTGCCAGTGCTTTGGTTGTTTGAGAAGGGTATAGCTTACAGTGTGGTGTTTCCCGAGTTGCAATAAATCAGGGACCTACAATTCTCCCAAAGCTTAGGAATTGTAATTTCGTCTCCATAGCCAATATGCTTTCCCTGTCTCCTGTGAACTTACTGAAAGCTTCTGATGGTTATATTTTGGTCCCGTGTCACCCTTCCGTAGAAATAAAGACATGTACCAAATTTTGATGATCTATTATTTGACACTGTAAATAACCTTTTGCGCTAGATGCAAACGCAATGGTTGTTTTTGTCTATGTTCTTTGTGGGCTTTTGTTAAGCTTTGAATTACTGGCATTTTTCTGTGCAACATTATTTGGCCATTGCGGTCTATAATCACCAATGCATGGCCAAGTGGAATTTTCTGTTACTGTTAACAGTAGTGGTTTTAGTTAGAGCTCCATGTATATTTTCAATCACAATTTCTGATAAACATGCACTGAAGTCAAACTTTGTTACAGTACGAGAGTTTTTGGAACTTTACCTATCTGCACAATACCTTTTATTTTTGGGGAGGAATCTGCACCATACCTTGTAGTGCTAAGTTGCCACATGCTCACTGCCTTGATAGTTAACCTTTTCTTCCTTTCGGAAAGGCAGAAAGTGCAATTATATGATGTTGACGTGACTAGATTTATGTGTAGGGATAGACGCAAGTAGCTGCAACAACTTGACTTTCCCTTTATAGCCAGTCTTACACTAGTATTACAATGACTCTTGAAAATATAAAAATACCTTGCACACTGATGTTGCTGCCATTGGAGTTTCGGCTGTCGCTGGAACAAGAAATTATAGTATTCACCAAGCCACTGGGAAGTCAACAAATTGGCGACGGATCCTGAAGGAGAATAGCTGATGTTGATGTTGGCTTACTAAGGGCATGGCCAACCCACTGCCTCGTTGATCCACCTAGGCTCGGATGGGCTGAATTTTGTTCCGATGTGACAGGGGCTGCCTGCAAAGGAGGCAGCTTCCTCATGTAAAGAAAGGAAAAAAGAGTGAGGGAGATAGAAAAAGCAGGAATGGGTTTGGTCTGATGCATTGGATAGGGAAGAAACGAAACGGTGTCCTCATTGGTTTCTTCGTTGCTGTCAGCGATACTTATTATGGATCGGAGAGAGTACTGCGTTTTGTACAAGTTTAACTAAACAACCTTATCTAGTCTATATTATCCAAGAAAAAACCCTTACCTAGTCTATTTTCTGAGATGTCTAAGCATTAATTGTGTAGAATCAGCATGTAGATTTAGGAGAATGTAATTGCTTCTAATTGTAGTATGGCTTTCTAGTTGTAGTATGGCCGTAGCTATTCTTAATTTTTTTAGAGTATGCGGTTTAGTGTTTGAAATTGACAATCTATGTAGAGAAGACAAGGGAGTGCGCACGCACTCCCTGCCTTTCCCACCACCCCATGCCTCGCCGCCTTCCTTTTCCCCTCCCTCTTGTGCTCCTCCTTAACCGAAACCTACACACCCGCGTGTGTGAGGGGCCACCCCGATCTGCGAGATGTGGTGCAACTGCCTGTCGCAAGGCCTAAGGGAGGTCAAGGTTGTTGCCTCTAGGCACTTCATATTATTGGTTGCTTCTATATCATATTACTGTGTAAAATTCAATTATTTGTTGAATTGGTAGGTAGATATAATCGAATCGACCATCAAATTTTTGGTTTGGCATACCCATTAATAAAATCCTAGATTCACCACTACATACTCATGGTGCAAGTTAACCTTACAGATTTTTAGAAATGCAACACCGGGAGAAAAAAAAGGACTCCTTTGCCCTTGGATGAGTCTTTGGAAAACATTAATTCTTTGTGAGCATTTGCTTAGCAACTGCGAAGCATTGCTAAGTGTGAAGGGAGCATCGGTTCGTATGTCATTAATAGCAAAATCTTATATGAGAAACTTCCGGTTTGCAAGTCGTATTTTAGAAAGAAATCAAGTAAACAAGGCTTTATTCTTATCTAACTAATCTAGCAAAAGACTCCTTATTTGTTTTATTTTCACGCAATGCTACAATACAAGTTCTTTACATCTAGATTATAGACTATATATATAGCCAAGTAAAACGATAAAAAGGACACATCCACACTTAGAATCGTAGGTGTGAGCTGGCGGCTTAGCCCAAGTACACCTTGAGGGTGGGAACAGGATGAAAAGCATACAAGACAAAATAACCACCGACAAAAGCAATATGCCTACGGGCAAATCAGCACTGCACAAAGCCGAAGCATAAGCCTGACCGGTTACACAAGAACCATTGGATCCTCGACGCCATTGACCATGTCGCACTGATGGGGTTGAAGCCGCGATATCATTATTCCATGCAGAGCCGTCACCACCATTCGAACGACGCCACGACACAAAAAACTCACCCTAACTGCATGCCCTTTCTAGATCTGGATGTTGTGTCGGCGACAGTGGTTTGAATGTTCGTCACATATCAATACATGTTCATATTTGTAACATACTCATAGTGCAAGTCAACTTTGCGTATTTTTAGAAAGGGCAGCACTAGGAGAAAAAAAGTCGGACTCCTTTGCCCTTGGATAAGTCTTTGGGAAACATTAATTCTTTGTGAGCATTTGCTCATTAACAGGAAAGCATTGCTAGGTGTAAAAGGAACATCGGTTCGTCGCTCATTAATATTTTTTTTATCCAAGGTACTTATGGCTTGCAAGTCATATTTTAGAAAGAAATCAAGTAAATCATAGTTTATGCTTAACTAACTAATCTAGCAAAAAAGACTCCTCATTTGTTTTATTTCACGCAATGCTACTATATAAAATCTTTTACACCTATAGTCTAGACTATATATAGCCAAGTAAAACGATACAAAGACACATCCACACTTTAGAATCGTAGGTGGGAGCTGGCGGCTTATAGCCCACCTACACCTTGAGGGTGGGAATAAGATAAAAAACATACAAGACGAAATCACCACTGACAAGAGCAATAGGCCGACGACCAAACCAACACTGCACAAAGACGGAGCATATGCCTGACCGGCTACACAAGACTCATTGGCTCCTCGCCGCCATTGTCCACGCCACACTAATGGGGTTGAAACGGGGGTACCATTATTCCATGTAGCGCCATCACCACCATCTAAACAACGCCATTGCGACACAAAATCCTCACCCTAACTACATGCTAGATGGGCAAAAAACCGAGCCCCCCAACCTCACGCCGCCAAAGCATTAGACAGAGACTCAGCGTTAGGTGGATGCATCATCAAAAATATGCCTACAAGACAATCCATAAAAAGAACAAAGGAAGAACCAAGTCATCCTACCTTTTTTTTCCGCCTGGTTAGTGGATAGAGGAGAGGTTGGGGATGACAGCTCAAGTCCCGACCTCTTGTTTAACAAGCTTTGGTTTTCATAAAGAAGTTACTGTGAGTTTTGTTCCCAAGTTATTTAAATCTTTGCTTCCATCTCACCTACAACAGAATGGCTCATATAATGTTGCCATCACCGTGGCGAGTCCTTCCGATCCGACAAACGGTGGCCCCATCCACAAGATAATTTCGCTTCGAGCTACTAGAGAAATGTTTCGTTCAGCTACATTTGCTTCTAACAGATCCGTGAGTTGCTATGAGTGAGTAGCTAAAGGGAAACCTCACAAATCACTAACCATCTTTCCTTTTCGATTGGTCGCCATATGTTGGAAAATACACTGAACAATCAGCATGGGGCAGACACCGCAGGTACAGGCTTTGCAAGGCTCTGTAGACTTGACGCCTAGTGGAACTTGGACGTCACCCTGGTGTCTGTATCGTCGCAAAGAAGAGAACGTCAGCGGTCAGCCTATCTTCCTCGTCAAAATTCTGAAAGGTGGCACTGGCAGGGGCCGGTGACCTTGCCCTAGCCCTAGCCCTAGCCCTAGCCCTGCACGGCCCTAAATTGGCCCGCAATCCACTGCACACCAAGCGCCTTTGTCCCAAGAGGTAGAGGGCAGCACCTGTACCCCGCGCCGCCGCTCACTCGCTCCCCCAAAATCCCCCACACCCACAAAAGGTCAAATCGGTTCACTGCGCTAACCCCGCTCCTCCTCCCCCATACCATGGACCTCGACCCCGCTCCACCGCCTCCCCTTCCGGGCTCCTCCCAGGGCGCCCCTCCTCCGGCCCCGGCCGCCGCCGACGCCGACGACGAGTCGGCCCTCCCGGTGGATCTGCTGCTCGAGATCGCCGCGCGCTCGGACGTCGTCAGCGTCGTCCGCTGCGCGGCCACCTCCAAGCCCCTCCGCCGCGCCATCCTCGACAGCGGGTTCCGCCGCCTCCTGGCCCTCCGCGCCGCCTCCACGGCAGGCTTCGACCCGGCGCTCCTCCGCGGGGTCTCCTACAGGCTCGAGGACAGCCAGGCCGAGCGCCCCGTGCGCGTCGTCCAGGGCATCCCCGCCACCGAGCCCTGCCTCATCCGCTTCGACGAGAGCCTCGTCTTCGAGCCCGTCGCGTCGCGGGACGGCCTCGTCGTCCTCCGCCGCCTCCGCCCGCGGCCCCTCTTCGGCCAGTCCCTCGAGGAAGGCCCGCCCGGGAGCGTGCTCCGCGTCGTCAACAGCGTCACCGGCGACGTCTCCGTCCTCCCCTCCGTCGCCATCAGGGACTACCGCAAGCACGCCCTGCTCAACGTCGAGGACCACGGCCGCTCCTTCGAGCTGCTCGTCGCCGACGAGCGCCTGCGGACCCAGATCTACTCCTCACGGCACGGCGCGTGGAGCCCCGTCCGCGCGCCACACCTCCCGCGAGGGTCCAGGCCGTTCCATGACTCCTGCCCCTTGGTCATCGGCCGAACCGTCCACTGGCTATGCAACCCCGAGCCGCTGCCCCCGGGGCGGCACCTGTCTGGCCCGGAGCCCTACATCGTCGCCATGGATATCGACACACTGCAGGCAACCATCATCGATCTTCCACGGGGCTGCACTAGCAGAATGACGGCCTCCATGAGCCACCGGGGGCTCCTTCTCGCCGCCTCAGTCGACGGGAAGCTGCTAGTTGTCGTCTCGGAGACCCAAGTGATCTCCATGTGGACCAAGGCACACCCCATGGAGGGGGAGCCAAGCTCGCCGCCGAGGTGGACCCGGCAGGTGCTTATAGACAAGCAGGACTGGGGCGTGCACAGCTCCGTTCAGTTCGAGGGCTTCGGACACAGGAGTGGCACCGTGGTCCTGTATATCGGTAGAGTTGGGCTCATCCGCCTCAACCTCGCGACAAAAGAGGCTAACGTCGTGTTCTACCGCAGCGAGACCGCCTACGTCTCGCAGGTTTGCCTGCATGAGATTAATTTGTCCTCTGTGCTCCAAGCCATGAAACCGTTGAGCTAGATATATGCTTATGGATAAGTTTCGAGAACGTTTCTTCAGTTCAGTTATCGTTGTACTTTGTTAGCTTAGAGCACCTGTTTTAGCTCTAAGCTGTCGTGTCGTGGCCTTTGGCCAATAGTTCTAAAAGGAAATGGAGTTGCTCCTGAATTTAGTATGCTTCGATAGTTTGTCGTTATGCTGTTAGTAGTGTTCGCTGCAATCCGTCTGTTGATCCTGTAAAATAACAGTTTACATGTGTCGTTATGTACTTGAGACAGTTGTCAAAAGGGTAATAAAATCTGTTTGCCGTATTAATTCCATGCTCACTCAGTCGCGATAGCCTTTGGCTGCTAGAATTTGCACCGGAAAAGTATATGTGCTACCGCCGCTGATGGTGCTCCTATAGAAATCCACATGGAACATTTGCAATCAGTGCCATCGCGGAGGCAAGAAGAGGTGAGCACAATATGTTCTTCCAATCTGATTGTGCTCTCAATTCTTAACTGCCATTGTCTGTGAAACTGTTCTTCATGGTCCAGTTTTTTATTGGCTTGCATAGTAGCATATACTGCTCAAAGACAATGCATTTTATTGAGTAATTGTGTCCCCTCACCCTTCTAACTTCGCACAGAACAATTTCCATTTTAATTTTGCCCCTCTCTCACCAATTCAGTTGCAGTTAGTATGATGAAATTGTCATTTACCTGCTGTGTATGTATAGAAATTAGTGGAAACTATTCAATCTGACATGGGCAGGTGTGATATTAATCTTGTGCTCGATATTTTTGTTGTTGCAAATATGATGTACTGTTAGAAGACACTGACATTGCTATGCCTTTTGGTTCTTGTTTTGAGGAGACTATTTCTTAGGTACAATTTACTTGTAGTTGCAAGGATATAAATGTGATCAGGGCATGCAAGTCTTATAAAATCTGCAAATCATTGATATGTTACTAAATCCATATTGTGAGACAAGCAGGATTGGGGTGTGCACAGCTCCGTTCAGTTCGAGGGGTTCGGACACAGGAGTGGCACTGTGGCCTTGTATATCGGTAGAGTTGGGCTCATCCGGCTCAACCGCGGGACCAAAGAGGCCGACATCGTGTTCTACCGGAGCGAGACGGCCTACGTCATGAAGGTTTGCATGCATGAGATTAATTTGTCCTTGCTGCTCCAAGCCATGAAACCGTAGCTAGATATGCTTATGGATAAGTTTCGAGAATGTTTTTTCAGTTCAGTTATTGTTGTACTTTGTTAGCTTAGAGTACCTCTTTTAGCTCTAAGCTGCTGCGACCTTTGGTCAATAGTTCTAAATGGAAATGGAGTCACTCCTGAATTTAGTATGCTTAGATAGTTTGTCGTTATGCTGTTAGTGTTCACTGGCAATCCATCTGTTTATCCTGTAAAATAACAGTACCATTATGTATTTGAGCCAGTTGTCAAAAGGGTAATAAAATCTGTTTGCTGTATTAATTTCATGCTCACTTTGTCACGATAGCCTTTGGCTGCTACAATTTGCACCGGAAAAGTATATGTGCTACCGCCGCTGATGATGCTCCTATAGAAATCCACATGGAACATTTGCAATCAATGCCGATGGCTGGTTCATCACAGACACAAGAAGAGGTGAGCTCAATATGTTCTTCCAATCTGATTGTGTTCTCAATTCTGAACTGCCATTGTCTGACAAACTGTGTCCTTCATGGTCTATTTTTTTATTGATTTGGTTAGTAGCATATACTGCTCAAATACAATTCATTTTATCGAATAATCATGTTCCCTCACCCTTCTAGCTTTGTACAAAACAGTTTCCATTTTAACTTTGCCCCCCTCTCCCCATTTCAGTTGCAGTTAGTATGCTGAAATTGTCATTTACCTGCTGTGTACAGAAATTAGTGGAAAGTATTCAATCTGATATGGCCAGGTGTGATATTTCCGCGTCCAAATCTGTGCAAATATGGTTGCTCGAAAAAAGTCTTGCAAATAGGATGTACTGTTAAAAGGTACTGTCATTACTAAGCTTTACAGTTCCCATTAGGGGTGGGCAAACCTGGTTTGCCGGTTTAGCCGGTTTCAGCCTAGTTCATTTTCTTTGTATTAAACTGGAAGTAAGAATCAGATTTGTGAAAGGAAATGAACTACACCCACTGGCCGGTTTAAAACGGTTTACAACAGTGTCAGCTTTGCACACCTTTAGTTCCCATATTGAGGAGACTATTTCTCAGGTACAATTTACTTGTAGTTGCAAGGATATAAATCAGATCAGGGCATGCACGTCCTCTTACAAATTCTGCAAAACATTGATATATTATAAATTACATAGTGTAAGAACCGGGCCGTAGCCTGGATGGTAGGCATGGGTTGATGCATGCCTGCCCGCCTGGGTTCGAGCCTCCGTGCTCGCACCGCCAGGTTGTACTGACTAAATCTTCTATAAAATAAACTGAGAGCCTCTTTCCCTCTGGTCTCTTTAGTAAGTACAATGTATAAATTTTGAAAGAATTTACATTATATGAGCTCTTGAAGTGCACCAGCTGATCATTACTGAATGTACTAGAGCAAAGAGCTCTTTAAGTGTACCAGCTCATAATTCTTGAACATTCATGTACCATGGACGTTGAAGTTAGAAACATGTGCTTGCTGTTGACTACTTATAGTGCTTGTATACATGACTGCTTGTATACTCCGAAGTCGTGTAACTAAGTTAATTAACTCAGGAGGCTGAACTAAACCATGAGCATGTTGCAACCACCTGTAGACAGATATATATTTGCGTGTTGTACACTAATTATTTTAATATTTCCAGTGCTAATTTCCATCCATCGTTTTGTGCAAACTTCAGATTTTACTACCAATTGGCATTAGTCCAGTTATGCTGCAAATGTGATTCCATAATGCAATCTGTTGATCCTGTAAAATAACAGTTTACAGTATCATTATGTATTTGAGCCAGTTGTCAAAAGGGTAATACAATCTGTTTGCCGTATTAGTTCCATGCTCACTCTGTCACAATAGCCTTTGGCTGCTAGAATTTGCACCGAAGCTTATATGTGCTACCGCCGCTGATGGTGCTCCTATAAAATCCACATGGAACATTTGCAATCAATGCCAATGGCTGGTTCATAGCAGATGCAAGAATAGGTGAACTCAATATTTCTTCCAATCTGATTTTATTCTCAATTCTTAACTGCCATTGTCTGTGAAACTGTTCTTCATGGTCCATTTTTTTATTCACTTGCTTAGTAGCATATACTTCTCAAATACAATGCATTTTATTGAGTAATTATGTTCCCCCATCCTTCTAGCTTCGCACAGAATAGTTTCCATTTTAATTTTGCCCCTCTTCCCAATTCAGTTGCAGTTAGTATGATGGAATTTTCATTTACCTGCTGTGTATAGAAGTTAGTGGAAAGTATTCAATCTGACATGGGCAGGTGTGATATTTCTGTGTCCAAATTGCTCTGATTGTTTTTTCAAATATGATGTAGTGTTAAAAGACAGTGACATTGCTAAGACTTTTGGTTCCCATTTTGAGTAGACTATTTCTCAGGTACAGTTTACTTGTAGTTGCAAGGATATAAATATGATCAGGGCATGCGCAACTTCTTATAAATTCTGCAAATCATTGATATGTTATAAATACACATTGTGAGAACCGTGGCCTAGCCTGGATGGTAGGCATGGGTTGATGCATGCCTGCCCACCTGGCTTCGAGCCTTTGCGCTCGCAACGCCAGGTTGTACTCACTAAATCTTCTATAAAAATAAACCGAGGGCCTATTCCCCTCTGGTCTCTTTAATAAGTACATATTTCAATGGATAAATTTTGGAAGAATTTACACTATATGAGCTCTTCAAGTGCACCAGCTGATCATTACTGAATGTACTAAAGCCGGTTGAAGAGCTCTTTAAGTGTACCAGCTCATAATTCTTGAACATTCATGTACCATGGACATTGAAGTTAGAAACATGTGCTTGCTGTTGACTACTTATAGTGCTCGTACTCTCCAAAGTCGTGTAACTCAGGAGGCGGAACTAAACCATGAGCATGTTGCAACAACCTGTAGACAGATATATTTGCATGTTATACACATTGTTTTGATATTTTCAGTGCTAATTTCCATCTACTATCGTTTCATGCAAACTTCAGATTTTACTACCAAATTGGTATTAGTCCAGTTATGCTGCAAATGTGATTCCATAATGCTATCTGTAGAGATTGGCACTGTTACGTGAACATTGACCGAAAGAACAACTTCTGTCTAGCACTTATTTCAGTTTTGCTGACTCTGGCGTTTGCCTTGAAGCAGTTCAGCCTAGGGTTGAGAATGTTGACACCCTCAGATGTTTGACAGAGCATTGCGGAGGTTGACAGTTGACTCTCGCTCACTTAATCACCTGCAAGTGACAGCCCATGCTCATAATTATCTATTTCTGGCAAATCATGCTATTCTCGACAATTCATTTTCTATAGAAGTCTTATTTTCTTTATTTGAGAATGCTCCTTGCCATTTCTTCTCCTTGTTATTGAATGTTTTGTTTTCATGCAAACAGTACTGACTGACCGGTAAAGCTGTAATGGAGTACAGATGGATTCGTAATGGCAGTGTTCAAAAATTTCCAAACCTGCTTGGTGGGTAAGCCTATCCTGACCCAGAGATATATTTTCTCTCTACTCCGATACATCAAACTTTTCTTGCCTAGAAGAACTCCATTGTATTTGTGTCACACATTTTTTTAGTTCATTTTCCTGCAGTACTTGGCAGTTTTGGGCGAGGGCGGGCAGGAAATTTTGGGGGTTTGTGGGCTTTGCGTATCGTCCGGAGCTCTCCCGTGCCGCTGGCGTGTCGGTGAGGAAGCAGACCATGCCGCCGCATTGGAGAAGAAGCGTCGCGCTGCATGCTACTGTATCAGAGAGGAAGAGGAGCCGCGCGGATGTGGAGTATGGAGAGCTGGCCGCGCCTCCTTTGGAGGAGAGGAGGAGGGTCGGGCCATGCTGCCGCTGGAGGAGAGGAGGGCCACTCCTCAACCGCAGGACCGCGCTGCCAAGGAGGAGCTCCATCGCTGCCGCCATGGAAGGAGAGAAATTGCCTCTCTGTCACGCTGGCGAGGTAATTCTACATGTCTCCATATGGACAAATTATACCTGTACCACTGTTTGAAGTAACTATCCACATACTCGTACTAGATCTTCAGCTCATATGTGTAGACTGTAGATCATTCATTCATTTGATATTGTCAGCAACTGTTTTTTTTTTCAAAGATGCCTAACTGAACTGAAACTAATTACTGTTAGTCATATGTAAGTAAAACTAGTTCTCAAGCATACTAACTGAACTAGGTATCTAGCATACTAACTGAACTAGATCTCTAGCACGCTGACAAGTTGTAGTATGTCCGTGCTACGTCGTTTTTATTCCTTTCTAAACTAACAAGTTGAATTTTCATTGACATTGGTAGCAAAAGAAAAAAAATAGGCGTGCAGCCTCAAGCGCAAGTTGAGAATGAAGGCACCAACAAAGGAGGGAGTCCCACAAGAGCAAATGAGAAGCTGCAAGAGTATGATGCAGTTGACAGTTTTACCGAGCTCTTGACTGCTCCACGAGTTGATGGTGATAATCTTTTATGATGATCTGTTCTAGTATCTACAAGGACCCCACTTCGTTTTGGGGGCTTCGATACTGTAGTAGTATTTTGGACAGGGCTAACTACAGTATTTTGGGGGTTAACTATAGTCTTTTATGGCCTAAGTGTACAAGTGAAATGGCATGATCTGTGCACTTGAATTTTTTTTTCGAAACGGGGGCAAAAGCTGCCCCAATCGATTAATTAAGAAGTTTTACAAGAAAGTAATACATTTGAATATTACAAAAGCCTACTCTCCCGGCATAATTTTGAATGATTGTTCAGTACTGGCATATCTTGCTGTAGAATTTGGATGTTACAGCAGCAGCAGCAGTTCAATGTCATCAGATGCTGAATTTCAGTGCCAAATGCTACCGCTATGTTATTGCATAATCTGTTCAGGTTTTATTGGTATAGTCTGCCCATGAGTACTATCAGTTCTTGAATTATTTCTTCTGTTCAAACCCAACTGAATCCGATCAAGTTCGCAGGCTACTAATAAACTGATGTTCATATGGTAGAAAATGGTGCAGACATAGAAGCTGGCCACCTGACTGAATCCAGCAGGCAAACTGAACCCAACTTGCAAGTGCGTTGTTGCTGCTGAGAGCTGCAAAACAGATTTTTTCTGCCTTCGAGTCATGTGGACCGTTGGATGTGGGCTGGATGGTGGATGTACCTAAAGGCGCACACTCTTGGTAAAGCTAGTTACTGGATCTAGGTCCGTCCAATTATGCGCGCGGGAGCCAGCTGAGCTCTGAGCTCACACAGACACGCGGACCACGTGACGCTGCTACCGCCGTGACCCCCCCGTGAGGACCGAGGCCGGCAGAGGGAGGCGGTGGTCTTCACGGCGGGGCGTCTTCCTTCTTCCCCGTCCGGTGGTTGCTGCTCAAAGCCTCGTCGCGTGATGCCGCCTCCCCGCAGCGAAAACCCTAGCCCCGCCGTCGCCATCGGGCCGCACTCCCTCCCACCAGCTCCCGGCAGAGGTACGGCTTTACCGCTCCGACTGCCCGCCCGCCTCCGCCTCTCGCCGCCTCCGTTTCCGCGAGCTTCCTTCCGAGCGTTCGGGGGGAGGGGAACTGTCAGGGCCACCTCCTCTGCTCTAATTTCTCTCTTCTGCAATCGTTCAGCGCGGGGGTGGGATTTGGGTTTCTGGTTCTCTAATTTCGGGACTGACGGGAACTATTTTCTTCTGTGGCTGATGCTAGGAGGAATGGGGAGCAAACGGCCAAGAGGACCCGGCGGAAGCAGCAGCAGCAGCGCGGCGACGGAGAGTGCTGGGGCTGCCACGCTGAGTCATGCGATGCGGGCGCTGGCGGCGAGAAGCAGCCCCCGGTTCCGGCTCGGCGGAGGGCCAGGCGAGCCGGGCCCGAGGCGTTCAGGACGAAGTGCGGCCGCTCCTACCCAGGAGAGGGGTTCCACCGGACCAGTCAATGTGAAGAGACCCTCTTCCGACAGACAGCAGAATGGGGGAGCGAAAAAGGCCCAGCGCCACAAGCTACTTTCAGAGATTCAGACAGACAGCCAGCAGAATAGGGAAGCACGGCTTGGAGCGTCAAATGTCGCTGCTTCGATTTCTTTGCCGACAGATTCAGACAGGCAGCAGAATAGGGAAGCACGGCCTGGAGCGTCAAATGTCGGTGCTTCGATTTCTTCGCAGAGAGATTCAGACAGCCAGCGGAATAGGGAAGCACGGCTTGGAGCGTCAAATGTCGCTGCTTCGGTTTCTCTGTCGAGAGATTCAGACAGGCAGCAGAATGGGAATGGTAGCAGTGCTTCGAAGAAGCGAAAAAGAATCACCGCAAGAAGCTACTTTCAGAAATTCAGGATGGCCCGAGCAGCAAATGCCACAGGTATCATATCCCCTTATGTTGTGCTTGTGGTACTATATCTATCCTCTTAGAGTCCCATCCTGTGTGAGACAATAACTAGTTTTTCACGGCTTATGCGGGCTTTGTTATCCAGTTGAACCGTAACCATGAGGTTGTACTGTTGGTCATTTAGTCTGCACTAATTCATCTGGATACTACCATACCTAACTTATCGCTAACTTTTCAGATGTAGTTATTGCTTCTCCTGACATAGTGGGCAAGGAGAGCACTTCGATTTCTTTGTCGAGAGATTCAGACAGACAGCAGAATGGGAGTGCTAGCAGTTCGTCGAAGAAGCGAGAAAGAATCACCGCAAGAAGCTACTTCCAGAGATTCAGGATGGCCCGAGCAGCAAATGCCGCAGGTATCATATCCCCTTATGTTGTGCTTGTGGTACTATATATATCCTCTTAGAGTCCCATCCTGTGTGAGACAATTACTAGTTTTTCACGGCTTATGCGGGCTTTGTTATCCGGTTGAACCGTAACCATGAGGTTGTACTGTTGATCATTTAGCCTGCGCTAATTCATCCGGATACTACCATACCTAACTTACCGCTAACTTTCCAGATGTAGTTATTCCTTCTCCTGACATAGTGGGCAAGGAAAACACTTCAAGCGGGCATGTGGAAGACAGCAACATCGATACGCTATGTGAAGCTATGCGATATTTGGTACTTTACATTTGATTGATAAAAAAACATCTCTGAACTTATATAGAGCTACGTAGATAGCTATTTGCTAGTTTTTATAGTAATCTGATCCTGCTGTCATCTCATGTACATTTGAATCTGCACCAGGAAGAACCTATGTTTTCAGTAGTATGTACTACATCGAGCCCCCCTCCTCAACAACTTAATGACAGGCAAAAAAAAGAAGGTATCACGTTTATGACAAGAATACATTCTGCTGCAGATATGTGTATTACACTGTTATGATATAATTTTGTTCTGAAGGGGTGGAAAAACCGATGAACACACCTGAGAATCTTCATGTCCAACTTAAGCAAGAACTGTCAAAACTAATTGAGGTGCTACAACTGCCGGTATGGATATTCTTAGTTCTTCCACTTCCTATTTGTTTTCCTCATGACATGCTATTGACAGAATGCATCAAAATAATATTAATCTATTCTTAGCATATGTTCCGGCAATGTACTGAATGTTACGTGAAGTGCGCAAAATCCTTACCTGCATGTTAAAAAAAATATCCATAAATTTAATCTTGCCTTGAACCTCAATAAAAGCTGTATTCAATAGTGCCTAGATTAGCTGGTAGTGAGTGCCCACAACTACAGCTAGTAAGGCTCTGTTTGACATAACGGAAGTAAATGCATGTCAAAATATTGAATGTGCATTTATCACGGACAGATAGAGTAAGTAGTAACTAGTAACCGGATCTAATATGTCAGCCAGGTTACAAGTAAACACTAACCCTCAAGTCTTAACAAGCACAGCACAAGAGCCAATGTTTAAGCTTTGTCTGTTTCCCACGATCACTACATTGCAGGAGAGCTTTAATTATCAACAGACAAATTATGGTTTGTTTTCAAGAGCTTTTAAAATATACCTGATTAGGGAAAAGGCAACCTAAAGTAGAAGATTGCTGTTAAATGTATCTGACTGTCTGCAGTTCAGACATGCTCTTTTTTGCAGTCACTGCAATTTTATCTGATATGCCTAATTCTTATTATTCATTTTTTGTTGCTTTGCTTTCGCACTGCTTCTCCGTGCTTGCCCGATCTAACATGCATTTTGTATAAATTCAAACACAGGATAATGTAAGACTTATGGCCGGTCAGTTATTCGAATATGTTTTGAATAATCATCAAGTTGTTACCGAGCCAGTGGTCATATTGCACACGTTCAACATAGCCTTGGTAAGAGAGACACATACACAAAATTGTTATGTTATATCTATCAAATATACTAATGTTCTTTAATTATTTTCTCCAGTGTTGGCGTGCTGCTTCTCTGCTTAATTGTAAGGTAGATCGCAGAGAGTCGCTTGCCCTTGCTGAAAAAAGCTTGAACTGTGAGTGCAATGAAGACCTTGTGGCATTGATGTATAGAAAATTAAGGACCCTAAAGGAAAAAATCCCACATAGAGCAGGTGAAAAAAGGCAACCAGTGTCAGTAGAAGACATCCGACTTCCATGGCAAGAGACCTCTACTAATTTGGAAAATGACCACATGTTCCAAAACAAGGAAATGGATCTTCATGGTAAGTTCATAAATGGTGTATCCCAGGAGATCTCAACTGTTGCCGAGCAGATGATCTCAGAGAGGCAGGAACCTGTTCAAGAAACTCACAGAGATTGTGACATACAAAGTGATGAGCTTCCTAGCATGATTGTGGAGAAAAGTATAAATTTGATTAGCAATGTTTTCTCCTTAAGAGAAAAGAACATCCTTTGCAAACAACAGCTTGAGATATCAGGTTTAGTGACACACAGGCAGAAGAATGTCATCAGACTGAAAGAAGTATGCACTTTAGTTCTGGAACATATCCGTAGAAGTCATATTGATGAAATGACCAGGAGAGAAAAAATAAAGCTGACTGCTCAGTGGTTCACTATGCTCATGTATGCATTTTTGGAGCACATGAAGCTCCAACGTGAAAAGCTTGAGGGACTGCAATCTGATACATGGTCTTCAGAGCTACAACTGATGGAAAATCTCCACCGGGTGGCAGAATCAGGCCAATTGGATCAAGACTTTGATCAGCGAATTGCTCTACCAGATTCAAACTTTGTTATGGAAGAATTCACCCATTTCAAGGAACATAATGATGAGTACCGTATTGTTGAAAGTTCTCTGTCACATTGTCAGCAGTCATCAAATGCCACATTGTTGATGGGAATTACATTAGTACAAAATGAAGTTCTTTCAGAGCCCATATCTATCCAGGCCATGGAAAATGAGCCAGTTGAGACTTCTGTGGGCTCTCGCGGAGGACTAGCATCAGAAGCTGTCGATTTTCCAGCAAACATCATCAGCTGCAGTTCTGATGGCATTGGTGTACAAAGTTCTGGCTGTTCATCAAGTACTGTTCCTTCAGACGATGATTCCATCGGTCAGGTATTATATTGCTCATTTTCAAAATGTATTATGCTTGTCATATGCCGATATGCATGTATAAGCTTATTTGTTCTAGACATACTGTACATGAGGACTATGTGCTAAATAGCAACCTGATCGTGCTTTAATCTTGCCTTTTCGAAAGTGTTAACCTGGAGCTGCTATATTTTGCACCTTTGGGCTTATGCATGCTATCAACTTATGGTGCAAAGACAGGATCGTAGGATTTGGGTAACTTACCTTTAGGCCCCGTTCAGCTCACGGGAGAAGCGAAGAATTTTCACATGTTTCTATTCCTTTGGAAACGTTTTCCTTGTCTGTGTTCGCTTTGAAGGAATAGCCCCACCGGTTCCTGAGGAAAGTTCTCCTTCCTGTACCTTTTACAGGAAATAAAACATCCACCAGAACCTCATGTTTTAGCGGAGGCCCGAGGCAAAACTCTGCCATTCAACTAAATGAGTGGGTCCTCTATTACATCTGTGCAGCGAGAGAGCAATCAAGCACAATAGAACCATATTTTAAACAATAGAAAACCCATCGCTTTGCAGTGCTCCGAACGCCCATGCGTCTACCCTTCCCTTTGTTTTGTATTCATCCGGTTTACAGCGCCTACCTTTCCCTATTCCTTTGAAGTTTTGTGTTTATTTGTTTCCTAGCCCTGTAAATCGAACGAGGCCTTACTTTCTTTGTTTGTATTTTATCTGTAGCCAAGTTTGTTAGGCTGACCCCCATTTAATAAGATAGAGATTACTTTCTGATTATAAGCAAACAATAGAATTCCCTCCCCCCACCTCCACCGCAGTCTTTTGCTCCCCTCCTGTCCTCCTTCACTGTTCAGCTTCATTTACCTATCTATCCTCACCTAGGCACCACCAGTTCGCAAGCCTTCAAGCATGCGACCTGCTATAACTGTATGGTGTGTTTCCTTTCCGAGGAACACAATAATAGACCAACTTGGCTCACACGCAATTAGGATGGCATTTGACAAAAGAAATGATTGTACACCACCATGCATTTAGCCTGTCCAAATTGTGTACTGAGGTGTATGCAGTCTGTCATCATTTTTCCAGCCTGTATCGCCTGCTGTACTCTCGACAATGAGAGTGATGTGTATTATCTTCATATGAATATATTATGTTGAACAATTAGCTCTCTTGTTTGGTGGAAAACACTTCAAATTTGTACCAGTTGACACAGCTAATACTATTTTGTAGATTTCAGAATTTGGTAGTTAGCACATAGTGGTCATTTTTTCATTTCTTGTATATGACCAGTGTCATGCTTCATATTTTGTGTTTCCTCTTGAATTGTTTATGTGTTTGCTGTCACTATATAAGCTTCAGTGACAGCAGAGAACTGATCACAAATACCTATAATTTTATACCAGGAAGCCTCAACCAGTGAGTGTAGAAATATGGAACACATTAAGATAGACAGTATTGCGAAGCCAAGTATGTTGCTGGGAGGTGCAACTTCTCTTGTTAGAGGAGTTAATTCAAACAATGATGACACTATTGACACAGATAGAAACCACTTGGAATCACCAATTTTGGCTTCTTCACAAAGCTTCATATCCTTGGTTGGAGCTCAGTCTGTTTTACCATGTATGTCTCCCCATCAAAGCACAGATCTCTCTGCTCAACAAAATGTAGCACCTCCACAGTGTCTACCTGTCGAACCAGAACATACATGTTTGTTGGACTTGGGCACACAAGTGGTTCAGGATTTGCAGCCTGAAATGCAACCATCAATCTTTTTTTCGGATGCTCCACTTCAGAAGATGCCTGATGAGAGTAGTCAAACAAGGGTTCAACCAGATAGAGCAACTAGACTGCCGCAGGGAGCCGCAGAAACTTCTCTTCATTCAGGTGATGCCAGCACGCAAGGCCAGGGAAAAAGTGATGGCAATGTAGCTGTGGATCCAGTGCTGTCAGAATCTCCAACTTACCCTGCCGATAGCCCAGTTACCTTACAAGTGTCTACGGAAGTTGAAACCCAGACTTACGAATCAAGTATGCCTGCAAAACAAAGTACAAGTCCACCTGCTCAACAAAGTATTCTAGGCACAGAGGCAGCAAGCGATTTGCAGCCTGAAGTACCATCAACCTCAATGCAGGATGAAACTATAGAGGCAGATGATGAACCTGAGACAGTGGATGAACCTGATGCAGTGGATGGACCTGCAGAGGCAGAGCGAGCAGCTACCTTGGGTGCCATAGCAGCTCAGGCTTTGCATTCTGAAATGCAATCATCGACCTCTACGCAAGATGTTTCGTTTGAACAAACTTATATTTCTGGCATGTCTGTGCTACATAGTCCAACTATCCATCGAAGTGTAGAACCTTCACTGGATCCACATGCAGGAGCAGAACCGGTTGGCATGGTGACAGCTCATGATTTCCAGTCTGAAATACTACCATCAGACCCAGTGCCTGCGAAACAAAATACAAGTCTGCTTGTCCAACAAAGTTTAGCAACTTCACAACATTCAACAGCAGAAGCCAAACGGACAGATATTCTGGGCACAGAGCGAGCCTGCAATTTGCAGCCTTCGCTAGGCGAAGTGCATGACCAACCTGCAGAAGAACAATCATGTATCTTGGGCGCCATAGCTGCCCGGAATATGCAGCCTGAAACACAACCTTCAACCTCAACGCAGAGTGCTCCTTTTGAAAGAACCCATCTGTTTGTCATGCCTGTACTACAAAGCCCTATGGTCCATCATAGTGTAGAAACTTCACTTGATCCACATGCGAGAGCAGAATCAACACATACACTTGGCTCGCTGACAGCTCATGTTCTGCAACCTGAAGCACAGCCATCGGCCTCAATGCAGGATAGACCTGGAGAAGCAGAAGGAACAGTCATGTTAGGCTCCACGGCAGCCCAGGATTTGCAGGCTGAACTGGAATCATCAACCGCAGTTCAACATGTTCCACTTGAAAGAATATGCCCTGAAGAAAGGAGGCAAATTGATTTTCAGCCAAATATGGTACCTGGTCTTGAGCAGCCCACACAACATCCTCCAGTCACAATGTTAGTTAATAATCCAATACTTAGTGACAACCTGCTGAAAAATGAGTTGCACACAATAATGCATTGCAAGAGTTTGCTTAGTAAAGACCATGAACATAAGGTTTGCTTTTTTATTCTGTCTGTTATCTATTTTGCTATAAATTGTCTGTGCTAGTCGTCAGTCTTTTCATTTCTTCCTTGTCTGCGCATCTATTTTTCAACAGAAAGCACTACTTCTAACAGAGTGCAACCAAGAAATAGAGAAGATAAAAAAAAAGTATGCCTCATTACTTCAAAAAGAAGATTCCACTTATCTTCAGGCCGAGAGGGATCTTACTGATATATACAGGAAAGTTGTTGTACAAACATCACTAGCTGAGAATTTTCGAAGGGAGATGACACCGTCAGCTGCAGCTCAAGGTATCCAACTAACCGCTGCTGGCATATCTCGTTGTTTTCCAAATAATATTCCGATCATAACTAGTCTTTCAACATATAGCTTTGCTCGCTGTGATATTTTGTTTAATGCATTTTTTGAACAATCCACCTTTTTTGTTTGATCAACCTATAAGGTGCACATGTTGTTCTTGCATGATTCATCTACCGGTGTCTTGTGTATATTCGGTTGTTTTGTATGGTTAATAGATTATGTTGTGATCTGTTAGCGGTGTCATTCTCTTGCTGTTTCTGGCTTCTTTTCCAGGAATGCCACAGTAGGTGGTTGCATTACATTGATGTTCAAAAGCTGAAGGGCAATTTAGATCCAGAATCTGTTGCTTAGTCGTAATGGTTTGCTTTTTTCCTTGTGCAATGCAGGGAGATCGACGAGCCATGTAATGGAGCAGCCATCTGTGTCTTCTTCAGCAGCTGAACCATCATCGATATGGAATGCCCAACCACAGCCAAATCTCTCTGGAACGACGTCGTCGCCTCCTGTTCCAGCACCTGCGCCACATGGCAGCTACAGACCTGTTCGTTCGACGCATCTACCGCCGCATGGCAGCGACGGTTCTGCAGGAGCACAGCTGCATCCATCTGCTCGTCTTCTCCAGCAGCTTAGGATGCCACGGCCATATGCTGTTCACACAGACCAGCAGCAGCTTCCTGCTGCTAGTCCAGGGGTTGCATCGTCCTCAGACAGCACCTCAGGCCCTCCGACAGCAGCACCAGGAAGCCAGATAGCTGGAGGCTACAAGTCGGCATCCTTGAACGCCCTTCTCCCAGCTAAGATCGGGCTGGGCAGCAGCGCCGTGGCTACAGGGGCGAGCACAGAAGTTGTGTGCCTTTCCGACGATGAATCGTAGCGATGCAGTCCCAGTTGGGGTTTTTTGTTGGCCGTTGCTGCTGCTGTGATAAGTTGGATGTCTTTTTTGACTTTAGATTAGAAGCCGCTGATCTAACTCCTGTAGCATCATCCTTGTAGAGTTGTAGTGAAAAGATGGATAGTGCGTTACAAATCAGAAAAACGTTGGACCTGCTGAGAAGTGGTCGAAACTCCCAGTTGATGCCCAGCCCTTAACTTTTTTTTTTGCGAAGCTGACTGGCTGTTAGCGTGAGATTAGCCGTGGGTTGTGTCTACTCAGATGGTAGGGTGAGTCTGGCATGGCATGGTGTTCTGATTTATGATGGCAAAATCCCTCCTGCATATATATAAACTAGTTTCATCGCAAGCCAAAAGGGCATATGACTTTGGTGGATACATGTGCTTCATGTCTTTGACAGCTTAGACTTCGATTTAGCTTGTTTATTAGCATTGCACATGTTTTCCTCTTGTTCGAGTGGCATATATAGCTCATGCTGTTGTAAGGAGGTTTGGGGAATGAAACGAGGTACCTGCATTCTGTTTAAGCACAACAAAAGCTCCATTGTCCTGACACTCACATACTCCCTCCATCCCAAAATAGATGTCTCAGATTTATTAAAATTTGGATGAATCTAGACACTATTTAGTACTCCCTTCATCCCAAGGCTTAAGGCCTATAACTTTTTTGAAAAGTCAAACCATGTAAAATTTCATCAAACTTTTAGAAACATTTAGCTAGGGAATTTGAATTTTGACAAATCACATTTATTTTGGGACGGAGGGATTACATGATATCATATGCTTGTATATCACCAGACTATGAGGAGAGGAAGGCGTTAGACAGAGATGAAAAACACCAGAACCAAAACCAAAAACTGGATCCATGTCGTGCATCAACAATCTGTATCCATTTCGGAAAAAAAAAATTCAACAATCTGTTTACTCGTGGTCTGATATTAAACCGGGACAGGTCTGAAATTAAATCTGGACACCCAACATGTTGATGTATACACGTGGACATCAACAATCTGAAGTTACTCATGAAGAAAACATCTTTTTGTCATTATAATCAATAGAATTTTCTTATGAAGCAAATAGCAGTGTCTTCATGTCTATATCAGTTTCCAAATAATGTAAAATTGTGCCACCGATCACGGACATGGTTAGAATCTGGCATCAAATGTATTTTCATTACGAGAAGCATCGTTCGCCAACTTATTGTGTTTTTGTAAGTTTACTAAGTCAATGACTCTCTGATTGAAGTTTTTAACTAGCTCTAATGGCAAATGCGGTTATGAATTTTGTATGTTGATAACATCATTATTAAAGGATATGATGTTGAGGAGATAAAACATCTAAAGGAACATCTAGCTAGGGAATTTGAATTTAAAGATCTGGAACACCTGAGGAACATCTTGAGAAGTCTTAATGGCATCTATCTATCTATCACAAAGAAAGTATGTTTTGGATCAATTTTCTGAAACGGGATTGTCTGGATGTTGCACAATTGCTATTCCATGAGAAGAATCATCGGTTGATTAATGAAAGATGGACCTCCAGTGGACCGAGAGCACTACCAAAGGTAGGTTAGTTAGGCGCTTAATTTATCTCTTATACCTGTCCTGATATAGCTTTTTTTGACAGGTGTCCTGATATAGCTTTTGGAGTAAGTGTTGTAGTTTATGCATGATCCACGTTCTCATCATATGGATTTTGTAACAGGATCACTCCTTATCTTAAAGGATACCCTGGAAGAGGCCTTTTCATACTACTCATGGCAATTTACAAGTAGAATGGTATACAAATGCAGGCTGTGCAGGATCCCTAGATGGTAGAAGATCAACATCTAGATATTGTGTGCCTTTGTAGGAGGCAATCTTGTTGCATGGAGAAGCGAAAAACATAAGTGTGATGGCAAGATCTACAACGGAAGCAGAATTTAGAGCCATGGAACATGGAATTTGTGAGATATTGTGGCTGCGGGTACTTCTAATGGAATCGGGGTTATACCGGTCCAACTCAATAATGTTGTATTGTGATAACAAAGCAGTGCTTGATACATAATCTTATACACATATGATATGACAAAGCATGTTGAAATTGAGTGACACTTCATCAAAGAGAAGATAGATCAAGGTATTATCTGTATGCCTTATGTTAACTCAATAAATCAAGTACGGAGTAGCAGACATCTTAATGGAAGGTTTACAAGATAAAATGTTTTCTATTTTATGTAGCAAGATGGGATTATCTGATGCTTTAATTTAGTATATGCGCTAGCATGACATCAAGTGTTTGGTGTAAGTTTGACATTGTTAACTTAACAAATCACTCCACTAATAGCTTTGCTTGGAGTATAGTACTATCTCAATAACTATTTTGTGTTTACTCGAAGCAATGCAAAGGGTACCACGTACTACGGTACTATAGTAGTAGTAGTAGTAGTAATACCACAAATATAGTAACAGTACTAATAGCTGGCTCATTTGTTCCGATTGAAGACCGTGCTGCTCCACCATTATCTTGGGGCTTGGGCACAGGACAACGCCGGACCTCCTGGTTACTCCGTGTCCATAGAAGGGTCAAGAACGTGTCCGGCGAAGAGCACCGCACGGGACACCTCCTCAGCTATGAAGAAGGCGAACGGATGGTTCGCGACGAAATCCGCAGGCGGGGTAGGCGTAGGCCGTCTTTTGCACTCAAGGATCACGGTGACGGCCGTGGATGCGGCCGCCTGGGTGCCTTCCTCGTTCACTTCCACAACCGCCTTGTGGAACACTTCTTCCACCTGCAGCGGCACCCGCTTGCCGCCGGAGCCCTCCGCCATGTCAGACAGATCGGCCTCGCAGCTGAACGCCGCCCGGAGCCCCAAGCTCTCGAGAACTTTCTTCATCCCGCAGAAGAAGGACAGCTTGAACTTGGGGAGCCGGAGCTTGGCCACGCTGCTTGGCCACCTGGGCAGGTGGTCGAACAGGAAGCTCGGGCCGCCGGACGCCATCTCGTGGGCGAGGCTGTGCAGCCCGTCGCGCGCGGTCGGGAGGAAGTTATGCCCTACGTTACATTCACCTTATTGGTATCCTATTGCAAGGGTGGTCTTAAGACGCACATCGAGTACCGCGCCCTGCAGTCGTTGTTCTTGTACGGGAGCTTGAGCAACTTGAACCCGTCGTAGCAGGACACCAGGTACTTCCGGCCTCCGGTTCCGGCCATGAACGGCACGCGGACGGCGCTGCCGTCCAGACGGTGGAACCTGCGCTCTTTGGTGCGGCTCCGGCGGAAGGCCACCTCCCACTCGCCCTTGAAGTAGATGGCGTTGGCGAGGACGAGCCTGGTGCCGCCGTGCACGGAGCCCGGCGGGAGGACGGAGGTGATGAGCTTCTTCGTGGCCTCCGCGACCCAGCTGTTGATCTCCTCTCTTGCATCCTCTGCCTGCAGGAAAAGGAGAGATCGGATCGATCGAACGTGATCGAAAGGCACAAAAAGTTACACATATATGTTACCGATCTAGATAAATTTTCTCGCAAAACAGATCTAGATCAGTCGATGTTATATGATGGGTTCGTCGACGGACTACCGCTAACCTTTCTAAGGAAGTCGACGGCCCGTGCTTCCGCCTTGTAGGACTCGACGGCGGCCTGCCGGTAGGCC
The DNA here is from genome assembly GCA_030063025.1 of Avena longiglumis. Lineage (NCBI taxonomy): Eukaryota > Viridiplantae > Streptophyta > Magnoliopsida > Poales > Poaceae > Avena > Avena longiglumis. The sequence continues at coordinate 111,469,547 of CP125979.1, forward strand.
GGCTTGAGCGACAGATCCTTCTGGCACCACACGCCGCATGCAGACGTGACGACCAGCGGCCCCGACGGGTCGTCGGCGCCGCCGAGGGCGCGCTCCGCCACGGCTCGCACCGTCCCCGCGACCTCGTCACGCGACGCAGCGCCGAGCACGGCGAGGACCTCGTCCAGGGTGGGGCCCCGGGCGCCGGCCGCCAGTAGGCCCAACGCGGTGTAGATGGACAGCGGCGAGAACATGATGTTCTTGCCCTCGTGCTCCTCGCCGTCGGAGAACTTGTTGGCCAAGCGGAGCGCGAGCGCCGCCAGGCCGCTGGTGGGGTCGGCAGACGTGCCGCGAGCCTTCTTCCTTAGGCGCATCGCCGCCTCCATGGTGCCCTAGCTAGCTAGCTAGCTAGCTAGCTTGTGGATGTCACGTGATACCTCCGTTTGGGATTATAAGTCCCGCACGGATAACTAGGTTGCCAATTTAAACAAGATAATATAAATATTATAGAATAAAAATTATATCATTAGATACTTTAGAGGTTATATTTTTTAATGGTATAATTTTTGTGAAGTATAAGTTATATTTTATTAGTCAAATTAACAATCTAGGTATGCGCGTAGGACCTATAATCCCGAACAGAGGGAGTATCTACGGCGCAACAGGGTTTTATAGCGTTGTAATTCGAGAGGAAACATAATTGAGGACGGCGCTTGTGTATAGGACACTGCCGGGCGTCCCCCGACATAATTCCTCCCGATCCCCGGTCCTCAGCCGACACGTGTCCAGTAAATAGAGACCTTATGTACCGGCTTTTGCTATGGAAAATGATACCTATCATCCGGACGATGGTCGTCCGGGTCGTGGCTCACGCACGCGCGGAGGTGGACCCGTCCACAATGCTTTTTCCTCTCGTCTTCTTCCTTATTTTCCTGGAGAACTCCGCCGCTCGCCTTCTCCACAGGAGGGAGACGGAGACGCCGCCTCTCCCGCCTGGCCTCCTCCCCGGCCTCTCCTCACTGGCCTCCCCTTCCCTCGTGTTGCCGCACCACCACCCTTTTCGTCTGCCGCCTGGGGACTCCCGCCGCACCTGGAGCTCCCACCGCCGGCGTCCCTGCAATCTCTGGTTCCCCGCCAACCTTGCTGCCATGGGTGCTGCCAATGGCCGACCTTGCTTCCGGCAGTGGTCGAGCTTGCTTCCACGGGCGACCAACCCCACCAACCTTGCTGCCACGGTCGTGGGTGCTGCCGGTAATGACCTTCCGGTTGGCGAGCTTGCTTCCACGGGCGACCAAGCTTGCTTCCAGCGGTGGCTGAGCTTTGATTCCATGGGCGGCCTGGTTGCTGCCAGCGGTGGCCGAGCTTGCTTCCATGGGCGGCCGTGGTTGCTGCCAACGGCAGCTGGTCTAGCTTTTTCTATAAGTTCTCCGGCGAGCTCTTCCGACTAAATTCTCCGGCCATGTATCCGACGAAGTCACTTTTTTGCTACATTAGAAGAACTTTGTTGCTACAACCGTCTTGTGGTTTTGCTACAACAGTGTCAACTTTTTGCTACAAGGTCTCCGGCGAGAGTCACCGGCGAGTTTTTCCGACGATGTCTCCGGCGAAGTCGGTTTTGCTGCATTAGCACATTTTTTTTGCTGCATGGTCTCCGGTGAGCTCTCCGGCGAGACGTTCTATTTCTGAAACGAACCGTTTTTTTGCTTCAGAAGCAAAAGCGAGGACATATGTAGCAAAAGCAGGATGTTTTGCAGCAAAACGCGGGATTTTGAGCTATTTCGGGGACACGTGGCGCACGGGGGACCAGGACGATGGGAAGCCCCCATCGTCCGGGGACTCCTAGCGCGGTCCTTTTGCTATAGAACATCATACTTTTGTTTTAAATTGTCCCGTTTAGAAATGCCCCACCTGAAAGCAGAAGCTTCCGAACATAATCTTGAGTTCGTCGCCAACGGGCTCGAAGTCCTTCATGGTGGCTGGCGAGTGGGCGGTACAGTCGAAGGCACCGAAGAGGAGATGACTCTCCGTCGCCGCGAAGTTGTAGATCGCTTGGGTTGGAACTGTCACGATCGCACAATTAGCGCCCCCAATCCTCACGGACGGCTCCAATTGACAAGGTTTAATCTCGTCAATGCCCATTGTTGTGGACTTGGGTTTTGGAGAAGACGAGGATGCTGGAGATCGCGAAACGGTTAGCAAACAAGCAATACGGGGACACGAGGTTTACCTAGGTTCAGGCCCCCGGAGGGAAAACCCTACTCCTGCTTGTCTGCTCTAATTATGGTGGAACCGAAGGTTACAGGGGTGCGCAGATGCAATCTGGCGTGGAGGTGTGTATGCGATGGTGTGTGAGAGATTATAAGGGAGCCTCCTCGTCGTGCCCTCCTGGCCTTTATATAGAGGCAGGCAGGTCCCAGGCACAGATCGAGTCGGTTACAGGTTTTAGGGTTTGCCCCTTTGAATTTTCTATCTGCTCTAGTCTTGCTCGCCAAGGATCCGAAGGCATCATGAGCTGGCCACCCGAAAGTCTTCATGGGCCAGCGTATATTTGTCATGGGCCTTCCTTGGGCTAGACCAGGTATGTTAAGGTCATGTACCCGTAGGGTATAACCATGTTAGTAGCAAAACCATAAATTAATGTAGCAAAATATTCTAATATAGAAAACCGATATCGCCGTCGACTCTTGACGGAGATCTTGTAGCAAAATCAGAGAAAGAGTTGTAGCAAAAAAAATTGTATTAATGTAGAAAAAAATCAACTTTGCCAGACCATAGCCAGGACACCCACCGAAATTCATAGCCAAAAATTTGTACAAAAAATATTATAACATTTAGAGAACATCAATATAGCAAAAACAAAACGAGTACATAGCCAAAAATTTGTACAAATCAGTCCCCCGCTTCGCCCAAGGTAGCAATAGCTAAAGCGAAATGTGTGCCGTCGGTAGCATCGTCATAGACCTAAGGTAGAAAAGTTGTCTGCCGTTGCTAGCAAAGGCGTACACCCATGGTAGAAAAAACCACCTGTACCAACACAATACACCCATGGTAGCAAAGTTGTCCACTGTCGGTGGCATCTTCGGCATTCCCTTCCATCAGCAGCAGCACCCGAGGTCGGCAACAACACCAACCACCGCTCACAGCACCGTTTGATGCTAGCAGTAGCATCTCCGGTTATCGACGGTAGCATCGCCGCCATCTTCACAGAGTAGCATCTCCGCCATTGGTGGCGCGGCGATGAGGCAGTGGGGGAGGATCACTTCGACACGAGCACCAGGAGCTTGGAAAATGGGTGTGCCTCCGCCACAGGGGGTCGTGGTCCGGGCGAGACGACACTTGCCTCGCCCTCCTCTTGCCACACATCTGTCGTGGCCTCCCCTTGTCGTGCCTGCCTCGTGACCTTCATCATCGATGGCGGAGACAATGGCGCCAGCGGCGGTGCTCCACGGGAAGATGCCCCAATGATGGGCTATGGGCGCATAACGGCGGGGAAGCTGCAGAGGAACGAAGGTGGAGAGGGTAAGGAGAGGAGGCACGTCACGAGAGAAGCAGGGGAACGGGAGGATACGCTCTTGCCAACGGCGAGCGGAGACGCGCTAGAGGATAATGCTACTTGGGTAAGGTCCACAGCGGCACAAACGCACAACCCGAAAAAGAAGTCGTGCGAGGCAGAGCCAGGGATGGAATCTCCGGGTGATGTGTATCATTTTTCTTGTGTATATAGTAACATTTTTTCTTTTCTTTTCACTTTGTACCTTGTACATGTGGTGAATCCTAAATGGAAATACAGCTTGTGGCCTTGTAGTAAGTGTTGTATAATCTTCTTATCTTCAGTAGTAAATTTTAAAATAAATGGCTTAACAAATGGTCAATGCAAATCAACGCACCGTACAACAATAGTTACATCCTCATGACGATTCTGTCATAAAAAAGTTTGCTCAAAATGCAGCTACCGTGGTCATCTGTCATAAAATGTTTTGGTATAGGTTCAAATATATGAATCGGGTGTATGTTGACCTATTTTATTTGTCTCCTAGACGATTCTGTTATACAACCGATCAATTCTAAAGTCTTGTCCCCTTGAAGGGCTACTGCTCGATCAAGGTATATCGAGTAGAAACACTTCACTCTAAAGTTTTACATGTTATCAGCCTAATTTCGATCTACGGGCCCAAACCCTAGACAAAGTCGCCCACCCACCCCGCTGCCCTGGTCATCGCCTCAAGCTCCACCGTGGTCTCTCCCTTGGATCGCCACCATCGGAGAAGCTTACCCGGGGCAACTATCCCCTATGGAGGGCGCAAGTTCTAACTAATTTGCATGGTGTCCAGATGATCGGTCTGCTCAACATCACCGAGACAAAAACCCTCGACGACGTTGTCCATCAAGCGACCAGAGAAGATGCATATGGTGCCCAACCCTGCGTACACATCTTGGCTTTCCCGAGACTAGCATGTGCTCACATACCTCGTGAATTTGTTCTCGAATGAGATCCTCACCCATGTTCTCTGACATGAACATGTCCTCGATGTCTCGAATGAGGTGGAGATCATGCTTGCACCCCAAATTCCATCGAAGGTCGCGAACCATAGGATCGCCTTGCAAACACAAAGAAAAGTAGCATGAAAACTGTGGCATTCTTCTCCAAGATGTAGAGCATCTTCGATGAATTAGTGGTTCCCTGCAAACCGCTTGATGATGATGAGCTTGTCTTCTTCATCTGGTTGGCCTCAGGCACGACTACGACAACTTCATTGGTGCGACCGGGATCATGACCACGCCTATCACCATCGACGAGGTCTACTCCAAGGTCCTCTCCCACGACCAACACCAAGAACTTCTCAGCACCGCCCAACGGAGGTTTTGAGTCTCGCACCAATGCTTCCATGCGATCACACTAGGGCGGTGGAGGTGGCTATCGTCGGTTGAATCAGTGTCTTAGATGATGGTTTAAGACACCATTGGTATCTATAAGAAACCATTCGTATATCATTGTCTTAGAGGATTGTTTAAGATACCATGGGGATCATAAGATACCATTCATTAAATCATTTTACCCTCTATAAGATACCAAGGATATTCTCCTTAGGGTGCACACGGCATGCTTATACAATTGCACACACTATAGTAGTTTGTGGCACAGTAGGGGAAATTCCATTTTTAGCTTCTCCATGGCCATGGCCGTTGTTGAGCTTGATGGTGGGGCTCCCATGGATAAGAAGGAGAGGGGGTAAAGGACGACGAAGAATCAGGCAGGTTTGGCATGCACGGGAATCTAAGCAAGCGAGCGAGCAAGGGAGGCAGACCGATCACTCGTCCGATTTGAAGCATTTTCCAAAAAGAATACTCTATCATCGATCGTGAGATCTCCCATCATGTAAGTACTAAAAACTATCCTACAGAACATGAAAAACTTTATCTATTGGAGGGAAAGAGTCTCTTCTTAAAGTCGTGGCTCAAGCTATATTAGTGTTTGCAATGTCTGTTTTCAAAATTCTGAAAAACATATGCAAAGGAATAATGGATGCAATATCGTAATGGTGGGGTGAGATGAGCTGACAATAACACGATGTATTGGTGCGAACGTGGTGGAAGTTATGTATTCCAAAAGAAGAGAGGAGGACTTAGTTTCCGAGATCTCCAGATTTAAGTTGGCTGTGTTGGCTAAACAGGTGTGACGATTATTTAGAGAACCTGATTCTTTATGTGCACGTGTGCTCCGTGTAAAATATAATCTAGATGGGAAACATTTGAAAGCCAAAATGAAGAGTGGTGCTTACATTACTTGGCAAAGAATATTGAAAGGTATCCAAACTTTTAATAGAGGATGTATATGGCGAGTGGGAGATGGTTCTCAAATTGATATTTGGACTGATTTGTGGATACCAAATAGCCCTGATGGTTTGGCTATTTTTCAGAGAGGAAATAGTGTTCTTTCAAAAGAGGATCGGAGGACCTTATAGTCCAATCACTTGATACCGGGACGAGAAACTGATAAGGGAAACCTGTAGCATCCCAACTGTCTAACAATTGCAATGCTACTAGCCTAGTCTATATAAATGCTACTTCATATATATAATTGTTGCATCATAATTATATCATGCTCATGTCATCATGCCACCTTGCATTTGAGCATCATATAAAACCCTTTTTGGTTTGGTTCTTCTCTCATATGCATTGTTAATTGTATTTGCCTCTTGATATTGTATTTGGTTATTGATATATTGTTTAAATGCCCAAGTTGAGTTGGGGGCATATCTTTTATTCAACTCCATCACCTTTCTCTGCCACCACCTTATAATTCCACCATCCAACTAAATATGAGCTTTGCACTTTATTGGGTTTTACCTCTAGCTCATGTGGGTTGGGATGGATCCAATTCTATTTCCACATGCTCTCATCTTAGCATCATGTTGTTTTCACATTATTGATATGTGGAGCCACCTTTGCATGCATTATGAGTAGTGCTCCTTTTCCTAGCTTTCATATGGATTATCATGGATTTATGCTCATGTTGGGATATTTTTGGGACTATTAAACATCTAGTGGAATATACACACTAGCAAGTCCCAATTATAATCAAATATGATCATCTCCATTTACTCCACTTGGAGATTTCATTTAAATTCTTTTGCTTGGCTATTGGGAATGCATGAGAATAATGCCATGCAAATATTATTATTTTCACAAGAATAAGCATGGCATTAATTATTCTGCATGGGCCATGCAAGAACCACCACATTCTAGTCTTTTGGATTTTATTTGGTTCTTTTCTTGAGTGGATCTCCTCTCATCTCTCTCCCCACTCCTTTTGCTTGATCTAGTTTGGTCTTGCCAAAAAGCCACCACCACATCAACCTCTCTCTCTTGTCCTCTCTCCTTACCCTAGCTCTAATCCACCCTCACACAAAACCTCACCTCACCCTCTCTCTCTCGGCTTCCCCCTCTCTCCCTACCAGTGGGCCCTCCACGTCTCCCTCACCCTCATCCTCCCCACTCCTTTCTTTGGCTTCAAGACAAAGAGAAGAAGGAGGGAGAGAATACCTACCCGATCACCCTCCTCCTCACTTTTTGCAAAGCCACCACCACCCCATGTGCTCCCTTTCCTCTCTGCCGCCTCACCCACCCAGATCCCATCCAGGAGGCGCCCAAGCCCCTCACCCCTTCCACCTTCCTCCCTAGAAAGCCATGGCCATCCTCTCCTCCTAAAACCCTAGCTATGTCTACCCCCGTGTCCTTGTCGGTATGGTGAGCTCCAGGCCGAGCCAATCGCACCATCCTGTTCTCCTGCGTCCTCTCCGACCTCCGGAAGCCCTCCAACCGCTGGACCTCGCCGGAGAAGCCCCGCCGCCGCCGTGTCCGTGAGCACCAGGACGACTCCGGCCCTGCTACCTCCTCGCCGATCTACGCTTCCCCGAGCCCGCTAGCTGCACCTGCGGGTCGTAGGTGAGCCTCTGACCTCTGGACATCATCTTCCTCCCTCTCACCTTGCATCGCCGTCGCTCCGTCGGCAGCCTCCGTCGTGCCAAGACGTCGCTCTCTGTGACAGCAGAATGCGGCCTCTCTGTTCTTCGTCGTGCCCCGCGCGCTGTAGGCCGCCTCCGTGCGAGCTTGCTAAACGAGAATTGTAGCCCACACCACCCTCTCCATCTTCCCTTTTTGCGTCTTGGCGAGATTCGCCGCCGTTTGGTCGCCATCGTCGTCCGAACCCCGACCGATCCCCTGGTCTCTGTAGATCGGCGCAGCAGACAGTCCGGCGGCGGCGACGCTTTTCGAAATAACCTGCGTTTTCCGCTGAACCCCGTCCCGAGCCCCACTGTCGACCTGGAGCCTTTTGCAAGAAAACCCCCGGAAGATCCTGGCCATCACGGACAACCCCCCCCCCACGCCCTGGATCGCCCACGTGTCACTGCCACTGCCGTGGCTGTGGCCCGCCTCACGGAGGCCCACCACAATCACGGCGGTTGGGTGTACTCATGATTAAAGTCGGACCGATCTCCGTGTCGGCTATTCTTTGAGTCGACATCGGCCCACCGTCAGCGTCAGAGGCTAGGTTTGCCTGAGTGACAAAAAGCTTTCTGTTTTTCTGTTTTAATTCAAACTTTTCAAATTTGATTTAAATTCAAATTTAAATCTGTTTTCAAATAACTTTTACAATATAATTCCAAATTAAACATATAATATATGTTTTGAAATCAGAAAAATATGAGGAATTCAAATCTTCCCTTAAAAATAATGTTTGAACACTTTAAATTTCAAGTTGTTTAAAATTACAATAAAATGCCCTTTCTCCTTAGTTAATTAATAACTTTTGTTTTATAACTCCAAATTTGACAAATGATATGTCTAAAATGATCAGCTCGACGAGATCTTTCTGTTTATGCATTCCATGTTCTGATTTGCAGCATGCATCATATAAATATAAAGTATACAGCAACTTATTCGAGTATAAAATGTGACCAAAACTCAATAAAATGCTTATTTCTTGTATTCCACTCCTCACCCATGCCATGCTACATTATTGCCATGCAAATTGTGCATCATTCATCATGGCATGATTGTTTGCTTGTCGCATTTTATTCATATGCTTGTGCACTTTATTTATGTTGGCCCTTGTTTGTTTGGTTCTTCTTCGAATAGACGCTGAGCAGGGGATATATCAAGAAACCCAGGAGCACTACCCAGATCCTTCTCTCGCTTCAACTGAGCTGCCAGGCAAGCACTACCACATGCTTGCATACATATAGTACCTATTGCCTCTATCTTATTCTTGCATCATTGAGTCGCGATCGCATTAAACTGAATCCCAAGTACTGCATAGCCTTTACTTTTAAACCCCACCGAAGCTTGTTCCTCCATCCCATGAGCCATTACTACAGGAGTTGTTTGAGCCATGTGGGTCGTAGAACAGCATGTGTAGGGTATGTGAGTGTCTGATGGATAACGAGGTACCTAAACAACTTAACCTGAGTAGTATGGGATAACTAATGAAAGTGGCACCGGTGAGCAATATCTGCTATTTGGTTTTCATGCTCACTTGTGTCCGTGGGACCCCGAGTACTTGATTCCTGTTCCTTGAATATTCGCGCTATCCACATCCGGGAGGCTTATGGGACCCCCCTGAGCCAGAGCTTGATTCATTCTTATTTCTTGGGGCCACAAAGTAGTTTGGGGGCTTTATTACTATCATGTACTTATGCCATGCTTTACTGCTTAATTTAAAATTGTGCAATCTTGCATCTGTCTCGTTTAGGTAAGCGAGTGTTTTCGATATCGACAAGCCCAGTCACACTTTCGGGTTCCCAGTCGTTTACAGCCATTGACGCAAACCTTGAGTCCGTCTCGGAGCCGGCCAACTTCGTTGCGGGTAGCTTAATGGGGTGGCCCCCTGAAATATTTCTAAATCCTGTGATCGCTTTGTCGTGAATGCCTCGTTGGGTTTTGATTTGGTTTTTCCGAGGTTGATCGAGTGTGTGTTGCTATTTGTGCACCCCTGCAGGGTAAAACTTTCTGAAAGCCGTGTCCGCGGTTATGGACGACTTGGAGCACAGTTTCTCGATCATAGTCAAGTATAACTAAAGTACCGCTTTTAATTTGACTAAGTAACTGACTAGTAAATAGTGCAACACTCATGGAATGGATAATAAAACTGCCAACGGATGGGGGGTGTTCGTCCGCTTCCTCGTTGGTAAGCGAGGAGGAGGATGGATCTGTTAATATTACGGTTGTTATTAATTCACGGACATCCGTCTATCTATGGTTAGGCGGCTGATTAGCGAGTATCTATAGAACTGTTAGGGTTTATCTTTTGCTGCAATTGCGTCACCCCAGGTTGTGTCCCCTTTAGAGGCATAAAGACTTGCTGAGCACCCCAGGGTCTCACACGATAAATTATTTGATTCAGATGAACAGGTACACTTACAAGATGGATACTGCGTGGAGGAGACGGACGATGTGGGCAACGATCATTCGGTGTAGAGATTCCGGGAACGGGGATCCGTGAGATCTGTGGGCGGGATGTGTTTATTTATGGGGCATCTTATGCCGATTTGCTTCTTATCCGTACCGGATCTTGTTTGCCGCTTACCGATACTCGATGTTTGATGTATGAGGAGATATCCTAAACTATTATATCTATCTAGGACATTTGGATCTTGCCGTATGGCGTTGCAATATTTCTATTTCTTTTAGATGGAATGGCTCTGAGGACTGTTGTATGGTGGCTTGCATACATACTCATTTGTGTATATAGTTGATCCCTTCGCCTGCCGATTCGCCCGTTCTTGTCCCGATGTTTGGAAATGGTTAGACGGCCGAAAGGTCTACTGTGAGTGGCATTTGGGCCCCACCGTACTATTTTAACCATTTCCGCTCTTCCGTGCTTGTAACTAGGAGCGTAATTCACCGAGGTAGTTACAATTGGTATCGAGCCATCCCGCCCTTGAGGTCTCGGCCAAATGGTCGGTGTCGATCTAGCAAATATTTTTGGTAGCTATGTATACTAGGGAAAACAAAACGCGAGTAGGACTGCTTCCACTTTTCTTCTTACCCACCCACCCACCTTTTACGGTAAGGAAGAGTAACGTTTTCAATCCTCTTCTTAAAATTCAAACTAGGATTCACGCGTTCTGGGTTTCCGTAGTACCATAGGTTGAGTGTGTGTGTGTGTGTGTAATTCCTTGTCTATCTGTTGCATCCAACATGTTATCTTTATCTGCCTTTTGGTTATCAACTGTTGGTACATTCCATACTGACAGGCTTTTGAATACCGGCGCGAGCTATCTGACTCCTTGTTAACCGGTGCCATCTTCTTAAGGGTGTCCTTCCTTCTAGCAACTCCACATTCCGTGAGACCATCAGTTGCTAATCTCTACCTGATAAGTGATTTTGCGCATCTATTGGTATTTTAATGCCGAAAATGCGGATTTTTTTTCTTTGATACATCTGTGCTTCCACACTCCTTTTCAGTCGTGTGTGAAACATTATCAATCTCCCTTTTGTCAGCATGTCCATGCTAACTCATTCTTTTGTCACCGGCGCTTAATCCTAGAGTTTCTTTTCATCTCCAATTCTCTTGGGCTAATTACATAACATGTGTCGATCCGATGCTGGTGATTGTAATTTGGTTCTCGGCATAGCCATATGACACTTATCATGAGTGGAATATGGAAAATGCTATCAACTCTATCCTCCAAATGGTGACGGTTATCTCCTGTGATTTTGAGTACACCGTGATCATATCTATGCATATTCAAGCATCTTTGGCAATCCGGAGTTTCTCAAGGCACTACGGCGGTCTATCATCTTCCCATCATGCTGCACATCTTTTTGAACTCCATATCTGCAAAATTCTCTTTGAGACGAGGGAATTGCATCTTTTCGTCTCTGATAGCTTTGCTTGAGGTATGTAACACCCTCAGAATCGACCCTATGCAAGTTTTAGCGAAACCCGCCAAACCCGCATAGAAACGATTCAAAGGTGCCCACCAGGCACTTTCGTGCGGGTGGAAAACGAAGTAATAACATTACACAACAGTCCTCGATGGGACCGACAGAACAAATATATATACAGCACGACTCCATGAGTCAAGAATACAGATATACGGTACAAAGATCCAAATCACCTTGAAAAGATGGAGCGTTCGTCTACGGACAAGATGCAAATGGGGCTAAGAGCCCTGAAGAATAACCAATGGCGTCCATAACCCTGCCCAAAGGAAGGGTAACCCCGCTAACGACGCCGAAACCTGCTAAAACAAAAGGGTGCCGACAAAGGGCAAAGGAAAAAAAGGCGTCGATCGAGGCCAATGCAGCGAGACTAGAATTCGGCGGTCCTCGCCTACATAGGTATGGTGGACTGAAGCGGCAGCAACAGCATACACTAAACAACCTATAGAGACTCGATACAACTGGCGGCTATCAGAGAGGGGTAAGAAAGACCTATTCGGAACCAACCGGATGCTACCATCAAACAAACCCATCCTGGTATTTCCCCCTCGAGACCAAACGAGGAAGTCAACCGAGGAACTCACACAGTTGGCAGTTTTATTTATTCAGTTATCGTTGTAGCAATTACTAGTCAAGTGTAGATAATAATCCTGATAAAATAAGCAGTGGGCAATTTTAGTAAACCATTCCATTGTAGTTGCAACACTTACTAGTCAGATACAAATAGCATGAGATAACCCCAAAACCCAGCAGTTGTTGGTACTTTTATTTAGCCATTCCGTTGTAGTGAAGCTGATTACTAGTCATTTCGGATCAAGTCAATTTATAACAAATAAACTTTAGTTATAGTTGTCTATGATCAAGCACTGTGCTCCAAGTCGTCCATAACCGCAGACACGGCTTCTCGAAAAGATTTAACCCTGCAGGGGTGTACCAAAGTATCCACAAGCACTTCGACCCTTTTTGCCAGATCAGTTAACATACACCCATCGGTATGTCGGCGGGGCCTAAGTCATGACGTTCCCAGACCCAAAGCAAGCACGGGGGGCCACCCCACTAAGTCTACCCAAGAAGTCGGCCGGTCTCGAGACGGACTTAGGGTTTTGCGTCGATGGTATGGCAACGACAAATCCCAAAACTGGGACTGTCGATACCGCGAAAACACTCCGCTTCCTAAACAGTACAGTGTGCTCCTCGCACAATCGTAAATAAAGCAGTAAAGCATGGCATAAGTACAGGATAGTAAATAAAACCTCAAACTAGTTTGTGTCCCCCAGTACAATACTTTGAAATCAGGTAATAATCAATGGGGGGCCCATATCTCCCCACCTATGGTTAGCGCGCTCGATCTCGGAACAGGTGTCAAGAACTCGGGGTCCTACGGGACACAAGTGGGCGGTCGGAAACCAACATTATTTATCACCCACCGATGCCTCTACTTAATTACTTCAATTTTAGTTGTTAAACAATAATTAAAGTGAACGAAAAGTAAAGCCATGATCATCTCCAACATCAACATGCGGCAATTACTCCAACACTATGGTTCTTGGCGACACACAACAGCACTTGAGCAAGCGACTACGACGCACAAGTCCAACTATCTACCAAACAACAGGTAATAGGATGTGTCCAAGGCAATATGAGGCTGCTAGGGATATCACGGGTACGAAAACTAGAGCATCGCAACACAGATAGCAATAGATCAACAGGAGGGAATAAATACTATAAAAGTAAGATAGGTAGAAAGGGGGAGATGCTCGCCTGAAAACATTGCCGAAGGTTCAACCGAAGGTCGGGTCGAAGCTCACATCAACTCAACGGCCTTATCCGCGAAGAAGCAAAACACTAGAATAAACACCGGATGCAATATTTAATACTATGGCAAAAGATCGGCATGCTTATGATATGATGCATGGCATGGCAAAGGTGCGACGCAATTAGGCAAGATTAAGCGGAACCGGGGTCCCGACAATTAGTTAGATGGTTCAAGTTGTTTATCTACCCCGCAAATTAAATGTTGTTTTAGCATGGCAAAAGATAGCACATGTTCGCTACACAAATTTAAATGAGGTCAATATAAGGCTAGATTTGCCCGCATATGGGCCCCATATTTAATTATAAGGTGAATCGGCATAAGGCCCCCAAACCACACAAATATGCATGCGAGTATGACAATTCAATATGCATCAATCTGTTATTACATTTATAAAATAGGGCTCGAGAAAGGGGCACACATTAGGGTTCGGCAGCTCTTGGGGTTCCGGGGTTCGGGGTTCGGTCTCAGGGTCCGGATCTGGGGTTCGGCCTCGGCGGGATCGTTCTCGGATAACTGAGGTCGATCTTGTCGCATCCGGGAAGCAGGACTTGGTCGGCGTCGGGGGCACATCGGGCTCGCCCTGGACGGTGTCGATCTTGTCGTCGCCGTGGTCTTCGGGTCCGTGCCATCGATTCGGTCTTGGCATTCGGGCGAGGTACTTGGCGTATCCGCGTCGGCGATCTTGGCGTTCTTCAGGTTCGGATGCGGTCCTCGGCGAACTGGTCGGTTCCCTGTCGGAGGCCTTGGCGCTTCGGATCGGTCTTCGGTTCGGGGCCTCAGGGTCTTGGGGTTCGCGTCCGTGTGGCGATCTTGTCGTTCCGTGTAGGCGTTCTCGAGGTCGATGGCGAACTTGTCCGGTACCGGGGTTTTCGGAGTTCTTGGCGCGGCACCGGGTACGGAATCGATCTTCGGGTTCGGGGGGTCTCGGCGTCCGTAGATCTTGGTGTTCCATGTCGGAGGCCTTGGCGTTTCGCCTCCTCGTGATGGTCTCGGGGCGTCGAATCCCGGGAAGCAGATCTTGGCGGCTTCAGAGGGCCGGACCGAGCAAGCCTCAACTTGGCACCATAACAGCACATTCCCTTTTGTCTTACCTCGCGGCCACCTCCACAAAAACACCCAAACAGCAACACCAACACAACAGGACACGCAACAGTGCGAGCTGCAGGAGGCGGTTGCACGGGGACGGGGCCTCGAGGGCGGTTCGGAGACGAGCGCGGCCGGGCGCTGCACCGAGCAGAGAGAAACGGGGAAGAGGACGCGAGGCGACGGAAGGCCAGGGCGGCAGCAGCGATGGGCGAGGCGTTGGGCAGGCGGAGGCGAGCAGCGGGGGGTGGAGCTCGGGAGGCCACGGGTCGCGGCAGCCGAGGCGGTGACCAGGAGACGAGGAGGGGTCCATGGATCGTCTGGCGGGGCAACCTGCACTGGCGGCTCTGGGGAGGACGGGCAGCGAAGCGGCTCGCAATGAGAGGCGAGCAGAGGCGGTCTCGCAGACGGCCGGCGGCGCAGAAGGGAAGGGAGGCAGCGTCGGCATGCTTAGAGGAGGAAGGAGGGGCGCCGACGGGGGGCTAGGGTGGGGGGTCCGGTGAGGCAGAGGGCACGGCTGGGAGAGGGGGCACCGAAGGCGGCGGCGAGGACGGTTGCAGAGGGAGAGGAAGAAGGGGGTGGGTGGGGCGCGTGGCTGAGGGGGAGAGAGGAAGCGGGGCGGGGAGGCCGGTGGTTGACGAGGAAGGTGGGGAGAGGATCTGATCGGCGGGAGGCGCAATGGAGGGCGGTCGGTGGTGGGGAGGCGAGGGAGAAGAGAACCGGATAGCGGGGTAGGTGGGGCCGGGGTGTCGGGAGGGGGCCAGGGAGAGAGAGACAGGGCTAGGGGCGGTGGGTGAGTGCGTCGGCGTGTGTGCGGGGTGTGGTGTGTGTGTGTGGCAGGCAGGGGTGTGGGGTAAGAGGGATGGGGCCAGCTGAGGTGGCGGGCTGGGGTTGGGTAAGGGAGAGAGGAGAGGTGAGGTGGAGAGAGGGCATTGGTCAGGGTGAGGTGGAGGGGGTGTGGGTAGATTAGGTTGTGTAGTTTTAGGATTCTGGTGGACCGATTTTTATTCTGGGGGTGGTCGTTCGGGTCGAATTGGCCCGTTCGACTGCCCCCACTAAAATAATTAAATATTTTGTTGGTTTAAAACAAAGCTTTTTGCAACTCGATAGCAACAAAACAAAAATAATCCGGTGACCCGGTTTTTGCGTTTGAACAAAGACGGGGCGTTTAGAAAATAAAGACAGGTCTTTCCGCAATTAGTTTTATGCAAGCAAATGCAACATGATGGCGATGCTCAAATGCAATGTGGCATGATGACATGGACATGCGGTCATGATGATGCAATGCACAAAAACAACGCGATTTTCTAGTAGTGGTTTTGCGAGATGCCACAAGGTATGAGCTATCATCGGTTCTTATCCAAGATCTCTTTATCTTTGTAACCGGTGCTCCGATCGACAATGTGAACCAGGTGACATCTCTTTTTCTTCCGAAGGACCAGATAATCTATTCTTCCAGTGCATCTTCTTCAACACGAACCCGTGCTCTTAATATTGATATTTCTAAGAGCGTTGAGCTCAGGAAGTGTTCAAGCATTTGTTCGTTTCTCTCGCCTCTTGAACTTGGTATTCTGGGAATATCTTGTTAATCCATGGTGGTATATGTTGATAATATGCTTGCCTATTCGATATCTATGGAAGGACATGGAAGATCATCTGTGTCTCTTTCTCTCGAGCTTCGTGAGCACTGCCTGTGTGCAAAGTCCCAAAGTGAGAATTCTGACTTTTTGAAGTCACATATCTCGACCACGTCCTTCTGCTAAATACATTACTTCAACTCTGGAATCAGCAAGTCCATTGTTAATTCCATCCTCCATCTTCAACCAATCCGGAGTTGTTCCTTGTTGGCAAGTTATAATCGTCGTTCCGCTGAAGATTTCCTCAAGGCTGATAAATCTCTCTCAATCATTTCAAGAAGAACATGGAGTTCTTTCCACCTCCATCTCGTTAAGTAATCTCTTGAAACCCTCTCGCTCTATCGTCTATGCTCAATCCACCGGAGGCCATGAAGACCTTTCAGATCTTGTATTCCTTCTGTTCAAGTGGTGCTATCTTTTTTCTATATCTGTGAAATTTTGCAGTTGTCTCCGTGATCTTCCTTTATATCTTTCCGGTTTGGTACTTCTGACATGACAACAACATCATCATCTTTATCTATCTATGAATCCGGCGAATCGTTTGCATCTATCCTTGTTTTCTAGCGGATTTCTATGAGTTTTTGCCAACATCTTCAGTCTGTTTCGGTAGTTGGGTTGCATGATTTTCTTATTCATGTGCGGAGTAATGCTTTGAGTGCGGGATGGAGTAGCTACCATACCACTACTCTTATCATTCGCTCTTGTACATTGAATTGGTGAATTAATGTGATTTCACTCATTCCACGGAAGTTAGAAGTGGCCTTTATCCCTTGATACTTTTACTTCCGTCCTTGTTTTTCCGGAGTGCTCTTTCGAAGAAAGTAATCAATAATCTCTTGTTGGTGATCTCACCCTTTCTACACGGAGCAAAATCCTCAATTATCTGGTGGAAACAAACGCAAACCTTTTTCTATCCTCGTCTTTCTACCGATGCTCGATATCCCCAAACAAGATTAAAGGAAACTATCTCTCTTTGTTTCATCAATTCTTTTTCTGTGGTAAAGCCAATTATGGTTGATGCCATCAGCCGCAAATCTATTGCGTTAGCCTCAAGGCTAAAGAAAGCAATAAGTATCTCTACAATAAACTCCAGATCCTCCATATTCTTTGATTCTCGGGATTCCACCATGATCTAGCTTCACATCCGTCTCTAGAAGTTATATCCGCGCACCTCAATTGCGTGATCCTTTGGGTCTTACCGGCGCAACAAGAATCTAATCCGACGATGTCTAACTAAATATTTCTGTTGATATCAAGGGACTCTATTGTTTGAAGGCAATATTGTTTCCGTACTTCATTTCTCAAATCCGAGAGAAGATACGATGCTATTGTCATAGTGGTTCAAACCTCTCCAACCTAGTCTTCCGGCGAGATAAAGATTCATCCTCTCTAGTATCAGTAAATCTTTAATCTTAACGGTGTGTCTTTCTTTATTCATGATACTACCCTGTTTTGGCGAAGGTAAAGATTTTTTACTTTGAAATATCTCCATGGAATACTACCCTGTTATGCTGTTTGGGCAAACCGTCATATACTAGTGTTGAGTCAATGCCCATGGTGCAATAACCATTGTGAGGATATCAAACATACTTTGTTCACATGCGATCATGCTAGGGATGTCTGGAACAAACTCACACTGGTGGATAAAATACAAGAGGCTTTGATTATGGACAGAGCGGGAAGTGCGATGCTTGAGGAGCTTTAATTAATCAGCATGCTGATGGAACGGTTCTTAACGTTGTAAAACAAAACTAAAAAAGAGCTCCAGCATGTACATGTATCTGTAACAAATTTGAATTTTAAATACTCCTAGTTCCAACAAAACTAATATACAGCCATAAGAATCATGCGCATTCGCGGTGGTGCATTTCTTGAGCTGACCGTGGATGCCGTGGTGGATTTCTTCAGCTGTCCACCTGCAAAGAATCAGCTGTTGAGATTAGATTCCTACGCTGACTGAATATTCAAGCCAGCGTACGAAACGCATGCGCAAGGATATATGCACACTCACTCTCTGTATATAGACGGTGAGAGAAGAGACGACCTGGCCATATCTACACACCGGTGCACACCTCTATCTACGCACCTCCCTCTAGGCGGCTCTAGCTAGCTAGCCAAGATGTCGGTGCCGGTGGCGTACCAGGGGAACACATCGGCGGCGATCGCGGAGTGGCTGAACAAGGGCGACAACGCATGGCAGCTGACGGCGTCCACGCTGGTGGGCCTAATGAGCATGCCGGGGCTCGTCGTCCTCTACGGTGGCGTGGTGAAGAAGAAGTGGGCGGTCAACTCCGCCTTCATGGCGCTCTACGCCTTCGCCGCCGTCTGGATCTGCTGGGTCGGCTGGGCCTACAAGATGTCCTTCGGCGAGAAGCTCCTCCCCTTCTGGGGCCGCGGGGGCCCCGCCCTGGACCAGGCCTACCTCATCGGCCGCGCCGCACTACCCGCCACGGCGCACTACCACGCCGACGGCACCACCCTAGAGACGGCCATGATCGAGCCCTTCTTCCCCATGGCCACCGTGGTGTACTTCCAGTGCGTGTTCGCCGCCATCACACTGGTCCTGGTCGCGGGTTCGCTGCTGGGGCGGATGAGCTTCCTCGCCTGGATGCTCTTCGTGCCGCTCTGGCTCACCTTCTCCTACACCGTCGGCGCCTTCTCCGTCTGGGGCGGCGGCTTCCTCTTCCAGTGGGGCGTCATCGACTACTGCGGCGGCTACGTCATCCACATCCCCGCCGGCGTCGCCGGCTTCACCGCAGCATACTGGGTCGGACCCAGGACGATGAAGGACAGGGAGAGGTTCCCGCCCAACAACATCATGTTCGCGCTCACCGGGACCGGGCTGCTGTGGATGGGCTGGGCGGGGTTCAACGGCGGCGGGCCGTACGCGGCGAACGTCGACGCCTCCATGGCCGTGCTCAACACCAACATTTGCACTGCGGCCAGCCTCGTCGTCTGGACCTGCCTCGACGTCATCTTCTTCAACAAGCCGTCCGTCATAGGGGCCGTCCAGGCCGTCATCACCGGCCTCGTCTGCATCACCCCAGGCGCTGGTAACAACTTCTTATTTCTTAATCATGCATGCCGCGTGTTCTAATAAATTTAAGGTACACGGTACTAAGTTGACCTTAAGTTCAAAATTGTCCTGCCAGATATTAGGAGGGAATCTCTATCTCATCTGCACGTTGAGTACTTCATAATTAATTAAAAAGTACCATCCGTTTACTTCATGGTTAATTAAAAAGTAGTACTTCATAATTGTTAAAGTGTATAAGTGGATTGCACTAGCCTTTTCCATCAGTTCGGACTTTTGATTGCGTTGGCTAGTGCATGAAGCTTAACATGGTATCAGAGCCTAAGGTCTCGAGTTCGAGTCCTGGCTTTCGCAATTTATCCTAAAATTGTTGTTGACCCCTCTATGTTCACGTATAGGCCTCTTGAGTCATACGTGAGAGGGGGTGTTGAAGTGTATAAATGGATTGCACTAGCCCTTTCCATCAGTTCGGACTTTTGGTTGCGTTGGCTAGTGCATGAAGCTTGACAATAATTACTAATATTACACCAAAATTTGTGGAGAAATGCAATCCTTGTAGGGACTATCATGGTTGTCCAAATTCTGGAGATTTGTGGTGAGAAATTTACAACCCTTCTCCCTCTCTGCAATCATTTTATAGAACAACTCTAAGCTTGCTGTCACTCTTTAACACGTTTTGCCTCTGTTTCTCTCCTCTCATTAACACATCAATGAATTATTTTAGTTTCAACCAGAGTTTGACTTTAGTACATAGTTTCATTGATGTTTACACACACTGGATTCAATAGGGTTCACCTAAATAGCCCTATTTAATAAAAGATTCGCAAATATATGAAAATTTTGTTGCACTTTCATAGCAGTAGGAACAAAACGTGTTTTCATTCATAGCAGTTCACGACAATATCATTCACATATGTATCATAAATAAAAACCATATCAGTATCATTCACATCAATATCATTTTATACTCGATCCATTTTTTTTGCATAGGTAACCACATACAAAGCTTAAGATCAAAGAGATATATAAAAGTCCAATCACAAACATGTGCCATCGGCACATTTCTGTCTCAAACCTATAATCATCATAGAGTCAATCAAAACATACCTAGACCCAAACAAATGCCTAAGGAACTATGATAAAACTGAAAAAAAAATCCCTAGATCCAAAACAAACATGTGTCATACCAGGGGATCAAGCAAGTTTAAACAAAAAACTCTCAAATTCAATCAAGTTTCACACAAGAACCAATCATGATGCATACTTTGTCACAAAGCATAGAAACCTCCGGTGTCCAAGTTTGTCACGGTCTGCTCATTGTCGGTGGTAATCACCATCTTAAGTCAAGGTCTCCTAAACATGCGCATTTTTTTTAACTTTTGCACAATTTCCTCATCGACAAAATCTTATTGACAATTAAAAGAAGTTTTTGTTCGCTCATAAAACAATTGTGTAAAGAGAAAGTAGTATTCTTTTTCTAGTCTAATAAAAAAGGTATAACAAAGTAATCTGACATTTCTAGGCAACGACACGCTACAGGTGTGGTGCAGGGTTGGGCAGCGCTGGTGATGGGCATGCTGGCTGGCAGCATCCCATGGTACACCATGATGATCCTCCACAAGCGCTCGAAGATCCTGCAACAAGTCGATGACACACTAGGCGTGATCCAAACCCATGGTGTCGCGGGGCTCCTCGGTGGTGTGCTTACAGGCCTCTTCGCAGAGCCAACCCTCTGCAACCTCTTCCTCCCGGTGACCAACTCACATGGTGTGTTCTATGGTGACACCTCTGGTAGTGCACAACTCGGCAAGCAGATCGTCGGGGCGCTCTTTGTGATCGGGTGGAACGTGGTGGTGACATCGCTGATTTGTGTGGCGGTAGGGTTCATTGTGCCACTACGAATATCGGAAGAGAAGCTCGCGGTGGGGGATGACGCAGTGCATGGCGAGGAGGCGTATGCATTGTGGGGCGATGGTGAGCTGTATGATATCACCAACCATGGCGAGGATGACCTTGAGCGCGGTGCTAGCGCCCCCTTATTACAACACAATATATGAATGAACATAAGGGATTGGCCAAAAAGATGAGCTTTTAGAACACAAGATATGAATCATCCATCTTGTTTATTTTTTTAACGCTCAAAAGTATGATGAGCGGTAACTCATTCATGGTGTGTGGGGCTGTTCCACACAACTTTTTCTAAATTATGGCATACTAGCTGAATGTCTGTGTGTTGCCACAACCCTTGAATTTATTTTATTGTCAAACATGTCACACGTGTAAACATACATAAGATGCACACAAATATTCACGTACATATATAGAATAGATAGCGAACATTATTTAGAAACATTTAAAAATACTTCATGTTAATTTAATACTAGTTGAATGCCCATACATTGCTAAGGACGATATAGAGAACACGAGATAAAAAAGTTGTTCTCTTTTATGCCATGAGTATATCTGACGGTCTCATGGTGTCACGACAAACACCAAATATTTTTTTTTGTTAAAGTTAATAGAGATCACAATCGGTTAAATTTCTTGGTTGATTTCTACAAAACTCTTCAATCTAAACACCCTAAAGATTCACATGAAGAACATCAAACGATTTTGAATGCTTATTAGGACTGCATGAAAAACTACCCCCTCTGTCCAAATAGGATGTCAAAAATTTGTCAAAAATATGACTCATTTTATTGTGTAGATACGTGCGAATGTAGATAAAAATCTTCGACACCTTTTACTGATGGAGGGAGTATTTGCTAGTCATGTTTTGTCAGGAAAATCACAAGAAATTGTTGTAACTTAATTTGATTCTAAAATTAGAAATTATTTATTAACACTAACTACTTCTTCCTTATTTGTAGTGTCCATCAACATTGTGCTAGTGTTTGTAGTCGTCACTAGGTGGTCCATTGACCTATTTGTAATTTTTATTACTTTTAGAACTCTTTGTACTGCTGTTGATGATTATTAATAGATCGGCGGAATTTCGCAAAAGAAAAAACATTGTTCTTCCCGCGGTACTTGTATCCTCTATATTCTCCAAATGATTACGGATTATTATACAATTTGTTTGCCAGTTCTTCTCTTCGGTTATCTGATTCCCCTCTTCCGATTGGAATTTATCAATGAGAATCACCAAATCCATCAGAAAAGAGAAGGGGAATAGGAAATAAGAAAAAAAAAGTTATCAAATCAAGGCATGCAGCAGATCCATCAATGTCAATTATTCTCGGTAGGGAATCCAGCAAGGGCGTCCACCACGCCCGGGAAGGGTCTAAAGGTTCTGAGGCGGCTGGTGGTTTCTCCTCGGTTCTTTGGATTGGCAACATCGCCACCGGCTAGCCGGGCAATATATTATGGTTCGAATAGATCCATATGCTCCTCGTCTGCATGAACCATCTTCGAATAAATTCATCTCCTAGAGTAAAAATAGAAGCTAGACTATTCACTGCTGCATGCTAAGAACTTGGAAACACTAGTAGAAAAAGAGTCATTCGTCCATCCCAGTTCGGAGCATTAATCCCGGTTATAGTTGGACCCGGGACTAATGTGAGTATTAGTCCCGGTTCCAACGGCTAGAACGCCAGCAATCTTTAGTCCCGGGTCAAACGGGACCTTTAGTCCCGGTCAGACTAACCGGGACTAAAAGGTGTGCCAGTGTCAATCCTTTAGTCGGTTCGTATCACCAACCGGGACTAAAGGTGTGACCTTTAGTCCCGGTTCGTATTACCAACCCGGACTAAAGAAAGTGGGGCCGGCTGGACAGCTTTAGTCAAGTCTCACACGCGATGCTAGGGCCGGCTGGGCAGCTTTAGTTAATTCTCACATGCTAAAAGGTGACCCGGCGGCTAAGCAACAACATGGCTGCTTCCTTTTACTATTAATCAAGTGTCTCTTGTTTGAGTATTATTTTCGTTGTCCACGACGATTATTGGATTTTTTTTGTTGACGACACTAACTTTAAAATTTCCCCTTCTGTGTGAGGGAACATGTTTTTTTATAGCGAAGGACGAGGCGACATGTGATCCCATGTTATCCATGGCTAGTTGCCCGTGGTTATCCAAATGCTCTGAAGCTTAGCAAAGCTTTTGTTTGCGCAGCTTGAGGATTTTTTTTAGTTGTTACAAAAATTAACAAGATTTAGTGATTTAGTTGTTACAAAAATTAACAAATATAAATTTTGACATAATTTACAAAAAATGTTATAAAAATTCAAATGGCCATAACTTTTGTATACCATGTAAAAAAAGTACAACCTATCAAAACGTGCAAAAAAAATTAGCTCTTTGATTTCAACATACTTAGGCCGTTTTGGATTCTTAAAATTCAAAAAAAAAATTTATTTCAGAAATTAAATTATTAGTATTTTTTATGTCATATTTGAATTCCTCGCATTTTTCTGATAATAATGAATATATTATTTGTTAAATTTCGATTTACAGATTTGAAGATATTGTTTATGTCATATTAAATGAATAAATGGCAAAAATGAATAAAATATTAATTTAATTAGTTTTTACTTTCATTATAATAAAATATTATTATTAATTATTTATTGTTGTTTACTATAAATAGTTGTTCTTAATTTTAAAAAATAAAAACGTGTCACATATCGATATGAGTTAATAGGATTGATATACTAGTCTTGACAACAAGATATAACGGTCCTTCGCGCAGGTGGGAGAGATGGAATGAAGAAGTTAAGCGTGCTGAGGGTGGAGTAGTGCTAGGATGGGTGACCGGATGGAAAGTTTGACCGTAAGTATGATTTGAACTAAGATTAAGTATAATTAGTGTTTAAAATGAGAGATGTGGGAGATTAACAAGTCAAATAATTCAAAGGTTTAAGAAAAAATTGAAAAAAAAATTAATTTTTTTTTTGGAAAAAAATAAAAATAAACCTTTAGTGGGTTCATATTAACCGGACTAAAGGTCCTGCCCCCCTCGCACGGAGCAGCGGCCACGTGTGCACCCTTTTGTCCCGGTTGGTGGGACAACCGGGACTAAAGGTTCGGACTTTAGTCCCGATTGCCCCGTCCCGGTTGGGCAACCGGGACTAATGCCCCTTACCAACCG
The DNA here is from genome assembly GCA_030063025.1 of Avena longiglumis. NCBI lineage: Eukaryota > Viridiplantae > Streptophyta > Magnoliopsida > Poales > Poaceae > Avena > Avena longiglumis. The sequence goes on from CP125979.1 coordinate 111,493,629, forward strand.
GGACCAAATGGGTCGTTTTCTACTAGTGAAAAGATTTGAAGTAAACCTGCAATATTTTCTATCAAAAGAACCGGATACGCTGGACACCCACAAGATTTTACAGATCGTATTCGAGCATAAACAGATCAGATTGCGAGGACCACATCAATTGCGAGGACCACATCAGTGACACATAGGATGAGGAAGAAGGGCGGTGTGAGACGATCGACGATGCCGGCAGGAAGGGTCGGCTAAGTCAAGTAGTAGCTAGGATTTGTTTGTTTCTTCATGGAAATCATGGCGTTCTTCATTCCCTGCAGTGCTAATCTTGGTAACTAATCCTGCCCCTGACCAGCTAAACTCCCTCAACACTTGTGAGCACTCCTGTCACCGCTGGCGCTAGGCACGACGCTGGACGCGTTGGCAATCGAGGCCATGACGGAGCTGTCGTGAACAGAGTTCTACGAGGAAACTCATAGGAGGCGCATCAGGGTCTCTGTCTTGGTCGCCGCTGCCACCGATAAGAGTCGGCCTGGAGAATCCCAATCATCCCATCGGGTCGCTCGGTGATCAGAGCGTCCACGGCAGCCATGCTGGGCACGTTGGACTTGCCAAAACAATAGGGAGAAAGACTTCGTTTATGGGCTTCTTGTCAGGGAGAAGGGTACACTGGGACTCGGAGAATGTATCTGCTATAAGTTACGATTTGATTTACCAAGGTTGGAGCGACGGACGAAAGCAGGGATGGACGATAACCACCTCAAGAGAAATTATATAGTAGAGATATATATATACAAATGATTATGTCTTATGATATAAGATATAATTTTTTGACAAGGTTAAGGTATTCATGTACAAATCAAGCTGTCTAGCACTCAGAGCCACAAAGCAAGCTAGCATCCGCCTCCGAGGAGGAGCGTCGCCCTTAGTGTAGGTATGTCCAAAGAGTGGAGTTTGGATGAAGCATCACCAGTACAACCTTATATATATATGTATTAATATTCAATTGATAATAATCCCAACTCCTCTTATCTAGATCTACGTCTTTGCATGCTATGTTTTAAAATTTTATTGATGTTGCTATATACGTTCTGATTTTCGCCTCTCGCGGGCACATGAGTATACGTGTACGGTGAGTATACGTCTAAACGGACCATACGGTTTTGAGTGGGTTCGTACGATATTCGAAACGAATCGGTATCGAGTTTCTGTTTGTCAAAGTTTGATGAGGAGGAGGACACCAAACCAAAAGTGGTCTAGCAATCGGTGCCACAAAGCAAGCTAGCATCAGCCTCCGAGGAGGAGCATCGCCCCGAGTGTGGGGAGAGAGGCTTACCAGTTCGGAAAGAAAACCACCTCTATGTCCAAAGAGTGGGGTTTGGATGAAGCATCACTAATACAACCTTATATATGTTTTAATATTTAATTGATAATAAAATGATTCCCTTCTAAATATGCAAAATAAAATAATGATTATACCTATATTGCAAGAAATATTTTCAAATTTTGTGTCTCCCATCAAATTTATTTGCCATACAATAGAATTAAAAAAGTAAACACCGACATCCTATTTGTTTTTTGCACGGATAAGTATAATCATAAAACCTACACCTCTACTACTAATTAATTGTTTGAGATAGAAATATATTAGAAATAAACTTATACACACTACAAATGTTGCATTTCATTTGCAAAAACTAATCAGAAGCCACAGAGAAGATATATCATGAATAGAACAACCTATGTACCATATTTTATCATGAAAATAAAGTAAAAGTGACCTCTCTAGCAAGAGAAAAGCAGTTTTGGGCATTATAGTCCAAACCCAGCACATATTAACCGAATACAGTGATACTCCTCATGCCTGGTGAAGAAGCAACTCAATTGACAAGCAAATTGGTTTCGTTGCAGTCCAATTCGACATGGATTTCTAAACGTGATACATCAAGGTATTTTCGGTTAAGTTGCACATTGTTTATTTCACAAAGTATATCTCAGTAATTTTTTTGAGAGAAAGTATATCTAGATAACGATTCTGCCTTTAACAGTTCTACCTCTAGCCTATATTAGTGTTCTTAACTTTGTTATAGATACGAATGATTCTAGTCTAAATGCTTAACTAGACAATCTAGACAAAATTGAGAATATAAGAGGTAATAACATTCTTAGAGCATCTCCACTCGCCTATCCAGGACGCCGATCCGGACGCCGAAATTCAGTCCGGACGCCGAAAATCGGCCCAGCCGCGTACCCAGTGACCTGTTTTCGTCCAGATTTCGGCGTGTTTTGGTCCGTCCTACCCAGGCCGAACCCAGGTTCCCGGGTACGCCCTGGGGACGCCGGACGCCGCAAAAAAGGGCGTGGGCCAGCTCTGTCGGCGAGACAGTCCCGTTTTCACCCACTCCACTCACCCAGACTGCCGCAAGAGCTCTGTCGCCATGACTTCGCCGGCGGAGCTCCCCCGCGCCGAGACATGCTCAAGCCTCTAGCTACGCTCGCCGTCGTTGCCGCCCAGCTCCACGCCTCCGCCGCCGCCGATTTCGCTGACCTGCCCTTGCCGTAGCTGTGCTTTGGCTCGGTGCGCCCACAACCACGCCCTCCAGGTGTTCGACATTTGGCCGGATTCGGCCATGGACTCCGACGGCGACGAGGTGCTGTCCACTGACTCTGACGAGGGCGAGATACTCGCCATGGATTCCGACGACGAGGAGTTGCTCGCTGAACTGCTGGAGGAGGAGAGCGTTGTAACACCCTCAGAATCGATCCTATGCAAGTTTCAGCGATTCCCGCCAAACCCGCATAGAAACGATTCAAAGGTGCCCACCAGGCACTTTCGTGCGGGTGGAAAACAAAGTAATAACATTACACAACAGTCCTCGATGGGAACCACAGAACAGATATATATATATACAACACGACTCCATGAGTCAAGAATACAAATATACGGTACAAAGATCCAAATCACCTTGAAAACGATGGAGCGTCCGACTACGGACAAGATGCAAATTGGGCTAAGAGCCCTGGAGAATAACCAATGGCGTCCATAACTCTGCCCAGGCCAAGCCGGAAGGGTAACCCTGCTAACGACGTCGATCTCAAAACCTGCTTAAACATAAGGGGTGCCGACAAAGGGCAAAGGAAAAAGAGGAGCGTCAGTACTGAGGCCAGTACACGGCGAGGCTAGAATTCGGCGGTCCTCGCCTACATAGGTATGGTGGACTGAAGCGGCAGCGGCAGCGTGCACTAAACAACCTATAGAGACTCGATATAACTGTCGGCTATCAGAGAGGGATAAGAAAGACCTATTCGGAACCAATCTGATGCTACCATCAAACAAACCCATCCTGGTGTCTCCCCCTCGAGACCAAACGAGGAAGTCAACCGTGGAAACTCACACAGTTGGCAGTTTTATTTATTCAGTTATCGTTGCAGCACTTACTAGTCAGGTGTAGATATGCATCCTGATAAAATAAGCAGTGGGCAGTTTTATTTAACCATTTTATTGTAGTTGCATCAATTACTAGTCAGTTACAATTAACATGAGATAACCCAAAACCTAGCAGTTGTTGGTACTTTTATTTATCCATTCCGTTGTAGTTGCAATACTTACTAGTCAGATACAATTGTCGCAAGCGACAAACCAAACAAGCAATTGTTGGCAGTTTTATTTAGCCATTCCATTATAGTGAAGCTGCTTACTAGTCATTATAAAGTCAAATTTATAGCACTACTTTAGTTATAGTTGTCTATGATCGAGATACTGTGCTCCAAGTCGTCCATAATCGCGGACACGGCTTTCAGAAAGTTTTACCCTGCAGGGGTGCACAAATAGCAACACACACTCGATCAACCTCGGAAAAACCAAATCAAAACCCAACGAGGCCTTCACGACAAAGCAATCACAGGATTCAGAAATATTTCCGGGGCCACCCGTTGAGTACACCATAGAAGTTAGCTGACTCGAGACGGACTCAAGGTTTGTGGGGCGGTATGTAACGATCGGGAACCCAAAACTGGGCTTGTCGATACCGCGAAAACGGGTCACAATTCCTAAACAGTACAGGTGCTCCTCGCACAATCGTAAATAAAGCAGTAGCATGGCATAAGTACAGGATAGTAAATAGAACCTCAAACTAGTTTGTGGCCCCAAGAAATAAGACTGAATCAAGCTCTGGCTCAGGAGGGTCCCATAATCCTCCCGGATGTGGATAGCGCAAATATTCAAGGAACATGTATCAAGTACTCGGGGTCCTACGGGACACAAGTGGACGGTTAACAACCAAATAACATCTATTGCCCACCTGTGCCTCTGCTTACTTACTTCAATTTTAGTTGTTAAACAGTAAATAAAGTGAACGGTAAAGAAAGCCGGGATCATCTCCAACATTGAACATGCGGCAATACTCCAACAACTGTGGCACTTGACAACACGCAACAGCACTTGAGCAAGCGACTACGACGCGCAGGTCCAACTATCTACCAAACAACAGGTAATAGGAGGTGTCCAAGGCAATATAAGGCTGCAAGGGATATCACGGGTACGAAAACTAGAGCATCACAACACAGATAGCAATAGATCAACAGGAGGGAATAAATACTATAAAAGTAAGATAGGTAGAAAGGGGGAGATGCTCGCCTGAAAACATTGGCGAAGGTTCATCCCAAGGTCGGGGCGAAGCTCACATCAACTCAACGGCCTTATCCGCGAAGAACCAAAACACTAGAATAAACACCGGATGCACTATTTAATACTACGGCAAAAGATCGGGCATGATGCATGTATGATGTATGACATGGCAAAGGTGCGATGCAATTGGGCAATATTAAGTGGAACCGGGGTCCCGACAATTAATTAGGTGGTTCATGTTGTTTAGCTACCCCGCAATTTAAATATTGTCTTAACATGGCAAAATAAGTTACCGGTTCGCTGCACAAATTTAAATGAGGCCAATATAAGCTAGATTTGCCCGAATATGGGCCCCGTATTTAATTATGATGTGAATCGGCATAATGCCCCCAACCCACAGACAAGTATGCATGCATGAACAATTTAATATGCAACAAGATATATCATTTATAAAAATAGGGGCTTAGGGTCACACATTAGGGTTCGGCGAACTTGGTTCCGGGGGATTCGGGGCCGGACTCAGGGTTCGACGGGGACGGCGAGGTTCGGATACAGGGGAAGAACTTGTTGTGTCGCGACGGAGAACTTGGGTTCGGAAGGAGGTCTTGACGTCCCGATGGATCGGTCCCCGGGGTCGAAGAACTTGGCGTCCGAGGGACGATCTTGTCGCCTCCGTGGTCTTCGGGCCCGTGTAGACGGTCATGGCGTTCAAGGGGGACACTTGGCGTATCCGCGTCGACGATCTTGGCGTTCTTCAGGTTCGGGTCTTGGCGTCCGAGAGGAAGTACTTGATGGTACCGAGAAGGAGGTCCTGGCGCTTCGGATCGGTCTTCAGGGTCTCGGTCATCGGATCTTTGAAGGAGAACTTGTCGGTCCCAGGGTCCATGTCGGCATTCTCGGTGTAGTTCTCTTTAGAATATCTTGCAGGGACAGGGCACCTGACGGAGTCGGCCTTGGTCTGTCTTGTTATCATCTAAAGGCCTTGTCGATGCTCCTCGCGTAGCAGTTCTCAAGCACGGGAAAACCTGAAGATTTGGTTAACCCCAAAGTCGATCTGGTCGGGAATCCTGCTATGAGTGAAGAAGCCGATCGGGGACATGGTCTTGGCAGGAACGACCCCAAATGCTTCACATGCCAAGCAGCTAAGAATGCAGACAAGTGCTACCACGCGAGAACAAGAGCGGGCGACATCCACTTCACATCAAGGAGATGCCATGGCGTGCGGCGATCCTGTCCCTAGGCCACGGATGTTGAGGACGGCCGACATGGAGGAAGGAGGCCGACGGAGCTCGCTAGCGGCGAATGGCACTAGAGGCGGCGAGGAGGAGCCATGGGAGGAGGCCCTTGCGACGGCGGGCGGTGGCGAGCTTCGACGCGGCACCGGCGAGAGGACGCAAGACGACGTGGTAGATCTCGGGGCGGCGCAGGGCGCGGCCGATGGCGGCGCGCGGGGCAAGGAAGAGGAGCAGAGGCCGGTGGTTGGCGGCCTTCGAGAGGCCAGGCGGTGGGCTGGCGCTTGAGCGGCGGCGGAAGGCGGGCAGCCGGGCGAAACTGGCGGCCAGAGCTCGGGAAAGGAGGCGGGTGGTTGCGGAAGGGCGGCAGCTGGAGAGGAAGGCCGAGGCGAGGCGAGGAAGGAGGGGGAAGGCGGGCTGGCGGCGCCAGGGCTTGTGGCCGAGGCGTGGCGACACGCAGGAGTGAGGTCACATAGAGGAGGAGGCTCGGGAGGGTTCCTGGCCGCCAGCGAAGCCCAGAGGAGGAGAGGAGGAAGTGCAGGCGGTGGCGCGCTGGGAGAGGAAGAAGAAGGAGGGGTGGGGGCCAGTATGGGTGGGGCCGGGGAGGGTGGGTGGAGGGAGTGGGTCCCACGCGTCATTGGGGAGTGGGTCCCACGCGTCATTGGGGAGTGGGGCTGGTTCGGTGGGGAGGGGAGAGAGGCAGGTGGGGGTGGGTCCGGTTGGCAGCGGGTGTGGCGTGCGTGTGTGTGCTGTGTGTGTTTGTGTGCAGGAGAGAGAGAGGGAAGGGAGTTGGGGTTAGGATTGATGAGGTGGCAAGGTGGGTGGGGATTGGGGGTCCAGGGGGTGAGGTGAGAGTGGGAGTGGCTGGGTAGAATAGGACTAGGTAGGAAAGATTTGGGGTAGGGTTTAAGGTGGACCGATTTTATTCTGGGGGTGGCCGACTGGGTCGGATCGGCCCGGTTTGGCTGCCCCCACTAAAATAATTAAATAATTTTATTTCTTTAAAACAGGGCTTTTGCAAACCGATAGCCGGCAAAACAAAATAATCCGGAGACCCGGGTTTTGCGTTTGAAACATAGACGGGGCGTTTAGAAAACAAGAACGGGTTTTTCCGCAATAGTTTAATGCAAGCAAATGCAAGATGATGACGATGCTCAAATGCAATGTGGCATGATGACATGAGCATGCGATCATGATGATGCAATGCACAAAAACAACGCGATTTTCTAGTAATGGTTTTGCGGGATGCCACAAGCGTCGAGATCGCTGAAAGTGAAGAGCACTTGCAGATTCTCGCATCGCTCGCCCAGCTGTACATGCAGATGGCGAAGCCGAAGCGCGGTGGTTCGGCGCCAGGTCGCATGAAGTGCAAGGCGAGACAGAGGATAGAGGGCTATTGCATGTTGTACGGCGACTACTTCGCCAACCAGCCACTCCATGGAGAGGATGTGTTCTGACGCCGTTTCAGGATGAGCCGGAAGCTCTTCTTCAAGATCGTGCATGCCATCCGGGAGTTTGACCCATATTTCCTTTGCAAGAAGGACTGCACCGGCTTGGTTGGGTTTTCCTCGCTTCAGAAGTGTTCTGTGGCAATGAGGTTGCTTGCATATGGAGCGCCGGCTAACAGTGCCGATGACTATCTCCGCACCGCCGAGTCCACCACCCTTGATTGCTTGTACAGGTTCTGCAGAGCAGTGATTGCAGTGTTCGGGGAAGAGTACTTGAGATCACCCACTGCTGAAGACATTGCTCGGATCCTCGCAGTCAATGAAAGTAGAGGATTTCCTGGTATGCTTGGAAGCATAGATTGCATGCATTGGGAGTGGAAGAACTGTCCATTTGAATGGCAAGGAATGTACAAAGGCCACAAAGGAGGATACACTGTGATACTTGAGGCAGTTGCTACACATGATCTTTGGATCTGGCACTCCTTCTTTGGCATGGCATGATCGAACAACGATATCAACGTCCTCAACTCCTCAACTGTCTTTTCCAAGCTTGTTGAGGGTCATGCCCCCCCTGTGGAATTTGAGATCAAGGAGCATCACTACAACAAGGGATACTATCTAGCAGATGGCATCTATCCAAGATGGCCAACATTTGTGAAGACTATATCAGTTCCAATGCTCCCCAAGCATTCTCACTTTGCCAAGGAACAGGAAGCTTGCAGGAAGGACGTGGAGCGAGCATTTGGTGTGCTCCAGCAGATGTTTGCAGTTGTCCGATTCCCTGCTATGACCTGGTCGAAAAATCAGATGTGGGAAGTGATGAACTGTTGTGTGACCTTGCACAACATGATTATTGAGGATGAGAAGAAGGATCCAATGAGTTTGCTCGAGAAGGACGAGCCATACCATCTACAGGGTCCTCTTGCCGAGCCTGATCATCAGGTGCCTCCAACATGGGCTGCATTCATCGCAATGCGTCAGGAGATCCGAGATCCGGCGATGCATCAACAGCTACAGGATGATCTTGTCGAACACCTATGGATACGCAGGGGCAACACGACGTAGATGCTGAGCATGAACTGCCCGAACTTGGCTGAAATATGTTGTAATTTTATTGCAGGCCGAAGTATGTTTACAGTACGCTGAACTCTATTTAAAAATTTCGCTGAATTTTGGTCGTAAAGTGTTCTGTATTTATGGTATAACGAACTATGCCGAAATTTGGACGAAGTTTAGCCGAATTTGAGCCGAAACGGGCGACCCGAGAATTCGGCCTGTATACGCGAGTGGGAAACTGGCCGTTCCCAGGCCGAAAACTTGCGTCGTCCAGCCCGTCCGGATTTCGGCCTGGGTTCGGCCAACGAGTGAAGATGCTCTTAGTCCCACAACTTGCATACTAAATGCAGATTAGTCTCAAAACTAGGAAAAGTCTATTCTGCAGTCCCACAACTAGCTAGACCCGAACGAACCGGTCCAATCATCCGAAAACCACGCCGATCAATGGGACCCGGGCAAGGCCGCACGGCCAGGCAGTTTTGCCCATCAGTTGAAACCAGTCACGTCATAAAAAAGGTTAGAAGGCAATTTGCATTGAGGCCCTTCCACACGTTTTTGGGAGGTGGAGGGCGTCGCATAAGTACAATGATTTCATACAAAAGGAGCTGATACAAAGACCAAGCAAAGTACAATGATTTTGTACAAAGATCAAGCAAAGTTCATTGGATTACAAACTGCATTATAAAGACCATTACATACAGCCCGACATCCTACTGATTTCACCACCAAACAACACTAGACAAGTTTCCTTCTTCTCTGGCTTACTTCTTCTCTGTCTCCTTCCAACTTCTTTGTGTCTCCTTCCTTCTTCTCAGTAATTTCAGTCAAATTCAGCAGAATTAAGATGGTTGAAATATGGATAAATTCGAGTAGTTAATTAAGCATCCGTGGTCTCCATGCTATACAGATTTGGTTTTACTCATCTAAGAAATATCAACTTCCTATTGCTGCATTTATAACTTATGTTTCACTAGACTGAACGAGATGACAAGGTTTCATGGCTAGAAACAAAGAAACACATCATCATGCTTGTGGTATTTATGAATGAAACATACCGTAAGGAGATATCTCATGCTTGGATTTATCCTATCATGGCGAGTGACTTCTATTCTGAGAATGTAGCGCGCTTCCTTGCCGGGAGGATGCATCTATTTCTTCGTGGAGGTTACATTAGTTAGCTTTTTTCGGATGTAGCGTCCTGCTGTTCTCCAACTAGCTAACTAACTAAAAATGCAAAGGCTTGCGTGTTACTCCGGGGCACAGCTCGGTATATCAGGTGGACATGAATAATGCAGAACCATTCGTACACCTTTCATATCTATTGTCTATGATATATATGCATGTGGTTGATAGTATTGGTTGCTTGCCGTCTGGTCCTTACTCTGAATTCCGATCGCTTGTACAGTAGCAATTTTAGGAGAAGAAAAGAACCTCCCGGTTCTGGCAACAAAACTAGTCACCATCCACACAAACAAAAATTTAGCTTTGTTAGGGAACTGATCAGGAACATATAGATTGCATATTACAATTTACAATTTTTAATTCTTTCATGAATGCAATCAAACTAGTAGTTTCAGTTCTGTGAAGATAAAGGGAACAAACCTCATTATGGCAGTCGTCACGCCGCACAAGGATTTGGCGCAGACGGCCTTGCAGACGGACGACGGTTCCTTGCGATACAGCTGCGGATCGATGACCTCCCAATTCTCCTCCGCATCCTCTGCCGTATCTATCTCTGCCGCACCCGGCTGCCCCCGAATTGCCTCCACCTCTGAAGAATCGCCGCCGTCTCACCTGTGCCTACGCGGCGCTGATGCGCAACAACCAGGAGCTAGGGTCACGGGCATGCCCCTCCACCGCGCCCCAGCGCGACGAGGTGCAGGGGACCTCCCCGTGCTCTCCAGCGACGACTCGCTCCGCTCCGCCATGCCGCTCGTGTTGATTGCTCGTGTTGAGACGAGATAAGTGGATAAGGGGAACCTAGTGACGGGTTCAAGTGAGAGATCTGATTTGTTCTAAGTACCTTGCTGCAAAACTGGCTGGCCCGTGCGGTCGTGCCTGGGTTCCAACTGATCGGTGGAATAGACTTTTGCTAGTTGTGGGACTAATCTGTATTTAGTGTGCAGGTTGTGGGACTAAAATGTTATTAGCTCAGAATATTAATATGGATCAAAGATGAGGTAGCTAGCAACGCACGGTGCTACTAGTATAAGAGCAAGTTCAATAGTATAGCCGACCACGCCGACTATAAGTTATTGACATGTCATCTATAATCAACACTATAGCCAACAAAGTTAATAGCATAAAACTAACACATTTCGACCGAATGTTCAAATAACCACCACCTTACAAAAAAAATCGCAAAAAACCACCACTTTTCGGTAGATTTTTTGCAATTCACGCTAAAACCCGATTTGCGGTCGATTGACAGCATTTCTGACAGGGGGCTCACCAGGATGATGATGTGGCAAGTGGTAGACGGCTCCTGGTGACGGCCGTTGCACGTCGTTAACGGCTGTGTGGGGCCCACACCGGCGTCGTGTCTGAAAGAGGGGACGGGTGGACTAGTTCGCCAGTTTGCCCCGCCCGCCCTTGCTCGCTCTTGTCTTCTTCGCCGCCACTTGCCGTCGTCAGGCGTCCGGAAGCAACCACCGTTAAATCGTCGCCATGCCCAGCTGGGACGACAGTGACTCGTCGAGCCACTCCCTCCTTGGGATAAGTTCCCAAATTTCTAGGGTTCAGGCTAGATCCAGTGATTTGGGATTTTAGGGTTCCTCGTCGATTTAGATCGATTAAACCAGTTATATCTATAATTTAGGAATTTGTGGACATGGACTATGCCCCAGATACCTGTGAGGATCCCGAATTCCATGGTGTGGCATTGGATTCTCCAGAAGTATGTCGTTTGCATGGGCTGGCTCCAAAGAAATCCGTCGCCTTTGAGGGCACTAACACCGGCCATAGATTTTACATGTGCCAAGTTGGAAATGTAAGTTTATTAGTATTGCCTACCTTATTTTGTGCATTGTTTTAAGTTATACTTATTAACTGTGATTATTTCCTTTATTGTTTATCTTATTGAAAAGCTGCACTGATGTATTAGAAGCACATTACTATATTATTGAAACATAGTGATGGATTAGAAGCACATTACTCTAGTGGTTTAGCCAGTAATTTTTACCAACTGTGATAAAAAGCTGCAGTGATGTATTAGAAGCACATTATCTTATTAGCAATGGTTTTCAACAACAAAAGTTATACTTAAGTTAAACTTTAGCAATGGTTTAGCATAATTGCAGTGATGTGTCTTGTTTTGACAGTGCTTTAGCAGTAGCTTACATTAGCAAGAACAAGACAGTGAGGTTTTTATCCAGACATGCTTAAATTTTTATTGGATTGTGCATTGTAGCAAGTCATGAACTGTGGATTCCACTCCTGGATTGATAAATAAGAGTGGCCAGAAACTATGCAGAGGGCTTTATCAAGGCTTTGGGGCATGTACAATGAAGCCCATGATGGTAGAATCAATGACAGGTGCGAGCAAGCCATTATGCTGAAGCAACTGTTGGAGGATAAACAGAAGTTACAGAAGAAACATGATTCTCTGTTAGACGATGTGAAGAAGTTCATGGATGAAACTGAGAGGAAGGTGCTTCTGGAAATTATCAGAAGTTCAAGGAAGAAAGGAAAGAAAGTGTGGCTGAGCAGAAGGAGGAGCACACAACTGCTCTCAAGAATGAAATTCAGGTCTTGAAGAATGCAGTGGTTGAGCTCAAAGAGATACTGAAAACTCAAGCTGATGTAATGAAGGCCAAGATGCAGAAATGTGAAGATGAGAAGCTCGCCCTCAAGGATGAGAAAAATAAGCTAGAGTATATGATTTTTGACCTCTTCAATGCCAAGGATAGTCTCCAGCAGAAGGTGAAGAAGATTAAGGCAATTTGTGATGATGAGTGAGTTGAGTGAATGTGTTGATGTAATGTTGAACTACTGTTCATGTAATGCTGAACTACTGTGGTAGATTTGTTGTTGGAAGCAGTGCTGAACTACAAGTGATGTATGTGTTGTTGAATTTAGTGTTGAACTAATTGTGATGGAACCTTGTTAGTTTAATGGATCTATCTATGTTAAAACCTTATGTGTTATTGTTATTAGAAATGCTCTCCCTTTATATATTGTCATTTGAAATTAAATCCCTTTGTTATTTCAAATGTGTTCCTTTGTAACCTTTGTGATCATTATTAGAGTAGTTGGTTAGGGTTGTCGAGGGTTCTCAACAACCTTTGTGATCATTATTAAAGTAGTGGTTTAGGTTTGTCGAGAACCCTCGACAACCTATGTAACCATTTTTATAGTAGTTTAGGGTTGTCGAGGGTTCTCGACAACCTTTGTGATCATTATTAGAGTAGTGGTTTAGGTTTGTCGAGAACCCTCGACAACCTATGTAACCATTTTTATAGTAGTTTAGGGTTGTCGAGGGTTCTCGACAACCTTTGTGATCATTATTAGAGTAGTGGTTTAGGTTTGTCGAGAACCCTCGACAACCTATGTAACCATTTTTATATTAGTTGGTTAGGGTTGTCGAGGGTTCTCGACAACCTTTGTAATCATTTTAAAGAATAGTCTTACAATGCATCATAATAAAAAGTTACAACATAGATTCCACAGGAACATAGTTTTGCACAGAAACATAGTTTTGCACAATATCATAGTCCCAAACTCTAAGTTGGTTCCAATCATCAACATAGTCTTGGACAGGAACATAGTTTTGCACAGTGGAGATAGTTTCAAACACACAAGAACATAGCATAGATAGTTTCATACACAGAAACATATTCACTCCTTGGAGCTGGAGTTGTTGGCCTTAGTCTTTTTGTTGTACCCCTTGTAGCTGGTGTGCTTCCCAGCATTGAGGTAGCCCTTCATCTTGTTTGTGAGCTTTGGTTCTCTGCCACTGGTCCTAGGGATCACATTTGATGAATGAGTGGCCCTTGGAGCTGAGAAGGCCTGTCTTGCCCTTGGAGCTGGAGGTGTTGGTTTTACCCTTGGAGCTGGAGGTGTTGGTGTTGTCCTTGGAGTTGGAGGTGTTGGTGCTGCCCTTGGATCTCTTGGTGTTGGTGCTGCCCTTGGAGAAGGCACAACAGTGCTCTGTGATGTAGAGCAGTCATCTGTGTTTGTCTTGTTGGCCTACAAACACAAATAAATATGAGTATTGCAATATGAGAAGGCACAATAGTAGATGAAAGAGTATTGCAATATGAGACAACCTTCTGATGTGCTTTCCTTACAGCTAGCTCAGGCCTGAGCTGAACAAGACAATATGTGTACCTATGACCCAGCTGATTACAATTACTACATGTGATGGTGGCCATCCTAGAAGTATCTCTAGGTGTAGGTACCTCAAATGCACCATTCCTCCTCTTAGTTTGCTTTCTGCCAGACTTTTCTCTAAAAACTGGAGGGTCTTGTCTGGGTAAGGTGTCTTTGGCCAAGCATCAGACCGAGGGATTGGATATATAATATATTTGTAAGCTTCCTTATACATGGGTTTCTTGAAAAAGTCATGCACATAATCCTCTGGAAACTGTTTGAGCTTCATAATGACAGAAATTGCATGATTGCAGGGAATTCCTGTCACATCCCAATATCTGCAACCACGGGTCTTTGCTCTAAGATCAACAGCATGCACTCCAGGCCCACTTGTGCCAACCTGCCACAGACCAATAGCAGCATTTTTAGGACTGCATGTTCTTGAGAACTTTTTAGCTGTTTCTAATTTCTCTGAGTAGAAAGGTGTGATTTCCCATCTTTTAAGCTCTGCATTCTCCCTTTTTGCACTATACTTGACCATCAACTTGTGAATGATGCCCTTGATCATGGACTGAATAGGCTTGCCCCTTACATCAAGTATCATCTTGTTGAAAACCTCACTTAGATTATTGACAGTGGGGTCTGTCTTGCAGTTGGTGTCAAATGCATGTCTAGCCCAAGCTTCCACAGGTATTTGCATAAGCCAATTATAGGCAGGCTCACAACCCCTCTGAATCTCCTCCATTGCAGCATCAAATCCAGTCTTGGTCCATGATTAGCTAGCTTGGAAAATCAACTTCCTAAGCTCTTCCCCATTAAATCCAACTGATTTGAAGTTGGCATAAATATGCATGAGACAAAACCTTTGAGGAGAATTGGGGAAGACATGGGAAACAGCCTTGAGCAAACCCTGAAATCCAGCCTTGTTGTTAGAAAACAAACACAAAGCTGAATGGAGAAAAACACATAATTACAAAGCCTTGTTGTTAGAAAACTCACCTTTTGCCTGTCAGATATGATGGTGTAATTCCCAAATTTCCCTGATGTTCCTATGCAACATTTGAGCTGGGTAAGAAACCACAACCAGCTAGCAGTATCCTCGTTGTCCACTACACCAAATGCTAAGGGAAATATATTGTTGTTCCCATCTCTCCCAGTGGCAGCCAAAATTTGTTGCCCAGTTGTTAGTTTAATGAAGCATCCATCCAGAACTAAATTAATTACATAAAAGCATGTGTAAGATGAAACATGACCAAATACTAGCAACATAATGCACATTTTGACTACAAAGAAACACATTAACTAACCTATGACAACACTAAAGGCCTTTTGCCTTGCACTGTAAGCCATGCTCCTTGGCACATTCACTCCAAAATTTATCTTTGCATTATCAATGAGTGTGTAAACAGTTGTACTTGGATCTGTTCTAATTGCTTGCTCAGACTGAGCTGCCAGCCAATCTATAGTGACCTTGGTGTTCTCTCCATGAGGGATGCAAGTGTGCAAAGGGTTAAACTTTCTTATGCAGAATGTCTTCTCATTCTTAATGATGGAGGCAGACAAAAAGAATGGGCATCCTAATTCCAGTCCATCTTTAGTACAGTTGACAATGATTCTGTCAGGGTGGTTTCTGTGGTAACCATAGTTTCTAAGCTGAGCAATGTGCTAGTTTTTAAGAGCTATCCTAAATTGGTAGACATCTGTGAAGCACAATTTCAGGGCAAACTGCTGGTGTGCATCAGCCCTAGACTCATCATACCAGACCCTCTTCTTTAGTTTCTTCACCCTCCTCTTCTGCCCACTTGGCAACACCCACTTTGGCACAAAACCATCATCATCACTGTCAGGAAAATCATCTCGGCTACTGTCATCATCACCTGAAGGTATGAAATAGTAGTCATCAGCTACCTCTTCTTGATAATGTGATCTGCTTGATGTGGGGCCTTTACCCTTCTTATCCTTCTCAGAAATAAACTCCTCTTCATCCACAGCCTATGGTTCACTCTCTTCCTCCTCCTCTTCTTCTTCCTCATACAACTCTTCCACATCAGTTTCCCCTTCAAAGTGTACAGGAGATTCCCTCTCTTCTTGTTATTGTGCCCATCATGTCCACCTTGTCTCTTCATCTTCAATTCCTTTATGTACTCTAGCTCTGATGCAACAGCCTTGTCATGATCATCTTTGTAATCATGCTGCATCTCATGCATCCATTCATCATCAGAATCCACTTCATCAACAGCCTTGTCAAAATCAGCTGGTTTGCCCATCCCAAAATTGCAGCTCTGTTGTGTTCCTATATAGAGGCATTCTGACATATACATAGCAACTCGATATACATTCTCCTCCTCACTAATATATGACACTCCATCTTTGTCCACCCTTAGTATCAATGGGTCTTGTGATGGGATGTCAGCCTCAGTTTCTTCTTTATTCAGTCCAGGTGGCACATCTGAATTTTGTTTGATCACTATCAAGTTAAAAACCTTCTCATTCTCAAAAAGTTCTTTCATCTTAATAACCTTTGCCATGCTGGTAACAGCCTCCAATCCCTCCAACCCTTTCCCCCTTTCTTTGATGTAGTACATGGTGTCATTAACATTATAACCAAACTCTTCAATAAGGGCCAACAAATTCATATATGTGATGTCTGCACTACACAAGGTTCTTTCTAGATTGTCTTCACCGGGGAAATTAAATCTAATATCCCAAATATCATCATACAAACTGCATAGTACAACAAGTAATGATTATATGTACTGTAAATCCATCAGTTCATACTCCTATTTAATTGATAGGGAACAATACCAACTAATTATATCTACTGTCACTGCATCCGTTCATACTGTCCAAGATGATACATACAAATTATACAGTTAAGGTTCAGTTAAGATTCAGTTAACACAAGCTAAGCAATGTGATTCAGTTAAGATTCAGTTAACATTCAGTTAACACAAGATTCAGTTAACACAAGATTCAGGAGTAACATACTATCCGCTATCCAAGATTCAGCAACATAAGATTCAGTTAACTAATCCAAGGTTCAAACCCTAACTAGCCAATGCAATCCTTAACTAATCCAAGATTCAAACTAGACAGAGCAAGATTGTGAGGTGAGAGCTTACTCGATGTCGCCCAAGCAGGATCCCCAACGGTAGCTACTCTTCGCAGATGAAGCCAGAACCGCCCGAGCAAGAGCGGCGGCGGCGGGTCCAGTGGAACGCTCCGGCGACCGTGCTACACCTCGGGTGAACGACGACGGCGAGGATAGAGGGGCACCGTCCCTGCCTGCGGGCGAATCGATGTCGCCGCTTGATCCACCGCCGCCTGTGCTGAAAACGGCGGCACTGTCCAGGTCGCCGCCAGAAGTAGCCGCCGCCATCTTCCACCGGGAGCGGGAGCGCGTGCGAAAGGGGAGAAACTGTAACCTAACTGACCGTTTCCCCTCTTTCAGACACGACGCCGGTGTGGGCCCCACACAGCCGTTAACGGCGTGCAACGACCGTCGCCAGGAGTCGTCTACCACTTGCCACGTCATCATCCTGGTGGGGCCCCCTGTCAGAAACGTTGTCAATCGACCGCAAATCGGGTTTTAGCGTGAATTGCAAAAAATCTGCCGAAAAGTGGTGGTTTTTTGCAATTTTTTTGTAAGGTGGTGGTTATTCGAACATTCGGCCGAAATATGGTAGTTTTATGGTATTAACTCTAGCCAACGTGTATAATAGCTAGTTAAAAAAAGATGCTACTTTATTAACATATGACCCGCCTTTCAATCTCTCAAAGTGCTTAGGAGCACGTGCAAAAGCTGGCTCTTGCACTGTTTCTTTTTTCTCTCGTATTCTCTCTCCGCCAACTCAGCACAAATATAGTATTTTAAATCTTATAGTCAGCTGATTCATCCTTATTATACTAGCTCTAAATAGTACTCCAAATAGCTGGCTCGATCTTATCAAGTAAACAAAAAAAAACAGTATAGCTCCATGTCCACAAGACAAAGCCTGTTAATTACTCGGTGTTTGTAGAAGGGTCAAGAACGTGGCCAGCGAAGAGCACCGCACGGGACACCTTCTCAACTATGAAGAACGCAAACGGATGGTCCGCCACGAAATCCACAGGCGGTACGGGGTCTTCCTCGCACTCAAATACAATGGTGACGTCTATGGAGGCGGCCGCCTCTGTGCCTTCCTCGTTTACTTCGACGACCGTCTTGTGAAACACATCTTCCACCCACAGCCGCCGCACATCGCCACCGCCGGAGTCCTCCACCATATCCGACAGATCGGCCTCGGCGCCGTTGAACGCCGCCCGAAGCCCCCATGTTAGATAATCACGTGTCCTACATGTATTGGAATTGCAGTCCGAATAGGTGTAGTGTCCAGGTAGTATACATATATGTGTTAGACTAGGTTTTGGAGTAGTGCACCAACTCCTAGTTGATTAGGTCCTAGTAGTACATATATATATGCACACACCTGGCCTTGTAATCTTGTACCAGACAACGACCGTGAGTTGAGCAATACAAGAGAGAAAGCAAGGCTCGATAAGAGTCTTTGGCAATCAAAGTTGTTTTGCGTGTGCGTGCGTGAGTGTACTAGTTAGATCAAAAGAATCGATCGGCTAGCAGCACGTGCATCTCGGCGGAAGTTATCGGATACGTGTGTGTCGTCTCGTCGGAATTTCCTCGTCGGTGTCGTCGAAAAGTACTCGGCGGCAGGGGCTGTGCTAACAATTGGTATCAGAGCCTCGTGGAGGATCTCCTAGTAACGAGATGTCATGACGAAGGAGGTGGACGAGTATTCTGGTGCGGCTGCGGGTGCACCGGTGTCGATGCAGTATCCGCGGTACAGCCGCGACAACTACACGGTCTGGACGGTCCAGATGGAGTGGGCGTTAGAAGGCGCCAGACTCTGGGAGGCTGTCGATCCAGGCGACGACAAG
This sequence comes from Avena longiglumis, assembly GCA_030063025.1. Classification (NCBI taxonomy): domain Eukaryota; kingdom Viridiplantae; phylum Streptophyta; class Magnoliopsida; order Poales; family Poaceae; genus Avena; species Avena longiglumis. The sequence goes on from CP125979.1 coordinate 111,512,216, forward strand.
TTCAAGAAGGGCGCGTCGAAGTACCACCTAGACCGACTAGCACTCACGGCCATCTGCTCGGTGGTGCCGACAGATCTGATGCAACACCTGATCTCGAAGAAATCTGCAAAAGAGGTGTGGGATACGCTCAAGACGCTAAATCTTGGGCACGGCGTCATGGCGACCACTCGCAAACCTTGCAGAAGAAGTATGAGAATCTGGAGATGGGACAATATGAGACGCTAGACGCCTTTGCTTCAAGGGTCGCTACACTGGTCAATGGGATTCGCGGACTCGGCGAAAAGCTGGATGAGATCTCTATTGTGAGGCGTTTCCTTCGCGTGGCGCCGCCACGTTACTCACCCGTTGTCTCGGCGATCGAGCAATGCGTTGATCTCAAGACTCTCACGATGGATGATCTAGTTGGACGGTTCAAGGCGCATGACGAGCAGATGAAGATCACCTATGGCGACGCGAAAGTGGATGAGCATCTCATTCTTATGGCTCGAGCGTTGTTCACCAAGGAGAAGAAGGGCGATAAAGCATCCGGCAGCAGGAGTGATAGAGAAGATTCTCGCCACGCGAAAAAGCATATCGCAGGGGAGGACGAGGACGAGGCTCCGCTGCGGAGGAAGTTTGACATCAAGAAAGTAAGATGTCATAAGTGTGGCGAGCTCGGTCACTTCAAGAAGGATTGCAAGAAATCGTCGAAGGAGGGGGCTCTCATCGCCCAGGAAGGAGATGATGATGGACCGATGATGCTGATGCTCGAAGTAACTGAGCTGAAGGATGAGGAGAATCCTCCATCACCGGGTACAGAGATTGTGGCGCAAGTGGATCACGATCTACCGTGTGTGGATCACGAGCAACGGAGTGCCCCATTTCTGCGTGAAGCCACGTTTGAGGCAAGTGAAGCTTCAGAATCTGATCATGACGATCTATGCGTTGGAATTTCACCTGCAACTCCGTCTAGCAATAAGTTCTTTATGCTTGTGGTGGATGATCATAGTAAATACATGTGGATTGTGTTGCTGAAAAGTAAGAATCAAGCTCAACAAGCATTCGAGAAGATCAAGGAAGCCGAAGAGTTTAAGGTGGAGGCGAAGATAAGGGCCGTACGCATTGATCAGGAGGGTGAGCTACATCAAACGGTGTTGACCATGGCACGGAGGATGATGAAGAGTAAAGGTTTTCCAGGAAACTTCTGGGGTGAGGCAGTCAATACGGCTGTGTATTTGCTGAACATGGAGCCAACTGAGAGTGGAGTTGGTATGACTCCGTCTGAAGCATGGTACAGACGGAAGCCCTCGGTGGATCATATTCGCACTTTTGGGTGCGCGGCGCATGTGGCGGAGCAGAGGACTCCAATGATCATGACAGGATATGAAGGCTCGAAGAAATACCGTGTGTGCAATCCTTATAGCAATAAGGTGGTTTGCACGGACGACGTAGTCTTTGAGAAAGATAAATCATGGAATTGGGGCTCCAAGGAACCGGAATATTCATCTTTTCACATCACGTGGGATCTTGAGTATGAAGAAAATATGGATCAACCAAGCTTATCTTTGTCAGCAAATTCGGACCCAGAAGAGATTGAAGGCCTAAGGGGTGCTCTAGGCGTGGACACCATGCCAGAAGCACTAAGGATACTCCCAGAAGAAAAATTGTCCGGAGAAAAGGCTAGTCCGTGGTCAGAAAAACAGAGCTAGAAGGTGTTGTGTTTAGCTCATTATCTGCTAGTACAGGAGGTGATGATCCACGTGAAGAGCTTGGGGCAAAGGAGTGTCCAGAAGTGCAAGGGCCATGTGATGTGGTAGCGAGTCAGAAATTGGCTCAGAAATAGGCATGCAGGATACGCTGCATGTAGAGCCGTTGGCTCCAGGAGCTCTACGTGGAGGCACACAAGGTTCAGAAACTGAAGAAACAAGCGCGTTGTCGGACGCAGAAGAGTATGTCGTAGAGCCTCCGACTGCACTGGAGCTGAGACGACTACGATCGACGCGAGCACGCATGCAAGGCGTGTTGAACTACTACCCAAAGGAGACACTTTGGATGGTAAATAATTTGGTGACGGTGAACTATACAAAGAACTGTTTGTTCATCAAGGAATCGGTGAAGATCGAAGGCACGGTCATGGACGACATCGACAAGGAGGACGCGGAAAAGAAGGAAGCAGACGAGGAGGGTCGACGTGAAGCCATGGAGAAGCCGACAAAAGCAAAGTTGGTGACATGGGTGTTGAGGAAGGAAGCGGCGAAAGAAATGCCGAGGATGACGCTCGCGAGGAGCAGCTGGCGCATTTGGGACCCAGGTCGATGTAAAGAAGCACATCGTGATTAGGGGGTGATTGTTAGATAATCACGTGTCCTACACGTATTGGAATTGCAGTTCGAATAGGTAGTATACTTATATGTGTTAGACTAGGTTTTGAAGTAGTGCACCGACTCCTAGTTGATTAGGTCCTAGTAGTGCATATATATATGGACACACCTGGCCTTATAATCTTGTATCGGACAACGACCGTGAGTTGAGCAATACAAGAGAGAAAGCCAGGCTCGATAAGAGTCTTTGGCAATCAAAGTTGTTTTGCGTGTGCGTGCGTGAGTATACTAGTTAGATCAAAAGAATCGATCGGCTAGCAGCACGTGCATCTCGGCGAAAGTTATCGAATACGTGTGTGTCGTCTCGTCGGAATTTTCTCGTCGGTGTCGTCAGAAAAAGTACTGGGCTGTGCTAACACCCATGCTCTAGAGAACTTTCTTCATGCTACAGAAGAAGGACAGCTTGAACTTGGGGAGCCAGAGCTTGGTCACGCTCCTCGTCCACATGGGCAGGTGGTCGAATAGGAAGCCCGGGCCGCCGGACGCCATCTCGTCAGCGAGGCTACGCAGCCCCTCGCGCGCACTTGGGAGGAAGACGCACATGGAGTACCGCGCGCCGCTGAGGCCCTTCGTGGCCTGCTTGTAAGGGAGCTTGAGCACCTTGAACCCGTCGTGGCAGCCGACCAGGTAGTCGTCGCCTCCGCTCCCGTCCATGAAGGGCACGTGGACGGCGCTGCCGTCGAGACAGTAGAACTTGTGCTCTTTGGTGCGGCTCCGGCAGAAGGCCTTCTCCCACTCGCCCTTGAAGTAGATGGCGTTGGCGAGGACGAGCCTCGTGCGCCCGTGCAAGGAGCCAGGCGGGAGGACGGAGGTGATGGGCTTCTTGGTCGCCTCCCCGACCCAGTTGCTGATCTCCTCTCTCACATCCTCTGCCTGCAGCACAGGGGAGATCGCATCGATCACGGTTGAAAGGTACAAAATTGTGAGATAGATCTAGATCGAGCGATGGCTTCGCCGCGCCGACGAACTATTGCTAACCTTGCTGAAGAAGTCGACGGCGCGTGCTTCCGCCTTGAAGGACTCAACGGCGGCCTGCCGGTACGCCGGCTTGAGCGTCAGATCCTTCTGGCACCACACGCCGCATGCGTATGAAACGACCAGCGGCCCTGACGGGTCATCGGCGCCGGCTAGGGCGCGCTCCGACACGATTCGCACGATCTCCTCGACCTCGTCGCGCGACGCGGCGCCAAGCACCGCGAGGAGCTCGTCCAGGGTGGTGCCACGGGCGCCGGCCGCCACAAGACCTAACGCGGTGTAGATGGACAGTGGCGAGAACACAATGTTCTGGTTCTTGTGATCGTAGCCATTGGAAAACTTGTTGGACAGGCTGACGGCGAGCACCGTCAGTCCGACGGAGTCGGCGAAAGTCCCGCGAGACTTCTTTCTTGGGCGCATCAGCATCGCCTCCTTCTCCATGGTGCCCTAACTAGCTAGCTTGTCGATGTCACGTATACGTATGTACAGAGCAGGGTTTTATATCGCTAATTCTAGAGGAGACGGTGATTGTGGGTATGTACTCGCTCTATTTCATAATATAATATATTTTACCTTTTGTAAAATCGAATATATCTAAACGTCTTATAATACTTATATGTAAGTTTATTTGGAACCTACATAGTAAAAGATATCTAGATACATCTATTTTACAAGAGCTAAAACATCTCATATTTTGAAATATAGAGCGAGGGAGTATATGGTATTGCCATGTGCATGCAAATATGGACACATCTTGTTCCTTGGACGTCCTCCCCTTCTCGAAGGCACTCGTTGTCAAAAATACAACTCTACATATATGAGGATGTCCCGGGCTTATTCTAGACGTGCATTTGTACTTTTAGATTCGTGCAGCCTCGTCTTGCCTATTGCAGAAAACACCCTGTGGTTTATCCCTTACATATCAGTAAGCCCCTCCTAGTTTACTGTATACCCCTCATCTTGTCCCTTACATGTCAGTGAGCCCCTCCTAGTTTACAGTATACCCCTCATCTATAAGAGATAAAGTAAGGACGACAATTTTGTTCAGTTGGATATATTCACGATGTACAGTACAAGACACGGTAAGTAATAATTACAATTAAGCTTGAATATATTCACGTGCTTGTTTTGGATCAGTGAAGGACATAGAAGACTAGAATGAACAGATTGAGACATATAATTGAGCATGAATTCTTGCCACTTTAGCATTTAGGAAAAAAGGAAAGGGACTAGAAAGAGAACCGAAGCGTAAAATTTTACACAATCAAAGCTCCATCTCCAGATACTCCCATCGGCTAGGAGCTAAAATTAAGAGATGGATTATTGTGAAATTTTGGTGATAATTAATATCTTTCCATCATTCCCTATTAAAACGTCTGATTGACAAATTGGGATGGGACAGCTAGCGAATCAGATCGGAATTTTTTTGATTAATGAGAAATTGGGATGATAAAGGAAGCAAATCACTCAGGAAAAAACAAATCAGAGCAAGAAATCCATAACCAATGGAAAGGAAGCAAATCAGATCGGGATGGGAAAAAAGCAAATCAGACCGGGAAAATTATGAAGATGGGGATGAGGAGCAGAGATCCTATCCATCTGAAGGACGGAACCTTCTCCGTGTCGTCCTTCCCGTCCGTTTGAAGGAGACCGATGCAGGGGACAGGGACGGGGTCATTTTGGATTTGTAGGTTGTGGCCTCCATGCTCATGGCGGCCGATGTGGTGGGCAGGCTCGAGGCGGAAGCATGGCCGTGGACACCGAATCCGGCGCGGTAGACTGCCAGTTGAGTGTTACAGGAGCAGACGGTGTGGATGAGAGGCGGCAACGGAGCAGTTCATGCGCGGGACAGGGATGATGAGAGAGATAGCTCACGAGAGAAAAGTGGACATGTCCAGTTTCGTTTCTATAAGGTAAAAAGATGTACTCGTCCAGGATGTAGCTGCAAATTTGCAAACACTAATCTTGAAGCTACTATGACCATAGGATAAGCCAGGGACACCCTCCTATGGGTAGAAAAACTGCATTCCACTCGTTGCTTCTCTCTGCCCTGTTCATGCTTCAGGTGAAAACCCAAGGTTCTCGGATCAGGCGGTGACAGTACTCTAGATAGTGTTGTGCTCTTTTGAAGAGATTGTCTTGAAATACACGGCGTGTGGTTCTCCATGGATCATGGTGGATCCTCGGTAAAGCTTGTTTCGTGCTCGGCACCCTCGGTTTTTCTTGTTGGGCTCTTCCTTGGTGCTTCAGTTGGTTGTGGACAGTGATGGTCGGTTCCCGGTGGTTGCCGGCTTCTGGTGACACGGTTTGTTGTCTTGATATCATAGTGTGTTTGTTGGTTCGCCCTTTGGGAAAGCTCTAGCCTGACATTGCAGGCCATCTAGCTTATGCTCCACTTCTACGTAGCCCGTAATGGTTATGTCTGTTGTTTATGTTGTCGGTTGTAGCATCTTCGATAGACATGTGTCTTGTGTGGGTGTGTAGCGTCGTGTTAGGTAGGTTCAACATTTCATATCTTGATCATTATTGATGGCGTTATTAATTTGACGCCGGTCCGTTTGGCCTTTTATCTAAGATAAGTTAGACCGAAACACTACTGCTATAAGGTTACAAGTCATATACGCAGAACACCGGTTTGATCTTTTTGTTATTGGTGCATAAATAATTCAAACCATAAGGTTTCAGATAGCCAACCCGTAATCGCAACAACCCAATTGCAAGAGCGGAGCACTACCAACTGAGCTAATAAAATCAAGCCAGAATGTCCACATAGAATGGAATAAGTAGATCATCACCAATTTCATTGACCTGAACTTTGTCCCAGTCTAAATTCCCTATAGGGAAATTTTCACCTAGGCGCCCCCTAGTGTCTCTCCCATAGGGGAGTGTGCAACATTGTCACATATCTTCTGGTGTTGCGCTACCAATTGTTCATCTTCACCATGTTGAAACCATGGATCATCAAAAGAATCCGCCTCTATTTCTGATTCTGATATGTCCAATACAAATCTGTTGTTGGAACTCTTTACGCTAGACCCCCTGAGTGTGCTCTCCTAGGTTCTGGCATTTTTTGTGGACCTCCTGGGTGTGGTCTCCTTGGGTGTGGTTTTACTAGGGGTGCTCTCGGTCTTCTTGGTGCTGGTATCCTTGGGGATGCTCTTCATCGGCGTACTCTTTTTTAGGGTGCTCCTTTTTTGGGGTGTTCTTATTCTTAACACGCTCGGATAGGTTGGGCATTGGCATGTCATCATTTTTGGAGCCATCCCAATAAGGCTCTCTAGTATTAGTAACCTTTAGTTGAAGGTACAGTTTCTTGTTGTGTTTTAATTTCTTAAAATGAATGATTAAATCACTGGTAGATTTCAACATATGACCATATCTGTCCTTTGTGCTATACCACACCGATTGTCCTTCCTGGGAGGATCCCCATTCTACCTTCGCACATAAGTCGACGAACATGTCAGATATTTCTACCACAGCAGGATCAAACTTACCAATTGTTATATCTTGTGCTTCGATGAAGTGTTCTTTACCATCATCAAGAATTGGAGTGCACTTATGGACACCTAAAAGAGATTCTACTAAACCATCATCACGTTCAACACCATCAACACTAGCAGCATAAGGTTCAAGAACTTCAACAACATTACCAGAGTTAACTTCAGAAGCACAGTTGTACGAGAAGGAAAAATACAAATAGCATTAGTTTGAACATTTCCAGTTGTACGAGTAGAGTTAGGACGAGTAGATCTGTAGGGGTTCGTAGCATGGAAAACAAAAAAAATTCTACTGCATGAACACAAACAAGCCAATATATATCTACTAGATTGTAGCAACGAGTCGATTAGAGTACTCACCGTCGAAAATTCCAAAGCAGTTAACCAGAGCAGATTCTCGTGGGTTATGTAGTCGTACACTTTCCGATCTTAAGATCGCGTAGACGATCCTTCCGATGCTGTGTTCCGGCAGCGCTTCCGTAGTAGGTCACACGTTCGGTACTTGACGAAGACCTTCCCCTCCCTTGTTCCAGCAGGCAGCGGAGGTTGTAGTTCTCTCCTCGCGATTCCGACAGCACGACGATGTGGTGTCGAAGTAGAGGGGAGATCCTGCAGGGCTTCGCCTAAGCCGGAGCAGGTTATGGTGGAGTATTAGGGTTTCCCCGGCAATCTAGGGTTTATAAGACGGAGAGGAGGAGGTCTTCGGTGGTGGCTAGGCGGTGGCGACTTGGTGCGACCGCGGCGGCGGCGATGTGGGGAGGGGCTGGTGTTGTGTGTCTTGGAGGGCACCCCCTCCCCTCTATTTATGAGAGGGGGGCAGCTTGGGAGAGGGGAGTTTGAATCCTTCCCCAACTCCTTCTCCTACTTGGCTTGTGGTGGAGGGAGAGAAGGATTCTTTCCTTCCTCCACCAGGATACATTGTTCCAGTTTGACTTTTAAAGCTTGCCTTTTGACTTTCAATTTGGAGTTTAATTTATCTTTCAAATGCCCAACCAAGTGACCTAGGACATGACGCAATCATTCCACTTAGTCATGACACATTCATGCACCCTTCCCCTTCCGATCCAGTGAACCTTCTAGACCCTTATAGAACCTTTCCGATGAAAACACCGGAATCATTCTCGAACTCCAGAATTGGACTTTCCTTATATGAATCTTATTCTCCGGACCATTCTGGATATCATGGTGATATCCAGGATCCCATCCGAGACTCCGAATAATATTTTGTCTCCCTTCTTACATTCCATATCTACTAAACAACATCGAATCCTTAAGTGTATCTCCCTACGGTTCGTGAATTATGCAGACATGACCGAGACTCTTCTCCGACCAATAACCAATAGAGGAATCTGGAAATTCATATGGCTCCAACATATTTCTACGATTACTTTGCGATCGAATGAACCACTTACATATGATACCAATTTCCCTTTGTCTCGCGATAGTTTACTTATCCGAGGTCTGATCGTCGGTATCTCTGCATACCTAGTTCAACCTCGTTACCGATAAGTATTCTTTTCTTGTTCCCGTGATATGTGATCCCTTGTGATCCAGTCACATGCTTGCAAGCTAATTGGATGACATTCCACCGAGAGGGCCCAGAATATATCTATACGTCATATGGATGGACAAATCCCACTCTTGATCCATGTGCCATAACACATACTTTCCGAACACTCAATGCCACCTTTATAACCACCCAGTTACGGCGTGGTGTTTGATGTCATCAAAGCATCCTTCCGGTGATGGTGATTAACATTATCTCATGGTCGAAGGAATTAGGTTACTATGTATCAGAAAGCTTATAGAAAACGAACTATTGAAATGACTTGATCTTTATGCTACGCTTATCTATAGGAGTATGTCCATCATACCATTCTCCTAATGATATGATCTTGTTGTTAACAACATCTCGATGTTCATGACCCGGAAACCATGATCATCTATTAACAAACAAGCTAGTATTATAAAGAGGCTTTACTAGGGACTCTAATTTAGTTTACAAATCACACAAGTATTAATGTTTCCGGTTAATACTATTATAGCATGAATGTAAACATTTATCATAAACACAAAGATATAATAATAACTACTTTTATTATCTAGATTATATGGTAATATACCGAACACCCATGGCGGTTTGGTGCTGGTCATGTTTTGCCCTCGGGAGAGGTTTAGTCAATGGATCTGCCACATTCAGATCTGTGTGTACTTTGCAAATATTTATGTCACCATCTTGGACATGCTATCGAATAGCGTGAAAACACAGCTTGATATGCTTCAGCTTCTTGTGTGACCTTGGTTCTTGTGCATTGGCTATGGCGCACATGTTATCATAGTAGATAGACATTGGGTCCAGCGCACTGGGAACCACACCGAGCTCTGTAATGAACTTCTTCATCCATATCGCCTCTTGTGAAGCCTCTGAAGCAGTTATGTATTCTGATTTAGTTAAACATCTCGCCACAATGCTTTTCTTTGCACTCCTCCAGCTTACTGATGCACCATTCAAAGTAAATACGTATCCAGATTGAGATTTAGAATCATCTGGATCGGTGTTCCAACTAGCATTGGTGTAACCATTAAAACGATTTGTTCATCACCTCCATAAGAAAGAACCATATCCTTAGTTCTTCTCAAGTACTTAAGGATGTTTTTGACTGCTGTCCAATGATCCACTCCTGGATCACTTTGATATCTGCTAGTTAAACTAACAACATATGCAATGTCGGGTCTAATACATAGCATGGCATACATGATAGATCCTATGGCTGAGGCATAGGGAGTCTTACTCATTCTTTTTATGGCATACATGATAGATCCTATGGCTGAGGCATAGGGAGTCTTACTCATTCTTTTTCTATCTTCTGCCGTAGCAGGACTTTGAGTTTTACTCAATGTCGTATTGGGCAACATGGGCAAGAAACCTTTCTTGCTATCTTCCATTCCAAACCTCTTTAGAACTTTGTCCAAATATGTACTCTGTGACAATGATATTAGGCATCTCGATCTATCTCTATAAATCTTTATGCCTAATATGTAAGCTGCTTCGCCAACATCTTTCATCAAAAAACTATTATTAAAATAATCCTTGACACTGTTAAGAAGGTCTACATCATTTCCAATCAACAATATGTCATCCATATATAGGACTAGGAATGCTACGGAGCTCCCACTCACTTTCTTGTAAATACAAGCTTCTCCATAAGTTTGAATAAAACCAAAACTTTTGATTACCTTATCAACATGTTGATTCCAACTTCGTGATGCTTGCTTCAATCCATAAATGGATCGTTGAAGTTTGCATACCTTGTTAGTATCTTTAGGATCGACAAAACCTTTGGGTTGTACCATATACAACTCTTCATCAATGTCTCCATTGAGGAACGCCGTTTTGACATCCATCTGCCATATCTCATAATCATAATATGCAGCGAATGCTAACAAAATCCTCACAGACTTTAGCTTCGCTACTGGTGAGAAAGTCTCATCATAGTAAACTCCTTGAATTTGTAAAAACCCTTTTGCGACAAGTCGAGCTTTATAGACAATAACATTACCATCAGCATCTGTTTTCTTCTTGAAAATCCATTTGTTCTCGACAGCCTTCCGGCCATCCGGTAAGTCCACCAAAGTCCATACTTGGTTTTCGTACATGGATCCAATCTCGGATTTCATGGCTTCTTGCCATTTATTGGAATCTAGGCTCATCATCGCTTCCTCATATGTCGCAGGGTCGTCGGTGTTGTCCACCAACATGACACTCATAACAGGATCATACCAATCAGGAGAGGTACGAGTTCTCATTGACCTATGAGGTTCTGTAGTAATTTCAACCGAAGTTTCATGATCAACATCATTAGCTTCCTCTTTTATTGGTGCAGGTGCCACAGGAACTACTTCCGGTGTTGCGTTACTCTCAAATTCGAGAGAAGGTTCGACAACCTCGTCGAGTTCTACTTTCCTTCCAGTCACTTCTTTCGAGATAAACTCCTTCTTTAGAAAGGATCCATTCTTAGCAACAAATATTTTGCCCTTGGATCTATGATAGAAGGTATACCCAATAGTTTCCTTCGGGTATCCTATGAAGACGCATTTTTCCGCTTTGGGTTCAAGCTTGTCGGGCTGTAACTTCTTTACATAAGCTTCGCAACCCCAAACTTTAAGGAACGTCAATTTAGGTTTCTTCCCAAACGATAATTCATATGGTGTCATTTCAACGGATTTAGATGGTGCCCTATTTAAAGTGAATGCGACTGTTTCTAATCCATAACCCCAAAACGATAGCGGTAAATCTGTAAGTGACATCATAGAATGAACCATATCTAAGAGAGTTCGATTACGACGTTTGGACATACCATTACGTTGTGGTGTTCCCGGCGGTGTCAATTGTGAAAGTATTCCGCATTTCTTCAAAGGCTCGCCAAACTCGTAACTTAGATATTCACCTCCACGATCAGATCGTAGAAACTTAATCTTCTTGTTATGTTGATTCTCTACTTCACTTTGAAATTCCTTAAACTTCTCGAAAGTTTCAAACTTATGTTTCATGAAATAGATATACCCATATCTACTCAAGTCATCTGTGAAAGTAAGAACATAAGATAACCACCGCGCGATGCTGCACTCATTGGGCCACACACATCGGTATGTATGATTTCCAATAAGTTCGTAGCTCGCTCCATCATACCAGAAAATGGAGTCTTAGTCATTTTACCCATCAGACATGTTTCGCAACTTTCAAGTGATTTGAAATCAAGTGATTCAAGAAGTCCATCGGAATGGAGTTTCTTCATACGCTTCACTCCAATGTGACCAAGTCAATAGTGCCATATATAGGTCGAGTTATCGCTCAATTTCAAACGTTTAGCTTTAATGTTATTAATATGTGTATTACTACAATCGAGATTCAACAATAATAGACCATATATCTGTTGGAATTATGCCCTAGAGGCAATAATAAAGATGTTATTATTATAATTCTTGTTCATGATAAAGTTTATATTCCATGCTAGAATTGTATTAAGCGGAAACTTTGATACTTGTGTGGTTTATGAACAACACCGTGTCCCTAGTACGCCTCTATGGACTAGCTCATTGATTAATGATGGTTAAGGTTTCCTAACCATAGACATGAGTTGTCGATTAATAATGAGATCATGTCATTAGGAGAATGATATGATGGACGGACCAAAATTAAGCAGAGCAATTAGATCGTGTCATCGTGTTCATCTTTGCGAAGCTTTTTATTATGTCAAGTATTGTATTCCTTAGACCATGAGATAATACAAATCCCTGGTATCGGAAGAAAGATTTGAGGTCATCAAACGTCATCCTATGTGAGGGTGATCATAAAGGTGTCTCTCAGGTGATCGGAAAGTACTTGTTGGGTTGTATGATGGAATTTGTCCCTCCCGAGTCGGAGAGATATACTTCGGGCCCACTCGGTAATCGATATCAACACCGCTTGCAAGCACGTGGTTAAGGAGTTAATCACAAAGTGATATCGGATTACTGAACGAGTAAAGTACTTGCTGTGAACGAGATTGAACTAGGTATGCCGATACCAACGATCGAATCTCGGGCAAGTAAAATATCGCGTGACGAAGGGAATACATATATGGGATTAATTGAATCCTGACATCGTGGTTCATCCGATATGATCATCGATGAATATGTGGGAGTCAATATGGGTTTCCAGATCCCACTGTTGATTATTGATAAAAGATCATGTCTGCATATTCTCGAACCCGTAGGGTCACACACTTAACGTGCATCGATGCTAGGATAGAATGGATAATTGGTTTATGATTTTTTGTTTGGAGTCTCGGATGAGATCCAGGACATCACGAGAGGTTCCGGAATGGTCCGAAGAATAAGATTCGTATAAAGGAAAGCGGTTTTTGGATTTCGGAATCGTTTCGGAGTTTATCGGTATTGTACCGGAAGGTTCTAGAAGGTTCCGGAGTGGGACCAACGTGGGCCCACTTGTAGGAGGCATGCGTGGGCCTAAGGGGAAGTGCCCTGGCCACTTTGGTCCAGGGGCACAAGGCCCAAAGGCCCAACCGGCCAGCCCTAGGGGAAACCCTAAGGGAGCCTTCTAGAAGGAAGGGGGAAGACTTGCCCCCCACTCCACCCTTGGGGCCGCCGCCCTAGGGCTTGGAGGAGGGGCCAAGGGGGCCGGCCAGCCCCCTATATAAAGAGGGCAGGGGCGCATCCTTCCCCCTCCCATCCTCCAACCCTAGCGACGTCCTGCTGCCCCTCCACCTCTCTCTCTCTCTCTCTCTCTCTCTCCCGACTGTGCGTAGGCGAAGCCCTGCCGCAGAAACTCTCCACCATAGCACCACACCGTCATGCTGCAGATCCAATCTATCTCTCCACCATACTTGCTGGACCAAGGAAGGAGGAGACGTCGCGGCACCGTACGTGTGCATCTATCGGAGGCGCCGCCACTTGCGGCGTAGGATCGGATCGGATCGCGAGGAGGAGAAGGCTAGTACGACTACATCACCCACGCTCGCTGAACGCGTTTCAACATGCGATTTCTTCAAGGGTATGAAGATCTCATCTATCTCTCTCGTTGATTACATCTCCTAGATTAGATCTTGGCTTTCTCGTTCGCATCCGTAGGAAATTTTTTGATTTACTATGCTGCGAAACCCTTCAATATCAAAGGTGCATGTGCATAAAACATATTACTCATATAAATCGAACAACCATTATTCTTGGACTTAAACAAGTAACCGTCTCGCAATAAACATGATCCGGATATAATGTTTATGCTCAACACAGGTACCAAATAACAATTATTTAAGTATAAAACTAATCCCGATGGTGGATGAAGAGGTAGTGTGCCAACCACGATCACATCAACCTTTGATCCATTCCCAACGTGCATCGTCACCTTGTTCTTCGCTAGTTTTCGTCTATTCTGCAGCACCTGTTTTGAGTTACAAATATGAGAAACCGAATCAGTATCAAATACCTAGGCACTACTACGACTACTAGTGAGATACACATTAATAACACGTATATCAGATATACCTTTCTTCTTGATGTTGCCGTTCTTAAAATCCTCCAAGTACTTAGGGCAATTCCGCTTCTAATGACCTTCTCCCTTGCAGTAAAAGCACTTAGTATCAGGCTTAGTGTAACACCCTCAGAATCGGCCCTATGCAAGTTTTAGCGAAACCCGCCAAACCCGCATAGAAATGATTCAGAGGTGCCCACCAGGCACTTTCGTGCGGGTGGAAAACGAAGTAATAACATTACACAACAGTCCTCGATGGGACCCACAGAACAGAGATATATAATAGCGACTCCATGAGTCAAGAATACAGATATACTATACAAGATCCAAATCACCTTGAAAACGATAGAGCGTCCAGCTACGGACAAGATGCAAATGGGGCTAAGAGCCCTGAAGAATAACCAATGGCGTCCATAACCCTGCCCAGGCCAAGCCGGAAGGGTAACCCTGCTAACGGCGTCGATCTCAAAACCTGCTTAAACAAAAGGGGTGCCGACAAAGGGCAAAGGAAAAAGAGGAGCGTCGATCGAGGACAAGACACGGCGAGACTAGAATTCGGGTCCTCGCCTACATAGGTATGGTGGATGGCGGCGTGACAAAGATGCACTAAACAACCTATAGAGACTCGATACAACTGGCGGTTATCATAGAGGGATAAGAAAGACCTATTCGGAACCAACCTGATGCTACCATCAAACAAACCCATCCTGGTGTTTCCCCCTCGAGACCCAAACGAGGAAGTCAACCGAGGAACTCACACCGTTGGCAGTTTTATTTATTCAGTTATCGTTGCAACAATTACTAGTCAGGTATAGATAATCGTCCTGATAAAAGAAGCAGTGGGCCTTTTTTAGTTAATCATTCCGTTGTAGTTGCAACACTTACTAGTCACATACAATTGGCATGAGATATCCCCGAAACCCAGCAGTTGTTGGTACTTTTAATCAGCCAATTCCGTTGTAGTTGCCATACTTACTAGTCAGGTACAATGGTCGCAAGCGACGCTCCAAACAAGCAATTGTGGGCAGTATTATTAGCCATTCCGTTATAGTGGAGCTGATTACTAGTCATTATAAAGTCAATTTATAGCAATAAACTTTAGTTATGCTTGTCTATGATCGAGATACTGTGCTCCAAGTCGTCCATATCCGCGGACACGGCTTTCAGAAAGTTTTACCCGGCCGGGGTGCACCAATAGCAACACACGCTCGATCAACCTCGGAAAAACGAAATCAAAACCCAACGAGGCTTTCACGACTGAACAATCACAGGATTCAGAAATATTTCAGGCCACCCTTGGAGTACACCCGCAAGTAAGCAAGCTCGAGACGGACTCAAGGTTTGTGGGGCCGGATGGCAAAGCAGATCCCCAACGGGATGCCGATACCACGTAAACGGGTCACAATTCCTAAACAGTACAGTGTGCTCCTCGCACAATCGTAAATACATAAGTAGCATGGCATAAGTACATGATCGTAAATAAAACCTCAAACTAGTTTGTGGCCCCAAGAAATAAGACTGAATCAAGCTCGCTCGGGGGTCCCATATACCTCCCGGATGTGGATAGCGCGATAAATCAAGGAACAGGTATCAAGTACTCGGGGTCCTACGGGACACAAGTGGGCGTTCGGAAACCAAATATTATCTATCACCCACCGATGCCTCTGCTTATTTCAGTTTTAGTTGTTAAACAGGAATTAAAGTGAACGATAGGTAAAACTATAATCATCTCCAACATCAACATGCGGCAATACATCAGCAACTGTGGCACTTGACGTCACGCAACAGCACTTGAGCAAGCGACTAGGACACGCAAGTCCAACTATCTACCAAACAACAGGTAATAGGATGTGTCCAAGGCAATATGAGGCTGCAGGGAATATCCAGGGAACGGAAAACTAGAGCATCACAACACAGATAGCAATAGATCAACAAGAGGGAATAAATACTATAAAAGTAAGATAGGTAGAAAAGGGGAGATGCTCGCCTGAAAACATTGTCGAAGGTTCAACCGAAGATCGGGGCGAAGCTCACATCCACTCAACGGCCTTATCCGCGAAGAAGCAAAACACTAGAACAAACACCGGATGCAATATTTAATTCAACGGCAGAAGATCGGCATGATGCATGTATGATGTATGGCACGGCAAGGTACGATGCAATTTGGCAAGAATTAAGCGGAACCGGGGTCCCGACAATTAATTAAACGGTTCATGTTATTTAGCTACCCTGCATTTAAATGTTGTATTACAAGGCAAAAGATAGTACGGGTTCGCTACACAAGTTTAAATGAGGCCGATATGAGACTAGATTTACCCGCATATGGGCCCCATATTTAATTATAAGGTGAATCGGCATAGGCCCCCAAACCACATGATTATGCATGCAAGTATGGAAATTATTATGCGACAAGTTATATTTAGTTGACAATTTATAAAATAGGGTTCTCGGGTAAGGGTTCACACATTGAGGGGTCTCGACGGACTTGGGGTTCCGGGGTTCGGGGTCCAGGGTCCAGGGTTCGACGGAACGGTCTCGGCGGAACGTTCTCGGATAACTGAGGTAGGTCTTGTCGCATCCGGGTTCTTGGCGGTCTCGGCGTCCGGTAAGGGGTACTTGGTTCGGTGTTGGGGCGCATCGGGTGCTTCCGGGGGTGTTTCCCGCGTCCGTGATTGCAGATCTTGTCGGTTCCACCTCGAAGGCCTTGTTGTTCCGCGGCGTAGATCTTGGGGTCCACCGAGGGTTGCGAGTCCTCGACGACAACAGTCTCGTGGGCGAGCTTGGTCAGACGTCGGCACATGGTACAGGGCTTCTCGGAAGATCTTGGCGTTACGGACTTGGTCCTCGTTTGGACGCTTCAACGAGTGATCGAGAGGCGAACTTGAACGGCTTCGGTGATTGCGCACTTGTTGGTGTCACAGCCACTGAGACGGGAGCGTCGAGACTTGGTCCGCCAAACACCACAGATGGAGCACCTAGACCTGCAGGTGGAGACATGCTGATGCGCAGCAAGGGTATCTCCCTGGCGGTCTTACGGCCGAACACCACCCGGGCATGCAGGACGGAGGGGGCTTCCACCATGGCGCTGCCACGGACAGAGGCGAGGCGGGGAGGCTCGGGCCGACGAAGGGGGGCAGCTGCTGCGGTCGGTGGCGCTCGACGCGTTGGGCGAGCGGCGGGCTGAGCTCGCGGAGCTGGGCGAGAGGAGCGAGGCTCGGGTAGGGAGGACGGCGGCTCGACGGGGACACGGACACGGCGGCGTGAAGGCTGCGGAGCTGAAAGCACGGCGGAGGCGGGCCGCATGTGGTCGAGGACGGCGGCGGGAGGGGCTCGGCAGGCGGGCGGGACGCGATGGGCGGAGGAGCCGGCGGGAGGAGCTGGCGAGGGCGGCCGGCGAGGTTCGGGAGGACTGAGGCGGGCGCGGCCGAGCAGAGCTTGGCCGGGCGGCGGGACGGATGCGGGAGCAGGGGCGGCGGAGGCGGAGGCAGGTCGCGCCGGGCGGGACGGAGGACGGTGGCAGGCGCGCAAGGGGACCAGGGAGGCGGAGGCGGGTGGTGGAGGAAGAGGGCTGGCCGGCGGCCTGGGCATCGCGTGGAGGCGAGGCGGAGCGGAGGAGGTGGCGCGGGAGAGGCGGTGAGGTTCGGGAGGACTGAGGCGGGCGGCGGGCGAGAGCAGCTTGGGCACGCGCAGAGATGGTCGGGGCAGGCGCAGAGGCGGGCGCTGTGGTCGTCGGCCAGCGGTGGGAGTCGGCGGAGGGGCCCGAGGCGGTGGAAGGTAGGGGTCCCGGAGGAGGTTGGGGTCGGGGAAGAGAAAGTCGGGGTGGGCAGCAAGGGAAGGAGGACACAGGAGGGCGGGAGGGTCGGTAGGACCGGTGTGTGGGTCCATGGCAGGTGAGGGGTGGACTGGGTCTAGGTGGCAGGCGGTTGGGAGAGGGCACGCGGATGGCCGCGTGTGGGCGTGGGGCCAGGCGCAGTGGTGGTGCACAGGCGTGGTGGGTGGTGTTTTTGTGTGTGTGCTGGGTGTGTTTGGTGGGTGGGGAGGGATGAGTTAGTCTAGGTGGCAACATAGGATTGGTAGAGGGGAGGGAGAGGGTGAGGTGGCAAGTGGGGATTGGGTGGGGTGATGTGGAGGGTTGGGCTGGGCAGGTAGTTTGGTGAACTTAGGAATTAGGGGGGCTGGTTAGGTGGTCCGATTTAAAATCCTGGGGTTGGTCGTTCGGGTCATTCGGCCCGTTCGACTGCCCCACTAAAAATAATATAAATTTTATTTGTTTTAATAACACCGTTTGCAAACCGATAGTAGACAAACAAAAACAATCCGGAGGCCCGGGGTTTGCGTGTTGAACAAAGACGAGGCGTTTGGAAACAAAAATAGGTTTTCGAAATTAGTTTTTGACAAACAATTCATGATGATGACGATGCAATGCACAAATTTAACGCGATTTTCTAGTAGTGGTTTTGCGGGATGCCACAATTCGACACCACTAACAATGGATCTCGCCCTCGAGATCCGCCTCATGGTACCGGAAGGAAGGTCGGCGTTCTCCGTCTTCTCGCTTTGTGTAGATCCTCGCGACACCACTAACAAGAGGTCGTTGTCCGTGATCGTCGAGGGAACACTCCGGGAACAAAAGGGCGAAGGTAGAGGTATCAACAAATAAAGCCACCCCTAACTTCGATGGAAAGAGGGAACCGATGCATTCTCATCCACTTCGATGTACAAAAGCGAATAGAAGGGGTAGTCGGCATGGGGGCCAATCCATCACGCACCCAAACTATTACTCTGCACATTCGGTAGAAAAGAGTGCAACCATTCTCGGAATCAGACTGAAGATCTCGACAAGCGAGGTTCGGAAACAAAGGAGTGATGCAGACTCTGCATCGGATCTGGCGTAGATGACGTCGTCGCGTCGGAAAACACCGGAAAGCATAATCAAGGAACACAGAATGGCACCATAGCAGACGGGCTCCTCAAGCAGCACGAACACCGGATGGTAGAACACCGTTAACAGAGGAGGAAGCGAAACCCTAAAGGTACGACGGAACCCAACCACGAGAAATCCTGGACTCGAAGAAGATAAGAGAGCAGATTCAAAACACGTAGAGGTAAGAGGAGAACAGCAGAGGGGTAAGGAGTAAAATCGGACCTAATCAGAACTATCCAACCGATTTTGCAAAAATAGTTTTGACACTCTACTTCGGCCGTTAGCTAGGTTATCCTACAGGCTGGACTTGTGGGGTATCGCAACTGCTGAGCTCCGATACCACTCTGTAACACCCTCAGAATCGGCCCTATGCAAGTTTTAGCGAAACCCGCCAAACCCGCATAGAAACGATTCAGAGGTGCCCACCAGGCACTTTCGTGCGGGTGGAAAACAAAGTAATAACATTACACAACAGTCCTCGATGGGACCCACAGAACAGAGATATATAACAGCGACTCCATGAGTCAAGAATACAGATATACTATACAAGATCCAAATCACCTTGAAAACGATAGAGCGTCCAGCTACGGACAAGATGCAAATGGGGCTAAGAGCCCTGAAGAATAACCAATGGCGTCCATAACCCTGCCAAGCGGAAGGGTAACCCTGCTAACGGCGTCGATCTCAAAACCTGCTTAAACAAAAGGGGTGCCGACAAAGGGCAAAGGAAAAAGAGGAGCGTCAGTACTGAGGCCAGTACACGGCGAGACTAGAATTCGGCGGTCCTCGCCTACATAGGTATGGTGGACTGAGCGGCAGCGACAGCATGCACTAAACAACCTATAGAGACTCGATACAACTGGCGGTTATCATAGAGGGATAAGAAAGACCTATTCGGAACCAACCTGATGCTACCATCAAACAAACCCATCCTGGTGTTTCCCCCTCGAGACCCAAACGAGGAAGTCAACCGAGGAACTCACACCGTTGGCAGTTTTATTTATTCAGTTATCGTTGCAACAATTACTAGTCAGGTATAGATAATCGTCCTGATAAAAGAAGCAGTGGGCCTTTTTTAGTTAATCATTCCGTTGTAGTTGCAACACTTACTAGTCACATACAATTGGCATGAGATATCCCCGAAACCCAGCAGTTGTTGGTACTTTTAATCAGCCAATTCCGTTGTAGTTGCCATACTTACTAGTCAGGTACAATGGTCGCAAGCGACGCTCCAAACAAGCAATTGTGGGCAGTATTATTAGCCATTCCGTTATAGTGGAGCTGATTACTAGTCATTATAAAGTCAATTTATAGCAATAAACTTTAGTTATGCTTGTCTATGATCGAGATCATGCTCCAAGTCGTCCATATCCGGGACACGGCTTTGAGAAAGTTTTACCGGCGGGTGCACCAATAGCAACACACGCTCGATCAACCTCGAAAAACGAAATCAAAACCCAATGAGGCTTTCACTGAACAATCACAGGATTCAGAAATATTTCAGGGGCCACCCTTGAGTACACCAAGAAGTAAGCAAGCTCCGAGACGGACTCAAGGTTTGTGGGGCCGGCGGTAAACGACAGCAGATCCCCAAACGGGGACTGTCGATACCACGTAAACGGGTCACAATTCCTAAACATTACAGTGTGCTCCTCGCACAATCGTAAATACATAAGTAGCATGGCATAAGTACATGATCGTAAATAAAACCTCAAACTAGTTTGTGGCCCCAAGAAATAAGACTGAATCAAGCTCTGGCTCAAGGGGGTCCCATATTGTAGCATCCCAGTTATCTAACACCTGTAATGCTACTTGCTATAGTAATAAAAGGGCCTCTTCCAACATATAATTGTTGCATCATCATCATATCATGCTCATGTCATCATATCCCCTTGCATTTGAGCATCATATAAAACCTATTCTTGTTTGGTTCTTATCTCATGTGCACTATTAATTGTAGTTGCCTCTTGATATTGTATTTGGTTCTTAATATATTGTTAAATGCCCAAGTTGAGTTGGGGGCATATCTCTTTTAAACTCCACCACCTTTCTTTCACCACCTTTCTAATTCCACCATCCAATTAATATGAGCTTGGCATTTTTACAGGAGTTGTCTCTAGCTCATGTTGGTTGGTTGGATTCCACCCATAATCTCTGTTTGGCCTTACTCCACCTTTGGGGATGCACATAAGTAAATGCCATGGGGTTATATGTTGTTTTCACAAGGATAAAACCAGGCATTTAATATGGATGCATGGCCCATGCAAGGACCACCTTTGGCTTGCCCTTTGAGTTTTGTTTGTTTTCTTTTGCATGGTTCACCTCTTGCTTGAGCTTGTTTGTTTTGTCCAAACAAACCCATATGTAACACCCTCAGAATCGGACCTATGCAAGTTTGGGCAAAATTCACCAAACCCGCATAGAAACGATTCAAAGGTGCCCACCAGGCACTTTCGTGCGGGTGGAAAACGAAGTAATAACATTACACAACAGTCCTCGATGGGACCCACAGAACAGATATACATAAAATGACTCAAAGAGTCAAGAATACGATATAATATACAAGATCCAAATCACCTTGAAAAAGCAGAGCGTCCGGCCACGGACAAGAAGCAAATGGGGCTAAGAGCCACGAAGAATAACCAATGGCGTCCATAACCCTGCCAAGCCGGAAGGGTAACCCCGCTAACGACGCCGATCTCAAAACCTGCTTAACAAAAGGGTGCCGACAAAGGCAAACAGAAAAACAAAGAAGGAGCGTCAAGATCGAGGCCAAGACAGCGAGGCTAGAATTGGCGGTCCTCGCCTACATAGGTATGGTGGATCAAGCGGCAGTATGCACTAAACAACCTATAGAGACTCGATACAACTGGCGGTTATCAGAGAGGGGTAAGAATGACCTAACCGGATCCAACCTGAAGCTAACACCAAACAAACCCATCCTGGTGTTTCCCCCTCGAGACCAACGAGGAAGTCAACCGAGGAACTCACACAGTTGGCAGTTTTATTTATTCAGTTATAGTTGCGGCCAATTACTAGTCAGGTGTATATAATCATCCTGATAAAGTAAACAGTGGGCACTTTTATTTAATCATTCCGTGATAGTTGCAACAATTACTAATCAGGTACAGATAGCATGAGATAAACCCGAAACCCAGCAGTTGTTGGTACTTTTATTCAGCCAATTCGTTGTAGTTGCAATACTTACTAGTCAGATACATTTGTCGCAAGCGACAACCAAACAAGCAATTGTGGGCAGTATTATTAGCCATTCCGTTATAGTGAAGCTGATTACTAGTCATTATAAGTCAAATTTATAACAGTAAACTTTAGTTATGCTTGTCTATGATCGAGATACTGTGCTCCAAGTCGTCCATATCCGCGGACACGGCTTTCAGAAAGTTTTACCCGGCCGGGGTGCACCAATAGCAACACACGCTCGATCAACCTCGGAAAAACCAAATCAAAACCCAACGAGGCTTTCACGACTGAACAATCACAGGATTCAGAAATATTTCAGGGGGCCACCCCTTAAGTAGAATCCGCAACGGAGTAAGCAAGCTCCGAGACGGCCTCAAGGTTTGGGTGGACGGCTGTGAACGACTGGGAACCCCAAACGGGGCTTGTCGACACCGCGGAATCGTGTCCCGGTCCAAAACAGTACAGTGTGCTATCTGTCGCACAATCGTAAATAAAGCGGTAAACATGGCATAAGTACAGGATAGTAAAAACACCTCAAACTAGTTTGTGGCCCCAAGAAATAAGAATGAATCAAGCTCTGGCTCAGGGGGGTCCCATATACCTCCCGGATGTGGATAGCGCGAAAAATCAAGGCAGTATCAAGTACTCGGGGTCTTACGGGACACAAGTGGGCGTTCGGAAACCAAATATTATCTATCACCCACCGATGCCTCTGCTTATTCAATTTTAGTTGTTAAACAGAAATTAAAGTGACGATAAGTAAAACTAGAATCATCTCCAACATCAACATGTGGCAATTCATCAAGCGTGGCATATGGACACAACAGCAATATATAGCGGCAATGACGCGCAAGACCAACTAGCTACCAAACAACAGGCAATAGGGTGTGTCCAAGGCAATATAGGGCTGCACGGTATATCAAGGGTACGGAAACTAAAGCATCGCAACACAGATAGCAATAGATCAACAGGAGGGAATAAATACTATAAAAGTAAGATAGGTAGAAAGGGGGAGATGCTCGCCTGAAAACATTGTCGAAGATTTTCCCCGAAGATCGGGGCGAAGCTCACATCAACTCAACGGCCTTATCCGCGAAGAAGCAAAACACTAGAATAAACACCGGATGCAATATTTAATTCACGGCAGAAGATCGGCATGATGCATGCATGATGTATGGCATGGCAAGGGCGATGCAATTAGGTCATATTAAGCGGAACCGGGGTTCCGACAATTAGTTAGATGGTGCAAGTTATTTAGACCCCCGCAATTTACATGTTGTTATAACAAGGCAAGATAAGATACCGGTTCGCTACACAAGTTTAAATGAGGCCGATATGAGACTAGATTTGCCCGCATATGGGCCCCATATTTAATTATTAGGTGAATCGGCATAAGGCCCCCAAACCAATGATATGCATGCGTGATGAATGATTTAATGCAACAAGTTATTATGATGTTATAAGATAAGGTTTCGGAAAGGGTTCACACATTTAGGGTTCTCGACGATCTTGGGGGGGTCCGGGGTTCGGGGTCAGGGTCCAGGGTTCGATGGGATCGACGAGGTTCGACGGAACGTTCTCGGCCTCCGGGGTTAGGGTCTTCGGATCGGGGTAGATCTTATCGGTCTTGGCGCATCCGGGGTTTCCGGGGTATGTTGTCGGTCATGACGTTCGGGGTGAAGATCTTGGCGTTCTCGGCGATCTCGGCATCCTCGGTTCCGATTGTAGATCTCGGCGTCCTCGAAGGGGTACTTGTCGATCCGTGTCGTGGTTCTTGTCGGGGTCCTCGGCGTCGCGTCGGGCGTCGGTAGAACTTAGCGATTCCATGAGGAAGGCCTTGGTGCGTCAGTCTTGTGTCGATCTCCGGGTTCCGCGAAGTGGCCTTGAGATCGGGGTCTTCGGTTCCATGGGGAGAGAACATCGTGTTCGGTCGTCGAGCTCGGGTCAAGCGCTAGTGTACGCGTGGCGATCATGTTTTCCAAGAGGGAGAGCTCGGGGTTCATCTTTGCTTGTCGATGGCCTCAAGAAGATCTTGGCGACGGAGGCGGGCGGCCGGGCTCGGATCCGGCGACATCGGGCGGTAGACGCGTAGCAGCTTCGGCAGCGCAGCGGCACGTGGGGCCAACCAGGGGACCCAGGCCGGGCCGGGCTGTCTGAGGCGGACGCGACGGGCGGCGCTTGGGCCGGGCGACGCGGTCGCCGGGCGGCAGGGCGCTGCGAGGAGCTCGGCGGCGCTGCTTGCCGGAGGACGAGGCAGCGGGAGGGAGCCGGAGGCGCTGGCGTAAGGCGCTGGCAGAGAAGGCGGCATGGGCTCGGCAGGAGAGGACTCACGAGGCGCAGCGGATGCGACGGGTCCGGGCGGCGAGGCTCAGCCGTGGCGTGCTCTGGCGAGCGAGGACGCGGCCGCTGCTGCTCAGCCGAGGGGTGCAGGAGCGGGTCGACGGCGGACGGGGAGGAGGCGTCGGGGCTGGCGACGGTTGGTGCTTATGCAGGTGCGGCGGCGGGTCTGGCGGCAGCTCGGCAAGGGTTGCAAGGCGTGGCGTCGGAGATGGGGTGAGGCTCAGCATGAACCAGCGTGGCGTCGGTGGGGCAAGGTGGGAAGGCACCAGGAGGAGGAGGTAGGCGGGAGGTTGGCACCGGGAAGGGAGGGAGCAGGGCGTGGGAGGTGGGCCTGGGCGGGCAGGCGTGGGGGTGGGAAGAGGCAGCAGGGGGTCGGTTGTGTGGGAGGCGGGCCAGGGCGGCGGGGCCCCAGCGGCAGGGAGAGTGGGTCGGGCGCTGGTGAGAGGGTGGGGAAGAGTGGGTCTGTTGGGTAGGGTCTGGGGAAAAGGGCGGTCCCATGTCAGAGAGAGATGGGGAGAGAGGGTAGAGAGTCTGGGGGTGAGACAAGAGAGAGAGGGGGTGGGAAACGAGGTGGATAGCTGAGGTGGCAGGGTGGGTATGTTTTGGGTGAGAGGGTGGGGTGGCGAGCTGGGAGTGGTGGGTAGGAATAGATTGGGTGGGGCTAGGTTTTAGGACAGGGCTGTTTTATTAGTTGTGTTTGTTTAGCTCTGTATAAAATAGAACTAAGCCACTTTACAAAATAATTTTGGGACAAATAAAATCTCCAAAGCGATCGGGGTTTTGTGTTTGAAAATAAGAGGGGTCTTTGTATAATAAACTTTGGGCTTTTCCAATAATGCAAACAAACAATGCATGATTATGACGATGCAATGCACAAATTCAACGCGATTTTCTAGTAGTGGTTTTGCGGGATGCCACAATTCGACACCACTAACAATGGATCTCGCCCTCGAGATCCGCCTCATGGTACCGGAAGGAGGGTCGGCGTCTGATCCTTCGCGCTTCGTGTAGTTCCTCGCGACACCACTAACGAGGGGTCGTTGTCCGTGATCGGCGAGAGAACACTCCGGGAACAAAAGGTCGAAGGTAGAGGTATCAACAAATAAAGCCACCCCTAACTTCTGTGAACGGAGTAAAATCGCGGGACCCTCCGATTCGATGTACAAGAGCGAATGATAAGAGTAGTCGGATGGTGATCAGTCCACCGCGCACCCAAACCATTACTCTGCACACGAATAGGCGGATTATGCAACCAACTCTCGGAATTAGACTGAAGATCTCGACAAGCGAGGTTCGGAACAACGGAGTGATGCAGACTCTGCATCGGATCTGGCATAGAGGATGTCGTCGCGTCGGAAAACACCGGAAACACAAACAAGGAACAAAGGATGGTACCACAGCAGACGGATTCGTCAGGCAGCTTGAACACCGGATGGTGGAACACCGTTACCAAAGGAGGAAGCGAAACCCTAAAGGTGCGACGGGAACCCAACCACGAGAAGTCCTGGACTCGAAGAAAAGATAAGAGAGCAGATTCAAAACACGTCGAGATAAGAGGGGATCAGCAGAGGGATAAGGAGTAAAATCAGACCTAATCAGAACTATCCAACCGATCTTCAAAATAGTTTTTGACACTTCTACTTCGGCCGTTAGCTAGGTTATCCTACAGGCTGGACTTGTGGGGTATCGCAACTGCTGAGCTCTGATACCACTCTGTAACACCCTCAGAATCGGACCTATGCAAGTTTGGGCAAAATTCACCAAACCCGCATAGAAACGATTCAAAGGTGCCCACCAGGCACTTTCGTGCGGGTGGAAAACGAAGTAATAACATTACACAACAGTCCTCGATGGGACCCACAGAACAGATATATATAACAGCGACTCAAAGAGTCAAGAATACAGATATAATATACAAGATCCAAATCACCTTGAAAACAGTAGAGCGTCCGGCTACGGACAAGAAGCAAATGGGGCTAAGAGCCCTGAAGAATAACCAATGGCGTCCATAACCCTGCCCAGGCCAAGCCGGAAGGGTAACCCTGCTAACGACGTCGATCTCAAAACCTGCTTAACAAAAGGGGTGCCGACAAAGGGCAAACAGAAAAACAAAGAAGGAGCGTCAGTACTGAGGCCAGTACACGGCGAGGCTAGAATTCGGCGGTCCTCGCCTACATAGGTATGGTGGACTGAAGCGGCAGCGGCAGCATGCACTAAACAACCTATAGAGACTCGATTCAACTGGCGGTTATCAGAGAGGGGTAAGAATGACCTAACCGGATCCAACCTGAAGCTAACACCAAACAAACCCATCCTGGTGTTTCCCCCTCGAGACCAACGAGTAAGTCAACCGAGGAACTCACACAGTTGGCAGTTTTATTTATTCAGTTATAGTTGCGGCCAATTACTAGTCAGGTGTATATAATCATCCTGATAAAGTAAACAGTGGGCACTTTTATTTAATCATTCCGTGATAGTTGCAACAATTACTAATCAGGTACAGATAGCATGAGATAAACCCGAAACCCAGCAGTTGTTGGTACTTTTATTCAGCCAATTCGTTGTAGTTGCAATACTTACTAGTCAGATACATTTGTATGGCGACAACCAAACAAGCAATTGTGGGCAGATTATTAGCCATTCCGTTATAGTGAAGCTGATTACTAGTCATTATAAGTCAAATTTATAACAGAAACTTTAGTTATGCTTGTCTATGATCGAGATCATGCTCCAAGTCGTCCATATCCGCGGACACGGCTTTGAAAGTTTTACCCGGGTGCACCAATAGCAACACACGCCGATCAACCTCGGAAAAACCAAATCAAAACCCAACGAGGCTTTCACGATTGAACAATCACAGGATTCAGAAATATTTCAGGGGCCACCCTTAAGTAGAATCCGCGAGTAAGCAAGCTCGAGACGGCCTCAAGGTTTGGGTGGACGGTCGTGACGATCGGAACCCCAAACGGGCTTGTCGACACCGCGGAATCGTGTCCCGTCCAAAAGCAGACAATGTGTGCTATCGCTGACAATCGTAAATAAAGCGGTAAACATGGCATAAGTACAGATAGTAAAAACACCTCAAACTAGTTTGTGGCCCCAAGAAATAAGAATGAATCAAGCTCGCTCGGGGGTCCCATATACCTCCGGATGTGGATAGCGCAAAATCAAGGAACAGGTATCAAGTACTCGGGGTCTTACGGGACACAAGTGGGCGTTCGGAAACCAAATATTATCTATCACCCACCGATGCCTCTGCTTATTCAATTTTAGTTGTTAAACAGAAATTAAAGTGACGATAAGTAAAACTAGAATCATCTCCAACATCAACATGTGGCAATTCATCAGCAACTGTGGCATATGACGACACACAACAGCAATATAGCAAGCGACGGCGACGCGCAAGACCAACTAGCTACCAAACAACAGGCAATAGGGTGTGTCCAAGGCAATATAGGGCTGCACGGTATATCAAGGGTACGGAAACTAAAGCATCGCAACACAGATAGCAATAGATCAACAGGAGGGAATAAATACTATAAAAGTAAGATAGGTAGAAAGGGGGAGATGCTCGCCTGAAAACATTGTCGAAGATTTTCCCCGAAGATCGGGGCGAAGCTCACATCAACTCAACGGCCTTATCCGCGAAGAAGCAAAACACTAGAATAAACACCGGATGCAATATTTAATTCACGGCAGAAGATCGGCATGATGCATGCATGATGTATGGCATGGCAAGGGCGATGCAATTAGGTCATATTAAGCGGAACCGGGGTTCCGACAATTAGTTAGATGGTGCAAGTTATTTAGACCCCCGCAATTTACATGTTGTTATAACAAGGCAAGATAAGATACCGGTTCGCTACACAAGTTTAAATGAGGCCGATATGAGACTAGATTTGCCCGCATATGGGCCCCATATTTAATTATTAGGTGAATCGGCATAAGGCCCCCAAACCAATGATATGCATGCGTGATGAATGATTTAATGCAACAAGTTATTATGATGTTATAAGATAAGGTTTCGGAAAGGGTTCACACATTTAGGGTTCTCGACGATCTTGGGGGGGTCCGGGGTTCGGGGTCAGGGTCCAGGGTTCGATGGGATCGACGAGGTTCGACGGAACGTTCTCGGCCTCCGGGGTTAGGGTCTTCGGATCGGGGTAGATCTTATCGGTCTTGGCGCATCCGGGGTTTCCGGGGTATGTTGTCGGTCATGACGTTCGGGGTGAAGATCTTGGCGTTCTCGGCGATCTCGGCATCCTCGGTTCCGATTGTAGATCTCGGCGTCCTCGAAGGGGTACTTGTCGTATCCGTGTCGTGGTTCTTGTCGGGGTCCTCGGCGTCGGCGTCGGGCGTCGGTAGAACTTAGCGATTCCATGAGGAAGGCCTTGGTGCGTCAGTCTTGTGTCGATCTCCGGGTTCCGCGAAGTGGCCTTGAGATCGGGGTCTTCGGTTCCATGGGGAGAGAACATCGTGTTCGGTCGTCGAGCTCCGGGGACAAGCGCTAGTGTACGCGTGGCGATCATGTTTTCCAAGAGGGAGAGCTCGGGGTTCATCTTTGCTTGTCGATGGCCTCAAGAAGATCTTGGCGACGGAGGCGGGCGGCCGGGCTCGGATCCGGCGACATCGGGCGGTACGTGGCGTGACTCGGCGCAGCGGGCACGTGGGGCCAACCAGGACCCGAGGCAGCGGGCGGGCTGTCGAGGCGGAGGAGGCGCACGGCGGACGGCGGCGCTTGGCCGGGCGACGTCGCGGGTCGCCGGGCGACGGCAGGCTGCGAGGCTCCCGCGGCGCTGCTTGCCGGAGGACGAGGCAGAAGCGGAGCCATGAGGCGCTGGGTATCTTGGCGAGGCCGCGGCAGAGAGGGCGGCATGCGGCGCTCAGCGGAGGGACCCGCCGGGCCTGGCGGATGCGACGGGTCCGCGGCGGCGAGGCTCAAGCGCCGCGCGTGCCGAGCGAGGAGGGCCTTGGCCGCTGCCGAGCGAGGCTGAGGCGGGTCGGGTCGACGGCGGGAGGCGTCTGAGGGCTGGCGGCCAGTTGGTGCTTGCGGTCTGTGGCCGGTCTGGCCGGCAGCTCGGCGAAGCAGTTCTGTGCAAGGCAAGTCGGAGATGGGTGAGGCCAGCATGAACCGGCGAGGTGGCGTCGCCGTGGCCAAGTGGGAAGGCACCAGGGAGGAGGAGGCGGTAGGCGGGGGAGGTTGGCACCGGGGGAAGAGGGAGCTGGGAACGGGGCCGCGTGGGGAGGGTGGGCCTGGTGGGGCCGGGCAGGCGTGGGGGTGGGAAGAGGCAAGGGGTCGGTTATGGGAGGCGGGCTGAGGGCCCAATGCAGGGAGAGTGGGTCGGGGCGCGCCTGGTGAGAGAGGGTGGGGGAAGAGTGGGTGCGCTGGGTAGGGTCTGGGGGAAAAAGGGGTCCATGATCGAGAGAGATGGGGAGAGAGGGTAGAGAGTCTGGGGGTGAGAAAAGAGAGAGAGAGGGGTGGGAAAAAGAGGTGGATAGCTGAGGTGGCAGGGTGGGTATGTTTTGGGTGAGAGGGTGGGGTGGCGAGCTGGGAGTGGTGGGTAGGAATAGATTGGGTGGGGCTAGGTTTTAGGACAGGGCTGTTTTATTAGTTGTGTTTGTTTAGCTCTGTATAAAATAGAACTAAGCCACTTTACAAAATAATTTTGGGACAAATAAAATCTCCAAAGCGATCGGGGTTTTGTGTTTGAAAATAAGAGGGGTCTTTGTATAATAAACTTTGGGCTTTTCCAATAATGCAAACAAACAATGCATGATTATGACGATGCAATGCACAAATTCAACGCGATTTTCTAGTAGTGGTTTTGCGGGATGCCACACCATACCTCACCAAAACCTCCTTTTAACCTAGACCTACCCTAGTCACCATCCTCATCCATGCTTACACATGTGATCATGTGTGAGCAAAAGCCTAAACCCCATCCTTCTCCCTACCTCTCTTCTTTTGATCTTGCTTGGCCATGTTTGGCACATACTTGCTTCAACTCTCTAGCTTGCACCCCCCCTTCTATCTATCCTCTACCTAGCTCCATTTCTCCCTCCCATGCCCCAAAACCACCCTAGATAAAACCTAAGCTACTCCTAGTCCAAACACAAACCCTAATCCATCCCCTCTAATCCTAGCTCTAAGCTAAACCCTAAACCACACCACCCCTCTCTCGGTCCCTCTCTTCTCTCTACCTCCCTGTCCCCACCTAGCTACCACCAAACCAGCCCTAAGGCAAACCCTAGCCCGAGCCTAGCTCCTAACCTAGCTAACCCGAGCCTCCCCTTACCTCTCTTGCTCTCCTCTCTGCCACGCAGGTCCCGCCCGAGCCCCCTCCTCTCTAGCCCCACCTTGGCAGCCTCCCTCCCGTGCTCACGCCGCGCCAGTGCCTCGGCCCCATGCGTGCACGTGAGGGAGAGGATAAAGGTGGCCGAAGCCACCCTCCCTCTCCAACACGCCATCCACCCCCTCCCTTCGATCCTATCCACCCCACGCCCTCTCCGCCAGATCCTCTCCTGTGGTTGCCCCTTCCTCCCTTTCTCTCCGACAACGCCCGCAGCCGACGCCGCCTACCATTCGCACACCGTCGCCGCCTTCGGGTCGACAAGCTGCGTCGTGGAAGGAGCCGAGGAGTCGAGACGTTCCTCGACGCCTGTCTGCGCCAACGAGGAGGAGAAGGCTCGACGTTCTGTATGCCAGACGCCCACCGGAAACCCTAGCTCATTGGGCCTCGCTTCACCGACGACTGCTGCCGACCGATCCAACTCCACCATCAACCTCTAGGTGAGCCCGGTACCCTAGACACGGTCGCGTGCCGCCGTGCTCACCGCGGTCGTCGAACGGCCTCTGTGCGCCGGCGTCGTGCACGTTTCTGCTCGCTCCTAGTCGCGAACACCCTATCTAGCATGCGCCCACCTCACCGTCACCTACCCCAAACCTACCAAGATGGCTCAGCCCTCTCACGAGCCAACGATCGAGATCGATCCCATCACATGCAGCGCTGTCATGAGCGATCGCGTGCCGTCAAAGTTCAGAGGAAGAAGTACAGTACACGCGTGGTCGTTTTGCACCTAACCCCCTCCCCTTTTTTCCCAGCAACCCGCGGTCCAGCCCGGCCCACCGTCAGTGTCCTCTGCCTTTTTATAAAAAGGGTCCTGTCTTTTTCAAACATCAACCCGCGGTCCCCCTTTCCCTCAGCCGCTGGCGTGTGGGACCGCAAGTCCCTGGCCCCCACCTGTAAGCGTCTGTGGGTGTGTTAGGCTGGGTGTAAAAACTTTCCAGAGTCTGTTTAAAATTCAAATCTTTGTTTAAATTATTTCAAATTCAAATATAATTCAGTTATAAATAACTTTTCCATTATTTATCCAAATAAAACAAATGATATATGTTTTGAGATCAGAAAAATGCCAGGATTTCAAATATGACATTCAAATTGCCTTTTGCACTTTCAAAATTCCAAGTTTAATTAAATTACACCAATTGCCACTAGAACTTAAATAATCAATAACTTTTGATTTATAATTCCAAATTTAGCAAATGATATGTCTAAAATGTTCAGCTCGACGAGACCTTTCTGTTTATGCTATCCATGACTTTAATTGCAGCATGCATCATATAAAAATATAGTGTACAGCAACTATTATGGCAACAAATGTGAATCCAAAACCCATTTAAAATGTTATTTCTTGTCTCCACACCTCAACCATGCTATGCTACATTAATGCCATGTAAATTGTGCATCATTCATCATGGCATGATTGTTGCTTGACGCATCTTATTCATATGCTTGTGCTCTATATTCATGTTGGCCTTGTTTGTTTGGTTTTTCTCGGATGAACAGAAAGGTGGGTTATATCAAGAGAACCAGGAGCACTACCCAGATCCGTCTCTCGCTTCAACTGAGTTGCCAGGCAAGCACTTCCACATGCTTGCATACCTACAGTACCTATTGCCTCTATATTATTCTTGCATCATCGAGTCGCGATTGCATTAAATTGAATCCCAAGTATGCATAGCTTTTACTGTTAAACCCCACCAAGCTTGTTCCCCCATCCCATGAGCCATTACTACAGGAGTTGTTTGAGCCATGCGAGTCGTAGAACAGCATGTGTAGGGTATGTGCGAGTCTGATGGATAACGAGGTACCTAAACAACTTAACCTGAGTAGTAATGGGATAACTAAAGAAAGTGGCACCGGTGAGCAACATCTGCTATTTGGTTTTTCCTGCTCACTTGCGTCCCGTAAGACCCCGAGTACTTGATTCCTGTTCCTTGTTTTATCGCGCTATCCACATCCGGGAGGTATATGGGACCCCCCTGAGCCAGAGCTTGATTCCGTCTTATTTCTTGGGGCCACAAACTAGTTTGAGGTTTTATTTACTATCATGTACTTATGCCATGCTACTTCTGTATTTACGTTTGTGCGAGGAGCACACTGTACTGTTTAGGTAAGCGTAATGTTTTCGCGGTATCGACAAGCCCAGCCACACTTTCGGGTTCCCGATCGTTTCTGACCATTGTCGCAAACCTTGAGTCCGCCGAGTCACCGGCTTCGCTTGGTCTACTCAATGGGGTGGCCCCCTGAAATGATTCTGAATCCTGTGATTGTTCAGTCATGAAAGCCTCGTTGGGTTTTGATTTGGTTTTTCCGAGGTTGATCGAGCGTGTGTTGCTATTGGTGCACCCCGGCCGGGTAAAACTTTCTGAAAGCCGTGTCCGCGGTTATGGACGACTTGGAGCACAGTTTCTCGATCATAGACAAGCATAACTAAAGTACCGCTTTAACCTGACTAAGTAATTTGACTAGTAATAGTGCAACACTCATGGAATGGTTAATAAAATTGCCAACGGATGGGGGGTTGTTCGTCCGCTTCCTCGTTGGTAAGCGAGGAGGAGGATGGATCTGATGAGATTACCATTATAACTGCTGTTCTTAATTCACGGACATCCGTCTATCATTGGTTAGGCGGATGGTTAGCGAGTATCTGTAGAACTGCTAGGTTTATCTTTCGCGATTCGGCCACCCTGTTGTGTCCCTTTAGAGGCATTAAGACTTCTTGAGTACCCTTAGGGTCTCACGATAAATTATTGGTTCGGATGAGCGGTACCCTCGCAGGACGGATCTTTGGGTGGAAGAGGCCGATGATGCGGCAACGATCGCTTGGTGTAGAGATTCCGAACGGGATCCGTGAGATCTGTGGTTGGGATGTGCTTATTTCTATGGCATCTTATGCCGATTTGCTTCTTATCCGTACTCGGACTTGTTTGCCGCTTCCGCATGATACTCTGATGTGTGTTGAATGAGGAAGTATCCTAAAATATAGATCTATCTAGGTCATTTGAATCTTGCCGTATGGCGTTGCTATATTTTCTTTCTTTCTAGATGGTATGGCTCTGATGTACTCTTGTATGGTGGCTTGCATACATACCCACTTGTGTATGTAGTTGATCCCTTCGCCTGCCGATTACGCCGCCCGTACAGGCCCCGTTGAGAGGGTAGTGGTTGGGACGTCCGAAAGGTCTACCAGTGAGTGGCTTTTGGGGCCCCACCGTACTATTTCAACCACTACCGCTCATCCAGGCTTGTATCTAGGAGCGTAATTCACCGAGGTAGTTACACATATACCTCCCGGATGTGGATAGCGCGATAAATCAAGGAACAGGTATCAAGTAATCGGGGTCCTACGGGACACAAGTGGGCGTTCGGAAACCAAATATTATCTATCACCCACCGATGCCTCTGCTTATTTCAGTTTTAGTTGTTAAACAGGAATTAAAGTGAACGATAGGTAAAACTATAATCATCTCCAACATCAACATGCGGCAATACATCAGCAACTGTGGCACTTGACGTCACGCAACAGCACTTGAGCAAGCGACTACGACACGCAAGTCCAACTATCTACCAAACAACAGGTAATAGGATGTGTCCAAGGCAATATGAGGCTGCAGGGAATATCCAGGGAACGGAAAACTAGAGCATCGCAACACAGATAGCAATAGATCAACATGAGGGAATAAATACTATAAAAGTAAGATAGGTAGAAAAGGGGAGATGCTCGCCTGAAAACATTGTAGAAGGTTCAACCGAAGATCGGGGAGAAGCTCACATCCACTCAACGGCCTTATCCGCGAAGAAGCAAAACACTAGAACAAACACCGGATGCAATATTTAATTCAACGGCAGAAGATCGGCATGATGCATGTATGATGTATGGCATGGCAAGGTACGATGCAATTTGGCAAGAATTAAGCGGAACCGGGGTCCCGACAATTAATTAAACGGTTCATGTTATTTATCTACCCTGCATTTAAATGTTGTATTACAAGGCAAAAGATAGTACGGGTTCGCTACACAAGTTTAAATGAGGCCGATATGAGACTAGATTTACCCGCATATGGGCCCCATATTTAATTATAAGGTGAATCGGCATAGGCCCCCAAACCACATGATTATGCATGCAAGTATGGCAATTATTATGCGACAAGTTATATTTAGTTGACAATTTATAAAATAGGGTTCTCGGGTAAGGGTTCACACATTGAGGGGTCTCGACGGACTTGGGGTTCCGGGGTTCGGGGTCCAGGTCCAGGTTCGGAACGGTCTCGGCGGAACGTTCTCGTATAACTGAGGTAGGTCTTGTCGCATCCGGGTTCTTGGCGGTCTCGGCGTCCGGTAAGGGGTACTTGGTTCGGTGTTGGGGCGCATCGGGTGCTTCCGGGGGTGTTTCCCGCGTCCGTGATTGCAGATCTTGTCGGTTCCACCTCGAAGGCCTTGTTGTTCCGCGGCGTAGATCTTGGGGTCCACCGAGGGTTGCGAGTCCTCGACGACAACAGTCTCGTGGGCGAGCTTGGTCAGACGTCGGCACATGGTACAGGGCTTCTCGGAAGATCTTGGCGTTACGGACTTGGTCCTCGTTTGGACGCTTCAACGAGTGATCAAGAGGCGAACTTGAACGGCTTCGGTGATTGCGCACTTGTTGGTGTCCTGGCCACCTGGAGACGGGGAGCGTCGAGACTTGGTCCGCCAAACACCACAGATGGAGCACCTAGACCTGCAGGTGGAGACATGACGATGCGCAGCAAGGGTATCTCCCTGGTGGTCTTACGGCCGAACACCACCCGGGCATGCAGGACGGAGGGGGCTTCCACCATGGCGCTGCCACGGACAGAGGCGAGGCGGGGAGGCTCGGGCGGCGAAGGGGGCTGCGGTCGGTGGCGCTTCGGCGAGGCGGAGGCGAGCTTCGCGGAGCTGGCGAGAGGAGCGGCGAGGGCTCGGGTAGGAGGACGGCTCGACGGGACGGACACTACGGCAGAGGATGCGACAGGCTGCGCTTGAGCGAGCACGGCGGAGGCGGGCCAGGTGGTCGAGGACGGCGGCGGGAGGGGCTCGGCCGAGGCGGACGCGATGGGGCGAGGAGCCACGGGAGGAGAGCTGGCGCGGCCATGGCGAGGTTCGAGGACTGAGGCGGGCGCGGCCGAGCTTGGCCGGCGGGCGAGGCCGGATCTGACGGGAGCAGAGCGGCGGGAGGCGAGGCAGTCGCGCCGTGCAGGACGGAGGGCAGTGGCGCAAAGGGACCAGGAGGCTGGAGAGGCGGGTGGTGGAGGAAGAGGCTGGCCTTGGCCGGCGTCAGGCGTCATGGAGGCGAGGAGCGGAGGAGGTGGTGTGTGAGAGGCGGCAGTGAGGTTGGGAGGACCAAGGCGGCCGGCCGGAGCTTGGCCGGGGCACGCAGAGATGGTCGGGCTGGCCGATCTGGCAGGCGCTGGTGCCATGGTCGTCGGCATGAGGCGGAGTCGGCGGAGGGGGCCCGAGGGCGGTGGAAGGTAGGGGTCCTGCGGAGGGAGGTTGGGGTCGGGGGGAAGAAAGGGTGCGTCGGGGGTGGGCCGCGCGGGGAAGGAGGACCTGGGGAGGGAGCAGGAGGGTCAGGGTGGGACCGGTGTGTGGGTCCCGCGGGCAGGTGAGGGGGGGTGGACTGGGTCCAGGTGGCCAGGGCGGTTGGGAGAGGGGCACGCGGGATGGCCGCGTGTGGGCCAGGCGTGGGGCCCAGGGGGCGCAGGTGGTGGTGCAGCGTGCGTGGTGGGTGGTGTTTCTGTGTGTGTGCTGGGTGTGTTTGGTGGGTGGGGAGGGATGAGTTAGTCTAGGTGGCAACATAGGATTGGTAGAGGGGAGGGAGAGGGTGAGGTGGCAAGTGGGGATTGGGTGGGGTGATGTGGAGGGTTGGGCTGGGCAGGTAGTTTGGTGAACTTAGGAATTACGGGGGCTGGTTAGGTGGTCCGATTTAAAATCCTGGGGGTGGTCGTTCGGGTCATTCGGCCCGTTCGACTGCCCCACTAAAAATAATATAAATTTTATTTGTTTTAATAACACCGTTTGCAAACCGATAGTAGACAAACAAAAACAATCCGGAGGCCCGGGGTTTGCGTGTTGAACGAAGACGAGGCGTTAGGAAAACAAAAATAGGTTTTCGAAATTAGTTTTTGACAAACAATTCATGATGATGACGATGCAATGCACAAATTTAACGCGATTTTCTAGTAGTGGTTTTGCGGGATGCCACACTTAGGCCCAGCCTTGGTCTTCTTCGCCGATGCGGTAACTTTCTTACCGCCCTTCTTGAAGTTTCCCTTTTTCTTAGACTTGCCTTGCTTCTTGAATTTGGTGGTCTTATTGACCATAAACACTTGGTGCTCTTTCTTGATCTCTACTTCCACAGACTTTAACATGGAGAAGAGTTTAGGCAACGACTTGTCCATGTTTTGCATATTGTGGTTCATCACAAAGTTCTTGTAACTTGGTGGTAGTGATTGGAGGACACAGTGAATCCTCAAAGCATTAGGAATCACTATACCCAAGCTTTGAAGCTTACTTTAATGCCCAGACATCTTAAGCACATGCTCACTGATGGAGTTGCCCTCTTCCATCTTGAAGTTAACGAACTTTTCAGAAGCCTCATAAATCTCAACTGCCGCGTGATCCTCAAATATTATTTTGAGTTCACGGACAATATCATGTGAGTCAAAGTTCTCAAACCTTTTCTGAAGCTTTGATTCCAAACCATACAAGATAGCACACTAAACTGTGGATTACTGATTCTTCCGAGTGAGGAAAACATTCTTCACCTCATCGGTAGCATCAGCTGCAAGTGGGTCACCCAGCGGTGCATCCAACACATAGGTCAAGTTACTAGCATTGAGGACAATCCTCAAGTTGCGGAACCAATCCGCGAAGTTGCTTCCATTATTTTTAAACTTTTCATTCTCTAGGAACGCAATAAAATTGATGGTAGGGGCCACCATTGATCTATAACATATTTTCAATAGTTTAGACTAAGTTTATGATAAATTGAGTTCTAATTAATAGTTAAATTAATCTAGGTGAACTCCCACTCAAAACAACATCCCTCACATTGTTTTAGTGATCACACGAACCAAATCCACCACATCAAAACCGATCATCACGAGAGATGTTGTAGCTTCAAAGGCGAACAATCAACATGTTCATCACATATATTATATGACTCATGCTTTACCTTTTGGTGATTCGTATTCCGAGACCATGTCTGTACATGCTAGGCTCGTCAAGATCAAACCTTAGCTTCCGCATGAGCAAATCTGGCTTACTCTCGTTGTATACACTCGCAGAATCTAACACACTCGATCATCACATGGTGCTTCGAAACAATGAGCTTTGGCAATGGTGACTACTAAGGATGAACACATTATAACTTGATATTTTATGAGAAGGATCATCTTATAATGCTACCATAGAGAACTAAGAAATACAAGATGCATAAAAGGATTAACATCACATACAATTCAAAATATGTGATATGATATGGCCTTTCTTCTTGTGCTTCCGATCTCCATCTTCAAGCACGAACATGATCTCCATCATCACCGGCATGGCATCAAGGTCAATGGCACCGCTCCATGGTTGTCATCCACCAGCATCAACTATTAAAACTACTTTGAATAATAGACACGCATGTCTTAACGAAATTAAAAGACAACCATAAGGCTTCTGCCGGTTGCTGACTTATAATAAAGAACATTGCATACATCATATATAATCACAATCATGGCCATATCACATCACAGCACACCCCTGCAAAACAAAGTTAGACGCCTCTAATTTTTTTGCATGTTTTACGTGGTTTGGGGTTTTCAATAAGTGTCGTTCTAACTTACGAACAAGAACCACAACGTTGATACTAGTATTGTCAATCACCCGTTGTAAATTAAATCTTCACTATGTTGGGAGAAACAGGCACCCGCAAAGCCACTTATGCAATACAAGTTGCATATCAAGCGTGGAGCAAGTCTCATGAACGATGTCATGTAAGGTTAGCCTGGGCCGCTTCATCCCACCATCCCGCAAGATGCAAAGTACACAAGAAACAATCGACAACAAAAGCATCAACGCCCATAATGACCATTGTGTTCTACTCGTGCAGCAGATCTACATATAGACACGGCTCTGATACCACTGTAGGGGTTCGTAGCATGGAAAACAAAAAAATTCTACCGCATGAACACAAACAAGCCAAGATATATATACTAGATTGTAGCAACGAGTCAATTAGAGTACTCTCCCTCGAAAAGTCCAAAGCGGTTAACGAGGGCAGATTCCCGTGGATGATGTAGTCGTACACTTGCCGATCTCAACATCGCGTAGACGATCCTTCCGGCGCTGCGTTTCGGCAGCGCTTCTGTAGTCGGTCACACATTCGGTAATTTATGAATATATTCCTCTCCCTTGTTCCAGCAGGCAACGGAGGTTGTAGTTCTTTCCTCGCGACTTCGGCAGCACGACGGCGTGGTGTCGGAAGTAAAGGGGAGGTCCCACAGGGCTTCGCCTAAGCCGGAGCAGGTTATGGTGGAGTATTAGGGTTTCATCGGCAATCTAGGGTTTATAAGCCGAAGAGGAGGAGGTGGTCGGCGACGGCTAGGGCGGCGGCGACTTGGTGCGGCAGCGGCGCGGTGGCTGTGTTGGGAGGGGCTGGTGTTGTGTGTCTTGGAGGGCACCCCTCCCCTCTATTTATGAGAGGGAGGGCAGCTTGGGAGAGGGGAGTTTGAATCCTTCCCCAACTCCTTCTCCTACTTGTCTTGTGGTGGAGGGAGAGAAGGATTCTTTCCTTCCTCCACCAGGATACATTGTCCCAGTTTGACTTTTCAAACTTGTCTTTTGACTTTCAATTTGGAGTTTAATTTCTTTCTTTCAAACGCCCAACCAAGTGACCTAGGACATGACACAATCATTCCACTTAGTCATGACACATTCATGCACCCTTCTCCTTTCGGTCCGGTGGACCTTCTAGACCCTTTTAGACCCTTTCCGATGAAAACATCGGAATCATTCCCGAACTCCGGAATTGGACTTTCCTTATATGAATCTTATTCTCCGGACCATTCCGGATCACCTCGTGATATCCCGGATCCCATCCAAGACTCCTAACAACATTCGGTCTCCCTTCTTACATTCCATATCTACTAAACAACATCGAATCCTTAAGTGTGTCTCCCTACGGTTCGTGAATTATGTTGACATGACCGAGACTCTTCTCCAACAATAACCAATAGAGGAATATGGAAATTTATATGGCTCCCACATATTTTTATGATTACTTTGCGATCAAATGAACCACTTACATATGATACCAATTTCCCTTTGTCTCGTGATAGTTTACTTATCCGAGGTCTGATCGTTGGTATCTCTGCATACCTAGTTCAACCACGTTACCGATAAATATTCTTCTCTCGTTCCCGTGATATGTGATCTCTTGTGAGCCAGTCACATGCTTGCAAGCTAATTGGATGACATTCCACCGAGAGGGCCCAGAATATATCTATCCGTCATATGGATGGACAAATCTCACTCTTGATCCATGTGCCTCAACACATACTTTCCAAACACTCAATTCCACCTTTATAACCACCCAGTTACGGCGTGGTGTTTGATGTCATCAAAGCATCCTTCCGATGATGGTGATTAACATGATCTCATGGTCGAAGGAATTAGGTTACTATGTATCAGAAAGCTTATAACAAACGAACTATTGAAATGACTTAATCTTTATGCTATGCTTATCTATAGGAGTATGTATATTACACCATTCTCCTAATGATATGATCTTGTTGTTAACAACATCTCAATGTTCATGACCCAAAAATCATGATCATCTATTAACCAACAAGCTAGTATTATAAATAGGCTTTACTAGGGACTCTAATTTAGTTTACAAATCACACAAGTATTAATATTTCCGGTTAATACTATATAGCATAAATGCAAACATTTATCATAAATACAAAGATATAATAATAACTACTTTTATTATTGCCTCTAGGGCATATCTCCAACAAGATCATCTACAATAGCAGTTGGAAGAGCAAGGCGACGAGTAGGAGCAGATTCCACAATATCAACAGGGTGACTGGTTGCAGCAGCTTGCACAACAATATCAGGGCAACTGGTAGCAATAACTTACACAACAGAATTTGCGCGATGACTGCTAGGACCATCTTCCACAACATTAGTAAGGTGACTGGTAGCGGCATCTTCCACAACACCAGCAGGGTGACTGGTAGCAGCAACCTCCACAACAGAATCAAGAGTAAGATCCCTGCCATGACACACATCTTTTATTTTGGCATCCAACATGAACATCCAAATGAATCCATTTCCTTCAATAATCTCAAGCAGTTGTTTGTCATGCGTAATTATATCCTTACCACCGTCTTTATTTGGCAAGCTGAACTCTGCAGTTTGCTCGGAGCCAATCAAAATGTGTTTACTTAAAGCATCAATCAAACTAGAGATAGTGCTGATATGAGCCGGTTCTACATGTAGCTCGCAAGCCTACCAAGGACCCTCTTCACACCCCCATCGTCTAGTTATTTATTGTAGATGTCAATGTACACATGGACGATGAACTTGGTCTCTGTAATAAGTAATAACCCTACTTGACAGAATTTTTTTGGGGGGGAGGGGGGAATAAGAACTATTTGTTAGGGATCGACTAACAAAAAATTCTCGATTCGATCTATCACACTAATGTTCATAGCCAGCTAGCTAGCAATTATTGTTTGGGAAGTAGCAAAAAGAAGATGAGCTCACCTCTGGTTGCTCTGGGTAACACGAGATTCCTGAGTAGAATGCACTTTCATCTGGTATGCTGCTCAGCTCGCCGGGCGGCGGAGGCGGCAGACTAGCTCCTCGTGACGGCGAGCACAACATGCAGCACCCGAGAGCGGGTAGGATCCGCGAGCGGGTATGGTAGTTCGGTGGTGGAAGACAATGTACCTCCTTACACCCACGGAAGCAAGCCAGGTGGACAATTTCGTCGTCGTCGGCTAGGGTTTGTGCAATTAGGGGGTGAATTTGGACACCACACATTGCATATGATTTGATCGATCTTCTACGCAACTTGCCGAGTCGGCGCTCGCCGTAACGGATAAGTACTGACAAGCGGGAGCCAGCCGTCTCCTTAAACGAGGCACTTCATAGCAAGTTTTGATTCGGGTGAGCATGTGATGAGTATGCCTCAAAATGGCCCTTCCGGAGTGGCGCGCTCCGGACTTTGTGAAACATTCTAGTTACAAGCAGCTCTGGTCCCTTAGAGCCTGGGCTCGATAACAGGAGGGCTCCAAACTAAATTGCCCCATGTAATCCTGGACACGTTCTTTAGTGCTGCCTTCGTTCCATAATATAAGATGTTTTAGCTTTTTGTAAAATGAATGTATCTAGATATATTTTAGTGTGTTGTTCACTCTGAATTTATATGCTCCCTTCGTCCTAAAATAGATGTCTCAGATTTTTTTGTCAAAATTTGGATGAATCTAGTCACTATTTGGTATATAGATTCATCCAAATTTTAAAAAACTTGAGACATCTATTTTGAGACGGAGGGAGTACTAAAAAATGTCTAAATACACTTGTTTTATAAAAGCTAAAACATCTTATATTTTAAAACAGAGGAAGTAGAATATTAATCCTTAACAGAGAAGGACACAAGCACACACGCATCACCTTCATATATACAGAAACCTCATACAAATTATTTACAACCAAAAAACCGTGGTACAGAGCCAACAAAATTAGCCTAACCTAGTGACCCCAATTCACTTTGAAAGTTTCTCCCCAGTGCAACACTTCACATCAGCACTGATCAAGCCACACAGGCGCAACAGCCATGCCGCACCGCCACTCCGATGAGATCCCTCGCGACGTCCGTGATGATGCCACCCAGTATGTTCTTCTCCAGATCCCTGACGACCTCGTTCTTCTCGATCGGCAGCCCCCACACGCGGTTCCAGCCGAAATCCCACGTCGAGTTGGCGTCCGGGTGGTCGTTCTGAATGTCACTCCGAAGTATCATCTGCAGGCCTTCAGCCGCGCCACTGTCGCTCTGCCGATGAAGTTTCTTGGAGATGTCCAGGCTCCCGACGTCACCGTCCAGTTCTCTGACGAGGTCATCGAGACACCGCAGCTTCGGGTTGGCGGCGCGCGCCACGCTAACCCCCTCCATCGCCTCGCTCCGTTTCCCTTTCCTTCTGATCACCTCACGGGCCACGTCGGAGAGGAGATCGGAGTTGCCTTTGTCCGGCCGACTCCGTGCACCGACATCGTCGTCGTCGACGAAACTGACGGGATCATGGACTCTGACGATCGCCTTCGCGGTCTCGAGCAGGTATCGGTCCTTCACCAGCATCCTCACGAGCAAGAGCTGGTTCTCTGTAAAAGAATCACATGAGACGACGTGTGTCGCCTGTTCTTGGGAACCTGTTGAATCGGTGGAGGTTGTGGTTTGATCCGGACCTGCAATAAAAGCTTAGTATCGTCCCTTCAATAGCTTTTGAAAAAAGGTGTTCATTTTTTCTTCAGTTTACTACTACAGTACTAAAGAATGTGCGTACCGTCTGTCGGTTGCTCCTTCACTGTCATCTGCTGCTGTTGGTGTTGTTGCGTCTGTTGCTGATGTTCTTCCTCAGCAAATGTTTCAGGTATCCGTGTAGTTTCAGTAGCTGTGTCGTTAATTCGTCCATCCTGCATTTTACAAGAAAGTACCTCATTAGAACGATGTAATATGCGTACAGAGCATTTAAGCATGGTGACTACTCCCTCCGTCTAGAAATATAACATGTTTTAGCCTTGTGAAACGAATGTAACTAAAAATGTCTTATATTTCTGAACGGAGAGAGTAGTTTGGAAAAGCTTACATATGTCTCAGAAGTTGCACTCTGGTTCATGAATTTTAACTCCTCGCTTGCATGTACAGCGGCCTGTGCATTTACCTCAGCAATTGGACTCTGGTCCAAGAGCTGTAAACTCTCACTTTCCTGTGCAACAGTCTGTACAAGAAATGTAGGATCACTTGCTTCTTCAGTTACTTCTTGTAAGGGTTGGTCTGAGGAAGCTGCTCCAGTTCTGTTGTTGTCTCTAACATGTATCTCAGAAGTTGCAGTCTGATCCAAGAATTTCGAATCCTCGCTTTCCCGTACAACACTCTGTAC
This sequence comes from Avena longiglumis, assembly GCA_030063025.1. Taxonomy (NCBI): domain Eukaryota; kingdom Viridiplantae; phylum Streptophyta; class Magnoliopsida; order Poales; family Poaceae; genus Avena; species Avena longiglumis. Next base: position 111,556,062 of record CP125979.1, read on the forward strand.
AGAAACTGTAAGATCACTAGTTGCTTCAGTTGTTTTCTGTAAAGTTTTGTATGACGAAGCTTCTCCGGCTGTGCTACTGCCTCTCACTACTATTGCCAGTTCTTCCGGAAAATTGCCACTACCTGATGGCTTGCTAGAACTGATATCACTTACTTCTGCATGTTCCTCGTCCTCTGGTTGTATCACTACAGCATATCCAGGCTTCTTTTTCACATATGCTGCTTTCAGGGTGAGTGCCTTCTTGTCTTCCAAGTTCCGGCTCGGTGTTTCTCTCTGCGTTTCCCGGCAATTCCGCGCCTTCCTCGGGGTGGTCTGCCTGTCCATGTGTTTACTTTGTTGTGATTGCCGTTTCATCTGATCTGCCTTGCCATTCTTTCCTGAAGCTGCAACCTTGGTTTCTGCAGTGGCTTGGTTTTCCTTGTTGAGCTTTTCTCTTTCCCTCCTTGATTTCGCCTCACTGTCTCTCCCCAGAAACCGTTTCATGCCTGTTGCTTGCTTCTTCCCAGCTGACGTACTCTTTCCTTCAGTAGTGTGCTTCTCTTGTATGGCTGGCTTGTTGTCTGAATTCTTCCTGAATCTTTTCAGAAAATCCATCTTCTTGCCCGAATCGCTGCTGCGGCATCCAACACTGACAGGCTTCTGCAGTTTGATTTCTTCAGTAAATGTCTTGTCCTCATGGATGATCCTCTCATCAACTCCTTGGCTTCCATCAGCTTCTCTCTCTGCTCCTACCATCTTCCTCAACACATCTCTCATGGTTAGTCTGACATGCTTATTACCAGTTGCAGGGCGTGATGGACTGTTTGACAGTTCAGATTCTCCAAAGTCTGTCAGGCTACTACTCCTCCACTCTCCAGGCAACAAAATCTCGTCATGTCCCTTGGATAGCACCTTCTCTGAAGCTACGATCCGTATCGGCAACTTGCGGTCCATCGCGTTCGCTCTGATCTCCATTCTTGGCACGGATTCAGGCTTCACAAACCTCTCGGTCCCCTTCCGCTCCACGACCGTCTTCGCCGCCGCCGATGACGGCAGGTTCTCCAGTCCCATCAGCTTGGCGATCACGCTGGGCATCCTCACTTTTGAACCAACATTTTCGCCTTGAGAGGCACCGCTGGTCTTGGAATCGGTCGGACCAGACTGCATTACCGAGCTGCTGTTTGGACTCTGATGGCTCTGAACAAACTTGTCGTGAACGACTATCTGCATAGAGGCATTCTTGCTGGCCTCCTCTGTTTCCGATTCTTCATCGACGATCTCCACGATCCTAGCGGAGCCTCGCGTCGTCGTCGCCGAGCTCTCCCGGTTCTCCTTGTCCTTGAGCAGCAGCACCTTGCCGCTGCCCGATCCTTCCACGTACCCCGAGGCGTCCTGGAGCATCACCAGCATGCTCAGAGCCTCCTCCATGTCCATGGACCCTCTGAAGAGCCTCTTCTCCCCGGCCCCGTCGGACCTCCTCCTCCCACTGTGGACACCCGAAGAGTACGCCGCCATGAGCATGTCGTTCAGGTCCTGCACCCCGATCGCCACACCGCCGGCGCCGGCGCCTCCACGGCGGTGCGCCGGCGTGTCCGGCGCTCGCAAGAAGACGGAGCCGTCGCGCGCCATGATCTCGATGTTCCGAAGCTTCCCGCCGTCGCTGAGCGCGAGGGCCAGCGCCGCCATCCGCTGCACGTCGACGTTGCTCGCGACGACATGCTTCGGCTTGCCGCCGCCTCCACCTGCGCCTCCTCCTCCTCCTCCCTGGTATGGCACGATGGCACGCGCGTCGGCGGCGGCGACAGGCGCGACGTCACGACGCCGCCGTGGCTTGCCGGCTGTGGGAATGGCATTGCCGGGTTGTTGTTGCTGGTACCGCCAGTGCAGAGGAAACCATCCATTGGTGTTATGAAGTTAGAAGAGCAGAGATGTATATATCGTGATTCGGAACTTTGGATTGCTTACCGATGATCTAGTGGGTGCTGTTTTCGCTTCTGGTGCCCTTGCCCGAGGAGCAGGAGCTGCCTGCTGCGGCTTCTGGCTTCGAAGTGGTTTCTGAGAACCAGAACGGGCATCTGCAACAAACAGCAAATTCAGTAATCATGCAGCAATCTAAACTACTACAGCAATATCAACACAACAAGATTAGTATCTGTACATCATGATATTCATCGTAGGGAAAGGAACATTCAAAATCAAGAACACAGCTGCAGAAGCAAACACTGCCAGGAACATACCCCGAGGCGCGGCGGCGCTCGACGTCGTCCGCTGCCGCTCCTGCTGCGCCGTGGCCGCCGACCCGAAGCCGAGCCTCTCGCGGCGTCGGCGGAGGTCCAGCAGCAGCTTCTGCGCGAAGTCGGAGCCGAGATCAGGCACCCTGGCCATCTCTAACACACCCACCTCCCTCCTCCCCCGCACCGCACCGCACCATGAAACTACACTACCGGAGAGGGTCAAGTTAGGTGCCCCGAGGAAAACAACAGTGCAGCGCAATGGAGTGCAGTGCAGAGTTCTTTTCCCCAAGTTGGTGCCTGACAGCGCCTGGCGCCACTCGTTTTCCCGCACCTCCTTTTGCCCCTTCCTTCCTTCAATGAGACCCTGCCTGCACGAAGAGACCGATCGATCGATCGATCGGTGAGGTGTCTCATCTTGGGGGGGGGGGGGCGAAGATTGCCTTAGAAGTAAACCTGCATGCTGCATGTGTGTATCATACCTGTGGCCTCTTGTGCTCTGCTCTGTATGCATCTCCAGTTCACCCACATTCCAAGCAAACTACTACTACTACTACTGGACAGAAAAGACAGAGTGTGTGTGTGTGTGCATTCGGAATAATAATGATCCTCATAATCTGCGAGGCTTTTCATTAGGTGGTAGTGGGGGTGGTTAACATCCTTTTTGACTATGATGCCACATGCCCATTCTGGATTATAAAGGTACTAGTAAATCATTTTGGTCATGATTTTGATCTTACAAGTATTTCTTATACATTATTCATTTATTGTCGGTTCAGAGAGGGGATGAGGGAGTAGGATGTGGCTTGCAAGTGAGCAGGCATTTTCAGTACCGCACAAGGCTGGCTTGCAAAGATGCCCACGTCTTTGGTTGTACTACGTACGTACAAAAAGCTCTCTCTGAGTGCTACGGTCTTTCAGAGAATTGGCTTTCTGAGTGCTACGATTAAGAAAACGGTTGCACTATACCATCTTCGGTATTAAGGGCCTACAGCCCTACAGTGACCACTCTACATTCCATCGATCCACACATACTAATGTGTGCAGATTAGGGTAGTCTTCGATAGTACCGATGCTCTAAAACAGGTGAAACGTGTAGGCAAAACTGTTATTAATAGTTTCATACTGTACAGGATGATTGAGATTATTAGTCAAAGAACATTAACATTGTTACATTTGCCATGAAAAATACAACTATATCAGAATTATTCTTTTTTATAACATATCCGTGTCAAAATTTCATCTTGAAGAATGAAGACGACATCAGTATCGGAAACATCATATACTGTACTTTTGATTGGAGAACACCCTCTAGTTACAAACTTACAATACAAATAGGTGCCAGTTCCTCACCTCTTTTACAAAATCTGGTTTGCAGTTTAATTTTACAAACATGAAGACCGTGCACACCAGTAAAGATGTATAGTAGGCCAACACCCCAAGCTAAAAGTTACCAAATCTGGGAAACCCCCATATTATGACACAACAAATACCAGACCACCTAATCGAGTTCTCTGAGCAACAAGTCATGACTTAAACAATTCTTAGGTGTAGCATCACCCTCCACTGCACTTGTCGGTCACTTAAGTTCCTTCATCAACACATTTAGTTCAGAAACAACTATCTAATGCTCACAGTGACAGCAAGAGGTTCAACTCTTTATTCTTATTCTTACTATACAATACTCGCATGTACACCTCAGGAGGGCAAAAATGATTGGCAGTTCACACAAGAAAGCATCGGATACCCAGAGTGGCTGCAGAACACAAGGCCTCACTCATCTACCACTAGCATGGACAGGGAGGATGGACAGTTAGTCTCCTACAAGGACGAGATAAATACATATCTATATTCGTCGGGAAGGTTTGGCCATCAAGGCAGTCGCCTCCTGAAGTTCCTGCTGGTGCTTTGGTACGTCCGGACCAGCAGACCGACACCCAATCCGACACCCACGCATACGCCAAGGCCGATCCCGACTCCAACCCTCACACCAGCGTTGAACCATGAGAGCGCACCGTCCTCGCCATCTAGAAAGTCCTGCCTTGCGTACAAGTTGTTGTAATCGACGTCCACATCTGTCTCGGATTTGGGATCCTGGAATTCTGATACCTGAAACGACAGATGGGAAAGGAAATAATGCCATCAAATACCATCACAATATCAACTACAGTATATTAGAGCATGCATTGGCTGTCAATTCCACAAGATTGCAGAAAAGAGACAGAAGAAAACCACAATCTAAGCTATTCATGTACCACCAGCAATTATTGCTGATCTTCTTCACCACACATCATTGATGTACAAATCTGAATTCTCCCATCAAATTTGGACTTCGTGTTCAACCCAGATGGCAGCAAATAACTGGATACCCGTTCTAACATGCTTGCAAAGAAAAAGAAAAACATGTTTTCTTCTGTTCTTACAAAATACAAAGGTAAACAGGACTTGATGTTAGTCAAAACCAGATAAAATAAAGAGCAGGAATAAATCAACAGTCAAAAGTTGCACCGTAAACCCAAACTAAGACTTCTGGGACAGCACCAGGAGAACTGGCACATACGCATAAATTGGGGCAGTTTGTCCCAGTCAACCAATGAAATCACTTCAGGGAGAACATTGCAGGTCTGACTTTCATTCTTATGGTCTAAATTCTAAGGTTTTGAATGCTGTACAATCAGCAATTTAGTTAGAACTAAAGCATTTGGCTATCAGCACATGTACAGTGGAACAAACAATGTCCTCTGATCATGCATCTAGAACATACAGAGTACATAGTCAAGATACTCTAGTTAGGATGATCTGAGGAATCGAAATATAAAAAATCATTCCTTATGTACAATCAATAGGGTAAATTTGTCTTGTATTGTAGGATAGCCAAGGAAACTGAAAACTAATTTAATGCATGGTATCTTCCATGGATCTAAACTACTTCAAAGAGCTAACACACCAACCTTAATACCCTTGATCCAGAAACCCATATGTATAGTGATTTTGATACTAAATTAAAATGTATAAAATATAGCACTTGCACAGCATGCTACAGTGAGTATCATACACAAGCCATGTGGAAAGTGACTTGTTTGGAAATAGTACCAAGGTGAGAAATGGGTACAGATAGGTTGATATTACTTTAGTAGCACAAACATAAAAGCAAATGCACAAATATATAAAAGGAGCTTGTTAATGTTCGGTAAGTTGGAATTCAGTTGTGCATACTTGCAGGAACTGTTCTATGGTACACAGTATGAATATGGCTAAATGGGCTGGTTAAGCAAACTTGTCCAGAGAGAATACATTTCCATTGATGTTTCATTATACCAAATATGCAATAGGCTAGTCACTGTTGGGAAAATGCCGGTTAAACCCAAAATAGTCCAGTGCTCCCCCAATTATCTTTTAAGCATGAATGATTGTACAATGTAAGCTTAAAGGGACAAATGCGAGACCAGACAACTCGATATCACCATGTGGATAAGTAGTGAAGTACCTTCAACAGATCCTCATGTGAGTTTTCTTTCTGATGTTCAGTTGCTTCATTCTCAGGGATGGAATCAAGCTTTAGTTTCATTTGGGACTTCCTCCGTGATATATACTGGATCGTCTTTGTCAGTATAATAGGCGTGCCAGAGAAAGTGCCAGCAACATAAACCTCGACAACGGGGTGCACAGACTCCGGGCCCGTGGACATCTTCCCCTTCAAGAAAGCACTAGATGATGCTGACGACTGGCACTTTATGTTCCATCTCTTGCTGCTGTTCTTTGGCTCCCCGACCACTCCATTGGCATTGCATAACTCCAGGTCTCCAGTGAGCAGGAGATCATTCTTATCAAGCACCTGGAACCTCACGCTCCCTGTCATCCTTATGCTATCTGTGCTCACATATGTGGCTTCCTCGGTGTTCTTGTCGATCCTGTCCCTTCTGAGGGACGACGAGACGAACTCGGTGTGCATGCTGCTCCGCCGGCCATTTACCTCGATGACGGTATCAGGAGACAGCGGGATGTGGTTGAGCGTAAGATGCTCCGGTGCAGACTCGTCCACCACGCAGTTGCTGACCCTCACATAGAACACCCTCAAGTCGAGCCAAGGCGACGACCTCGACGCATAGAGCGGGTGCATGATGATCTTCCTGGCAGCTTCAAAAGCCACCCCGTCGCCCATCTTAATCTTATAGAACTGCCACTAGGTGAACACGCAAATCACAGCACGTCAAACTTTTCAATTCCACTGTCTGCAAGAGAAAATTTTGGGTCAGAAATGAAAAGTTGGGTTTAAGTGAAATATAATCTTGAGAAATTTTATCCGGCCGGATTTAGCAAGAACACAACGATCAATATATTGCATAGAACAACTGCTCGGGCACCAATTCGATTGACTACAAGTACCAGGGGAAATCGGGAAATTGAACTGCTAATAGCAAGCACCACGCAACCCGGCAAACAAATCCGAGATGAGCTGGACGGATCGGTGCGTCCGTCCCAGAAGGAAAATATCTAGCAATTAGATTGCTCACGGCATATATAATAAAGAAATAAAAAACGAATAGGTTAGGGTTCGTCACCAACCAGAGAATCCGATCCCTGTTCGGGCTCCGGGCGGATCTCCACGGCGCGCGAATCCAGTGGAGCCGAGGAAGAGGAGGTGGAGGCGGCGGAGAATCGCTCGAGTGCTTCGGTGGAAGAAGGAGGAGGCAGAGGTGTGCTGGTGGGGCGCGGGCAGGGATCGCGAGGGGAAGAGGAAAAGGAAGGAGGATAAGGACTGGAGAGGGCATTTCCGATATTTTTCCGGGTCGTTTCTGCACGTAATAATGTGGACGGATTGGAAGAAGATGCTCGCCGCCCATAAACCGTTTGACTAGGTTTTTTATTTTTTTATTTTCGTTTCAATTGTTATCTTCATATAATATATTGCTTTTTAGCAACATACATTTTTGCACTTGGCAATAGACAGAATTTTGTGTATTTTCTAAATTATCTCATGTCCAATTGTGTTATCCTGATAATGCTATGTACGCTAATCTTTGAGTTGGAAGAGCGAGAAACGGAAAAAAGATGGTTGTCGTATCTTATTTGTCCTCTTAGAAAAAAACAAGTCATATATTATACAAGATATCTTAACTTAGTTAGTATGTTCTAATCTATATAATATTATGTCATAATTTTAAAAACTACAAACATTACTTGTTGGAGAGAACACTAAAAGACCCTAATGGGATGTCAGAATTGGGATTTTTCTGTCGAATACGTTGTTGTATCATAAATCCAACTCATATGCTCAGAATTTGTGAAACGTATCACATAGATGGTATAATGAACATACAAATATGAGCATTGCTTTTTAGCAACATACTTTTTTGCACTTGGCAATAGACAGAGTTCTGTGTATTTTCTGAATTATCTCATGTCCAATTGTGTTATCCTGATAATGTTACGTACGCTAATCTTTGAGTTGGAAGAGTGAGAAATGGAAAAAAAATGGTTGTCTTATCTTATTTGTCCTCTTAGAAAAACAGTCATATTATACAAGATAGTTCTAATCTATATATTATTATGTTATAATTTTAAAAGCTGCAAACATTACTTGTTGGAGAGAAACACTAAAAGACAACTCAATGTATAACTAACACATAAGATAGATCTAAAAAATACACCTAAGATAAGATAAATACAGGATTATCGATCAAACTTCTTTGACTAGTTAATGACTACCTGAACAAAACAAGAATGATCACATCTTAGGCTCGAAGTCCCTTATTGTCTCACGCCAAATGCGAGTTTGGCAATTGGAGCCATGTCTCAACCCTAATGTGATGTCGGAATTGTGATTTTTTCGTCGAATACGCCCGTTGCATCATAAATCCAACTCATATGCTCGGAATTTGTGAAACGTATCACATAGATGGTACAATGAACGTACAAATAGGATCGATCATACTCCATGACCCTAAGTTAGACGGTCTTCGATTGTTCCTATATGTACTGCGTTAGGTGACCCTCCAGAGGGATGATTTGCAACACTGTGAATGTCTGTCATTGGATTTCTTTTTTTCTTGGGTGACAATATTTCTTTGTTTTATATGTCATAAAATTGTATTTTATGTTATCTGTTGCCACCACGGCATCAATGCACCAAAAGCACATTTCAGAAGAAAACCCTAAAATGTCGTCGATACTTTATCCCAAACCCGAGTTGTGTATAACTAATACCTTAAACAAGTACAATAGATCCTAGCCAGCATGCTATAGGCCATTTTATATTAGCAAAAAACCCAGCTAGAGGAAGAAGGTAGTAGAGAAAAGAGAGTCAACTCTTCACGTTTTTTTTCAAAATTCCACCGATTTATTAATAATCATCGACAGCCGGGCTACAACACATAAATCGAAAAGATGCGGCCTATGGGTGGGTGGGCGCTTAGGCAGCTACTTCGGACTCTTGTGTCTCGCGTGTAATCACATAAACGTGCACACATTTAGTACTTGAATATCTAATAGAGCCAACCTAATAGCTATCTTATTGTATGGATACATGTGTATAATAGCTTTAGGTGAGGTGGCAAGTGTATATAGCGGCTATATAATTGTTCTTACTCTTATCCACCTCACATATGCGCGCGGGCCCGCAGGACCGGATTAGCTACAGGGAGATGTATCCACGCAACACAACGTGGGGTGTGTGCGGCTCCCGCAGCAAGTTCTTCGTCTCAATCCACGAAAAAAATATCTCTATCACTGTCTCCGTCCAAGACTAATTTAATTAGATTTAATCGACGCTGCCCCCGGTTAACTTGAGGCTCTCGCAAGCTCCCGTCCGTCGGCAAGGCCAGATCCAGCGCACCTATCTGCGTAAGATCCGGCTTTGTCTTTTTGCTGTACACGGTACTGAAGCTGTGTACAGGTAAAAATGCTGTGGCTGTCCAGCGACGAACCGGACTACTCGCGAATACGCGGCACTGGAGGTGTGTGCAGGGAAAGATGCTGGTCTTCATTCAGTGTGTGGGTCGTGTTAGCTCTGTTTGTTGAGACCTGGGGAGAGATTTTGGTGTGAACCATGCACTAATGCAAGTTTTCCCGGTCAAACAAGTCCATGTTAATAGTCTTAACTTTATTTAAATTTATATTTATAAAGTTAAATATTTAGATTAAATACATTTGTATCTAGGCAAAGTTGAGACCATTAATATGAAATGAAAGGTAGGTTATTTTGTTTTGTCCTGACTTCTTTTGATGTTTGGTACGGTTATGTTCTGTTACATCTTTTATTTTGCATAGTATACTGATCCTAGTATATTAACTATTACTACCTTCGTTTCGAAATATAAGTTCTTTTTAGCAGTTTATTTATAAATTAAGGCATAACCCAGACCACCGTCTATCTGTATCTGGTTTTTTAAGGGAACTTCTCCAATTTTTTCATCCTCGTCAGCGGAGTAAGTTGCGTCTGAGTTGCAAATTCTGCCGTGCACAGTACTAGTACTGGATAGAGCCAAATCGCAGGGGAAGCTGTCGTCTGATGCCAAGTCTCCGTCAAACAAATAACAGAGCGATCAGATGTACTCCTGTCACCAACTCACCATGGCAGCAGTTAAAAGGACAAGTTCCTTCCACTTCACAAGATCCATAAATCCCAGTCACATTTTCTCTCGAAACATGATAAATAAAGCTATTTAAAAAACATTTTTTTAAATCAATTTCATGAATAATACATGAAATGTGAAATTAATAATTTCGAAAACTAGCGCGCCTCAAAGACCCATGCCTCGACGAGGACCTTTCGGAGTACGACGCCCCGACGAGTCCAGGGTTTGAGCCCCCGACCAATGCAATATGCACAGAAGTGAAAAGCAAAGTGAAAAGCAGTACCGATTAGGTCTAGTCGTGGCCTCGTACATAGACTAGTCTAGTCAGGGCCTCGTACTCCGGAAGGTCCTCGTCGGGACACGGGGCTCTGAGGTCGCGCTAGTTTCCGAAATTACCAATTTCGTATATTATTCATGAAAATTTAAAAATGTATTATTTTTTAAAAAATAGCATAAATAAAGGCACAAGTTCGAACCGATACAGGGTGTCGAGAAGAACCTCTCACACAGCAGATAAAATTAAACAAAAGAAAATAAAGAAAACAAAAACTTGCCACTGAGAACATTGAAACGAAACCGAGGGAAACTGGGGCTCCATGATGACGCCTCCAAGAGGGCAATCACGTGTTGCGCCGCCGCTGAGACCACGAAGGTTAAAGGTTTTCATCCGAAGGCGTAGCGCGGAGATGATAACCACAATGACGCCCCCAAGAGGGTTACAACACCAACAACCATCGCCACGGTTGGCGCCGAGGCGCTCAGCTTTCACCTGAAAAAATCCTCACACCCCTCCCGAGAACTCAGTCGTCCGTTGTTCTCGAGTTAGGTCTCCAAACTGTGATCTAGGAGCTGTCAGAGCTGAAGCGCCGCCAACACCAGGATTCCAGGAACGCCCACCGTCAGCTCCATCCCATCCGCATGACCGAAGAGAACGACCACCGCCGCCGCCACGCCGCTCGCCTCAAAGCCGCCCACATAGTCCACCTTTCGGGGCCACCGCCCCGGCATCCACAAACTCAAACTCGACCCCATGATCCGACCAACATTGCACTGAAAAGCCGGTGGATTGGACTAGGTAGGTCAACACCATAGACTACAGCCATCCGGCCACACGACAACCTAGGAGAGGGGATTCGCCCTCCACCACCCGAGGTGATCACTGTCCGGATGCAACAGCAGGGTCAATTAGTTCCAGATCAAGCCCGGTCGCCTGCCAGGCTCCGATCAGGCCAATTAACCCCGCCGTCGCCACCACCGCTACTACAACCCTGTGTCGAACCATCCCTTGTCACCACCGAACGAACTCGCTGCCATGCTCCGCCAATTGCCACCATGAGCTGAATCGTTGCCACCTCACTCCATGCAAGTCGGGCCCCGGCCAAAACCGCACGCGGCCGCATAAGAGCACCCCAGCCACGACGCCTGTCGGTAAGGCCAGATCCAACGCACCTATTTGCATATGATCCGGGCTTGTCTTCTTGTCCGTACATTATTAATTGCTCACTATGTTTTAAAAAATAAGATGTTTTAGTCTTTTTGAAAGCACATGTATTTAAACGATATCTAGATATGTGTGTTTTAAAAAAACTAAAACATCTTATTTTGAAAGGGGGCCAATGCCAGATCCAGCGCACCTATCTGCGTAAGATTCAGTCTTGTCTTCTTGTTCGTACTACTCCATACAATATTAAGTAGTCGTCTGATCGCTGAGGTTGTTGTCTCAGCAGCCAGCAGGTATGTGCGGTGCAGGCATGGTAAAATCCTGGTCTCCGGCGGAGGGTGTGAGTTGCGTCAGATTTGTTTGTTGGGACTTGGCAGAGATTACGGATCCGCTTTGGTGTGAACCATGCGCTGATGGAATTAGTTCCAGTCAAACAAAGGTACAGGTTCTTTTGTTTGTTTCGGACTTCATGAATCATGAGCTGTTTGGTTTATGTTTTTTGTCACATCATTTTGATAGGCTAACTGCAGATTAAGACCCGACCGTGAAACCATTACCCACCTACACCTGTCCTTTGTGAAAGACCTCGGCGAATTCACCGTTCTCGCCACCAAGGCAAATTGCATCTGACCTGCAAATTCTGTCGCGCACAATACACAGACAGAGCCAAGTCGCAGGGGAAAGCTGTCATCTGATGCCAAATCGCCTTCTAAACCAGTAACACAGCGATCAGAGGGGGTCAAAAAGAGACAGGTTCCTTCCAGTTCACAAGATCGATAAATCCGAGTCATGTTTTGACCTGAGAGACAGTGTGCAGACAAATTCATCGCAAGGACAGAGGTACACATGGACTGCGAGCACGTCGCACACGTTATTACACATGAGAATACTACTGCCTACTTAAGAGAGAGAGAGAGCACCACACGGCTCCCCTTCTTACCAAAGCTGATAAGCGCCGACTACTTAATAATGCGTCTAAAGAAAACGCAGACTCATCAAAACCAAAAGCGTGACAGGACTTAACACAGCACATCACAGTAGACTCTGGTGGCAATAAATAGCCCATTGTACGATATAATCAACAGAGAACCAGTAGACACCAAAATACGTACCTCTCTTCCTGTTCCTCCTTTTCGTTGAGGAGGAATGGTACGCATCACTAGTTGCTGAATTCGGTCGTTCAGAAAAAAGATGCTGAAGCATACTAGTATTACTTTGGATGACTGGTGCATAATAAGCAGGCATGAAGAAACACTGCTGATATATTCCGGGCAGCATATATACAACTAAAAGAGAAGAGATGACACATACATGATCAGGTACACTTAGGAAAAAACTATGCAATAAAACAAGGCTGCGTGCATCGCTTGATGCAGAGGCCGGGGCTATGCTCCCCATTTCGAAAACAAAGGGGAAAACACAGCATGCCTGATTATTACCGTACATCGGGCAGGTTGTGGGGCAACAGGGACGAGCTAATACGAGGACGGATGATCCGAGCTGAGGCACTCCTCGACCAACTGGCGAAGGTTGGGGTTCTCCAAGGCTGCCGCGACTCGCTCCTTATCGTTCAGTTGTTTGTTTACTGTCAATTAATAAGCATGTTAATGTTAATACCACAGCTCCTCTGTTCAAACAATTATGCTATCTCAACAGCCATTCTCGTCTCCTGGATAATACTCAGGCATGTTTGCGCAGAGTTGTATGGATAATGCTTCCCTGTTATGAGTTATGATGCCCAATTTATGTTTTAGATTGACACCAACAAGCTTCAGCATGAGTTCAATGTTTGTCATCTTACATACCTGATTCTTCATTAGCAAGAGATCCTGGGGCAACTTTAATGTCAATCTGCATATTCATACACCAAAAAGGAAAGCATCACAGTCCTACTGAAATGCTTACTAACTGAAGGAAATAATACATTAGAATGATCATAGAGTGTGTTTTTTGTGAAGGTCGTTCGACATAAATGATGTTCAGTAATTTTATTAACATATGATAATTTTAATCCTTATAAGAGCTTCTAAATACATGCATATTACAGATTATAGATTTCCATTGATCCGCATCGCGTTCATGAAATTGCAAACATGCACATATTTACATATGTGGCAGATGTATTCATGGATTAAAAAACAATATCAACTAATGGTCAAATTTGTCACACTCAATCTATCCCATATTTTTCCACATAGAGTCGGAAGAAAACCAAATTGATGTTCAGTAGGTTTATTAACATATTATAATTTTATAATCCTTATAAGAGCTTCTGAGTACATGCATATTACAGTTTATAGATTGTCCCTTGATCCGCATCACATTCATGAAATCGCAACCATGCACATATTTACATGTGTGACAGATTTCTTCATGGATGAAAAAACAATATCAACTAATGGTCATATTTGTGATACTCAATCTATGCCATATTTCACCACACATTGCCTGAAGAAAACCAAATTGTTGCCTTAAATGAGCATGCACATAAATGGCTGCTGATGGCATGTATGCTACATAAAAAACAACAGGATCTATAAAGTGTCTCAACTATTCGACTTAATCAGAACTCAATATAAAAACATACTAAGTACCTTGAAATGTGAAGGAAAGTTTTGCATCAACTTAAGCCTCAGGCACAGACCAATCACTGTAGCCATACTGCAATGCTGCACAGTTGGGGTGAAGGTTATCCTGTAGGCAATTGTAAGGTCTGATCAGTGGCCCCAAAAGACTGAAGCTAGACCATAGTTCTTGAATGAAGCAAAACATTCTTATTTGTACAGACTGTATTGTGCAAATGAGAGGAATGCAAGCTCGCCAAATCAGTGGTCCCAAAAGACAGTCGTCGCACTCGCAGATCCCATATAAAAAAATAAAAATGAAGATATATAAGGATGGGCAAGCTAGTGGAAAACCAAATCACTAGCAGCAAGTAGAGGCGAGCCAAATCATGTGCGTGATGTTTTACTTTTCCTTAAAGAGCAGGCAGAGCTGCATTTCTGAACAGCCTGCTTTCGAGAATCGAGATCACACTCTGAATATCCAGTGAGATATTGATGAGAAATGATCATATTTAATGTAGCTCATCTGCATAATAATTACCTCGTCATGAATGTAAATCCACCCATCCCGATTGCATGAACTTGGCCCCTCTACAAACACAAATTAACCCACACCAATTCTAGCTTCTAAGACTGGAATGGAATCATGGGGGTACTTCGACATGGCAGAAGTTAAGGCCTAGAACTAAGCAGTTTACAGTAAGCAGTATGTCCTACTCCAACCCCTAGTTATTCGATAACTCCGGACCCTAATCACTAGAAACCTTGAGCTCGTTCCACGCATACATACTGGATGTGGCCGAGCTTCTCGTCGACGGAGACGGACTCCTGGGAGAGCACGCTGAGCTGCTCCAGCGAGTAGGGGTGCTCCGGGTCCTTGATGTCCCTCACCGTATCTGAAGATGAAACCATGGTGGTGCGGCACACCAAATCAGTTCCCCTCGGTGAAGCCAAGCAATGAGAAGGGGAAAAATCGAAGAGGGAATCTGAGCAAGAGCTTGTGCTTGTACCGAAGACGTCGAGCGCGTCGAGAGCCGCCGCCGCGGCGTGCGGGTGCGCGGCGCGCTCCGGCCGCTCGTGCACCACCGGGTTCGCGTTGATCATGCCCACCGTCATCTTCCCCTTGGCCTTTTCCTCCTCTTCCTCGCGGCCGGTGCGATGGCGATGACTGATTAACTGATGTGCGTGCGACTTTGGGCGAGAGAAGATGAGGACAAAATTATTGGCTGGCGACCTTCCGTTTCCTGTGAGCTGTGACCCTCTGTTTTGTGGGGAAAGGTGGGCGACTGAGTGAGTGAGCCTCGCTTTGCTTGAATCCCGTGGGCCGCGGCCCGCTGACCCGCAAGCGGAAGCCCGCTGACTTTTTCCGAGACATGCGAGATGGCGCCTTGGAGCTCCACGCCGGGGCGCCGCGGACGGCAATGGTGGCATCCGCCGGCGACCACTACGCGCGCCTCCTGCGGCTGTGCGAGGTGGCCGCCAACCCGGGCGCCGGGCGCGCCATCCACGCGCGCGCCGTCAAGGCCGGCCTCCTCGCCAGCGCCTACCTCTGCAACAACCTCCTCTCCTACTACGCCGGGCCCGCCGCCGCTGGCGGCTTCCTGGAGGCGCGGCGCCTGTTCGACGAGATCCCCGCGGCGCGGCGGAACGTGTTCACCTGGAACTCGCTGCTGTCGATGTACGCCAAGTCCGGCCGCCTGGCCGACGCCCGCGCAGTGTTCGCGGGAATGCCCGAGCGCGACGCCGTGTCGTGGACCGTCATGGTCGTCGGGCTCAACCGCGCCGGCCGGTTCGGGGAGGCCGTCAGGACGTTCCTGGACATGGTCGTGGACGGGCTGGCGCCGACGCAGTTCACACTCACGAACGTGCTCTCGTCGTGCGCCGTGGCGGAGGCCGGCAGGGCCGGGAGGAAGGTCCACTCCTTCGTCGTCAAACTCGGCCTGAGCAGCTGCGTGCCGGTGGCCAACTCGGTCCTCAACATGTACGGCAAGTGCGGAGATGCTGAGACCGCGAGGGCTGTGTTTGAAAGGATGCCGATGCGGAGCGTGTCAAGCTGGAACGCCATGGTGTCACTGAACGCGCACCTGGGGAGGATGGATCTTGCTCTGTCCGTGTTTGAGAGCATGCCAGACCGGACCATCATCTCGTGGAACGCAGTCATCGCAGGGTACAACCAGAATGGGCTTGATGCCAAGGCATTGTGCTTCTTCACGCGAATGCTGAGCGACTCTTCTATGGAGCCTGATGATATCACAATCACCAGCGTCCTATCTTCTTGCGCCAACCTCGGCATGGTGAGCGTAGGAAAGCAGGTGCACGCATATATCTTGAGGAGTGGAGTGCCGTACACCTGTCAGGTCACCAATGCCCTCATCTCAATGTATGCCAAGTCTGGCAGTGTTGAGAATGCCAGAGGGGTCATGGACCAGGCAGTGGTGGCCGATCTCAATGTGATATCCTTCACTGCTCTCCTGGAAGGCTATGTTAAGCTTGGTGACATGAAGCGTGCACGAGAAGTCTTCGATGTTATGAGTAACCGAGATGTTGTAGCCTGGACTGCGATGATTGTCGGCTATCAGCAGAACGGTCAGAACGATGAGGCCATGGAGCTCTTCAGGCTAATGATTAGAAGTGGACCAGAACCAAACAGTTATACGCTTGCTGCTGTTCTTAGCGTATGCGCGACCCTGGCATGTCTTGAGTACGGCAAGCAGATCCACTGCAGGGCTATCAGATCATTGCTGGAGCAATCTAGCTCCGTCAGCAACGCCATCCTCACTGTGTATGCAAGGTCAGGCAACTTGCCATGGGCGAGGAGGGTGTTTGATCGTGTCCGCTGGCGCAAGGAGACGGTCACATGGACGTCAATGATCGTAGCTTCAGCACAGCATGGCCTGGGAGAAGATGCGGTTGGCCTGTTTGAAGAAATGCTTTGTGTTGGTGTGAAACCGGACGGCATAACCTATGTTGGTGTGCTTTCAGCCTGCGCTCATGCCGGATTTGTGGACCAAGGGAAGAGGTACTACCAGCAGATGCAGGACAAGCATGGCATTGTACCTGAAATGAGCCATTACGCCTGCATGGTCGACCTCCTCGCCCGCAGCGGCCTACTCTCTGATGCTCAGGAATTCATCCAACAAATGCCTGTGGAGCCCGATGCAATAACCTGGGGATCGCTCCTTTCAGCTTGCAGAGTGCACAAGGATGCAGACTTGGCAGAACTGGCAGCAGAGAAGCTACTGTCAGTTGATCCTGGGAACAGCGGCGCCTACTCCGCTCTCTCCAACGTCTACTCTGCCTGCGGGAGGTGGAATGATGCGGCGAAGATCTGGAAACGGAGAAAGGACAAGGCTGTGAAGAAGGAGACGGGTTTCAGCTGGACTCACATACATAACAGAGTGCATGTCTTTGGAGCAGACGACGCCCTTCATCCGCAGAGGGATGCCGTGTACAGGACGGCTGCCAAGATGTGGCAGGACATCAAGAAAGCCGGCTTCGTGCCCGACCTCCAGTCTGTCCTACACGACGTCGACGACGAGCTCAAGGAGGAGATGCTGAGCCGCCACAGTGAGAAGCTCGCCATCGCGTTCGGCCTCATCAGCACACCGGAGGGGACGACGCTGCGGATCATGAAGAACCTGCGGGTGTGCAATGACTGCCACACAGCGATCAAGTTCATCTCCAAGGTTTCAGACAGGGAGATCATATTGCGAGACGCGACGAGGTTTCATCATTTCAGGGATGGGTTATGCTCGTGTAAAGATTATTGGTAGAAAACCGCTGGTCTCTGTGGTTGAATACAAGGCAACTCTATATTTTAGGTTCTAACTTTTTGACCATTAATTCTACCAAACACAAATGTGAATTATATTCCACAAGAAGTATGTCATTGGATGCATATTTCAAAGAACTTTCCAGTGATATACTTATTTTGGTGACCGAAACTGTCAGTCAAAGTTGGACACAAAAAAACGAAGTAGCCTTATATTTAAATACGAAGGGAGTAATAAACCTGAGAACTTCTATGATCTGTGCTAGAATTGGTTGCCTAGATTCCCAGGAAGAGACACGAGTCGTGGTTATGATTGGCGCTGCAGGACTAGTTTGGAACCTATGGAAAACAAGAAATGCTGCTTGTTTTCAAAGAGTTCTGCCTAATGACCGGACTATTTCCTTTGAAAATGGCAGTATCTTTTAGCTCCTTTGTTATACTTCTGGCAGTGGATTTTGGTTTAACTAGTTTTGCATTTGTAGGCTGCTATTGTGAACTCTCCGACGCTTGACGAAGTTGCATGGCTCGAGAAGGTAAACATGCCCTGTCACTAGCTCTGGTGCTTTGTACACTTTAGAGCAGCCACCTTATGTACTGACATGCTGTTCGTCACAGTGATTAGGTGTTGAATACTGGCCAAATCGCTGCTGAGTTTGCGATCCCCAAGCCTGACAGCAACATGTTTGAAGCTTCAGAGGAAACTGACAGGATGGAGACAGCCGGTCAGGAGCGAGAGAAGGCTGCTGATGAGCGGAAGCAAACCGAAGAAAGCACCCCAACCCCAACTCAAGAGGTGATTTTGTTTGCAGTGTTTTTTTTTCCCTTGATTTCGTATGTTACCAGATGGATGCAACAGCGGTTTCTTACCTGCTTGTGTTGTTTAACTTCACAGGACTGATGCCATGAGCAACAGTTTTCAGTACATGGTACTGTTCTCTGAGCTGAAGAAAGAAAATGCATTGGGTTTTAGCCCTGCCGCTCCTAGGTTTGTTGCTGATGTAGACTCTAAACAGTGGGCATGTGCTGCCATCTAAAAAGACTTTTGTTGTTTAGTTTCCTTGCCTTGTCGTTTATGTCCTGGTCTCTTGTTCTAGTCTGTAGTTTGCTAGAGTTTAAGAGCATCCTGAGATGATGCAATGATGTAAATCAGGCTGGACCGTGTGACCTACAGACTCCAATTTCATCAATGGAATTGGGAGCCATGTGGCTCCTTTAATCCAAAAAAGAAAAAAAAAAATCCCGTCTCTCTGCACTGGATAGGATAATGGAAACATCAACTTTTTATTTTTTAAACATATTGGGACGAGGACTGTCAGACATGAAGCAGTCGACATCAAGTGTTTTATTATTCCAAAATGTACTGATGACAAAAAAAAAGAAACTGCTGAGGAAATTTGTACTGATGCAGGAAACATCAAGTGTTTTATTATTCCAAAATGTGGTTAGAATGATAGCATGTTAAGAGACGAGCATCTGTGCAACATCTAGCACACGAGAATATATATTTGTACCTGGTCTTAAACATGGGACAGGGGAAACGAGGAAACAGTATTTTCAAATACAACAGCCATACAGGTAAACGTCTAGCACACGTTTCAGAGAAAAATAGGCCAGAGAGAGGCATCTGGGAAGAGAAAAAACTCCCAGTTGTTGCTATTTTTGTTTTCACAAGTGGGTGCCCTTCTAGTTGGGCTAAGGCCACTAGCTCTGACAACCCATTCACCTTATGTACTTCGCAGAAATTAACTCTAATTCAGCACCATTGCTGTTTCTCATTCCTCCCAGTGCCTACTGACCGCTGCACCCTCGCAACGGCTGATGATCTCTGCTTTCATGCTCCCATGCCAACACTATTGCTACCCCTAGCCACCGGCAATGCTCTACTTCTCGCCACCAATAATTCAAAATGTTGTTGTGCACAGCTGATAAGGCGATACACAAAGAAATGACCGAAACAAATACATAGAAGGCAATAATATGTGTTTTATGCCAATCATTTCAATCTTTAAATCATTGAACTTCTTTTCTATCAATGAATTAAAACGCAAAGTCGCGAAAAATATCATCATACCAGAGATATGTTCTTACCTGGTCTATTGCACATGGAATAAGGCACCGCAGCTTGCCGTTGTCCCCAAAGAGATGGGGAAACGACGAAGCAAATGATGGAGCAGCCTGCACAACAGGAAAGAAACACTTTCATATGTGATCTTCCGGAGTAAATCCGATTGTGCCTCTAAGCTATTATTCAAAATCAACAGTATAATATTAATATAGAGTAAACAATGCTAAGTAGTGTTGGAAAAAATACTGGTCTTGATTGAGAAATTCTTACAGTATTAAATGTCACATAATCTGCAACTTTCATCATATTTTCATAAAATTGGCTGGCAGATAGAGGTCATCAGTTTATTAATATATATAGAACAAAAAAGGCAACAATAACAGAGGCCTTTAAATTGCTACTGATGACAAAAAAAATAATTAAAACCACAAATGACACCTACCCTCCAACATATTTGAAATCTGAGAAAATGAAAGTTCTTTCAATGTCAAACCCGCATGCTATGATGTCTTTGGCATTTTCTCGGCCAAGGCGTTTCGTTTCGGCAATAGTCAAGTCGTTGTTCCAGAGGAACTTCTCATCTTCAGTTAACTGTATCACTACAGGCACCTTGAAAACATCCTGCAAATACCTGAGCAAAGATCTCTCAAGGTTAATGAAAAATGATTAGTCATCAGACTAGATGCAAGAACAATCAAAGGATGTTATTTTCAGGTGTAGATACTGATACACATAGAGTATAAAATTAGGATGCCCTTTTTCATGGTAGATGTACTAATTTTTACGTCTGAGACTAACTGCGAGTTTTCTGCAGAAACTCAAGGAACGTTTCAAAATCCCAAGTTCCCTATCCTGTAAGATATGAGGGGACTTTGCACATACTTTATAGGAAGTGTCTAGATCTCAAGCGTCTGAGAACTAGTTATGTCTAAGTCGCTGATGTCATCCTAATATTTGTGTTAATTCTCAGTTACAACCTAGTTGCAACTCATAAGATTTGTTATAGTTCTCAGTTACAACCTAGTTGCAACTCATTAATTTCTCGGTTACACCCGAGTTGTAACTCATATGTAACTTTCATTTTGCACGAATCACGAGATAAATCAAACGGTGAAAAAGACGACTGAGACTTAAGAAGTTCTCAGGCGCCTGAGAACTAGCAAAAATTCATTCATCAGCAACTACTAGATCCGACGGCTTGTTGATCGAATGACGTTGAAATCAAGGGAAATTAGAGATCTCCAAGGTTGCGGATAGGGAGATCATACTACGAGATGCAACAAGGTTTCATCATTTCAAAAAATGGTTTATGCTCATGTAAAGATTATTGGTGGCAAAAAATTTGGTTTCAAAGGAAGGAAGAATGCTTTGTTGTTTCATTCTTGCTATTTAAAGCGCTCCTCAAGAAGAAGGGCAAGTGTCAGCACACGGTGAACCAGTAGAGTTGGATAATACTTAGTGATAACTGTAGTATTCCTCTATGTTAAAAAAAAAAAGGAATAAGTACACATAGCATGACGATTTGTAGCATTCCTTGGAAGCATTCTTTCATGAGCGGGCAAAACTTACTCGCCCGACTGAGCAGTTTCAGCAAAACTACGGCAGGATACATGCCTCTGTCGTTCTGTGAATTAATAGGAAGAACTAACCATCAACGTCTCAGCAACCAGCCATACAAATACCTTAAACCGGGTTTTCGATATCTCAGTTATACATTCGCCGCACTGGATGGGATCAGGAAACATCACTACCAGAAAAATTTCGGGGGTCAAAAGAAGAGGTACATGTTGTAAACACTGCAGGTATTGAGAGACAAACAAACACCGCAAGAGCGCCACTCCCTCACAATTCTTGATTCCAAAATTTTGACTCCTGGGATTAGTCTCTGAAAGCAGCCATCCCTTGCTTTACTGATAGGATTGGTCAAGGTTAGCCTTTGAGTGCTGCAGCTCCATGGCGTCTTTCCTTCTTGAAGCGGGCTTGATCAGGATCAAAGCCACCTTCATCAGCGCCATAGACTGCCCAAGAAGGTGTCATAGCCATGTAATCGCTGCTCTTAAAAGGCTTTCCAGATGTCACCTGCATTGATGAATAATAAATTGTCAATTCAGATGTGCAGAATATATTCTCATCTGTGTTACATCTTAATCTCTATTAGGTTTCATCTCTATAGGGTTCATATCTAGCCTACCCCAACTTGCTTGGGAAAAAAGCTTTGTTGTTGTTACATTTTAATATCAATCTACTTAAAAGCTGAGTATAAATAATGATCTGTGTGAGACTGTGAGTGCCTTGTCATCACAATCAATCCCTGCCTTCTGAATTTCTTCCAATGTCCGCACATATATATTATATAGAAAGGACAACAATGCACAATAAAACACTGTGGACTCCACAACAGTACCATCTTGAACTTCATATGCACCTACTGTTAGTTTGAGTAATCTTGTGCAGCATTGAATTACCAAAAGCAACATAGTACCAGAACATGTTAGGAACTTTGGATATGTACACGTGGTTTGTGCAAAAATATGGCCATCCGGATGTGGGCAACATGCCCAATGGTCCTTATTTTTCACATTTTTTTCTGTACCGATGTTCACATGAGTATTTTTTCTATTTATTTTTAATGCATCAGTGCATTATATAAGTATAAATACTACTTGCTTGTGAACAGAGGCTCATAGGCACAAGCCATGTCATGTGCCAGCCTACCAATAGATGATGCATATAGAATATTAACTTCTTTACCAAAAGGAATGCTCAGCCCAGTATTAATCATTGAAGTAAGCTTACCAGTTCATTGAATCGGTCATAATCTATCCAGGTATGCCATTTGCCATTGATCTTGAATTTATCCACCTTTGCAAGTAGGACACAGCATGAATGCACATGCTCACAGGCTAATTCATATACGCCGCCACTTTTTAATGCCAACACCTCAGAGAATTCTTTTACATCAGCATGCCAGGGGACATTTTCCATTGTCAACTTTGAAGTTGCTGACCTGTATACATTACCAGAAAATATCAGATGAGAAACTCAGCAACCAGAGAAGCCGCCAGAATCAGCAGGTGATATTTTCTTTTCTTTAAGAATCACTTACGAGCCACAGTATGTTACACCCTTAATTTCAATGAAATCAGGTTGCCCAAGTTTTAGTAAGTTTGCATATGCATCTATCTCTTCCACATTCCAGCCTTTGACCAATGTCAGTCGGTACACCGTCCTTTGATCTTTGTCATGCAGAGACTTGAGTGAATCCTAGTGCAGTATAAAAGTAAAAAAGCACAAAATAATACAGTTAGTATTTGTAATCCATAATTTTATGATGTACGTCTGCAAATATTTCTGCATATATACCAGAAAACGCTCCCAGAAGTCCGAAAAGAGTGGTCTGTCAACAGCCTTCAGGCTTTCTTTTGTAGCTGCATCCACACTGACATAAAGCTGCAACCATAGAGGCATTATAATTATCTCTAGAGTGTGTTGTTTGGGCATCCAAATCCCAAGGTCTTGTGTCTTAATTTGAATCTACTGAGAATATGACCTGAGTGATAGGTTTCAGCTCCTTAATCTTATCAGGAAATTGAGCATTTGTAACCAGAAACGTAGATATATGTCTGCGATGTAGGTCATCAACCAGAGTATTTATCTCTGGGTACATAATTGGTTCGCCAACAAGAGATAACGCACAATGTCTAGGGGATAGGCCCTCTGCTAGTCGCTCTGGCTTTACTCCTGAAAGAAAGACAGCAAGAAACAGCATAACTGAAGACTGCACTGTACTGCTAGATAACACAAATCTTCCTACCAGGATATTTATGAGGTTTTATTAATCATGTAGATCCTAAGTTCTCAGCACTGCAGGTCGAGTACATAAAATAAAAAGATTAAAATAAGTTCACCTTTGGACCATTGCACACAGTAATGGAACACTTTAACCAGGATTACTGCTGGTGTATGCATGGGAAACTTCTAAAGGCTGTATCCATTTAGGTAGGTACATGTGTTTTCACATGGATCAACTTTTGTCTAGGCATTAAAATGCAGTGCAACTTTGATAGGACTTGGCAGAATAATGCATACCTGGCACGCCTTTCATTTGCTTAACCATCTTCCTGTGTTCATCAATTGCAGTATTAACAATTTCAAGGGGATCATCCATCTTCCACTTCCAACTCTTCCCAACAGGATTTGTGTGATGCCTCCAACAAAACACACACTTATTTGCACAAGCCAGACTTGGAGTTGCCTCCATGCACCTACCAAATTGAGCACATAATCAGAAAACAAACACTCAAGGAAGCAAACCACATAACAGTGTCTAGGGATCTATGTTATGAATTTATGATACAGATCTGAGTCAAAGATATTATGAACTAAGTCCAACCATCTATCTAGCAAGCATTCCCGCATACCATGTTACAGAAGCAAAAAAGCAATCACCTGTGGCTTTCTATGCCATAAAATGAGTGCTTGTAACACCCTCCACGACCTCGGAGCTGTGACTTCGTCCATCTACAGATCTTCACTCCACTATGAGAACCAACAATTTTGTAGCCCTGAAGAACACAAGAATTGATATGTAGGGTACTGGATCAAAATATGCATATATAGACAAAGACAAAACACATAAACTACAGACAAGAACTATAAGTTGCTGACCCCATCTATACAGATAATAATGCTTCTACCTTACAGGCAAGAACCACACAGATCTGGGTACAAAATACACAACCCTAGTATTAACCAACATCGTTTTGGCACCAATTAATATTGTGTTACATCCTAATCAGAAGTTTCACAAAGATGCTTGGTTGATTACTTGGCACTTGTTTTCCACTAGCACGGCAAATATCAGTTCATACATTTATTGGAAGAAACTAACTTTATTTGCTGCTTAGCGATGCTTCTATTACCCTGTAAAGGTCTTAAAATTTTGCTCTAATTCCTTATCACTGATGTGTGTCGGGTATGCATAAAATCAAAGATAGCAGAATGTGCAAATCTCTACTTCCAATATACATAGCCAACTTGCTATCATCACCGGATTCTTTAAAATCTAAGGTTGATGTGATTTTACATATGCAATCAAGAGCATCAGTCATGTATATAATAAAATGTACGACGATTTGAATGCTCACTTGCTTCTCCAAGCTTGCCCTGATGATTGGCGTAACCATCGCCCTTGCACCATTCTGGGTTCCATTTGGCAAACCCCCATCCACCTTCCCGTTCTGCTTCCTTGCTGATGCCTTGCCGGCGATGTCTTCCATGTCAACCTCCCCACTGGCCACCTCCTCCTCATCTTCCTCATCGTCGTCATAATCGGAGTCCTCCTCTTCCAACTCATCAAATCCATTGTGCTCTCCGTTGACCCCATCTTCAACCTCCTCCTCCCCTTTGACCACCCTCAGTACCCTCCCACACCACTCCTCGAAGACCTCCTCGATGTCCCCGCCATCCACGTCGCCCTCCCCGACGGGCACCACCTCGACGGCTCCCAGCTCCCGTAGCCACCGCGAGAAGCTCGTGGCGGCGGCGTTGAAGGTCTCCCCGTAGGCCCTGGACCCGACGCCGAAGATTGCGAAGCGGAGGCCGGAGAGGAGGAGCGCCCCGGCGCGGAAGTCGGCGGCGGTCTCCGCGAGCCAGCGTGCGAGGAAGGCGGCGTCGGGCGGGGGCGCCCCGGCGTCGTGCGTGGGGAGGACGAGGAGGAGGAGCGGGACGGATGGGAGGTCGTCTGGGTCGAAGGCGGCGGCGTCGGTGGGGCGCGCGGGTACCCCGGCGTCCGTGAGGCGGCGGGAGAGCTGCGCCGCGAGGGCCTTGGAGGTGCCGGTGGCCGATGCGTAGAGGAGGGTCGGGGTGGCGGCGGTGGTGGGGGTGGGGGAGGGGCTGCGACGGAGGCGGCGGAGGGTGAGGGACTTGTAGAGGAAGAAGAGGGAGGAGGAGGAGAGGACGACGATGAGGGCGAGGTGGGAGGCGGCGGAGGCCGTGGTGGCCGCCGGGAAGGGAGGCATCGCGGCGGCGCGCGTGTGGGGGTGAACTGGGGTTTGGGGGAGGTTGCCGGTTTTGGCCCCCTTGGGTTTTGTTTGTGCCCTTGCCGGGAGGTTTTGCTGTTCTCCGCTGATGAAGCGTGTTCCTTGCTGAAACTGAAAACGGAGTGCACGTCAAACTTCAGAAATGAGCATTGTTCTTCAGCTCTGTATCAGGGGGAAAAGGCGTCACAAGTTTCAGGTTACTTCAGGACAAGAAATAGTTCAGGTGTCACAAATTTGAAGAAGAACACAAATTCTACAATCTTTACATGCTGTTTTTTACAACTTTCAGAAGCACCAAAGAACTGCTCAGCTGTTACATCATTTACAACACATCCTTTTACAATGTTCAGAGACTTTGCACCCTTTACACATCGTCGCAATGTTCCGAGACTCTACACATCCTTTACACATCGTTACAATGTTACAGAAACAACATGGCACAGCCCTCGGCCCTGTCTACGCAATCCAAGACTCGGGTTCTACCGAGTCCTTTGTCTGAAACATAGAACTGGATGCAGTCAAAGATCGAACTGGCGAGTGTAACGACGACTGCAACCCCGCCAAAAACCGTGTGCTCAGACTCGGGTAGTAGTAGCTGGTCGTGTAAGGCAACGAATGAACGAATCACGTGTCTTTATCGCATATCAACAACTGCACCACTTTTCAAAATTCTGTGTACTGCTCCGACATATTAGCTCATGGCCGCCACGTTGTTTTCTTTACAGACATGATGCCCTCCTTGTCCTTTCTGAAGGTCATCACGATTTCCCAGTGCAGCGATTTCAAAATTGCCTCCAGTGGGTCAAGAATCTCGAGTTTTTCCCGGATGATGGCCCAGCCCCCAGGTCTCAGGATCCGGTCCATCTCGACCAAAATTGTGACAGGTTCCTTACATCTACATTATGCAGGCAGTAGCATACCAAATACCGTAAGCACGCGAAACATTATACAAAGCCAAAGTTCAAGTAAGGCTAGTCCATTCAACAACGTACCTGTTCTTCAAGCGTGAGAATAAATGGTCAGCGTGAAGAAGATCGTAGGACCTGGGATATGTGCTGAATGGTTCGCACCAATCGTGATAAGCACCAACCAGACCGCGCTCATAGATTACAGGTAGGGTGTCTGGAGCATGCACAGGAACAACATTCATGACCCAAACTTTTTCAGATGACAAAGCCGCAGCAAATCTGCATGGAAATAATCACAGTTAATCCATGGCATACATCATAAAATAACGTTGCAGACTGTTACTAAGAGGACTTCAGTTTATATATCGGGTAATGGAAATTGAGAAAGAAGAGTGTACCCTCCATATACAGCTTTCATATCCAGTACGTTTCGGATATTCGTCCAATTAATACCCAAGCCATCCAGATACGATTTCTCAACAACGGCCTTCCAATGGCTGTGATCAGCAGCCACTCTTGCTTGCAAGTCCCCAAGCCAATCGGGGTACGTCTCAAGCCTCTTGGGCCACTCTTCAGGCCACTCACTACCTCTTTCTTCAATACCAGCAGGAGCTTTGTGCAGGCAATGCTTGATTGGAGTATACCTAGGAAGGAATTATCAAAAGTTTCTGTTTTACAAGCCAAAAAAAGTCTAGTGTATATAATAAATTAAGGAAAACCGTAGTGATTAATCCAAGTGTCCTACTTACCATGCAGTAGCTTTATTCTGATCTTCCTTGCAAAATGGAGGATCTTTTTTTGCTCTCAGATCATATTCCTCATTTGAGGCTGGTCGTTGAAATATCTTTACTCCAAGCTCACTGACATCATCACTACTGTAAGCTATTGTGTTCCAACAAACCGCAGTCATTGAAGCGGATATTCCTGTAAAGTTCATCAAGGTATTCAAAACCCAAAGAAATTGAAACACAAAGAAATTGAAACACAAAGAAATTCAAATTAATTCCAGAGGGAAGTCCACATGCTTGCTCATATATAATGACATTGGTATTTCAGATATTCCAGCTTTTTCTCCCATGTAGTAATGTGGCATACCTTCTTCACTCTCGAGGTCACCATGTCTGCTCGATATAATGAAGTATCCTCCTGGGCGAAGGATCCTATTCATCTCTAGGAGAAGCTTTCCACCTAATCCATACAATACATAGTGTTGTTCAATGTGTGAGTAATGCAAGATTGTGGCATGCTGGGTTTACAGAGAGGGAAAGAAGCAGCACATACATACCATTAGAATGCCACGGTATGTTACATTCACTACAGTGGATAACATCGAATGCACCACTAGGAAAGGGTAATCTTCTTGATCCCAGACTGCCAATTGTTGCAGGGATGCCACGTTCAAGGGCAACTTGTGCAAGGTCTGTTTGGTCACTTGTAAGGCCTAATGATAGTGTAATCACATCCTTCTCGAGTAGAGCGACTCCAAATCCTGCACTTTTGCATCCAATGTCCAATGCTATGCGGATATTTTTACCCCAGTCAATATCAGGTACCATCTACATGACAAAGTATCATGTAGATCGCGTTAAGCACTAACTAATAAAAATATTGAAACATTTGTATCTATATTTCCATTTCAAAATGTTAATAGTGTTACATCTTAAATTTTAGTCAAGCCAAATCATTTGTTCCATTCTGTATTGTTATGTAAGAGTTAAAAAAAAATTAATCCATACACCAGGATAATGAGGGCAGATTTATGGAAAGGACTTCACAATTGATGGAACAACCTAGAGATGACCTTTCAGAAATTAGGAAATCTGTTTGTGCATTGAAGGCAAGAAAAATTTTAAATCAAAGATAAAAATTGCACTATTAACATATTCATCGACTATGGTGTAAATCATCCGGATATTAATCGATTTCCAGGCAGAAAAAAAAACAAAGCCGAGTCCATAGATCTTCCAGATATTGGTTCCATATTTACATTTCTAAACCCGTACTTTTGCTAAATGATCTATCCAGTTGTTACTACACTTATTAAGAGTGCGAGCTAGTTGGCAATGTGCAGAAACTGATTTAAAACCATTTTGTCAGTAACAAACTAGTACTGCTAACTGCTAGAGCTCCTCTCTCATCCAGCTGGATGGACGTTGCTCCAGACTTTGTAATCGGCTTGGTTGCCAGCAATTCGGCTGGACAACTCGTTTAAGTGGAATACATGTTCCAGTTCAAAAAAAAACTGCTAGAACTCCTTCTACATATAACTACCTTGCACCTAAACAAAGTGTAAAAAGGATGACCAATTGTTACCTCATCAATTGATTCAATATAATGTCTTGCGCCACCTTTGAACTCCGATTCGTCCAGAGGGAACACCAGGTGCTCTCCGGTCCGATTCAGCCAGCTTTGGTCCTTGACATAACTTGACAACCTAGGATGGCCAACATTTCCATACCAAACCTGCAGGTGTAAGTGCATAGCAACAGTTGAGAACAGCCTAAGCAGCAAAAAACATCATGATTAACATCAAATGCTCGATTCCTCACCTTCTCCTTCCTCTCCGGCCATGGAGCCGGCAGCTTATACTCCTTGGGCAGTGATACCAGGCATGTCACCGGCGACCTCGGGCAGCTCCGCTCGTGGTGCCTCTGGCTCCCATCCCCATCGAAATCAACGCAAGGGGTATAGTGGTTGCCGCTCTTGGCGCTGCAGAGCTTCCAGTGGTAATGCGCAGCCGGGCTGAACAGAGGCGGCAGCTTCTTCTTCTTCTTCTTTGAATCCTTGCTCTTGGGCGTCTCCTCGAAATCCTCCTCGTCGCCGTCTAGCACGTTTGATTCGTCGACCGATTCCAGGTCCGGCGCCTTCTCGTCCTCCTCCTTAGGCGCCTTCCCGTTGCTCTCCCCGTTCTCCTCTGGCACGGCCAATTCCGGCTCCTGCTCCTGCTCCTGTTCCTCCCCCGGCTCTGTCTCCCACTCTGACGCCGGCTCTCGCTCCTGCTCATTGATGGGTTCCTGCTCGGGCGTGGATTCAGGGTCAGTGCGGTT
Organism: Avena longiglumis; assembly: GCA_030063025.1. Classification (NCBI taxonomy): domain Eukaryota; kingdom Viridiplantae; phylum Streptophyta; class Magnoliopsida; order Poales; family Poaceae; genus Avena; species Avena longiglumis. The sequence continues at coordinate 111,585,687 of CP125979.1, forward strand.
GGCCTTTGACGCGGTGGCGTCCGGAGAGGGGGTGGCATTGGGGCGGTGGGATCTGGCTGGAGGACGGCGCTTCTTGTGGCCGCGGGAGCTGCTGGGCTTCTTCCTGTGTCCGCTGGTGGCGTTGCGGGATACGGGTGGCGGGTCGGCGATTTCGGCGGCGAAGTAGGTGCGCTCGGTGGAGATCTGCTGGGAGGAGGAGGTCGGGGAGAGCGTGGTCCATGTGATGACGAAGGTGAGGCCGAGTGCGATGGCGATGGAGACCTTGGCGGCGAAGCCCAGCGGCGGGCGCCGCCTCCACCAGCTCACGAGGGCGGAGGGACGGCCGGGAGGGCCACGGAACACCGTCATTCGGCGGCGGCGCCGGAGCGGCTGTCGTCGGTGGAGTGGAGCGGAGCGGTTGGTGGAGAGGCAGAGGAAGATCGGGGAAGAACAAGTTGGTTGCAGCTGTTTTTTTCCCCCACTTGTTTTAGCGAGGGCAATTTGGGTCTTCCTTTTTACGCTTGAACGTTCTTGTGCGCGGTTAGTGAGTAGTCAATTTTAATGAGAACTTACTCTCCAGCTACCAGCCTCCAATAATGAGTGAGTGAGTGAGTGAGCTTGGCAATGCAAATCCACCGTCAAGAAATTAATTAGCAAATCATGACACGAATCGGCACATGTTCTTTCCTAAATAGTAATGTGATTAGTACCCGTAAAAAAGGCAACGATATTTTTTGTTATTGAATGAGTAACTATGAAGGGCAGTATGTTATCTTTCTCGTTGTACCCGCTGAGGAGTGAGTTGGGACAGGCCACCAGCAGGTTGATGAGCAGTCTTCAAAGGGATCTAGAAAAGTTTTTTTTAAGCATTTTTAAGGTGATTGGAATGGTACTCAGCGTACCATGCGGTACCATTGGGTCTGAATTTTTGTACTAGCCGTTGGTTAATTTTATTTAAATGTAGTAGGAAAAATCCATTCAATTGGAGTTATGAACTGTATTTAATTAAGGTAATGACTAACTTAGGCAGGGTATAATTAGTCGATTGGACATGGTGTAAATGTAGGGAAAGAAGAAGAGGACGAAAAAGGAAACGACACGAACAGACGAAAACATTTCAATGGCAAGCTAAAGGGCGACAAGCAGCCATCATGTGGCGCCGCGCTGCGTGAGCAAAGATCGTACTACCCACGTGAGCACCTCGTTAATAATTGCAGCCTCCATGTAGTTTTGGCAATGGCAAGCCAGTAGCAAGGGATGCGGCCTCCACGTGGTTCCAGTGACAGTGAGAAAGAGTGGCAGCAGATGAGCTTGATAGCCAAAGAAGGGTAAACGCTAGAGCGATAAAGAGGAATGTGCCACATCGGGCGTCGGTGGCAGGAGCAGGTTCAGACACATGGTCGCCCCTTCTCACCTCAACTCCTGTAATAGTCACCTCGGGCAAGTGCCCCCGTAGAAGGCCCATTCACATATCCCTAGACCCACCTCTATTGTTGCCGAGGTGACTGCGATGCCACTTGTAACATCCCAAAAATATTAAACCGAGGTAAATCTGGCTTTTTGCAAAACAACCCTAGAGCTTAGTGTCCTGCTACAAAAACCCCCTTCACTTGTTAGTATTATTTTGCCAGTACTTAAAGAGTACTCATGGCTTTGTCCCTGGCTATTCCCGTGGCCAGACTATGAAGAGGAGTACCAGGATGATGGACCCCACGAAGGTTACGACAACTAGGAACATCTCCCATCGTCAGCATTGCCCGTGACTCCGAAGATGGAGCTTCGCCTACGCTACCTTTATTATTACGTTATTCCGCTGCTTGAGTTGTATTAAGAACTGAATCATGAGATCCTTATTTGTGTAAGACCTTATATATGGTTTGTAATGGATGATGTACTGTGGTATCCAAATCTGTTATGTCTCGCAAAAATGGTAATCCTGGGGTTGCGATGTATGGCATAACAGGCATCTGGGATTAAAAATCCGGGTGTTGACAAGTTGGTATCAGAGCCATCCTGACCACAGGAGACCCTAGTTAGACTGGACGTTTGAATCAAAAACTTAGTTTCAAAACCAAAGAAAGCAAATATTTACAAAAATTTATTCCCATTCTTATCATCTTGATTCTTTCATAAAAAATCATGTTCCTCAAAAACTCTTACAAAATACATAAAATTTGACACACTTGATCACTCTACTAACTTACTCATCCTATATTCTTATAGATAGACGTGAAGTACAGCAAGTTTTATCAGTTGGGGAATGGAGGAGACCTTATCTTTGAGTGGGATTTGGACCACTTTGAACTTCGGAGGCGTCACTCGAGTTCTTCGGAGCTCAGCTCAATGATCAAGGAGGAGAAGATCTGCAGTGGCTAATTATTGCAAGTCTCCGAGGAAAGATTGAACCTCCCACTGCCGAGGGAATTCAATTCACCTTAAGAGAGAACAACTAGCTCGATGGACTTGCCAGGGCCATGCAGGAAGCTCTTGCCCGTCTGTGTGGGCAGAGTATCAACCAGATCAAGGGTACCCGCTTTGAGTTTTGTCCAAGGCGTGATGCTAATGGACAGCCACTGGAAGCCCCCTATCACCACGAGTTGAAGACCCAATTGGACCACCTTAGCTTCATGATGTACGATCGTCAGTAGGAATTGGACAATTGCCGTGACTACTCCAACCACAAGTCCGCCATCATCAAAACGAAGGATCAGACCATCGCCATGTTAGCAAAGTATCACAAGTCTCGTCGCCGTCAGCTCGACAAGAAGGAGCGCATCATTGTCCGTCTTCGCCACCGTATCTCGGATTTGGAGGAGACCATCCACGAGAAAGACATGCAGTTGGAGAAAAGGGAGAATGCCGGAGAAGATCTTCGTGGAGACCCCTACTCCTATCTCAGCGATGATGATGATTTTCTAGAGGATCAGGCTATGGATTTCTTCACCGACGAGGATGATTACGCCTTCATCGATGACGATGAGGATGATGAGGATGACGACTACACCGACTCCGAGGAGTAGTAGCACTTGAGCACTAGCGTAGTGAGTTGTATTCGGTCCCACTGTATCTTAGTTTCCAGAATGGTTCTTAAAACCATCTGGTTACCTTTGTTGTGGTGTGTGTTTGTATCGTGTGCTATGAATGAATGAATGAATGAATGAAAAGAAAGTTGCTAGAAAATCTGAGTCAAACTTTAAAAACTTTTCAAAGTCCCGGAACCTTAGAAATTTCCCTCTTTTCTCATGATCTATCTCAATCTTCAGATGCCACGCAGAGGAAGTGGTTCATCCCCGGACCCGGTGTTGCAGATCCTGCAAATGTTGGTTTCGACATGGCCGAAGAAAGAACGTCAAGCCAACTTAGTCACCCTTCAGCAGATAGCTCAGCTAGCCCACAATAATCAAGGCCAAGGAAACTAGGACAACCATGGATCTAAGCTCAAGAATTTCCAGAATACCAACCCACCTGTTTTCACTAAGTCAGAAGAGCCCCTAGATGCAGACGATTGGTTGCAAACCATGGAAAATAACCTAGAAGTCGCCGGAGTGGAAGCCAACGAGAAAGTTCTGTTTGCCACCCACTATCTAGCCGGAGATGCCAGAGCATGGTGGAACTATAGGGTTTCGTAGCATGGAAAACAAAAAAATTCTATCGCATACAAACAAACAAGCCAAGATCTATCTACTAGATTGTAGCAACGAGTCGATGGAATAACTTACCCTCGAAGATTCCAAAGTTTTTAACGAGAGTGGATTCTCGTGGGTGATGTAGTCGTACTCTTTCCGATCTCAAGATCGCGTGAGCGATCCTTCCAAGGCTGCGTTCGGCGCTCATGATCGGTCACCGTCGTTAATTTTCGACGACGAAGACCTTCCTCTCCCTTGTTCCAAAGAAATGGAGGTTGTAGCACTCTCCTCGCGATTTGGCGGCCTGGCGTGGTACCTAAGTAGGGGAGATCTCGCAGGCTTCGCCTTAAGCGGGCGAGTATGGTGGAGTATGAGAGAGCTCCTCGGCGATCTAGGGTTTAGACACACCAAGGAGGAGGTGCTAGAGCCGGCGGCTAGGGTTCCGGGGACCCCCAAGTCGGCGGATAGGGCAAAACCCTAGGGGGTGGCAGCGGCTATGGAGGGCTGCAGCTTCTAGGGTTTGAGGTAAGGAACTTGTGTGTGCTAGGAGGGAGCCCTGCCCCTCCTTATATAGGTGGAGGGCCGCGGCCAAGGGAGGAGGAGTCCCTCCCAACTCGGCTGGAGGGCACTGCGGTTGGAGGAGGATTCCTCAACTCGGTTTCCCACTTCCTCCTCTTTTCCTCTTTCCAAATTTAGCCGTTTGACTTTTCAATTTAGCTATTTGACTTTTCAAACTAGGATTTGAATTAATCCCTTATTTGGAACAGCGATGACACTTAGTACATGATGCAATCATTCCAACTTACAATGACACATTCATGTACTTCCCCTCGGGAGTGGGACATTCGAACCTTCTAGAACATTCCATGTGAAAAAACACGTAAACATTCCCCAACTCAAACGGACTTTCCTTATATGAATCTTATTCTCCGGACCATTCCGGATCTCCTCGTGATATCCGGATCCCATCCGAGACTCGAACAACATTCGGTCTCTTTCTCATTATACCATAACTACTCAAACAACGTGAATCCTTAAGTGTGTCTCCCTACGGTTCATGAATTATGCGGACATGATCGAGACACTTCTCGAACAATAACCAATAGAGGAATCTGGAAATTCATATGGCTCCCACATATTTCTACGATTACTTTGCGATCGAATGAACCACTTACATACGATACCAATTTCCCTTTGTCTCACGATAGTTTACTTATTCGAGGTTATGATCGTCGGTATCTCTGCATACCTAGTTCAACCTCGTTACCGATAAGTACTCTTTTCTCGTTCCCGTGATATGTGATCCCTTGTGAGCCAGTCACATGCTTGCAAGCTAATTGGATGACATTCCACCGAGAGGGCCTAGAGTATATCCATCTGTCATATGGATGGACAAATCCCACTCTTGATCCATGTGTTTCAACCAATACTTTCCGAACACTCAATGCCACCTTTATAGCCACCCAGTTACGGTGTGGTGTTTGATGTCATCAAAGCATCCATCCGGTAAAGGTGATATGCATGATCTCATGGTCGAAGGAATTAGGTTACTATGTATCAGAAAGCATATAGCAATTGAACTATTGAAATGACTTGATCTTTATGCTACGCTTATCTATAGGAGTATGTCCATCATATCATTCTCCTAACGATATGACCTTGTTGTTGATAACATCTCAATGTTCATGATAGGGAAACCACAATCATTTATCAACCAACAAGCTAGTGATGTATAGAGGCTATACTAGGGACTTCAAATTAAGTTTACAAATCACACAAGTATTAATGTTTCCTTGTTAATACTATTATAGCATGAATGCAAACATTTATCATAAACACAAAGATATAATAATAACTACATTTATTATTGCCTCTAGGGCATATCTCCAACAGTCTCCCACTTGCACTAGAGTCATCTAATCTAGATTACATGGTAATATACCGAACACCCATGGCGGTTTGGTCTGGTCATGTTTTGCCCTCGGGAGAGGTTTAGTCACGGATCCGCCACATTCAGATCATGTACTTTGCAAATCTTTATATCCCCATCTTGGATATGTTCTCGAATAGCGTGAAACGTAGCTTGATGTGCTTGACTTCTTGTGTGACCTTGGTTCTTGCGCATTGGCTATGGCGCCCATGTTATCACAAGATGAAGACATTGGGTCCAGCGACTAGGAACCACACCCAGCTCTGTAATGAACTCTTTCATCCATATCGCTTCTTGTGAAGCCTCAAGGCGACCATGTATTCCGATTCGGTTGAAGATCTCGCCACAACGCTTTGCTTTGCACTCCTCCGAAATTCGCCGCACCATTCAAAATAAATCATTATCCAGTTGTGATTTAGAATCATCGGATCGGTGTTCCAACTAGCATCGGTGTAACCATTAACAACGAGTTGTTCGTCACCTCCATAAGAAAGAACCATATCCTTAGTTCTTCTCAAGTACTTAAGGATGTTTTTGATCTTGTCCAATGATCCACTCTGGATCACTTTGATATCTGCTAGTTAAACTAACAAAGATATGCAATGTCGGGTCTAGTACATAGCATGGCATACATTAGAGATCCTATGGGTGAGGCATAGAGTCTTACTCATCCTTTCTCTATCTTACGCCGATGTCGGACTTTGAGTTTTACTCAAGGTCGTATTGAGCAACATGGGCAAGAACCCTTTCTTTCTATCTTCCATTCCAAACCTCTTTAGAACTTTGTCCAAATATGTACTTTGTGACAATGATATTTGGCGTTCGATCTATCTCTGTAAATCTTTATGCCTAATATGTAAGCTTCGCCAAGATCCTTCATTGAAAAACTATTATTCAAATATTCCTTGACACTATTAAGAAGGTCTACATCATTCCCAATCAATAATATGTCATCCACATATAGTATTAAGAATGCTACTGAGCTCCCACTCACTTTCTTGTAAATACAAGCTTCTCCATAAGTTTGTATAAAACAAAACTTTGATCACCTTATCAAAACGTTGATTCCAACTTCGGGATGCTTGCTTCAATCCATAAATGGACCGTTGAAGTTTGCATACCTTGTTAGCATCTTTAGGATCGACAAAACCTTTGGGTTGCATCATATACAACTCTTCATCAATATCTCCATTGAGGAATGCTGTTTTGACATCCATCTGCCATATCTCATAATCATAATATGCAGCGATTGCTAACATAATCCTCACAGACTTTAGCTTTGCTACTGGTGAGAAAGTCTCATCGTAGTCAACTCCTTGAATTTGTCGAAACCCTTTTGCGACAAGTCGAGCTTTATAGACAGTAACATTACCATCAGCGTATGTTTTCTTCTTGAAAATCCATTTGTTCTCGACAGCCTTTCGGCCATCCGGTAAGTCCACCAAAGTCCATACTTGGTTTTCGTACATGGATCCAATCTCGGATTTCATGGCTTCTTGCCATTTATTGGAATCTGGGCTCATCATCGCTTCCTCATATGTCTCAGGGTCATCGGCGTTATCCACCAACATGACACTCATAACGGGATCATACCAATCTGGAGTGGTACGAGTTCTCGTTGACCTCCGAGGCTCTATAGCAACTTCAACCGAAGTTTCATGATCATCATCATTAGCTTCCTCTCTAATTGGTGCAAGCATCACAGGAACTTCTTCCGGTGCTGCGCTACTCGCAATTTTGAGAGAAGGTTTGACAACCTCGTCGAGTTCTACTTTCCTTCCAGTCACTTCTTTCGAGAGAAATTCCTTCTCTAGAAAGGATCCATTCTTGGCAACGAAGATTTTGCCTTCGGATCTATGATAGAAGGTATACCCAATAGTTTCCTTCGGGTATCCTATGAAGACGCATTTTTCCGCTTTGGGTTCAAGCTTGTCCTATTGTAACTTCTTTACATAGGCCGCAACCCCAAACTTTAAGGAACGACAATCTAGGTTTCTTCCCAAACCATAATTCATACGGTGTCGTTTCAACGGATTTAGATGGTGCCCTATTTAAAGTGAATGCGGCTTTCTAATGCATAACCCCAAAATGATAGCGTAAATCGTAAGTGACATCATAGAACGAACCATATCTAAGAGAGTTCGATTTGACGTTCGGACACACCATTACGTTGTGGTGTTCCGGCGGTGTCAATCGTGAAAGTATTCGCATTTCTTCAAATGCTCGCCAAACTCGTAACTTAGATATTCACCTCCACGATCATAACGTAGAAATTTAATCTTCTTGTTACGTTGATTCTCTACCTCACTTTGAAACTCCTTAAACTTCTCGAAAGTTTCGGACTTATGTTTCATGAAATAGATATACCCATATCTACTCAAATCATCCGTGAAGGTAAGAACATAACGATAACCACCGCGTGATGCTACACTCATTGGACCACACACATCGGTATGTATGATTTCTAATAAGTCCGTAGCTCGCTCCATCATACCAGAAAATGGAGTCTTAGTCATTTTACCCATCAGACATGCTTCGCATCTATCAAGTGATTCGAAATCAAGTGATTCAAGAAGTCCATCGGAATGGAGTTTCTTCATACGCTTCACTCCAATGTGACCAAGACGACAGTGCCACATATAGGTCAAATTATCGCTTTATTTCAAACGTTTAGCCTCAATGTTATTAATATGTGTATTTCCACTATCGAGATTCAACAAGAAAAGACCATCTATCAAAGGTGCATGTGCATAAAACATATTACTCATATAAATTGAACAACCATTATTCTCGGACTTAAACAAGTAACCGTCTCGCAATAAACAAGATCCCGATATAATGTTCATGCTCAACGCAGGCACCAAATAACAATTATTTAAGTATAAAACTAATCCCGATGGTAGATGAAGGGGTAGCGTGCCGACCGCGATCACATCAACCTTTGATCCGTTTCCCACGCGCATCGTCACCTCGTTCTTCGCTAGCTTAGTTTTATTTCGCAAAGACTTTGTTTGAGTTACAAATATGAGCAACCGAACCAAGATATAAATACCGCACTACTACGAGTACTAGTGAGATACACATCAATAACATGTATATCGGATATAACTTTCTTCTTGATGTTGCCGTTCTTCATATCCGCCAAGTACTTTGGGCAATTCCGCTTCAGTGACCTTCTCCTTGCGTAAAAAAAGCACTCGATGTCGGGCTTAGGTCCAGCCTTGGTCTTCGCCCGGCGTGGTAACTTTCTTACCACCCTTCTTGAAGTGTCCTTCCTTAGACTTGCCTTTCTTGAATTTGGTGGTCTTATTGACCAACAACACTTGGTGCTCTTTCTTGATCTCCACTTCCAGACTTTAACATAGCAAACTGCTCGCAACTGCTTGTTCATGTTACGCATGTTGTAGTTCATCACAAAGTTCTTGTAACTTGGTGGTAGTGATTGGAGGACACGATAAATCCCCAAAGCATTAGGAATCACTATATCCAAGCTTTGAAGTTTGTTTGCGTGCCTGGACATCTTAAGCACATGCTCACCGTGACAGCCCTCTTCCATCTTGCGTTAAAGAACTTTTCGAAGCCTCATAACTTTAAATTGCATGATTCTCAAAAATAAATTTGAGATCCTCGACAATATCATATGGTCAATTCTCAAACCTTTTCGAAGCTCGATTCCAAACCATACAAGATAGCACTGCGAACTATGGAGTCGATTCTTTGAGCGAGGTAAACATTCTTTACTTCATCGGAAGCATCACCGCAGGGTGGTCACCCAGTGCATCCAACACATAGGTCAAATTACCAGCTGTGAGGACAATCCTCAAATTGCGGAACCAATCCGCGAAGTTGCTTCCATTGTTTTTCAACTTTTCTTTCTCTAGGAACGCATTAAAATTGATGGTAGGGGCTGCCATTGATCTACAACATATTTGCAATAGTTTAGACTAAGTTTATGACAAATTGAGTTCAAATTAATAATAAAGTTAATCTAGGTGAACTCCCACTCAAAAAAATATCCCTCACATTGTTTTAGTGATTACAAGAACCAAATCCACCACATCACACCGATCATCACGAGAGTTGATATAGTTTCAATGGCGAACAATCGTCATGTTCATCATATCTACTATATGATTCATGCTTTACCTTTCGGTGATCCGTGTTCCGAGACCATGTCTGTACATGCTAGGCTCGTCAAGATCAAACCTTAGTTTCCGCATGAGCAAATCTGGCTTGCTCACGTTGTATACACTCGCAGAATCTAACACACCCGATCATCACGTGGTGCTTCGAAACAACAAGCTTTAGCAACGGTGCTAACTGAGGGTGAACACTTTATGACTTGAAATTCATGTGCATGAGGGATCATCTTATAATGCTACCGTCGTCTACTAAGCAATACAAGATGCATAAAGGATTAACATCACATGCAATTCATAATATGTGATATGATATGGCCTTTCTTCTTTGTGCTTCCGATCTCCATCTTCTAGCACGAACATGATCTCCATCATCACCGGCATTGCATCAAGGTAAATGACGCTTCTCCATGGTTGTCTTCCACCGGCTTCAACTATTACAACTACTTTGAATAGACACGCGGGTCTTAACATAAATTAAAGACAACCTTATGGCTCCTGCCGGTTGCCAACTTACAATAAGGAACATTGCATACATCAAATATAATCACAATCATGGCCATATCACATCACTGCACACCCCTGCAAAACAAAGTTAGACGCTTCTACTTTCTTTGCATGTTTTACGTGGTTTGGGGCTTTCAATAAGTGTCGTTCTAACTTACGAACATAAACCACAACATTGATACTAGTATTGTTAATCACCCGTTGTAAATTGGATCTTAACTATGCTAGGAGAAACAGGCACACGCAAAGCCACTTATGCAATACAAGTTGCATGTCAAGCGTGGAGCAAGTCTCATGAACGATGTCATGTAAGGTTAGCCCGGGCCGCTTCATCCCAACATACCGCAAGATGCAAAGTACACAAGAAGCAATCGACAATAAAAGCATCAACGCCCAGAATGACCATTGTGTTCTACTGTGCAGCGGATCTACATATAGACACGGCTCGATACCCCGTAGGGTTTCGTAGCATGGAAAACAAAAAATTTCTATCGCATACAAACAAACAAGCCAAGATCTATCTACTAGATTGTACCAACGAGTCGATGAAATAACTTACCCTCGAAGATTCCAAAGTGTTTAACGAGAGAGGATTCTCGTGGGTTATGTAGTCGTACTCTTCCTGATCTCAAGATCGTGTAGACGATCCTTCCGGCGCTGTGTTCCGGCAGCGCTCCCGTAGTCGGTCACACGTTCGGTACTCGACAAAGACCTTCCTCTCCCTTGTTCTAGCAGGCAGCGGAGGTTGTAGCACTCTCCTCGCGATTTCGCCAGCACAACGGCGTGGTAGCGGAAGTAGAGGGGAGATCTCGCAGGGCTTCGCCTTAAGACGAAGCGAGTATGGTGGAGTATGAGAGAGCTCCTCGGCGATCTAGGGTTTATACACACCAAGGAGTAGGTGCTAGAGCCGGCGGCTAGGGTTCCGGGGACCCCCAAGTCGGCGGCTAGGGCAAAACCCTAGGGGGTGGCGGCGGCTATGGAGGGCTGCAGCTTCTAGGGTTTGAGGTAAGGAACTTGTGTGTGCTAGGAGGGAGCCCGGCCCCTCCTTATATAGGTGGAGGGGCCGGCGACCAAGGGGGAGGGAGGGGAGTCCCTCCCCAACTCGGCTTGGAGGTGTCAGCCCGGTTGGAGGAGGATTCCTCCCACCCTGCTTCCACTTCCTCCTCTTTTCCTCTTTCCAAATTTAGCCGTTTGACTTTTCAATTTGGCTATTTGACTTTTCAAACTAGGATTTGAATTAATCCCTTATTTGGAACAGCGATGAAACTTAGTACATGATGCAATCATTCCAACTTACAATGACACATTCATGTATCCCTTCCCCTCCGGAGTGCCGGACATTCCGGGACCTTCTAGAACATTCCCGATGAAAACACCGGAAACATTCCCCAACTCCGAAACGGGACTTTCCTTATATGAATCTTATTCTCCGGACCATTCCGGATCTCCTCGTGATATCTCGGATCCCATCCGAGACTCCGAACAACATTCGGTCTCTTTCTCATTATACCATAACTACTCAAACAACGTCGAATCCTTAAGTGTGTCTCCCTACGGTTCGTGAATTATGCGTACATGATCGAGACACTTCTCCGAACAATAACCAATAGAGGAATCTGGAAATTCATATGGCTCCCACATATTTCTACGATTACTTTGCGATCGAATGAACCACTTACATACGATACCAATTTCCCTTTGTCTCACGATAGTTTACTTATCTGAGGTTATGATCGTCGGTATCTCTGCATACCTAGTTCAACCTCGTTACCGATAAGTACTCTTTTCTCGTTCCCGTGATATGTGATCCCTTGTGAGCCAGTCACATGCTTGCAAGCTAATTGGATGACATTCCACCGAGAGGGCCCAGAGTATATCCATCCGTCATATGGATGGACAAATCCCACTCTTGATCCATGTGTTTCAACCAATACTTTCCGAACACTCAATGCCACCTTTATAGTCACCCAGTTACGGTGTGGTGTTTGATGTCATCAAAGCATCCATCTGGTAAAGGTGATATGCATGATCTCATGGTCGAAGGAATTAGGTTACTATGTATCAGAAAGCATATAGCAATTGAACTATTGAAATGACTTGATCTTTATGCTACGCTTATCTATAGGAGTATGTCCATCATATCATTCTCCTAACGATATGACCTTGTTGTTGATAACATCTCAATGTTCATGATAGGGAAACCACAATCATTTATCAACCAACAAGCTAGTGATGTATAGAGGCTATACTAGGGACTTCAAATTAAGTTTACAAATCACACAAGTATTAATGTTTCCTTGTTAATACTATTATAGCATGAATGCAAACATTTATCATAAACACAAAGATATAATAATAACTACATTTATTATTGCCTCTAGGGCATATCTCCAACAGGAACAGTGTCGTACAATGACCGGAGGACAGATGATGACCTGGGAGGAATTCAAGGTCAAGTTCAGCAGAACCCATGTGCCACCGGGTTTGATCAAGAGAATTAGAGATGAGTTCAGAGAACTGAAGCAAGGAAGGATGACCGTAGTGGAATACCGTGACAAATTCTTGCCATTAGCTAGGTATGCCCCGGATGAGATCGACACCGAAGCCAAGAAGAAAGAAAGATTCTTGAATGGTATGCACGATGAGATGCAAACGGTGCTAGTCAATATCCCCTTTGCCGATATTGAAGCCCTTGTCGACTCTGCCATCCAGATGGAAGGAAAGATCAACCAAGCCAATAAAAACCGCAAGCGTCGCATGATGCATCAGCCAGGAACCCATTAGACCCCAAAGTATCGCCCTAACCCATCTCCAGGATTTGCCCCGAGAACCAACAGACCCCCGATGAACTGTCCGACCTATCCCAACCATGGAAACCCAAGGCCCGGAGGAAATCACAACAACCCCGGCAACTCTAACAATTTTAACCGTGCCCCACCCAAGTTTAACAACAACAATGCTACCGCCAACACCAACACTGCCCCGAGGACTGGAAGCAATGTTGTGCCTGTTGCAGCAAAGGACAAGTCGCAAGTGACTTGTTATGACTATGGAAATAAGGGTCACTACTCCAACGAGTGCCCCAACAAGAAGAATGTCGTAGCCCCCAATGCAAATGCCCCAGCTCAGCAGCAGCGTCGTGTTCAGCCCGGAAGAAGATTTGCCCCAGGGAATTCACTCAACCGCAACGGCCGTCTTTTTCTCATACATGCTGAAGAAGCTCAGGAAGCGCCAGGCGTCGTGCTGGGTATGTTTTCTGTTAATTCAGTACTTGCAAGAGTGTTGTTTGATTCTGGTGCATCGCATTCATTTTTCACCGAAGAATTTTCCTGCATTAGTAAGATTCAACCAACAAAACTGAAGCATGTTATGATTGTTCAAATCCCCGGTTCAGCCACCAAAGCTAGGCAAATTTGCAAAGCCGTCCCTATCCGAATCCATGGCATAGATTTTTATGCTAATCTGATAGTACTCGGAACTAAAGGTTTGGAAGTAGTACTAGGAATGGATTGGATGTCCAAACATAAAGGATTAATTGACTGTGCCAAGAAAGCCATAACCATGACCCGAAGGAATATCGATCGAGCATATATCTGAAACCTTACCTCGTCAATTCAAGTGCAACAAGAGTATAGCCCAACCTACCATTGACCAAGTCCGGATAGTCTGTGAATACTCTGATGTATTTCTAGATGTTTTGCCCGGTATGCCCCCAGATCAGGATATCGAGTTTATCATTGAACTAATCGCCGAAACAGGACCCATAGCTCAGAGACCATATAGTATGAACCCGTCTGAACTAGCAGAACTGAAGAAGCAACTGGATTCCATGTTGGAAATTGGATTGATTCAACCAAGTGCGTCACCATGGAGATCACCTGTTTTGTTTGTGGACAAGAAAGATGGAGGTAACTGTTTGTGTACGGATTATCGAAAGTTGAATGATGTCACTATCAAGAACAAGTACCCATTGCCCAAGATAGAAGATTTGTTTGATCAGTTGACCGGTGCCAAAGTGTTTTCTAAGATTGATCTTAGAACAGGCTATCATCAACTCAAGATTCGCGCAGAGGATATTCCAAAGACTCCCTTTACCACCAGATATGGATTATACGAGTATACTGTCATGTCTTTTGGATTAACCAATGCCCCCGCTTATTTCATGAATCTCATGAATAAGATTTTTATGGACTTCCTGGATAAGTTTGTCGTTGTTTTCATCGATGACATACTGATTTATTCCAAATCGGAAGAAGAACATGAGCTACACCTAAGGACCATTCTTGGAACCCTTAGAGAGCATCAGCTGTATGCCAAGTTTAGCAAATGTGAATTCTGGTGACAGGAGGTAGGATTCCTCGGCCACACTGTATCAGCCGGAGGAATTGCCGTTGACCCTGCAAAGGTGAAAGATGTCAAAGATTGGCAAGCCCCAACCACTCAAACCCAAGTTCGTGCATTTCTTGGATTGGCGGGATATTACAGCAAGTTCGTAGAAGGATTCTCGAGTATCGCCAGACCCATGACCCAATTGCTGAAGAAGGACAAGAAGTTTGAATGGACCGACAAATGTGAAGCGAGTTTTCAAGAACTCAAGAGGAGACTGATTTCAGCCCCAATCTTAATCATTGCCGGATATCACGAAGCCCTTCGACGTGTATTGTGACGCATCCAAGATCAGTATCGGATTTGTGCTAATGCAAGAAGGCAAAGTTATATCTTATCTATCTTGACAACTGAAACAACATGAGCAAAATTACCCAACCCATGACCTCGAACTCGCAGCCGTAGTTCTAGCCCTGAAGACATGGAGGCACTACCTGATGGGAAACCGTTGTGAGATCTATTCGGATCACAAGAGTCTGAAGTATATATTCACTCAGAAGGAGCTGAATATGAGGCAGAGAAGATGGATTGAGCTAATCAAGGATTACGATCTGGACATTCACTATCACCCCTCTTGAACTCCATGTTTTTGAAGGAGCAACCAAGCTTGCACAAAGAGATGGAAGATTTTCGAATGGAATTAGTAAGTGAAGGATTTTTGGCTAGCATAGAACTTCAACCCACTTTGATCAGCCAGATCAAAGAGGCGTAGAAAGGAAATGCTAGTATCGACGGAATCAAGCGTCGTATCAGTAGAGACAAAGTACCCGGATTGACCGAAGACGAAGAAGGAGTTCTGTGGTACAAAGGACGCCTTTGTGTACCCGCAGATTCCGAGTTTAAAGAAGTTATTCTGAAGGAATCTCATGATACTCTTTATTCTATCCACCCCGGAGGAACGAAAATGTATCAAGATTTGAAGGAGCAATTTTGGTGGCATAAGATGAAGAGAGAAATTGAAGGCTATATCGCCAAGTGTGATATATGTCAGAGAGTCAAGGCAGGACATCAAAGACCCGTTGGATTGTTGCAACCATTGCAGATTCCGGAATGGAAATGGGATTCCGTTGGAATGGACTTTATCACCAGATTACCTACTTCTAGTATGGGAAATGACTCTATCTGGGTCATAGTGGACAGATTGTCCAAAGTCGACCATTTCTTACCCGTCAAGACCACATATCAGAGTTCGAAGCTAGCGGAGTTATACATCGCTAGAATCGTCAGTTTGCATGGAGTCCCTAAGAACATCGTATCGGATCGAGGAACTCAGTTTACCTTGAGATTCTGGAAGAAAGTCCAAGAAGGTTTAGGAACCCGACTAGATTTCAGCACCGCTTATCACCCTCAGACCGATGGACAAACGGAGTGAGTAAATCAAATACTCGAAGATATGCTAAGATCATGTGTGTTAGAATATGGATCTAAGTGGGAAGACTGTCTGCCGGTTGCAGAATTTTCATACAACAACAGTTATCAAGCTAGTTTGCAAATGTCCCCATTTGAATTCATGTATGGAAGGAAGTGTCGCACCCCTTTGAACTGGTCGGAAGTAGGAGAGAGTTAGATTTTCGCACCCGACATTCTACGAGAAGCAGAAGAGAAGGTTCACAAGATTCGTGAGCACCACAAGACAGCCCAGTCAAGACAGAAGAGTTACGCCGACAAGAGACGTAGAGACCTCGCCTTCAACATAGGAGATTTTGTGTATCTGAAAGTGTCGCCATTGAAGGTAATGTAGTGTTTCCAACTCAAAGGAAAGTTAGCCCCCAAATATATCGGTCCCTTCAAGATTCTAAACCATCGAGGAGAAGTGTCATATCAATTGGAACTACCCGAAGAGATGTCAGCCATGCATAATGTGTTCCATATCTCATTACTTCGCAAGTGCCTCAAAGTTCCAGAGAAGACTGAAGTGTTCAAGAATATTGATCACCGGACCATAGAGATCAACGATGACCTGACCTATCCTGAAGTACCCATCCGTATTTTGGAAGAAGCTTTCAGAACTACCAGAACCCGAAGCATCAAGTTTCTCAAGATTCAGTGGAGCAACCACACAGAAGAGGAAGCTACCGGGCGAAGATCACATCAGGACGGAGTTTCCCGATCTCTTCAAATCCTAGGTAATCTTTTTCGTCCTTTTTCAAATCTCGGGACGAGATTTTGTTTAAGGGGGGAAGGTTTGTAACATCCCAAAAATATTAAACTAGAATCATCAAACTCTAATCACCAAATTTAGGGTTAACAGAAACTTTTCAAATTAAAAATATGAAAGCATTCATATGAGTGTGCATTAAAATTTGGATTCTTTTGAATTGCCATGATTATGTGTTTCTTTGCTTGTAAAATGATTCTTAGGTGAAATAAACATCATCTAAACAATCCCCAAACTCTTCCCAAAGACAAACAAATCAAAACAAACAAATTAAGTGAATGGTCACTTTGGCCAATTTAATTCTCATGCCTACTTTGGCTATCTCTAACTTTCAGAGCTTAACAGAAACTTGTATGGATCTTTGCACCCCTTGATAGTACTCATAACAAGGTACCAAGGCCCACTTTGTGATCATCCAAAAACATTTAAATGCATAGTTTAAATGACAGTTTAAAATTGAATCTATTTCATATGGGAAGATCCCACTTTTTCAAAAACCACTCAAACAAGCTCAATTTTCAAAACCCAAGCATCCACAGTATCACCAGCACATGTCTAGCACACCCACCAAAAATAATTTCAAAATTCAAAACTTGAATTCATGCGGCCATTTCATCAAACAGCTTGCAGATACAAATCAAACAAAATCAAAACACTATGTTGAGCAGTGTTTTGGGCCTAAATGGTTTCCTCTATAGCTCACAGCAACCTAGTAGATCATTTAGCAAACTTAACTAAGCTCTATCCCCACTATAAACTCGCCAATGTCATCAATGGTGAACAGCCCGAGAGCACCCATGTCACCCCAGTGTGGACAACAAGCTAGGAGAAGAACTAGCCGTGCTAACCTTGTCTGGGAGGTAGCCCATGCTTCACCGCCCCCTCTCGGCCAGCCTCCGCAGACAAAGAACCATAACCGCCAGAACGCTACGCGCCCATCGCCGACCATGCTGAAGCGCACCGCAGAGCACGCGTCGTTCCCACGCAACCCGACCACCTCAAGCCCTTGCCGCCCGCCAGCATGCACCCCACCGTCCCAGGAGACCGCCAGACATGCCCATTTCACTTCTCGTACCCCGTAGCCACCGCTCGCCGCAGAGTTCGCCGTCTCTGCCTCGCAGAGCATCGCGCGTTCCCGACCGTTTGCCACCGCTCCTACAAGGGCATTCAAACCTTAGAGCATCGCCAGGAGACCACCGATCAATCACCACCCTCGGCCATGCCTCTAGCAACCTGTAGCCGTGTCGCCACCGTCGCCTGCCCATCCCTATCGGTCTCGCCGTCGAGCCTATAAAAGGAGGCCACCCCCAGCCGATTGAAGCACACCATTTCACTCCCCTCACCTCACTGATCGTTCCAACCCGTAGCCGGAGCAAGGCGAGCAGCGTATCGCCGGAATTGCGCCGGAGCAGGCTGCCTCTGGAGAAGAAGGGCGCCGTCGATTTTGTCCACCCTAGGAGCTGCCGCGACCACCCCTGAGTTCGTCGTCGTCAACTTCGTCGTTCGCCCGCATCGTCGACCTTCGCCTGAGCCCCGGTGAGCCCCCGACGACCCCCACTGAGCCGCTAGGGTTCGAGCTCGCTGGTGACTAGTTCATCGTCAACGACGACCCTCAGCCGTCGATCTTCATTCTAATCCAACGCACCACATCGCCCCGTACCGCTTCGCGTGTTAAGAGTCGCTGACCAGTAGACCATACCGCCGCGGGTCGTCGCGGAGTGACACTGGGCCGGCGCGTTAACCTTTCCCGCGCAGCCCACTCGTTTGAATTTAGATTTTTCTAATTAGATTCAAACTCAGTTATGTACCTAGTTTCAAAAATCAACCCAGCTTGATTCAGTGAACCAAATGGAATGAAACCAATTTTGTTAGAAAGATATTGAAATGCTTAATACAAGCCCGTTGGATTCAAATCATTTGAATCTATAGATCAACCTTGGTAAAAATAACAAGGCAGAAGCTTTTCTGTATTCAAACATTTTTCAAATTTAAACCACAATAGCTTTTGTAACTACCTCGGTGAATTACGCTCCTAGAGACAAGCCTGGATGAGTGGTAGTGGTTGAAATAGTACGGTGGGGCCCCAAAAGCCACTCACTGGTAGTCCTTTCAGACGTCCCAACCACTACCCTCTCAACGGGACCTCAGACGGAGGCGTAATCGGAAGCGAAGGGATCAACTACGTACACAAGTGGGTATGTACAAGCCACCATACAAGAGTACATCGAGCCATACCATCTAGAAAGAAAGGAAATATAGCAACGCATACCAAGGCAAGATTCAAATGACCTAGATAAATCTATATTTTAGGATACTTCCTCATACAACACACATCGAGTATCATGGAAGCGGCAACAAATCCGAGTACGGATAAGAAGCAAATCGGCATAAGATGCCATAGAAATAAGCACATCCCAACTACAGGTCTCACGGATCCCGTTCCGGATCTCTACACCGAACGATCGTTGCCCACATCTTCGGCTTCTTCCACCCAGTATCCGTCCTGTGAAGGTACCTGTTCATCTGAACCAAGAATTTATCGTGTGAGACCCTAAGGGTACTCAGCAAGTCTTAATGCCTCTAAAGGGGACACAACCTGGGGTGACGCAATTGCAGCGAAAGATGAACCCTAGCAATTCTACAGATAAACGCTAACCATCCGCCTAACCAATGATAGACGGATGTCCATGAATTAAGTACAACAGTTATAATGGTAATCTCATCCGATCCATCCTCCTCCCTGCTTACCAACAAGGAAGCGGACGAACAACCCCCCCATCCGTGGGCAATTTTATTAACCATTCCATGAGTATTGCTCTATTTACTAGTCAAGTTACTTAGTCAAATTAAAGCGGTACTTTAGTTATGCTTGTCTATGATCAAGAAACTGTGCTCCAAGTCGTCCATATCCGCGGACACGGCTTTCAGAAAGTTTTACCCGGCCGGGGTGCACCAATAGCAACACACGCTCGATCAACCTCGGAAAAACCAAATCAAAACTCAACGAGGCCTTCACGACTGAACAATCACAGGATTCAGAAATATTTCAGGGGGCCACCCCTTGAAGTACACCCGCAACGGAGTAAGAAAGCTCCGAGACGGACTCAAGGTTTGCGTCAATGGTCAGAACGGCAGATCCCCAATCGGGATCGATACCGCTGAAAACATTCCGCTTACCTAAATAAGACAAAGGTGCTCCTCGCACAAACATAAATAAACAGTAGCATGGCATAAGTACAGGATATTAAATAAAACCTCAAACTAGTTTGTGGACACAAGAAATAAGACGGAATCAAGCTCGGCTGGGGGTCCCATATACCTCCGGATGTGGATAGCGCGATAAATCAAGGAACAGGAATCAAGTACTCGGGGCCTTACGGGACACAAGTGAGCAGGAAAAACCAAATAGCAGATGTTGCTCACCGGTGCCACTTTCATTAGTTATCCCATCACTACTCAGGTTAAGTTGTTTAGGTACCTCGTTATACATCAGACACTCACAAACCCTACACATGCTGTTCTACGACTCGCATGGCTCAAACAACTCCTATGGTAATGGCTCATGGGGTGGAGGAACAAGCTTGGTGGGGTTTAAAAGTAAAGGCTATGCATACTTGGGATTCAATTTAATGCAATCGCGACTCAATGATGCAGGAATAAGATAGAGGCAATAGGTACTGTATGTATGCAAGCATGTGGAAGTGCTTGCCTGGTATCTCAGTTGAAGCAAGGGACGGATCTGGGTAGTGCTCCTGGTTCCCTTGATATAACCCCTGCTCAGTGTCTATCCGAGAAAAACCAAACAAACAAGGCCAACATGAATATAGAGCACAAGCATATGAATAAGATGCGTCAAGCAAACAATCATGCCATGATGAATGATGCACAATTTTCATGGCAATAAGGTAGCATGGCATGGTGAGGTGTGGAAGACAAGTAATAACATTTTAATGGGGTTTTGGAATCACATTTGTTGCCATAACAGTTGCTGTACCCTATATTTTTATATGATGCATGCTGCAATTGAGTTCATGGATAGCATAAACAGAAAGGTCTCGTCGAGCTGATCATTTTAGACATATCATTTGCTAAATTTGGAATTATAAATCAAAAGTTATTGATTATTTAAATTCTAGTGGCAATTGGTGTAATTTAAATCAACTTGGAATTTTAAAATGTTCAAACAATATTTTGAGTGGCATATTTGAATTCCTCACATTCTTCTGATTCAAAAACATATATTATTTGTATTATTTGGAATTATGAATTTAATTTTATTTTTTGTCAAAATTAGTCAAAATGGGTCAAAGTCAAAGGTGAATTGATTAAATTAATTTTTGAAAATATTTGAATAAAGATTTGAATTAACATTCAAAAACAAATCATTTTTCATATAAGGTTTGAATTCAAATTCTAATCCAGGAATAAGTTATGAATTTAATGAAATTTGAATCAGGTTTGAATTTATTTGAAAACTGTTTGGAATTTTGAATTCAGCAAGCTATGTCTTTTGCTACTCAGCAGGAACCGCGCCAGAGGATGACAGGTGGGGCCAGGCGCTGCTCACACGCTTGCTGCCAGTGGCGACACGTCGTCCATCCAGGGACCGCGGGCGGAAACGAAGGAACCTGAGGATCCTTTTTGCAAGTTTCCAACAGACGCTGCTAGGTGGGGACGGTGGACTGCGGGTTTGAGGCGGGAAAAAGGGAAGGGCGTCAGAACGTCTGCACCGCCGTCTCTGCTGAACAGGCGCCTGGGCGACGGATTCGCCGGATTTCGCACGACGATGGCGGCGAACCATCGCGTCCGGCCGAGCCGCAAAAACCAAAAACGAAGAGGCATGACGGGCTGCTCAGGGGTCTAGCTCGAGGCGGCTGCAGCGTGGTTTTCCTCGACGAGCGAGAGATCGCGACGCCACGCTGCCGGGCCGCGACGCCAGGCATGATCATGGCGGCGAACGCCAAGACGCACGGTGTTCGACAGATGTCGGTGCTACGGCACTAGGGGGACGGGGCCATGTGGGAGGAGAGGGCTTACCAGGCTCACTGGGTGGCGGGGCTCGGGAAGGCGAGGATCGGGCGAAGCCGGGCGTCTGGCGGTCACGGGCACGGCGGCAGCTCCCATGAGATCCAGCGAGCTCCACACACGGCGACAGAGGAAGAAGGCGCAGCTCCTGCATGCTGGCGCCTCGGGAGCCTGGAGCGAAGGGATGCTTTGGGCGTCGCTAGGGTTTAGAAGGACGGGGCATGTCGAGGGAAGGAAGAAGGAGGCGGGGAGGAAGGAGGCCTGGGGATCTGGGGAAAGGCTAGGGACGAGGGAGGATAAGATCGCCAGGGGTAGGCGCGAGGGCTAGCGTGGGGAGGCGGGCGTTGCACCTCACGTGCATGGGCGTCTTGTGAGGCGTGCTCGGCTGGCCGGGCACTGTGGGGCCAGTGGGCAGGGGGAGCTCGAGGCAGTAGGGTTAGAGAGGGGCCCAGGGGAGAGGAAGAGGAAAGAATAGAGAGGGAGAGGGGCCGGCTCGCTCTAGGTTAGGTGAGGGGGTGCCTTTGTTGGTGAGAGAGGGTAGATAGGACATGGTGAGATGGGCCATACTAGATAGGTTTAGGGGTGGTTAGCTAGAGAGGAGAGGGAGAGGGAGAGGGGCACCTTGGGTTGAGATTAGAATGGGTGTGGTGTAGGTCTTAGCTAGGATGGGTATGGCATGGGTAGGTTTAGGGTTCAGCTAAGAGGGGGGTATGGATAGAGGGAGGTGGTACTTTAGTTGATCATGCATGCTTGGACAAGATCACACAAAAACAAAACAAGGAAAAGGAAGAGATGTGGTGATGGGGTTATCCTTATGCTTGCACATGATCACATGTGTATGCATGGAGATGGGGATAGAGGTTTAGCTAAGGGAGATAGAGATAGATGATATGGTGAAGAAAACTACAAGCCCAAAACAAGATTTAACACAAAGGAGAAAGATCCATGCAAGCAAAACCAAATATCACTCCAAGATCAAGAAGAAGGTGGCACTTGCATGGCCCATGCAAGCAATAATGGCCATGTAGTTAAATTGTGAAAACAACATTAATTTATGTGGCATTATTCCTTGCATTCCCAAAAGGTGGGCAAAGGCCAAGCAAAGGACTAAGGGTGGACTCCAACCAACCAACATGAGCTAGAGATAACTCAAATAAAATGCCAAGCTCATATTAATTGGATGGTGGAATTATAAGGTGGTGAAAGAAAAGGTGGTGGAGTCAATAAGAGAGATGCCCTCAACTCAACTTGGGCATTTAACAATATATCAAGAGCCAAATACAATATCAAGATGCAAATACAATTAATATTGCACATGAGATAAGAACCAAACAAGGAAAAGGGTTTTGTATGATGCTCAAATGCAAGGTGGCATGATGACATGAGCATGATATGATAATCTTGCAACAATTATATGTTGGAAGTGGCCCTTTTATTATTATAACAAGTAGCATTACAGGTGTTAGACAACCGGGATGCTACAACTCTCCCACTAAACAGGAATCTACTTGAGATTCTAGGAAGAAGAAGACACAAAGAGAGATGGATGGTTGGCACGGAGTTCATCTTCACGCCCCATGTGGCTTCATCAGCGTAATGGTGTGACCACCGCACCTTGCAAAACTGGATGGACTTGTTGCGTCCTTCGCTCTGCGGTCTCAAGGATTTTGGTGGGGTGTTCTTGATAAGAGATCTTCTTGGAGGTCGATTAGCTCATGATCCACGGTCTTGCACAGGTCTTTGAAGCACTTCTTGAGCTGAGAGATGTGGAAAACATCATGGACTTTGAGTTTTTCCTAAGCTCAAGTGCATAAGCAACTTCTCCTCTTCTACCACGTATCTTGAAAGGACCGATGTATCTAGGAGCCAACTTTCCTTTGATACAGGCGGTGTGTTCCTCTCATGGGAGTGACACGAAGGTAGACGAGATCACGAGGCATATACCATATCCGTGCTTCTGTCATAGTTGCTCTTGACGACTTTGAGCAATCTTCGTTCTCGAGAATGATATGCACCTTCTCCTCTGCTTGGGTTATAATGTCGGGCCAAACCAGATTCTTTCTCCGCACTTTGACCAACCAATCGGAGTTACGCACTTGCGACCATAGAGAGCCTCAAATGGTGCCATCTTGAGACTCTTCCGAAGCTGTTGTTGTAGGAGAATTCAGCATATGGAAGACATTCCTCCCACTTCATGCCAAACGAGATGACGCAAGCTCTAAGCATATCCTTAATCTGATTGATTCTTTCCACTTGTCCTTGCGATCGAGGGTGGTAAGGTCAAGTTCAACTTTGTTCCCAAAGCTTTTGGAAACTCTCCCGAACTTTGAGGTGAAGATGCTCCCACAGTGCGAACTGATTTCAAGGAACCCCATACGGAGAGACAATTGTTGATATAGAGCTCGCCAACCAATTCCGTAAATTGTTTCTTTGATCGGGAAGAAATGAGCCACTTTAGAAAGCACGTCGATGACAACAAAATTGCATTGTTGCCCTTCTACGACCTTGGAAAGCCGTGATGAAGTCCATCTCTACTTTCTCCCATTTCCATTCCGGAGGTTTCAATGGTCAGTAGAAGACCAAATGGTTTCGATGGATGACCTTCACTCTGCAGACATCACATTCGAGACATACTTGGCAATACCGTTTCAACCTGTGCCACCAAGATTGTGTTTTCAAGTCCATGTACATCTTTGTGCCAGGATGGATAGAAAGAACC
Organism: Avena longiglumis; assembly: GCA_030063025.1. Taxonomy (NCBI): domain Eukaryota; kingdom Viridiplantae; phylum Streptophyta; class Magnoliopsida; order Poales; family Poaceae; genus Avena; species Avena longiglumis. The sequence continues at coordinate 111,610,156 of CP125979.1, forward strand.
GAATCATGTGCCTCCTTGAGAACTTGGTCTCTCGGACCGGGTAGTTTGGAACAAACATCCGTGTTCAAAGAAGAGCGCCTTGATCATCAACGTGGAAGGCCTCATACTGGAAGGTCAAGCTTAGAGATGAGCTTTTTGGTGTGCGGATCACCAAGTCGACGAGAGCGAATCTGTTCTTCCAAGAGAGGAGTAGCCGAAGGTTCGGAGATGCCCTTGTTCCACAATTTCTGTTGAGTCGACGGATTCCTCGCACAAGAGAGGTGTTGCTCTTCTACCATGAGGTTGTTGACATAAGCTTTACGGCTAAGCGCATACGCCATGACATTTGCTTTGCTCGGAGTGTAGTTGATGGTCACATCAAAGTCATTGATTGCTTCGATCCATCTCCTCTGCCGAAGGTTGAGATCAGGCTGAGTGAAGATATACTTCAAACTCTTGTGGTCCGAGAAGATCTCACAACGGTTACCAAGCAAGTAGTGCCTCCATAGCTTCAAAGCAAAGACAACTGCTGCTAGCTCAAGGTCATGTGTGGGATAGTTGATCTCATGCGTCTTCAACTGACGAGAGGCATAAGCAACCACCTGTTTCTCTTGCATAAGGACCGCACCCAATCCTTGCAAAGAGGCGTCACAGAATATCTGAAAAGGCTTGGATGTATCCGGAGGAACCAAGACTCGTGTGGAAGTGAGCTTCTCTTTGAGTGTCTCAAAACTTTCTTGACAAGAAGGAGTCCACAGGTACTTCTTGCCTTTCTTGAGGAGATCGGTAAGAGGCTTTGCTATCTTCGAGAAGTTCTGAACAAAGCGACGGCAATAGCTAGCCAAGCCGAGAAAACTCCGCACTTCCTTGACATTAGCAGGAGGGAGCCATTCAACTATTGACTTCACGGTTTCTGGGTTGACTGCAATGCCCTTGGCAGAGATAACATGACCCAGGTATGTTACTTCAGGCAGCCAAAACTCACACTTTGAGAACTTTGCGTACAAGCGGTTCTCACGAAGCTTGTTTAAGACACACCGCGGGTGTTGTTCATGCTCCTCCTTAGACTTGGAATAAACCAGAATGTCATCCAGATATACCACCACAAACTTATCAAGGTACTCCATGAAAACGGAGTTCATCAGCCTCGAGAAGGTAGCAGGTGCGTTGGTGAGACCGAAAGACATGACCGTGTACTCATACAGGCCATAGCGGGTGGTGAAAGCTGTTTTGGGCACATCTTCTTTGCGAATTTTGATTTGGTGATAACCACTTCTCAAGTCCAGCTTAGAGAACACCACAGCTCCTGCTAGCTGATCAAATAGATCATTTATCCGTGGAAGAGGATATTTGTTCTTGATGGTTTTAGCATTGAGAGCCCGGTAGTCAACACATAGCCTATCGGTTCTGTCACGCTTTTTCACAAAGATTGTTGGGCTACCCCAAGAAGAAGTGCTATGTTGAATGAAACCCAACTTCTCTTGTTCATCAAGTTGTCGTTTGAGTTCACCAACTCGAAGGACCCATTTTATATGGCCTCTTGGAGATAGGAGCCGTTCAGTTCAAGCTCAATCACGAATTCAACCTCGCGATCCGGAGGCATACCCGCAACTCTTCAGAAAGACATCTGGGAACTCACGGACCTTTGGTACACTCGAATAGCTTCCATAGCATCATCATTGAGGCGCCAAGGAAAAGAGCCGGACAGGAGTCGACTTGGAGAAAAGACTATATGGCCTTGAGAATCTTGAGAGACCTTGGCGTTCAAAGACAATCAATCACAACTGCATTTGCTGTCAACCAATCCATGCCCAAGATGACATCAATTTCAGAGTTGCCCAGAACAATCAAAGAAGCCAAGAATGAAGAACCACCAATCTCAATTAGATTGCCATGACTGATCTTAGATGCTATCATATTTGCTCCAGGAGAAAGAACCATTAACTGCTTAAGGATAGGGTCCATTGCTAACTCATTTTCATTTGCAAACTTGTGAGACACAAAAGAATGCGATGCACCAGAATCAAAGAGAACTCGTGCAGGGACTGAGTTAACGGAAAGCATACCCATCACAACTCCAGGTGCATGCTCAGCTTGAGAGGCGTTGACGCAATTGGCACGAACAACCGCAAACCCGGGCTTGGTGTTGATGTTGAGAGCCCGAGGCGGTGGTGCACGAACCGAAGGAGAGCTTGTTGCAGATCTTGGCGGGGGTGGAGGGAGAGCTTTGTTCTTCATTGGACAGTTCCAGTTTTGATGTCCAGGATCTCCACATGTGAAACAAGCACCATGTGGACGTGGAGCAGAGTAGCCAGGGACTCCGCCAGGCGCTCCCGGGTAGTTGTTGTTGTAGCCCCTGGGAACCGCAGTGGTGAAGTTTGATGGCCTTGGCGCGTAACTTGCAGGTCTTGGTGGAGCCGGGAGCGACGGTGGGGTGTTAGGAACCCAGACACGCCGCTTAGAAGGAGCTGCCATAACTGCAGAGCTTGATGCATCCCTGTTGTGTTTCTTGGACTCCTCGAACACTTGCCTGCTTGCCTCCTCTTGCAGTGCTGTGTGCTGTAGTTCCAGGAAGGTTGCCGGTCTTGCATGCGTGATTGCATACTTGATCGACGCATTGAGCCCTTGCCTGAACCTTTTCTGCTTCTTCTTGTCATCAGATACCTCATCACCACCATAACGGGATAGATTCATGAAGTTCCTGATATAGGTGTTGACGTTATCATTTCCCTGCTTCAGGTTGAGGAAAGCCTCCTTCATCCTTTCCATCACAATCTCTGAGAGAAACTGCTCTTTGAACGCTCCAGTGAACCTCTCCCAAGTAGGCTGGAAACCAGTGCAGCTTGCCTTCAAGTAGTTCTCCCACCAAAGAGCTGCATCTCCCTTGAGAAGGTGAGTAGCACACTTGACCCACTCCTGTTCCGGAACATCAGAAGTCTCGAGCAACCTTGAGATCTCACGCAGCCAATCATCCGCATCCAGAGGTCGGTCAGAAACATCAAACTGACGAGGGTTGAACTTGAGGAAGCTATTGATGTCTCCACGCTTGGGAGGTGGAGGAAGTGGAGCAAACTCATTTCTTCTGACACTCTCCTCAAAGCGCTGCTGGTTCTCTTGCATTGCCGCCAAAGCATTAGCTATGTTTGACAACGCGGAGCCCAGTTCCGGAGGTATGTCCTCCTCAGTCCGGCGTGGGGGAGCCATCCTGTCATTGATATAAAACTCAAATCAGTACTATAATGGAGAATGATAATAATCCAAAATAGTACCAAGATGGAATTAACCAAGATTAAAGGATACAATTTACTGAGATGATATTAAAATATCAACAAAGTTCATAGCACCTAAAGATATTAAGCATATCGCACGATCGAAAAGGAGTGTGGTACACAATATATCAAAGAAAAAAAATTTCCACAAATTTCGCATTAAAATACCAATAGATGCATAAAATTACTTAACGAATCAAGATTAGTGACTCTACCGATTCAATATACAAAAGCGAATGATAAAAGTAGTGGTATGGTCGCGACTCCATCCCGCACTCAAATCATTACTCCGACATGAACAAGTGGAACACATATCCTAACCCTTCTTCTCACGTGAAACCTAAAGATTGGTAACTACGAAACGAACACCCCAAACAAGATAGCGTCGGATACAAAGAGGAAGATAGATTGCGTCGGTTTGCATAAGCACTGTCGGTATGGAATGTACCAACAGTTGATAGCCAAAGGCAGATAAGATAAAAACTTGGATGCAACAGATAGACAAGGGATTACACACACACACACTCACACAACCTATGGTACTACGGAAACCCAGAACACGTGAATCCTAGTTTGAACTTTGAGAAGAGAATTGAAAACGTTGCACTTCCTTAGCAGAAAAGGGTGGGTGGGAGGGTAAGAATAAAAGTGGAAGCAGTCCTACTCTCGCGTTTTGTTTTTCCCTAATATACATAACTACCAAAATATTTGCTAGACTGACAACGACCGTTTGAAACCACGAAGGTCGGGATGGCTCTGATACCAATTGTAACTACCTCGGTGAATTACGCTCCTAGAGACAAGCCTGGATGAGTGGTAGTGGTTGAAATAGTACGGTGGGGCCCCAAAAGCCACTCACTGGTAGTCCTTTCAGACGTCCCAACCACTACCCTCTCAACGGACTCAGACGGAGGCGAATCGGCGAAGGGATCAACTACGTACACAAGTGGGTATGTACGCAAGCCACCATACAAGAGTACATCAGAGCCATACCATCTAGAAAGAAAGGAAATATAGCAACGCCATATGGCAAGATTCAAATGACCTAGATAAATCTATATTTTAGGATACTTCCTCACAACACACATCGAGTATCATGCAAGCGGCAACAAAATCCAGTACGGATAAGAAGCAAATCGGCATAAGATGCCATAGAAATAAGCACATCCCAACTACAGGTCTCACGGATCCCGTTCCGGAATCTCTACACGAACGATCGTTGCCCACATCTTGGCTTCTTCCACCCAAAGATCCGTCCCTGTGAAGGTACATGCTCATCCGAACCAAGAATTTATCGTGTGAGACCCTAAGGGTACTCAAGTCTTAATGCCTCTAAAGGGACACAACTGGGTGACGAATTGCAGCGAAAGATGAACCCTAGCAATTCTACAGATAACGCTAACCATCCGCCTAACCAATGATGAGCGGATGTCCATGAATTAAGTACAGCTTATAATGGTAATCTCATCCGATCCATCCTCCTCCTCGCTACCAACAAGGAAGCGACGAACAACCCCATCCGTGCAATTTTATTAACCATTCCATGAGTATTGCTTTATTTACTAGTCAAGTTACTTAGTCAAATTAAAGCGGTACTTTAGTTATGCTTGTCTATGATCAAGAAACGTGCTCCAAGTCGTCCATATCCGCGACACGGCTTTGAGAAAGTTTTACCGGCCGGGTGCACCAATAGCAACACACGCTCGATCAACCTCGGAAAACCAAATCAAAACCCAACGAGGCCTTCACGGTGAACAATCACAGATTGAAATATTTGAGGCCACCCTTGAAGTACACCAACGGAGTAAGAAAGCTCCGAGACGGACTCAAGGTTTGTCAATGGTCAGAAATGACAGATCCCAATCGGGATCTGTCGATACCGCGAAAACATTCCGCTTACCTAAACAGTACAGTGTGATCCTCGCACAAACATAAATAAACAGTAGCATGGCATAAGTACAGGATATTAAATAAAACCTCAAACTAGTTTGTGGCCCCAAGAAATAAGACGGAATCAAGCTCTGGCTCAGGGGGGTCCCATATACCTCCCGGATGTGGATAGCGCGATAAATCAAGGAACAGGAATCAAGTACTCGGGGCCTTACGGACACAAGTGAGCAGGAAAACCAAATAGCGATGTTGCTCACCGGTGCCACTTTCATTAGTTATCCCATCACTACTCAAAGTTAAGTTGTTTAGGTACCTCGTTATACATCGACACTCAAACCCTACACATGCTGTTCTACGACTCGCATGGCTCAAACAACTCCTATGGTAATGGCTCATGGGGTGGAGGAACAAGCTTGGTGGGGTTTAAAAGTAAAGGCTATGCATACTTGGGATTCAATTTAATGCAATCGCGACTCAATGATGCAGGAATAAGATAGAGGCAATAGGTACTGTATGTATGCAAGCATGTGGAAGTGCTTGCCTGGTATCTCAGTTGAAGCAAGGGACGGATCTGGGTAGTGCTCCTGGTTCCCTTGATATAACATTCAAAAACAAATCATTTTTCATATAAGGTTTGAATTCAAATTCTAATCCAGGAATAAGTTATGAATTTAATGAAATTTGAATCAGGTTTGAATTTATTTGAAAACTGTTTGGAATTTTGAATTCAGCAAGCTATGGCTTTTGCTACTCAGCAGGAACCGCGCCAGAGGATGACAGGTGGGTCCAGGCGCCCGGAGCCCACGCTGCTGCCGGTGGCGACACGTGGTCGATCCAGGACCGCGGCGAAGGCGAACCCGAGGATCCTTTTGCAAGTTTCAACAGACTGCTAGGGGGACGGTGGGCTGCGGGTTTGAGGCGGAAAAAGGGAAGGGCGTCAGAACGTCTGCTGTTGCCGCTACCGCTGAACGCAGCAGCGACGGATCTGGCCGGATTTCGCACGACGATGGCGAGCGAACCATTGCGTCTCCGGCTGAGCCGCAAAAACCAAAAACGAAGAGGGCATGACGGGCTACGCTTTCAGGGTCTAGCTTCGGGCGGCTGCAGCGTGGTTTTTCCTCGACACGAGACAGATCGCACACGCTTCTTGGCGACGCATGACGGTGATCAGGCGGCGAACGCAAGACGCACGGTGTTCGACAGATGCGGCGGTGCTACGGTGCACTAGGGGGACGGGGGCCATGTCGGGGAGGGATAGGGGCTTACCAGGGGCTCGCTGGTGGGGTTGGCGGGGCTCGGGAAGGCTAGGATCGGAGCGGGGGCAGCTGGTCGGGGCGTCCTGGCGGTCACGGGCACGGCGGCTCCTCGGCGAGATCCAGTGAGCTCCGGCGTCACGCGGCGAGGAAGAAGGCGCAGCTCTGCATGCTGGGCGCCTCGGGAGCCTGGAGCGAAGGGATCTTTGAAGCGCCGTCGCTAGGGTTTAGAAGGACGGGGGGGCATGTCGAGATGGGGAAGGAAGAAGGAGAGCAGGGGAGGAAGGGAGGCCTGGGGGGATCTGGGGGAAAGGCTAGGGACGAGGGGGAGGATAAGATCGCCAGGGCAGGTAGGCGCGAGGGCTAGCGGGTGGGAGGGGCAGGCCGTGCACCTCACGTGCATGGGCGTGCGCGGGCTTGCAGGCGTGCTCGGGCTGGCCGGCTGCCAGGTGGGGCTGTGGAGCCAGGCGGGGAGCTCGAGGCGTAGGGTTAGAGGGGGCCCGTGAGGCGTGGGGAGAGGAAGAGAGGAAAGAATAGAGAGGGTGAGGGGCCGGCTCGCTCTAGGTTAGGTGAGGGGGTGCCTTTGTTGGTGAGAGAGGGTAGATAGGACATGGTGAGATGGGCCATACTAGATAGGTTTAGGGGTGGTTAGCTAGAGAGGAGAGGGAGAGGGAGAGGGGCACCTTGGGTTGAGATTAGAATGGGTGTGGTGTAGGTCTTAGCTAGGATGGGTATGACATGGGGTAGGTTTAGGGTTTAGTTAAGAGGGGGGTATGGATAGAGGGAGGTGGTACTTTAGTTGATCATGCATGCTTGGACAAGATCACACAAAAACAAAACAAGGAAAAGGAAGAGATGTGGTGATGGGGTTATCCTTATGCTTGCACATGATCACATGTGTATGCATGGAGATGGGGATAGATGTTTAGCTAAGGGAGATAGAGATAGATGATATGGTGAAGAAAACTACAAGCCCAAAACAAGATTTAACACAAAGGAGAAAGATCCATGCAAGCAAAACCAAATATCACTCCAAGATCAAGAAGAAGGTGGCACTTGCATGGCCCATGCAAGCAATAATGGCCATGTAGTTATATTGTGAAAACAACATTAATTTATGTGGCATTATTCCTTGCATTCCCAAAAGGTGGGCAAAGGCCAAGCAAAGGACTAAGGGTGGACTCCAACCAACCAACATGAGCTAGAGATAACTCAAATAAAATGCCAAGCTCATATTAATTGGATGGTGGAATTATAAGGTGGTGAAAGAAAAGGTGGTGGAGTCAATAAGAGAGATGCCCTCAACTCAACTTGGGCATTTAACAATATATCAAGAGCCAAATACAATATCAAGATGCAAATACAATTAATATTGCACATGAGATAAGAACCAAACAAGGAAAAGGGTTTTGTATGATGCTCAAATGCAAGGTGGCATGATGACATGAGCATGATATGATAATGCTGCAGCAATTATATGTTGGAAGTGGCCCTTTTTATTATTATAACAAGTAGCATTACAGGTGTTAGACAACTGGGATGCTACAGCTTTTGAGTTGATTCCAACTCTCAAAAATCACATTTGATCATACCTTTCAGAAGATGTAAAAACATATGGGTTTACTTATAGAAATAATGTGCAAGTAATAAAAGAATGCCACATAGACATTTCTAGTTACTTTATTTAATTGAAATAAAAGGTTAAACCTTATTAAATTGTGACACCAGTTTAAATCACATTCCCATGTACTGAAATATGTGGTGATGACATATGTAAATATGATCCCATGTTTGGTTTGGAGAATATTAAATCTTAAGTAGTTTTTCAATGAGTAGAAATTACTTTTCTAAAAATAAATAAATAATGCAAGTGCTTTAATCTTGAATGTTAGTGATGATGCTAGATCATCTATATAACCCTTGTGTGTGATGATTGAAAGTAGTTAAGTATTGCTTGGTGATTGTGTACCTCGTATATATTCATAAACGCTAGTACCGACCAAGGATACGAGGAGGAAGAAGGATACTACGAAGAAGAAGCCGAGGAGAACTTCAACCACTGTTCTGCACAAGGCAAGCTAACACTTGCAAGATACTCTACTTTAGCAAGCCAATACTTGCAAGCTATTAAATTAGCAAGCTTATACTGATACCTATGCAAGCCTAATACTACTAGTTGAATGTGCAAGCTAACACTTGCAATTATGAAAGTTATATAACATATGCAATGCACTAAGCATGCTTGGTTAGACACATCTGAGGATACCATATCCTAGTTTTACTTGCAAGCTTTATACCTTATTTCTTTATCAAAGCTCTTACTTAGAGTTTACTTGAGTAAATTGTAGATATTAGAAAGATAATTGAAGGTTGCATAAAGAGCATAAAATTTGGCCTAAGCTAGATAATCTTGATGTCATCCTAATGCATGAGATTGAACTTAGTTAAACTACACTATTTTACCACCCCTCATTAGTACTCACTCCCATTTTTAGATGCTAGTGCTAAGCATAAAACTTGATCAACTTTAGATGGGAATACTTGGTGAAAATGGTTATGAAAACCTTGGAATGATGGATCATTCTATTGAGATGTTTTGACATGTGTTTCCGAACACCAGATGATTTTTGGTGATGAAAATATTGAGGCATGAGCCTTAGCCCTTTATAAAACTGATGGTTGTCTAGATGCGATACCATTCCAATGTTACCGTACAACCACAATACCCGAGAATTGGGTAGGGCTTGACTGGAAACTTATATACCTTAGTATGGGTTCCCTCACGGCCAAGGTCTGAGCTGAGGCTACCTTGTGAAGATTGTCCACCTGTGCAGTACCCAACATGACACCTAGTCATGGTTGGGAGGCCAAACTCACAGGAGAGGTGCTTATACTAGGGCGTGTAATTGAAAGGTTAGGATTGATTATCCGCATACTGAGTATGGTGAATTCAGGATTTGTTCCTGACGGATGTATCGAATGTTATGGTGAAAGTATACAATCTCTGCAGAGTGTCAAACTATTCGAATAGCCGCGTCATGATTATGGACGATTAGATGGCTACATCGTTCCCCGTCATATGTTTTCAAAATGACTTGTGAAATGGATTGAGATTTTGACTTGACCACAACAGAGTTGTGATATGAAATTCAAGTTCCCACTTAGGTGTTATAAAATTTCAACTAGCTCTTCTTGCTTCTGAACTTAGTAGAGGTAACCGGCTTTTGCAAAACAACCCTAGATCTTAGTGTCCTACTACAAAACCCTTCACTTGTTAGTATTAGTTTGCAGTACTTAAAGAGTACTCATGGCTTTGTCCTGCTATTCCGTGGCGGACTATGGAGGAGTACCAGGATGATGGACCCCAGGAAGGTTACGACAACTAGGATCATCTCCCATCGTCAGCATTGCCTGTGACCCCGAAGATGGAGCTTCGCATGTGCTACCTTTATTATTATGTTATTCCGCTGCTTGAGTTGTATTAAGAACTGGATCATGAGATCCTTATTTGTGTAAGACCTTATGTATGGTTTGTAATGAATGATGTACTGTGGTATCCAAATCTGTTATGTCTCGCAAAAATGGTAATCCTGGGATTGCGATATATGGCATAACAGGCATCTGGGATTAAAAATCCGGGTGTTGACACCACTTATAAGGTTGCTAACTATGGCAACGTCGAACTGACCCATGCGAATCCTCAAAATTGGTGAAGATGGCTCCGCAAGAAAGTTCTAGGTTGCGCGCAATGCAGGTAACCATACCATAGTGATGCAGGTGTGGAGAAGAGGGGAGGCGATTAGAGGAGATCTGGTTTGGGGATGACCGCTTTGAGGTTACGGACTTGCCTCTGTGCCACGGTCGTGGCCGGCTAGCTAGGTAGAGGTGGAAGGACGGTGGGGTTACAACACCAGCCGTTGACAGTTTGTTTTCATGTGAGATCGTTTTTTCACTAGTTGTCGACAGCAGAGTAATTACCTTTCAATTCTACTGGTTTTGTACTATCGGTTATTGTTATAAATATGCCTTAGAGCTAATAGTAAAGTTGTTATTATCATATTTTCGTGTTCATGATAAAATTTTAGTCTCCATGCTATAATTGTATTGACATGAAACATAATACTTATCTGGTTTCGTAAACAATACTTGGTCCCTAGTAAGCCTCTACTTGGCTAGCTTGTTGGTTAACGATGGTTACGATTTCATAACCATGGACATGAGTTGTCGAGGAAGTATGAACCTTCAATTTTAAAATGAAAATTACGTGTATATTGAACGGATAGCTGTAGCAATAAATTTGGATTAGCTTTTCTACTCTTTTTCACTAATGTTGAGAAGGTACATACACCATATTGAACCCTATTTTTAGTATTGATAACAATGCTTAGGATTTTAGAAAAATAAAATCTCAAAAATCACCATATTAGTTTGTTGGTAAGCCTGTGTTTTTTAATATATTTTTGTAACACCAAGTATGGTATGTTTCTTTCTATATGTTGTTCTCGTTCGTAGGTTGTTATTAAAATTTATACTAGAATACTACCGTGTTCTATTTTCATTCTCTTTCTTTTTGAGTTTTACCATAGTTCAAATATATTTTGTATTTTTGAGTAAAAAATTCTATAAATAAATCTAGTATCATTTTTGTAAATCTTATGATCTACGAATAGAATTATTGTATACTTGTCTAAATTTGTTGATTGGACTCACACTAACACTGCGTGAAACCATTGTCTCACCATCAAATATAATGTGTTTAGTGATATGGGATATAATTTTCAAAGTAACTCGGATTGTGCTGAAGTTATTGATGTCATTGGGAATGGAGGATACACATCATTAGGGTTCGATGTATTTTGCAAAAAAAGTCATGTTCCGGTAAAAACGGCTCCTGATTTTGCATACAACCTCCGTAGAATTTTTTTAACCTATCAAAACGATTGTCTCAAAATTTCCCTTTTAATTCAACGGCCTTGGCCGTTCAAGATTATACACAGTCTCCGAATTCAAAAAGAGTAAAAGGTTATTAAAAAAGGGGAGACATTTCTGTGGCGCATTTGGAAATATGTGCCCCAGAAATATGGGGGGATTCGAATTTTGAATCCCGTCGGTGCCCCTTCACCCTCTATTTTCCCCTTATCTCCTCTCCTTTACTCCTTTCCTCCACTTCTTCTATCCTTTTCCTCCCTCCTCCTTCTCCACTCTCCGGCGACCTCCTCCTCCTCCACCAGCCATGGCCTCCTCCTCCTTCCACCACCTCCTTCTCCTCCTCCGGCCACCACCACCTCATCCTCCATCTACAACGTCCGGCGCCCTCCTCCTCTCCTGGCCACCAGCTCCGATGACCCCCTCCTCCTGCCTAGTCCTTCTCCGGCGACCCCCACCTCCGGCCTAGATCTGGCCTATGCACCATAGAAAAAATAGTGGTGAGGTAACAGTGACACATCCAATATGCGACATTGAATTGTAAAAGTATGCGCCATTGATTAGATGTTTCCTAGTAGTGCCTGGGTTTTCATCCTGAAAGGTAGGACTATGAACTTCACCTGTGCAGTTGCCCTAGTAGTGCCTGGGTTTTCATCCTGAAAGGTAGGACTATGAACTTCACCTGTGCAGTTGCCCTCACTTGCATGTCAGTTCTCCAAGTCACGAGTCACCAAGCCAATTTCACATCACCACCCAGACTCGAACCACCATTGTTAGTCCCCAGTTCTCGGTCCCCATTGTAGGGGTTCGTAGCATGGAAAACAAAAAATTTCTATCGCATACAAATAAGCCAAGATCTATCTACTAGATTGTAGCAACGAGTCGATGGAATAACTTACCCTCGAAGATTCCAAAGCGGTTAACGAGAGCAGATTCTCGTGGATGATGTAGTCATACTCTTTCCGATCTCAAGATCGCGTAGACGATCCTTCCTATGACATGTTCGTAGCTTCCATGATCGGTCACGTTCGGTACTCGACGAAGACCTTCCTCTCCCTTGTTCCAGCGTGGAGGTTGTAGCACTCTCTCGCGATTCCCGACAACTGGCGTGGTACAGGAAGTAGGAGATCATGAGCTTCGCCTTAAGCCGGGCGAGTATGGTGGAGTATGAGAGAGCTATTAGTGGTCTAGGGTTTAGACACACACCAATTAGAAGGCTCTAATCCAAAGACTAGTGCAATTAGAAGCTCTAAACCAAAGCGGCTCTAAACCGGAGTCTAGGGCTAGGATTTAGATTAGAGGATAGGAACTTGTGTGTCTAGAGGAGGAGGCCCTGTCCCTCCTTTTATAGGTGGGAGGGGCGGCCAAGGGAGGAGTCCCTCCCAAGTCGGCCTTGGGTGGCCGCGGCTTGGAGAGGAGGACTCCTCCCAAGTCGGTTTCAACTGCTCTTGCTTGTTTCCTCGGTTCTGTTTTTATGTTTGACTTTCAAAGCCATTTGACTTTTCAGTTTTAGGATTCAATTTAATACTTTATTTGGAACAATGAGAACACTTAGTACATGATGCAATCATTCCAATATGTAATGACACATTCATGTACCCTTCCCCGGAGTCTTGGGACATTGAACCTTCTAGAACATTCGATGAAAACACGGAATCATTCCCGAACTCAAACGGGACTTTCCTTATATGAATATTATTCTCCGGACCATTCCGGATCACCTCGTGATATCCGGATCCCATCCGAGACTCAACAACATTCGGTCTCTTTCTCATAATACCATAACTACTCAAACAACGTCGAATCCTTAGTGTGTCTCCCTACGGTTCGTGAATTATGCGGACATGATCGAGACACTTCTCAACAATAACCAATAGAGGAATCGGAAATTCATATGGCTCCACATATTTCTCGATTACTTTGCAATCGAATGAACCACTTACATACGATACCAATTTCCCTTTGTCTCACGATAGTTTACTTATCCGAGGTTATGATCGTCGGTATCTCGCATACCTAGTTCAACCTCGTTACCGATAAGTACTCTTTTCTCGTTCGTGATATGTGATCCCTTGTGAGCCGGTCACATGCTTGCAAGCTAATTGGATGACATTTCACCGAGAGGGCCAGTATATCTATCCATCATATGGATGGACAAATCCCTCTTGATCCATGTGTTTCAACCAATACTTTCGAACACTCAATGCCACCTTTATAGCCACCCTGTGGTGTGGTGTTTGATGACATCAAAGCATCCATCCGGAAAAGGTGATATGCATGATCTCATGGTCGAAGGAATTAGGTTACTATGTATCCGAAAGCATATAGCAATTGAACTATTGAAATGACTTGATCTTTATGCTACGCTTATCTATAGGAGTATGTCCATCACATCATTCTCCTAATGATATGATCCTGTTGTTAATAACATCTCTATGTTCATGATCAGGAAACCATGATCATATATTAACCAACAAGCTAGTTTAACAAGAGGCTTTACTAGGGACTCTTATTTTAGTTTACAAATCACACAAGTATTAATGTTTCCGGTTTATACAATTATAGCATGGTATGTAAACATTTATCATAAGTGTGAAGATATGATAATAACCACTTTATTATTGCCTCTTGGGCATGACATTCTCTGTCAGCACCATGGAACGAGAACATGCCCCATGATATTAACAACCAATAGAGCTTCGAAGCGCTCCCTCGGAACCCAATCGGTCAGAGTAAAACATGAGTGCACACGACCAAATCCCATACGATCCAGCAATCTCTCGGCATGGACGCACATTAGAGTTTGCCGATGAAGCCTTCTGAAACACAACACCGAAACCAGATCAATGGAGACAAACATCAAGCGGATCTTTGTCTTGGTGTTAGAAGAACCCTAAGACCACCTCCTTTATTCAATCCGAGCAAGCAGCCCCCATGCCACCAGCCGGAGGTAGAGGATAAGATGGTCTAGCCTGTCACCAAAGCAACCGCTAGAACTAAGCACGCAGCTGCCTCCGTAGCCACATGCTTAGATCAGATCCGGGCCAGACCCGATGCAGCCGCGGCCCGCCATGGTACAGTGTATATAAGACTTTTTAAATTAAGAGTATACTAACATTTAGAGGGAGTCCCCACAACCCTGATGATGGAACTGACAAGAGCCATGTGTTGTTGAATGTGAACTTCAAAATAATGGGTTTGGATTATTTTTGAATTGTGTAAGGTAGAAACGTATAAGTTTGAATTATTATTAAAGAAGTCTAGATCACCCCCACAGCTATAGCGTCCTGGCCGATAGCCCCCCTTATGTTCTAAGTGGGACAAATCACCCCCTAACTATCTAAAACCAGATAAAATACACCCCAAGGTGTTTTACGAGGCTGGTGGCTGTTTTGACACCGGTTTTGGTTGAAGTCGACAGTCCCGATTTGTCACGCAAGAACCTAGTCCAGTCGAGCCAACTGATCCCATCTGGCACATCTGGTCTAGTCGAGCCAGTTGATAACGCGCCGTCTCTCTCGTAGTCTCGACCGAACTGTTGTGCTCCTCCTCTCTTCGCCGCACAACTCTTCTCGCTCGTCGAAGATCTGGGAACGAACTGATGTGCTCCTCCTCTCTCCACCGCACAGCTCTTCTCGCTCGTAAGCTTGGTTGTGACGCCTCGGTGATTGATGCGAGCTTGTGCTCTTTTCTTCAGGTGTGGCGCAAGGAGACCGGATATACTCTGCATCCGCTGGCTGCAACACGGTCACACGGCGGCCGGAGCACGAGCTGCGCCGGGGCTACTCCGGTGACAAGTATGCGAAGTTTGGGGTATCAGTGGCGAGCGGGCGGGGCAAGCCGCGCCGACTGGTAGTGGGAGGCCGTGGCGATGGGCGGACAAAGGCTGTGCGGGGGCGGTGGCGTCCGTCGGCGCTGGGGCGCGGAGGAGTAAGGGGCGGCTAGCAACGACGGGGACGGGATTGGCGATGGGGACGGGGACGGGTGGGGCGATGGGAGTCAACGAAACCTGGGGGGTGTTATTTGATCCAGGTGCTTATGTGGCCTAATCCGGTGTCTAACGTGTCCAAAACCGGTGTCAAAACAGCCATAATTCTCTTGGGGTGTATTTTGCATGGTTTTGAATAGTTAGGAGAGGGGGAAGGGGAGAGGGTGATTTGTCCTAGTTAAAACATAAGGGGGGCTATCGTCCGGGACGTGATAGTTGTGGGGGTGATCTCGACTTCTTTTAATTATTACTTACGAACCTTAACAGTGAAGATTATAATTACAAAAGAGAAGAGGAAAAAAGAAGTGAAGTTATAAGAAATGGATTACATGTTCTCTTCCTTATAACCACTGTATAATTCAGGGGACTGGTATAATTAAGAAACTGAACTGTAACGGATTGGCCAGAGCTGCAAGTTGCTCTTATCGCATAGCCAATTACTCTCCGCGCGCGTGCGTGCCATTCCACACCCTCACGCGCTACAGTACAGAGCGTCCTCGGCGACGCATATGGCTGGCAACAAAAAAAGGGCGTACGTCGCCGATCTTGTCGCGGCCGGATCACCCCACCGGCCGCGCACGTGCCTGGCTGCCTGCGTCTGCATGCCCTCCCCGCGCGACAGCTCCAGTCTCCCCCCATTAATTAGCAACCGGACGCGCGCCGTCGCTGCAGGCGGCGCCGTCGCCGTCGCGCCACAGTTCTCCGGCCGACGCGCGCCCTACGTGCGCAGCGGGAAGACACGCACCACCCGTGGCGCATCACGCGCGCAGGCGCATCTGATCTGACATCGCGCAAGTCGCACGCACGCCTGAACTGGCTAAGCCCACCGTTGTGCGGACTGTGTGGTCCTGTTTCCTTATCTCTTTCCCCGCGCGCTCTCTCCATACAACGAGCGATCGACGTAAAGCGAGCGAGGTTTATCGGTCGACCCGCCGAAACGTCCTCGCGCGCGCGCCGGCCAGGGAGCTGGTGGCTTCTGTAGCTATATATGCGTCCAGCTAGGACATTGTGTGGCCGGCAGCCGGCTGGCCGCGCAGCGCTACCCCTCTTCGTGCCCACCAAAGCAGAGGCCGCCGGGAGCCACCAGCTCTGGTCGATCATGTCCTCGTCCAGGGAGGAGGAGGACGTGCGCGTCAATGGCGACCACCACCAGCAGCTGCCGGCGGGTGGCGGCGCCGTCAATGGCGAGGGAGAGGGGGAGCTTGAGGCGGTGATGGAGCAGCTGGCGCCGGAGGGGGTGCGGGCGCTGCACGCGCGGGTGGAGGCCGAGTGGGGCCCCGTGCTGCAGAGCGCGTGCCAGACGGCGGCGGCGCGGGCGCTCTGGGCGAGCGCCGTGCGGGACCCGGCCGCGGGGGTGCTCGCCGGGGAGAGGCACCTCAGGGGGCTCCACGACAAGATGCGGCGCGACCAGCGCGCCGGCGCAAGGGAGGTGCCGGGCGTCATGATCGCCGTGCGGACGCTCTGGTTCGACGCGCGCATCGAGGCCGCCGTCGGAGCGCTCGGCGGCGCGCCGCAGGTCGTCCTCCTCGGCGCAGGTTCGTGCATTCGTGGAAACGACTTACTGCAGTACTGCAAATTCAAATTTGAAATGCATATACATCATCGCATATGCATTGCCTGCATGGACGCGTGCCTAGGACTTGAGCGCGTACATAATTACGTCCGGATCATGCGTATATTCTTGTTTATTCACAAATGATTTCGCTCTTGCATGTTTCATCAATTGGCATTTACTTATAGATTTGAATTAGCATATGATCTGCAGAAAACAATGTTTAAAATTGTATCGGCTAGCAAAAACATTGAAAGAAACACTTTTCACTCTCGTGGCAAGTGTAGCATTTTTTTTGGTGCTTTAGGATTAATCGATTGGATTTAATCGAATTTAATTCAACACAACACATCTTACCCACCTAGAGCCGAGACTTTTATTGATATGTCCTCTGGTTATGAACAAGATGAGCTGATTCACTTGTTATAATTTTCAAAAGGCAATTAAATACTAGCCCTGTTCGTAAGTAGATGATTTTCTAGGTTCTAGAAAGTGTGCAATCAAAATTTATAATTTTCTAGGAAGTACTAATTAAAATATAAAAATAGATAATCAGATTGGTAAAATGTTTGTATGTTTGTCACGAAAGATATTTCCATGGTATAAATTCATGATCTTCTACGAGCATGTATCGACAAAATTTTATGGCCAATAAGCATATTGGAGACCTTGTGAACAGCTAAACGTCATCTGTTTAGAGGGAGTAAACTTGCAAAATGTTATGTCAACTATATATTTTAAACCAAAATGCACAACAATCTGCGTTAATTTATAGTCTATTTTGATACATCCTATTAAAGTTGTTTAAATTATAACATTGAACGGTTATTGATGCTTCATCTCACATTTCATTGTATATTTTCTACGTTTTGGATAAAATAATGCTCTTCACGGTTCAACAAAAATGTGATTGTTTTGGATCTGACGCATTCTTCAAAATCAAGTATAATACCCAAGAAAATCATAAGATCATGGTAATGATTATTAACCACATATGATTTTCAATGTTTTCAATCTAGATATTCAAAAGAATATTAATTAGCAACCAAACTTTTCAAAATTTGGCAGAAGGTTATCTAAAATGTCATTTTAGTAATAGAGAAACAGGAGGCCTGTAAAGTTAACCGACAAACAAAAAAAGCTAATAAAACCTTAAGTAAATTGACTTGAATCTACATAAAAATTGCCTCAAAATCTCAACAAAGAGGAGTTCCATTCGTAGGCAACGGTCCCTCCCTTCCCTTGTGCTGTTCTGTGTGACTTGGGCGGCTAGTCTTTTTCCACGCTGCCATCTTACATGTGGCAGATACTTATGTGGTCCACTTTTGGAATTTAATTGATCAACAATAAACCCCGGTCTTAATTTAAGAAGTAAAACAAGGACCACGAAAGGCTGTTATCATCGTGCATGTAGTAGACGCAAAGGGAAACAAAACACTCCAATTGTGGCTCACAATACAGACACACGGCAACATTAGAGCAAGAACAAGGCTATCCAGCAATGTGGGGATGTAAATTGTACTCTGCAGTAGTAGGTTCCGATTGTAGCACAGGCACTCTGATGAGTGCGATTTGTCCGGACTCCAGAGAGCACATGACACATCAACTTCATGTCTTCAAGACCCTGGTGCATCCATGTCCTCCATAATTTCGCCATTTGCTGTTAGATACTTTCATCAGTTGGCGCCATGTATACCAGATATTTTCTTTCTTCCTTGAATAAAAACTACTATAACAGGATATTTTGTTGGCATCTATCTAAGGGGAGTATAAAGGATACAAACATATAATGTTCCAAGAAAAGAAAAATTATCTACCTCATCACTTATGAACGAGCATTTACACAAACCGAAGTCCCACAATAAAAAAAAAATCCATAACATTAGTTGTGTATTCAACAATGCATACAAGGCTCATCCTTAAACATTCTAATGTCTCCACAGGAATTGCACAAAAAACTGCCCGAGTAACACATAGAGCTGCACAAGTAAAATTTTAAGCATTTTTCATTTGGATGTGTAACACGATGACAATACAATTATCCATCAAAATGTATGGTTCCAACAAATGCTGGTGAGATAACTTCTCATGTTTTCTGCAGAATTACATAAGAACTTAATGAATCAACTTGGGACAAATTCATTTATTAGCAGATGTTTTTACATGTACACCATTTTACCTTGAGAGAAAAAGTCTGACTTGGATAAATATTGTTTCCATAGGTATGGACGCAAGAGCGTATCGGCTGAGCTGCCTAAAGGAATGCATGGTATTTGAACTCGACTTCTCGGAGCTCCTAGAAATGAAATCTGATATTCTGCACGAAGCAATGAGTTCCGCAAATCATCAGAAACTCACCATGATGGCAAAATCATTGACCAGGGTTCCTGCCGACATACGAGATGTCGATTGGATGACCAAGCTACAGAGCTATGGGTATGTTCCTGAAAGAAACACCATATGGGTCCTGGAAGGAATTCTCTATTACCTTCATCATGTGCACGCAATGCAAGTCCTCGAAACCATTGTGGCATGCCGCACCTCAGCCTACACAGTCCTCCTGGCTGACTTCATGAACAGGAATGCAACGTCACTGTCTCAGACGATGTACCATTTCTACCATGACAGCCCTGATCTCCTACTGCCTTCTATCGGGTTCTCTCAGGCAATGTTATCACAAATTGGAGATCCACAAGCACATTTTGGTCTGCTAAGTCACCCACAAAATATGTTTGAGAAGCTGAGGAGATTGCCAAGATCAGTGGAGACAAATCCAGAGGATGGTACACCATGCCGCAGATTATATTTAGTGGAAGCCTCTGCTTCTCCAGATGATCATACCTTATAGGAGTTTACATCCTTGGGTCGCTGTTTGAAATAATTATATACCTATTTCTTTCCTCTGATTACTTGGAGAATCCATTAGCACTCAACACAGACGTGACTTTGTATAATACCTCCAGTCTGAGATAATCCAGAAACTCTTGTCAGAGAAATAACATATTGTCAAGGTTTTACCAGTTCTTCACCGATTTATAATACCTTCCAAGCAACCGCAGTTTATATTCCAAAAACATCAATAAGTGTGAGCATAAGACAAGCGGGTGGTATGGTAAGTGGAAGAATGAAAACACATTTCCATGAGAACATGTATTTTAATGGTCTTAAATATTCTGATAAATTATGGAACACAGAAGAAAAAAACACTGAAGGAAAACATTGGAGGAACTGAGGTAGTAACTACAACAAATTGTGGAACACAACAGATACAAAACAATGAACGAAGTAACAAATAATCTGGAAGTAAAGCCTCCCTATCGCTCATGCTATTTACTTTGCCGTAATATTAAGAAGACGAATTATTTTCATCATAACCACTCCCTCTGCTCCATAGTTCTTGGAACGGAACAGAGGGAATAGCATATAACAGACCAAATATACAAACTGTATTGGACAAGAAAAGGCACTGATGAACAAAGGCCAGAGGCAAACAAAACCTTACCAGACAGATAGAAGGGAACATCGATTATTCTTGAAAAGGCCTCAAAGGTGCTTCAAAGATAAATTAAAGGAAATCGGCCAAAAATATTCTACAAACCTAAACAATCCTTAACACCCTGTTCATATTTATCAAGGGCGGATATAGTGCTCAGCAGGTCATCCTTCATCTTCTTTCTGCAGTACAGTGAAGTTGGTAAGATCCAGTGAACTTGCAAGCTTACAAAGATTCAAAAGCAATTCCATAGGAATTTAACTGCAATCTACACTCTAAAACTCCTTGTAAGGAAAATCGAGGAATGAGTACATCCCCTTTTTTATCGAGTTCTTAGATAGTATTAGTGAGCAGAAGTGTAAAATTACTTGATGGGAACATGAAAGACAGTTGTTCAAAGTTTGTGAACTAGATGATTCCTTGTAAGCAATTCTCCATTTCAAACACGATTTTCTCAAATCGTTTCAAACCATCATGTGAACTAACAAATTAAAAGGAAAAAAAAGAAACAAGAGTACTATCATTATTACAGAAACTAGTACTGTGGTTTTTTTCAACCTGGCTAAAAACTGGCATGCACACCCCTAATAAGACCTACCAGAAGCGCAAACTGAATATGTTGCTCATGGAGAAGTTTCTTTTTTCCCTTTTGAGTTAAACGACATGTGTGGTGGTCAGTATACTCACCTATCACCGCTGAGCTCAAAGTTACTGTTATCCACCACAGTTCCAAGGTCCGCGAATGACCTGAAAATGGTTAGTTAGCCATTAGTTCACTTAATAAAACATACATAAATTTGACAATCTTCTTGAAAGAGGATGTTGGTGATAAAGATAAACCTACTCTATTAGTTCTGCAAGCCTAGCATCAGCTTCAACCTTGAGAGGATCCTTATCGTGGAGCAGCGACGCTGCATTCTTCAGAATCAAGCTGAATGTGCAGACCTGCAGGGCAATTCCATCAAACACTTTGAATGCAAAGACAAAACCCACCCACGGCTAATTTAAATCTCCCAACCTCGACGCCCGTTCGTGACTGGAAAGCTACAATCGAGTTCCTCTCCCGCGGCACGCAGTCCCTTCCCGCCGCGCTCAGCCGCCCCTTCACCTCCTCGGCGTCGGCAGCGGACGCATTCTCCGAAGCTGCATTGCGAAGTCACAGTTGCCAAACCGTATTGGGGAGAGTAGTGGACCAAACTAGGCAGGACTGACTGAGCCGTTGGAAAAATACCGAGAAGGGCCTGGGCTTTGACGAGGGTCTCGCGGGAGGCGGCGATGGGCGCGAGGAGGAAGCGCGCCGATTTCTTCTTCTGCTCCCGCAGCATTTCCTTCGGCCCAGCTATGCACACAGCAGCAAGGAAAACAATCAGAGAAGTGAGGGCGCACGCTCGAAGAAGATTCATGACCGTAGGTTAAAGAAATGAGGGTTTTGTCCGTACGGAAGCTGAAGGAGAAGTCGGCGGAGGCGGGCCGGGCCGGCGAGGCGGCGACGACGAGGGTGAGGAGAGCGGCACGGCGAGAGGCGACGCACGGAGGAGATTGCGGCGGCTGTGAGGACTCCCTGGAGACGGAGGTGGAAACGTTCACGCGCCGGAGATGTGGAGTCGCCGGCGCCTGCGGCCGCGGCGGCGCGCTGAGCGAGTGGATGGCGGGCGTCGGGGCGCTCATGGTCGTTGCCGGATGTCCTTCTGCGTGGGCCCGTCAGACGACGCCATTTTGGGCTCACATCGTTACGCGCCTGTCCCCGAAAGCGGTTTTACAGGGTTGATACAAAACCTGCCTTCTGGTGAGCAAGACGTATTCATTGTTTCCGCTTTGAGGGCTTATTTGATTTAAAGGATTTGCAAAGAAATTTGAGAGGATTTAGATCTTTAGAAATATTCCCTATGTGAGTAGTTTAATTCATTCGCAGGATTGCAATCTATAGAATTTTCTTGTAGGATCGATTTGCACTAAATTTTGTAAGAAAACTAACATCCACTCTAACATATTTGAGGATTTCCTTGATTGCAGGGTTCCAAAAACGCAGAATAGGATGTCCTACATAATTTTGTATGCACCAAACTTTTCTTGATCACAAGAAAAACAAAGAACTTTGAGAAAAGGTTTGAGTGGGCGTTGGATTTCTTATAAAATATAGTGTGATGGTTCCTTAGAAAAAATCTTACAAATCAAATAAACGCACTAGATTTGAACCCTCCAAGATTGATATATGAATCATTCTAATTGAAAAGGCCCTGAAATAGTCCTATATTTTTCATTGATGAAATCAAACAAACCAAGATCATGTAAGATTTGAGTGGGCATGACTTTATACGGCATGCTCAAAATAAGCCCATCTTTAAATTAACGATGCCATCAACCAGCCAGTGTATATGGCAAACCGCATCGCAATGGAGGTGCAGGTGCAGGTGCTGTAGCGGCAGTCACACGGTCGGAATCCGGGGTCTTTCTCGGGGCGTCGGCAATTCAGTTTGATGGCCTGGATGATCCGAAGGTTTTAGAGGCTCTTGCAGTCCGAGAGGGCCTGCACCTGGCGAAAGATATGAACTTCCCAGATTGATGGTGGCAAGCGATTGCCTAGGTGTGATCAAGTCGTTATCTAAGGAGAACTTGGGGCCTTATAGTAATATTATCGTAGAAATAAAATCGTGTGCTATGAAGTTCTCTCATACTTTGTGCACATGAGGGTAGATCCTTTAATAAGAAAGCACATGATCTAGCTCGGCTAGCTGTGTCGTTGCCACTAGGGCGACACGTTTGGTTTCTAAATCTGCCCGAAGGCGTTTGTTTCCCGCGTACTCTAAATCAATAAAGGGTGGATGATTCTCAAAAAATAATAATATGGCAAACCGCATACAAACTCAAGAAAAATGGAAAAACTAGGAATACTAGCTAGAGTACAAGCACAAAGGTGGATAATTAAAACTAACAGGCCAAGCATAACAAGGTTAAGCAAACAAAAAAGATTGGTTGACCCTTATATTTGGCATAGTTTTTCAGCTCAAATATGTTTTAGGCGTTGAGCGACTCCATATCTAATCTAAACCTCTACAGAACCCAATCAAGCAAGGCCGTCGTCTTCAAACCTACTGAGCTATACTTAACATCTTAACGCAAGCAAAGGCGGAGATTCACAACATCGCCTCCAAGGTGGAAACGACATGGGCATTAAAATTACAATCATGTTTCTTCTATTTATACGTTTTCAGAATCATATAAAATCAGATAAACTCCTGGAGACTTGCAATACTCTGACCGGGTACATGTTCCGGCTTCTCCACTAGATTTACTTCTTCGTGGCAGTTGCATATTTCACTGAGAAGCTCTCCATCATGTGTCGGCATTTTTTATGGTTTTACTAGTTTTCTCGGTCGAGCGAGAATTAGCTTAGAGTCGCAACTAAGTTTAGTTACGTGTGGGTTGCAACTCAGCAAAGATATTTATAACCGTTTGGTTTGCATGATTACGTCGTGATCCGTTTCGGCTACAAGTTGCAAGAGGGGATAACTAAGCTAAATATTGGTCGACCGATGACCGGTCGCTTCTTTTTTTATGCCTCGAGACAAAAAGATGTGCCCATGTATACACGTGTAACCCGCAAAAAAAAATCATGCTGCGTCACCGCTAGGTGCTCTATTGACCTACTTATAATTTTCATTACTTTAAAAACTCTTTTATAATGTTGTTGATAATTATTACTAATATGCCGGTGAAGTATTCAAAAAGAAAACACGACAAGCGATGCGTGCAATCCTGTACTACTACCATATGATACTCATGGGAGCAAAACGGGAAGCCAAACGAGACCAAACGCACCGCTGGAATCCACGAGCACCGACGAACACACATGCGAGCTAGTGTCACGTCGCGACCTTTTGTTCCGTTCGATCGTCATATCGGGCACACGCTCCTCCTCCTAGCAACACATGGACGATGACAAAATTCTCGCAAAAGGATATCTCCCGGTTTAATTCTACTACTAGTAGCTACAAGGAGTGATGCGTGTGTTCCAGTTGGGCATCTTTATTTCGATGCGGATGCCAGCGCGAACGATACCGCCGGGTGCTAGCCGGGCTCCCACTTGCTTGCTTCCCTTTGCCATGGATCTGATTCCAGCTCGGTTTGCTGTCGATTAGTCTAATCATGGCGTCCTAATCCCGGCCTAAACATAGAAAAAGCGCGCAGATGTCCTGTGGCAGTTCTCCACTAATTAACTCGTGCTGTCTAGATCCGATCTCTGCAGTGCAGTGCTGCTGTCCCCGTTTTCCAGATCTCACGAGCAAATGAGGAAAAAAGGAGTGAAAAGTTCAACCGAAAGGTCATGATGGTGGGTTATCACTTGGCACAAGCAATCTTGTCAGAGTATAAAAGTGACCATTTTTTACATAACAGGCCATTAATCGGTCACGTGGAGCTTCTTGCTGCTAAGGTACCCATCATGCATTCCAACGGGGCCAAAAGCGACGTCAACGGCGAGGCTTCTCCTCCACGGGTTCTTGATCCACAAGCCAGCGTGGAATCTACGGTGCGGAATGCGCGGGAGAATCTATCCAACAGCTGCGATGTTCCCCTGCTGCTGCGTTTTATCTGCAAATATTCTTCTTTTGTTTCGCTCGCATGTAAATCTACACGAAATTGTAGAGATGGACCATCCGAGAATTCTCTGCTCCACGCTACTAGGTGCGCATATGCTTTTCGCATAACTCGGTTACATGAGGTGTGGCATCCTTGTTGTCACTTCTTTTTCATCGTTTGTTTCTTTCTTTGTACATTCGATGTCTCGCAAGTCATCTTTCAAGTTTCTTCCGTGCGTGACAAAAACCTAACTTGACCGATCTCGCTATGGCTTTGTGTTCCTTGTGTCACTCGGTTACCTACTACCGCTCGCTGCCAGGGGGCCACGTGTCGATCAAGTTACGGTAGAGGAACTTCGGAACATAAATGGCTGCACGATCAAATCCAGATTTCCCTCCTTAGCCGAACCCAAAAGGAAAGACTTCACGGTGAAACCATCCACATCTATTAATTAGTCCCTTTGATTTTGACAACCAATGTTCCTATTGGTTTAATCAGTAAACCAAAGTCTTACATTAATGGCATTGTCATGTCAATTCTGGAAGCGCCTCTACTTCTATATTAGTAAAGTTAGCTATTCGTAATGACCTAGATGTCTATCTCTAGTGCTGTCAATTTCTTATGACTATCTTTACTTCCATAAAGATGTTAGTGGATGATGCCTCCATTTATCACTTGCTCTCTTTTATACGAGCCGTGTTGAGGCGGTGCTTTTGTTTGCTGCTATAAGTGTCGTCTATACAGAATAGCGAGTGATGTCAATTAAGAAGATTTGGCATATATAATCGTTAGTTGAGCATATGCTTTTCACATAAATCGGTTCCACAAGGTGTGGCATCCTTGTTGTTTCTTCTTCACATTTGATGTCTCGTAGGTTATCTTTAAGTTTCTCCCATGAGTGATAAAAACCTAATTTGACTGGCCTCGGTATGATTATGTGTTCTTGGTATCACTCAGTTACTTGTTACCATACACATCATTATAATCATCACGCACTGCCAAGGCTATGTGTCGATTAGGTTGAGGTAAAGGGAATTCGAAACATTAAACCCTACCTAATAAAATCTAGATTGCTCGTCTTGGCTGAATCCAATGGAAAGACTTGATGATAAAACCATCCACATATATTTTAGTTAGTCCCTTTGATTTGACAACCAATGTTCCCGTTGGTTTAATTAATGAACCAAAGTCTTCCATTAATAGCACGTCATGTCAATTTTGGAAGCGCATCTACTTCTATGTTAGTAAAGCTATTCACTAGGACCTTGATGCCTATCTCTAGTGTTGTCATTTTCTTATGACTACCTTTACTCCTATAAAGATGCGTGATGCACTCCATTTATTACCTGCTCTTTTTATACGAGCCATGTTGAGATCGTGCTTTTGTTTGCCGTTGAAAGTATCATCTATACAAAATAGCTGAGTGTTGTCAATTAAGAAGGTTTGGCATCAATAATCGCTATGAGTTAACATGAGTGGTTGTTAGAATGTGTTTGTCCCTAGTAACACACGTGTGTTTAGTGAGTGTGATCTAGAGAGACGAAAATCAAGCTATTAAGCTAGATATTTTTTCAGTATTGGACCCCTAGTGTTCTACTCCAAAATCCAAAGAAAATATTTTGTAACTACAAAGAAAAACCAAGTTATCCACCTGCCAATCTGTCACCAAACAAGGTACACCCAAACACTCGTGTCGGCAACAACACAACGAGTGTTAACATGGCAAAAACCTAGTTTGACAAATCTCCCTATGACTATGTGTTTCTAATCTCACTCAATTCTTGCAACCATACACACCATTACATAATCTCTACCGGTGCTACGTGTCGATCAAGTTACGATAGAGGAACTTTGGAACATAAAAGCCTCACTGATCAAATCTAGATTTTTCGCCTCAGTTGTGTTTCAAGGAAAGACGTGGCGGTAAAACCATCCAAATCTATTTTGTCTCCCCTTTGAGCTGACAACCAATGTTCATATTGGTTTGTCCAATAACCCAAAGTCTTTATTAATGGAAAAGGCATGTCAATTTCGGAAGTGTGACCACTTCTATGTTAGTAAAGCTAATTACCTACCCGTAGTGTCGTACGTAGGTTTGTTGTGACTCTCTTTATTCATGTATATAAAGATGCTTGTGGATGATGCACTCTATATTTCACCTACTCTCTTTATAGAGCCGTGTTGGGACGACACATTTCGTTGCTGCTAGAAGTGTCATTTATACGTAATAGCGAGAAATGCCACTTAAAGAAGGTTTGGCATAAACAGTTGTTATGGCTATACGGTTGAGTACTCGAGTTTGTTTGTCCGCAGCAACATACGAGTGCTGAGCAGGTGTGATCTAGAGGCGAGAGTCGGAAATTTCAAAGAAAATATGTTGCAATTTTACAAAAAAAATATCCCAAGTTATCCACCTGTCAATCTGTCACCCAACAAGATACAAGCAAATCCCCCTCGTGCGCATATGAGTGGCGAGCGCGCGTGTGGCCGGAGGAAAAATCCGGGGAGCGGAAGCGGAGCCGCTCCACCCGTTATCCACACCCACGACGGGCGTCATCATTTCCTCGTGGCCCCTGCCTTTGGCGCGACCGTCTGCCCGTCCGTCCCCAGCCAAAGCCAAGGCAGCCCCAGCCCCAGCCCCCAACCCCCCACCGCTCTCGCTCCGCCGATCGCTGGCTTGGCTTCCAACGCACGCGGCATCTGAATCCGCACACGATCCCCGCGCCACTTGTCCCGCGGGCATCCGCCTCGGTCCCCTCCCTCCCTCCCGCCCGCCCGCCCGCCGGCCAATGCCCGCCCTCCGGTGAGATGGCGCCGCCGCGCGGCGGTGCTCCCCCCACCATCTCGGGTTCCCCCCACTCCCGCATTTATTCCCTCACGCCAACAACGTCCCGTCGTCCTCATCCTCATTCCTCCTCGCCTATTTAAAGGAGGGGCGATATGCTCTCCAGGAGGCCGCTCGCCGCCGCGCTACGCCTCGCGCCCCTCTCGCCTCCCCTCCTCCTCTTCCTCGCCTCATCCTCCTCCTCCTCCTCATCGTCCTGCTCCCCCGCCGCTTCGGCTCCGGCTTCTAGCCCTAGAGGTGCGCGCCGCTGAACATTCGCAATTCTGGGCCGTTTTGCCTTTTGTGTGTGAATTTCGCGGTGGACTGCTGTAATTCGGTGGTTGTGAGAGTGGCGGTTTTGATCCTAGGGCTACCCAGCTCGAGTTCCCGTTCACGGGCGAACGGCGGAGTTGATTGTGCATGTCTTTTTCTCTGTTCTGCTCGGAGCTGGTGCTTGCTATAACGAATTTCGTGGCTCGTATCCGTTTGCCGATCGGAGCTTTTTGCTGAATTGACGATGACACGCGGAGTCTGAATTTCGTTTGAATTTGGATGTTCCATTCAGTTCGCATCTCGTTTTCTGTTTTTGGTAGCCCAAATGTGCATTTTCGATGAACGTATGGCCAGTATTCTCCGTTTTTTGTTGATTTCACACTTGGATTTTCACCGACTTTGGTTAAATTCCTGACCGAGGCATCAAGTTTTGCCACTAGTATTTATCAGCGTAACCTCTTAACTTGTACTTTTTGACATGCTCTCACTGGTCTATTCACCTCGTATCAGGCTGCAGCGCTGTAAGGATGGATACTGGTGCTGTGGAACCAGCCTCAACGGGGACAATCTGGTCAACACCGTCCGCGGAGCTGGGAAGCATTTCGATCGGGAAGCAGATATTCTGTAACAGGTCACTCAACATGAGGAACATCACAGCTGTAGGATTTGATATGGACTACACTCTTGCCCAATACAAGCCCGAGACATTTGAGGCTCTTGCTTACCATGGCACGATCGAGAAGCTTGTGAAGGATCTCAACTACCCTGAGGAGGTTAGTTGTTGCACTGGTACCTGCAAATCTGTTGATGTGTAAACATCAAGTAGCCAGATTGTGTGCTTTCATACTAGATTGACTGTTTTAGAGTTTAGGAGCAACTGTGCTAGGTCTTTCATTGCCAACTGCATACAACAACGCAAGAGGCTTGATAGCAAATTGGCAATAGTTACTTCTCCTGTCTGATGTCATTTTAGATTCCGTGCAAAGACTTATGGTTTGCACCTGTGTCCGTCCATGCTTTGGAGTTATGCGTAAAGCCATGTTTTCTTTTCGATGATATACAGCCCTGAATTTTTGGCTACACTTTACTAAAGCATGTTCTAGGAGTTATTGCTGTTAATTTTAGGGAGGATGCAGGCTGCTGCATTAACGTAGTAGCAGAAGGATCATACTATCAAAATCAACGCCTGATTGTTTAGCAAGTGACAACTGTTTGCTAGAAAGGACATTTTAGGTTGTCTTTGGAACTACATTGTGATTGATTCATGAACCTAGTATTATTTTGCTTTGCTAGTTTCGTTCTGAATGGATTTAACTTTGTTCCATCTTGCAGCTGTTAACATGGCAGTTTGACTGGAAATATATGGTCAGAGGACTAGTTCTTGATAAGAAGAGAGGAAATATCTTGAAGGTCAGATATAGTTGCTTGAATTCACTGCACTATTTATGGAAAATGAATTCACAGCGTTTACTTAGAAACAACACCACAACAGCAGTTAATTCATGATGATCTGAATTGATCAAAGCAATAATAGGATGCAGGAAACCCATGGGGGACGACACGGAACCTTTTTGTGTTTAGTAGCAACAAGCGGTCATGCACCCAATTTTTACAAAATCATAATTCCTCATGTTTATATTGATATCTGGAACCTTCTGTTTGTGCTTGAAATATTTTAACTTTAAAGTTGAAGACTTAAAGGTATCTTGAAAGTTTGCTTGATAATAGGCACCGATACAATTAGGCCTTGCATAAATTTATTATTCACTTTATTCACCACTACTTTGCCTCTTGCCTTTTCTTGATATCCTTTATGCTGGAAAATATTTACATGTATATTCGCTACTGCTGGTTCAATTTGTTTTAATATTTGTCAGATCAGATTAGCTGCCATTTTAAGCATTTTCTTATGCAATATCAGATGGATCGGCACAAGTATGTAAAAGTTGCATACCATGGATTTAGGGAGATGTCGAAGGAAGAAAAAGTTGCTGCCTATGGGAGTACATTGATAAGGGATTCCTTTGATGAACCTGATTATGCCCTTATAGACACTCTATTCTCACTGGGTGAAGCCTATCTATTTGCTCAGCTTGTTGACTTCATGGACAGCAATCCTGGAAAAGTACCTTCAGGCACAGAGTATGATCATTCTGATCGAAACATGTTTATGATATCAAATGCATTTGATTTTCTCACATTTGATTTGAATATTACCGGAGTGAGGCAAATGTGTTTGCATATTGGCAAACCTTTTTGCTATATGAATAGATGTTTGCATATTGGAAATATCCTGTACCAAGGCGAAGGGCACATCTAAAAATAAAGTCAAAGCGCGCGTGCTTTGGAGATATTTTCGATTTTCATTTTGGCCAATAGATTTGGAACCCGAAATACTTGCAGTTAATGCATATTTGGAAGGGTAGGCATGCACTGGTAGCAGTTAATACTTAATTCAGATCTGGAACCTGATAGACTTGCACTTATGTGAGATGCGATTTAAGGGAGCAGAGTTGGAAAGTGCCCTTATAATCATGGAAAACGCAGATTTGGAATGGGGACTTAATAAACTTGGATGAAGTTAGTAGTTTTTACAAAGTTAAGTAAGATATGCTCTCAGAAACAAAATAGCCAATATGCAGCCACTTTACAGTATTCTCAGAACTAGTGGTGCATAGTGTTAGAGCACAGATTGTGGTTCAAGACTCTGTTTTCCTTTACCAAAATTCACACACAAATCCTCTTTGGTGCTAAGCCCTTTTCTACTAGTGAGTTCCCAATAAGGTTCTGGAATTGTTTGCAAACTGTTCCATGGGAAACTTTTTCCAAATCTAAGACATATTTCATAATATGCTATGTTTCTGTAGGCTCTAAAGCTTATAATTGTATTTATGACTTGAGTTGCCTAACCTTTTCCTTTTTGATATGGGGCCAAAAGTTTAAAATGTGTGTGCACATGATCAATGTTTTCCACCATCACACAACATCAGCATTAGCATGTGAACAAGTGGATGAGATTGACTTATTTTGTTGTTTAATGTAATCAAACTGAAATCACCTTTTGTCTCCCAGACTGATATATTTAAAAGCTGTACACAAAATTTATCCCATAAATATTATTTTGTATCATACATTTGACTTGTACTGAGAAGCTAATATACTTACTAGCTCGTATTGTTTTATTGCTACAGTTATGCGCTTATGTACAGAGATGTGAGGTCTGCGGTTGACTTGTGCCATCGTGATGGAACTTTAAAACGAATGGTTGCAAAGGAACCTAGCAGGTAATTCATTTTTCCTTTATTGGTAATCTTACAGAACGATGTACTGGTTGTTCTGCAACATAGTGATTTGGTTTGGTCTTCTTTTAATTTGTCCATGTGTCTATAGACAAACATGCATTTCTTCCAATATTTAGGTTATAGGCAGCTATATGCTCTTATTCTTACTGGCACTGCTAATCTGTGTATTCGAACTTGCAGGTATATCAATGAGGACTTGGCAATTGTGCCAATGCTTGAAATGCTAAGAAAATCAGGACGCTCAACATTCTTGGTAACAAATAGGTATGTTCTTTGTATCTTCGGGCTTCTTGAGATACTTATGTGCTGAATGCTGAGTCAAACACAATTGGCGTTTATTTTCCCTTAATCGTAGCAGTTCGGGAAAACTATCTAGTGAGGTTATTTTCTCATCTTGCTGCATTCCACATTTTTGAGCTTTCAGTTTCTATCTCTTTCTATTGGGATATATGCTTGTTTATGCAGTTTGTGGGACTACACTGATGTTGTCATGAACTACCTATGTGGGCCATATATATCGGATTTGGGCTCAAATCACAAGCAGAAGTGGCTGGAGTATTTTGATGTTGTTATAACAGGCAGGTCGGCATCTTTTGTTGCCTTTTCATCATTAATCGATGATTAAGTATCTGCTTTCCCAACTTAAACATTTCCTTTCTTACTTTTCAGTTCAAAGCCAAGTTTTTTTCATGATGATAATCGAGCAGGACTGTTCGAAGTTGAACCTCATTCTGGAAAACTTCTAAATGCTGATCTTCAGGCCAGTGAAGTGGTTTTAATGTCTAATCCATCTCTATGTTCCATATTTTATAATGTGTGCTGTGCTTCTGAAGGTTGGGAGCCCAAGATCAAGTCAACCTCTGCCAAAACCAATTCGCAAAGTTTACCAGGTAATTATTTTTATGACATGTGTATACAGGAATGATGACCATAAACTGTCTTCCTTTTTTTAAAAAAGGTATATATACTGTCTTCCTAGATGTGGGTAAAACTCTAGTAGGAGTTAAACATACCATCTTCCTTCTTACTCTTTAATAATGCAAGTGACTATGCTTGCATTTCATGGATTTAGTTGTAATCATTGTGTGTATGCTCTATCTCGCTCTAATAAGTGAATAAATTGTTTTACAGGGAGGCAATGTTGGTCATCTTCATAGATTACTTTCTGTTGCTTCTAGTTCACAGGTATCTTTCTGTACTTATTATACAATCCATTGCAGTTGTATGCATGTTAACTTTCTATATGTATTTGTGGCTGGTTGCAAGGAGTTTCCTGTTTAGTTGGAATGCCATCTTATATGGCACATTAATCAAATCAAATAATGCAACATCTTACCATAATACAGATCCTATATGTTGGCGATCACATATATGGAGATATACTACGCAGCAAGAAAGTCCTAGGTATGTGTTCTTCATTCTCTATTGTTAAGTGTGCTTGAAATCGACACCTGCTGTAAAATTGATTCACTTTTGGTACTTTTGACTGCATGGATAATTTAGGGCTGTCTAGTCTTCTGCTAGATAGCTGTACATGTAAATGTTAACTTACATGCTTGATCTATTGAAGTAACTATATATATTTTTTGACTATACTGTGAGGCAAAAGTCCCACAGCTCCCACATTTTATTAAAAATAAAAAAGGTTTCAGATTACAAAAAGCCTTACCAGGCAGGAGAAAGAGAAATAAAAGGGAGACACAATTGAAGTAACTATATTGTACCGTTCAATGAGTCCTGGGTGCTTTATTTCTATTTGTTTTCATGCTTCTCCAATTCATGTTACCTGTCTTATTCATGTCCTCTGAGTTGCAATTGATGATTCAGTTCAGCATTTTATTTTCCATTTCTCAAATGATTACGTGCTGTGATTATTTTAAAGGTTGGCGGACTATGCTGGTAATACCTGAGCTGGAGCAAGAGGTGAAGCTTCTTTCCGAATCAAAGTCTACTCGAAAGGTATACAGTTATTATACAGTTGCTGATCCTTTTTTGATGAAATTGTAAGGGAGGTCTCCAAATTAAATACTCAGTTGTTGATCCTGAAAATGACTCTTAACAATGAAACTTATTAACTGTGCTAAGCTGATGGCTCTTTTTATCGCGCCACCCTATGCAGGAGCTTAGACGACTTAGGATGGAGCGTGATTCGATTGAAGACAGAATCCATCGCCTTGAATGGTCTCTTCAGTAAGTAAATAAAGCCTCCCACTTGAGCTTCCTGAGTTTTGGTATTGTTCTGCCTTTTGAGTCGCCGACCTGTACTCTAGATTCTTTATTCAGAATTTCAGGGTGAACTTAAACATTTCATTGTTGAAAAGAAGTTTCCATGAATGTTTTTTGTATCCTTTTTACATCTTTATGTGTATGGATCAAACAATTAATGGATGCAACTCATTATATAAGCATACAGAAAATAGTGCAACTAGAAGAACCAATTGAAAAAAAGTGCAACTGCATTTATTTTGACATTTGAGACTACTTTACCCTTTAATAGTCTTGCAAATGTGTTCACTAGGATGATGATTCTGTATTGAATGCAAACATGGTATGCTGGGGCATTCCTTTGTAGGCCTACATATGATGCCTAGGTTATAGTAGGAGCTGACCAAAAGAATATGATTACCAGGAATGTATTCTCATGCATGCTAACTGAAAGCGCCCATTAGCAAGAGAGACAGCAAAAATTCTTTAAAAATAACTATAAAAAATAGTGCATCTTAACAACAGAGACATAAAAAATTC
Source organism: Avena longiglumis (assembly GCA_030063025.1). Taxonomy (NCBI): domain Eukaryota; kingdom Viridiplantae; phylum Streptophyta; class Magnoliopsida; order Poales; family Poaceae; genus Avena; species Avena longiglumis. The sequence continues at coordinate 111,644,228 of CP125979.1, forward strand.
TTTTGATAAACAGGCACAAATTTATTTGGCTTCTGAAACATGTTTGTGCCTTTTGATGCTTCAGAGTAGTTCTCTTGGTAGTTCTCTATGTTTTTCTTTTGCTTTGTGAATCACCACATCTAACCTCTTCATGTTGCCCAGATTTGAAAATCTTGCAGAAAATGACAAGGAAAAGTTGTTATCTGAGCATGCCAATCTACTGGTATGTCCTTGTTTTGAGTTAGTCTTTAGTCGTCTTGGTTGATGGGTATCTGAGAAATTATTACGTCCGTTGTTCTGAGTTATGTGTTGGTGTGTCTCCATTTCTTTTTCCAGAGCATGTTTTGATTGTCAAGATCAGTCTTTGGCCAACAAATATTCAGTTATGCAATTTTGTACAACATAAAATTGATATGTTAGATTCGTATTCAAAAGAGCTTATGATTGTCATTATCACATAAACATCATATTAGCAACACAATTCCTGGTAAAAATCTTGTCTTGACCAATCAAAATACGCCTGACAACAAGAAACATAGGAGCTAGTCTTCTTGCATGAAGAAAAAATGGTACTGTAACATCTTTTTCCTTGAAAAATGGTACTCCCTCCGACCCATATTAGTTGACTCAAATACGGATGTATCTATCACTAAAACTTGTCTAAATACATCCAAATTGGAGTCAACTAATATGGGTCGGAGGGAGTACTGTAAAAAGCGTAAGATTGCCATACATTTTTTTATGAGAAAACACAACTTTTTTGTGTTCATATGCATTGATAGAAGAAAAAACTATCACGAGAATGCAGTATCAAGTCCTAGATGGCTTGTTTTCATCAGTAAGAGCAATTTTTGGGGGCTTTGTAACTCATGATTATTTTTTCTTCTGATTGCAGCAAAAGCTGAAGGGTATCCGCTGCGTTCTCCGAGATGCTCAGCTGCAACATCATCAGAAGGTAATGCATAACTACGCGGAGCCATTGATCATTTTGTATCATAGTTAACGAAAAATCAGGGATGTATCATACTTAATTCATCATAACTATCCCTTGAGAAAAATAATTATATCATAACTGTGTATATCTATAGCTTCCCCTCCTAATTGAGTACTATTTGTTTGCGTCCAGTTTCACAAGGTGTGGGGGCAGCTTATGAAGACTGGATACCAAAATTCTCGTTTTGCTCATCAGGTGCGATACTGTTTTACCTGCAAAAAAAAGTTATGGACAGTTATGTTTAGCAGTAAGTTGAAATGTTCTGCCTCTGCATGTCCACAGGTTGAGAGATTTGCGTGCTTATACTGCAGCCAAGTTACAAACTTTGGTTTATATTCTCCCAACAAGTATTACCGCCCAAGCGAAGATTACATGCCCCATGAGTTCGATGTGCTTGGCCTGTAGGAACTAATTTATGCTCATGTTGAATCAAAGTTCTCCTTGGAAGTCTCGGCTGCAGCAAGATATGAGCATGATTTTAGCGTGACACTGAATAACAATCTAGTGTCCTATATTACCACCTTATACAAAGGATGAGGTTACCTGGTGAAACTTCACCCATTTTACTATAGTTGCTCATAGAAAATTTACATGTTTCCCTTTTTGTACATAACATGTCTTAACAGAGGGTGAATGAAAGTAATGTTGAATGTCGATCATATCCTAGTTTTTAAGTGAACACAGTATAGTGGTTAGACCGGCTGGTAATGCTCATCTGGATTGATGCGAAATCAATCGCATCGAGGTGGTGTGTAACAATTGATAATATCCTGACAACAGTCCTGCCTGACAACATAGATCATGAGTTTCTCACCATGCTGTGTATGGGTTCTTTCAATCAGCTGGAAATGCAATACTTGTATGCTACTCCCTCTGTCCACAAATAAGTGTATGTTTGGCTTAAAAATTTGTCCACAAAAGAGTACCTCTAGCTTCCTAATGCACTTTAAAGTAGAAAAAATTGCTTCACGGAAATCAAGCCCAATAACATTTAGCAAATTGTCTCTTCGATTTATACCCGCACTTATCTCATTGGAGGTGGGAGAATTAAAGATGAAAGAGAACATGAATAACACATTCTCAATGCACTTTCTAAACATCCATTTTTTTTTAGAAAAATAGGGGTCACCCCCGATTCCATTCCCATGAAATCAATAGAGTGACGATATCCAAACTGAAAACAAAAAGAAAGTCAAACTGGGTAGCAAACATCCACTAATTTGCGGACGGAGCGAGTATGTAAGAAATTGTTAGAGCTGTCTAATAGAACAACGCTGTTTTTTAACAGTGAACTTTTTTCATGACTCAAAAGCATAGCACTGTACAAGGAGGATAATTTCACAGGGGGGAGAGTTCTGTGTAATCTTGCTGAAGCGCACTCGGGCATTTGAACCATATGCATCAAAATGCGAACGATTCCCCATGGTTCTAATTCAATTCTCGTGCAATTCCAAGGACGAAATGTGATTTAAAAATCCGCCGGTAAACTAAGATCGCACTTATTGAAGTGGTTTATTTTTCTTAGGAACATCATGTACAACTTAGATGCATACGAACACACACCACTAGCTCTACATTAACGAAGTTACCCATATGTCTCGCTATTGAAGAGAATATTGTTTCGCGCCTACATCGGATTCTCGAAATAAGGCGTACTACCTCCGTTTGGGATTATAAGTCCCGCGCGGATAACTAGGTTGCCAATTTGAACAACAAAATATACATATTATAGCATAAAAATTATACCACTAGATACCTTAGAGGTTATATTTTCTAATGGTATAATTTTTGTGATATATAAGTTATATTATGTTGGTCAAATTAACAACCTAGGTATGCGCGTAGGACCTATAATCCCGAACAGAGGAAGTACGCATTAAGTAAAATTATGTCAAGTTTGACCAAATTTATATAAAAAATTACTATCAGTTATTATAATACTATGTAGCTGAAGTACAATATGAAAGTATGTTTCAAATGTATCTAATAACTTGACACTATATGTTTTGTGGCCGCTTTATTATGACAAACTTCACGCTGCTTCTTAGAAAATTTATATGTCTTCTTTTGTAGAATGAAAGTAGTAAAAGAATAAATCATATACGTATTATTAAAAGACAAGCAGTATCGAACATGACTTTGACCGACTAGTAGTATATTCAGCTGGAAATTTATCAATTAGTCTTCAATATTGATATTTTTATTTATGCACAACTTTTCTTACATGGTAGAAGTCCTTTAATAAAAAAAGAGTTAAATCCATGGTTAGTCATTGGACTTGCTTAGCAAAGTCAATACAGTCATTGTACATTGGAAATACGAATTTACGGTCATCGAACTCGCGTCGGAGCATCACTCATGGTCACCGCGGGCGCCGTAGAGATGTATTTGACGACTTGGCGCTGAGTGGACCCACTGTCAGCCTCTATGTATGTTTCATTTGCAGAAAAGCCCCTCACATTTGTTTTCTATCCCAGTCAAATGCTTAATTATTTGGCCCATTGATAACTCAGTCAGACTGACCGGTGGGACCCACTTGTCAGTCCCACCCAGACCCTCTCGTCCTCCCCTCCATTCCATCCATCCATCCATGGCCATGTCGCCGTCGGTGTCGTCGTCGGCCTCGATGGAGTAGTTACTGGCGATGACGGCGCACACGGTGTCGCCGTCGGCCTCGATGGAGGCGAAGGTGGTGCGCGCGTACTCCTTGGGCACCTTAACGCGTGGCCGTGACGTTCCGGAGAGGATGCACGTGGTGTTGTGGCCATAGCGCCGCCAGTCGGCGGCCGGCTCTTAAGCCAGACGGGTTCCGTCGCCACGGACACGAGGCCGCCCTCGCGTCCACAGCGCCGCAGCGTGGCGCCAGCCGCGACGGCCTTGAACTGGCCTCCCGTACCCCATGTCCGGCGGCGGCAGATCGCCGCCGTAGCGGCGTATGGCGGTGCCGTTAGCCTGTCGACGCCGCAGAGAAGTCTGGCGAAGCGATGATGGAGAAGTCGACGCCTTAGGGATTTCGGTGGGCCGCTCCAGCGATTGGGCTCGTGGTCGTCGGGCGCGGTGGCGCGCCGGCGACATGGAAGCGGGCGAGGAGCCCGATAAGCGTCGGCCTCTGAAGCGCGGTTGGCGATGGCCTCCTCGGAGAAGGACCGCGCGTGGCGGCGTGGCGGCTGGCGAAACCATGAGGCAGAGGAAGTTCTTGCGGCGATGGCGTTGAAGGGATGTCGGCGAAGGTAAGGTCGACCTCGCCGTCGGGAAGGAGGTGCGAAGGAGCTTGAGTTGCCCGGTGGCGTATCGCCATCCTCGTCGGTCTGTCGACGGCAGCCTTGACGAGGTGGAGTTGAGGTGTGGGAGATGGCGGCAAGTGGAGGCTGGCCTTGGGCCACGGCGCATGGCGAGTAGGAAGACGAGGCGCGATTTGGTGAGGAGGTGGCGGCGGCGAGACATTAGCATTTGGAGGAGGAGAAAGACATGGCCATGGATGGATGGATGGAATGGAGGGGAGGACGAGAGGGTCTGGGTGGGACTGACAAGTGGGTCCCACCGGTCAGTCTGACTGAGTTATCAATGGGCCAAATAATTAAGCATTTGACTGGGATAGAAAGCAAATGTGAGGGGCTTTTCTGCAAATGAAACACACATAGAGGCTGACAGTGGGTCCACTCGGCGCCACGTCGTCAAATACATCTCTACGACGCCCGCGGTGACCATGAGTGATGCTCCGACGCGAGTTCGATGACCGTAAATTCGTATTTCCAATGTACAATGACTGTATTGACTTTGCTAAGCAAGTTCAATGACTAACGATGGATTTAACTCATAAAAAAATCATCTTTAGCTTTTTTTTTTTTGGCATGATCTTTAGCTGAAGCTGGCATCCCACAAGGAAGAGTGGGCAAACGGCCTTATCGCACTGTCTGGCCCAGTGCAGCACTTCCCACACTTCCCAGCCCGGCCCACTGGCAAGTTCCTCTTCCTCACCTGGCCACCCCCCAGCCACTGACTAGAGACGACAGCCCACCTCAACCCCGTTCCGATCCGAACCCACCGTCTCCTCCGGCTCCGTCCACGCCACCATGGCGGCGCTCCTAGCCCGGCAGGCAGCGCTGGCCCTGCGCGCGAGCCAGACGGTGAGCAGCCCTTTCCTCCCTAAACCCTGGATGCTCCCCTGTCTGCCGCCGTCGCCGCCCTCCTAGATCTCCGCTGCCTTCTGCCCACCGACTTTCAGATCAAGCCACGCCGCTCAGTCCTTCGTCTTGTTGTGGCGTGCGTCTGATTATCTATTTTCCGCTGTTGCAGGCGCATATCGCCCCCTCCGCGACGGCGATGCAGGGGCACCTCCGGACCTACATGAACGCGGGGGCGCCCAAGCGGTTCAAAGGTCGCCACGTTTCCCCCTTCCTGTTGGTCTGTTTGGCACTACAATTACTGCTAAAAAAATGTGGCTCCAGCTACGTTGGTTCTATTATGCTATCATTTCCAGCCATTCTGTGTTTGAAGGGATTTGATCTTTTGATGCTATGTGGTGCATACGGTAGTGCGTGAGCGGTGAATTAGGGTTCTGTGTGGAACTCTTTGGAATGGGTCTTTGACTACCCATTAGTTGCACAATAATGCCTGGTACCTACTATGAAATGCTCAAAAATTGTGCCGTGCTACCTCTTAGTTTAAGGATAACCTGTTCTTCAGAACTTAGAGTCAATGCTGATGATGGACTGTTGTACTGAATTCTACATGGCCTTACTCTTTTGAAACACTAATTCCATGCTATATTTCTGTTTGCGTAATTTAAATTTGTGTGATGCTACTGTGCTCTGAAATTATTGTCCTCTTTAATGACCAGAGGATGAAGAGAAAGAACAGCTCGCGAAGGAGCTCGCGAAAGATTGGAATGCGGGTGAGTATCTACATGTTCCTTCTGTGCATACAATTGTATGATCCTAGGGTATTTTTATTGTTGCTGTTTGGATGCTGGTTGTTTTCTCATTTTTATTTTTTTGCTTTAGTGTTTGAAAGGAGCATCAATACATTGTTCTTGACTGAAATGGTCCGTGGTTTGAGTCTGACGCTCAAGTACTTCTTCGAGAGGAAAGTTACAGTTAAGTGGTGGATTTCACTTGTGCTGTTAGCCTTGGTGTAGTTGCTTGCTTCTGTTAACATTTTCTTTATCTTGTCTCCTTGTAGATTAACTATCCATTTGAGAAGGGCCCTCTGAGCCCCCGCTTCCGAGGGGAGCATGCTCTCAGACGTTATGATTCTGGGGAAGAGCGTTGCATTGCATGTAAACTATGTGAAGCTGTAAGTTGTATTCTCTTAAGTCTTGCATTGTACATGGAGTGAGACTAAACCTAGCTAGCAATAGTAGTAGATTCGTTAGCAAACCATATGAATTTATCTACTGCAAAAGAAATTGAATTTTCCATGGTCCATACTCCATAGCAATAGCAGATCATGCTTATATGAGTTTTGATGTTTGTGCCAATAATACTTGATGCCATCTTTGCCATATTACATTTGGAGTTCTTAGCCCATTGTTTACTTTGCACAACTACTTTTTTCTACAATTGTATCTAACTGAAATTGATTACAAGTTTAAGAGAAGTTTGATCCCTTGATTCTGCGGAATTAAGCACAAGACTTGATGATTTTGTTCTTGTTGTCGGTAGACCTTGTAGTTGTTAGTGTTTGTGAAGTAAATCATTAAGATTGATGTTTTGTGAGTATTTCAAATAGGTTAGCCGCTGTACATAGGGTTTATATCCTGGATCAATCACTTTTTCTGGTGGTACAGGTCCTGGCATGGAAAATTTTAATTTGAAGTACAAATGTTGACAGTAATCATTGCTGCAAATCAAACAGACGTTGATCTTTCTGGGAGGGTAACGGAAAAGTCAAAACCACCTAGAAGATACTGGTTACCAACCAGGAAACATCCTAAAAGTTTCCACAACTTATGAGTTGAAACCCTGATAGTGCAATCTCCTGATTCCGTAAGATTGTGTACGGTGATAAAAGTCAGAACTTTGAGCTCTGAATAACACACTTTCAGAAAAATATTTTTTAGCCCTTGTGCTTCTTCAATCTAGTATGGTATGGAACTAGTGAGCACATGGTACCTGAGAAATTCTTGCAGAAGCATTATATCTAGATTTATTGATATTTTGCAATTGAAAATACAAAGCTGAAATCCTTGAGGCCTCGCTGTGTCCACTAATACAAACTTTGTTGAACACTGATAATTGTCGGAAGTAGCTGGCTATATCATGTAACACTCCTAACTAATCTAATTTATTGAAGAGATGCCTTGGCCTTTGACAGGTTCCAAAACTTGAGAATTCTAATGTATAGTAGTGCAAAAGTGTGTGGTTGACTTAAGATGCTTCAATGTTGGATTTTTCGTAGTTATTGATGCGTAAGTATGGTTGTGCTCACATAGCATCACATGTGTTCAGATATGCCCAGCCCAGGCAATTACTATTGAGGCAGAAGAACGTGAAGACGGCAGTCGCCGAACCACAAGGTAGTTGATTGAGTGTATTGCATTAACTGTAAATTATGACACCTTGATATACTCCTCTAGATCTGCACTTAAGCTCCATTCTGACGATTCCTTTTCTTTGCGCAGATACGACATTGACATGACCAAATGCATCTACTGTGGGTTCTGCCAGGAAGCTTGCCCTGTCGATGCTATTGTTGAAGGGCCAAACTTTGAGTTCTCTACTGAAACTCACGAGGTAAAACCAGTTGATTACATTGTATGATGTTATTTCTATATATTTCCAGGGAATCATAACAAGCGGCATTTTCTGCTATGTTGCACAGGAACTGCTGTACGACAAGGAGAAACTGCTGGAGAACGGCGATCGCTGGGAGACTGAGATTGCTGAAAACTTGAAGTCGGAGGCCCTTTACCGTTGATTTTGGTTGCTCGTGCCACAAACTGGATCTTTCATTTCCCCTGTTTTGCTCAGCTAGCCGATAAATAAGCAAACTTGTATCTTGACCTGTAAACCAGGTGCCATGTTTTTGTACCTGGGCTCCATCTGTTTTAGTACTATGCTCCAGGGTAAAGGTGCGCGGCATGTTTTTGCTATCATTGAACTGGTTTCGGCGCTCATGGCCCTGAACAAAATATTGTAATCAAGGCGGCTCCGTTTTATTGCACCTGCACGAATGATCAAGCAGTTACGGCTATGAACTGAACTATACTGGACTTGTGTCTGCTTGTGTGCCGTCTCTTTTGTAAGAAAGGTGTTTGTATCAGTTGTGGACTTGTCGTTGTTTACATAGGAAGTGTACTTCTTTTATTTCTTCCAAAGGAGCGTACAACTAGGCAATACTGTCATCAACTCCTAAAGGATGAAACAAGTTACGATGCTGAAGCTTCCAAGCAGCACACATGAGGTGTAATTGTGCAGCGTCAAAAATCACGGACCGTTGGAGGGTTAGTAGTGGCGCTCTCAGCCCACCAGTTTTCACACTTTAGTGTATCATAGCGAGACGTTTGTAGTGACTTTGTTAAGCTTAAGATCTGTCAGATTAGTCTCAAGACTCAGTCTTTCAAAGGTGCTCGGTGTATGTGCATTAAATTTACACATCCCGCATTGGGATATATAAACTTTCTATTAATTTCGTAACAAAAGCTTTCATAGCTCAGTTGGTTAGAGCACCCGTTTAGTAAGCGGGAGGTCTTGAGTTCAACTCTCAATGAAAGCAACTTCTTTTTTGGCTTTTTATTGCCCGTTCAGCTGTTCAATATGGTTTGCAGTTTGTACACAAGTATTTTTCTCTCACATGGATAAATTGACAATTGCTTTATTATTTTGCGATTATGGCGAATAATTCTGTAGGTTTAGGCTACATGTAAGCCCTAAACCCTAGGCTATATGTGTTACTCTCAATGAAAGCAATTTATTTTTGGCTTTTTATTTCCCGTTCAGCTGTTCCAAAGTGTATTTCTTGGCCTGAACTTCACCGAATATGGTTTGCAGTTTGTACACAAGTATTTTTCTCTCACATAGATAAATTGACAATTGCTTTATTATTTTGCGATTATGGCAAATCATTCTATAGGTTTAGGCTACATGTGTTACTATTTGTTTCACCGCGGTGCGCATGTGTGTTTCAGATGATATTAAACTCATCCCATATGACCGTGGGTACGAAGTGTGGATTGTTGTGTTGTGCATGGGGACCATGTGCGAGAACTCATACTACTAGAGAAAATAAATATATGTTTATACACATGGGCCAATCCTAGTTAGTTAGTTCAGTGCCTACTACCAAAAATAAACATCTATTTATCAAATAGGTCAATCCTTGAAGCATCTTGGCTCAATGGAGGTCTTGTAGATATGTACGCTTATTAGTGAAAGATATTTCATTTTCAAAACTCTACTTTAGCCGGGTGGAAACCCGATAATTCATACTTGTGGGTCGGTCTTAAGGCGGCTAAGTAGAAATTCTTCGTGCTTGGTGGATTCTTGGTTAAGGGTGTGTTAGAACGTCAAATATACTCTTTTTCGGAAGGTAAATGGTTAGAAAACAACCCTCTTGAGAACTAACACCCGAGCTTTTTCAACATATGTCAAAATAAGAAAATTCTCTTGTCGTGACCATGAGTTCACTTCCTTGGGTACCTCTTCCCACATAGAACTAGTAGAGTAGTGGCCCAAAAATAACTGTAAAGACCTCATTAAGAATATGTTGCTTATGTCATAATGAGGAAAAATCAGTCAATTATTCATTTTAATGCCATTTTGTTTGCTCCATTGAGTATTTTCTAGGTGGAATCTATCTTATATCGTGTAGGTGTGTATAAGACTATAAGAGCATAGGCGGAGCCACGACATGCCATGGGTGTTTTAATCCTAGCTTTCACTCTAGGAATATGTAGTTGAGTGTGTGGGTTGCAAGCTTAATAAGAGTATTTAGCATACTAATCTTAAATTATATACACCCATTTCCGTAAACTTGGCTTTGCCAATGTAATCTTGGCCTGGATCTTCCCTATGTTGGTCGTTGTGGCTTTGCAACAATAATGACATCTTAGAAAAAATGGATGACAAATTCTCTCGTGCATGCTATATACTCTTGTGATCAAATACTTACTCGGGAGTCATGTTGAGTACTTTTTAAGAGAGAATCTAATAGTGATCTGATATAAATAAGATTTTCCACATCCCCTCAAGGTAGGGAGGCCATTGCCCCCTCCCTCCCCCTCTCAAAGTGGTGCCAAATGGCATGAAGTCCATCATTAGTTGTTTATAGCGGTTGAGTTCTTACAAAAGTGAGGCAGCGATTTTGATATCTAGGTACTGCACGGACAAGTAAGACAAATAGCACACAATTTTAGGCCTTGTCGAGATGATCATTGGGGACTAGTAGTTAAATCTGGTTTCCACTGCCGAGGATAAATCAAGTGATCGATTCCACTGCCGGATGTGAATTATTGTTATTTGTAGATGCTTCTCCTGGTTTCCACCAGATATCATTAAATCTGGATGATCCAATAAAGATAACCTTTATTACCTCATACGGGGCTTATTGCTATCGCACAGTGCCATTTGGTTTGAGAAATGCAGGTGCCACATATAAGAGATATATGCAAAATAGTTTGCATGATCAAATTGGCAAAAATGTGCAAGTATATGTTGATGATGTGGTGATAAAAACTAAAGAGAGTCATACTCTCATGGATGATCTGAGTCAAACATTTGCAAACTTAAGGAGATTCCAGATGAAACTTAACCTAGAAAAATGTAAATTCGGTGTTCCGGCTGGGAAGTTACTCAGTTTCCTAGTTTCTAGCCGAGGTATAGAAGAAAATCCGACTAAGAGAAGAGCGATAGAAAGAATGGAACTACCAAAGTGCCTTAATGATGTCTAGAAGTTTACTGGTTGCCTGACATCGTTAAGCCGCTTCATTTTGCAGTATTAAATTTTTCATTATCTGGTATTGTCGCAATGTTTTTTTCTCGTAGATTGGGCAGAGATGCAATATGAGCGGCCATTGCCTGAAACCAACTATTGGAGAATGCATTTTGATGGATTAAAAAAGAAAACTGGTTTAGGTGCTCGCATAGTGCTCACCTCACCCAAAAGAGACCAACTGAAATATGTACTGCAGATTCATTTTGCAGCATCTAACAATGTGGCTGAGTATGAAGCACTTATTCATGGTCTAAAGGTAGCCAAGGAAGTTGGGATTCGTCGAATCCACTGTTTTGGTGACTCGGACTTAGTAGTACACCAAGTTTCTGGACATTGGGATGCTCTAGATGCAAACATGGCCCTATATCGGTTCCATGTTCAACAGATTTCAGGATACTTTGATGGATGTGAGTTCCACCATGTGCCAAGAGTAGAAAATGAGGCAACATATACTTTGTCCAAGATAGGATCATCTCGGCAAGAAATTCCAGCCGGCATAGCGCTTGAGCATCTTAGAAAGCCATCAATTAAGCCCTCACCTGAGTTAGATTCAATCTATGTACTAGCAAAACCAGAACCTGGTGTTACACCAATGGTCATAAATGTGGGAGGAAGTTCGAGTAACCCGGGGACTGCCGAGTCAAACCCGGGGACTTCTCAAGATATGTCGGCAGAGGCAATGTCAGTCGAACCAATGAAAATCGACGAAGCTATTTTTATGGTGCATGAGGTACCTTCTTGGGCTCAGCCGATTATGTCATTCATGAGAGATGGAACCTTGCCAAGTGATGAAATCTCGGCCAGGCAAGCGCAAAGGAGAGCAAAAGCATATACCATTATAAATGGTGCTCTGTATAAGAGAAGTGTTACCATTGTGCCACATCGTTGTGTTAGTTCAGAAGAAGGACATGGTATACTCCAAGATATTCATCAAGGAGAGTGTGGGCATCATGCTTCATCAAGATCTTTAGTTGCCAAGGCATTCAGGTATGGATTTTTTTCCAAGTGAACTGCAAGAAGGAAAAAAATCCATTCTAAACCTTGAACTTGTAGAGCTTAGACAAATCAAACCCTGAAGTCGGAATCCCGGTCATTGACACCCCGAACTCATGAATCCCGGTCTAATCCAAACCTTATATCTTCTTTTCAAAGCAGAAAATAAAACTCAGAATCTCTACTATCCCTGACTCTATGGGCCCACATGGCATGTATATCTTATATCACTATCCTCTCTCTGATATTTTCTCCACCGTTTAGCACACACGCAGCTACATACTAGCATGGCAGCCGCGAGTGGATGCCAAATTAATTAGATTGTTAAGCAATTTATATCTCCCAAAACATTAGTTTTTCAAATCATGTTGCCTGGTTATAACTCGCTGAGGTGCTGCCGCGGTGTTGGTCGTGCGCGGGCTTTTACCTGGCGCACCGATGACGCAGTCCTGTCTGGTGTTCCTTGGGCCTTGGCTCACCAGATGTGGCTCCCTCCCTACACCAGAAATGTCTCCATCTTCCCCACAGTCTGCAATATGACAGTGGCTGATGGCTCAGATCACTGTAGAGCTTCGTTGGGAAACCCCAAGAGGAAGGTATGATGAGCACAATAGTAAGTTTTCCCTCGGTTCTGAAACCAAGGTTATCGAACCAGTTGGAGCAAGGAAACAACTCCAAGGTGTTGCTAACAACCTGGAACCTGCACAACACAAATTCAAGACTTTGCCCCAACTTACAGTGAGGTTGTCAATCTCACTGGTTTGCTATAAACAAAGGATTAAACGTATAATGTGGAAGATAGTAGTTTCTTGTACAAAGTAAATAGTAACAGTAGATGATGTATCAATGATATAGATTGGACCGGGGTCCACAGTTCACTAGAGGTGCTCTCCTTAAGATATGTAACATGCTGGGTGAACAAATTACAATGGTGCAATTGACAGACTGAGGAAGCATAATAATGCAATACTAGACATCATGACTCCTATGAGATTTGATTGGGCATTACAACAATATACATAGACTGTAATCCAACTGCATCTATGACTAATAATCCACCTTCAGGTTATCATCCGAACCCCTTCCAGTATTAAGTTGCAAGCAACGGATAATTGCATTAAACAATGTGTGTAAAGTAAACAATACAATTGTTCCATGAACAAAAGATTGTTGTTTTCTCCCTAGTAGCAACAACACATCAACAACCTTAGATATTTCTGTCACTTCCCTAGATTACTAGAGGCATGAACCTACTATCGAGCATAAATACTCCCTCTTGGAGTCACAAGCATCTACTTGGCCAAGATAGCTACTAGCAATAGAGAGCATGCAAGATCACAAATAACACAGACATGATAGAATCAATAATCAATCTGACATAGTATCTCAATATCAATCGGATCGCCGCAAACACAACATATATGATTACAAATAGATGATCTTGATCATGAACGGAGCTCACAAGATCTAAACATGATAGCACAAAGGAGGAGAAACAACCATCTAGCTACTGTATGGACCCATAGTCCAAGGGTGAACTACTCACGCATCATACCGGAGGCTGGCATGGTGATGAAGAAGTCCTACGGGATGATCTCTCCCCTCCGGCAGGGTGCCGGGAAGAGCTTCAAATCCCCCTGATCTAGGAACGATGGTGGCAGTGGCTACGGACTATTTCGTGGAGATTTGATTGGGTACTTAGGGTTTCTACATCGGGTGACTTTATAGGCGAAGAGGCAAGGCAGGGGGGCCGCCCAAGGGGCCCACACCATAGGGCGGAGCGCCCTAGGGTGGACCCGTGCGGCCCTAGGGTGTGGCCGCCTCGTGGCTCCCCTTCGGCTGCCCTTTGGTCTGTGTGTTCTCTCCGGAAAAATATTGACTTTGGCTTTTGACCCGTCCAATTCCAAGAATATTTCCTTACTAGCTTTTATGAAACCAAAAACAGCAGAAAACATGAAACTGGTACTGCGACATCTTGTTAATAGGTTTGTCTCATAAAATGTATAAAAATACCTCAAAGTGTAGACAAAGCATAACAAAGTTGATACTAAACAAGCATGGAACATCAAAAATTATAGATACGTTTACGACGTATCAAGCATCCCCAAGCTTAACTCCTGCTCGTCCTCAAGTAGGTAAGTGATAAAAAGAATAATTTTTGAGGTGACATGCACCATCACAATCTTGATCAAACCATTTGCAAAGCATTAAAATATGGGATCAAAGTACTCTAAACATGAGCATGAAAGATGTAGCTCTAACAATAATACATAGCAACTATGTTGTAACATGCAAGGTACAAACAAAGGATCATGAATAATAATGCATTGAAAGACGTTTGTTTGTTTCACATATAGAAAACATAGCATAGTGATATTCAGCTTGTCCCTCATGGAGTAGCAAAACATAAATGCATAGGACACCTTCAAAGTTCATAAGGGTGACTATATACAAATAGTTCAAGAACAAGCAATATCAACATTATGAATCAATCAATAAGTTTTGGGACAATGCACATAGAATTAAGAATGACAAAAATGCTCTCTTAATTGGTGCAAAAAGATAGAAGGTGGAAACTCAACATAAAAGTAGGAAGAAAGGCCCTTCACAGAGGGAAGCAGGGATTTCAAGTTTCATAAAGAGCTTCAAAAAATTATGGTACTTATTAGCTTTCAGCTCTCATTGCCCCTATCATAAGCATATTGAAGTGATTAAGGTTAAAGTGAAACAAATATGGAGTATATGCTTGACAAATCATAAGTTGGCAATCTCATGTCCCTTGAGTACGAGGGTCGTTCCTCATGCTACTCAACTTTAGTCACAAGCAAGTTCTTGTCATTGTAAGTATATGTGTATCATAGAGAACCGCCAATGGGGTACCCCTTGCCCCATGACACAGGAGATATCCCATATCAAAATGACAAGGAAACAGACAATGAGCATCTCAACGATCTTTTTATTTGCTATTTGCATAGGTTTTTATTGAGGATGCTTCACAGATTGCTTACTATGGTTATGCTTCAAGTTTCCACCATGATTAGGCATGGCTTAGGCTAGCCGCCCAGGCGTTTCTCTAACACATATACATAACTCCATGGACTTGATACGTCGGAAACGTATCTATAATTTTTGATGATCCATGCTTGTTTACTATCTACTTTGCTTTGCTTTGTATACACTTTGAGGTGTTTTTATATCTTTTCTGGAACTAACCTATTAACAAGTTTCCACAGTGCCAGTTGCCTGTTTTTGGTTCCAGAAAGGCAGAAAATCAATATTCTCGGAATTGGACAGGACAAAAGCCAAAGTCAATATTTTACTGTGGGCGTCACAAAGTCCAGAGGAGAGACGGAGGGGCGAGCCAGGGACACCACACCCCAGCCTCGCATCTTCGCCTATAAGAAGCCCCCGATGCAGAAACCCTAGGCACCCGATCAAAACTCCACAAAACCTTCTATAGCCGCCGCCACCATCGTCCCTAGATCAGGGGGATCTGAAGTTCTTCTGGACACCCTGCCGGAGGGGAGATCATTCTGGAGACTTTCTTCTTCATCATGCCAGCCTCCGGTATGAAGCGTGAGTAGTTACACTTTGGACTATGGGTCCATGTAGTAGCTAGATGGTTGTATCTCCTCCTTGTGCTTTCATGTATAGATCTTGTGAGCTCCATTTATGATCAAGATCTAACCTATTTGTAATCATGCATGTTGTGTTTACGGGGATCCGATGGATATTGAGATTACTATGTCAGATTGATTAATGGTTTTATCTATTTGATACTGTCATGTATGTGTTGTTTGTGATCTTGCATGCTCTTCGTTGTTAGTAGCTATCTTGGCCAAGTAGTTGCTAGTGACTCCAAGAGGGGGTACTCATGCTTGATAGTGGGTTCATGCCTCTAGTTTCCAAGGGAAGTGACAGAAGTATCTTCGGTTGTAGATGTGTTGTTTCTACTAGGGAGAAAACAACGGTATCTTGTTCATAGAACAAGTGGATTGTTTACCTTACACACTTTTCTTAAATTAGTTGTCTGTTTCTTGCAACTTAATACTAGAGGGGGTTCGGATGATAACCTGAAGGTGGACTTCTAGTCATAGATGCAGTTGGATGGCGTTCTATGTATATTGTTGTATTGCCCAATCGAATCGCATAGGATCTTTTTGTCTGGTATTGCATTGTTATGCCTTGCTCAGTTCCTGTTAATTTCCCTACTGTAATTTGTTTACCCTTCATGCCATGTTGTTTATCTAAGGAGAGCACCTCTAGTGAACTATGGACCCCGGTCCAATCTTTACCATTGATACATATTCCACTATTACTTGTTTACTTGTTGCAAACCATTACCTTCCACACCATATGTTTAATCCTTTGTTATAACAAACCAGTGAGCTTGAAAACCTCACTGATTCGTTGGGGAAAAGTCTTGAGTTTGTGTTGTGTAGGCTTCCATGTTGCTTGCAACACCTGTGTGACATTTCCTTCCTCCTACTGGTTCGATAACCTTGGTTTCTTACTGAGGGAAAACTTGCTGATGTGCTGCTTCACATCTTGCTCTTGGGGTTTCCCGATGAAGCACTGCAAGTTGACGCAGTGCCATCAAGCTGTTTCTGGCGCCGTTGCCGGGGAGGCTAAGGACGTATTCACAAGGGGAGTCCTTCTCAACCTTTCTATTTACTTTGTTTTTTGTTTTCTTAGTTTCTTTTGCTTGGTTTTGTTACCTATTTTTACCAAAAACTCCAAAAAAAATAGTTTAGTTTGGTTTGCTTTCTCTTATCAAAAACACAAAAAATTAGTTCCCACTCTAGTTTCCACCTTGTTCTAGCTCACCAGGTTACTCCCCAAGTTCACCCTAAAAGACCTCTCTATAGGTAGTGGCTCCATAATTGGGAAAGACAATATTGAAGAATTCTTTAATCATGTTAGCAAGCATAAGGATATTGATGATAAATCTATAGCAGAACTTGCTCCTAATTATTAAATTGTTGCAGCTTCTTTAGTTCATATGTTGGAGGCTAGGTTTGTTAGCCTTAACCCCATGATGCAAATTTTGTTCCTAAAACTAAAAGAAGAAAAGAATGCTGAAAAGAGAGAGTTTATTCTTGAAAATTTACTCAAAGAGTTCCATGATGTTGCTAAGGAAGCCAGAAAGGTCTTTGAGAGTTTTAATATGCTAGGCTCATGTGTATATGTTGTGGGTACTTCAGATAAAACCAAGCCTAAAGATGAATTTAAGATACCCATACCCTTTAAGCTTGTTGGGATGCATGAGGCCTTTGAAAATAATTTTGATCGGATTGTTCCTGAAAATCCTTTTGATGAAAGTAGTAAACCAAAGAGAAATGAGAAGGGATCCTCCAAGACTCATTTGGATGAGATACCTCTCATAGTTGAACATTTTGCAAGTATTGATCTCAATTCCTCATATGAAAATACTTAATTTCTTGCTTCTTGTGCCTAACTTAAAGGCGTTAAAGAAAAGTACTTTTTGGGAGATAACCCAAGAGTTTCCTTGAGTCTTAGAAGTTATTACTTCAGTAATGACCTCTCCTTATCCTTTTTGTTTTCTTTTTGTGCCAAGAATGACCTCTAATGAGAGGGAAGTAAGATTTGGGGAGTTGCTGTCCCGAAACAGATTTCTGCCCTCCACTATAAAATTCGTGAGGAGTCTCTATAAGTCGGATTGAGATAAAAATTTACGAATAAATCCCCCAGTATGTTAAATAACTTTCGTTAGTTGAACACTTTTTTATTTGAGCAACGTAAGATTTTCAAAAAAATCGGTTTCTATCTGTTGGTCTATTTTGACATATTTCTGCCATTATTTGCATTTGCTTCTTATTGATTCCTTTTTGAGTTCTCTTTAGGTGAATTGAGATTTTTGAAGGAGTTGCTGCAGTAGCTTGTGCTTTTAGTGAAATGTTTTGTTGTTCCAAAGCTTAGCCTAGAGGTCTATTATCTTTTGAATACACTAATGTTGCTAATGAGGATTGTGTGAAGTTTTGTATGAAGGAAACATTTCAGGTGTAGAGAGAGAATGATGTAATGAGATGAAGAATGGACAAAAGCTCAAGCTTGGGGATGCCACCCCGGTGTCACCCCAGGAAATATCCAAGAGGTACAAGCATCAAAGCTTGGGGATACCCAAGGCATCCCCTTCTTCATCAATAAAAAGCTCAGGTCTATCTAGACACTTCGTTTTTATTGTTTCATGCACTGTTTTGTTGTTCTTGGAGCGTCTTAGTTTTCTTTTGGTTTTCTTAGTTTGTTTAGTTTTCTTGAATAAAGTAGTTTGTACCCCCTTTCTCGTTGTGTTGTTTCAAATAAGTTGCTTGGTGTTGGAAAAGAGTAGGAAGTTCCTTGCTTGAAAGTGCAAGAGGAGCTTGCATTGACTATGACTTAGAATTTAGCATGACATGCTAGGTATTGTTTTGACCTTATGCTTAGTGATTATTTTTGTAGCATGTCTTGTTACAAACAATTGGGATTGCTTAGTGTGCCTTGAAAGAATTATGCGTTGTTTTAGCATGCAAAAGCATAGTATTGTGGTATTCTCCTTGGATGCTTTGTTTGGGCTGACTTGTCACATGCTCACACCATGTTATGACTATGAACAAGTTACCATAGCCTCTATGATCATTTAGTCCTTGACTTGTAGTACCACTCTATGCTTTGATTAGTAATGTTTTGTTGCTCTGCATGGTTATGGCCATTATTGCTCTCTTAGTTGGTTGCTCTCAGTCTTTTGCTAGCCTCCACTTGTATGAGTAAGCTCTACTCATGATTCCAACTCCCAAGAAACCAAGTTATTCTAAAGTGTCCACTATAAACTCCTATGCATGGTGTGTTACACCATTCCAAGTATATTCTTGTTTTTAGCTATCTTCCAGTTAAAAAGTCTCTTTGTTAGGTGAAAACTTAGTGATTAAAGCCCTCACAAACTTGATGGCACACTTTATATTCTTTGCCCCTAATAAACTTGAACCATTGTGTCATCTATGTTGTATATGCTTGCACTTATACGTTAGAATTAGCAGAATCGTGCTGTCACGGGGAATGTTTTCAACATTGCACTTGTACTTTGTACATAGTTGATATAATGCTCTTTTGTCTATGGATGTCACCGGTGTGAAATAAAGAGGGAGCTTATAAGTCCATGGAGTTATGTGTTTTATGTTAGAGAAACTCCTGGGCCGCTAAGCTAAGCCATGCCTAATCATGGTGGAGACTTGCAGCATCACCATAATGAGCTATCTATGAAGCATCCTCAATAAAAAGCTATGCACATAGTAAATAAAAAGATCGCTGAGATGCTCATTGTCTGCTTGCCTTGTCATTTTGGTTATGAGATAGCTCTTGTACCATGTGCAAGGGGTACCCCGTTGGCGGTTCTCTATGATATGCATGTACTTACTATGACAAGAACTTACAGGTGACTGAAGTTGAGTAGCATGAGGTGTGGCCCTCGTATTCAAGGGACTTGAGATTGCCAACTTATACTTTGTCAAGCATATACTCCATAGTTTGTTCACTTTAATCTTAATCACTTCAAGATGCTTATGATAGGGGCAATGAGGGCTGAAACCTAACAAGTACCATAATTTTTGGAAGAGCTTTTTGAAACTCGAAATCCCTCCTTCCTTTATGAAAGGCTTTTCTTCCACTATTATTTGACTGTCCACCTTCTACCTTTAGGCACCATTAAGAGAGCATAGTTTCCATTCTGTGTGCAGTGTCCCAAAACTTATTGATTGATGCATATTGTGATATTACTTGTTCTTGTGCTATTTGTATCTAGTCACTCTAAACTTTGAAGGTGTCCTATGCATCTATTTGCTACTCTATGAGGGACAAGCTGAATGCCACTATGCTATGTTTTCTGTATGTGAAAGAAACAAACGTTTTTCAATGCATGTTATTCATGATCTTTGTTTGTAGCCTTTCATGGTGCATGCATAGTTACTTTGTCTTATTGTTATAACTACATCTTTCATGCACATGTTTTGAGTTCTTTGATTCCAGCTTTGAATGCTTGCAAATGGTTTGATCTTGGTTTTGACGGTGCATGTCACCTCAAAAATTATTCTTTTTATCACTTACCTACTCGAGGACGAGCAGGAGTTAAGCTTGGGGATGCTTGATACGTCGGAAACGTATCTATAATTTTTGATGCTCCATGCTTGTTTACTATCTACTTTGCTTTTCTTTGTCTACACTTTGAGGTGTTTTTATATCTTTTCTGGAACTAACCTATTATCAAGTTGCCACAGTGCGAGTTGCCTGTTTTCTTCTGTTTTTGGTTCTAGAAAGGCAGAAAATCGATATTCTTGGAATTGGACGGGAGAAAAGCCAAAGTCAATATTTTACCATGGGCGTCAAGAAGTCCAGAGGAGATACGGAGGGGCGATCCAGGGACACCACAACCCCTAGGTGAGGGGGGGGCACCCCGCGCCTAGGTAGGGTGTGGGCTCTCCGGCTGCCTCCCAGCCTCGCCTCTTAGCCTATAAGAAGCCCCCGATGCAGAAACCCTAGGCACCCGATCAAAACTCCACGAAACCTTCTGTAGCCGCCGCCACCATCGTCCCTAGATCATGGGGATCTAAAGTTCTTCTCGGCACCCTGCCAGAGGGGAGATCATCCTGGCGGTTTTCTTCTTCATCATGCCAGCCTCCGGTCTGAAGCGTGGGAGTTCCACCTTGGACTACGGGTCCATGTAGTAGCTAGATGGTTGTATCTCCTCCTTGTGCTTTCATGTATAGATCTCGTGATCTACGTTCATGATCAAGATCTAATCTATTTGTAATCATGCATGTTGTGTCTGCGGGGATCCGATGGATATTGAGATTACTATGTCAGATTGATTAATGGTTTTGTCTATTTGATAATATCATGTCTGTGTTGTTTGTGATCTTGCATGCTCTCCGTTGTTAGTAGCTATCTTAGCCAAGTAGTTGCTAGTGACTCCAAGAGGGGGTACTTATGCTCGATAGTGGGTTCATGCCTCTAGTTTCCAAGGGAAGTGACAGAAATATCTTCAGTTGTAGATGTGCTTTTGCTACTAGGGAGAAAACAACGGTCTCTTGTTCATAGAACAAGTGGATTGTTTACCTTACACACTTTGCTTAAAGCAGTTGTCTGTTGCTTGCAACTTAATACTGGAGTGGGTTCGGATGATAACCTGAAGGTGGACTTCTAGTCATAGATGCATTTGGATGGTGGTCTATGTATATTGTGGTATTTCCCAATTGAATCTCATAGGATCTTTTTGTGTGGTATTGCATTGTTATGCCTTGCTCAGTTCCTGTCAATTGCCCTGCTGTAATTTGTTTACCCTTCATGCCATGTTGTTTATCTAAGGAGAGCACCTCTAGTGAACTATGGACCCCGGTCCAATCTTTACCATTGATACATCTTCCACTATTACTTGTTTACTTGCTGCAAACCATTACCTTCCACACCATACATTTAATCCTTTGTTACAGCAAACCGGTGAGCTTGACAACCTCACTGATTCGTTGGGGCAAAGTCTTGAGTTTGTGTTGTGCAGGTTTCCACGTTGCTTGTAACAACTGTGTGACGTTTCCTTCCTCCTACCGGTTCGATAACCTCGGTTTCTTACTAAGGGAAAACTTGCTGATGTGCTGCTTCACACCTTGATCTTGGGGTTTCCCGACGAAGCAATGCAAGTTGACGCAGTTCCATCAGGACTTAAAAGCTCCCCCTTTATTTCACACCGCCGACATCCGCAAACAAAAGATCATGATATCAACTGGGTAGATATGTACAGGTGTTGAAAGTGTTCCCCATGACAGCATGGTTCTGCTAATTACCAACTTATAAGTGCAGGCATATACAACATAGATGACACAATGGTTCAAGTTTATTAGGGGCAAGAAAAACAAAGTGTGCCATTAAGTTTGTGAGAACTTTAATCACTAATTTTCTCACAACAAGTTTAATTTGGAAGATAGATAAAAACATGAATATACTTTGAATGGTGTAACACACCATGCATAGGAATTTATAGTGGACTCTTTGGAATAACTTGGTTTCTTGGGAGTTGGATGCATGAGTAGAGCTTACTCAGTACATGTGGAGGCTTGCAAAAGACTGGGAGCGACCAACTAAGAGAGCAATAATGGACATAATCATGCAGAGCGACAAAACATTATCAATCAAAGCATAAAGTGGTATCACAAGTCAAAAAATAAATGATCATAGAGGCTAAGGTGACTAGTTCATAGTCAAAACATGGTGTGAGCATGTGCTAATTCAACCCAAACAAAGCATTAAAGGATAATACCATAATATTATGCTTTTGTATGCTAAAACAGCGCATGATTATTTCAAGGCACATTAAGTAATCTCAATTTTTTGGAACAAGCCATGCTACAACAATAATCACTAAGCATAAGGTCAAAGCAACATCTAGCATGACATGATAAAGTCTAAGCCGCAGTCAAAACAAACTCCCTTTTTTACCACTAAAAGCACGAACTCTCTACTCTTTTCCAACACCAATCAACTTATTTGAAACAAAAAGAGAGAAAGTGGGGGTACATTCAAGCAAACTAAACAAACTAAAACCAAAATTGAAAACTAAGACGCTCCAAGAACAACACAAAAGTGCATGAAACAATAAAAACGAAGTGTCTAGAAAGAGACCTGGGATTTTTATTGATGAAGAAGGGGATGCCTTGGGCATCCCCAAGATTTGACGCTTGTACTTCTTGAATATTTCTTGGGGTGACATGGGGTGGCATCCCAAAGATTGAGCTTTTGTCCATTCTTCATATCATCACATCATTCTTCCCCTACACTTGAAAATTTCCTTCATACAAAACTTCACACAATCTTCATTAGCAACATTAGTGTATTCAAGATAATTGGACTTTGGTTTTAGTTTCAACACAAGGAAAACTTTAATTAGAACATATGCTACTATAGAAATTCCTTTTAAAAGCTCAAGTGATCAAAGAGAACTCAAAAATAAACCGATTAAGAAGCAAATGAAAATAATGGCAGAAATCTTTCAAAACAGATCAACAGGTAAAACCGATTTTTTAGAAGACCTTATGTTGCTCAAATCGAAAAGTGTTGAACTAACGGAAGTTAGATAACAACCTGGGTCATAATCTCAGAATATTACAACTCAATCTAACATATAGTGATTTTCCACGAATTTTTATAGTGAAGCACAAAACTCTGTTTCGGGACAACAATTTCCCCAAATCTTACTTCTCTCTCATTAGAGGTTATTCTTGGCACAAAAACCACACAAAAAGGATAAGGAGAGGTTATTACAGAAGTAATAACTTCCAAGACTCAATAAAACTATTGGGTTATCTCCCAAAAAATACTTTTCTTTAATGCCTTTAAGTTAGGCACAGGAAGCAAGAATCAAGTATTCTCAAATGAAGAAGCATTAACATCCATACTCGAAATTTCTTCAACCAGGCAAGGTATC
Source organism: Avena longiglumis (assembly GCA_030063025.1). NCBI lineage: Eukaryota > Viridiplantae > Streptophyta > Magnoliopsida > Poales > Poaceae > Avena > Avena longiglumis. The sequence goes on from CP125979.1 coordinate 111,667,591, forward strand.
TCATCCAAATGAGTTCTAGAGGATCCTTTCTCATCACTCTTAGGTTCACTGCTTTCATCAAACGGGTTTTCAGGAACAATCCAATCAAAATTCTTTTCTAAGGCTTCATGCATTCCTACAAGTTTAAGAGGTATATGTATTTTAATTTCCTCTCCATTGGGTTGGGTTTTGTCCAACTTTTCTAATGTGCCCATAACATCTACACATGAGCCTAGCATATTAAAATTATCAAAGACCCTTTTAGCTTCTTTAGCAACATCATTAAACTCCTTTAGCAAAGTTTCCAGAATAAAATCTCTCTTTTCAGTATCCTCATGCTTGCTAATATGATTAAAGAATTCTTCAATATTTTCTTTCCCAATTATAGAGCCACTACCGATTGAAACGTATTTTAGGGTGAACTTAGGGATCAACATGGTGAGCTAGAACAAGGTGACAACTATAGGAAGAACTAAATTTTTTGTGTTTTTGATAAGAAAAAGCAAACCAAAAAAAACTATTTTTTTGTATTTTTGAAAGACAAAGCAAAAGAAACTAAGCAAAACAAAAAAAAAGTAAAGAGAACGGTTGTGATAGACTCCCCTTGCAAAGCTGTCCTTAACTCCCCGGCAACGGCGCCAGAAAACGTCTTGATGGCCCAGATCACTATAGAGCATCGTTGGGAAACCATTATACGTCCAATTTGCATCACTATTCTATATCATAATTTACTTCTATTCATTGATATCTTTAATATTAATAGGTGTCACTTATGTTGTTTCATCTATTTTTGCATGTTGGATGATTCTTGGAGGATGAACAGCTGGAGTCAGGATTCTGATGGAAAAAGCGGTGTTTAGATGCAATTTTCGTGAAGATCAGAAAATACATGGAAAATTATATTTTTCCATAAGACGAAGGATGCCAAAAGGGGAGGCTGAGATGGGCCACAAGGAGCCCACAACCCCATATGCGCAGGCCACCCTGGGCCGCGCCACCAGGGGTGTGGCCACCCTGGCCCACCTCCTACTCCGCCCTTTCGCCTATATCTTCTCCTCGAAACCCTAATACACAGGGAGCGACCACATAAAGATTCCGTCGCCTCTACAGGGCAGAAACTACAGAGAGAGAAAGAGCTCTTCGACAGACAATTTTTTGCTGGTGAAATTCCTTCCCGGAGAGGGGAGATCATCGCCATCAACACCGTCATCAAGCTAGACTTCATCGGGATCATCATCATCCTCACCATCATATCCACTAGCACCATCATCACCACTCCATCCCGCTGTAACAATTGTGTCGAATCTTGCATAGTTCTTAGGGGAAACTTTCCCGGTGTTAATTACTTTTGTAGTTGATGCTTGTGAGTGGAACCATTGAATTATTATCTATGTTCAGATTATTATTCATCATTATATCATCTCTGATCTTGATCCATATGATGTCTCATGAGTAGTTCATTTAGTTCTTGAGGACATGAGAGAAGTCATGTTGTTAGTAGTGGAATTGTGTTGAGGTATATTCAATGGTTTGATTTTTAAGTTGTGGTGCTATTCTTCTGGTGGTGTCATGTGAATGTCGACTACATTATACTTCACCATTTATGGGCCTAGGGGAATGCATTGTGAATTTGGCTACTAATTGTGGGGTTTCCGGAGTGACAGAAACCTAAACCCCTGTTAGGAAACCTTTGCACAAGGGAGTGTAGGATCTCAGAGTTTAATGTTGTGGTTAGATTTTTATTTTAATTAATTTCTTGTAGTTGTGGATGCTTGCAAGGGGTTTAATCACAAGTATGTATTAGTCCTAGTAAGGTTGGTACATTAGCATAGGTTCACCCACACAACACTTATCCAACCAAAGAATATTAGTCAACTATATGAAACGAAAGCACTTGACAATATTCCCATGTGCGGTAACCCAGCATACCACTGCATGTGTAGTACACTATAGTTGTTGACATGACATCCACAGAACACCGTTCCGTAAATATCACATCCCTCAGAGTGGTACAACAGAAACATTGCGGGTCCATATTACAAACATACATACGTGGAAGTTCAAGACTTCCAAAAGATTCAACTTACAAACCAAAATATAAGTGTTTCAGCGGAAGTTTCAAATTTAAAACTTAAACTCCAAATTGAGCTCAACAACTTATTGCTATATATTGTTCGTGTTTCTAGGCTCAAGTGGCTACTAGAACTATAGTAATTATTCGGACTCTTGGAACTCTCCTCCGTAGACGATGTCGTAGTCCTCCCCTTCTACGACTCCATACAGGTTGGGCTCTTCATAGAAGACCTCCTCTTGACTCTCAGATGCATACATTGGGGTATCGTCGGGATTCTCAGAGTCTAAACAAGGATTCAAAGGAAAGGATGAGTAACAACGTTACCCGGAAAATTCATTATATGCAAGGTGAGAAGTTTGATGCTCTAACTACCACCTCGGATTATAAATCAGTGGCACTATGCAATTTTTGTAAATCTTTCTTCAAAGGTTGATTTTATTATAAAAATCTACGTCCATCAGCCTTCAAAGGTTGACCAGAACTTTCATGGAGTTCCTTTCCTGCCGCGTTTGTAGCTCCTTCCCAGAACAGGGAGTAACATGTTACAATTCTTACACTCTACAGAGGTGCGTTACTTTTCCCATGAGAGATCAATCCTTGTTGCACAACCGGGCGTACTTTCCCGTCTACAATTCCATGATATGGGGCCCAGTAGTTGGTCCAAGCCAATCACTACTCTCTCTGCGAACTCATATGTCTGCACGATCCTTTGGGATTGGCTCACCTTCGTTAAGCCCCCTTTCAGGCAGGATAAAACCCTGATGAGTTCCCGAAGACTCTATGACATAGTGATGCCCGTAATAGTACCATTTACATGGACTATATCCCTAAACACCATTCATAGATAATGTAGACACCAAAAGTGTGGGGCGTAAGGGTGCCCACCCATATGTTGGATCCGCACAAGGAATCACAACGTCACGTTAAGGTCGTCTTGCCTCCATACAAGAGGAAAAGGATACGGTTGACTTCTCCGTCCCATTCCAAATCTCATGGTTAACGCGTAATATACGGCGCTAGAATCAGTGATATAATGGGTTATTAATCCCTAATTGTTCATTATTATTGCAATTAGAACCCTAAGTTCTATTGCTCCATCATATCATCACTTAGGATGATATCTAAGATTTAGTATCTTGAGAAAATAATGTTTTCTTTTTCTATAATATAGATGATAACACACAATTTGCAAATATTTTGATAAAGATTCTTCAAAGGACATGAGCTAGTGATGAAATTGCCTTGTGATGGCAAGGTAGTGAAGTCTGATGCTTGCACTGGACCTTGAGCTTCTATGTCTACAAAAACATCATTATTGCCCGGTAAGGACAATATTTAAAGAAGTAAAATGATTATGCAAAAGTAATGTAATGCATTATTTAAATTTATAGGTATTCTCCCCTATTATTTAAATTATAGAAAAATCCTTTTTTGATAATTAAGGATTTATAAATATTAATTACTTTAATATTTATTGAATATTGTACTCTTTTATTTTATTTCCTTTTATTTGAATTTTATTGATTTAATAATTCTTTTAAGAATTATCATTTGAATACCAAAAATTGTTATTAAATATTTGTTTAGTATTTTTCTAAAATACTACAATATTAATATATAATGAAAGTGATATTTATTTATTTTTATCACCTTTCATTTTTTTTGGAATATTCCATAAGTAATATTTAGATAACAAAATCCTTAATAAAATTTATATGTCTAAAATTTTATTTCTTAATTGATTTGGATAGTTTGGATTATTATGAATCCAAAAATAGTTTATTTATAATTTTTGGAGTTTGTACAATTTATTTAAATTCAGGGGTATTTTGGTCTTTTTCCACTTATTAAAACAGGCTCTAAATGATTTGGGCTCACTATTTGGGTTTATTGGGCCCTTGTGGCCTAGTAGGACAAAGTCAAAACAACATCCCGAAGGGTCTTGGCCCAACCCAGCCCATCACTCTCTATCTCTCTCTCGAGCTCACCTCTCTTCTTTTCCTTCCCTGACCCCGTGGTTAGCGGTGTCACCGCCGGTGATTCACGCTGCCGTGGACCTCCATGGCTGCCGCTGTGGTGCAGGACGAAGTTGTAGGCCCCTCTCTACCCTCCTGTCCAGTAAGATTTGGACCTGGAGCCCTCTTGTGGCCAGATCGATTCTGTTCCGAACCCTAGGGTTCGGGTGGTGTTGGTGCTGACGCTGACGCTGACGCTGCTGTCGGGTGCCGTGGTGATGCTCCTCGCCCCCAAGCGTGGCTATGGTCGCCGCTGTGGCATTCTGTGGGTTGCAGCGCCCCCTTGGCGGTGCTCCCCGTGCTGCCATGTTCGTCGGCCTTCTCTGCTTCCTCTTCTAATCTACAGCGAGGACCTTCGGTAAGTTGTTCCTCTACCTCTCGTGCTCTCTGTGCTAGGCCATCCCATGCTAGATGTTGGTAGTGGCCATTCCTAGTTACTGTCCTGTCCTGATTAAGATGATTGGTTCTTCTTAGGGTTCATACACCTCTGTGGAGTAGATATCTGATGAGTTGGATCAAGTTTTGATGGCCCCTAAGCATGCTAAGTGGTTGTTAGCTATGGCTTGCTGTTTATGATTAGCTGTGGTGATGCTAGTGGTTTACCAAATGATTCTATGGATTAATTTTTATATGATTCGGATGGTAAAGTTGCTCTAGAAGCAATACTTGGAAAATCTAGTGGTTTTAATAACTCACCACTATCATTACTTGGTTAATGACAGTGAGTGTTGTGTGATGAAGTCACTGTATTAGTACTGTTGGCTTATGAATTCATATATAACTTGAGATCAAATGGTCTCTTACAGTGAAGATATGTATATGGATTTTCTTGATTATGATTCTTGTGATGTCAGGAAAATGATTTATAGTTGGTTGGTTGAATCTGTGAAGATTAGATGCTTAACCTGCTTAGTTTAGAACTGTTCTTGTGACACCATCCTGGTATGGCACACAAGATTAGATTCTATAACTTGTTTTGGTTTTGTTCAAGCTTAAAATTAGCTTGGCATTATAAATAAGTGGAATTCTCTTTCCTTGCATCCCTAGAACCCATGATGTTGGTCTGAGGTTTAGGGATTAAGCCTTTGTCTTGTTGTTTCTCATGGATTGGGTCTGGTAGTGATACCATCTACTATTTCTTGAATCAAAGTTGGGAAAAGATGATTGTAAGCTTGATATCTTATATAGATCCATAAGATTAAATTCTAAGGTGATACTCCTATTTAAGAGATGTGACTAGAGATTTAGATCTTGGCTATATTCATTCTTGAATTGAAATATAGCTTGATAGCTTAGATCAATGATGTTGTCCTGAGATCTTAGTTGGATCTTTATAATTTTCTGATTGCTTTTAGTGTTTAAAAGTTCAGTGATGGATTCACCCCACTTGGGTGTTTTCTGGGAATTTGAGTAAGAGACAAATCATGAATACTTGTCTAATATTAGACAGATAGATCATATGATGGTCTATTTTACTCACCACACTGACTTGATGTTGGGGTTGCCAGTGGTTGATCTTGTGGTAGCTTGATATGGTGCTCTCCTAGTATTTCTAGCTCCTAGCTTGTCCTTGATCTAGCCCTTCACCTCTTGGTCCTGATGGCTTGATCTTGGTCTTGCTATCCACCTTATCCACCCCCTCCTTACGTCACCATTTTGGTGATGTGATCCAAGGTTTTTATTGGCGTGATCGAGCTTGGCTTTGGCTTGGTTTAGCTGGTGGCTATTGTGCTTGGTGTGTAAGAACAATGGAATGGCGTGGGTTAGCTTCCCACGGCTGTGCTGAGCAGTTTTGTGTGATTGTGTTATTGTTGTGGTGCTGACAGCACACACCATGCAGTTTGGTGTGTGTGCTTCCTGTGTGCCTGCTATACACCTTGTGGATATGCTCTGAATTTGAAATTTACTTTTACCAAGTTACCTTTTACTTGGCTGGTGAAACTTTCCTCTACTTGCTGTTTATTTGACTTATGGCTTAAAATTATGAAAGATATATTCTTTCATATTGGTGAAACTTGCCCCTTTAAAAGATTACTCAATGATGAATCTTGAACAGTGCATTTCACTGTCAATTCTAAGAGTAATATAATTCTAAGATTTTAGTTTAGGTTTTCTTCTTTATTTGTAGAATAGTCATATGTAATATTTATTTATTCTTTTGTAATTTTATTTTTATCCTTTTTTAATAAAGATTTTACTATTATTCAATAAATAAATATTATATTTCTATTTATTATTATTGTAAAGATTGTTGCTCATTTCCATAAGTTACATTTTGTAACTCATTTATTGAATAAGATTTTGAAATGAACATTCTTATTTTTAATTATTTTTCTTTATATAAAGCTTGAACTACTTAATTATTAACCCTTGACTAAAACATAATATTCAAACATGATTTTAAATCCTTTTTAACTATAAATTCAAACATTCAAGTTTTAAATTCAAATTCCATTTCCCAAAACACTCTAATCCACAAAGATCATATCAAAGTCTATAACAATCATCCTCCAAGACTATACCTAATCTCAAAGCATGAAAGAACTTTGATCACTTAAGGTTTTTATTTAGCAAAAAATTTACCCACATTTTTACAGATGAATGCATACACTATCACAGATTCTTAAATCTACCCTTCATTAGTTCCTAAATGCTGGGATGTTACACCATGTGTCCTCGAGAACGTTTGATCCTCATAAATAATACAACCGTCTTGTCCTTTGCTAAGAAAGGATTGGGCCACTTGCTGCATTTATTTGTTGTCTTTATTTACTTGCACTTTATTTCCTTGCACTTTATTTCCTTGCATTATCAACAAACCCTAAAAGTATGTTTGCTAAGTATTTACAAAGAATTCTTGCTCCAAACCACTAGTCAACACTTTCTGCTCCTCGTTTGGATCGACACTCCTATTTATCAAAAGTACTATGATACACCCCTTATACTTGTGGATCATCAAACCCCAAGAGGAAGGTATGATGAGCACAGCAGTAAGTTTTATCTCAGTTATGAAACCAAGGTTATCGAACCAGTAGGATCAAGGAAACAACTCTAAGGTGTTGCTAACAACTTGGAACCTGCACAATACAAACTCAAGACTTTGCCCCAACTTACAGTGAGGTTGCCAATCTCACTGGTTTGCTGTAAACAAAGTATTAAACGTATAATGTGGAAGATAGTAGTTGCTTATAGAAAGTAAATAGCAATAGTAGATGATGTATCAATGATAAAGATTGGACCGGGGTCCACAGTTCACTAGAGGTGTTCTCCTTAAGATAGGTAACATGTTGGGTGAACAAATTATAGCGGGGCAAATGACAGACTGAGGAAGCATAATAATGCAATACTAGACATCATGACTCCTATGAGATTTGATTACGCATTACAACAACATACATAGACTGTAATCCAACTGCATCTATGAATAATAATCCGCCTTTAGGTTATCATCCGAACGCCCTCCAGTATTAAGTTGCAAGCAACGGATAATTGCATTAAGCAATGCGTGCAAAGTAAACAATACAATTATTCCATCAACAAAATATTGTTGTTTTCTCCCTAGTAGCAACAGCACATCTACAACCTTAGAGATTTCTGTCACTTCCCCAGATTACTAGAGGCATGAACCTTCTATCGAGCATAAATACTCCCTCTTGGAGTCACAAGCATCTACTTGGCCAAGATATCTACTAGCAACAGAGAGCATGCAAGATCACAAATAACACAGACATGATAGAATCAATAATCAATCTGACATAGTATCTCAATATCCATCAGATCGCCGCAAACACAACATGTATGATTACAAATAGATGATCTTGATCATGAACGGAGCTCACAAGATCAAAACATGATAGCACAAAGGAGGAGAAACAACCATCTAGCTATTGTATGGACCCATAGTCCAAGCATGAAGTACTCACACATCATATCGGAGGCTGGCATGGTGATGAAGAAGGCCTCCGGGATGATCTTTCCCCTCCGGCAAGGTGCCGGGAAGAGCTTCAGATCCCCCCATCTAGGGACGATGGTGGCGGCGGCTACGGACTGTTTCGTGAATATTTGATCGGGTACTTAGGGTTTCTGCATCGGGGTGACTTTATAGGCGAAGAGGCAAGGCAGGGGGCCGCCCGAGGGGCCCACACCATTGGGCGGCGCGCCCTAGGGTGGACCCGCGCGTCCCTAGGGTGTAGCCGCCTTGTGGATCCCCTTCGGCTGCCCTTTGGTCTTTGTGTTCTCTCCGGTAAAATATTGACTTTGGTTTTTGTCCTGTCAAATTATGAGAATATTTCCTTACTAGCTTTTCTGAAACCAAAAACAGCAGAAAACAGGCAACTAGCATACGGCATCTTGTTAATAGGTTAGTTCCAGAAAAAGTATAAAAATACTTCAAAGTGTATACAAAGCATAGCAAAGTTGATACTAAACAAGCATGGAACATCAAAAATTATAGATACGTTTACGATGTATCAGTGGCCTATATCTGAAGTCTGAATGGATCGAATCATGTCGCGTTTTCCCAATGACCGATGCGGCATCGTAGATCTGCCTGAGGGCGAGGGTGCAGCGCAGGACACACGGCGTCGTCCCAAGGCATGGCCTCGTCACAGAGCCTGGAATGGATAGCCCCACGAGCTTTGTGCACAACCTGTCTCCACAGAGCCGCGAGAGTTCCAAGATTGCCCGACGGTCGTGTTCGTCATGGGTGCGTTGCTTATCAAGGTGCTGCCGCTTCTTCCTTTCGTGGCTCCAGCGGTCGGCTCACCATGGCCGCGAGATGGAATCGAGACGGACACTAAGATGAAGTATGAAAGATATTGATCAGCGAATAAGATTTTCTGATAAGAGGGCCACATGTCAACGAGAGTAGCCTATAATCTTGGCCGGGATTATTTTTCCCTAGTGCGGCAAACAGGCGTGGGGTTTAAATTACACCGGGATTCATGAGTTTAGGGTGCCAATGACCGGGATTCCGACTTCAGGTTTTAATTTGTATAAGCTTTACAATTATAAGGTTTAGAATGGACTTTTTTCCCTACAAGAAGCAGAGGACATAGTGGTATAATGCAATGGTTGCCAAAGATACTCAAACAAGATCCATATGTCGGCATTTGATCTTAAAACAATTCCAATCACTTCGCCATATTTGTTGTTTGGTGCTTGGATATGGTAGGATCATGCAAACCAGCAAGGGGAAATATGAACGATAATTTGTTTCTGGTGGACAAATTCACCAAATGGATAGAAGTAAAGCCAATCAGAAAATGTGATGGAAGCATGGACGTAACATTATTAAAGTATATCATCCTAAGATATGGTTATCCACAGTATTATAACAGATAATGGTGCAAAGTTTGCCAAGGGAGCATTTGCTCGATTATGTATGGATAAAAGGATAAGACTCGATGTAGCATCGGTCGCGCATCCTGAATCAAATGGGCAAGTAGAAAGGTCCAATGGACTAGTACTGTCTGGGATAAAACCTCGTCTCATGGAACCACTCCAGCGCATACCTAGATGCTGGATAGAGAAATTACCCTCAGTATTGTGGAGTCTAAGGACAATACCAAATCACTCAACTGGTTATATGATATTTTCCCTCATATATGGGGCAGAAGCTGTATTACCAGCCGACATAGAGAATAACTCGCAAAGAGTTACTCGATATACAGAGGCTGAGGTAAAAGAAACCCGGGAAAATGATGTCGACTTGCTCGAAGAAGCACGAAAATTCGCATTGTCTAGATCAGCTATATATATCAGCAAAATCTCCGATGCTATCGTAGTCGGAAAATAAACCCTCGTGTATTCAAAGAAGGGGATCTAGTGCTTTGGCTAGTACAGCGCACGGCCAGCATGCACAAATTATCACCCACATGGGAGGGACCTTTTATCGTGAGCAAGGCTCTTAACAATGTTGCATATTTTCTTTTAGACACTCAAGCACCACAAAAGAATAAGATGGACAGGTCATGTGAAGAAACTAAGAGGTCGTGATATGTAGCTTTGCTTTTTCCCTTTTACACTTAAGGGGAGAATGTATGTATCTCTGAACTCTCTCATATGTCGGATATGTATGTCGGCTATGAGCAATGAATGAAATGTCGGAGCCCCGATAAGAAACTCGGGGACTCCTTTGTCATATTGTTTTCAGCATATTATATTTTTATATGTCTGCTGGCTTTGCTCTCTTCTCCTTATCTCATTTTAGTAATGTATAAACGCTAAAGGCCCACTCTTCGACTTAGATGTTGTCCGCAGCCCGGCTTCTTGGCAAGCAAGAGCAAACGCTAGACATAGATACACATGAAAAATGACTAAGTAAAGTAAAAACGAGCGAGTCGACATTTGAAGTTTTTTACTAACCCTTTGTATTATATATCTATTCTTATGTCGAATGGCTTTATGTCAAATCTCAAGGTTTTGAGTATTGTTAACTTACTTTTTGTGACCTTGCGACTCATACATTGACCGCCAAAAAAGGTAGACAAGATCCAAGGCTATGAAATTGAGTAAACAAGAAAACAAACTTGGGGACTTGCCCAAAAGAGATTCGGCATCAAGCCCCATCGTTAAACATAAGGCCACCAAAATAACCAAGTATGTGTTACATCTGCACCAGACATACCAGGGATCTAATAAATTTAAAGTTTTTTAAGCCTTAGAGGCTACAGGGTCAGAACCAATGTCGGCTGTCGGCGGCCGGAGTTGGAGAGTCGGTTTTTGAAGGACACTCAACTTCAATATATTCATCTACAACCTATTTTTACTCATCTCCTTCCTCTTCTTCCTCTTCACCTTCCCCGTCAAGAAAGCTCAACCCCTCAAGGAATGAATATGGGCATATCGGATGAAGTTGTAAGCTATTTCTTGGCGCTTCTTGATAAGTTTTGGGTCAGCTATCCACTTTGAACTAGTGTGTAGAGTTTGGAGAACATCAAGATTGATATTTTCGTACCAAGAGAGTATGAACGTTAAAGTTTCATCAGCACTAGCTCGGGCAGCTGACTCTCGCCACTGGTCAAGCCTTGCTTCACTTGACATCAGTTCTGAGACATGCTTCGGAGTCTTTTCTCCTGGCCAGAGTGCATTGAAGGTGTGTATGGCAGCGCCGAGGATATCAACCCTGAAGGTCTTCATTGACTTGGTTCGCGTGGCAAGAGAAATCAGGTGCTCATCAATGGCGAGCTCACTTGAGACTCGGAAAGACTCGGCTCTCCTAGATCTTGATTTCTCGACGGCCTTAACATCAAGTGCGGTAGACTCAGAGAAATTTTCTGAAAGGAGACAACAACTAAGGTTATATAGAAGTCAGTTTACGAAGATATATCGGCAAACAAAGAAGGGCAAGAAATCACTACCAAGGAATCGATTGATCTGGTTCATCACATAAATCCAAGTCTTGGATTTGCCTTGAAGAGCCTCAAGATCTTGTTGAGCAGATTTCACCATAGACTCGGAATTCTTCAGCATCTCTTCGTCCTTCTTTATTATCCCATTCAGCAGACGCTCTTCCTCGGCAACACCTTCAATCTCGGCCTTGTGATCTTTATTCGTGTTTTCAATCTGCTACTTGAGACGAGATATTTCATCTCGCTCTTTCTTGAGCTTAGCTTGGTGTTCCTCTGCTTGTTCCTGAAAATGAATCATCAATTCTGGCATAGACACGCAGTCTTGAATTTTTCGGCAAGAATGGATTTATCGGCTGTACCGAGATAGAAAATGAAAATGGGATATATATATACAAGTTAAACTACAGAGAAAAAGAGATACATTTAGCCTCAGGGATCTTCTCATGCAGCTCTTCAACCTTTGCCTCGGCTATAGGTGCAGATAAAAGGAAAAAAGTTAACTCGGCAAGGGAAAAAATCGAGTCATAAAGCAAGTAGGGGATATATACCTTTGCCCTGCACCTCGTCCTGCAGATCCTTGTTCTTTACAAAGAGCTGCCTATAGTCCAAGAGAAGCTTCTGGAACACCTTGGTCCTGGTATTGGATGAAACCTACAAAATATGCAAATTTAGTGGATCAGAAGTTTTAGATTCAAGCCGAGTAAACTCAGCCTTGTATCTCGGAAAATGGACATTCGGTTTTAGATCACTCGACCTACATCTCGGAAAATGGAGATACGGTTTTATATCTAGGCTAAGTAAACTCGACCTGTATCTCGGAAAATAGAGATTCAGTTTTAGATCCAGATCAAGTAAACTCGTCCTATATCTCGAAAAATGGAGAATTGGTTTTAAAAGATTCAAACAGAGTAAACTCAACTTGAACCTCGGAAAATAGAGAGTGATTCTACGAGTTGAACTATGCGGGAAAATAACAAGCTAAGTGTGGTCTATATATAAAACTAATCAACTAAGTTCGATCTATGAGATTCCAGCCGAGTAAATACCTCACTCGGTCGTAACCTCTGGGACTAGGAGATATATGTGTAATATGAACATGTAAAAATTAAAGAATGTACATGTAAGACCTTATCAGCATCGGGTAGAGCAACTCTACCCTTATACATTAACTCGGCTATAGTCTTGGGGGAAAGTGTTGGTTGTTGTTCAGGATTTGCCTGAGGATTTGATTGAGGATTCCTAGAGTTCACCTCAAAGGAATTAGCATCATTCCAATCCATGGTTATTGTTTTAGCAGAGCCAAGGCTTTTGCCACTTAGGGTGCGGGTCAAGAATATGCCTCTCCTAGTTGTGGTTGCTCTAGTGCCGACTTTGGCTGCAGCAGCACTCACATGTAGGGTGAGCTGCTTAGCAGTGGATGACCCGAAAGCACCGGTAGATTTATTCAGCATATCTGCAACTGACCCTTGCTTGGTCGTAGCTTCAGATTTCTTTGAATGTTTCTATTGTGGTTGTGCCTGCTGCTGTTTCTTCTGGATTGTGGGATGTTGCTGCTGTTGAGGTTGTTTTTGTTGCGGAGATTGTTTCTTCTACTATTGTTGTTGTTGTGGTGGTTGAGTTGGAGTGGACACGGGAGTTGTAGGGGTTTCAACATTTACAGACTCGGCGCCAATGTTGCTAGTGCCGAGGTTCTCTTCTCTCCCAGGGGTCGGGTTCTCATCTCTTGGCTCATCCTCTAGGACAGTGCTCCCTCCTCCAGTCCTGGATCTTCCCTTCGTCCGGGATACATTGATATCCGACATAGGAGGAATGTCCCTAGCCGGACTCAGAACACGAGTGTCTGCTGGAGGTGGAGAAGAGGGAGGAGGAATCTTAGAAGCAATGCTAGAGGCCATTTGTGAAGCGTCCAAAGCAGCAATACAAAGAAACATCAAAATAGCAAGGGTAAGAAAGAGAGAAACAAGAAATAGAAAAGGTACAGAGATATGTAAGCTTAAATAAGAAAGGTTACCCGGCAGCTTAAGGCATGTGGCGATACACCCTCATGCCGACTTTGCGCATTTTAGGGGGGGTCAGCTTGCTCAACCCCGGCTGCCCCGGATGCACCATGTTTCTTGGTGCCGACTTAGCCCCCCCATGGAAAGAGGTGAGTCATTGTGTACCTGCCCAGCTATGTCAGCTGGTGTAGTGTTATGGGATCCCTTGTAGGATTGACCCTAGGGTGGCCCGGTCTTCACGGATTTGAGGCGAGGAATGAGGGAAAACCCGATGAACACAATGAATGCAATGCAAAAGGTAAATATACAAACGAAAACACAACCCAATTATATTTTATCCCGTTGGTTCGAACAACCAATCCAATAGAATCCTCGACAAGAGACCGTGAGGTAGAATCACAGTAGGAGAGATCGGCAAGCGGATGATAGAACCCCAATCAAGGAGAGAATAGCAACCAAGCTAGTAGAATCCCAAAAGGAGAGACCTAACACTACTAGAATACTTGATGGGGATTGTCCAAACACTTGAGGAGGGTCTTGGAAATTTGGAGACGAACACCTAACTCCAAGATCTTGTACAACTCATATATTAATTATAGAGAGGGGTTCCCATCTAGGGTTAGGCACGGGCCTTCATTTTCATCATCAACTCCAAGTAGATCTGAGCCACAAGGGGGTATTTATTGTACCAGGGGCGAAGGGGGTAGGTAAGAGGGAATATTATGGGCATCAAACCCTTCATAGTACGCAGACTGGCATTTCCGGTGATAATTCTAGCGTCACCAGAATTGGCGCTTATATTTTCGGCGGGAGCCGGTTATTTCGGTCAGTAGCTAGAAGGTCTTATAGAAGGCGGTTTCGGTGGGGCGGCTTTTTCCAGTTCATTCCCCGGGAGTTCCGCCGAGACTTCCGGTTCACGGGGCTTAACGCCGAAAGTTTCAGCAAGGATTCCGGCGGCGCCGGACCTGGCGCTGGAAACCTTCTTCCGTCTTATCTTCCATGCTTCTTGCTTGGGGGTCTTGGTTCCTGGGGTCTTCTTGTCGTTTCCTCTTGGTGTCATGGTCATGGGCCTGGTCATAGCATTGGCACTTGTCTCAAGTAGGATCCCACTCATATAATAAACAAAGGAGGGAGAGATATGGAACGAATTCACCTTTATGGGTTTGGTTGGTGTAGCATGATGTGGACAAATGGTGAATGCCATGTGTTGGGCTGCATCATGTAGAGTGTAGCGGATATGTGAATGATATTGGCATTGGGTCAAGTACCTCTAAAATCTGACATTCACTGTCATCGTCTGGTCACTCCCTAAATGGCTCACGAGTAGGAGTCTTACCCAGGGATGGGTCGGCGCTGGCATGAGGAATTGACATGAAGTACTCCAAATCTGGTTCTTTTGAATTCGAGGTCGCACGATCCTCGACCCAAGATATTAGGGTATGCTCAGCATTGTCGGCAACTTGCCGAAGAAATTTCCACATAGAAAGCAAAAGACAAACAACCGAGTGAGATAAGATAAAAACTGGAATAACGGTATCTCGGAAGGCATATGTCGAAGCTTACCCATGGTACAGGGTGTTCACGGTCATATGGATCCATGTCCCACTCCCAACCAGCGACCATCTTTGTCTTAAAAATGGCCTTGACTCACTTCCAAATCTGGTGCTGGTCTAGTTCGAAAATAGAGGTTCTGTTAGGGTCAAAGCGGCCACTCATGTGGCATATCTTGTGAGTGCGAAGCTGGAGGGGTTGATTCGACGACTAATAAATGTCCTCATAAGGTCGTCTGCCGACATCCCTGACTCAACTAATTGCTCAATGATGGCGTGAACCTCATTGACATCCTTGAGCCCTCTCTTGGGATCAAATTTCCAGTTGAGTTTGCTAGGCACGCCGCCTTTAAATGTCGGCAGCCGAAATGAAATCTACCTCGGTCGTATTATTCGCATAAAAGAAGGTGTGCTGCCATTTCTTACATGAATCAAGACCCTGGACTCGGGGGAATATGGATTTCTTCCTAGGCACTATAGTAGCAGCTCCGTACTGGGTGAATTGTTTCTCACCAGCAGGAACGTCCGGGTCAGGAATGACCTGGAACCTAAACTGTAAGTATCTGGCCCACATGTTCACAAAGGGAAAAAGGCCGAGATAACCCTTGATAGAGGCGATGAAAGCAGAAAGGGCGTAGATGGCATTAGCCGAAAGATGATGTGGTTGGAGGCTGAAAGACTCAAAGAATTGTTTGGCAAAATTGCTAAGGATAAAAGCAAATCCGTGTTCGAAGTGAGCAATGAAGACTACGAACTCGTTGAGCAATGGCTCTAGGGAGAGCTCGCCGGCAGGGAGGCGGCACTCGACCTCCTCCGGAATCCGCCGAGAATCACGGAGCCACTCAAGCTTCATCCTAGACACATCAGAGCCCTCCAAGGACCTATGCTTGTTGGTGTCTTATTCTTTCTCTTCTTCCTCGACAACGACGACCTCCTGGGGATCCATCTCCTTGTCAGCCCTTTTTGAGAGAGGTAGAAAGTGGTGCGGCCCCGTCGAGGCGGCGGAGAAGTCCGTGTGGGAAGAACTGACGGCAACCAGAGAAGGAGATTAGCGATAGTGCAAATAGAAAGGAAACAACGCAACAGCACTTAGGCGAAAATAAGAGGCGGCGCACAAGGATAAGGTGAGCGGGGGAAACTGAAGGTAAAAACCAGGGTTTCCCCCCGCTCCCCTATTTAAAGGCTAGTCGAACGGCCGATAGTGGGATCAGTTGTGCGCTGGAGACACATCATGGGGTGTATTCGGGGAACCTCCCCTAAGAACATTCCATGCATGTGGTAACGTCCCACCATGTCACAACAGACACAGCTCTCGTCATGGGAAATGAAGCGTTGTGCATCAAAGTGATATGTACTAGTGATAACTGACGGGACGATGCAGGAACAGTGTTACATGTCAGTATTTGGTGCAAAAAATAGGCAAAGCGTGATGATTACTTGACACGTAGGATAAAATAATATAAAACAAGGAAAGACTCGAGAAGCTATGAAGCATAAAAAGAAAACAGCTAAGTGTTGGAATGGGATTTGGAGGCCAAGTTATGACTCGGCTCTAGAGGATAGTCATTTTTGACAAACCAATACCAATTGCAACTGTCGAGCTAAAAACAAGGTCGACCAACAAAAATATGTCGGATAAGAAAGAGATGTTCTATATATGTTAAAGCAACATGTCGAGGCCTTTCAGATAACACTGTTAGACCTCGACAGCTTTGGGGACTAATGTCGGGGGATGACCCGGTAAGATCAACATAGGTATAAAGATAAGGTTGACCAGGACTAAGGTTGACCGACATAGGGTGGACGACATAAGCCGACATACCCAAGTCGGCATTGGCCGGCATATGCAAGCCGACATATAACATATGTCGGCATAACATATATTGTTTCTTATACGCAGGTTTACCAAAGCCGAGTTATATGGGTGCAAGCTGAATGAAGGTTTGGCGTATGGTCATAGATTGTATGTCGGCCTCAAGGTCAATGCTCCCAGTAAATTAGGAAGATATAAGCAAGTCTCTGGCATGCATGCCCTTAAATCCCGGAGGCAAGGTCACATCGAGGGTTTCCTGGAGGCGACAATGTCGGAGAAATCCTTGGAGGTCATGGGCACATTAAGTCCCATCGCTGACAAGATCAGCATTTGGGCACATCCAATAACTTCTGCTACAGTGTATTCCTGTCCGGTCAGACCTAATTGTACCCTAGGCACCCCTTTATAAGGTGCTCGAGGGATTAACATAATAGGGTTGGTCATTTGTTCACTTGTTCTTCCCCATAGCGTAGATATAGGTCAAGAACATCTTCCTCCTCTCAGATACAGCTCAAGGACCACTTGTAGCCACAATATGGTGAGACTTATGAGAGCTAGCATGCAGGAGTAGGGGTTTTATCTCTCTGGAGAGCCCTAAACCGAGGTACATCGTGTGTTACTATGATTGTTTGTTGTTTTTCGTATGCAGATCTCACTGCACTCTCCCTCCCCGGATTTCACATGTGGTCATTCGGATTCAACTTAAGTCATCCTATGACATCTGTCGTGGCACCACCATGACAATGACTCATTGATATTTTGTTTATTCATTGAACCGTGTGTCCTAGCGATTTTATCCAGGTACTAACTCTGTAAGCACAGAGACTTTGGATCCTACATGGTCATGGTCGCTTTAGAGTTGCTTAATATTTTTGTTCCATGCCTGCTTGATATTTAATATTCTACCCACTCGTAGCTCAGGTAGCACACAATGACCAAGAAATATGAATTTACTAGATATAGTACAAAAACATCAAAGAAACCACCCAAAAAAAGGTACCCTCACATGCTGGTACATTCTTATTTTGGCCCAGAGTCTTATGCCGACACCCTAATGAGTCTATTAGCTACTATGGCACATCAAATTTGATTCCTTCTCTATGTATTTTATCGTGCTTGTTTCTACTAGAGTTGTGGATATGACTAGATAGTTGGAGTCTACGGGAAGAATCCAAGCATATAAATCCAGAGGTGGACCTAGGAATTTGTTGAAGCCTAGACATACCACAAGGTAATTAAAAAAACCTCGAACAAATATAACCATCATATGGAGAAAATATTGTTTTCATAATACTTAGTGTGGTGACACGAATACAATACATTACACGTTCATAACAAATTCAAATGTTCACATGTTAACAACACACTCAAATGTTCACAAGTTTACAACACATTCAAATGCTCATATCGGCTAAAATTATATATGATAGGACTTAGCAAAAACTCCAGGACTACTAATTAAACTCTGTTGATTGACGACAAGAGTTGAATTTTCCAAATTCACCCACAACAAGACTCTACACGATAATTTAAGAAAGGTGGATAGTAAATGATATGAACATACCTTCAAAATATATTCATCTTGATTCATGAGACAAAGAAATATAACGAAATATTACCAACAATGTGCTAATTATCCCTAGGCCTATGAGGTAAATGTTTCCTTTTCTTCTTCATGACTTGAAACCTTTGAGAAATTACATCACTATAAATTTTTCTAAATATATCCTACTTAGTGTAACATATCATCAATTCATTGAACCATTCAATATTAATCTTGTTATGTAGAATTTAGACTTGATGATCTATGTTGTCAAAAAAGCTCTCTCAGCCGATGCGGTTGACACCGGTAATATTAAGGCATACTCAATAAGCTTGTAAAGAAATGGGAAGAACAAATGCTTCCCCGTTTCAACCATCTTTGTAGCCAAACGTTCAAGATTTATGCAATTAGAAAAGGAGGAATGGATCTTACATGGTGAATGTAATTTTCAAGTTGGCCTCTTATAGTTGTGCGGTCATTATTAGAGAAATTTGCATGATAAATTGAAGAGAAGCTTTGTCCACATCAAACATTAGAAGGAGTTCTTCGGACTAAGGCTTGGGAAGCTCTCTAATTCCTGCATTTAAGCTTCACAAAAGCGATGATCCATCTCAACACATTATCAACAACATAGAATATCTCAACTTTGTAGAAATATAGGTTAGTGTAGGTCATCTCATCAAGCCTTGATTGACTCCCGAATCAGTATTTGTTCATCCATATGCGGAACTGGAATACGCTAGTGCATGCAAATTTGTTGGACCTCATGAAACAAGACATCCCAACCATTTACTCTCATAGAGGACATCTGATCTTTCACATCACTAACTACTTACACTTCATGTACAATATTTAGATCTTTCTTCTACAAAACATGTGAAACTTCATCCATGATGCCAAGCAACATTATCATTGGCCTTAAAATAAAAACAAATTCATAGTCCTCTGTTTTCTCTATCCAATCCGCCTCTAGCGTCAATCCATGGCTCTCATTATTTACCTCGAGGAGAATCAAGAAGTAATATTCTAGCCCCCCGAGGAAGCTTTTAGAGGCCATCTGCCCTCTCAGCCATAGGATTGGGCTTACAAATCCATCCCAGCCGTCCGCTCCATCCATCATTTTGACTCGCACAGCCACGTCTGCTAGCTACCCTCCCTGAACGGTGGGGGCCTGCGTTTTGCACGCTTGTCGAGACAAGTCTGACGTGGCATGCGCGTGAGCACAGGAAGAGAGCGACGGCGCGGTGGCTGCCCCGTGCTTTCCATGGGCGGGCGGGGCCAAATTGGTCTTTCCGTCTCTATCGCCTGGTGGTGCTTGCACGGCACGGGGAGATGGGTAGGGATAACGAGTGGCTTCCATCCCTCGTCTTCTTACCCTTCTCGAAAACCTAGCCGCTACCGCCATTGGTTTGTCCCTGTCGGGCTTGCGTGTAGGCGACGCGGAGCTCACGCGACGGCCTCCGCTCCCAGATGCAACGGCGATTGCCCGGCACCTCCCTCTATATAGGGTTCACCATGGAGCAGAGGAGCCTCACCCGCCTAGGGTTCTCCAGGCTTCAAGTGGAGAACGACAATGGCCACCAACGAATCCAGGCGCAAAGCACCCCGCCGCCGCTCCACATGATTCGAGGTCGACCCACAATGCTCGCCTAGAGGTACGACCTCCTGGTCTCTCCTTCCTCTCCCATCTCTGCTCTCTCTCTCTCTACCCCTGGCACCGCCGCCCCTCCAACACCGCCTCCGCCTCGTCGCTGGCCGGCCACCCTCCACCTCCATGCCCTTCTGGCACTACACAATCCGTGAGAGGGAGAGAGAGAGAGAGAGAGAGAGAGAGAGAGAAGATGGGAGGGAGGGAACTCGCGGTGCCCCTCTCCGATCACGAGCGTGGAGGAGGCCTGGCTCATGGGGAGGAGCATGGGAGCACGACATGCCTCTCCTCCCATTTGTCCTCGGCTCAACCTCAACGCTTTTAGTAATTATGCTTTGACTCTCACATGTGCAGGTTTTTCAGAATATCTTGGCACAGATTATGGGATTCAAAGCAATGGGGATGGGATGTTAGGAGGTTAAGAACAATTCCTTTACCAGATTTTGATCTTCCAACGAAATTAAGGTGAATCTTTGATTTTGGGGGCACTATGAATACAGATGTTTAGAGGAATTGCTTGAATATTGTTCTATTGTTCTGGGTATTAGATTCAGAAGTAAATATGTTCCATGCTTGGTAGTGTGTGAATATGATGAATGGTGAGAAAGAAGAAAAACTGTGGCTGCCAATAATAATTGTTAAAAGTAGTATCTTGTACTGTATTTTCTTATGCATGGTCACTATGGGGAAGTGCCAACTAAGTTTACCCCTCTAATAGATAGAGCCATTGGTAAATGCCTACAGAAGTTTCAGTTATAGAAAGCTCATTCTACAAGTGTACTAACTGGGCATGCTCATTTGAAAATCTCCGTGACCATATCACTTGTTTCAGAACACATTACAGATTAATTTTTTACTATCAAATCATTATGAGCTAAGAAATTCCTGTACATGCATCCCTCTTTCATGAGCAGTCGGCAGGCTACTTTTTCCTAACGGGACAAAAGTATGTATTTGATATTTTCCGCGTTTTTTGGTTATAATGGGACATCTGAAGGTGACCCGATTTATGTGTGTATACTGACACGAGTGAGGAATATGTCTGCAGCTTAGAGTTTTCTCCCAACCCAGGTGTGGTATATAAATAATTTGGTGTCCCGCACTACACTCTTAATGTAGTCATATGCTTTTGTCAAGTTGTGATCTTTTATCTCCATCGCGCACACAATAAATTAATTTGAATGCAAGCAATTTTTATTGAAAAATTGACTATACACACAAGGCATAAAAGATTGACTATAGGCTCAAGGCATAGTAGTTAACTGCTCACCATTTTTACAGGATGCCGAGGAAGGAGTCGGTCCAGGTACAAGGAGGTTTGACAACAACGATGATGAGGTGACAGAGGAGTGGCCGTCCCAGCCGACGGTGTGATGCTGGGCGGCGTTGTCGACGAAGGCGACACGGTGCTGCGAGCGTTGAGGGCGCCGTCCAGGCCGTTGAAGGTGCAGTCAGCGGTGAGGGCTCTGTCCAAGAAGGCCAAGATGATCTACCGGGCAGCGAGGGACATAAACTTGCATGCAGATTACTGATTAATAGTTTGAGCTTAGTGGTCCTTTACTGATTACTTTATTTTATAATTACTTATGCTTTCTTGCGTGCAGATTTTCTTGGCACATATGGCAGATGTGGCTTGGTCAAAAGAAGGAAGGGTAGATGGTGGCTTCATGGTTTCTACCTCGACGCTTGCCCCGACAGGCACAATGATATGAAAATATAAGGTAGGATGGATTGTTGTAATACAATTTTGGCTTCGAGGTAATGGCTCATACTACCATGGTTTTGTGAAACGAGAGTGACTCTGCAGAAGCTGCAGTAGGATTAAATGCATCCATATGAAGTTGTGCCTAACCATGGTGTATATATTCTGTCTAGGAGATCAATATATTCAGAAGTAGGTAATGAGGTTTTTCTCTGATCGTGATATCACTATCAATCTAAGAACCATGCGGAGTAAAAACACATTAGCCTTCTCTAATGAGTAAAACGGTTTACTGTAAACCTAACATGTTACACCACATCATTACCACAAAAGATAACCTAACTTGATAAGTGGACATTGCAATTTCTTTTTGAAGATAATTGGAGTTGAGGGTTGAATTGTACACTATTTGGATATGGGTTATTTGATCACAAAGGCAGATCACACTTTAATAATTTATTGGAAAATTCACATTGAAAATTAAATAATGGTTCCTTGCACACTACTTTGCTTATTTACACTGATTGCTAATTTCTCTTCTTGGTGTTTCAGGCCATGCGGGCCCTGAGTTTGATGGCTTCATGGTCCTTGAGAAGAAGAGCATTCTTATTATGGCAGGGATGTGCCCTCTTCTCCGTCTCTCGCATGACGCGCCATGGGCGGGGTTCGTGTGGCCCCAAGAGGGTTTCAGTAGCGACGGAGACATGGAGGTGTTTCGTCTCTTAATTTGTGTCAGGTATTTTTTTACTTTTTATTTCCATGTTTGTTTACATTGAACTTGCTACATGACTGAATGTGTTGTTTTTGTTCATAGTGAACCTTACCTTTTTGTTCAGGTTAATGCATATATTTGATATGAATTACGAAGTGATTTGGCTATTGGATCATTTTTTGGTTCATCAATATGTGTATCAATCTTTCCATTAAATCATACTAAAGACTATAGAGGTAGGTTTTTGGTGGACAGGAGATAAACCTTAATGTTAGCAGTTGTAACCGAGTGATATTATGTCAACTGGTTTGGACCCAAACATGGTATAACAATATATAATGGTACAATTTAAGGAAAAACTCAAAATATAGTGGGAGTATTCATGTCCACAATGAAACCAATGATAGTCAGTGATTTGGGGGTCAAGCTAAGTTGTTTAAAATCCTTCTGTCAAGCCTGATGCACCATATTGCTAGCTTAGATCTTGTGGAGATGCTTAGCTGCTGATATTATGTTTGAGTTAGATGATATCCTGAATGCATGATTTTTTACTCCTAAAATGTCTTGTGAAACTGAATCCAAGAACACCTTATTTACTAGGAATTTCTTTCCTTCGCCTAGAGCTTCACATAATTAGGTTTTTGTTTCACATGATTCATATGTGATATTCGTTTAATATAATTAGGTGTTAGTGTTAAAATTTATATCTGATTATGATTTTAATATCTAGGAGGTAATGAACTAATGGTCAATATGATCACAACCTGTGATGAGCATGATGGCTCGATCAACAGCACGCTATCATGATCTATTGTTTCTCCACTATAATAAGAGAGGTAATGCTACAGACCTGTGGTGTTAGTACCTTGTTTTATTACTAGGCTCTTTCATTGTTATGTCAAACTAATACAACTACTATATCTCGTTTAGAATTGGTACCGCTACTAGCTACAGGTTGTATGATTAAATAAATGTTCTTATTCTATAAATAACCAAGTATGTAATTATATGATCCAATTTCTAATTTGATACACATAATTAAAGTGAATGGATATGGCTAACCAGTTCTGAATTTTGTTGGTGCACCAGTGGAGCTTCAAGTTGTGCATAGTTTATGGTTCGGTATACCATGGCAATGCCCTTATTATTATCTGCCTAGGTTTGACCAAATTCTGACCACTCCTGCAGCCCCTGCTCCCGTCCCCGTCGTGCAGCCCCACTGTTTCCCATTCGACCATCTCCAATCCTCCCCGACGAGCCTATTGTGGCAACCTGTGGGGAATTATCCCTACATCTCCTCCAGCGAGGGCAACAAGATCATGCGACTTCAGTTACTCATGTAGCATGGTGAGGCCATCTCCTCCGTGTCCTTTCACTGTTCTTTTACACATACACGCTAAAAGGTATCTGAATACATGTGTTTCGGTAAAATGCTAAAACATCTTATATTTTGAAATGGAGGAAGTAGTAACTACTCTATGATTTTTCTTAATGTAACAGCCCATATACCTCAAGAAAATAGGAGTATTTTTAAATTAGGCTCTTCTATATTCGAAATTTTACTAATCAATATATTTATTTTCATAATCATTCCTAGGAGATCACTATGTTCAATTATTTGTCAATTGTTGGATTTTTTTCTCTATATTTACTTGAAAAAATGTTTGTTTCTCATGTTTCAGCAGAACTGATGTACAATACTCACCAATTGGCACTCTCTTCAGTCAAGGGCTTTGGTTAGATACTTAGATTGTTAAACCTCTTCCAGTTACGTCGCTCGCGTCTCCAAGGTTTTAAGATGCAGTCAGATCTTTGTATCCACCAATTTAGCTACAATCTCTATTTGTGAATGGCCATATTGGTACGTGCTATAACATTCGTATAGATGTGTTGCAGATACACACCTTATTATTAGCATCTCCATATTATAATATTTCCCCATGCAAGTTCATAGAAGCTTTTCATGTATCCTCTTGGAGTGGCTTGAAATTAATTAATCATACATTTTTTTGCAATTGTTTAGTCTGTATCTCCATTTTTGCAATGAAATATCTGGAAATTTAAGTACAAGCGTAAAACTGCGAAGTAACATACTTCTCTCAATGAAGTTATGACTCACTATTTTGATTCAGTGGGATTGCTTTATTAATAATATAGGAAAATATGACTCCGAGTGGCATTTCCTAGAGAGTTGACTACCATAGATTGTACATGCTGATCAAGAAGCAGATTCTGAGGGTTAAGTTCATATAGTGTTTGAGCATCAATTTTTAGACCCATCTATGCTTTATGTGATTGGCTGCAAGGTAGAATGCATGTTCGCATATCTATGATTATGTTGTTGCTATCAAATATTTATGTTCTCGCGCAGATTTTGAGTCTGACAATAACATTGACTTTATATATGCCAAACAGATTGATGTGACATCGGTTGATGATTTAGTGGATGATTTGCTTGCAGACTCCCCATTCTTCTTGAATGATCAGAAACAAATCACATGTATAGGGGCAACATAACTCAAGTGTCAATGTGCCTCCGCATTCTGATTCCTCAAATGTATCAGATGATTTTGACTCCTGGTTTGATACACTACAGAAGTAGAAGAACCGCTTTTGATGGTGAAGAGGTGTCAGTTGGCTCCAGAGATCCTTTACTTGGAAACAAAGGCCTGAATCTAGGAAGTAAATATTCAAAAAAAGCGGTCTTAATACTGGGGTACAGCGATCCGTGGAGCATACCTGAGACCATCATAGCAGATGTTGAACTGAATTTTGGGGCTAGGTGTATGTTGTTGTAGTGCATTCTGCACTGTTATCATACTGACAAAGAATCCAGATGCTAACTGCCATGAAATGTATGCAAATATGTACCTTCATGAGCTGAACTTGGTCATGTCTTTCTAGCATGTCACGTCCTTAATTTGTAGATGTTCTTACCAACACATGGCTAATGCAAGCAACTCAATATTAAGCAACTCGGTCTTTTTGTTGTGGTCCTGTGGTTCCTAGGTGAAATAAATGTAGGTTGTAGGTACTTGATGTTTTTAACCTTTTAAGGCCGACCACACATAGGAGCGATAAGGCTCTACCTAATTGCTACTCCCTCCGTTTGGAAATATAAGATGTTTTAGGTTTGTGAACGAGATGTATCTAGACACCTTTTAGTGTCTAGATTCATTTGAACCTATACACTAAAAGGTTTCTAGATACATCTTCTTCATAAACCTAAAACATCTTATATTTCTAAACGGAGGGAGTAGAAAGTAAGAAAGTATGGGGTCCAGATTGGATAAAGAAGCACTACGCTTTGCAAGGGCGCCAACCACTAGGTTGTAACGACAGAACAAGATTCAATTTATGTTAAGTCCATGGGGCATGGGTATCCTCCTTATTTTTTTGTAAATTTGTGTCCCCACTATGGATTTAGAAGATACTCCTTCAGGTATTTTACTAATGCAAGTTTGCAACTTCTATTCTATTTGTGACTGTCGTAATGTATTTCTCTATTCTCACTCCTATGCATTCTTTTTTATCCATTTTGTTGTGCTATGTTTTTAGATCCATAATTGGAGCATGATTCCTTTAGATTTTGTTCTTTGATTGTAAGGTTAAGTCACAAACATCGTTATCTTTTGTTTATGATATAAAATGACCCTGTCTAATAATTGCGTATATATAATGTATTAGCTTTATTGTCTTAGCGATTGTTTATACCGTGTTGCCCGTGAAGCGGGCAATCGAGCGGCAAGCCGCGTTTCCTACCTAGTATGCAATATTACCAACCACATTTGATGCACACGGAGTAAATTTGTATAATGTGAACCCGTGTAAACCAATTTTGGTTTGTTTCCCTAGGAGAAAGCGAAACTTTGTGCACCCACCGGTTTCAAATTTTTAGTTTGAATTTTTTTAGGTCAAAGACAACTCAAATTCAAAATTTGAAAACCAATGGATGCACAAAATTCAGTGCTCTAGTAGGAATACAAACCAAAATGGTTTATACGGCTTGGAATATCCTTGTATTGGGGAGGTGTAGACGCACCCATGATAGCAAATCGTCATTCATCTGAATTTATGACAGGGAATTTTCAAAATTTATTCAACCTTACTAGTTGAGCTCTCACTTTGTTTGCTAGAAGGATGTTATTTTCGTTCTTCTCATTTGTCCTCACTCTTATTGGCAAAAAAACTTGTTTATCTTACCTCTAACTTGATTATCTCCTCTAACATGTTTATGTTGGCTGCTAAAATTACCTTACCAAATTTTAGAGAATTTTATGTCAATATTTTCCTAAAATTACTAAAAATGTATTTGGAGTCTGCCACGCGCTTAGAGCAAGTCCAGCAGCACCCCAATATTTTCTCCCCTATGTGTTAGGGGTCTCCCGTAAAATTATTCCTCCACTAAATTTTACTTATCTCCAGCACGGAACCTAAGTTATCTCCCCTATTCACATATATTTTAAAAGCGTAGAGTCTACTTTGTAATAAATAATTCACCCTGGCGCCTCACTTGTCCCTTCGGAAGGGATAAAATCCCCGAATCGGTTCCCGTTGGCCATCAATTCTTGTCACGATCACCACCGCCCATCTATTCCGGTTGCCGCCCATCTATTCCGACCGTCAGCCATCGATTTGTGTAACCGCACCCTCGCTACTAGACCTCTCCGTGCTCTCGGCAGCCACCACGAGGAGATTCTCCGCCGCTCTTGCTGACAGGGCGGATATAGGGAAGGCAGCCATTGCCTCGATGTTGAGAGGACAGAGAGGGGTTGGGTCAAGGACCCTACTGTAGGGGAGCTGCTGGAGGGTGGTTTTCCACTCTCTCTCCCCTACATCTGCTAGAGCTCTTAGTCAACATCCTCGATCTTTCCTTGGCGCAAGACACAACATTCGCTGCGACTGGGTTTGGGGCCCCAAAACAACATTAGGAATTAATTACGAGGTAAACCAGGTTTAGAAGATATTTACTATGCATGTTCAGCTTGTTTCGTTAACGGGTTCAAATTCGACCTGACCAAGTTTCGGAGTTTTATTACCTGACCATGGTTCAGTGTCCATCCATCCCAAAATTACAGACTTAGATTTGTCTAGATTTGTCGATTATTTTGAGACAGGGCCTCTAGTCTCTCTAATACATCTAATCCAAATACTTAAACTATACAAATAGATAAAGTTAGAGCCATTAATATGGAGTAAAAGTAGTTGTCAATTTAAGTTCGTTCAAATTGGCATCGATAGGTCACCCAACATCCATACCAAACTAACACAAAATAAAAGTTAGATCACAGGAGGATGGATCATAGCTATAGACAAATCACAGGCGGGTGGAGCATAGGCAAGCGAACGCTAAATTCTGATGCAACCAGAAAGAACACACGGCAGGAAAATTTTGAAGCAAGAATGACAGAACATATTAAGCGAGATACTTGTTCCACGGAAGTATTAATGAAGCAGTTCAACACCGACACAGAAAGCGCTCAGGCTTAACAACTCGAGACCCAGACACAAGTTCCAAGAACAGGGACAGCACAGCAACACACTAAAAGATAGGCAGAGGAGTAGATTCATCCTCTGACGAGCAGATCAGTAGTCATCCTCATCCTCACCCTCCTCATCGTCACCGCCCTCAGCGCCGACCTCCTCGTAGTCCTTCTCCAGGGCAGCAAGGTCCTCACGGGCCTCAGAGAACTCACCCTCCTCCATGCCCTCACCGACATACCAGTGCACGAAGGCACGCTTGGCATACATGAGGTCGAACTTGTGGTCAATGCGGGAGAAGACCTCGACAACGCTGGTGGAGTTGGAGATCATGCAGACCGCCCTCTGCACCTTGGCAAGGTCACCGCCAGGCACCACAGTGGGTGGCTGGTAGTTGATGCCGCACTTGAAGCCCGTGGGGCACCAGTCCACAAATTGGATGGTGCGCTTGGTCTTGATGGTAGCCACAGCAGCGTTCACGTCCTTGGGCACCACATCACCACGGTACATGAGGCAGCAGGCCATGTACTTGCCGTGGCGGGGGTCACACTTGGCCATCATGGATGAAGGCTCAAAGGCGCTGTTGGTGATCTCAGACACAGACAGCTGCTCGTGGTAGGCCTTCTCGGCAGAGATGACTGGCGCATAGGAGGAGAGCATGAAGTGGATCCTCGGGTACGGGACCAGGTTGGTCTGGAACTCAGTCACATCCACGTTCAGGGCACCATCGAACCTCAGGGAAGTGGTAAGCGACGAGATCACCTGCAGACAGCACAAAGTTCGAATCATCAGTTTCACATCACAGACTGCACAGTAGTACAAGTTAGTTCCAGATGCAGGGCAAGGGCAAAGCTGCCAAGGTAGTACCTGAGAGACGAGGCGGTTCAGGTTGGTGTAGGTGGGCCTCTCGATGTCCAGGGAGCGCCTGCAGATGTCGTAGATGGCCTCATTGTCGAGCAGGATGGAGACATCAGTGTGCTCCAGCAGAGAGTGGGTGGACAGCACACTGTTGTAGGGCTCAACAACTGAAGTCGACACCTGAGGAGATGGGTACACAGTGAAACCGAGCTTGGACTTCTTTCCATAATCCACGGACAGGCGCTCAAGGAGGAGCGAGCCAAGGCCGGACCCAGTCCCACCACCAACAGCGTTGAAGACCAGGAAACCCTGAAGGCCAGTGCAGTTGTCAGCAAGCTTGCGGATGCGGTCTAGGCAGAGGTCCACAATCTCCTTGCCGACTGCAGGATAAAGAGCAGATTGGACATTAGCAACCAAACAAGGATGTCACATCAGCTAATAATATGAACTAGAGAGAGGTTTCAGTGAATTACTTGTGTAGTGACCACGGGCGAAGTTGTTGGCTGCGTCCTCCTTGCCGCTGATGAGCTGCTCAGGGTGGAAGAGCTGGCGGTAGGCACTGGTGCGGACCTCGTCGATCACAGTGGGCTCGAGATCGACAAAGACAGCACGGGGCACGTACTTCCCTGCTCCAGTCTCGCTGAAGAAGGTGTTGAAGGCGTCATCACCACCTCCGATGGTCTTGTCACCGGACGTCTGGCCATCAGGCTGCATAGGGAAAGTAATATGTTCAGATGGATGCATAGGATAAAGGCATAACAAATCGAATTAAACGCCAGTTCTAACACAGTGTTCTAACAAATAATGTCTCAGACTACAATTTCAAATTAGATCTAAGCTAAACAGAACAAAATTACCAAACAACATAGATCTGAAAACATAATTTACTACCACAGTTCGTGTTCCTGACGATTCAAACGATTTTATGAGCCAGGCACACTACACCAACAGCATAGATCAATCCATATATAGAACAGATCGAAATTTAGTATGTACATTCCTACCTTAAAAAACACTACAGAAATCTCGCACGGAAATGCACAAGGCTTGCTCATGTGCGTGTGATTACAAACTACCCCTGAAATTAACATCTCATGTTACTGCAGATGCTTAACTCGAATGGAACGCGAACCCAATCAAAATCAATCACAGTTCAGATCGCGCACCAATTACAGCCTACGAGCACCCATCACTAACAGATCTGGCAGCCAAACCGCAAACATTTCGCACCAAACTCGAGTCCCAACTCAGATCCACAAGCCCAGTGACAGGAAACCTTCTACCGACAAATCGACCAGAGAGATGAGATGGTAGGGGGATAGAAGCGGTGACGAACCTGGATGCCGTGCTCGAGGCAGTAAAGTTCCCAGCACGCGTTGCCGACCTGGATGCCGGCCTGCCCGATGTGGATCGAGATGCACTCCCTCATCTTCGAGTCGGGGGTGGGGCGCTCGACGAGATCTGAGCGGGGGTGTGAAGTGGGAGTGTGGAGCGGGAGGAGGGAGGGAGACGGATCGAGCCGGCGTTTGTGAAGACGCCGGATGTGTAGTGGCTCTCTCGCTCGGCCCCCTCGGCCTCTTTATAGGCGGGTCGGCGGCGGCCGGGTTAACCTAACGGCCGTCTCGGTCGCCGTTTAGGCTGGGCCGTGGCGGTGGCCCAGGTCGCCAGCCTGGCCGGCCACTGGGTTTGGTGCGGGTACGACGGGCGCGGGTGCGGCGAACGAAGGTGAAGGTAGACTGACGTGTGGGTCTGCAAGCAGGAGTTCGTGAGCGTGGCCCACCTGTCGTCGAGCGCGGGAGGTGTACGTTTGGTGGACTGGAGGCTGGGAGGATGGATTCTGCGGGACGGCAAGGGAACGTTGGCTCCGGTCGCTGACGCCCCCACCACGGGATTCGAAATTTGAAATTCGTAATTGTGCGCCGCGCCGGTCACGGGAAAAGACGGGGCTGCCCCTTGCGAAATATCTCGTGCGCCGGAGGGAGCCCGACCCGACAGGCACGGGGCCAGCCTTGAATGGTTCAGCGGTGGACACCCACTTGTGTTCGCTGGAACACGAAACAAAACACACCCGACAGCACGTTTACGCTCCATAAAATTGCTCAATGAAAAGTCTTCTTGAGTTGATCTTTTATTTCAGAACAAAGTGAGAGCTTTATTAAGCTGTAATATAGGGTTATATTCCTGGTTCAAAAGCACGGTGATGTGAGCTCGAGCTTGGAGAAACCAGATCACGCAATGTGATTTTCTCTATGCCAATTGAGCTAGAAGAAGATGAGGTACCTACTCCCTTGTTCACAATTACGGAATTACCATGCTTTTTCGGTTTAGGAAGTTTGTGAATTTTCACTAAATATTAAGAAAAAAATCAAAGTACAAAATCTATGCCATTTATTACTGTAGAATTGTCATAAAATGTATTTGGTATTATAGACGTTGATATATTTTCCTATATAGTCAGTCAAATTTTACAATGTTTATTTTTTATTGAATCCAAAACGTAGAAAATATAAAAAAACAAAAGGGTGTTACATACTCTTTTCAATTTGATAGATGCATCTTCTAAGAACCGTGGTGATGTTGGGAAACATTGTCAACCATTTTGATCGGGTTTGTATTCTTCAACATCATAGCAACTACTCAAGAGCAACTAGTTTCCACAATAATCGGCATGTAAACTCATTACACCTTCCACTATTGCTACAACTTCACCTTTTGTACCATTTTCACACGTCTCACAACCCTGCACTGGGATAAGAGAACAAGTTAACACTAATCTCGTCAATAACACCAATGTTGTCCACGCTTGTAGAAGTAGAGTGGGCTCCATCGATGTTTATCTTAGTCTAGTTCTCCGGTGATGGATCCTAAAGATTAGGCACAAAGGTACTATTGAGTTTATTTGTCACATAGACAAAACTCTTAATGTTAAGCCTTTGAGATTATATTGGGACAATGTTTGAGGTGAGAAGTCCCACCAAAATGGTAAAGCTTGGTCAAATAGTGTATAGACACAACAGAAAGTTTGGAAGAGGAAATAAAAATGACCCTTAAAGTCATGTCTTGATCAAGTCAACGAATGTTTGTAGCATCCTATTGTTGGGGAACGCGTTGTGCAAAACAAAAAAATCTAGCGCATAATGAGGATCATATGCGCAGGGGGTGTCATACCCTCGAAGATCGATCTAGCAAAAGATGTATTATCCCACGAACATGCACCGATGAAGACGCCGTAGTCAAAGTAGTCGGTACGTTGATTCCCGCATCTAGTCAATTAGCCACGAGAAGATTTCCCCTTATGACGATCCCCACAATCAAGTGATTCAGGTGTCGCACCTCTACCAGTATCCACACGTACAAGATCAGCGGCACCGCGTTGAGGTGTGATCAAGAATACACGGTCAAAGCGGGGAACATGTCGATGAAGATCCGGCAGCGCTTCCGCGGTCCCGTCTAGATTAGATCCTAAACGGAAGTAGAACTCGGGCAGCGCTTCGGCATCGTAGTAGAATAAGAAGTACCTAGAGCACACCTGCCCTAGGGTTTAGCACCATGCCATGGAGGTGGAGAAGAGAGGAGGAGGCGAAGGTCGTGGGCAATGGCGGCTAGGCGGCGGTGGCGCGTGCACCGGTTTTGGGGCGGAGGTGTTGCGGCTTCGGGAGGCTAAGGCCATGACTTGAACTGCCCTTGGGGTGCCCCTTGGTGCCCTTTTACAGGTGGCAAGGCCCCTTGGGTCATCCTAAAGCTACCCCCCCCCCAAGTTTGAGCGAGTTTCGGTAGGTGTAGGTCAAACCAATCCTACTCGAAAATTCGCTCCCTTGACAAATCTGAATTGAGGTAGGGGACATCTTCTTGCCCCTCAAGGAAACGTGGTTGCACCTTTTATGGAATCTTCCGGACATCCTAAGATGGCTCGGAACATTTCGATACCTTCTGGAACCTTCTGCTCCTTCCAAAACCTTCCATATATGCCTGGAACCATTCTGGACACTCCCAGGACCATTTCAGACACTTATGGGGTCATCCGGGACCTCTCAACCATCTTGAGACCATCTGAGATACTCTCGAAACACTTCTTTCGTCTCATTAATGCTCAAAACTTATTTCGGACACTTTTGGCAATATTCCGGACACCTCCGATATATTCCGAGACACTCCGAACACCTTCAGAATTACTTCTCTACTAAATTTTCATTCGCACTCATATTCTAAATGCCATTAAACTCTAAAGTGTGTGACTCTACGGGTTTGGATATTTGCGAACATGTCCAGAAGTCATTCCGTGACAATGATTACTATTGGCATCTTGATACGCGTAGTAACCTCTGCAAATAACACGAAGATCTTTATCGTGTGAACTGTTGTATTATGTCTGATACATATCATATTGCTCCATCGATACCTACATTGCACGAAAACACTAGGTTACTCTTGTTACCCAGTATGTACCCTTTACTCGTACCGTACTATCGATGTTCATGTGTTCAACAACTTGAACATGTGTCCGTCTAGAAGACGACGAACATCATAGTACATGAGTTGGCCCAGAGTGTATCTCTCCATCATCAGGAGTAGCAATTTCCGCAAGCACCCTATGTGAATAATTGACGTACCATCCGGTAAGAGCAAGTATCAACTTTATGATTACTCCAATAAGAACAACATTTCAAGAATCTTGCCACATTCATATTGTACCCAGGTTCATATGTGTCTTGTGGTCAAACGATCTTTAGTAAGAGAAATACATTGTTTGTGACAAAACTGCTGATAACAAATATTAATAACGTGTTTCACGGTATCTCATGTTTGGGTCTATCCATCGTCGTTGTTCTCCAACAACTCCGATCACATATATCATTGTCAACTCCACAATCACACTGTCGTTTTGCCCATAATTTGGAAACCAAAACTATCATTGACATATGTACTAGTCTCAGAGGCATGACTAGGGATATCATTATTGGTGTTTATTATTCCACATGTGTATTAGGGTTTTCCCCCAAATACACATTATATGGAACTAATACAATTATAGCATGTAATAATAAACTTAACCATGAACAGCAAATATAGAATAAAATACAATTTATTATTGCCTCTAGGGTATATTTACATCACCTATCGTTAATATGAAAAAGACATGAATAACATGATAGTGTCGCTTCCAACATTCATGATAAAGCTTACCGCCAATGAAGAACACATGGTTGCATCATTAGATGGTTTCCTCCATTGGCTCTTTGAAAGTGGGAGAAAAACAATTATCGAGTATGAGATGCCGTACGATGAGGTGGTTATTAAACAAGAAGATGCATATAGATGAACTAGCAAGGGTCAGTGATGGCTAAAAATGAAATAATAATTTGTCTACCTTGTTGTTTGTTTATCTTGCTATGCAATGTTTTTATATATATTTGTGTTTTTACAATTATTCTACACCAGGGGCTCTAATATCTTATACTCTTGAAAGAAACCCAATAAAATGATAAAAATAAACTCCGCCAGAAGGCAGACATGGGCCAAAGAGCTGGAGGCTCATGGCCAGGGGCACATGTGCGGTGACCCAGCATACCACTGCATGTGTAGTACACTATAGTCGTTGACATAACATCCACAGAACACCATTCCGTAAATATCACATCCCTCAAAGTGGTACAACAGAAACATTGCGAGTCCATATTACAAACATACACACATTATTATTATTATAATACTAGAAGTTCAAGACTTCGAAAAGATTCAACTTACAAAACAAAATATAAAGTGTTTCAGCGGAATCTAAAAGTAACAACTCCAACTAAGAGTTGAGCTCAACAGCTTATTCTATATGGTTCATGCTGCTCGACTCCGTCAGTTAATATTAACTAAAGCAACTAGGTTGACTCGTTGTCATCTACTCCATAGCGGATTTCGTAATCCACTCCTTCAACACCTCATGACAGGTCAGACTCCTCGTAGAACACATCTTCTTGGCATTCTGCTGCATACATAGGAGTATCTTCGGGACCTTTAGAGTCTAAGCAGGGGATCAAAGAAAAGAGTGAGTAACAGCGTTACCCAGCATGTTCATTATATGCAAGGTGGGAAGTTTGATGCTCTATCTGCCACCTTGGACTATAAGTCCTTGGTATTATGCAACTTTGTAAATATTTCTTCAAAGATTGATTTTATTATGAAAATCTATGACCATCAGCCTTCACAGGTTGACCGGAACTTTCATGGAGTTCCTTTCCTGCCGCGTTCGAAGCTCCTTACCGGAACAGTGAGTAACAAGTTGTAGTTCTTACACTCTACAGAGGTGTGTTACTTTATCCATGAGAGATCAGCTCCTTGTTGCACAACCGGGCGTACTTTCCCGTCCAGAATTCCATGATGTGGGGCACAGTAGGTGATCCAAGTCAATCACTGTCCCCTTCGCGACCTCGCATGCCTCCTTGGTGTACACCATGTCCACCCATTAAATTACGACAATGGTTTGTACAGACCGTTAGATCCTAGAACTATCGTGTGACGATGAGGGTTCCCACCCATATGCTGTATATCCTCTACGAATTACCAATTAATATGCACGCTATGAGCGATAATAGCCATGACCTACACATCCGGCTACATGCGAGATAAAGAAGATACATCTGACTTCTATGTCCCATTCCAAATCTCATGGTTAACGCGTGATATACGGCGCTAGAATCACTGATGTCATGGGTTGTTAAGTCCCTAATTGATCATCATTGTTGCAAATAGAACCTAAGTTCTATTTCTCCATTATATCATCACTTAGGATGATACCTATGATTTATTTATTTGAGAAAAAATATTTTCTTTCTCTGGAACATAGATGATAACACACAATTTGCCAATACTTTGATAAAGACTCTTCAAAGGACATGAGTAAGTGATGAACTTGCCTTGTGATTGCAAGGTATTGAAGTCGGATGCTTGCACTGGACCTTGACCTTCTATGTCTACAAAACATCATTATTGCCCGGTAAGGACAATATTTAAAGAGGCAAAATGATTTTGCAAAGTAATGTAATGCATTATTTATTTTTGTGTGTTCTACCCATTTTAGTTACAACAGTTCCTTTAAGCAGTAAAGGATTTATAAATATTAATTATTAATATTTATTGAATATTATATTTTATTATATTTTTATTTATTTAATAATTCTTTTAAGGATTGACATTTAAATAAAAGAATTTCTTTTTATGATACTAAAATTTTATTTAGTATTTTTCTAAAATACTACAATATTAATATATAATAAAAGTGATTTTTATTTATTTTTATCTTATTTCTTTAATTTTATAAATTTCCATAAGGAATACATATATTATAAAATTCTTGATAAAAAATTATATGCATAAAGATTTAGTTCTTAATTTATTTAGATAGATTGGATTATTATGAATCCAAAAATATTTTATTTATAATTTTTAGATTTTAATTTTATTTTCTAGAACTTATTTAAGTTTAGGGGTATTTTGGTCTTTTCTTAATTATTAAAACTTCTTTTAAGTTTTTGGGTTGGCTCTATTGGGCTTATTGGGCCATTTTGGCCCAAGTGACCAAGACCAAAAAGGCTCCCCGAAAGGCTGGCCCTCTTAACCCACTCTCCCTATCCTCCTCTCTCGTCCTCATCTTCTCTTCTTCCTCGACCCTGTGGTCGTCGACACCACCGTCGTGCGATTCACGCCGTCGTGGTCCTCTCTAGCCGCCGCTGTGGTGCATGGTGTGGTTGTTGACCCTGCTCCTTCATCTAATCCATTCCTATTTGGATTTGGGCTCTCCTACGGCCAGGCTGGCTCCGTCCCGAACCCTAGGGTTTGGGGTGGTGCTGGTGAGGCCGCCACCGCTTCGCTAGTGGTGCTGTGGGGTGTTCCTATGTTGTTGTGGTGGTGTTGCTTGCCCTCAAGCGCTGCTGTGGTCGTCGCCTCAGCTCGGTGCGGGTTGCAACGCCCCTTGGGTGCTCCATGTGCCGCCCTGCTCTCGTCGGTCCCTCTGATTCCTCTTCTAGACTACAACTAGAACCTCTAGTAAGTTTGTTTTCTCTTCCCTCTCATGCTCTTTGTACTCTGCCTCCCTACTCTGTGTGCTTCTAGTGGCTATCCCTGATTAGGGTTCATGTCTTGATTAGGGTCCATCCCTCTGTTGTGGTTATATATGATGAATTGGAACTAGTAGTAATGATCTTTGAGGATGGTGATTATTTTGATCACTATCTATAGTTAATTTTTATGAGGCTAGTGGCTTTATTGGTCTGATTCCAATTGATAATTAGATATGATTTAGTTGATATTGCTATTGTGGGACTATTACTTGTGGATTCTGTTGATTTGGGAATTTGCTACTGTCAAGATTTTAGTACTGACACTAGTTCTGTCAGTGATTGTTCACTACATCTATAAATTTTATCTTGTATGGTTATATATAGACTGAGATTAATCATTATATTCTAGTGATGCTTTGAAGATGTATAGATAAGCTTGATGATGATTTCTGGTGTTTGATTCTAGGAAAATTTTATTTAATGGGTAGCCATTTTATTTGTGAAAGCTAAGTAATGGTTTTGCTTGGCTTTTAGAACTTGTTCTTGTGACACCATCTTAAAATGGCACACAAGTTGTTGGGTTCTACTACTGAGCTTAATTCTGACAGTGCTTAAAATTGGGTAAATACCAAAGATAAGTTGAAATCTTCTTTTAAACTTCTCTGCCTATGATGTTGGTCTGAGGCATAGGAACTGGTTTCCTGCTTGTTGTCCCTAATAGAAATGTTCTGGTACTAATACTAGTTACTCATTCTTGAGTCCTAGTTGGTAAAATGATTGGTTTGCTTCTTAAGTTATATGAATCCATAAGATCTAGGGATTCTAAGGTGATACTCTTTTTTAAGAGATGTGCCTAGAATTCCAAATCTTGGCTATATTTATTCTTGGAGTATGGGATATAGCTTTATATCCAGGATCAATGAAGTTGTTCTGAGATCCTGGTTTGATCTGTATAGTTTACTTATGGCTTTTGTATTCAAAATCCTCTATGATGGATTCACCCCACTTGGGTGGATACTGAGAGGTTAAATATGAAACAACACATGATTCTCTATTTAGATACGATAGACAGATCATGTGAGGGTTTTATATAACTCACCACAACAGTTGGTTATTGTTGTGGTTGCTGGTTGATCAGGTGACTTGATCTTGCTATCTTGTGCTGCTAGCATGATCTTGTTCTTCTCCTAATGTTGCTCCTGCTACTTCTAGCTCCTGGAAACCTGTCCTTGATCTTGCTATCCACCTTCTGGTTCCTTTAAGCTTGGCCTTGTCCTTGTTATCCACCTAATCCACCCCCTCCTCATGTCACCATCTGGTGAGTACTAGGATGATCTGGTGTGTGGTTGGTTTGGTTTAGCTGATTTTGCTGTGGCTAGACTGCTGGTGCTTGGTGTCTATGAGCAAAGGAATGGTGCTCTTGTGCTTGCCCACGGCTATGTTGATCTCTTTTGCTTGTGTAGGCAGTTGTGGCTGTGTTGACAGCACATCCATGCATTTAGTTGTGTGATCTGCTTGTGTGCCTACTGCACCCTTGTGGTTATGCTCAGGGAAATGATCTACCTTTTTATCTGATTACTATTTATCTGCCTAGTGAAACTTGCCCCTCTTATTGATTGGAATCAGTTGACTTGTGGATTATTTATTATGAAAGATTTAATTCTTTCATATTGGTGAAACTTGCCCCTTAAGATTTACTCAATGATGTAAAATGGAACAGTGCATCTCACTGTTCTCTACTGAGAGTAAAACTGATAACTTAACCTTTATTTTGCTTTCTTTTATTTGCTCTTTGTTTTGCAGGTACAAGACTTGAAGATTCAAGATTAGAATAGGTGTACTTTTAGATAGAGTAGTTCCTTTGTAATCTTTATTTTATTCTTTTGTAATCTTTATTTTATTCTTTTGTAATAAATATTGTAATAATTCTCAATATGTAAATATTCCTCCTTTTATAATTTACTATTGTAAAGATTCTTTATTAACTTCATAAGTTACATTTTGTAACTTATTCATTGAATAAATATATGGAATAAATATTCATTTTCTTGATTGTGTTATGTTATTTAAAGTTTTAATTACTAAATATTATTTCTTGATTAAATAAGATTACTCAAACATAGTTCTAATCTTTTAAAAATATAAATCCAAATCTCAAGTTTGAAATCAAATTCCTTTCCCCAAAACACAATAATCCATAAAGATCATGTCAAAGTTTATAACGATCATTCTCCAAGGCTATTCCTAAACTTAAAGAGTGAAAGAAACTTTGATCACTTTAAGTTTTTATTTGGTGAAAAATTACCCACATTTTTTTACAAATGAATGCATGCAATTGCACAGATTCCTAAATCTACCATTCGTTAGCTCCTAAACTCTGGGATGTCACACCATGCCATCGAGTCACGACCTGGGCCATTTGGTGCACCACATGAAGTGTGAGACCCATGTGCACCTTCTAGCTATCGCACGTTTATTTATCTAATCATCGTCTTCGAGAGGGAACACCTAATTAGCAAGAGACATTTAAAGGCGGTTGTGGGCCTAAGAATACTCTCCTTCTTTGAGAGGGGCGGGTCATGTCGCTTTGCAACCTTCAAGGGGTAAATCACATCTTGCTGTAAATATGTCCTAAAGTCAATCATGTATGATGATATTACCTAGAAAGAATTCCTTATTTGGCCTTAGTTGAAGTTTGACTTCCTTTCTTGGCCCTGATAATATTTTTCTTCCCCTTTTGACCGTAAATCTTCAGTTCGGTTCCTTATTAGGCCCTGCCGTCGGTTCTGTTAGCTCCTCCCGTTAAACCAAAAATTTCTGGACTCTTATACCCCTGGCTTTATCGATAGACATTGACTGAAAGAAAAAACCAAAGGAAGAAAGAAAAAAGAAAACCAATCGGACTGAACCCGACACATTCCCTCCTATCTATCGCGGGCTCTCTGTGAGACCCGGCGCCGACGACGTCTAACCATAGCGGCCGACACAATGATGACATAGTATGGGAGCAAAGGGCAGCAGCGGGGCTGTGCAGGTCGCGCCCCATTTCCCCCGACGGCGGCCGCATCTTGTTTCCCCGCAGCATGTACTACGCCGATTCTTTGCACGGGTGGGCGCGGCTGTACAAGACACGGATGTGACAGATCCCGGCGTCATCCTCGGCCCAGCACAGGGGATCGATTGGGCCGTGCTGCGCAAGAGCTCGAGGAGAGAAGAGGCCATGGCGTCCACCAGGTTAACCCGCCTCCAATCGACCTTCGCTCCTCGATGGCGTCCATGCACGTCCCCGATTACCCCGGTGCCCCATCTCTTCCATTGAGGCCACCGCACTTCCCCTGCTGCAGTAGCCAAGCATGGGGGCTTTTTCCCCAGTTATTTTGTGTGTTTGTCTGCGATGGCGAAGAATTTTAACCAGAATGGCAAGATTCCTTTACCAAGCACGGTTTGCGGTCTTTCTTTTGCCGATATAACCATTCACCACTCTTTTTCTGTAGTTAGGAACATGCACCGTGGTTCCTTTTCTATTGTTTGGAATGGGTGCCACTAACAGACTTAACGCAAACACCAATCATGAAAATAAATTATTTGAAATTTGAGCCCTAATTTTTTAATTCAAATTGGTTATGTGACGAAATGTTTGGTTCTCTAATTTATTCCAATAATCTTGGCTAGATATATCACAAAATTTCTACTATTTTCTTCACATATTGCATCAGGGGCAAAAGCGTCATCTTAGACACCTAGTTAACACCGTTGGTGCTCAAATTGCATTAGAGGGCCAAATAAAGAACCAACTAAAGATTTGGTGTCAAAAAGGGAAGGAAAAACTTTCCAGTGCCAAGGAAGGAAGCCAACTTTCATTCAGGGTCAAATAAGGAATTCTCTCTATTACCTAAGTGTATTCACAAGTTATGTAATTGTCCTTGAACATCATCGATTATGTTTACCATCGAATATGCGATTAGATAGGGAACTGATACGTTGGAAACGTATCTATAATTTTTGATGCTCCATGCTTGTTTAGTATCTACTTTGCTTTACTTGTCCACACTTTGAGATGCTTTTTACATGTTTTCTGGTACTAACTTACTAACAAGTTGCAACAGTGTCAGATGCCTGTTTTCTGTTGTTTTTGGTTTCAGAAAAGTTAGTAAAGAAATATTCTCGGAATTGGACGGGACAAAGGACAAAGTCAATTGCTTTCCGTGGGGAACAAGAAGTCCATAAGGGAGCCGGAGGGGCCAGCCAGGGGGGCTAGACCCACCCCAGGCGTGGGTGGGCCCAGCCCCGCGCCTGGCTAGGGTTTGGTGACCCTGGAGGCTTCCTCGGTATCCCCCTTCGCCTATAAGAAGCCCCCGATGTAGAAACCCTGAGTACCCGATCGAATATCCACGAAACAGTCTGTAGCCGCTGCCACCATCGTCCCTAGATCGGGGGGATTTGAAGTTCTTGCCGGCACCCTGCCAGAGGGGAGATCATCCCGGAGGCCTTCTCTCCGGTATGATGCGTGAGTAGTTCCACCATGGACTATGGGTCCATGTAGTAGCTAGATGGTTGTATCTCCTCCTTTGTGCTTTCATGTGTAGATCTTGTGAGCTATGTTCATGATCAAGATCTAATCTATTTGTAAGCATGCATGTTGTGTTTGCAGGGATCCGATGGATATTGAGATTATTATGATTTGATTAATGGTTTTGTGTTTATGATTCTATCATGTTTGTGTTGTTTGTCAGCTTGCATGCTCTCTGTTCTTAGTAGCTATCTTGTCCAAGTAGTTTCTAGTGACTCCAAGAGGGGGTATTTATGCTCGATAGTGGGTTCATGCCTCTAGTTTCCAAGGGAAGTGATAGAAATCTCTTCGGTTGTAGATGTGTGTTGCCACTAGGGAGAAAACAACGGTCTCTTGTTCATGGAACATGTGGACTGTTTACCTTACACACTTTGCTTAAAGCAGTTGTCTGTTGCTTGCAACTTAATACTAGAGGGGGTCAGATGATAACCTGAAGGTGGACTTCTAGTCATAGATGCAGTTGGATGGCGGTCTATGTATATTATTGTATGGCCCAATCGAATTTCATAGGATCTTTCTGACTAGTAATTGCATTGCTATGCCTTGCTTAGTTCCTGTCAATTGCTCTGCTGTAATTTGTTTACCCTTCATGCCATGTTGTTTATCTAAGGAGAGCACCTCTAGTGAACTGTGGACCCCGGTCCAATCTTTACCATTGATACATCTTCCACTGTTACTTGTTTACTTGCTACAAACCATTGCCTTCCACACCATATGTTTAATCCTTTGTTACAGCAAACCGGTGAGCTTGACAACCCCACTGATTCGTTGGGGCAAAGTCTTGAGTTTGTGTTGTGCAGGTCTCCGTGTTGCTAGCAACACATGTGTGACGTTTCCTTCCTCCTTCTGGTTCGATAACCTCGGTCTCTACTGAGGGAAAACTTGCTGCTTGCTGATACGTTGGAAACATATCTATAATTTTTTATGCTCCATGCTTGTTTAGTATCTACTTTGCTTTACTTGTCCACACTTTGAGGTGTTTTTTACATGTTTTCTGGTACTAACCTATTAACAAGTTGCAACAGTGCCAGATGCATGTTTCTGCTGTTTTTGGTTCCAGAAAATTTAGTAAATAAATATTCTCGGAATTGGACGGGACAAAGGACAAAGTCAATTACTTTCCATGGGGAACATGAAGTCCAGAGGAGAGCCGGAGGGGCCAGCCAGGGGCCCTAGACCCACCCCAGGCGCGGGTGGGCCTAGCCCTGCGCCTGGCTAGGGTTTGCCATCCTTGGCCGCCTCCTTGGTCTCCCCCTTCGCCTAGAAGAAGCCCCCGATGCAGAAAACCTGGGTACCCGATCAAAATCCATGAAACCGTCTGTAGCCACCGCCACCATCGTCCCTAGATTGGGGGATCTGAAGTTCTTCCCGGCACCCTGTCGGAGGGAAGATCATCCCGGAGGCCTTCTCTCCGGTATGATGCGTGAGTAGTTCCACCTAGGACTATGGGTCCATGTAGAAGCTAGATGGTTGTATCTCCTCCTTTGTGCTTTCATGTATAGATCTTGTGAGCTCCGTTCATGATCAAGATCTAATATATTTGTAATCATGCATGTTGTGTTTGCGGGGATTCGATGGATATTGAGATTATTATGTTGGTTTGATTAATGGGTTTGTATTTATGATTCTATCATGTTTGTGTTATTTGTGATCTTGCATGCTCTCCCTTGTTAGTAGCTATCTTGGGCAAGTAGTTGCTAGTAACTCCAAGAGGGGGTATTTATGCTCGATAGTGGGTTCATGCCTCTAGTTTCCAAGGGAAGTGACAATAATCTCTTCGGTTGTAGATGTGTTGTTGCTACTAGGGTCAAAACAACGGCCTCTTGTTCATGGAACATGTGGACCGTTTACCTTACACACTTTGCTTAAAGCAGTTGTATGTTGCTTGCAACTTAATACCGGAGG
Organism: Avena longiglumis; assembly: GCA_030063025.1. Classification (NCBI taxonomy): domain Eukaryota; kingdom Viridiplantae; phylum Streptophyta; class Magnoliopsida; order Poales; family Poaceae; genus Avena; species Avena longiglumis. The sequence continues at coordinate 111,710,838 of CP125979.1, forward strand.
GGGTTCGGATGATAACCTGAAGGTGGACTTCTAGTCATAGATGCAGTTGGATGGCGGTCTATGTATCTTTTTGTATTGCCCAATCAACCTCATAGGATCTTTCTGACTAGTAATTGCATTGTTATGCCTTGCTCAGTTCCTGTCGATTGCCTTGCTGTAATTTGTTTACCCTTCATGCCATGTTGTTTATCTAAGGAGATCACCTCTAGTGAACTATGGACCCCGGTCCAATCTTTACCATTGTTACATCTTCCACTGTTACTTGTTTACTTGCTATAAACCATTACCTTCCACACAATACATTTAATCCTTTGTTAGAGCAAACCGGTGAGCTTGACAACCTCACTATTCGTTGGGGCAAAGTCTTGAGTTTGTGTTGTGCAGGTCTTCGCGTTGCTTGCAACACCTGTGTGACGTTTCCTTCCTACTTCTGGTTTGATAACCTCGGTATCAACTGAGGAAAAACTTGTTGCTTGTTGCTTCACACCTTGCTCTTGGGGTTCCCAACAGGCTGCGCATAGACAGTCTTCAAGCTTTTCCGGTGCCGTTGCCGGGGAATAAAGAAAGAATCTCCCACGTCAGCAAGGCGCCATCAACAAGCTTTTCTAGCCCTGTTGCCGGGGAGGCTAAGGACGTCTTCACAAGGGGAGTCCTTCACCTCCTCTCTCTTTACTTTGTTTTTAGTTTGCTTTGTTTCTTTTTCTTGGTTTTGTTTGCCTCTTTCCAAAAAACCCAAAAAAAATAGTCTAGTTTGGTTTGCTTTCTTTATTCAAAAACAAAAAAAAATAGTTCGTGCTCTAGCTGTTGCTGCTGTTTTTGGCTTGCCCATCTTTGCCAAAATGAACTCCGCTGAGAACACCAAGTTGTGTGACTTCACTAGCACCAACAACAATGATTTCCTCAGCACTCCTATTGCTCCACCTGCTCCTGATGCTACCTTTTATGAAATTAAGCCTGCTTTGTTGAATCTTGTGATGAGATAGCAATTTTTTGGTGCTGGTTCTGATGATCCTGCTGCCAATCTTAATAGCTTTGTTGAACTTTGTGAGATGCGGAAGTATAAGGATGTAGATGGAGACATTATTAAGCTCAAGCTTTTTTCCTTTCTCCTTGAGGGGAAAAGCTAAAGAATGGTTGCTTTCTTTGCCTAAAAATAGTATTGATTCTTGGACTAAGTGCAAAGATGCTTTTATTGGAAAGTACTATCCTCCTACTAAGATTATATCTATGAGAAGTGACATTGTGAAATTTAAACAACTTGATAGTGAACATGTTGCTCCAGCTTGGGAAAGAATGAAATCTTTGGCTAAGAATTGCCCTACTCATGGACTCACTGCTTGGATGATTATCCAGACTTTTTATGCAGGTTTGAACTTCTCCTCAAGAAATCTGTTGAATTCAGTTGCTATCTAGATGGTTGTATCTCCTCCTTTGTGCTTTCATGTATAGATCTTGCGAGCTCCATTCATGATCAAGATCTAATCTATTTATAATCATGCATGTTGTGTTTGCGGGGATCCGATGGATATTAAGATTATTATGTTGGTTTGATTAATGGTTTTGTCTTTATGATTCTATCATGTCTGTGTTGTTTGTGATCTTGCATGCTCTCCGTTGTTAGTAGCTACCTTGTCCAAGTAGTTGCTAGTGACTCCAAGAGGGGGTATTTATGCTTGATAGTGGGTTCATGCCTCTAGTTTCCAAGGGAAGTGATAGAAATCTCTTCGGTTGTAGATGTGATGTTGTCACTAGGGAGAAAACAATGGTCTCTTGTTCATGGAACATGTGGACTGTTTACCTTACACACTTTGCTTAAAGCAGTTGTCTGTTGCTTGCAACTTAATACTGGAGGGGGTTAGGATGATAACTTGAAGGTGGACTTATAGTCATAGATGCAGTTGGATGGCGGTCTATGTATATTGTTGTATTGCCCAATCGAATCTCATAGGATCTTTCTGACATTAATTGCATTGCTATGCCTTGCTCAGTTCCTGTCAATTGCCCTGCTGTAATTTTTTTACCCTTCATGCCATGTTGTTTATCTAAGGAGAGCACCTCTAGTGAACGGTGGACCCAGGTCCAATATTTACCATTGATATATACTCCACTGTTACTTGTTTACTTGCTGCAAACCATTGCCTTTCACACCATACGTTTAATCCTTTGTTACAGCAAACCGGTGAGCTTGACAACCTCACTGATTCGTTGGGGAAATTCTGGAGTTTGTGTTGTGCAGGTCTCCGTGTTGCTAGCAACACCTGTGTGATGTTTCCTTCCTCCTTCTGGTTCGATAACCTCGGTCTCTACTAAGGGAAAACTTGTTGCTTACTGCTTCACACCTTGCTCTTGGGGTTTCCAACGAAGTACTAATCAGCACCATCAGGAACTATACATTTTATGATGGTTGTCCTAATAGTGCATAGTCAATAAAGCTATAAGGACACGTATCATTGACCAGTGTCTGACTCAACTGATGATTGAGTTCCATTTGTTATGTTCGTGGTGATGACAACTAGATAGTACTAATTCTATGAAAAGAGTTTGACAACCAGTGTCGGGCATAGCTATTATGAGACGCAACGAGCGACTTGTCATTCGTTAGTCTCATGTACTTTATGAAACTAATTCCTTACTACTTGATATGTTGCACACTAAAAAATTGCAGGAGAGGAGATACTGAAAATTTGTATGCACATATTGATTTCTTTGGGGAAATTTGTGGGAATTTTAAACTGAATGCCTTTAGCCATGATGAAATGAAACTTAAATTTTTTAGTCAAACGCTTTCCATTAACTCTCTTGCATGGTATAGGACTTGTCATGCAAAAACATTTGACAATGAAAGAAATTATCAGTTGCATTATGGTCTTGTATTTATCTCGGGAGTAGGTCTTATGGAGCAAGACACATGATTACTAACTTCAATAACTGGCCAAGTGAGAGCCTCATCAAAGGATATGCGAGGTTTCGAGGTTTGTCGAATCACTGTTCTCATCATGAACTACCACCTTGGTTGGTGTGCTACACACATTTTTGTGGAGGACTAAGTGATACTACTACAAATAAAGTTGATGTGGCTTCAGGAGGAGCCCTTTATGGAGTATACTGTTACTCAAAATTGGGAACTCCTTGATAAGATTTTTCGCAATGGAGAAACTTGGTCTTTTGATATCGGTGGCAAAGGAGGAGGAGAAATTGATTATGATTGTATTAAAGATCTCATGAAGACTAGTAAAACTGAGGATTTAGTTGAAGATCTCCATCTCCATTCTCACATTATTTTGTAGGTAGTAAAAACATTTACTAAGCATATCAAAGCACCCAAAAAGGATCGTGTATGCTTTGTGCCACCACCAGAGCCTATTAAAAAAAGTCACATGTTGTTATTTAAGTTCCTTTGGAGTCACCAAGGGAGAGACCACCATATGTGGAACCGGTCCTTTTTTCCAAAAACCAAGCAGAGGCACTTGACGATAATTGATGCACAAAAACATCCATAGACGATGGAGGAAAAATAATGTGCTTCAAACGCCAGATGATAATGTGGTCAAAGAACCTATTATGGCTATGTTCCCAATGCAATATAGTTGCACTTGACAAAGAAGCCTCCCATTTTGTTGAAGCTGAAGCTAGTGGTAAAGATGTGGGTAAACCCATGTTACTATGCTCTTTTGGAGGAACATCTTATTATGGTCTATGTGAACTTGGTTTTGCTATTAATGTTATTTGTTATTCCTTTTATGGGGAGATTTGTATTGGAATATCTCCCGATGAACTTGAAACTACTGATATGACCATTATGCTTGCTGAGAAGACTCTTAGGATTTGTCGATGAAAAGTGGGACAATGCCTATACTCTATAACACACGACCCTTGTACCACTTCCAACCCACGAACGCCCTCACCATCCTTGATCTGGAGGCCTACATATAGAAGCTCCTAACCAACCCGACCTGATGTGTTGCAAGAAGAGTTTTCTTAGAGATCCCAAGACCATACACACATTTAAGAGAGATCGAGGATCAACTTACCACGCAATACAAGATGAAGATCTAACATGAGCCAGGGAGACTCCTATACCACCGACACCTATATGTGTTGAAGGACATTCACCTAAAAAGGACACACTATCTACATCCAAGTTGAATCCCTAGTCTCCATAACCTAAAACCTAGCTTCATATGTACTCTTGTCGGGTGCATCTATAAACCCGACGCGATCCATCCTTTAATTATTGTATGATCTTACAGTCACACCATGGATAAATTTTGAGGGAACTTCATAATTAACATTTTCTCTTTGCACGAAACCTGCTTATCCTATCCGTTTGTCCAACAAATAAACTCTCTTTTGATTTTTGGAAGAGACTATCGCGGGATTGTGAAAACTATCCTTCACTAGTGACGCGTCAGGCAGGGGGTGCACCTATCATGAAGGCAAGATCAACACCAGCACTAGTAAGGGCATATCCCAGCAAAAACAATGTTAGTGGGATTCCGAACACCGTTCCTAATGACATGCAAATCCTGGGTATACTTGGGAGCTTAACTCTCTCATGTGCGAGAAGTATACCTTTTTTACCGGCAAAAAAGGTCAGATCCTAGGTACTTGACTGAGGCTCAGGGTCACGGGCAACCTACAGGGCCCATCGAGAGTAGGTTACCCTTAGATGGGATGACTTGCAGAGAGATCTTTTTCTTGGGGCGATTTTAGGCCAAGGAGGGTCCCAGAATCAATAGAGTCGAGCCGTGCTCACCAGATTACAATTTTTTTGGCCACACTATTGATGATGATGCCATAACCCATATGAGTTTGGCAACTGGAAGGTCCAAGAGCATATCTAGCCACGTCCCCTAGACGACGCCCAAATGCCTATTGGGCACACTGGACATAAAGTTGTATGCCCCAAGGGTCATATCATCCCAGTGCGTCCTAATATCGTGTTCGTCCGCCGAGCGCTCCATAGGGCTCCTTGGCGGGCGCCGAACACAGCGCATGGGTGTTGTGGCGCTTGGCGTGCCAGCGCTATCATTGGCACAACGACTGGTCAGTGTTATTTATGTCATCACCAATATCCTTACAACATCTTAATGGCGACGTCAGTTCAGCAAGCTGGAGCAGGGAGGCGTTAGCAATGGCGCGTGGCCGACACAGAGAGTGGATGCGTACGGTCATGTTGCCTTATGCGGTGGCGTAAATGCGAGCCAATGTCCACACTAGCCCGCTCCGGTGTTATAAATACCGTCCCTGGCGCCTCTCCTCTCTCCACATGCAAAGCATTTCCCGACCGTGCTCGTCTACTCTTTCCTTCTAGCCGCCAAGCCTTTCCTCCCAATATCCGTCGGTTAGTGCCATGCCTCTCCACCTACCTACTTGCAGGGCCAAGCTTCCCATGCCTGCGCTGCCGGAGCGCGTCCTATGCCGGAACCAACTCCTCCGACATTGAACGACAATGACGATGAGCTGGTGGACTTCTCCTTGACCGACAATTTCAAGGAGGAGGTGCTTGATCCGCTGCAACGTGCCATCCTCGACTCTTAGCAAGAGTGAGTATGACATGAGCAACGAGGTTCGTAGCCTCCACGAGATTAACCGGTACACTGAAGCCCGCGTCACGAAGATCTCCCTAGAGACGGGTGGTGGTGGAGTAGAAGGACCACCTCCTCATGCAGAGGGAGTGACATGACATTCTCCGCATCAAGGCATAGAATGAGGTTGCCGTCGCCGCTCACGAGGCTTCCTGGATTGCTTTGAACGAACAATACCGGCAGATGAGCAAAGGAGCAAAGGTGACACATAATGACCGGTAGTGCACAGAAGCGCGCAACCCAGACCTGGTGGCGCATCGACAAATGGTGGAAGCACGACATGCAAGGCGGGGTCATAAGCAGTCCGAGTGGGAGGCCAAAATGCGTGGTGTCAAGAACGACGACGACGACCGATCCATTTGGCTGGAACGACGAGGCTTAGATTTAGTTAAATCTTCGGTTTGTAAAATTTCATCGTAATATGAATAATTTTAAGTTTAAGCAGCTTCGTTCGAGTAACCCTTCTAAACTCACCCCAATTACTCACTTTGATGCGACATACCGGCGACTATACTCGCATGAGCCGGCCTGCCGGCCGGAACATGAATGCCAGTGTGAGTGTGTGACGAGTGGAGTGATCACCAACGCCAGGCCTGGTCAATTGGCCACCACACACAGGGAGACCGTCGCGCGCTCCTGTGATGCGACCTTTTCCCCCGTTCCCACTCCACGCCGCATCTGCCAAAATCTAACCGAGCCTCGATCCACCGCGGCTTGGGAGTGCGACAGCGGCAGCGTTAGCGAGTAGCAGTGGCGGAGAAAAGAGATGAGCTTCCCCGGGACGGGCGCGTCACCACCGCCTCCCGATTCCTCCGCCTCCTCCGCGCCACAGCCCACCGGATAACGCTCCCGGGCAACCCTCCAAAATCCCCACGGAACTCTCCCCACACACCGTTCTCTCGCTGATAAACCCCCAATACCCAGATCCTCGCTTCGTCTCCGTCGCCGAGCTGAGCCAGCCGCCATGCATCCCGACGCCAACTCCCCGTCGCACCGCATCGCCCGCGTCGCCGCGCACCTCAACCCCACACGCCCGCAGGTGCGCCTGCTCCCTCAATCAATCCTCACTGCCGCTGCTGCCTGCTGCTATAACTGCGTGAGATGTGACCGATCCTGTTCCTGCAGATGGAGGAGGGGGCAGGGTCCGGGCTGCGACCGGCCGCGTGCCGGGCCAAGGGCGGCGCGCCGGGGTTCAAGGTGGCTGTTCTGGGCGCGGCGGGCGGGATCGGCCAGTCGCTGTCGCTGCTCATGAAGATGAACCCGCTCGTCTCCGTGCTCCACCTCTACGACGTCGTCAACACGCCGGGGGTCACCGCCGACGTCAGCCACATGGACACCAGCGCCGTGGTAAAGCTAACCTACCTACTGGCTACTGACCTACTGGCATCGACTGTGATGCATCAGCGACAGATATTATGCGCTAATGATGTCAGGAACTCATGATACAGTAGTGAAGCAGGAAATTGATTTGGTTGGTGGCTTGCCTTGTTAGCTTTCTAGGTGGTGTGTTCCGATGTTCTTTTCATCCACTTGTGATGAGATCTGGTGGAGATTCTTATTCTTAACCGTTTCTCACGCACCTTACCTAAACTATGACCAGTTGGGGGTATGATTGAAGAGTCAAATAATGACCTCTCAATCATCTGGGGTTTATGGTGTACCAGCAAAATTCGACATCTCATACTTTGGTGGTCTCTCCTTGTGCGGTTGAGGTTCCCAAAATATCTGAAGCCTTGACAATGTCTTGTCTGAAATTGGGAAAAACAACACCTGCTATTCTTCTTTAGAAAGCACCATTACTTGCTCCTTTAGTTAATACATATATGGCAAATGATAAGCGTAGTCCAAGCTTCCTTACTGCTTACTGACTATTGAGACTCTGAAAGAGACACCATAATCGTTTTAAGGAAATCTAAATTGACTGCAAGTTGAAGAAAATAAAGATAACGAAAAGTGATTATCTCTGAATTTCTTATCTGCAGATGTAGCTAACATTTGGGGCCAGTATTTTCAGGTGGTTCAAATAGATATGGATATTGACGCAACAAATAACCGTGAAAATTATTCTTTTCAGGTTCGTGGCTTCCTTGGGCCACAACAGCTTGAGGCAGCACTTACAGGAATGGATCTTGTCATCATCCCTGCTGGCCTCCCAAGAAAACCAGGAATGACAAGGGATGATTTATTCAACAAAAATGCTGGGATTGTTCGCGCACTTTGTGAAGGGGTTGCCAAGAGCTGTCCTAATGCAATAGTGAATTTGATTAGCAACCCCGTGAACTCAACTGTCCCCATTGCAGCCGAGGTTTTCAAGAGAGCTGGAACTTACAGTCCCAAGCGTCTTCTTGGAGTGACAACCCTTGATGTGGCGAGGGCTAACACCTTTGTGGTATGTAGCCTAAGGAAATTGCATCTTGAATTTCTTTTCTGAGACAGCTTTTACAAGCTCTTATACAACATCGTGTAACTTTTCGTCTTTGATGGCTCTTGGTGATTCACTTTTCGTCTTTGCTGCTTTTTTAGGCAGAAGTGCTTGGAGTTGATCCAAGAGAAGTCAATGTTCCTGTTGTTGGTGGCCATGCAGGGATCACTATATTGCCCCTCCTGTCCCAGGTTTCATATGATGATGTCATCACACTGGAAATTTAATACCTTCCATTAAGACAAATTCTCTAGCTTTTATGAATCGAAATTGCTAAGTTGTAACCAATCTCTCTGCAGGTCAGCCCCCCATGCTCATTCACTCCAGATGAAATCAGCTATTTGACTACCCGCATTCAGAATGGTGGTACCGAAGTTGTTGAGGTACGATGCTGTTTACAATTAGTAGACTAAAGGTAACATTCAATGATGTTTTTTACTTTCCCTGATTGGTACCAGCTATGCATTTTTGACTGGTAAATGTCTGATACAAAACAATCCAAATGCGCATCTATTCACAAATCCTTTGGTAATGAAGTTATTTTGTCAGGAAGTATTTAGTGCAAATCCTTTTTTCAATGGTACCATGCACTTATTTTTAAATGAAAGGCATCATGCGCGCTTTCCATTGGAAGCACAAAACGGTGCATAAGTACACAAGTAGCTCCTGGGGTCCAGCTCATGATTACAGCATGGGGCAAACACATGTATCAGGACAGGACATAGGAAGGCCTTGCTTTTTGGCCAATCAATCATACAGCTCAATGCTACCATGCATTTATACATTTAAAAGCAATGTATCAATGTCAAGTTCCAATCCTAGGGTTAGTCAACAAATGGATTGTTTTAAACCTAACACTTGTTATATTAACCACGCACAAAGTTCAGACAGCAAGACCACATCTCAATATGTTTTCTGAAGTAGAGCTGCTTCAAAGACTGTGGGTGACCAGTCATGGTTGTGTTGTTCGTATTAGCTGTATTTCCATTCCTTCCGCATAGTGAAATTAACGAGATAGTAGACCAGGCTACCAGGACAGCAGATTGTGAGTGGATAAAAAATTTCAGGACATGAAAATATGCCCTTAAGCACGGAAGAAATTTTCGTAGCACGTAATCATCGTACTGTGCGTGGATTTAGTTTCATATCCTTTTGGTTCTCTCTATATATCTGAAACTTTCACAGTTCTAGATTGAATTGTCTTTTCTATCTCGTTTGAGTTTCATATCGTCTTTTCTCTTATGATTCAGGCAAAGGCTGGAGCAGGCTCTGCAACTTTGTCAATGGTACGTTATGCTGCCTACTTCGCACTATTAGTGCCTGGGCCAAATACTCGATACTAACAGTGGAAGCAACACCTCAGGCTTTTGCTGCTGCCAAATTCGCTGATGCGTGCTTGCGAGGAATGCGCGGTGATGCTGGTGTCGTGGAATGCTCATACGTAGCATCGGAGGTATTCTTACGACCAAATCTCAAGCCTTCTCCTTCACGACACATAATCTTATCATTAGTTGCCTTTTTCTTGCATTATAGGTGACAGAGCTGCCGTTCTTTGCAACAAAAGTGAGGTTAGGTCGTGGTGGAGCTGAAGAGATCTTTCCTCTGGGACCACTGAATGACTTTGAGAGGTACCTTAGCTAGCTGTACTTAATTAGCCGCTTCCACAAGCAGTTGCCTCCGGATCATTAGAAATGCCTCTCTTTCCTGAAGTAATTGCTTTGCCTAATGTCTGCTTGCAGAGCTGGCCTGGAGAAGGCAAAGAAGGAGCTGAGCGAGAGCATCCAGAAGGGTGTCTCGTTCATGAGCAAGTGATATCATACGAAAAGACCGTTCCGACCTATACATAGATGATGAAAAGACTAAAGAAAGAGTGTGATATAGTTGCTCCTATACCTGTAAATTCACTCCTGGCTGTAAGATAATACTAGTACATAAGGTCAGTTACCCTTTAGCTTGCACTGAGCTTTTCCCCCCATCGTGGAATAAATCATTTACTAGACAAGATCATGTTCTGAGTAGCTGGTCTGAACGCGGAGTACTTACATGATTTTACCACCTCGTGAGTTTCAAAAGGAAAGAAAAAATAATTTTTATCACCTCAGATCATGCTATATCTTCATACTAGAAGCAGTGGTCTTAAGGTTAGTTGACGTATCTAGTTTTTACAAAGTAAACTTTTACCTGTTAGGAAAGCCCTTCGAAAATCACGATGAGTAGTATTGTGGAAATAATGTGGGAATATCCTGTGTCTGTTTTAAACAGACTGAAGTTTCCCACTGTAGTTCTCATGGTTCTTCCCAATACTAGAAGATCTCTACTACGGCTAAGGCAAATGTAGGGGATCCGAAAATGGTGCTGCAACACAACGCTGAATCTTTTTTTTTAAAGAGAACAGATACTGTGAACCATGACTACAGACAGTCATTTTCCTTTACAAGAAAATGCACAAATATGGAGGGCCTGTGACATATGGATATGTACAATAGTGTGACATAAGTTGTCTGTAAGAGACCCACAAAGTTTTTTTTTACGAGACGAGGGAGAGAGGACATGGTTATATGTTATTTTATAGAGATTATATAAAACTTATATAAACAAAATTGTGTTTACTATTTTTATCTCTAGCTCATAAGTATTACACCCCCGTCACAAAAAGGATGTCAAGATTAGTCTAGATTCACATGTATCTATATGCGTTTTAATGCGGCCTAGATAATACATGTTAATCTTGACAAATTCTCTGACATCCTTTTTAGAATGGAGTATGTCTAATTGTAGTATTTGCCCTAAAGATCTTGCAAGGAGTGCAGCCCAGTTTATTGTTAACAACCACATACTCCCACCGTTTCAATTTAAACCAGGCATTCCCCCGTTTTTTCATATTATATTGGCTTTAGGAAACTGAAGCGCAAGGATCCAATGCTTGCATGACCATTTATGGGCCGCTTCTGTATGAAACAATGCATGAACCCACCTGTACTCTGAACAATCCCCAATTGATATGAATAAAATTTTCTAATATGCAAAGTAAAGGGAGGAGTGATAATAAATAACAAAATACAGAAATAGAATGTACCAAAATGACCAACTGTAGGTGTGAAAGAGATGCCGATAATAACAACAATATTAGTTACATCCTTATGCATTGTGAAGAGTCATATCACAACCATATTATTTGCAGTATTGCTTAAAACATGTTACCAATAACACAATATTAACTTGCACAAGACACCATAAACTTTTAACAAAAAAGATTATTACAGTGTAGTTGGTCCCTCCTCTTTTTTCCGGGCTTGGAACCGGCTATGCTATTGTAAGTAGTATAATCTTAGAATAACATAGGCAGAGTTCCCCAACACCCCCTCCCACCCCAACACCTGGCCCCTCCTTCCTCCACCCCAACACCCCCAAAAGAAAGGAAAATAAGGAAAGACATGCCACAAAGATGCATATAAGAAAGAAATCAAAGTGACCTAAAAAAGGATGCATAAGAAAATATGAATAAAATGCTTAAAAACATTCTGGCATTTTTTAATATTAATTGGTGGTATTGAGCAAAGAGTAGAGCAACATACTAACTAGTGACACCTCGAGGGAAATTAATATTTTTTTGCAACTTTGTTTTCTTTTTGGCACAAATGACATAGGATATTTTCTTAAATGTGTTTTTTTATAAAACAATTATGAGAAACAAGAATAGATGACCCTAGTTGCAAATATAGAACTTTTTTTTTGCCTTTGTTGATTATTTTCCTCTTGAATAGCTAGGAACGATTGAAGGCCTAGTTCAGAGCTGGCAACATGCATAGCAGAAGCCTTCAGAAATATACCAGCCTACAAAATAATTTAGATTCGAGTCACCTCTGCTCTAAACAATGGATAAATCTGTTCATTTTTATCATGCAATTGACTTATAATGGTAGCTGTCTAATTACCTGCAGGTAGGCGGGTTTGATGCACTCATTGTAGCTAGGTCCTTTTCCTCCTTCGAGTAGGTCTGGTGCTGCAGATATATCGTATAGATATTCAATTCAAAATGTTAGTCTCTACTGCAGTATTCTGTAGACGTAATGATATTGACGGAACGCCAACTCTGACAAGGACTTTCCTAAGCTGATGGAGATTTTCCAAGCTACTACCAAGGTCGACGTCGACCTGTATGTAGCTCGAGCCTATGTTCGGATCAGGGAGCCTGCTTATGACGTACAATTCCACGGATTCAAGGTATGGCATGCTCCCTTCTTCGAAGGTAGGTGCCGTAGACATGTGCAGGTTCCTCAACCTGGGGAATAAGCGTGTTTTTGGATCGTAGCCAAAGTGTACCCTACCAATATTTTGGTTATGACCAAAAGGTTGACTCTTATTTGGATTGTTGTCAACTTTTTGGCATGCCAATGCTCCACTTTCAACTCTACTTCAATTTTTTAGCCAATGTTAGCCAACTTGTGGGCAAGCAAAAGCTCAACCAAAATTTTGGCTAGCCAAATATTTGGTGGGGCAATCTTAGGCATAAACCAAACACACCCTAAACCACCACTGCCTCTGATAACAGGCCTGGCTAGGGTCCGCGTGCCCACCCAGAGAGTCACCAGCTTCGGCAATTCCCCAAGAATATCCATCTCTTTCGTCTCCACATCATTCACATTCAGCCATAACTCGGAGAGGTACGGTAACTGCAAGCCATTGATCCATGCCGGCATTTTAGGATAACCCCTCCCTCCCGATAACCCACTCCCGCATCGCTCCCGCGAGCGACCGGGGGATCCCTTGCGCCGCCGCCGGGCCGCCTTCCGCCCTCCCTCCTCGCCGCTGCCGGGGCCGCTGCAAAGCCGCCGACGGTGGCGGGGTCCCGCTTCGCCAGATCTAAGCGGCTCGCCCATGGCGACACCATCTTTGTGGCGTGGAGGCTGTGTGGAGCAGTGGTTTCGTTTCGGGGCGGTACCGTTGGGCCGTGGCGTTGGGATCTGGAGGTAGCGGCGGACGTGGTGCTGCAGGATGGAGGCGAAGGCGCGCCCTTAGTGACGGTGCTAAGCCTACGTGCTCATCGGCACCGATGGTCGGCCTGCTTGATCCGTTCTCCGGTAACCGGCCAGCGGTGTGGGGATCGCTGTGTCAGATCTAATAAAGGAGGTGATCCTTTGGTTTCCTTCGCACGAAGACGAAGATCTGCTTGATGTCTGCCCTCGTTGATCTGGACTGGAGAGGCGGGTTCCGGAAGGCTCCGCCGGCGAACTCCCATGAGCGTATCATGCCTGAAGATTGCTGGATCAAGGTATACGGTCGTGCGCACCTTCTTTTTCTGGCCGTTTGGTTTCAGAGGGAGCGTTACGAAGGTCTGTTGTTTGTTCCCACCAAGTGCCATTCTTAAAGCCATGATAAAGTCAGATGCAGAGAATGTCAGGAAAGCAAAAATATGAGGATAGCGATGGTGATTTTAGTTCTTGTGGCGACGGAGATCTTGCTGCGTGATCTGAGACTCGTTGCAGTGACTGTTGGTGCGGGAAGACAACACAGAGGAGTTCCTAGTCTTATCTTGCAGGGTAAAAATCCAAGGTCTGGCCTTAACTGTTTGTGCCTGACAATGACCTTGTTAAAGGCATTGTTTTGTGAGCGAGTACTTTCTCCAGGGTGAAAACCTATGATCTTTGATCGGGCAACGACGACGTTTGAACACTGTTTTCTTCTTAAAGGCGTTGTTATTGGAGTGGAGGACTACTTCTGATGGTCTCAATGTCGTTATTTTGAGGATTAGGTCTCTCTGGCGGGATTTTTCTTTTTTATAATTCCTTTTTTCTTTTTTTCTGGCTGTATGCATCCGTAGGGCCGCTAGGACATACGTTGTTGCAGAGGCTGAGTGTAATTGGTATCCACGTGATAATAATATATACTTTTTAAAAAAAAAAAGTTTAGAAAACATGATTGATGTTAGATCTAAACGTCGGAGCTACAGAGGGGCACATAGCCTTCTACAAAGTTCATGACGCCTGGAGGCACCATATCGTCGTCTTCCGGCCAAATATTGCCCAAACGTAGCTCCTTGAAGGATGTTAGGCTGCCTATCCAATCCGGCACATTCTTGCGTGGACCACCCACAATGCTAAGGCACTTCAGCTGTACTAGCGCGCCAACACTCGGTGGCAATTCTTTTATCTCAGTTTCCCTCAAATTCAGTGTCTCCAGAAATCTTAGATGCTTTATTTCATTCGGGAGCTCACGGACAGGGGTGTTACAAATTCCAAGGTACCTCAAGTCAAGCAGGTCCGGTCTTGAGATTTCAAGGGCTCAGGGCGAAACTAAAATTTTGGGTCTCTTCCTAATTTCTTTATATACAAAAATGAAACGATGAAGAATAAATACTTCAAGTATACTCATTTATAATATTCATATAAAAATGGCAATGTTTACATATTACCTTCAAAATTTCTCCGTGTATTCCTAGAAGCGAAGTTGGTGATAATGAAATCAATATCAATCTCGTCCAATAACTTCTTCTCGATGTCGGATCATAAATAACCACACTAATTCGTTCCTCATCAACACTAGCAGATTTTGTAGGAGATGAATCAAATATGATATCACGATCACTTACATTGTTATTACCCGCGTTGATGTCATCGTTCTCCTCTGTATCATTGAGCAATTTAGTATGAGGTATATATTATAAAACGTATATCATCGAAAGCTTTAGACTTTGTATTTTTCAATGATATAATTTTTATATTATAGGTCAAATTGATAAACTAGATACACATGAATGACTTGTAAACCGAAACAGAGGAAGTAGTGCTAACTCAATTGGATTACTCAAAGTGCTTGTGTTACTATTTAAAATTTTATAAAGGGATCCTCTCTGTGAGTCAATCAACTTCTGCTCTTCGTTCCTCTTTTTACTTTTCTTAGCACCAGAATAAGGTGCCATAACCAATTAAGCACATTAAAAATATAAAAAAGAACAACTAATTAGAACAAAAATTAGGGACAACGTTAGACTGCAAAAGACTGAGGTCAGAAATTCAGAATTCGGCCCTGAACGGCCAAAGCGAGACGAGAGACAGGCCACAGACAGAGGCAAAGGGCGAGGAGGCGAGGTGATAGGCGACGATCGGCCAACAGGCTGCGGCTTGCTGCTTGCTGCGTGCGGGCCTTCGTACGATCGACAACGCATCATTGAGTCGAGGTCGAGGCAGGAACCGGGGTGCGACGCGCCTTCATACGCTACGATCAAAGAGGATAGCTGATCTAATCGCAGGTTAGGTACGTGCTGCCGTGATGGACTCCAAATCTGAAACGTATGTACGTCTAGAAAAGTAGAGGGTTCAATCTAGCTCAATAGGAAACTCAAAACTGCTACTTTTTATCTTTTCTGAGATCTATTATAGCCTATATATGCCCCACATATCTGGGGAGGGCCCCCAAAATTTTGGGCCCGGGTCCCCCCAAGGGCCGGCCCTGGAGTCAAGTGAAGTAGCTTTCCTAAATGCTCAAGGTGACAGTCAAAACCTTCCAGAAAACTGCAGTCTTCTATAATTAGGCTCGCAAGACTTGAAATCTTGGGAGTGATAGCATGGTGCCGATACAACATGCAGTCATTCTGAGTGACCTCACGTGTGACATATCCACTCCAGATAGGGCTTGCTGCTGAATCTCTCTCTGCTGGAAGGCTAATCTACGAGCATTATATCGTGAAGATGTGCACTGTGAATGCCCATCCAGCACACTAACAAAGTTCTCTTCCTTTGAAAAGTGATTAATCATATCAAGAATCATATCATGAACTCTACAAGACTGTTTTTCAACACCAAGATGTGTATTTTTCTCGGCTAGCTAGATGACACATCTATTGCTGAGCTCATTCAAATAGGTCTCCCCGAGCTCAAATAAGGTGGCATGTGTATTATTTGTATGTTGGATAAAACCTGCCATCCATCTCCATATCAATTCATCTTTCATGATCTCATGATCTTCTGGAAACACACCTAGATACAACAAACAAGTCTTTAGGTGGGAAGGTAGGTTGTGGTAACTAAGGGATAATATCGCCCTCATATTCTTCAGATTGGGGCTATCTCCAAGTCCAGAACCGATAGAGTCACACACCTCATCCCACTCCTTTGGATCTGCCTTCTTACTAGTTACAGCCAAAAGGCTAGCCATTGTAAGGAGAGCTAATGGTATACCATCACATTTCTTTAAAATCTTTACAGATGCTTCTGCAAATTGCTCAGGGCATTCCTCTTCAAAGCCAAATATGCGGCCATAGAATAACATCTTAGATGTCTCTAGGCTAAGGGGTTTAAGTTTATAAGAACCACCAACTAGTTCAGCAATATCAAAATTACGTGTCGTTGTGATTATTCTACTTCCAACATGTCAACCAAAGCATATCTGATTTTTCCCCATGATTGTACGTTCCATATGTCATCAATAACAACCAAGTACCTATGTGCATGGTAATAAAACAGCCATATCAGCAAACTACTGTGCCTGGTTAAATGAAAATATCAATAAACTCGAGACCCTAAAGTTACCGCTGAGGCGCTGACAAAAGAGAAATGGTTCATAGATAAAATGTATTGATAAGATTGTCAGCGTTCTGTGAGAAGTGCAAAACAGAGCTATACTGGTGGTCAGTATAAAGGGGGCAAGCTTAAGAGGCAATATATGTTTATTGCTAGTATTATTATTGTAGAGAGGTAAATGTACTGATAAGATTGTCACCATTCTCTGTGAAGTGCAAAACAGAGATATACTATTTCGTACAAGTATTAGCTTGGTGGTCATGCAAGAGACACGAATACTCTGCTATGATCTGAATAACTATTGGCATATATAAGATGTACTCCTAGTACATACTTTGCGCTATGGGAATACTTAGCAAGGGACAGTGAAGAAGATTCATGCGTGGACGCCACATGCTACAACAACCAAGGAAAATAATCATATACTACTCCCTCCGTTTTAAAATATAAGATGTTTTAGGTTTGTGAAGAGAATGTATCTAGACTTGTTTTAGTACGTAGATTCACCCATGTTTAGAGTGAATTTAGACACTAAAATAAGTTTAGATACATTTTCTTCACAAAGCTAAAACATCTTATATTTTGAAATGGAGGGAGTAGTTAGTTGGTACCTCTTGTTCTGAAGGAATCCCCTGAGTTCATGGATGAGTTGCTCCTCGTCCCGCGATGCTTCACTGATGTTGGAATACTTGTTCTGATCAAGCTGATAGAGCATCTTCTTGAAAATTCTTGTGATATCAGGATTCTGAGACACGGAAACAAATGCCGTGCATTCGAACTTTGCTTCCAAACTGTCATAGACTGTTTTGGCAAGAGTTGTCTTGCCCAGTCCTCCCAATCCAACGATGGAGACTATTGGATCATCTTTCTCTGTCAGCCTCACGATGACCTCGTCCCGAGGCTGGCCAATACCAACGAGGTCGGCCACCTTGGTGTACAGAGCAAATAGAAGAGGGTCGACATTGGTTGCTGCAGCTGAGTTTGGAACGACACGATCGACCCCGATCTCTTGGACATTGCCGGCCCTTGATATCTCTGATCGCATCGGCGATCTGATATCTCTTGGACATTTTCTGCCATGTGCATGCAGGTTTTGCTTGGTGCTCCGGCGGTGGTGTTGCTGCTGTATAGTGTTTATGTACTCCCCTTGATTAATAAGTGTCGTTTGATTTAGCGCAAAATAGTACTACTAAATCAACGGCAGAAGCTTATATATGTTGTTTATGGATCGGAGGGAGTTATATATGTTGTTTCAAGTCAAAATTCGGTCGATACTAGTTGTAACAGACAGAAGCTTTTAACCAAGCGTGAATGTTTTCTCTTGCATATATGCGATCCCAATCCGCGGGCGTTCGTGTTTACATGATGGAGTTGAGTGGTACGCTAGATTTTTGGCCTAGGGCTGTGATATATGCATTGTGTTATTCTGAATATATGGCCATAATAAGAAAGAAACTGGCAAAGACTATTTTGATCGTAGCAAAGCTTCCTTACAGAGAAAATAGCTCTGTTCCTAAATATAAGACGTTTTGGCAGGTTAGTTTCGCTTGTGAAAAGAATCTTATATTTAGGAAGGGCGGTAGTAGAACCATCTTTGGACTACCTTTTCTTTATATAGAGGAAGAGAACACAGTAATCAAGAGCATTTCCACTCGCATTCTGGGAGAGCCTTCCATGCCAATTTTTTTGATTCAGACGGCAAATTTTCGTCCAGTCGTGTCGAGTTTTCGACGTATTTGGCCCAAATTACATCCGGCGTTCCTAGGCCAAACCCGGCGTCAGGTGTGGCCTGGGAACGTCAGATGAAGCTGAATCGGTGGGAAAAAAATCTGCGCTGGTGGCCTCGCCCTGTCAACGAGTGAAGGCGATTCGTCCTTTCCCGCCCTTGCCGCTGTACCCCTCCCGTCCTCGTCGCTCTTTTCCCATTTGGCTATAAATGCCGAACGCCCTCGCCGTCTCCAGAGCTCACACACACACTCCTCCATCCCCCCAAAGCTCCAAGTTTCCGCGAAGAGAAGAGAAGCTCGACGACAGCTATGTCGGAGAGGTATCCCGGCAACCTAGTGTTGGGAATATGCCCTAGAGGCAATCATGTATGATGATATTTCCCATTGTATTTATAAAGTTATTAAGTTATCCTTGTATGAGTATTTGACGTATATCATTGAATATGTGATTCGGTTGTGGAACTATATATTCATATTGTTCATACTAAATATCCTTGGTTATTGAGGTTGTGCTAGACACACAACTTAGACCAATATGAATGTTGGCAGATGACTCGGTTCCACTTGTCATAGGCATGGTGATGCTATTTCGACTTATATAGATTCGGCTAAAGAGTTTAGCGAGTCGGATTGACCTATATTGAGGTATAGCGAACAAGTCGTTATTTGTATATCTCAATCAATGTAATCCTTAGACCTGAGGCTGTCGCACAATCCAAGTTGAGAAACACCGACTTAGGTTCAGTCAAACGCTGATCTATAACAGGGCAGTTATAAAGGCAGAGTTTGGGTCGACTGAGAATCAAGCTACGTGACGTGGATAACCAAGATAGAATTTTGTTCCTTCAGTCGAAGAGATATTCTCTGGGCCCTCTCGTGGGATATGATTCAAAAAGCATGACCATGCGCGACTTGGTTAAGTGTTAACTGAGCCGATCGACTAAGAGTTAGTCGGATGAATCACTTATCTCGAATCGAAAAGAGAGTCGGACTATTTAAGGCATGGCGATTATTCACCTATAGTCTGACAAGGTATATCATGAGGAAAAAAAAAGGACTCGGACGCAAGTCACATTGGAAAGGCAAGTCGTCATGACTCATAGAAACTTAGGAGTCGGACTATTTAAGAGACGATGATTATTCGCCTATAGTCTAACAAGGTATATCGTGAGGCAAAAGGAAGTCAACATGTTCCAAGGCTACGCTCTGCCGCCCGCGGCGAGCACGATGGAGGAAGAGGAAGAGGAATATGAGGAGGAGGAGGAGGATGACCTGATCGACGAGGAGAACCGCGAAGAGGAGGAGGACGAGGGTGACAGCGAGGACACGGAAGAGGACGAGGATGTCACGGGTTCCAACTTCAAGGGCTATGGCAGCGGGGATGATGGGGACACGTGCGGGCTCCCACTCGGCACCCGTGATCGACGACGGGCCAAACAGGGACGACGAGGAGGGGGACATCGACGGCAAGGCTGGTGGGCGCGCGGCTAAGGCTAGCAGAGGCGGCAGGAACAAGCTGCACCACCGCAGGAGATTCGTCACGGAGGCCGAGGGGCGGCGCCAGCGAGGTTCGGCGTCGGCGCCGAGCGTGGTCACCGAGTTGCACTTGAAGTAGTAGTCTTGGGAATCCTTGTGTTCGTATATCTGATAGCAATGATCATGTGCGCCGTGTTCTCATCATGTGATTTGTTGGAACAAATCACTGCGTTCAGTCCAAGGGGGATTTGTACATTGAGACTATATATGATCGTTATATGCAGTTGTATATCATTTTGTGTTCTTATTATTTCTGAACATATATAGCTGTGGATCAGCAGTTGAACTCCCAAATTAGTTCCTTGTGGATCATAGCATACGCACACGTATACCACCACAAACCAAATGTGGTACGACCGCCGACACCCGACGACGCATCGGCGCCGATGGATGATTCAGCCGGAGCAACAAAACCAGCCTCCCGTGCCGCCGCGCCGTTCGTGCAGGACCATCCCGGCGGGGCGATTAGGCCGCACCTTCACCAGTCTCTCAGCTGCCAATAGCATCACAAACGCGCAGCTAGTCAGTCAAGCAGCCGATCGATCAATCGACCAAGTTTACAGAGATCATTAGTTGAGCTACGAATCAGGAGTGTCCCTCAGTCAGTGGTTACCTACCTAGCTCGTGGAAGAGCTCGCCGACGTTCTGCGCCGTCTTGGCCGACGTCTCCATGAAGAAGAGGCCGTTTCGCTCCGCGTACTCCAGTGCTTCCTGCCGTCGGAAATAAACAGAGATGATGAGTTTGACCGACAGATACTACAACACATAGGCTCTAAATTTTCAGTTTTTTTTTCGCCTGCAGAAATGTTGGGGTGTACCTGTGTCCCGACCTTCCTCTTCTCTTCCAAATCGACCTTGTTGCCCACCAACGCCATCACCAGATGTGGGTTCCCTGTGTGGACATGCATGCACAAGATCTAAGCACTGGAATCGAGTTCGGTAATGGGAGGCGACCAACCGGCAACTTCAGAGACGGGAAGCAGAGTGTGTTCTTGGAGCCGAACTGAAGCAGAGTATCTTACGTACCTTGTCTCTGAAGCTCGTCTACCCACTTATTTGCTCGGATGTAAGAATCCTGACGCCCACGCAGAAAAATCAAACACGAAGCAGGTGTGTGTTCAGGTGTGTTCCGTTGCATATTCAGAGGAGATTATATTGCTAACCGAAGACAAGCTGACATCTTACTCACCCTGCTTGATATGTCGTAGACGACGACGGCGGCCGCTGCGCCGCGGTAGTACATGGGCGCGAGGCTGTGGTACCGCTCCTGGCCGGCAGTGTCCCAGATGTCGAACCTGACGACGGTGGCGGTGTCCCCCTCGCCGCTCACCGGCAGTGCCTGCGAGAAGAAGGCCGCCCCGATGGTCGACTCCTGGCACTCGTAGTAGAGCCCCTTGGCGAACCGGACGACGATGCTCGTCTTCCCGGCGCCCAGGTCACCCAGAAGCACCTGCGCCACATGCCATGCGTGTGCATGCAGACTTGCTCGGTCAGTTTCGCCATGGAAAGGATCAGCTAGCTAGAGAAACTGCCTGCATCAGTGTGCGACGTACCCACCAGCTTGGCCTGGATGACACTGCTCGGAGTCGGAGCCATCATCGATTATCTCTCGCTCGATCTTGACGTACGGTGGTCGACGTCGTCGCGGCCGGGCGGACGTTCCGGTTGATGGTCACAACCCACAGTTAGGTTGGCACGTTAATTACGAGAGAAGAGAAGCAATTCGTGTTTACGGCCAAGCTAGAAGACCGGTAGTAGTTGTAAGCTGGTAGGTTCAGTTTATAGACCGTTAGGTGCAGGCAGGTCTATGCGGCGTGTGCCTTGGTCGACCCAGTTTTCCAACTGTTCCTAGTCGCTTCGCAATTTTATTTTGGGTTTATCTATGAAAATCTCAATCAACTGAGAAAAGTGCAATCATAGTTAAAAGAAATGTGCAACTCGTTCCAGTTGCACTTTTCTAACAAAAAAGTGCAATTGTATTTTTCTATCAGAAATATACAACTGAAACAGTTGCACATTTTTTTGAATAGACTGTTGCAATTTTTTAAGAAAATCTCAGTCAACTGAGAAATAGCAAAACCCTTTTATTTTTATCTACTGTGTTATGGGCCGGGCCAGTGGTAGGCCAGGACCCTAGATTAGTAGTTGGACTAAGATTCAAAAATCGTGGAATTCCCTTTGTAAAGCCAAAGGCCCCTCGAATATTAGGATTTGTTGTGGGATCTGGTTGTTCGTTCTTTTTCTCATGTGTTTTAAACTGTCCATAAAAAAATTCAAATCGTAAACTCACAACTAGTGAGAAAAGTTTACTCTGAACATTGACCGCTTATAATGCAATTTCTGAGATACGACATGATTACTAATCGTTAAGGAATGAATCAGATCGAGCGTGTTATTTTGGAGAATCACAACACCTTTATTGTGGACGTATGATCACTAATAGAAAAGTGGACTTTTACGATACCCTGGTACTCCCGAAACCATATGCTGGAGTACCAAGCAGATCGGACCATCCATGATGAAGGGTAACGTTGTTATTTATTTGAGTCTACCGAAACGCCATTTTGTACTTCTTAACCTGCCCCATGAGAATCGGATCGGGATTGAGTTTCTTCCAATCACGTTCATGTGGCCAGCGCCTCCGTTTCTCCGCACCATGCCGCCGCCGGCATTGACCTGACAACTCCGCCCATCTCGGTCGAATGTCTGACGGTCACCCCTTCCCCTACGCACGAACAAAGGCCTTCCCTTGCCATGTCGATCAAATCAACCACCCACGCGCCATCGTCCAGATCGAGGGGCTCCCCTTCACCGCCGACGTTCTGGTCGAGGCTTTGAGGGTCTTCGATTCGTCCTGTCTGCGATCGCATCGTCAGCCGGTTGACTATCTCCGTTCGAGCTGCATCCTGCGGAAACTATCCGTGCAGTCCTCCGGCCATAAAAGCACACGAGTTTCTTCGCCATTTCTTTCATCATTTACGTGGATTTATGCACACAATTGCTAAATGCTAAACGGTGGATGAATTCCGGATTACATCCTCTGTAGTTATGATACGTGCGAAAACCAATGGAGCATTCAGATTCAGGACTTCTCATTCTTGATGGATCTCCGTCGTTATGCAAGTCATGTCCTGCTCTATTTTGCAGAAATCATATGGCTTCATTGAGGCCTTTAGATGACAGAGAAAAAAAATCAACTCTCCCAGTACTAGATAGAAGAACAACAGTGTCTAGGTTTCTGGTCGGCCAAATGAAATCGCGAATAAAACTTTTGCAAAAAAAATCTGAGACACAAAGAACAGCAAAATATGGTCCGGAAGATAATAGCAGTCAGCAGCTGAGAGTACCATTTTGCCCCTCAGATTGAGGTACTCCGTGTGTTCTGGCTATGTTTTGCAGTTAGTACTCCATGTGCTAATCGTGGAGTACAGGGCCACATGACCCATTGGATCAACAAAAATGGACGAATCATGTTAGTTTTGGGGTACCGTAAAAGTCCTCGAAAGAAAAATGTTCCAGATCACCCGGAGGCTGGCATCCTCCGGGTCGCGTCTTCACCTCACCTTAAGGCAGGGGACCCCCTTCCTCTCTTGTTCATGGCAGATGGTTTGTCTATATTATTGAGTTATGAAGTTAATAAAAATAGGTTGACACCTTTCAAGGTATGTAGGAGAGCTCCTGGAGTTTCCCACTTATTATTTGTTGATGACACACTGTTGATCTTTCGTGCCACTGTGGAACAAACGACTTCTGTTAAAAATACTATTGATGCTTTTGTTGCATGACCGTGTCAGCTGATTAATCCTGTAAAGTGTTTAATCATGTTTAGTTCCTCTTGTCCTGAGCACATACAAGTGGCCATCGGTTCTATATTGCATGTGGATCAACAGGGGTTTGAGACACAATACTTGGGTTTGCCAACTCCTTATGGAAGGATGCATGAAAGCAAATTTGACAATACTTGGGCTACCAAGAGTTTGATCAACTAGGTTGATAATCTTTTGGCACATAGCGAGAAGAAGGCATTTATTAAAGATGTGGCTCAAGCTCTCCCAACTTATATTATGAGTGTTATCTATCTTCCTGCATCTGTGTGTGATGATCTTTTGTATTCTCTCCGTCCTAAAATGTAAGACGCCTAAGCTTTAGTCAAAAATCAACATCTTCTAAGTTTGACTAAGTATATACAGAAAAAATACGAATAGCTGCAATAACTAGTAACCCGAACAACGACGACAGACGATACGTCGATAAACTCGACAGAGAATAGTACTAGTAGTAATAAACAAGAAAAATGGCCTATACAAATGCATGCTTGTTCTTGACCTGCTCGGTTGTGCAAGGTTCTGCAGCATTGGCCAAGGGCTTCTTGCCATGCTCGATGTCCATTGAGTGTAGGAGGTGGATTGGAAATTGGGAGATTTGGGGGTGTGGAGGCAAATTATATATTCTCCTGGTGCATGGTGGCCATTTTTGTCTAAAATTTGAGCTGGCGTAACTGCTTGTTTCTGCTTCACCGCCATGCTCGATCTTCGGGTTGCTTACATAAACTTCAAAGGTGTAACTGCTTGTTTCTGCTTCAGGTGTAAGCTCAACTGGATAGTCAAGAAAAAATAATAGAGTTGTTTGAGACTTGTGATATGAGTAGAAAGTGAAGTGTCATAGAATTCATTTCAGGAATTTGCATCTCCTGCGTGAGAGAAGGAAGTAAAATGAGAGTGCATCAGTTTCCTGGTTAGGTACAACTAACAATAAACCTTACTGAAAATTTATGCACTCGTACAAATATATGTGAATCAGTTGCAGAACATAACGGGGTGGTGGCGCAGTTGGCTAGCGCGTAGGTCTCATAGCTAAAGTGAGTGATCCTGAGGTCGAGAGTTCGAGCCTCTCTCACCCCAATTTTTATTTTTATTTCTTCCTCACAACATCGAAGTGTCCGGTTTATTCCAACTTGCATAACAACAAGTTCAAAATGCGGTGCAGATCAAACGACTTACTAACAACAGGAACATAAAAGGATCGAGTTTCTTTTGATCAATCTCAATAATATATTCATAGTCAAACAAATTTAACTACACTCTTTTCTTGGTGGATTATCCATGTAAAAATGTTCTCGTTATTACCGTGTAACCAGTACATCTGAAACATCATTCAGAAACTACATTCCAACATCACAACTTGTTAAGAACTCTGCTTTTGAACAACAAAATCAACAATCACTGCAATTGTCCATAAGGTCCCTTGACCAGTATGTAAACAGATACCCACAACTGCTATTATTACACGTACAATGCAACCACAATTACACTTGATCCCTCGACCAATAATTTTACATTGTTCAGTTCAAAAAAAAAATAATTTTACATTGTTGGTGTGCTTAGACTAGTCATAGTGAGAATAACTTAGCTAGTAATATGCATGTTCATGCATTACCAACTTAATAAATTGGCGACATGATAATTAATGAACAAAAAAAGAGAGATAGTAACTTATGCCTTTTACAATAGAGGGTTTATCGTGCTAGTTGGATAGTTACATTTATTGAGGATCTATCGTGCTAATTAAGAACTCTTCTTTTGAACAACAAAATCAATGGGGAAAGTAAGTCATTAGACAGAAGAAAGAACATTTTCAGCATGATCTTTTGATCCTCAAAATTTCAACAGGCAACTAAGATCATTCTAACAGAACCAGATGCACGAACTGATGGTTAAACACAAAAATGGAAGTAACTACAAACGAATCTGTTTTCAGGAGAAGCAACCCTGAATGAATCTAGCCAGAATAGTTGAGTAGTTTCAGCGAAAAGGAGAAGAAGAAACAAAGAATTCTGGGATGGATGTAAAGACAAGCAAATTGATACCGCGCCAAGAACCAACGTTCATGTGGGTTGTATGAGATGCAGATGCGCAAAAACTCACCCAAGGATTAGGAGCAGCTGCTTGGTGGGAACTCCACTAATGGATGGTGGTGGTATGAGGACCAGGGGACATGTATCTGTAGTTTTATAAGCAAAAGAGTGCTACTCTATGCTCTCTATATATGGGATTCTAGGCAAAGACTCAAGGTCCCATTGATATTGACTTGGCCCGTTCTCACCTTGGAAAGAGCTTAGCTGGTTGCCACTTGAGAATTAGCAAGGAAAGACTTATGATCAGCTCCCACTAGAAAACAAATAAAAATATGAGCGAGGATTACGGCAAAATGTTTACATTTTTCTCCATGTTAAGCTTATTCTTATGCCCAAGTCTCAACTTTTTTATTATTGCTATAGTTTCACAGATCGACCTTTACTAAGTCGTTAACACACCGTGTTATGCTGGTTTTCTATAGTTCTTTCAGTGATGGTGACTGATACAAGTTCACAAGGGGTTAAACAGAGGCCCCCTACCAGATTTGAAAAGATATGCGATGGACCTTACTAATTTTTGACCATCAAATAAAAGTGAGCATCCAAGTGATCAGTGTTGGTCATAATTTCCTTGTAAAGATGAGAGGGATAATCAGTGACCTGAAAAGGTATCCAGTGTCTATTGCTCTACTATGGATCATTGTAGAACACAAAGATCACCAAAGTAAAGCTGAGAATACGTTGAGCGCAATTTAAAAGACAATCAACGGCAGCATATCCCTTGTATGGAGCTTGTTTACTAGTACACACATATATGAAGTGTGTTTGATAGAATCACCGCATTTATAAATGGCCAAGGATCTGCTCTTTACGAGTAGCTATTTTCATGATCTAAACTTCAAGCTATATATCCGACTGATCATTGGCGGTTTCAATTGAACAGAGCTATCATACATGAATGCATGTTAGGTGAAGAGCAAATTGATCGAGGAATTCAATGCATACTTATGTGATATCATGGCATATAAAAGAGCAGCTGAAGGAGCAAGTGACATTGCTACCATGTCAATGAAGGCTGCTCGAGTGAATAAACTATGGTAGGCCTAGGAGACGTCGGGAATAGTTTTGCTTTGAGGCTTTTTACGGTAGGGACTTCTAAAGAAAGTCCTTCTAGCCAACAGATCCGATGGTCCATATTTCCCAATACTAGGTAACCATAGGAGTGGTATTTTTCTGTCAAAGGGAAAATTAGGCAGAAGCAGAGAATTATGCCATGCACGCCAAAGGTTATTTTCGGCGGATCAAATTTTGTCCACACTACGGGGCCTGACATCCGGTCAGGCTGCTCGACCTCCGGAGCAACGTTCTTGCTGGCCGGCTGCCAGAGTTCGTAGCTAGTATAATCGACAACAACCTGTCAGCAGTTCCGGAGTGTCAAAAATCTACCATGTTAGATTCATTTGAACCCGCGCCATTCGCAGCCTGACCGCCAGAGTCCCGTGATTCAAGTTTCTAGTAGAAGATGAGCACCACCGCACCATGTTCGTCTATTAGAACCACTGTTTAAAAAATCGTCCGAATCAGCAATTAATAGACCGCTTAATCTGTAACTGACTGTGTCGATTACCATTAATCTTTTGTATTAATTGTTTAGCCCGACTAATCGCTCTGACAGTTCGATTACTATGTATGTTTCTGATTAATTACTACACTTTGGGTATAAAAGGTTACAAAAATTGTCAACGCATATCGCCCGTCCAGCTGCTACCCCGCCCAAATCAAGTAGGATTGCCCGTCCAGCTGCTACCCCGCCCAAATCAAGTAGGATTGCGAAACTCCCACTCGATTCTCGCCTCTAGGAGCTCGATTCACGCCGTTTCCAACCAGTTCCTTGCCGTCACTGACCAATTCCTCGTTGTTTCTGACCATACCTCGAATATAGGAGCTCGACCACCTTAAGGAGCTCGTCCGGGAGGTCCAGGCCGCCTTCAATAGGGTAGGTGGCTCAGGTTCAAAAGGGATCATACCTTGGATAGATGGTGGGAGAAGAGAAACTCTAGAGGTTAGAGGAGAAGGGATGTGGTGCCGGCTGGTGGATCCTGAGTTATTTGTGACCCTCAAGATTAGGTCATGGAGGAGCAACATATTTCTTTTTGTGGACTTTTGGGCACTAGAGAAGTAGGGCCGAGAATATAGAGGCCCATATGCTATTTCTTTCTTATATACACGTGTTTTAAGTGCTAACTTCTGTAGGTTGCACCGATTAATAGCCGATCGATTAAATCAGTTAATCGTTCAAATTTCGATTAATTGATACTCTCAAACCAACCGAGCAGTTAACGATTACTGATTTTTTTAACATTGGCTAGAACCCTAGAACAACTCTGACGTTTGCCATAGTAATGTCGTGGCGTGCGATGGGCGTGGCGGTGTGCAAGGACGTGCACGAGTTCCCTAGCACGATACTAGTAATTTGTACTGTAAAAGGCCTCTTTGCTTTACGTCCTTATCTTGTAAATTTAAACAAAAATGCAATTTGCATTTCGAGGTTTAGAAGTCTATTACTGACATGTCTATTGGGTGCTCAAGCTGTGGATGTAATACAAATAGTAGATGCTTGTGAATGGAGTGAAATCAATCATGATT
Source organism: Avena longiglumis (assembly GCA_030063025.1). Lineage (NCBI taxonomy): Eukaryota > Viridiplantae > Streptophyta > Magnoliopsida > Poales > Poaceae > Avena > Avena longiglumis. Next base: position 111,739,130 of record CP125979.1, read on the forward strand.
TGCATCAATGTGTTTATATATGTGTCTACACGATTGGATAACAAAGTGAGGGATATTCTTATTTGAAATGGATGACAGCATATGATCTATGGATTTGTCCTCTAACACCTTAGGCAATTTATGATCTCTACTTAAGTATTTGTTTTGCCTTTTTTTGTTGGACTTATGCGGCTATGTGCATCTTAGTTATGCAGATGTTGGGTGTGGGTTTTGTTAATTGTACTACCGTTGTGAGACAATCTTATGAACAATAAAACGCTATCGAGAGAAAAAATATGTATACTAGAATTTCATAGCGATGACAACTCAAGATGTTGATTGAAGATGTGGAATCTCCCAAATTATTTACTGAGTCGGTGGAAATGCTCTCCTCTTCTGACCATGTTGAAAGGATACAAATGTCGCCTAGAGGGGGGGGGGGGTGAATAGGCGATTAAAACTTTTCTTAGAGTGGCTCAACAAAGGCAGAATAAAACTAGTGTTTACTTTGATAAGTACAACCTAGAACAACTAAGGTTCACCTATGTGCACCAACAATTTATACTAAGCAATATAAGCAACAAAGTGATAGCAAGATATGTATTACTTCAAGCACGAAGGCTATCACAATGTAAAGTGCATAAGTAAAGAGCTCGGGTATAGAGATAATCGAGGCACGCGGGGACAACGATATTTTACCGAGTTCCTCCCAACATGGAGTACGTCTCCTTTGGAGAGGGGGTGGTATCAAACCACCAACGCCACAAAAGGCCTCCTTTATTCTCCAGTGAATCTCACCCCAATGGGATTGATCCACGCTTCCACTATCGGTGCACTTGTCAGTGGCAACCGAAACCTCTCACAAGGTTGGGACACTTCTCCACAACTTAATTGGAGGCTCCCAACAAACGCCATCAAGGCCACAATGCCACCAAGGCCACAACCTGCAACACCAACAAACCGTCTAGGGTTCCAAGAACCCAAGAGTAAAAAGCTTCTCAACTTTCACTCACCAAATCCTCCGGGGAGAACTCAAACCGATGCACAAATGCAAATGGCAAGAACACAAGTAGTGCTCAAATCCTTCTCTCCCAAATTCCACCAAAGCTACAAAAGCTTGTGGGGGAATAAGAGAGGAAGAACAATGGAGGAAATCCACAAAAGACTCCAAGATCTAGATCCCAAGATGTTCCCCTCACTTAGAGGAGAGATGGATTGGTGGGATTGTAGATCTAGATCTCCTCTTTCAAATCCCTAAAGTATATGCAAGAATCAAGGGAGGGATTGAAGGGGGAGCAAGCTCAAGAGAGTCAAGAATGGAGCAGAAAGCCTGTAAAACTCAAGCCGTTGCATTGGGGAAGAAGGGCCCCTTTTTATAGGCCCACAGATTTCTGGCCGTTTTCTGCCCGTTGGGGAAAAGTCAGACCGGAGACTCCGGCCAATCTCCGAACCAGCCTCCGGACTGCCCATCTGACTGACTCAGACCAATCCTGCCCCAGCAACACCGGAGACTCCGGTCTTCCAACACCGGAGACTCCGGACTAAACAAAGTCCGGAGACTCCGGAGTAACCTCTGGTGTAGGCTCCGGACCCCTAGTCAGAAAGTCCTAGCCCTGATTCTGAAGTCACCACCGGAGACACATCCGGAAACTCCGGACTACACCGGAGACTCCGGTCCACACAGACCGGAGACTCCGGTCAGAACAAAATAAGAGGCAAACTTCAAATGGCGATATCTAGAGTTTGGAAACTCCGATTGACCCGAAACCAATTTTGTTGGAAACAGGACAACAAGGGCTATCCAAAAAAAGTGGAAATATTGGATACCACCAAGAGAGAACATTTCATGTATTATAAAGCGAGATACCTCTCTTGGTGAGAAACCGGAAAACCTCAAAGATCAAAAACGCAATAAGATATAAAGGGGAAATCCGTTTTTGATGAACTGGGGCTTGTTATGAATATTGACACAAGCTCTAGAACCTCACATGGATAAGATTCAAATAAAAACGAAGAAAGGATGATGCAAAGTATGCAAAGGTTTGAGCTCTCTCTGAAGGATATGATCGAGTTACTCACTTGAGAGCCCCTCTTGATAGTACGGTTGTCTATCCTATAAACCGGTCTCCCCAACTAACATCCCGAGACCGGTAAGAGAGAAACCCTATCAAGATCATACCTTTGCCTTGCACATATTCCACTTGATTATGATGTAGACGGTCTTGTCCTTCTCAAGATGGAACACCTTTCTTGATTGCTGTTGTACACACTTTCTTGATGAGGACTTGCAAGTTACTCCCCCATATAACATGGGGGAACCTTTACCTTGACCTTGTCTTCATCGATCCATGATCATCTAGGATGGAAAGCTTCAACCATGATATCTTCTAGATATTGCACATCTTTAGCTTGCACATCATTTCTTCTTTTGTTCATTATGTTGATGCCTTGAAGGTGCACGAGAGATATTAATCCATCTTATTCTTCAAGACATAATTTTCATAGGTTTAACTCTCACATGACCAATCTGTGGATCACTCTTTGAACACCTTGGTCACCACTTGATCCTCTTCACTTTCTTCTTCTCCAAACCTTGAAGCCAACATATGGTTCAAGCAATGCCTATGGACAATTCCTACAAGTATAACTTGATACAAGCATTAGTCCATAGAGATTGTCATTAATTACCAAAACCACACATGGGGGCACACATGTTCTTTCACATGTAATGAAATTTAGGAGTCGGTTCAATATTTTTAGAACTTTAATTTGAAATATATCCACAGTTACCTAAAGACATATTTTCGGTAGTGTCTTCGGAGGCTACGATCTTTGGTTAACTTTGGCGCAATAACATTGCATGCAACCGTATGGTTTATGGAGACATTTATATATGCATATCCACGACCATGTGATGGATGATTTTTTTTCTTAGTATGTGGACCATTTGATTAGCCCTAGATTTCTTTACAAAGAAGTAAAAAAGCTGTGCGTTGACAGATACTAGATAAACAAGCAAACGCACAATTGTAGGACATCAAGGTTTTATGCTCAAGAGACACGGAGTGGAACGGCCAAATGAATCCTTGGACGGAAAAAGCGAGGTACAAACCAAGGTAGGTATAGAGTTGTGCAGTTCTTTATATTTGCATTATATCAAATAGTACACATTTGTACAATCTTAAATAACGTGGAGATATGTCTCTTGCTCCATAAGAGTCAGATAAAAAATGCACAATCATTCTCCTCATAAACTTTGACATTCCATTTGAGAAGAAAATGAGCTTTGTAGGAGAGTAGCTTGCACTTGTTAGATAGATCTCTCCCTGTTCGAGCCCAACGGCCGAACGGAGTCCCTTATCCGCGCCCAGATCGGGGGCGCCCCAACCTCATCTGGTGGGTGGGCCCCTGTCGCCAGCGCTATATAAAGGAGGTGGGGGATGGCAGCATGCCTTACGAGGTTAGCCGTGCCCTAGCCGCCCCACCTACAAGCCAATCCGATCTAGGCTAGCGCTGCGTCGACGGGAAGCTCCAGCGCCGCCATCCTAACCGCGCGCTCGCCCCACTCCCTTTTCCCATGGCTACTGAACCGGAGCTAGCTCCGGCATCCCCTCGGTTCATGATCGTCGAGCACAGGCGTAGGTAGTAGTACTCTCTCTCTCTCTCTCTCTCTCTCTCTCTCTCTCAGATCTCCTAGATCTAATCCTATAGTGCATCTACCGAGAGTGGCTAGCACAAACAATGGTATCAGAGCATCTTAGATGCTAACTTTTTCGGTAGAAAGACTCAACAGACAAAGAAAGCTTGGGCATCCTAGATCTAAAGTGCGCCTTGCCCCTCGGGCCGCGTCGTTCCTCTCTATCACGACGCGCATCGGCAAGACGAGGCGTCGAAAGAAGAACATACCCCTTCGGGGGCAAAGAAAACCAAAGAAAATCCTAGATCTAAGCCCCAAAAGCCCCAAAAAGCAACCCCAAATCAAAGACAATCCCCAGATCCCCATAGATCTATCCCGAAAAGAAACTAAAAAAAAGGGGGGATGCGGACCCACCGGCCGCCGCCGTGCGCCGGCAAAGGTCGCCGCCGCGGTGACGCTTGACGGTCGTGCGCCCACCCACGGGTGGACGCACCACCGCCAAGGGGGGCAGTGAGGCGCCATGGCTCCGGCCGAAGACAAGAAGTGGGGCAGAGGGAGGGGCTCGCCGGAGCGCCGGCCACCTCGCCTCGCCTGCTCGCGCATGCACCGCCACAGAGGGGAAAAAGAAGAAAGGGGTGGCGATGGAGGAGAGGGAGGGGACCGTCGCGGGCGCAGTCGCCGGACGGACGGCCGCCTCTCCCCCCAACACCGCCGGAGAGTAAGCCGCCGAGGCTTATCGCCATCACCGAAGCGGGTTAGCGCCACCGCTGCGGAGGTAGCAGGCACGTGGGGGAGGGTTCGCCGCCGCACCCGCCGGCGGCGCCGCCTCGCCACCTCCACGGCGCCGCCTCCAGAGAGGAGCCAAGGGGGCGCGGGGTGGACGCGAGGGAAATGGGGTTAGGGTTTCAGGGGGTGCGGCGCGGGCGTCTTTTATCCCTCCGAGGGGCGCGCGCGGCCGTGCGATCTAGGGTAGTGGCCATCAACGGCCAAGATCGGCCGGCGGTGGCCAGCTGGGTCAGCGGGACAAGTGGGCAGCTGGGTGGCCGACGAGCGACTCATTGCTGGGCGGCGCCTAAGCTAGCGGTCGCGCGGGCAGGGGCAGAGCGCAGGCAGGCCCATGGCGGGCTGCTGGCAGGCCGCGCAGAGAGGCTGCTGGCCGCTCTAGCGAGCGCCCTGTGCGGCAGATACCGCCGGGCTGCTGGGCCACGCTGGCCCAGTAGGGCTTTCAGAGCAGTTTTCTGCTTTTTTATTTTACAGAGTACATATTAGCTGTTTTTTCTTTATTTTGCTTAGTTTTTAAAGCAATTTTCAATCAGTTTTCTCTAGTCATTTTATTTCAAGTATATTTTGACTAGAGAATAAAATAAAGGCAGAATTTTTTCTGTAAAGTACAAAGTATTATGAAAGTTATTATAAATGTTTCCGCTGCAAATAGTTGATTTAAATTGCTATCATGCAATAAAGTCTATTTAAATTTTGTTTTAAAAGATGTGACAAAGTAATAAAGATGATTGTGTCCCATGTTATTAATTGACCAACGTTATTAATAAGCATGATCATGATCCTTTTCATTGAATATTAAAGGTGCATCTAATTTTATTTCTACCCAACGGTGATGTAATTTTAAATGGCACAAACAATTGCATGCTTAATTTATACCAACGTTGGATTAATGCATACAGTTGTTTTTTGGTTATCTCACATCTTTTGTGATTTTCAGGAGGTCTAAACCTCATGAGCTGCTTGAAGGACATCCCACTGCTAAGGAGGGATAACTACTCCGAATGGAGGAAAAAGGTTGATGTGGCGTTTGTATGCGCCGAGGTGGACTGGGTGGTTGACACCAAGCAACTAGTCAAGCCTGCTGACCCTGTGAGGGGTGATGCTGAGGAAAGTGCTGCATTTGAAAAGAAAAGGAGGGACCATGCTCTTTTGGAGCTGGCCTACTCTATAGACAATCAAAAGTGGGTGAACGCCAATAAGAAATGTTTGGCTTTTGTAAAGAACACAATTAAGAACGCTATAGTGGGATAAATTGGAGAGTGTGCCTCCGTGGGCGAATACCTTGCAAAGATAAAGAGCCAGTTTACTGGCTCTTCAAAGATGTATGCAACCCAGCTGCTAAAACAACTGGTGACAAAAAAGTACACGGGAGGGCCACATGGCATAAGAGAGCACATCTTGAGGATGTCAAACATGGAGGCCAAGCTGAAGCCCATGGATGAGGACCTCGAGCTCAAGCCTGCACTTCTGGTGCACCTTGTCATGGCCTCTCTTCCCCAGCCATTCGAGAACTTCATAATCAACTATAACATGTCCCCTGAAAAGTGGGACATTGAAAAGACCATAGGGATGTGTTCCCAAGAGGAAGAAAGGCTGAAGTATCTTCACGGTGGTTCCTTGAACTACGTGAAGGACAATAGGAAGAGGAACTTCACCAACAGTAACCATGGTGGCTCACCTTCCAGGCCACATGGCAAGGGCCCACAACACCAAAGATCATTCAAAGAATCCACCCACAGGAAAAGACCAGTGCCACCATTGCAAAAAGGTTGGCCACTACAAGAAGGATTGTCCAGTATGGCTGAAGTCCATAATGGCCAAAAATGGTAAAGATATAGTCTCTTTTGTTAATGAATCTCTGTATGAAATTTTTTCTAGATCTACTTGGTGGATTGACTCTGGTGCAACTGTTCATGTTGCCAACTCTTTACAGGGGTTCCATTCGACAAGGATTTTTCCAAAAAGAGAAAGACTCATTGAAGTAGCGAATGGGATTGAAGCAGAAGTGGAGGCTGTTGGCGACATTCCTTTGGAGCTGGCTGATGGCTCTTCTCTTTTGCTTAAGGATGTTCTTTTTGTTCCTTCCATTCATAGAAATTTAATAAGTGTGTCGTGCTTGGACAAAGATTCGTATGAGTGCTATTTTGGACATGGAAAATGTGTCATTTGGTTAAAAGATACTTGTGTGGGTGTTGCTACCCTACATGATAAGCTATATTTATTACTTTGCATGAGAAAGTATTTTCTGTGTGTGATGTGAATGAACAAGTTCCCTTGTCGAACAAAGATCAAAATAAAAGAAAGCGAACTCTTGACTCATCGAAATTATGGCACTGCAGATTAGGCCATATTTCGAGGGGAAGAATAGAAAGCCTCGTTAAAAATGACATTCTTCCTCCGTTAGAGTTTTCAGACATAGAACAATGCATAGATTGCACTAAAGGAAAGTATGTAAAACAAAATAAAAAGGGTGCAAACCGAAATATAGCTACACTAGAAATAATCCACATGGATATTTGTGGACCATTTCCGGTGAAAAGTGTGGATGGCTATGATTCATTCATAACATTCACGGATGATCACTCCCGATATGGTTATATTTATCCAATTAAAGAAAGATCTGAAGCATTGGATAAATTTAAAATTTTCAAAGCTGAAGTAGAAAATCAGCATGACAAAAGAATTAAGATAGTTCGGTCCGATCGTTGGGGGAGTACTACGGTCAGCATACTCCATATGGTCAAGTACCAGGACCCTTTGCAAGGTTCCTGCAAGAAAATGGAATAGTCGCCCAGTATTCTATGTCGGGCGAACCTCAGCAAAACGGAGTAGCTGAAAGGCGTAACCGTACCCTTATGGATCTGGTGCGCAGTATGTTGAGCTATTCCACCCTCCCATTGGGATTGTGGATGGAGGTGCTTAAAACCGCCATTCACATTCTCAACAGAGTACCAAGTAAGTCGGTGCCCAAAACACCGTATGAATTGTGGACAGGCAGAGTCCCCTCTCTGCACCACTTGAGGGTTTAGGGGAGCCCATCTGAGGCAAAAGTTTTCAATCCAAACATTGCAAAGTTAGACCCAAAAACAGTATCTTGCCACTTCATTGGCTATCCAGATAAGTCAAAAGGCTATCGTTTCTACTGTCGTGACAGATACACAAAGTTTGTAGAAACGAGACATGCAGTCTTCTTGGAGGACGAATTGATGAGGGGGAACACGGTAGCTCGGGAAATTGATCTTGAGGAGAAGAGGGTGCATGCACCTAATCCGATGACTCAGGAGCCATTTTTCTCGCTACCTGTTGTGCCACCATCTACAACCCCTGAGGTTGTGGTGCCGGCACCTGTTGTGACTCCACACGTGACAACAATGGGCGAAAGTTCGGAACCTGTCCATCAGGAGCCACCTGAACCCACTGCTGAGGACGAAAGGGAGCCAGAACAGCCTCATACTATAAATGTGCCTGAACCCGAGGCAAGAAATGAGCAAGAGTCTGATAAACTCAGAAGGTCTAAAAGAGAACGAAGACCAGCCATTTCCAAAGAAATTTACAAAGTCTACAACATAGTTCATATGGAGGGCGATCCTACCTCATATGAAGAAGCCATGAGTAGCCCTCACTTAGCCAAGTGGGTGAGGCAATGGAAGATAAAATGAAATCAATGAGTTCCAATAATGTTTGGGACTTAGAGGAAATTCCTAAAGGAGCCAAAACAGTAGGATGCAAATGGGTCTACAAAACAAAGTATGGCTCCAATGGGAATGTAGAAAAGTACAAAGCAAGACTTGTGGCAAAATGCTTTACACAAAGAGAAGGCGTGGATTACAATGAGACTTTTTCTCTGGTCTCGTGTAAGGACTCCTTCAGAATCATCATGGCACTAGTTGCACATTTTGATTTAGAGTTGCATCAAATGGATGTTAAGACGGCTTTTCTAAATGGAGATTTAGAAGAAAATGTTTACATGAAACAACTCAAGGGTTTTTTCATGGAGGGGAAGGAACATATGGGATGCCGCCTAAAGAAATCCATTTATGGGTTAAAGCAAGCCTCTAGGCAGTGGTATTTAAAGTTTAATGATACAATTAAAAGATTTGGATTCAAGGAAAATGTTGAGGACAACTGCATTTATGCAAAGTTCAAAAGTGGGAAATATATTTTCCTAATTCTGTATGTGGATGACATCCTGCTTGCCAGCATTTATGTTAGTCTACTACTAGAGACAAAGAAGTTCTTGTCATAAAATTTTGACATGAAAGATCTTGGTGAAGCCTCTTATGTTTTGGGCATAGAAATTCACCGAGATAGAAAGAATGGAGTGTTAGGACTGTCGCAGAAAGCGTATTGTGAAAAGATTTTAAAGAAATACAATATGCATGCGAGTAATGCAACACCTGCTCCCATAGTCAAGGGCGATAGTTTTGGGAAATACCAATGTCCAAAGAATCAATATGAGATCGATCAAATGAAGTCAGTACCATATGCTTCGGCTGTTGGAAGCTTACAGTATGCACAAGTATGCACTCGCCCTGACTTAGCTTTTATCACCGGGGTACTCGGTAGATATCAAGAGAATCCAGACATAGAGCACTGGAAGATGGTAAAGAAAGCTTTGCATTATGTGCAAGGCACAAAAGTCCTCATGCTAACATATAAGAGATCTGATTCCCTAGAGATAAAAGGGTATTCAGATGCGGATTTTGCGGGAGATAAAGACGACAGAAAGTCCACGACAGGATATGTCTTTACTCTCGCAGGAGGCGCTATTTTTTGGAGAAGCGCCAAACAGTCGATAGTTGCATCATCTACGATGTATGCAGAATTTATAGCATGTTAGGCCATGGGACAGGCGTTATGGTTAAAGAAATTTTTGCCCGACTTGAAAGTGGTTATGCATCGTGAGCCACTAAAGATGTCTTTGTGACGACGAGCCCGCAGTATTCTATGCTCACAGCAACAAGTCGAGTAATGCTACAAAGTCTATAGATATAAAGTATTATGTTGTGAAGGACAAAGTCGAGGATCAAACTATAAGACTCGAGCATATAAGGAAAAAGGATATGCTTGCGGATCTACTAACGAAAGGCTTACCACCCAATGTGTTCAAGGACCACATAGCCGGCATGGGTTTAATGGAAAGCCTATGTATCGATCTGTGATGAAATGAGTAAAGTATAAAGTTAAAATTAAATTCGAGATCAAGGGGGAGAATGTTAGATAGATCTCTCCCCGTTCGAGCCCAATGGCCGAACAGAGTCCCTTATCCGCGCCCTGATCGGGGGCGCCCCAACCTCATCTGGTGGGTGGGCCCTTGTCGCCAGCGCTATATAAAGGAGGTGGGGGCTAGAAGCACGCCTTACGAGGTTAGTCGTGCCCTAGCTGCCCCACCTACAAGCCAATCCGATCTAGGGTAGCGCTGCGCCGACGGGAAGCTCCACCGCCGCCACCCTAACCGCACGCTCGCCCCACTCCCTTTTCCCATGGCTACTGACACCGAAGCTAGCTCCGGCATCCCCTCCGGTTCATGCTCGTCGAGCACAGGCGCATGTAGTACTACTCTCTCTCCCTCTCTCTCTCTCAGATCTCCTAGATCTAATCCTATAGTGCATCTACCGAGAGTGGCTAGCACAAATAGCACTCTTGCTCCATAAGAGTTTGTAGCCACCTATGCGCACGATGGGGTAGTTCCAACTCACAAAAGGCAGTGCACGCAACTCACTATGAGTTACTCACACCGATCTCGTCGTGTTTCTGGTGGGGAGGTGCTAATGGGCATATAAAAGCTCACTAGATAGGCAGGGACAAAACGCATGGAAATTTCGGAAGCCCATGCTCCCACTCCTCTCGCTACATACGTTTAAACCTGGGAATAGTTTTACTTTAACCGGTTGAAATGGTTTAGTTTTCCACGTGGGCTTCTTTAGTTTGATTCCTGATGGGCTGCCTTAGAGAATAGTTTAGTTTGGTTCGGTTTATCGTAATTTTGGTTTGAGTGTGATTGGGTATGAGTTCAACAAGTCTAGTTTTAAATAGGATTAACTTGTGATTAAAAACCGGTTATTGAGATTGGTTCCAAACAGCTACGTGCACCGTCCTCAGAAGCTCCGTTTGATATGGCCAGCTCACTAGAGCAACGATATTTTGGTACTTCAACAGAGCAGCGCACTGGGGCGAGCGATCGGTAGCGGCCCACGGTAGTGCCGGATGGCCCAAGAAAAGTTTTTTCTTTTTATATTTTTTAAATCAAACAAAGAGACAAATTTCTAAATGCAATAACTTGAGTTAGAAAGCTCCGATTGACCCGAAACCAATTTTGTTGGAAAAAAAAATAACAAGAGCAACCCAAAAAAATATTGGTTAGCACCAAGTGAGAATATTTGTTGTATTATAATGTGAAATACCTCCCTGGTGAAAACCATAAAACCACCAAGATAAAAAAAATGCGATAAAATATAGAAGGGAAATCCGTTTTTGATAAACTAGAGCTTGTCACGAATATTACCACAAGCTCTAGAGCTTCACAAGGATAAGACCCAAATAACAACCAAGAAAGAATGATGCTAATAATGTAAAGGTTTGAGCTCTCTCCTAACGATATGATCGAGTTACTCACTCGAGAGCCCCTCTTGATAGTACGACTATCTATCCTAAACCCGGTCTCCCAACTAACAACATGAGACCGACAAAATGGAAAACCTATCAAGATTATACCTTTGCCTTGAGCAATCCACTTGAGCGCAATGTAGACGATCTTGTCCTTTTCAAGATGGAACACCTTTTTTGATTCCTCTTCCACGCACCATGACCACCAAGGATGGCGAGCTTCAAGCATGAGATCTTCTAGAGATAGCGCATCTTGAGCTTGCACCACATATCTTCTTCATTTTATATACCTTGAAGCCAACACAAGTTCCAAGGGACGCCAATGAACAATTCCTATAAGTTCAACTTAATACACACATTAGTCCATAAAGATTGTCATTAATTACCAAAATTATAGATGGGGGCTCACATGCTCTTTCACCAGTACTTAAAAACGACAGTTAATTATCAATAGCAGTGCCACACACTTGACCAACACTTGCTAACTCGCCAACACTTTACGAGATGGGGTATGGTCGTATGCAGTGGGGAGACTGGGAGACGACGAGAGGAGAATGACTGAAGATTCAGGATCGATCGGTATGGGGAGATTCTAGGGTAAGGTTCTTTGGTCGGTCGCTCCTCGATCCTTAATGGGCCAGTTGTTTGCATCATTCACCTTAGATGTTCTGCAAGATTGGGTATGCATCAGCATAAGTGGGCCAATCCTTGGTTGTTACCGAGCTTAACGAGTAGCTCACGAACATAGTCAGCTTGATTGTTTAGCTCGTTAAGGATAACTAGCAAAAACTATAGCTCAACTCGGTTAGCTAAGGAAACGAGTTGATTCCGAACAAGCCAAGCAAACGAGTACTCATTAAAATCATTGAGTTCCGAGTTTTATGTCCAGCCCTATCGGGGACCCACATTTCTAGGCCAATGTAACTACCTCGGTGAATTACGCTCCTAGATACAAGCCTGGATGAGCGGAAATGGTTGAAATAGTACGGTGGGGCCCAAATGCCACTCACAGGTAGACCTTTCGGCCGTCCCAACCATTTCCAATCATCGGGACAAGTACGGGCGGCGTAATCGGCAGGCGAAGGGATCAACTACATACACAAATGAGTATGTATGCAAGCCACCATACAATAGTACATCAGAGCCATTCCATCTAAAAAGAAAGGAAATATAGCAACGCCATACGGCAAGATTCAAATGTCCTAGATAGATATAATAGTTTAGGATATCTCCTCATACATCACACATCAGAGTATCAGGCGGAAGCGGCAAACAAGATCCGAGTACGGATAAGAAGCAAATCGGCATAAGATGCCCCATAAATAAGCACATCCCGCCCACAGATCTCACGGATCCCCGTTCCCGAAATCTCTACACCGAACGATCGTTGCCCACATCATCCGCCTCCTCCACCCAGTATCCATCTTGTGAGTGTACCTGTTCATCTGAATCAAATAATTTATCGTGTGAGACCCTAGGGGTACTCAGCAAGTCTTTGTGCCTCTAAAGGGGACACAACCTGGGGGTGACGCAATTGCAGCAAAAGATAAACCCTAGCACTTCTATAGATACTCGCTAACCATCCGCCTAACCAAAGATAGACGGATGTCCGTGAATTAATGACAACAGTTGTAACAGTAATATCACCAGATCCATCCTCCTCCTCGCTTACCATTCCATGAGTGTTGCACTATTTACTAGTCAGTTACTTAGTCAAATTAAAAGCGGTACTTTAGTTATGCTTGTCTATGATCGAGAAACTGTGCTCCAAGTCGTCCATAACCGCGGACACGGCTTTCAGAAAGTTTTACCCTGCAGGGGTGCACAAATAGCAACACACACTCGATCAACCTCGGAAAACCAAATCAAAACCCAACGAGGCCTTCACGACAAAGCAATCACAGGATTCAGAAATATTTCAGGGGGCCACCCCATTAAGCTACCCAAGAACGGTTAATGACTCGAGACGGACTCAAGGTTTGCCAATGGTCAGAACGATCGGGAACCCAAAATGTGACTGGCTTGTCGATACTGCGAAAACACTCCGCTTACCTAAACAGTGCTCGCACAATCGTAATAAAGCAGAAAGCATGGCATAAGGCAGGATAGTAAATAACACCTCAAACTAGTTTGTGGCCCCAAGAAATAAGAATGAATCAAGCTCTGCCTGGGGGTAGCAGGGGGAGGGTGCAGTGTACCAGACGAGGGAGGGAGGCTCTGGAGGGCCCTCATGGCGAGGAGAGGAGGAGAGGAGAGGCTCGGGTAGGGTTTGCTAGGGTCGGGCCAGGGTGGCTAGGGTTGGGTAGATGCTTCGGCAAAGGGAGGGAGGGAGGCTAGGTGGGGTGTGGGACCAGGGAGAGGGGGTGGTGGCCCCTTGCTGGCCGAGAGAGGAAGGAAAGGTGGCTAGGGTTAGGGTTAGGTGGGGCTGGGGGTTAGAGAGAAAGAAAAGAGAGAGGAGAGAAAGAGAGAGAGTTTAGGGTTAGTGATGGGGCCTCGGGTTTGATGAGGGAAAAGGAGAGAGAGAGAGAGGGTGATGGGTGGATAGGAGCACTTGGGGGTGTGGCCACTTTTGGTTAAGCAAGGGAGAGGCCGAGAGAGATTAGGGTTTAGGGGTAGAAGAGAGAGAGAGGGGTGGTATGGTGATGGTGGGGATGGTGTAGGGTTTAGGGAAAAGAAATGGAAAAAGCCCACACATGGCTTGCATGGATGGAGGATGATGTAGGGTTTTTGAAGGAAGGATAAGAGGGAGAGAGATGAGATGGGAGATGATCCACTCAAGAATTCAAATAAAACTCAAAGAGGTCAAAGGATGGTTATGGTTGCATGGCCCATGCAAGGGTATTAAATGCCATGTCTTAATCTTGTGAAAACAAAATAATGAGCATGGCATTATTCCTATGCATCCCCAAATGTGGAGTAAAGGCCAAGCAAAGAATTTGAATTAGATCCATCCTATCTCCCATGAGCTAGATTAAAACCCAAAAGAAAATAATTACCAGCTCATGGATAATGGGATGGTGGAATTGTAAGGTGGTGAAAGAAAGGTGGTGGAGTTGACTAAAAGATATGCCCCCGACTCAACTTGGGCATTTAAACAATATATCCAGAACCAAATACAATAGCAAGAGGCAAATACAAATAATAATGCATGTGAGATAAGAACCAAAACACAAAGGGTTTTATGTGACGCTCAAATGCAAGGTGGCATGATGACATGAGCATGAAATAATGATGATGCAACAATTAGATCTATGAAGTAGCCATTATATTACTAGATCAAGTAGCATTACAGTTGTTAGACAAATGGGATGCTACAACTCTCCCCCACTAAACAGGAATCTCGCCTCGAGATTCTAGGAAGAAGAAGAAGACACAAAGAGGGTAGGATAGTTGGCACGGAGCTCATGTTCACGCTCCCAAGTGGCTTCATCAACGGAATGGTGCGACCACTGCACCTTGCAGAACTTGATGGACTTGTTGCGAGTCCTTCTTTCTGCGGTCTCAAGGATTTTTGTGGGGTGTTCTTGATAAGACAGATCTTCTTGGAGATTGATTAGCTCATGATCCACGGTCCTGCCGGGATATTTGAAGCACTTCTTGAGTTGAGAGATGTGGAAAACATCATGGACTTTGAGTTTTTCCGGGAGCTCAAGAGCATAAGCAACTTCTCCTCTTCTTCCACGAATTTTGAAAGGACCGATGTATCTAGGAGCCAGCTTCCCTTTGATACCAAAGCGGTGTGTGCCTCTCATGGGAGTGACACGAAGGTAAACGAGATCACCAGGGGCATACACCATGTCCGTGTGCTTCCTGTCATAATTGCTCTTCTGGCGACTTTGAGCAATCTTCAGATTTTCCAGAATGATATGCACCTTCTCCTCCGCTTGAGTTACAATGTCAGGGCCAAACCAAATTCTTTCTCCTGCACCCGACCAACCAATCGGAGTTCTGCATTTGCGGCCATAGAGAGCCTCAAATGGTGCCATCTTCAGACTTTTCTGGAAGTCATTGTTGTAAGAGAATTCAGCATAAGGAAGACATTCCTCCCACTTCATGCCAAAAGAGATGACGCTTAAGCATATCCTCCGTAACTGATTGATCCTTTCAACTTTTCCTTGCATCGAGGGTGGTAAGTCTTGAAGTTCAACTTTGTTCCCAAAGCATTTTGGAAACTTTCCCGAACTTGGAAGTGAAGATGCTCCCATGGTCCGAATCGATCTCAAGCGGAACCCCATACGAGAGAAAATTATGTTGATATAGAGCTCACCAATGAATTCCGAAATTGTTTCCTTGACGGAAATAAGTGAGCCACTTTAGAAAGCGTCAATGACAACAAAGATTGCATTGTTGCCCTTCTGCGACCTTGGAAAACCGTGATGAAATCCATCTCTAATTTCTCCCATTTCCATTCCGGGGTTTCAATGGTTGTAGAAGACGAAAGGTTTCGATGAACAGCTTTCACTCTGCGCGACATAACATTCGAGACATACTTGGCACAATATCGCTTTCAAACCCGCCACCAATATTGGGTTTTCAAGTCCATGTACATCTTTGTCCGCCAGGTGAATAGAA
This sequence comes from Avena longiglumis, assembly GCA_030063025.1. Lineage (NCBI taxonomy): Eukaryota > Viridiplantae > Streptophyta > Magnoliopsida > Poales > Poaceae > Avena > Avena longiglumis. The sequence goes on from CP125979.1 coordinate 111,754,707, forward strand.
AGAATGAATCATGCGCCTCCTTGAGAACTTGCTCTCTCAAACCCGGTAGTTTGGAACAAACATCCGGTGTTCAAAGAAAAGCGAGCCTTGATCATCGACGGAAGGACTCATACTTTGGAAGCTGAAGTTTGGAGATGATCTTTTGGTGTGCGGATCACCAAGTCGACGAGTGAATCTTTTCTTCCAAGAGAGGAGTAGCCGAAGGTTCGGAGATGCCCTTGTTCCACAATTTCGAGTTGGTCGACGGAATTCCTCGCACAAGAGAGGCTGTTGCTCTTCCATCATGAGGTTGTTGACATAAGCTTTGCGGCTGAGGGCATCGGCCATGACATTAGCTTTGCCCGGAGTGTAGTTGATGGTCAAATCAAAATCATTGATTGCTTCAATCCATCTCCTCTTCCGAAGGTTGAGATCAGGCTGAGTGAAGATATACTTCAAACTCTTGTGGTCAGAAAAGATCTCACAACGGTTGCCAAGCAGGTAGTGCCTCCATAGTTTCAAAGCAAAGACAACTGCTGCGAGCTCGAGGTCATGTGTAGGATAGTTGATCTCATGCGTCTTCAACTGTCGAGAGGCATAAGCAACAACTTGTTTTTCTTGCATAAGGACCGCACCCAATCCTTGCAAAGAGGCGTCACAGAATATCTAGAAAGGCTTGGATGTATCCGGAGGAACCAAGACTGGTGTGGAAGTGATCTTCTCTTTGAGTGTCTCAAAGCTTGCTTGACATGCAGGAGTCCAAAGGTATTTCTTGCCTTTCTTGAGGAGATCGGTAAGAGGCTTCGCTATCTTCGAAAAGTTCTGAACGAAGCGACGGCAGTAGCTAGCCAAACCGAGGAAACTCCGCACTTCTTTGACATTAACAGGAGGAAGCCATTCAACAATTGTCTTCACAGTTTCCGGGTTGACTGCAATGCCCTTGGCAGAGATGACATGACCAAGATAGGTTACTTGAGGCAACCAAAACTCACACTTTGAGAACTTTGCATACAAGCGGTTCTCACGAAGCTTGTTTAGGACACACCGAAGGTGTTCTTCATGCTCTTCCTTTGACTTAGAATAGACTAAGATGTCATCCAGATAGACCACAACGAACTTATCAAGATACTCCATAAAACCGAGTTCATAAGCCTTGAGAAGGTAGCAAAAGTTGGTGAGGCCGAAAGACATGACCGTGTACTCAGACAGCCATAGCGGTGGTGAAAGCTGTTTTAGGCACATCTTCCTTGCGAATCTTGATTTGGTGATAACCACTTCTCAAGTCAAGCTTAGAGAACACCACAGCCCAAATGATCGAAGAGATCATTAATCCGCGGAAGGGGATATTTATACTTGATGGTTTTAGCATTGAGAGCCCGATAATCCACACAAAGTCTATCAGTCCTGTCTCGCTTATTCACAAAGATTGTTGGGCTACCCCAAGAAGAGGTCTCGTGTTGAATGAAACCCAACTTCTCTTGTTCATCAAGTTGACGTTTGAGTTCAGCCAACTCAAGAGACCCATTTTATAAGGCCGCTTGGAGATAGGGGCGTTCAGTTCAACCTCAATTACAAACTCAACCTCACGATCCGGAGGCATACCCGCAACTCTTCAGAAATACATCCGGGAACTCACAGACCACGGAACACTCTGAATAGCTTCCATAGCATCATCATTCGAGCCGCCAAAGAGAAAAGCTGGATAGCGAGTCAAACTTGGAGAAAAGACTATATGGCCTTCGTGGAATCTTGAGAAACCGAGGCGTCAAAGACAATCAATCACAGCTGCATTTGTCACAACCAATCCATGCCCAAGATGACATCAATGTCGAATTGCCCGAACAATTAAGGATGCCGAGAACGAAGAGCCACCAATCTCAATTTGATTGCCATGGCTGATTTTAGCAATGCCATTGTTGCTCCAGGAGAAAGGACCATTAACCGCTTAAGGAGAGGATCCATTGCTAACTCATTCTCATTTGCAAACTTGTGAGAAACAAAAGAATGCGATGCACGAATCAAACAAAACTCGTGCAGGATCGAGTTAACGAAAGCATACCCATCACAACCTGGTGCATGCTCGGCTTGAGCGGCGTTGACACGCTTGGCACGAGCAATGAGACCCGGGCTTGGTGTTGATGTTGAGAGCCCGAGGTGGTGGTGCACGAACCAAAGGAGAGCTTGCCGCAGATCTTGGAGGGGTGGAGGAAGAGCTTTGTTTTTCAACAGCATTCCGGTTTAGATGCCCGAGTATCCACACGTGAAACAAGCACCGTGGACGTGGAGCAACGTAGCTGGGGACTCCGCCAGCGCTGAGGTAGTGGTGGTTGTAGCCCCTAGGAGCAGCAAGATGATGAAGTTTGGTGGCCTTGCCGTAGCTTGCGTGTCTTGGTGGAGCCGGAGCGACGGTGGGTGTTAGGAACCCGCACGACGCTTAGAAGGAGCGACATAGTCAAGAGCTTGGTGCATCACGGTTGTGTTTCTTTGACTCCTCAAACACTTGCCTACTTGCTTCCTCCTGCAGAGCTGTATGCTGAAGTTCCAAAAAAGACGTCGGCCTTGCATGTGTGATTGCATATTTAATCGATGCATTGAGCCCTTGCCGGAACCTCTTTTGCTTCTTCTTGTCATCAGATATCTCATCGCCACCATAACGAGAAAGGTTCATGAAGTTCCTGATGTAGGTATTGACATTGTCATTTCCCTGCTTGAGGTTGAGAAACGCTTCCTTCATCCTCTCCATGACAATTTCTCACAGATACTGCTCTTTGAATGCTCCAGTGAACTGTTCCCAAGTAGGCTGAAAACCGGCAGCTTGCCTTCGTGTAATTCTCCCACCGTAGAGCGCATCTCCCTTGAAGGTGAGTAGCACATTTTACCCATTCTTGCTCAGAACATCGCAGTCTCCGAGCCTTGACATCTCACGCAACCAATCATTAGCATCAAGTGGTCGATCGAAACATCAAATTGGCGAGGGTTGAACTTGGGAAGCTTTTGATGTCTCCTCGCTTGGGAGGTGGAGGTAGCGGAGCAAACTCATTCCTCGACACTTTCCTCAAACGCAGCTGGTTCTTGCAGATTGCCGCCAAGGCATTGGCGATGTTTGACAATCACGGAACCCGCCAGTGGTATGTCCTCATCGAACGGCGTGGTGGAGCCATCCTGTGATTGATATAAACACAAGTCAAGATTATAATGGAGAATAACAATAATCCAAAATAGTACCAAGATGGAATTAACCAAGATTAAAGGATACAATTTACTAAGATGATATTACAATATCAACAAAGTTCAAAGCACCTAGAAGATATTAAGCATATCGCACACGACTGAAAAGGAGTGTGGTACACAGATATATCAAAGAAAAAATTTCCACAAATTTCGGCATTAAAATACCAATAGATGCGCAAAATCACTTAACGAATCAAGATTAGTGACTCTACCAATTCAATATACAAAAGCGAATGATAAGAGTAGTGGTATGGTCGCGACTCCATCCCGCACTCAAATCATTACTCCGCACATGAATAAGTAGAACACATATCCTAACCCCTTCTTCTCACGTTGAACCTAAAGATTAGTAACTACGGAAACGAACACCCCAAACAAGATAACGTCGGATAACAAAGAGTAAGATGATCGGCGGTATGCAACGAATCAGATAGATCGCATCGGTTTGCAAAAGCCTGTCGGTATGGAATGTACCAACAGTTGATAACCAAAAGGCTGATTGTGATAACAACTTGGATGCAACAGATAGACAAGGAATTACACACACACACACACACACACACACACACACACAAACACAACCTATGGTACTACGGAAACCCAGAACACGTGAATCCTAGTTTGAACTTTTAAGAAGAGGATTGAAAACGTTACACTTCCTTACCAGAAAAGGGTGGGTGGGTGGGTAAGAAGAAAAATGGAAGCAGTCCTACTCTCACGTTTTGTTTTTCCCAAGTATACATAACTACCCAAAATATTTGCTAGACTGACAACGACCGTTTGGCTAAGACCCTGAAGGGCGGGATGGCTCTGATACCAATTGTAACTACCTCGGTGAATTACGCTCCTAGATACAAGCCTGGATGAGCGGAAATGGTTGAAATAGTACGGTGGGGCCCAAATGCCACTCACAGGTAGACCTTTCGGCCGTCCCAACTATTTCCAATCATCGGGACAAGTACGGGCGGCGTAATCGGCAGGCGAAGGGATCAACTACATACACAAATGAGTATGTATGCAATCCACCATACAATAGTACATCAGAGCCATTCCATCTAAAAAAGAAAGGAAATATAGCAACGCCATACGGCAAGATTCAAATGTCCTAGATAGATATAATAGTTTAGGATATCTCCTCATACATCACACATCAGAGTATCAGCCGGAACCGGCAAACAAGATCCGAGTACGGATAAGAAGCAAATCGGCATAAGATGCCCCATAAATAAGCACATCCCGCCCACAGATCTCACGGATCCCCGTTCTCGGAATCTCTACACCGAACGATCGTTGCCCACATCATCCGCATCCTCCACCCAGTATCCATCTTGTGAGTGTACCTGTTCATCTGAATCAAATAATTTATCGTGTGAGACCCTAGGGGTACTCAGCAAGTCTTTGTGCCTCTAAAGGGGACACAACCTGGGGGTGACGCAATTGCAGCAAAATATAAACCCTAGAACTTCTATAGATACTCGCTAACCATCCGCCTAACCAAAGATAGACGGATGTCCGTGAATTAATGACAACAGTTGTAACAGTAATATCACCAGATCCATCCTCCTCCTCGCTTACCAACGAGGAAGCGGACGAACAACCCCCCATCCGTTGGCAATTTTATTAACCATTCCATGAGTGTTGCACTATTTACTAGTCAGTTACTTAGTCAAATTAAAAGAGGTACTTTAGTTATGCTTGTCTATGATCGAGAAACTGTGCTCCAAGTCGTCCATAACCATGGACACGGCCAGAAGTTTTACCTAGGGTGCACAAATAGCAACACACACTCGATCAACCTCGGAAAACCAAATCAAAACCCAACGAGGCCTTCACGACAAAGCAATCACAGGATTGAAATATTTCAGGGGCACCCCATTAAGCTACCCTGAACGGTTAGTGACTCGAGACGGACTCAAGGTTTGCGCCAATGGTCAGAAACGATCGGGAACCCAAAATGTGACTGGGCTTGTCGATACCGCGAAAACACTCCGCTTACCTAAAGACAGTGCTCCTCGCACAATCGTAATAAAGCAGTAAAGCATGGCATAAGTACAGGATAGTAAATAACACCTCAAACTAGTTTGTGGCCCCAAGAAATAAGAATGAATCAAGCTCTGGCTCAGGGGGGTAGGCAGGGGGGAGGGTCTGCAGGTGGACCAGGACGAGGGGGAGGGAGGCTCGGGCTGGAGGGCCCTCATGGCGGGGAGAGGGAGGAGAGGGAGAGAGGCTCGGGTAGGGTTTGCTAGGGTCGGGCAGCTCGGCCAGGGTGGCTAGGGTTGGGTAGATGCTTCGGCAAAGGGAGGGAGGGAGGCTAGGTGGGGTGTGGGACCAGGGAGAGGGGGTGGTGGCCCCTTGCTGGCCGAGAGAGGAAGGAAAGGTGGCTAGGGTTAGGGTTAGGTGAATTTGGGGTTAGAGAAAGAAAAGAGAGAGGAGAGAAAGAGAGAGAGTTTAGGGTTAGTGATGGGGCCTCGGGTTTGATGAGGGAAAAGGAGAGAGAGAGGGTGATGGGTGGATAGGAGCACTTGGGGGTGTGGCCACTTTTGGTTAAGCAAGGGAGAGGCCGAGAGAGATTAGGGTTTAGGGGTAGAAGAGAGAGAGAGGGGTGGTATGGTGATGGTGGGGATGGTGTAGGGTTTAGGGAAAAGAAATGGAAAAAGCCCACACATGGCTTGCATGGATGGAGGATGATGTAGGGTTTTTGAAGGAAGGATAAGAGGGAGAGAGATGAGATGGGAGATGATCCACTCAAGAATTCAAATAAAACTCAAAGAGGTCAAAGGATGGTTATGGTTGCATGGCCCATGCAAGGGTATTAAATGCCATGTCTTAATCTTGTGAAAACAAAATAATGAGCATGGCATTATTCCTATGCATCCCCAAATGTGGAGTAAAGGCCAAGCAAAGAATTTGAATTAGATCCATCCTATCTCCCATGAGCTAGATTAAAACCCAAAAGAAAATAATTACCAGCTCATGGATAATGGGATGGTGGAATTGTAAGGTGGTGAAAGAAAGGTGGTGGAGTTGACTAAAAGATATGCCCCCAACTCAACTTGGGCATTTAAACAATATATCCAGAACCAAATACAATAGCAAGAGGCAAATACAAATAATAATGCATGTGAGATAAGAACCAAAACACAAAGGGTTTTATGTGATGCTCAAATGCAAGGTGGCATGATGACATGAGCATGAAATAATGATGATGCAACAATTAGATCTATGAAGTAGCCATTATATTACTAGATCAAGTAGCATTACAGTTGTTAGACAAATGAGATGCTACAGCCAATGATGAATTTTGGCTATAGTCCATAATGATGAATTTTTGGCTATAGTCCATAATGATGAATTTTGCTGAAATCTACACGGGGGTGTAAATTCTCGGTTGATTCTATGTACAAGGCACTAGTCCAGCCACAAATACCGGTTGACTACAGTAGGAAAATCTAAAATATAAAGATATCTCTAAAAATTAAAATATTCGATCGGTATCTTTGTCGTGGGGTTATTCTTACCAATGACAACCTTGTCCAGACAGAACTGACATGAGAGTACAAAGTTTGCAGCACGAAATTTGCAGCAGCAAAAACTTGATGTGTTTGCAGAGGCATTATGAATTGGGTCAGAGCATTTCCTTACTTCCTCCTCAGACTTGGGCCCGGTAAGCCACATGCAAATTGGGCGGCTAGCGATCACGCAATACAGGTTTGCACCCGAATCTAGCCCAGCTCTGAGGAGGAAAACCCCGTGAAACGCGCTCCGAGCGTTTGTGTCAGTGTATGTTACGCTGTCGCACAGTGATGCACTGATACTACCATCACTCTACTACAGGTATACAGCACCTTGAATCGGCAGTGTGCATTATAACTACTAGCTGTGCTCCAGTCTTGTAACACTTGATCTACCGAGGGGGCTGATGATCCCGCGCCATAGGCCATGCTATACTACTCGCACAGTCACACTCACGCACCCGTATCTCACCCACGCCTCACTGAACTGAACTCGTTTCGCGCACGCATGGAACCATGTATGTGGATGGAAATATCAGCTCAGATAATTCAGGATGGTCACAGAAGACTTACAGTGGCAGATCTCATAATAGTTGGAGACGTTCGGATGGTCCAGATCTAAGTGACCAAGGAAAGAGGAGCCCGGGTACAGTACATGATTGCATACGAAAAGAAGAGAAGGTGAGCTGCATCCGTTTCTGTTGCAGATAGATCAGTAGGGTGGAAAAACGCTGCAGATTGTTATTTTTTGTATCTCCATAGCTGTAGCATTCCTTGCATCTGCTTTTGGTGCTGCTTACCCAGTAAACTGTTAGAGCTGGGAGGTGCGTCGTCGCGCGTGAACTTCTCCCGATCATATATACTACGTACGTGTACTCTGCAGGCCACTCTTGTGTATTTTGTACTCAATGGTACTACTACGTGTACTCTGCAGGCCACGGGTTGATGCAGACCCGCTACGAACTTGTCAATCTGAACATGTCGAACAATTACTCCGATCAGTAATACTACGAGTAAATATTCCTCTTCTTGATGCCATGGCGTTATTAGCTGTGGCACAAGGCGGACGAATGACGCCTCGATCTCCGGCCTCCTCCGCTCCCCGGCGGCGGCGATCACGCACCCATGGTCCGCTCCAGGTCAGTAGTACTCCAGCGGTGCTCGCTCGCCGCAGTTCCGGCCGGCGACATGAACTGTACCTTCTTTACGCGCGTGCCGAATCATCAGCGGTACGCACGCGTGCAGCCGCAGAGAGCTGATGCCGCCGCGACAGCGTCGTCAGATCTACGACCGGAACACGGGCCCGTGCTGCGCTGCACGGTGCGCACGAACGAGCACGAGCGGGAACAACGGCCGGCGAGGCGAGCGTGCCGTCCTTCCCTGCGCGCGCGCGCGAGAGAGAGCGTGGTCTGATCTGATCCGAGCGACGGTCCCCTCTCGCCGCGATTTCCTCTGTGTACTACTAGTACGTGACCATGCAGCCATGCTGCATGCACGACTGTTGCTGAACTCCAGAGTCCAGCGCGGCCGTGCTCGTGCAGTGTAGGCCCTCGTTTCGGCTAACCGGACGTCGTGTTCAGAGAGAAGAAGGGCCTGCCTGCAGCACCACCACATGCAGCCGATGACGAGTCAGTCCCCTACCACGTGACGACGACGTCCTCGGCTCGTTCGTCTCAGGCTCTCAGCTGCTCGCTGGACCGTACACCCGAAATGCAGGTTGCACGCTGAATTCTGCTTCGTTTTATCCGATTCACCAACTCCGTCCATGCGTTCTGCGCAAAAACGCACTTAGCGCCGCCGGCCGCATGCATCATTTGTTAGTTCAGGATCTAATCTATCAGGCGTTATTTTTGTCTGCGACAAATGGCTCGCTCGATCATTGGCACATGGACTCCACTGTCTCGTGTCTACCCCGGCATGGTTCCTCTCGTCCGTCCGTGCAGCGTGCCTGCCGGACCATCGATCGGTAGCCAGGACGCACGCACGCGCGCAGCAGCAGAACCTCCTCCCCTGGCGACACCATCGTCAGGTCAGATCGATGACCCGGATATTGGCCCACACACGAACGGTAACATCGGTGAGCTAGCGTGGCTTTCCCTCCTCCATGGTGCACAAATAAACCCGGCCACTGTTTGCTACGCTCGCTCCAGATTTGTGCTGCGCCGCGCCAGGCGCCATGTAGTGCTGTAGCCCCTTGTTTCGGCTAAGTGGACGTCGCCTTCGGTGGAAAGCAAGGCCTGCGCCACCACCACCACCACGGAGCAAGCTAGCTACCACGTGAGCACACTGCTGCTAGAGACGCTCCCTGCCTAGGCCTAGCTCGTCCCTGCTGGCCGCATGGACCAGGCCATGCATGCACGCTGACTTCCCGTTCGTGCTTGATCCGATTCACCAACTCCGGTGCTCTGCGCAGAACGCACTTAGCGCGCTGGCGGCATCGTCTTGTTTTGGACAGACCCTTGTAACCTTTGTTAGCTGGAGAATCTAAGCCGTGTACTTTTATCTGCACAAAGCTGTAATAATAAGAAACGGTTCAGATTATCGGCACGTGAACTCCTACGGCGTGTTTGGTGTATCTCATGGCCGTTTCCTGCACCGTGACGGTAGAAATAAGTCCGTTTAGAGACTCGTACGTCAAGCTGAACTTGCATCACACGGGTCTTAAATCGCCCCAAATCATGGTCCGTTAGGAACGCCAAAATCAGCGTTTCTCCGGTGACACACCCTGGGGAGCCAAAAGCACACACGCAGGGGAAAGACGGGAGACGACGCGACGCATTGAGAACACGCGTCATAAATCCCCTCACCCCTCTCTCTCTCTTCCCCCCATTCATAACCTCCCCTTCCTCCAAGCTCACCGTCGGCGGTTCCTAGCCCTCCAGAAGATTGAAAACCACCGCGAGGGTAGCAGACGGAGGTAGATCTAGGCAAGTATGACCACAAGTATGGAGATACTTGAGATCAAATCTTCGCCGAAAGATCGAACACAAGTATGGAGATACTTGAGATCAAATCTCGGATGACCTAGGTATCGTATGGCAAAGTTAATATGACAACATAGTGAAAGGTTCAAGCTATGAGACTCGTGAATGCACGAGTAGTTATTATGGGCATCCAGGTCCCGCTGATGATCATTGACGCAAGAGGGTTCTTGGTCATGTCAGGAGCATATCCGAGCCAAATGGTGGCACACTTAAGGGTGGGGACGCTTAGGTATCAAACCGGCACCGCGGGAGAAATAAGAGAAAGAAACCGGTAAGGTTCCGGGTAACATCTGATGTCGATCGGAGGGGTCTAGAAGGTGTTCCGGAGAATGACATGTAATAGTATATGTGTTTCATATATTAATTAGTTGAATTAATATTAAAATATATTTTATTATTTATATTTTGGACAACCTATTTCTTATTGGGCCATTCCCTAAGGGAAGGGCCCAAAGGACAAGGCGGCTAAGAGGAGGAGAGGCCCATGCGCTAAGGCGCCTAGGGTCCCCCCCCCCCCGTGTGGGGTCTAGGGTCGATCACTTAGGGCAACGCATGGCCACCTGGAGGCGGCGGGTAGGGTACCCACCCTCTTTCCCTAGGGTTTAACCTACCCCTCCCTCCTATAAATAGAGGACCCCCTCCCCTCTATTTACACAACAATCTCTCCTCTCTCCCTTTATTCCCTAGAGCTCTCTCCACCTAGATATGGTCTAGCTCTCTGGGATTAGATCTCCACCTCCTCACTACCGTCGTGCACAGGACGGTCCGTCTTCCATCTTCTTCCGCTGCTCGGATGGATCGGAGCCCGAGTAACATCCCTACATCGGATGTGTGTAGATCTTCAAGGCGCAACAATTGGGGCGCTTGTATTCATAGCTATACGCCTTCCTGCATGCACCACTGTTGCTGAACTCCAGAGTCCAGCGTGTCCGTGCTCGTGCAGTGTAGGCCCTCGTTTCGGCTAAGTGGACGTCGTCTTCATAGAAAAGAAGGGCCCTGCAGCAGCACCACATGTAGCTGATGAGTCAGTCCCCTACCAACACTATAGCTACCACGCGCGAGAGGACCACGCCATGCAAGCATCCCAAACGCAGGTTGCACGCTGACTTCTGCTTCGTTTTATCAGATTCACCAACTCCGTCCATGTGTTCTGCGCAAAACGCACTTAGCGCCGCCGGCCGCATGCATCATTTGTTAGTTCAGGATCAAATCTAACAGGCGTTATTTTTGGGAAAATGATACTACTCCCCCGGAGGATCGAATCCCCCGGGTCGTTGCTAGCAGTTGTATGTGGGAGGGCCCACCACGTTCGTATCTCCTTTCTTCTTCCTTGTTTTCCCCCTCACTATCCAGATGAATCAACTATATAAAGCCTAATCCCTAAGCCTCGAGCCAACATCACTGGTCTTAGGGATTTTAACAAAGAACATATCTACTTATCTTTTAAATCCAAGCTTGTCTTAAGCTTAAACCAACTCAATCAATGGATTAGAATCAATCTTGTGTGCCATACAAAGATGGTGTCACAAGAACAATTCTACATAAATCAGAATAAGCATTCCAGCATCACAAATTCAATCAATCCGTCTACAAATCATTTTCCTGTCATTACAGGAATCATAATTAGGACATTCCTATGTAAACCTTCACTGTCTAAGATCATTGTGATCTCAAACTACATATGAATTATCAAGCCAATGGCACTAGGACAGTGATTACATCACACCATACTCATTATCCTTAATCAAGTAAGGATAGGGATAAGTTATCAAACCCACTGACTATACCAATTGAAAGGATACAGATGTCGCCTAGAGGGAGGGGTGAATAGGCGATTAAAACTTTTCCTAGAGTGGCTCAACAAAGGCGGAATAAAACTAGTGTTTACTTTGTTAAGCACAACCTAGAACAACTAAGGTTCACCTATGTGCACCAACAACTTATGCTAAGCAATACAAGCAACAAAGTGATAGCAAGTTTTATATTACTTCAAGCACGAAGGCTATCACAATGTAAAGTGCATAAGTAAAGAGCTCAGGTATAGAGATAACCGAGACACGCGGGGACACCGATATTTTACCGAGTTCCTCCGAACATGGAGTACGTCTCGTTTGGAGAGGGGGTGGTATCAAACAACCAACGCCAAAAAAGGCCTCCCTTATTCTCCGGTGAATCTCACCCCAACGGGATCGATCCACGATTCCACTATCGGTGCACTTGTCGGTGGCAACCGGAACCTCTCACAAGGTTGGGGCACTTCTCCACAACTTAATTGGAGGCTCCTAAAAAACGCCACAAAAGGCCTCAACAAATGCCATCAAAGCTACAAAATTCCACCAAAGCTACAAAAGCTTATGGGGGAATAAGAGAGGAAGAACAATGGAGGAAATCCACAAAAGACTCCAAGATCTAGATCCCAATATGTTCCCCTCACTTAGAGGAGAGATTGATTGGTGGGATTGTAGATCTAGATGTCCTCTTTCAAATCCCTCAAGAATATGCAAGAATCATAGGAGGGATTGAGAGGAAGCAAGCTCAAGAAGGTAAACAATGGAGGGGAAAACTTGCAAGAATAGTTGAGGAACCATTGGGGAAGAAGGCCCCTTATATAGGTCCCTCCAAAATCCAACCATTGCAGCCCAAAAACGCGGTTCCCGGTACTACCGGACTTTTTCCCGGAACTACCGGACTTTCCCGGAACTATCGGACATTTCCTGGGGTTCCTGGGGCTCCAAACGCATTTTTCTCTGTGCTCCCCGGTACCAAAATGCGGTACTACCGGACCCCGGTACTACCGGATCCTGGTCCGGTACTACCTGTCATCACATAACGAAAACAGCCATAACTTTTGCATCCGGACTCCGATTTCGATGATCTTGGGCTCGTTTCGAAGAGGACAACAACCTCTACAAGATCATGCAAAGAAACATCATAGTACAGCAAGGGAGGATAGATCCAAATGAAAAAGTAAAAAACCTTCTGCTGCGCTAGGTACTAAAATGCGGTACTACCGCTTTTTGGTACCTAGCCTGGCAGTGGCTTTTGGAAACTTGTCAAAAACCTTCTGCCGTGCTAGGTACTAAAATGCGGTACTACCGCATTTTGGTACCTAGGAGGGCAGTGGAATTTGGCAACTTGCCAAAACTTACTGCCGCGCTAGGTACTAAAATGTGGTACTACCGCATTTTGGTACCTAGGAAAATTCAAACCTCTATAACTTTTGATTGGTAACTCCGATCGACCCGATTCCAATTGCGTTGGAAAAAGGACGACATGAGCTACCCTATGAAAGGTGAAAATATTGGTTATCACCAAGTGAGAATGTATCATGTATAATAATGTGAGATACCTCACTTGGTGAGAAACCGAAAATCCGCCAAGATCAAAATCGCAACAAGATACAAACGGAAGATCCGATTTTGATGAACAAGAGCTTGTTATGGATATTACCACAAGCTCTATATCCCCACATGGATAAGACCAAATAACAACCAAATATGATGATGCAAATATGCAAAGGTTTGAGGTCTCTCCGAACGATCTGATCGAGTTACTCATTCGAGAGCCCCTCTTGATAGTACGGTTATCTATCCTAAACCCGTTCTCCTACTAACAATATGAGACCGGGAAAAGGGAAAACCTATCAATATTATACCTTTGCCTTGAGCATTCCACTTGAGATCGATGTAGACGATCTTGCCCTTCTCAAGATGGAACGCCTTTCTTGATTCTTCATCATCGATCCATGATCACCGAGGATGGCAAGCATCAAACATGAGATCTTCTATAGATGGCGCATTTTGATCTTGCACGACATATCTTCTTCTCATTTCATTGACCTTGAAGCCGACACAAGCTCCAAGCGATGCCAATGGACAATTCCTACAAGTATAACTTAATACACACATTAGTCCATAAAGATTGTCATTAATTACCAAAACCACACATGGGGGCCCAAAATGTTCTTTCAATCTCCCCCATTTTGGTAATTGATGACAATCCCTTTAAGAGGGTTTATATAAGGAATATTAATGAATAATATGGTAATACCAATATCAAATACTACAAAAGTATGTGATATTGGTACCACCACCATATATAGAGCAAACTCCCCTAGAATCTATGCATGTGTGATGAACTTGAATTTCATTGCATATATTGCCAATCATTATCATTGGTGGAGTTTCCTCTATATATAACACATGCTAAGCAACAATAAATATGCAAGAGCATGAAAGGCAAATGCTTAAGAACAAACTCAATGCATCAAACAACTTACCTTAAACCCTCTAAAACTTCTCCCCCATTGGCATCGATTGCCGAAATGGGTGGCAAGTTCTAGAAGGCAAATATAGTAATAATTCCTCCAAAGGTGTCCCTTCGCACATATCAAATGATGAATACTTGGGAGGGAGTAGGACTATATCGAGGACCCGAAGATTGCCAAAATAAAGCCAAATTATGCAAGCAATTACAAGGTCCGACAACCAATTGAAAACAACAAATGAGTCCAAATGGAAACAACAAGATGTTATGATATGAGCAGTAGAGTGTTTGAAATAGAAAATAGAGAAGCTACCCAAGATTTGTGCATGATTTAAAATAAATGCATTGGACTACATAATGCACAAATATGGAATTTGTGCTCCCCCATAAGTATTTAAAACACAACAAATGAAAGATCAAATAAATGCTTAAATAAAATAGAGAAGATCCCCAAGATTTGTGCATACTTTAAAATCGGTGTATTTAAATACAAAAATGCACAAATATGGAATCCTCGCTCCTCCATAACATTTAAGGCACAATAAATGAGAAAGAAGACAAATGAGCATTATTAAGTGAATTAGATGAGCTCCCCAAAGATAATGCACCAATTATGATAATTGCATTTGGGATCAAGGTGCGTAATCATGGAATCCTCACTCATCCAAATTCATTTAACAATACAAGGCATGAGAGAATAAATATGAGTGCACTAAGATGTAAACTAGAGGAACAAGCACTCATAGGCAAATAAATTTGGAAGCCACCAAAGAATCAAAAAGGAATAAAAGGTGGTATCCAAGGAATAAAATCTCAACTAGAATTATTTTCTCATATGTGTATATGTTTCTAAGTGGATAATCATCACAATGACATATGCCAACAAAGAAATATGCACACATAAAGAAGATATACAATAAATCACATAAAAGGCTAAAATGAAGTCATAACATATATCAATAAGTTTTTTGCTTCAAAGCATGGCCAAAGGCTCAAATATATCTTATTTTACATTAATGAACTTCAAACACCAACACACTACATATATTACAACTATCACCAAGGTAAAAAAGGAGAAATTTGGAACATATGGAGAAAGGCAACAAGTATCACAAAGAATAAACAACTAGCAAAATCTCACTATTGCACATGAGAGAAGTTGAGGACAAGATAGGCAATAAATTGCTAGATTGACATATTTGGGATTGGTGGATCATATGCATGATTTTGTATAGTCCCAATTATATGTACTCATCTCAACTTATACTCATTTACAATAGAGAGTTCTCTTAAAACCATGGTTGGAACTACAACAATTACAAATACATGAATTCATGCTAGAAGGCATCCGACAAACGGTTGGAATCAAGATATATGAGCATGAGAAAGAGATACTTGTTACCGAGATATAATTGGTAGGATGTAGAGGATATGAATTCGTTGATCATCCTATAGCTTGCCTCCAATTTTCATGTATGCATCATTTCTTCAAAATTGAGAGACAAGCATCCAATCTATCTCCAATGTACCTAAAACACATTTAAGTACAAAATGGTCCCCAAACTTATTGGGTCCAATGTAGTTAGTGCAACTACAATACATAGGAGAGACTCCACATAAATATGTGCATATTGATATGAAATTGAATTTCATGCACAACTTAGACGATGGGATTTGGTGGAGTTTCCCCTATATATTGGATCAAAGAAAGAAAGCATGCCATAATATAACATATAGTAAATATGCATGCATAAAGCTTTCAAGAACCAAAAAGGAGATACAATTTGAACAAAAACACCAAGTAAATCGAGATTGCACACATAAGAGTGTGACATGAAAAACGATGTCCAGATTGTATCAAAGAACCAATTCAACACATGAAAGATCACAAGTTCAACAAATGAACTAGGCTAAGGCCAAAGAGAAAAATATAGATAGAAATAAAAATGCTCAAGGATTTATCTCATTCTAAAATGGTCAAATCAAGAAACAAGGAATGAGACAAAACCAACTCCCAAAAAGAGCAAGGTTCCAACAAGAAATCAAACTCCCCAAACTTCACATGATGGCACAAAATACCAAAACTAAAAGATTGAGGTTCCAAGCACATAAAACCCGATATGGATCAAACAAAGAAGCATAAATATGAATGTTCTAAATAATATAGGAGAGCTCCCCCATGGATAGTGCATTATGTAGGATTTTCCTTTAGAATGCAAAATGCACACAAATGGGATCATCACTACTACCTACATTAACTAAAACACAAGAGGATATCAATAAAATAAGAAGATCCAAAAGAATCAAGGAAGGCTTGGGAGACAACATAAAACATTTTCTTGGCCAAAGATAGGATAAAATTAAACAAAGGCCAAAGTGAATATGATCAATAAATTCTACCTTAAATTGAGTACTCATTGTCCAAGGACAAGAAATATTGGGAATACTTTTCCCTAGGTAGTTCATATGGATATCCAAGATCATATACACACAACAAGGAGCATATAAATAAATATAAGAATTGAGCATGATACTTCAAACAAGATTCTGGGTAGCTTCCAATAGTCACACAATCACTAGTGATTAGAGTAACTTGAAGCAAATGGTTTCCATGCGAATATATATATCTAAATATGAGGAAACACATACCAAGAACCACTCTCATATACAAGATCCAAAATAAGATCAATAAAGCCATTCAAGCAAATTGGAAATTGTATGAGCAAATGTGTCACATAGGTGCTAGATAATTATCAATATCAATTCTAAGTGACACAACCTCGAATATCCACATTTTCTACGATTTGTAATATGCACTAAGCATATGACTCCCCCATAATGTGATACTACCATAAAACCAACACGAGGCAAAAGGATACAAATAGATATAATTAATGAACATTATAAAACTTAAATTTTTCATGAGAATTGTACCACATAGAGGCTAGACAATAATCCAATATAAATACTAGGTGGTATTCCTCATGTAAACACAATTTTAGGATTGTGGAATGCCAAGCATAACACTCCCCCAAAATGGGGTAATCCATTTGTTGGAGATATGCCCAAGAGGCAATAATAAAGTGGTTATTATCATATCTTCACACTTATGATAAATGTTTACATACCATGCTATAATTGTATTAACCGGAAACATTAATACTTGTGTGATTTGTAAACTAAAATAAGAGTCCCTAGTAAAGCCTCTTGTTAAACTAGCTTGTTGGTTAATATATGATCATGGTTTCCTGATCATGAACATAGAGATGTTATTAACAACAGGATCATATCATTAGGAGAATGATGTGATGGACATACTCCTATAGATAAGCGTAGCATAAAGATCAAGTCATTTCAATAGTTCAATTGCTATATGCTTTCTGATACATAGTAACCTAATTCCTTAGACCATGAGATCATGCATATCACCTTTTCCGGATGGATGCTTTGATGTCATCAAACACCACACCGTAACAGGGTGGCTATAAAGGTGGCATTGAGTGTTTAGGAAGTATTGGTTGAAACACATGGATCAAGAGTGGGATTTTTCCATCCATATGACGGATAGATATACTCTGGGCCCTCTCGGTGAAATGTCATCCAATTAGCTTGCAAGCATGTGACTGGCTCACAAGGGATCACATATCACGGGAACGAGAAAAGAGTACTTATCGGTAACGAGGTTGAACTAGGTATGCAGAGATACCGACGATCATAACCTCGGATAAGTAAACTATCGTGAGACAAAGGGAAATTGGTATCGTATGTAAGTGGTTCATTCGATCGCAAAGTAATCGTAGAAATATGTGGGAGCCATATGAATTTCCAGATTCCTCTATTGGTTATTGTTCGGAGAAGTGTCTCGATCATGTCCGCGTAATTCACGAATCGTAGGGAGACACACTTAAGGATTCGACGTTGTTTGAGTAGTTATGGTATTATGAGAAAGAGACGAATGTTGTTCGGAGTCTCGGATGGGATCCGGGATATCACGAGGTGATCCGGAATGGTCCGGAGAATAAGATTCATATAAGGAAAGTCCGTTTGAGTTCGGGAATGATTAGGTGTTTTCATCGGGAATGTTCTAGAAGGTTCGAATGTCCCAAGACCGGGGAAGGGGTACATGAATGTGTCATTACATATTGGAATGATTGCATCATGTACTAAGTGTTCTCGCTGTTCCAAATAAAGGATTAAATTGAATCCTAAAACTGAAAAGTCAAATGGCGGTTTGAAAGTCAAACAAAAACAGAAAGAGGGAAACAAGCAAGAGGAGGTTGAAACCGACTTGGGGAGGAGTCCTCTCCAAGCCAAGCGCCACCCAAGGCCGACTTGGGGAGGACTCCCTCCTTGGCCTCCCTCCCACCTATAAAAGGAGGCGGGGCCTCCTCCTCTAGACACACAAGTTCCTATCCTCTAATCTAAATCCTAGCCCTAGACTCGGTTTAGAGCCGCTTTGGTTTAGAGCTTCTAATTGCACTAGCCTTTGGATTAGAGCCTTCTAATTGGTGTGTCTAAACCTAGACCACTAATACCTCTCTCTCATACTCCACCATACTCGCTTGCTTAAGGCGAAGCCTCAAGATCTCCTCTACTTGGGTACCACCGTTGTCTTTGCCGGGAATCGCGAGAGTGCTACAACCTCCGCTGCCTGCTGGAACAAGGGAGAGGAAGGTCTTCGTCGAGTACCGAACGTGTGACCGACTGCGGAAGCGCTGCCGGAACGCAGCGCCGGAAGGATCGTCTACGCGATCTTGAGATCGGAAAGAGTACGACTACATCACCCACGAGAATTTGCTCTCGTTAACCGCTTTGGAATCTTTGAGGGTAAGTTATTCCATCGACTCGGCTACAATCTAGTAGATAGATCTTGGATTGTTTGTTTGTATGCGATAGAAATTTTTTGTTTTCCATGCTACTAACCCCTACAGTGGTATCGGAGCCGTGTCTATATGTAGATCTGTTGCACGAGTACAACACAATGGTCATTGTGGGCGTTGATGCTTTTATTGTTGATTGCTTCTTGTGTACTTTGCATCTTGCGGTATGTTGGGATGAAGCGGCCCGGGCTAACCTTACATGACATCGTTCATGAGACTTGCTCCACGCTTGACATGCAACTTGTATTGCATAAGTGGCTTTATGGTGCTGTTTCTCCTAGCATAGTTAAGATCCAATTTACAACGGGTGATTAACAATACTAGTATCAATGTTGTGGTTCATATTCGTAAGTTAGAGCGACACTTATTGAAAGCCCCAAACCACGTAAAATATGCAAAGAAAGTAGAGGCGTCTAACTTTGTTTTGCGGTGTGTGATGATGTGATATGGCCATGATTGTGATTATATTTGATGTATGCAATGTTCCTTATTGTAAGTTGGCAACCGGCAGGAGCCATATGGTTGTCTTTAATTTTTGTTAAGACCCGCGTGTCTATTCAAAGTAGTTGTAATAGTTGAAGCCGGTGGACGACAACCATGGAGAAGCATCATTGACCTTGATGCAATGTCGGTGATGATGGAGATCATGTTCGTGCTAGAAGATGGAGATCGGAAGCACAAAGAAGAAAGGCCATATCATATCACATATTATGAATTGCATGTGATGTTAATCCTTTATGCATCTTGTATTGCTTAGTAGACGACGGTAGCATTATAAGATGATCCCTCATGCACATGAATTTCAAGTCATAAAGTGTTCACCCTTAGTTAGCACCATTGCTAAAGCTTGTTGTTTAGAAGCACCACGTGATGATCGGGTGTGTTAGATTCTACAAGTGTATACAACGTGAGCAAGCCAGATTTGCTCATGCGGAAACTAAGGTTTGATCTTGTGAGCCTAGCATGTACGAGACATGGCCTCAGGAACACGGATTACCGAAAGGTAGAGCATGAGTCATATAGTAGATATGATGAACATGTTGATTGTTCGCCATTGAAGCTATATCAACTCTCGTGATGATCGGTTTTGATGTGGTGGATTTGGTTCGTGTGATCACTAAAACAATGTGAGGGATATTGTTTTGAGTGGGAGTTCACCTAGATTAATTTAATTATTAATTAGAACTCAATTTATCATAAACTAAATCAAAGTGAATTTGCATAGTCGTTGTAGTCATTGGCATATGTTTACCACCTTGCGCTTAGTTATAATTGAGATGATAGAACTATAGAATTCTGGTTAGTTACTTTCTGTTGGTATCGTATTGTTTTGAAGTGTTAATCTAAAGTTTAAAAGTCCCATTGCAAACTTTCAGTAAGTTTTGATTACTCCATGAAGTTTAATAATTGGTATTAAAATCAAGAGTAACAATTCCAATGTTAGTATATTAGTATCATGTTTGTCTCCATGATTCTTGATATTCAAAAGGATTGTCTTAATATCAAGGTTATCTAGGATCTGAAAGAGTTGTTTCAGAAACCATGATGTGTGGAAGATATTGTGATATAAAACGAAGTTTTGGTTGCAACATGATAGAGTATAATATGGCAAAAGTCATGTTCTCATATTTGATGAGAATTTGCAAAAGGTTGGAGACACTAGTTGTCCTAATCCTCCAAAAGGTTTTGGAGAGCAACATTATACTTGCGATTCACTGTTACAAGCTAAAAGTATCTTGATCATGGATAATTCCATGATAAGGGTGAATATTTGATGTAGGTAAAATATTTACTACACCAAGAGATTACTAAAAAAAGGAATTTGAAAGAACACCAAACATTTGATGATAGGTGATCTACTTCAAAGTGCAAGTCCAAAGACATTGGTATTTAATTATACACGCTTTGGATTATGTGTCATATGTATGACTCCACTATTGATGTTGATAGATTCTTTCAAACAGAAAAGGAAATACTGAAAGAGAATCACATAAATATATGGCAGAAAAGAAAAGACTAGAATTGTTCAGTTTAAGTATATAGATGATATACATGTTATGGCTATATTCTTTGCTTATTAAACAATGTGGTTCTTAAGTATTTGATACTGAATTTGTTGGTGTGAATCGTCATACAAAACAACACAATTCATGAACTACAATGGCCTAAGTAACTAGCAAAAGAATATGTGATGATATTCATCGAGAACAAATAAAGGGTTATTGTGTTAAACATAGAAGCTTGCCTTCAAGATTTGTTTTATCAGGTATTATGAGAACAAAAGGGTTGTTCAAATAATTGCTGTAATCCATAAAAGAT
Organism: Avena longiglumis; assembly: GCA_030063025.1. NCBI lineage: Eukaryota > Viridiplantae > Streptophyta > Magnoliopsida > Poales > Poaceae > Avena > Avena longiglumis. Next base: position 111,775,878 of record CP125979.1, read on the forward strand.
GGATGATTCACAAATCTCGTTGGAGAAATATCACATCCATAAAACTAGTGCTAAAAATGTCGAAAGACAAATTGATTAAAAGATCACTTAGGAAGTGACATCGCTGTTTAAATTATATTGGAAAGAAAACATGAAGAAAATCCATATGGATGGAATTTTGGAGTCTATTTGATTTTGATCAAATGACGCTTGAGAAACTTTCCTAGAGATAATTAAAACTTCGTTCATAGGCCAAAAGGGAACGAATGACTAGCTTATTGGAACTTGTACATATTGTTGTACGAAATCCATTATGTGTAGTCAAGAGCGATGGATTTCAACTTCATATGCTTTCTCCGAAAATTTGAGTAAATATATGAATATTTACTTAATAAGGATGAAGTGTGAAATATTTGAAAAGTTCAAAGATTTTCAAGATGAAGTGAAAAATCATTGTAACAAGAATATAAATAGTTTATGATAGGATCATAAAGGAAGATATTTGAGTTACAAGTTTAGCATAATACCTAAGATTTAAGGAATCGTTCAGGTGGATTTGCATTTCGAAACACCATAAAAGTATGGGCGTTCGAGATATGTAATTAAACCTTGTTTGACATGGTAAGATCAAAGGTATAATTCATAAAACGCCATTACATTTTAAAGATTAAAAGCTTTAGAGACTACCGTTTTTCCACTGAAAAGAGCTCCATCATAATCGTTGAAATGACACCATATGTTATGGTTTGGGATAAAACCCAAGTTGTCCTTTCTTAAAACATTGGTATGCTTTGCATAAGAAAGATGTTTGCAACCAAAGTCGGATGAACCTGTCTTTGTATGATTATTTCGAATAACTGTTGAGTATTCCTCCATAACACCAGAGACAAAAGTATTTGTCGCTTATAACGTCAAGTTTCTTTGGGAAGGAATTTTTCGTGAAAAGAAAAGTGGGAGGACAATAGAACTTTGATAAGGTTAAAAGAACCTTAGCTATATGTGCAAAGATGCGTGTAGAAAAGTGTTCCGGAGTTAGCAAACAATGCTCATGGCTCACGTACCTCAAAGGTTGTGGTCACGGAGATCCAAGTTCCTATTGAAACAAGTAGGTCGGATGAACAATCAAATACCAAGATTTGAGAGTTAAATCATTATTTGATAATAATGATCCGACTACGTGCAAAGAAGCGATGATGAGCCCTGACTCCGTCAAATGGCTTGAGGCCATAAAATCCGTGATAGTTCCATACACAAGAAATCAAGTTTTGAACTTGAAGGACCCTCGAGAAAGGTGTAAGACCTTACAGTTGTGTCTGGATCTATAAAGAAATAGACATGGATGTTTTACATCTATGAAATAGTCGACATGTTGGGAAAGAGTTCACAAAATGTTCAAAGGTTGACTATGACAAGATTTGATCTGTCATAGTGATATTTAGTCTAGACGGATTAATGTAGCAACCACTACATATAATTTGTTATATGGTAGTTGAATAAACAAAACAAGTTCTTCTAATAGAATCGTTACCTAGGACATGTGCATAACACGGTCCATAGGGTTTTGTTAATTCAAAAGGATGCTAAAAGCATATGCAAACTTCAATGGTTAAAATGAGCATCGCGGAGTTGGAATCTTCACTGTGATGAAACTGTTAAAGGAGTTTAAAAGTTCATCAGAGACGATGGAGATGCTTGCATTTGCAAGAAATTAAGTGGGAGCGCTAAGACATGTTTCTAAATACATTATGTGGAAGACATATTGTTGATTGGAAATAATGTATCTTTTATTAACACATATTAAGAATTTCATCCCGATGAAAGACTTAGGCAATACCCAAATATTTGGCATCAATAGACGCTAATATGGTTGTGCTGTATACATAGACAAGATATTGAATGAGTTCAATATAGAAACTACAAGAAAGGTTCTTGTCGCACAGAAAGGATTGAAAGAGTTCAAATGTTGATGATATATTCAAGTGTATTGACATTTGGTAAAGTGAAACAAATAATCAAGTATAGATTGATACTTGATGTATGAAATCACAAAGAGTATTTATATCAATCATACTGTGATATGTACAAATCCAGATATGTCCTATGCTCTAAATGTTGTGAGCATATACCAGAATGATTCGTAAGATGATCATTGGACAATAGTAAGGATATTCTTATGATCTTTTGGAAGAACTAAGAGTATAATATTTGTAGAAGTGATAAATAGATGGTTAGTTCATTGTAAAAGTACTACATTGATACTAGTTTTGTCACAAAGTACAAATTGAGTTTATCTCAATCTAAACTAGGGGTGGCACAATATAATGGAAAGTGAGTTCCATAATGGATTTGGATGAGTTCCAAAGTTAAGACATTGTGACAGATACTACAACAAAAGGCTAAGTATATGACTACTATTTTAGCAGCAAAAGAGGGCATTTGTGTCAAGTAGTTTGTTATCAAACTAAGTGTAGTTCACAGTGGGATAATACTATGAAGATATATTGTGCGACAATATTATCAACATGTTTTAACCCCAAAGAGCTAAAGGTCACACCGAAAGACCAAATTTATACAAAGCCATCTCATTAGAAAATGAGTGATGCGTAGAGACGCAAAGACATGCAATTACACACGGACCTGGAAGTGTCAGATCCGGAGATCAGTTGACCACTAGCAATCGTGTACATACAACACCGGAAAGCCATAGGTGTTGAATACACAAAGGTTTGAAACTAGATTATTGACTCTAGTGCAAGTGGGAGACTGTTGGAGATATGCCCAAGAGGCAATAATAAAGTGGTTATTATCATATCTTCACACTTATGATAAATGTTTACATACCATGCTATAATTGTATTAACCGGAAACATTAATACTTGTGTGATTTGTAAACTAAAATAAGAGTCCCTAGTAAAGCCTCTTGTTAAACTAGCTTGTTGGTTAATATATGATCATGGTTTCCTGATCATGAACATAGAGATGTTATTAACAACAGGATCATATCATTAGGAGAATGATGTGATGGACATACTCCTATAGATAAGCATAGCATAAAGATCAAGTCATTTCAGTAGTTCAATTGTTATATGCTTTCTGATACATAGTAACCTAATTCCTTCGACCATGAGATCATGCATATCACCTTTTCCGGATGGATGCTTTGATGTCATCAAACACCACACCGTAACAGGGTGGCTATAAAGGTGGCATTGAGTGTTCAGAAAGTATTGGTTGAAACACATGGATCAAGAGTGGGATTTGTCCATCCATATGACGGATAGATATACTCTGGGCCCTCTCGGTGAAATGTCATCCAATTAGCTTGCAAGCATGTGACTGGCTCACAAGGGATCACATATCACGGGAACGAGAAAAGAGTACTTATCGGTAACGAGGTTGAACTAGGTATGCAGAGATACCGACGATCATAACCTCGGATAAGTAAACTATCGTGAGACAAAGGGAAATTGGTATCGTATGTAAGTGGTTCATTCGATCGCAAAGTAATCGTAGAAATATGTGGGAGCCATATGAATTTCCAGATTCCTCTATTGGTTATTGTTCGGAGAAGTGTCTCGATCATGTCCGCGTAATTCACGAACCGTAGGGAGACACACTTAAGGATTCGACGTTGTTTGAGTAGTTATGGTATTATGAGAAAGAGACCGAATGTTGTTCGGAGTCTCGGATGGGATCCGGGATATCACGAGGTGATCCGGAATGGTCCGGAGAATAATATTCATATAAGGAAAGTCCCGTTTCGGAGTTTGGGAATGATTCCGGTGTTTTCATCGGGAATGTTCTAGAAGGTTCCGGAATGTCCGGCACTCCGGGGGGGAAGGGGTACATGAATGTGTCATTACATATTGGAATGATTGCATCATGTACTAAGTGTTCTCGCTGTTCCAAATAAAGGATTAAATTGAATCCTCAAACTGAAAAGTCAAATGGCCAGTTTGAAAGTCAAACGGCTAAAACAGGAAACTGAGGGAAACAAGCAAGAGGAGGTTGAAACCGACTTGGGGGAGGAGTCCCTCCTCTCCAAGCCGGCGCGCCACCCAAGGCCGACTTGGGGAGGGACTCCCTCCCCTTGGCCGCCCCTCCCACCTATAAAAGGAGGGGCAGGGCCTCCTCCTCTAGACACACAAGTTCCTATCCTCTAATCTAAATCCTAGCCCTAGACTCCGGTTTAGAGCCGCTTTGGTTTAGAGCTTCTAATTGCACTAGCCTTTGGATTAGAGCCTTCTAATTGGTGTGTCTAAACCCTAGACCACTAATAGCTCTCTCTCATACTCCACCATACTCGCTCCGGCTTAAGGCGAAGCCCTGCGGGATCTCCCCTCTACTTCCGGTACCACGCCGTTGTGCTGCCGGAATCGCGAGGAGAGTGCTACAACCTCCGCCCTCTTTGGAACAAGGAGAGGAAGGTCTTCGTCGAGTACCGAATGTGTGACCGATCATGAGCGCTTAACGGAGCCTTGGCCGGAAGGATCGTCTACGCGATCTTGAGATCGAAAAGAGTACGACTACATCACCCACGAGAATCTGCTCTCGTTAACCGCTTTGGAATCTTCGAGGGTAAGTTATTCCATCGACTCGTTGCTACAATCTAGTAGATAGATCTTGGCTTGTTTGTTTGTATGCGATAGAAAATTTTTGTTTTCCATGCTACGAACCCCTACACCATTAATCTCTCAAAAAGAGCCAAATAAGATACCAAATATAATCAAGAAAGGCTCAAACACAAGAAACACACATACATGTTGTGCCACTTAATCATACACATATATGATTGATACCTCAAGATAATTAAGTGGAAAGCACAACTTGTACAAAAGCATGGAAGATACAAAACCAACACATGCACAAGGGGGCGAGTAACTTTCAATGAAATGAGTTAAGCATATGTTACCGCAAGGAGGAACATTGGAAATATAATAATAATAGGAGCAATATAAACCACATGACTTGGCTTGACAAATATAATAACGAAGATCCCTTAATTCTTCATGATGTAGCCAAGTCTCCAATGCCCTCCAAAACACACCTATTGATCAAGTTTTGGCTTGTTGGTCCCCAACCAAGTTGGGTCCTAAGAGGTTAGTCACAATAGGTTTGGCAACCCAAATGGTTCTTTTCTTGACACCACATTGAGCGCCAACAAATTTGGCAAACACATTGCCAACCTCATCCTTACAAAGAGAATATGAATCATCAATCAAGATAGGATGGGATGTGGAGTTACCAATAGTGCATGCGGAAGAAATGTGCCCCTTCTCACGGCATATGTAGCAAGTTCTACTCTTGCTATTTTTCTTCTTAGGTGAAGCCACAACTCGAGGAAGGGCTCGAGTAGTGCTCTTAGGAAGAGGCCCATTAATGACTTGAGGTGGAACTTGAGGCCGCTTCCCTTGATGCTTCACACTAAGAGGTTTTTTCTTCAATGGGCAAGATCTAACATGGTGCCCTTCTTCCTTGCACTTGAAGCAAACAATGTTGGCCGGATTCTTGACTTGATCTTGGACATTCTTCTTGTTGACCTTGTGCTTCAACTTGATAGTGGACTTGTTCTTGACATTGGAGTTGAATCCAAGCCCACTCTTGTCATTGGGGGATTTTTGCACACTCAAAATTTTGTTGAGTGTGACCTTCCCTTGATGACCCTTTTTCAAGTCATTTCTCAAAGAAGTGACTTTAGCCTTGAGCTCTTTTATTTCCTCTACATGGTTAGTTTCAACGAAAGTACTAGAGGAAGTAGATGCTACATTGTTAGAGCAACAAGGCACGGAATGTAATTCATCACGAGACATAGCATGGTTGTGAGAGGATGAATTACAAGGACTAGCACATGGCAATATAACATTTGGAGTAGATATAGTGCTAATGTCCACATGAGGCCCACTAGATGTTACCTTTGACACGATGGCCTCATGAGCTAATTTTAGCCTACCATGGGAGACTAGAAGATCCTCATGCGAGCTCGAGAGCTTAACATGACTTCCTTCTAATTTCCCATAGTTCCTAGTTAGAAAAGCAAGTTGAGCCTTTAGCTCAACATTCTCCTTCAAAATAGATGCTTCACAAGAAATAGAGTTAGTAGCACAAGCATCATTATTATTAGCAAGAGGTGAGGGCAATTTGTCAAGCTCTTTTGAATATGAAGCTTTAAGTTGCTCATGTGACTCGGTGAGTTTGATGAGCTCCCTCTTAACGACCCAAGAGCCATTTTTGAGGTGCTCAAAATCCTCAAGGAGTTTAGCATAAGCAACTTGAGTCTCATCATTTTTACTTTGAGATCACTTACCACCTCAAGATCTCTATCATGAGATTCCTTTACTCTAGATAGCTCTAAAGTAAATGTCTCCTCAAGAGATTCCTTAGTGGTTTGTTCCTCTTCAAGAGCTTTATTTAGGTTTGCAATTATATTAGCATACTCACGCTCAAGACTATACATTTTATCAACGTTGTTATCATGCACCTCAATTTGGGTTTCTAACTTATCAATATGTTCTTTGCTCTTAATAGCAAAGTCCAAGACTTCAACAAAGTTAGAGCAAGCAATATCCTTTTTAACAAGGGCACGATAAACAATCTCACCCTTTTCATATAAATCATCAATATCAAGCTCTTCTTCCACATTATCCACATCCTCCTCATTACAAGAGGTAATGGGTTCCAAAGTAGGGGTTACCTTAGAATCCCTAGCCATAAGGCATAGGTGGGTACCGTAAGAAGGTGAAGATGAGATTGCATTTGTGGCTTCATTCAAAACCATGTCTTGGCCCATAGAATCTTTGGTTTCCTCTACATGGTTAGCAACACAAGCACTAGAGGAAATGGAAGCATTTTTATCATGGCAACAAGACAACACAAGCATATCATCATGAGATTTATTCAAGTAATTTCTACATGATATGCAAGGACTATTAACACAAGCATGTAAGAAGTTGGTAGTGCTAGAAGTGTTAAAGTCCAAATATAGATCAATGCAACTAGATAGAGATGGGGGATTACAAATAGTAAGCACACTATCCAAATTGCAATTTCTATCACCACTCGCCATATCATTACCTTGTGAAAAGTCACATGTTGATGAAGTGGTAGAGGATGAGAACTCATCTCGACCGGAAGTGGAAGCAACACAATCCTCCTCAATAATGTTGGACACAATATATTTATCTTGAAGTTTTGTCCATAACTCATGAGCACTCCAAAAAGGAATGATTGAAGATGTAACTACATAGCTCAAAGCATTAACAAGCACATTAGAAGCTTGAGCATAGATATATAAGTTTTTCTCATCCTAACAAGATAGATTTTTGAAATCCATAGGAGGAGAAAAACCTATATCTACAATATGCTCCAAATTTGGGTCCATGTCCCGAAAATGAATAAGCATATGGGTTTTCCAAATATCATAATTTGTGCCATCGAATATGAACATGTCATTGTGCACTAATACCCTAGCCGACATCTTTACTCTCAAGGCGATGAAGCCTAAAATGAGACATCGGGCTCTGATACCAATTGAAAGGATACAGATGTCGCCTAGAGGGGGGTGAATAGGCGATTAAAACTTTTCCTATAGTGGCTCAACAAAGGTGGAATAAAACTAGTGTTTACTTTGTTAAGCACAACCTAGAACAACTAAGGTTCACCTATGTGCACCAACAACTTATGCTAAGCAATACAAGCAACAAAGTGATAGCAAGATATATATTACTTCAAGCATGAAGGCTATCACAATGTAAAGTGCATAAGTAAAGAGCTCGGGTATAGAGATAACCGAGGCACGCGGGGACACCGATATTTTACTGAGTTCCTCCCAACATGGAGTACGTCTCGTTTGGAGAGGGGTGGTATCAAACAACCAACGCCAAAAAAGGCCTCCCTTATTCTTCGGTGAATCTCACCCCAACGGGATCGATCCACGATTCCACTATCGGTGCACTTGTCGGTGGCAACCGGAACCTCTCACAAGGTTGGGGCACTTCTCCACAACTTAATTGGAGGCTCCTAAAAAACGCCACAAAAGGCCTCAACAAATGCCACCAAGGACACAATGCCACCAAGGCCACAAAACCGTCTAGGGTTCCAAGAACCCAAGAGGGACAAGCTCCAATGAGAACCTCAAACCAAATCCTCCGAGGAGAACACAAACCGATGCACCGAATGCAAATGGCAATAACACAAGAAGTGCTCAAATCCTTCTCTCCAAAATTCCACCAAAGCTATAAAAGCTTATGGGGTAATAAGAGAGGAAGAACAATGGAGGAAATCCACAAAATACTCCAAGATCTAGATCCCAATATGTTCCCCTCACTTAGAGGAGAGATTGATTGGTGGGATTGTAGATCTAGATCTCCTCTTTCAAATCCCTCAAGAATATGCAAGAATCATACGAGGGATTGAGAGGAAGCAAGCTCAATAAGGTCAACAATGGAGGGGAAAACTTGCAAGAATAGTTGAGGAACCATTGGGGAAGAAGGCCCCTTATATAGGTCCTCCAAAATCCAACCGTTGCAGCCCAAAAACGCGATTCCCGGTACTACCGGACTTTTTCCCGGAACTACCAGACTTTCCCAGCACTACCGGACATTTCCTGGGGTTCCTGGGGCTCCAAACGCATTTTTATCTGTGCTCCCCGGTACCAAAATGCGATACTACCGGACCCCGGTACTACCAGATCCTGGTCCGGTACTACCGGTCATCACATAACGAAAACAGCCATAACTTTTGCATCCGAACTCCGATTTCGATGATCTTGGGGCTCGTTTCGAAGAGGACAACAACCTCTACAAGATCATGCAAAGAAACATCATAGTACAACAAGGTAGGATATATCCAAATTACAAAGTAAAAAACCTTCTGCCGCGCTAGGTACTAAAATGCGGTACTACCGCTTTTTGGTACCTAGCCCGGCAGTGGCTTTTGGAAACTTGTCAAAAACCTTCTACCGTACCTAGGAGGGCAGTGGCATTTGGCAACTTACCAAAACCTAATGGCGTGCTAGGTACTAAAATGCGGTATTTGGTACCTAGGAAAATTCAAACCTCTATAACTTTTGATTGGTAACTCTGATCGACCCGATTCCAATTGCGTTGGAAAAAGGACGACATGAGCTACCCTATGAAAGGTGAAAATATTGGTTATCACCAAGTGAGAATGTATCATGTATAATAATATGAGATACCTCACTTGGTGAGAAACCGAAAAGCCGCCAAGATCAAAATCGCAACAAGATACAAACGGAAGATCCGATTTTGACGAACAAGAGCTTGTTATGGATATTACCACATGCTCTATATCCTCACATGGATAAGACCAAATAACAACCAAATATGATGATGCAAATATGCAAAGATTTGAGCTCTCTCCGAACGATGTGACCGAGTTAATCATTCGAGAGCCCCTCTTGATAGTACGGTTATCTATCCTAAACCCGGTCTCCTACTAACAATATGAGACCGGCAAAAGGGAAATCCTATCAAGATTATACCTTTGCCTTGAGAATTCCACTTGAGCTCGATGTATACGATCTTGCCCTTCTCAAGATGGAACGCCTTTCTTGATTCTTCATCATCGATCCATGATCACCGAGGATGGCAAGCATCAAACATGAGATCTTCTACAGATGGCACATTTTGATCTTGCACAACATATCTTCTTCTCATTTCATCGACCTTGAAGCCAACACAAGCTCCAAGCGATGCGAATGGACAATTCCTACAAGTATAGCTTAATACACACATTAGTCCATAAATATTGGCATTAATTACCAAAACCACACATGGGGGCCCAAAATGTTCTTTCACCAATCATTGATTTCAGAGCAACTATATCATCTGGACCATATGAAATCTAAGCATAAAATCATCCAATAAGCCACCAGCACCATTATAGTTCATCTCAAGCAACAAGCCTCAAGCTAATAATCATTTAGCATGCTTACATGTCATCCACACATGATCTAATTCATCCAATAGATAATCAACACCAGGATATGAACCCTAAATGGAACAAATTATCTTAACCAGGACAAGACAGTAACCAGAGAGGTCACTACCAACATCTCGCATAGGATGATCGAGCACAGAGAGAGAGAGAGAGAGCACAAGGGGAAGAGGAAAAGAACTCACCAAAGGTCCTCGCTGAAGACCAGAAGAGGAAGCAGAGGTGGCTGACGACCATGGCAGCACGGGGAGCACCCCAGGGGGGAGCTGCGACCCATAGAACGCCACGACGGCGACCATAGCCACATGTAGAGGCAAGGTGAATCACCACATCACACGACGGCAGCGGCGGCGCCAAGATCCACGCCGACCCCCAAACTCTAGCGTTCGGGAAGGCATCTATCCATCGCAAGAGAGCCCCATGCTCAAATCCAGTTGGATAGAAAGGATGGGCGCAGTCGACAACCTCCTACTGCACCACGGCGGCGACCAGAACGACCCATGACGACGGGAATCGCCGGCGGCGATATCACCGACCACGGGGTCTGGGGCAGAAGAGGAGAGGAGTGAGCTCGGGGGTGAGAGGCAGCGAGGAGGTGGGCTGAGTGGGCCAGAACCCTTCGGTGACTGATTTAACTAAGTCTCATGGGCCACCAGGGCCCAATAAGAACAAGCCAGCCCAGAAACCTTTAAGGCCCGTTTTAATAAATAAGAAAAGACCAAAATACCCTTGAACTTAATTAAATTCTAGAAAATAAAATAAAAATCCAAAAATTATAAATAAAATATTTTTGGATTCACAATAATCCACACTATCTAAATAAATTAAGATATAAAATTTTAGACCTATAAATTTTACTAAGAATTCTGTAATTTATATATTCCTTATGGAATTTTACAAAATTACTAAAAGATGATAAAAATAAATAAAAATCACTTTCATCATTATTAATATTGAAGTATTTTAAAAAATACTAAACAAATATTTAATAACAATTTTTTATATTTAAGTGATAATTCTTAAAAGAATTATTAAAACAATAAAAGTCAAATAAAAGGAAAATAAAATAAAAGAATACAATATTCTATTATAAATATTAAAAAATAATATTTATAATCCTTTATTATTAAAAAGAATTTTATGGGGAGAATGCATATCAAATTAATTGATGCATTACATTACTTTCATAATCATTTTGCTTCTTTAAATATTGTCCTTACCGGGCAATAATGATGTTTTTGTAGACATAGAAACTCAAGGTCCAGTGCAAGCACCAGACTTCACTACCTTGCCATCACAAGGCAAGTTCACTCTTGCTCATGTCCTTTGAAGAGTCTTTACTAAAGTATTTGAAAATTGTGTGTTATCATCTATACTATAGAAAAAGAAAACACTATTTTCTCAAGATATTAAATCTAAGATATCATCCTAAGTGATGATATGATGGAGCAATAGAACTTAGCGTTCTATTTGCACTAATGAGGAACAGTTAGGGCCTTAATAACCCCTGACATCAGTGATTCTAGCGCCGTATATTACGCGTTAGCCATGAGATATGGAATGGAACAGAGAAGTCAGTTGTATCTTCTTCCTCTCGAATGAAGCCGGATGTGCAGGTCGTGGCTGTTATCCTCGTAGCGTGCATATTAATTGGTAATTCGTAGAGCATATGCAGCATATGGGTGGGAAACCTCATCGTCCCACGATAGTTCTGGCATCTAACGGTTTGTACAAACCATTGCCGTAATTCATTATGTGGGCATGGTGTACACCAAGGAGGCATGCAAGGTCGCGAAGGGGGCAGTGATTGGCTTGGACCAACTACTAGGCCCCACATCAAGGAATTGTGGACGGGAAAGTACGCCCGATTGTGCAACAAAGAGTTGATCTCTCGTGGGTAAAGTAACGCACATCTGTAGAGTGTAAGAACTATAACTTGTTACTCCCTGTATCGGGAAGGAGCTATGAACGCGGCAGGAAAGGAACTCCATGAAAGTTCTGGTCAACCTGTGAAGGCTGATGGTCATAGATTTTCATAATAAAATCAATCTTTGAAGAAAGATTTACAAAATTTCATAGTGCCAAGGATTTATAATCCGAGGTGGTAGTTAAAGCATAAAACTTCCCACCTTGCATATAATGAACTTGTTGGGTAATGCTGTGTTATCGCCATATTTTGGCCAAAGAAGGAGATGGGCCGTGATCAAGATGGGCTTGGAAGATGTGTATATTCAACGTGTTGTTGGATCGGCCTAGTGCGTGGATTTGGGCTAAATTGCCCGTGTATCTTGTATCATAGTAGGTTCCGTGTTAGTTTAGGTTCCGTTTCAGTTTAGGTAAAGATAGAGTTGTAGAGTTATTCCAAAAGTAGAGAGTCTCCGGACTATAAATATGTACCTAAGGTTATTGAGAAAAGGAGGACAACCACGTTCACGACAAACACAATCTCCAAGCATCGCCACCCCTTGTTTTCGAGGGTTTCTTTCGGTAGTAGTGTCATCTTGCCTAGATTGCATCTTGCGATCTAGGCGTATTTTTACTTATCGTTATTTGGTGTTACTCGCATGAAGCCTTGTTGATGGCGAGTAACATTATTATCATAGATCTGTTGAGGTTAGCATCGGTGTTCTTCGTTATAATCGTTTGATTTTGCTACCTCTAGTTGTCTCGCTACCTTTGCACCTTTTTCCCAAGTGCAAGGGTAGCACCTTGCTTGATCTTTATTTAGCCGATTCGATCTGTTATGGTTGTGCCTTGCTCGCCAAGGTTTAGTTTGATATCTACGTAGTCAGGCCTTACAAACGGGTTGAACGATCCAGTAGTACGTAGAGACGTGGCTTATTCGCTCTAGAGAAGTTGTTCCGGTAATTGACTTTACGTTGGTTATTAGGCCTCCTCTAGGGTTAATATTCTTCATCTTTTGTACATACCAGGCTCAATTACGTGTAGGACGTTCCAGTTACGTGGTGAAAACATTAAACCATCGTAGATCGATTTAACTTGTAGTGATCAAGCAAAACCCCATGTTGTCGTAAATCTAATGCAACACCATGGGGCAATCGGCTCTAGGAGCCGATTTACAGGGAAACCTGGGAGCCGGTCACGGCTCGAATTTTACGTATACTTGTTTACCATGCAGGAAATCAATCGGAGCAATCCTTCACCTTCCTGACCAGGTATAGGTGGCACGAACCAAGCCGTAGCGCCTGGAGTTTTATGGCCGTTGCCCGAGGGACCGTGGCCCACCAGCTTCTGGAGCCTCCGCTCTTCGTGTTGCTCGTCGCTGCCCGCCGTGAGTTTTGACAGCAACACATTCTCGCACGCCGGTGGGACCTTCAACAACGTCTACATCAACGTCCGACTGCGATGGAGAGCGCATCACCACGCATAACGAGCTGCCTAAAGAGCACAAGGCGGTATGATGAGATCGAATCTCTTGAGCCGATCTCATCGGCTCTTTTGAGAGGACCCGTAAGCATGGCATCAAGTGGAGGGGTTCTCCCGAGGGTGCTCTTGATGAGGTAGATCTGCATTCCTTCGGAGGAGCGCACTGAGCTCTACGACGTGAAGTCAACTACATGGTGGCTCATTCTACGCACCGCCATTCGAGAGCCCGTGAACGCTGAGCGGGTCGCGATTCGCGTAGTTCAGAGATCATGAAACATCGGTACTCTCCGTCGGGACTACTTTAGGGACTCACCAGGAGAAAGACCGCTCTGGACCAGGCCGCAATGCCATTCACACTTGCGGCTCCAGAGCCGCCAGAGCAGCTTACGTCGTCTACAAGGCTGAGGCGACCCAGCGATTGCCAATTCCTGTTTGAGCCACCTAAGGAAATCCCACACGGATATATATGCGCCTACGTGCGGATCGCAACAACTGTCACGCACCACCAGATTGCAACCGCAGGAGTTTCGCGCGGGGGTTCCCGGGCAGGATCTTCAGAGCAAAGCTTCGAGCAGCGATGTCCGGGATATACGCCGACAAATAGGCGTGGCTAGCTATGCCATCGAACAAGTCATGAGAATCTAGCCCTGCAGCTCAAGCGATGGAGCAAATCCGTACCATCACGAGAGACCAGTTCGGCTTCGCGTCAAGAGAAGGACAATCGGCTATTCAAAGCCGTACTTCAACGAGTTTGATCTCGATTCCGCCGCCCAAGTATCGGCTCGAGTTCTCAAGGTTTAGCGGATCGAAGGGTCAAGCTCGATCGAGCACATAAGCCGATACCGCACAGCTAGGCATAATTTCGCATCGATCGATGCGCGTAAGGTTTTTGCGCAATCACGACAGACCAGCTTTTGGGTGGTACACCTCGCCGCCACCGATTCGATTCATACCGGAAGCAATCGGAAGAGCAGTTCCACATCCGTACCATTCGAGGCTATCGAGGCTGGCATTGCGCACTGGCTCAAAGTGCGGCAAAAGAGGAGAAATCAGAGTAAATCCAGCGCCAGACCGTCAAGAACCGATGTTACTCCGCTCGTTTAACTAAGAAGGAAGCAATGAATGGCGGTGTTGGGTCTCTCGACCCATCAAGGATCTGGCTTTCAAGTAGAGTACAACTCATTGGCACATGGCCCAAAAATCGACGATGTATGAACAGCCACCACGAGTTATACCAAGACAAGTTCAAGCGTCCGATAGGCCTGGTCGTCTGAGTAGGGATCCTACGCAGACCAGGAGGTGGCCGTGGCTGAATGGGCTCGGGGGGGGGGGGGCAGACCCCGTGTCCTGCAAATGGGGGAAATAGCAAGGGCCTGCAAAAGGGTTCGACTTCGACGTGAGCAAAGCTGAGCAGATTTTCGATTTATCACTGAAGAGAAAGCGGTGAGGTTACCCGACGGCCATAAAATCCCCACGGCTCAGGAAATGAACGGGAGACCATACTGCAAGTGGCATCACTCGTTCACCCACACCACCAATGACTGCAAAGAGCTACATCGCCAAATCCAAATGGCGATAGAGCAAGGCCGTCTGATCCTTGGGCAGTTCGCCATGAAAGTGGACACAAACCCATTTCCTGGCGTTAACATGGTAGAGCTCTGTGGCATCCCGCAAAACCACTACTAGAAAATCGCGTTGAATTTGTGCATTGCATCGTCATCATCATGTTGTTTGTCTAAAACTTTTTCGCAAAAACCTGTTTTATTTTCTAAGACGCCCCATCCTAATTCAAACGCCAAAACCCCGGGGCTCCGGAGTATTTTGTTTTGTTGCATTCGGGTTGCAAACGGCCCAATGAAATTAAATAAAAGATTTAATTTGTTTTAGTAGGGGCAGTCGAACGGGCCGAGTAGACCCGAACGACCGCCCCAGATTTAAAATCGGTCCACCAACTAGCCCCTCTTAATCCTATGGCCACCCAAATTCCTACCCACCCCTTGCAGCCACATCACCCGGGCCAATAGCCATGCGCCAAATCAGCTCTCTCCTCTCCCCCCACCAACCATAAGCTGCCACATCACCCTCTACCCTAACCCCTCCCTCTCTCCTCACCCTGACCACACAACACAAGCACACACACGCGCGCACACGAGAAACACACGCACGCAACTGCACCGCACAGCAGCCACGCCTGGGCCCCGCCCCTGTTCCACGATCCTACCCCGACCCCACCTAGCGCGCTGCCTCTCTCTCCTCCATGTTCTTCTTCCTGGCTCGTCCGCGAGCCCTCTCCCTGCCGCTCGTCAACCGCCCCAGCGGCCGACCACGCTCGCCTCCTCCCCCTCTGGCTTGCCCGCCTCGCCGCCGGCCGCGCTTCACCCTCCCTTCTCCGCGCCGCTCGCCGCCCTCCTCCCCATCTCTGCGCGCCCAGGCCGCCGCTCCGCCTCCAGCCTCCCGGCCGCGGTCCCTTCCGCGCTGCCCTCTCCAGCTGGCCGCTGGGCCCCCTCCTCCAGCCATGGCGCTGCCCGTCTGCCGCCACCGCCTCACAGACGACCGCTTCCCGACCGGGCCAAGGCCTCGCCACCCCGGCTCTCCGAGCTTGCTCCGCCAGATCGCTGTCCCTCTCTCGCTCGCCCGCCGGATACTCCTCGACCTCGCCGGCTCCTCCTCCACGCTGCTCCACCTCCCATGATCGCCGTCCCCTCCGCGGCCGGCTCGTCGTGCTGCCCCGCGAGCTCCTCGACCAGACGCGCGAGCCCACCCGCCAGCCTCCGTCGAGCTCGCCTTCTTCTTCCACCTCTCCGCCCGCCGCCGCCTGCACGCCGCCGCCGCTGCCGGGCTCGCTGGCCAGCGACCCTCCCTCCGCCAGAGCTCGCCATCGCCTCGGCCGTCCCTCCTCCTCACAGTCGCCTCCGCCCGCCGGGTCGTCTCCCGTAGCTCCTCTGCACCGGTGCTCCCCGTGTTCTGCTTGCTTTGTTCCATGTTCCTGGTCGCCGCAGCCCTGCCGTTGTTCCTAGTCGGTGCAGGATCCTTCTCAGCTATAGTGGTGAGGTGCGAGATGATGTGCGGAATGGTGTTGAAGCATGTTCCTAAACAAGACCGACAAGATTGCCTTCATGGAACCTCAAGACCCCGGTCGAACTCGATGAACCCTTAGAGGAACATCATGAACTACGTCACGGAGTCCGAAGATCAAGACCGATCCCGGAGCCCGATCCGAAGATCATGGGCGACAAGTTCACCTTCCCGGAGTCGGACCCGACAAGACCTCGCAACGGCAAGATCGACCCCCAGAACCCAAGATCTGCCCGACGACAAGAACGACAGCAACCAGGACGGTACCGATGCCCCGACGCCAGGCCAAGTACTTCTTCATGGAACGCCGAGTGCTTCACCCGGACACCGAGAACATCCCCCTGAACGCCATGACCGTCGACATGACCCCAAGTTCCGCACCCGGATGCGCCAAGACCTACCCCTAAGTCCGAGAACGTTTGCGTCGACCCTGAACCCCGAGACCCGACCCCGAACCCCGGAACCCTAACAAGATCGTCGAGACCCTCAATGTGTGACCCTTATCCGAGAACCCTATTTTATAAATGCCATAATTATAAATTGTTGCATATAGAATTGTTCATGCATGCATATCGTCATTGGTTTGGGGGCCTTTTGCCGATTCACCTAATAATTAAATATGGGGCCCATATGCGGGCAAATCTAGCCTTATATTGGCCTCATTTAAACTTGTGTAGCGAACCGGTGATATATTCTGTCTTGGTAAAACAACATTTAAATTGCGGGGATCTAAACAACTTGAACCACCTAATTAATTGCCGGGACCCCGGTTCCACTTAATATGACCTAATTGCATCGCATCCTTGCCATGTCATTCATCATACATGCATCATGCCGATCTTCTGCCGTTTTATTAAATATCGCATCCGGTGTTTCTTCTAGTGTTTTGCTTCTTCGCGGATAAGGCCGTTGAGTTGATGTGAGCTTCGCCCGATCTTCGGTTGAACCCTTCGACAATGTTTTCAGGCGAGCATCTCCCTCCTTCTACCTGTCTTACTTTATAGTCTTTATTCCCTCCTGTTGATCGTTTGCTATCTGTGTTGCGATGCTTTAGTTTCCGTACCTGTGATATTCCCTTGCAGCCCTATATTGCCTTGGACACACCCTATTACCTGTTGTTTGGTAGATAGTGGGACTTGCGCGTCGTAGTCGCTTGCTCAAGTGTTGTTGCGTGTCGTCAAATGCCACAGTTGCTGATGTGTTGCCGCATGTTGATGTTGGAGATGATCCTAGTTTTACTTATTGTTCACTTTACTTTCTGTTTAACAACTAAAATTGAAATAAGCAGAGGCATCGGTGGGTGATAGAAAATATTTGGTTTCCGAACGCCCACTTGTGTCCCGTAAGACCCCGAGTACTTGATACCTGTTCCTTGATTTTGCGCGCTATCCACATCCGGGAGGTATATGGGACCCCCCTGAGCCAGAGCTTGATTCAGTCTTATTTCATGGGGCCACAACTAGTTTGAGGTTTTATTTACGATCCTGTACTTATGCCATGTTTTACTGCTTTATTTACGATTGTGCGAGGTCTTAATCGCATCGCTTAGGTTGAATGTTTACGCTATCGACAAGCCCAGCCACACTTCGGGTTCCCTACCGCCTGACCATTGTCGCAAACCTTGAGGCCGCCTCGAGCTTGCTTACTCCGCTATGGATTCTACTCAAAGGGTGGCCCTGAAATATTTTCCGAATCCTGTGATTGTTCACCGTGAAAGCCTCGTTGGGTTTTGATTTGGTTTTTCCGAGGTTGATCGGCGTGTGTTATTGGTGCACCGGCCGGGTAAAACTTTCTGAAAGCCGTGTCCGTGGATATGGACGACTTGGAGCACAGTATCTCGATCATAGACAAGCATAACTAAAGTTTACTGCTCTAAATTTGACTTATAATGACTAGTAATCAGCTTCACGATAATGGAATGGCTAATTAATACGCCCACAATTGCTTGTTTGGTTGTCGCCATGCGACAATTGTATCTGACTAGTAAGTATTGCAACTACAACAGAATGGCTGAATAAAAGTACCAACAACTGCTGGGTTTTATGGGATATCTCATGCTATTCATATCTGATTAGTAATTGTTGCAACTCCAACGGAATGATTAATAAAAGTGCCCACTGCCTACTTTATCAGGACGACTATCTAAACCTGACTAGTAAAGTGCCGCAACTATAACTGAATAAGTAAAACTGCCCACTGTGTGAGTTTCCTCGGTTGACTTCCTCGATCGGTGTCGAGGGGGAAACGCCAGGATGGGTTTTGTTTGATGATAGAATCCGGTTGGTTCCGAATAGGTCCTTCTTACCCCCTCTGTTTTACGCCAGTGTATCGAGTCTCTATAGGTTGTTTAGTGCATGCTGCCGCTTCAGTCCACCATACCTATGTAGGCGAGGACCGCCGAATTCTAGCCTCGCTGTCTTGGCCTCAAGATCGACGCTCCTTCTTTGTTTTCGCTTTGCCCTTTGTCGGCACCCTTTGTTGAGCAGGTTTGAGATCGACGCCGTTAGGTGGTTACCCTTCCGCTTGGCCTGGGCAGGTTATGGACGCCATTGGTTATTCTTCGGGCTCTTAGCCCCATTTGCTTCTTGTCCGTAGTCGGACGCCTACCGCTTCAAGGTGATTTGGATCTTGTATATTATATCGTATTCTTGACTCTTTGAGTCGATATATATGCTCTGTGGTCCCATCGAGGACTGTTGTGTAATGTTATTACTGCTTTTCCACCCGCGAAAAGTGCTGGTGAGGCACCTTTGAATCGCTTCTATGCGAGTTTGGTGAATTTTGCCCGAACTTGCATAGGTCCGATTCGAGGGTGTTACAGAGTGGTATCGAGCTCAGTGATTCGATACCCACAAGTCCACTGTAGGATAACCTAGCTAACGGTCAAGTAGAGTGTCAAAACTATTTTTGGAAAATCGGTTGGATAGTTCGACTAGGTCCGGTTTTACTCCTTACCCCTTTGCTATTCCTCTTCCTCGACGTGTTTTGAATCCGCTCTCGTCTCTTTCTTCGAGTCCAGAATTCTCGTGGTTGGGTTTCGCTGCACTGCTAGGGTTTCGCTTCCTTCTTCGATAACGGTGTTGCTACGTCTGGTCTTCATGCTATCCGAGGAATCCTTCATCTGTGGTGCCGTCCTTTGTCCTTTGTTTGTGCCTTCTGGTGTTTTCCGACGCGACGACAGCATCTACGCCAGATCCGATGCCGAGTCTGCATCACTCCCTTGATCCGAACCTCGCTTGTCGAGATCTCCAGTCTGAATCCGAGGGTTGGTTGTATAATCTGTCTATTCGTGTACAGAGTAATGCTTTGAGTGCGGGATGGAGTCGCGACCATACCACTACTCTTATCATTCGCTTATGTACATTGAATGGGGGGATCGATGCAATCTTACTCCTTCCATGGAAGTTAGAGGTGACCTTACCTTTAACCTCGCCCGTTGTTTATCCGGAGTGTTCTCTTGAAGAACAGGGACAACGACCTCTTGTTGGTGGTGTCGCGAAGATCTACACGAGGCGGGAAGACGCAGATCGCCGACTCTTCCTTCCGGTACCATGAGGCGGATCTCGAGGGCGAGATCCCTTGTTAGTGGTGTCGAATTGTGGCATCCCGCAAAACCACTACTAGAAAATCGCGTTGAATTTGTGCATTGCATCGTCATCATCATGTTGTTTGTCTAAAACTTTTTCGCAAAAACCTGTTTTATTTTCTAAGACGCCCCATCCTAATTCAAACGCCAAAACCCCGGGGCTCCGGAGTATTTTGTTTTGTTGCATTCGGGTTGCAAACGGCCCAATGAAATTAAATAAAAGATTTAATTTGTTTTAGTAGGGGCAGTCGAACGGGCCGAGTAGACCCGAACGATCGCCTCCTGCCGCTCACCGCCGCCTCTCGCCGCCTCCTCCCCATCTCTCGCGCCCAGGCCGCCCGCCCTTTTCCCCGAGCGCCGCGTCCTTCCTTCGCGCTGCCCTTCTCCAGCCAGCGCCGCCGGGTCGCGGCCCTCCTCCGAGCCGGCGCTGCCGTTCGCCCGGCCGCCACGCCTCACAGACGACCGCTTCCCGACCGCGCCAAGGCCTCGCTCACCCCGGCTCCGAGCTTGCTCCGCCAGATCGCTGCCTCTCTCGCGCCCGCCGCCGGATACTCCTCGACCTCGCTGCTCTCCTCCACGCTGCTCCACCTCCCGCGTCGCCGTCCCCTCCGCCGGCTCGTCGTCCCGCTGCCCGGCGAGCCTCCCGACCGCGCAGACGCGCGAGCCCACCCGCCAGCAGCCTCCGTCGAGCTCGCCTTCTTCCACCTCCGCCCGCCGCCGCCGACTGCACGCCGCTGCCGCTGCCCCGCTAGGCCTCGCCGGCGACCCTCCTCCGCCGTAGCTCGCCATCGCCTCGTCGGCCGTCCTTCTCCTCCCTGTCGTCGCCTCCGCCCCGCGTCGGTCGTCTCCCGTAGCTCCTCCGCACAGTGCCTCCCGTGTTCTGCTTGCTCATTGTTCCATGTTCTCGGTCGTCGCAAATTTCGCCGCTGTTGTTCCTAGTCAGTGTGCAGGATCCCTTCTCAGCTATAGTGGTGAGGTGCAGATGATGTGCGGAATGGTGTTGAAGCATGTTCCTAAACAAGACCGCGACAAGATTGCCTTCATGGAACCTCAAGACCCCCGGTCGAACCTGATGAACCCTTAGAGCCGGAACATCATGAACTACGTCACGGAGTCCGAAGATCAAGACCGATCCCGGAGCCCGATCCGAAGATCATGGGCGACAAGTTCACCTTCCCGGAGTCGGACCCGACAAGACCTCGCAACGGCAAGATCGACCCCCAGAACCCAAGATCTGCCCGACGACAAGAACGACAGCAACCAGGACGGTACCGATGCCCCGACGCCAGGCCAAGTACTTCTTCATGGAACGCCGAGTGCTTCACCCGGACACCGAGAACATCCCCCTGAACGCCATGACCGTCGACATGACCCCAAGTTCCGCACCCGGATGCGCCAAGACCTACCCCTAAGTCCGAGAACGTTTGCGTCGACCCTGAACCCCGAGACCCGACCCAACCCGGAACCCTAACAAGATCGTCGAGACCCTCAATGTGTGACCCTTATCCGAGAACCCTATTTTATAAATGCCATAATTATAAATTGTTGCATATAGAATTGTTCATGCATGCATATCGTCATTGGTTTGGGGGCCTTTTGCCGATTCACCTAATAATTAAATATGGGGCCCATATGCGCAAATCTAGCCTTATATTGGCCTCATTTAAACTTGTGTAGCGAACCGGTGATATATTCATCTTGGTAAAACAACATTTAAATTGCGGGATCTAAACAACTTGAACCACCTAATTAATTGCCGGGACCCCGGTTCCACTTAATATGACCTAATTGCATCGCACCCTTGCCATGTCATTCATCATACATGCATCATGCCGATATTCTGCCGTTGTATTAAATATCGCAGCCGGTGTTTCTTCTAGTGTTTTGCTTCTTCGCGATAAGGCCGTTGAGTTGATGTGAGTCACCGATCTTGGTTGAACCTTCGACAATGTTTTCAAAGCAGCATCTCCTCCTTCTACCTGTCTTACTTTATAGTCTTTATTCCCTCTGTTGATCTTTTGCTATCTCGTGTTGCGATGCTTTAGTTTCGCATTCGTGATATTCCCTTGCAGCCCTATATTGCCTTGGACACACCCTATTACCTGTTGTTTGGTAGATAGTGGGACTTGCGCGTCGTAGTCGCTTGCTCAAGTGCTGTTGCGTGTCGTCAAATGCCACAGTTGCTGATGTGTTGCCGCATGTTGATGTTGGAGATGATCCTAGTTTTACTTATTGTTCACTTTACTTTCTGTTTAACAACTAAAATTGAAATAAGCAGAGGCATCGGTGGGTGATAGAAAATATTTGGTTTCCGAACGCCCACTTGTGTCCCGTAAGACCCCGAGTACTTGATAATTGCCCTTGATTTTGCGCGCTATCCACATCCGGAGGTATATGGGACCCCTGAGCCGAGCTTGATTCATCTTATTTCATGGGGCCACAACTAGTTTGAGGTTTTATTTACGATCCTGTACTTATGCCATGTTTTATCGCTTTATTTACGATTGTGCGAGGTAACGCACAATCGCATCGCTTAGGTTCGAATGTTTACGCTGTATCGACAAGCCCAGCCACACTTCGGGTTCCCACCGCCATGACCATTGTCGCAACCTTGAGGCCGCCTCGAGCTTGCTTACCCGCTATGATTCTACTCAAAGGTGGCCCCTGAAATATTTTCTGAATCCTGTGATTGTTCACCGTGAAAGCCTCGTGGGTTTGATTTGGTTTTTCCGAGGTTGATCGAGCGTGTGTTGCTATTGGTGCACCCCGCCGGTAAAACTTTCAAAGCCGTGTCCGCGGATATGGACGACTTGGAGTACAAGATCTCGATCATAGACAAGCATAACTAAAGTTTATCGCTCTAAATTTGACTTATAATGACTAGTAATCAGCTTCACTATAATGGAATGGCTAATTAATACTGCCCACAATTGCTTGTTTGGTTGTCGCCATGACAATTGTATCTGACTAGTAAGTATTGCAACTACAACAGAATGGCTGAATAAAAGTACCAACAACTGCTGGGTTTTATGGGATATCTCATGCTATTCATATCTGATTAGTAATTGTTGCAACTCCAACGGAATGATTAAATAAAAGTGCCCACTGCTTATTTTATCAGGACGACTATCTAAACCTGACTAGTAAAGTGCCGCAACTATAACTGAATAAGTAAAACTGCCCACTGTGTGAGTTTCCTCGGTTGACTTCCTCGATCGGTGTCGAGGGGGAAACGCCAGGATGGGTTTTGTTTGATGATAGAATCCGGTTGGTTCCGAATAGGTCCTTCTTACCCCCCTCTGTTTGACGCCAGTGTATCGAGTCTCTATAGGTTGTTTAGTGCATGCTGCCGCTGCCGCTTCAGTCCACCATACCTATGTAGGCGAGGACCGCCGAATTCTAGCCTCGCTGCATCGGCCTCGATCGACGCTCCTTCTTTGTTTTCTCGCTTTGCCCTTTGTCGGCACCTTTGTTGAGCAGGTTTGAGATCGACGCCGTTAGCGGTTACCCTTCCTTGGCTCGGTAGGGTTATGGACGCCATTGGTTATTCTTCGTGGCTCTTAGCCCCATTTGCTTCTTGTCCGTAGTCGGACGCCTACCGCTTCAAGGTGATTTGGATCTTGTATATTATATTCGTATTCTTGACTCTTTGAGTCGCCGATATATATCTGCTCTGTGGGTCCCATCGAGGACTGTTGTGTAATGTTATTTCGCTTTCCACCCGACGAAAGTGCTGGTGGGCACCTTTGAATCGTTTCTATGCGGGTTTGGTGAATTTTGCCCGAACTTGCATAGGTCCGATTCGAGGGTGTTACAAGCTCTGCCATGAGGCGCCGCTGGATTTTTCGCTCGTGTTAATATGGCGGTCTGGGTACCACCATGACACGCATAAGGAGGAAGGTGGTCGCTCTCTGGGCAAAGAGAGAGAAGCGGCTGGTCCATGCGACCGGCCCGGCCATAGCGACAGGCGGTACTTAACAGAGGAACAGGTGAGGAGAGTACGGTATCAGAAGCCGCATTCCACGCATCTCCTTAAGAATTATGAGCGTCAGTATGACCAACGGCGCCAGCACGATGGAGACGATAAAGGATATGAGCACCTCACTAGGGGGCCTTCAAAAGAAAAGGAAGGCGCAGAAAAACATTGGGACTGTCCTTTCTTCAAGTACTGCTGGGACGCGGGAATGAGCCGATTGCCTACAGTCGACAACCGCCCGGAGTGTGGACAGCAGGGAGGACACCAGGCCGCCAAGTGTTCAAACGTTTAGGGCCTCTCCCACCTCGTGAGTCACACAGGAGTCCGCCGAGCAAAGGACCTCGAGAAGCCAAGGGTGACAAGGAAGAAGACAAATATCACCGTCCAAGATGGTGTCCAGACGGACTCAGACATACCCAAAAGCGAGAGTGCAGCTGCAGAACTTGAGGAAGTCAAGCGCAGATTCCACGCTCTAAAGAAAGCACGCCCGATCTGGCCGTCAAAATTAGCAGACCGAAGCGGAAGACCGACAAGGAAAGAATGGCGCCCCAAACCAGTAAAAGCCGATGCACAGACATCGGCTGGCACAAACATGGTGTTCGTACTTCCGTCGGAATTCTGCGCGCCAAGAACCAATGAGCTACCAGTGGCACAGTTTGACTGCGGTCCACGGCCGGTTATCTTTGAGAAGCCACGTGAGAAGGGTTACAAACATCTGAAAGCCCTGTACCTGCGAGGTTACATCAATGGGCAACCTGTCAGCAAGATGTTGGTGGATACCGGAGCGGCAGTCAATATCATGCCGTACTCCATGCTACGACGTTTGGGTCGCTCTACTGTAGATCTGATCAAAACCAACGTCACGTTAAGCGACTTCAACGGCCAGTCTTCGGAAACACAAGGCGTGCTGAACGTGGATCTGACAGTGGGCAGAAAAACCATACCCACGTCATTTTTCGTCGTGGACAGCAAAAGTACCTACGCTGTCTTGCTAGGTAGAGATTGGATTCACGCTAATCGCTGCATTCCATCCACGATGCACCAGTTCCTCATACAGTGGGACGGAGATGAAGTTGAGGTCATCTATGCAGACGATTCTATCGAGGTTTCCATAGCTGGCATGAACGTCTGGGAAGCAGAAGACCAAGAGCCGATCTCTGGAATTAGTTTAGACGGCTGTGAGCGCATTGAAGTTACAAAAAAACGGGGTGAGGCTGGTCTTATCCATCGCCTGAGTAGGAAAGTTCACGACCAGGGTAATGCGCCGATCCTCGCGATCGGCCACAAAAAATAAAAAGCACCAATCATACGACAAGAGGATCATGCAGTCGTAGCAGGGAGATGCCATGCCATTGTAAAACAATAAGTTGTAGACCATCCCTGACTAATGCAAGCAAAAGGGCGATTCGCGATCGCCCAAATTATTTTTGTTACCCTCACCTACCGCTTTGCCTGTGTTTACCATCGATTTGACAGTGTGAAAGCTAGGGTATGGGTTTACATCTCGATGAGCTAGAAGAGATCGACATTGGTCCCGGGATAAGCCACGACCAACATTTATCGACAGAAGTTAGACCCGAGTCTACGGGTCCGATGATAGCCTGTTGAGAAGATATCCGATCGCTTCGCCGACTACAAGAAATGCCCGGGTTAGACAGAGCATCATTGAGCATCGACTCGCTAAAAAGGATTTCGCCATTTCAAAGTGAGCACGACAAATGAAGGCGAAATTCGAAGAAGTCAAAAAGAGGTCGAGAAAATGTTGACCAAGTTAATCAGGCCATGCGGTATGATGAGTGGATTTCTAGTATAGTACAGAGAGAAGAAGGACGGCCGATGGCGTGTTGCCATAGATTTTCGGGATCTAAACAGAGCTACCCCAAAGGATGAGTATCCGATGCCGGTGGCGGAGACGTTAATTAACGCAGCAGCTGGTCATAAAATCCTGAGCTTCATGGATGGCAATGCCGGTTACAACCAAATTTTTATGGCTCCAGAAGATATACACAAGACGGCATTCAAAGTCCCAGGCTCAGTGGGGTTGTTCGAGTATGTAGTCATGACGTTCGGACTGAAGAATGCCGGTGCCACTTACCAAAGGGCCATGAATTAAATTTTCCATGATCTGATCGGCAAGTTGGTGGAAATTTACATCGATGACGTGGTGGTCAAGTCTGCTTCCGTGCACGGACACTTGGACGATCTTCAGCGCGTTCTGGACCGAATAAGAAAATTCGGGCTACGGATGAATCCAAAGAAGTGTGCCTTCGGGGTCACGGCCGGTCAGTTCTTGGGTTTTTTGGTCCATGAACGAGGGATTGAGATCGGCCTGAAAAGTCAGGAGGCAGTACGGACAATGAAGCCACCTACCACAAAGAAAGAGCTGCAGTCTCTAATCGGCAAGATCAACTTCGCCAAGATTCATCTCCAACTGTCGGAAGAATAGAACCGTTCATGGACTGGTGAAAACTAAATCGACGAGGAATTTCGGGGCGTAATAAAGAACGAGCCTTCGACGAGATCAAAGAATATTTGACGAAACCACCAGTGTTGGTTCCGCCCCAGCCGGACAGACCATTCTACATTTACTTGTCAGTGGCTGACACGTCCATCGCCTCGGTGGTGGTACAAGTTTATGATGGGCTAGAGCGAGTCGTATTTTACATAAGCAGAAGGATGCTGGACGCGGAGACAAGGTATCCCTATATCGATAAGTTGTGCCTCTGCCTGTTTTTCACCTGCACCAAGCTGCGCCACATCTTGCTATCAGCAGAGATCATCATCATATGCAAATCAGACGTCATAAAGCACATGCTGTCGGCTCCTATGTTAAAAGGCCGACTGGGCAAATGGATGTTTGCATTATCGAGTTTGACATCCGTATCAACCCGCGATTAAGGACAGCTATGGCCGATCTTATTGCTGAAAGGATCAACACTAACATAGCAAGACCGGCCCATAAGAGCATGGGCTATGTTTTTCGACGGATCGGTTTGTGACGATGGCTGCGCATCGGCATTTTACTCGTGTCGCCTGGGGCAACATTTTCCTTCTCCATCGATTGTCTACCTCTCGCACCAACAATGTAGCCGAGCACGAGGCGATACGCAAGGAATGGAGTTACTCCTCGGCCGGAGCGAAAAGTGGAAATTTTGGAGACTCCAAGTTGGTGATTTCCCAACTCACGGAGGAGTACAAATGTGAGAGCGAGTCCCTCTTCCCATTATGGTTAATCGCTGGTGAGCTGATGGCGCAGTTCCGTACATAAACTTCACGGATCCCGATCGCAGAACATAGAGGCAAATGATCTTGCAGATGGCTTCGTGCTACAAGGATGTAGCAGAGGAGCTGATATTCGTGCAGCCTCGAAGTCGACGATCGGAGAGCCGATATCTTCAATTACTTGAAGGATTCGGCTCGGGGGGCACCTAAACGGATAAGGTCCAAAGCCATGAAGTATGTGCTTATTGGGGATGACATGTTTTAGGACTGGAAGGATTATTGCTCAAATGTCGGGACACCGAGGCTAATCGGCTCCTACACGAGGTACACGAAGGCGCCTGTGGAACTCACCAATCAGCTCACAAGATGAAATGGTTGATCAGGCGATCAGGGTTTTATTGGCCCACCATGCTTGAGGACTGTTTCAACTACTACAAAGGGTGTCAAGCATGTCGAAATTTGGAAAAATTCAGATGGTACCGCAGACAATGAATCCCATCATCAAGCCTTGCCGTTCGAGGTTGGGGCATGGATATGATCGGTAAAATCAATCCTCCATCAAGCAAAGGCCACATGTGGATTTTGGCCATCACCGATTATTTCACTAAATGGGTGGAAGCTGTCCCGATGAAATCGGTGAACTCAAGGATGTTATCAACTTTGTGAAAGAGCATGTCATCCATAGATTCAGATTCCCAAACTATCACGACCGATGGGGGTTCGGTCTTTATTTCTCGTGAGTTTAGAAAGTTCTGCGAGGACATGGGGATTAAGCTGATCGATCATCTCCATACTATGCTCGCTAATGGGCAAGTGAAGCATCCAACCGAGCCTCATCAAGTCGATCAAGAGAAAAGTCGATGAACACCCTAGGCGTTAACGAGGTTTTGTCAGAGGCGTTGTGGGCTTATCGCATGTCATGCCATGGGGCGATTAAAACTTCGCCATATCATCTAGTATATGGACAAGAAGCCGTATTGCCCTGGGAAATTACGGCAGGATCGAGACGTGTCACTTTTCAGGACAATCTAACAACTGAAGAATATGCAACCCTGATGAGTGACAGTGTGGAGGATTTAACTGAGCTCAGGATGTGGTCGCTTGAGAAGATCAAAGAGAACAAGGCCAAGGTAGCTCGTGCATACAACAAGAAAGTGAGGCCAAAGGAATTCCACGTTGGTGATCTGGTATGGGAAGCTGTGTTGCCATTAGGGACTAAGGATGCAACATATGGTAAATGGTCTTCAAATTGGCACGGCCGCATAGGTTGATCAAGTTTTAAGAGGAAACGCACAGGCTTGAGGAGTCGACGGCGTGAAATTCTTTGGCGGTCAACGGTCAACATCTCAAGAAATATTTCCCAAGCATGTGGGATGATGGACAAGAAATATGTAGAAGCGATCTGAAAATCGGCCGAATAAAAAAAATATAATATATAGCCGATGCATGGTCATCGACTCTAGAGGTTCACATATGCTACAAACAGGTGCCAGTATCCATCTACAAGCTACTGAAGAAATCTTCATTCTTGCCCGTCATTAGCTGTTTGTTCAGGGCACATATTTTGATGGGCAATTGGAGATCTAGGTCGCTCCTTGTTGAAGAAGATCGCAGGTTACCGTTTGAAACTAAGAAGTGACCGTTTAGGTTTGCTGAGCATGTGACCAAGTCGACCTTGTCAACGCTTTTGGGAAAACCGATATGCATCGACTCTTTGAGCTGTGCTGTTGATCGAGTAAACATAGCAGGTAAAAGCCGATGCGCTATCGGCTTCGAGCATCGACCTATTTTTATTATCGGCAAAATTAGGCAAGAGCAATCGAGAGAACGGATTTTTTTTCATTTCGAAGCTGGTTGCTTACAAAAGGACTGGTCGACATGTAAGGAAGCTTATGACTACTCTTATCGCTATCGGTTCCTAATCTAGCCGAGGTCGCCGCCGCCGTCTGTGCGCTATCCTCGGCGCTGCTCCGGCCGTCGTCTCGGCTTCTTCTTGAAGAAGCCAGGGCGCCTCGTCTTCGCCGTCGGTATCCTCGCTGACCCGTGCGGAAGTACTTCACCGGTGGTACTCTTCGGAGGAGGTGTCCTCCTCTTCCTCCTTCTCGGAGGAGTCGACGGCCCCGTGACATGGCGTGCCGATGTCTGCCTCGATTCCCCATCGCAAGGAACTGCAGGTCTTCTTCGCCGTTAAGGACGCCGCCCCGACCAAACGGAGAATCTAACCCTCTCGTCCCACCATTGTGGGGCGAGAGTGTTGTACGCCGCCATCGGCGGGTGCTCCGGCGTTGGCTCTCGGTCACTCATTGAGTTGGAGGCGTGGGAGGACAGGCCAGAGGAAGCAGAGGAGGCCATGGCGAAGAAACAGGGTTTTTTCGACGGAGGAAGAAGGGTTTTTTGGCTGTTGGAGGCAGATGGGGATTGCGAACTGCTTAGGTGGATTTAAATAAAGGGAATAGTAGAGAGATGGTTCAATGCCATAGCGGTTTCCCAGAATGTGCTGCCAAAATCGTCAAATCATGCACTGCGAAGGAGTTGAGAAAACAGGGCATCATGATGAAGGGGTGGCGTGACGATCCTGTTCTGCAACGCATTATGTCAACGCGCAACCCGATACAAAAAAAAGAGGGGGAAGGAAAAAATATATCAGCAGAGTGGTTTTGGAATTATCATTGCCAAAACCAGGGGGGCATGTGTTATCGCCATATTTTGGCCAAAGAAGGAGATGGGCCGTGATCAAGATGGGCTTGGAAGATGTGTATATTCAACGTGTTGTTGGATCGGCCTAGTGCGTGGATTTGGGCTAAATTGCCCGTGTATCTTGTATCATAGTAGGTTCCGTTTCAGTTTAGGTAAAGATAGAGTTGTAGAGTTATTCCAAAAGTAGAGAGTCTCCGGACTATAAATATGTACCTAAGGTTATTGAGAAAAGGAGGACAACCACGTTCACGACAAACACAATCTCGGCGCATCGCCACCCCTTGTTTTCGAGGGTTTCTTTCGGGTAAGTGTCATGCTGCCTAGATTGCATCTTGCGATCTAGGCAGTATTTTTACTTATGCGTTATTTGGTGTTACTCGATCAAGCCTTGTTGATGGTGAGTAACATTATTATCATAGATCTGTTGAGGTTAGCATCGGTGTTCTTCGTTATAATCGTTTGATTTTGCTACCTCTAGTTGTCTCGCTACCTTTGCACCTTTTTCCCAAGTGCAAGGGTAGCACCTTGCTTGATCGTTATTTAGCTGATTCGATCTGTTATGGTTGTGCCTTGCTCGCCAAGGTTTAGTTTGATATCTACGTAGTCGCCTTACAAACGGGTTGAACGATCCAAGAGTACGTGACGTGGCTTATTCGCTCTAGAGAAGTTGTTCCGGTAATTGACTTTACGTTGGTTATTAGGCCTCCTCTAGGGTTAATATTCTTCATCTTTTGTACATACCAGGCTCAATTACGTGTAGGACGTTCCAGTTACGTGGTGAAAACATTAAACCGTCGTAGATCGATTTAACTTGTAGTGATCAAGCAAAACCCCATGTTGTCGTAAATCTTAAATCTAATGCAACACCATGGGGCAATCGGCTCTAGGAGCCGATTTACAGGGAAACCTGGGAGCCGGTCACGGCTCGAGTTTTACGTATACTTGTTTACCATGCAGGAAATCAATCGGAGCAATCCTTCACCTTCCTGACCAGGTATAGGTCAGGTGGCACGCCCTCGAACCAAGCCAGGGCGCGCGCCGGAGTTTTGCGGGCCGTTGCCCGAGGGACCAGGGCCCACCAGCAGTGCTGGGAGCCTCCCGGCTCTTCGTGTTGCTCGTCGCTGCCCGCCGGTGAGTTTTGACAGGCAACACGCTGTTACTCATCCTTTCCTTTGATCCCTTGCTTAGACTATGAGGATCCCGAAGACGTGCCAATGTATGCAGCTGAATGTCAAGAATATGTGTTCTACGAGGAACCTGATCTTTAAGGAGGTGTTGGAGGAGTAGATTACAAAATCCGCTATGGTGTTGACGATAACGAGTCTAACTAAGTACCCTAGTTAGTAGTAACTAATGGAGCCGAGCAGCATGAACTCTATAGAATAAGCTGCTAAGCTCAACTCCTAGTCGGAGTTGCTACTTTTAAATTCCGCTGAAACACTTTATATTTTGGTTTGTAAGTTGAATCTTTAGGAAGTCTTGAACTTCTAGTATTGTAATAATAATAATGTGTGAATGTTTGTAATATGGACCCGTAATGTTTCTGTTGTACCACTCTGAGGAATGTGATATTTACGGAACGGTGTTCTGTGAGTGTCATGTCAACGACTATAGTGTACTACACATGCAGTGGTATGTTGGGTCACCGCAGTTGGTATCAGAGAAAATTGCTTTGACCTTAGGTTGGAAACCTAGTAAAGGGTATTACCTGTAGGAAAGCTTAGCAGCAATAAAGAATTCTCTAAAAGTAATATAATGGGTATTCAACTGAGAATATTCCGTTATATATTTTAGTGCGATAATTCTTTGTTATGATGCCATATATTATTTGATACTAATCAAAACTATTTTTCTGATATACAGAGATATGGCACCAAAGTTTCCAAAACAAACTTTGCTAAGGAAAGAGGAGACTCTTTATGATTATCAAGGATCATTCATAGACCAACTTCGTCAACTTTTAAAGATCTTTAGTTGTCCAACTAGAATTCCAGTGAACACTATCACTTACCTTGATGCCGGATGTTATCCAAGTATCGTGTGAGTATCCAACTCTCAGAGGAGCTTGGATTATATCACGATCTACCTATAGGAGAATGTAGGAGTCATTTAACAGCATATCATGTTGCTATTGTGGAGGCGATAGCTAATATCCCGGAGCATAAAACCAAGGAGTTAGAAGGTAGCACATTCTCTGTGATACCTCATGATTATATAGACTCGGAGCCTATACCGGATCATCTTACTTTGGTTAAGAAGCATCCTAAGTTAGCTTCCAAGTTTATGGATAGATACCGAACACTCGTTGCGTATTTTTATAAGACACATCAAGTGATTGTTGAAGATAAAAATGATATGTTAGAGGATCTAACTGATCCGGAAAGGAGGAAGCAGTTAGCATTCCAGTTAGAGAAGGAAGCAGACAGTAGCGCAACACCTATCTTTACAGATATACCTATAGATCGTGAATCTTTTGTACCATATCCTTATTCACCAAGACCTGAACCTATAAATGATCCTACTATGGAGATGAGGTATGCGGTACCACAAGGCTCAGAGGAGGGTTCTGACTCAGAACTTCCTATTGAGAATTCGGATGGTTGGGGAATGGGGTCGTATGAAATATATCAAGAACACCAGATGTCCATAGATGGTTCTAACAGAAATGTTGGACAATCCAGCTGGATGGGTGCAAGAATTAACCCTAGTAACAGTAGTAGAAATACCATGTCAATAGATGATCAGGATGAAGAACAAGATCCTGAGGAGAGAGTGTTTGAATCATCAACATCTTATCAAAACCCAGGGAATATACATTATCCAGTGTTTAACTATCTTGCCCAAAGGAGCACCTAGGAAGCAGCAGGATCTGCGTATCCTGTTGACAAATCAAGGAATGAAGCTCAGGAGATGCAGGCTAGAGATGATGTTGAATATGTTTATAAATACTTTTAAGCTGAGCTGGAGGGAGTCAATGCGCTCAGGTTGAGTAATGACTCAAGTCCTGACACTTCAGATACAGAGTATGTTCCTTCTGGAAGGCCATTTGTTCCACAAATTGTGCGACGAATAACACGTCATCACGGTTGGACATTAGGCATGTATGATGAGCGTAGTTACTACTAGAAGGAGGCAACTAGTTAGTGATATTAAGTACCGTGTATTATACTCCAAGTAATAAGGTAGTGAGATGAATACGGTAGTTTTGTGATTATACCTATATGGTATATGTTGTAAGAACTTTGTATCATTATGATGTATAATATGTGAAATGCATATTTGGATTTTCTTTGGATCTTCATTGTGTGAATAGTTCTGTGCGTAAAGTCGAGCTTAGAACACATTTGCATGATGTAATTATGAGTATTCGCTTTAGTTGCAGGACTAGAGGGTCATGGATACGGGTGTAGAAATGGAAACTGAGCAGCAACGGATGGAGCAAGAGGCCAAGGAGAAGGCCGATGCAGATGCAGCAAATCAAGGAGCATTACCACCACCAATGAGGTTGTTAATGGAGCAAAACTTTATTCAATGCATGCAAATGATGCAAGAAACCCAGAACAAGTTTATGGAAGAGCTGCTGGGACGAGCGAATCAGAGGGCACCTGAAGGTGGAGGCGTGAGTCTATCTGATTTCCAGAATGCAAGACTGTTACCTTTTGCATCAGCTCCTGAACCAATGGATGCAGAAGATTGGCTAGCAGATACTGAAAGGAAGCTGAAGACTGTAGGTTGCAATGATGAGGAGAAATTGAGGTATGCAACTCATCTTCTGACTGGACCCGCAGCATCATGGTGGTAGAATCAGTTGGCCATGCAACCACCAGGAAGGGAGTTTACCTGGGAAGAGTTCAAGCAGAGGTTCCATGAATATCATGTTTCGGAAAGCATTATGGAGTTGAAGCGGAGAGAATTTGAGGAGCTTCAGCAAGTATATACTAGTGTCATGAAGTACATCCGGGAGTTTAGTCAACTGTCTCGCTATACTGAGGAGGATGTCAATACTGAAGAGAAGCGGAAGACGCGTTTCCTGCATGGATTAAATCCATTTGTGAAAATACAACTAAGGTTAGCCAATAAGCAAACTTATCAGCAGTTGTTGGATGCAGCCATTACTTTTGAAGATGATTATAAGAATGTCCAAGAGGATAGGAGGAAGAGAGCCAAAAAGGAAACCAAGAAGATTAAGGCAAGCAAACCTAAACCTAACCTGGAGTTCAAACCTCGGAACTGGAATTATGGCAACAATAACAATAACAATAAAGAGGGCAGTGGTGGAAATCAATCCAATGCGAGAAGGAATGTTATTTGTAACAATTGTGGAATTCCAAGGCATTTCCAGAGGGAATGCGAAAAGCCTGTAGTGATTGTTACGGTTGTGGTCAAAAGGGGCATATCAAACCCGATTGTCCGAGCAAACCACCAGGAGGTTGGCCTACAAGGGGAGGAGGAGAAGCTAGTGGAGGAAATGGACAGCCCAATAAAGGAGGAACTAATGTCAAGAACAAACAATGGCAAGAGGAACCGACCTACTGGGAAACTGAATTATGCAACCCTTGAGGAGGTGGATAATTCAGAGCATGCGGTGATAGGTACGCTCAATATCCTTACCAATCCCGACAAAGTTCTATTTGATACTGGTGCAACTACTTCATTCATTTCTGAAGAATTTTGTGATAAGTTCGGGATTAGAAGGGCAATGTTAGAAAGTCCTATGACCGTAGTTACGGCAGGAGGGAATGTGATTGTACGCCACATAAAACAAGATCAGGTTATCTCAATCTGTGGTTGTACATATTTCGCAAACCTTTATGTGATTCCTCTGAAGGGAATTGCAGTAGTGATGGGAATGGATTGGATGATGGAACACGGAGCTCAGATAAATTGTGAGGATAAAACTGTCTCAATCAAAACTCCAAGTGGAGCAAGGATAGTTTACCAAGCAGATAAGCACAGTCATATCATGGTGGATCTGCAGTTGAACTCAATGAGAGAGGTCAAATTGGAAGAGATTCCTATAGTAAATGAATTTCAAGATGTTTTTCCAGCAGAGCTACCGGGAATGCCACCAGACTAGGAGATAGAATTCACTATTGACCTAATTCCTGGCACAAAACCAATAGCTCAAGCACCATATAAAATGGGACCCAAAGATTTAAAAGAACTCAAAGAGCAAATTGATGAGTTAGCCAGAAAAGGATTTATTCAGGAGAGTGTATCTCCATGGGGAACACCCGTAATCTTTGTGGATAAGAGAGATGGTGGAAGAAAAATGTGTGGTGATTATAGAAACCTAAACAACGTTACTATCAAGAATAAGTATCCTTTACCAAGAATTCAAGATTTGATTGATCAAGTGAAAGGGGCTGGAGTATTTTCAAAGATCGATTTAAGATCTGGATACCATAAAATAAAAATCAAACCGGAAGATGTTCCCAAGACAGCATTTGTCTCAAGATATGGACACCATGAATATCTGGTAGTACCATTTGGTTTGACCAATGGACCGGAAATATTCATGAATCTTATGAACAAGATCTTCATGCCATATTTGGACAAGTTCGTCATAGTCTTTATTAATGATATTCTGATATATTCCAAGGATAAGGAAGAGCATGCTTATCATTTGAGAATAGCATTGCAGACTTTAAGAGAACACAAATCAGTAAGTGTGAATTTTGGCTAGATAAGGTAGAATTCCTCGGTCATGTGATCAGTAAGGATGGAATTGCTGTGAATCCATCTAAAGTTCAGTCGGTACTAGAGTGGACTGCACCAATCAATGTGAAGCAAATTCGAGGTTTCTTAGGAATGGCTGGTTATTATCGGAGATTCATTGAGGGTTTCTCCAAAATATCCGGACCAATGACCAAATTATTAAGTAATAATACACCATTCAAGTGGGATGAGAAATGCGAAGCAAGTTTTCAAGAGTTGAAGACTAGATTAACCACAACTCCAATCTTAGCAGTTCCTGAAACAGGGAAGGACTTCACAGTATACTGTGATGCATCTAAAGAAGGTTTGGGTTGTGTACTAATGCAAGATCGGAAAGTGATTGCTTATGGTTCAAGACAACTGAAACCACATGAAGTCAACTATCCAACTCATGATTTAGAGTTAGCAGCAGTAGTTTTTGCGCTGAAAGGATGGAGGCATTTCCTATATGGAGCCAGATGTGAGTTATACACTGACCATAAAAGTCTCAAATATTTCTTCACTCAAAAAGAATTGAATATGAGACAGAAGCGTTGGTTGGAACTAATCAATGATTATGATTTAACAATCAACTATACTCCAGGGAAAGCAAATGTTGTAGCGGATGCTTTAAGCAGAAAGAGTGCAGATATTCAGCCTAGCAATAGGGATCTACCAAAGGAGTTACAAATGGACTTGAAAAGATTAGAACTTCAATTCATTAGAATAGAGGTTCTTGGAGGATTAGCTACTATGCAGGTAGTTGCAGAGCAGGATAGTGATCTTAAGCAAGAAATTTTTAGACATCAAGTAGAAGATCCTTTTATTGCTGAGGAAATTCGGAGGATATCTCAAGGGAAAAAATCAGTTTTTCGCCTTGGGGATTATAAATCTTTATGGTTCCAAGAACGTCTTTGTGTTCCAGATGTGACTGAGATTCATGATATAATACTCAGAGAAGCACATGAAACACCATATTCTATACATCCGGGAAGTACTAAGATGTATATGGATTTGAAAGAACTGTTCTGGTGGAATAACATGAAAAAGGACATTGCTAAATATGTATCTGAATGCCATACTTGCCAAAGGGTTAAGGATGAACATAAAAGTCCAGGAGGACCATTACAACCCTTGGAAATTCCTGAATGGAAGTGGGAGGAAATAGGTATGGACTTCATCACAGGATTGCCCATGACACCAAAAAGGAAGGATATGTTATGGTTAATTGTGGAGAGACTCACTAAGAGTACACATTTTCTTCCGGTGAATAAAAAAGATAACGCCAAGAAGTTAGTTGAAGTATATGTCAAAGAGATAGTAAGTAAGCATGGTGTACCCAAAAAGATCGTAACTGATAGAGGATCAGTGTTTACTTCAGCATTTTGGAAACAATTGCATGAAGCACTTGGTTCAAAGTTAGATTTCAGCACAACATATCATCCTGAGATAGGAGGTCAAACTGAAAGAACAAATCAAATACTAGAAGACATGTTAAGAGCTTGTGCACTAGATTTTGGAGGTACATGGGAAGACCATCTATCATTGGCAGAATTTTCCTACAACAATAGTTATCAGAGTAGTCTGAAGGCAGCTCACTACCAAGTTCTGTATGGAAGGAATTGTAGATCGCCGATATGTTGGTATGAGCCTGGAAGCAGCAAAGAATTTGCGCCAGATTATATCAAGAAAAGACAAGATATCATTGATAAGATCAGGGATAGACTGAAAATAGCTCAGAGTAGGCAAAAAAGTTATGCGGATCAAATCGAAGATCATGGCATCCAGAAGTGGGAGATATGGTATATTTGAAAGTAAGCCCAATGAAAGGAGTGAAAAGGTTCGGAGTTAAGGGAAAATTGAGTCCAAGATACATCGGACCATTCAAGATGAGTCAAAACAGAACTATAGCTTATGCTTTAGAGTTACCATCAAGATTGGCTCAAGTGTAAAATGTTTTCCATGTGTCACAACTTCGTAAATGTTTGAAAGTTCCAGATGATGCAATCACACATCAGGAAATAGAACTACAAGCAAACTTGACCTATATTGAAAAACCCTGTAAGAGTTTGGAAGAAAACTGGAAAAGGTTGAGGAACAGAGCAATCAAGTATTGCAAGGTACAGTGGGAACATCACCCTTAAAGAGAAGCTACCTGGGAGAAATAGGAGGATTTAAGGAAAGCCTATCCAGAACTTTTCACGTACATCTCAACAAACTTCGGGCCGAAGTTTAATTTAAGGGGGGAAGTCTGTAACACCCCAGCAATTAGGAACTAACGAAGGGTAGATTAAGGAAATTGTTAATGTTGCATGCATTCATTTGTGAAAATGTGGGTAAATTTTTTGCCAAATAAAAACATAAAGCGATCAAGGTTTCTTTCATACTTTGAGATTAGATTTATCCTTAAAGAATGATTGCTATAAACTTTGATATGATCTTTGAGGAATTATGTGTTTTGGGAAATGAATTTGAATGTTAAACTTGAGTGTTTGAATTATAATTCAAATAATTTTTGAATAATGTTTAAATATTGATTTGATTAAGAGTTAACCAATTTAACTCAAACTTTATTTAAAGAAAGCAAATTAAGAATATGAATATTTG
Organism: Avena longiglumis; assembly: GCA_030063025.1. Classification (NCBI taxonomy): domain Eukaryota; kingdom Viridiplantae; phylum Streptophyta; class Magnoliopsida; order Poales; family Poaceae; genus Avena; species Avena longiglumis. The sequence continues at coordinate 111,814,058 of CP125979.1, forward strand.
TTTCATATTTTTATTCAATAAATAAGTTACAAAAATGTAACTTATTGAAATTATCCACAAACTTCACAATAACAAATAAATAAAGAATAAGAATATTTCTTTATTGATAATAATATAATCTTTATTACAAAATAATAATTAAGATTACAAAAGAATAAAATAAAGATTACAAAGGAATAAGAATATTACATTTGCCTAATTTACAAAGAAAAATAAAAAACCTAAACTAAAATTCTTGACTTCAAAATTTGGTACCTGCAAAACAAACACAAACAAAAAAATAAAGAAAGTTAGGATTAATAATGTTTTACTCTCAGACATGTCAGTGAAATGCACTGATCAAGATTCATCACTGAGTAATTTATTAAAGGGGACAGTTTCACCAATATGAAAGAATCTATCTTTCATAATTTTTAAGCCAAAAAGTCAAATGACCAGGTAAAAGTAATCAGATCAAAGTAATTCTCAAGTCCAGAGCATATCCACAAGTGCACAACAAGCACACAGGCAGGACACACACCAAAATGCATGGTGTGTGCTGTCAGCACCTTAGCAACAACCCAGCAACACAAAACCATCAACACAGCCGTGGGCAAGCACACAACCACATCAATATTTTGCTTCTACACATCAAGCTTAGCAGCCATCACCTAAACCAAGCATAGAAGCCAGCAGCCAAACCAACCACAGCCAGAATCACATCTCCAGGATGGTGACATAAGGAGGGGGGAGGATCAGGTGGACAGCAAGACCAAGTCCAGGAGCTAGGAGGAGCAGGCTAGCTCAAGGTCAAGCACAGGAGCTCAGCAAAACAAGATCAACATCACCACCCAACTCCATAATCATCAGTTTTTGTGGTGAGTATCATAAAACCATCACATGATCTAATCATATTATGTAGACAGAAGCATGTGTTGTTTTATGAAACAAACTCTCAGAAAGCACCCAAGTGGGGTGAATCCATCACTGAGATTTTAAACTCTAAAAGCAAACAGCAAAGTACAAGGATCCAACCAAAACTCAGAACAACATCATTGCTTTGGTTGTCAAGCTATATATTTCAATTCAAACACAAATATAGCTAAGATTTAATTTCTAGGCACATCCCTAAGATAAGGGTAGCACCTTAGAAGCTAATCTTTTGGATCCATATAATGATCAAGCCTACCATCATTTTTCTCCAAGCTTTGATTCAAGAAACAATAGCTGGTACCACTACCAGGACTATCCAGATGAATCAACTAGATAAAGCCTAATCCCTAAGCCTCAGGCCAACATCATTGGTCTTAGGGATTTTAGCAAAGAACATATCTACTTATCTTTTAAAGCCAAGCTTGTCTTAACCTTAAACCAACCCAATCAATGGATTAGAATCAATCTTGTGTGCCATACAAAGATGGTGTCACAAGAACAATTCTACATAAATCAGAATAAGCATTCCAGCATCACAGATTCAATCAATCCATCTACAAATCATTTTCCTGTCATTACAGGAATCATAATTAGGACATTCCTATGTAAACCTTCACTGTCTAAGATCATTGTGATCTCAAACTACATATGAATTCTCAAGCCAACAACACTAGGACAGTGATTACATCACACCATACTCATCATCCTTAATCAAGTAAGGACAGGGATAAGTTATCAAACCCACTAACTATACCAATCATTGATTTCAGAGCAACTATATCATCTGGACCATATGCAATCTAAGCATAAAATCATCCAATAAGCCACCAGAACCATTATAGTTCATCTCAAGCAACAAGACTCAAGCTAATAATCATTTAGCATGCTTACAGGTCATCCACACATGATCTAATTCATCCAATAGATAATCAACACTAGGATATGAACCCTAAATGGAACAAATTATCTTAACCAGGACAAGACAATAACCAGATAGGTCACTACCAACATCTCGCATAGGATGATCGAGCATAGAGAGAGAGAGCACAAGGGGAAGAGGAAAAGAACTCACCAAAGGTCCTCGCTGATGACCAGAAGAGGAAGCACAGTTGACCGACGACCATGGCAGCACGGGGACCACCCCCAGGGGGCGTTGCGACACATACAATGCCACGAAGGTGACCATAGCCACATCTAGAGTCAAGGTGAATCACCACAGCACACGACGTCAGCGGCGGCGCCAAGATCCAGGCCAACCCCCAAACCCTAGCGTTCGGGACGGCATCGATCCATCGCAGGAGAGCCCCATGCTCAAATCCAGTTGGATAGAAAGGATGGGCGTAGTCGACAACCTCCTACTGCACCACGGCGGCCACCAGAACGACCCTTGACGACGGGAATCGTCGGCGGCGATATCACCGACCACGGGGTCTGGGGCAGAAGAGGAGAGAAGTGAGCTCGGGGGTGAGAGGCAGCGAGGAGGTGGGATGAGTGGGCCAGAACCCTTCGGTGACTGTTTTAACTAAGTCTCATGGGCCACCAGGGCCCAATAAGAACAAGCCAGCCCAGAAACCTTTAAGGCCCGTTTTAATAAATAAGAAAAGACCAAAATACCCTTGAACTTAATTAAATTCTAGAAAATAAAATAAAAATCCAAAAATTATAAATAAAATATTTTTGGATTCACAATAATCCACACTATCTAAATAAATTAAGATATAAAATTTTAGACCTATAAATTTTACTAAGAATTCTGTAATTTATATATTCCTTATGGAATTTTACAAAATTACTAAAAGATGATAAAAATAAATAAAAATCACTTTCATCATTATTAATATTGAAGTATTTTATAAAATACTAAACAAATATTTAATAACAATTTTTTATATTTAAGTGATAATTCTTAAAAGAATTATTAAAACAATAAAAGTCAAATAAAAGGAAAATAAAATAAAAGAATACAATATTCTATTATAAATATTAAAAAATAATATTTATAAATCCTTTATTATTAAAAAGAATTTTATGGGGAGAATGCATATCAAATTAAATGATGCATTACATTACTTTGCATAATCATTTTGCTTCTTTAAATATTGTCCTTATCGGGCAATAATGATGTTTTTGTAGACATAGAAACTCAAGGTCCAGTGCAAGCACCAGACTTCACTACCTTGCCATCACAAGGCAAGTTCACTCTTGCTCATGTCCTTTGAAGAGTATTTACTAAAGTATTTGCAAATTGTGTGTTATCATCTATACTATAGAAAAAGAAAACACTATTTTCTCAAGATATTAAATCTAAGATATCATCCTAAGTGATGATATGATGGAGCAATAGAACTTAGCGTTCTATTTGCACTAATGAGGAACAGTTAGGGCCTTAATAACCCCTGACATCAGTGATTCTAGCGCCGTATATTACGCGTTAGCCATGAGATTTGGAATGGGACAGAGAAGTCAGCTGTATCTTCTTCCCCTCGAATGAAGCCGAATGTGCAGGTCGTGGATGTTTTCCTCGTAGCGTGCATATTAACTGGTAATTCGTAGAGGATATGCAGCATATGGGTGGGAACCCTCATCGTCCCGTTCTGGCATCTAACGGTTTGTACAAACCATTGCCGTAATTCATTATGTGGGCATGGTGTACACCAAGGAGGCATGCGAGGTCGCGAAGGGGGCAGTGATTGGCTTGGACCAACTACTGGGCCCCACATCAAGGAATTGTGGACGTGAAAGTACGCCCGGTTGTGCAACAAAGAGTTGACCTCTCATGGGTAAAGTATCGCACCTCTTAGAGTGTAAGAACTGTAAGTTGTTACTCCCTGTTCCAGGAAGGAGCTACGAAAGCGGCAGGAAAGGAACTCCATGAAAGTTCTGGTCAACCTGTGAAGGCTGATGGTCATAGATTTTCATAATAAAATCAATCTTTGAAGAAAGATTTACAAAAATTGCATAGTGCCAAGGATTTATAATCTGAGGTGGTAGTTAAAGCATCAAACTTCCCACCTTGCATATAATGAACTTTTTGGGTAACGCTGTTACTCATCCTTTCCTTTGATCCCTTGCTTAGACTATGAGGATCCCGGAGACGTGCCAATGTATGCAGCTGAATGTCAAGAAGATGTGTTCTACGAGGAACCTGATGTTTAAGGAGGTGTTGAAGGAGTGGATTACAAAATCCGCTATGGTGTTGACAATAATAAGTCCAACTAAGTACCCTAGTTAGTAGTAACTAATGGAGCCGAGCAGCATTAACTGTATAGAATAAGCTGCTGAGCTCAACTCCTAGTCGGAGTTGCTACTTTTAAATTCTGCTGAAACACTTTATATTTTGGTTTGTAAGTTGAATCTTTAGGAAGTCTTGAACTTCTGGTATTGTAATAATAATAATGTGTGAATGTTTGTAATATGGACCCGCAATGTTTCTGTTGTACCACTCTGAGGGATGTGATATTTACGAAATGGTGTTCTGTGAGTGTCATGTCAATAACTATAGTGTACTACACATGCAGTGGTATGCTAGGTCACCGCAATTGGTATCAGAGCAAATGGCTTTGACCTTAGGTTGGAAACCTAGTAAAGGGTATTACCTGTAGGAAAGTTTAGCAACAATAAAGAATTCTCTAAAAGTAATATAATGGGTATTCAACTGAGAATATTCCGTTATATATTTTAGTGCGATAATTCTTTGTTATGATGCCATATATTATTTGATACTAATCAAAACTATTTTTCTGATATACAGAGATATGGCACCAAAGTTTCCAAAACAGACTTTGGTAGGGAAAGAGGAGACTCTTGATGATTATCAAGGATCATTCACAGACCAACTTCGTCAACTTTTAAAGATATTTAGTTGTCCAACTAGAATTCCAGTGAACACTATCACTTACCTTAATGGCTGGATGTTATCCAAGTATCGTGTGAGTATCCAATTCTCAGAGGAGCTTGGATTATATCACGATCTACCTATAGAAGAAGGTAGGAGTCATTTAACAACATATCATGTTGTTGTTGTGGAGGCGATAGCTAATATCCCGGAGCATAAAACCAAGGAGTTAGAAGGTAGCACATTCTCTGTGATACCTCATGATTATATAGACTCGGAGCCTATACTGGATCAGCTTCCTTTGGTTAAGAAGCATCCTAAGTTTGCTTCCAAGTTTATGGATAGATACCGAACACTCGTTGCGCCTTTTTATAAGACACATCAAGTGATTGTTGAAGATAAAAATGATATGTTAGAGGATCTAACTGATCCGGAAAGGAGGAAGCAGTTAGCATTCCAGTTAGAGAATGAAGCAGGCAGTAGCGCAACATCTATCTTTACGAATATACCTATAGATCCTGAATCTTTTGTACCATATCCTTATTCACCAAGACCTGAACCTATAAATGATCCTACTATGGATATGAGGTATGCAGTACCACATGGCTCAGAGGAGGGTTCTGACTCAGAACTTCCTATTGAGAATTCGGATGGTTGGAGAATGGGGTCGTGTGAAATATCTCAAGAACACCAGATGTCCACGGATGGTTCTAACAGAAATGTTGGACAATCCAGCTAGATGGGTGCAAGAATTAGCCCTAGTAACAGTAGTATAAATACCATGTCAATAGATGATCAGGATGAAGAACAAGATCCTGAGCAGAGAGTGTTTGAATCATCAACATCTTCTCAAAACCTAGGGAATATACATTATCTAGTGTTTAACTATCTTGCCCAAAGGAGCACCTGGGAAGCAGCAGGATCTGTGTATCCTGTTGACAACTCAAGGAATGAAGCTCAGGAGATGCAGGCTGGAGATGATGTTGAATATGTTTCTGAAGACTTTTCAGCTGAGCTGGAGGGAGTCAATGCGCTCAGGTTGAGTAATGACTCAAGTCCTGACACTTCAGATACAGAGTATGTTCCTTCTGGAAGGCCATTTGTTCCACAAATTGTGTGACGAACAACACGTCATAACGGTTGGACATTAGGCATGTATGATGAGCGTAGTTACTACTTGAAGGAGGCAACTAGTTAGTGATATTAAGTATCATGTATTATACTCCAAGTAATAAGGTAGTGAGATGAATACGGTAGTTTTGTGATTACACCTATATGGTATATGTTGTAAGAACTTTGTATCATTATGATGTATAATATGTGAAATGCATATTTGGATTTTCTTTGGATCTTCATTGTGTGACTAGTTATGTGCGTACAGTCGAGCTTAGAACACATGTGCATGATGTAATTATGAGTATTCGCTTTATGTTGCAGGACTAGAGGGTCATGGATACGGGTGTAAAAATGGAAACTGAGCAGTAGCGGATGGACCGAGAGGCCAAGGAGAAGGCCGATCCAGATGCAGCAAATCAAGGAGCATTACCACCACCAATGAGGCTGTTAATGGAGCAGAACTTTATGCAATGCATGCAAATGATGCAAGAAACCCAGAACAAGTTCATGGAAGAGCTGCTCGGACGAGCGAATCAGAGGGCACCTGAAGGTGGAGGCATGAGTCTATCTGATTTCTAGAATGCAAGACTGTTACCTTTTGCCTCAACTCCTGAACCAATGGATGCAGAAGATTGGCTACCAGATACTGAAAGGAAGCTGAAGACTGTAGGTTGCAATGATGAGGAGAAATTGAGGTATGCAACTCATCTTCTGACTGGACCCGCAACATCATGGTGGGAGAATCAGTTGGCCATGCAACCACCAGGAAGGGAGTTTACCTGGGAAGAGTTCAAGCAGAGGTTACGTGAATATCATGTTCTGGAAAGCGTTATGGAGTTGAAGCGGAGAGAATTTGAGGAGCTTCAGCAAGGATATACTAGTGTCATGAAGTACATCCGGAAGTTTAGTCAACTGTCTCGCTATGCTGAGGAGGATGTCAATACTGAAGAGAAGCGGAAGAAGCGTTTCCTGCGTGGATTAAATCCATTTGTGAAACTGCAACTAAGGTTAGCCAATAAGCAAACTTATCAGCAGTTGTTGGATGCAGCCATTACTTTTGAAGATGATTATAAGAATGTCCAATAGGATAGGAGGAAGAGAGCCAAAAATGAAACCAAGAAGATTCAGGCAAGCAAACCTAAACCTAACCTGGAGTTCAAACCTCGGAACAGGAATTATGGCAACAATAACAATAACAAGGGTAGTGGTGGAAATCAATCCAATCCGAGAAGGAATGTTATTTGTAACAATTGTGGAATTCCAGGGCATTTCCAGAGGGAATGCAAAAAGCCTGTAGTTATTGTTACGATTGTGGTCAGAAGGGGCATATCAAGCCCGATTGTCCGAGCAAACCACCAGGAGGTTGGCCTACCAAGGGAGGAGGACAAGCCAGTGGAGGAAATGGACAGCCCAATAAAGGAGGAAATAATGTCAAGAACAACAATGGCAAGAGGAACCGACCTACTAGGAAACTGAATTGTGCAACCCTCGAGGAGGTGGATAATTTGAAGCATGCAGTGAGAGGTACGCTCAATATCCTTACCAATCCCGGCAAAGTTCTATTTGATACTGCTGCAACTAATTCATTCATTTCTGAAGAATTTTGTGATAAGTTCGGGATTAGAAGGGCAACGTTAAAAAGTCCTATGACCGTAGTTACGGCACGAGGGAATGTGATTGTACGCCACATAAAACAAGATCAGGTTATCTCGATCTGTGGTTGTACATATTTCGCAGACCTTTATGTGATTCCTTTGAAGGGAATTGCAGTAGTCCTGGGAATGGATTGGATGATGGAACACAGAGCTCAGATAAATTGTGAGGAGAAAACCGTCTCAATCAAAACTCCAAGTGGAGCAAGGATAGTTTACCAAGCAGATAAGCACAGTCTGATGGGGATACGCCTACTGGGGTATACTCAGCAGGACGTATCCGACTGGCCCAAAGGCTGGCGAGTGGGCCTGCAGAACGGCGAGTGGATCAAAGCCCAGCAAGATACCAGGCGACTGGAAGAAGAAGGCCCAGGCGAGTGGATAGGCCCAGTCGGTCTAGGTTAAACGATTACCAAAGTTGTAACCGAATCGGTTGAGATATGTAAACCCTAGGGGAGGTGAGCCTATATAAACCTCCCTAAGGGGTGAGTAGAGACACGTTCCCTCATACACCCAAGCAACTCGCCGCCTAGTCGCCGAGTTCACCCATTGTAATCGCCACCATAATACAATCTAGCAGGAGTAGGTCTTTACCCTCCAGGGGGTCGAACCTGGGTAAATCCCTGTGTCTTTGCCCTCATCTCGCACCGCAGATGGCTGGCCGCCCTTGCCCCTCGTTCTACTACTCGCTGCCGATTGCAGCGTCTGCCGTGGTCATTCCCACGACAGTGGCGCCCACCGTGGGGCCTGGCCGGTATGGCCGGTGTTCTGCGGCGAGATCCAATCTGCCCATCAACGAGACGGTCGCCACCGGCCGTATGATAGCAATCGGCGAGATGCTCCAGATCTTGCCGAGCAGCTACGTCCCGGCGGCGCGACCCGTGACGCGCAGCGTGATCCTGCCAATCGGCACGATCAGCCTCTTCGTCGGCCTCACCGACGTCATCACCTCGGATGACTCGGCTCGCATCCGCGAGTCGCCACCACGCGATCGGCTCTCCGAGAGCCAGGTCCGCACGATCCACCGCCTCGCCTCCGAGTACAACTCGGCCACAAAGAACGTGGCGAGAACTCGCCGCCGCGAAGATCGGCCCTCACCGACGACGCCGACTCGGCGACCCGGCGTCACCGCCGGATCCATCACCGCGGCCTCGTCCGCGGGCTCCATCGCCAGGTCTCCAACGGGAGATTTGAGACCCCTCCATCCTCGGGATCTTGAATTCGACTCGGTCGGAAAACTCCGCCGACCTCCACGACGGAACCGGTCGCCATGCCGACCTACATGGCCACCGGCGCCCGATCCGCGGAGGATCCTTTCTCCACCCAATCCTCCTAACGCCACGGCAGGTCGAGGAACTCCGCTGAAATTGGCGGAGCGCAAGGAGCAGGCGAGCGCGAAAATTTCGCCTCGAGCAAGTGGCAATGGAATTGTCACGCTACCACCAGCGGATCAGGTCACGCTGAACCCCACCGTTCAGGCGCCCTGAACCGGCGATGAGAACGACCGGCTCGCGATAGCCGGCGCGCGATCTGCGAGCAGCGCCACCAGGAGAAGCGCCGGCCCCGCCAGATCGACGGCGATGGGTGCCCCACCGCCACCCAACCTCGAGAGACCAGCCGCGGATAGTCGTCTCCTCACGGGGCGACGCGAACGGCCTCCCCATTCTCCACCCCGATGGACAACCTCGTGGCAGGCGAGCAGCGGCGATAGCATCACGGCCACCGCGACGGCGCCTTACAGATCCGATGCGTCGGCCCTGCCGCAAAAGCCGTGGAGCAGCAAGCGGGCGCCGACCGCAAGGCGAGTATACTCGCTCAGCAGGGCGGCCTCAAGCGGCCGCCCAGCGGCGGCAAACACCCTCAATTTCCCGCCACCGGAGCCACTGCAGCTCCAACGCCGACCCGCGAACGCGGCACTCTCCACCAACGATCCCAGGCCGGTGACCAATTTCGTCGCCGCCAACGGAGAACCTATCGACGCCCGCACTCACATCATCAACAACCAAAACTGGCGCGCACGCTAGCCCGACGACTTGCGGCACACCCTAGCTAATCGCCGCGATGGCGAGCCCATGGGGTCGCTCAGTCGACTAGGGCCTAAGTGCTTCGGACCAATGATCCGAGGCGAAAAGTACCCGCCAAACTTCAAGGCGCCAAAGGAGATAGAAAAATACGACTCCTCGTACGACCCAGATCGGCTTGACACATACCTCATGGCAATGGGGATCGCGGGTCACCGATCTACTCGCCGCCTGTTACCTCCCAATCGATGATGGAAGGACGTGCGGGCAATGGATCAACACGCTCCCCGACAAGATGTCGACTCACAGGAGGAAATGCGACGCCGTCGGTGCACTTGAGTGCTCCTACACCCGCCACCATCGAGGACCTGAACAGGCAGTCGTCCGGGGACCCAGTCGACCATTGGGTCCAACGGTGGCAAGAGCTCTGGTACAACGCGGTCGGCATCCACCCGGACCGCGATCCATTGCTTCAAGACCTCGTGTCGCTCACGAGCCTCTAGTCGCCAAGCTCAAGCGACACGCCCGCACGCCGACAACATCCCGACCTCCTCGAGATCGCCAAGCAGTGCCAAGAGGACCCCAACCAAGAAATCGACGACGAGTCGGAGGGCAACGCCAAGCGGGCGGCACGACGGCGGACGCTGAACCGACCTACGCTACGGCACCGCCTCACGAAATGCCGCAGCGAGGCGAGTCGACTTCGTCGCCAACGCTGGGCACGCTAACGCGAGCCCAAGAGCTACCGCTGACGGAGGGCAACGGCGCGGGCGGTACAAAAAACAAGCCAAGGTTCGATCGCGGCACTCCTTAACCAACCATGTGCGTTCCACGGCAGGGAAGGAAAGCCCATAGCGCACACCACCGCCGATCGCCACACCCTCGGGAAATCGAGAAGGCACGACGCGCGGGAGGACACCGACAACGACCCGCCAAATGGCGAAAATTCGCAAAGTAGCCGCTCGCCCACACCTTCACAGCTTCAACACGTTTCGCGAGAAGAAGGTCATCGCCCGCGCCGTCGCCGTCAACGCGGTGGCCCAAACAGACGTCCCCCAGTTCCTGAACTGGTCGGAACAGCCCATCACCTGGAGCCGGCAAGACCACTCGCCACGCATCGAGTACCCAGGACGAGTCGCCCTGGTGGTCAAGCCCAAGGTTGGCGACTACTGGCTCCCCAAGACACTGATGGACGGCGGCAGCTCCATCAACATCCTCTACCTCGACACCTTCAGGCGGTTGCGGCTCCCGCAGTCGATGATCGAGACAACCCACACCACGTTCCACGGCATCGTCCCCGGTCGGAAGGCGTACCCGATCGGCAAAGTCACGCTACCCGTCACCTTCGGTACTCCGGCAAACTTCCGCACCGAGCGGATCGTCTTCGAGCTGGTGCCCTTCGACAGCCCTTACCATTGCGTCCTGGGGCGCCAGCGCCAAATTCATGGCGGCGCCCACTACGCGCATAACGCGATGAAGCTCCCGGGCGGCGTCATCACCATTAACGGCGACCGACATGGCCGCCAATGCGAGGCCAAAGGAGCCGAACTCGCCGACGCCCGTCATCGGCGGAAGCTAATCACGCCGACGAGCTCGCTTAATACGCGGCGGGTCAACAATGACGACCCCACAATACTCAAGAAGCCCAACTGAGGGCACAAACACCTCAACCTTTGAGGCCACGACGCACACCAGATCGTCGAGCTGGTCCCAGCGACCCCACAGACGGTGACGGGACAGGCATGAGCCCAGCGTAGGAAGGCGCGCTCATCGAGTTCCTTCGTGAGAATAGGGACATCTTCGCATGGAAACCCTCCGACATGCCTGGTGTCCCTAGGGAGCTCGTTGAGCACAAACTAAACGCCGACCCCAAAGTGCGACCCGTCAAGTAGTCGCTACGGCCCTTCAATGAAGAACGCCGTCGAGCAATCGCCGAGGAAGTGCGCTACCGCCGGCTTCATCCGGCCAATCAAATACTCCAAGTGGCTGGCAAACCCAGTCCTGGTCGAGAAGAAGAACGGGACCTGGAGAATGTGTATCGACTACACAAACCTGAACAGCGCCTTCCCAAAGGAGCAGTTTGTCCTCCCGCGGATCGATCAGATAATCGATTCAACCGCGGGTTCGGAGTCGCTGTGTTTCCTCGACGCCTACTCCGGGTACAACCAGATCAAAATGGCTGTCGAGGATGAGGAGAAGACGGCGTTCATCACGCCATTCGGAGCATTCTGCTACACCGCCATGACCTTCGGCCTCAAGAACGCCGGGGCAACCTACCAGCGGTGCATGCAAGAATGCCTCGCGAGCCAAATTGGCCGCAACATCCACGTCTACATCGACGACGTGGTCGTGAAATCCGCTCGCCAAGGCGACCTACTCGCCGACCTAGCAGAGACCTTCGCCAATCTGCGGAGGTACAAGATAAAGCTCAACCCAGGCAAGTGCACCTTCGGCGTACCCGCCGGGCAACTACTGGGGTACGTCGTCTCCAAACGAGGGATCGAGGCAAACCCAACGAAGATCGACACGATCGCCCGGCTCGGCAAACCCGAGTGCCTGCGCGACGTCCAGAAGCTGGCCGGGCGTGTAGCGGCTCTCAGTCGCTTCATCCCCCGTCTGGGCGAAAAGGCGATGCCCCTATACCGCCTGATGCGCAAGAATCCCACCTTCCAGTGGGACAAGGAGGCGGACGACGCGCTCCGCGACCTCAAAAAGGTGCTACTCGCCGCACCACTACTCGCCGCACCCGCTGACAAAGAGCCCATGCTGGTTTACGTCGCGGCGTCCGAGCGCGTCGTCGCTGCGTAATGGTTGTCGAGCGACGGAGGAAGGAAAGGCGCCCGGTCAGCGGCGGTGCACTACATCAGCGAGGTCCTCACCGAGTCGCGCCAATGATACCCGATACCGAAAGCTAGTATACGCGGTCTTGAGCTCGGCGGCGCTGCCGCACTACTTTCGTGAGCACCCGATCACGGTCGTCTCCTCGGCACCACTACAAGACATCATCCGCAATCGCGAGGCGACGGGCGGGTCGCCAAGTGGGCGTCGAGATCGGCGTCCACAACATTAAATACGAGCCACGAAGGCGATTAAGTCCTGCAATGGCAGACTTCATCGCCGACGGGAAGAGGCCAGCAGCGGAAAAGCCGCCATACCTCCATTCGGAACCTGCACTCGACGGGTCCAAGATCGCGGGCAGTGCGGCGGGGATAGTCCGACTTCACCAAAGGCGACAAGCTCCGCTACATCCTCCGCCTCAATTCACGCCTGCACCAACAACATGGCGAATCTGAGGCCCTACTCCTGACATGCGAGCCGCAAAGGAGATGAGCGTCAATCGCCTCCGATGCTACGGAGACTCCGACCTCGTTGCGGGACAAGTCGCCGGCACCTGCGACGCCGTCTCCCCTACCATGGCGGCGTATCGCCAAGAGTTGGATAAGTTGGGCGGCCACTTCACCGGCTACTCTGTCGAGTGGATCGACAGGCGGAAAAACGAGGAGGTCGACGCCCTCTCTCGCATCGGGTCGGCTCGACTCGCACCACCCGCCGGCGTGTTCCTCGACACAATCTCCAAACCATCAGTCTCTCCCCCGAGGGAGATCGACATCGGAGTCCCTCTCCAACCAGAGGCAGCCTTGGTCGCACTCATCACCGAGCCAGACGACTGGACCAAGCCCTACATCGCCTACCTGGAGACCGGCAACCTGCCCGCAGACGAGACAAGCGCTCGAATGATCGCTCGCCGATGTAAGTCCTACACCATCATCGACGGCGAGCTACACAAGCGCAGCGTCACCGGCGTGTTCCAACGTTGCGTCCAACCGGCTGAAGGACGCAAAATCTTACACGACATCCACTCAGGCGACTGCGGCCACCACGCTGCCGCGCGCTCCCTGGTCGCCAAGGCTATGCGACACGGCTTCTACTGGCCCACCGCACACGCCGACGCTGTCGATATCGTCCAGCGATCGCCGGGTGCAAACGCCAACGGACGCACGTTCCAAGTTCGACGCTCAAAACAATCCCCATCACCTGGCCATTCGCCGTGTGGGGCATGGACATGGTAGGCCCCTTCAAGAAGGCCCCGTCTGGTTACACCCACCTGCTGGTCGCCGTCGACAAATTCACAAAGTGGGTAGAGGCCAAGCCAGTCCGGAAATGCGACGGGAAGACCGCCACTAAGTTCCTACGCGAGCTCATATACCGCTACGGGTTCCCCAACAACATCATCACGGACAACGGCACAAACTTCGCCAAGGGAGCAATGGCCGAATTTTGCGAAGAGCACCACATCCGGCTCGACCTCGCGTCAGTCGCACACCCGGAATCCAATGGCCAGGCGGAACGAGCCAACCAAAGCATCCTCCACGGCCTGAAGCCGCGACTCAAGTACCACTCGAGCGCATTTGGATGCTGGGTCGAAGAGCTCCCCTCCGTCATCTGGGGAATCCGCACCTCGGTCAACAGGTCGACGGGATTCACTCCCTTCTTCATGGTCTACGGCGCCGAAGCAGTCATGCCCACCGACCTCGAACACGACTCGCCGCGGGTCGTCCACTATCTGAGGAGGCAAGCAGGCTGGCCCGCCAAGATGGGCTCGACCAACTCGGCAAACAGCGACCTCGCTCGATCGCGTACCGCCATTTATCAGCAAGGGCTCCGCCGCTACCACAGCCGACGGGTGAAAACCCGCACCTTCCAGGAAGGCGACCTGGTGTTACGCCTCATCCAGGACAAGAAGGGCATGCACAAGCTCTCCCCTCCGTGGGAAGGCCCGTTCGCCATCGGGCGTGCAAACAGCAGCGCCTACTACCTCATCGACGTTCGCAGGGACGGCGAACTCGACGTCAAGCGGCCATGGAATGTAAATCTCCTCCGGAAGTTCTATTCCTAGAACCCCACATATGTAATCTCGAGTCGCTATGAATAAAAGAAACGGTTACCGCAAAATTCGTCTACTCTCCACGCCTTGTACCACTCGCACTCGTAATAAACAGCGTCATGCTAAAATACAGAAGTCAACCCTTGGTACGGCAACCGGCACGGCTAAGTAGTGCGATGTAAGAGCACTGAGTCATTTCAGGTCTTGCATCGTCCACGAAAAACGCCAATCCGGAGCCCCATTGGAGTCGCCTAGCTCGACTGGTTTTACGAACCAAGACAACTGTCCTCGCTTCCCACAGCGACCTTGGTCCTCCGCATCCTCGGCGTAGCGACTCGAACGGCTAAGTACCACGCTCGGGGACTGAATACCAGTTCGTCGCGATCGGTCAGGGAAAACGCCAAGTAAGAGAGCATGCCTAGGACTCGCCATGCGGTGACCCACGGGCAGGCGGGTGACGCTCCCACCAACGCGCTCAGTCCTCCACCACCTCGGAGTCGCGCCTTGAACTGCCAAGTACCACGCTCGGGGACTCGGCCACCCGGCCCCGTTCGCGTACGGGAAAACGGTAAAGTACAGAGCACTCAAGGGAGTCGCCTTGCTGGCTCTCGAGCTTCAAGTAGTCGACTAAACTAACAACACACATGATAACAACAAAACATCATATATGAGGTGAACCCCACAAAAGGCGGACGCTCGGGGACTCATCAAAATCAATCCAAAACACACAAACAAATAGCAAATGAACACAACGTTCCATTCAATCGCATATCGCATTGTCTTACATTACAAAATATGCCTTGGCGAGCTGCTGCTAACACATCTAGGCAAACTACCCTATTCTGCAGGCTGACGACGACGCGCCAAAGATCCCGGCGCCTCTGGATGAACGCGTGTACGGGTTTGACGGATCGTCGTCGCTCACCCGCCATCGCCGGCGGAAAGGTTGCTCAACCTTGAAGTCACGATGCGCGGCTCGGGTCGTTGGCGCGACGACCGTCTCCTGGTAGGGAAGGAGGTCGCCCATCGCCCAGACACGCTCCGAGTACGCGGCGGCACGTTCCTGCAGCTTGAGAACCTCGGACAGATCCACGCGCCCGATCGGCGAAGGATACCCACTCGTCACATCGTCGATCGAAGTCCTCGGGAAGTGGGCGAGTCAAGGCTCAGGCTGTCGACGCTCCGCGCCGAAACGCCGACCGCGTCATGAACTCTACGACCGCGGGCGCCTTCTCCAAGTACTCCCACACCTCAACGAGGTCACTGGGAATATCCTCCGTGGGCGACATCTCTTGAAGGTAGGCGCGGATGCACGTCGCCGGCAGCGTCGCCGAAGTCGACGAGCATGCTTACGCATTCCCTCGCGTCAAGAGAGTCCGCTTCTTCTTGGCCAATAACACGACCTGCGAGAAGGAGACAAGTATGAGTACCATGGAAACCACAAACAATACAACCGAAGGCGGGAAGACGACTCACCAAGCAATGGGCGGGCGAGTCCCGTGATGAAGCTCTGAAGCGGCGTATGATCACGAAGTCCAACAATGGGCTTCCGACACCTTCCGGTCTTCCTCCGGCTGCAATGGCGGCCTTAGCTCGCCTGTTCACGAGCTTGCTTCTTCTTTGCCTCCGCGATTCGCGCTCGAGGTCGGCGATCCTCGCTCGGCGGTGCCTAACGCAGCCTGCCACCGATTCACCGAGGACAAGCTCCTGGCGAGCCGCCTCCGCCTGCGCGGCAACAGCCTGAAGCTCCTTGTTTACTTCTTGGATAGTGGCCAGCTCCTTCTCAGCACGCTGCTTCGCAGCCAATCGCTCCGACTCCGGTGCAGACCGTGACATCTTCAAAGTCGGCCACATGAAAATTACTCAGTGCCCACCCGCTAAAATTTAGCGAGTGCGCACTCGGGGACTGGCGACCACGAAAATTACCCAGTGCCCACACGCTAAAATTTAGCATGTGCGCACTCGGGGACTGGCGACCACGAAAATTCCTCAGTGCATACCCGCTAAAATTTAGCGCATACGCACTTTTCGGGACTGGATTCAAAAGTACAAAACAAGAAAATATAAGAATCAAGCCGCTGCAAAGCACCGACCTGATCCTCGGGGACTGGAGGTACCTGGATGGCCGCACCAAGCATGCCGTGAAGTTGTACCGCGTCCACAGACGCAAGCAGCGCCGGCGTGTGCCCGCGACGGTGGTCGGTTTCAGCGTCGGCGGTCCCTGGAGCGAGGCTCGGGGCCGCAGCCCCACTCGCCGTGGCCGCCTTGGTCACGAAGCGGGGGAAGGTAGCAATCGAGGCGCCCGCCCCAAAGGAAGTCGCTTCCTCCGGTCTAGGCAAGGAAACGCCCTCCTTCGTAGACGCGGTTGCTTCCACTGCGGATCCAGCCGGCGCGGCCGCCGCGTCGTCAGAGACGGCGACGATGTCGTCGCCCTTGGCCTTCTTGCTGCCTTCCGCTGAGGCAGCGACCTCGTCACTTTTCCTCTTGCGGGAAGGGTCTTCCTCGCTAGCGGCGGAGGGTACCTTGGCCACGGTCGGGTGACCCATCTTTTTCACTCCGGTCCTGCACATCGAATCAAATCAATAAAAGACAATCGAAGTACTAAAAGGAAGTAGAGAAGGCCGAATGCGCTCACTTGGCGACTGGAATGAAACGCAGCCCTGTACGAAGGCCGGCCGGTTTTTCTAGCTCAGGGCCCAATCGGCGACTAAGCCCCAATTCCAGGACGTCGGGGGCCCAGGATACGGACGGCTTCTTTGACGTTGAGGTAGCGGTTGGCGCTTCCGGGACGCCTTCGGCGGAGGCCTCCTCGCGAATTGGAGCTGTCGCGGCCGGAGCCTCCTTGCGGGGCGAGACCGCCACGCTCGGGACCTCCTTGCGAGGCGAGGTCGCCGCAGCCGGAGCCTTTCCTAGCCCAGAGACCGGCGCGAAGGGTGGAGGCATGGAGGCTAGCGGCGCCTCCATGGATGGCGCATCCAGCGCGGTTGTCGCCGGGGCCGTGCCGTCACCGGCTACTGACATCGGAACTGCTCGGTGAGTGTGGCGGTGAGGCCGTCTTCGGCGGCTTCGCTATCCTCCTCAGGGGGGCCCTCGCCTCCTTTTCCTTCTTCTTCTTCTTCTTCGCGGGAGTGGCTTGACGGCGCGAGGTGGTCTCTGGGAGTTCGTCGTCGTCATGGCCTCGAGGCTCTGCCGCCTCGATTTGGCAGCGTTGCCCGGGTCTTCGGACCAGTGGGGCAATCTCCTCTTCGGACTCGTCCTCGTCGTCCTCGATGCCCTTGGCGGGTGGCGATCGCTTGTATCTGGGCGGATGGCGGGGCTCTCGTCGTCGGGTGGTAGCCACCCTTCCACCACTTGGAACAGCTGCGTTAAAACGAAGCGAGTTAGAATTGCCGCTGCACGCAGCTGCATTGCGAACAAGATAAAAGGATTACCGTCGGGCGGACGCTTGGCGGTGGGGAGGACCCGACTGCGCATCCGCGTATGTCGCTTGGGTGATCTTCTTCAGCGCTGAGAGGTAGTCCTCCAGCTTCCACTCGTCGGGGCAGGCTTTCGTTGAGTCTCCCCGGCCGGTGTACTGGTACATGTAATGGTCGCGTTGGGCGAGCGGAACAAGCCGCCGCCCAAGCCAACAATTGTACAAGTTTACCGTTTGGAGCCCCTTCTTCTTCAGACCACGGATGGTCTGGAGCATTTCGTCGACGACCATCCGCTGGTCGTCGGGGAGCTTGACGACCTGGAGATGGCGTGGCTCGGAACGATTGGCCGAGTATCGCGGGATCGCCGCCTCGTCCTCCGGAGTCGCCTCGGTCACGTAGAACCATGACTTTTCGATGCTCGCTGCTTTGGCGGCGATCGGTCTAAGAAGGAAGCTTTGGATTTGAGTTGGAAGGTTAAGCCGCCCGCGGCTAGCATTGGGCCGCCCGCCTCCTCGCGGCTGATCCGTCTGTGGAACAGATCTTGCCACAAGGGAAAATAGGGCCGGCAGCCCAAGTAGCACTCGCAGAACGCCACGAAGATGGCGAGCTGCTCGATGCTATGGGGACCCAGATCTGAGGGCTGGATCCCGTAGAAGGCGCAGAAACGCCGGAAGAACAAAGATGTGGGAAACCCTAACCCCGCTCGAGGTGACTGGTGAAACAGACGAACTCTCTCTCTCGCGCGGGTTTGGGGTCGTTTCTGTGGCATCCCGCAAAACCACTACTAGAAAATCGCGTTGAATTTGTGCATTGCATCGTCATCATCATGCATTGTTTGCCAAAACTATTTTCGCAAAGCCTTTTGTTTTCTAAACGCCCCGTATTTTATTCAAACGCAAAACCCCGGGTCTCCGGATTATTTTGTTTTGTTGATATCGGGTTGCCGGCCGTTACAATAAATAAAAATTTAAATTATTTTATTAGGCTTCGAGCGGGCCAATTGACCCGACCGCCCTGTAAATAAAATCGGTCCAACCTGCCGCCCATCTAAATCCTACATCTACCTAATATTCTACCCCAACCCCTTGGCCACATCACTCCCACCTATCCCATCGCGACACCTCACCTTTCCTCACCCTCCCACCAATCATGACCCACTTGTCCCAGCCCTAACCCCACCTTTTCTCTCCTCTCGGCTCACACCCAGGCCACACCACCCCCACACCTCAGCAGCCACATGCCTTCGCTGGCAGTGGCCCGTCACCGGCCCCACCTACCACCTGCACACGCCCTACCCTCCTCCCATGACCTCTGTCCCCACCCATCGAGTGGCCCCAGGCCAGCCTCATGATGCCTCCTCCCTGGTCAAAGCCAACCAGCCCTGGGCCCCACGCCCACACCTACTGCGTCCACGCGCCTGCCATGAGCCCCCCTCCGCGTCGTCTTCCTCCCTCAGCTGCCCTCTCCCCAACCCAGGCCCCATCAAGCCGCCGTGGACGATCGGCCTCCGCCGACCGGCCGCCCGATCCACGCCCGTCCCTCTCCCCACGCCACCTCCTCCTCCTCCCGCCCCCCACGGCCAGCTCGCCCGGCGCGCCAGTTCCGCCCTCACTCACCGTCGCCCCACCTCCGCGTCGCACCCGCCGCTCTGCCGCCCGTCCCAGCACTGGCACCGGCCGCCTCGCCCGTCGCTCCCTCAGACCCCCCGCTCCGTCCTCTCGCCATTCACCGCCAACCGCAAACCCCCGCCGCCCGCGTCGCCCGCCGCCCGGCGCAGCGGCTCCTCTTCTCGGCAGACCCGCAGAACCCGCGTGCGACCACGCCGCCCTCCTCACGACCTCGGCGCCCCTCCGCGCGCCGCCGCCACCTCGCCACCTCCGAGGCGCCGCTTCCTCAACCCGCTCGACCCACTGGCTCGTCGCGGTGCCAACCACCTCAGGCCACGGCTGCCTCGTCCATCGTCAACCGCCCCGCGCCGCTGCCTCCTCAGCCCGGCCCCGCTCCTGCTCGCCCCAACCGCCACCAGCGCCCCTGGTCGCCTCAGGACCCACCCTGCGGGCCCCACCTTCCCCAGCGACGCCCGCTCCGCCCAGGCCCGCCTGCTCCACCCCGCCCGCGACGCCTGGGCCGACCCGTGCGCGTAGCCCCAGTCACCGTTTAGCCTCGCGTGTGGGCACAATGACGCTAAGATCTTCGATGCGTGTCTACGGAAACGAGCAACCGGTGCCGTTACAAGTTCTTCATCGACACGAAGTCGGGACAAAGGTCTTTTACAATGGAACCTGAAGCTCGTCATCACGGAACAACATGCTCTCCATCTCGGACCCGATGGCAAGCTCTACCGCCGAACCCCGGCGCGTCAAGATCTCCTTCCCGAAAACAGGAACGCCAAGACCTTCTCGGGACATCGAGTCGCCATCACGGGCGACAAGCCCGCCTTCATGGAACCGCAAGACCTTCTGCCCGGATACTGCAAGTACCCCCCTCGAGGACGCCGAGATCCGCAATCGGAATCAAGGATACCGGGACCCCGACACGACAAGTGCTTCGTTCCGAACGCCATGACCGACAACATGCCCCGAGACCCCGGATGCGCAAGATCTACCGGGCCGAGCGTTTGTCGAACCACGAACCACGAGACCGACCCCGAACCTCGGAACCCACAAGATCGTCGAGACCCTCAATGTGTGAACCTTTTCCTCGAACCCTACTTCATAACATAACACAACTTGTCGCATATTTAATTGTCATTCCCATGCATAGCATTGGGTTGGGGGCCTATGCCGATTCACCTAATAATTAAATATGGGGCCCATATGCGGGCAAAACTAGTCTCATATCGGCCTCATTTAAACATGTGTAGCGAACCGTTGCCATCTATTGTCTTGCTAAACAACATTTAAATTGCGGGGTATCTAAATAACTTGAACCCTTTTAATTAATTGTCGGGACCCCGGTTCCGCTTAATCTGACCTAATTGCATCGCACCTCGCCATGCCATGCATCATACATGCATCATGCCGATCTTCCGCCGTGTATTAAATATTGCATCCGGGTTTTCTTCTAGTGTTTTGCTTCTTCGCGGATAAGGCCGTTGAGTTGATGTGAGCTTCGCACCGATCTTCGGATGAACCCTTCGACAACGTTTTCAGGCGAGCATCTCCCCCTTTCTACCTATCTTACTTTTATAGTATTTATTCCCTCCTGTTGATCTATTGCTATCTGTGTTGCGATGCTCTAGATTCCGTACCCTTGATATCCCTTGCAGCCATATATTACCTTGGACACACCCTATTACCTGCTGTTTGGTAGATAGTTGGACTTGCGCGTCGTAGTTGCTTGCTCAAGTGTTGATGTGTGTCGTCATATGCCACAGTTGCTGATGTATTGCCGCATGTTGATGTTGGAGATGATTCTAGTTTACTTATCGTCACTTTAATTTCTGTTTAACAACTAAAATTGAAATAAGCAGAGGCATCGGTGGGTGATAGAAAATATTTGGTTTCGAGCCCACTTGTGTCCCGTAAGACCCCGAGTACTTGATACCTGTTCCTTGATTTTTGCGCGCTATCCACATCCGGGAGGTATATGGGACCCCCCTGAGCCAGAGCTTGATTCAGTCTTATTTCTTGGGGCCACAAACTAGTTTGAGGTTTTATTTACTATCCTGTACTTATGCCATGCTACTTTTCTGTATTTAAATTGTGCGAGGAGCACACTGTACTGTTTAGGTAAGCGGAGTGTTTTCGCGGTATCGACAAGCCCAGCCACACTTTCGGGTTCCCAGTCGTTTACAGCCACTGACGCAAACCTTGAGCCCGTCTCGGAGCTTGCTTACTCCGTTGCGGGATCTACTCAATGGGGTGGCCCCCTGAAATATTTCTGAATCCTGTGATTGTTCAGTCGTGAAAGCCTCGTTGGGTTTTGATTTGGTTTTTCCGAGGTTGATCGAGCGTGTGTTGCTATTGGTGCACCGGCGGCTAAAACTTTCTGAAAGCCGTGTCCGCGGATATGGACGACTTGGAGCACAGTTTCTTGATCATAGACAAGCATAACTAAAGTTTACTGCTATAAATTTGACTTATAATGACTAGTAATCAGCTTCACTATAATGGAATGGCTAATTAATACTGCCCATAATTGCTTGTTTGGTTGTCGCTTGCGACAATTGTATCTGACTAGTAAGTATTGTAACTACAACGAAATGGCTGAATAAAAGTACCAACAAGCTTTGGGTTTTGGGGTTTATCTCATGCTATCTGTGTCATTTTAGTAATTATCGCAACTATAACGGAATGATTAACTAAAAGTGCCCATGCTTACTTTATCGTGATTATCTACATCGACTAGTAATCGCTGCAACGATAAGCGAATAATTAAAACTGCCAGCGGTGTGAGTTCCTCGGTTGACTTCCTCGTTTGATCTCGAGAAACACCAGGATGGGTTTGTTTGGTGTTAGCTTGAGTTGGATCCGGATAGGTCATCCTCACCCTCTCGATAACCGCCAGGTTGTATCGAGTCTCTATAGGTTGTTTAGTGCATCTTTGCCGCCGCTCGATCCACCATACCTATGTAGGCGAGGACCGCCAATTCTAGCCTCGCGGTGTCTTGGCCTCGATCGACGCTCCTCTTTTCCTTTGCCCTTTGTCGGCACCCTTTTGTTTAAGCAGGTTTTGAGATCGGCGTCGTTAGCGGGGTTATCCTTCGGCTTGGCTGCAGGGTTATGGGCGCCATTGGTTATTCTTCGAGGCTCTTAGCCCCATTTGCTTCTTGTCCGTAGCTGGGCCTATCGTTTTCAAGGTGATTTGGATCTTTGTATATTATATCTGTATTCTTGACTCATGGAGTCATTTGTTATATATCTCGTGGGTCCCATCGAGGACTGTTGTGTAATGTTATTGCCGTTTTCCACCCGCTGCGAAAGTGCTGGTGAGCACCTTTGAATCGTTTCTATGCGGGTTTGGCAATTTTGCTCAAACTTGCATAGGTCCGATCTGAGGGTGTTATAGTGGTATCGAGCTCGGCGATTGCGATACCCACAAGTCCGACTGTAGGATAACCTAGCTACTACGAAGTAGAGTGTCAAAACTATTTTGCAAAGTCGGTTGGATAGTTTTGAATAGGTCTGATTTTACTCCTTACCCCTCTGCTGTTCTCCTCTTACCTCTACGTGTTTTGAATCCGCTCTCTTCTCTCTCTTCGAGTCCAGGATTTCTCGTGGTTGGGTTTCCGTCGTACCTTGTGGTTTCTTTCTTCCTCTTGTAACGGAGGTGCTACGATCATCAATCTGCGGTGATGCATTGTCCCCTTAATCCGATCTTTTGTTCTTGAGCTCTTTATCCATATGTGTTCCTTGCTGGATATCAGTGTCGTTGAAAAACATATGAGAAGGACGAGCTTTGGTGAAGTTGGAGTCGACCTTGAGCACGTGTTGTTCATGCCAATGGAACCATCGCGGAACCTAATCATTGTGTCTTTCATACGATTTCTGCGGGCATCATCCCTTTGTTCCGGATACCGCCTATGAAGATCTTCAGTCTGAATCTCGAGAGTCGAGTTGCCTGATTCTCCCAGCCATGTATAGAGTTGATAGTTGGGTCCGGGATGGACTGATCACCCTAACCGACTCTTACAGTTCGCTCTGTACATCGAACTGGTGGATCAATGTAACTTTTCCCTCTTCTAACGGAAGTTAGAGGTGGCTTTATTTGTTGATGCCCCTATCTTCGTCCTCTGTTTCCCCGGAGTGTCTCTCGACGACCAGGAGCAACGACCCTTTGTTGGTGGTGTCGCCGTTTTCAAGATGAAGAAGGAACCCTCGTTAGTGGTGTCGCGAGGATCTACACGAAGCGCGAAGGATCAGACCGCCGACTTTCCTTCCGGTACCATGAGGCGGATCTCGAGGGCGAGATCCATTGTTAGTGGTGTCGAATTGTGGCATCCCGCAAAACCACTACTAGAAAATCGCGTTGAATTTGTGCATTGCATCGTCATCATCATGCATTGTTTGCCAAAACTATTTTCGCAAAGCCTTTTGTTTTCTAAACGCCCCGTATTTTATTCAAGCATAAAACCGGGTCTCCGGATTATTTTGTTTTGTTGATATCGGGTTGCAAAGCGTTTACAATAAATAAAAATTTAAATTATTTTATTAGGGGCAGTCGAACGGGCCAATTGACCCGAACGACCACCCCAGAAATAAATCGGTCCAACCTGCCGCCCCATCTAAATCCTACATCTACCTAATATTCTACCCCACCCCCTTGGCCACATCACTCCCACCCATCCCCTCGCGCCACCTCACCTTTCCTCACCCTCCCACCAATCCATGGCCACTTGTCCCAGCCCCTAACCCCACCTTTTCTCTCTCCTCTCGGCTCACACCTGTGCCACACACCTCTAACCCCACACCTGCACACGCTCGCTGGCAGCTGGCCCGTCCCACCGGCCCACCACCTACCACGCACACGCCCACCCTCCTCCCATGACCTCCTGTCCCCACCCCATCGAGTGGCCCAGGCCAGCCTCACAGTGCCTCCTCCTGGTCAAACCAGCCCCAGCCCCACGCCCCACCGGCGTCCACCCCCGCCTCGCCCATGAGCCCCTCCGGCTCGTCTTCCTCCCTCGTGCCCTCTCCCCAACCCAGGCCGCCCGCAAGCCGCCGTGGCCTCAGCCTCAAGCCGGCCCGCCACCGCCCGTCCCACGCCCGTCCCTCTCCCCACGCCTGCTCCCTCCTCCCGCCCCCCGGCCAGCTCTCGCCCGGCGCCCGGCCTCCCCCTCACTCACCGTCGCCCCATCCGCCTCGCACCCGCTCTGCCGCCGCCCGTCCCAGCAACCACAGCACCGGCGCCCTCGCCCGTCGCTCCCTCGCGCCCCGCGCTGTCCCTCTCGTTCACCGCCAACCGCCCGCGCCCCGTCCCGGCCCGCCCGCCCGTGCAGCGGCTCTCTTCCTCGGCAGACCCGCAACAGCGCGACCACGCCTTCGCCCTCACGACCGGCGCCCCCTCCGCCGCCACCTCACGCCACCTCCCGAGCCGCGCCCCGTCGCCCCGCTCGACCCACAGGCTCGTCTGGCCAACCACCTCCGGCCACCGCGCCCTTGCTCGTCCATCGTCAACCGCCCAGCGCGCAGCTCCTCCTCGCGCGGCCCCGCTCCTCTGCTCCGGCCCCAACCGCCACCAGCCCTGCCCCGCGCCCCTGGTCTGCCCCTGGGACCCACCCTGCAGGGCGGGCCCCACCTTCCCCAGCGACGCCCGCTCCGCCCAGGCCCGCCTGCTCCACCCCGCCCGCGACGCCTGGGCCGACCCGTGCGCGCAGCCCCAGTCACCGTTTTAGCCTCGCGTGTGTGCACAATGACGCTAAGATCTTCGATGCGTGTCGACGGAAACGAGCAACCGGTGCCGTTACAAGTTCTTCATCGACACGAAGTCGGGACAAAGGTCTTTTACAATGGAACCTGAAGCTCGTCATCACGGAACAACATGCTCTCCATCTCGGACCCGATGGCAAGCTCTACCGCCGAACCCCGGCGCGTCAAGATCTCCTTCCCGAAAACAGGAACGCCAAGACCTTCTCGGGACATCGAGTCGCCATCACGGGCGACAAGCCCGCCTTCATGGAACCGCAGACACGGGAAACCGCAAGACCTTCTGCCGGATCTCGCAAGTACCCTCGAGGGCGAGATCCGCAATCGGAATCAAGGATACCGGGACCCCGACGCGACAAGTGCTTCGTTCCGAACGCCATGACCGACAACATGCCCCGAGACCCCGGATGCGCAAGATCTACCCCGGAGCCCGAGAACGTTTCGTCGAACCCTGAACCCTGAGACCGACCCCGAACCTCGGAACCCACAAGATCGTCGAGACCCTCAATGTGTGAACCTTTTCCTCGAACCCTACTTCATAACATAACACAACTTGTCGCATATTTAATTGTCATTCCCACATGCATAGCATTGGGTTGGGGGCCTTATGCCGATTCACCTAATAATTAAATATGGGGCCCATATGCGGGCAAAACTAGTCTCATATCGGCCTCATTTAAACATGTGTAGCGAACCGTTGCCATCTATTGTCTTGCTAAACAACATTTAAATTGCGGGGTATCTAAATAACTTGAACCCTTTTAATTAATTGTCGGGACCCCGGTTCCGCTTAATCTGGCCTAATTGCATCGCACCTCGCCATGCCATGCATCATACATGCATCATGCCGATCTTCCGCCGTGTATTAAATATTGCATCCGGGTTTTCTTCTAGTGTTTTGCTTCTTCGCGGATAAGGCCGTTGAGTTGATGTGAGCTTGACCGATCTTGGATGAACCTTCGACAACGTTTTCAGGCGAGCATCTCCCCCTTTCTACCTATCTTACTTTTATAGTATTTATTCCCTCCTGTTGATCTATTGCTATCTGTGTTGCGATGCTCTAGATTCCGTACCCTTGATATCCCTTGCAGCCATATATTACCTTGGACACACCCTATTACCTGTTGTTTGGTAGATAGTTGGACTTGCGCGTCGTAGTTGCTTGCTCAAGTGTTGATGTGTGTCGTCATATGCCACAGTTGCTGATGTATTGCCGCATGTTGATGTTGGAGATGATTCTAGTTTACTTATCGTCACTTTAATTTCTGTTTAACAACTAAAATTGAAATAAGCAGAGGCATCGGTGGGTGATAGAAAATATTTGGTTTCCGAACGCCCACTTGTGTCCCGTAAGACCCCGAGTACTTGATACCTGTTCCTTGATTTTTGCGCGCTATCCACATCCGGGAGGTATATGGGACCCCCCTGAGCCAGAGCTTGATTCAGTCTTATTTCTTGGGGCCACAAACTAGTTTGAGGTTTTATTTAATATCCTGTACTTATGCCATGCTACTTTTATGTATTTAAATTGTGCGAGGAGCACACTGTACTGTTTAGGTAAGCGGAGTGTTTTCGCGGTATCGACAAGCCCAGCCACACTTTCGGGTTCCCAGTCGTTTACAGCCACTGACGCAAACCTTGAGCCCGTCTCGGAGCTTGCTTACTCCGTTGCGGGATCTACTCAATGGGGTGGCCCCCTGAAATATTTCTGAATCCTGTGATTGTTCAGTCGTGAAAGCCTCGTTGGGTTTTGATTTGGTTTTTCCGAGGTTGATCGAGCGTGTGTTGCTATTGGTGCACCCCGGCCGGGTAAAACTTTCTGAAAGCCGTGTCCGCGGATATGGACGACTTGGAGCACAGTTTCTTGATCATAGACAAGCATAACTAAAGTTTACTGCTATAAATTTGACTTATAATGACTAGTAATCAGCTTCACTATAATGGAATGGCTAATTAATACTGCCCACAATTGCTTGTTTGGTTGTCGCTTGCGACAATTGTACCTGACTAGTAAGTATTGCAACTACAAAGAAATGGCTGAATAAAAGTACCAACAACTGCTGGGTTTTGGGGTTTATCTCATGCTATCTGTATCTGTTTAGTAATTGTCGCAACTATAACGGAATGATTAACTAAAAGTGCCCACTGCTTACTTTATCAGGACGATTATCTACATCTGACTAGTAATCGCTGCAACGATAACTGAATAATTAAAACTGCCAACGGTGTGAGTTCCTCGGTTGACTTCCTCGTTTGGTCTCGAGGGGGAAACACCAGGATGGGTTTGTTTGGTGTTAGCTTCAGGTTGGATCCGGATAGGTCATCCTCACCCCTCTCTGATAACCGCCAGTTGTATCGAGTCTCTATAGGTTGTTTAGTGCATCTCGCCTGCCGCTCGATCCACCATACCTATGTGGCGAGGACCGCCAATTCTAGCCTCGTCGTGTCTTGGCCTCGATCGACGCTCCTCTTTCCTTTGCCCTTTGTCGGCACCTTTTGTTTAAGCAGGTTTTGAGATCGGCGTCGTTAGCGGGGTTATCCTTCCGGCTTGGCACAGGCGGGGTTATGGACGCCATTGGTTATTCTTCAGGGCTCTTAGCCCCATTTTCTTCTTGTCCGTAGCTGGACGCACTATCGTTTTCAAGGTGATTTGGATCTTTGTATATTATATCTGTATTCTTGACTCATGGAGTCGCTGTTATATATATCTGTTCTGTGGGTCCCATCGAGGACTGTTGTGTAATGTTATTACTTCGTTTTCCACCCGCACGAAAGTGCCTGGTGGGCACCTTTGAATCGTTTCTATGCGGGTTTGGCGAATTTTGCTCAAACTTGCATAGGTCCAATTCTGAGGGTGTTACAGAGTGGTATCAGAGCTCAGCAGTTGCGATACCCCACAAGTCCAGCCTGTAGGATAACCTAGCTAACGGCCGAAGTAGAGTGTCAAAACTATTTTGCAAAGTCGGTTGGATAGTTTTGAATAGGTCTGATTTTACTCCTTACCCCTCTGCTGTTCTCCTCTTACCTCTACGTGTTTTGAATCCGCTCTCTTCTCTCTCTTCGAGTCCAGGATTTCTCGTGGTTGGGTTTCCGTCGTACCTTCAGGGTTTCGCTTTCTTCCTCTTGTAATGGAGGTGCTACGATCATCAATATGCAGCTGGTCTGTTGTGCCCTTAATCCGATCTTTTGTTCTTGAGCTCTTTATCCATATGTGTTCCTTGCTGGATATCAGTGTCGTTGAAAAACATATGAGAAGGACGAGCTTTGGTGAAGTTGGAGTCGACCTTGAGCACGTGTTGTTCATGCCAATGGAACCATCGCGGAACCTAATCATTGTGTCTTTCATACGATTTCTGCGGGCATCATCCCTTTGTTCCGGATACCGCCTATGAAGATCTTCAGTCTGAATCTCGAGAGTCGAGTTGCCTGATTCTCCCAGCCATGTATAGAGTTGATAGTTGGGTCCGGGATGGACTGATCACCCTAACCGACTCTTACAGTTCGCTCTGTACATCGAACTGGTGGATCAATGTAACTTTTCCCTCTTCTAACGGAAGTTAGAGGTGGCTTTATTTGTTGATGCCCCTATCTTCGTCCTCTGTTTCCCCGGAGTGTCTCTCGACGACCAGGAGCAACGACCCTTTGTTGGTGGTGTCGCCGTTTTCAAGATGAAGAAGGAACCCTCGTTAGTGGTGTCGCGAGGATCTACACGAAGCGCGAAGGATCAGACCGCCGACTTTCCTTCCGGTACCATGAGGCGGATCTCGAGGGCGAGATCCATTGTTAGTGGTGTCGAATTGTGGCATCCCGCAAAACCACTACTATAAAATCGCGTTGAATTTGTGCATTGCATCGTCATCATCATGCATTGTTTGCCAAAACTATTTTCGCAAAGCCTTTTGTTTTCTAAACGCCCCGTATTTTATTCAAACGCAAAACCCCGGGTCTCCGAATTATTTTGTTTTGTTGATATCGGGTTGCAAACGGCCCGTTTACAATAAATAAAAATTTAAATTATTTTATTAGGGGCAGTCGAACGGGCCAATTGACCCGAACGACCTGTAAATAAAATCGGTCCAACTGCGCCCATCTAAATCCTACATCTACCTAATATTCTACCCCAACCCCTTGGCCACATCACTCCCACCTATCCCATCGCGACACCTCACCTTTCCTCACCCCTCCCACCAATCCGCTTGCCACTTGTCCCAGCCCTAACCCCACCTTTCTCTCCCTCTCGGCTCACACCTGGCCACACACCTGCCCAACCCCCCCACACCCCTGCACACACGCCTTCGCTTGGTAGCCCCGTCCCCCACCGGCCCCACCACCTACACGCCACCTACCCTCCTCCCACGACCTCCTGTCCCACCCCCATCGAGTGGCCCACAGCAGCCTCACAGTCTCCTCCTGGTCAGCCAACCAGCCCCACGCACCCACCTACCGCGTCCCTGCCCCCGCGCCTCGCACGCGAGCCCCCCCTCCGCGTCGTCTTCCTCCCTCAGCTGCCCTCTCCCCAACCCAGGCCGCCCCACCGCAAGCCGCCGTGACGCCTCTGGCCTCCGGCCGCCACCGCCGTCCACGCCCGTCCCTCTCCCCACGCCACCTCCTCCTCCCCACGGCTCACGGCGCGGCATGATTCCGCCCTCACTCACGTCGCCCCACCCCGCCTCGCGTCGCCGCTTCTCTGCCGCCCGCGTCCCCAGCAACCACCGGCACCCGGCGCCTCGCCCGTCGCTCAGACCGCACTGTGCTCCGTCCTCTCGCCGTTCCAACGCCAACCCCGCCGCCCGCGTCGGCCGCCGCCGGCAGCAGCGGCTCCTCTTCCTCGGCGGACCCGCAGCAGCGACCGCCACGCCCTCCTCGACCCGGCCCTCGCGCCGCCTCGCCACCTCACGCCACCTCCCGAGCAGCCGCCCCGTCAACCCCGCTCGACCCACAGGCTCGTCGCGCGCAACCACCTCCGGCCACAGCTGCCGCGGCTCGTCCATCGTCAACCGCCCGCCCGTCGCATCCCTCCTCCCGCGGCCCGCTCTCTTCCGGCCCCAACCGCCACCAGCCTACGCCCTGGCGCCCCTGGGACCCACCCTGCAGGGCGGGCCCCACCTTCCCCAGCGACGCCCGCTCGCCCAGCCCTGCTCCACCCGCCGCGGCCTGGGCGACCCGCGTGGCCCGATCACCGTTTAGCCTCGCGTGTGAGCACAATGACGCTAAGATCTTGATGCGTGTCGTGGAAAAACGAGCAACCGGTGCCGTTACAAGTTCTTCATCGACACGAAGTCGGGACAAAGGTCTTTTACAATGGAACCTGAAGCTCGTCATCACGGAACAACATGCTCTCCATCTCGGACCCGATGGCAAGCTCTACCCGAACCGTGGCGTCAAGATCTCCTTCCCGAAAACAGGAACGCCAAGACCTTCTCGGGACATCGAGTCGCCATCACGGGCGACAAGCCCGCCTTCATGGAACCGCAGACACGGGAAACCGCAAGACCTTCTGCCCGGATACTGCAAGTACCCCCCTCGAGGACGCCGAGATCCGCAATCGGAATCAAGGATACCGGGACCCCGACGCGACAAGTGCTTCGTTCCGAACGCCATGACCGACAACATGCCCCGAGACCCCGGATGCGCAAGATCTACCCCGGAGCCCGAGAACGTTTCGTCGAACCCTGAACCCTGAGACCGACCCCGAACCTCGGAACCCACAAGATCGTCGAGACCCTCAATGTGTGAACCTTTTCCTCGAACCCTACTTCATAACATAACACAACTTGTCGCATATTTAATTGTCATTCCCACATGCATAGCATTGGGTTGGGGGCCTTATGCCGATTCACCTAATAATTAAATATGGGGCCCATATGCGGGCAAAACTAGTCTCATATCGGCCTCATTTAAACATGTGTAGCGAACCGTTTCCATCTATTGTCTTGCTAAACAACATTTAAATTGCGGGGTATCTAAATAACTTGAACCCTTTTAATTAATTGTCGGGACCCCGGTTCCGCTTAATCTGACCTAATTGCATCGCACCTCGCCATGCCATGCATCATACATGCATCATGCCGATCTTCCGCCGTGTATTAAATATTGCATCCGGGTTTTCTTCTAGTGTTTTGCTTCTTCGCGGATAAGGCCGTTGAGTTGATGTGAGCTTCGCACCGATCTTCGGATGAACCCTTCGACAACGTTTTCAAAGAGCATCTCCCTTTCTACCTATCTTACTTTTATAGTATTTATTCCTCCTGTTGATCTATTGCTATACGTGTTGCGATGCTCTAGATTCCGTACTTGATATCCCTTGCAGCCCATATATTACCTTGGACACACCCTATTACCTTTGTTTGGTAGATAGTTGGACTTGCGCGTCGTAGTTGCTTGCTCGAGTGCTGATGTGTGTCGCCATATGCCACAGTTGCTGATGTATTGCCGCATGTTGATGTTGGAGATGATTCTAGTTTACTTATCGTCACTTTAATTTCTGTTTAACAACTAAAATTGAAATAAGCAGAGGCATCGGTGGGTGATAGAAAATATTTGGTTTCCGAACGCCCACTTGTGTCCCGTAAGACCCCGAGTACTTGATACCTGTTCCTTGATTTTTGCGCGCTATCCACATCCGGGAGGTATATGGGACCCCCCTGAGCCAGAGCTTGATTCAGTCTTATTTCTTGGGGCCACAAACTAGTTTGAGGTTTTATTTACTATCCTGTACTTATGCCATGCTACTTTTCTGTATTTAAATTGTGCGAGGAGCACACTGTACTGTTTAGGTAAGCGGAGTGTTTTCGCGGTATCGACAAGCCCAGCCACACTTTCGGGTTCCCAGTCGTTTACAGCCACTGACGCAAACCTTGAGCCCGTCTCGGAGCTTGCTTACTGCTATGGATCTACTCAATGGGTGGCCCCTGAAATATTTCAATCTGTGATTGTTCAGTCGTGAAAGCCTCGTTGGGTTTTGATTTGGTTTTTCCGAGGTTGATCGGCGTGTGTTGCTATTGGTGCACCGGCGGCGGTAAAACTTTCTCAAAGCCGTGTCCGCGGATATGGACGACTTGGAGCACGCTTGATCATAGACAAGCATAACTAAAGTTTACTGCTATAAATTTGACTTATAATGACTAGTAATCAGCTTCACTATAATGGAATGGCTAATTAATACTGCCCACAATTGCTTGTTTGGTTGTCGCTTGCGACAATTGTACCTGACTAGTAAGTATTGCAACTACAAAGAAATGGCTGAATAAAAGTACCAACAACTACTGGGTTTTGGGGTTTATCTCATGCTATCTGTATCTGTTTAGTAATTGTCGCAACTATAACGGAATGATTAACTAAAAGTGCCCACTGCTTACTTTATCAGGACGATTATCTACATCTGACTAGTAATCGCTGCAACGATAACTGAATAATTAAAGCGCCAGCGGTGTGAGTTCCTCGGTTGACTTCCTCGCTTTGGTCTCGAGGGGAAACACCAGGATGGGTTTGTTTGGTGTTAGCTTGGTTGGATCCGGATAGGTCATCCTCACCCTCTCTCGATAACCGCCATTGTATCGAGTCTCTATAGGTTGTTTAGTGCATGCTTGCCGCCGCCCACCATACCTATGTAGGCGAGGACCGGTCAATTTAGCCTCGCCGTGTCTTGGCCTCGATCGACGCTCCTCTTTTCCTTTGCCCTTTGTCGGCACCCTTTTGTTTAAGCAGGTTTTGAGATCGACGTCGTTAGCGTGGTTATCCTTCCGCTTGGCTGGCAGGTTATGGACGCCATTGGTTATTCTTCGTGGCTCTTAGCCCCATTTGCTTCTTGTCCGTAATGGACGCACTATCGCTTTTCAAGGTGATTTGGATCTTTGTATATTATATTCGTATTCTTGACTCATGGAGTCACCGTTATATATATATCTGCATTACGTGGGTCCGTCGAGGACTGTTGTGTAATGTTATTACTTCGTTTTCCACCCGCACGAAAGTGCCTGGTGGGCACCTTTGAATCGTTTCTATGCGGGTTTTGGCGAATTTTGCTCAAACTTGCATAGGTCCGATTCTGAGGGTGTTACAGTTTCTCCGGCTGCGGGGATACGCCAGCAGCCGGCCCGCAGGATTCCGGCCTCCTCGAAGGAGGCCAGCTGCGCCCTGGTGCACTTGGACCTGCCCCAAGGTTCGGTGGAGAGGGCCATGGCTGAGGATTTGTTTGGAGGTCGGAGGATTGCGGGTCGATTGGATCGCGGAATCAAAGGAAGAAAGATGTGCGCACTCGGAAGGAATTGTGGGCGGTTGGCTTTACGATAGCCTACCATTCCTCTTATATAGCGGGAGTTGCCCGCCAAATTAGGAGGTCATATCGCGATGATTACGCCAAAAGTTACCGTTGAGTTACCTTAACGGCTAGTTTGACCACGCCCGACGGTCCACCTCCAGCCACTCGGCTTGCTAAGTCACTCGCCGAGACCGTGTCCCGTTGGCTCGACTCGCCCAAGACGCGACTCGGTTCGCCGGATTTTTCCTTTATGCAGAGCCGCCGATGATTCGAGGATGCCAACACGTCAGATACTCCGATCGCCAAGACCACCCACTAATCAACGACGCCTCGGGACTATCGATGGGGATACGCCATCGGGTATACTCAGCAGACGTATCCGAGCCCAAAGGTGGCGAGGGCCTGCAGAACGGCGAGTGGATCAAAGCCCAAGAAGATACCAGCGATCGGAAGAAGAAGGCCCAGCGGTGGATAGGCCCATCGGTCTAGGTTAAACGATTACCAAAGTTGTAACCGAATCGGTTGAGATATGTAAACCCTAGGGAGGTGAGCCTATATAAACCTCCCTAAGGGGTGAGTAGAGACACGCCCTCATACACCCAAGCAACTCGTCGCCGAGTTCACCCATTGTAATCGCCACCATAATACAATCTAGCGTGAGTAGGTCTTTACCTCAGGGGCCGAACCTGGGTAAATCCCTGTGTCTTTGCCCTCATCTCGCACCGCAGATGGCTGGCCACCCTTGCCCCTCGTTCTACTACTCGCTGCCGATTGCAGCGTCTGCCGTGGTCATTCCCACGACACAGTCATATCATGGTGGATCTGCAGTTGAACTCAATGAGAGAGGTCAAATTGGAAGAGATTCCTATAGTAAGTGAATTTCAAGATGTTTTTCCAGCAGAGCTACCGGGAATGCCACCAGACTAGGAGATAGAATTCACTATTGACCTAATTCCTGGCACAACACCAATAACTCAAGCACCATATAAAATGGGACCCAAAGATTTAAAAGAACTCAAAGAGCAAATTGATGAGTTAGCCAGAAAAGGATTTATTCAGGAGAGTGTATCTCCATGGGGAACACCCGTAATCTTTGTGGATAAGAGAGATGGTGGAAGAAGAATGTGTGGTGATTATAGAAACCTAAACAACGTTACTATCAAGAATAAGTATCCTTTACCAAGAATTCAAGATTTGTTTGATCAAGTGAAAGGGGCTGGAGTATTTTCAAAGATCGATTTAAGATCTGGATACCATCAAATAAAAATCAAACCAGAAGATGTTCCAAAGACAGCATTTGTCTCAAGATATGGACACCATGAATATCTGGTAGTACCATTTGGTTTGACCAATGCACCAGAAATATTCATGAATCTGATGAACAAGATCTTCATGCCATATTTGGACAAGTTCGTCATAGTCTTTATTAATGATATTCTGATATATTCCAAGGATAAGGAAGAGCATGCTGATCATTTGAGAATAGCATTGCAGACTTTAAGAGAACACAAAATTTATGCTAAGTTCAGTAAGTGTGAATTTTGGCTAGATAAGGTAGAATTCCTCGGTCATGTGATCAGTAAGGATGGAATTGCTGTGAATCCATCTAAAGTTCAGTCGGTACTAGAGTGGACTGCACCAATCAATGTGAAGCAAATTCGAGGTTTCTTAGGAATGGCTGGTTATTATCGGAGATTCATTGAGGGTTTATCCAAAATAGTCGGACCAATGACCAAATTATTAAGGAAGAATAAACCATTCAAGTGGGATGAGAAATGCGAAGCTAGTTTTCAAGAGTTGAAGACTAGATTAACCACACCTCCAATCTTAGCAGTTCCTGAAATAGGGAAGGACTTCAGAGTATACTGTGATGCATCTAAAGAAGGTTTGGGTTGTGTACTAATGCAAGATCGGAAAGTGATTGCTTATGGTTCAAGACAACTGAAACCACATGAAGTCAACTATCCAACTCATGATTTAGAGTTAGCAGCAGTAGTTTTTGCGCTGAAAGGATGGAGGCATTTCCTATATGGAGCCAGATGTGAGTTATACACTAACCATAAAAGTCTCAAATATTTCTTCACTCAAAAAGAATTGAATATGAGACAGAAGCGTTGGTTGGAACTAATCAAGGATTATGATTTAACAATCAACTATACTCCATGGAAAGCAAATGTTGTAGCGGATGCTTTAAGCAGAAAGAGTGCAGATATTTAGCCTAGCAATAGGGATCTACCAAAGGAGTTACAAATGGACTTGGAAAGATTAGAACTTCAATTCATTAGAACAGAGGTTCTTGGAGGATTAGCTACTATGCAGGTAGTTGCAGAGCAGGACAGTGATCTTAAGCAAGAAATTTTTAGACATCAAGTAGAAGATCCTTTTATTGCTGAGGAAATTTGGAGGATATCTCAAGGGCAAAAATCAGTTTTTCGCCTTGGGGATTATAAATCTTTATGGTTCTAAGACCATCTTTGTGTTCCAGATGTGACTGAGATTCGTGATATCATACTC
Organism: Avena longiglumis; assembly: GCA_030063025.1. Lineage (NCBI taxonomy): Eukaryota > Viridiplantae > Streptophyta > Magnoliopsida > Poales > Poaceae > Avena > Avena longiglumis. Next base: position 111,850,036 of record CP125979.1, read on the forward strand.
AGAGAAGCACATGAAACACCATATTCTATACATCCGGGAAGTACTAATATGTATATGGATTTGAAAGAACTATTCTGGTGGAATAACATGAAAAAGGACATTGCTAAATATGTATCTGAATGCCATACTTGCCAAAGGGTGAAGGCTGAACATCAAAGTCCAGCATGACCATTACAACCCTTGGAAATTCCTAAATGGAAGTGGGAGGAAATAGGTATGGACTTCATCACAGGATTGCCCATGACACCAAAAAGGAAGGATATGATATGGGTAATTATGGAGAGAGTCACTAAGAGTACACATTTTCTTCCGGTGAATCAAAAAGATAATGCTGAGAAGTTAGTTGAAGTATATGTCAAAGAGATAGTAATTAAGCATGGTGTACCCAAAAAGACCGTAACCGATAGGGGATCAGTGTTTACTTCAGCAATTTGGAAACAATTGCATGAAGCGCTTGGTTCAAAGTTAGATTTCAGCACAGCATATCATCCTGAGACAGGAGGTCAAACTGAAAGAACAAATCAAATACTAGAAGACATGTTAAGAGCTTGTGCACTAGATTTTGGAGGTACAGGGAAGACCATCTACCATTGGCAGAATTTTCCTACAATAATAGTTATTAGAGTAGTCTGAAGGCAGCTCCATACTAAGTTCTGTATGGAAGGAAGTGTATATCGCTGATATGTTGGTATGAGCCTGGAAGCAGCAAAGAATTTGCGCCAGATTATATCAAGAAAAGAAAAGATATCATTGATAAGATCAGGGATAGACTGAAAATAGCTCAGAGTAGGCAGAAAAGTTATGCGGATCAAAGTCGAAGATCATGGCATCCAGAAGTGGGATATATGGTATATTTGAAAGTAATCCCAATGAAAGGAGTGAAAAGGTTCGGAATTAACGGAAAATTGAGTCCAAGATACATCGGACCATTCAAGATATTGAGTCAAAACAGAACTATAGCTTATGCTTTAGAGTTACCATCAATATTGGCTCAAGTGCATAATGTTTTCCATGTGTCACAACTTCGTAAATGTTTGAAAGTTCCAGATGATGCAATCAAGGTTTCTTTCTTACTTTGAGATTAGATTTAGCCTTAATGAATGATTGTTATAAACTTTCATATGATCTTTGAGGAATTATGTGTTTTGGGAAATGAATTTGAATTTTAAAATTGAGTGTTTGAATTATAATTCAAATAATTTTTGAATAATGTTTAAATATTGATTTGATTAAGAGTTAACCAATTTAACTCAAACTTTATTTAAAGAAAGCAAATTAAGAATATGAATATTTGTTTCATAGTTTTATTCAATAAATAAGTTACAAAAATGTAACTTATTGAAATTATCCACAAACTTCACAATAACAAATAAATAAAGAATAAGAATATTTTTTATTGAAAATAATATAATCTTTATTACAAAATAATAATTAAGATTACAAAAGAATAAAATAAAGATTACAAAGGAATAAGAATATTACATTTTCCTAATTTACAAAGAAAAATAAAAAACCTAAACTAAAAGTCTTGACTTCAAAATTTGGTACCTGCAAAACAAACACAAACAAATAAAGAAAGAAAGTTAGGATTAATAATGTTTTACTCTCAGACATGTCAGTGAAATGCACTAATCAAGATTCATCAATGAGTAATTTATAAAAGGGGCAAGTTTCACCAATATGAAAGAACCTATCTTTCATAAATTTTAAGCCAAAAAGTCAAATGACAGCAAGGAGGGGCAAGTTTCACTAGCGAGGTAAAAGTAATCATATCAAAGTAATTCTCAAGTCCAGAGCATATCCACAAGTGCACAACAAGCACACAGGCAAGACACACACCAAAATGCATGGTGTGTGCTGTCAGCACCTTAGCAACAGCCCAGCAACACAAAACCATCAACACAGCCGTGGGCAAGCACACAACCACATCAATATTTTGCTTCTACACATCAAGCTTAGCAGCCAGCAGCTAAACCAAGCATAGAAGCCAGCAGCCAAACCAACCACAACCAGAATCACATCACCAGGATGGTGACATAAGGAGGGGGAGGATCAGGTGGACAGCAAGACCAAGTCCAGGAGCTAGGAGGAGCAGGCTAGCTCAAGGTCAATCACAGGAGCTCAGCAAAACAAGATCAACATCACCACCCAACTCCATAATCATCAGTTTTTGTGGTGAGTATCATAAAACCATCACATGATCTAATCATATTATGTAGACAGAAGCATGTGTTGTTTTATGAAACAAACTCTCAGAAAGCACCCAAGTGGGGTGAATCCATCATTGAGATTTTAAAATCTAAAAGCAAACAGCAAAGTACAAGGATCCAACCAAAACTCAGAACAACATCATTGCTTTGGTTGTCAAGCTATATATTTCAATTCAAACACAAATATAGCTAAGATTTAATTTCTAGGCACATCCCTAAGATAAGGGTAGCACCTTAGAAGCTAATCTTTTGGATCCATATAATGATCAAGCCTACCATCATTTTTCTCCAAGCTTTGATTCAAGAAACAATAGCTGGTACCACTACCAGGACTATCTAGATGACTCAACTAGATAAAGCCTAATCCCTAAGCCTCAGGCCAACATCATTGATCTTAGGGATTTTAGCAAAGAACATATCTACTTATCTTTTAAAGCCAAGCTTGTCTTAAGCTTAAACCAACCCAATCAATGGATTAGAATAAATCTTGTGTGCCATACAAAGATGGTGTCACAAGAACAATTCTACATAAATCAGAATAAGCATTCCAGCATCACAGATTCAATCAATCCATCTACAAATCATTTTCCTGTCATTACAGGAATCATAATTAGGACATTCATGTGTAAACCTTCACTGTCTAAGATCATTGTGATCTCAAACTACATATGAATTCTCAAGCCAACAGCACTAGGACAGTGATTACATCACACAATACTCATTATCCTTAATCAAGTAAGGACAGGGATAAGTTATCAAACCCACTGACTATACCAATCATTGATTTCAGAGCAACTATATCATCTGGACCATATGAAATCTAAGCATAAAATCATCCAATAAGCCACCAGAACCATTATAGTTCATCTCAAGCAACAAGACTCAAGCTAATAATCATTTAGCATGCTTACAGGTCATCCACACATGATCTAATTCATCCAATAGATAATCAACACCAGGATATGAACCCTAAATGGAACAAATTATCTTAACCAGGACAAGACAGTAACCAGAGAGGTCACTACCAACATCTCGCATAGGATGATCGAGCATAGAGAGAGGGAGCACAAGGGGAAGAGGAAAAGAACTCACCAAAGGTCCTCGCTGAAGACCAGAAGAGGAAGCACAGTTGGCCGACGACCATGGCAGCACGGGGACCACCCCCAGGGGGCGCTACGACCCATACAACGCCACGAAGGTGACCATAGCCACATCTAGAGTCAAGGTGAATCACCACAGCACACGACGACAGCGGCGGCGCCAAGATCCAGGCCAACCCCCAAACCCTAGCGTTCGGGACGGCATCGATCCATCGTAGGAGAGCCCCATGCTCAAATCCAGTTGGATAGAAAGGATGGGCGTAGTCGACAACCTCCTACTGCACCACGGCGGCCACCAGAACGACCCATGACGACGGGAATCGCCGGCGGCGATATCACTGACCACGGGGTCTGGGGGCAGAAGAGGAGAGGAGTGAGCTCGGGGGTGAGAGGCAGCGAGGAGGTGGGCCGAGTGGGCCAGAACCCTTCGGGGTGACTGTTTTAACTAAGTCTCATGGGCCACCAGGGCCCAATAAGAACAAGCCATCCCACAAACCTTTAAGGCCTATTTTAATAAATAAGAAAAGACCAAAATACCCCTAAACTTAATTAAATTCTAGAAAATAAAATAAAATCCAAAAATTATAAATAAAATATATTTGGATTCACAATAATCCACACTATCCAAATAAATTAATATATAAAATTTTAGACCTATAAATTTTACTAAGAATTCTGTAATTTATATATTCCTTATGGAATTTTACAAAATTATTGAAAGATGATAAAAATAAATAAAACTCACTTTCATCATGTATTAATATTGAAGTATTTTTAGAAAAATACTAAACAAATATTTAATAACAATTTTTTATATTTAAGTGATAATTCTTAAAAGAATTATTAAAACAATAAAAGTCAAATAAAATAAAAGAATACAATATTCTATTATAAATATTAAAAAATAATATTTATAAATCCTTTATTATTAAAAAAAAATTTATGGGGAGAATGCATATCAAATTAAATGATGTATTACATTACTTTGCATAATCATTTTGCTTCTTTAAATATTGTCCTTACCGGGCAATAATGATGTTTTTATAGACATGGAAACTCAAGGTCTAGTGCAAGCATCAGACTTCACTACGTTGCCATCACAAGGCAAGTTCACTCTTGCTCATGTCCTTTGAAGAGTCTTTATTAAAGTATTTTCAAATTGTGTGTTATCATCTATACTATAGAAAAAGAAAACACTATTTTCTCAAGATACTAAATCTAAGATATCATCCTAAGTGATGATATGATGGAGCAATAGAACTTAGCGTTCTATTTGCAATAATGATGAACAGTTAGGGCCTTAATAACCCCTGACATCAGTGATTCTAGCGACGTATATTACGCGTTAGCCATGAGATTTGGAATGGGACAGAGAAGTCAGCTGTATCTTCTTCCTCTCGAATGAAGCCGGATGTGCAGGTCATGGCTGTTATCCTTGTAGCGTGCATATTAATTGGTAATTCGTAGAGGATATGCAGCATATGGGTGGGAAACCTCATCGTCCCACGATAGTTCTGGCATCTAACGGTTTGTACAAACCATTGCCGTAATTCATTATGTGGGCATGGTGTACACCAAGGAGGCATGCGAGGTCGCGAAGGGGGCAGTGATTGGCTTGGACCAACTACTGGGCCCCACATCAAGGAATTGTGGACGGTAAAGTACGCCCGGTTGTGCAACAAAGAGTTGATCTCTCATGGGTAAAGTATCGCACCTCTGTAGAGTGTAAGAACTGTAACTTGTTACTCCCTGTTCCGGGAAGGAGCTACGAACGCGGCATGAAAGGAACTCCATGAAAGTTCTGGTCAACCCGTGAAGGCTGATGGTCATAGATTTTCATAATAAAATCAATCTTTGAAGAAAGATTTACAAAAATTGCATAGTGCCAAGGATTTATAATCCGAGGTGGTAGTTAAAGCATCAAACTTCCCACCTTGCATATAATAAACTTGTTGGGTAACTCTGTTACTCATCCTTTCCTTTGATCCCTTGCTTAGACTATGAGGATCCCGAAGACGTGCCAATGTATGCAGCTGAATGTCAAGAAGATGTGTTCTACAAGGAACCTGATCTGTCAGGAGGTGTTGAAGGAGTGGATTACAAAATCCGCTATGGTGTTGACAATAACGAGTCCAACTAAGTACTCTAGTTAGTAGTAACTAATGGAGCCGAGCAGCATGAACTCTATATAATAAGCTGCTGAGCTCAACTCCTAGTCGGAGTTGCTACTTTTAAATTCTGCTGAAACACTTTATATTTTGGTTTGTAAGTTGAATCTTTAGGAAGTCTTGAACTTCTGGTACTGTAATAATAATAATATGTGAATGTTTGTAATATGGACCCGCAATGTTTCTGCTGTACCACTCCGAGGGATGTGATATTTACGGAACGGTGTTCTGTGAGTGTCATGTCAACGACTATAGTGTACTACACATGCAGTGGTAAGCTGGGTCACCGCAAAAAGTGAAGTAGCATCCTGACGTTTTAGATGCAGATGCAATCATGGACGACAATTTCTCATAGAGGCATATTAAAGCGGAGAAGCCTCCTATCTCAAGGTCCAGCTTTAGCAACCCTCCTGTCACCTCATCCCTCTATACACTTGTAGTTTAGATAAGCTCATATGAGCCCAGCTCACTAATAATGAAACTCTAATTTAAACTGTTTTGTGTAAACGCAATGCTGCAGCGTGCTCAATGGAAAAGGGGAACTCCTAGGATATCAGTCAACAATTCAGGAATAATTCTACTTCTAAGAAAACACTCAACCAAGTAAAAAAAAGTGAAGTAGCATCCTGACATTTTAGAAGCAGATGCAATCATGGACGACAATTTCTCATAGAGGCATATTAAAGCGGAGAAGCCTCCTATCTCAAGGTACAGCTTTAGCAACCCTCCCTTCACCTCATCGCTCTATACACCTGCAGTTTAGTGAAGCTCATATGAGCCCAGCTCACTAATAATGAAACTCTAATTTAAACTGTTTTGTGTAAACGCAATGCTGCAGCGTGCTCAATGGAAAAAGGGGAACTCCTAGAATATCAGTCAGCAATTCAGGAATAATTCTACTCCTAAGTTAAATCATAATGATGGTTACCATTGACCAATACCTAGAATGAAGCACCGAGAAGCCAGGAAAACATGCTCCATGTCGATCAAGGCGAAAGTGGCCAAAACTTGACAAACGGGCGGAGACGGCTCCTAGCGTTAGGCACAACCTGACCCTCAGACAGCAGCGGCGTGAAATCCCAGCAAAAGGGCCACATAAGATGGCGTTGTCGTCGTCGATTGGAGCCCGTGCCGGCTCCCCCTGGGTCCTCACCGCCGCCGCCCCCGGCGATTGAGCGCCCAGGTGGCCATCGCCACCCGCATTCACCGTGTCGCTCGCGCCGCCTTTCGCCGTGCCCTCACCGCCGAGGTTGGAACCGCCGTCCTGCCGACTCCGCCACCTACGGTTGGCTTTGGCCGACTATGGTCGATCGCTCGACACAAAGATCGCGACAGGGGACGCACGCTTCCGTCCAAGAAGGGCCGCGAGCACAAAGAGGGAGGAGGGCGGAATATGTGGCTAGGCACCGAGGGCACCAGGCCGGCGACGGGCGATTTTTCTCTGACATGGGGTGGGAAGAGGGAGGACTCGGGCAGGGAATATAGCGTGGTAGGCGGCGGCTTGAGAACGGAGATATTCTATCCTCGACGGCGCGGCCGCACCATCCTCGCCCTCCTCACGCATCTTTTTAGAGGCATCATTGTGTGAGGTGGCCATGGGGAAGGGCGGGAGCGAGGCCAGTGGATCGGGCAGTCGGCGGCTCGAGGAAGGGAGAGTCCGGCGGCCATGGGGCAGCGGGGATTAGGAGGAGCCGAGGTGTGGAGGCCGGGAAAGAGGTGGAGGGCACGAGAAGAGTCGGCAGACTCCTGCCTTCTTTTGGTGAAAAAAAGACAACGGGAGAAAACAGCAGCAGGAAGCACAAGCGCGACAAAAAAAAAGTCCCATGGTACTGTAGATGCGCCATCTACGGTATGAAGCGCTGATTTGGCTCCTTTAATCGATGGCGGAAGTGGTTCTCTTTCATATACGTAGTGATATGGAATTTTGCTTATGCTCTACTATGCATCATCAGAGACGTGTATTATATGATTTCTGTGCCCTAAAACTACAAAAGTAGTGCCCTATCCCACTTTTTATGTGCCGTATTTTATATCATCCATTGTACAGTAGATGCTTTTACGGTGCTGAATAGTGTTGGGATAAACAGTTAGAAAGGCCGGAGGCCGTCATTCCTGGGAGACTGACCAGCCACCAACGATGAAAAGCTGTCGTCGGAGTAGTGTTGCGTCGCAATAATGGCGGTGTCACTGCTTGCTCCACCGGAGACCAAATCACCAAACTCTTTATTGCCATCTCGTCGGAGCTAGGAGTGCTAGTACAAGTCCAGAACCAGGACTATTACCGTGACCGTGAGGCCAAACCTTACCTGATTCACTTCTACTCGTCCAAAGCCAGATTACATCTGACACGCAGAAAAATTACCATGACGAGCAAACGGTTTGCACGCCGGACCAATAATTGGATGGATCGGATGGGGGCAGGTGAAGCAGAAATGGCCAACACATGGCGCTGCCGCCGTGCGATCGGATGGGTGCGCAACCGCACTTGCTGCCGCTGTTCGGTTGCGGATGTGACCATTCCTCTTGGACGCATCGAGCGCGACCGAACAAACGGCAACAGTAGATGTACAAATGTAGGGGGTACCATCGACCGCACTGTCCATCCGATCCCGCGCTCCTTTTGCCTCTTCCCCGTAGATAAGATGAGATGGACGGGTACAGTACAGATCCGTTATCACGCAATTATTATTGCACGGTATTTTGCAACGTGGCCGTGGCATCACAATTCGATCCGGGTACGGCGGCGGGCAGGACTCCGGCGATCTCGCCGGCGTGGATAAGTGACGGTCGAGGACACGGTACGTGCGAAACTCAACTCGATCGGCATATCCCTGGATCTGTTTTACTGTCAAGGATTGCTACCACGGCCAGCACGGCGGGACCGCGGCGGGCATGCTTCTGGGCCGGCCGTGGAAAGGCACGCCGGCCGTTCCCCGTCGTGCTCCATGGCAGTGCGCGCAGCCCTCATCCGACGACGTCGCAGCAGCAGCAGCAGCCGTGCGCCGACGCAGCATGATTGCCACCCGTCTCCACGTCGTACAGACATTACAGGGGGAGGGAGACGAGAGAGACGCATCATCAACAAAATCTATCATCGTGCGATGGGGCTCACTCAGCATTATCCGACATTTAGTTACTATAGTTAAGTCTCTACTCCTACCAGCAATGATCTGATGCTGCGGTTTGGCGTCACGCGAAGGGCGAAGCATCTGCTAACAAGAAAACTGGTTCTCAATCTCTCTCCCCACCTGAAGTGTACTGCACGCGTCCCTTTGACATTGTGCGAGCAGGCTGCCAGCAGAAGCGATGAACACAACTTCTTTTGATTGTGAAAGAAAGTCAAAAGGCAAGATTCAATCGAATGCTTTGGCAGCACAAAAAGTGCTTTTCAGATGATGATTTATCATTTTTATGTCAGAGGACAAAAGTGCTTTTCGATGGCAATTGTAGTAGTATCAGATCTGGATACGAGACCAGCCCACTTGAAACACAAACACAAGAACAGGAAGCACTTTAAAGCCATCCTGGTTCCACAGCAAAGATCAGATAGATTCTCACGCTGGATCGGATAACAAAGGCACTTGACACTTAAATGGCGACTACATTGAACAAAGGAAGATCAAAACCTCTAGAGTACTTAACACCCCCTACAGGCTACAGACTCCCACTACATTACAGCAGCAAAGCAACACACATCAAACTGGACACCCACCACCAAGCTTGAATATGTACAGCACACAGAGTCTCTCTTAACTTAGCACGCCCTAAGAAAGATTCAGACCTAAGTTTACACGACCAGAAGAAGCTCGCATACTTTCGCAACCAATGGTGATGTTCCGGGACTTGGATCATCAAATGCTGATGAGATCCGGAGGATGCGGCGACTCCGAGCTTGTATGCTGCTGGTCCTGATCTTTCGCGTCCCCGGTTGGCGCTTCACCGGAACTGGTTGGGGCTGGAGGGTCCGCCGATGCAGAACCTTCATCATCAGCATGTGGAGGCTCTTCTTCCCCAGGGCTGAGAGCTGGCTTGGGGAGCTCGCTGAGGATCTGCACCACCTCCCGCATCGTCGGGCGCTGCACGCTCTGCTCCTCGATGCACAGCAGGGCGACGTAGAAGACGTGCATGACGTCATGCAGCGGCACGGTCGACAGCCTTGGGTCCAGGATCTTCATCACATTTTCCTTGTTTGAGTCCGTCATCATCTTCACCCACTGGACAATGTCGACACCGTCGCCAAACTCCCCCACGGGTTTCTTCCCAGTGACAAGCTCAAGAAGCACAACACCAAAGCTGTAGACATCGCTCTTCTCGTCCACCTTGAGGGTGTATGCATATTCTGGACAGCAACACATAACAAAGTAATGAAGATTTGTCGATTAGAAAGCAATACATTTCTGTTCTTTGGCAGCTAGAAAAATATCAAGTTAGAGTAGAAGATACAGAACTGAAGTAAACCATTATGCAAACTACAACATTCCATTATTGCATACGATGGTAGGAGCAAGACAAAGAGTTGTTGGCTAATTATTTCCATAATGAGGTGGTTACAGAAAAGGGCATATGAATTTAATTAGTTAACAGTTGTCATTCAGGAAAGACCAATGAATTTAATTACTGTACTTGATCTTGATAGCAAGTTGCAAGATTATGCTTGGGAAATAACTTGACCAGTGTCAATAAGCATTGAAATGCTCATCACCAGTACTATGAGTCTGCAATTAAGACGTAACAGTAAACAGTAGCATAAAGTGTGCTTATGACATAGTACAGCCTGCATATGGTGTAAGCATTCCAGTATTTATCAAACCAGTATTATATGCACGTCTTAAGAATAATCAGACTGAACTTAATTAAACAAGTACATGTTTCAATACCTGGAGCAATGTAGCCATATGAGCCAGCAATGGCGGACATGCATTCAGATGCGCCGGTATCCTGAAGGAACTTTGCCAACCCGAAGTCGGCCACATGAGCTTCAAAGTCAGAGTCAAGAAGTATATTGTTCGACTTGACATCACGGTGCAGTATCAATGGTGAACAATCATGGTGCAGGTAGCATAGTCCCTTGGCAGCCTCAACGGCGATCTTGTACCGAGTGTCCCAATGCAGGTGTTCCCCTTTCTTGCCATGGAGGAGCTCCCCAAGACTTCCATTGGGCATATACTCATAGACCAGCAGGTTTGTCTCATTGTTTGAGCAGAATCCTAGCAGGCGCACGATATGGCGATGCCGAATCCTCCCAAGTGTTTGTATCTCCGCTGAGAACCCATGGTCATGTGATGAGCCACGGACCATTGCCGGGAGCCTCTTCACAGCCACATGATCACCATTGGGCATTGATCCCTTGTACACAGTTCCTGCCCCGCCTTTGCCAATAATGTTCTCCTCTTTCAGGGAATCAAGCACATCATCGCAGGTGAAATCAAGGCGCTGGAATGCAGTGAGTTTCCACAAACGAGCATCACTGGCTTTCTTCAATGACCGCGCCTTCAGAATAGCCAGGGTAGCAAATACGATGGAGCAAACAAGCAAGGCTAGCACAATGAGCAGCTTGATACCATTAGACAGTCCTCCATGGCCATGGTTGGTGTGACCAGTATCAGCAATGCCAGGGCGGCATGGACCAAGGTATGGTCCACACAGGCTTGGATTGCCAACGAAAGATGTGGCATTGAAGTAGCTGAACTGCCCAGTCCCTGGAACAAGCCCTGACAAGTTATTGTATGAGAAGTCGACCGCCGTCAAGCTCTGCATTGTGGCGATGGATGGAGGTATCTCTCCATCAAGGTGGTTTCTTGACAAGTTGAGGTAGTTCAGTATCCGCATTCCAGAGATGGCAGGAGGTATCTTCCCAGAGAGGTTGTTCCGGCTCAAGTCCAAGTAAGTGAGCAGGCGGCATTTCCCAACCTCCGGCGGCACACCTCCCTCAATGGCATTGCTGCTAAGGTCAGCCTTGGAGAGCTGCTGCAGCCGACCAATCTCGGCAGGCATCACACCAGAGAACAAGTTCCGATCAAGAAGCAGCTTCTGAACCCCAGAGAAGTTTCCAATTGATGCTGGCAATGCACCGGTGAGCTGATTGTTGGAGAGGTTGATCTCTCCCAGATTAGGCGCCGCAACGCCAACCACAGCCGGGAAAGTACCTGTGAGGAGGTTATCTTGCAGCTCGACCTGAGTCAGCTTCTGCAGCTCGAAGAGCCCCTTTGGAATGGAGCCGTTCAGGTAGTTCTCCCCGAGACGGATACGGCTCAAGGATTTGCACTGGCCCAGGGAGTCAGGGATGGCACCGAACAAGAAGTTGCCGAGGGCGATGAGCGTGTGCAGCTTGCCCCCGGCGCAGAGGTCCGGCGGCAGCGTGCTGGTAAGCCTGTTGGAGGAGAGGTCGACCAGCTGGAGGAATCCGTTGCGGCCGAGCCGGCGGGGCACGCCGCCGGTGAAGTTGTTCTCCCACAGCTGCAGCACCTCGAGGCTTGGAAGGTCGCCGACGAAGTCGGGGATGTCACCACGCAGCTTGTTGCGGAAGAGGTTGAGCAGCGTCATGTTCTTGAGCTGGGAGAAGCTCGCGGGTATCTCCCCGGTGAGCACATTGTTGGACAAGTCCAGCGAGCTGAGGGTCTTAAGGTTGCCCAGCTCGGACGGTATGGCGCCGGAGAGGCCGTTCACCTGAAGGAAGAGCGTGTCGAGTTTCTGCAGCCTGCCGAGCTCGGGAGGTATCTGCCCGGAGAGCCCGCAGTTGGCGGCGTCGAGACGGACGAGCTCGGTGAGGTTCCCCAACTCCGCCGGTATCCCGCCGGAGTAGCTGTTGTAGTAGCCAATGTAGAGCTCCCTGAGGCTGGCGAGGTTGCCCAGTTCGGGCGGTATCTTGCCGGAGAGCTCGTTGCCTGAGACGGCGAGGTACTGCAAGCGGGCCCAGCGGCCGTACTCGGGGGGAATCTGGCCGGAGAAGAAGTTGCCGCCGAGGTGCAGGTGGCGGAGCATCGGCATCTCGACGACCTCTGCGGGGAGCGGGCTGGTGAGGTTGTTGTTGTAGAGGTCGAGCACCCTGAGGCCGCGGAGGCGCGCGAGGGCAGGCGGGAGGGAGCCGTTGAAGGCGTTGTTGGAGAGGTTGAGGTGGGTGAGGAAGCGGAGGTGGCCGAGCGAGGCCGGGACGGGGCCGGAGAAGGCGTTGTTGCCGGCGTCGAGGCGGAGGAGGCCGCGGAGGCGGGAGAGCGCCGGCGGGAGCGCGCCGGAGAGGTTGAGGCCGGAGACGTCGAGCCCCACGACGGTGCCGCGGGTGCCGCACGTCACGCCGGCCCACGCGCAGTGTCCGTCGTCCGTTGTCCCGTTCCGCGCCGCCCAGGAGGCCAGCCCGCCCGTGGGGTCGGAGAGCGCCGCCTTCGCCGCGAGCAGCGCGTCCGCGTCGCCATCGGCCGCGCCGCCGCCGAGGTGGGACGCGAGCAGGAGGAGGAGGAGTACGGGAAGGAGCCGGAGATGCATTGGGGTTTCCTGGGCCGGAGAGGGGGGAGGGGGGGAAGGGCTCACACTCCCGGCGAGGAGAGTGGAGACAAGGGGAGTGTGAGACGGAAAGAGGAAGGGTGCGGTCTTGCTTGCCTTTGATGAGGGTCTGAGGCACGAGGCGTGCAGCAGTGCAGGGGGGCTGGTGAACAATGTGATCTTTTTTTGTTTGGGTCTGGGGAGGCGTGGCGTGGTGTGTGGTTTTCCTTTTGGGGGATTGGGTCTGTTTTATAATGAGATCTTGGGTGGAGAGACATGGCCTGTTTGACGAATGGTTAGTGTCAATTCGTTTTCTCATGCTATTATATTGTGCTCCTACTTGTTTTCCATTTTTCATGCATTGGTTTGGTTCGAGGATTTGTCTCTAGTGTTGCACTTTAAGATGCCCTACACGCTCTTTCATTTCCCCAAGGGATTCAAATAAATAAATTCCATGCACATCTTTAGAATTTATTAAAGGAAAGAATTAAAGGAGTACTACAAATATTTGCAAGTAATTAACAGCAAAATTGGCGCAGGATTTAGAAAACGGGATTCAGCACATTTGAAAATCCATCGGGATAAAAAGGAAAAGGACCACACCACACAACAAAAAATATTAGTGGAGACACTAGAAATTTTCTCACGTTATTGTATTGTGCTCCTACTTGTTTTCAGTTTTTCCATGTTTGGTTCGACGATTTGTCTCTACTGTGCACTCTAGGAGGACTATGCGCTCACTCATATAGACACACATTTAAATAAATAAAACCCATGCAATTTTTTGAGAAATTTATTAAAGCGAGGATTATATTTAGCATATATGGATTCTTGTTAAGCAGTTTTCAAAACCTGCATATGCCAACCTTCGCAAGTAATTGCAAAACATAACAAAATATTTGAAAAAAAAACTTCCGCCTAACCAAATTAATATCAGATTTGTCTAGATTCGGATATACCTAACACTAAAATATGACTAGATACATTCGAATCTGGACAAATCCAAGGCTATAAATTTGGATTGGAGGGAGTAGCAAATATAATGTTCCTACATGTGAAACTTTTTCTTTTGAGAAATTTCACCGATCTCTTAATAATCATGAACAGCAGTACAAAAAGTCCTAAAAGTAATAAAATTACAAATAGGTCACTCAATCACCTAGTGACGACTATAAACACTAGCACGAGTCAAAGACGCACCGTCGTCCTCGCCCCTCTATCACCGAAGTCGGGCAAAATTTGTCATGGTATAACTTGTTGTAGTAGACAAACAAGAAGTCGTCGTGCTAAGACCCCAAAGGACTAACGCACCAGAGCAGCCACCATCGTCAACGTTGAGAAATGTAGACCGGAAGAGACTGGCCTCAAACCACACAAACAAATACGAAAAACGACTGGATAATCCATCGGACACATAATTCCACGCGCCCTCTGCCGATGCTAGGTTAAGAAAGACGAGAATCACAAAACACTCTTGGGAATTTCTTTAAGACTATCTCAAAGGATACAAGAAAAGTATTCCAAGAGGTTGAACATCTTGGTAGGAGTACTTTTATAATTTACTGTAGGAAACTGATATTGTACGTTTGGTAAATTCATCCTATTAACAGGATTTCACCCGGTTTATAAATTCATCCTATTAACAGGATTTCACCCGGTTTATAAATAACGTAACCATCTATATAAAGTCCACAAGTCCAAAAGGCTGGTAAAGAAGAGCTTGTTGGGGGCAATAACACATATAAGCCCAAACATAGTTAGACCAATGAGCATGCTCTCAACAAGCAAAGCTAAAAATTATCTCAGTGCTGGTCGAGGAGAAGATCCGACGAGCCACCTCCAGTAGAGGACGAAGAAGTATGCGTAGATGTTCCTCGTTCCGTTGACTACATAGTGGGTACCAAAGTTGCAAAATCTTTAGAAATTTAGAAGTCGGGTCAGACGCGGATAGTGTAATTCACAAAGGATTGCAAGTGGGGAGAAGACGCATAATGTTTATACCTTTCGTCAACGATCTTTACCCTTTATTGTTGGATTCCGCCTTACCCATGGAATTTGTATGAAGTAGATAGCATGAACAACATGGATGATGATGTAGATCTCCTTTTCCTCTTTGAAACGAGCTAAAGAACACCAAAATCCGAGTTCGAATGTAAAACTTATGCTCAAAACCATGAAGCAGTTTCTCTGTCTACAGGGAACGGAGACTCCGGTTTCGGGGCCCGGAGACTCCGGCCTGGAGTAACTCCAGAAACTCCGGTCCTAAGCCGGAGACTCCGGTCCGGTCGATTCCAGGACGTCGGGTGTAACACCCTCAGAATCGGACCTATGCAAGTTTTAGCGAAATCCGCCAAACCCGCATAGAAACGATTCAAAGGTGCCCACCAGGCACTTTCGTGCGGGTGGAAAACGAAGTAATAACATTACACAACAGTCCTCGATGGGACCCACAGAACAGATATACATAACAGTGACTCAAGGAGTCAAGAATACAGATATAATATACAAAGATCCAAATCACCTTGAAACGATAGAGCGTCCGGCTACGGACAAGATACAAATGGGGCTAAGAGCCCTGAAGAATAACCAATGGCGTCCATAACTCGCAAGACAAAGCGGAAGGGTAACCTCGCTAACGGCGTCGATCCCAAAACCCGCTTAAACAAACGGGTGCCGTAAAGGGCAAAGGAAAAAAGAGGAGCATCAAGATCGAGGCCAAGACAGCGAGGCTAGAATTCGGTCCTCGCCTACATAGGTATGGTGGATCGGCGGCGGCAAAGATGCACTAAACAACCTATAGAGACTCGATACAATGGCGGTTATCGAGAGGGTGAGAATGACCTATCCGGATCCAACCCGAAGCTAACACCAAACAAACCCATCCCGATGTTTCCTCGAGACCAATCGAGGAAGTCAACCGAGGAACTCACACCGTTGGCAGTTTTACTTATTCAGTTATCGTTGCAGCAATTACTAGTCAGGTTTAGATATGCATCCTGATAAAGTAAGCAGTAGGCACTTTTAATTAACCATTCCGTTATAGTTGTAACACTTACTAATCAGATATGAATAGCATGAGATAACCCTTAAACCCAGCAGTTGTTGGTACTTTTATTCAGCCATGCCGTTGTAGTTGCAATACTTACTAGTCAGGTACAATGGTCGCAAGCGACACTCCAAACAAACAATTATGGACAGTATTATTAGTCATTCCATTATAGTGAAGCTGATTACTAGTCATTATAAAGTCAAATTTATAGCAATAAACTTTAGTTATGCTTGTCTATGGTCGAGATACTGTGCTCCAAGTCGTCCATATCCATGACACGGCTTCAGAAAGTTTTACCCGCCGGGTGCACCAATAGCAACACACGCCGATCAACCTCGGAAAACCAAATCAAAACCCAACGAGGCTTTCACGAAACAATCACAGGATTCGAAATATTTCAGGGGCCACCCATTGAGTAGATCCCGCAACGGAGTAAGCAAGCTCGAGACGGACTCAAGGTTTGCGATAATGGTCAGAAGCGATCGGGAACCCGAAAGTGTGGCTTGTCGATACCGCGTAATCACTCCGCTTACCTAACAGACAAGGTGCTCCTCGCACAATTTAAATACAGAAAGTAGCATGGCATAAGTATGGATAGTAAATAAAACCTCAAACTAGTTTGTGGCCCCAAGAAATAAGATGAATCAAGCTCGCTCGGGGTCCCATATACCTCCGGATGTGGATAGCGATAAATCAAGGAACAGGTATCAAGTACTGGGTCCCACGGGACACAAGTGGGCGTTCGAAACCAAATATTCTCTATCACCCACCGATGCCTCGCTTACTTCCATTTTAGTTGTTAAACGGAATTAAAATGAACGTAAGTAAAACTAGAGTCATCTCCAACAAAGAACATGCGGCAATACATCAACAATCGTGGTAATCGACTAAACGCAACAACACTTGAGCAAGCGATCACGACGCCGCAAGTCCAACTATCTACCAAACAACAGGTAATAGGATGTGTCCAAGGCAATATAGGGTCGCACGGTATACCATGTGTACGGAAACTAAAGCATCGCAACACAGATAGCAATAGATCAACAGGAGGGAATAAAGACTATAAAAGTAAGATAGGTAGAAAGGGGGAGATGCTCGCCTGAAAACATTGTCGAAGGTTCAACCGAAGATCGGGGCGAAGCTCACATCAACTCAACGGCCTTATCCGCGAAGAAGCAAAACACTAGAAGAACACCGGATGCACTATTTAATACCACGGCAGAAGATCGGCATGATGCATGTATGATGAATGACATGGCAAAGATGTGATGCAATTAGGTCATATTAAGCGGAACCGGGGTCCCGACAATTAATTAAATGGTTCAAGTTATTTAGAACCCCCGCAATTTAATTGTTGTTTAACAAGCCAGAATATATCACCGGTTCGCTACACAAGTTTAAATGAGGCCAATATGAGACAAGATTTGCCCGCATATGGGCCCCATATTTAATTATTAGGTGAATCGGCATAAGGCCCCCAAACCACATGATATGCATGCAAGATGAATGTTTAAGATGCGACAAGTTGTTATTATATTATGAAATAGGGTTTTCGGGAAGGGGTTCACACATTGAGGGTTCTCGACGGTCTTGGAGTTCCGGGGTTCGGGGTTGGTCTCGGGGTCCAGGGTTCGACGGATCGGTCTCGACGGGATCGTTCTCGGATATCGGGGGTAGTAGATCTTGTCGTATCCGCGGTGGTCGGCCATGTTGTCGGTCTTGTCGTGGTGAAGCTCTTGCCGGGTCCGCGCCGTCGAGTCGGTCCCGCTTGGGTGAAGTGCTCGCTGCTTCGTGGCGATCTTTGCGTCCACCCGGTTCGGGGTTCCACGGGTCCGGCTCGACAATCGGAATCCGGGAACGGGTCCTGGCGAGCTTGGCGTCCGGGAAGGAGGACTTGTCGCACCGGGGTCGTCGGCATGTCGTCGGTTTTTCTGGGCCGAAGCACTTGGCGTCCGAGAGACGATCTTGGGGTTCGGTCCGGACTCGCATCCGTGAAGAAGACCTTGTCATCCCGGATCGGTCTTCGGCTCCCGGGACGATCTTGCGGTATGGTGTCGTGGTCTTCGGGGAGCACCTTGTACCTTCTTCGGCATAACGCTGGTCTTGTCGGTCTTGGGGCCTCAGAACTTGAACCGCTCCGAGAAGATCTTGCGGTTTGCGGTCTCCACATCCCAGCTTAGTACCAACCTGATACTACACCGAAATCGTGCACTGTTGGAGGCAGAGGACTCGCGGCTGTGGGCTCGGGGTCGGGCGAGGACGGCGCCGAGGCGGGCACGGCGACAGGCGAGGCGGCGGGCGCAGCCGACGGGAGGCGCCGGGGACGCCGCCAAGGAGGCGGCAGATCGATCAGACCGGGCGAGGAAGGTCGGGGAAGGTCTCCGTCGGCGGTGAGAGGAGAGGTCTGTGGCGGCGTGGTCGGGCCGGGCGGAGGCTTGACGCCGCAGAGGCTGCAGGTGAGACGGGACGCTGCCGAGGCGGAGGCGACTGGCGGCTAGGCGGCCCGCGCCATGAGGGCCGCCGACGGCGGTGGAGGCCGGAGAAGGGACGGCAGGCACGGGAGGAGGAACCGGCGACGAGGCGCGGCGGAGGAGGACCGGAGGTCGCGCTGCCGGCAAGCACGGTGGAGCTCGAGGGTCCATGACAGAGCCAAGAGGAGAGGAAGGAAGCGGAGGCCGTGAGCCAAGTGAGCGGGAAGGCTTGGCATGGAAGGGCCGAGGAGAGAGGAGAGAGAGGCCATGGGCACAAGGCAGGAGAGAGAGAGGGTCATGAGCATGGGGGAAGTGAGAGGAGGTTGGGCGGGCCAAGTGAGGGAGAAAGGCAGGAAGGGCGGGAGAGAGAGCAGGAGGAAGAAGAACAGGGGCACGCGGGCCGAGGTGGGTCCAGAGGATGGGTCCCAGGGGTGGGCGGTGTCGGTCAGTGCTGCAGCGCGCGTGTGTGTGAGTGTGTTGAGGCGTGCGTGTTGCATGTGGGGGCTGGTTGGTGGGATGGGAGAGAGAGAGGGGTTCTTGATGTGGCAGCTGGATTGGGGGGAGAGAGGAGAGGTGAGGTGGAGAGCTGATTGGCCGGGTGATGTGGGTGTGTGGGTAGTTTAATGTAGTCAGAGATTTGTTGGGGTGTTTGGGGTGGACCGATTAGTTTCGGGGTGGTCGTCGACGGCCTGCTCGACCGCCCCTACAAAAATAATAAAACTTTTATTTGTTTTAAACGGGCCGTGTGCAAACCGATAGCGGCCAAAACAATCAATCCGGAGAACCGGGCCTTGCGTTTGAATTAAGATGGGGCGTTTGGAAAACAAATCGGCTTTGCGAAAATAGTTTTGACAAACAACATATGATGATGACGATGCAATGCACAAATTCAACGCGATTTTCTAGTAGTGGTTTTGCGGGATGCCACATCGGGAACTCGTCCGAGGCACGTTTTGGACGGAAAAACTCGAACCAAAACCTCAAATTGATGGGGGAAATCAAGAAATTAGGCATGTGAACGCAAGGGAAGGTAGATCAACAAGTCTAGCAAGTAATCCAAGAATCAAAGCCTACCAAAACTCACTCAAACACAGATCGATCTAAAACACAAAATTGGGCTCTTTTTTGGAGATTTTCAAAATTATGGTGGATAGAAGAAAATTTTGTGGTGAAATTCGTGAGACGTGAGCAACGAGGCTCTTGATACCAATATATTAGGGGTGACCCCTAAGGGTTGCCCGATCTTTCACGGATCTTCGTGGAAATTGATGGGAAAGCGAGGGGAAGGAGAGAAGGTAGCGGAAGCGAACACATACCTGGTGAAGAACACGATGAACACACGCAAACTCAGACGATACAAGGCCAATTGCTCCCGAACGGCGGTCACCGGTCCGATATAATCCTCGCAAGGAAAGATCTGTCAACGTGCTCCCTCTGAAGGGATACGCAGCATAGCAAATCAAAAAAAATCTACGGATGCGAACGGAAAAGCCAAGATCTAATCTAGGAGATGCAATCATCGAGAGGGATAGATGAGATCTTCATACCCTTGAAGAAATCGCAGAGCGGAACGTTCAACAGAACGTGGTTGATGTAGTCGTACTAGCCTTCTCCTCCTCGCGATCCGATCCGATCCAACGCCGCAAGTGGCGACGCCTCCGAGAGATGCACACGTACGGCACCGCGACGTCTCGTCCTTCCTCGGTCCAGCAAGTAGGGTGGAGAGAGAGATTGGATCTACAGCACGACGGCGTGGTGCAAAGGTGGAGAGTTTCTGCTGCAGGGCTTCGCCTACGCGCAGTCGGGAAAGAGAGAGAGAGATAGATAGATAGAGAGAGAGAGGGGTAGGGCAGCAGCTGGTGACTAGGGTTTTGGGGTGGAGGGAGGGTGCGCCCCTGCCCACCTTATATAGGGGGCTGGCCGACCCCCTTTCCCCTCGTCCAAGCCCTAGGGCCGGCGGCCACAAGGGTGGAGTGGGGGGCAAGTCTTCCCCCCTTCTAGAAGATCAACTAGGGTTTCCCCTAGGGTTTTGGCCGGGTGGGCCTATGGGGCCTTGTGCCCCTGGCCCAATGCGTCCAGAGCACTCCCTCGTAGGCCCACTCCCCCCTCCGACAAGTGGGGCCACGTTGGTCCCCCTCCAGAAGCTTCTAGAACCTTTCGGTACAATACCGAACATTCCGAAACAATTCTGAAATCCAAAAACTGCTTTCCTTTATATGAATCTTATTCTTCGGACCATTCTGGAACCTCTTGTGATGTCCTGGATCTCATCCGAGACTCCGAACAAAAACTCACAAACCAATTATCCATTCTATCCTAGCGTCGAGGCACGTTAAGTGTGTGATCCTACGGGTTCGAGAATATGCAGACATGATCTTCTATCAATAATCAACAACGGGATATGGAAACCCATATTGACTCCCACACATTCATCGATGGTCATATCGGATGAACCACGATGCCAGGATTCAATTAATCACATGTATATATTCCCTTCGTCACGCGGTATTTTACTTGCCCGAGATTCGATCGTTGGTATCGGCATACCTAGTTCAATATCGTTCACAACAAGTACTTTACTCGTTCCGTAATCCGATATCACTTTGTGATTAACTCCTTAACCACGTGCTTGCAAGCGGTGTTGATATCGATTAGTGAGTGGGCCCGAAGTATATCTCTCCGACTTGGGAGGGACAAATCCCATCTCGATACATATAACCCAACAAGTACTTTCCGATCACCTGAGAGACACATTTATGATCACCCTCTCATAGGATGACGTTTGATGACCTCAAAGCTTTCTTCCGATACCAGGGATTCGCATTATTTCATGGTCTAAGGAATACAATATTTGACATAACAAAAACCTTCGCAAAGATGAACACGATGACACGATCTAATTGCTCTGCTTGATTTGGGTCTGTCCATCATATCATTCTATCTCATTATTAATCGACAACTCATGTCTATTGTTAGGAAACCTTAACCATCATTAATCAATGAGCTAGTCCATAGAGGCGTACTAGGGACACGGTGTTGTTCATAAACCACACAAGTATCAAAGTTTCTGCTTAATACAATTCTAGCATGGAATATAAACTTTATCATGAACAAGAATTATAATAATAACATCTTTATTATTGCATCTCTGGCATAATTCCAACAGTCTCCCACTTGTACTAGCATCAATAATCTAGTTTACATCTGGCAACAATCTAACACCCATGGCATTAATGTGTTGATCATGTTTTGCTCGTGGAAGAGGTTTAGTCAACGGATCTACGACATTCAGATCCGTATGTGCTTTGCTAATCTTCAGATCTCCATCTGTTATATAATCTCAAATTATATGAAATCGGCGGTTGATGTGCTTGGTCTTTGGATGATATCTTGGTTCCTTAGCCAGTGCTATGGCGCCAGTGTTGTCGCACAATATCTCCAGTGGGTCCAAGGCACTTGGAACCACACCAAGCTCAGTGATGATGTTTCTGATCCAAACTCCTTCACTTGACGCATCTGCAGTAGCCATGTATTCCGATTCTACTGTATATCCCGCGATCACGCTTTGCTTGCAGCCTCTCTAGCTCACAGCTCCTCCATTCAAAATATAAACATATCCTGTCTGAGATTTAGAATCATCCGGGTCGGTATCGAAATTAGCGTCGACGTAACATTTTACGACGAGCTGCTCATCACCTCCATAGACCAAGAACATTACTTTAGTCCTATTTAAATACTTTAGGATGTTCTTTATGGCTGTCCAGTATTCCACTCCTGGATCACTTTGGTATCTGCTCGTCAAACTAAGAGCATTGGACACATCCGGTCTAGTACACAACATGGCATACATGATAGAACCTATGGCCGAGGCATAAGGCACTTTGCTCATGGTTTCTCTATCGTTTACCGTAGCTGGACACTAAGACTTGCTCAATATCTTACCTGACAACATGGGCATTGAACCTTTCTTTGCCTTATCCATTCTGAACCTTTTCAGAACTTTGTCAATATATGTACTTTGGCTTAAAGCTATTTGGCGTCTTTGTCTATCTCTATAGATTTTGATGCCTAATATATAAGCAGCTTCTCCTAGGTCTTTCATTGAAAAACATTTGTTCAAATAACTCTTCACATCGTTAAGCATATCAATGTTATTTCCAATAATCAATATGTCATCCACATATAGTACTAAAAATGTCACTGAGCTCCCACTCACTTTCTTGTAGATACAAGCTTCGTAGCAATTTGGAACAAATCCAAAGCTCTTGATCACTTGATCAAAACGAAAGTTCCAACTCCGAGATGCTTTCTTTAGTCCATAAATGGAACGCTGAAGTTTGCACACCTTATCAGCATCCTTAGGATCGACAAAACCTTCGGGTTGCATCATATACAACTCTTCATCAATGTTGTCATTGAGGAATGCAGTCTTGAAATCCATCTGCCATATTTAATAATCATGAAACGCAGCAATTGCTAATAAAATCCGAATGGACTTAAACATCGCTATGGGAGAGAAAGTCTCATTGTAGTCAACACCTTGAACTTGTCAAAAACCTTTCGCGACAAGCCGTGCTTTATAGATAGTAACATTATCATCTGCGTCCGTTTTCCTTTTAAAAATCCATTTGCACTCAACGGCCTTTCGGCCGCTAGGAGGGTTCACCAAAGTCCATACTTGGTTTTCGCTTATGGATCCCAATTCGGATTTCATGACCTCTAGCCATTTCTCAGAGTCTGAGCTCATCATTGCTTCCTCATAGTTCGCAGGTTCACTGTTGTCTACCAACAAGACAGTTAAGACAGGGTTACCGTACCACTCAGGAGGGTCACATGACCTTGTCGACCTGCAATGTTCAGTAGTAGCATCGTCCGAAGCTTCATGATCCTCGTCATTAGCTTCCTCTATTGTTGGCGCAGACGACACTGGAACAATTTCAGGTGCTGCGCTACTCTCCAACTCAAGAGAAGGTTCAATAACCTCGTCTAGCTCTACTTTTCTCCCACAGTCTTCTTTCGAGAGAAACTCCTTCTCAAGAAAGGATCCGTTCTTTGCGACAAACACTTTGCCTTTGGATCTGTGGTAGAAGGTATACCCAATCGTTTCCTTAGGGTATCCTATGAAGACGCATTTCTCTGCTTTGGGTTCGAGCTTGTCCGGCATCAACTTCTTGACGTAAGCTTCGCATCCCCAAACTTTAAGAAATGACAACTTAGGTTTAGCACCAAACCACAGTTCATACGGTGTCGTCTCAACGAATTTAGATGATGCCCTATTTAAAGTGAATGCAGCGGTTTCTAATGCATAACCCCAAAATGATAACGGCAAATCTGTAAGAGACATCATCGATCGCACCATATCTAATAGAGGTCAATTACGGCGTTCAGACACACCATTGCGCTGTGGTGTTCCGGGTGGCGTGAGTTGCGAAACGATTCCGCTTGCTTTAAGATGCGTGAGAAAATGATAACTCAAATATTCACCTCCACGATCGGATCGTAGAAACATAATCTTTCTGTTACGATGGTTCTCCACTTCGTTCTGAAATTCTTTGAACTTTTCAAACGTTTCAGATTTATGTTTCATTAAATATATATACCCATATCTACTCAAGTCATCGGTAAAAGTGAGAAAATAGCGATATCCACCGCACGTTGAAACACTCATTGGTCCGCATACATCGGTATGTATGATTTCCAACAAGTCCATTGCTCTCTCCATTATACCGGAGAACGGGGTTTTGATCACCTTGCCCATGAGGCACGGCTCGCACGTGTCAAATTATTCAAAATCAAGAGACTCCAAAAGTCCATCAGAATAGAGTTTCTTCATGCGTTTTACATCAATATGACCTAGACGGAAGTGCCACAAATAAGTTGAATTATCACTATCTACTTTGCATCTCTTAGCCTCAATGTTATGGATGTTTGTTTCATTGCTTTCGAGATTCAGAAGAAATAAACCATTCATAGCAGGTGTATGACCATAAAAGATGTTACTCATATAAATAGAACAATCATTATTCTCGATTTAAATGAATAACCGTCTTGCAATAAACACGATCCAGATATGATGTTCATGCTCAACGCAGGCACATAATAACATTCATTAAGGTTTAAAACTAATCCCGAAGGTAAAACTAAAGAGAGCGTGCCGACGGCCATCACATCAATTCTTGATCTGTTGCCAACGCGCATCGTCACCTCATCCCTCGCTAGCCAGCGGATATTCCGTAGCTCCTGTTTCGAGTTACAAATATTAGCAACTGAACCAGTATCAAATACCCAGGCACTACAACGAGCGCTAGTAAGGTAAACATCAATAACATGTATATCAAATATACATGTATATCAAATATACCTTTAATGGTACCAGACTTTTTGCCCGATAAGTACTTCGGACAGTTGCGCTTCCAGTGACCCTTGTCCTTGCAATAGAAGCACTCAGTGTCCAGCTTAGGTCCAGACTTGAGCTTCTTCTCAGCAGGGGCAACGCGCTTGCCGCTGCCTTTCTTGAAGGACTTCTTTGCACCCTTACCTTTCTTAAAGCTGGGGGGCTTGTTGACCATCAACACATGATTATCTTTCTTGATGTCGACCTCCGCAGCTTTCAGCTTAGCGAAGAGCTCAGTGATCGTATCAGTGGAGCCAATCTGATTATGAGTAACTACAAACCTTTGTAGCTAGGAGGGAGTGATTGCAGAACTCTGTCAATCTTGAGCTCTTCTGGAATCTTGCAGTCCAGTTGCTCAAGACGTTGAGTGTAGCCCGACATCTTGATGGCGTGCTCACTAACGGAACTCCCTTCCTCCATCTTGCAGTTAAAGAATTTCTCAGAGATCTCATATCTCTCAGAATGAGCCTGAGTGTGAAACATGGTTTTCAGTTCCTCAAGAATCTCAAAGGGTCCGGCGAACTCCTCAAAACGATTTTGAAAGGTCCGATTTCATAGCAAACAACATGGTGCTCTTAATCACACCATAATCATCTTTGCGCCACTGATAAACAGCTTTTTCATCAGCCGGTGCATCTACAGCAGGGGCGTCACCTAGCGCTTTTTCAAGAACATAGTCCTTTTGTCCGCCTGCGAGAATGATTCTCACATTGCGGAACGAGTTGGTGAAATTAGACCCATTGTTCTTAAGTTTTTTCTTTTTAGCAAAAACGTTAAATTTCCAAAGCTTACGAGATGCGTGGCGGGACACACCGATCGTGGTCGCTGTCTCGCGGAGCAGCGCGAGTTTTACTCCTCGGAGCACGCGCGTGGTCCTCCCCGCGTCTCGGCTGGAGTGTGTGGGCGCGATCCGGACGAGTGAAGCTGCGCATCCTGTCGCGCGCGCATGCAATGCACTTCGCCTGCGTTTAATGGAGTACTACCGGCCAAAGCCCCCCCTTGCGCGCGGTCGAACTCGAAGGGACAACCCCCCCCTCCACGTCCATGATTGCAAGCTCCACCAATAATCTTGACCCGAGGCCGCCTGGCCGGAGGAGCGAACACCCCTGGTTGGCACGACGAATCAATCGCCGCACCGGTGCTTAATTAACTCGGTCGCTCACACACACTGCCGGTCGCTGCGACGAGTCCGAGCAGGCTCGTGTATTTTGGAGGTTTATACATTACACTAGTACCGTACTCTTGGATTCTTGGGGATGGATGCCGTACGTCGTACGTCGGGCCAACTCCGATGAGGATCAGATACTACCCTCACCGGTATCTCTGACCCGAGGAATGGCTCTCTCTCTGTCGACGCCTCTCCCCCGTACGTACCTCCTCGTCCTACCCTCTGTATCTTTGTACACGTCCACGCACATGGTCGTACTACCAGTATATTACCACCACTCCACTGTGTACAGCCGTACGTACGTACTGTACATGCTCCTCCTGCATTGGCAGCAGCTTTATAACACCTCACCAACAACGCTGACTCGCAGGAAATGAGATGGGTAAACCAAACCGTCGACTCATCAATTCCCCTCTCAGAAACCCGCAGGCGCGGAATTAACCCGCGGCGTCGTGTTCCTGTCAGCGGCCGCCCGGCACCAGCAGTCAGCAGAGGGCTCCGCCTCTGGTGCCGCACGGCCACACGGTAGTAAGTTAAGCTAACTGGTCATTAATTAATCCTCAAAAAAAGTTACTTACTACTGCCGCACAACGTACTTAGCACTTGCAGATCGCACTCGCAGTTTAACTTGTAAGTAGTACTCATCAGACCCATTTGACAGTTGTACTTGGACAGTAATCATTCGGATTCTGAGTTCCCGCACAGTAGTTTTTCTTACCGCGCGCGAGATCATTCCTGGTGTACGTACTTGATGAGGAGCCAGGCAAGGCAGGCAAGGCAGGCAGGCGGGCAGGCTCAGTGACTCGCTGTCGCCGCTGGTGGCGAGCGTATCATTGTTTTCTACTGCGCGTACGTGGCGGGACCCACGGCGTCCCCCGCTTCTCGGCGCTAGTTGCCACGCCGGTCAAATTCTTGCGCCTGTCTTTTGTACTACTACTACTGCGCTCCGCTGCCCAGTGCCCACCATCTCCCTCTGCGCCGCTTGCCGCAGCGCAACAGAACAGGAACCGTACTCCGTCGCGTGATTCCGAGGGTAAATTTCCAGCCAGCCACAGACCGTCCTGCTCGACCCAGAGTTCCGCCATTTGAGAGCGAGAGCGAGGACCCGGTAAGGTATAAATAAAAACACTTGTTTGACTGCGTGACGCAACGCATGCCGAGTACTACTACTGCAGCAGTTAGCAGCCAGCCAGCCAGTGTTTACAGCGCTGGGGGCTGTAGTAGTTACTGCGAGGGTTAAGCAGCACTTCTGAAACTGCAGTGACAGGATCAGGATAGGAATGATTGAATACGTGGTGACGAGGGCGAGACGCATTTTTCTCGTCACTCCCCTGCGCTGGCTTGTGTTTGAAGATAATCCCGGAGTGCTTAAGCTGCTAAATAAGCGCCAGCAGCAACCACAGTCTCTTTGATTAGCACAAAGTCGCTAGGTACTGACAAAAGGGAGGCCAAGTTTTTTTGCTTTAGTCGGCGAGAATCTCAACTTTATCAGTGGCTCGCTGGGGTTTAAGAGCAAACGGCAATGATGATGACACTGGCTACTCTACGCGTGCATGTGTTGAGGTGAAAGTGGAGCTTAAAGGCTACACACAATTATGTTCAGTGGAATCTTCTTTACTAACATAATCGAGCAGGTAAGATCAAAATGTTAAAAGTGTGATTAGTCTCTCGCCGTGGGCTCGGCTGGTTTGGTGAAAGAATAATAAAGGGTAAAATGGCCTTTAACCCCACGCCCATGTGGTGAGCGCTTTGGAACAGGTGAAAAGAAACGAAACCGGGGCGGAGATTCCCCCTGTTCATGGCGCGGGCGACCGCGGATGCATGGTTCCAAAGCTCCACCGTCACGTAGTACTCCCACCGAAACTTTGATTGGATCGTCTCTCTCGCCTTCGATAGGATGGACTGGTCTTGGAATCAAGCTTCCCTTGAGCGGCTGGAGTGTAGTCAGAATGGACCAAAATAACCCAAATTCGAAAGGATTTCACGAAATGACCCATCTGGAAAACTATTTCACTGGACTAACCCTTTTTGTAGGCTTAACAAAGGCCCACACTCTACATGTAGCTTTCAGCTAGGGCTATCCCCGCCATAGTGGCACCGCCTTGGCCCTCACCCCATTGACGTGGCCTTGAACACCTTTGAGCAACTTGTTGAAGGCCTCTGCCATGTTGCTTGTCATTTGACCGTACCTCCGGCCACCGTCATCGAATGCCCGTGCCCACAATGTCCACATGATGAACATGAACAATTCTTGCCATCCCTAACACATAGGAGAATATGTTCATTAACTAACCATGACAAGATAAACAAAACTATACTAGACACATTACCAAACCATAAAGCTAACAAGAACACCCTCTCTTACATAAGCAAACCCTAACCCTAACCCTAAACCTAGCCATAACATTCCAATAAACCAAACAATGTCATTTCAACAACCCTAAACTTAACTAAATGCTTCATACACATCTTTATAACCAACATTGGCCAATGAATCTAACAAATTTCCAAACATTTCTCTCCAAATCAAATTTCTAGGGTTTCAAGCCAAGTCCAACCAAAATGAAAGATTTCCAAAGGTCAAAACGAAGGGGAATGAGGAAGGTACCTCTAGCATGGGAGAGGCACAAATCCACCAAATAAAGCTTCCAATGTGAGAGATTTGAGGGGAGAAGGGCGCCTTCTGTTCCTTCCTTGGGTCGATGGGAGTGAATGGGGAGGGGTGGGGAGGTCACATGACAGGCTAAGTCCTGGTGTAGCGCTTAGTAAAGGCGCTACATTAAAGTGTAGCTTTGTCGGATAGGCGCTACACCGAGGCATAGCGCCTGGCGTTAGTCGCCCAGACGTAGCGCTGGCCACACAATGAGGTGGGGCAGGGGAGGCCAGCGGTGCCACTGCAAGGGCATAGCGCCTAGCTGAAAGGCGCTACACTGTAGAGTGTAGCGCCTTTCAGCTAGGCGCTACAAAAAGGGTTAGTGCCAGTGAAATAGTTTTCCAGATGGGTCATTTCGTGAAATCCTTTCGAATTTGGGTTATTTTTGTCCATTCTGCCCTGGAGTGTAATAGTACTCCTTCCATCCCACATTATGTTGTGTATAATTTTACATACAAGTCAAATTTTGCAAAGTTTCACCATAAATATGCAAAATAATATAAATATGTGTGATATAAAATATATATATTATGAAAATATATTTTAAGATAATTCGAATAATATTAATTTGGCATTGTATAAGTTTATAGTTGTATCAAACTGCTTGGTCAAACATTATATAGTTTAAGACTGATAAAATCTTATATGCGACCTAATTTGGAACGGAGGGAGTAGTAGTACATTTCATTAGATCAGGCTTCGTATAATTCGAGATTTGAGGGTCCTTTTTTTTTGCAAAATTCCACCGATTTATTAATAATCATCTACGGCAGTACACAAAGTTCTAAAAAAGTAATAAAAATTACAAATAGGTCAGTGGACCACCTAGTGACGACTACAAACAGTGGCACGTGCCGAAGGCGCACCGTCGTCATCGCCCCTCCATCACCGGAGCCGGGCAAAGCTTGTCGTAGTAGAGCTTGTTATAGTAGACAGACGGGAAGTCGTCGTGCTAAGGCCCCAAAGGACCAGCGCACCAGAGCAGCAACCATCGCCGAAGATGACCAACGTAGATCGGAAGAGACTGACCTCAAAACACACCAACGAAAAACGACCAGATCCCAAGCGATCTGTCGGACACACGACTCCACGTGTCCTCCGTCGATGCTACACGCACCATCAGAACAAGGATAGGACGGGAAGTATCTTATTCTGACTTCAGGACATAGCCGCCGCCTCAACATCCTAAAAAAGACACTAAAAATAGTCTAAACAAAACACTGACACCTTCAGCCGACGAGGCGCCATGGTCCGCCACGCATCCAAGGCCCTAAGGCCGTCGGAGACGGGACAAATCGGTGGCGTCGCCGGCGGACGAAAGGAACCCTAGATGGATTTTGTCGCCGCCTCTTAGAGAGTTCTCTAGGTCCCGTACCGGTTCGGTTATTCTCCTAAAAAAAAGAATTGACTGTCTTCTTGTATGTGTGGTGCTTGGCCAAAGTTTTCCAACGAACTAGTGTTCGGAAATTGTCTTCCACACATGGACATCGGTACTCTTGCTTTAAAAAAGTTCAAACTTGTAGTTTTAGGTCTTAAAAAATTCCGAAAATAACTATATAACTAGATACAAACATTAAAAATATACGACGGAAATTTATTTTAATAAAATGTTGTGTTTTAGGAAACACAAAAAGGACAAATTTCTGACAAAACGTACATGTTTCTTCTTATTTTTATTTTTACTGTCAGAAATTTGATTTTTTTCCTATAGCCTAAAACGAAACGACTTTTTACTGAAATTAAATATACGGACCATGCACATGCATTCCCGAGGTTTTTTTTGAAACTCAAAAGTACCCTTTTATTATTTTCAAAACAAAGAGAGCATTGGTGCCTATGTGAACCAAACCTCCACTCAGTACTAGCGATGATCAATTATGTCCTAATAGGGTGTGGGGCGGTAAAGCCTAGCGCCAAGTTAACGATTGTATAGTGCATCCGGGGTCTACTCTTACTTCTAATTTTAGTGTCGTCGTTGCTACTCGCCAAGTAAACTTTGATTGACTACTCTTGGAATTAAGTTCTCTTGAACGGCTGGAATTTATACTTGATTATTAGATTAGGGCTCATATGACTTTGCGGATGCATGGTTCCAAAGCTCCACGGTCACGTACTCCAATCGAAACTTTGATTGGGTTGTCTCTCTCGGTTTTTGGTAGGATGGACTGGTCTTGGATTTAGGCCTCCTTCTTTTCAGCTTCTTGGCCAGCTTCTCGTAAAAGCTACCCTCGACCAGCTTCTCGCAGAATCTTATCTGCCAAAATCGTTTATGCTTTTAAATTGATATTGAAACTACTAGTTAAGAAGTTTGAAAGAATTTTAAAAATGAGATTCTGGGATAAGCTGGTCAAGGGTAGCTTCTGGGAGAAGCTGACCAAGAAGCTGAAAAGAAGGGGGCCTAAGCTTCCCTTGCGGCTGGAGTGTAATAGTACTCCTTCCATCCCACATTATGTTGTAGTATAATTTTACATACAAGTCAAATTTTGCAAAGTTTCATCATAAATATACAAAATAATATAAATATGTATGATATAATATATATATATATATATATATATATATATATTATGAAAATATATTTTAAGATAATTCGAATAATATTAATTTGGCATTGTATAAGTTTATAGTTGTATCAAACTGCTTGGTCAAACATTATATAGTTTAAGTCTGATAAAATCTTATATGCGACCTAATTTGGGACGGAGGGAGTAGTAGTACATTTCATTAGATCAGGCTTCGTATAATTCGAGATTTGAGGGTCCTTTTTTTTTGCAAAATTCCACCGATTTATTAATAATCATCTACGACAGTACACAAAGTTTTAAAAAAGTAATAAAAATTACAAATAGGTCAGTGGACCACCTAGTGACGACTACAAACAGTGGCACGTGCCGAAGGCGCACCGTTGTCATCGCCCCTCCATCACCGGAGCCGGGCAAAGCTTGTCGTAGTAGAGCTTGTTATAGTAGACAGACGGGAAGTCGTCGTGCTAAGGCCCCAAAGGACCAGCGCACCAGAGCAGCAACTATCGCCGAAGATGACCAACGTAGATCGAAAGAGACTGACCTCAAAACACACCAACGAAAAACGACCAGATCCCAAGCGATCTGTCGGACACACGACTCCACACGTCCTCCGTCGATGGTACACGCACCATCAGAACAAGGATAGGACGGGAAGTATCTTATTCTGACTTCAGGACATAGCCGCCGCCTCAACATCCTAAAAAAGACACTAAAAATAGTCTAAACAAAACACTGACACCTTCAGCCGACGAGGCGCCATGGTCCGCCACGCCTCCAAGGCCCTAAGGCCGTCGGAGACGGGACAGATCGGTGGCGTCGCCGGCGGACGAAAGGAACCCTAGATGGGTTTTGCCTCCGCCTCTTAGAGAGCTCTCTAGGTCCCGTACCGGTTCGGTTATTCTCCTAAAAAAAAGAATTGACTGTCTTCTTGTATGTGTGGTGCTTGGCCAAAGTTTTCCAACGAACTAGTGTTCGGAAATTGTCTTCCACACATGGACATCGGTACTCTTGCTTTAAAAAAGTTCAAACTTGTAGTTTTAGGTCTTAAAAAATTCCGAAAATAACTATATAACTAGATACAAACATTAAAAATATACGACGGAAATTTATTTTAATAAAATGTTGTGTTTTAGGAAACACAAAAAGGACAAATTTCTGACAAAACGTACATGTTTCTTCTTATTTTTATTTTTACTGTCAGAAATTTGATTTTTTTCCTATAGCCTAAAACGAAACGACTTTTTACTGAAATTAAATATACGGACCATGCACATGCATTCCCGAGGTTTTTTTTGAAACTCAAAAGTACCCTTTTATTATTTTCAAAACAAAGAGAGCATTGGTGCCTATGTGAACCAAACCTCCACTCAGTACTAGCGATGATCAATTATGTCCTAATAGGGTGTGGGGCGGTAAAGCCTAGCGCCAAGTTAACGATTGTATAGTGCATCCGGGGTCTACTCTTACTTCTAATTTTAGTGTCGTCGTTGCTACTCGCCAAGTAAACTTTGATTGACTACTCTTGGAATTAAGTTCTCTTGAACGGCTGGAATTTATACTTGATTATTAGATTAGGGCTCATATGACTTTGCGGATGCATGGTTCCAAAGCTCCACGGTCACGTCCTCCCATCGAAACTTTGATTGGATTGTCTCTCTCGTCTTCGATATGATGGACCTGTCTAGTCTTGGAATTAAGCTCCCTTGGGCCGCTGGAGTTTACTTTTGCATTTGATTAGATCGAGCTCCCATCAAAAACTTTGGTTAGCTGGTGCTTGGCCAAAGTTTTTCAACGTAGTAGTAATGATCAATTATATGCCCTTGATTCTGTGGAGTAGTAAACAAATGGTCATAGCGTACTGCCGTCAAAACTTTGATTTGCATGGTTTCTTCTCACTTAAATGGAGGTAGTCTTGGAATTGAGCTCCATTGAACGGATGATCAGATTTAGGCTTCATATAGTAGTAGTAGAGTATACATGAGTACTATAGTATATCTACTAATGATCAATTATGTCCTAGATTAGGGTGTGGGATGGTAAAGCCTAGAGCCAAGTAAACGATTGTACTAGTAGTATACTAGTGCATCCAAGCATTTGGTCTACTCTTACTTCTAATTTTTAGTGTCGTCGTTGCTATTCGCGAAGTAAACTTTGATTGTCTTGTCTCTCTCGTCATCAGCTAGATTGACTACTCTTGGAATTAAGCTCTCTTGAACGGCTGGAGTTTACTTGATTAGATTAGGGCTCATATGACTTTGCGGATCCTATATGTTGTGCTGGTCAGCTGGTGCTCGGCCAAAGATTTTCAACCTAGTAGTAATGATCAATTATGTCCTTGAGTAGGGCGTGTGGGACAGTAGTAGTATATAGAGCCTGGAGCCAAGTAAACAAATGGCGATAGCGTAGTGTTTTTTGGCTTGCATATATTACATCCAAGCATATGGGTCTAGCTAAAACTACTGTTACTCCTAATTCTAGTGTCCTTTGCTACTCGCGAAGTCTTGCAAGCTAGCTACTCCGTGTTGGCACATTTTGCACCGCGTGCCAGGCCCTCGTCTAGTACAGTATCTCATTGAAAAACAGAGAGAGAGAGAG
The DNA here is from genome assembly GCA_030063025.1 of Avena longiglumis. NCBI lineage: Eukaryota > Viridiplantae > Streptophyta > Magnoliopsida > Poales > Poaceae > Avena > Avena longiglumis. The sequence goes on from CP125979.1 coordinate 111,883,845, forward strand.
AGAGAGAGAGAGAGAGAGAGAGAGAGAGAGGGGACCAACCATCTCTACGTGGTCCAAACTGAAGTTTTATTTTCGTTGCTGATACTACTGTACCACGATCGATCTTCGATCATCTGCCTATCTACTCTGGAGTCTGGACCGGTCATGCCATGGTCGATCTTACCGCCGCAAACAGCAGCTCAATGCTAGGGCGGCTAAGTTGTTCAGAAGAAAATACTAGTAGTAGTAGTACTCCACTACTTTCCTAGGGCTAAGACAAGGACAGCTGGTAGGCACTAACCAAAGTAGCTTTGCAACTGGTAGTATCATCCTGTAGGTTTCTGTGCCAAAACAGGAGGCGACGCCAGCGCCGATGGGTGCATGGTGGCGCCGTGCCGTGCACACCGCCGGTACGCGCCAGGGACACTGGGCGGGAGTGTCCGATCGCGCGCCCTGGTACGCCGGTCACGGCGTGCACGCCTGTGTTTTCTTCAGGCCTTTCGGCTGATAGACATGCCAGACAAGCTGCCTGCAACCACTAGGTGTGTCAAGGCCTTGTCATCGACCTAATCGATCAGCACCAACTGAAGCTGAAGACTGCGGTTGCTGCCGCTACGGCATGCATGATCGACCTTTTCTCTGTTGTAGTTTGGTGTGTTGTGCTCGTTATTATGGAAGGAAACGTGAGGCAGAAACCATCGACTCTCTGATCTGGACTAACTTCGTGCAAAATTTTCTGTTCGAGATTTACTACTCCAAACTGAAGGAAGTCGCCCAGCACTCCTCTGCCAGGAAGGCCGACCAGACATGCTACACAGGTGCGGCTGGCCAGCCCAGGCCTAGGCCGAACCTCCGGCCGAACCATGGGCACCTAGCTGTCGAGCGTAATGGCGATGCGACGCGCGCAGTTGCCGTGCAGATTCAGCCGCCGCCGCGTTGCATTCAGCGGAGATACCGGACGTGGAGCCGTGGGCGGGAGCGCGGCAGGACCATGCATGCATGGCCGCCCGGCCGGCATGCATGCATGCATCAATGTGGTCTCGGGAGTGGGTGACGACGTACGTCCAGGGATTTCAATGATCTGCGTCCGCAGATCACACCAGCCTGCTCCGGCCGGACCACCACAGGCCCATGCGCAACGCATGCCCACCCGCCGGCTCCGTTCAACAGTCGTACTCCGGCATTGCCATCATGTCCTTGCATTTCAATTCAATCATCACATATTCCCCCACTAGCTAACGGTGATGTCAATGCCTAACCGCCTGATCAGACGCTCGTTTCATCGGTTCCTCACCAAAAGGGGTGGAAAAGCAAAAGCTCACATTGCTCTTGTGCAGTGATTTTTTATTTCAGTCTTTTGTTCCGAGCAGGGCGTTACATGAAGACGGGTTTGGTTAAGAGTTCAGCGAATTACAGAATCCTTGACCCAGGAAGCAGATTCGGACCCCGGCAGATGCACTATGTACACGGAGGTGAGGAGAAAGAGTAACAGGACAGACTAACAGCTACTGTACAAGAGCGGAGACATGTCAGGATCTAGAGGCACAAAAATGGCCATGGACATCGTAGGAACTCGGGTAGCGCCGTGGTAGCGCAAAAGCTTGGCCTAAACTACTGCTAGTAACATCTATGGATTGCATTAGCAGATCCAGGAACTCGGGTTGTCGGCAGAAGATGTGCACACAGGCTCAAATTGCAAGCTCCGCTAGGCCTGGTTATTATCCGCTAGCCATATCAGCTGGTTGTGTGCATGCATGGAGCCGTCATTTTTTTTGAAACAAGTTGCATGGAGCCGCCGTCATGACTGTTGTTGAATCTTCATGCCCTTTCCTCGTTACCTTTCTCTGGAGCACGAATCCTGGAAAAGATGAAAACCATGCTCAGTTCATGTCAAAATTCACATTTTACCACTTGCGCTTACTATCATGATATATGTTATCAATGGCATGCTTCTTGTTTTTTTTAAACGGGGATGTACCCTGGCCTCTGAATGGCATGCTTCTTGACTAGTAAATTGAGCAGGTTAAACTAATCACTGCAACATTTTAGAATGCAACTTGAATGTACAAGAGAAACACATTACCTTCCTTCGCAGACTGAAATCTTCGTTTCCAGAATGGGAGGTGGGCAGTTCCCCGCTGTATGGCGACCGCTCGCTTTTCATTCCTGGGTAGAAACCATACATATCCCCAGGTTTTCCTGGGGTGGAGAAGTTTGGGGTTGACCTTCCACTAGCCCATTGTTTTCCATCACCAGCAGCACAAGGCGAGCAGTCAGACATCATGTAGTAAGAGCTTAGATGCTCTTGCCTGCAGATGGTAGGCGTCTCATGCTGGTTTTTCAGAACAGACATGGTGCTGAAACCTTGTTGGAAAAAGCAACTGGATGGGGAAGAAGCCTGCGACTGTGGGCTAGGAAACGACATGAATGGCGGTAGCCTTCCATGTTGCAGAAAGGAAGGCGTTGTGCTGACATCAGGGCTTGAGCTAGGCAGAGGACAGCCTTCTACAGTTAAGCCCTGCTTTGCAGCCAACTTAAGAATCTGTTTCTGGTTTAGGCCTGTTCCATAGAGAATGTTCCATAGGCTCCTTAGAGATTCCCTCTGATTATGTATTACTTGGTCCCGCATAGCCATCTCCATTTGAAGCTCAGCATTATTCATTCCCTAAAGAAAGAGTTTTATATAAGCAACATGTAGGATATCATATTCTGGAAGGAACACATACTAAGACCTTGGGAATTACTCACAAGAAGTCTGTATTGGCTGAGAATTTGCAGGTAAGTTCTATTCCCATTGTTACTGGTAGCTTCCTCAATCATATCTTGGAGCTGACGCCTGCGACTCTCATTCAGTTCAATATCCTACAGGGAAAAAGATAGCCATGTAAGTTTGCTTCAGGGTATTACAAAAGAAAACCTTCACCTATAAATACCTTTCTGTAGCCAGCACCAGATTCATCATTGTCACGGATGTTGTCAAGAATAACTTGTCTCCTTGATGTCAAGGCTTGCAAAACTGTATAATCCTTCTCATTCACCTGAATACAAAACCATCAGTGCACTGTACGTAGTGTGGAATTTCACAGAGACCTGTTGCAACAACAGATGTAAGAAGGAGCGGCTACAGTGTTTAATGAAAGGATACCAACCTGTGGTCCCGCAATCGCACCGTCAAGATGCTGCAGCTCCATCCGGTTACGCTTGTTGGTTTCTTCGAGCTCAAACAGCGCTTTCTGTAGATTTATGCGTTCCTGAACATTCTCACCAGTTTCCTGGCTCAGGATATTAAGCCAAGATAGCTCATTATCTGCAGCCTTTTCAGTAGGTTTTACACTTAACTGATGCTCCTTGTCAGCTAATTCTTTTTTCAACTGAGAAACCTCAACCTACAAAGTGAAATTGCGACACATTTTAGTACTTGAAAATTAGGTAAAACTGTAGTAATTACAGTGTTAGCCCACTAAGGCAAACCTGGAGATTCTCAATCATCCTCTGATAGTCTTCAACATGAGTGTCAATTGTTCCAATATTTTTCTGTATCAGAGAAAGAAGAAACATAAGAATAATAGATGGCTACTTTAGCATGTATGATTCAGAAACGTAATTGCTTCTGTCGTGTGAAGAAAAGATTTATCAAAAGAAAAAACATCTCATTGTCTGAGCACTCAGCCGAAAGAAATGACCCCTTACATGGACATGTGTTTTGATCTCCTTAGCACGATCCGCATACTTGAGCGTATTCGTAGTGTGATGATACTGATCATCAGCTGGTGATATTGTAGCAATCATAACAGTTCGGGAATTACCAGAAAGACCATCCTTCAGAATTCGAGTTAATTTGCTGCAAGTAGCAGGTGTTATACAGCTAAAATAGACATATTTGGTCCTAGATAGTAGAATCTACACTTGAAATACCTGTTGCGATATGGAACATATGCAAGACCTTTCTTATTTTGCTTGCCAAGGGCATTGATGCAATTTGCTAATGCTAGAAGTGATTTATTAATGTTGGCTCCATCTCTGAGCTTTTGGCCGAAGTTGTTCGTTTCAGAAGCCCTCTCACTGTTCACAAAAAAAATGTTTTACATCTTACTTTAATTGACAGGGTAAATAAACAGCACTCTAAAAAAAATGGTTATTACCTGCCCGCAAGATCAACCAAGGCAAGCTTTCCACGAAGAACTTGACTGCCATACTGTCCTTTCTGCTTTCGTCTTACAGAAATCTCCAGTACAGCGTGTGAACTTGAAAAAAGAGGAAAAGATAGTAATTCCTATGTGAGAATAATGTAAAAAAAAAGCCAGGCACTATTACCTGACAGTACTGTCTTCATAGACTCACAATATTATCATATTAAAGATATTAAGTAAACGTTTAAGAGAAGTTAATTAAGATTTCCTAAGCACAAGGTGTATACTATTGAAAGCATGACCTTAAAAAAGAGGAAAAGATAGTAATTCCTATGTGAGAATAATGTAAAAAAAAAGCCAGGCACTATTACCTGACAGTACTGTCTTCATAGACTCACAATATTATCATATTAAAGATATTAAGTAAACGTTTAAGAGAAGTTAATTAAGATTTCCTAAGCACAAGGTGTATACTATTGAAAGCATGACCTTAAAAAGGAAAGCAGAAGACGAAATACCGTGACGAAGTTACGTTTGCTTCCGTGCTCTCTGTCTTGCGTCTGCTGTTGCCTATGTTTAAGAGTTCAAGAATCTTATCTGCTGAATGAACCTAGCAAAATAAGAGTTTAAGCATCAAAAATTGGTTTCTGTTCAAACCAATGGGGATTAACAGGCATGCTTTCAGAAAATTGCACACAATAGTCCACCTGAATATTGTAAAAAAAAGACAAATAAGAATAGAGGCATAAAAAACCAAGGACCAATTTTCTGAATATGAACTTATCATACACAAACCTAATTCTATGTGTGTGTGTGTGTTTGTGTGTGTGTCCCTCCCCTGGAGGTTGTACCCGTTGTCTTCTGCCTGTTCAATGAAATGAAACGCAAACTCCTTTGCGTTTTCTCGAGAAAAAAAAACCCTAATTGTATGTCTTTGAAAAAAAGAAAAAAAAATACAATTTTATTGCAGAGCCTTTTCTGGCAAATTACTTAAAATTGCAGCAAGCATATCTAGTAGTCCCTCCGATCCATATTAATTGTTGCTGAATTGGATATACCTAGACATGTTTTAGTGCTAGATACATCATATTTAGCAACAATTAATATGGATCGGAGGGAGTAGTTTTTCTTTCTTTGTCAACTATTGGCTACTCAAAAGATAACATTATGTTTGCAACAAGAGAACCTTACAATGATATAAAAAAAAAGGAGCAAATAACAGAAAAGAAGGACATGTGATCAAAACTACCATCACAAGACATTTATCTTATTACCAGGGAAAACAAATACATAAAGAAAGAGTTGTAAACCTTAATTCTTCTTAAACCAGCAACAAGTATGCCATGCACCGGATCCTCACGAAGCTCCAGGTGACCCGAGGATTTCTCAAGCAAATCATAGATAACCTGGAATTAAGAAAAAGAACAACTGCTTTACTATAGCTTATATGCAGACATTTATATTAGGACTGCTATTTAATATTATTAGCACCACATATTGTACATTACCTCATTGTACACTTCCAGATATGAACATGAGACCTCAAATGTATCGGAACTATCATCTTTTTTTATTTGATCAAAGATTGTGCGGAAGCTAAGAACCATAAGACCAGGATCATTGTGGCTTCCAACCATCGTATACGTTTTGCCACTGTACAATACATACAACAGAATAAATAAATACGCATGTGGAACAGCTTCAGATAGTAGCTCAATATCCAGGTATCGCAACAACCATTTTATAGTAACATGATCAAAGTGGGGTAAAGAAACAAAGCAACATCACCTAGCAGCTGGGAACAATTTGATTTTAGCATTTTTACCAATAATTAAGCTGGAAATCCAATTGACTAAGTGTAAAGAAAATACATGTGGACTTGACAAGCATTTGATCATTTTTTAACACTCAATCGCATCATTAAGTAAGCTCAGCAGGTATAGTACACATCAGAAAAATCTGAAACTGAATAAAGTCAGGCAAATATAATATGTTAATTCGATGGTCATAGCAGAAGAAACATTTGAATAGCACATCATCCATTTCCTTAATTTTATTAAGCATCGGAAATGCACACCATATTTAATGGCAGCAACATATGAGATCCTTGAGTACTGTGAGTGTGAGGCTTTACATATTTGATGATAGCTAAAGATAAGCAGTCTGCTAATTGCAGTGAATGCATACCTGCCAGTAGAACCATAAGCAAAGACTGTCACATTAAGGCCTTGAACTACACCCAAAACTGTGGAAGAAATATTCTTATAAACGTCCTGTAAAATGAATGCAATTATCAGATAAAATCTTAAATCCTTGAATCCATAGAAATACATACGATTCTCAATTCTCATCTTGCAGTTTCCATATATGGTTCAGTATTAATAACCTTGAGTATGAAAAATATTAGATAGCAAGACATGTCATATTAGCATCAGTTTGCATATAATTAAAGCAACTGCACTTGTTGAGTTGTGTTGACGCACAACCTTGTTAGGTTGTGTTAAGGCAAGACATTCTCACATTTAAGGGGTAAAAATATATGGCCTTTATATTTGTGGACTTTGATCATAATGGTGGAGTTTAGTCAGCTACAATTTAGAGCAGTTGATCTGTTATAGTTGTATAGGAAACATACCAATAAGTTCGAACAAACATAATTCTATTTCTGAATAGAAGCACGTTTAACTATCTAACCGGACTGGAGATTTGATTAGTTATAGACATTTCCAGCATCTATATATGGCACTCTAACATGGCCAAATCATAGAACTTTAATTGCATTACCATTTATGTATTTGTTTCTACAAGAATGATTCTGACATGGCCCAATAAACAGGCATTAACTACTTCAACACTATGGAGTATGGACAATGCCACTCAGATTTTAATTTGTATTGATATGAAACCAAATCCTAATGATTAAACATTTTCAACAGACATGTTGGGCTTTACGATTCAATATATACGTTAGTATGTTGGGATAAACTGCTAGGGATTTATGGCCAGTCTTTTTGTTTGGCAGGCTCTTGCTGGAACGTCAACATTTGTCGATGGGTTTTACATGAAGTTCAAGTCAGCCAGCTCATAAGTAGGACTAGTAATATATATCATACATTCCATCCATTGGGTACTCACATAATCGCTCAGTTTCAGAGCACAACAAATAGTCGCAATAACTAACCTTACATATTTTTCAAATGTTAACACGATAGAAACAAGTGGCACTGGGTTAAAAACAAGGTTGTAAAGGAATCCCTAGCTAATTGCACTTGATTACAGTTTACAGGGTAAAGTATAACACATGCTTCAGGCTCAAGTTCAGGGTTCTGATAAAATATATTTGGGTTTTGGAAATTGGTTCCCTAAACTATTGTCCTTTTGAAATAGACATATATGTGTTAGGTAGCATACCTAACAATATGAATACAGCCAAGGATTTTCTTAGCTCCAGACTGAATTGGCGTTTTGTACATGCCAATAGTACAGTTACAACTGTACCAAGCAAGAGAAACTACTAAGTTGGCAATTGATAGTCCAAAGAAGTTAGTTGTGCTTTGGCCTTTTTGGAGCAACATTTCATAAAATGCAAGATATGACCATTTAGGGACTTCTAAGCTGTGACACGGACTTCAAACACCTACTGTAATCGGCATATATATGAAGCCAGTGTGAAAAGCAAGCAAAGCAATTCCAGATTAGAGCAGACAAATAAGCCCTATAAGCTTGTGTGCCGTATTGGAGCATCCGGGTTTGACATGAAGCTCAACTCAGCCCAGCAGTCCAGCACATAAGTAGGATTTGGATATCTTATGCATTCCAGCAATTGGATACTCGCATAATCTTTCGGTAACTCGGTTGCAGAACACAACAAATAGTCAAAAACTAACTAACCTACATAACTTTTAAATCTTACCACAATAGATAAAAGTGATATTGAATAAAAATATGGGGTGTATAGTGGACTACTGGAATTGTATCAGGGTGACAGTGGGATAAAAAACGATTGCCTAGCTAGTTGCACTTAATTATGTTAAGCAATGAAGACAACGTGTAAATGTATGACACATGCCTCAGACTCCAGTACAAGGCTCTAACAATAATTTGGGTTTTGGAAATTGGTTGTCTAAACTAGAGTCCTTTTTCCCTGAAGCAGACGTATATGCGTTAGGTACACATACCTAACAGTAAGAATACAGCCAAGGGCTTGCTTTGCTCCAGAGTCCAGACTGAATTGGCGTTTTGTCTATGCCAATAGTATAGTTACAACTATCCCAAGCAAGAGAAACTGCTAAGTTGGCAATTGGTGGTCCAAAGAAGTTAGTTGTGGTTTAGCCTTTCTGGAGTACCATTTCCTAAAATGCAAGATATGACGAATTTAGGGACTTCTAAGCCGTGATGCAGAACTCAAACACGTTACTATAATCAGCAATTGAGGCCAGTGTCAAAAGCACAGAAAGCAGCTGCAGATTAGAACAGCGCAAGCTCCGGCCACAAACACATGATCGAAGCTATATCTTCCCTAAACTATAGTCCTTTCGAAGTAGACGTATACGCGTTAGGTTGCATGCCTAACAATAATAATACAGCCAAGGATTTCCTTAGCTCCAGATTGAATTGGCGCTTTGTACATGCCAATAGTACAGTTACAACTATTCCAAGCAAGAGAAACTGCTAAGTTGGCAATTGATAATCCAAAGAAGTTAGTTGTGGTTTGGCCTTTTTGGAGTATCGTTTCATAAAATGCAAGATATGAACCATTTAGGGGCTTTTAAGCTGTGACACGGACTTCAAACACCTACTGTAATTAACATACATATGAAGCCAAGTGTGAAAAGCAAGCAAAGCAATTCCAGAGTAAAGAAGCACAGACTAATAAACTCTATAAGCTTGCGTACGGTATTGACATGAAGCTCAACTCAGCCCAGAAGTCCAACACAATAAGTAGGACTTGGATATCTTATGCATTTCAGAAATTGGATACTCGCATAATCTTTCGGTAACTCGGTCGCAGAACACAACAAATAGTCGAAAACTAAGTAACCTACATAACTTTTAAATCTTACCACAATAGAAATAAGTGGTATTGGGTAAAAATATGGGTGTATAGTGGGCTACTGTAATTGTATCAGGGAGACAGTGGGATATAAGAAACGATTGCCTAGCTAGTTGCACTTAATTATGTTAAGCGGTGAAGACAAAGTGTAAATGTATGACACATGCCTCAGACTCCAGTACAAGGCTCTGATAAAAATTGGGTTATGGGAATTGGTTTTCTAAAGTAGAGTCCTTTTCCCTGAAGCAGACGTATATGCGTTAACCGTAAGAATACAGCCAAGGGCTTGCTTAGCTCCAGACTGAATTGGCGTTTTGTCTATGCCAATAGTACAGCTACAACTATCCCAAGCAAGAGAAACTGCTAAGTTGGCAATTGATGGTCCAATGAAGTTAGTTGTGGTTTGGCCTTTCTGGAGTATCATTTCCTGAAGTGCAAGGTATGACCAATTTAGGGACTTCTAAGCTGCTGTGCAGATTTCAAACACTTAACTATAGTAATCAGCATAAGAGCCCAGTGCAAAAAGCAAGCGAAGGAATTGCAGATTAGAGGAGCACAAGCTTTATAAGACTTATTACTGTAATTGGCATGTATATGAGGCCAGTGTCAAAAGCAAGCAAAGCAATTTCAGATTAGAGCAGCAGAAGCTAATAGGCTATATATAAGGTTACCTACCGTATTCGAGCATCCTGGGGCGAACACGTGATCGAAGCTATATCTCCTCTCCTTGGTCCGGTTTTGGATGAGGTCGAGGTAGCCCTTTGACAGATCAGGGTCCAAGACAGCTACATTCTGTAGAAGCATACGGGCACCACATTACTACCATGCCATCCATGGCAAAATTCTAACAACCCACTGCCATTGCACACTTGCACAGAGTACTAGTACTAGTTCATCGCGCAACCAAACCAAGCCGCCTCTGTTTACCTTATCATCGATGACCTGTATGATATGCCGGGAGCGCCGCCGCTCGTTGTCGGTCAGTGGCCTGCACTTGACAGCCACCTGCAAAGAAAGTGCAAACAGAATAACCAACACGGTCGAGCAGAGTAAATTCAGAAACGGAACCGCGATGACTTGGTCAGGAGGATCTACCTGCAGCGTGGCCGTCTGCCTGGAAGCCGGAGCCCGGATGCTGGGCATTGCCGGGAAGCTTCCTTCGCTCCCGAGCCGCCTCCGGAAAGATGCGATTCTGCTAATCTACCAGGAACCAACGGCAACGAGGCTTCGGAATCACGCCACGGGGAGGCGGCAGAAAGGCGAGGCGCATCCCCACCGCACCAGCAGCGGCGGCGAAAAGCGGGCGCCCGCGAAAAAGGAGCTCCCTTTCTACTACTGCTGCTGCTGCTGTACTGGATTGCCCCACCTAGTCACCAAACCGAGCCGCCGCCGCCGCCCGACATAATCGAACGCCTCGAGGAACCGCGAATGCCGGCTGGAGGATCAGAAACGGCGCTGGAGCTCAGCCAAAATGCGACCTGGCGGGGGCGTTTCCGCTCGCCCAGGGGCGGCGGCACAGACGCGCACAGCAGGAACCGCCCAAAAGCTCCCGACAGAAGAACAGTTGTGCTCTGTAGAAGAGAGAAAAAATGGCAGCTCGAGCGCGTATGTATGGTTCGGTGGGTGGCACGACGGGACTGCGGGAGGGGACGTACGAAGATTCAGGGGAGGGATTGGATGAAGGGAGGAGGAGGAGGAGGAGTTGATGCCGTGAAGGGAGGAGGGAGGGAGGGAGAGTGGTGGGAAGGCGGAGGTGGAGGTGGTGGTTTAATGGGGGAAGAATAATTAATTGGCGGCAGCTGGAGAAGGCGACACGGAACGGAAGGGGAGAGGTGGGGCGGGGGCGCTGCCGTGCCGGGTCCACGCCCTCGCCAACGGTCCGTTGCTTTGCGCCTCAGGACTCGGGACTCCTCCGGTACGCGACGCTGTACCCGCAGTCCTGCACCGCTCATCTCGTCGGGCAGGCACAGCTCATCGATCCTCCTCAGCCTGCCTGCCAGAGTGCCAGGTCTCGCGCGTACTCGTCCCTCCCGTCCCGTGTAAAGCTAAAAAACTGGATGCTAGCTACCACGGCTGGAGCGCACGATGCATGCAACGGGAAAAAAGACAATGTGGTCGACTTGGAGAACCGGCCATTTCGTCACCGCTCGATCCATGATGCATATGAAGTTGTGATGCTATAGTAGATCTTACAAACAGGACCGTTCCACCCAAGTAGATGGAAGATAGCTCTACTATGGAATTTTATAAGCGACTTACAGCTTACAATGTACTGTGCTATTTTTCCTTTCTTTTTCACACTTAACCTAGCATTTCCATACCCCAGCTTCTACAACCATAAGCCTAGTTTTTTTTTGCTAATCACATAACCGCAAGCTCCTCTTTTACCTCGTAGCCCCCTATGCCTCCGAAGTTTGACTCGAACCGCATCACAATCCCCTACTCCCACTTTACACCTCGGAATGGAGTGTTCTCATATGGGGGGAATACATTTTTTTCAGTGCCTTAACCTAGAATTCAATTCAAGTCGGACGAAAGGATCATAGCGAAGGTCCAAACCATACTGATGTTGAATAATCAAAATATGAGATGTGGTTAGGATTGAAATGCCACATGAAGAACATAACCCTACATGAGTTGGCATGCCATCTAGAGGTAAAGCATGTCGCTGCTGCTGGCATCGCATACGGTATCAAATCAAGAAAGGCACTCTAGTCTCTTCGACGCGCTTTATACCCGAGTAGATTGTTGTTGTGTCCTTGTGGTGATACCTCGATGTTGTGGCACAAGTCGTCAGTCTCTTGCTCATGGATTTCAAAAGTGGGTTTGTGTGTCATTACAGGTGTTGAGTTTTGTTCATATCTGGCCGAGTTTGGTGTTGTGTTGACAAGTGTCGAGAATTGATGTGGCAAATAGGTTACTCAATTGGGTACACTAGCTAGTTCGCCCAAAAGCCAAACCCCATGGAGAAGGGCAAAACACTCCCCCCTTGCAACTATGACTTCAATGACCATGCATATAGCAAAGGGTACTACCTAGCCGATGGCATCAAGCCAATGTGGTCAACATCTATGAAGACAATCGCTGATCCTCTAGGTTTCGCAAAGTCTCGCTTTTATTCGCGCTAGGAGAGTTGCAAGAAGGATGTCGAGCATGCATTTGGTGTGCTCAAATCTCGGTTTGCAATTGTCAGCTACCCTCCTTTTCGTTGGTCTCAAGATCAGTTACTGAAGGTGATGAATGCTTGTGTGGTCGTGCACAACATGATCATCGAAAGTGAGCGCAAGCATCCGGTGAATGATGATGGACCATATCACGCTCAGGTTTATCTTGTAGTTGTTGATCACCAGGTCACACAGTTTGCAGACTTTCTCGCCATACACGGAGAAATCTGTGACCTTGACGGTCGTCAACAACAAAATGATCTCCTAGAGCATTTGTGGAGGCTCAAAAGAGAGACCGATGCGCCACCCGCTCGATCAAGTCAAAATTAAAATTAATTGAATTGTATGAATTTTGTTATTTACATTGTTGTCAAACTTACATTTCTATGTGTCCAAACTTAGTCCTATGTGTGAGAAAAGAAGCCCCCCCCCCCCCCCCCCATCACCACCACTCCCCACACACACCCGCCCCACCCACCACGTGTACCAATGCCCCTAATCGCCTGAACTGGTGATTTCTTCCGACACCGTAAGGTGATGCAGCTAGGGATGCTCTAATCAGTCCACCAGAAAACTGAATGGAAGTTTGTAGGATCTTACATTGTAAACCTCATTTGTGTACATTGTTCTTACTGATACCGTGAAAACACGGTATGTATTGTCATACGAAAACACGGTATGATTAACGAAATGATCCGACGAAACATCGACTGTAATAGGTCTCCCGTAAGCAACACTTGGTACTAGACCCGTATGCTGCAATTAACGGCAGCGTGTACTCCTCCTTAAACAGTAATAAACCATGAGTAACGTACAATCGAGCAAAGCAAATTAAGCCGGCGATCGTCCATGCAATAACCGCCGTGCTAAGACGCTCATGTACATAACCAGATCGCAGCAATAAGTCCACCGATCTTGACATCTGCGTGCCGATCTTTCTCTGCATATTTTAAAAATAATACACTGTACGTATTTCCGTATCTGCATTATAAAATGAAGATGGTCTCCATGTCGGTTAGCTCCCCTGTCCATCTCTTTCCATAAACCACCAGCAGCCATGGTACCGGCATGCGCCACTACGGCAGCACGGGTACAGTTTTTATCCCCCGTTGAAATTTTGGGATCAGAGGCGCTAATTAGTCAGAGGAAACATTACTAGTGATCCTGTCGCCGTTTAGACAACGTGTGATTAAGAAAGAAAAGGAAAAGGGCTCGTTTCTAGTAGTGAGTACTGCCCTGCGCTTTTATGCACAGGCTGACTCTTTCCTCTTGGAGTCTAGATGCATGGGACGCTTCACAATAATAGTAATTGGGATTTCGATTCAAATCAGAAATACTGTTCGTTTTTTTATTTTCCTGATGATGATTTTTCTCTCGACTAATGTGTGTGTCAGTGTCGCACCTACCACGAACAGGTGTGCTTTTGTCGTAAAGATGATAGCTAGAACTACTGTGCTCGTTTAATTTGCGGTCCGGTGAGATCGATCGATGCAGGTCCAACGCGCGCCATCTGAAATTTGAACTCGCCCAGCTACAAGATGGACCCGGCGTTACGTTTGTGTTCGGGTTCTTGGAGGCACCAAACAATTGCTCGACACGGGGTTCAAAAGCCAAGTGTGCGTGGAGCTAACAGGTAGCGAGATCGATGAACTCCTCCACTATAATACTGTACCCGGCCGGTTAATTTGAACTGAACTGGCGGACAGATTTGAAATGCCCATCTGATCTGTGGGAAGTTAACGGCTTCAACTACTACAAAAACGAGAGCTATTTATGTTCAGATTTCGGAACATTTATTTAGACATCGAGCGGCCGTTCTCAAGTTGAAATTCGAAAGTCAAATGAGCAGTGAGCCAACGACGACGACATGAACACTGCTCAAGTCATGGCGTGTCAGACTTTTAAGAGCGATCTGCCTACTACTCGACATACAACCATTTATTTATGAGCCAAGTTTTCTTCCCCCATGCTTTTTTGCATAGCATCGGCATGTGCTGTATACGACTAGTTTAATCTTGTCGAGAATACTAGTATTATCTAGTCCTTTTCATCCATTCAAACTTTTGGTATCAGAATCAAAATGTCTCAAATTCAAGACTTACGCGTTCTACGATAAACTCACACTAAAGATTAAAATAGCCTACACGGAAGTGTCGATGATATAATGTATTGCCTAAACATTTTCATCAGTTCAATTTTTTGTTGAATTGGCTAGTTCATCAATTCAATATAAATGTGGTATTACCATCTGAGAATCCATAATGGACTAGCACAAAATTAATAGCATAAAACTACAATAATTGATGCTGAATTTACCATTTGATAGCACATTACCTTCTCAGTACATAAATCTACTATCCTACGAGAATGTTTTTTGCGGTTCGCTTAGAAGGCAAACTTACATGACAAGTGACAGTGGGGCCCACCTATCGGGATGACATGCATGAAAAAAATAGCGGGGGTGGGGGGGGGGGGGGCATGTGCGAGATAGTTGTAAATTTTGGACCTTTTTAGAAAAATCATGGGCCAGGACAAGTCATGTTGATAGGTGGTCTCCACTATCAATTCTCGTGTCAATCGCGTTCAATTCACTTTTAACGTGAATTTGAAAGAACTTTTCATAGTAGATTTCAGTTTGAAAAACGCAGAGTGGTCTCAAATTATAAATTCAGCCTCAATTTAATTATGATAGTTTTATGCTATAACTCACTGGCACGTACGCGCTAGAAAAAACTCATTGGTATGACAATGTGCTTCAAGATTCGTGCGCTCTGATTATCTTCTTGGCCAGTTGCCACAAACTGGCAAGTCGATAGTACTCTCGACTTGTCCACCCGTGTGCAAGCACGTATGGTCGGTCTGGGCCAGAGCCTGACCCTGACCGCTAGCGAGCGGGGTACCGGGCGCAGACAATGATCACGGGGAGGCCTCCATTCAGTGGCCGCAAGTTATTTTTTCTTTCTTCTTTATTATTATATAAATTTGGATTTTTAATGCAGTTTTCACGGCCTTTAGGAGAGGCCTTTCGAGAAATTACAAGAGGGTCCAAAATTTAAAACCATCTCACATATGCGTGTTCTTGCCTTTTGTTCGACGGGTGGAAATTGCAAAAAACTTCCTGTAGGATGGTAGATTTCAGTTTGAAAATTTTAAAAGCGGTATGAGATGATAAATTTAGTCTCAATTATGGTAGTTTTATACTATCAACTCACTAGCATATATTCCTTATGTTTTTAGATAGTAAGGTGTATTTGTTTTTGAGAAGAAGTCTAAAGTATAGGATGCATTGTGTTGCTCCCACTCGTCTAGACTAACTTTTTAGGAATTAGAATATGTCTTATATCATGTGAGCTCCTCTATTTTTTCATGTCAATTAATCGGGGTTAATCCCTCTCAAGAGTCAAGACTGGTCTAAGTTTGGATCTTAAAAAAAAACAATATGCCTTATATATCTAGGAATGGAGGGAGTACATCACATCACACGGCCATGTGCTTCAAGATTCGTGCGCTCGGATTATATCTAGGACGTTGCTACATAGCAACCGGTCTCATGAAGTTAAAATCTAGCGGGGCGTTTGGACAAGAATTGTTCTAGTAAATACATGTACGGTACCTTGGTAGACACTAAAAGACAAGATTTTTAATTAGCCAGGTCAATTCAAATATGAAAATTTAAAATATTTTCTAGGTCAAACCGTTTGTACGAATTAAGATCCGTTTTCACTGTTAGACTAGTCGTGATGAGATCTTCGAAACTAGATCTCATGTTAATATATTCTAACAATATTTTTTTAAATTAAAAATTATCCACCCGTAACACGTGAATTATCCGGACTTCAGCATGTAAGTTATCCACCCAATAACATGTAAGTTATCCATTACTATAAAATTTACCTATAGATCATGTGTTAGAGATGAGTAACTTTTTTGTTTACCAATAAGTTACCCATCAGTAACACGAGAGTTATACATGCTTTAACATATAAGCTATCTACCAAATAACATGTAATTTATCTATCATTATAAAATTTATTCACGGATAGAATATAAAAGTTTTTCTAACTACACGGTCTCGTCGTCCGTCGCTCTCTCGTAGCATATGGACTACTCAACCTCGAAAGACTATCGTGTCAAACAGAAAACACATTTTTTTTAAAGAAACTAAATCTAAGCTTTTTTTGCATACTATATAAATTAATGGGGTCTTATGACCACCTACCACGTGCAACCAGTAATCAAGCGACTCGACTTCGTAGATATACGTCGCTGCTACCGTAGTGGACGGGTGACGAAGCCTCGAAGGGTTTAAGATACCGAGCCTTAATTGCTCGTTAACGCTAACACGTTGATGGCAATAAAGTCTTAGTACCCTAACAACTAGCCTAGCGCGTTCTAATTAAACTTGTTCAACACATATGCGAGAACGCCTATATACCCAATATGTTTATAGGGTAACTTATGTGTTACTGGGTGGATAACTTATATATTATGACATGGATAACTCACATGTTTGGGGTGGGTTTGGGGTGGATAACCTTTTGGTCCGAATTTTTTTATCGAAATATACCAACATGAGATCTATTTTTGAAGATTTCGTCGCGACTAGTCCAACGGTAAAAACAGATCTTAAATCGGATAAACGGTTTGATCTATAGGATATTTTGAATTTTCGAGATGATTCTAAGCTGAATGACAGCACGCGTTCACGTCTCTTTTCAAGTTTTGTAATCCAACGATCGGGTCCGAGAATAGAATTTCCAGTATATCTATGGCCAATTGCCACAAACTGGCAGGTGATAGTACTTCAGGTCTCGACTTGTCCCTCGTGTGCAAACACGTTCGGTCGGTCTGGGCCAGAGCCCAGAGCGTGGCCCTGCCCGCTAGCGAGCGAGAGAGGGTACCGAGAGCAGACAGTGAGACAGTGATCACGGGGAGGCCACCATTGGAGTCGGCAAGCTGTTTTTTCTTTCTTCTTTCTGAGTGAGGCGGCAAGGTTTGCTAATATGGTGATCGACACCCTCTTGGCGCCACTCGACACTCGACACGATCCACTTATTCTAATCACCAGAAGAAGAAAGAAGCGGACCAGACAATGAGATCTTTGGCGATAATCAAATCGATAACCCGACGACGGAATCTAGCGAGCTACTGCAGTATGTATGTTCCTGGCTTTGTTCCTCTCCGTGATATTTTTTTAGGATGTATTTCGGCTCCTGTCGCGCGCTGGCGCACGGATGCTTCCGCCGCGTGCCTGTGGCTTTGTTGTGGATCGACGCGCGCATGTGCATCTGCTTTCTGCGCCGCGCCGCTAGAGCTAGCTCGTCGGCGACAGTGATCGATCGGTGACATCGGTCGATGCTTACTCCTGTGCGTGTACAGCTAAGCTGCCTGCGGTGGCAGTAACGTACGGGGGTATAGTACATACTGTGCCTGTGCGTCGTGTAACTGTAAAGCATGCCGGGTGAGAGATAGATGTCTTTCATGGCCTCGCCCGTGTGGAGAGATCCAACCCTTCAACGAACACGTGACCCTTAGGCTATGTTCGGTTAATCCACCGTTAGGTTGAATTGGACTGGATTGGATTGGATTAGAGGATATTTTGATTTAGATGGAATTTAAACCACATCAACCCATGTCAAACCAAGACAATCCAAAGTAAACCGAATGGGCACTTACTGTCGGAGCAACTCCAACAGTTGTTGTAAAATACGACATAAGGTAAAAAAAATGCGGCACAACGAGGCCAAAAAACCACGCATGCAGTTGCCACATCCTTTTTCGTGCCGCAAAAAAAAAATTCGTCTGAAGCGCCTTGTGTTGCATATTTGCGGCAGCCATGTGGCGGTTGCATTATTTTCCAACGCATCGCGCGCTCCCAAACCCGTCTTCCCCCACCTCTCCCCCCAACACGATGTAGTCGCCGACCGCCGAATACTCCCCCGTACAGCGCACTCACCTCCAAATCCTCGTCGTGGACAAGCCCTAATAGACCTCGCCGACGTCCAATTGGAGCTCGCGCGACCGGAACCCGTGATGCCGTCGCGCCGCAGGTCCAAGAGCATTACCAGCTTCGTCAGCGTGAGGATGCAGCCCTCCGGCCGCTTCGCCGCCGATATCAGCCAAGACGGCGTGATGTGGTGGCTAGGCACCTTCGACAGCGCCGGCCTAGTGGCTCGGGCCTACGACACAGCGACATGTCGCTTCGGCCGCCCTCGACGCGACCTCAACTTCCCCGACGTGCAGTCGCAGGCGGAGGCTGAGTTCCTCGCGCCGCCGATACACCTCGTGGACTGTTAAGAGCGAAGGATTCAGCGCTGCTCGCTAGGCAGCAGCAGTCGCTCGGCGACATGCGCATGATGGAGCTCGTGCAGGCGCAGCTGGCCTTCGACAACGTGAGGAAGAAGACAGCCAACGACGCTGGGACGTCCAATGCCGAGCCGCTGCCAATAGTCCCCATCGCCAGTGACTCGGACTCCGACCTCGATTTCAACTTCTGGGACGAGTCTGATGACTCCGATTTCAGCTGGCTATAGATTTAGGTTTAGATTTAGCTATTTTAAAATTCACTATCACTATGTTTGGATGTTGGAAAATCATCTTGGAATTGGAATTCTGGAATTACTAGACCTAATTCAGTCGTTTGGAAGGGCTTGGAAACTAAAGCGTGGAAAGAGGGACCGATTCCGAGCGGCCGCCCCATCCCGAAACTTTCCGAACCCATCCGCTCGGAAACATCCTAGAAACTCGTCACGAGCGTACCCCTGCCCCGCGACCTTCTTCCTCGCTAGGAACTCGTCGCCATGACACAGAAGCGCGCCTCCTCCCGCCTCCCTTCCTGTCCCTCCCTTTCCTCCTCCTTCCTCCTCCCTTCTTGGAGCAGTGGGCGCCCCCTCTCCCCGAACCCTAACCCTATGGCGGTGGCAAGGTGGGTTCCCTAGCGCCGGCGGAAGGTCGAGCCGCGGTAGGTCGCTGGAGGCGGCGCCCTCCATCTCCCTTCCTCCCTCCCCTTCTTCTTCAATGATTGTTGTTGTGATTTTTTTCTTATATGAACACCTAATTTGTTCTATATGTGAACTGCAGATTTCTTCAAGAATTAGTACCACCTCAGTCCAATTGAAGTTTATATTGTCAAATCTCAAAAAAATTTCAATTCCATGTTATGTACATCCAAACATGATTTGGAATTGGGTACTACCGCTTGATTCCAACAGAAAATTCCTTGCACATCCAAACGGAAGAATTGGAAATAGAGGCCATTTCCTTTTCATCTTGGATTTGAAATCTTCAGTCCAATTCAATTCCAAGCTTATTTTCCAACATCCAAACACAGCGTATGTGTTTTTGAATCACATGAACTATGTATTGTGTGTTGTCGTTGCGTGCATTTGTTTAAATTGAAAACCATGCTTTGCGACAGCTGCCGGAGAGTGAGAACCCGCAAAATGCGGCGGCTGGTAAAGCGGTCGTCGTCTTCGTGCCGCAAAAAACGCAAAACAGCGGAGGCACCTGTTAGAGTTGCTCTAAGCAGCTTTGAAAGGATCGTATGGGCACCTAGAGGGGGGGGTGAATAGGTGTTACTTCAAATTTTACTCTTTTTCAAATTAGGGTTTGACAAGAAAGGTAAATTCTCTAGAATATGCATCTATGGTGAATTTACCTATATGTCAAGCAAGCACAAACTAACACAACACTAAGCAAGAACAAGTAAGTAAAGTGCGGTAAAGGATAGAAGTAACCAAGGGAGTGGACGCGGAGACACAAGGATTTGTTTCCCGTAGTTCCATCCTTTTGAGGGGAAGTACATCTATGTTTGGAGAGGGGGTGGTTTCAAACCACCAACGCCACGAGAGGCCTCCCTTGTTCTCCGATGAACCTCACCCCAAGGGGCTCGATTCACCTTCCACTATATCGGCAACCTTCGAGGTGGAAGCCGGCACCTTTACAACAAGTTCGGGGCACACATCCACAACTGAATTGGAGGCTCCCAAATACAAGCAAGCTGTCAAGACAAATCAAAGACAAGCTTGTAAGAACCAAATCAAAGTTAGGGTTTCCAAAGAAACACTAGAGCTTGGGGGCCCTCAAGTGAATGAGGGGGAAATGAAGATCTCTCTTGGTGAAGATGTGAATCAAGGCCTCCTCCTTCGATTCTCCAAAGATCAATGACTTTGGATGGTTGGATGAAGAGATCTTGTGGATTTGGTGGCTCTAATGGTGTTGGTGTTCTTGAGCATCTCGAGCAACTGGAGGAATAAGATAAGGGTCCCTATTTATAGACAGCCCCCTCCACGAACCGTTTTCTGACCGTTGTAGAAAAGTCAGACCGGAGACTCCGGTCTACACCGGAGACTCCGGCCAATCTCCGGACCAGTCTCCGGACTGGCCATCTGACTGACCCAGCCCATTTCTTCACCAGCAACACCGGAGACTCCGGACTTCCAACACCGAAGACTCCGGTCCGACCAAAGTCTCTGGATAATCTCCGGACTGACCATCTGACTGACCCAGCGCATTTCTTCACCAGCAACACCGGAGACTCCGGACATTCAACACCGGATATTCCGGTCTGACCAAAGTCCGGAGACTCCAGCCAATCTCCGGACCAGTCTCCGGACAGGCCATCTGAATGACCAAGCCAAGTCCTGGGAGTCACCACCGGAGCTAGTACCGGAAACTCCGGACCACACCGGAGACTCCGGTCTTGGCAGACCGGAGACTCCAGTCTGGAGTTTCCAGAACTGTGGCAAATGTATGTGGTCTTTTCCCAAGAGTGTGTGTGATGTTTATCTATGATAATACCAACCTGTGGACAATAACAAACTGTAAAATGATCTACTTGTTGTTAACGAACACCAAAAGTGATTATGACAATAAATGTCCTTTCAATCTCCCCCTTTTTGGTGTTCGATGACAACAAGTGATTTGCATGGAATAACATATAAATATGGCTCCCCCTGAATATGTGCAACAAGATAATGAAGTAAATCATGTAAAGAAAATAATACCAACGATAGCACACATAGATCTCACATGAGTTACAATAGATGTTTCACACCAGCACATAGTCATAGACACTCATCAGAACAGTAGATAACACACAAAAAGTTCAAGTTCGAATATCCAAATAACAAAAAGAAGGAAAATATCGGCAGATAGTCGCAAATCCAAATCCCGAGTCCCATGCAAAGTGGATGAGAATGTCTTCTACCCCTTTGGCATCGAAACGTCGAAAAGGGAAAAGACCTATACTAACGCCCCAATGACTCAGTAGTCATCATCATCCTCGTCGTCCTCGGCAGCCTCAACCTCATCCTGGTCATCCTCGTCCTGGTCATCCTCATCCTGGTCATAGTCATCATCATCATCATCATCCTCAGGGATAGCAGGCCCTTTGCCGTGAGGGCGAGAGGAGGAAGTACCCTGGTATCCAAACCCAGAGGTGACCTCAGCAAACGTCTGCCAGTCCACCAGACTATCCTGTTGGGCGTTCCATGCCCCAAATGAGAGAGTGTGATCAGACTCTGTGGACTGTTGGGCGCCATGCTCATCATTGTATTCATCTTCACCTTCCTCGATGTTGACACCACGGTCCTTGATCTCTTTGAGGAGCTTCTCCATGCGGCGGTTGCTTTGGTAAGATGCATGTTGCTGCTTGCGAATGTCAACGTTCATGCAGCAAAGAGTCCTCTCCCAGAAACTGGCCTTCTTAACTTTCTCATGCACATAGTCTCTAGTCATGGAAGGCATAGGGACATTTGAGGCATTCTTCCTCCGAACTCTGGGGGGAGAGGGAGCCCTCTCCGTCTCAGTCTCCTCATCATCATTTCCATAGCGGCGCCTTGGGGCCCCATGTGCCCCTTGCTGCAGAGAGACCAGGCGTGCATTTGTGAGGTGTGGTGGAGCGGCATTGGGAGAATCATCTGCTGCGAGTTGATTAGTCTCATAATCAAGGGTGCATATGGAGGAGATTTCTTGAATAGAATTGCATGGAACATCTCCTCGAAGATGAAGTCCATCACATCGGTGGGTGCAGCCTCGATCCGTCCAGCATTGAAGGTCCGGTGAGTATGGTACGAGGTTGACAAATCCTCCCGAGAGCATCATCATTTCCAGCACTTGGAGCAATAGTGTGACGGAAAATCCTCGGATAAGGTTGTAGAGGGCTTGAGTCCTTGAGTCCCCACAACACCATCATCATACAGAGGTGCCGGTTTTTGCTTGTTCTCACCCAATGATGCGGAGTGCATGCGCAGCCCCACAGGAGTAGATATGCCGTGGAAAGTCTCAAAGATGACATTGGCAAAGTCATGGAAAGTAGCTGTGCAGCGAGTAGAGTCAGTCATCCATACCATAGTCCTAGCAAGATCAGTCCCAAACACCACAGTGGCATAGAACTGCTGAACGAGGTGCACACTGTAGTCTTTATGCAGCTCCATCAAGTTGTAGGGACCCAGCTTCTCACAGATCCACAGGGCATCACTGAAATACGGGCTCTGGCGCATTTGCTTAATGTTTATGAACTTCTGAGGGCAAACAGGTGATTTGGTGAGTACACCATACACATCCTTCATGAACACACTCTGCTCTTTCCTCCAGAAACGAGGGTCATCACTAGTACGAGGTAGTGCATAGAAATCTGTCTTCCTCAGCTCACGAAACTCCACTTTAGACATCTTGTTTAGGGACTGGAGGTTGTCATACTTGGCTCTCTTTGCACGTTCCTCCCGTTCAGCCCTTTCTTGATCCCTCTGCATGTAAGCTGCATCACGTGCCCGCTGTTTCCGGTTGGATGGAGGCACGATAAACTGACCCTGAGCTTCATCATAGCGAGGATTGCCCCTTTGGGACTTGGCCTTGGTACGACGAGGGCGACTAGAACCATCACCAGATCCGTCCATGGGATCGATTCCTTCGGTGGGAATGACCCAATGGAGGAGAGGAGGAGGTTGGCCGGCTGCACGGCAGATCCCGGGGGCTTCTTGACCTCCGGGGAGGATTTTTGGAGGAGGGGGCGACGGGTTTGGAGGTAGGGGACGGGGTGAAGAAAGAGGAACTGTTGTTCCAGTTCACCCCGTGCCCCTTCTTTAAGTGATAGAAACCGTCCAGACCGGAGACTCCGGTCTACACCGGAGACTCCGGTGTTTGTACACCGGAGACTCCGGCCCTCCTCGACCAAAAATTCCAGGAAAGGTGTTTGGGGACATATATGGGAGATAGATGGTTTTTAGGATAGGAAAAGGGTTTGGGTTGAGACATCAAACTGTGAAGAACCAATAAGAGCCATGGAAGTTCGAAAATAATCAGAAAAGCTCCAAGTGACGAAAAGTAATCAAATGCGCTTAACATGAGTAAGTGCCAACCTCTCAAATAAGAGAGGGTGGCCTTGGCCACCATATTTGAGTAAACTTGGCTTGGCACCACGAAGATATATCTTGGGTCCATTACCAACACTCATCATTAAGCTCACATATCACTAAATGATATTAAGAGGAATGATTTTGATTGCTTTGGGCATCATGGGGGGAGGGATGGTCCAATCAATTAGGACCGCACTCCCCCTATATCCATGCCTACACCTAGACCAAATATGAGATGAAACATAGGTGAGAGTGCAATAACATCAAGTCAAGCTCCTTGAATCCACGATATTTAGTTCATTCCTCAAGTAGCAAAATCTTGCTTCATCAAGTGGCTTCGTGAAGATATCGGCAAGTTGATCTTTGGTTGATACATAGGATAGATCAATATCACCTCTAGCAACATGATCTCTAATGAAGTGATGTCGAATCTCAATATGCTTTGTCCTTGTGTGATCCACCGGGTTGTATGCAATCTTGATGGCACTTTCATTGTCACATAGAAGAGGCACTTTGTCACAAAGGACACCGTATTCCTTTAAAGTTTGCCTCATCCATAGCAATTGGGTGCAAGCACTAGCATGACAACATACTAAACTTCGGTGGAGAGAGTGATATACAGTTTTGCTTCTTAGAAGACCAACATACCAAGGACCTACCAAGGAATTGACAAGCCCCGGATGTTGATTTTCTATCATCCTTGTCTCCCGCCCAATCTGAATCCGTGTATCCACAAAGAGCGAATGTTGAGCCTTGAGGGTACCAAAGACCATAAAATGGGGTATGAACTACATAACGAAAGATTCTCTTGACCGCCATTAAATGGCTTTCCTTAGGAGCAGCTTGATATCTTGCACACACACCTACACTCAACACAATATCGGGTCTATATGCACAAAGGTAAAGCAAAGAACCAATCATAGACCGGTATACCTTTTGATCCACATCTTTACCATTAGGATTTTGTTCTAGATGAGTCTTTGTAGCCATGGGAGTAGGAGCTCCATTCAAATCTTGCATTTTGAATCTCTTGAGCATATCTTGAGTATACTTGGCTTGGTTGAAGAATGTTCCTCCTCTAACTTGCTTGATCTCAAAGCCAAGAAATACCTTCAACTCCCCCATCAATGACATCCGGAACCTACTAGTCATAAGCTTTGAGAATTCATCATTAAAAGCTTTGTTAGATGAGCCAAAGATAATATCATCAACATATATTTGGCATACAAAAATCTCCCCATTGACCCTCTAAGTAAAAAGAGTGGGATCGATTTTCCCAACCTCAAAACCACGGTCAAACAATAACTCTCTAAGGTTCTCATACCACGTGCGTGGAGCTTGCTTGAGCCCATAGAGCGCCTTATCAAGTTTGTAGACATGGTTTGGGAAGTTGGGGTCCTCAAATACCGGGGGTTGCTTAACATATACCAATTCATTTAAAGGACCATAAAGGAATGCACTTTCTACATCCATTTGTTGCAACTTAAAGTTATGATGTGCCGTATAAGCAAGAAGGATACAGATGGACTCAAGGCGAGCCACGGGTGCATAAGTCTCTCCATAATCAATGCCTTCAATTTGAGAATACCCTTGTGCAACCAATCTTGCCTTGTTCCTTACTATAATTCCATGCTCATCTTGCTTGTTCTTGAATATCCACTTTGTTCCAATAACATTGCGGCAATCCTTTGGCTTCTCAACTAACTTCCAAACTTTGTTTCTCTCAAAATTGTTGAGCTCTTTGTGCATAGCTTCTACCCAATCTGAATCTTCAAGAGCTTCCCACACTTTCTTTGGTTCAATCATGGAGATGTGTGCTTGGTGTTCACTGAACCTCTTCAATTGTGCTCTTGTGGAAATTCCTTTCCTTAGGTCTCCAACAACATTTTGGAGAGAGTGGTCTCTTATTTCCAACATTCTTTCTTTTCTATCTTCGCGACGAGCGTGGATCTCCTCATTGTTTCTTGGAGGACCCTCTTCATCATTTTGATCCTCGTCTTGACCATCAACTTGACCTTGATCATCATTGGATTCATCCTCTACGCTGGGAGGCACGGATTGACCTTGGTCTTGATCAAGTGCTCTTCTAGCCTCAATTTGAGCATGTCTCAAAACAGCTTGGATGGATCTTCCTTGGCTAATTGACTTTGCACCACTTGACACCCCATCGAATGGACCAAGCTCCCTTTGACTAGAGTTCACACATTGACCACTTTGTTGAGGGTCCACATCTTGTCTTTGGCTTGAGTCAATGTCCTCTTCGGTAGATGGAGCATGTCGAGGTTGTGAAGATGAGGGCTCCACTTGAGTGGAGCATAGTTCTTCTCGATCCGCCATAAGGGGTTCCTCAACGGGGCGGATATAACCCACATCCATTCTTCCTATGGCATCCTGAGGCATTTCATCATCTGCATCACAAGCATCAACACGCCCCCCTTGGGGACCATCATATTCTTCGAAGGTTGTAACACCCTCAGAATCGGACCTATGCAAGTTTTAGCGAACCCCGCCAAACCCGCATAGAAACGATTCAAAGGTGCCCACCAGGCACTTTCGTGCGGGTGGAAAACGAAGTAATAACATTACACAACAGTCCTCGATGGGACCCACAGAACAGATATATATATATACAACAGTGACTCAAGGAGTCAAGAATACAGATATAATATACAAAGATCCAAATCACCTTGAAAATGGTAGAGCGTCCGACTACGGACAAGATGCAAATGGGTCTAAGAGCCCGGAAGAATAACCAATGGCGTCCATAACCTGCCAGCCAAGCCGGAAGGTAACCGCTAACGGCGTCGATCTCAAAACCTGCTTAAACAAAGGGTGCCGACAAAGGGCAAAGGAAAAAGAGGAGCGTCAGATTGAGGCCAAGATGCAGCGAGGCTAGAATTCGCGGTCCTCGCCACAGAGGTATGGTGGAAGCGGCGTGGAAGCACTAAACAACCTATAGAGACTCGATACAATGGCGGCAATCGAGAGGGTAAGAAGGACCTATCCGAACCAACCGATACTACCATCAAACAAACCCATCTGGCGTTTCTCGAGACCAAGCGAGGAAGTTTGCAGAAGGAACTCACCGCTGGCATTTTTATTTATTCGATTATCGTTGCAATTACTAGTCAGGTATAGATAGTCATCCTGATAAAATAAGCAGTGGGCACTTTTAGTTAACCATTCCGTTATAGTTGCAGCAATTACTAATCAGATACAGATGGCATGATATAATCCCAAAACCCAGCAGTTGTTGGTACTTTTATTTAGCCATTCCATTGTAGTTGCCATACTTACTAGTCAGGTACAATGGTCGCAAGCGACACTCCAAACAAGCAGTTGTGGGCAGTATTGTTTAGCCATTCCATTATAGTGAAGCTGATTACTAGTCATTATAAAGTCAAATTTATAGCAATAAACTTTAGTTATGCTTGTCTATGGTCGAGATACTGTGCTCCAAGTCGTCCATAACCGCGGACACGGCTTTCAGAAAGTTTTACCCGGCCGGGGTGCACCAATAGCAACACACGCTCGATCAACCTCGGAAAAACCAAATCAAAACCCAACGAGGCCTTCACGACAAAGCAATCACATGATTCAGAAATATTTCAGGGGGCCACCCCATTGAGTAGACCCATAGCAAGTAAGCAAGCTCGAGACGGACTCAAGGTTTGCGTCAATGGTGTAAACGATCGGGAACCCGAAAGTGTGGCTGGGCTTGTCGATACCGCGAAAACATTCAGCTTACCTAACAAGACAAAGTGTGCTCCTCGCACAATTTAAATAAAGCGATAGCATGGCATAAGTACAGATCGTAAATAAAACCTCAAACTAGTTTGTGGCCCCAAGAAATAAGACAATCAAGCTCGCTGGGGGTCCCATATACCTCCCGGATGTGGATAGCGCGATAAATCAAGGAACAGGTATCAAGTACTCGGGGTCCTACGGGACACAAGTGGGCGTTCGGAAACCAAATATTTTCTATCACCCACCGATGCCTCTGCTTACTTCAATTTTAGTTGTTAAACAGGAAATAAAGTGAGCGAAAAGTAAAACTAGGATCATCTCCAACATCAACATGCGGCAATACATCAACAACTGTGGTACTTGACAACACGCAACAGCACTTGAGCAAGCGACTACGGCGCGCAAGTCCAACTATCTACCAAACAACAGGTATTAGGAGGTGTCCAAGGCAATATAGGGCTGCAAGGGAATATCACGGGTACGAAAACTAGAGCATCGC
Organism: Avena longiglumis; assembly: GCA_030063025.1. Taxonomy (NCBI): domain Eukaryota; kingdom Viridiplantae; phylum Streptophyta; class Magnoliopsida; order Poales; family Poaceae; genus Avena; species Avena longiglumis. Next base: position 111,911,774 of record CP125979.1, read on the forward strand.
AACACAGATAGCAATAGATCAACAGGAGGGAATAAATACTATAAAAGTAAGATAGGTAGAAAGGGGGAGATGCTCGCCTGAAAACATTGCCGAAGGTTCAACCGAAGATCGGGTCGACACTCACATCAACTCAACGGCCTTATCCGCGAAGAAGCAAAACACTAGAATAAACACCGGATGCAATATTTAATACAACGGCAGAAGATCGGCATGATGCATGTATGAGGTGTGGCATGGTAGATATGTGGTGCAATTAGGTCATATTAAGCGGAACCGGGGTCCCGACAATTATTTAGATGGTTCAAGTTATTTAGAACCCTCGCAAATTAAATGTTGTCTTAACATGGCAAGATAAGATACCGGTTCGCTACACAAATTTAAATGAGGCCAATATAAGACTAGATTTGCCCGCATATGGACCCCACATTTAATTATTAGGTGAATCGGCATAAGGCCCCCAAACCACACAAGTATGCATGCGAGATGAACAATTAATATGCAACCAGTTGTTATTTCATTTATAAAATAGGGCTCGAGGAAAGGGGTCACACATTAGGGGGTCTCGACGAACTTGGGGTTCCGGGGTTCGGGGTCGGTCTCAGGGTCCAGGGTTCGACGTGATCGTCCTCGGATAACAGAGGTAGGTCTTGGCGTTCTTCCGGTCCAGGTTTTGGCGTTCGAGGGAATTGCTTGGCGTTCCCGGAGGAAGTACTTGGTCTGGCGTCGGGGCATCAGATTCTCCTGGTCGCTGTCGTTCTTGTCGTCATGCAGATCTTGTCGGGTCCCACGGGGTCGAGCTTGCCGTTGCGAGGGTCTTGTCGGGCCCGCGCTATCGAGTCGGTCTTGTCATTCGGGGTGAAGGACTTGGCATCCTCGAGGAAGTACTTGTCGTATCCGGGGTTCGGCCTTCGTGGTTTGGACTCCGGTAGAAGTTCTTGTCGTTCCCTGAGGAAGATCTTGGCGACGGAAGCGACGAACTTGTTACGGGTCGGTCTTGATGGCACGAGTGTAGATCTTGTGGTGCCATCTTGGTTTGCAAGTGTCGGGCTCGGTTTCAACGCTAGTGATTCATCGGGTACATCCGGGCGGTGTCGATCTTGTCGTCCCGTGTCGGCGTGCGTAGGGATCCAACTTTGGTTGTTGAGGATGGTCTTGGGTTAGCAGCAGTCGCTCATCGGGTTCCTCTTCACTTGTCAATCCTCGCGGGGCGGAACTTGTCTATGGGTGAGCCCCAAACGAGCAGTTCCACTTGTCTTTGGCGTTGAACACAGGGGATGTGCGGCGGTTGCTTGCGGCTTTGCCAGTCTTTGACGAGGCGACAACTAGCGGGCGAGCGCGACGGCGGAGAGGCCCAGGCGGCGGGCGAGCGAGAGAGCGGGGCGGCGGCGGCGAGCGCCGCATGGCGGCGACTGCTCGGGAACGCGTGGAGCGGCAGCGGTCTGGCGTGGGCGGCGAGGAACTTGCGAGCGGCGAGCAGGCTCTGGGAGCGGTGGCGACGGGAGGCGGCGAACGCGGTTGGCGGTCGGAGGCGAGCTTAGGGGCGGGCGGCAGCGGAGGTGCTCGGCAGCTCCGGCGAGGCGGGCGACCAGTGGACCGCAGTGGGAGGAGTTCGAGGCGGGGCGGGCGGAGGTTGGCGGCGGCGACAGCGCCGGTTCTGAGGAAGCTGGGGCAGTGGAGGTCGCGGAGAGGGCATGGCGAGGAGAGGCAGGCGGCAGGAGGAGTCTTGGCGAGGCGGAGAGGCGGGCTGGGGAGATCTGTGGCGGGCGCGCCTGGGGAGGCGAGGCGGCCGGGCGGACTGAGCAGGGGTGGCGCAGCAGGCGGTGGCGGCATGGTGGTGGGAAAAGGAGGCTGAGGCGGGCAGGCGGGCGCGGAGGGCTCATTGGCGACGGGCCTGGAGGAGGAGAAAGGCGGAGACGGTCGCGTGGGGAGGAGGGTGACGCAGGCGGAGTGCTGAGGGCGTCGTGGGGAGGGCAGGTGTGGGGCGGGGGTTGGGATTGGCGGTGTGGAGAGGCGGTGGCAGTGCAGTGCGTGTGTGCGTGTGTGTTTGGTGGGTGGGCTGCTGTCCAGGTGGGGTGGGGGTGGGGGAGTGGGGGTAGGTGGCGGCATGGGGTTGGTCAGAGGGGAGGGAGAGGGTGATGTGGCGGCAGGTTATTGGGCGGGGGGTGGAGGTGGTGGATGGGTAGATTAGGATGGGTAGACTAGGGATTAAGGGTGGGCGATTTAATTTTACGGGTGGTCGTTCGGGTCGATTCGGCCCGTTCGACTGCCCCACCAAAAATAATTTAAAATTTTATTTGTTTCAAACACGGCGTTGGCAACCCGATAGCAGACAAACAAAAATAATTCGGAGACCCGGGTTTGCGTTTGAATTAAGACGGGGCGTTTGGAAAACAAATTAGGTTTTTCCGCAATTAGTTTTATACAAGCAAATGCAAGATGATGACGATGCTCAAATGCAATGTGGCATGATGACATGAGCATGCAGTCATGATGATGCAATGCACAAAAACAACGCGATTTTCTAGTAGTGGTTTTGCGGGATGCCATAATTCGACACCACTAACAATGGATCTCGCCCTCGAGATCCGCCTTGTGGTACCGGGAGGGAAGGTCGGCGATCTGCGGCTTCTCGCTTCGTGTAGATCCTCGCGACACCTCTAACAAGAGGTCGTTGATCATGTTCCTCAAGAGGACACTCCGGAAACAACGGACGAAGTTAAAGGTAAGGCCACCTCTAACTTCCATGGATGGAGTAAAATTGCATCGATCCACTATTCAATATACAGAGCAAATGCTAAGAGTAGTGGTATGGTCGCGAATCCATCCCGCACTCAAAGCATTACTATGTACACGAATAGACAGATTATGCAACCAACCCTCAGGATTCAGACTGAAGATCTCAACAAGCGAGGTTCGGAAACAAAGTGATCGGACTACGCATCGGATCTGGCGTAGATGATGTCGTCGCGTCGGAAAACACCGGAAGGCACGAGAAGGAACAAAGAGAAGTCCACCAGACGAAGGATTCCTCGGATAGCATGAAGACCAGATGTAGCAACACCGTTACCAAAGGAGGAAGCGAAACCCTGAAGGTACGACAAAAACCCAACCACGAGAATTCCTGGACTCGAAGAGAGAGAAGAGAGCGGATTCAAAACACGTAGAGATAAGAGGAGAGCAGCAGAGGGGTAAGGAGTAAAATCAGACCTAATCAGAACTAACCAACCGATTTTCAAAAATAGTTTTGACACTCTACTTCGGCCGTTAGCTAGGTTATCCTACAGGCTGGACTTGTGGGGTATCATAGCCGACGAGCTCTGATACCACTCTGTAACACCCTCAGAATCGGACCTATGCAAGTTTTAGCGAACCCCGCCAAACCGGCATAGAAACGATTCAAAGGTGCCCACCAGGCACTTTCGTGCGGGTGGAAAACGAAGTAATAACATTACACAACAGTCCTCGATGGGACCCACAGAACAGATATATATACAACAACGACTCAAGGAGTCAAGAATACAGATATAATATACAAAGATCCAAATCACCTTGAAAATGGTAGAGCGTCCGACTACGGACAAGATGCAAATGGGTCTAAGAGCCCGGAAGAATAACCAATGGCGTCCATAACCCTGCCCAGGCCAAGCCGGAAGGGTAACCCTGCTAACGCCGTCGATCTCAAAACCTGCTTAAACAAAAGGGGTGCCGACAAAGGGCAAAGGAAAAAGAGGAGCGTCAGTACTGAGTCCAGTACACGGCGAGGCTAGAATTCGGCGGTCCTCGCCTACATAGGTATGGTGGGCTGAAGCGGCAGCGGCAACAAGCACTAAACAACCTATAGAGACTCGATACAACTGGCGGCAATCAGAGAGGGGTAAGAAGGACCTATCCGGAACCAACCTGATACTACCATCAAACAAACCCATCCTGGCGTTTCCCCCTCGAGACCAAACGAGGAAGTTTGCAGAGGAACTCACACCGTTGGCATTTTTATTTATTCAGTTATCGTTGCAGCAATTACTAGTCAGGTATAGATAGTCATCCTGATAAAATAAGCAGTGGGCACTTTTAGTTAACCATTCCGTTATAGTTGCAGCAATTACTAATCAGATACAGATGGCATGATATAATCCCAAAACCCAGCAGTTGTTGGTACTTTTATTTAGCCATTCCGTTGTAGTTGCCATACTTACTAGTCAGGTACAATGGTCGCAAGCGACACTCCAAACAAGCAGTTGTGGGCAGTATTGTTTAGCCATTCCATTATAGTGAAGCTGATTACTAGTCATTATAAAGTCAAATTTATAGCAATAAACTTTAGTTATGCTTGTCTATGGTCGAGATACTGTGCTCCAAGTCGTCCATAACCGCGGACACGGCTTTCAGAAAGTTTTACCCGGCCGGGGTGCACCAATAGCAACACACGCTCGATCAACCTCGGAAAAACCAAATCAAAACCCAATGAGGCTTTCACGACAAAGCAATCACGATTCAGAAATATTTAGGGGGCCACCCATTGAGTAGACCATAGCGAAGTAAGCAAGCTCGAGACGGACTCAAGGTTTGCGTCAATGGTCAGCATGGGAACCCGAAAGTGTGGCTGGCTTGTCGATCACGAAAACATTCCGCTTACCTAAAGATGCAGGTGCTCCTCGCACAATTTAAATAAAGCGGTAGCATGGCATAAGTACAGATCGTAAATAAAACCTCAAACTAGTTTGTGGCCCCAAGAAATAAGATGAATCAAGCTCGCTCGGGGGTCCCATATACCTCCGGATGTGGATAGCGCGATAAATCAAGAGCAGTATCAAGTACTCGGGGTCCTACGGGACACAAGTGGGCGTTCGGAAACCAAATATTTTCTATCACCCACCGATGCCTCTGCTTACTTCAATTTTAGTTGTTAAACAGGAATTAAAGTGAGCGAAAAGTAAAACTAGGATCATCTCCAACATCAACATGCGGCAATACATCAACAACTGTGGTACTTGACAACACGCAACAACACTTGAGCAAGCGACTACGGCGCGCAAGTCCAACTATCTACCAAACAACAGGTATTAGGAGGTGTCCAAGGCAATATAGGGCTGCAAGGGAATATCACGGGTACGAAAACTAGAGCATCGCAACACAGATAGCAATAGATCAACAGGAGGGAATAAATACTATAAAAGTAAGATAGGTAGAAAGGGGGAGATGCTCGCCTGAAAACATTGCCGAAGGTTCAACCGAAGATCGGGTCGACACTCACATCAACTCAACGGCCTTATCCGCGAAGAAGCAAAACACTAGAATAAACACCGGATGCAATATTTAATACAACGGCAGAAGATCGGCATGATGCATGTATGAGGTGTGGCATGGTAGATATGTGGTGCAATTAGGTCATATTAAGCGGAACCGGGGTCCCGACAATTATTTAGATGGTTCAAGTTATTTAGAACCCCCGCAAATTAAATGTTGTCTTAACATGGCAAGATAAGATACCGGTTCGCTACACAAATTTAAATGAGGCCAATATAAGACTAGATTTGCCCGCATATGGACCCCATATTTAATTATTAGGTGAATCGGCATAAGGCCCCCAAACCACACAAGTATGCATGCGAGATGAACAATTAATATGCAACCAGTTGTTATTTCATTTATAAAATAGGGCTCGAGGAAAGGGGTCACACATTAGGGGGTCTCGACGAACTTGGGGTTCCGGGGTTCGGGGTCGGTCTCAGGGTCCAGGGTTCGACGTGATCGTCCTCGGATAACAGAGGTAGGTCTTGGCGTTCTTCCGGTCCAGATTTTGGCGTTCGTGGGAATTGCTTGGCGTTCCCGGAGGAAGTACTTGGTCTGGCGTCGGGGCATCGGATTCTCCTGGTCGCTGTCGTTCTTGTCGTCATGCAGATCTTGTCGGGTCCCACGGGGTCGAGCTTGCCGTTGCGAGGGTCTTGTCGGGCCCGCGCTATCGAGTCGGTCTTGTCATTCGGGTGAAGGACTTGGCATCCTCGAGGAAGTACTTGTCGTATCCGGGGTTCGGCCTTCGGGGTTTGGACTCCGGTAGAAGTTCTTGTCGTTCCCTGAGGAAGATCTTGGCGACGGAAGCGACGAACTTGTTACGGGTCGGTCTTGATGGCACGAGTGTAGATCTTGTGGTGCCATCTTGGTTTGCCAGTGTCGGGCTCGGTTTCAACGCTAGTGATTCATCGGGTACATCCGGGCGGTGTCGATCTTGTCGTCCCGTGTCGGCGTGCGTAGGGATCCAACTTCGGTTGTTGAGGATGGTCTTGGGTTAGCAGCAGTCGCTCATCGGGTTCCTCTTCACTTGTCAATCCTCGCGGGGCGGAACTTGTCTATGGGTGAGCCCCAAACGAGCAGTTCCACTTGGCTTTGGCGTTGAACACAGGGGATGTGCGGCGGTTGCTTGCGGTGGCCTGCCAGGTGCTGCTGACGAGGCGACAACTAGCGGGCCAGACGCAGGCCGACGGAGAGGAGGCCCCAGGCGGCGGGCGAGGGAGATCGGGGCAGCGGCGGGGCGCCCATGGCGCGGCGACCTGCTCGGGACGCGTGGAGGCCGACAGCGGTGCAGCGGCGTGGGAGCTTGCGAGAGCGGCGGAGCAGCTCGCTGGGAGGCGGTGGCGAGCGACGGGCGGCGATCGCGGTTGGCGGGGAGGCAGGCAGCAGGCGGCGGAGGTGCTCGGCAGCTCCGGCGAGGCGGCGACCAGTGGACCCGGCGTGGGAGGAGTTCGAGGCGGGAGGCGGACGGAGGTTGACGAGGCGGCGAACAGCGCCCGGGTTTGGGGAAGTCGCGATGGAGGTCGCGGAGAGGGCAGCGGCGAGGAGAGGCGAGGAGGGCAGGCGGCGAGGAGGAGTCTTGGCGGAGGAAGAGGGAGGCGGGCCCGAGGGAGATCTGGTGGCCGGGCTGAGGAGAGGCGGGCGGCAGGCGGCGGACTGGCGCTGGGTGGCGACAGTGGGCGGTGGCATGCGGAGGGTGGTGGGGAAAAGGAGGCTGAGCGGGAGGCTTGGGCTTGACGGCGCAGGAGAGAGGAGGAGAAAGGGAGAGAGGCGGTCGCGTGGGAGGAGGGTGACGCGGGACGGGGCGGAGGGGAGCGTGCGTGGGAGGGCCGGCAGTGTGGGGCAGGGGGTTGGGATTGGCGGTGTGGAGAGGCGGTGGCGGTCGTGCGATGTGTGCGTGTGTGTTTGGTGGGTGGGCTGCTGTCCAGGTGGAGTGGAGGTGAGGGAGTGGGGGTAGGTGGCGGCATGGGGTTGGTCAGAGGGGAGGGAGAGGGTGATGTGGCGGCAGGTTATTGGGCGGGGTGAGGTGGAGGCTGGATGGGTAGATTAGGATGGGTAGACTAGGGATTAAGGGGTGGGCCGATTTAATTTTCTGGGGTGGTCGTTCGGGTCGATTCGGCCCGTTCGACTGCCCCACCAAAAATAATTTAAAATTTTATTTGTTTCAAACACGGCGTTGGCAACCCGATAGCAGACAAACAAAAATAATCCAGAGACCCGGGTTTGCGTTTGAATTAAGACGGGGCGTTTGGAAAACAAATTAGGTTTTTCCGCAATTAGTTTTATACAAGCAAATGCAAGATGATGACGATGCTCAAATGCAATGTGGCATGATGACATGAGCATGCGGTCATGATGATGCAATGCACAAAAACAACGCGATTTTCTAGTAGTGGTTTTGCGGGATGCCACAAAGGTCACACTACAAGATTCTATGACGGCTCCGGAGAGCTTGTCATAGATTCTATAAGTGTGAGATTCGAGACCATAGCCAACAAAAATACCCTCTAATGCTTTAGACTCGAATTTAGACAAACGAACACCTTTGATGAGATAGAAACACTTACAACCGAACACCCAGAAATAAGATATGTTGGGCTTGTTACCGGTAAGTATCTCATATGGAGTCTTGTTGATTTTCTTGCGGAGTAGAGCGGTTTGAAGCATGGAAGCGGTGGAGATGGCTTCGCCCGAAGTTGTATGGAGATTTAAACTCCAACATGGTCCTAGCCATCTGAATAAGAGTCCGTTCTTCCTTTCGGCCACACCATTTTGTTGAGGGGTGTATGCGGAATATTGATGTTTAATCCCTCATCACTAAGAAAATCATTCAAGGTGTAGTTCTTGAACTCGGTGCCGTTGTCACTTCTTATAACCAATACGGGAACATTGTGTTGCCGTTGAACCAAGTTGATGAAGTCAATAAAAGTCTTTTGAGTTTCACTCTTCAACTTGAAGAAATAAACCCAAGAGTATCTTGAAAAGTCGTCAACAATCACCAAACAATATTTCTTCCCTCCAAGACTTGCATGAGACGGAGGACCAAATAGGTCCACATGAAGAAGTTCCAAGATCTTGTTAGACTTGATTTGGTTCGTGGGCTTGTGTGGAGCGTCACGCATCTTCCCTAGAACACATACCCTGCAAACACGATCTTTGGCAAAGGAAACATTTTCTTTTAGTCCAACAATATGACCCTCTTTATGGAGACTTTGCAAAGTTCTCATATTGACATGGGCTAGTTGGCGGTGCCATAGCCAACCCACATCGTCCTTCCCGTATAATCACATCGGACCTGTAGTGGATTGCCCCGAAAAGTTCACCGCATACAAGTCATTTTCGACGTACCCAACAAAAGCGACCTTGAGAGACTTGCTCCACATGAGGACCACAATATCATTATCAATAAAGACGGCAAAGCCCATCTTTCCAAGAGCACGGAGAGAAAGTAAATTGTATCCAAGGGTTTCAACAAGCATGACGTTCACGAGGGTAATGTCGTGAGCCACCACTACCTTGCCGAAACCCATTACCGTAGATTTTGACTTGTCGGCATATGTGACGGTGATTTGATCTTCATTTGATACCAAGTCCTTGACAATAGATGAGCTTCCGGTCATATGACTTGTGCAACCACTATAGATCACCCATTTTGACCCTCCGGAAGCATAAGTCTACAAAAGATCAAGCTAGTTTTTAGGTACCCATTTCTCAATGGGTCCTCTTATGTTAGCAACAAGGGTCTTGGGAACCCAAATAGACCAAGCAATATAACCATCATAAGGACCAACATATTGTGCATACACATCACCATAATAATCTCGCATTAGAACATAGTGAGGGTTAGCACTTCCCGCAAAATCATCATGAGACATAGTTTTACCACTTGTGGTCTTACTTTCCACAATGGTCTTGTTGGTCTCTTGTGCGGTTTGTCCTTCTTCTTCTTATTGTTCTTCTTCTTCTTTGTTTTAGAAACAAAACCAATGACCCCTTTATCACCACTACGCCTTTGCTTGCTCAAAAGATCATCAATACACTTGTTGCCTTGTGGAAATGTGGCCTTAGCAAGCTCTCCCTTCAACCTAGCATTCTCTTCAAGAATAGTTGTGCTACTAGATGGAATGAAGTTACTAGGTGAAGGAATATTGGCCAATTGAGTTTGAAGCATTCATGGGACTTTGTGAGAGACAAGAGTTCACTCTCCAAGGCTTTATGGGCCTTGTTAAGCAAGCTAAAGTCCTCGGCAAGTTTTCCATGAACCACACCAAACTCAACCTTGTCCTTTTTAGCTCTTTTGTATTTAGCAATAGCATGATCACGCTCTTTGATGGGTTTGTTAACAATAATGTCATTGGCCTCATCAAGCCCTTCAAGTTTTAATTCAGGTGACAACCTAGTTTCTTGTTCTTCTTCTAGAGCATTGTTTAGGGCATCTAGCTCAATCATATGTTCATGCCCAAGTTTACATCTTACATCTAGAAGCTCTTGAGTATGTGATAGTTGATCTAAGATGTTTCCAAAATATAGCTTAGCATCACCTTCTAGGTTAGTCATAAACTCATCAAAGGCAATTAATTCCTTTTTAACATCAAGTGACATCTCATCATCAATTTCATCATTATCTAAGTGAGTAGAGCGGGATGATGAAGATACCTCCGTTCCTCTTGCCATAAGGCAAGTGGCGTTCTTGGTGGAGGAGTTCTCATTTGGAGAATCGAAGAGTGAGAATGTCGGAGTAGATGTGGTGGCAAGAGCCACACCATGAGAAGTTTCCTCTTCGTCATCTTCATCATCTTCATTGTCGGAGGAGTACTCTTCATGAGTGATCAAGACAATTTCTCCCGGCTTCTTGTTGATGGGATTCCTTTTGATGAAGGGTTTCTTGTAAGGTGCCTTGAGAGTCTTCTTCATCACAAGCTTACCACCATTATCTTCTCTCTTCTCATAGGGGCAGCTTTCCACAAAGTGATATCGGTCACCACAATTGAAGCAAGTTCTCAACCTAGTGGTGTTCTCTCTTTTCCCATTTGGATTGCTTCTTCGTTGCATTTCCATATTGGCCTTGGCGGGGTTCTTCCAAAAGTTCTTTGCATATAAAGACATATATTGACTATGAGCAATCTTGACGTCATCGGGATAGTCCAAGTAGAGGCCTTCATCACTATCATCTTCATCTTCAAGGTCCACAGCTTTGGCCTTCAAAGCAACATTGACCACATTGCTCATACCGAGAGCACGAGCACAGGCATCTTTGGCATTCTTGGCGGCGACCTTGAAAGCGGCCATCTCTTGCATAACTTCATTTGAGGTCATGAGATGCTAGTTGTGTCTTCCCTGTAAGCTCTTCAAGTAGGTGGGCTCAAAAGGCATGAGTGCACTCACATATTTCCTTTTTATCCATGCATCATCCACATGTGAGGCACCCACATTTCTAAAAGCGGTGGCGGTGGTCTTGAGCCTTCGATACATGTCTTCGTGGTCTTCACCTTCTTTCATGTAGAAACCTTCGGCTTCATTGCTTAGAGCATCATATCTGTTCCTCCTCATACTCTCATCTCCAACAAACAACACAGTGAGAGCATCCCAAGCTTCCTTGGCAATACTAAAGTGTTCAATGTGTGGGTAATCCTTTGTTCCCAATCCTTGTTGAATCATATGCAAAGCAGTGGCATTGATTTGACTATTGACAACCTCTCTTCTTGTCAAGTTGTTTGGATCCCCAATAAAGAGTCCATGCTCGATGATGTTCCATAGTTCAATGCAAGAGCTGCGCATATGAGTCCTCATTAGTGATTGCCATTGAGCAAAAGTAGCAGACTCTTCTAGCTTAGGTGGGTCACCTCTATTGTACACATGAGGGTGAGGGATGGGAGGATCGGGGGAGTACCAAGAATCACGGTGCTCACCCTTCCCCCCATCAAGTCGTGTGGAGGAGTTAGCATTGTCAAGTTTGTCCCCTACCACCATACCTTCGGGGGATACCGGAGTATTCCCTTTAGGTAAGGATGGTAGTTCCTCTTGAGGAGATGGGGGTGATGAGCCATCTTTGTCTTTAAGAAGTTGCTCAAGCATCTTCTTGACTTTGTTGACCAAGGAAGAGCTCAATCTTTTTTCCAAGTTCCTGAGATCTTCCATGGTCACCGGGGTTGACTCACTACCACCATCCCCATCTTGGCTACCCATATTCTCTTAGGCGGTAAAGCCCGAATAAAGAGCCGAGGCTCTGATACCAATTGAAAGGATCGTATGGGCACCTAGAGGGGTGGTGAATAGGTGCTACTTCAAATTTTACTCTTTTTCAAATTAGGGTTTGGCAAGAAAGGTAAATTCTCTAGAATATGCAACTATGGTGAATTTACCTATATGTCAAGCAAGCACAAACTAACACAACACTAAGCAAGAACAAGTAAGTAAAGTGCGGTAAATGATAGAAGTAACCAAGGGAGTGGACGCGGAGACACAAGGATTTGTTTCCCGTAGTTCCTTCCTTTTGAGGGGAAGAACGTCTATGTTTGGAGAGGGGGTGGTTTCAAACCACCAACGCCACGAGAGGCCTCCCTTGTTCTCCGATGAACCTCACCCCAAGGGGCTCGATTCACCTTCCACTATATCGGCAACCTTCGAGGTGGAAGCCGGCACCTTTACAAAAAGTTTGGGGCACACATCCACAACTGAATTGGAGGCTCCCAAATACAAGCAAGCTGTCAAGACAAATCAAAGACAAGCTTGTAAGAACCAAATCAAAGTTAGGGTTTCCAAAGAAACACTAGAGCTTGGGGGCCCTCAAGTGAATGAGGGGGAAATGAAGATCTCTCTTGGTGAAGATGTGAATCAAGTCCTCCTCCTTCGATTCTCCAAAGATCAATGACTTTGGATGGTTCGATGAAGAGATCTTGTGGATTTGGTGGCTCTAATGGTGTTGGTGTTCTTGAGCAGCTCGAGCAACTGGAGGAAGAAGATAAGGGTCCCTATTTATAGACAGCCCCCTCCACGAACCGTTTTCTGACCGTTGCAAGATACTGGTCCGGAGATTATCCGGAGACTCCGGTCTACAACGGATACTCCGGCCAATCTCCGGACTAGTCTTCGGACTGACCATCTGACTGACCCAGCCCATTTCTTCACCAGCAACACCGGAGACTCCGGACTTCCAACACCGGAGATTCCGGTCCGACCAAAGTCTCCGGATAATCTCCGGACCAGTCTCCGGACTGACCATCTGACTGACCCAGCGCATTTCTTCACCAGCAACACCGGAGACTCCGGACATTCAACACCGGAGATTCCGGTCTGACCAAAGTCCGGAGACTCCGGCCAATCTCCGGACCAGTCTCCGGACAGGCCATCTGAATGACCCAGCCAAGTCCTGGGAGTCACCACCGGAGCCAGTATCGGAAACTCCGGACCACACCGGAGACTCCGGTCTTGGCATCGAGACTCGGTCTGGAGTTTCGAGCGATGGCAAATGTATGTGGTCTTTTCCCAAAAGTGTGTGTGATGTTTATCTATGATAATACCAACCTGTGGACAATAACAAACTGTAAAATGATCTACTTGTTGTTAACGAACACCAAAAATAATTATGACAATAAATGTCCTTTCAAGCTTGTTATTCTTCGGTGGTGTATCCCAATTGGAAGACCACATACAAATTAGTAATATCTCAGTTAAACCTTAATCGCAATTAAAAATCTTGGTTGCAATCTCACTTGCAACTTACAATCTTTATTTATCGTAATCTCATTTGCATCTTTCTCTCACATGGTGCACGCCTAATGGATAAGGATCTAAATGAACTCTAACTTTGTTAGTACACTGGGAATTAGAAAACCTTCATGTAAACTTTGCATAGAAGGGGCCGGGCCGGGAATTAGAAAACCTTCATGTACACTGAGATATTTTTTTGAGTACGTATGGATTTTCAGGGAAAAACAACGGTATGTGGTGACTACAACCCACTGGCAACTCAGAACGGGCCGGGCCGGGCCTAAACCAACAGGCCAGAGCTGAGCCACCAAGTTGCGCGTTGTCCGAGAGTTACTGCAGAAGTGGCCTCGTCGTGGTGCAGCTCTGCTCAGCCGGAGACTGAAGCTCCTAGCGCACATGCGGAAGCAGCCGAGCCGAGCGACAAGATCTTCAGGGGCGCGTAAAGAAAGCGAAGTAGTAGCACTTGGCCAATGGAGACATAATTAGGCTCTCGCTGCAATCGGTCACACAGAATAATAACACGAGCAGATGCTGATGCCTCCGTACGGCACCGTCCGTACCGCCACCACCTCGCGAAGATCACATCTGGATTTTGCAGGGGAACACGGCGGGCGCGACGGGATGCGTCTTTTTATTCCTTCGGCCGGTAGCTCGCCACAACCACAGCGGCGCCAGGCAGTGGACGCACGGCGATCTCGTCTCGAGTTGGCCCGTCCGGCCACCGACCGGCACGAGATCGAGGATTCGACCACGAGGCGCACGAGCTAGCAATTGCTCGATCGCCGGCCGATCGGTCACCGCGTTGGCCAACTGTGCACGGTCGGGCACGGGATCGGTACCTGTACCCTCGATGGATCTGCATCCGACCACCGCCCATTGTTTACTGCCGCCGGTCGTTTTGTCCTCCCCGGCCGCCGTCGGCAGACATTAATCGAGAGAAGGCGTGGCCTCCAAGCGAGTAATTAAGTAGCACGGCCGAACCCAGCAACCGGGCGAGCGAGCGAGGTCAGTTGTACATGTCCGTGCAGCCGTGCAGCAGGGGATCAGATCATCAGCGGGACCTAAAACCGATCAGAATTCAGAAGGCCCGCTCCCAGGTCTCCGGTCTGATTGTCTGAAACTGCATCCGCTAGCTCAAGTTTACATGTCCGTGCAGGTGCAGCACGGGATCAGGTCATCAACTGAACTGAACCCAACACCGATCAGAATTCACAAGGCCCCGCTCCCAGCCCAGGTCTTGGTCTGAAGCTGCATCCGCGCCACTACGCTGGCTAGGCTAGCTCAACCACAGTCCACGACGGGTTCAGTATACATGATCCACACACACAACACTGAACCGAAACAGCCAACTGCTGCTGTAACCAATTTCTTCAATGCGCGGAATCTGGGCAAGAGAGAGTTCTAGCCTCTGCTAGGCCGTGGACAGGCGCGCACGTATCTAGGGGCTGCATGAATCACGCATGATGCCAAGGGAGGACCAGACCATCTACGCTCGGATGTTGATGCACTATCTGCTCTACACCACACGAATGATCAGATCATCATGCCAACACAGTGGAGGTCAGGGAATCAACGGCATTTAGAATGATGATGAATGAATTGTTGATCAAGTAGAGTAGCTAGCTAGTTAGACGTACTGATCGTCCGTCGTGATCGATCGGCCATATATCTTTAGCTAATTACCTCCATGTATATAGCGCATGCGCGCGTGTACACACACGCACAGGCACGTAGCTCGCTTGCACACGTGTGCGCGCACGTATCTGCTAGCTTATACTGGTCCACGAGAACACGACAGCGCCGTCTCATGTCACCTAGTAATGCTGAAAGAGTGACCTCGAAAGAGTGACTAGTAATGCTGGATTCGCGCCTAACTATATGTCTAGCTTTGCTCGACGTGTCACGGCTCGATTAGCTTATCCGACAGAGCACGAGAAGGCCGCCCATGCTTTAAAAAGGAGGAAGATTCAGAACGGGCCACACGAGAGTCACCTTGGAAATTCCACGTTTATTTACGCCAAGATAGGAGTCGTCGCCGATCAATCGATGTCCCGATCGAGTTGTGTCCTTCTTGCTTCTTTGCTTGCTACGTAGCTAGCTAGGCGGCGCTCACCTCGGTCCATCGATTTAGACAATAATCCGAGCAACCGTACGTGATGTGATGTACGGTACAGCTTTCTTTCTCCTCGACAAATAATTGGGTTCGTCGATGGTGGCCACAGTTTAGTCAGGTCATACCTAAGCGAGCCAGTATCTAGCTAGCTAGGCCACCTGTCTGTCGGCAATTCTGGACTAACCGGCCGCACCGCACGGGTGCATCAGATCCGCACGCAAACTATCTCGCAGACACACTCGATATCCTTGACCAAAGACTTGACACAGGCAACATATGGATCATTCAGGTTCGATATGACGCATCAAAACGTTCGTCGACTGACAGTTACCGACGTGCGAGACGACGCAAAGGCTGTTCCCACTTTGGCGAGCAAATCAAAAGCCGACGAGAAAGTGAGAGGACTCGACTCTCGAGGAGTCGAGGATTCCACTAGTTTTGCATACGCAACGTATTCGCATCTATCGTCATGCTGCTCTCGCCAAAATACAGTACTGTATGTACAATGGAGCTGGATTTACCGGTACACGAGAGCTAGCCGTCGCACAATTGCACTATCTTCAAGGTCTTTTGTGTTAATTACCTCCGAATGAATTAGTAGAACAATCCACTTCAATGGACCCGAAGGCCCAAATCGGTTTATACTTGTTCTGGAAACATCACGAGTAAAATTGCTACCAGTGGCCTCACAAAGACAAATGGGGTCTTTTGTGGCACCTGAAAATGAATTGGAGCCGTCCATTTCCTTGGATTCAAAGCCTGTATCAGTTTATACTACTTCCTCCGTTCGTTAATATAAGACATTTAGCTTTATGAATCGAATGTGTCTACATGTCTTTTAGTGTATAGGTTCGTAGAGGTTCGGAGTGAACCTATAAACTTAAATGACGTCTAGATACATTTATTTTATAAAGATAAAATGTCTTATAGTTCTGAACTGAGAGAGTAGTTCTTAAGAAAACTAGCCAAAGAGGATGCCTCCCACGACTTGTGCATTTTTTTTGTCGTCCAATCTTCTCACTAATCTTTCATGGTTGTTTGATGTGCTTTTTACTTCCCACCTTGTGTTGGCGTCCTTGAGGGTAGCTATTATCCTTCTCAGGTGAATTGGGCCAAACAACTCTACTAAATCCCACATATGTCCTCTCAATCTAGCACTGCAAAGTACATAGATGAGAGAGGGAAGCAAGAGTGTAGGGCGTGTTTGATTATCCTACTTGGCATGTTGGGTGTCGCACGAGGGAAATTGGGCTCGGGCCAACTTGAACATTTTGTTTGGCTTCCTGCATTTAGTTCTCGTGTAAATTGGCCCAGTTGTTTGGTTGCACACATTCCAGACTTTTTTTCCTATTGATGCATTTCACATATGTTTGGTGTAGTGCTTTGCACATGATCATATGGGTTATGATCACCCATTTAAAATTGGGTGATCTTGCCACCACATTACACACACAACACATGATCACGGTAACATGCATATTGACACATACCGTTAAGAGCTAAAGCATATATATATGCTACCAGGTAGGCAACAATCACAGGTTCTAACTTATATCCCCTGATCAAAAGAATCATCAGCAGGGGCATCCCATTGCCCCTAAACCATAAGGGATTTAACCCCTGATCAAAAGAATCATCAGCAGCAGGGGCATCATATGCCCCTAAATCACCAGTGGTTTAACCTCTGATCAAAAGAGACCAGACAAGTTCACTGATTGCTTGCACAGGTTCGCCAGAGTACGTTTTCGTGAAAGTATTAATTTCTGTTTTTATATCGATTCTAATAAAATACCTCGGTAAATGTTTTTATATGGCATTTCTGTCACAACCAACCTGTCATGTTGTCTTAAGTAAATTAACTGCAAGTGTTGAAAGTGAAAAGAGATGAGTGAATCATGAATCATGCATATGATGCAAGGGACCAGACCATCTACACAGGGATGTTGATGCACTATCTGCTCCACACCACACGACACGTATGATCAGATCATCATGCCAAGTGCCTGTCCGTGCGCATTTTAGAATGATGATGATGATCAAGTAGAGTAGCTATAGCTAGTTAGACGTACACTGATCGTCCGTCGTGGTCGGCGACAGTGACACCCACGGACGTAATCATTTCACATATCGATCGATCGCTAACCTCCACGTTTAATTTGATCCATCGGCAGCGCATGCGCGCGTGTACACACACGCACGCACGTAGCTCGCTCGCACACGTGTGCGCGCACGTATCTGCTAGCTTAGACTGGTCCAAGAGAACACGACAGCGCCGCACGTACGCCTAACTATACGTCTAGCTTGCTCGACGTGTCACGGCTAGATTAGCTTTTTTTTTTAGGTTAAGGATAGATTAGCTTATTCGATGGGTTCTCGTGGTTGGAAAAAATGAGGAAGATTCGGAACGGGACACACGATTTCGCCTTGGAAATTCCACGTTTATTTACGCCAATATAGGAGTCGTCGCCGATCGATCGATGTCCGGAGTTGTGTCTTTTTGCTTCTTTGATATAGACATGTAATAATCCGAGCAACCGTACGTAGCGGGTGATGTGATGTACGGGGCCAGCTTCGTGGATCGTGGCCACAGTTTAGCGTCGTCTGAGCAAGTGTCTAGCTAGCCCACGTGTCTGTCGGCAATTCTAGACTAACCGCGCAAGCAGGGTGCCCACCTGTCTGTCGGCAATTTTGGACTAACCGGCCGCACGGGTGCATCCGATCCGCACGCAACACACTCGATCGATATATGTACCCTTGATCAAAGACTTGGACCCAGGCAACATGGATCATTGCAGGTTCGACATTGTTGGAACACCCCCTGCCGACTGACCGGTCCCGGGGCTGTTTCACGCTAAAGTAGAAGACTAGGAGAAGGCACACACAGTACAAGTAGATGAAACAGGGAACTTTTTATTGATCTCTTTCTCGGTAGCTCACGTCTGAAAGGTTGTTCTCTATTTATAAGAAAGGGATACGATACCCACATGGGCCAACCCTAACTGGTAGAGGCCACCGAATGGGCCTCTACCGCCCGGTTTCCCAACACTCAGGTATCTTATCTGTATAACCATGACTTAAAACTCCGAAAAACCCAGTGGGAAAAATATGGAGAAATGCACATGGTATACATCTTGCTATGTTGCACGAATTGCCTCATTAAAAACCTCATGTGAGAAACTTCATAAAACTCACTAAGGGAAAAAGAGTACAATTCACTTAACTATAAAGTTAAGTACTCAATCATCGGGATCAAGATTTCAGCGATGAGTTTGTGAAGATTCTCCCCCTGAACCTTGCATCTCCCTAAGTCTCATCATGCCGATCCCTCGGACACATCTCTCGAAAGAAGACGGCAATGATTTAGTGAACAAAATGAGATTTTTACACGACTTAGTATGCAAGACTTTCACTTCGTTCATCTTTTGCAACTCATGTGCATAGAAGAACTTGGGGTTTATATGCTTTGTGAGATTGCTCTTCACGTAACCCGTCTGGACTTGTGCAACACAAGCGGTATTATCTTCATAGATAATTGTTGGGGTTTGTACGGTGTTCAGTCCACATGACATCTGGATGTGACTGACTACTCGTCGAAGCCATACACATTCTCGTGATGCTTCATATAATGCTATGATTTCCGAGTGGTTCGTCGAAGTCGATGCAAGAGTTTGCTTAGACGATTTCCAGGAAATAGCTGTTCCACCACAAAGGAAAACATATCCAGTCTGCGACTTGGATGTATGCGGGTCCGAAAGGTACCCAGCATCTGCATAGTCTACAACAGATAGGTTTTGGTTCTTTTGGTAAAACAAGCCAAGGTCCTTTGTCCCTTGTATGTACCTAAAGATGTCTTTAACGCCTTTCCAATGCCTCTTGGTAGGCTCAGAACTGTACCTTGCAAGCAAATTGACGGCGAATGCAATATCCGCCGTGTACAATTTGCAAGGTACATAAGTCCAATCGCACTTAAGTAGGGAATTCCGGTCCCAATTTCCCTCTTCTTTAGGCCTGAAACGGGTCCTTGTCTTGCTGCAAAGATCTTGACCATCGGGGTCTTAGAAGGATATGCCTTTTCAAACCCAAATCGTTCCAACACCTTCGGGTGTAGGCCGATCGTGAACTAGAATCCCGGGGGAATGCTCAAGTTGCGCATCGAGGCAGAACTTGGTTTTGCCTAAGTCTTTCATCTCGAAATTCCGACATCGGTAGGAACTCGCTTCCTCAATATCGTCGGGTGCGATTATATTCAAATCGTCCACGACACCGAGATAATCTGAAAACCATCCAGGATCTCCGTAAAACACATGGGCAATCTTCATTGCTCGTAGCCCTTCTCATGAAGGAAATCGCTAAACGATTATACCACATCCTACCCGATTGTTTTAGTCCATACAATGACTTCTTAAGCTGAACAACTTATAAGCTCCTGTTTGCTCTATCTCGGTTCGGGACGGGGATACCTTACCGGTACTTTCATGTATATGTCCGAATCCAAGTTACCATATAGGTAAGCGGTGACAACATCCATTAGTTTCATTTTTAAGTCCATGTTTACGCCATTGAGATCAAGTATCTAAAGGTAATTCCATCCATGATCGGGAGTAAGTTTCCTCAAAGTCGACACAGTCGCCGAGTGAAACCTTGAGCAACGAGCCTTGCTTTGTACCTTACTACTTCATTATTCTCGTTTCTCTTTGAACAAAAACCCATTTATGGCCAACGGGCGAATATGGGGAGGAGTTAGATAAACAGGTCCAAATACCTCTCTTTTGTTTAACGATAATAATTCAGCGTAATTGCCTTCCCAATCTTTCCAATCCGACCTTTTCTTGCAATCAGCGGCGTGTTAGGCTCGTGGTCAAGATCTATGATTGAGGCAATTTTCTTGGCAAAATTAACGTCGACATTTGCCATGGCTCGGTTGTATGACTACTAGAATTAACATAGTTAATGGCCATTTCGTCATGGAGTGCATCAGGCACATCCTCTTGCTCCACCGGATTTCCCAATCCAGGAGCTAGGTCCTTTAGCTTTCCCGCTCCGATGTGTGCGCACACAACTTCGCTGGGTATTTCCGATATAGGAAAGTTCAAGTCCGGAATTTTGTGCACTGAAATATTCGTACTCGTTCCAGGTCTCAACTGGCTCCCCTCAATAGGGGTAGTCTGTAATAAATCTCTCTTATCCTTTTTCTTCGGGCGTCCCCGGGTACTTGAGATTTGAGAAACCGGAATCCGCGTCCTCTTAGGCCTTGGAGCAGGAGCGGGTATACCATCATTTTTCTTTGGTATTTCAACCCTTTCCGGTGCATTGCGTGCATGCACATGCGACTTTGTCACAGTCTTTAAATCACTAAAATGATCGGGCAGTTGATTCGCTAGGGAGTGCAAATCTAGTATCTTTTGGACTTCTCTATTAGTCTCAACAAAGGCGCTGGTCATGAGCGTGGATCCCGTGGCTTTCCACGTGATTTCTCGACTTTTGTCATCCAGGGTTGATTACCTCCCCAAAGTCGGGAAAAGATCCTCGTCAAAAATGCGACAAAAGCGGGCCGTGTGGCGGTCACTGTCACGGGGTCCAAGAACGATTATGGACACAGTCTCATAACCAACGTATATCCCCGACTTACGGAGCGGTCCCATAGCTGATCGCTGGGGTGGTGGTATAGGTACATATACCTGGCAGCCGAACCTACGTAGGTGGGAAATTTTCGGTGCCGACCCTTGCGCAAGTTGGATGGGAGAGTGGATGTTGTAGGCCGATGGTCGAAAGTTGATGAGATTAGCGGCGTGTAACACCGCGTGTCCCCAACATGTAGTTGGTAAATTACAACCCTGAAGGAGTGGTCGGGCAATGAATTTAATCCTTTGTGGCATCCCGCAAAACCACTACTAGAAAATCGCGTTGAATTTGTGCATTGCATCGTCATCGTCGCATGTTGTTTGTCAAAAACTATTTTGCAAACCCCGATTTGTTTTTCAAACGCCCCATCTTTTATTAAAACGCCAAACCCCGGTTCGCCGGATTGTTTTGTTTTGGCCGCAAGCGGTTTGCAAACGGTCCAATTAAACAAATAAAGTTTTATCGTATTTTTATGGGATGAACGGGCGGTTAGCTTAACAACCGCCCCAGATATTTTAAATCGGTCCAACCTGCCGCCCCTAAATCCTAAACTCACCCACTAGTCTACCCAACCCACCCTGGCCACCTCACCCTAGCCATTAGCATCACGCCACCTCAGCTGAGCCACTCCCCACCCCCAATCACTTCCTGACCCGGGGCCCACCCTCTCCTCTCACCTGACCCTCCCGCTACCCCATCACTTCTCACCTCACCGTCCCACCCATGCCATCGATCCACGGCCCCGCCTGTCTCTGGCCCACCCCAGATCAAACAACCTCCCACGCCACACTGCCTCCCCAACCGCCCCATGACCCCTGGGCCCGTCCCACCTACGCCCTCTCCTTCCCTGTCTCCTCCTCCACCACCTGGCGCCTCGCAGCCTCTTCTTCCTCCATGCCAGCAGCCTGGCTGGCTCTCCCGCCCCGCTCGCCAGCTCCGCCCGTCGCCCTTAGCCGCCTGGCCATTAGCTAGCGCTGCCGCTGATTCCTCCCCTGCCACCGCCTGTCTCGGCCGCCGCATCCGCCTCGACTCGACCCGTGGCCGCGCCGCCACACCTCACGCCTCGCCAAGGCCCTCCTCGAGCACCGGCGCTGCGCCACACCGCTGCCAAAGAACCGTCCCGCCATCGTCGACGTCGTGCTCGCCCAGAGCGCTGCGTCCTCGCCCGCTCTCCTCGAGCTTCCTCTCCGTCGCCTGCCACGCCTTCGCTCGCCCCGCCGGACCTCGCCGCCGCCCGTCTGTTCTCCCGGCCGTCGTCTGCGCCCGCCAGACGCCCGCCAGACCATCCTCCGCCGCTGGGACCCTCTCCGCCGCTTCGAGCTCGACGCCGTGAGCCTCGCGAGCTTCTGCGCGCCACCTCGCCGCCACGAGCATGGGCCCCACCTCCCCAGCGACACCCGCTCCGTCCGTCCTCTGCCTCGCCTGGCCCGCCACCGTGGTCCTGTGGGCCCGCTGCGTGTGTGCTCGTGTATGTGTGTGCTCGTGTATGTGTGTGCGCGTGTATGTGTCATGGTAACCGCGTATGAACCACAGAAAATCCCGAGGCTCCGAAGATCTGCTGAAGCCCGGCGTCAAGCTCGTCTACTCGGACCACAAGGCCGTTCCCGGAGCGGAAACATCGAACCCCGATGCCCGGATCCGTATAACCGCCAAGTTCGCCAAGACCCGTTCATGGATTCCGTTTGTCAAGCCGAACCCGTGGAACCCGAACCCCCCAAGATCTACGCAGCGGACCGACATGATCTTCTACTCGGACGCCAAGGTTCGTCGAGAGTCCGGGCATAAGTACTCCCCCCGGACGACAAGTTCTCCATCCCGGAACGGCAAGATCGACCCCGTGGGGCCCGGCAAGATCTGGCCGACGACAAGAACGACACCGACCCGAAAGCAACCGTTGCGCCCCCGACACCAAACCAAGTCCTGCTTCCCGGATGCCGAGGTCACCGACACAGGACAACAAGATCTACCCCGTTATCTGAGCACGCTTCCGCCGAACCCTGGACCCTGAGACCGACCCCGACCCCCGGAACCCAAGATCGTCGAGCCCCCTCTAATGTGTGAACCTTTTTCCCGAACCCTATTTTATAACATAATAACAACTTGTTGCATATTTAATTGTCATCTTGCATCCATATCATGTGGTTTGGGGGCCTTATGCCGATTCACCTAATAATTAAGTAAGGGGCCCATATGCGGGCAAATCTAGCCTTATATTGGCCTCATTTAAACTTGTGTAGCGAACCGGTATCTTATCTTGCCTTGTTAAAACAACATTTAAATTGCGGGGATCTAAACAACTTGCACCATTTAAGTAATTGTCGGGACCCCGGTTCCGCTTAATTTGACCTAATTGCATCGCACCTTTGCCATGTCATCCATCATACATGCATCATGCCGATCTTCTGTCGTTTTATTAAATAGCGCATCCGGTGTTTCTTCTAGTGTTTTGCTTCTTCGCGGATAAGGCCGTTGAGTTGATGTGAGCTTCGCCCCGATCTTCGGTCGAACCCTTCGGCAATGTTTTCAGGCGAGCATCTCCCCCTTTCTACCTATCTTACTTTATAGTCTTTATTTCCCTCCTGATCTATTGCTATCGTGTTGCGATGCTTTAGTTTCCGCACCGTGATATTTCCTTGCACCAGTATATTGCCTTGGACACCT
Organism: Avena longiglumis; assembly: GCA_030063025.1. Classification (NCBI taxonomy): domain Eukaryota; kingdom Viridiplantae; phylum Streptophyta; class Magnoliopsida; order Poales; family Poaceae; genus Avena; species Avena longiglumis. The sequence continues at coordinate 111,935,166 of CP125979.1, forward strand.
CCTATGACCTATGGTTTGGTAGATAGTTGGACTTATGGCGTCGTAGTTGCTTGCTCAAGTCTGATGTGTAGCCATATGCCACGATTCTTGATGTATTGCCGCATGTTGATGTTGGAGATGATGCTAGTTTTACTTATTGTCACTTTACTTTCTGTTGAACAACTAAAATTGAATAAGCAGAGGCATCGGTGGGTGATAGATAATATTTGGTTTTCCGAACGCCCACTTGTGTCCCGTAAGACCCCGAGTACTTGATACCTGTTCCTTGATTTTGCGCGCTATCCACATCCGGGAGGTATATGGGACCCCCCTGAGCCAGAGCTTGATCCATTCTTATTTCTTGGGGCCACAAACTAGTTTGAGGTTTTATTTACTATCCTGTACTTATGCCATGTTTACCGCTTTATTTACGATTGTGCGACAGATAGCACACTGTACTGTTTTGGACCGGGACACGATTCCGCGGTGTCGACAAGCCCCGTTTGGGGTTCCCAGTCGTTCACAGCCGTCCACCCAAACCTTGAGGCCGTCTCGGAGCTTGCTTACCCGCTATGGTTCTACTCAAAGGGTGGCCCCTGAAATATTTATGAATCCTGTGATTGTTCGATGTGAAAGCCTCGTTGGGTTTTGATTTGGTTTTCGAGGTTGATCGAGCGTGTGTTGCTATTGGTGCACCCGCCGGTAAAACTTTACGAAAGCCGTGTCATGGATATGGACGACTTGGAGCACAAGATCTCGATCATAGACAAGCATAACTAAAGTTTCGCTATTAATTTGACTTATAATGACTAGTAATCAGCTTCACTATAACGGAATGGCTAATTAATACGCCCACCATTGCTTGTTTGGTTGTCGCCGACAAATGTATCGACTAGTAAGTATTGCAACTACAACGAATTGGCTGAATAAAAGTACCAACAAGCCGGGTTTGGGGTTATTTCATGCTATCTGCACTGATCGATCAAGAAGTTACAACTATAACGGAATGGTTAACTAAAAGTGCCCATGCTTACTTTATCGTGACGATTATCTAAACCGACTAGTAATTGCCGCAACTATAATCGAATAATTAAAGCGCCAACCGTGTGAGTTCCTCGGTTGACTTCCTCGATTGGTCTCGAGAAACACCAGATGGGTTTGATTGGTGTTAGTCTCGTCGGATCCGGATAGGTCATTCTTACCCTCTCGCTAAGCGCCGGTGTATCGAGTCTCTATAGGTTGTTTAGCGCATCTTTGCCGCCGATCCACCATACCTATGTAGGCGAGGACCGCCAATTCTAGCCTCGCTGTCTTGGCCTCAAGATCGACGCTCCTTCTTTGTTTTTCTGTTTTGCCTTTCGGCACCCCTTTGTTAAGCAGGTGTTTCGAGGTCGACGTTAGTGGTTACCCTTCCGGCTTGGCCTGGCAGGGTTATGGACGCCATTGGTTATTCTTCAGGCTCTTAGCCCCATTTGCATCTTGTCCGTGTCGGACGCTATATCGTTCAAGGTGATTTGGATCTTTGTATATTATATTCGTATTCTTGACTCTTTGAGTCGTTATATATATCTCTCTGTGGGTCCCATCGAGGACCGTGTGTAATGTTATTACTTTTCACCCGCACGAAAGTGCTGGTGGGCACCTTTGAATCGTTTCTATGCGGGTTTGGCGAATTCGCTCAAACTTGCATAGGTCCGATTCCCGGTGTTACTGAGTGGTATCGAGCACGAGTTGCGATACCCACAAGTCCACTGTAGGATAACCTAGCTAACGCAAGTAGAGTGTCAAAACTATTTTTGAAAATCGGTTGGATAGTTACGATTAGGTCCGATTTTACTCCTTACCCCTCGCTATTCTCCTCTTATCTCGACGTGTTTTGAATCGCTCTCTTCTCTTGCTTCGAGTCCGAATTCTCGTGGTCGGGTTTCCGCATTACCTTTAGGGTTTCGCTTCCTCCTTTGGTAACGGTGTTCTACCATCCGGTGTTCAAGCTCGATGAATCCGCTTCACGGTGTTACCATCCTGTATTCCTTGTTTGTTCCTTCCGGTGTTTTCCGACGACATCCTCGCCAGATCCGATGCGAGTCTCATCACTCCTTTGATCCGAACCTCGCTTGTCGAGATCTTGATCTGAATCAGGGTTGGTTGCATAATCCGTCTATTCGTATGCGAAATGCTTTGAGTGCGGGATGGAGTCGCGACCATACCACTACTCTTATCATCCGCTTAGGTACATTGAATGGTGGATCGATGCAATTTACTCCATCCATGGAAGTTAGAGGTGACCTTACCTTTAACTTCGACCGTTGTTTATCCGGAGTGCTCTCTTGACGAACAGGAACAACGACCATTGTTAGTGGTGTCGCGAGGATCTACACAAAGCGCGAAGACGAAGATCGCCGACCTTCCTTCCGGTACCATGAGGCGGATCTCGAGGGCGAGATCCCTTGTTAGTGGTGTCGAATTGTGGCATCCCGCAAAACCACTACTAGAAAATCGCGTTGAATTTGTGCATTGCATCGTCATCGTCGCATGTTGTTTGTCAAAAACTATTTTGCAAACCCCGATTTGTTTTTCAAACGCCCCATCTTTTATTAAAACGCCAAACCCCGGTTCGCCGGATTGTTTTGTTTTGGCCGCAAGCGGTTTGCAAACGGTCCAATTAAACAAATAAAGTTTTATCGTATTTTTATGGGCGATCGAACGGGCGGTTAGCGAACAACCGCCTCAGATATTTTAAATCGGTCCAACCCGCGCCCTAAATCCTAAACTCACCCACTAGTCTACCCAACCCACCTCGCCACCTCACCCTAGCCATTAGCATCACGCCACCTCACCGAGCCACCCCACCCCCAATCACTTCACGACACGTGGCCAACCCTCTCCTCTCATTACCCTCCCACTACCCCCATCACTTCCTCACCAGTAGTCCCACCCATGCCATCGATCCTGGCCCCGCCTGCCCCCTGCACCCCTCAAACAACCTCCCCACGCCACACCGCCTCCCCAAGGCTGACCCCACCCCTGGGCCACGTCCCCACCTACCGCCTCCTCTCTCCTCCTCCTCCACCACCTGGCGCCTCACAGCCTCTTCTTCCTCCAGCTTGACCCAGGCCGCTCTCCCGGCCCGCGTCGCCCGCTCAGCGTCGCTGCCCGCCAGCGCCCGCTACTGCTGCCGCATAGATTCCTCCACAGCCACTGTCTTGCGCCGCCATGAGCCGCATCCGCCTCGACTCGACCCGGCGGCGCCCTCACGTCCTCGCCAAGGCCGCCTCTCAGAACACTGGCGCGCCAGCCGCTCCGCCAGGCCAAGAATCGTCCGCCATCGTCGACGTCGTGCTTCGAAGCAGCGCTGCGTCCCTCGCCCGCCTCCCCTCGAGCTTCCTCTCCGTCGCCACGCCGCCGCCCGCGTCTGGACCTCGCCGCTTGCCGCGTCTCTCCCGGCCGTCGCTGCGCGCGCCGCCGCCCGCCAGACCATCCTCCGCCGCGGGGACCCTCCGCCCGCCCCTTGAGCTCGGCCGGCCTCATGAGCCGCTGGCGCGCTGCCCACCTCGCCACGAGCATGGGCCCCACCTCAGCGACACCCGCTCGTCCGTCCCTGCCTCGCCTGGCCCGCCACCGTGGTCCTGTGGGCCGCTGCGTGTGCTCGTGTATGTGTGTGTGCTCGTGTATGTGTGCGGCGTGTATGTGTCATGGTAACACAGTATGAACCACGAAAATCCCGAGGCTCAAGATCTGCTGAAGCCCGGCTCGTCTACTCGGACCACAAGGCCGTTCCCGGGCGGAAACATCGAACCCGATGCGGATCCGTATAACCGCCAAGTTCGCCAAGACCGTTCATGGATTCCGCTTTGTCAAGCGAACCCGTGGAACCCGAACCCCAAGATCTACGCGGACCGACATGATCTTCTACTCGGACGCCAAGGTTCGCCGAGAGTCCGAACGCCAAGTACTCCCCGGACGACAAGTTCTCCATCCCGAACGGCAAGATCGACCCGTGGGGCCGGCAAGATCCGGCGACGACAAGAACGACACCGACCCGAAGCAACCGTTGCGCCCGACGACACCAAACCAAGTCACCTTCCGGATGCCGAGGTCACCGACACAGGACAACAAGATCTACCCCGTTATCTGAGCACGCTTCCGCCGAACCCTGGACCCTGAGACCGACCCGGAAACCCCAAGATCGTCGAGCCCCCTCTAATGTGTGAACCTTTTTCCCGAACCCTATTTTATAACATAATAACAACTTGTTGCATATTTAATTGTCATCTTGCATCCATATCATGTGGTTTGGGGGCCTTATGCCGATTCACCTAATAATTAAGTAAGGGGCCCATATGCGGGCAAATCTAGCCTTATATTGGCCTCATTTAAACTTGTGTAGCGAACCGGTATCTTATCTTGCCTTGTTAAAACAACATTTAAATTGCGGGGATCTAAACAACTTGCACCATTTAAGTAATTGTCGGGACCCCGGTTCCGCTTAATTTGACCTAATTGCATCGCACCTTTGCCATGTCATCCATCATACATGCATCATGCCGATCTTCTGTCGTTTTATTAAATAGCGCATCCGGTGTTTCTTCTAGTGTTTTGCTTCTTCGCGGATAAGGCCGTTGAGTTGATGTGAGCTTCGCCCCGATCTTCGGTCGAACCCTTCGGCAATGTTTTCAGGCGAGCATCTCCCCCTTTCTACCTATCTTACTTTATAGTCTTTATTTCCCTCCTGTTGATCTATTGCTATCTGTGTTGCGATGCTTTAGTTTCCGCACCCGTGATATTTCCTTGCAGCCGTATATTGCCTTGGACACCTCCTATGACCTATGGTTTGGTAGATAGTTGGACTTGCGCGTCGTAGTTGCTTGCTCAAGTGCTGATGTGTGTAGCCATATGCCACAGTTGCTGATGTATTGCCGCATGTTGATGTTGGAGATGATGCTAGTTTTACTTATTGTCACTTTACTTTCTGTTGAACAACTAAAATTGAATAAGCAGAGGCATCGGTGGGTGATAGATAATATTTGGTTTTCCGAACGCCCACTTGTGTCCCGTAAGACCCCGAGTACTTGATACCTGTTCCTTGATTTTGCGCGCTATCCACATCCGGGAGGTATATGGGACCCCCCTGAGCCAGAGCTTGATCCATTCTTATTTCTTGGGGCCACAAACTAGTTTGAGGTTTTATTTACTATCCTGTACTTATGCCATGTTTACCGCTTTATTTACGATTGTGCGACAGATAGCACACTGTACTGTTTTGGACCGGGACACGATTCCGCGGTGTCGACAAGCCCCGTTTGGGGTTCCTGATCGTTCATGACCGTCCACCCAAACCTTGAGGCCGTCTCGGAGCTTGCTTACTCCGTTGCGGGTTCTACTCAAAGGGGTGGCCCCCTGAAATATTTATGAATCCTGTGATTGTTCAGTCGTGAAAGCCTCGTTGGGTTTTGATTTGGTTTTTCCGAGGTTGATCGAGCGTGTGTTGCTATTGGTGCACCCCGGCCGGGTAAAACTTTCTGAAAGCCGTGTCCGCGGATATGGACGACTTGGAGCACAGTATCTCGATCATAGACAAGCATAACTAAAGTTTACTGCTATTAATTTGACTTATAATGACTAGTAATCAGCTTCACTATAACGGAATGGCTAATTAATACTGCCCACCATTGCTTGTTTGGTTGTCGCTTGCGACAAATGTATCTGACTAGTAAGTATTGCAACTACAACGAATTGGCTGAATAAAAGTACCAACAACTGCTGGGTTTGGGGTTATTTCATGCTATCTGCACCTGATCAGTAAGAGTTACAACTATAACGGAATGGTTAACTAAAAGTGCCCACTGTTTACTTTATCAGGACGATTATCTAAACCTGACTAGTAATTGCCGCAACTATAACTGAATAATTAAAACTGCCAACTGTGTGAGTTCCTCGGTTGACTTCCTCGATTGGTCTCGAGGGGGAAACACCAGGATGGGTTTGATTGGTGTTAGTCTCAGGTCGGATCCGGATAGGTCATTCTTACCCCTCTCTGCTAAGCGCCGGTGTATCGAGTCTCTATAGGTTGTTTAGCGCATGCTGCCGCTGCCGCTTCAGTCCACCATACCTATGTAGGCGAGGACCGCCGAATTCTAGCCTCGCCGTGTACTGGCCTCAGTACTGACGCTCCTTCTTTGTTTTTCTGTTTTGCCCTTTGTCGGCACCCCTTTTGTTAAGCAGGTTTCGAGGTCGACGCCGTTAGCAGGGTTACCCTTCCGGCTTGGCCTGGGCAGGGTTATGGACGCCATTGGTTATTCTTCAGGGCTCTTAGCCCCATTTGCATCTTGTCCGTAGCTGGACGCTATATCGTTTCAAGGTGATTTGGATCTTTGTATATTATATCTGTATTCTTGACTCTTTGAGTCATTGTATATATCTGCATGGGTCCCATCGAGGACTGCTGTGTAATGTTATTACTTCGTTTTCCACCCGCACGAAAGTGCCTGGTGGGCACCTTTGAATCGTTTCTATGCGGGTTTGGCGAATTCTGTTCAAACTTGCATAGGTCCGATTCTGAGGGTGTTACATCCTTTTAATCAATGCCTCCGCGAGTCCATTTTGAGTGTGGACATGCGGTACGGAGTGCTCAAGTTTGATTCCAGTTGCCATGCAATAATCATCGAATGCCTTTGAAGTAAATTCTCCGGCATTGTCCATTCGAATAGACTTTAAACGATAATCAGGGAATTTATTCCTTATTTGTATGATCTGGGAGATCAACTTTGCAAAAGCATGGTTCCGTGTTGACAGCAGGCAAACATTGGACCATTTAGAGGAAGCATCGATGAGCACCATAAAGCAAACGGCCCCGAGAGGGGCTGAATTGGACCACATATATCCTTGAATGCGTTCCAAGAACGCGGGAGTTCATCCTTCACCTTTAGGGGACGGTTTAATGATCAATTTCCCGTGGCGCATGCGAGCACACGAAATCATCGGGATTCGGAAATTTTCACATTAACATTATGACCGCTCGAGTTGTTAATTATGTTTCTCATCATCCTAAGACCGGGTGGCCTAACCTATCATGCCAAAGGCGAGAATAGTTCGAGCTTCTAAAGACAGTCTTAAGGGTAGTGTAAATAGGTGGTGCTACTATTTTAGTGTAGTACAGCCCAGAGCTAATGAAGGAGTCTTTCGACAACATGTTTACCATTTTCGCGCTTGGTAATGAGTAGGAACTCCTTTCCATTCTCATCATCATCGGTTTCGACATGGAAACCATTTGCGGATGTCTCTAAAACTTAAGAGAGTACGAGTCGACTCGGATACAACAATGCCTCTTCAATGATCGAGTTGTTCCGTTTGGGAGTATGATAGTTGCTCTTAGAATAACTACATTCGGACCATGACCGGCGATCGTCATTATGTTACCGTGGTTTTTGGTAATTGACTCAAAATACTTTGTTTCTCTCAAGATGGTATTGGTGGTGCCGCTATCGAAGGCACGCTTCCTCCATTTGGGCGCCACACGCGTTCTAAAATATAGTGCCTAATTAATATAATGGAGCGAGGAAGATGCTACATCAAGTAAGTAAAACACAGAAGCATTTCAGAACATCATATAATCAAATAATGGAATAAATGAATAAAATGTCATCCAATCGCCAGAAAACAAATAAATGTTATGCTCTCATAGAGCTTACAACCATATCGAGTAATTGTATCTGATTATTGCGAAGAGGGAATCATCATAACAAAAATAGCTCAGGTGGATTCTGCGAGGAAATCACCAAGCTCACCAAGATCTCAAGGTCGGTAGGCGCTCTGCGTTGGCCATCATCATGGACAAGGGCACTGGCGAGGTGGCGGGGCACAATGTGCTCAACCTCCATAAGCACTGGCGTCCGTGGGGACCGCCGAGGTCTTGCCACTTGTGCTACGCCTGCGCCACAATGTGCGTGACGTTCGCACAGCGCGCTCGGGCGCCAGTGGTGCCTCAACTGGACAAGATGCGCCTCGCGCCTTCTTGTTGGCCTTGAACGCCGACGACGTGTTTAGGGGCCAAACACCGCCTGGAGAAGTGAGTCTTGGAGCCACAATGAGCGATCCTGGGGCCTCGCCTCTTGCCCTTGCCTTTGCGTTGCTTGGCCGGGTTGGAGGAGTTGGGTCCCTTCTTGCCCTTCTTGCCTCTCTTCTTGTGGATGGGCTTGCGACCTTGTAGGCACCAGCATTGGCCTCATGACTTGGGCCCCTGCAAAGGGTTGCGCGGAGAAGTTCTTTTTGAACATTATCCTGCGCCTCGGCCACCGGAGCATCAATAAGCGCGTGATATTCCGTGAATCCTTCTGGCGAAAGTTTCGCGAGGATGGATGTTGTCCGGATGGAATGTGGAGAGGGTTTTGTCTATCTTCGCTGATCGGTGGTCTTGGTCCCACATACAAGAATAGTACAAATCCGTGCAACCCGAGTTGTACTTCCCACCGCCTTGAAGTCCGCAAACCTCGGACGTATCCAATCCGCGCCTCACTTTGTGGCTGAATGGTGTACTTCAGCCTAGAACCGCTTGTTGAGGCGGTCCAAAGGCGAAGCACTCCGCTCGCCATGTACTCATTCTTGAGAGTCTCACACATGTGATGGCGAAGGAAGTGCAGGGGCTTTGGCGTTATCCGCCGGGATGGTTTTGTGGGGCCGTCGGGTCCTCAATCAACGCATCCTTGATGCATCGCCCTCAAGGACGATCTCAACGTCCGAGGCCCAAGTCGTAGTTAAGCCCATCTGGGTCAACTCCGGAACTCATGGCGACGATTCGGTCATCGCAATTTATGCAAAGTGTGTAAGATTACAGCGGTAATCGCTGCATAAATGCGATAATCGATACAATAAATCAAATATGACGGCGTTCCAAAATTCAATTTAAAAACGGTGCAAGCTATCTATGAGATACAAAGTATTAAAGACATGCGGTAATTAATAACTGTAGTATAACATAGTTCAACAGCTTGTAGAAAATCGGACCGAAAACTGAGCAAAGAAAAACGGTCCAATAAAAAAAAACGGTCCAAAGGTGGCCCATGCAGGTCCGCGGCGCTAATCGTCTCAATCGCAGCGATCTGCATGCATGGCTTCAGCGGCGCGTCCCCGCGGTGGGCACGCTGGCGGCGGCGGCCAGCCGCGGCTGCCGACGCTGGCGGCGACGACGGCAAGACGCTGACGGCGAAGCGGCGCTTGGCGCGCAGCGCCGCAAGACGGTAGCAACGCGTGGCGCTTGGCGGCGTTTCATGGCCGCGGGCGGCCGGCGCGGCCAGCCGGCGCAGCAGCGGCGCTGTCTGTGGCAAGGGCCGGCAACGCGGCCGGGGTAAGTGGGGCGGCGGCACGCGACGGCGCGGCACGCATGGCGCATCGGCGGCCGTGGCCGGCGCGGCGTGGTAGCAGGCGGGGCCGGCGCATAACGGCAATGCAGGGCGTAGCCAGCGGGCGATGGCGGCGCAACGCAGCGGCAGCGGCGTCTTGCGTCACAGCCATAAGACAGCGTCGCGGCAAAGCGCAATGCAGGGCGTAGCCGCAGAGTGGCAGCGGCGGGCAAGACGCAGGCGGCGTGCGGCCATAAGCGGCAGCGTCTTGGCGCCGGCGCAGCAATGGCCTTGGCGGGCAGCCGCGGTGCGGCAGGTGCAGCAGCGCGGCGGCGGCAGCCGGGCAGCGGCGCGTCTACAAGGCAGCGGCGTACAAGACGGCAATGGCCTTATGCGCAGCGCAGCCGGGGCGGCGGAGGTGGAAGCGCGCGGGCGGGCCGGTGGCACGGCGGGCGGCGCAGCGCGGCGGCGGCAAGATGGGCCGGCGGCCAGCGAGGCGCAGCGATGGCGTGGCGGCCTTCTCGGCCGCCATGGCCTCAAGCGCTTTCGGTCTGAAGGAAAAAAAATACATGCAAAACCATCAGACGAGATCAGATCGATCCGATCTACTAAATAAAATTTAGATCTGCACAACAGGTGCACTGGTACAGTCAACAAGTTCCTGATCCGAGAGTGATTAAATCGACATTGGTCGGCGACAGCAGGTCAGCTCGACTCCCGGGAAGGAAAATCCGCACCTTAGATGGGATCTGATCTAAAATCTGAACGCAAATCTTGAAAGGAAAACGCGAGACGAATCCATTTTTGCGGTCAGATTTGTGTTACCTTCAACGAAAGCCTGCGTGATGCAGGCTTGACGGTGGCTTGACGGAGGCTCGACGGAGAGACTCGTGCTGATAACGTGTTGGAACACCCCCTGCCGACTGACCGGTCCCGGGGCTGTTCCACGCTAAAGTAGAAGACTAGGAGAAGGCACACACAGTACAAGTAGATGAAACAGGGAACTTTTTATTGATCTCTTTCTCGGTAGCTCACGTACAAAGGTTGTTCCTCTATTTATAGGCAAAAGGGGGATACGATACCCACATGGGCCAACCCTAGCCTGGTAGAGGCCACACCGAATGGGCCTCTACCGGCCCGGTTTCCCAACAGACATGACGCATCAAATCGTTCGTCGATTGACAGTTACCGAGGTGCGAGACGACGAAGAAGGATGTTCCCTCTTTGGCGAGCAGTCAAAGCCGACGACAAAGTAAGACTGTAAGGGTGTGTTCGGTTCTACAACTAGAGGGGACGGAATGGAATGGTTTCGTTCCGACGTAATGGGACGGTTCCGACCCCATGTTTGGTTTAGAAAAAACCGAGGAACGGAATGGTTCTGATTTCTGTTCGGTTGGTCGAATCGGAGAACGGGACGTAAAACCAAAACACTGCTAAATATTTTATTGTTTTGAGTCTAAACTTAATTCTCTTTCCAAATCATAATTAATAATAATAAAGAGTCAATTAGAACGAATAGAGGTCAAAATCTGAGCCATAATCGGAGCCAAAAATTGGAGATTAAAATCTGAGGCATAATCGGAGCCAAAAATTGGAGGTCAAAATTAGAGGCAAAATCGTTGCTGCTGCCTTGCCTCGTGCCAAAATCAGAGCTACAATCATAGTCAAAATCGGAAGTCGCCGTCCGCGCATTCCTTGCTTGGATTGGCCGTTGCTGGCGCGTGCTTTACTGCCGTACGCCGCTGGCGCGTGCTTTGCTGCCGCCGGTGTGTGCTTGGCCGCCTGCCCGCCGCTCGCAGCCGCCCGCTAGCCGTGCGTGTAGCACTGCCGCCTGCTTTTAGCGCCGCTGGTCCATGAGTCGCGTCGCTGCGTGGTTAGAGAGAGGGGCTAATTAGTTTTTGTGTTAGCGAGCCGTTCTCCCAGGTCCGGCCGATTCGGTCGAACGAGGTGATTCCGCATCTGAGGAGAATATTCCATTCCGAAGAACTAGTTGGTTCCATCCCGTCTGTCTAACCGAACACAGGAACGGGTGCTAGGTACGAAACGGACCCATTCCGTTCCTCTAAATTCCAGAACCAAACACACCCTTCTCGAGGCTCAGTAGTCAGTACGGCTTAGCTGCAGCAGACGGCCGAAGTTGTCTTTTAATTGTTCCACCAATTTTGTATACGCAACGTATTCGCCTATCGTGATACTGCTCTCGTCTATTGTTGCATTGGAGCTGGTTTGCTCCCATGCAACAATTTGGTTCGCTTCATATGATAAAACAATGATTTATTTAGTGAGACAAATAGACGGGGAGAAGGCTGCTCGCCGGAAGTGGTAGGAAGAAAAGGAAAAAGTAATCATTCTTTTACTGCTACTAGGCCTCATCGCTAGTGTATAACGCGGTTTACACATATTTTCTCCGTTATAAAATATAAGATGTTTTAGCTTTGTGAAGCGAATATATCTAAACTTTTTTTATATATGGGTTCACTCGGGTTTAAAGTGAATCTATGACTAGAAAAAGTCTAGATATATTTTTTTCACAAACTTAAAACAGCTTATATTTTAAAACGGAGGAAGTAGTAGCAAAACAGATGTGATTCTTTATCTGACACTCTTTTACTTTGAACCGGCTACACATAGTATATGGTCTTAGAAACATCCACTTCAATGGATCCAAAGGGGCATATAGGTTTATACTTGTTCTGGAAACATCACGAGGACAAATTAGGTCTTTTGCAACACATGCAAATGAATTGGAACCACCATTCGCATGGATTCGAGTCCTGCATCAGTTTATACTAGTCCTTAAGAAAATTAGGACATCATAACTGAGCCAAAGAGGATGCCTCCCACGACCTGTGTATTTTTTGTGGTACGATCTCTCTCACTAATCTTTCATGGTTGTTTGATGTGCTTTACTTCCCACCATGGGCCGGCGTCCTTGAGGGTAGCTATTGTCCTTCTCAGGTTAATTAGGCCAAACAACTCTACTAAATCCCACCTATGTCCTATCAATCCACCACTTTAAAGTACAACGGTGAGGGCTCGTTTGATTGAAAGAATATGCAAAACATATGAAGAGGAAAAGAGCAGGAATAGAATGTCATGACACTTAGAATACTACAGGATTGAAAAATGCAGGAATCGGTAAGATAAGCTGTTTGATTGCACCGCGGGAAAAAATACATAAAATTTTATAGGGTTTAGGTACATGTCATAGTTGTCATAGAGACACAGATTTTTTTCAAAAAGGTTTCACCTCTTGTTAGGAATCCTATAGAATTGTAGTGTAGGAAAGCAATGCATAGGAATTTTGAAGGATTTATTTCTTTGAAACAAACACACACTATTGGAAAAAGTTCTATGGATTAGAATCCTATATAATTCCTTTGGAAAACCTTTGAATCAAACATGCCCTGAAAGTGGGAAACAAGAGTGCATTGTCTGCTCCCTTCTGTGACGAGTTATCTTCTCGACCTTTCCTTCTCTCTAGCGATCGCCACCACCATCTACCTTCGTCCACGAGCTAGCCTCCCGTTGTTGTCCTCCACTTCTCATCCTCGAATAATAATTTGTAGAAGTGCTCCACAACCACGAGTAGATCCATCCATTTAGCTGGAGCTTTAGTCCCTCCATTCATCGAAAGATTTACTTCCTTCGAACGCAATAGTAGGCCAAGGAAGGCAGTCTTGCGGTGAAAGGAGCGAATGAAGCTCCATGATCGATGGCATGTAAAAGGTCATATTTTGTTTTGGCCTTCTTTGAGCAATATATAACATTCTCAATAAATATCAATATGAAAAGGATTAGAGTGACAAGTACTATTTTATCTTCATCATATGTGATTGGCATGATAAAACCCCACGCTGGACATATCCGTTTTTTGGTGAAGTTAAGTGATCGACAAATAGTTCACAAAAACTATAACCACATTAGTAAGAAACATGGGAAAATGTACAAGTACACGTGCACCCTTGGGTTATTCAAGGTCAAGGGGTTTTCATGAAGCTGTTTGAAATGACATAGAATGTATGAAATTCTAAAATAATCAATTCGTCAAAAATAATAAATGACACCCTTTAAAAGGAGATGAACAAAATCGAATGGGAATTAATATGATCACTGTTCGAAAACCACATGTCAGTTTGGGACAATGATCATCTTAATTCTTACAGACACAATCGAGTACTTAGTATAATGAAACGCCATTCCATTTGGTTGAAGAAAGAACAATATGAAAAATGTAAATGTAAGCATGCAAGACACACATGATTTCTGTAGTTCACAAATAAGATAATTTAACTTGATCCAAAACATATTTCGGTTGAAGTATTGAGTAATGCACGTGTGGTCAGGAACCAATAATCCAACATAGCAAATCCTCCAAACAATAAACAATTGAAGAAATGATGTCATCATTTGTATTCTAAAGAAGGTTTCATATTTCCTGAAACGTATAAGTTTTTGAGTCATATAATAAGAAAAATTCCTACACATGCAAGCATGCCGATGAAGCTTGAATTAAACATTTTAAAAGAAAATTTGGTTTCTCACCTGATGTGATGCTTAACTAGAATTATAATCATAAGCTCATGTACACAATTGTAAAAACAAATAAGATTTAGATGGTAACCTACCTAATATAACTCTGAATAATATGTTTGGAAATCATGCACGAACTTCACCATATTCATGAAATTAATTGGCTTTGCATGACTAAAACACATCTGAGCCACGTAGAATCTAGGAGGCTAAATTCCACGCATAATTTTTCTTTGGGGAATCCACCTTTATCTTCAATTCAACCTTGCATATATACAAATTATCATGTACTTCAGTTTCCCCCTTGACCTACTTCACTCATGACATCTATTTTTCTCTCACAATGCCCGCAAGAATAATATCATGAAATAAAATATCATGAAAGAAAGGAAGTATTATTCTAATAAATCCTTTTATTATACCTTTTCCTAATTTTCAATCAAACCAAAACGAAGGAAAAATAATATAGTGATCATAAAAAATCTTTGAATAAATTAGGCCATTCAAAAAAAATCTATTTTTTAACCTTTTGATCAGTTTGGTTTCAACGAGGAACAAGGGCTTCCCACCTTGTCTCTCCTACTTTATTTGTGGCTGCCTACTAGAATCTCTATCCATCTCCCACGTCTCACTGATACTCCACATGAGACCTCTTTACCTCGATCTTGAGTGCCATCACCTCCACCTTCTAAGAATTGGATATCTCCTTTGTATTAATCGACGTGGTAGTACACATTGAAGTGCCCTTCCACCTTCGTTTCGTCGCTAGCAATAGACTTAGAACCATATCTCTACTTAAATTCAACCTGGAACTGGAAACACGGGAGATAAAGCGGTGACCAAATACCACGCACCAAAAGGAGAGGAAGGTGCGTAGTGAGGAGGTGATTAGCTAGTGAACATTTATCATCGAACTCCATTATTTGTTACTAAAATGACAATAAAGGTAAAAAAAATGATGATGTGTCATGTGGCTGAATGGGCTAAAAAAATATTTGGTAGGAGTAAATTGTTTAGTTATGTAGGATTTAAATCCGATCACATTTCAACGCATCAAAAGAAAAAAAAGAGTTCTTGCTAGAGGTTTAAGCAGATGTGAATTTTCCCCAAAACAAAGTGCATATGAATCCTTACTAAAAGTTTTTACCAACTGTATTTAAATCCAAAATCCATAAAATGGCTTTAGTGCGAACATACCTACCATTACGAGTTGAGTCGATGTATCACATGTTTGATCGATATGACACCACCATACCTTTGGATGCAGGCTTTTGGAATACACCATCATCGAATCGAATCTGTGTGGAACACAACGTGCTTCCTTTTGGCTCCTGAGGATACGAAAATGACAGGAACCTAAATCGCTTTTACAAAGAAACGGGGTAGTTGTACAAGTGAGAACATTCTCTACACGCGGCCACGACAGACGGGTATAAGCCAAGAAGAGGTCCCACATGTCAGCCACCCGCCACGAATAAACAGTCCAATGATGAGTTCAATCCAGTCTTCCCACCTGCGCCGCCTCTACCTCCCGGCCCCACCGCCAGCACGCACTCACTGGTGAAAGCAACCTCTCGGGAAGGGAGGCCCCGCATGGAAGTGGGCGACACCCCACTTCGCGTCTCCCCGGGCTCCCCGTGGTCAACTCGGTTGCTTCCCCAGACGCTGACCGGCGAGGAAATCGGGCACGGTAGCCACCCAAAATACCGAACACCTTGGGCGCACCCACCTCCGCCATGGGCGCGCGCCATGAGACCACCACCACCACTCCCTAGCTAGTAGCTACCGCTGCCTCACACCCACACACACACCCACTCCGCTCCACCTCCATCACCTCCTCCCTCATGCTTCCGAGCCGCGGCCTCGTCGCCCTGCTGCACCTGTTGCCGCTCCTGCTCCTCCCGCTGCTGCTCTCCTCCGCGGCGCTCGCCCAGCAGGGCCTGGAGGGGAAGCCGCTCCCGTCGCAGGACCTCGAGGCCCTCTACGGTCTGCGCGCGTCCCTGGGCCTGCGCGCGCGGGATTGGCCGGACAGGGCGGACCCCTGCGCCGCCTGGGCCGGCGTCGCCTGCAGCGCTGGTCGCATCGCGGGGATCCGCCTCGCCGGGCTCCGCCGCACCCGCGCGGGCGCCCGCACCGCCGCCTTCGCCGTCGACGCGCTGCGCGGGCTCGCGGCGCTCGAGTCCTTCAACGCCTCCGGGTTCCCGCTCCCCGGACGGATCCCCGACTGGTTCGGCCGCGGCCTCCCGCCGTCGCTCGCGGTCCTGGACCTCAGCTCCGCCGGCGTCGATGGCGAGCTTCCCCTCGACCTCGGCATGTCCGGGAACCTGACCACCCTCGTCCTCGCCGGTAACAGCCTCTCCGGCCGGATTCCGGCGTCGGTTTTCGCCAGTAAGGCTCTCCGGTTCCTCGATCTTTCCAACAACAATCTCACTGGAGAGCTCCCAGTCGTGTCTGTCTCCGCTGGTGATGGAGCCGGTGTTCTGTTTAACGCTTCGGGGAATTCACTCTACGGTGCGATTGGCGATGGCCTCGGGTCCCTCAGGAAGAGGTTTCAGATTGTGGATGTGTCCAGCAATTACTTTGGCCAAGTGGCCGGCACTGTCTCTGATGGAACAGTCCATCTCAACATGAATTGCTTGACAGGCATGCCAAGCCAGCGCAGCCCTGGTGATTGCGAGGATTTCTATAAGAGGAATGGATCGCCATTGCCAGAACCACCACAAGCATCGCCATCACCAGCCAACAAAGGGGTCAAGTGGAAGCGTGTACTAGCTGGAGTTCTTGGAGCTGCGGCAATCGTGGTTGTCCTTTTCCTTACAGCACTGCTGTTGTGCTTGCTGAGGAGGGGAAGAAGGAAGCCGAGAGGAAGAGGGTTGGAGCTGAACGACGACGGCATCCGCTCTGCCCGCAAGAGCAGCAGTGTGAACCCGATGGTGCTGTCACCCTCCTGGGCAGCTAACAGTCCACCCAAGGGTTTGCCTACTATTGTGGATGGGTTCACCTATGAGCAGCTGCACCATGTCACTAGAGGCTTTGGAGATGATAACCTTGTTAAGCATGGGCACTCTGGGGACATTTATCGTGGCTCCTTAGAGAGTGGCTTAAATGTTGTCATAAAGAAGACCGACCTGAAGAGCAGCAAGAAGAACATAGTGGAATTGGGCTTTCTTGTGAAAAAATCCCATGCGAGGATTGTTCCATTGCTGGGGCATTTGGTCAAGGATGACGAGCAATTGCTAGTGTACAAGTACACGGCAAAGGGAGATTTGACAACCGCACTGCACAGGAAGCCAGTGGATGCCGAAGAGGGGTTGCCTTCATTGGATTGGATAACAAGACTGAAGATTGCCATTGGTGTAGCTGAGGCTTTGTGCTTCCTTCACGATGAATGCAGGCCACCATTGGTTCACAGGTATGGTTATGCACGCCATGCACTATTCTTTTGGAGTATGGTAATTACAGAAATTTTTATTGCGTAAAACATCCGATAGCTATGCTATGTAGTTTCAGTGTTAACAGCATGATAAGAACATGGAAGTTCCATATGCTATGTAGCTGTAGCTCAGCAGGTGATTGCAATTTAGTGAAAAATTTCTACTAGAGACGACAAGTGAAACAGTGACAGAAGGAGAACAATATTACCTATGTAGCATTTTTGAAATGGTTTGTAGTTGCAAATCTCATTGGGTTCATTTCACATAACCATTTCTGTAAATAAAATTATACTCGTAAGGAATTTTGACCAGCCATTTTATGGGAAAACAGAGTTACAAGGCTTACACGGTTACACCTGATAGAGAAAAGGACATCTAGAGAAGAAAGAGAACACTCCATAAATGCAACACTGGCACTTCGCCTGTATGCTGTCTACATGCCTATGGTTTCTTTACATGTCAACTACATTGTATAAACCCTGGAATAATTGTAAGTACGAACAGTAAAGTTGTTTAAATCATTTATTGTGTTGTGCATAACTACATTAACCATATGGAAGCCTCATATAGTCATATCTCTCTGTCATGGTGTTGCAACTTGCAATTGCCATAAATCTGATTCTCCTAATCTTTTGAGGCATATATTCATGCTGCTCATTTCTTTGATGTTTAAGTAAATGTTAGTGCATTTTTTATTTGTGTCTGATCTCATCATAATATTTGTAGAGATATCCAAGCAAGCAGTGTGCTTCTTGAAGACAAATTTGAAGTGCGCCTTGGAAGTTTGAGTGAAATTTGCCCTCAGCCAAGCGAGGGAAGCAGGAGTTTCTTCTCTAGGATGTTGAGATCGTCAAAGTAAGATCTCTATGTCATCCTCTACTCTAACTGGCATTCTATTCTTTAAAAGTAACTTTAGCAACCTCAATGGTTATAGCGTGAGGATCTCATTAGCATATAGGAAAATGAATCACACTTTCAACTCAAAAATATTGACATATTTAGTTGGCCGATACAGTTAGTTTAGTTCTCCATGTAAAGTTGATGAACTGTAGGTATCTAAAAAAAATTCTACAAGGAGTGTGGCTACATAACTCCTCCAAGAATGTGTTGCTGCACATTTTACTAGACTATTCATCATACATGTTAGTGGTTACTTAGCCTGGTTGGTAGGAAACAGGTTTCTTGTTAACAGTACTGAATATATCTGATGACAAATGGCTATCGTTTCCAGTTACTGTGGCATATAGCTGTGATTTATACTTCTATTTCTATGAAGTAAGGAAGCTTTCACGTCATGTCCCAAAATGAAAGTGTCAGTTGACTTGTAGATCATACAGAGGGGGGTTGTTCATGTTAAACTAACTATGAAAACCCGGTGTTTGTTTGAATATATAAAATATCAGGGCTTTGACATCTTTATTTGTCTCCTTTTTATGGCAGGTCTCTCGACAAGAATACATCAGGTGTGTAAAGCTCCTGCATAACTTTCCTTTGCGGTAGTTTTATAGTCTACTATGGCATATGTGCAATAATTCTGATGAGCAAAATAAACCACATGTCGTCTAACACTATGCATGTTCTTCTCACCTAACAGGTCCACCTGCTAGCTGCTCATATGATGTTTACTGCTTTGGAAAGGTGCTACTTGAGCTAATCACCGGGAATTTTTGTATAAGTAGTTCAAATGACACAGACTCAGAGGAGTGTTTGGCAAGCACGTTAGGTTACATTGAAACCCATGACAAGGAGAGTATCTCAAATATTGTAGACCCTTTACTTATTGTGGACGAAGACCACCTAGAAGAAGTATGGGCAGTCTCCATTGTCGCGAAGGCATGCTTGAATCCAAACCCCTCTAGGCGGCCACTTGCTCGGTACGTCTTGAAAGCGCTGGAGAACCCTCTAAGGGTGGTCCGGGAGGAGCTATTCTCGAGCTGCAGTTCACCTCGGATCAGGAGTACCTCATCTCGAAGCTCTTGGCGTTCTGCTTTCCAAGGGCACTCGTACCGGTACTCGGAGGTGCAAGTGTCAGGGAAAGCACTTACTCGTAAACACTCGGCGGAATCGCATGGAAGCGACGAGGAGGAAAATCCATTCTCGTTCAAGAGGGCTTCGCGGGAGATGTTCCCTGGTTCACTAGAGCTAGAAGACAGTGGTGTTGTGTAGGATCACCACAGATTAGATACTTTTTTGGGTTAACCTCAGATATGTATAACTGTCCTCTGATGTGCATATATTGATGCCCTAGTAGATGAAAAAAACTTCTTTTTCTCCCCTTCCCGTTTTCAGTCTTCTGTAACCTGTACTGAGAATAAATCTGATAGCGGGAAATAAACGGCGCTGCAAGTGGCCAGTATTTTTGGTGAGCCCATGTGCCATTCTGGATTTCTTAATTACTACCAGTACAATTTTATCACTCGTAATTTGCTGTGCTTTAACTACAGAAGAGAGTTCGTGTCTAGGGAGTCTGGAGGTGATATTGAGCTCAAAAACTTGCCATCTTGAACTTTTTATCTTTGATAGTAGGTCAAATTTAAAAACTGGCTATCTTGAATTTTTCATCCCTGATTGTAGGTCAAAATTTATGAGCCAAGACAAGACAATGCAAAACATAATCCGAAAAAAGGTCCCACCGAGACTTGAACTCGGGTTACTGGATTCAGAGTCCAATGTCCTAACCACTAGACCATGGGACCAAGTGCTAGGAATTCCGAAATGGTCTTATTTATTCTTGAATTCCAAGGAAACACCTGCAAACCCGCATTTGCATTCTTTGTCTTCCCGTTGCTTAAGAATGAATCTTTCACGAGGCCATGATCTGCAAGGCGTTAAGAAGTAGCGTGTCGCTGCCAAAATGAGCCAAAGTTGAGACCATTAATATAAACCGAAGAAAGTACAATAGTGAGATTTGAGAATCATGGCGATCTTAGGTTCAGAGATCTTGCATCAACACTAGCTACAAGAAACCAACCGATGGAACATATAGGCTCCTGTCTCTCGCTCTCCCTCCGCTCTCCTGTAGCTGCGCTTGCTTGGCCGGTCCTCCCAGTGCCTCTCCGGAATAGCCCTGGAGCAGTCTGGGGCTCGAGAGTTGCTAGGGTAGGTTTGTTTGGCTTCTTGCCGGTAGTGGGCCTTGTGCCCGGTTGTGGAGATCTGGATCTTGGTGACCATATCCAGATTTTAGGGTTCGTCCCCATGGCGCCCGAGCTTCTTCGGCTGGAGTACGGTGCGGTGGTGGCGTCCACTTCCTCAAATAAGGAGGTCACCGCTTCTTCCTCCTCTTTGTCTTTGGGCTCTCATCTCTCTCTGGCGGCCGGCGGTTGCAGGGGTCCGAGATGGGTGGCACTCGAGCAAGAGAAGGTAGTGGCGGGAGGTTCCCACTCGTGCGGGTGTCTTGGCCACGGTGGTGTCGGTCTTCTTTGGTGCTCCTCGTTTCTCCTCTTCCGTCCGGGTGGTGGCAAGGGGATAGAGGAGGATGGGCTTCAGAGGAAGGATGGCTCCCTTATCCCATGCGCTCTTCGTCTTCTCCGTGCAGGTGGCCTTCGTCAGCTCTCCTTCCTCTGTACCGGTCATGGTGGCGTGGGAGAGGTCGCGGGCTTCTCGAAGTTCCTCTCTGCGTGGAGTGACGCTGGGGAGATCTTGAAGCTTCTTCTCCCCGTGGCGGATCCCAAGCGTCGCCTCGTCGTCGCTACTCTCGGTCAGAAGACTGGCCCCGCCACGCCCGGCAGCAGAGTAGTCTGCCGGTGCTTAATCTACCTCCTTCGGAGGCCCTTCTCCGACCTCACCGGGGCCTTTCGTGCCGCATCTCAGCCAAGTGGTGTCGTCCCCGGCCTGGAATGCGGTGGTCGCGGCTGCAGGTCGTTAAATCGGCGTGTTTGGACTTGATGGCGTTTTAGCATTTCTTTTTAGGGTGTTCTATGTAAAAGTGCAGGTCCTGGTTGCTTTCTGTAACTTTGGTTGGGACCTTTCTGTAATTGTTCACCCACCGCCGATGAAATGAAGCTTCTGGTCCTTCGGGACCTTTCCGAAAAAAAACCGATGGAACATATAAATGTAACAATTCCAGCGTTGTCTCTAGATGAGTCCATCCAGCAACACGATCATCCAATAGAAGGTCTACAGCAGTCAATAAAACAACATGCTTACATATCAATGTACGCGATGATTTATTATTATTATGGACTATGCTAACGCGCGGCGCTGCATATATATCCATCCATGCGGCGGCCGTACCGTACACGCGTTGTGTTTGCTTTTTACTTTTAACCGGGTGTTCTTCCATACACAACATAAATGTAATATAAAAAAAGCTGCATTGCTGCCCTCCTGCATGCCTATACATAAAGCTACATGCAAAGTATCTAAATGCTAGTTAGTACAAAGCATTTTTCATATGGCATCAGACGATAGCTCATTCGATTTCTCAACTAAAATCTCATGAAGTTCCGTTTAGCTACAAAACAGAGTAGAGCTGCCACTTGCCAGATAGTATACTTGGCTAAATAATTATACTTATTGTCAGAATAGTTAAACTTGATTGTCTGATTTATTAAACTTAAATGCCATAATAATTAAACTTGATTGTCTGATTCATTAAACTTAATTGCCAGAATAGTTAAACTGGATTGACAGAAAAATTACTCCAATAAGATATGCTTACCGGCTCACCCGAGCATAGTTGTCATAAGCAAAATTTGATTACCATATTTAAACAAAATAGGATCATTAGTTAATTGCTACGTAGCTGCCAGGTTAATTTTATTTAATTGCCATATTTATAGTGCTGATTGCCAGGTTAAATCTCCGTCCGTCTGCTTCTCGAGAGAGAGAAAAGACAGAGAGTGAATGAGTGGTCCAGAGCAATTTATAAAAGGATAAGGTTGATTAAAATATATATATACGAGCAGATTCATACGTGGATCGTTCGTCCGGCCGGCACGCGTATCCGTATGAGTGCCGCCGCACGGTGCAGGGCGCTGCACGTTAGATTTTTCCTATTATCATACTTGGTCCATACGATACACAACCAGAGACCATAAAAAAGTAGCACGGAAAGACCGATACAAAATAACTTCTCACCAACTAATGCATAGATAACTCAAGGAATGAAAAAACACTTTTATCCATATACGTAATAAGATCAACAAACTCCACGATTCAAATATTTCCATAGTCTGCGCCTCTGCGGCCTCTTACCTTCATCTCTCCGAAAGAAGCAACATGATGAGGGGCCCTGCTCGAGCTGGCAGCGGCATATGCATTCCTGGGGCACCACCGGGAGGCTGAAGATTGTCTACTACGTGGGCGTGTGTGAGCAGAGCCCATATAAGTGTTACGAACTCCCCACCGGTTGCCATCCTAGTGGCGTGCGCCACAGCTCTGTCCGATGGGGCTATCCACAACATCATGTTGGCCCAGAAGACGACGAGCACCCTCCATCGTTCCTCGTCGGTCGCAATCCGGCGACCGTCGATGAGGTAAACAGCAACCCTTGCACCCTCAGACAGAAAGCGGACCTCCTGCTCAGTGGAATCCAAAGTCCGTAACGTGATCAGTTTATCGCACTTCTCTTTGTTGGACTTGCACTCGGCAAGGTACACAGGGACGTTTTGCAGCGTGCCACGGGCCATCGACAGGCTCGTGTAAGTGTTGTCTGGAACCAGGTCCGGTTTGAAGGCCAGCAAATACACACAGTACCTAGACAACTTAGTGTGTGGCAACCGCATGGTTCTTCACGAGCTCTGCCGCCTCTTTGCTTGTGTTCTCCTTGCTCGGCATGGTCAGGCCATAGCTGCAGATGTTTGTGGCTACATGTAGAAATGGCAGTTTGGAATTTTTAGGGTACCCACTTTTTTAGTCTAGAACAACCAAATGAACTAGATTTCTCAAAAAGTTAGGATTTGTGAAAACTTAGTTTATTTATTTTTTACTAAAAAGGGTAGAGGGTGTTAAGCGGTGGCGGCGGTGACAGTGCTTCCCGTAGTAAGCGCCAAAACCCTAGACCGGAAGGGATTGTAGGTGGGGGGAGCGGCGGCCGCGTCGAACCTCGTAACGTGTGCCCCGACCCCCACCGTCTTTATATAGCGCTGCCACAGGGGTTCACCAACCATGACTTGCTTGGCCGCCCCCGATCAAGGTGTGGTCAAGGGTCGATCGACCCGTTGGGATCGGTCAGGAGAGTCAACCTAACATTCTCTCCCTTGATCTCAACTTTACTTTTTTACTTTATACTTTACTCATTTCAGCACGGGTTGGTACATAGAGCATGTTTTATCGCCACAGCTTAATTGCCGATAAAATCGGACAGCTACAATATACCTCTTGTTTTGAAACAAAAAATTGTTTCCTTTTGGGCCTCTTATGATTCAGGAATCATAGGTTTTCCCTTAAACCCATGCCGGCTAAGTGCTCTTTGAACACATTGGGTGGTAAGCCTTTTGTTAGCGGATCCACAAGCATATCATTTGTCCTTATATGCTCGAGTCTTATAGTGTGATCTTGGATCTTATCTTTCACAACATAATATTTTATCTTTATTGGTTTGGAAGCATTACTCGATTGTTGTTATGATCGTAAAATACTGCGAGCTTGTAACACCCTCAGAATCGGACCTATGCAAGTTTGAGCAAAATTCGCCAAACCCGCATAGAAACGATTCAAAGGTGCCCACCAGGCACTTTCGTGCGGGTGGAAAACGAAGTAATAACATTACACAACAGTCCTCGATGGGACCCACAGAACAGATATATATAACAGCGACTCCATGAGTCAAGAATACAAATATAATATACAAAGATCCAAATCACCTTGAAAACGATAGAGCGTCCAGCTACGGACAAGATGCAAATGGGGCTAAGAGCCCTGAAGAATAACCAATGGCGTCCATAACCCTGCCCAGGCCAAGCCGGAAGGGTAACCCTGCTAACGACGTCGATCTCAAAACCTGTTTAAACAAAAGGGGTGCCGACAAAGGGCAAAGGAAAAAGAAGGAGCGTCAGTACTGAGGCCAGTACACGGCGAGGCTAGAATTCGGCGGTCCTCGCCTACATAGATATGGTGGACTTAGCGGCAGCGGCATCATGCACTAAACAACCTAAAGAGACTCGATACAACCGGCGGCAATCAGAGAGGGTAAGGGAGACCTATTCGGATCCAACCTGATACTATCATCAAACAAACCCATCCTGACGTTTCCCCCTCGAGACCAAACGAGGAAGTCAACCGAGGAACTCACATAGTTGGCAGTTTTATTTATTCAGTTATTGTTGCAGCAATTACTAGTCAGGTTTAGATAATCATCCCGATAAAGTAAGCAGTGAGCACTTTTAGTTAACCATTCCGTTATAGTTGCATCACTTACTAATCAGATACAGATAGCATGAGATAACCCAAAACCCAGCAGTTGTTGGTACTTTTATTCAGCCATTCCGTTGTAGTTGCGATACTTACTAGTCAGGTACAATGGTCGCATTACAACTCAAACAAGCAATTGTGGGCGTATTATTTAGCCATTCCATTATAGTGAAGCTGATTACTAGTCATTATAAAGTCAAATTTATAGCAATAAACTTTAGTTATGCTTGTCTGATCGAGAATCTTGTGCTCCAAGTCGTCCATATCCGGACACGGCTTTGAAAGTTTTACCCAGGGGTGCACCAATAGCAACACGCTCGATCAACCTCGGAAAAACCAACTCAAAACCCAACGAGGCTTTCACGTTGAACAATCACAGGATTCAGAAATATTTGAGGCCACCCATTGAGTAGATCATAGCGGAGTAAGCAAGCTCAGACGGACTCAAGGTTTGCGACAATGGTACATGGCGGCGGGAACCCGAAAGTGTGGCTGGGCTTGTCGATACCGCGTAATCAATCCGCTTACCTAAACAGTACAATGTGCTCCTCGCACAATTTAAATACAGAAAGTAGCATGGCATAAGTACAGGATAGTAAATAAAACCTCAAACTAGTTTGTGGCCCCAAGAAATAAGACTGAATCAAGCTCTGGCTCAGGGGGGTCCCATATACCTCCCGGATGTGGATAGCGCGATAAATCAAGGAACAGGTATCAAGTACTCGGGGTCTTACGGGACACAAGTGGGCGTTCGGAAACCAAATATTTTATGTCACCCACCGATGCCTCTGCTTATTTCAATTTTAGTTGTTAAACAGAAATTAAAAGTGAACGATAAGTAAACTATGATCATCTCCATCATCAACATGCGGCAAAACATCAACAACTGTGGCACTTGACAACACGCAACAGCACCTGAGCAAGCGACTGCGACACGCAAGTCCAACTATCTACCAAACAACAGGTAATAGGATGTGTCCAAGGCAATATAGGGCTGCACGGTATATCACAGGTACGGAAACTAAAGCATCGCAACACAGATAGCAATAGATCAACAGGAGGGAATAAAGACTATAAAAGTAAGATAGGTAGAAAGGGGGAGATGCTCGCCTGAAAACATCGTCGAAGGTTCAACCGAAGATCGGGGCGAAGCTCACATCAACTCATCGGCCTTATCCGCAAAGAAGCAAAACACTAGAATAAACACCGGATGCAATATTTAATACAACGACAGAAGTTCGGCATGATGCATGTATGATGCATGACATGGCAAGGGTGCGATGCGATTAGGTCATATTAAGCGGAACCGGGGTCCCGACAATTAATTAAACGGTTCAAGTTATTTAACTACCCCGCAATTTAAATGTTGTTTAACCAGGCAAAATATATCACCGGTTCGCTACACAAGTTTAAATGAGGCCGATATGAGTCTGGATTTGCCCGCATATGGGCCCCATATTTAATTATATGGTGAATCGGCATAAGGCCCCCAAACCGCATGACAAAAGATGCATGCATGGACAATCCAATATGCAACAATTTATAATTAGGCATTTATAAAATAGGGTTCTCGGATAAGGGTCACACATTAGGGTTCGGCAGATCTTGGGGTTTCGGGGTTCGGGGTCGGTCTCAGGGTCCAGGGTTCGACTGAAACGTTCTCGGATAACAGAGGGAGGTCTTGTCGCATTCGCGGTCTCCGGGTCATGTTGTCGGTCATGGCGTTCGGGACGGGGTACTTGTCGTATCGGTGGCGGTCTTGGCGTTCCGGGGATCTTCGAGTCGGGGATCTTGGATCTTGTCGGCCTTCTCCAGATCATGCATCGCCGTTCCGTGTGGAAGGCCTCGAGGGTCCGGTGACGGAGATCTTGACGGCCCGAGAGGAGAACTTGGTGCCCGCTCAAAGGTTGAGGAGGATCTTGTCGGTGTCGAACTTGGGGTTCTCGCCTCAACCATCGATGGCCTACTTGGATCAGCGCCTCAGTACATCGGGATTATCTGGGTCACTGCCGATCTTGTCGTCAGGGCAACACCACTTATCCACCAACCACGACGGAACAACGGCGAGGTTGGCGTGAAATCTGCAAGGCGGGGCCACGTCGGCCAGCGGCGGGGAGGCTTGCGCCACGGTCGCGCACGGGCGGTCACAGGCGATGGGCGCTGGGTGAGCTCGAGGCGGCGGCCAGGGACCACCGGCGACGGCGGTGAGGCGGGCCCGGGGAGGTGGGGAAGCGTGTGGGCAGGACCAAGCAGCTCGGCGGCCAGCGGCAGGCAGTGGGCGGTCTTGGCCTTGAAGCGGCGGGGTCGGCCCAGTGGCGGCGGAGGCGACGCAGAGCTCGGGCGGCTCGGAGGTGGAGGAGAAGGGTGGGGCGCAGCAGGTCCGGCGGCGGCGGAAGGGGGGGCATGAGGCGGCTCGGCGGGCGCGGCGGAGAGAGGGGCTCGGCGAGTGGTCCACCCAGTGAGCTCGCGCCGTGAAGCCTTCGGCAGGAAGGCCATGTGAACGGAGGAGGGCCGGGGGCAGCGAGGTTGAGCTCATGTGAGAGGAGGCTTAAGTCGCGTCCGTGGCAGCGGGCGGAGGCGGGAGAACGGAGGTGGTGGAGGCGGCCATGGGAGGAAGCGGCAGGGGGCGGTGGCGGGAAGAGGTGCCGGTGAGGTGAGGCGGAACCTGGCGGGCTCGGCAGGCCAGTGGGCGGAGGAGCACTTGGGAGAGGAGGAGGAGGAAGAGGAAGGAGAGGCGGCGTGCGTCGTGGGTGGCGTGTGTGGTGGCAGGCGTGGGTCCCTGCGGCGTGGAGTGCATGTGTGGCGTGTGGCGTGCGTGGCGGCTGGCAGAGGCGGCGGCAGCGCCAAACGGAGGCGGCGGGGGCTCGGCCGGCGGGGACGGCCAGCGGAGAGGAGTCGGCCGCCGCAGACGAGCAAGGCCGAGCTCTGCCAGAGGAGGGACGGGAAAGCACGGCGGTTGGGAAGCCATGAGCGTCGGAGGAAAGCCGGATGGATGGAGAGGGAGGCGCGGATGCGGCGGAGGAGCCGAGCTGCAGCGGAGGCTCGTCGGCATGTGGCCGGAGCGGGAGAAGAAAAGAGGAGGGGGAGGATGCGGCGTGCGCGGGGTGAGGAGCGAGCGGCCTGTGAGAGAGAGGATGGGAGGAGGGGGCGACAGGGTCCCACGGGGTCGGGGGTGGGCCAGGGAACAGGGGGTCACGCGGTGGGGACACGGTGGGGACGCGGGGTGGGGCCCGGGAGTCAGGGGGGTTGACCGCGGTGGGTAGGGGCTGGCTAGGTGGTGAGGGAGAGAGGCCGGTGGTGGGGCCCAGGCGCGTGGCTGGTGGAGAGAGAGAGGAGAGAGAGGGGGGAAAAGAGAGGGATTGGTGAGGTGGCAGGTGGGTAGGGAAAAGGGTGAGAGGGTGAGGTGGCAGCCAGAGATTGGTGGGTGGGTTTGGTTTGGGTAGGAATAGGAATTAGAAGAACATTTTAAGAATTTGTGTTTGTTTGGTTCTGTAAAATTTAAAACAAAGCCACTTGGCAAAATAGTTTTTAGACAAATAAAATCTCCGATGCGATCGGGGTTTTGCCTTTTAAAATAAAGAGGGGTATTTGTATAATCAAAACTAGGCTTTTCAAATAATGCAGACAAACAATGCATGATGACGACGATGCAATGCACAAATTCAACGCGATTTTCTAGTAGTGGTTTTGCGGGATGCCACAGAGCTTGTCGCCACAGTACATCTTTAATGGTTTGTCAATGCAATCTACCACTTTCAAGTCGGGTATAATTTTTTTAACCATATTGTCTGCCCCGTGGCCTCATAACATGCTATAAATTATACATACATCATAGATGATGTAACTATTGACTGTTTGGAGCTTCTCCACAAAATATCCCCTCCTGCGAGAGTGAAGATGTATCGTGTCATGGACTTTCTATCGTCTCCGTCTCCCGCAAATTAGCATCTAAATACCCTCTTATCTCTAGGAAATCGGACCTTCTATATCTTAGCATGAGGTCTTTTATGCCTTGTGATGTATGCAAATGCACAGATCGATTGTAGCTAGTTTTAAAATTAAGATATCGATCCCACAAGGAGCCCAAAGTAAAATGTTTATGAGTGAAGTATCTGTCACACTCAAAGTTGTCATAGGTCTTTGAGTGAATTGACTGCAAATGTTAAAATAAGAACAAGTTTGAATTAAACTGAATGTATTTAAATAAAACTAAAATGTAAACTTCAGAAATAGAAAGCTTAAAAGTAAAGAATGATTCGATTGTTTGTTGTTTTCTGCAGATGGCAAAGCAGGCGCGGGGAGATACAGTTCATGGTGATAGTGATTGTGCCAAGTGGATGAGTGATAAGTGTATCAGTTATAATCTTATAAGTATGTGTATAGGCGAGCAACCCATAATTGGTCAGAACTCCTCTTGCTAGATTTCATCAGAACTTCAATAATTCTACTAGTTTGTTACCAAAACCATGGTCAATCACTAGGCGATTAAGATCCTTTAGGTTGCTTAGTAATTAAGCTCCTTGGATCGGACTAATGCAATAAGCACAGTGATTTCTCGTGCTCCTCGAGTTAAACTAGTTTTCCATTGATATCCCCGTTTCACTCGGGGGACGCAGTCTGCTACCAAACAAGATCTTATCTATGTAAAACAAAGCATCATGTTGTTTGAGCCCTTAATTGGACAACAAGCATTAGGCATCCCACAGATAGTCAAGCACACACAATATAGTAATTAAAATCAATCACTAATGAATGGAAAATATATAGGCACATCACATCTCACCAATCCCTTACATCTCCCACGCCCAAAGGAACTTACTCACACATGAGAGAATAAAGCATCATCGATATAATTAAATAAGAGGAGTTCTTCTCAATATTACCATGAAGATCTATAATAAGAATAGAAAATCAATCCAACACAATTCAAGATAGGAAGAAACAATCTCAAACCCTAATCTTGCAAGGTGAAGATCTCTCTCTCTCTCTCTCAAGTACAAGTAATGGCTATGGGGGTGTGGTGGATAGGAGGTAGAAGATGGTGGAGAGAGATGGAAAACGTCTTCCCATTATTCTCTGGATCTCTTCTTTCTCCCTTCTAGATTAAACGGCGGCTGTTGTGTTGTGTTTTCGCGTATGTCTCTTCATGAAATTTATTCTTTTTGACAGGACGAAGGCGGCGACAACTATACAGCCAAAACTATACGGCCGGAAAAATATTCCTGCCATATAGTTGGTCATTGAACCTTCTGGTTGTTGTCCTCGTTTGCTTCCAAAACAATACTTGCTTATTTTCGCCTGAATGTTGTATTTTTGCCATTGAAAACTTATGTTGATGTTCAGAACCTGAAACATATACTGAAAACCAAGTTTTATTCGCTACCAAAGTATTAGTGTTAGGTAAAGCTAGAAAACCATCAAATCCATACAAAAAACATCAAGAAAAACCATTAAAAATGTACCAAATCTTATAGCTCTCACCTTGCGCATAACGCAAAGCTTTCTTTACCATATTCTAGTGCTCTATGCCTGTATTCTCTTGATAACTTGTAAATGACTCCTTGGTGGCACCAGAGAACTTGGTGCTTGATGTGGAGTCTTGTTGGGAACCCCAAGAGAAAGGTGTGAAGCAGCACAACAACAAGTTTTCCTTCAGTAAAGACCGAGGTTATCGAACCAGTAGGAGGAAGGAAACATCACACGGGTGTTGCAGGCAACGTGGAGACCTGCATAACACAAACTCAAGACCTTGCCCTAATGAATCAGTGACGATTTGAAACTCACCGGTTTGTTGTAACAAAGGATTAAACATATGGTGTGGAAGATAATGGTTTGCAGCAAGTAAACAAGTAACAATGAAAGATGTATCAATGGTAAAGATTGGACCGAGGTCCATAGTTCAGTAGAGGTGCTCTCCTTAGATAAACAACATGGCATGAAGGGTAAACAAATTACAACAGAGCAATTGACGGGAACTGAGCAAGGCATAACAATGCAATTACTAGTCAGAAAGATCCTATGAGATTCGATTGGGTAATACAACAAGATACATAGACCGCCATCCAACTGCATCGATGACTAGAAGTCCACCTTCACGTTATCATCCGAACCCCCTCCAGTATTAAGTTGCAAGCAACAGACAACTGCTTTAAGCAAAGTGTGTAAGGTAAACAGTCCACATGTTCCATGAACAAGAGACCGTTGTTTTCTCCCTAGTGGCAACAACACATCTACAAATCAAGATATTTACTGCTTCCCTTGGAAACTAGAGGCATGAAACCACTATCGAGCATAAATACCCCCTCTTGGAGTCACTAGCAACTACTCGGCCAAGATAGCTACTAACAACGGAGAGCATGCAAGATCACAAACAACATAG
Source organism: Avena longiglumis (assembly GCA_030063025.1). Taxonomy (NCBI): domain Eukaryota; kingdom Viridiplantae; phylum Streptophyta; class Magnoliopsida; order Poales; family Poaceae; genus Avena; species Avena longiglumis. The sequence continues at coordinate 111,966,179 of CP125979.1, forward strand.
ACATGATAGAATCATAAAGACAAAACCATTAATCAAACCAACATAATAATCTAAATATCCATCGGATCCCCGCAAACACAACATGCATGATTACAAATAGATTAGATCTTGATCATGAACGGAGCTCACAAGATCTATACATGAAAGCACAAAAGAAGAGATACAACCATCTAGCTACTACATGGACCCATAGTCCAAGGTGGAACTACTCACGCATCATACCGGAGAGAAGGCCTTCGGGATGATCTCCCCTCTGGCAGGGTGCCGGGAAGAACTTCAGATCCCCCCCCCCCCAATCTAGGGACGATGGTGGCGGAAGCTATAGACAGTTTCATGGATATTTGATCGGATGCTTAGGGTTTCTGCATCGGGGGCTTCTTATAGGCAAAGGGGGAGGCCGAGGCGGTGGCCAGAGGGGCCACACCCCTCCTAGGCGCGGGGCAGGGCCCACCCGTGCCTAGGGGGGTCTAGGCGCCCTGGCCCGCTTCTCCGTCTTCCCTCTGGACTTCTTGTTCCCCATGGAAAGTTATTGACTTTGACGTTTGTCCCGTCCAATTCCAAGAATATTTCCTTACTAGCTTTTCTGAAACCAAAAACAGCAGAAAACAGGCAACTGGCACTGTGGCGACTTGTTAATAGGTTAGTACAAGAAAACATGTAAAAAGCACCTCAAAGTGTAGACAAGCAAATCAAAGTAGATACTAAACAAGCATGAAGCATCAAAAATTATAGATACGTTTCCGACGTATCAAGCATCCCCAAGCTTAACTCCTGCTCGTCCTCGAGTAGGTAAGTGATAAAAGAATATTTTTTGATGTGACATGCACCCTCACAATAAAGATCCAACCATTTGCAAGCATTGAAAGCTAGGATCAAAGAACTCTAAACATGTGCATGAAAGATGGAGTTCTAACAATAGGATAAAATAACTATGCATGCAACATGAAAGGCTACAAACAAAGATCATGAATAACATGCATTGAAAAACATTTGTTTGTTTCACATACAGAAAACATACCATAGTGGCAATCAGCTTGTCCCTCATAGAGTAGCAAATAGATGCATAGGACACCTTCAAAGTTCACAAGGGTTACTAGAAACAAATAGCACAAGAACAAGTAATATCACAATATGCATCAATCAATAAGCTTTGGAACAGTGCACACAGAATGACAACTATGCTCTCTTAATGGTGCCTAAAGGTAGAAGGTGGAGACTCAAGTAATGGTGGAAGAAAAACCTTTTTGTAAAGGAAGCAGGGATTTCAAGTTTCAAAAAGAGCTTCCAAAAATTATGGTACTTGTTAGCTTTCAGCCCTCATTACCCTTATCATAAGCATCTTGAAGTGATTAAGGTTAAAGTGAACAAAGATGGAGTATATGCTTGACGAAGTATAAGTTGGCAATATCAAGTCCCTTGAATACGAGGGCCACACCTCATGCTACTTAACTTCAGTCACAGGTAAGTTCTTGTCATTATAAGTATTTGCATATCATAGAGAACCGCCAACGGGGTACCCCTTGCACATGGTACAGGAGCTTTCCCATAACCAAAATGACAAGGCAAGCAGACAATGAGCATCTCAGAGATATTTTTATTTACTATATGCATAGCTTTTTATTGAAGATGCTTCATAGATAGCTCACTATGGTGATGCTACAAGTTTCCACCATGATTATGCATGGCTTAGGCTAGCGTCTCGGGCGTTTCTCTAACACAGAATACTTACTCCATGGACTTACAAGCTTCCTCTTTATTTCACACCGGTGACATCTATAGAAAAAATAGCATGATATCAACTGAGTACAAAGTACAAGTGCAATGTTGAAAATGTTCTCCGTGACAGCACGGTTCTGCTAATTCCAACGTATAAGTGCAAGCATATACAACATAGATGACACAATGGTTCAAGTTTATTAGGGGCAAGGAATATAAAGTGTGCCATCAAGTTTGTGAGGGCTTTAATCACTATTTTTTCACATGACAAAATAGTTTTTAATTGGAAGATAGCTAAAAATAAGAATATACTTGGAATGGTGTAACACACCATGCATAGGAGTTTATAGTGGAAACTTTGGAATAACTTGGTTTCTTGAGAGTTGGAAGCATGAATAGAGCTTACTCATACAAGTGGAGGCTAGCAAAAGACTGGGAGCAACCAACTAAGAGAGCATAATGGCCATAATCATGTAGATCAAGAAAGCTTTACTAATCAAAGCATAGAGTGGCACCATATCAAAAAAAGCATAGAGTGGTACTACAAGTCAAGGACTAAATGGTTATAGAGGCTATGGTGACTTTTCATATTCATAACATGGTGTAAGCATATGCCAAGTCAACCCAAACAAAGCATTAAAGGAGAATACCATAATACTATGCTTTTGCATGCTAAAACAACGCATAATTTCTTCAAGGCACACTAAGAAATCCCAATTGTTTGGAACAAGACATTCTATAGCAATAATCACTAAGCATAAGGTCAAAACAACACCTAGCATGTCATGCTAGAGTTTAAGTCACAGTCAATACAAGCTCCTCTTGCACTTTCAAGCAAGAACTTACTACTCCTTTCCAACACCAAGCAACTTATTTGAAAAACAACACAGCGAGAACGGGGGTCCAAACTACTTTATTCAATCAAACTAAATAGCCTAAGAAAAGCAAACGAAAACTAAGACGCTCCAAGAACAACACAACATTGCATGAAACAATAAAAACAAAGTGTCTAGACAGACCTGAGCTTTTTATTGATGAAGAAGGGGATGCCTTGGGCATCCCCAAGCTTTGACGCTTGTACCTCTTGGCTATTTCTTGGGGTGACACCATGGTGGCATCCCCAAGCTTGAGCTTTTTTCCATTCCTCATCTCATCGCATCATTCTCTCTCTACACTTGAAATTTTTCCTTTATACAAAACTTCACACAATCTTCATTAGCAACATTAGTTTATTCAAAAGATATTAGACCTCTGGAAAATCTTTAAAACAGCAAGGCTTTTCACTAAAAACACAAGCTACTGTAGTAACTCCTTCAAAAAGCTCAATTCCCCAAAAGAGAACTCAAAAAGAAATCAATAAGAAGCAAATGCAAATAATGGCAGAAATCTGTCAAAACATACCAGCAGGTAGAAACCGATTTTTTTGAACATCTTCTGTTGCTAAAATCAAAAAGTTTTGAACTAATGAAAGTTACCTAACATACTGGGGATTTATTCATAGATTTTGAGCTCAATCCGAGTTACAGAGACTCCTCACGAATTTTTATGGTGGAGGATAGAAATATGTTTCGGGACAGCAACTCCCCAAATCTTAGTTCTCTCTTATTAGAGGTTATTCTTGGCATAAAAAGCAAACAAAAAGGATAAGTAGAGGTTATTACCGAAGTAATAACTTCCAAGACTCAATAAAACTCTTGGATTATCTCCCAACAAGTACTTTTCTTTAACGCCTTTAAGTTAGGCACAAGAAGCAAGAAGAATCAAGTATTTTCAAATGAAGAAGCATTAACATCAAACCTTGCTTTCAAACGAGGAGCAAAAATCAACTTCTATCTCCTCATAGGGAACTGTTCAATACCTTTCTTGAATGGAAAATGATATTTAATGGTGCCTTCTTTCATATCAATGATGGCACCAACTATTCTAAGAAAAGGTCTTCCCAAAGTAATAGGACAAGAAGCATTATATTCAACATCCAAAACATAGAAATCAACAGGGACATAAGCATTGTTAACCATAATGAGAACATCACTAATACTCCCCATGAGTTTCTTCTTAGCATTATCATTGAGTGGGACATCTAAATAACAATCTTCCAATGGTGGAAAATTGAGCATTTCATAAATCTTCCTAGGCATAATAGATACACTAGAACCAAGATCACATGAAGCTTTGAGATCAAAGTCATTCACTTGCATATTAATAATGAGTTCCCAACTATCTTCTACTTTCCTAGGAATATAAGCTTTGTGTTTTAGCTTTTCTTTCTTAATCTTAACAAAAGCATATGTAATGTATTTAGTGAAAGAAACATGCATATCACTAGCATCAGGACTTCTAGCAAGCTTTTGTCGAAACATAATCACTTCAGAAATATTGCAACCATCAATATCAAAGTCAAACTTAGCATCACTAGTATGAGGCTCAATAGGCTTAGGCATAGTAGGAGGAGGAATAGGGACTACTTGTGGTTTATTGGTGATGGTGCACACACTATTGTTTCTATCGATTTCAGCTTCCCTTTCCCACCTAGCATGAAGTTGAGCTAACAGCCTAACATTTTCATCAATAGTAACTTGTATGGCATGAGCAGTAATAAAGGTATTTTCCATAGTTTCAGGTTTAGCAACCATTTTATTAATCAAGGAAGACTGAGCTTCAGACAAAGAGGATATATTTTTCTCAACAGTTAAAAGCTTTTCCTCTATAATCTTATTAAAAGTGGTTTGTTTAATAATAAAGTCCTTGAGCATGACTTCAAGTTCATAGGGACATTTCTAGCATTATTGTAAGAGCTTCCGTAGGAATTACCATTATTTGGAGGATAAGGCCTATAATTACCATAAGTATTGTTGCCAAAATTGTTGTTTCTAATGAAGTTCACATCAACTTGCTCTTCTTGATCAACCAAAGAGGCTAAGGGAACACTATTAGGATCTAAAGGAGCTTTCCCATTAACAAGCATAGCCATAATGACATCAACCTTATCACTCAAAGAGGAAGCTTCTGTAGGGGTTCGTAGCATGGAAAACAAAAAAATTCTACCGCATGAACACGCAATCAAGATCTAATCTATGATCAAGCCAAGATCTATCCACTAGATTGTAGCAACGAGTCAATAGAGTACTAACCCTCGAAGATCCAAAGCGGTTAACGAGAGCAGATTCTCGTGGATGATGTAGTCGTACACTCCCGATCTCAAGATCGCGCAGACGATCCTTCCGGCTGCGTTCTAGCAGCTTCATGATCGGTCACACGTTCGATTACTCGATGAAGACCTTCCTCTCCCTTGTTCCAATGAGCGGAGGTTGTAGCACTCTCCTCGCGATTCCGAAAGATGACGTGGTACCGGAAGTAGAGGAGATCTCGCAGGGCTTAAGCCGGAGCGAGTATGGTGGACTATGAGAGAGCCTTGGTGATCTAGGGTTTAGACACACCAATTAGAAGGGGCTAAACCAGCGGCTAGGGCAATTAGAAGCTCTAACTCGGCGGCTTGGAAGAAATCCCTAGGCTGTGGCTAGGGTTTAGGTTTAGAGGGAGGCAACTTGTCTGTCTAGGAGGGGAGCCCTGCCCCTCCTCTTATAGGTGGAGGGAGGCGCGCCTGGGGAGGGGAGTCCCTCCCCAACTCGGACCCAAGGTGGGCCGGCGGTGGGAGGAGGAACTCCTCCCCCAAGTCGGTTTCAAACCTCCTTCTCCTCTTTCCCAAAACTAGCCGTTTGACTTTCAAACTAGCCGTTTGACCTTCAAACTAGGATTTGAATAAAACCTCTATTTTGGTACAGCGATGACACCTAGTACATGATGCAATCACATCAACTTGATATAACACATTCATGTACCCTTTCCTCCTGAGTCTTGGGACATTAGGAACCTTCTAGAACATTCCCGATGAAAACACCGGAACCATTCTCCAACTCCGAAACAGGACTTTCCTTATATGAATCTTATTCTCCGGACCATTCCGGATCTCCTCGTGATATCCCGGATTCCATCCGAGACTCCGAACAACATTCGGTCTCTTACTCATCATTCCATAACTACTCAAACAACGTCGAATCCTTAAGTGTGTCTCCCTACGGTTCGTGAATTATGCGGACATGATCGAGACACTTCTCCGAACAATAACCAATAGAGGAATCTGGAAATTCATATGGCTCCCACATATTTCTACGATTACTTTGCGATCGAATGAACCACTTACATACGATACCAATTTCCCTTTGTCTCACGATAGTTTACTTATCCGAGGTTTTGATCGTCGGTATCTTTGCATACCTAGTTCAACCTCGTTACTGATAAGTACTCTTTTCTTGTTCCCGTGATATGTGATCCCTTGTGAGCCAGTCACATGCTTGCAAGCTAATTGGATGACATTTCACCGAGAGGGCCCAGAGTATATCTATCCGTCATATGGATGGACAAATCCCACTCTTGATCCATGTGTCTCAACCAATACTTTCCGAACACTCAATGCCACCTTTATAGCCACCCAGTTACGGTGTGGTGTTTGATGTCATCAAAGCATCCATCCGGTAAAGGTGATATGCATGATCTCATGGTCGAAGGAGTTAGGTTACTATGTATCAGAAAGCATATAGCAATTGAACTATTAAAATGACTTGATCTTTATGCTACGCTTATCTATAGGATTATGTCCATCATATCATTCTCCTAATGATATGAACCTGTTGTTAATAAACATCTCTATGTTCATGATCAGGAAACCATGATCATATATTAACCAACAAGCTAGTTTAACAAGAGGCTTTACTAGGGACTCTTTTATGTTTACAAATCACACAAGTATTAATGTTTCCGGTTAATACAATTATAGCATGGTATGTAAACATTTATCATAAGTATGAATATATGATAATAACCACTTTATTATTGCCTCTTGGGCATATCTCCAACAGTCTCCCGCTTGCACTAGAGTCAATAATCTAGTTTCAAACCTTTGTGTATTCAACACCTATGGCTTTCCGGTGTTGTAAGTACACGTTTGCTAGTGGTCAACTGATCTCCGGATCTGACACTTCCAGGTTCGTGTGTAATTGCATGTATTTGCGTCTCTACGCATCACTCATTCTCTAATGAGATGGCTTTGTATAAATTTGGTCCTTTGGTGAGACCTTTAGTTCTTTGGGGTTAAATCATGTTGATAATATTGTCGTACAATATATCTTCATAGTATTATCCCGCTATGAACTACACCTAGTTTGATAACAAACTACTTGACCCAAATTCCCTCTTTAGCTGCTATAATAGCAGTCATATACTTAGCCTTTTGTTGTAGTATCTGTCACAATGTCTTAACTTTGGAACTCATCCAAATCCATTATGGAACTTACTTTCCATTATATTGTGCCACCCTTAGTTTAGATTGAGATAAACTTAATTTGTACTTTGTGACAAAACTAGTATCAATGTAGTACTTTTACAATGAACTAACCATCTATTTGTCACTCCTACAAACAATATATTCTTAGTTCTTCCAAAAGATCATAAGAATATCCTTACTATTTTCCAATGATCATCTTATGAATCATTCTGGTATATGCTCACAACATTTAGAGCATAGGACATATCTGGATTTGTACATATCACAGTATGATTGATATAAATACTCTTTGTGATCAAGTATCAATCTATACTTGAATCTCGTTTCACTTACCAAATGTCAATACATTTGAATATATCATCAATATTGAACTCATTCAATCCTTTCTGTGCGACAAGAAACTTTCTTGTAGTTTCTATATTGAACTCATTCAATATCTCGTCTATGTACTTCTGGCACAACCATATTAGCGTCTATTCATGCCAAATATTTGGGTTTTGCCTAAGCCTTTCATCGAGATGAAATTCTTATCTTGTGTTAATAAAAGATACATTATTTCCAATCAACAATATGTCTTCCACATAATGTATTAGAAACATGTCTTAGCGCTCCCACTTAATTTCTTGCAAATGCAAGCATCTTCATTATCTCCGACGAATTTAAACTCCTTTAACAGTTTCATCATAGTGAACATTCCAACTCCGTAATGCTTACTTCAACCATTGAAGTTTGCATATGCATTTAGCATCCTTTGAACTAACAAAAACCCTTTGGACCATGTCATGCACACATCCTAGGTAACCCTTCTATTAAAAGAATTTGTTTTGTTTATCCAACAAATAACAAAATTATATGTCGTGGTTGCTACATTAATCCGTCTAGACTAAATATCGATATGAAAGATCAAATCTTGTCATAGTCAACCCTTGAACATTGTTGTGAACTCTTTCCCAACATGTCGACCATATTCATGTCTATTTCTTTATAGATCCAAACATAACTGTAAGGTCTTACACCTTTCTCGAGGGTCCTTCAAGTTCAAAACTTGATTTCTCGTGTATGGAACTATCACGGATTTTATGGCTTCAAGCCATTTGACGGAGTCAGGGCTCATCATCGCTTCTTTGCATGTAGTCGGATCATTATTGTCAAATAATGATTTAACTCTCAAATCTTGGTATTCGATTGTTCATCCGACCTACTTGTTTCAATAGGAACTTGGATCTCCGTGACCACAACCTTTGAGGTACGTGAGCCATGAGCATTGTTGCTACATCCGGAACACTTTTCGGCGCTGCGCAACTCTGCACATATAGCTAAGGTTCTTTTAACCTTATCAAAGTTCTTTTTTCCTCCCACTTAACTTTTCACGAAAAATTCCTTCTCTAAAAAACTTGACGTTCTAAGCGACAAACATTTTTGTCTCCGGTGTTATGGAGGAACAGTTATTCGAAATAACATATAAAGACAGGTTCATACGACTTTGGTTGCAAACATCTTTCTTATGCATAGCATACCAATGTTTAAGAAAGGACAACTTGGGTTTCATCCCAAACCATAACTTTATATGGTGTCATTTCGACGGATTATGATGGAGCTCTTTTCAGTGGAAAAACGGTAGTCTCTAAAGCTTTTAATCTTTAAAATATAATGGTAGTTTTATGAATTATACCTTTGATCTTACCATGTCAAACAAGGTTTAATTACATATCTCGAATGCTCCATACTCTTATGGTGTTTCGGGACATGCAAATCCACGGAACGATTCCTTAAATCTTAGGTATTATGCTAAACTTGTAACTCAAATATCTTCCTTTATGATTTTATCATAAACTATTTATATTCTTGTTACAATGATCTTACACTTCATCTTGAAAGTCTTTGAACTTTTCAAATGTTTCATACTTCATCCTTATTAAGTAAATATTCATATATTCACTCAAATTTTCGGAGAAAGCATATGAAGTTGAAATCCATCGCTCTTTACTACACATAATGGACTTCGTACAACAATATGTACAATTTCCAATAGGCTAGCCATTCGTTCCCTTTTGGCCTATGAACAAAGTTTTAATTATCTCTAGGAAAGTTTCACAAGCGTCATGTGATCAAAATCAAAAGACTCCAAAATTCCATTCACATGGAGTTTCTTCATGTTTTCTTTCAAATATAATTTAAACGGCGATGTCACTTCCTAAGTGATCTATCAATCAATTTGTCTTTCGACATTTTTAGCACTAGTTTTATGGATGTGATTTCTCCAATGAGATTTGTGAATCATCCATCTTTTATGGATTACGGCAATTATTTGAACAACCCTTTTGTTCTCATAATACCTGATAAGACAAATCTTTGAAGGCAAGCTTTGATGTTTAACGAGCAACACAATAACCCTTTATTTGTTCTCGATGAACATCATCACATATTCTTTTGCTAGTTACTTAGGCCACTGTAGTTCATGAATTCTGTTGTTTCGTATGACGATTCACACCAACAAATTCAGTATCAAATACTTAAGAACCGCTTTGTTTAATAAGCAAAGAATATAGCCATAACATGTATATCATCTATATACTTAATGAACAATTCTAGTCTTTTCTTTTCGCCATATACTTATGAGATTCTCTTTCAGTTTCCTTTTACATTTGAAAGAATCTATCAACATCAATAGTGGAGCCATACACATGACACATAGTCCAAAGCGTGTATAGTTAAATACCAATGTCTTTGGACTTGCACTTTGAAGTAGATCACCATTATCAAATGTTTGGTGTTCTTTCAAATTCCTTTCTTTAGTAATCTCTTGGTGTAGTAAACATTTTACCTACATCAAATATTCACCCTTATCATGGAATCGTACATGATCAAGCTACTTTTAGCTTATAACGATGAATTACGAGTATAATGTTGCTATCCAAAACCTTTTGGAGGATTAGGACAACAAGTGTCTCCAACCCTTTGCAAATTCTCATCAAAATATGAGAACATGAACTTTGCCATATTATACTCTATCATGGTGTAACCAAAACTTCGTTTCAGATATCACAATATCTTCCACACATCATGGTTTCTGAAACAACTCTTTCAGATCCTATATAACCTTGATATTAAGATAATCCTTTGAATATCAAGAATCATGGAGACAAACATGATACTCATACACTAACACTTGGAATTGTCACTCTTGATTTAATACCAATTATTAAACTTCATGGAGTGACCGGAACTTACTGAAAGTTTGCAATAGGACTTTTAAACTTTAGATTAACACTTCAAAACAATACGATACCAGTTCGTAAAGCAACTAACCAGAATTCTATAGTTCTATCATCTCAATTAAAACTAAGCGCAACGTGGTAAACGGATGCCAATGACTACAACAATTATGCAAATTCACTTTGATTTAATTTATGATAAATAGTGTTCAACTTTTAATCATATTGCCGTTGAACTCCCACTCAAAACAATATCCCTCACATTGTTTTAGTGATCACATGAACCAAATCCACCACATCAAAACCGATCATCACGAGAGTTGATGTAGCTTCAATGGCGAACAATCATCATGTTCATCATATCTACTATATGACTCATGCTTTACCTTTCGGTGATCCGTGTTCGAGACCATACGTACATGCTAGGCTCGTTAAGATTAAACCTTAGCTTCCATGAGCAAATCTGGCTTGCCCACGTTGTATACACTTGCGAGAATCAAACACACCCGATCACGTGGTGCTTGACAACAAGCTTTTAGCGGTGCTAACTAAGGGTGAACACTTTATGACTTGAAATTCATGTGCATGAGGATCATCTTATAATGCTACCGTGCCTACTAAGCACTACAAGATGCATAAAGCATTAACATCACATGCAATTCATAATATGTGATATGATATGGCCTTTCTTCTTTGTGCTTACGATCTCCATCTTCTATCACGAACATGATCTCCATCATCACCGACATTGCATCAAGGTCAATGATGCTTCTCCATGGTTGTAGATCACCGGCAACTATTACAACTACTTTGAATAGACGCGTGTCTTAACAGAATTAAAGACAACCATATGGCTCTGCCGTTGCCGACTTACAATAAGGAACATTGCATACATCATATATAATCACAATCATGGCCATATCACATCACGCATACCCTGCAAAACAAAGTTAGACGCCTCTACTTTCTTTGCATATTTTACGTGGTTTGGGGCTTTCAATAAGTGTCGTTCTAACTTACGAACAAGAACCACAACATTGATACTAGTATTGTTAATCACCCGTTGTAAATTGGATCTTAACTATGCTAGGAGAAAGCACCATAAAGCCACTTATGCAATACAAGTTGCATGTCAAGCGTGGAGCAAGTCTCATGAACGATGTCATGTAAGGTTAGCCCGGGCCGCTTCATCCCAACATACCGCAAGATGCAAAGTACACAAGAAGCAATCGACAATAAAAGCATCAACGCCCACACTGACCATTGTGTTCTACTCGTGCAACAGATCTACATATAGACACGGATCTGATACCACTGTAGGGGTTCGTAGCATGGAAAACAAAAAAATTCTACCGCATGAACACACAATCAAGATCTAATCTATGATCAAGCCAATATCTATCTACTAGATTGTAGCAACGAGTCAATAGAGTACTAACCCTCGAAGATCCAAAGCGGTTAACGAGAGCAGATTCTCGTGGATGATGTAGTCGTATACTCCAGATCTCAAGATCGTGCAGACGATCCTTCCGGCGCTGCGTTCAGGCAGCGCTTCCGCAGTCGGTCACACGTTCGGTACTCGACTAAGACCTTCCTCTCCCTTGTTCCAGCAGGCAGCGGAGGTTGTAGCACTCTCCTCGCGATTCCGGCGGCCTGACGGAATGCAGGAAGTAGAGGAGATCTCGCAGGCCGCCTTAAGCGGGCAGTATGGTGGACTATGAGAGCCTTGGTGATCTAGGGTTTAGACACACCAATTAGAAGGGGCTAAACCAGCGGCTAGGGCAATTAGAAGCTCTAACTCGGCTTGGAAGAAATCCCTAGGCGTGGCTAGGGTTTAGGTTAGAGGAGGCAACTTGTGTGTCTGGGAGGAGCCCGCCTCCTCTTATAGGTGGAGGGAGGCGCACGGGAGGGAGTCCCTCCCCAACTCGGACCCAAGGTGGGCCGGCGGTGGGAGGAGGAACTCCTCCCCCAAGTCGGTTTCAAACCTCCTTCTCCTCTTTCCCAAAACTAGCCGTTTGACTTTCAAACTAGCCGTTTGACCTTCAAACTAGGATTTGAATAAAACCTCTATTTTGGTACAGCGATGACACCTAGTACATGATGCAATCACATCAACTTGATAGAACACATTCATGTACCCTTTCCCCTCCGGAGTGCCGGACATTCCGGAACCTTCTAGAACATTCCCGATGAAAACACCGGAACCATTCTCCAACTCCGAAACAGGACTTTCCTTATATGAATCTTATTCTCCGGACCATTCCGGATCTCCTCGTGATATCCCGTATTCCATCCGAGACTCCGAACAACATTCGGTCTCTTACTCATCATTCCATAACTACTCAAACAACGTCGAATTCTTAAGTGTGTCTCCCTACGGTTCGTGAATTATGCGGACATGATCGAGACACTTCTCCGAACAATAACCAATAGAGGAATCTGGAAATTCATATGGCTCCCACATATTTCTACGATTACTTTGCGATCGAATGAACCACTTACATACGATACCACCTTTTGTCTCACGATATTTTACTTATCCGAGGTTTTGATCGTCGGTATCTCTGCATACCTAGTTCTGTTGGAGATATGCCCTAGAGGCAATAATAAATATAGTTATTATTATATCTTTGTGTTTATGATAAATGTTTACATTCATGCTATAATAGTATTAACAAGGAAACATTGATACTTGTGTGTTTTGTAAACTTAATTTGAAGTCCCTAGTATAGCCTCTATACTTCACTAGCTTGTTGGTTGATTAATGATTGTGGTTTCCCTATCATGAACATTGAGATGTTATCAACAACAAGATCATATCGTTAGGAGAATGATATGGTGGACATACTCCTATAGATAAGCGTAGCATAAAGATCAAGTCATTTCATTAGTTCAATTGCTATATGCTTTCTGATACATAGTAACCTAATTCCTTCGACCATGAGATCATGCATATCACCTTTCTGGATGGATGCTTTGATGACATCAAACACCACCGTGAATCGGGTGGTTATAAAAGTGGCATTGAGTGTTCGGAAGGTATTGGTTGAGACACATGGATCAAGAGTGGGATTTGTCCATCCACATGACGGATAGATATACTCAGGCCCTCTCGGTGGAATGTCATCCAATTAGCTTGCAAGCATGTGACTTGGTCACAAGGATCACATATCACGGAGCGAGAAAAGAGTACTTATCAGTAACAAGGTTGAACTAGGTATGCGAGATACCGCGATCATAACCTTGGGTAAGTAACATATCGTGAGACAAAGGGAAATTGGTATCGTATGTAAGTGGTTCATTCGATCAAAGTAATCGTAGAAATATGTGGGAGCCATATGAATTTCCAGATTCCTCTATTGGTTATTGTTGAGAAGTGTCTCGATCATGTCCGCATAATTCACGAACCGTAGGAGACACACTTAAGGATTGACGTTGTTTGAGTAGTTATGGTATTATGAAAGAGACCGAATGTTGTTCGGAGTATCGGATGGGATCCGGGATATCACGAGGTGATCCGAATGGTCCGAGAATAAGATTCATATAAGGAAAGTCCGTTTGAGTTGAATGATTCCGTGTTTTCATCGAATGTTCTAGAAGGTTCGATTGTCGGCAAGACTCGGAGGGTACATGAATGTGTCATTGCTCATTGAATGATTGCATCATGTACTATGTGTTATGCTGTCCCAAATAAAGGATTAAATTGAATCCTAAAACAGAAAAGTCAAATGTCCAGTTTGAAAGTCAAGCTGCCAAAACAAGAAACTGTGGAAACAAGCAAGAGGAGTTGGAACCAACTTTGGAGGAGGTAGGACTCCTCCAGGGCGCCAGCCTAGGCCGAGTTGGGAGGGACTCCCTCCTCCACTGGCCAAGGACCTCCCTCCCATAAAAGGAGGCGGGCTCCTCCCATAGACACAATACTTTCTACTCTAGATCTCGGTTTAGAGCTGTTTTGGTTTAGAGCTTCTAATTGCTTTAGCCACAGTTTAGAGCCTTCTAATTGGTTTAGAGCCCTCTAATTGGTGTGTCTAATTACTAGGCCACTAATCCCTCTCTCATAAGCTCCACCATACTCGCACCGGCTTAGGCGAAGCCTGGGATCTCCCTCTACTTAGGTACCACGTTGTCTTTGGAATCGCGAGGAGAGTGATACAACCTCCGCTGCTTGGAACAAGGGAGAGGAAGGTCTTCGTCAATCGAACGTGTGACCGATTGCAGGAGCGCCGGGAACGTGGCTGGAAGGATCGTCTACACGATCTTGAGATCGGGAAGAGTGCGACTACATCACCCACGAGAATCCGATCTCGTTAACCACTTTGGAATCTTCGGTGAGTTCCTCCATCGACTGCTACAATCTAGTAGATAGATCTTGGCTTGTTTGTTTGTATGCGATAGAAAATTTTTGTTTTCCATGCTACGAACCCCTACAAAGTATCGAGCCGTGTCTATATGTAGATCTGTTGCCTGAGTAGAACACAATGGTCATTGTGGCGTTGATGCTTTTATTGTAGATTGCTTTTGTGTACTTTGCATCTTGCGGTATGTTGGGATGAAGCGGCCGGGCTAACCTTACATGACATCGTTCATGAGACTTGCTCCACGCTTGACATGTAACTTGTATTGCATAAGTGGCTTTATGGTGCATGTTTCTCCTAGCATAGTTAAGATCCAATTTACAACGGGTGATCAACAATGCTAGTATCAATGTTGTGGTTCATGTTCGTAAGTTAGAACGACACTTATTGAAAGCCCCAAACCACGTAAAATATGCAAAGAAAGTAGAAGCGTCTAACTTTGTTTTGCAGGGTGTCGATGATGTGATATGGCCATGATTGTGATTATATTCGATGTATGCAATGTTCCTTATTGTAAGTCGACCCGGCGGGAGCCATATGGTTGTCTTTAATTTATGTTAAGACCTGCGTGTCTATTCAAAGTAGTTGTAATAGTTGAAGCCGGTGGACGACAACCATGGAGAAGCGTCATTGACCTTGATGCAATGCCGGTGATGATGGAGATCATGTTCGTGATTGAAGATGGAGATCGAAGGCACGAAGAAGAAAGGCCATGTCATATCACATATATATTGAATTGCATGTGATGTTAATCCTTTATGCATCTTGTATTGCTTAGTAGACGACGGTAGCATTATAAGATGATCCCTCATGCACATCAATTTCAAATCATAAAGTGTTCACCCTTAGTTAGCACCGTTGCTAAAGCTTGTTGTTTCGAAGCACCACGTGATGATCGGGTGTTCTAGATTCTGCAAGTGTATACAACGTGAGCAAGCCGATTTGCTCATGCGTAAACTAAGGTTTGATCTTGACGAGCCTAGCATGTACTGGACATGGACTGACACGGATTACCGAAGGTAAAGCATGAATCGTATAGTAGATATGATGAACATGATGATTGTTCGCCATTGAAACTATATCAACTCTCGTGATGATCGGTGATGTAGTGGATTTGGTTCGTGTGATCACTAAAACAATGTGAGGATATTGTTTTGAGTGGAGTTCACCTAGTTTAATTTCATTAATTAATTTGAACTCAATTTGTCATAAACTTAGTCTAAACTATTGCAAATATGTTGTAGATCAATGGCAGCCCCTACCATCAATTTTAATGCGTTCCTAGAGAAAGAAAAGTTGAAAAACAATGGAAGCAACTTCGGATTGGTTCGCAATTTGAGGATTGTCCTCACAATGGTAATTTGACCTATGTCTTTGGATGCATTGGGTGACCCACTGCGGTGATGCTCCCGATGAAGTAAAGAACGTTTACCTCGCTCGGAAGAATCGATACTCCATAGTTCGAGTGTGCTATCTTGTATGGTTTAGAATCGGAGCTTGAAAAGGTTTGAAGAGTCGGACCCATATGATATTGTCGAGGATCTCAAATTGATTTTGAGACTCATGCGGCAATTGAAAGCTATGAGGCTTCGAAAAGTTCTTTAACGCAAGATGGAAGAGGGCACTCTCGGTGAGCATGTGCTTAAGATGTCTGGGCATGCAAACAAACTTCAAAGCTTGGGTATTGTGATTCCTAATGCTTTGGGGATTTACCGTGTCTCTAATCACTACCACCAAGTTACAAGAACTTTGTGATGAACTACAACATGAACATGAACAAGGCGTTGCGAACTCTTTGCCATGTTAAAATCTGCGAAGTGGAGATCAAGAAAGAGCACCAAGTGTTGTTGGTCAATAAGACCACCAAATTCAAGAAAGGCAAGTCTAAGCAAAGGACACTTCAAGAAGGGTGGTAAGAAAGCTACTGCCACGAAAGAAGACCAAGGCTGGACCTAAGCTAAACAGGCGAGTGCTTTTCGCAAGGGAGAAGGTCATCGAAGCGGAATTGCCCAAAGTACTTGGCGGATCCAAGAACGGCAACATCAAGAAGAAAGGTATATCGATATACATGTTATTGATGTGTATCTCACTAGTACTCGTAGTAGTGCTGGTATTTAATCTTGGTTCGGTTGCTCATATTTGTAACTCAAAGCAGTCTTTGCAGAATAAGCGGAAGCTAGCGAAGAACGAGGTGACGATGCGGCGTGGAAGCGGATCAAAGGTTGATGTGATCGCGGTCGACGCTACCCTTCATCTACCATCGGGATTAGTTTTATACTTAAATAATTGTTATTTAGTGCTGCGTTGAGCATGAACATTATCTCGGGATCTTGTTTATTGCAAGGCGGTTACTTGTTTAAGTCGAGAATAATGGTTGTTCGATTTATATGAGTAATATGTTTTACGCATGCACCTTTGATAGATGGTCTATTCTTATTGAATCTCGATAGTGGAAATACACATATCAATAATATTGAGGCTAAGCGTTTGAAATCAAGCGATAATTCGACCTATATGTGGCAATCGTCTTGGTCACATCGGAGTGAAACGTATGAAGAAACTCCATTCCGATGGACTTCTTGAATCACTTGATTTTGAATCACTTGAAAGATGCGAAGCATGTCGATGGGTAAAATGACTAAGACTCCATTTTACGGTATGATGGAGCGAGCTACGGACTTATTGGAAATCATACATACCGATGTGTGTGGTCCAATGAGTGTAGCATCATGTGATGGTTATCGTTATGTTCTTACCTTCACAGATGACTTGAGTAGATATGGGTATATCTATTTCATGAAACACAAGTCGAAACTTTCGAGAAGTTTAAGGAGTTTCAAAGTGAGGTAGAGAATCAACGTAACAAGAAGATTAAATTTCTACGTTACGATCGTGGAGGTGAATATCTAAGTTACGAGTTTGGCGAGCATTTAAAGAAGTGCGGAATACTTTCACAATTGACACCCGGGAACACCACAGTAATGGTGTGTCCGAACGTCAGAATCGAACTCTCTTAGATATGGTTCGTTCTATGATGTCACTTACAGATTTACCGCTATCATTTTGGGGTTATGCATTAGAAACAGCCACATTCACTTTAAATAGGGCAATCTAAATCCGTTGAAACGACACCGTATGAATTATGGTTTGGGAAGAAACCTAAATTGTCGTTCCTTAAAGTTTGGGGATCTGAAGCCTATGTAAAGAAGTTACTGTAGGACAAGCTTGAACCCAAAGCGGAAAAATCGTCTTCATAGGATACCGAAGGAAACTATTGGGTATACTTTCTATCATAGATCCAAGGCAAAACATTCGTTGCTAAGAATGGATCCTTTCTAGAGAAGGAATTTCTCTCGAAAGAAGTATTTGGAAGGAAAGTAGAACTTGACGAGGTTGTTGAACCTTCTCTCGAAATTGCGAGTAGCGCAGCACCGGAAGAAGTTCCTGTGGTGCCTACACCAATAAGGGAGGAAGCTAATGATGATGATCATGAAACTTCGGTTGAAGTTACTACAGAGCCTCGGAGGTCAACGAGAACTCGTACCACTCCAGATTGGTATGATTCCGTTATGAATGTCATGGTGGTGGACAACACCGATGACCCCGAGACATATGAGGAAGCGATGATGAGCCCAGATTCCAATAAATGGCAAGAAGCCATGAAATCCGAGATTGGATCCATGTACGAAAACCAAGTATGGACTTTGGTGGACTTCTGGGATGGCGGGCTGTCGAGAACAAATGGATTTTCAAGAAGAAAGCAGATCTTGATGGTAATGTAATGTCTATAAAGCTCGACTTGTCGCAAAAGGGTTTCGACAAATTCAAGGAGTTGACTACGATGAGACTTTCTCACCAATGGCGAAGCTAAAGTCTGTGAGGATTATGTTAGCAATCGCTGCATATTATGATTATGAGATATGGCGGATGGATGTCAAAGCATTCCTCAATGGAGACATTGATGAAGAGTTGTATATGATGCAACCCAAAGGTTTTGTCGATCCTAAAGGTGCTAACAAGGTATGCAAACTTCAACGGTCCATCTATGGATTGAAGCAAGCATCCGAAGTTGGAATCAACGTTTGATAAGGTAATCAAAGTTTTGGTTTTATACAAACTTATGGAGAAGCTTGTATTTACAAGAAAGTGAGTGGGAGCTCTGTAGCATTCTTAATCTGTATGTGGATGACATATTGTTGATTGGGAATGATGTAGACCTTCTTAATAGTGTCAAGGAATATTTGAATAATAGTTTTTCAATGAAGGATCTTGGCGAAGACTTACATATTAGGCATAAAGATTTATAGAGATAGATCGAAACGCCAAATATCATTGTCACAGAGTACATATTTGGACAAAGTTCTAAAAGATTTGGAATGGAGGAAAGCAAGAAAGGGTTCTTGCCCATGTTGCTATCGACCTTGAGTAAAACTCAAAGTCCGACATCGGCGGAAGATAGAGAAAGGATGAGTAAGACTCCTATGCCTCGACCATAGGATCTCTAATGTATGCCATGCTATGTACTAGACCGACATTGCATATCTTGTTAGTTTAACTAGCAGATATCAAAGTGATCCGTGAGTGGATCATTGGACGTGATCAAAAACATCCTTAAGTACTTGAGAAGAACTAAGGATATGGTTCTTTCTTATGGAGGTGATGAGCATTTCGTTGTTAATGGTTACACCGATGCTAGTTGGAACCGATCCGGATGATTCTAAATCACAATCCGATCGTATTTATTTTGAATGGTGCAGCGATTAGGAGGAGTGCAAAGCAAAGCGTTGTGGCGAGATCTTCAACTGAATCGGAATACATGCTTGCCGGGCTTCACAAGAAGCGATATGGATGAAAGAGTTCATTACAGCTGGGTGTGGTTCCAAGTGCTGGACCCAATGTCTATCTCTTGTGATAACATGGGCGCCATAGCCAATGCGCAAGAACCAAGGTCACACAAGAAGTGAAGCATATCAAGCTGCGTTTTCACGCTATTCGAGAACATATCCGGGATGGGGATATAAAGATTTGCAAAGTACACACAGATCTGAATGTGGCGGATCCGTTGACTAAACCTCTCCGAGGGCAAAACATGACCAACACCAAAGCGCCATGGGTGTTGGTATATTACCATGTAATCTAGATTAGATGACTCTAGTGCAAGTGGGAGACTGTTGGAGATATGCCCTAGAGGCAATAATAAATATAGTTATTATTATATCTTTGTGTTTATGATAAATGTTTACATTCATGCTATAATAGTATTAACAAGGAAACATTGATACTTGTGTGTTTTGTAAACTTAATTTGAAGTCCCTAGTATAGCCTCTATACTTCACTAGCTTGTTGGTTGATTAATGATTGTGGTTTCCTATCATGAACATTGAGATGTTATCAACAACAAGATCATATCGTTAGGAGAATGATATGGTGGACATACTCCTATAGATAAGCGTAGCATAAAGATCAAGTCATTTCATTAGTTCAATTGCTATATGCTTTCGATACATAGTAACCTAATTCCTTCGACCATGAGATCATGCATATCACCTTTCTTGGATGGATGCTTTGATGACATCAAACACCACACCGTGGCGGGTGGTTATAAAAGTGGCATTGAGTGTTCGGAAGGTATTGGTTGAGACACATGGATCAAGAGTGGGATTTGTCCATCCACATGACGGATAGATATACTGGGCCCTCTCGGTGGAATGTCATCCAATTAGCTTGCAAGCATGTGACTTGGTCACAAGGGATCACATATCAGGAACGAGAAAGAGTACTTATCGGTAACAAGGTTGAACTAGGTATGCGAGATATCTGTGATCATAACCTTGGGTAAGTAACATATCGTGAGACAAAGGAAATTGGTATCGTATGTAAGTGGTTCATTCGATCGCAAAGTAATCGTAGAAATATGTAGAGCCATATGAATTTCCATTCCTCTATTGGTTATTGTTAGAAGTGTCTCGATCATGTCCGCATAATTCACGAACCGTAGGGAGACACATAAGGATTCGACGTTGTTTGAGTAGTTATGGTATTATGAGAAAGAGACCGAATGTTGTTCGAGTATCGGATGGGATCCGGGATATCACGAGGTGATCCGGAATGGTCGGAGAATAAGATTCATATAAGGAAAGTCCGTTTGGAGTTCGGGAATGATTAGGTGTTTTCATCGAATGTTCTAGAAGGTTCGGATTGTCCGGCACTCGGGGAGGGTACATGAATGTGTCATTGCTCATTGAATGATTGCATCATGTACTATGTGTTATTGCTGTCCCAAATAAAGGATTAAATTGAATCCTAAAACAGAAAAGTCAAATGTCCGGTTTGAAAGTCAAGCGCCAAAACAAGAAACGTGGGAAACAAGCAAGAGGAGTTGGAACCAACTTTGGAGGAGGTAGGACTCCTCCAGGCGCCGCCAACCCTAGGCCGAGTTGGGGAGGACTCCTCTCCTCCCCAGCCAAGGACCTCCCTCCCATAAAAGGAGGCGGGGCTCCTCCATAGACACAATACTTTCTACTCTAGATCTCGGTTTAGAGCTGTTTTGGTTTAGAGCTTCTAATTGCTTTAGCCAACAGTTTAGAGCCTTCTAATTGGTTTAGAGCCCTCTAATTGGTGTGTCTAATTACTAGGCCACTAATCCCTCTCTCATAAGCTCCACCATACTCGCAAGGCGAAGCCTGGGATCTCCCTCTACTTAGGTACCACATGGTTGTCTTCTTGGAATCGCGAGGAGAGTGATACAACCTCCATTTTCTGGAACAAGGGAGAGGAAGGTCTTCGTCAGTAAAACGTGTGACCGACGGTGAGGCGCTAACGGAACGTGGCGCTGGAAGGATCGTCTACACGATCTTGAGATCGGGAAGAGTACGACTACATCACCCACGAGAATCCGATCTCGTTAACCACTTTGGAATCTTCGAGGGTGAGTTCCTCCATCGACTCGTTGCTACAATCTAGTAGATAGATCTTGGCTTGTTTGTTTGTATGCGATAGAAAATTTTTGTTTTCCATGCTACGAACCCCTACAAGTTCAACCTCGTTACCGATAAGTACTCTTTTCTCGTTCCCGTGATATGTGATCCCTTGTGAGCCAGTCACATGCTTGCAAGCTAATTGGATGACATTTCACCGAGAGGGCCCAGAGTATATCTATCTGTCATATGGATGGACAAATCCCACTCTTGATCCATGTGTCTCAACCAATACTTTCCGAACACTCAATGCCACCTTTATAGCCACCCAGTTACGGTGTGGTGTTTGATGTCATCAAAGCATCCATCCGGTAAAGGTGATATGCATGATCTCATGGTCGAAGGAATTAGGTTATGTAACTACCTCGGTGAATTACGCCCCTAGATACAAGCCTGGATGAGTGGTAGTGGTTGAAATAGTACGGTGGGGCCCCAAAAGCCACTCACTGGTAGTCCTTTCAGACGTCCCAACCACTACCCTCTCAACGGGACTGTCAGGCGGGCGTAATCGGCGAAGGATCAACTACGTACACAAGTGGGTATGTACGCAAGCCACCATACAAGAGTACATCAGAGCCATACCATCTAGAAAGAAAGGAAATATAGCAACGCCATACGGCAAGATTCAAATGACCTAGATAGATCTATATTTTAGGATACTTCCTCATACAACACACATCGAGTATCATGCGGGCGGCAAACAAAATCCGTACGGATAAGAAGCAAATCGGCATAAGATGCCATAGAAATAAGCACATCCCAACTACAGGTCTCACGGATCCCGTTCGGAATCTCTACACGAACGATCGATGCCCACATCTTGGCTTCTTCCACCCAAGATCCGTCCTGCGAAGGTACATCCATCTGAACCAATAATTTATCGTGTGAGACCCTAAGGGTACTCAAGTCTTAATGCCTCTAAAGGGACACAACACAGGGTGACGAATTGCAGCGAAAGATAAACCCTAGCAGTTCTACAGATAACGCTAACCATCCGCCTAACCAATGATAGGCGGATGTCCGTGAATTAAGAACAACAGTTATAATGGTAATCTCATCGGATCCATCCTCCTCCACCTTACCAACAAGGAAGCGGACGAACAACCCCCATCCGTTGGCAATTTTATTAATCATTCCATGAGTATTGCACTATTTACTAGTCAAGTTACTTAGTCAAATTAAAGCGGTACTTTAGTTATGCTTGTCTATGATCGGCTGTGCTCCAAGTCGTCCATATCCATGGACACGGCTTTGAAAGTTTTACCCGGTAGGGGTGCACCAATAGCAACACGCCGATCAACCTCGGAAAAACCAAATCAAAACCCAACGAGGCTTTCACATTGAACAATCAGGATTGAAATGTTTGAGGCCACCCTTGAGTCTGCCTCGAAGTAAGCAAGCTCGAGACGGACTCAAGGTTTGGGTGGGCCGGGCGTGACTGGGAACCCAAAACTAGGCTTGTCGACACCGCGTAAACGTGTCCCGATCCTAAACAGTACAGTGTGCTCCTCGCACAATTTAAATACAGAAAGTAACATGGCATAGGTACAGGATAGTAAATAAAACCTCAAACTAGTTTGTGCCCCCAAGAAATAAGCCGGAATCAAGCTCTGGCTCAGGGGGGTCCCATATACCTCCCGGATGTGGATAGCGCGACAAATCAAGGAACATGAATCAAGTACTCGGGGTCTTACGGGACACAAGTGAGCAGGAAAAACCAAATAGCAGATATTGCTCACCGGTGCCACTTTCATTAGTTATCCCATTGCTACTCAGGTTAAGTTGTTTAAGTACCTCGTTATCCATCAGACTCTCACAAACCCTACACATGTTGTTCTACGACTCGCATGGCTCAAACAACTCCTATAGTAATGGCTCATGGGATGGAGGAACAAGCTTGGTGGAGTTTAAAAGTAAAGGCTATGCATACTTGGGATTCAATTTAATGCAATCGCGACTCAATGATGCAAGAATAAGATAGAGGCAATAGGTACTGTATGTATGCAAGCATGTGGAAGTGCTTGCCTGTCAACTCAGTTGAAGCGAGGGACGGATCTGGGTAGTGCTCCTGGTTCTCTTGATATAACCCCTGCTCAGTGTCTATCCGTGAAAAACCAAACAAACAAGGCCAACATGAATATAGAGCACAAGCATATGAATAAGATGCGTCAAGCAAACAATCATGCCATGATGAATGATGCACAATTTACATGGCAATAAGGTAGCATGGCATGGTGAGGTGTGGAAGACAAGTAACAACATTTTAAAGGAGTTTTGGTTCACATTTTGTTGTCATAACATTGCTGTACCCTATATTTTTATATGATGCATGCTTCAATTGGAGTTATGGATAGCTTAAACAGAAAGGTCTCGTCGAGCTGATCATTTTAGACATATCAATTGCTAAATTTGGAATTAGAAAACAAAAGTTATTAATTATTTAAGTTCTAGTGGCAATTGGGTAATTTAAATCAACTTGAAATTTTAAATGTACAAAAGGCAAATTGAATGGCATATTTGAAATCCTGGCATTTTTCTGATCTCCAAACATATATCATTTGTGTTATTTGGAATTACAATGGAAAAGTTATTTCAAATCTGATTGGAAATTTGAATTTGAAATAATTTAAACTAGATTTGAATTTAAACAGACACAGAAAACCTTCTATACACAGGCTAATATGCCCTCAGACACTTACAGGTGGGGCCAAGGATCTGCGGTCCCACGCGCCAGCGGCTGAGGGAAAGGGGGACCGCGGGTTGATTAACAGGTTTGCCAGGATCCTTTTTTGCAAAACAGCAGCGACAGCAGTGGGGGGGTGGAGGCGGGTTTAGGGAAAAAAGGAGCCAGGGTTATCTGCAAAAGCATACTCATGTGGATCTTCTCATCGCTTTAACTGAAAAACGAACATCGCGGCGGAGGAAAAACAGGGCTCGATCCGCGACGGCCAGCGCCATGGCGGCAACCACCGGGCTGGGGTTTGTTGTGAGGAAGGAGGCGGCTAGAAAAGGTTCTCGTGAATCTGATGCAGCGTGCACGCCACGGTGCAGTGTGCTTTCGAAACGATCGCCGTCGGCAGGAAACGAGGCGGGGCCAGAGCATGTCTAGGGGGGTCAGGGGCTTACCGCGGTGGTGTTGGTGGCGGTGGCGAGGCTTGGGGTGCAGGCGATCGACGAGGATGCAGACACGCTGGCGAAGTTAGGGTTCGTCGGGTCACGTCGGGGTCCAGGCTTCTGGGGGCTGCTCCTCCTCGCGTCTGGGTCCAGGGGCGTCGCAGAGGTTCCACGCGTCCACGCCGACACACTCTCTCCCGCCTGCGCCTCCTGGATCGATGACGACGAGGCAAGCGGCGGTGTTCGGAGGTAGCGGTGGCGAGTGAGGAAGAAGGGAGGAGGACTCAGGGTTGGATATGGGGGCAGGGTAGGTCGAGGGAGGGGTAGATAAAGCGGAGGGTAAAGGGGTGCCGTGGCCGCCGTGTGGGGAGCTGGCGATAAGGATGGCCTCGCCACCTTTTCTCCACCCCTTCACGTGTCTGCTAGGCAGGCGGGGGCTTCAGGTGGGTCAGGCGAGGCCAAGGGAAAGCGGCTCGGTGGGGCTTCTAGGCGAGAGAACAGAGGGAAGGAGGTGCTCGAGCTAGCTGGTTAGGGGCTGGCTCGGCCAGGGTTTGCCTTAGGGCTGGTTGGGGGGTAGCTAGGTGGGTCCAGCAGGTAGAGAGAGGGGGAGGCGAGCTGGGGCAGGGTTTGGTGTGATCATGCTAGTAAGCTAGAAGGGAGAAAAGAGGTACTTAGGGTTTTGTTTAGGTAGGATGGGGAGGTGGCATGGGGTAGGTTTTAGGGTTTAGCTAAGAGGGGGGTAGATAGAGGGAGGTGGTACTTGCTTGATCATGCATGCTTGGACAAGATCACACAAAAACAAAACAAGGAAAAGGGAGAGAGATGTGGTGATGGGGTTGTCCTTATGCTCACACATGATCACATGTGTGTGCATGGAGATGGGGATAGAGGTTTAGTTGATATGGTGAAGAATACTACAAGCCAACACAAGATTTAAACAAAGAAAAGATGTTCCATGCAAACAAAGCCAAAAACATACCAAAGCCAAGAAAAAGGTGGCACTTGCATGGCCCATGCAACAATATTTGCCAAGTAGTTATATTGTGAAAACAAAATTAATTTATGTGGCATTATTACTTGCATTCCCAAAAGGTGGGCAAAGGCCAAGCAAAAGATTATGGGTGGAATCCAACCAACAACAAGAGCTAGAGATAACTCAAATAAAATGCCAAGCCCATATTAATTGGATGGTGGAATTATAAGGTGGTGAAAGAAAAAGGTGGTGGAGTCCATATGAGAGATGCCCCCAACTCAACTTGGGCATATAACAATATATCAAGAGCCAAATACAATATCAAGAAGCAAATACAATTAATAATGCACATGAGATAAGAACCAAACAAGAATAGGTTTTATATGATGCTCAAATGCAAGGTGACATGATGACATGAGCATGATATGATAATGATGCAGCAATTATATGTTGGAAGTGGCCCTTTTTATTATTATAACAAGTAGCATTACAGGTGTTAGACAACTGGGATGCTACAGGTTACTATGTATCAGAAAGCATATAGCAATTGAACTGTTAAAATGACTTGATCTTTATGCTACGCTTATCTATAGGAGTATGTCCATCATATCATTCTCCTAATGATATGAACCTGTTGTTAATAAACATCTCTATGTTGATGATCAGGAAACCATGATATATATTAACCAACAAGTTAGTTTAACAAGAGGCTTTATTAGGGACTCTTTTATGTTTACAAATCACACAAGTATTAATGTTTCCGGTTAATATAATTATAGCATGGTATGTAAAAATTTATCATAAGTATGAAGATATGATAATAACCACTTTATTATTGCCTTTTGGGTATTCTCCAACAGCTTCCTCAACAGAATTTACCTTCTTACCATGTGGAGCTATCTCAACATGCCATTCAGAGTAGTTAACCATCATATTATCAAGGAGCCTTGTTGCAACACCCAAAGGGAGGCCCATGAAGGTACCTCCAGCAGCTGAATCCAACAGATTTCTTGAGGAGAAGTTCAAACCTGCATAAAATGTCTGGATAATCATCCAAGCAGTGAGTCCATGAGTGGGGCAATTCTTAACCAAAGACTTTATTCGTTCCCAAGCTGGAGCAACATGTTCACTATCAAGTTGTTTAAATTTCATAATGTCACTTCTCATAGATATTAGCTTAGCAGGAGGATAGTATTTTCCAATAAAAGCATCTTTGCACTTAGTCCAAGAATCAATACTATTTTTAGGCAAGGAAAGCAACCATTCTTTAGCTTTTCCTCTCAAGGATAAAGGGAAAAGCTTGAGCTTAATATTATCTCCATATACATCCTTATATTTTTTCATCTCACAAAGTTCAACAAAGCTATTGAGATGGGCAGCAGAATCATCAGAACTAGCACCAGAAAATTGCTCTCTCATCACAAGATTCAACAAAGCAGGCTTAATTTCATAAAAGGTAGCATCAGGAGCAGGTGGAGCAATAGGTATGCTAAGGAAACCATTGCTGTTGGTGCTAGTGAAGTCACACAACTTGGTGTTCTCAGCAGAGTTCATTTTGGCAAAGGTGGGCAAGCCAAAAACAACAGCAATAGCTAGAGCAGAAACTATTTTT
Source organism: Avena longiglumis (assembly GCA_030063025.1). NCBI lineage: Eukaryota > Viridiplantae > Streptophyta > Magnoliopsida > Poales > Poaceae > Avena > Avena longiglumis. The sequence continues at coordinate 111,993,482 of CP125979.1, forward strand.
TTGTGTTTTTGAATAAAGAAAGCAAACAAAACTAGACTAATTTTATGGGTTTTTTGAAAAGAGGCAAACAAAACCAAGCAAAAGAAACAAAGCAAACTAAAAACAAAGTAAAGAGAAAGGAAGTGGAGGACTCCCCTTGTGAAGACGTCCTTAGCCTCCCCGGCAACGGCGCCAGAAAACTTGTTGATGACTCCTTGGTGGCGCCAACGAAATTGGTGCTTGATGTGGAGTATTGTTGGGAACCCCAAGAGCAAGGTGTGAAGAAGCATAACAGCAAGTTTTCCCTCAGTAGAGACCGAGGTTATCGAACCAGTAGGAGGAAGGAAACGTCACACAGGTGTTGCAGGCAACACGGAGACCTGCACAACACAAACTCAAGACTTTCCCTAACGAATCAGTGAGGTTCTCAAGCTCACCGGTTTGCTGTAATAAAGGATTAAACGTATGGTGTGGAAGGTAATGGTTTGCAGCAAGTAAACAAGTAACACTGGAAGATGTATCAATAGTAAATATTGGACCGGGGTCCATAGTTCACTTGCTCTCCTTAGATAAACAACATGGCATGAAGGGTAAACAAATTACAGCAGAGCAATTGACAGGAACTGAGCAAGACATAATAATACAATTACTAGTCAGAAAGATCCTATAAGATTCGATTGGGCAATACAACAAGATACATAGACCGCCATCCAACTGCATCTATGACTAGAAGTCCACCTTCACGTTATCATCCGAACCCCCTCCAGTATTAAGTTGTAAGCAACAAACAACTACTTTAAGCAAAGTGTGTAAGGTAAGCAGTCCACATGTTCCATGAACAAGAGACCGTTGTTTTCTCCCTAGTGGCAACAACACATCTACAACCGAAGAGATTTCTGTCACTTCCCTTGGAAACTAGAGGCATGAACCCACTATCGAGCATAAATACCCCCTCTTGGAGTCACCAGCAACTACTTGGCCAAGATAGCTACTAACAATGGAGAGCATGCAAGATCACAAACAACACAGACATGATAGAATCATAAAGACAAAACCATTAATCAAACCAACATAATAATCTCAATATCCATCGGATCCCCATAAACACAACATGCATGATTACAAATAGATTATATCTTGATCATGAACGGAGCTCACAAGATTTATACATGAAAGCACAAAGAATGAGATACAACCATCTAGCTACTACATGGACCCATAGTCAAGGGTGGAACTACTCACGCATCATACCAGAGAGAAGGCCTCCGGGATGATCTCCCCTCTGGCAAGGTGCCGGGAAGAACTTCAGATCCCCCCCGATCTAAGGCGATGGTGGCGGCGGCAATAGACGGTTTTGTGGAGATTTGATCAGGTGCTTAGGGTTTCTGCATCGGGGACTTCTTATAGGCGAAGGGGGAGGTCGAGGCGGTGGCTAGAGGGGCCACACCCCTCCCAGGCGCGGGGCAGGGCCCACCCGCGCCTAGGGGGGTCTGGGCGCCCTGGCCCGCTTCTCCGTCTCCCCTCTGGACTTCTTGTTCCCCACGGAAAGTTATTGACTTTGACGTTTGTCCCGTCTAATTCCGAGAATATTTCCTTCCTAGCTTTTCTGAAACCAAAAACAGCAGAAAACATGCAACTGACACTGTGGCAACTTGTTAATAGGTTAGTACCAGAAAACATGTAAAAAGCACCTCAAAGTGTAGACAAGCAAAGAAAAGTAGATACTAAACAAGCATGGAGCATCAAAAATCATAGATACGTTTCTGACGTATCATACCCCGGTGATAAAAGCTAAGTCAGAACGACCGCACACTTATGCATACTGTAAGCTTCCAACGGCCGAAGCATATGGTACGGATTTTATTTGATCGATCTCATATTGACTCTTGGGACATTGAAATTTCCCAAAGCTGTCGCCCTTGACTATAGGAGCAGGTGTGGTATTGCACGCATGGATACTATATTTCTTTATAATCTTTTCTAGGTATGCCTTTTGCAATAGTCCTAGAACCCCATTTGTTCCATCTCAGCGAATTTCTATGCCCAAAACATATGAAGCTTCACCAAGATCTTTCATATCAAAGTTTGAGGACAAGAACTTCTTTGTTTCCAATAGTAGACTGACATCGCTGCTAGAAAGCAAGATATCATCCACATACATAATTAAGAAAAAATATCTCCCACTTTTAAACTTTGCATAAGCGCAGGTGTCCTCAACATTCTCTCTAAATCCAAATTTATTAATGGTCTCATTAATCTATAGATACCACTGTCTTGAAACTTGTTAATCCATAAATGAATTTTCTTAGGCGGCATCCCATGTTTTCCTTGCCTTTCATGACAAAACCCTTAGGTTGCTTCATATAGACTCTTTTTTCCTAATCCCCCTTTAGAAATGTCGTCTTTACATTCATTTGATGCACATCTAAATCAAAATGTGCAGCTAGTGCCATTATGATTCTAAAGGAATCATTATATGAGACTGGAGAAAAGGTATCATTGTAATCTACTCCTTCTCTTTGTGTAAATCCTTTGGCCACAAGTCTTGCTTTGTATTTTTTTTAGATTTCCTCTAGAGTCATACTTTATTTTGTAGACCCATTTATAGCCTACTGTTTTCGCTCCTTTGGGAATTTACTCTAAGTCCAAAACTTAGTTGGAACTCATCGACCTCATCTCATCTTCCATGGCCTCTATCCACTTCGATGAGTGAGGGCTACTCGTGGTTTCTTCAAATGAAGTGGGATCATTCTTTGATGCTCCATGCTTGTTTAGTATCTACTTTGCTTTGCTTGTCTACACTTTGAGGTGCTTTTTACATGTTTTCTGGTACTAACCTATTAAAAAGTTGCCACAATGCCAGTTGCATGTTTTCTGCTATTTTTGGTTCCAGAAAAGCTAGTAAGGAAATATTATCGAAATTGGGTGGGACAAAATCCAAAGTCAATAACTTTTCGTGGGAACAAGAAGTCCAGAGGGGAGGCGGAGAGGCGTTCTAGGGCAGCCAAACCCCCCTAGGCACAGCCAGCGGTGGGACCGCTCCTGGAGGGATGTGGCCCCTCTGGTCGCCTCCTCGGCCTCCCCCTTCGCCTATAAGAAGCCCCCGATGCAGAAACCTAAGAACCTGATCAAATCTCCACGAAATCGTCTATAGCCGTCGCCACCAGCGTCCCTAGATCGGGGGATCTGAAGTTCTTCCCGACACCCTACCGGAGGGGATATCATCCCGAAGGCCTTCTCTCTGGTATGATGCGTGAGTAGTTCCACCTTGGACTATGGGTCCATGTAGTAGCTAGATGGTTGTATCTTTTCCTTGTGTTTTCATGTATAGATCTTGTGAGCTCCGTTCATGATCAAGATCTAATCTATTTGTAATCATGCATGTTGTGTTTGCGGGGATCCGATGGATATTGAGATTATTATGTTGGTTTGATTAATGATTTTGTCTTTATGATTCTATCATGTCTGTGTTGTTTGTGATCTTGCATGCTCTCCGTTGTTAGTAGCTATCTTGGCCAAGTAGTTGCTAGTGACTCTAAGAGGGGGTATTTATGCTCGATAGTGGGTTCATGCCTCTAATTTCCAAGGGAAGTGACAGAAATCTCTTCGGTTGTAGATGTGTTGTTGCCACTTGGGAGAAAACAACGGTCTCTTGTTCATGGAACATGTGGACTGCTTACCTTACACACTTTGCTTAAAGTAGTTGTTTGTTGCTTACAACTTAATACTGGAGGGGGTTCGGATGATAACGTGAAGGTGGACTTCTAGTCATAGATGCAGTTGGATGGCGGTCTATGTATCTTGTTGTATTTCCCGATCGAATCTCATAGGATCTTTCTGACTAGTAATTGCATTGTTATGCCTTGCTCAATTCCTGTCAATTGTCCTACTGTAATTTGTTTACCCTTCATGCCATGTTGTTTATCTAAGGAGAGCACTGTTGGAGATATGCCCAAGAGGCAATAATAAAGTAGGTTATTATCATATCTTCATACTTATGATAAATGTTTACATACCATGCTATAATTGTATTAACAGGAAACATTAATACTTGTGTGATTTGTAAACATAAAAGAGTCCCTAGTAAAGCCTCTTGTTAAACTAGCTTGTTGGTTAATATATGATCATGGTTTCCTGATCATGAACATAGAGATGTTATTAACAACAGGGTCATATCATTAGGAGAATGATGTGATGGACATACTCCTATAGATAAGCGTAGCATAAAGATCAAGTCATTTTAATAGTTCAATTGCTATATGCTTTCTGATACATAGTAATCTAATTCCTTCGACCATGAGATCATGCATATCACCTTTACCGGATGGATGCTTTGATGACATCAAACACCACACCGTGGGTGGCTATAAAGGTGGCATTGAGTGTTGAAAGTATTGGTTGAAACACATGGATCAAGAGTGGGATTTGTCCATCCATATGACGGATAGATATACTGGGCCCTCTCGGTGAAATGTCATCCAATTAGCTTGCAAGCATGTGGTAGCTCACAAGGGATCACATATCACGGGAACGATAAAAAAGTACTTATCGGTAACGAGGTTGAACTAGGTATGCAGAGATATCGACGATCATAACCTCGGATAAGTAAACTATCGTGAGACAAAGGGAAATTGATATCGTATGTAAGTGGTTCATTCGATCGCAAAGTAATCGTAGAAATATGTGGGAGCCATATGAATTTCCAGATTCCTCTATTGGTTATTGATCGGAGAAGTGTCTCGATCATGTCCGCATAATTCACGAACCGTAGGGAGACACACTTAAGGATTCGATGTTGTTGAGTAGTTATGGAATGATGAGTAAGAGACCGAATGTTGTTCGGAGTCTCGGATGGAATCCGGGATATCACGAGGAGATCCGGAATGGTCCGGAGAATAAGATTCATATAAGGAAAGTCCTGTTTCGGAGTTGGAGAATGGTTCCGGTGTTTTCATCGGGAATGTTCTAGAAGGTTCCGAAATGTCCGACACTCCGGAGGGGAAAGGGTACATGAATGTGTTATATCAAGTTGATATGATTGCATCATGTACTAGGTGTCATCGCTGTACCAAAATAGAGGGTTTATTCAAGTCCTAGTTTGAAAAAGTCAAACGGCTAGTTTGAAAGTCAAACGGCTAGTTTTGGGAAAGAGGAGAAGGAGGTTTGAAACCGACTTGGGGGAGGAGTTCCTCCTCCCACCGCTGGCCCACCTTGTCCGAGTTGGGAGGGACTCCTCCCGTGCGCCTCCTCCACCTATAAGAGGAGGCAGGCTCCTCCTAGACACACAAGTTGCCTCCTCTAAACCTAAACCCTAGCCACGCCTAGGGATTTCTCCCAAGCCGAGTTAGAGCTTCTAATTGCCCTAGCAGCTGGTTTAGCCCTTCTAATTGGTGTGTCTAAACCCTAGATCACCAAGGCTCTCTCATAGTCCACTATACTGCCTCGGCTTAAGGCGAAGCCTGCGAGATCTCCTCTACTTCCGGTACCACGTCGTCTGCGGAATCACGAGAAGAGTGCTACAACCTCCGTCACTTTGGAACAAGGGAGAGGAAGGTCTTCATCGAGTACCGAACGTGTGACCGACTGCGGAAGCGCTGCCGGAACGCAGCGCCGGAAGGATCGTCTACGCGATCTTGAGATCGGCAAGAGTACGACTACATCACCCACGAGAATCTGCTCTCGTTAATCGCTTTGGAATCTTCGAGGGTGAGTTCCTCTATCGACTCGTTGCTACAATCTAGTAGATAGATCTTGGCTTGTTTGTTTGCATGCGGTAGAAATTTTTTGTTTTCCATGCTACGAACCCCTACAAGCACCTCTAGTGAACTATGGATCCCGGTCCAATCTTTACTATTGATACATCTTCCACTGTTACTTGTTTACTTGCTGCAAACCATTACCTTTCCACACCATACGTTTAATCCTTTGTTACAACAAAATGATGAGCTTGACAACCTAACTGATTCGTTGGGGCAAAGTCTTGAGTTAGTGTTATGCAGGTCTCCGCGTTGCTTGCAACACTTGTGTGACGTTTCCTTCCTCCTTCTGGTTTGATAACCTCGGTCTCTACTGAGGGAAGACTTGCTGCTGTGCTCATCACACCTTGCTCTTGGGGTTTCCAACGAAGTGCTCCACGTCAGCACCATCATTTTTCATTTGAACTCTTTATGTGTTATAAACTTTATATTCCTTAGGAATTGCTGATCTTTTAACTCTTTGAGACCTTCTAGGGGCCTGATGACCCATAAGTGTAGGGGCTCGCAACAGTCTTCACGGGTAGTATTACCCAATTTATTGATTCGACACAAGGGGAGCCAAAGAATTACCCAATTTATTGAGTTGTCAGTTCAGCTGCACATGGAAATAGTTCTTGCTCATAGAAGTTTATCAGTAGCCACAGTTTGTAGTAGCAACAACAATGCAACAACAACAGTAACAACAACAATAAAACATGAGCAATGGTAACAGTAACGGTAACAGTAGGATTCGAGTGCGGTAGGCATAGGGATGGATGGACGGGCGTTGCATGGACGAGTCTAAACATATAACTTCAAGATCTAGGGCATTGCAGATAAATAATAACAAGCATTCAAATACTAAACAATCCTAGGCATGTGCTCCAAATATATTCATACGTGCTCGCAATGAGAACTTGCACAACATCTTCTGTCCAGTCAGCCCGTGGCAGCGGGGTCTCTAGGGAACTACTGGTAATTAAGGTTCTCCTTTTAATAGAGCACCGGAGCAAAGCATTAACACTCCGTGAACACATGTGATCCTCACACCACAGCCATCCCCTCCGGTTATCTCAATTATTGTCACTTTGGGGCCTTTGGATCCGGACAATGATATGTGTACACAACTTGCAGATAAGATCACAAACAATACTATCATAATGATTCAATAATAAGTTCAGATATGAGATCATGGCACTCGGGCCCTAGTGACAAGCATTAAGCACAACAAGTTGCAACAAAGTCAAATAGCACTAATAGAGATACTAGACACTATGCCCCTAACAGATCTTATTCGGTTACATCATAGAACTCATACAATCCATACCATCCCCAAGCCTATAGCAGGGGATTACTCACTCATGGATGAGGGAAACATCGGTGGTTGATGGAGATGCATTGGTGATGACGATGGCGATGATCCTCTCCAAATTCCCTGTCCCGGCAGGGTGCCAGAACGGAGTTTCTAGATCCGAATCTTGGTTTCTGGTGGCGATGGGGAAGCGGAACTCTTTTTGGAAAACTATCGAACCCCCCTCTATTTTTAGGTCAGAAGGCAACTTATAGGCGTGGAGGGAGGCCGAGGAGCTGCCTGGGGTGGCCAGACCTCCCTAGACCCACCCGCGCCTGGGGTGGTTCTGGGCCCCCCAGGCCTCCCCTCTGTCTCCCCTTCTGGCTCCGTGGATCTTCTGGTGAGAAATAGTTTTTGGCATATTTTCCTTGGGTTTTCCTGATAGTTCATTTTCTGCACAAAAACAAGACACCAAGATAATTCTGCTGAAAACAACGCCAGTCCTTGTTAGTTGTATCCAAATCACACAAGTTTTAAAGAAGAAACAATAGCAAAGTGTTCGACAAAGTAGATACGTTTTGGACGTATCAGGGCCTCATGAACTGGATCATCATGTGTCTCAACATGTGGCGTATCTTATGGAGGTTGTTGTTGCTGCTCCCTTTCATGCTCAATAGTTGGTTCAGTTGGCTCCTGAGGGACAGGTTCCGCACCGTCACTCATTGTTGTCAAGGGTGGAGTTGCAACAGGTGCTTGCACCACAACCTCTAGGGCTATCGATGCATGAACAACATGTAACGAGAAGAATGGCTCCTGAATCATCGGATTAGGTGCATGCACCCTCTTCTCCTCAAGTTTCCGATCTACCATGCTCCCCCTCATCATTTCGTCCTATAAGAAGACAACATGTCTTGTTTCTCTGAGACTCTGTTTAGGTCAATCTTTGGATGGAATACTTTGGCCTCAGCCGGGCTCCCCCACACCCCTAGGTGGTGTAGCGAGGGAACTCTTCCTGTCTACAACTCATACAACGTTTTGGGCACCGACTTGCTTGGTACTCTATTGAGAATATGAATGGCGATTTTTAACGTCTCTATCCACAATCCCAATGGCAAGGTGGAGTAACTCATCGTGCTGCGCACCATATCCATAGGGTATGGTTGCGCCTTTCAGCTACTCCATTTTGTTGAGGCTCGTCCGACATCAAATACTGCGACACTATGCCAGTCTCCTGTAAGAACCTTGCAAAAGGTCCATGGACTTGGCCATATGGGGTGTGTCGACCGTAGTACTTCCCTCCACGGTCAGACCTTACTATCTTTATCGTTTTGTTGTGCTGTTTCTCAACTTCAGCTTTGAATATCTTAAATTTATCCAACGTTTCCGATCTTTCTTTAATTGCATAAATATAACCATAATAGGAGTAATCATCTGAGAATGTTATGAACGAGTAACCATCCACACTTTTTACTGGAAACAGTCCACAAATGTTAGTGTGAATAATTTCTAGTGTTTCGGTGCTTCGTTTTGCACCTTTTTGATTTGCTTTACATACTTTGCTTTAACGCAATCGATGCATTGCTCTATGTCGAAGAACTCTAATGGAGAAAGAATATTATTTTTAACTACTCTTTCTATTCTCTTCCTCGAAATATGTCCTAAACACGCCAATGCCATCCCTTGACCCACAGTCGGCAGCAACGAACTGTAGTACGCCTGGTAGATGGCTTCGGTTGCGCTGCATGTCTCCACGCTTAAGCTATTAGATAATTTTTCTTAGCCATAGCCTTCGAGCTGATTGTACAAACTTGGTTTTAGTTTAATAATAAAGTGTGTGGTTCACTCGTACCAAAAAATAAATCATTTTGTCTGCAGTGGGTGGTGTTCACCAGAAGCTGAATAGAATACCACAAAAATGGAGTGTACAGAAAACATAACAACACCAACTGGATCACCCAAATTACCAGGCCGAGTTTTACTTAAACAGCCTGTGCATAGGGCCTATGTGTCCGTCAGCCCAGAGGTCGAGATTTCTGCGTTACTAGCATGTCCAAGTGAGAGCCCAGCAAGTGAGGCCTGTCTCTGTCTGCCTATAGCCCTATAGAAGAAGCCGCGCCCTCGCGACCGACCCGCCTCATTTTAGCCGGGCGAGAGAAAGGTAGGGTTTACAGAGCAAGGACCTCCTCCTCCTCCGCCGCCGCCGCCATGGGACACTCGAACGTCTGGAACTCGCACCCCAAGAACTACGGCCCCGGATCCAGGGTTTGGTAATAATCATCTCTCTCTTGTCCCTACTTCGTGATCGGTTCACCGATTAGAAACCTGTACCGCTCCCTGTCTTAGATTGGTAGCGATAGGCGATTTCTGTCTGTGCCTGTAGATCCGTGGCGCAAGCATGTGTTCGAGATTCAGAATTCACGTTCCTTGTATTGCTTGATGAGTTTGTGACGCGTTGTGGTTTGGATTTTTGTTGTTGCAGCCGTGTCTGCGGCAACTCGCATGGCCTGATCCGGAAGTACGGGCTCATGTGCTGCAGGCAGTGCTTCCGCAGCAACGCCAAGGACATTGGCTTCATCAAGGTATGCGCCGCCACACCGTTGGCTCATTTCCTGAATCCCATGCCTGAATTTGGTGTCGGTGGTTGCCAGCCCATGCTTTGTCTTGCAATACTGTATGCTTTGTCTACAGAGTCTCCTGGTATATTGAGCTAGTTTAATTCATCAGCTATTATCACCAAGTAGCATGAATTATTGCATATAACGAGATATGACATGTAGATTCACTTATTCAGGATAGATGTGTGTGTTACTGTTTGTGGCAATAACCTTCGAGATCAACTTTTGCAATCATCATCTTATGTTCTATCTAGCAATATTGCCCATCTCTTTGCGCCAAGCTTATGAATCATTAAATGGCATAAGGCATCTTAGGATTGTATTGCTACAACTACTGCGATGTTGATAAGAGTTCTTACTGCTTTGCTGTTCCCGCTAATGAATCCTTAGCCTTACTTTGTTGCATTTATCTCTAGTTTTGACTACCTTCACTTTCTCACTGTCCACTAGCAACTACTACCTCTTGAACTCCTGAAATGTCTTGTATTTATGAACGGATGGTTTATTGTGCAAGCATTTTGGTGCCTTTGAAAACTTAGTACATTGAATGTACTGCATTTGTATGAATATTCATAAGTACGTATCCATACATTTCCTGAATTATTATGTACTACAGTATTGAGATGATTGAACTTGTGAGGGAACTCATTTCCTCCTTTTTCTAGTTAGTTGCAATTTTTATGCTTGAATTCTTAGGATTGAGCAAATTATGTATCAGATGCATTTGTTACTGGATATCTCTTTTATTTGTGAATACCTCAATGTGTGGGTTATGTGCAGATTAATGTTTGATTACTGAATCTGCACTCTTGTTTTGCAGTACCGTTAAGACTGGAAACCTCAAAGGAAGCATGGAGTAGGAAGTTATCATCAAAGTGTGTTGTTTCATCCTGGACGATCTTTATTATATGTCATGTAATGAACTAAATGTTTGAATCGGGGTAACAAACCATGAAACCATGTTGGTGACTGCTGCTTGAGCACGGGTGACAGATAGTTCTCTGTTGCTATTGTGTCTCGTTCTCTTTCTGTGTTCGTATTCCCTTTTTGTGAAAGCTTGCCTCACTTCTATTTGATGCTAACTTTTCATTCACATGGTCATATCTAGTGTGACTGTTTGTTGCGCCAGAAATATTTTCATCTCAGGTTTACTAGTATGCTTTTTTTGTCTTGATTGTTTGTTATTCTACTGTATGTATTGTGTTGATGGTCTGCAATCACTGATTATGTTTTACCAGATCGAATAGGTATTCTGAGCTGCAGTGCCTTTTGATAGCTTGGAAACATCTTTGTGCTCTGTTTGTGTTCCTTAAATGTTTTCAGCTCAGCTTTGCAAGACTTATTTTGATCGCTTGCTCTTTTACTGTATTGTTTTAATGAGCTGCTATTAATGTTTATGGTTTGCCAGACTTGAGTCCTGATAGAGTCTAATATTGTAACATGTGTTCATTGCTGCTGTGTCATTTGATTAAGCTAGAAAGTATTTTTGTGTACAACTGTCAAATGGTACTAGATTGTGCAGCTAAGCTTGAGCTTTTCCTGGGCCAATTGTTATTTCTAGTGTAATTTTTAGGTCTTACAAGTATGAGTTGTGTTATTTCAGTTGTAATAACATACTACCTCTGTTCTAAAATATAAGCCTTTTTAGCAAGCTATAAAACAGCTTACTGAAAAAGAATTGCATTGTGGAACAGAGGGAGTAGTGAAGAAAAGTGCAAAATGTTTAGAGCAAAAACTTGCCGAGTGGTTATATCTTGGTCCTGGCTTGTGCACAACACAGCAGTGACTGCATCTTAACCGAGAAGTATATATATTGCCTATCATAATGAATTCGTCAGTTCTAATGCACGTAAAACCCCCTCTCCACTGATTTACCTTTGCTCGTTGATTGTCGCCTTGTTTCATAAACCGTGTGCGACGGAGTGACTGACATATCATATCCTTCTGCCACACACTGGTTTTATCTTAGGCTGTCCTCGACCTTGAAACTTTTAGCCCACGGTTCCCCATCAATTTGACAAATCACATGGATTGCCTACAAAGTCTTAAATTCATTTGATCTTAGGCTGCCCTCGCCCCTAGGAACTTAGGCCACGGGTGCTTAACGGTTTCCTGGAAGGTTGGTGCTCGTGAATTTTGAACCGGAGATCCGCATCTTACAGACAACAAATGTTTGCCCCAGTTCGATGCCCAGTCGGGACGGGAATCGGGGATAGTCAGCCGTAACGTGACAGAACTCTGATCGCTCGCGGAGAAGCGGAAGGAAAACAGTTGGACCCGACGAGCCGGAGCTCATGATTCGTCTCGTAACGTGAAAGGCTCGTGGAGCATACCACTACAGCAGGTGACGTGCAGGTCGTTACACGGCACAGGTGTCCCCTCGTCGCGTCAGAGAGGCGGCCCGAGGCGGTTCAGGTTGTCGACGGAGGCGGGGAATCAATCAAAGAGCCCGCCCGCCCGCGCGACGCAATCAGTCTCGTATCCCGGCTAGCCTGCTGGCTCGAGGCGGCACGGCACGCAGGCTCGCGCTGGCGCACGGACGCAGGGCCAGGTCGACGGCGGACGCGAGCGATCCTCCAGTCGCGGCTTGGAATTTTATCCTATCCGGACGACGGGTCGAGATCGGAATCTGGATAGAGAGCCCGCACGCCCAGCTGTTCCCAGCCTGGACTCCATCCAGTCCAGCGGAGAGAGATCAACAGCGCACCACCACCACACACACACACACTTTCCTTTCTTCCTCCCGTCCGTCAACATCCTCTCTCTTTCCCTTTCCCCCGGCTGCCCGCCCGCCCGCATGTGGTCTCTGCGTCCAGAATCCAGATCGCCTCGCCGACGCCCGGGGTCCAGATGGCCACGCACGCAAGTTGGCGCTCCCCCTTCTGTCCTGTGGGCGACAGGGAGGGGAGGTCGATAAGTGACCGGATTAGTTATTGCTTTGGACGGGAAATGATTAACGACGCCATCATGACGACGAAGTTTACGGATATGCACAGCCCATCAATCCACCGTGCAGCACAGCACCTGCTGCTGCACAGCGCGGCATTTGCTCAAGAAAAAAAAAGGCTGCACAGCGCGGCACGTCGGCACACAGATAATAACCCGCTTTTTATAATGCGTCTCTCTGCAGTCTGCACGCTGCACCCGCGCGTGCACTTGCAAAGTCTGGGCTGTCTCCACATGCGCATCGGCCAGATCACCGATCGGCCTCGACTGATTAGTAGTAAAATGGTTTAACCCTGCCTGGATTCCAGCTGAGCTTAGCAGCAGCAGCAGCAGTGTGGACTGATCTGACCAGACCCACCTGGATCGATCAGTCGATCGGTGGATGAGTCATCGTCGGACCTGGGCTTGGCTTGGAGCTAGCTAGCATTGGATTCTTCAAAACATTCCGGCCGCGTGCGCCCGTGCAAGTGTGCACGCTGTGTCCTGGCGTCCTGCCTGCACATGACAGCTCCCTCTTTCCCTCGCTCGCTTGTGACTGACTGTGATCCGGAAGCGACGACTGAGGTGCCTGAGAAACCAACGTGGAACGCTTCCGGCGCCACCGTAGAATAATACTATTTCTGCGCAGCTAGCTAGACGACGACGTCGCGGTTGCGATACCGTTGTTGCTGTAGCCAGTTAAATATGCTAATCCCAGGTGAAAAGCCCCGCTGGATATATATACTGTAGTAGTAGCGCTTATCTGTTTGCGATGACAGGGCGCCTAGTCATAGTCATACCAACGGCCTTATTATTCAATTTATTACGTACTGAAAATGCATGCGTGACGCATTATATTACTACGAGAATTAGATCTCCAGCGCCTCTGTTGACAAAGTATTACTCCGACGTGTTCAAATTTCAGTCTTCGAAAAGATTTTGTGATTAAAACACGGCGGATTGTTCTCCTCAACGCTACACTTTCTTTTTCTTTTGAGAATGATAGAAGTAGAAGCGAGAGACAAACGAGAGAGACAAGCAAAATGATTCAACTGTATTGTTCCATCGATGATTCACTGCTTATATATAAGGGAAGGGACACCAACAAGGGTCACATCCGTTCGAAGGGGTGTGAGGAAGAGTTGTGTCGGTTGACAAACCAACCGACATAGAGAATTGAAAGAGGGAGGATTATCCCTTTAATTAACCTATTAATTAAATCCTAACACTCCCCCTAATCCTTCCTGGTCTTTGTGATCGATCATCTTTGGAATTATCTCCTCTAAAAACCCTGTGGGAAAAATGTGAGGAGAGTAGTGTATGATATGTTGCTAAAACTTCTTTAAACCCAGTGGGAAAATAAGGAGAAAATTGTGCAACATATAATGGTTAGATATGCTGTTAAAACTCCTTCAAACCCAGTAGGAAAATAAGGAGAAAATGATACAGCATATAATGATTATTGCCTCCATGTTAACTCCATATGAGAAAAACCTTGTAAAGGGGAAAAACCCATAGAGTTTAGAGGACATTATATATGTCGTGTATAATTTCCTAAAAACCCCGTTGGGGAAAACAGAAAGTATGACATATGATCTTGTGTTGATATTACCTCATTAAAAACCTTGATGAGAACCTGTATAGTAAACTCATAAAGGGAAAAAGAGTGTAATATGATGCTTTGAATAGGAGTAGTCTAGGGAGATACTCCCCCTGATTCTTGCAAATCCTGAAGCCGTTGAATACCAATTCAATGAAAACATTTCTGCAATGTTAAAATTGGTAGAGACTTCGTGAATAGATCAGCGATGTTATTGTCGCATGACTTGACTCGCAAGACGTTTATTTCCTGAATCTTCTGGAGTTCATGGAGCTAAAACAATTTAGAGGCAATATGCTCAGTGATATTGCTCTCGATGTATCCTATTTGCATCTATGCAACACAAGCAACATTATCTGTGTAGATAATGGTCGATGATTTAAGAGAACCAATACCACATGACTCATGTATGTGGTTTATCATTCTGTAAAGCTACATATGTCAATGTGGCTTTGTATTTCAGAATGATTGGTAGGTGTAGTCACCGAAGTCTATATCGAAGACATCAATTGAGTGACACTTCTACCATGTAGGTACACATTATGAGGATCATTCAAGTAGCCAACATCAGTGTATTCTGATGATATTGGAGTTCAGATTTCTCTGAAATTACAAGAACATGTCAAATAATTTGTGGTGCCTTGAAGATATCGAAAGATATTCTTGATTTCCAACCAATTGTGTTGGTGGGTCCAATGGCATCGGGATATGGAACATCAAGTCCCAACATCCCTTCTACATCATCATGTGGTTTGAGTGAATCTTTCTCTATGTCTAGAGATCGAATAAACGACATGGGAGATGGATATGACTTGTGCATTTTAGGTTTCTCCAATATTTATAATATAGGCAACTTGGTGTACCATAAAACTTGAGTGAGGTAGCTCGACTTATATTATCAAGCATTGTTTGGGTTTAACCAAATCCTTCATCTCAAATTCCGTCATTTAGATGATCACATGCTTTGTCATTGCAGGAGTAATCCTTGTGCATGACAAACACGCATGGGTAATCATCATTGCAGGAGTAATCCTTGTGTATAAGGAACTCACTACGTCGGTTGTACCAGAATATACCGACAACAATAAGCCATGTAATGACTTATTGATTTTACACAATGCATGTTGCATTTACATTTCGATTCGGATAGAGATTCCATCGGGAACCATACATGTCCAAATCTAGTGATCCACATGAAATGTCATCACTACATCTATCAACTGCATAGATAGATGATTTTGCACTGCCAATGATATAATTATCGGAAAATTTTGAGGATTCCAATCATGTCTAGAGAGTAGGTCTCGGATCTCTGTGAAAACCCGACCTTATGCTACAAGCCTTGCGTTCTCACCACCTTGTTGTTATCATTCCGTTTTTGGAAGCGAACATATGGAATCCCATGTATAGGGAATTCATTTGGAAGAGCGAGGCTAATTCTTTATGGATTGCATCCTTTGTTTGTTTCAGTCCGAGCGAGTGGTTTACACTCTTCCATGGCCATGGTCTTTGGATCTGAATCATTTGAAGGATGTTTGCAATCATACAAGAGAAATGTTTGTCGACAATTGTAGGCTTTTGTAATATGATTCTCCGGAATCGATATTGGTGGAGGAAATCAAATGCACCCATGATGACTCTTCGTGATTTCCCAATACGCGTGAGTCACGATGTTCCGATGTCCCAGCCAGTGTGTGCAAACTGAAGCTAGGGTTGTGAAGGTTTCCCTTCCACTGGGTGTATACTACCCATAAGGTGTTTTATCAACGCAAGGTTGACTTGCATTTACTGATTTAGAGGATATCTCCTCGATTTCCTTTGTTGCTTGCAGAAAGCTAGATCCTGGTTAGAGGCCGTACTACTCCCCCTCTTTCAGGTACGGGGAGTTGAGTGGTTTTTATTGGTACCTCCACTCTTTCGGGCGCATTTCTAGCCAGACTAAAGGATTTTGTAACACCTTTGAGATCAGTAAATGAATATGGCAGGTTATTTGCAATGGGTTGCAAATATTTGAATTCCAGACATACAGTCCAAATTCTTAAATACGTGGATATAAGGTGGAACATGTAGTCCCAATTGATTTCCTGGCATTCTATGTGGTACATGAAGTCTCCCCCTAATGCCTGAAAATAATCCATCCTTTAATATATAACTTTTTTTAGCATACTGGGCTATGAATGTATCCCCAATGAGGGGTTCAAGGTACTTGTTGATCGATGGAGATCTGTACCCCACATAGATCCTTAGTCCGTGGGCCCAATGATGTATGCTGCGGTGGTGAGATCGGTATGAGTGATGCGCATCCGAACTTACGCAGATGGGAAATGCTCAGAGGATTTCCACGTATCAATTGCAGAGGGGAATTACTGCTATATGCAGCTAGTCAGTCAACAGCGTGTAAAACTGCATGACTCCAACGTAAAGTTGGTAGTGCATTTCATTGACAAAAGTCATGCAATGAGTTTGATCCTCTTATTAGGGATTCAACCAAAACATTATGAGTGTGGATGTATGGGATAGCGTGCTAAACTTCAATCCGCATGGCCATTTAATATTCATTGAAGGCACATGAGGAGAATTCTGCAACATTTTCCTTGCGAATTTATCAAATTCTAATTTCTCGATAATGGGCCTGTAACTTGATTACTTCCCTCATTATCATGGTAAATGCATGGTTTCATGTGGATAGAAAACATGTATGAGCATCGTATAGATACATAATTGAGAACCATGAAGAATACCTTAAAAGATCCACACAATGGTCGGGGAATAACAAATGTATCCCTGGATGTGTTCAAGGAACTGAAGCGGTCCAACTTGTATTTTGAGGTGCGAATGCCTCAAAATTAGCTTCCCGGTGTTGCACAATGTGCACACAAAGTCTGATGACCGGGGGAATTTGGACTCATGCAATTTGTGACAAATGGAATTGCTTTGTATGCAACATGTGCTACGGATGGGATGTACATGTAGTGAAGGGTTTCGCGGCCTAGTAAATCAAAATTTTCTACGGAGCGAACAGAGGGAAAGCCAAGATCTAATCTAGGAGATGCAAACAACGAGAGAGATTGGATTAGATCTTCATACCCTTGAAGATTCGCACAGCGGAACGTTCGTCGGAACGTGGGTGATGTAGTCGTACTCGCTTCTCCTCCTCGCGATCCGATCCGATCTAGCACCACAAGTGGCGGTGCCTCTATGAGATGCACACGTGCATCACCTCGACGTCTCCTCCTTCCTTGGACCAGCGAGTATGGTGGAGAGATAGATTGGATCTACAACACGACGGCGTGGTGTATATGGTGGAGAATTTCTGCTGCAGGGCTTCGCCTACAAACAGTCGGGAGGGGGAGAGGAAGGTAGCAAGGCAGTTAGGGCTTGGAGGAAGGTGTGGAGTAGTAGTAGTAGGGGGAGGGGGCGCACCAACCCTCTATATATAAAGGGGGGCGGCCAGCCTTGCCCCTCCTCCAAGCCTATCTCTAGTTTAAACAATTTAAACTCTCCCTTATCTAGAAATCCTATCTCTAGTTTAAACGATTTAAACTCTCCCTTATCTAGAAATCCTATCTCTAGTTTAAACGAGTTTAAACTTATCTAGGATCGGCTGGGCCCTATGGGGCCTTGTGCCCCTGGCCCAATGCGGCCAGGACACTCCCTCATAGGCCCATGCCCCCTCCCGGAAGGTGAGGCCACGTTGGTCCCCTTAGGAAGGTTCTAGAAGCTTCGGTACAATACCGATTAACCCGGAACAATTCGAACTCCAAAACTGCCTTTGCGTTATATGAATCTTATTCTCGGACCATTCGGAACCTCTCGTGATATCCGGATCCCATCCGAGACTCGAACAAAAATTCATAAACCAATTATCCAATCTATCCTAGCGTCGATATACGTTAAGTGTGTGACCTGCGGGTTCGAGAACATGCGACATGATCTTCTATCAATAATCAACAATGGGTGCAGGCACCCATATTGACTCACACATTCATCGATGATCATATCGGATGAACCACGATGCCGAGATTCAATCAATCCCATATATATATTCCCTTCGTCTCGCGATATTTTACTTGCGAGATTCGATCGTCGATGCGTCATACCTAGTTCAATCTCGTTCACGGCAAGTACTTTACTCGTCCGTAATCCGATATCACTTTGTGATTAACTCCTTAACCACATGCTTGCAAGCGGTGTTGATATCGATTACGAGTGGGCCCAGTATATCTCTCCGACTTGGGAGGACAAATTCCATCTCGATACATACAACCCAACAGATACTTTTCGATCACGAGAGACACCTTTATGATCACCCTCTCATAGGATGACGTTTGATGACCTCAAAGCTTTCTTAGGTACCAGGAGTTGCATTATCTCATGGTCTAAGGAATACAATATTTGACATAGGAAAAGCTTCGCAAAGATGAACACGATGAACGATCTAATTGCTTCGCTTAGTTTGGGTCATCCATCATATCATTCTCCCAATGATATGATCTCATTATCAATTGACAACTCATGTCTATGGTTAGGAAACCTTAACCATCATTGATCAATGAGCTAGTCCATAGAGGCGATACTAGGGACACGGTGTTGTTTACAAACCACACAAGTATTAATGTTTCCACTTAATACAATTCTAGCATGGAATATAAACTTTATCATGAACAAGAATTATAATAATAACATCTTTATTATTGCCTCTAGGGCATAATTCCAGTCTCCCACTTGCACTAGAGTCAATAATCTAGTTTACATCCGCAACAATCTCACACCCATGGCAATCGAGGTATTGATCATGTTTTACACGTGGAAGAGGTTTAGTCGGTGGATCTGCGACATTCAGATCCGTATGTACTTTGCTAATATTGATCTCCATCGCTATATAATCTCGGATTATATGAAACTTGCAGTTGATATGCTTGGTCTTTGGATGATATCTTGGTTCCTTAGCGAGTGCTATGGCGCGGTGTTGTCACACAATATCTCCAGTGGGTCCAATGCACTTGGAACCACGCCAAGCTCGATGATGAAGTTTCCGATCCAAACTCCTTCATTTGGCCTTCTGCGTGACCATGTATTCCGCTTCTCGTAGATCCCGTGATCACGCTTTGCTTGCAGCTTCTCCACTCCACTCCTCCATTCAAAATATAAACGTATCATCTGCGAGATTTAGAATCATCCTTGTCGGTGTCAAAACTAGCATCGACGTAACCTTTTACAAAATGTTCATCACCCCATAGACTAAGAACATTTCTTTAGTTCTATTTAGGTACTTTAGGATGTTCTTCACGCTGTCGATGTTCCACTCCGGATCACTTTGATATCTCGTCAAACTAAGAGCATTGGACACATCCGGTCTAGTACACAAGATGGCATACATGATGGAACCTATGGCGAGGCATAAGGCACTTTGCTCATAGCTTCCCTATCATTTCATGGCTGGACACCGAGCCTTGCTCAATATCTTACGACAACATAGGCCTTTGAACCTTTCTTTGCCTTATCCATTCTAAACCTTTTGTAACTTTGTCTAGGTATGTACTCGGCTTAAAGATATCAAAGGTCTTTGTCATCTCTATAGATTTTGATGCTCAATATATAAGCAGCTTCACCTAGGTCTTTCATTGAAAAACACTTGTTCAAATAACTCTTCACATCGTTAAGCATGTTGATGTCATTTCCGATAATCAATATGTCATCCACATACATGCGTAAACGCCACCGAGCTCCCACTCACTTTCTTGTAGATACAAGCTTGTAGCAATTTGGAACAAATCCAAAGCTCTTGATCACTTGATCAAAACGAAGGTTCCAACTCCGAGATGCTTGCTTGGTCCATAAATGGAACGTGAAGTTTGCATACTTTACTAGCATCCTTAGGATCGACAAAACCTTGGGTTGCATCATATACAACTCTTCATCAATGTTGCCATTGAGGAACGATCTTGACATCCATCCGCCATATTTCATAATCATGAAACGCAGCAATTGCTAATAAAATCTGAATGGACTTAAACATTGCTACGGGAGAGAAAGTCTCATCGTAGTCAACACCTTGAACTTGTCGAAAACCTTTCGCGACAAGCCGTGCTTTATAGACGGTAACATTACCATCCGTCCGCTTTTCTTCTTGAATATCCATTTGCACTCAACGACCTTTCGGCCGCTAGGAGGATCCACCAAAGTCCATACTTGGTTTTCGCTCATGGATCCCAATTGGATTTCATGGCTTCCAGCCATTTCTCGAGTCCGGGCTCATCATCGCTTCCTCATAGTTCAGTAGGTTCACCGTCTTCTACTAACAAGACAGTCAAGACAGGTTGACGTACCACTCGGGAGGGGCACGCGACCTTGACGACTGCGACGCTCAAGACATCGTCCAAGCTTCATGATCCTTATCATTAGCTTCCTCTATTGTTGGTGCAAAGCATCGAACAATTTCAGTGCGCTACTCTCCAATTCAAGAGAAGGTTCAATAACCTCGTCTAGCTCTACTTTCCTCCCACTCACTTCTTTAGAGAGAAACTCCTTCTCAAGAAAGGAACCGTTCTTTCACAAACACTTTGCCTTCTTCTCGGATAGAAGGTATACCCAATAGTTTCCTTAGGGTATCCTATGAAGACGCATTTCTCGCTTTGGGTTCGAGCTTGTCCGCATCAACTTGACGAAGCTTCAGATCCCCAAACTTTAAGAAACGACAACTTAGGTTTAGCACCAAACCACAGTTCATACGGTGTCGCCTCAACGGATTTAGATGGAGCCCTATTTAAAGTGAATGCAGCGTTTCTAATGCATAACCCCAAAATGATAACGCAAATCAAGAAGAGACATCATTGATCGGACCATATCTAATAGGGTTCGATTCTGCTCGTACACACCATTGCGCTGTGGTGTTCCGTGGCGTGAGTTGTGAAACGATTCCACTTGCTTTAAGATGCGTGAGAAAATCATAACTCAAATATTCACCTCCACGATCGGATCGTAGAAACTTAATCTTTACATTACGATGGTTCTCCACTTCATTCGAAATTCTTTGAACTTTTCAAACGTTTCAGATTTATGTTTCATTAAATAGATATACCCATATCTACTTAAGTCATCGGTAAAAGTGAGAAAATAGCGATATCCACCGCGTCGAAACACTCATCGGTGCGCATACATCGGTATGTATGATTTCCAACAAGTCCGCTTTCGCTCCATCATACCGGAGAACGGGGTTTTGATCATCTTGCCCATGAGGCATGGTTCGCATGTGTAAAATGATTCAAAATCAAGAGACTCCAAAAGTCCATCAGAATGGAGTTTCTTCATGCGCTTTACACCAATATGACCTAGACGACAGTGCCACAAATAAGTAGTATTATCACTATCTACTTTGCATCTCTTAGCCTCAATGTTATGGATGTGTGTTTCATCCCTTTCGAGATTTAGAAGAAATAAACCATTTACAAGAGGTGCATGACCATAAAAGATGTTACTCATATAAATAGAACAACCATTATTCTCCGATTTAAATGAATAACCGTCTTGCAATAAACATGATCCGGAAATAATGTTCATGCTCAACGCAGCACATAATAACATTTATTAAGGTTTAAAACTAATCCAAGGTAAAACTAAGGAGAGCGTCTGACGGCCATCACATCAACTCTTGATCCGCTGCCAACGCGCATCGTCACCTCATCCTCGCAAGCCGCCGCTCATTCCGTAGCTCTGCTTCGAGTTACAAATATTAGCAACCGAACCGTATCAAATACCTGTGCACTACAACGAGGGCTAGTAAGGAAAACATCAATAACATGTATATCAAATATACCTTTGATGGTGCGCCTTCTTGTCCGCTAAGTACTTTGGACAGCTATGCCCAAAGGACCCTGTCCTTGTAATAGAAGCACTCAAAGGTCCGCTTAGGACCGACTCGAGCTTCTTCTCGGCAGGGCATTAAGCCGCCCTTCTTGAAGGGCTTCTTTGCTCCCTTACCTTTCTTAAAGGTGGGGGGATTGTTGACCATCAACACATGATTATTCTTTTTGATGTTCACCTCCGCTACTTTCATCTTAGCAAAGAGCTTAGTGATCATATCAGTGGAACCAATATGATCGTGATCAACTACAAAACTTTTGTAGCTAGGAGTGTCAATCTTGAGCTCCTCTGGAATCTTGCAGTCCAGTTGCTCACATGTTGAGTGTAGCCCGACATCTTAATGGCGTGCTCACTAACGGTCCTCCCTTCCTCCATCTTGTAGTTAAAGAATTTCTTAGAGATCTCATATCTCTCAGAACGGGCTTGAGTCTGAAACATGATTTTGGCTCCTCGAGAATCTCAAAGGGCCCGGCGAACTCCTCAAAACGATTTTGAAGATCCGATTCCATAGCATACAACATGGCGATCTTAATCAAATCATAATCATCCTTGCGTGACTGATAAACAGCTTTTTCATCAGCCGGCGCATCTTTAGCAGGGGCGTCACCTAGCGCTTTCTCAAGGACATAGTCCTTTTGTCCACCAGCGAGAATGATTCTCAGAATGCGGAACCATTTGGTGAAGTTAGACCCATTGTTTCTAAGCTTTTCTATCTCAGCAAATACGTTGAAGTTGAAGTTGGACTTGGCCATGTGATCTACAATATTTGCAAGTACAATTTAGACTATGTTCATGATAAATGGTTCAATTTAATCAAATAACTAGATGAACTCCCACTAAATTCAACATCCCTCAAGTTGTTTAGTGAACACGATCCAAATTCACCACACCTAATCCGATCATCACGAGAAGAGATGTGGTTTCAATGGTGGACAACAAAGTGTCGATCATATCATTCATATGACTCATGCTTAACCTTTCGGTTCTTGTGTTCCGAGGCCATGTCTGTACATTCTAGGCTCGTCAAGCTAGACCCAAGTATTTCCGCGTGTGCAAAAACTGGCTTGCACCCGTTGTATGTGAGCGTAGAGTCTATAGCACCCGATCATCACGTGATGCTTGGACACGACGAACTTTCGCAACGGTGCATACTTGGGGAGAACACAGTTTTTTATCTTGATCTTTAAGTGAGGAATCATCTTATAATGCTACCGTCGCGATCTAAGCATAATAAGTTACATAAAGGGATAAACATCACATGCATATAACTTTATGTGACATGGTATAGCCAATCCTCGCGCAATGATCTCCATCTTGTGCGTTAAGATGATCTCCATCACTCCACCATGATTGCCTCCACCACGAATAGCAACTACAACTATTTCTAACTACTTAGCGATAAAGTAAAGCTATGACATGGCGTATAAGAAGTTGACTCGCAGGTCATACACAATTATAAAGACAACCATATGGCTCCCCGGTTGTGTACTCATCGACATGCAAGTCGTGAAACATTACAAAACATGATCATCGCATACAATATACACATCACATCTTGGGCCATACCATATCACGAAAAACACTCTACAAAAACAAGTTAGACGCCTACTTTGTTGTTGCATGTTTTACGTGGCTTATGGGAGTAGATGCTAAGAACGATTCTTACCTACGGAAAGCCACAACGGTGATATTATGGTTGCCAAACTCCGTGTTAATCCCATGACAACTATAGTGAGAGAAACCGACATCCACCACCGCATGTGTGGAACAAGCCACACGTCAAGTGCGGAGCGTCTCGCGAACGACGCCGTAAGGTTGGCCTGCACCACTTCAATCTCACTATCCCGCCATAAGAAGAACACAAACAAGAGGCTTGCAAGAAAACATCAAGCCCGCAACAACCATGTTGCGTTCTACTCGTGAAACACATCTACGCATAGATCTAGCTCGATACCAATCAAGGGTTTCGCGGCATAGTAAATCAAAATTTTCTACGGAGCTAATGAGGGAAAGCCAAGATCTAATCTAGGAGATGCAAACAACGAGAGAGATTGGATTAGATCTTCATACCCTTGAAGATTCGCGACAGGAACGTTAGCTCGGAACGTGGGTGATGTAGTCGCACTTCGCTTCTCCTCCTCGCGATCCGATCCGATCTAGCACCACAAGTGGCGGTGCCTCCGTGAGATGCACACGCAGCACTCGACGCCTCCTCCTTCCTTGGACCAGCGAGTATGGTGGATAGATAGATTGGATCTACAACACGACGGCGTGGTGTATATGGTGGAGAATTTCACTGCAGGCTTCACCTACAAACAATGGGAGGGAGAGAGAAGGTAGCAAGGCGCTAGGGCTTGGAGGAAGGTGTGGAGTAGTAGTAGTAGGGGGGCGCACACCCCTCTATATAGAGGGGCCAGCCTTGCCCTCCTCCAAGCCTATCTCTAGTTTAAACAATTTAAACTCTCCCTTATCTAGAAATCCTATCTCTAGTTTAAACGATTTAAACTCTCCTTATCTAGAAATCCTATCTCTAGTTTAAACGAGTTTAAACTTATCTAGGATCATTTGGGACCTATGGGGCCTTGTGCCCTGGCCCAATGCGCCAGGACACTCCCTCATAGGCCCATTCCCCTCCCGGAAGGTGGGGCCACGTTGGTCCCTTCCGGAAGGTTCTAGAAGCTTCCAAGACAATACCGATTAACCCGAACAATTCAACTCCAAAACTGCACCGCCTTATATGAATCTTATTCTCCGGACCATTCCGAACCTCTCGTGATATCTCGGATCCCATCCGAGACTCAACAAAAATTCATAAACCAATTATCCAATCTATCCTAGCCGATATACGTTAAGTGTGTGACCTGCGGGTTCGAGAACATGCGTATACATCTTCTATCAATAATCAAAGGGTCTGGGCACCCATATTGACTCCACACATTCATCGATGATCATATCGGATGAACCACGATGCCGGATTCAATCAATCCCATATATATATTCCCTTCGTCTCGCGATATTTTACTTGGCCGAGATTCGATCGCGATGCAGTCATACCTAGTTCAATCTCGCTCACGGCAAGTACTTTACTGCTCCGTAATCCGATATCACTTTGTGATTAACTCCTTAACCACATGCTTGCAAGCGTGTTGATATCGACACGAGTGGGCTCAAGTATATCTCCGACTTGGGAGGGACAAATTCCATCTCGATACATACAACCCAATGATACTTTCCGATCACCGAGAGACACCTTTATGATCACCCTCTCATAGGATGACGCTTTGATGACCTCAAAGCTTTCTTCCGCATCGTGGAGTTGCATTATCTCATGGTCTAAGGAATACAATATTTGACATAGGAAAAGCTTCGCAAAGATGAACACGATGAAACGATCTAATTGCTTCGCTTAGTTTGGGTCTGTCCATCATATCATACTCCCAATGATATGATCTCATTATCAATTAACAACTCATGTCTATGGTTAGGAAACCTTAACCATCATTGATCAATGAGCTAGTCCATAGAGGCGTACTAGGGACACGGTGTTGTTTACAAACCACACAAGTATTAATGTTTCCGCTTAATACAATTCTAGCATGGAATATAAACTTTATCATGAACAAGAATTATAATAATAACATCTTTATTATTGCCTCTAGGGCATAATTCCAACATGTAGTACATTCCAAACAATAGAGAGGGTATTTTTTTCAAATACTTGTTTCTCATCTATCGGACTGCCCCCATAGAAATCTATATATTGAGTTGAAGGATTTTCGCTATGGAAATATTTTCTCAAATATATAGATTATATACAATCTTATTTATACCAGAGTGTTGATACAATATACCGTGACAACAGTAGTTATGTTCTATTACAACGTCACCGATGAACATGATTAAGTTTGTCACTAAGGAGATAGTGGGACTAGTCAAAGTCTCCAAATATGTTGTTTGAGACATACTCAACAATCATGTTCTCCGTGCTCATAGGATCCTCTGACAGCTGGAGAGTAATGGTGTTGCTAGGTCCATGAGGAACATCTTGCGAACAACCAGCTCCATTGGTGCCATTCGGATGAAGGTTGAAGTTAGTATCAAACCTTTTCCCTTGAGGTACTTTCTATCCTTGGGATTGCTGGTAGAGAATTTCCAGATGCTTTGGGGTCTTGCACTTGTTAGTAGGGTGCGTGTAACATCCACACTTGTCACAAAGCCTAGTTTTGTTATACTTTGGCTTTGCGGTGCCTTTCCCACGGTCCGAGTTTCGAGGCTTCCTGCTTCAGTTGTTACGCTTACCCTTGAAGTTCGGTTGGTTACCGTTGAAGGCGCCACCAAACTTTCTTCCGTTCGTGACATTCATATGAACTTCCGGCAAAGGTTGGGAACCAACCGGGCGCTGAGAGCCATTCTTAGCAAGAAGCTCATCATGCTTTTCAGCCTGAAGTAGGATATGAGTAAGGTCTGAATAGACACAGTAGTGGAGCGCCAGACATCACTGCAGAGCCTTCGATGAGAGCATAGTGGATAGAGTTCTTTCTATATTTTTCGCATCTGTAGGTTCCTTCTCGCAAAAGCGCATCTTAGAACTTATCTTATGAACCTCATGATTGTAATCCCCGACGGACTTAAAGTCCTGGAATCAAAGATGAGTTCAATCATGAAGTGCTTCGGGCAAGACAACCGCCTTCTGCTTTTCATATCTCGTCTTGAGCGCCTAAAACAATGTAAATGGGGATTCCTCCTTCAAATACACAGACTTAAGATCCAGGTGGATATGGTGCCTTATAATGTACAAGGCAAGATATTTCGCTTCTTCTCGGTGAGTGACTCCGGAAGGGGGTCCTCCGGGTTCTGGATGGCACGCTCTATCCCACGGGACGCAAGGGAGATCTTGATGTCCATGGCCCAAGTAGGGTGGTTGTGGCCATCGAGTTCGAGTACATCGAACTCTCTTCCAGCCATTAGTTACCTACTTGGGTAAACCAGAGGTTATTGATTTACGCTTTGGTAAATCACACACCATCATGGTTATGTTGTAACGAACTATGCAAAATTAATAGTAGTTTCAAGAAGTGGGCTTGAAACCATTAGTGTGGATTTCAAGTTGTTAAATATGACACATTGTAGATACTCCCTAAAAATAATTTTAGGGTCCATCTCTCAGTACTTAGAGAGTATAATCTGATAAAATCAGTAGATACTCATGTTTTCAGTACCTTATGTCATGACTTAATAAAATGTATGGAAGATCACTTGTTAAAGTAATCACGGTAGTGAAGATAATCTGCCATGCATACCGTAGATCTGTGCACTACCCTTGATCCCAAAACATCAACTTGAAGAAGTCACTTAGATTTTTACATGTTCGATTCTTGCTCGTATTGAACCAAAAATGGCTCAATTAAGATGAAACAATTGTTATTTGCAAGAAATTAAAATCTCAATTACAAATAATTGATGTAATTAATCTCAACATGTGGACACATGGAAATATATATTACATCACACACATATTCTGAAGTACATAGTACTCAACAGAAATACAGTATTGCAAAGCAAATACTGCAATATTATGGTGTCTACAACAGATGGATAATACTAGTAAATAGTTCTGTTAACACCAATCAGCGAACTATAAAAAAAACAACAATTTCACAAATAATGGCTATGATCACCATGTTAGCCTTCTTTGCGCTAATTCCGGTATATGCAAGGACTTTGATGCAAAAAAAATAACGAATGGATAAGGTTCCATGTCCCTTTGCCTGTGCAGTTACAGCAGGAAAGCAAACAACGCCGGCCGCCATGGACGGTCGCGCCGCTTGCAGCCGTGCTATCAGGCCTGCCAAGACGAGAAAAAATCGGTCGTCGATTGCCGCCGAGGCGGTTTGCCAAGGCACATGTCATCACTACCGGTCGTTTAGACCAAGCGCCACAGCAACTGCGTTGGGGGAGGCTCTCAGGCGCGCCATGGCGTGAGTCGTCCGTGCCCTCCGGGGGCGCCGCATGGAGAAGCCCCGCACAGGGAGGTCGTGGACGAGGGAGTCGTCGCATCGCAAGGATGCGAGCCGTGCGGCGTCGCGGGCACGTAGTGCGCCGTCGTCTTGGAGGTCAGCCGAAAGTCGCCGCCGCAGACGCGGCAGTGTCGCGTGGCTACGACGCCGCCCGCGAAAAGATGATGCCGCGCTGGGCAACTGCAGCGTCGAAGAGACACGCGTGGATGCCGAGGACATTGTTCGTTCTCCAGTCTCATCAAGTTGGTAAGAACATCTCAAATCGAAAAAGAGCATTTCGGTGATTACCTTTGAAGTCTTCGATTCTCTGTCGAGTCGATCTTACCAATTAGCACTTACCGATTAGCAGTAGATGTATGTCTCTGTACTTCTTTATTCTTGATTTCCTCGTGAAAGAGGCGGAGACACAGGAACTTTCACAGTCAATTTTCTTACTACCTTTCGACTGTTCGTCCCAATCTCAAATCGCTCAGATATGGAGCATGCTGATAACGTGATAGAAGTAGAAGCGAGAGACAAACGAGAGAGACAAGCAAAATGATTCAACTGTATTGTTCCATCGATGATTCACTGCTTATATACAAGGGGAAGGGACACCAACAAGGGTCACATCCGTTCGAAGGGGTGTGAGGAAGAGTTGTGTCGGTTGACAAACCAACCGACATGGAGAATTGAAAGAGGGAGGATTTTCCCTTTAATTAACCTATTAATTAAATCCTAACAGAGAAGTTCTCAATGCAAGACTAGATGCAGCGGCGACGTTCAAGGTTGGACCAGGCCTTTGTTGGCTTATTTAAGGAAATTCTAAGCAGAGTTTAGTTATTATTGAAATCAGCATGGAATATGCACGAGTAAATTTAACCACAAGCATCACACTAAGCACATGGACCAAATACTAGTTCAAACTTGGAAATGAGGAACACATGCGTATTGACCGAGAAGGATGCCCGTAGCCAGATCCACGGATGAAGATGTATAACTAACTTGGATGCAAACGAACCAGAGCATTCCACGGTTCCTCCTCATCACAAACATGCAAATATGCATCTACAAAGCATGAACGCTTTCCCTTGGTCAAGAGAAAACGTATATCGGGTAGTACCGGTCGTAACCGGTAGTACCGCTCTGGGACCGGTAGTACCGCTTGCGGTCCTGGAGCGTCGCTTGAGCCGTCGATGAAGCGAGTGTGGCTAGTATCACCGACCGTAGTAATCTCCGACCGGTAGTACCGCTTGGACCTGGCAGCTGCCGACCTGTCTTCTTTCGTCTCCTCTTCCAAGCCTCCGTCTTGTCGAGCTTGATATTCCGGGCTTCCTCCCTTGCCTCCGTACTGGTCGGTGTGAACCTATCATGCATATGTGACGGAGTATAAAGTAGCATACCATTCAGTAGGGTAGGAAGTGGGATCACATAGAGGAACGGATTCACCTTTGGAGTCCATGACGACTTGGTATAAGTTGGAGACCTTGATGTAGTAACGACCGTAGGTCGGGCTGCATCATCTCCCCCCCCCTTCAAAAAGAGTCGTCTTCGACTCTCCATGTTCATCACGAAGTAGAAGAGGTCGAAGGACATCCTTGATCCTGGGGTTCACCATATAGTCGTCCTCGGGAAGATTGACTTGACAACACTTCAATGTTCCTTCACCTTCCATGAAGCCTACAAAGCTCACGACAAAAGAGAAGCAACACTCAAAGCGTAGCCAATTCATGAACATTATATCATGAGTCCTCAAGTAGAAGGAAAGAGCAATTTGCCAACATGAAAGATGCAATGCATGCAAAAGGTATCAACTCGTGCTCAACCGAGGTTGACATTCTCGTGCGGGTACCTACACACATCATACACAAAAGGAAGAACGTGTGTGCATGGTAGAGATACCCATCATCCATCATGACGTATATCTTCTTGTGCACATCACCATTAATGTCAATCAAGTATGAAATAGATTCATGGTGAGTATGCAAGTGAGGAACATGCTTATCATGGCAATCATCAAAATCTCCAAAAATTGAGAAAGCTATGGGGGTCATCTCATTATAACGCATGTGATCAATATTGTTGCAAGCAAAACAAGTGAAATAGCAAGCATTCATCTTATTGCAAGCAACAGGAGAACTTGAATGACTAGCATGACAAGGCAAGTCCGAAGCAATTGGAGGATACAAAAAATATGCATAGCATGGCATGTTTATGGCAATGATATCGCAATCAAACAATTCCACATGATCAATATCATGCAAAGGCAAAGCATCACATGGGAATAAGAGTGAAGCATATGTAATGTCACAAGTATCATCCATAGCATGCATATCCTCACAATTCATCATGTCCACTAGTGGGATCATGGCATAATCAACACCCTTATTGTTACCTTGGTCATACCTCTCATATGAAGTGGGTGTTGATGTAGGAGTGGCCTCCTTATGGACGACTTCGTTTTCTTGATGTAGCCATGGCGTAGCATCATCTTCGTGCACCATGTACATCTTATCCAATTGAGGCATCATTGCTTCATGGCTTGGCGCATCTTCCTTGATGGAACCTAGCACAATACAAGACAACAAACTAGAAGTAGAGGGTAAGTTGTTATAAATCGAAATGGTCTCACTTGACCTATCAACTACCACTCTCAACTCACTAGGAGTATCACTCATGCCCTCCAAGTGGAAGCACTCAATCTCACATAAGGTGGAGTCACTCATCTCACTCTTGTTCTCACTCAAGTGGGCTAAGTGGCTCTCATACTCACATGGGATTGGTACCACATCATAACTCAAGCATATAGGGATAGGCTCGGTTTCTTCAACTCCTTGCGCCTCCTTTGGTGAAGGGAAATCCCATGCTCACCATTTGTGAACTTGTCGCCTTCAAGGTTGGATGCCATAAGATGGGCATCATCGCTCGCCTCCATGGTCGAAGGGAAAATCCCATGCTCGACCGTCTTGTGGCCATCTTGTAGTAGTGGTGGAGGTAGGCTCATGCTATCCAACTTGGCAAAGTAGAGATCTTCATTTTCCTCGTTCATGAGGTCTTCGAATGCAAGCGTAGTTGTTGAAGCTTGATGGCATGGACGAAGGCTTGCTCTTGGTGCCATTTTGGTGGTGGCACTAGTAGTTGAAGGTGCCTTGTGATGGTGTCGACGGAGGTCATTGGCGTGCCTTGCCGATGGTTGATGTAGACGGCGCACTTTGTCATCCACATGACGCTCGCGACGATGACCCTTGTCCTTGTCACTCTTCTTGGTGAGTTGTTGTAATGAGTGCAAAGCATCATTAATCTTGGCGACCCTGCTCATGGCTTTGTCGAAGTCGTTGTCCATGTCCTTCTTGAAGTTGTAGAGGTCTCTCTCGAAATTGTCCATTTGATTGTGGACCTTGGCGCACTCGAGGTGTAGGCTCCATCTTGGCCGGTGCGACTTGAGGAGCTTGTCGTTGTCGTTCTTGAAGTCGCCCATGCTTGGGGAGTCGTTTTTGTTGTAGCACTCCATGTCACCCAAGCATGTGGAGCCATTGTTGGTGTAGTGCTCCATCATGTTATGCATGCTTGTGGAGACATAGGCATGGTGGCTCATCATGGATTCTTCATAGATATCATCTTCGGTTTCGGAGTCCCTAGACATGATTCACAAGACCAAGTGTTGTATATGGTAGTGGTAGAGGGTGTTGGGGATGCAACGTCAAACCTTACTTTACCTTGGAAGATAGTATCGTGCAAGTGGCCACACTTGAGAGCAATAAACCAAGCAAAGTGAAGTTCACGTGGAACACCGAAACCAACTACTAACCAAGAAACACACACACGCAAGGCCTATGATGGATAGGTATGAAAAGTGGCATGTCAAGAATCAATCCAAAATCAAGATGTTGTAATGGCAAGTAAAGAACCACAATGATCACAAAGCAAAACAAGTCAATCCACAAGATAGGAAATATGTACAAGGAAACAGACACGGTGGGATAAATGGGACTTGTGCGACGGAGAAAGTGAGCTAAGAACCAAATGATTACCTAGCGAAGACTATAATCTCGTGTCACACAAGTATAAGGAGAGACGCTAGTTCGACTGCACAAAGTTGGTGGGCTACAAGATATGCATAAAAGTACCACCTATATGATGTTCATCGAGCTTGCGCTTCCTATTCTATGAGGCACATGTATATTTCTTTCTTTTTCTTTTCTTTTTTGTATTTTTTTCTTTTTGTATCACTCTTTTCTTTTCTTTTTCATTTGCCTCTTCCTTGTGCCAACAACTATACAAGATAACTATATGAGATAGCGCTCACAATGTTTGCTTGGAATTCTACAAGGTATCGAATGTGCATAGCCCATGCAATCATAAGAGTAACTAGTCTCAATAGGTGTTTGTTGCTTGCAAAGATAGTGGGGATTCACAAAGGAATGCAAGTGGGGAGAAGTCGCGGAATGTTTATACCTTTCGTCGACGATCTTTACCCTTTATTGTTGGATTCCGCCTTGCTCGGGGAATTTGTATGGAGTAGATAGCATGAAAAACGTGGATGATGATGTATAGCTCCTTCTCTTCTTCGAAACGAGCTAAAGAACACCAAAATCCGAGTTCGAATGCAAAAGTTATGCTCAAAACGGTGAGCGGCTGAAATCTGGAAATCTGTTTTTTCTGTTCAGTACCGGGCGGTAGTACTGGGTTTTCGGAGGACCGGTAGTACCGTTTAGGTACCGGGGAGGTGCGGTAGTACCGGGTTTTGAGCCCGGTAGTACCGGTTAGTCCTGGGACGCCCAGATTTGACGCGTTTTCGCGATTTTAGGGCGATTTGGGCAGAAAATCTTCAAGAAAAACACCAAATCGAATGGGGAAATCAAGGAATTAGGCCATGGGAACACAAAGGAAGGTAGATCAACAAGTTTTGCAAGTAATCCACGGATCAAAACCTACCAAAACGCACTCAAATGACAGACCGATCCAAAACACGAATTGGGGCTATTTTTGGTGGAATTTTCGAATTATGGGGAAAATACCAAATCGATGAGAAATCCGTGGCAACCAAAAGCTGCTGATACCAGATGATAAAGGGGGTTAACCTCTTGGGTGGCCCGATCTTCACGGATCTCGTGGTCAAATCGATGGGAAAGCGAGGGAAAAGGGGGAAGGTAGCAGAAGCGAGCACACACCTCGCGAATAACACGATGAACACACGCAAAATTCACATGATACAAGGCTGATTGCTCCCGAACGGTGGCCATCGGTCCGATAGAATCCTCGCAAGGAAAGATCGGTCAACGTGCTCCCTCAAATCCACATCGGAGAGGGAAGAACACCTTGGGGGGGGGGGTCTTGACAACTTGGAGACGAGACATCGAACTCCAAGGCCTTGTTCAACGATGGATGCGTGATGCAAAGTCCAATCGAGGTTGGTGACGATAGTCGGTCCCCTTGGTAAAGGGGATGAGGCAAAACTAGAGATTCCACAATGTGGGTTGTCCTTAGTCTGTCATCTATGCCTAAGGGATACATGAGGGGTGGGGGCTCTATTTATAGGCCAACCACTAAACAAGGGTAGTTTGGGGATAAACTAGGCGAATAGGTAAGTAAAGGGGAATACATGGGATGTGGCCCAACAGGTGCGCGCGGGCAAGACATGACCGGTATTACCGGACTCAAGGACGGTAGTACCGGTCGTAACCGGTAGTACCGCTCTGGGACCGGTAGTACCGCTTGCGATCTGAGGCGTCGATTGAGCCGTCGATGTAATGATGGCAGTAGTCTGCTGACCGGTAATCCAGTTGACGGCCGATAGTACCGCTTGGACTGGCAGCCGACACATCTTCTTAGTCTCTCTTCCAAGCCTCCGTCTTGTCGGGCTTGATGTTCCGGGATTCCTCCCTTGCCTCCGTACTGGTCGGTGTGAACCTATCATGCATATGTGACGGAGTATGAAGTAGCATACCATTCAATAGGGTAGGAAGTGGGATCACATAGAGGAACGGATTCACCTTTGGAGTCCATGACGACTTGGCGTAAGTTGGAGACCTTGATGTAGTAACGACTAGGTCGGGCTGCATCAGGCTAGCTATGCTGGATTAAGTCTTTGAGGTGTTGAGGATCTGGCTTGGTGATCTGTGACTCGCGTCAGCGTCTATTAGAGGGGGTGATAACACATGACATGTTCATAGTCTTTCCTGGCAGGGTGAAAACCCAAGGTCTGGCCTTCATTGGTTGTGCATGGCAATGGCCTTGCAGAAGGCATTGTTTTGCGAGCAAAGATTTCCTTCAGGGTGAAAACCTAGGATCTTTGATCGGGCGACGACAGCGCTTGAGCACTGTTTCCTTCTTGTAGGCGTTGTTTTTGGAGGGGTTGTACTCTGGTGTTGTTTTGATGGTGTTGGTGTAGCTGCTGCTAAGAATCTGATCGCTTTAGCGAGACTTTTCTTTTTTTGTAATTCTTCTTTTTTCTTTTTTGGCTGTGTGTATCTGTACTACCAATAGGATAATGTGTTGTTGCAGGGGCCAGGTATAATTGGTATCATGCTATATTAATATATGCTCCTTTCCAAACAAAAAATTATAGTGAGGCATAAGTAGGTTTTCATTTAACATCTCTTGAAATGAGCACCCATAAAAATGCTCGGTTTGAGTGCCTCTTAGCAAAAATAAATAACAAAATTGCCTAACATATAAGATTTTTAGATTGTTGGGTTATTAAGCAATTTTCAGTATACTTTCATTAACGAAATCAACATCGAATATGCACTAGTAAATTTAAACACATGCATTAGACTAAGTACATCTAACAGATCTACACATGGACCGAATACTAGTGCAAACAAGGAGAAGAGGAACACATATGTGTTTATCGGGAAGGTCACCACCGAATCAAATTCGTTCTTGATGTCGGCCATGGTGGTGTTGAGGTCGCCCATAGCCGGATCCACACGGGAAGAATAAGTATAGCCGACTTGGATGTGGACGAAAATATGCTAGCAGTTGTGTCAAGACGCTCCACAAAAAGCTGATCGTCCGTCTCCCGATGCAAGATCTCAACAGATAGGGATTTGGAGGCTTGCTCTCTCGGACGGCTGTGCATGCAGATCTCAAATTATCCCGATTTACTTCTTTCACTTATACTTTTCTGGTGAAACTTGCCCCTCTTCTATAATGCCAGTGAGTTTTTCTCAAGACAATGGTTGTATTAAGAACATATATTGCTCTTTTGGTGAAACTTGCCTCTTTCTTTTATATTTGCTCAATGATGAACTTGAACAGTGCACTCTAATGTTAAATCTGAGAGTAATACACAAAGAATTAACCCTTTTATTTATTTTTTAGTTGTCTTTGTTTGCTTTCCGGTACAATTTCTTACAAAGAAAGATATGGAGATTCAAGACTTAGTTTAGAAACAGTACTCCCTCCGATCCATATTAATTGTCATTGGATTTGATGTATCTAGCACTAAAACATGTCTAGATACATCCATTTTTGCGACAAGTAATATGGATCAGAGGGAGTATAGGTTTTCTTTTATTCTTATGTAAAGAACAATGTAATATATGTATTATTCAATAAAACATTACTTTTCTTTACTTGTACATATTACTATTGTAATTAATTCTTATTCATTTGTATTCTTTATATCCTTGGAATATTGAATAAGAAAGTAATAAGAATTTATATTTATTTATATTTATGTGAATTACTTTAATTCTCTGGAATTTCCTTTTATTGAATTATTGTTACATAATGTAATAACACCTCAATTAAAACACTCAAATGTGCTTTGAAAAAATTAACTCTCAAATGCCTTTGGTTTGAAATATTTCAAAGCTAGATTTAAATTTATATATCAATTTAAATTATTACCCCAAAACAGTTCAAAATAGCTAGAGGTCATGCCAGAATTCATAGCATTTACCAAGATGAGCTAAATCCTAACTCAACATAGCGAAAGAAACTCTAATCTCTTCAGGGTTTTAGTTTGCAAAAAATTACCCCAATTTTATAGATGAATGCATGCACATGCACATATTCTTATTTCTACCTTTCATTGGTTCCTAAACGTTGGGATATTACACGTCCTCTCATGGATAATACCATGTTCCGAACAGAAAAATTGAACTCATTAGAAACGTAATCTCCACCATCATCAGTCCAGACCCTTTTGATTTTTCTCTCATGTTGATTTTTAGCTTTTTTACTTATATATTTTAAAGTAACCTAGAGCCTCATATTTAGTTCTCAAGAGATATACATAACAATACCGAGTAGAATCATCAGTCAAAGTCATGAAAATTTTCTTTCCGCATATTGCCAACACACCATCGATCTCATAAAGATATGAATGTATGAGCTCTAACGGTACCAAGTTTCTTTCCTCCGTAGGCTGCTTTGCTTGCACACAAGCATGAAACTTAGAGCCTTTGAAAATAGTGAATTTTGGAATTAAACTCATACCATCAAGACATGACATACAACCAAAAATAATATGACAAAGTCGTTAGTGACAAACATTAGTCTCATTACCACTAGTCCATACATGGTTCATAACATTATCACAGAAGTCTACCAAAGAGAAGCGGAACATGCCTCCTCATTTATAGGATTTTCAAACAAAGATTTCATACTTAGACAACACAACTCTATTGTATTCGAATACCAATTAAACCCTTCTTTCAGAAGTTGTGATCCACTAATAAGATTCTTCTTGATAAAAGGGATATGTTGCATATTATTCAGCTGTACGATCATGCATAAAGTAAAGTTCAAATCTACCGTGCCAAGACCAAGAATAGTAACATGTAACCCAGTCCCCATCATGACGGTGGAACCTCGAGCCAGATAAGAGGCGAACATGGTATGACAACATGCACATGAACATTAGCACACATATCAACCCACTGTTATGTGGGATGAATTACTTGGAGAAATGTAGGTGACAAAATACCATACACAAAACCTGATTATTGCCAATGAACATGTTGACAGATTAAAAACTCTATCTAGCTTGACCCTTCTTGCCTTTCTTATGTAGGCGACAATTAGACCAATGGATAACCTCGTTGCACACACAACAAGGTTCTTTATTTTCCTTGTTCTACCCCTTCTTCTTCTTCAAGTTAGTAGTCCGACAACCTTTGTTATTTTCCTTGGACTTGTGGGCATTTTTCTGCACCATGTTGGCAGTAGATTGTCTCTCGGTTCCACTAGTGTGTTTGTCTTTTGCCCTCGCCTTCTCTTCAACATACAAAGAGCCGATGAGATATACAAGAAATATCTCATGCCTCTAATGTTTCAAAGAAGTGGCAAAGTTCCCCACGAGGGGGAGGGGGCTTCTTATCCCGCGACAAACTTATCCTTTGTATCTCATAAGATTCTTCTACTACATATCGTTTTTCAACCATCTTGTAGTCATTGAAATGCTCCATAGCATATAGTTTATCACCAGCTCAGCCGCACTAAACTTACAGTCCAGTGCATCCCACAGCTCCTTGGCATTACAAACATGCAAATATGCATCAACCAACTTGTCTTCAAGCACAGAGTACGACACCCACGGGGAGTACAATGGCCCCCCTGAACGCTTTCTCTTCATCGAGAGTAAGCACATCTCTCAGAGTGCTAGATGCAACACCTTCTATGTCAATAGTAGTGAGCCACAAGTAGGTTTACATTTGCCATCTCTTGAGCACGGGTAAACATACTCGGTTTGAGTGCCGCAGCAAAACCAGATGAGGAAAATTGCCCAAAAAAATAAGGTTTTTAAATTGTTGTGGGTTATTAAGCATTTTTTATAGAATTTAATTAACAAAAAACCAACATCACATATGCAATAGTAAACTTAACCACATGCATCATACTAAGGACATCTGTCAGATCTGCACATGGACCAAATACTAGTGTAAACAAGGAGATGAGCTCTAACCATCAAATGAAATGTCAATAACCCGTTCTCCTCTCCGTTAAACAAGGGAACACATACATGTTGATCGGGAATGTCACCACCGGAGTAGTTTCATTATTGATGGCGGCCATGGTGGCGCTGAGGTCGCTAATAGCCACATCCACAGAGTAAGAAGACGTATAGCCGACTTGGATGCAGACGAAAATATGTGAGCAGTCACACCGAGACGCTCCCCGAATATCCTATCGCTAGTTTCCCGATGCAGGATCTCAACAAACGGGTCTTTGAAGGCATGCTCTCGCGGACGACTATGCACTCAGTCGCTGGGATGGGGAAGCCTAGAGGGCATCATATCAAAAGAAACAAGTGCGAGAGAGATAGAGAAAGAATATGTAACGTCTAGATCCGTTCTTGCTCTATAGCCAAGGAGGCGAGCCGACTGAGCCGACACGTGGTGGAAGATAAGGACACGCGTGTTGACACGTATCCCAACAATTGGGGTATAGTGAATTTTACCTCACAAAACGAGTCTCTAACCCTAACTCTATTCACGAAATGCGCCACATATGCGAGGTAGTGCGTGTGAACTCATTCTATTCTCACTTGCTTATTTTTCACCCATTTAGTAAAAATAGAAAGACTCACCCTATAGACTGCTCTAACTCTCTTCCAACTAGCAATACGAGACTAAACTTCATTCTCCACGGTTCTCAAGCTAGCATACTAGATAGACTTTTGAGATTTATTGATTCATTAGGCTACATTGGCTCTCCATGTATTGACCACATCCCATATAAATCTAACAGCTACGGTTTATATATCTTGCAAATAAGATGTCGATCCATTGGTTACGGAGAAATCACATAATTAAGCTAGTAGTATGTTTTGTGATGGATACAAATGGAGATTTTTTGAACTGTTAAATGAATATTTTTTCTGCGCCACTTACAAGTGGACCCAATTCCCAAACAAGTCAAGTTCCCGGCGGGCCCAGTCACTGTACGCAGAGTGCCAACCAGAACAGAGAAGAACTAGCGAAAAACCAGCGCAAACCCAACCGAGATCCCTCTCCTAGTCCTTGGACAGCGCGGCATACTCGGATCCCTCCGTCCCTCTAGGCTCCAGCTCGCCTCCCCACGCACCCGTCCCCACAGACACCAGCTCCCGCACCCCACTCGTCCCCGATCTCTCCCTGACACCACGGCCGCGATCGCGGGCCCGCGCTCGAGCAGTAAAGCGATCCCCAGCTGGGTTCGTGTGGTGTGCGGTTACAGCCATGGCTCAGCAGGATCCAGCCTGGCCGCCTCCCCGTTTCCATATACACCCGCCAATCTCTCCCCCCTTATCTCTCGGGGATCTCTGAACCAGCCAGTCTCGCACGCACCCATCCGTCGCTCGCCGCCAATCCATCCTGACCGGAGCAGAGCTCGCGGCCATGGACCCGTGCCCGTTCGTGCGGGTGCTGGTCGGCAACCTGGCGCTCAGAATGCCGGTGGCGCCACCGGCCGCCGGAGCCGGCGCTGGAGTCCACCCGTTCCCCTCGCCGTGCTACTGCAAGATCCGGCTCGGGAAGATGCCGGCCCAGACCGCCGCGGCACCGCTCGTGCTCTCCGACGCCGGCAGCGGCGAGCAGTCCCCGTCCGGTGCCCTGGCCGCCGCGTTCCACCTGTCCAAGGCCGATTTGGAGTGGTTTGCGCGGAAGCCCTCCATCTTCTCCCCCTCGCGCGGGGCCGCCACGCTCAAGGTCTCCGTCTACGCCGGCCGGAAGGGCTCCACCTGCGGCGTCAGCTCCGGGCGGCTGCTCGGCAAGGCTACGATCTCGCTCGATCTCAAGGGCGCCGAGGCCAAGCCCGCGGTGCTGCACAGCGGCTGGATATCCGTCGGCAAGCAAGGCGGCAACTGCAAGGCCGCGGAGCTGAGCCTCACTGTTCGCGCGGAGCCCGACCCGCGGTTCGTGTTCGAGTTCGACGGCGAGCCGGAGTGCAGCCCGCAGGTGATGCAGGTGCGTGGCAGCATGAAGCAGCCCATGTTCACCTGCAAGTTCGGATGCCGCACCAACAGCGACCTGCGGAGATCGGCCGCGCAGACGGAGCGGGAGGCCGCCGGGAAGGAGCGCAAGGGGTGGTCCGTCACGGTGCACGACCTGTCGGGCTCCCCCGTGGCGTTGGCCTCCATGGTGACGCCGTTCGTGGCCTCGCCCGGCACGGACCGCGTGAGCCGGTCCAACCCGGGCGCGTGGCTCATCCTCCGGCCGGCGGGCGACGGCTCGTGGGAGCCGTGGGGCCGTCTCGAGTGCTGGCGCGAGCGCGGCGGGGCCGGCTCGTCCGACAGCCTCGGCTACCGATTCGACCTCCTCGTCCCCGGCGTGGATCACTCAGTCCCCATAGCGGAATCCACCATCGCGGCGTCCAAGGGCGGCAAGTTCGCTCTCGACCTGACTGCGGCGCAGCCCCTGAGCCGGGGCGGCACCCCGGGCTGCAGCCCACGCGGCAGCGGCGACTTCAGCCAGTGGCCTCTGGGGAACTACCGCGGTTTCGTGATGTCAGCGGCTGTGGAAGGCGAGGGCCGGTGCAGCAAGCCCACGGTGGAGGTCGGGGTCGCGCACGTCGGGTGCGCCGAGGACGCAGCCGCGTTCGTGGCGCTCGCGGCGGCAGTGGACCTGAGCATGGACGCGTGCAGGCTGTTCTCGCACAAGCTCAGGAAGGAGCTCTCGCACCTGCGGTCCGACGTTCTCCGGTGACCTCCGGCCGTCCGGTCGGCGGCGGACACGTCTCTCAAGTCTCACGATCAAGAACAAATTGTACAGAGTAGCTGAGAATCTTAGGCAAATTTAGACGTCCCTTTAGTTGGTTTGTTGCGGCAGTTCGATTTTGGGTGATAGGTTGAGTTGGTTCAGATCGCTTTCTTTTTTGTGAGCGTGTGATTTCTTCGGTTGGCTACTTCACTTTTAGCCTTGCTTTGCTAGCTGTGTTCCTCAATGAAACCTGAGAGCTTTTGTGTTGCTACCACTACTCCACTTCGAGTTGACCTTTATATATGTCTTTTCGCGACTGAGTAGAAAGATGTGCTACTTCTCTCTGCGATCACGATTGTGATGTGAATCCATGATTCTTTCTCCTATCTGCAACGGCGCTGCAGAGAATCAAGCTAAGATCGAAGCTTTTCTTTGAGTTATTATCATTGCCAATTTGCAAATAGCTAAGATCGAAACTCCACTTCGAGTTATTATCAAGCTAAGATTGTTGCTTGCCTTTGCAAATAGCAAAAGGTACTACCGTCTCTACTGTGGGAGATCAATCAAAGCTTTGCCTGGCCTTTGGCCTTTGGGAGAGCGAGCAGGCAATCGAGCAACGTCGCCATTTTTTTTGTGTGAAGGAGAAGGAGCTTTGGAAAGGAAGGAACAGGAAACGCACGGCAGCAGAGTAGGACAGACAGTAGAGGCAGAGGGTGCATGGGGCGCATGGCGATGGCAGGTGTGGTGGTGGACACTGGACTCCGGCCGGTCTCCCTGCCCATCCCGGCACGCTCTCCCCACCAATCAACCACGGGCCGTGCAGCGAGGGTGGGGCTAGGCTGAGCCTGACCCTAGCGTAGTGGCTGTTGGAGGCGTCGGGATTGGCGCCCAGCGACTCCCGCTCGCTGTCTGCTCCTGCGCCCGCTGGCGATCGAGCTGGGGCCTGCCCGGTCCGGGCCTTTCGGGTAAAAAGGAATCCGACGCCAACCACTGGTGTACCTTTCTTTTTTGGAAAGGATGAGCTACTACTACTTCGCCTTCAGAATGCAGACATGGTTTTCGAAAACAGTTGCCGGACTTACCCGATAAAATTACGGCATGGTATTGCTAAAAGAAATATGTTTGGTTCGGTGGTGATACTGATAGGTTTACCATAAGTATAATTAAGGTGCTAGAGCACACTGCACACACAGTGATTTGTTTAGCTTTTCAAATCTTTATTTACGGCGTGCTTACTCTTGCCATGGCCAAACTGAAGCTCAAATAATATAGTTATGCAGTAACATGACTCGCCAGTAAAATTAACTCGAGAACACCTCATGTTTAGTTTAAAATATGATTGCCCTTGTTTTGCAGGGAGAATGTGATAGAAATTGTTTTGGAATGGAGAGAATAGTTTGACTTTTTGGTTTCTAGACCAAAGTGTGTAAATACCGAATCGTTGGAATCCTTGACTTGCTTTTGATTTTTTTTTAAGATTAGCATACATGCAAAATAATTTGAAAAACATAAATTAAAATAACATTATAATTTGAGTGAAAAAGAAGAAGGTAGGCTATTTATTATGTATTTTAGTTGCACTTTTAAACCCTAGTGACTCTAATTTGTCAAAACACGAGTGAGGCCTCACTTTCTTCGCTTGTGACTAGAAATCCACATGCCAAGAGAGGGTCAAAATACAAAAAACATGTGTAAATATAGGATTTAATGGTCCACATTTACAATGTAAAGCTTTAATGTCTATAGTAAGGTTCAAAAGTGGAAAGGTTTGTAGTTGTTGCATAAGAACTTAGAGACGAGAAGGGAGTAGCAAGCTACCAAACGACTCTGGAGTTGAAAGTAAGCATGAATCCGAGAGTCTGAGATTGGTCAACCTTTTAAACTATGTGATAAACTATTGAGCAGGCAAGAGACGGCATGATGGTGAATTAGATAGGCTGTTTGGGAATTGATTTCACAAACACATAAAAAAAACATGTCATCTAAAGACATCAGATTTGAGTTATGAATATATCGGTCTGGCCTAAGTTAGCCCGGATGGATCAGACTTTTTTAAGCTATATCTGATCCACGGGTTAACCCCAACAGCAGCTAGGGCACGCGTGCGGGTGCGGGGTGCCTCCTGTCATGCGGCTGGCGTAGGTATACGTAGTAGTACGTCGGTGGCTGCAGAAATGCTTGATCACGTACGGCAGCGGAGACCGGAGAGGAGAAGGCGTCTCGGGGGTTCGTTCGTTACCTGTCTAGCGTCTACCGCTAGCTGGCTGATCACGGAGAAAACGATCGATGCGAGCAAGATGTATACACAAGCCGGAAGTCTGCTCTGCTAGCTTCCGCCGCCCACCATCCAAAACCAAACCAAAAGCCGCCACCACGCAAAAGACATGTACGTATACAAGTCGTGCGTGAGACAGCTCACGCTGCTCTGGATCAACAGCTATATGTGCGCTGAACCAAGAAAAGTTCAAATACTTATGTTACTTGGCGGCGTACGTTGCC
The DNA here is from genome assembly GCA_030063025.1 of Avena longiglumis. NCBI lineage: Eukaryota > Viridiplantae > Streptophyta > Magnoliopsida > Poales > Poaceae > Avena > Avena longiglumis. The sequence continues at coordinate 112,036,614 of CP125979.1, forward strand.
AACAAGAGAGAAGAAGGAACGGCCAGGACGGAGGTTTCTCTGGTGGAATGAATCGGGCGGAGCCTGCACTGCTACCGCCCTGCCCTGACGGGAACGTCGGTGTCGGTGGGCGGTGGCCACCACCGATTATCTTCTTGCGTCGACGCCTCGTCGATCGATCGATCGGTGTACGGTACACGTACGTTACAGCGTGGTATGGACGGAATGGATAGATAGGCCGTTGTTGTCGAGCCAGGCTGTTCCCTGCCAGGGGCAGCACGCACGTACGTACATACTTACGTACGAACGAAAAGGAACGGCCGGCACTGTTTTTTTTTTCAGGTAACACTCTCGAATTAAGAGCACCTCGGCTGGTAGGGCGTTTTCAGGCCGAAATAAGGTGCTATTTAGCGCCGGACGAATATAGTTTTCGGTCAACTCTCGTTCCAAGACCGAGTTTCTATGTCGACGTGTTTCTGGCCAAATTTTTGTTAAAATCGACCAATTTTTTTGCATAGTTTAGCATTATATGAGTACAGAGCAATGTTTAGCAATAAATTTAACATAGTTCGGCATGAAATTAAATATAGTTTGGCAATAAAATACAATATATTTCGGCCTAATTCGGCCAATTTATGCTTAGCATCTACGTGTTGCCCCTGCGTTTCCATATGTGTTCCACCAGATTATCCTGTAGCTCTTGATGCACTACCGGGTCTCGGATCTCCTGACGCATGACGATGAAGGCAGGCCAGGTGATCAGGCTCCGCAAGAGGTCCCTGTCTGTAGTATGGCTCGTTCTGCTAGACCAAATTCATTAGGTCCTTCATCTCATCCTCAATGATAATGTTGTGCAAGTTCACACAATAGTTTATCACTTCCCACATATGATTTTTAGACCAGGTCATAGCAGGAAACCGGACAACTGCAAACCTGTGTCGGAGCACATCAAATGCCCGCTCCACGTCCTTCCTGCAAGCTTCTTGTTCCTTGGAAAACTAAGCATGCTTGGGGAGCATCGGGTTTGGGATAGTCTTCACAAATGTTGGCCATCTTGTATAGATGTCATCTGCAAGATAGTATCCCTTGTTATAGTGGTGCCCGTTGATCTCAAAGTCCACAGGAGGAGCATGACCCTTAACAAGCTTGGCAAATACATTTGAGGACTTAGGGACGTTGATGTCGTTGTTCGATCCTGCCATAACAAAAAAGGAGTGTTAGATCCAAAGATCATGTATAGCGACTGCCTTGAGTATCACAGTGGAACCATCTTTGTGGTCTTTGTACATTCTCTACCATGCAAATGGACAGTTCTTCCACTGCCAATGCATGTAGTCTATGCTTCTAAGCATCTTAGAAAATCCTCTACTTTTATTGATTGCGAGGATCCGAGCAAAGTCTTCAGCAGTGGGTGTTCTCAAGTACTACGGCCCAAACATTGCAATCACTGCCCTGCAGAACCTGTACAAGCAATCGTTGGCAGTGGACTCGGCCATGTGGAGATAGTCATCGGCACTATCACCTGGAGCTCCGTATGCAAGCAACATCATCGTCACTGTGCACTTCTGCAGTGAGCAAACCCCAACCATGCCGATAAAGTCCTTTTTACACACGAAATAGGGGTCATACACTCGGATGGCATGCACGATCTCCAAGAAGAGCTTCCGGCTTATCCCGAAACGACGCTGAAATACGGCCTCTTTGTGCAGCGGCTCGTCGACGAAGTAGTCGGCATACATCATGAAGTAACCCTCCAGCCTCTTCCTTGCTTTGCCGTTTCGGTGACCCTTCATCGAGCCTCCACACTTCGGCGCTGCAGTCTACGTGTACAGCCGGGCCAGAGAAGCGAGCATCTGCATGTGCTCTCAATCTTCGGTGGCTGTGGCCGTCTCTTCCAATAGCAAAAGGGCAAACATCTCCTCGTCGTTGGAGTCCATGGCCGAACGGAAAAAATGCCGAACACTTGGCGGGCGAGGTGGCGGGAGCTCGGAGCGAGGCCGAGTTGCGGCGAAGGTCGGACGACAAAAGAAGGCCTAGGCCGAGGGGAAAGGATGTGGCGACAGCGGCGGACCTATCTGCAGGCGTGGATTCGGCTCGGCGTGGCAGAGTTTCGCTGACGACGACATGGTGACATATACAGCTAGGAAAAGTTCTACGCCGCGGGAGAGGCGAGTGATAGTGGGAAATGAGGTTGTCGCGCTGATAGAGTTGGCCTACCGTGTTTTCGCTTTATCCGGCATGGGAGGTTTCGAGCATCCTAAATAGAGCCTCGAAACGTTGGAAAAAAGTTAGACCAAATCCAACACTATTTAACATAAAAAACGCGCTGAGGATGCATAAATGAGGGGTGGAGGTGCTCTAAGCGGTGGTCCTCGACGGTGGACCGTACGTGCGTACGAATGTACGGAGTACGACGGTGGGCACGTCTGTAGGCCCGTGTTCATACAACGTGGTATCAATGCTGATCCATGCTGCCTATGGAGTCACATACGGTACATGGCAGGGCGTATACGCGGCGGCGGACATGGGCGTGCCGTTGGGCCGGCCAAGAAAGGTGGAGGTAGTCTGATAGTCTCCATGGAGCTGCCGGGCGCACTGGCGCTGGTGGATTACGGCGCCGGCGGCATCGAGGTCGGGGCGGCGCTGCCCGAGATGGAGACGTTCCGCGTGTTCTACAGCGACTACGCGAGCAGTTTCTTATCCTATCCTGGGCATTAAGTGGGCTGGATGCGGTCCTCGCGGAACAACCGCATATGCCACATAATTTGGGTCGTCATACGCGGGCTCCCGCATACGCTGTTATGTGGGCTCGACTAAGCGGCGCCGCGGATGTTCCGCTTCCACTTGCAGCGTTAGGCGTATGTGCCCTGCCCTGCTAAAGAGTTGTATGCTAATTAAGCATGTTTTCGTTCTGCTCAGCAAAGGCTTACTCTCTGTTTTAAATATAAGATGTTTTAGGTTTGTAAATAAAATATATCTAGACTTGTTTTAGTACGTAGATTCACCCATGTTTAGAGTGAATCTAGACACTAAAACAAGTCTAGATATATTTGCTTTACAAATTAAAACATCTTATATTTTAAAAAGTAAGTACGTATTTGGTTTGCCCTGGATGCACTGCTTCTGCTCACGTACGTAGCTCAGAGACACCCCAAAAGGCAGAGTGCGACATTGCGAGGCGTGTGTGTCCTTTGCGTCGACCGAGGAATAGGAGGGCACACATGCATGCTGTGAGGCCCGTGACGCTCATGCCGTTCCGGTACATATGCCGTACGGGACAACTGCTGCACGGAGGTCTGCTCTGCTTTGCTTTGCATCTGACTAACGGGTTTGTGGAGCCTTGGGCATGGTACGTCTAGGATTAAAACTTCATCCATGGATCCTGATAGCATCCTCATACCTACAAGAGTCTTCCAACATGTCCAACCGGGACCAAAGATCGGTCCCAAAGCTTTACATAAATGGAGTACTTTTTTTTTTTTTTTTTGAAAAACTATCTAGCAGGTGATTGTATTGTTTGCGAAATTTTGCATGAGTACGTTTTGGGCTCAAGTATATCTTCCTACAAAACTAACAGATGTGTTTTTTCTTCAAGATCTAGAAAGTATGTACACCAAAAGATATGTTTATGTTTTAATTTTATTTGGCAGGGATCAAAAGATAAGCAGGCTCGCCATGTAGATTTTTAGACTAGCCGTCCATTTTTTCGATAAAGGGCGTTTTTATTACTTAAACAGTAACTTACACCCGGCCTCTGCATATAAATGCACACAGCCGACACCAATCCACATGGTCCAAAACATAAAGGAAATACAGTAATTACATATCAAACGAGAAATTGTAAACGCCTAGGGTGCGAAGCAAGTCAATCCAAGATTATGCCGCCATCCATATGCAGTAAAAAGGTCTCGTGCCGTATCCTCCAGCGTGCACACCTCCATGAAAAAATCGCGATATTCCATACGATGCAAAGTCGACTGGACCGAAGGTATGAGTACACCTGTAGAGAACTGCAGAGAGAACAATTTATATCATTAAAAACCTTATTATTTCTACATAGCCATAGCGACCATATAATGGCTATCGCTCCGACCCTAAGAAGATTTTTGTACTTGTTATCAATACCATGTAACCAATTTCCTAAAATATTGGCAATAGAACGTGGTGGATACAAGCCTGAAGCTGCTTGGGTGATTGACCATATAGACCGGGCAAAACTATATTGGAAAAATAGGTGTTTGATTGTCTCATCATGATGACAGAACACACATCCAGGACGGGTATTTTTGGCAGCTCACTGAACACTGCATATTGTTCTAGAGAAAAAAAACAACATAAGATGAAACAATCCAGATGATGCTCGTAAAGTAAAAGGCGTGTCGGTACGACCACGTTGCTGGACATTTGGATACTAACACAAGTGACACAATATTTTTATTGGCTATGTTCAACCTTAACTGCCATGCGATAGAGGCCTAGTCTCATTGAGCAAACCTCAGATGTTCGAAAGGGACAACCCGGTGGTATGACTGGGCGCACCGCACTTGTGTGCCGTGAATACTCTCGAGTATTAGAAATTCTGAGGGATACCGTTAGAGAAATCGATCTCAAACCCAAAGTCTAAGAGTGTGTTTGGTTTTGGAACCAAGTGGAATGGAATGCCATCAAAATGTTTCAAATCAACTTTTTTGTAGGAAGAGTTACACTTATCTCTGTCATTAAGCAATTTCATAGTGTATCAACGTATGCTATGTTGCTATGTATAATTATAATCACAACAATTTTTCTGGACTAAAATAATATGTCCAATATTAGTCAGACACAAAATCAATGCCAATCTCAACGGAAAGCGCACGAATCAGCACTAATCTAGCTCTTGGCCTCCGGCAACTCTTCTTCATCATAGGCCACACCCAGATCGACTGATCCTCTCTGGCCAACGCGACCCAGACGGGTAGACCCCTCGCCGCCGCCTGCTAGCCCGCTACTACCATCTACTCTATCCTCCCCCGCCGGAACCTTCTCTTTCCTGCATGCCATCTGCTAGCTTGCTACCGCCACCTCCTCTATCCTCCCCCGCCGGCAGCTCATCTTTCATGCCCGCCGCCACCGGCTTGTGCAGCCGTGCCGCCATGGGAGAGATGGAGAGGACGAGTGAAACGTACCGAGAGACGAGGGGAAACTGGTGGATGTGAGTTAATTTCGTTTGAGTGAGGGAGAGATTTGCGCGTGGTTAGCCAGAGCAACATGCAGATTCCACCACATTCCACCGAATTGGTGGAACCGGTGAATTCCAAATATAGAGGGTATATTCCCTTTGAAGGAACGCGTAGATTCTATTTCAATTTTCAACCAAACATAGAAACGAGCGAAAAGGCTAGAACGGTTCCATCCCATTACACTTGGTTCCAAAACCAAACACACCCTAAAAGGATCAACTCAAGCAGTAGGTCAGAGAGAGAGAATCTTGCTTCATATGAGACATTAGTTACTAATCACCCATATAGGGTGCCTATAAGCCCAAAGCCTTATACAACTAACCACCAATACCCTCGGTAGGAAAAGGGCATGAAGGTCTAAACTACGGAGAGTCAAGGAACCCCCCAAGTGGGAGGGAAAAGCAAGGATAGCCTTATCCTTTTTGCTCCATGCACTTGGTCCATGAAGGTAGGTTGACCTTAGTACATGAGGGATGGCATTGATGGGTTTACTGGGCTTCATTCTTATTCATGGGCTTCTTTATTATGTACTCTTTTTGACTCCATTCTTTGACCTTTTTCTTTAAGTTTTGTATTTATCCTTCATGGCCTCCGTATCTTCCGTGTCGGTGGAATGGTGGAGACGTGAGAGGATCCTCGTGGCGAAGATCCGATTTCCACTCTTACAACGTTGCACAATAGCTTCCATTGGAAAACATGGATTTATTCATTCACACCTCTCTCATTCTCCTCTTGTTACCACCATTTGGAGCACTGATTTACACTCTGATTGATTTGATCCCTAAGAATAAATTTGAAGCACTAATATGCAGGATCTAATCATAGGTTTTGGTATCAACCTAACTAAAGTAACTTATTAGTGAATAACCGGGGGAATGTCCAACAAATTAGACATAGAAGGAGTGAAAACTGCAAAAACATTATACTAGAAGTGGTGATCCTCGCAAAAAAAAGAAGGTGGTGAAAACTGCAATTTCCTTGTGGAATGTCGTCGATAGGGCACGCTGCAAGCCTGCCGGTGCATGTGCAGCGCCACGGTAGCTTCTGCCACTTTGACCAAGCCCACGTCACGCATAAAAAAGCCCATCAGGCCGTCACACTTTTGAGCTCTGCGGCGCCAGCTTGTGAGACCCGATGATCTCATCGATCCGATCTGATCCGCTGCAAGGCTGCATTGTCCAACAATCGTGAGCTGAAGTGACGCCTCGCTGTGTTGACTCTTGTAGTACTGGTTTAAGCTAGGGCAAGCATGCTACATCATGCAAGCACTGCCGCTTTTACTCTCACTGACTGAGCTCTACTTACTGCTCATGCAGTATATGTTTGGTACTCCCCTCGGCATTCATTCATCCATTCATGGTGCCGTTCAGTTCGACTTGAAGCTCTCTCCCAGTCTCCCTTCTCCCAAATCTCAAGAGCATTTTTCATCTCCCGTATGCTGAGCTTTGCTGAATCTGGTCACGGCCGGAGAGGGTAGAAGCCATTGAGGTGGGTCCCGCCGTCTGATGCTCTCGGCTTGCAGTGCATTGTTCTCCTCCCTCTTCAACGACGACGACACAGGTAACTACTGATTTTAGTCCTACACAATTCTGAGTTTTCTGAGTAAGCAAACAGGTGACCTCTACGTTTCTAATCCTGAACTATTATGGTGCCAAAGTTTTGTCAGTGATCACAAACAAGTTCACCTTCAGAATACTTTGCTCGTCTTATTTGTTTGTTTATCTTAGATTACACTACGATGAACCCAGTCTGTTACTAACACAGATTTGGATTCGCCTCATCATTCAGTGACCATGTGGAAGCAATCATCCAGCAGGAACCACAGGGGCAAGAGGCTGAGGCCAGCGCACTACCTCCAGCTCTTTGTTCTGGTCGCCGTCAGCACCTGGCTCGTCTACCAGCTGGGGCAATGCTACGGCAAGCGAAGAGCAGTTGCAGTGGAAATCAGTGGCAGCAGAGGCGTGGACGGTGAGCTGATACGGCGCCATCAGTTAGGCAGGAAGGGTCTCGTCGAATTCGCAGGCGATTCTTCCGGGGAGGACGCTCCTGGGATCGGTGGTGGCGGCACCATTGCCAGGAACGATGAATGGGAGCAAAAGTCGAGCAAGGACAAGGATAGAGAAGACGAGGATGGACTCGTTGGTTACGATGATAGGGATGAAGGCGATTTCCATCTTGACAATGGTGAAGGTGAAGAAAACAGTGAACTGGACAGAAGCGCTGTTCATCAGGTCAACACTACACGCGGGGCGAGACAGGATGGTGCTGTTCTGCTACTGAATGTGTCAACACTTCCAGTTTAAGCAAGAACTCATCTTCGGGTCTGTTCCACACTGATAGCTCGTGAAAGCGTTCCTGAAACTAGTTAGCTTTTCCAACCTAACTAAGGCATTAGATTAGCTAGCGATTCTGCTTGTTCTTGTGGAAAACATCTCCTGCTTGTATTATGCAGCGGAGACATGTGTCCCTTGTGAACCAACAATCCAGTATATCACCGTGACAATTTCGCATTTGACTGGTATAGCAATGAACATAAAACTAATTGTACCAGACTGCTTAACATGGTTCATCTTAGTCACCACACAAACAACAATATATATTCCACCCTGGCAACAATAGAAGCCTTGGAAATAAAATGGAATTGCAGGCATAAGGACTTAAGGAAGTGAGCATAAGTATCAGGATAGTTTCATCGAGAAACAAGAGAGCATTACACACATTCACACAAGTATTAGAAAACAACCGCCTTGTGCATATAATCATTGATGTGAAAAACAGAAAGACACAACAGTCAATTCTGGATTGTCAACAAGAGTTTGTCTTTCTTATTTCTTGTAGCAAATAGATCACAATGAAAATAAAAACACTGGGACAACCAGGGAACTTTACTGAAGCATCCACCAACTTCTTATGGTTTGCTATTCAGTACTCAGTGGTCGTGCTTGGTCTCAAACAGGCCATTGGGTCCTGCACAGTAGGATTGTAAGGACGAATGAGAATAAGAGAACATAACATAATCGTTCGAATGAACAGCAGCAACTAGAAAAGAGGACCAAAACATGCAAGTAATGCTGCTCAATACTTAACGAGCACAAAATATGAGAATTGTGTTACTGTTTACAGCCAACTCTTTATGGTGTAAACAACCTAAAGCAATCTACCAATCTATGCTTTGAGAAAAAAATATTGATCAATATATACAAGTCAATGTTGATATGCTCAAAGTTTGACAGAAGGTTCTACTGTGGACTTATGGTCACAAACTCGTCATGTATTTTCTACTTTGGTTACAAAGAATCGATTACACACAATTTCAAAGAGTCCCTAACAAAGAAGCAATGATCCTTGTAGAGAACAAAATAATACCAGGACCCAGTGCTTATGTTCTATCATCACCCATGCTATTGCTAGACATGGAGGAGATCTGGTGGCCACAGAACAGGGCACACAATCGTGGTGAGTTAGTATGAAGTTAGTCACACGGAATTTGTGCACTTAAAAAATTAGCAGCACACACTATTAGGATCATTGTCTACAAGAAACAACACATAAAACAGGATTAGGGCAACAATTTTTAACTTCGTATATTAACATCTAATAGTATAATCTGTCCTCAAGTTCTATCGAAAAGCACAGTAAATTCGTTGCCAAACAGTTGCAACACGTACAGAGCACGCGTGAAAGTTTATTTGTATCAAGGGGTATATAGTAAAAGATGGAATCGTCAGTGTTTGGTTATGTCACATCCTAATGTAAGTGAAGGTTCATTCTTGCAATGGCAAGGTTCATTCTTGCAATGGCTGGGCTTGGAAGGGCTACTATCTGGTTTGATGCTAATAAAAATGGGACCAGGGATTTGCCCTTTGCCTCTAAAGAAGTTTTATGGTCCAACGGAAATGTAAACAATCCCCTGACTTTATTTATATGAAAAACTAGTATAGGTAGTACAATGGCTTAGACAAGAAGGGGTACCCAGCTAAAATAATCATTTTATACAACAGTCATTCATGAAGTTACACAATTAACTTCTTGCTATGTCATATACTAAAACTTAACATAATCATTCAAAGGATCAGGAAATTTCAGACTGTTCCTTCAGGACTTCCAGGGTAGACAATATTATTAGATAGAGTACACATGCCGTAAACACTCCCAAAGACCTTAGAACAGTCTATGCTGAACAGTTCTTTTAAATCAGTACAACAGAACAACTGCCCACGGCTAAGTTACATCCTCTATCTCCATCATGCACATTATTCACTATTTCAGTGAGTTATTGGACAGCTGAATCCAAAGTATCAATGAAACAGATATTCCTATCAGGAAATGTGAGGCCTGCCAACTAAAGCCCAGTTATAAGTTAAAACACCCATCTTACACATCAAACAAAATGCAACCAATAGACTACACATTAAAACAATCAGCGTAGAGACACGTTACCATTTTAACCAAACTCATATCACATCCAATCAAACCAAGTCACTATTGATCAAAATCATGTCGCAACCAATCAAATCAGGGAGAGCATTACAATAACACGTATTGAAATGAACACGGAAAAGGGATAGAAGAACCATACCCCAGGGGAACTCCTTGTTGCGGATGTGAAGATACGGGTACGGCTGCAAAATCACAGATAAATAACAAACACTGTCAGGTTCAGACCACGGCTACCCCCAAACCCGAAATATCCCAGAGGACGAGATCTAACCGCCGGCTCGTCGAAGTGGGGGTGGCCCTTGGAGAGATTCCACGCCGCGAGGAGGGTGCAGCTCACGGCTCCAAAGATGGTGATCTTCTCCCACTTGGCCGTCTCATCTGCGAGGAAAGATCAAACGCTAAATCCCAAATCCAAGTCAAATACCATCGAATGGGGACGCGCGGAGGAAAGAGGAAGGGATCGCGAGGTGTACGGACATGCGTCGTCGTGCGCGGAGGAGGACATGCGGCGCTTGGCCGGGGCGGGGGCCGGGGCCCTGGCGCGCGCCGCCAGGGAGCGGAGGCCGGATCTCGCCGCCGCAGAAGCCATGGGCTGGGTCGGGTGGGGGTGCCGCTGGTTTCGGGGAACGGGAGGCGATTGGCTGGTTCGTCTGGTTCGGGTCTCCCTTCTCGCTGCGTTCTGACCTGACCTGGTGCGTGCGCGTCTTGTACTTATTCTGATGATTTTCGTGGGCTGCTTTTCTTTCATGGGCTGCTTACTGCTTGCTCTTTTACTTGGGCCGTATCCCGTCGGCTGGAATTATTTATTACTAGCTGAATGCCCATTGCTACGGTCTGTTTTTTTTTTCACATACACATACACACAAAATAAGTTTTTGACTGCATGTTTCCAATTCGCTTGTAGTTGATTGAAACATAATTAAAGTCGCAGTTACTATTGTTGAGGAGTTTTCTATTGGTTGAGAATAATCTGATGCTTGTTATATAAGAATGGACAGTGAGACAACCTTACATAAACAAAAAGGGACAAAATGAGAGCATGGTACTACGATCACAAATTCAATATCAAGTTGCAAGTGGATCCCATAAATTCAGAAGTAAATGAGAAAAAAATTAGCAAGATATTTGTATTTATATTTAAAAGATAGGCGACATGGACTTAAGGGTCCGTTTGGATGTATGTATTCACAGGCTTGGCATTGCATTCGCTCTAATATCAAAATCTTGGCATATTTGCATTGATATTGAATATCAATATTTTTGTTTGGATGTTTAGGTATTTGGTCTAGGGATTGATACTAAGGTTGAATATCAAATCGTGTTTGGATGGTCAAGTGATGAACTGCATTTGTACTAGCATGATCATAGTACTATCAAATTTTAGATTATTATATAAAGTAATTACAGTCTCAAGTATATGGATTGGATCGAATAGGGGCGTCCCAAAACTAAATGGTGTAGACAAAAAATATCAGATCCGTGCCTCACTGGAGGGTCGCCGCGCCAGTCGATGAAGGAGAAGGGCGGGACGGATCCTTGCCAAGCGACGGGGCCAGACGGGAGAGGGTTGAGGCGGAGGGCCTCCGTGTCGTTCACAGGAGGAGAAGGGCCGGATGGGAGAGGGTCGAGGTGGAGGGCTGTCGCACCATTAGCCGGAGGAGGAGGGCCAGACGGGAGAGGGTCGTGGAGGAGGGCCACCGCGCCATTCGCCGGAGGAGGGCCGGATGGGAGAGGGTGTCGCCGGAGGAGGTCCCTCCGCATCGGATACCTTCTGCCGGAGGAAGGGGGTTGAGGGCGACGGGGCCTGCGGACCTGCCTCGCCGGAGGCGGAGGAGGAGGAGGGGCGTGGGCTCCCTACGGACCTGCCTCGCCGGAGGCGGAGGAGGAGGAGCGGAAGGGGTGGGATCGGCGACGAACAGAGAGAAGGATGGAGGCGGCGGCGGCATCCTGCGAGTGACCCTGGGAGCGATGGTTTTGGCCAAAGAGCGGATATAAATGAGACGAAAACGTTTCGATGGCCCGATACCTCGCAATGTCTAGCTCTAGACTGGTTCATTCGGGAGCAGGCTACCCAGGCCAAAAATCTTTAGCTCAATATTCGGCCCGAATGCACAACTTCAATATACAAGACATCCAAACACCTGCAATTCAAGATATTCGGGTCTGCACAACGCCAATGTCCAATACCAGCCCCGAATGCAAACATCCAAACGGACCCTAAGTGAATTGCGAAGAACGGCTAATTTTTGTAGCACACACACGTGCTATCCTTATCCTCTTTTTCTTACCCTTTAACTATGGTATATCTCTATTCTTTTGCAAATAGCGCGTAGATAGCTTCAGAACTACTCTCTTCGTTTGGAAATATAAAATGTTTTAAACCCTCTCCCATCCGGCCCTCATCCTCATGTGAACTACTCTCTTCGTTTTAACCTATACACTAAAAGGTGTCTAGATACATCTTCTTCGTAAACCTAAAATATATTATATTTCTAAACGGAGGGAGTACATGATACATCATACGAATGCAGCTTGGCTAGGGTGGGCATTTGGTTTTTTCGGTTAATTCGGTTCGGTTTTTGGTTTTTCTATAATTCGGTTTCTGCAAAATAGGCACCGAAATTATTTCGGTTTTGTAATTAATTGATAGTTTGGTTAGTGGACAATTCCGTTTGGTGTTCGGTTTTTAACCGAACTTCTGGAAATAATAACATTGTGCCATAATTTATGTCAGATCCATACGAGCTAAACCACTCATCGACGCACCGTAAGCAACCTTCAAGTCGGCGAGTACCTGAAGCAATACATTGGTAGCTGATGTCTTGAACACATGTGTAGAAAAAGAACATAATAAGCATGATGTCTATCTTGCTTGTTCAAAAAAATGATGTCTATATTCTAAGGCGTATGCATTCAACAAATTGTATGTGTTAATTAGCTAAAATACATGATTATATCCGAAACACGAAAATAATTGAAAGTCTTTCAACAAAATTCATAGACACAATTGATAGTTAAACCACGAACTTGTATGTGCATGTGGCTGGATACATACGCATACCGTACCAGACGCTGCACTTTGCATGCTTGTTTTTTCATGACATTTAGATTCACGTCTGATAATGAACGCCCCATGACACAAATATATTTAGCTCTGTCATGTATAATTTTCGGTTTGTACGGTTATTTCGGTTAAGAGAGAGTCAAAACCGAATTAATATTTATAAATTCGGTTAATCATATTTACTAACCGAAATTAGTTTCGGCTAATTCGGATTCGGTGTATTCGGTTTCGGTTCGAGATAATTCGGTTTCAGTGTTCGGTTTTTTATGCCCGTCCCTAAGTATAGCCGCCTAGCCGGAGATGCGGAAGTGCACAGCTCGGTGGTGCAGCTCCCTGTACAACCACGGTCGTAGTCCAGCTCGAGGAGCCGGTGGAGCACGGCTGGAAGAAGCATCCCCGTCACCAGTTATAGGAGCAAAGATAGCAAATTGAACAGAATAGCTCGTGGGGGCCTTCCGGCGGTCGCATGGGTCGATTCCGACATCGGACCATGGCTGCAGCACGCGCGGTCGCGCCCCCACGCATCTCCGGCGAACCCATCCACTGCCGGCCTCACCGCCTAGCCCGTCCTCATCCCAGATCAAGGCAGGGGAAGCCCAGGATGTGGAAGATCTCCGGAGTGGCAGCGCGGTAGCTGGGGTGGCTGGTCGCCGTTCATCTGCAGTGTGGCGGCCGCGCGGTGCCCAGGTCAGGAGGTCAGGCGAGGCGTACAAACAATGACGGATAGAGCTGCGGGGAGGAGGCGTTCGAGTGGTCGGAGGCCGTGACGAAGAGCTCCGTAGCCCGTTGATGCAGGGTCGGCTTGCATAACTCCGTCCTGCGAGTACCCGCCCCGGCAATCCGTCCCGAATCAATACCTGAATGGGGAGGGGAAGGGGATAATAGAGGTTGAAAATATATTTTTAGTAGATGGAGATGTATTTGACTAACCTACCTTAAAGAAAATTAGTAGATAGAAATTGTTTGGGTTGCCTCCTTTTTCTTACACAGTATAATTTACTTGGTATCCTAAAAAAAGTTTCTTACACAGTATAATTTACTTGGTATCCTAAAAAAAGGAATAATTGATTTGGAAGTGTTTTGGTATCCTAACTGTATCAATCAAGTTAGCTAAAGGTCGTCTAAGGGCACGTACGATTACGTCAGACTTTACTTATGTTTGTCATGTTGGAATTTTTTTGAGGTAAAAATATATATTAGGCATACAGTCCATCTCATTAAAATCTTTCAGTCCCCTTAGGTATCCTGGTAAGGAAAAAAAGTGCGTCTGAAACCTGCGGCCAATCAAGTAATGGTTACATCATTTATGAGAGTCTCAAGAATAAAGCTAGGGGGTTCATCGACCCAATTACAAGAAGATTTATCTATAAAACAAGACTTGGCCAGCTCATGAGCGACTCCCCAAATAGGACAGTGCCAATCATGGATGCTTCATCAATACAATTAGCATTCACCGCAGATGATTCACCCCACCAAGATTCTTCTCCACTACACGCATTCAGTGTTTCCAATGAATCCGACTCAGCCACCACGTTGTTGCAGCCAAGACGATTTGCCAAGGCCAAACCTTCTCGCATAGCCATTGCTTCTATTGCTGTTGGTGATGCCACATTTGGGATAAAAAGGGTAGAAGCTGCAACAAAGCGTTCGGTATGATCCCGGATAATTGCTCCTACAGCACCCGAAGAACTATCATAATGAAAGGAGCCGTCGACATTGACCTTTGTTTGCCTTGGATTTGGTTTTTTCCACTTCACCTGCACCGGGACGGGACATGCACTTGCTCTTACTGCGTTTGCGGCAATCGAAAGTATCGACATACGACACTGATGAATTGGAGGGACCACTTCATCATGAGTACGGCGTCGTCTAACCCACCAAATGTACCAACATGCAATAACAATCAATTCCTTTAAGTCAAGACTAACAAATCCAGGCATCATAATGGCAGGTTCCACGAGCAGAAATTCCAGCATCGCTGACCCAGAGCGATCAATGGTAGCATTCTCAATAACCGTTGCCAAACCCAAAGAATCTCAAAGTGATTTTCCAGCTTGACATTGAAATAACATATGCAAAAGATCTTTCGCATGAGCATGGCAGATGGGGCACTCACCACTAGTACCGACATGTCTGTTCACTAGAATGGATTTCAGAGGTAATATACCATGTAGGGCACGCCATGCAAAAATCTTGACCTTTTCAGGGATCTTCAGTTTCCAAAGGATCTGCCAAACTGGATTAGTAGCCGATGACCCAGGCAGGGCTAATTGAGCAGCTCTTGGACCAAACATATGTCTCCATTGCAGGTGATAAGCCGAACGTACAGTAAATCTGTCAATCTTAGAGTGTTGCCATGCAATAAAATCACCAAACCCCTGAGAGTTTAAGGGTATTTGTAATATTCGGTTCACGTCAACAGTACAGAACAGGTCCCGGAGAAGCTGCTCATCCCATTGTCCATTAATTGGGCTAATTAACTGGGAAACTTTTGTAAAAATCGATGTCACGTTGGATTTTTACTTAGTTGAAAGAGAAAGAAATAAAAAAGAGAAGGTTGTCTTCCCTTAGCTAATGGATGATCTCTTAGGCATCCACTATGCAGTCCATAAGGCTATGCACAAGCCAAAAAATAGTCTATAAGGCTATTCATATACATAGTTGAGGTTTATTTTAGGAGATTTTCCTTAAGGGTGACCTACAAGCTTATGGGTTGTCCATAAGCAATAAACAATTATTTTACTCTCTTCTATCTCTCTTGTTTGTGTGTACTTTTAACAGACACGTGGGTCCCAGCTTATGGTGAACTTGACCTTATACATTGTAGCCATTTTCATAAGCTGTGTGGGTCCCATCTTATAGCAAAAGTTCACTTTATACATAGGTGATGCCCTTAGAAATAAGAGAAGACTATTTCTTCATTATATCATATGCATTCTCTTAGTCAACCAATTTTTTTACTAAAAATAGATAATTCTCATTAATTGCTAGAGATAGTAATAAGAGATAATGCATTGTAAAAATTATATACTGTGTATTCTCTAAATGATGTGGAGATAAGAGAAGGCGTGCCTCCCCTGGCATTGTACATGCCCTAAAAAAACAAAGCTGCGATTTTGCTAGAATTGCACGCTTACAAATGTGCCATTTCAGTTTAAGTACCGAGTTACTTTAGGCTAAACAGACTTTAAAAACACATGTGATACGGATATACCAATCAGGGTATCCACAAGGGTAGGAAGCGACTGGTCTAAGACAATGTCGAGTGGGTCAGCAATGACGGCGACTGGAAAAGAGGATTTAAAGAAGACCGGCGACCACAAGGGTAGGAAGCGACTGGTCTAAGACAATGTCGAGTGGGTCAGCAATGACAGCGACTGGAAAAGAGGATTTAAAGAAGACCTGCGACTGGATGCGAAGGCCCAAACCGTAGCTAGGCTTAGTCAGATTAGGTAAAACTCCCGAAACCTTTACTGATTCGGTTGAGATCCTGTAAAACCCTAGCGAGGCATCCCTATATAAGCCTCCCTAGGGTTCCCTTTATACTCACGAGCTATTAGCTACCCCCATCCAAGAAACTTGCCGCTCTTACACCGAGTTTGTCCACCTTATAACTCATCTGCCATCAATACAAGCAAGCAGTAAGTAGGTCTTTATACTAGGGGGGGCGAAGCTTGATAAAACCATGTGTCTCGCTCCCAATCTCGATCCGCATATGGCGACTCACTTATGACCTCCTTCGACTCAATCGCTACCCCTGGTAGCGACTGGCGTGGCCATTCTCACGACAATATGTGAACACATGTGGAGGGGAAAAGAAAAAGAAATTCTAATTCCCTCTACTCCCTCAGTTCAGAAACAACTGATTTGAGTTTGTATAGATTTGAATATACCTAGACGCATTTTAGTATATAGATATATTTAAATCTAGATAAACCCAAATTAGTTTTCCCTGGATGAAGAGAGTAGTAAAGAATCATGAAATGTGTGCATCATCGTCTTATGAATAATTTGATATGAACTAGTGGACCAAGTTTTAGCATCTTAATAGCGTCTTGGTATTTTGGTTAACATGTTATTTGATATTTAAGCTTCCCACGGCCTTAAGGTATTTGAGTTTGGTGTGTCCAACTTTGAAGGCCTCGTGTCATAATTTGTAGGCTAGACTCGAAGGAGAAAAAAAATGCAAAATGTGGGGTTAGAAACAATTCGGGTACCTTTTCCGCAGGGTGACATGAGAGGAAAACCCTATTGACTCCTCTTGACGCACTTTGCTCCTATCCCCCATATCTACCACTAGCATAACCCATGTGTGCACGGTGACGACATAGCCTCATTCCACATCGGCTATACATGTCGCATGGATGCCATCTATTGGCCCTTGAAAGGACCACTTGGGAAGGATCAAACATTGATGATGTTGCTGGGTAGCTA
This sequence comes from Avena longiglumis, assembly GCA_030063025.1. Lineage (NCBI taxonomy): Eukaryota > Viridiplantae > Streptophyta > Magnoliopsida > Poales > Poaceae > Avena > Avena longiglumis. The sequence goes on from CP125979.1 coordinate 112,053,750, forward strand.
GTGGGCTTAGAAGATTGAGTTCATGGTGTTGTGGCGAGCCATCTATCGTGTGTCACCCTTGTCCTCTATCCCCTACTGCTTGGTCCGATGGGGCTTGGTGGTGCGCATGTCGGCACATGCTCCTATTATCCATTCCAACAAGAGACCTCTCTTTAGAGGCATCACACCTCCCACTAAAAGGCTCTCTCTCCCTTATCCAACATGGATCCTCATTCGTTTGATGGCATCATGGTCCTCAAGAGTTGGCAAACGACTAGTAGTGTTGTTGATGGATGCGGTACTGATTGTAGATTTTTGTAATTAGGTCACTGTCATCTTGTTTGTGCTTTCTTATCAATAAAAATATTTTATATCGATAAAATCTTTTAACTGTTTTAACCTGCAAAAAAATATTTTAACAGTTTTACTCCGTTCATATATTCCTCTTAAATCTTTGTATCGATAAAATCTTTTAATTGTTTGTACTACGGGGAGTAGAAAATTTTGCAAACGACTTTCTCTTAACTCGTTAATCGTCATCACCGCTGGCCTTTCCGTGCATAGATTTCTCTTGCAGTTCACATCCTCCATTATGGACACTAACCTGATAGCAACTAGTCAATATCTCTATACCTTTCGCCATTACACTCCTCCGAGATTCTCCCTGCTCTCTTGCAGTTGCAACTGCCTCCCCTAATGAGGACGATCAGCTCATGATGCACTATTTCATTTTGTCCGTTTAAAACTTCAAAAACAAATTCCATGAATTTCCCCCAAGAGATTTTAATTTGTCAAATATGTATTTCCATTGTTCTTCCAAAATGTTTTCGTCCAAGGGCCTTAGGCCAGACTTCATTAAGGTAGAAAAAGAAGATCATATAATCTTGCCAAAACCATGGACAGACGGCTGAGATAGCGCCAGACAAAACAAAACAAATAAAAGTGTATCAGACAAACATGCGCAAAAGCACTGCCCCTAGCAGGCTGTAGCAAACCCGCTGCCCCTAGATGCTCCACAGCAAACTGAATAAAAACAGAGCTTGGGTAGCTTCAAAATGTTTTCTATCTTATTCTACACCGATGTATTTTCCCTCCACGGCTAGAGCAGAGTTGATAGCATAAAACTACCACTTTGTATGTCAAATTTCCCATTTCATACCGGTCGCTCTCGCAATCGCAAAATGGTACCACATTTGACTCTGATTATACCAATGTGCGCCGATCTGTCTCTGATAGCGAATTAACACTGCTTAACACCCGCGGGCCCACCTGTCAGGGCCACGTGGCCCGCGACAGACGCCGCCTCGACACGCCCGTCTAACGGCCGTTAACCAGCGCCTCTTTAGTGGGTCCCACCTCAGGGTGGACCTCAGTCTCCGTCCTCCATTCCCCACTGTCTTCTTCCCCGAGCTCGGAGCTGCGCCGCTGCCGCCGCTTGTCCGCCGCCGTCCGCCCGCGCCTCGCCACCGCCGTCGTCGCCATGCCCAGCTGGCATGACGGGTCCTCCTCCAGCGGGAGCATTTTAGAGGTAAGATTCCTCCATCTTGTGGAAATTAGGGTTTCAGTCAATTTGGGATTTCTTCGAGTTCCCCAAATTCCCCTAGATTAAACTCGACTTTCTCTTCGATTAGGAGTTCACTACGCTTGACCATGCTCCCGCTACCACTGATGACCCAACATTTTATGGAATCGCTGATGATTTCCCTAAGCTGTGTCATGTAGGCCACAAGTTGCCAGTGTGCAAATGTGTTGCATTCGAAGGGATCAACGCAGCAGAAAGTTCTACCTGTGTCAAGTGGGACATGTAAGTTTCCTTAGACAGAAATTTGGAATCATCATCTGCTTAGTGACCAGAAAATGCTAATATGGAATTTGTTAATATGAAATAGGGAATTTGTTGCTGCAACCATCATCTGCTAATTAAATGTAATGCTGCAATCATCATCGGTTGGTATGGAATGATTAGTAAATGTGTAATGCTTAGTGTCCAGAAAATGCAAGCATCAGTATATATGTTAATATAGAATATTTAGTGGACCTGAAATATTTAGTGGACAGAACATCATCTTGTTCTTACATATTTAGTGGAATAATTGTGATGAGCCCAATATAATTGTTGTTGTTTTTGTTACAACAATAAGTTCATGAAATCATAAGTGTAGACTGATCTGGGACACTGTTTTATGCTGTCATAAGTGTAGACTGATTTGAAATCATAAGTGTAGACTGAAATCATAAGTGTAGACTGATCTGGAACATATAGATAGTATAAGCACTGTTTTTTTGCTATCAACTCAAGTGTAGTCTGATCTGGGACACTGTTTTTATCATTGTACAGCAGGTTAATAATTGTGGATTTAACAGTTGGATAGATCCAGAGTGGCCCGCCACAATGAATAATGCATTGCCTAGGCTGTGGGAAATGTGCAATAAAAGTAATAGTGTAAGAATTGAAGAGAGGTATGAGTCATCCAAGATGCTGAAGGATCTTGCTGAAGAGAAGGAAAAGGCTGTCAAAAATATGCATGCCTTATTGTAGAAACTAACAAGTTTTTTGAGGAGACTGGAAAGAAGTCTATGGAAGAAAACAGGAGGAGAATTTACAGTGAGGCTGAGCAGGAAGAACATATGGAGAAGTACATTGAAGGGTTGAAGAATGAAGTGGAGGTGTACAAGAAAGGGAATGAAGAATTCAAGAATCTGCTAAAAACCCAAGCAATAGTTCATAAGGAGAAGCAGAAGAAGTGGGACGATGAAAAACAGGCTCTGAAAGAGGAGAAGAAAAAATTAGAGTAGAGTCTGTTTGATCTTTTCAATGCCACTGATAGTAATAAGGAGAAGATCAAGAGGATCAAAGCAATATGTGATGAGTAGTGATGGAGTACCTAGTTTGTTGCCCATTTATGTAATGGATGTGTAAGAACACTTTTATATGTGTTGTGTAAGAAACTAGTCGTGTACCTGTTTAGTTTGTTAAGATGGATGTTGAACTTATTGTGGTAATGGTTGTTAGTAAAGGATGTTGAACTTATTGTGGTAATTTGGGTCAATGTATGAAAATTATGACTTATTGTGCTAATACTAGTAGCTTGTGTAGTTGGGCTCTTTGTATGTCTAATGCACCTTTAAATAGAAGCAACATTGTGTTGTCGAGAACCCTCGAGGGGTCTCGACAAATTTTTAAAGTAACCTTTAATATAACATTCTAAAATACATCCATAAAACAACACTATTGCCATCCATAAAACAACACTATTGCCCACATTTCAATAACAATCACAACTTCACCATCAAATTGAAAGATAGTCTTAACCAACAAATATCATACATAGTTTTAAACAAGCTCTTCCCAGGACATTAACACATAGTCTTACACATAACCAGTCTTACACATAGTTTTAAACAAGCTCTTCTCATGACATCAACACATAGTCTTAACCAACACATAGATTCATACACATTTCAAGCATCCTTGACAGAATCAGATTTTTTCTTCTTGTAACTTGAATGCTTCCCAGCATTAAGGTATCCTGCCATCCTTGCTGTGAGTTTAGTTGGCCTTTTGCCAAGCCTTGTTGGTGTAGAACTGGAACCACCTTCAGCAGCACTCCTAGGTGCAAGGAAGGGTCTTGGGGATGTAGATCTCTGTGGTGCAGTTGGAGGGGCTGATGCAGTTCTTGCTGGAGTTGTAGCAGGCTGCCTTGGAGGTGTTGTTGGAGTTCTTGCTGTTGGAGGGGCAGGTGCAGTTGGAGGGGCTGATGCAGTTCTTGCTGGAGTTGTAGCAGGCTTCCTTGGAGGTCCTGCTGCTGTACTACCAGATGTAGATGCACACTGTGACTGCAAACAATAAACAAGATCAGGAATTAATTAACTTTGTGAAAGCAAACAGGGTGATGAATTAGTAAACTAGATGTAGGTGCACATTAACATGTTGATTTGTTTCCTCACTGCTAGCTGAGGTTTCAATGGGACATTGCAGCTGGTGTACCTATGGCCTGTGAGCTTGCAATTGCTGCAAGTTATTGTCCCCATTCTAGAAGTATCCCTAGGTGTTGGCACCACAAATGCTCCTTTCCTCCTTACTGTTTGCTTTCTTCCAGGTTTGTCTATAAAGACTGGAGGATCAATATCTGGAGTGTCTGTCTTTGTCCAGTCATCAGGGCCAGGTACATGGTAAATTGTGTGCTGGTAGGCAGCTAGGTAAGTTGATTTTTTGAAGAAATCATTGACATAGTCCTCAGGAATTTGCTTAATTTTCATGATTACAGCCACTGCATGATTCTAGGGAATACCTGTGACATCCCACTTCCTACATGAGCATGTTTTTGCCCTCAGGTCCACTGCTAGGATCCTAGCCCCAAATGTGACTTTCCATAAACCAACCTCACAATTCTTAGCAATGCAATCCCTAGAAAACTTCTTGGACACTGCCAGCAAATCAGAATAAGTAGGTGTGATTTCCCAGTAGGTTCTGTGCATATTTTCCCTGATCCCACTATACCTCACCATCAATTTGTCTCTTATCCCTTCAAGCATTGTTCTAATTGGCTTGTTTCTAACATTCAAGATCATCTTATTAAAAACCTCACTGAGTTTGTTCACTACTAGGTCTATCTTGCACGTTGTGTCAAACAAATGCCTAGACCAAGTTTGAGGTGGGATTTGAACTAGCCAATTGTAAGATTCTTCACAACCATATTTTAGAGCTTGTATTGCAAGGTCAAAACCTGCTCTAGTGTATGAATATGAAGCTACAAACATGTGTTTCTTAAGTGATTCTCCTCTGAAGCCAACTGTCTGGAAATTTGCATATATATGCCTAAGACAATATCTTTGTGGTGAGTTTGGGAATAATGTGGATATTGCTTTGAGCAGTCCCTACACAATTATTTGTAGCTGGGTTTAGTGCCTTCTGCCTATCACAGTTCATGGCAATGCAATACTAGAATAAGAAATGTTGTCAAAAAAATGTTTAAGGTGGGTTTAGTACCTTCTGACTATCAGAGATGATAGTATAGGTACCAAACCTAGAAGCCTCTCCTAAGAAGTACTTTAGCTGGGTTAAAACCCACATCCAGCTAGCTGTGTCTTCTCTGTCAACTACACCAAAGGAAATGGGAAAAATATTGTTATTCCCATCCCTTCCAGTAGCTGCAAGAATTTGTTGTCCAGTGCTGAGCTTTATGAAACATCCATCCAAACCTAGATTGCATAGCAAAGAAAACATTAGCCAAAAGGAAAGTATCATGAAACATCCATGAATTCAAACAAAGAAGTAGCAGTTAGGTTACCTATAGAAGGCCTGCATCCATTTAAAAATCCCTCCTTTTAAGCATTTAGGCAAATAAACATCCCATGAAATCTAGAATTTGGGCTTGGATGCTCAACAACCTGCTTAGTAGTCACCACACACCTGCTTCCTGGATTTGTATCAAGCACAACCTGCAGATAATCCCTAAGATGTGTGTACTGCCTCTTTTGATCACCAATCACAGCCTTGAATGCTTTAGTCCTAGCCCTATAAGCTTTGCTTCTTGGAATTTGTACACCATATTTCTGCCTAGCATTGTCCATGAGAGTATCCACACATGAAAAAGGAACAACTCTCATAGCCTGCTCAGATTGTTGAGCTACCCAATTAATAGTGACCTTGGTGTTCTCTCCACTAGGTATACATGTATGCAAGGCTCTAAATTTTCTTATTGTGAAGGTCTTCTCATGTGCAATCTTGGAAGCAGATAGAAAGAAAGGACAGTTCTGAGGGGGTCCTCTCTGAGTACAATCAACAATGATCCTTTCACTACTATTTCTGTGATAGTGAAAATTTCTCAGTTGTGCAATATGGTAGGTCCTAAGAGCAATTCTAAAATCATAGATAGTGTTGAAGCATAGTTTGAGACAAAATTGCTCATGGGGTTAAGCTCTGTTTGGATCATACCATATCCTTTTTGCTGGTTTCTTCAATTTCCTCTTCTTTCCACAACTAGTAGCAAACTTTGCCACAAATCCATCATCATCATTAGAGCACAACTCATCATGGCTCCATATCTCATCATCACTTGGGATAAAATAGTAAGGTTCTTCAAAACCAGCCTCATGATGAACCTTGGTAGTAGGACCTAGCTTCTTTGCTGGCTTCTTTGCAAATATGTCTGGTTTAGATAATTCTTCAGAATCTAATTCCTTATCTCCTTCTTCATCCTGGAATAACTCCTCAACATCAGTGTCTCCTTCACAGTGAAGAAGGGGGGTCTTCTCTCTGCCTCTTATGTTCATTGAGAAGCTCCAACATTTCTACCTCCTCATTATCCTCCACTGCTCTATGTTGTTGATGCTCCTTTAATTTCCTAACAAGGTCAACCTCAGCTCCCACTGGAATATTTTGCTCAGCATCATCTTTTTCTCTCTGTTTCCTCTCCTCCCTCAATTTTCTAATTAGGGCCAGCTCAGCTTCAATCCCTTTATTATGCTCTTCAGGATTAAATTCACATGTGTTGTACTGGAACCAACCCTCTTCTTCATCTTCAGTTATGCATTCAACATCAACTGCCTTTCCCTTCTGTAGATTGGAGCTTTGCTGTGTGCCAAAATATAAGGCTTTTGTAACATCAATAGCTACTGGGTAAAAATATTCATCATCAACAGAGATTATTTCTTGTTCTTGTTCTTCCTCTTGGTCACCTGACTAATAATCTGACAAATAAGTCACGCCTTCTTTGTCAACTGAAAACACAACATCATCATTCAAAGGCTGAGCTACTGTGCCATCAATATTCAAATCAACAGGCCATGGGGCAGTGGAATCCAGTACAGTGATGTTGAGCAACTTGTTACCCTCAAATTTCTTCAACATCTTGTACACCTTTCCCATACTGTCAATTGTCTTCATTTCACTCTTTCCTTTACCTTTTTCTTCAACATAATACAACTTATTGTTGGTTTCATATCCATGCCCTTCTATAAGTGCTAACAAATTTATCATTGTTATGTTTGATTGGCCCAATGTTCTCTGTAAATTGTCTAGCCCTGGGAAATGGAACCTTATCTCCCATATGTCATCATCTAAACTGCATAAGTGAAATAAAGAGCAACACTGCAGTCAATTACAACAATGGCAGAACATATGAAATTTAAATAGTCCATTAAATACAATGGATACAACATTACAGTAAGCATCATCCTTTACTGCATTGGATACAACATAACCTTTACTAAATTACAACATTACAGTAAGCATCATCTATAGTAAGCATCATAACCTTTAATAAATTACAACATTACAGTGACCTTTACTCCATCATCTATAGTCAATTACAACATTGGATACAACATAACATAGGAGTTTTACATCATAATTACAATATTACAGTCATCAGGATACAACATTACAGTAAGCATCATCCTTTACTCCTAAATCAGGATACAGAATCTATGATACATTGCTAGATTTCACTAACCTTTACTAAATCCATGATACAACATCATCCTTTATTGCTAAATCTTTTACTGCTAGATTTCACTAACCTTTACTGTATCATCCTTTACTGCTAGATTTTCACCAACCTTTACTAAATCCATAATACATTGCAAATCTGACACTATCATCTCTAAGAAAATAAGATAAAAAAGGGATGTTGTAGGAGAGAGGAGGTATGCACTTACTCGAGTCCGCCGCCGAAGGACGTAGCCCACCGGTGGCTGCTCTATGCCGGCGAGGCCAGCACCGCCTTGGCCAGCGCGGTAGCAGAGGCAGAGAGAAGCAGCGGCGAGCCATTAGGGGAGAGAAAGTGCTCCGCACCGCCACCACGTGACCCCCCCTCAAAATCTCCTACGCCGTCGAACTCGTCGCAGCTGGCTTCGCCGCCGCCATAGCCGAGGGGGAGAGACATGCATAGCGCGGAGTAACTAACCCTAGCCTGTCTGAAGAGGCGCCGGTAACGGCCTTTAGACGGGCGTGTTGGGGCGGCGTCTGTCGCGGGCCACGTGGCCCTGACAGGTGGCCCGCGGGTGTTAAGCAGTGTTAATTCGCTATCAGAGGCAGATCGGCGCACATTGCTACAATCAGAGTCAAATGTGATACCATTTTGCGATTGCGAGAGCGACTGGTATGAAATAAAAAATTTAACATACAAGTGGTAGTTTTATGCTATCAACTCGCTAGAGCAGCACCACATTTTTCACCAGTCTTACATTTTAACCTGGCACTCCTTGCTCGTTGCGATGCATCTATAATACTCGAGACATCCGATCAGCAATTCAAGTTCTAATATTAATGTCATCTCCCTCCGGAGAGGCCGCTGATTGTGCCCATAGTCAACATCGTGGCCGACGATGGATCCGACGCCGACAAGACGAAGGAGTCGAACCCTTCACTCTGCAGCAGGGCCAGCATACTGAAGCTCATCTGCGTGGGCGTCAGCTCGGGCAACGGCATGTCCCCTTCGAGGTACTGCATGACCTGCCGCATGCTAGGCCTCGCCCCGGGCAACGGGTGCGAGCACATCAGCCCCAGCTTCAGCGCCATGACAACCTCGTCGGCGTCGTAGTCGCCGCGGAGCCTCGCGTCGACCACCTCGAGGAGGGACTCCTTCTGCCAGTGCTCGAGCACCCAGTCGACCAGCATGAGCCGACCGTCATTCAAGGCCTGTTCGACGGGTCTCCGGCCGCAGGTGACCTCGAGGATGAACGCGCCGAAGGCGAACACGTCGGTGAGCGGCGACGCCCTCCCCGACCGCGCCAGCTCCGGCGCGATGTACCCCATGGTACCGACCACGTGCGTCGTCTGCGGGTCGGCGCCGTGGTCGTACAGCCTCGCGAGGCCGAAGTCGCCGAGCCGGCCGTTCATGTCGGCGTCGAGGAGCACGTTGCTGGCCTTGATGTCCCGGTGTATGATCACCTGCTCGAAGTCCTCGTGGATGTACAGCAGCCCCGACGCGACGCCCTTGATGATCCGGAACCTCCGCGCCCAGTCCAGCATGGTCGGCTTGTCCTTGTCCTTGCTGCCGTAGAGGTACTTGTCGAGGCTGCCGTTGGACATGTAGTCGTAGACGAGGAGGAGCTCGCCCTTCCGGCGGCAGTAGCCGAGCAGCTGCACGAGGTTGCGGTGCCGGAGGCGGCCGATGGTGACCACCTCGGCGACGAACTCCTTGATGCCCTGCCTCGACTCGTGCGACACCTTCTTCACCGCCACCTCCAGCTTGAACTTGGGGAGCACCCCCTTGTACACCCTCCCGAAGCCGCCGAAGCCCAGCAGCGTCTTGCTCTTGAACCCTTCCGTCGCGCGGAACAGGTCCTTGTACGAGAACCTGTGCGGCCCGAACTCCGACTCCCAGTCCTCCCGCACCTCCGCGTACTTGGACCGCCGCCGGACGAGCAGGATAACGACCGCGACCACGCCGAGGACGAAAGCCGCGGTGGCGATCGGCAGAACGATCTCTAGTACCTTGGAACGCGCCTTGGCGCCATACGGCGGCAGCTTCGGCAGGCTGCCGATGTCGATGGGGGGAGCAGGGCCGTCCATCGCCAGGCTCCATCCGAGAAGATAGTGGCGCGACCTCACCGTGCCTGTAGACGACGAGAAGCCGGCGTACGCTGGCTCCACGAGCACGTCGGAGAGGTTGCGCTTGGCTGTCACCAGGGGCGTCAAAGGCTTGGCGCCATTCTTGAGGGGAGCCAGGAACACGCTGATCTGCGTGGACTCGCTCTCGTAGTCCACCCACACCTGCATCGCCTTGCCGCTGATCAGGAGCAGGTCCCGGAACGCGCCGGTCTTGTCGTCGTAGTAGCCGGCGGGCTTGACGGCGACGGACTCGAGGCTGTTGACGTCGATGCCGACGTGGTTGTCGTTGGGGTCCTTGAACTCGGTGCTTTGGATGGTGTCGAGCTCCACGCCGAAGATGTGGTTGGTGGCGTTGCCGTTGTTGTCGCTGTTGAGGAGGCCAAGGTACTGGCTCGGCAGCGCGGTCGAGAAGTTGTCCTTCCCGACGAAGAAGACGATGCCGTGGCCGCTCAGGTCGGAGTAAGGGGGTATGATGCCGAACACGAAGGACGCCGAGAAGGAGCGCACGCCGTCGCCCGGTGACCTCCGCAGGTTCAGCGGCGCTCGGTGGATCGCGTGGCTCGAGAGCTGGGCCGTGCCGTTGGTCAGCTCCAGGAGCCCGCTCGGCGTGACGGCGGCGTTGCCGTCCATCGACAGGTTCGAGCCGGTGAAGCCGGAATAGACGAACTGCTCGCCGTCGCCGAAGCCCAGGACGGTGACGCCGAAGCCAACGAGGAGGAGGAGGCCCACTAGCAGGAGGAATAAGCGAGGATTCTCCATGCCAGCCGCCAGCAAGTGGAGCCTGTAGATGACTGTACTGGCGCGCGCGCTGGCAGCCGGCGCGCCGTGATATGTAAGTTTGCAGCTCGGAGTCGGAGCTAGCAGCTGCCACGTCAGTGTCCGGCTGCTATATATTCTGCGCGCTTGACTTGGGTGCTGGGGTCTTCCGTCTTGGCCGGGCGCAGCTGCGGCGAATCACGCTCGTCTCGTGCTGTGCCTAGAATCCAGTGATGAGAACGTGCCATCCTCTTCCTGCTGATAATTTTGGTCCAAGTCGGAAGTTTCCAAGGCACGTGCGTACGCACCCGCCAATCGCCATGCGTGACACGGACATATGCCAAGAAATGGCGAAAAACTGCAGACGTGATCGGTAGATCGATCGAGACTGCTCTGTTAATTTAAGGTCCTGCAAATTTACACTGGCATTTTCGTACGCTTGGGATAAAGTCAAGATCTTGACCGGCCTGGGGATTCTGTCCTAGTAGAATGGATTTTTTTTTCCTATTGCGGGGAAATAGAATGGATGGAGTAGGAAAAGTATTTTTTTTTTGTTATTTTTGGTAAACTCTAACTCCAATATGAGACGAATCTGATTCTTAACTTCTAGCGCGAGGAAACTAAATTATTGGTCATAACCACAAAAATCATTGGAATCACAGGACTTTAAAAATCCAAAATGATGAAAAAGAAATTTAGTAAATGTAAAATCATGGGTTTTCCCCAATTTCGAATTTGATAAGATCCCGGGAATTATTTAGGAAGACTAAGAATTAATTTTAATAGATGTTCGTTTAGTGGTTCTGATCGTCTCTAGTTCTTTATTTTTTTATTTACATTTTCACATGTTTTCATTCGTAGTTTTCCCATCTTACTCTTAATAACACTACATTTTTGTATTCCCTAGTTTTTTTTATCTTGGACGCTATTACCCGGCGGCGCCGCACGGGAGCGCTATCCGTGCGGGCGGCTGACGTCATGCTACGCTATGCGCATAGCATCGCGCGCGCCATCCTGATTCCAATCACCACGTGTGGTGACATCATATCACGTGTGTTGCTTGATTTCTACCATTCAACAGCCTGGTCCAACCATCCAACAGTCTGATTCACGTCATGGGCCAGAAATAGCTAGTTGGTTTCTGTTTTGGGGCCAGAACAGAAAACTAGAGATTCTGGGCCACCATATAAAATATACGGGAACACACCCCCAGCTACCACCACCTTCTTCTTCCTCAAGCTACGAACAGATCTCAAACTGCATCACCTCTAGGAAGAGGAATACACAGAAAATAAGAGTCAGATCTCGATGGAATCTCTCCTATGCTTCAACATTCATAACTAGCAGAAAAAAAATCAGGTACTCCCCTTTTACCCCTTCTTCACCGTTCCAAATCTTGTTTCCAGAACAAGTTTTATACAAAAAACAAACATGCATAAAACATCAGATCTTCTCAGAAAAAAGAAAATATTTACTTGGATCTTAGGGATAGAACATTGCACAGAACAAAAAGGAAAAAAAGATCTAAAATAGACAAGAACTAGTTCTGCTCAGGCTATTGTTCTTAGCAGATTTCAGCTACCAGATTCAAAACATCTTCCTAGATTCTCAAACATGGCCCTTAGTTTTCTCTTCTATTTTGAAGAACTTCTCTGCTTTCTTTTTCATATCAGTGCATATACACATACAAAAAGATGTAATTATATGTACTGTTATTTGCAGGTTGACTGGAGAAAAAATAGAGATGGATATTGACAAACTTCTAGCAATTGACGGATCTAATGCAACTCTGTCAGTTAATGAAGCATCAATCAACAAAGGTAAAGAAATTACAAAAAAATGCCATGATCATCCATCCCAAACTACTAGCCATGTTACAAAACTGCAATGGGGTGTCTGCATTGCCATGTTAAATTTGAGCAACTACCATGTTAATAACATCCAATTGCCATGTTAAATTTGAGCAACTACCATCTTTATTTAGAACAACTGCCAGTTTCTTAACTTCTAAATTGCCATGTTAAATTTGGACAACTAATAGGTTAATAACTTCCAATTGCCACGGAACTACAAACTACTAGCCCAAGTTCTTTTCTCATAGTTGCCATATTATTCATGTTGCTGGTTAGTAAACTACCACAATTCATGTTCTTTCAAAAAATATTCTGTATGCTGACATAAAACTAAAAAATGGCTACATTTTAAAATATACAGAGTTGGATTCCTCCAAAAAATGAAGGAGCTACTACTAGGTGAAAGGGCAAATAGCCCTTATCTAGTATTTTGCTTAACTATGACATCGGAGCTAGAGGATGGACTAACGTTTCTATTAGCTTCTCTACAGGTGAGAATACGCAGGTTGTTGGTGATAGGTGATGGGTGACCCCCATTCGTTTCTTTATGAAGAGCTGGTGGCATTGTTTATTATTCTCTCTTATTTACTCTTGAGTCAAATAGGAAACACCGCACTATTAAGAGGGGTGATCTCGATGTGCTTTTTGGGGATGTTCTACACCATATATGCCTATCATCATCTACCCACACACACCCGTTCAAATAAAGAGAGAAAACAGCCTTGGAAAATGAGTCAAAAGAGGTTTCTGCGAAATCGGCCATGGCCGGTCTTTGTTGCCGGAAATTCTCGGTGTTCACCGATATGGCTTACTGCATAGCCTTTCGTCTGTTCGCCGAGAATTTTGGTCGCCGCCGAAAATTCTGGCGTGGGGTCCGGTCGACCGGAGCTGTCGCCAGAAATTCCGGCGAGCAACTCGGTCCGACCGGACTTATTGCCGGTTCTGTCGCAGGAACCCCCAAAAGGCTCTTTTTCCCCTCACACTATATATACCCCTTTATTCTCTAGTGTGAGGTTAGGCATTTGAGCTAACATTTCATTTCTTGAAGCTCTCTCTTTCTCCCCCATTGTTGAAACACAAAAGCTTGAGGATCTCCCATTCTACCCAACCAAATCCAAATCTCGTTGGTAGAAAGGAAGAGGAGGTCCCGATCTACGTTTCCACCAAGCCAAAGTTCATTCCCCCTTGAGTTCATCGAGTTAGCTTGTTACTCTTGGGTTTGTGGGAAACCCTAGGCGGCTAGGGTTGCCCGGAGGCATTCGGCTTGTGATTTGCTCCGTGGAAAGTTTGTGAGGGTTTGGAGACTACCTTAAAGTCTACCACGAGTAAGTGAGCTATTCCTTCGTGGGATAGGCTCGAAGAAGAAGGTGAGCCTTTGTGGCGCGTGAGGAATCCTTCGTGGAACCTCACACCTCTCCAACATGATGTAGCCCCCTTCCCAAAGGTGGTGAACACGGGAATACATCTTCGTCTCTGCGTGCTTCGGTTATTCCTTAACCGATCTCTTACTTGTGTTGTTTACCTTGTGATAGCCTTCGAGCTTGAAGTATCTTGTACATCATCTAGGTTTCCTCACCTAGTTTGCATTTAGGCTCACTTATATTCTGCAAAGCCTAAAACTTGCAAAAGATTATAAAGAATTTTGTAGAAACCTATTCACCCCCCACTAGGTTAACCATCTTACACTTTCAATTGGTATCAGAGCCAAGGGCTCTTTTAAGGGCTTTACCGCCTAAGAGGAAAGTTGGTTTTCTCCGATGATGAGGAGAAAAAGACTTATTCGGTCAAGGAGCTTCGTGAAATATTAGCCAAGGGTGCCCTTGAAAAGGCCAAGGCGGATTCTGATCTCCTTATTCGAATGAGTTACCTAGAAGGACAACTTAAGGCCATTGGCGATTGGGCTTTTCTTGGTAATCCATAGGTAGTACCTCAAGGGAGACCAATGGACACCGAAAAGGATAAGGATGCCGAGTCCGCTCATGAGGGCGCCTCGTCAAAAAATTCCACGCCCCCTAATCAATTCCCTTATGTTTATCCTAAGCAAAAGAACATCATGCCTCATACTAATGGTTCGGGTCCTGCACCTCATTATGATGGAACTCATTTCTCTCATTGGAAAGCTTCTATGGAATCTCATCTTCGCAACTGCAGTGTTGAGATTTGGGAGATTGTATGCACCGGTTTCCACCCTAATGATCCCAACAACCTCACCCCGGGAGAGTACTACGACCGTCAACTAAATGCAATGGATTGTGACAAGATAAGGAGTGCCATTCACCGCACTCTCCATGATCAAGTCAGCGACATCCCCACCGCAAAGGATCTTTGGGATAGGATTGTCATTCTCCAAGAGGGAACCTCTCTTATCCAAAAATCCAAGTATGAAGCTGCCAAGTCAGAGATGAACATGTTCACGAACCATGATGGTGAGACTATCGTTGAAGCATACAAGAGACTTTTTGCCCTCTGCGTGAAGATTGGTGGCCTAGGGTGTGAGAAGTATGATGATGGATCCAATTTGAATGATGAACTTATCAAGTCCAAGATTGTCTCCATGATCGCGGTCACCGACAAGAAGCTTGCCTTGAACTTGTAACTCCTTGATAGAGCTAATCAATTCACTCCTGATGATCTGGTCTATTATCTAGTTGCCACGGATAACTTGGCGGATGAAGGGCAAAAGATCAAGGAGATCAACCGTGCTATCCGGTCTTCCCACTCTCTAGCATTAAAGGCCAAGCAAGTGCAAGAAGATGTTGCTAGTGATGAAGATAGCGATGTTGATGGAGTTGATGATGTGATCTCTCAACTTTCTCTCTTCACCAAGAACATGAAGTTCCGAAGAAGGAGAAGTTCAATGGGATCAAGTGAGAAGAAAAGGACGTGATACAATTGTGATGAGGCGACCCATTTTGCCGACAAGTGTCCATATGAGAAGAGGCTTGACAAGCCTAAGTATGAAGAAGGTTCCAAACCAAGATTGAAGCCCAACCCCATCAATGAAAGATACAAGAGGAACAATAGGCGTGATGGTAAGGGCTTCCTAGGCCAAGAATGCATATCCGACAATGAGGAAGAGGATGAAAATAAGTTGGTTGGAGTGGCCGGTTTGGCCTTTGCCAAACCCGGGTCTCTCTTCACCTATGACTACACCAAGGACTACACCGACGACTCTCCTACTCCCAAGGTCACCGCCACTTGCCTCATGGCAAGGAGCTCCAAGGACGAGTCTGATGTGGAGTGTGGGGATAAGGATAAAGTGGTGCGTGTGACCGGTTTGGCATATGTCGAACCCGGTTCACCTCTCACCTACGACTACTCCAAGGACTACATCGAGAGTTCTCCTATTCCCAAGATCACCGGTTCTTGTCTTATGGCAAGAAGCTCCAAGGTAATTGTCTCTCCTCCATCCCTATCTAGTGTCTTGGATGATATTGAGAGTGATCATGATAGTGATAGTGATAGTGATGAATTTGGTAAAGAATATATAAAAGAAATGTATGCTATCATGAAGTCTCTTCCTCCCATTGCTCGTGCTAGAGTCAAGCAATTAATGGAAATTGTTAGCTCATGCGATGAGGCCATTGATAGCTTGGAATCTCATATTGATGATGAGAAATGAAGATTAAATCTTCTTGAGCAAGAGCTTTGTGAGGATAAGAATACCAATTCTTTTCTTAAACTACAAATTTAAATCTTTGAATTGATAAAGCAAAAGACATGGACACTATTGATAGGGCTAACTCATTGTCCCAAGAGCTTGATGCCTCAAAGAAAGAGCTTGAAGTTGCTCATGCTTCTCTTACCAAGGACCTTGAGCACCTTGAGAAGGCTAGTTTGCTTGTCAAGCGTGAGCTCATAAAACTTGGAGAGAACCATGATCAACTTCGGGTGTCCTATGAGAAGGCTCTTGGTACATTAAAGGATCCAATTATAGTTGAAAATTGTTCTTGTACTTCTAACTATACCTTTGATCAAGCTCACCTCATTGAGGAAAATAAGAAGTTGAAAGAGCAACTTGAGAAAGAGCGTCGTGCACCTACCTCCACGGGAAAGATCCTAGATGAGATTTTATCCCGTCAAAAGACGAGAATTTCCAAGGAAGGTGTCGGTTTTGATCCAAAGAACAACACGAGCAATGCCATTCCACCAAAGAAGATAACCTTTGTGAAAGAAGGTGACAAGGTGGTTGACCATGTCAAAAGGAATGTGGTGAATGGGGGAGTCATGAGGGGCAATCCCAATCACAAGTATGCGGGAAAGTCTAATCCTTACTATGTGCTATGTAAGGGCACTCGAGGAGATGTATATGCCAAATATGTTGGCCCTCGAAATGGTTATGCTTATAGGTGGTACTCAATTTGGGTACCTAAGGATCTTGTTTCTAATGCTAGGGGACCCATTACTCAATGGGTTCCTAAATCAAAGAATTGATTTCGTAGGGTTATGCCTCCGATGGATCAAAATGGTGTTTGATAGTGGATGCACCAATCACATGACCGGAGGTAGGAGTGGGCTTGACCAATTCATTCACGATGTCAACTCAACGTCAAGCATCACTTTTGGATATAACTCTAAAGGAAAGGTACTAGGTTATGATAAGTTGGTAATTTACAAGGTTTTGACTCTTGAGACCATCCTACATGTTGAAAACCTTGGTTACAACTTGCTTTCTATTAAACATCTCGCGGATGCCGGCTATGACTCCTATTTCTCTAGAACTTTTGTAAAGGTCTTTAGGGGTGATGATCTCAGCTTGGTTCTTGTTGGACACGTGGAAGACGACCTTTATGTGGTCGACCTCTCGAAAGAGAGCCAATCTCTTCCTGCATGTCTAATGGCTTTGGCATCATCGCCTAGGCCATGTCAATATGAGAAATCTCAATCTACTCATAAAGGGTGAGCATATTATTGGACTAACCGGTATCTCCTTTGAGAAAGATCGTGTGTGTAGTGCTTGCATTTCAGGAAAGCAAATTGGGAAGCATCATCCTTCCGTTACCAAGGTGGCCACGTCAAGACCCTTGGAGCTGCTCCATTTGGATCTCTTCGGGCCTTCGACATATGACTCTCTTGGTGGAAGAAGATATGGTCTTGTCATTGTTGATGATTACTCAAGGTATACTTGGGTCTTTATTCTCAAGACGAAGGATGAGACCTTCAAGGAATTCATGATCTTCGCCAAGCAAGCTCAACGTACTCATGGAGTGGAGATCAAGACTATTAGAACCGACAATGGCACTGAGTTCAAGAACTACACCATGCAAGAATTTGTTGAAGATGAGGGGATCAAGCATGAATTCTCATCTCCTTATACCCCTCAACAAAATGGTGTTGGTGAAAGGAAGAACCGGACAATCATTGAGATGACAAGAACAATGTTGAGTGAATTCAAGTCCCCTCACAATTTTTGGGGAGAAGATATTGCTACCACGGTCCACTACACGAACCGAATCTTCCTACATGCTCCCTTTGACATGACTCCATATGATATTCTCACAAGTAAGAAGCCCAATGTCAACTACTTCCGTGTCTTTGGCTGCAAGTGCCTCGTCAAGAACAAAAAGGAAAAGCTCGGTAAATTCGAATCTAGAACTATAGAGGGTATTTTTGTTGGTTATGCGGAAAACTCTCACGCCTATAGATACTACAACAAGACCAATGGTAGTGTTGAAGTATCTTGTGACGTGGAGTTTTTGGATAATAATGGCCCCCATGAGGGGCAAGTTTCTTCTCGTGATGTAGGAGATAGCGATTCTTCTCAAGTAATCAAGTTGATGGGTATTGGACACATCTTGCCCACCGAGTCTCACATTCATGTTCAACAAGATGATGGGGGAGAATCAAGCTCAACTCAATAAGAGCCGAGCTATACCCAAGTTGAGCCATCAAATGCATCACAAGATCAACATCTCTCTCGTGATGCCATGCAAACCGAAGAACAAGAACCAAGCCCTCAAACCCTTGAGCAAGACCAAGTAGAAGATCAACCTCCATCTCAAGGCCAATCTCAAGATGGTGTTAATGATCAAGGCCCCTCAAAAGATGAATTTGTTGATCATGAAGGCACAATTCGTAAGATTAAGGCCGCCTCCATTGCAAGTGGACTTCAAGTCAACAATATCCTTGGAAGCATATCAAGAGGGATCGAGACCCGTGTCAGGAAGAAGAACCTCAAAACCTTTTGTGGGCATCATGCTTTTGTGTCCAACTTTGAGCCCCTTAAGGTTCATGAGGCTTTGGAGGATCTGGATTGGGTCATTTCCATGCAATAAGAACTCGAGTGTTTCACCCGCAATGAAGTGTGGTCTCTAGTGGAGAGGCCTAAAGATAATCGCATCAATGTCATTGGGACCAAGTGGGTGTTCAAGAACAAGCAAGATGAGAACGGGGTCGTCACAAGAAACAAAGCAAGGTTAGTGGCGCAAGGGTATGACCAAATAGAAGGATGTCCATGATGGGGGAGTTGAAGTTCTTTCTAGGCTTCATCATAAAGCAACTTCCTCATGGCACTTTCATCTCTCAAGAGAAGTACATTAAGGATATGCTCAATAAGTTCGAGATGGCCAAGGCTAATCCCATGAAGACACCCATGCCACTAAATGGACAACTTGGCCTTGGAGTAGGCGAAAAGGACGTGGATCAAAAGGTATATCGTTATATGATTGGTTCCTTGCTCTACCTTTGTGCTTCTAGGCCGGATATCATGTTAAGTGTTGGAATGTGTGCTCGTTTTCAATACGCTCCCAAGGAGTGCCACTTTATGGCGGTCAAACGGATTTTTAGGTACCTTGTTCTCACTCCTACTCTCGGGGTTTGGTATCCAAAGAGGTCAACCTTTGAGCTTGTTGGCTATTCGGATGCCGATTGGGCAGGTGATAAGGTTGACTGGAAATCAACCTCCGGGGCTTGCCAATTTATTTGTCGGTCGTTGGTGAGTTGGTCTTCCAAGAAACAAAACTCCACATCCCTATCCACCGCCGAAGCCGAATACATATCCACGGCATCTTGTTGTGCTCAATTGTTATGGATGAGTCAAACCTTGAAAGACTATGGTGTGTCTCTTGGTACGATGCCTCTTCTATGTGACAATGAAAGCGCAATAAATATCACCAACAACCCCGTCCAACATTGCCGCACCAAACATATTGACATTCGCCACCACTTCCTACATGACCATGTCGCAAATGGTGATATCAATCTCACTCATGTGGGTACGATGTTCCAATTGGCCGATATCTTCACGAAGCCTTTGGATGAAGCCCGGTTTGTCATGTTGAGGCGAGAACTCGGTATCCTAGATCCCCAAAACTTGGATTGATTTGCTTATTGCACTATATTCTTGCTCTTAACATGATATGTAGCTTAGTTGCGCAGCACATGTAGGGATGGTCATCTTACCGTATCTTGGTTTGATGCTTACCTATGTGTGCAACATAAATTGATCTCGTGTCATTATATGGGTCCAAGCATCTATCTTTGAGGCGCCATGACATGTGTGCTTAAACATAGGGGGAGAAATCCTCCGCCAAATGGTCGGTTTTGTGTATTGGGTGCATTGTTGCTTCAAGCTAAATCATTTGTCCATGGTCGCTCTTCGCTTTTGCTTTTTCATGACCTTGCCTTATGGACATTGCTCTCTCTCTCTGGTCTTCACTTGGATCTTGTGTATATGCTCATATGATTCCTCACAATTTTTTCACCTTCAAAACATCAACAAACTTGTCTCGCTGTCTTCAGAAATTTTTCGGCAAAAATTCCGGTTGTACCGGCCTGACGATCAAAAATTTGTACGACCGCCAAAAATTCCGGTAGCAGACCGAAAACCCTTTCAGAACATGTTTTCGGTTCTCTGCCAAAAATTTCGGTCGCCACCAGAATTTCCGGTCACCAGGTCGGTTCGCCAATGTTCTCGCCGGAATTTCCGGCGTGGGCACCGGTCCGACCGGACTTATTGCCGATTTTTTTTGAAGAGGGTATTTATAGCCTGCGCGTGGGGCAGTTCCTTCCTCTTCCTTTCTTTCTTCCCCACGCCCTCCCCTCCTCCATGGACGCCGCCTCAAGC
Source organism: Avena longiglumis (assembly GCA_030063025.1). Taxonomy (NCBI): domain Eukaryota; kingdom Viridiplantae; phylum Streptophyta; class Magnoliopsida; order Poales; family Poaceae; genus Avena; species Avena longiglumis. The sequence goes on from CP125979.1 coordinate 112,073,962, forward strand.
TTCCCCACGCCCCCATAGGCCCTTCCCTCCACCCAAAACCCTCCCCACTCCACCAAGTTGTAGATCGGGCCTCTACAAGTCTTTTCACCGAAGGTTTTGCTCTATACTTGCACGCATTGGGATATCTGGGAGTGCTTCCCCACTTTCTCTGTGGTGATTTCTTCGTGCCTATCCTTGGCAAGGGAGGGGGCATGGCCTCGTCTTCGCCATCCGAGGAGTCTAAACATAGCGAATTTGAGCCCAACACTGGCAAAAATAGGAAGCTCACTATTCAACGGTCTCCTCCTCATCGCCTCACTTAGCGTCAGCTAGAGAAAGCTGCTCTCACAGGGGGTTCTGGATCTTCTAGTGGCCAGAAGAAGAAAGCCTCTGCTGGAAGGTCTGCTATGAAAGGCAAGTCCAATCTTGGTCCTACTAAAGAAGAAGTTCCTCCCAACTATAATACTGTTTCGGATATTACTGTGAATCAATGGCGGGACTTGAGGAGGCAGAATTCGTACCGCTTTACCAACCGCACTTATCAAGAGGCTGACAAGATGTTCTGGACTGACACCCAGAAGTGCTTTTGGGATGACTTTTACAATGATCCAACTCGTATGCGGAGGGGTTTCTTTTTTCCTCCCATGTATCTAAATGAGGACCACTATGCTCATTACCTCTTCTCCGATTTCGAGCATGTGGATGTGGCCCTGAAGCAGATGGATGTCTTTCCTATTGCTACAATCAAGGTCAAGCTAATGCCCGATATCATTCGCCAGTTCTTCTGCACAGCTTACTTTCACACTGATGATGCTCGCACTGTCACTTGATGACCGGCACCAAGCCATACTCGGCTTCTTTTGAAGCTTTCTGCCATGCCCTGGGTTACCCTCCTGATAGTGTCTCTGGCTTCTGCATTCATTCTGAGAAGGCATTTAGGGACAACCAGCTCCTTTTCTGCTATCCCAGTGATCCCAGACATCAGCCTCCCAGCTTGTCAGGGATGTACAACTACTACATGGTGCTTGCTCAGTTCTTCCGCTACAATCTTGTGAGCAAGGCTGGTGATGTTGTTGATGTTCGCGGTCACCACAAGAATCTGCTATACTATTGTGAGCCTCGCCGTCTCCGGAAGATCAATGTGTGTGACTTCATCTACAATGAGATTCATCGGTCCATTGAGAAGCGCATGACTCCCAATTTCTGTCAGTATGTTCAGTGCCTGATTGAGGCCACCGTTCCTGCAGCTTCTCTCCCCAGAGGTCCGCGTGAAGATATGGAGGATTTCACCTTACCTCGTCGGGGCTCTCATGTGGAGCTCCCCCAGATGTTGCCATCTGAGCGTCAGACCAAGCATGCTCATGATCCTTTGTCTGTTTGTGGATCACGCTCTCGTAGGGACCTTCCCCGTGCTCTTGCTCGCAAGAAGGGTCTTGCCCGGTTATTCAACAGCTTATGGGATATGTGTCGCTCCTCCTATGATGTTGCCCACCATAGTTTGGATCTCAGTCGGGAGAAAAGGAGGCAGCACAATGCCTCCTTGGCAGAGCGTGGCCGACCAGTGCTAGATTTGGGCAATGCTCTATGTCGGGGGGATAACCCCCGGTAGGGTCACGGGGGGGAAACATAGTGCAACCGGGTTGGCTCCGAGTAAGGAAAGAACCAGGTCGGGTAAGAACGGCCGGGTAAGATAAGCGTGAAAGCCGACATACAAACTATGTCGGCCCGCATAAGACAAAGTTGTAACCCTTGCAGAAACCAACGAGCCGAGTCAACCGAGGAAGGGCCGAGTCAAGGAGGACACGTGGCACCTTTCCTAGTAAGGTTCAGGAGGGACCATGGTAAAGCATGGTCAAAAGAGAAGGGCGACGCCGGGTGACACAAAAGGAGCCGAGTGATGCCCAAAGCATGCGCTGACGTACAAAGTAACAGCGTGACGCCAAAAAGAACAAGAAGCAGCGTACCAGAAGACCGTTAGCTGTCAAGCTTTATGGACCGGGCCTCTGGGCTTAGGGCAAGCCCATGACCCGGCCCATATTGTAGGGACCAAGATCCAAACAGTAAACCCTAGAACCCAAAGGGGTATTAGCTAGCTAGCACTGCCTATATAAGGGGGCGCATAGCAGAAGTAGAAGGAGGTTGGACCAAGTAGGAAACTGGTGCTGTGTACTCTAGCTTATACAGCTCAAGGAGCACTTGTAATCTTTGGGGTATCAATCGAATTGCCAAGTCTGGAGAGTTCATCTTGTTCTTCGTGCATGGCTCGACCATGCACTCCCTCCTCGGTGACCACAAGCACCCATTCAGCCCCCAACTTAAGCCTACCCATGGCATCTGCCGTGCCACCACCACTGCAGTTGGCACCCACCGTGGGACAGAAGCAGGTGCTGGATGGAGTCTTCATCCGGACGGGCAACATCATCGCCAAGACCGGCGAGCGCGTCTACTCCGGCCTCATCCAAAGGTTTGGAGCGCTCAACTTCGTCAGCGACAATGCGGGCTGCTTCGGGACCAAGCCATTCCTGGTCGCTTCATCAAGTTCGGCGAGCACCAGGTCTACGTCGCGGTGCGCGTGGAGAGCGCATATCCTGAGCACGTCGTCCTGGCGCCGGATCCTCCAGCTGCTCCTGTCGCTGGGAAACCGCACCAACTCGTCTCCATGGAGGTAATGATGACAGCCCAAACCCCGCAGATATTCCCAGTAGTTCCGAACGCAGAGGGAGGAAATCATGAGGAAACGCCAAGGGCTGCAAGAACAGCAAAGGCGCCGCTGTAAAAACCATAGAACATAGCTAGGAGCAAGAGGGCTAAGGAGCTGCAGGAAGAGATATACAAGTTGGCAGAGCCAGTGGCACATGCAACTGACCCGGCACGTGTGCAAGCCGAGTTGGAGGAAGCCATGATAAAAGTCCTGGAGAAAGCCAAAGAGCTAGCACAGTTACAGCAGGATGTGGATATCACCATCCGAGAGATTAACTCGGCAAATCGAGTCAAGGGCGCAAAGACCCGACTTGATGCAACGAGATTGAGAGGAAGGAACCTCAACTAAGAGCTGACAGATTCCACATCGAAGATAACACCGGAGAACAGCAACGAGACAGCCATGCGTCCAACATATAACACAGCAGCAGCTAATCTGCGAGCAGCAGAAGCAACAATGGTAGAATTACCCCACTTGGAGGGGGAAGCAAAGAAAAGGCAGCAAGAACGAGTCAATGAACTAGTAAAAGCAGCCAGCATGCTGAATGAGGCGTATTACAGAGCAAATCCGGGTATAGCAGGGAGGTCACAACTGGTTCACTCGGGAACTCCTGTCCCGGCAAGATCAGTTGGGCACACAGCATCCTCACCCGGAGCGGCGCCTAGGCCGAGAAAAGAAAAAAGTGTGGATTCTAGAAAAAACAAACAGATGGTCGCCTATGATCCGGCAGTGGTTCAAGGAAACCCGACACATGCACAAGGGGCAAAAAGAAATAATCCCCAAGGAAATAAAAACCAGGAAAAAGTTGGGCAAAGAAATGACAACAAAGGGCAAAATTTTGCGCCTCATGCTAGGCGTTGAACTCACTCGGCAGGAGGAGGAAATCTAGCTCCGAATAACGCACCAGCTCAGCTAGAAAGAAGACAGCAAAGCGCGGGAAAAGCAGTTCAACAGCCTGCTGACCTGAACGCGAATAAGTATAATGATGGTTACTCGGCTATGGTAAATGATGGGTATGAACTGCCAGATCATATATATCAAGCAATGGGAGCAATATTCGGAGGCAGGAACCTTCAGCCGGATGATGCAAGGCTGAAGCTTGACCGCATAAAAATGGCATAGATAATTGAGTCACAAGGTCCGCAGGGTCCACTGTGCTTTGGCCCAGGGATCATGAGGGAGCCACCGGTGCCAAATTTCCAGCTGGCCAGAGGGACAAAAATGTATGATGGAAGCACAAAGCCAGAGGACTGGCTCATAGATTATGGAATCGCTGTGAAGATCGCACAGTGAAGCTTGAGATGGGCAGTACGTTATGTGCCGCAGATGCTGTAAGGACCAGCTCGGGTATGGTTGAACAATTTGCCACCCGAAAGCATCAACAGTTGGATTGATTTTCACGACGCTTTCATGAGCAATTTCACGAGCACTTACAAGGGGCTGAATTGCCCACAACAACTAGCAATGTGCAAGCAAAGACCGAATGAGACAGACATGGAATTCCTCACAAGGTGGTGTACGATGCGTAACTCTTGTGAAGGGGTAATCGAGTCACAAGCAATCACATGGTTTGCACAAGGATGTAGACATGGAAGTGTGTTGTGGCAAAGGCTACAAAGAGATATGCCGGCAAGTGACGAGGTTTAATCTCGTCAATGCCCATTGTTATGGACTTGGGTTTTGGAGAAGATGAGGATGCTGGAGATCGCGGAACGGTTAGCAAACAAGCAACACGGGGACACGAGGTTTACCCAAGTTCAGGCCCCCAGAGGGAAAACCCTACTTCTGCTTGTCTGCTCTTGATTACGGCGGAACCGAAAGTTACAGGGGTGCGCAGATGCAATCTAGCGTGGAGGTGTGTATGCGGTGGTGTGCGAGAGATTGTAAGAGAGCCTCCTCGTCGTGCCCTCCTGGCCCTTATATAGAGATAGGAAGGTCCCAGGCATAGATCGAGTCGGTTACAGGTTTTAGGGTTTACCCCTTTGAATTTCCTATCTACTCTAGTCTTGCTCTCCAAGGATCCGAAGGCGTCATGGGCCTTGGCCACCCGAAAATCTTCATGGGCCGGCATATATTCGTCGTGGGCCTTCCTTGGGCTAGACTAGGTATGCTGAGGTCGTGTACCCGCGGGGTATAACCATGTCAGTAGCCCCCGAGTGTTCATTCGAATCGTAGATTCGGCTGAGGACTCTTTAATCCTTCGGGTGCAACTCTGTCTTTCAAGAGAATGTGTAGGGATTGTTGATGCGTGTGCCTGACTCTCCCGACGGATCGAGGTCGATTAACGTCTTAGGACAAAACAACACGATCTTCTTCAGGTTCGAGTCCCTCGACTCGAACCCGGAACATATGCTGGCGTAAATCGACTCAGGCCGCGGAGGACTTACAGGAGTGGAATTCCAGTGAATTTAAATGATGCACCCAACACGCCCGTCGGGATTTTTCATCGCGCCTGTTGGCACGGATTCTTACTAGCAGAGCGCAGTCGTGTGCGTTACCAGGCCATCAGATGATATCTGTAGGTCTTATCTTTGTGTCGCAGACACAACATCCGAATGTTTATCACCGCGGAGGTGCTTCGGGTGGCCAAGGAGAATGTTGCTCACTCAGCGTTTAATTAGGGCAAAGTTGTCGAAAAAATGTTGCATGCTGATCCGAAGGATCGCAGTCGAAGAATTCATAGGGTGCGCGACCAGCGCTCCCTATGGGAGTAACCTCGAGTGTGCATTCGAGTCGTAGACTCGGCAGACTTTAATTCAGCCGTTGTTCAGCTTCAGGTCCGTAGGACACAAATTTTTCGGATGCTTGAATCCATTATCCCTATGGGAGTAGCCCCCGAGTCCGTAGTGGAGTCGTAGACTCGACGTAGGACTCGAAGAAATAATTCAGTGATGTAATGTTTTTGTTCACTTATCGGGTGCGCGGCCAGCGCTCCTGATAGGAGTAGCCCCCGAGTAGTTAGTCGAATCGTAGATTCGAGTGAGTACTATTAGCTGTGTAGCCGAAGAATTGCAGTTGTTGCTAGTATAACATTTGATGACGTCAGTGCTGACGATCGGTGACCTCAAGCGTCTGCTGCGCCAGAGATGACGTGACTGGACGAACATGGGTCCCACCTTCTGACCTTGGATTGACCGGTCACGCACGGCATGGAGATAATTACGACGTCGCCTCGATTTCCGCGCGTAGTGGACGGCGTGTGAGCGACGGTTCACTGCTGTACTAACACGTGGACGGTCAGATCTTGCAGTTGGCGCTAGATCCTCTCGATGGACGGTTGTCTTGCATTGTCTTTGTCCTTATAATCTATGGGGAAAATTAATCTGTTTTCACCGCAACCATTCTTGTTTCACTGCTCCAATCTTCTCTGAGCGTTCTTGCTGCTCGCTGGAATATCCTCGAACATTTCCTTATTTGATCCTACGTTCTTGCCGCCGGCGTCGCCGCACCGCAATGGGAAAGCCTAAGAAGTCCTCTTCTGCGGTTGGCACCAGCGCTGCTGGTGGCAAGAAAGGTTCTACCGCTGCCCGTGTCACCGACGGTGGCTGGCAGCGATCGGAAACGCGGGAGAGTGATCTCCGCAAGCTTCATGAGCGGGGCTTGATCCCGCAGGATAGGGATGCTGTCAAACTCCCTGGCAACAAGGTAATTCCCCGTCCCCCCGCTGGGTTTCGGGTTATGTTCCTCGCATTTGTTCTTCGGGGCTTTTCCTTCCCAGTCCACAATTTCCTTCGTGGACTGCTTTTTCTTTACGGCATCCAGCTGCATCATCTTTCCCCCAACTCTCTTCTTCACATTGCTTGTTTCGTTACTTCTGCAGTCTCGGCTCGGTATCGAAGTCACTTTGGCCTCTTCCGGAAACTCTATTCCGTGAAGAGGCAATCTGGTTCTGATGGTGTTTATCCCATTGGGGGTTGCATCATCTCCCTTCGATCCAATCTTCTTTTCTTCTCCTTTTCCATGTCCGAATCTGTCCAGTACTGGCGGAGGCGATGGTTTTACATACGCGACTCCACGGTGGCTGGGCAGGATTTTGGTCTTGCTCCTTTCAACCCTCCCAAAAGATCGAGCCGAAGAGGTCCTGGAAGAACCATATCTTGGATGGCGAGGTAGCGGAGATAGAGACTCTCCATCATTGAGTGGAGGATCTTAAATTGACTCCGGATAAAGAGGTGAACGGTGTGGATATCATCCGCACTTTTATCAAACGTCGGGTGCAGACGCTCCAGGCTAGGGCGCACCCGATGTTCCTTTATGCTGGTCGTCGTGATCCGACTAGGGTTTCGGCTGAAGAATTCTCCAAGGGAGATCTCGATGGGGTCCTTCATCCGCTACTGAAGTTCAAGACTGGAGAGGATATCCCGGGGAATTCGCTGACTTCTCCGTTCTCCGCTTCTCGTCCGGTTCCGCATGTGTAGATCCGGGACATGCGCGTGGTGCTATTTTCGACTGCGTTTTACTTGTATTTATTTTCCTGCTGACAAATTTGCTTCTTTTGTGCAGGAGTTCAAGGTGCCGGGCATATCGCCTCCATTGTCCGAAGTATTCCCGGATGCTCCGGATAATGAGGTGGTGGACTCCATGTCCGAGCTGCCATCGGCGCGGTCTCCGGCTGAAGAAGCCAACGAGTCGAGCGAGGATCACACTCGCAAGCGCACGAGGAGCTCCAGCGAGTCGTCGAATGCCTCAACTCCGCCGATGCCTAGGAACGCGTTGTGCCTTGAACGTCACAGTGATGGGCATGGGGGCTCTTCCTCTCCAATTCTTGCCGTTCCCGTGCGGGCTGTGGCACCGCACCGGTCGGCGAAGCGGAAGAAGGAAGAAAAGAAGAAAGAGAAGAAAGAGGAGAAGAAGGTCCGGAAGACCCCTCCTGTCTTCGACTTAAGCGAGCTTGACTCGTAAGTTTCCTCAGTCCTGTTTTGCTTTCTCTTGTATGTTTACCTTGCGCTGTGCTGATTTGTTCCTTGTGTAGCCACTCCTCCGACGGCTCCTCCAGTGACGGTGCTCGGGAGATGATGTGGGAGTCGAAAGTTAGTCTTCCTCCTCCTCAGACGGTGGACACCTCTGAATGCGCTGCTCTAGACCCTTCTCTGCAGGAGGTTCGGGTGGTTGCCCCTCAGAAGACTGCGAGCGGACCTTCGGAGTTGTCGTCAAATCATGTAAGTAATTCTGTTTTCTGCCACGGGGGGAGCCCCCGAGCCTTTTCGGATGATATGTTGCTCTTTCTTTTCTTCCCACCTCGGGGGGAGCCCCCGAGCATCTGTAGGGTATCTTGTTGTTTGTTTTTCCTTCGAGTCTCGGGGGGAGCCCCCGAGCATTTTTCGTATGTGCAACTTGCTTCTTCTCGTTCTTTTGGGCGTAGCCCCCGAGCCGTTCTTTTGACTAGTAGTTCCTTTTGCAGCCTTTGTGCAAGGTGCCAACCGTCTAGTGCGGCAACACCTGGCGTTGGAGGCCAGCCTCAAGCAACTTCAAGGTATGTTTATGACTTGGTCTTTTGCTTCTTCTTGCATTTTTGTCCTTCGATCCGACAGGTGTGTTGCTGACTACAGAGGACCACAACACGTCTCTTCGTGAGATTGATGCTCTCAAAAATATCCTTAGTCAAGCGGAGAAAAAGGCCGAGGTCGTCGTTGGTGCAAGGGAGTGCCTCGAGCTGGAGCTGGCCAACGCGGCCGAGGCTAAGGAGCGCCTGCAGCAGGAGGCTACGGACCGCGAGGAGCAGCTCGCCACCGCCACAGCTTCGCGCGAAAGAGATGTAGCCGGCAAGCTTATGGCGGCTGCTAAGGCTGTTTCGGGTGAGTGTCTCCGCCTTCCTCTTTTTGACTTCCTTGTCTTCCTTTTGCAGTCCTTTTATTCATGCTGCTTCCTTTGTTGCTTTAGATGTCGCGGGCATCGAGTTTGATCACGGTGCTCTGGAGCACGGGAGCGCTCTGGATGATGCTACTGCAGCGGTCGAAGACCACTGCAGCACCGTTATCAGCTCGCTTGCCAAGGACAAGGAGGTCCTTGGGCGCTTCTACAAGGAGCTTGTCCCCAAGGGCGTGGCCCTCGAAGATGTCGATGCCCTAGCGGAGGCGCTGTCAGCCGAAGTGCCTGCGGCGTACAAGCGCAAGCAGAAAGGCATCGGCGCGTCCGTCGGGCTGGCAATGGCCTTGGCGGCTGGAGCGGAGCTGGACCTTCCTCAGGTCACTTCCCGGATGCCGACGACTGCTGATGGATCCGAGGTAGCCTTCGCCACCTATGCTGCTCGCTGTAAGCGTTACATGCCGAAGCTGATTGATCTGCTGGCCGAGTACGCGCTAAGGCAGCAGGGGGAAGCCAAGGCGAGGCAGTCCGGCTCCGAGGCTACTCAGGGTGCAGCTTCGTAGGCGTTGTAGTTGTAGGATAGTTTTAGCTTCTTTTGTTGTAATTATTTTTATGAACGATCCTTGTGCCACGTAGTGGCTTTTGATGCACTTAATGAATTTGCTGAGTTTTGTGCTCCTTCATCTGCTTGTTCATGTCTTCGTCTTTCTGTTAATCTAGGGTCCTTCGGGTGATGATCCCGTTGACACTTCATCTGCGTCGTAGCTGCGACCATCCCTGGATGGTGCGTCGCAGCTTGTGTTTCTTCGAGACCGTATCCGTAGCCTCGAGAAAGAGTTGCTTGGGGTGCGTGATCACGCTGATGTTTGGAAATCCAAAGCGGGTCGAGGTGTTGCCAGAGAGGAGCACTTGATGGCAGAGCTGCTTTGTTTGTCCGAACAACTTCAGTGTGAGTTTTTCAAGCTGTTGCCTGTTACTTCGGATGCGCCCGCTGGCCTTACATCTTACTCTTTTGCAAGTATTGCAGGTGATAACATTGCTCCAAGGGAAGAGAAAGAGCGTGTTGCTGTTCGGATCATCTGCTTGACTCAGCAGGACATGGAGGCCGGCGGGTTCTTCTGGATGGATTGTGATCATGCCGTGGTCCTTGCGACGGTGCAGGATTGCATCCACCAGGTATCGCGGGTACTTCGTCAGGTGAAGTCTTCGCTCGCATCGGTTCTGCATGTAATGTTTCCGCTGGATGATGCTCCGTCGACTCTCTCTGGTCTGCTGTCAAAGTTTCGGAATGTGCATCATGTCAGGGAGCTGGTGCGGCATCAGCTCGTCGCGGGGGTGAAGGATGCGCTCTCCCTTGTGCGGTTACGTCGTCCTGATGTAGATCTATCTGTTGTGGCAGCTGGGCCGCCTCTTCGTCCAGATGGTGGCGAATGGGATATGCGTCTGCATTATGCAGCTGTAAGACAATATGCTGAACAGATCGTTGACCTGTTTGAGCAGCGTGCTCAGGTTATTCTTCAGAATATGTAGTACCTGTAAAAAGGATAGATGTAAAATTTGTATATATTTAACTGGGCGTGTTTTTCCCTTGGTTATAAGGATTTGGTTGTTGATTTAGCACGTAGTGCTTTATTTGAGTACACGCCCTTTTCGTTAGCCTGACGTGGTCAGCTACTCAGGTGTGCACGTGTTATCCTCAGTCGACGAAGTCGTGAGGTTGGGGGGAGCCCCCGAGTGCGTTGTAGCATGGAGTAAAATGCGAACAGTAAACAAAAATTTGGGGCGAGACACTTAGGTTTATTCATATCGTAATGGAGGAGGTACATTGTTCGGCTTGGTAGCCTTGGCTGAATAGCCTTATTGAAAGTAAAATAGGGAGGTAGCTAGGGGTGGAACCGTCGCAGTTGTGCGACGTTCCATGGGTTGGAGTATGCGACTCCAGACTCCACGTGATTGAGGCGATAGGCAGCGCCACAGGATGACTTGGTGATGTAGGGTCCTTCCCATGGTGACTCGAATTTCTTGGTCGCTCTTGCTTGAGTCGCAAGACTAGGTCTCCTTGACGAAGGACCTTGCGCAGCCGTCGGTATGTAGTTGCGAGACTTCTGTTGGCACCGCTCGCTTGCTATGTCTCAAGGCCGTCGAGTGTGTCGACGACGTCTTGAGTGCAGCGTGGATTCGGCCGCTATAGCGACCGGGGCCTGGTGGCGTACCTCTGCTGGTAGCACCCGGCCGCTCCATGCACCATGAAGAACGGCGTGTAGGTTGAGCTGTTTGGCGTTGTCGCAGCTCCATAGGACGGGCGCTCTTTTGTCCGAGCTCCATGAGTCGCTCGAGTGGGCTCATGAGGCGCTTCTTGATGCCAGCGCCGATTAGGCCGTTGGCCTTCTCCACCTGCGCGTTCGTTTGCTGGTGCGCCACTAAGGCGTATGTGATATTGATTCCAAGGCCTTCGCAGAAGTCCTGGAATTCTTTGGAGATGAAGTTCGATCCATTGTCGGTGATGATGCTATGCGGCACGCCGAACCTGTAGACAATGGATTCAAAGAACTTGACGGCAATTTTTCCCTTTTGGTTAGTGACCGGCATGGCCTCAATCCACTTGGTGAATTTTTCAACTGCGACCAGGAGGTAGACGTGTCCCCCTTTAGAGGACCTTGGCAGCTTTCCGATCATGTCGAGGCCCCATTGGGCGAAAGGCCAAGCCAAAGGTATGGGCCTGAGCTCTGACCCGGGTGCGTGTGGTTTGTCGACGAACCTTTGGCATCCGTTGCATCTTCGGATGATGTCCTTGGCGTCGTTCATGGCCGTTGGCCAGTAGAATCCAGCTCATAGAGCTTTGGCGACAAGGGAGCGACTGCCATTCATGATGTCCGCAGATGCCCTCGTGGATGTCTTGGAGGATGGTTTTTCCATCACCGATGGTGACGCACCTTTGTAGTACACCCGAAATGATGCGCTTGTATAGCTCGCCATTGATGATGGTGAAGGCTTTGGACCGGCGAGATATGCGCCGGGCATCCGTTGGGCTACCAGGAAGTTCTCCGTCTATCAAGTACCGGAGGTATGGCCGTGTCCAAGTTTTTTCGACTGCCATGACCTGCATCAGGTTGACCACAGCGACCTCTGTGTCTAGCTTTTCGGGTCCTTCTTGACCGTCGGGTAGCGCAACCCCCGAGTGTTCTGCTTCTTCGGGTGATCCCTTGGGGAATTTCTGCTTGATGGATGGTACGCAGATCTGTTCGAGGAACACACCTGGTGGCACCCGTGCGCAGGTGGAGCCGATGTTGGCGAGTCTGTCGGCCTCCTCGTTGCTTTCTCTTCCAACCTGCCGAAGCTCGTAGCCGTCGAAGTCTCCTTTGAGTGTGTTGTAGAGTGTGTGGTACGCAATCATGTTGGCGGCGTGCGTGTCACACTCGTTCATCGTCTGCTGGACGACGAGGTTGGAGTCACCGTAGATGACCAGGCGCGTTGCGCTGCAGATCTTTGCCATTATCATGCCGTGGATGAGGGCCTCGTATTCTGCTTTGTTGCTGGAAGCTCAAAACTTCATCCGGAGGACGTACTTCATCTTATCGCCCTGCGGGGAGGTCAGTATGACCCCGGCTCCTGCTCCGGCTTCACGCTTGGAGCCGTCGAAGTGCATCATCCATGACTATGTCATGTCTAGGATGTCTGGCAGCTGCAGATCCATCCAGTGTAAGTCCGGGAGGACTTGAGACTTGATTGCGTGGCGTTTCTCATAGATGATGTCTAGAGGTGACAGCTCGATGCCCCACAGGGCCACGCGTCCTATGGCCTCTGGGTTGTTCAGGATGCTGTTCAGGGGTGCCTCGTTGACGACCATCACCTGGTGCTCCTAGAAGTAGTGGCTCAACCGACGAGCCGTCATGAACACGCCGTAGGCGAGTTTTTGGTAGTGAGGGTACCTCTGCTTTGTTGGTGTCAATACCTCGCTGAGGTAGTAGATTGGGCGTTGGACCCCATGGGTCTTGCCCTCTTTGGGTCGCTCGACCACCAGTACGGTGCTCACCACCTGGTGTGTAGCTGCTATGTACAGCAGTAGGGGCTCGCGCTCCTTTGGCGTAACCAAGACGGGCGATGTAGAGAGCAGCCGCTTTAGATCTTCGAATGTGTCATCCGCCTCAGGCGTCCACTCAAATTTGTCTGCCTTGCGCAGCAGCTGGTAGAATGGCAGTGCTTTCTCGCCCATGCGGCTGATGAACCTGCTTAATGCCGCTATTCGTCCTGCAAGATGCTGGACACGCTTGAGGTTTTTCGGCTTATCCATGGCCATTATGGCCTAGATTTTCTTCGGGTTCGCCTTGATCCCTCGCTAGGAGGTGAAGTAACCAAGTAGCTGGCCTGATGGGACGCCAAAGGCGCACTATTCAGGGTTAAGCTTGATCCTGTAGCGGTCGAGATTATCGAACGTCTCGCGGAGATCGTCGATGAGTGTTCTCGTCTCCCTAGTTTTGATGACTATGTCGTCGACATAGACTTGGACATTGCGACCGATCTGGTCCTTCAGGCATGCCTGCATGCACCGCTGGTACGTGGCACCTGTGTTCTTTAGCCCGAAGGGCATTGTGTTGTAGCAGAGCACTCCGAACAGCGTGATGAACGCCGTTTTCTCCTGATCTTCGACCTTTATTCGAATCTGGTTCTAGCCTGAGTAGGCGTCGAGGAAGGATAATTTCTCGCATCCTGCAGTTGAATCGATGATCTGATCAATCCGAGGGAGAGGGAAGTGGTTCTTCGGGCAGTGCTTGTTCAGCGACGTGAAGTCCACGCACATTCGCAGGATGTCCGTGTCCTTTTTGGGGACCATCACTGTATTGGCGAGCCACTCGCTTTCTTTAATCTCCCTGATGAAGTTTGCAGCGAGTAGTCTGTTGACTTTAATCCCTATGGCTTCGGCCCGGGGCTCGGTCAGTCGCCGGATGGACTGCTTGACGGGCTTGGCGTCTGTAAAGACGTTGAGTGCATGCTCGGCGAATTCCCTGGGAACTCCTGGCATGTCCGCAGGACACAAGGCGAAGATTTCCTAGCGCTCACGGAGGAATTCAACGAGCGCGCTTTCCTATTCAGGGCTGAGATCGTTGGCGATCAGCGCCGTCTTGGAGGCATCCGTCGGGTGGAACTGTACCTTCTTTGTGTTGACGGTGGAGTCGAAAGACATATCAAGTGCGTTTTGCCGTGCGACTGGGGGTTACCCATTGTCCGTCACCTCGCGGAGCCTTACGAGCTCCTCTTGCATGCCGAATGACTGGGAGATTCTGTTGAAGTCCCTGTCGCAGTGGTCCGATCGGGTGAAGCTCCCATGGACCGTGATGACGCCCTGGGTCCTGGCATCTTGAGTAGCAGGTACGCGTAGTGTGGTACTGCCAGGAACCTTGCGAATGCTACACGCGCGAGGATGGCGTGGTATTGTGATGGCCAGTCCACCACTTCGAACTCGAGCCGCTCGCATCGGAAGTTATCCGGTTTGCCGAAGATGACGTCGAGCCATATCTTTCCCAGGGGGATATGCCCTTTCCTGGAACGATGCCATGGAACATTGTGTTTGACTGTTCCAGGCTGTTGGAATTATGCCCCAGAGGAAATAATAAATATGTTATTATTATAATTCTTGTTCATGATAAAGTTTATATTCCATGCTAGAATTGTATTAAGCGGAAACTTTAATACTTGTGTGGTATGTGAACAACACCGTGTCCCTAGTATGCCTCTATGGACTAGCTCATTGATTAATGATGGTTAAGGTTTCCTAACCATAGACATGAGTTGTCGATTAATAATGAGATCATATCATTGGGAGAATGATATGATGGACAAACCCAAACTAAGCGGAGCAATTAGATCGTGTCATCGTGTTCATCTTTGCGAAGCTTTTCTTATGTCAAATATTGTATTCCTTAGACCATGAGATAATGCAACTCCCTGGTATCGGAAGAAAGCTTTGAGGTCATCAAACGTCATCCTATGAGAGGGTGATCATAAAGGTGTCTCTCAGGTGATTGGAAAATACCTGTTGGGTTGTATGTATCGAGATGGGATTTGTCCCTCCCAAGTTGGAGAGATATACTTCAGGCCCACTCGGTAATCGATATCAACACCACTTGCAAGCATGTGGTTAAGGAGTTAATCACAAAGTGATATCGGATTACGGAACGAGTAAAGTACTTGCTGTGAACGAGATTGAACTAGGTATGACGGTACCGATGATCAAATCTCGGGCAAGTAAAATATCGCGAGACGAAGGGAATATATATGGGATTGATTGAATCCTGGCATCGTGGTTCATCCTATATGATCATCGATGAATGTGTGGGAGTCAATATGGGTTTCCAGACCCCGCTGTTGATTATTGATAGAAGATCATGTCTGCATATTCTCGAACCCGAAGGGTCACACAATTAACGTGTCTCAACGCTAGGATAGATTGGATAATTGGTTTATGAGTTTTTGTTCGGAGTCTCGTATGGGATCCGGGACATCACGAGAGGTTCCAGAATGGTCCGGAGAATAAGATTCATATAAGGCAATGCAGTTTTTGGAGTTCGGAATTGTTTCGGGTTATTCGGTACTATACCGGAAGCTTCTAGAACCTTCCGGAGTGGGACCAACGTGGCCCCACTTGTCGGGAGGGGGCGTGGGCCTATGAGGGAGTGCCCTGGCCGCATTGGGCTAGGGGCACAAGGCCCCATAGGGCCCAACCGTCCAAACCCTAGGGAAACCCTAGGGGAGCTTCTAGAAGGGGGGGGGGGGAAGTTGCCCCCCACTCCTCCCTCTTTTGGCCGCCGGCCTGGGCCTTGGGGGAGGGGCAAGGGCCAGCTGCCCACCCCTCTATATAAAGAGGGCTGGTGCGCACCCCTCCCACACCTCCTCCACAACCCTAGCCGCCCTGTTGCCCCTCCTCTCTCTCTCTCCCTCCCGACTGCGCGTAGGCGAAGCCCTGCCGCAGAAACTCTCCACCGCTTGCACCGCGCCGTCATGTTGTAGATCCAATCCATCTCTCCACCCTACTTGTTGGACCGAGGAAGGAGGAGACGTCGAGGTTCCGCACGTGTGCATCTCTCGGAGGCATCGCCACTTGCGGTGTTAGATCGGATCGGATCGCGAGGAGGAGAAGCGAGTACGACTACATCACCCACGTTCCGTCGAACGTTCCGCTGTGCGAATCTTCAAGGGTATGAAGATCTCATCTATCCCCCCTCGTTGTTTGCATCTCCTAGATTATATCTTGGCTTTCCCGTTCGCATCCGTAGAATTTTTTTGATTTACTATGCTGCGAAACCCTTCAGTGGTATCAGAGCTAGATCTATGCGTAGATGTGTTTCACGAGTAGAACACAACATGGTTGTTGCAGGCGTTGATGTTTTATGTTGCAAGCCTCTTGTTTGTGTACTTCTTATGACGCGGGATAGTGAGATCGAAGAGGTCCAGGCCAACCTTACGCGACCTTGTTCGCGAGACCGGCTCCGCACTTGACGTGTGGCTTGTTCCACACATGCGGCTGGTGGATGCCAGTTTCTCTCACTATAGTTGTCATGGGATTTACACCGGATTTTGGCAACCATAATATCACAGTTGTGGCTTTCCGTAGGTAAGAATCGTTCTTAGCTTGCTACTCCCATAAGCCACGTAAAACATGCAACAACAAAGTAGAGGCGTCTAACTTGTTTTTGCAGGGAGTGTTTTCTGTGATATGGTATGGACCAAGATGTGATGTGTATGTTGTATGAGATTATCATGTTTTGTAATGTTTCACAACTTGCATGTCGATGAGTACACAACCGGCAGGAGCCATATGGTTGTCTTTATAATTGTGTATGATCTGTGTGTCAACTTCTTATATGCCATGTAATAGCTTTGCTTTATCGCTAAGTAGTTAGCAATAGTTGTAGTTGCTATTCGTGGTGGAGGCAATCATGGTGGAGTGATGGAGATCATGCCGGCACGCACAAGATGGAGATCATTGCGCGAAGATTGGATATACCATGTCACATAAAGTTATATGCATGTGATGTTTATCCTTTTATGTATCTTATCATGCTTAGATCGCGACGGTAGCATTATAAGATGACTCCTCACTTAAAGATCAAGATAAAACTGTGTTCTCCCCATGTATGCACCGTTGCGAAAGTTCGTCGTGTTCAAGCATCACGTGATGATCAGGTGCTATAAACTCTACGTTCACATACAACGGGTGCAAGCCAGTTTTGCACACGCGGAAATACTTGGGTTTGACTTGACGAGCCTAGCATGTACAGACATGGCCTCGGAACACATGAACCGAAAGGTTAAGCATGAGTCATATGAATGATATGATCGACACTTCGTTGTCCACCATTGAAACCACATCTCTTCTCGTGAAGATCGGATTAGGTGTGGTGAATTTGGATCATGTTCACTAAACAACTTGAGGGATGTTGAATTTAGTGGGAGTTCATCTAGTAATTTGATTAAGTTGAACTAGTTATCATGAACATAGTATAAATTGTACTTGCAAATTTTGTAGATCAAATGGCTAAGTCCAACTTCAACTTCAACGTTTTCTTTGAGAAAGAAAAGCTTAGAAACAATGGGTCTAACTTCACCAACTGGTTCCATGATCGAGAATCATTCTCTTGGCGGACAAAAGGACTATGTCCTTGAGAATGCGCTAGGTGACACCTCATTTATGCGATCATGGTGATGAGAAAGTTGTTTATCGATCGGCAAAGATGATTATGGTGTGATTAAGAGCACCATGTTGTTTGCTATGGAATCGGACCTTCAAAATCGTTTTGAAGATTACCCAGGCCCTTTGAGATTCTTGAGGCTGAAAACTATGTTTCGAGACTCGGGCCGTTAGAGATATGAGATCTCTAAGAAATTCTTTAAGCGCAAGATGGAGGAAGGAGTTCCGTTAGTGAGCATGCCATAAATATGTCGGGCTACACTCAACGCCTTGAGCAAGCTGGATGCAAGATTCGGAGGAGCTCAAGATTGTGTGGTTCTGCAATCACTCCCTCCTAGCTACAAAAGTTTTGTAGTGACTCATAATCAGATTGGTTCCACTGATACGATCACCGAGATCTTCGCTAAGCTGAAAGCTGCGGAGGTGGACATCAAAAAGGATAATCATGTGTTGATGGTCAACAAGCCCCCTCAGCTTTAAGAAAGGTAAGGGTGCAAAGAATCCCTTCAAGAAAGGCAGCGGCAAGCGCATTACCCCTGCTGAGAAGAAGCTCAAGTCTGGACCTAAGCCGGACACTAAGTGCTTCTATTATAAGGACAAGGGTCACTGGAAGCGCAAGTGTCCGAAGTACTTAGCGAACAAGAAGGCTGGCACCATCAAAGGTATATTTGATATACATGTTATTGATGTTTTCCTTACTAGCCCTTGTTGTAGTGCCTGGGTATTTGATACTGGTTCAGTTGCTAATATTTGTAACTCGAAACAGGAGCTACGGAATAGACGGCGGCTTGCGAGGGATGAGGTGACGATGCGCGTTGGCAACGGATCAAGAGTTGATGTGATGGCCGTCGGCACGCTCTCCTTAGTTTTACCTTCAGGATTAGTTTTAAACCTTAATAAATGTTATTATGTGCCTACGTTGAGCATGAACATCATATCTGGATCGTGTTTATTGCAAGACAGTTATTCATTTAAATCTGAGAATAATGGTTGTTCTATTTATCTGAGTAACATCTTTTATGGTCATGCACCTGCTGTGAATGGTTTATTTCTTCTGAATCTCGAAAGGGATGAAACACACATCCATAACATTGAGGCTAAGAGATGCAAGGTAGATAGTGATAATACTACTTATTTGTGGCACTGTCGTCTAGGTCATATTGGTGTAAAACGCATGAAGAAACTCCATTCTGATGGACTTTTGGAGTGTCTTGATTTTGAATCATTTGACACATGCGAACCCTGCCTCATGGGCAAGATGATCAAAACCCCGTTCTCCGGAATGATGGAGCGAGCAACGGACTTGTTGGAAATCATACATACCGATGTATGCGGACCGATGAGTGTTTCGAAGCGCGGTGGATATCGCTACTTTCTCACTTTTACCGATGACTTAAGTAGATATGGGTACATCTATTTAATGAAACATAAATCTGAAACATTTGAAAAGTTCAAAGAATTTCAGAATGAAGTGGAAAACCATCGTAACAGAAAGATTAAATTTCTACGATCCGATCGTGGAGGTGAATATTTGAGTTTTGATTTTCTCACGCATCTTAAAGCAAGCGGAATCGTTTCGCAACTCACGCCACCCGGAACACCACTGCGCAATGGTGTGTCTGAACGCCGGAATCGAACTCTATTAGATATGGTCCGATCAATGATGTCTCTTACTGATTTGCCGTTATCATTTTGGGGTTATGCATTAGAAACCGCTGCATTCACTTTAAATAGGGCACCATCTAAATCCGTTGAGACGACACCATATGGACTGTGGTTTGGTGCTAAACCTAAGTTGTCGTTTCTTAAAGTTTGGGGATGCGAAGCTTACGTCAAGAAGTTGATGCCGGACAAGCTCGAACCCAAAGCAGAGAAATGCGTCTTCATAGGATACCCTAAGGAAACTATTGGGTATACCTTCTACCACAGAACCGAAGGCAAAGTGTTTGTCGCAAAGAACGGATCCTTTCTTGAGAAGGAGTTTCTCTCGAAAGAAGTGAGTGGGAGTAAAGTAGAGCTAGACGATGTTGTTGAACCTTCTCTTGAGTTGGAGAGTAGCGAAGCACCTGAAATTGTTCCAGTGCCGCCTGCGCCAACAATAGAGGAAGCTAATGACAAGGATCATGAAGCTTCGGACGATGCTACTACTGAACGTCGCAGGTCGACAAGGTCGCGTGCCCCTCCTGATTGGTACGGCAACCCCGTCTTAACTGTCTTGTTAGTAGATGACAGTGAACCTGCAAACTATGAGGAAGCGATGATGAGCCCAGACCCTGAGAAATGGCTAGAGGCCATGAAATACGAATTGGGATCCATGAGCGAAAACTAAGTATGGACTTTGGTGGATCCTCCTAGCGACCGAAAGGCCGTTGAGTGCAAATGGATCTTCAAGAAGAAAACGGACGCGGATGGTAATGTTACCGTCTATAAAGCACAACTTGTCACGAAAGGTTTTCGACAAGTTCAAGGTGTTGACTACGATGAGACTTTCTCTCCCGTAGCGATGTTTAAGTCCATTCGGATTTTATTAGCAATTGCTGCATTTCATGATTATGAAATATGGCAGATGGATGTCAAGACTGTGTTCCTCAATGGCAACATTGACGAAGAGTTGTATATGATGCAACCCGAAGGTTTTGTCGATCCTAAGGATGCTGATAAAGTGTGCAAACTTCAGCGTTCCATTTATGGACTGAAGCAAGCATCTCGGAGTTGGAACCTTCGTTTTGATCAAGTGATCAAGAGCTTTGGATTTGTTCCAAATTGCTACGAAGCTTGTATCTACAAGAAAGTGAGTGGGAGCTCAGTGACATTTCTGGTACTATATGTGGATGACATATTGATTATTGGAAATGACATTAACATGCTTAAAGATGTGAAGAGTTATTTGAACAACTGTTTTTCAATGAAAGACCTAGGGGAAGATGCTTATATATTGGGCATCAAAATCTATAGAGATAGACAAAGACGCCTGATAGCTTTAAGCCAGAGTACATACCTAGACAAAGTTCTGAAAAGGTTCGGAATGGATAAGGCATGAAAGGTTCAATTGCCTATGTTGTCGAGTAAGATATTGAGCAAGGCTCAGTGTCCAGCTACGGTAAATGATAGAGAAGCTATGAGCAAAGTGCCTTATGCCTCGGCCATAGGTTCTATCATGTATGCCATCTTGTGTACTAGACGGATGTGTCCAATGCTCTTAGTTTGTGGCGAGATACCAGAGTGATCCAGAGTGGAACATTTGGACAGCCGTGAAGAACATCCTAAAGTACCTAAATAGGACTAAATAAATGTTCTTAGTCTATGGAGGTGATGAACGACTCGTCAGAAAAGGTTACGTCGGCTAGTTTCGACAAACAAGGATGATTCTAAATCTCGAGACAAGATACGTTTATATTTTTAATGGAGGAGTCATGAAATGAGAAGTCGCAAGCAAAGCATGAACGCGGGATCTACTGAGAAGTGGAATATATGGCTCTGCGAGCGTCAAGTGAAGGAGTTTGGATCAGGAACTTCATCACTGAGCTTGGCATGGTTCCAAGTGCCTTGGACCCACTGGAGATATTGTGTGACAACACTGGCGCCATAGCACTAGCTAAGGAACCAAGATATCATCCAAAGACCAAGCATATCAACCGCAAGTTTCATATAATCCGAGATTATATAGCAGATGGAGATCTGAAGATTAGCAAAGTACATACAGATCTGAATGTCGCAGATACATTGACTAAATCTCTTCCACGTGCAAAATATGATCAGCACCTTAGTGCCATGGGTGTTAGATTGTTGCCAGATGTAAACTATATTATTGACTCTAGTGCAAGTGGGAGACTGTTGGAATTATGCCCTAGAGGCAATAATAAAGATGTTATTATTATAATTCTTGTTCATGATAAAGTTTATATTCCATGCTAGAATTGTATTAAGCGGAAACTTTAATACTTGTGTGGTATGTGAACAACACCATGTCCCTAGTATGCCTCTATGGACTAGCTCATTGATTAATGATGGTTAAGGTTTCCTAACCATAGACATGAGTTGTCGATTAATAATGAAATCATATCATTCTGAGAATGATATGATGGACAGACCCAAACTAAGAGGAGCAATTAGATCGTGTCATCGTGTTCATCTTTGTGAAGCTTTTCTTATGTCAAATATCGTATTCCTTAGACCATGAGATAATGCAACTCCTTGGTATCGGAAGAAAGCTTTGAGGTCATCAAACGTCATCCTATGAGAGGGTGATCATAAAGGTGTCTCTCAGGTGATTGGAAAATACCTGTTGGGTTGTATGACCTGGGCGAGGGACCTGGCAAGGGTGATGCGAACGGCTGAACGTGATGCAGGATTCCGATCCGCTGAGGTACTCAGGGATAGCGGGTGGAGCTGTCACGGCCAGGTTGATCTGACGGGTGATTTTCTTCTGCACCCTATTCATTGGGCGCCCTTTTTGGATCATCATCGCTCCTTTCGCTGGGGGATACCCGTGCCCACCGTTATTCTGTGCGGGTGCGACTGGGTGGTTCGGGCCTCCTATAGGTGGCGGTGGAGGAGCTCCATGCGCTATCTCGCCTGGTGCGGGTGCATTCCCGAATCCAGGGTTTGGGGCTTGCTGCCTCATCTGAGCCATGCTTTCGCTGAGTTTCTGGAACTCGCGACAGTCCTTGAGCATGTGGCTTGCCTTCTTCTTACCATCCTGCTTGTCGATGTAGAAGTGGATGGTGCATGGACCCGACAGTTTTTCGTACGTTGAGGGTCCGTCGTCGCGACCGCGGCGCTGCCATGACTGTGCTGGGCGTCCTCCATCGCGGAAATTGCCTCCGCGGTATCCGCCGCTGTTGCGGTTGCCATCGTTGCGGCGGTCGGCGTAGCCAGCCGCGACCATGTCGGGTCCATCGCGATCGTCGTAGACACGCGATCTCCTCTTGCTACGATGTACTCGCCATCAGCCGTAGTCGTCCTCTTCCTCCGAGTGCGCTCGGTAGACGGAGTCCTCGTCGTCGGCCCACCTGTTGGCGATGTCCATGAGGTGGTCGAGTGTCTTGGGATTGACGCGTCCAAGATCTTCTTTGAAGTCCTGGCGCTTGACGCCGTCCTTGAAGGCGTCGATAGCCCTTTCTTCGGAGATGTGCGTCGTGGAGTTCTTGGTGTTGGACCAGCGCAGTATGTACGAGCGAATGGATTCGCCCGTTCATTGAGTGCAGGCTCGCAACTCCTCGATCGAGGCAGGCCTCTTGCTGGTGCCTTTGAAGTTTCGGAAGAAACTGTACGCCAGCTCCTCCCAACTTCGGATGGATCCTAAGGATAGGCTGCTTAGCCAGATCCGAGTTGCGCCTGTCAGCTGCAGCTGAAGGCATTGCATGGCGGTTTCCCTGCTTCCGCCGTGCAGCAGCCAATGACGACAAGTGGTGTTGAGCCACGCCTTGGGTCCTGTGGTGCCGAAATTGGTGTCGAAGGAGCTTGAAGTTTCGCGGCATCCTTGTCCGTCGTACAGATTTGCTGAAGCATCGAGCTCCGCAGAGTTCTCCTTCGTCTTCATCCATCTCGGATTTAGATGAGCATACGCGCTTAGCGCGCGCTTTGTCGATATTGCGCTGCATTAGATCGTTTCGAGCGTCATAGTCGCGACTGCGACGGCGTGAGCTCTTATGCCTTCGAGGAAGGTCATGCTCTTCGTCCTCGGATGAGGGTGTGGGGCTGCGGTTGAATCTGACTGCAGCCTTCTTTTTTGGCTCCGCAGGAGCTTCTCCGTGGAGCACAGCTCCAACGAGTCCGAGTCCGGTAAGCGCAGACTTGTGCATGGCCCTCTTCGGGTCCCCCTCCGAAGGTGGGTCAGACGCGAGGTATGCGGTGGCTACCATGATCGCAGCTTGCGGCGTTTTTGGGATGACGTTGTCGTCGGCGTCCATCTCCATGAAGGACGCGTTGAGGGCTCGGGTCACCTCGCGACGCTCTTTGGGGTCCATGTTCTCCATCCGAGAACGGTGCTTGTTGCCGTTGTTGCCGTGCGAGCTGGAGCCAATGCCCATGGCGGAGAGCGCAGCTCGTCGCGCACTGGACTCCGAAGCTGCTTGCTTGCGCTTGTCAAGCACTTCCTGCATCTTGATCTGCTTCTTGTGCTCCTCGATGAGGAGCATGTGGTATGCCATCAGTAGATCTCGTGAGGCATCAGCGGGCAGGATCTTGTTGCCTGCCACGGCCTCACGTGCTTGATCCCATCCCTCCTCGTTGAGGTGGATGACCCGATTGTTGTTTTCCCCGTTGGGTAGGGGGATTGGCTTCTTCTGTTTCCACCGTTTCTACCCTGCGGGTTGGGTGGCAGATTGTGTTCTTGATCCTGGATGACCGCGGCGCACTGGTAGCGCTCGTAGATCGGTCTGCTGTTGCCACAACTTTAAGATCCGGAACCGTAGGTCCCTTCGTCCGATGGCGGATCGCACAGATCGGAGTTGCATCTGCTGCTGTCATAGGACTCGTCTGTTGATGATGATGTGCGTAGCACAGGGTGTGGAGCCCATGAAGCGGGCCTGATCGATGGTAGGGGCACCCGCTCTAGAAGGCGGAGAGTGCCGGTCTGCCCCACCTGGAAGCAGAAGCTCCCGAATAGGATCTCGAGTCCGTCGCCAACAAGCTCGGGGTCCTTCATGGTGGCCGGTGAGTGGGCGGGTCGAAGGCGCCGAAGAATAAATGACTCTCCGTCGCCGCGGAGTTGTAGATCGCTCGGGTTGGGACCGTCACGATCGCACAATCAGCATCCCCAGTTCCCACAGACGGCGCCAATTGACGAGGTTTAATCTCGTTAATGCCAATTGTTATGGGCTTGGGTTTTGGAGAAGATGGGGATGCTGGAGATCACGGAACGGTTAGCAAACAAGCAACACGGGGACACGAGGTTTACCCAGGTTCAGGCCCCCGGAGGGAAAACCCTACTCCTGCTTGTCTGCTCTTGATTACGGCGGAACCGAAAGTTACAGGGGTGCGCAGATGCAATCTGGCATGGAGGTGTGTATGTGGTAGTGTGCGAGAGATTGTAAGAGAGCCTCCTCGTCATGCCCTCCTGGCCCTTATATAGAGATAGGCAGGTCCCAGGCACAGATCGAGTCGGTTACAGGTTTTAGGGTTTACCCCTTTGAATTTCCTATCTACTCTAGTCTTGCTCTCCAAGGATCCGAAGGCGTCATGGGCCTTGGCCACCCGAAAATCTTCATGGGCCGGCGTATATTCGTCGTGGGCCTTCCTTGGGCTAGACTAGGTATGCTGAGGTCGTGTACCCGCGGGGTATAACCATGTCATCAAGCCTGGCAGAGACAATAAGAATTGCTGACTCGTATACGTTAGGTGATCCGACTCAGCCGCTGCTCATGTCGGCAGACGGGATGACTGAGACTCAGATCTATGACGCTGCTGGGTCACAAAGGCGCTAGGAAAGATCCGAATACAGAAGCAAGAGGAGAGACGAAATACCAGATTATAGGTATGGTTCGACTCAGGTTAAATTTGTGAGTCAGATCATCCAGATCTCGAAGCGATCAAAGGACAAATGGTCAACAACAATGGGTGCCAAAGAATGACGGCAAAAGGCCATACGATCAGAGGAAGAAGTATTAGGACCGACAAAAATATACCTATGAGATGATGCTGGATCAGCCATGTAAGTTTCACACGCCTAGTCCTAGTAAACCAGCCAATCACACGACGAGGCAATGCACTTGGTTTCAGAAAGGAGATAGAGTGGACTTGCCGAATAAGCAGCTTCCACCACCTCCCCCTCCACCACTTACAGGACGAAACGCTTAGGCAGTGAGTCAGGGTCGGTTCTGTTCGGAGTTGCGGGTTGTCTGTACACCCTAATTAATACTTTTGTATAGTTTGTGTCAAACTGAGTTTGGTTAAGTGCCCGCCCGCCTAGATAGATACATAAGTGTCAGTTTGAATGAAGTCAAATGGCAACCGTGTCAACAACGAGAAATTGAAGTGTAAAGTGGAAGCAGATAACATATATGAAAACAGGCAACCGAGGTATCAGAATCAAGAAAGAAGAGAAGTTGTGCACCAGGTGCACAATCCAAGAGGTGACGACGCTCATGTCGGCCACGGAACCAGAAATGAGTACAGAGAACATCACCAGAGCTATGTTGTCTTTGTCACAGAGCCAAATTACAAGAAGAGCCAGCAACGACGAATGATGGAAGTGAATGCCACAATGCCGGCAATTCCCAAGTACATGCATTGGTCTGAGCAAGAAATAACTTGGAGTATAAAAGATCACCCCAAGATTATGCCAACCCCTGGAGGATACGCTCTGGTTTTGGATCCAACATTCATGGGCCCAGATATCAACGCGGAATTTTCAAAGGTATTGATCAATGATGGCAGTAGCATCAACATCATGTACAAGGATACCATGCTCAAGTTAGGCATTACCATGAACATGATGAAGCCGACTAAGACAACTTTCCACGGTATCGTGCCGGGAATGTCCTGTGAGCCAATTGGCAAGATCTGGGTCGACGTCTTATTTGGCAACAGAGAGAATTGTCGCACTAAAGCTATAGAGTTCGAGGTGGTAGATTTGGTCAGCTCATATCATGCCTTACTCGGCAGGCCGGCTATGGCAAAGTTCATGGCTACTCCTCACATCGCTTACTTGAAGATGAAGCTGCCAGGCCCATGTGGGGTGATCACAGTTGAAGGGGACTACAAAAGATCTATTGCTTGTGCCTCAGCCGGATCTTCACTGGCCGAGTAACTCGTCATAGCACAAGAGAAAAGTCAGATGTTGGAAGTGCCAGCATTGGCCAAAGCAGCGCAAATGTCCATCCCGGCACTCACCACCCCGCATGGCAGTGTGTCATTTCAAGCTACCAAGGAAACCAAGAAGGTGCAAGTGGATGAAACTTTCCCAAAGCGCACAGTTACCATTGGGGCTGGCCTTACAGACAAATAGGAAAGCGAGCTCACCAGCTTCCTCCGTGAGAATCGGGACATCTTTGCATGGTCTACTCAAGATCTGCAAGGAGTTCCGAGGGAGCTGGCTGAGCACTCTGTTCATGTAAGACCAGATGCCAAGCTGGTGAAGCAACCCCTCCGCTGCTTCATCGAAGATAGGAGGAAAGTAATAGCTGCCGAGATTGCCAGACTTTTAGCTGCTGGATTCATCATGGAAGTACTGCACCCGGACTGGTTGTCAAATCCAGTCTTGGTTGAGAAGAAAAAAGATGACCCGAACGTGGCAGTGGTATGGCGCATGTGTATTGATTACACAAACCTCAATAAGGCGTGTCCAAAAGATCCATTTCCTCTGCCTCGGATCGATCGAGTCATAGATTCTACTGCTGGGTGTGAGTTGTTTGTTGGAATTATGCCCTAGAGGCAATAATAAAGATGTTATTATTATAATTCTTGTTCATGATAAAGTTTATATTCCATGCTAGAATTGTATTAAGCGGAAACTTTAATACTTGTGTGGTTTGTAAACAACACCGTGTCCCTAGTACGCCTCTATGGACTAGCTCATTGATCAATGATGGTTAAGGTTTCCTAACCATAGACATGAGTTGTCAATTGATAATGAGATCATATCATTGGGAGAATGATATGGTGGATAGACCCAAACAAAGCAGAGCAATTAGATCGTGTCATCATGTTCGTCTTTGCGAAGCTTTTCCTATGTCAAATATTGTATTCCTTAGACCATGAGATAATGCAACTCCTGTACGGAAGAAAGCTTTGAGGTCATCAAACGTCATCCTATGAGAGGGTGATCATAAAGGTGTCTCTCAGGTGATCGGAAAGTATCTGTTGGGTTGTATGTATCGAGATGGAATTTGTCCCTCCCAAGTCGGAGAGATATACTTCGGGCCCACTCGGTAATCGATATCAACACCGCTTGCAAGCATGTGGTTAAGGAGTTAATCACAAAGTGATATCGGATTACGGAACGAGTAAAGTACTTGCTGTGAGCGAGATTGAACTAGGTATGACGATACCGACGATCGAATCTCGGGCAAGTAAAATATCGCGAGACGAAGGGAATATATATATGGGATTGATTGAATCCTGGCATCGTGGTTCATCCGATATGATCATCGATGAATGTGTGGGAGTCAATATGGGTGACCAGACCCCGCTGTTGATTATTGATAGAAGATCATGTCTGCATATTCTCGAACCCGCAGGGTCACACACTTAACGTATCTCGACGCTAGGATAGATTGGATAATTGGTTTATGAATTTTTGTTCAGAGTCTCGGATGGGATCCGGGATATCACGAGAGGTTCGGAATGGTCGAGAATAAGATTCATATAAGGCGGTGCAGTTTTGGAGTTGAATTGTTCGGTTAATCGGTATTGTCAGGAAGCTTCTAGAACCTTCCGGAAGGGACCAACGTGGCCCCACCTTCCGGGAGGGGCATGGGCCTATGAGGGAGTGTCCTGGCCGCATTGGGCCAGGGCACAAGGCCCCATAGGGCCCAGCCGATCTGGATAAGTTTAAACTCGTTTAAACTAGAGATAGGATTTCTAGATAAGGAGAGTTTAAATCGTTTAAACTAGAGATAGGATTTCTAGATAAGGAGAGTTTAAATTGTTTAAACTAGAGATAGGCTTGGAGGAGGGCAAGGGCTGGCGCCCCTCTATATATAGAGGGTGGTGCGCCCCTCCCCCACACACCTTCCTCCAAGCCCTAGCTGCCTTGCTACCTTCCTCTCCCCTCCGACTGTTTGTGGCGAAGCCACCTGCAAGAATTCTCCACCATATACACCACGCCGTGTTGTAGATCCAATCTATCTCTCCACCATACTCGCTGGTCCGAGGAAGGAGGAGGCGCCGAGGTGCTGCACGTGTGCATCTCACGGAGGCACCGCCACTTGTGGTGCTAGATCGGATCGGATCGCGAGGAGAAGCAGTACGACTACATCACCCACGTTCGAGCGTTCCTGTCTTGAATCTTCAAGGGTATGAAGATCTAATCCAATCTCTCTCGTTGTTTGCATCTCCTAGATTAGATCTTGGCTTTCCCTCTTAAGCTCGTAGAAAATTTTGATTTACTATGCCGCGAAACCCTTGATGGTATCGAGCTAGATCTATGCGTAGATGTGTTTCACGAGTAGAACGCAACATGGTTTTTGCGCGTTGATGTTTTCTGTTGCAAGCCTCTTGTTTGTGTTCTTCTTATGACGGGATAGTGAGATTGAAGCGGTCAGTGCCAACCTTCGCGACGTCGTTCATGAGGCAAATCTCCGACTTGACGTGTGGCTTGTTCCACACATGCGGTGGATGTCGGTTCTCTCACTATAGTTGTCATGGGATTAACACGGAGTTTGGCAACCATAATATCACCGTTGTGGCTTTCCGTAGGTAAGAATCGTTCTTAGCATCTACTCCCATAAGCCACGTAAAACATGCAACAACAAAGTAGAGGCGTCTAACTTGTTTTGCAGGAGTTTCTGTGATATGGTATGGCCCAAGATGTGATGTGTATATTGTATCGATGATCATGTTTTGTAATGTTTCACGACTTGCATGTCGATGAGTACACAACCGGCGGAGCCATATGGTTGTCTTTATAATTGTGTATGACCTGCGAGTCAACTTCTTATACGCCATGTAATAGCTTTACTTTATCGCTAAGTAGTTAGCAATAGTTGTAGTTGCTATTCGTGGTGGAGGCAATCATGGTGGAGTGATGGAGATCATGCCGGAACGCACAAGATGGAGATCATTGCGCTAGGATTGGCTATACCATGTCACATAAAGTTATATGCATGTGATGTTTATCCCTTTATGTATCTTATTATGCTTAGATTGCGACGGTAGCATTATAAGATGATTCCTCACTTAAAGATCAAGATAAAACTGTTCTCCCAAGTATGCACCGTTGAAAGTTCGTCGTGTCCAAGCATCACGTGATGATCGGGTGCTATAGACTCTACGCTCACATACAACGGGTGCAAGCCAGTTTGCACACGCAGAAATACTTGGGTCTAGCTTGACGAGCCTAGCATGTAGACATGGCCTGGCCTCGAACACAAGAACCGAAAGGTTAAGCATGAGTCATATGAGTGATATGATCGACACTTTGTTGTCCACCATTGAAACCACATCTCTTCTCGTGATGATCGGATTAGGTGTGGTGAATTTGGATCGTGTTCACTAAACAACTTGAGGGATGTTGAATTTAGTGGGAGTTCATCTAGTAATTTGATTAAATTGAACTATTTATCATGAACATAGTCTAAGTTGTACTTGCAAATACTGTAGATCACATGGCCAAGTCCAATTTCAACTTCAACGTTTTTTGCTGAGAAGGAAAAGCTTAGAAACAATGGGTCTAACTTCACCAATTGGTTCCACAATCTAAGAATCATTCTGTCTGGCGGACAAAAGGACTATGTCCTTGGTAAAGCGTTAGGTGACCCCTGCTACAATCGCTATTGATGAGAAAGGCATCTGTCGATCGCATAAGAAAGATTATTATGGTGTGATTAATGAAGGGAATATGCCCTGAGAGGCAATAATAAAGTGTTTATTATGTGTATTCCAAGTATATGATATATGTTTATTTTGCATGCTATAATTGTATTAATACGGAAACATTAATACATGTGTGTTTAATAAACAAACAGAAAGTTCCTAGTTAAGCCTCTCTCATAAACTAGCTCGTTGATTAACAAGATGATCAAGGTTTCCTGATCATGGACATTGGATGTTGTTAATAACGGGATCACAACATTAGTGTAATGGTGTGATGAACATTCATCCGAAGTATAGCATTACGATCAAAGTCATTGAGTTTATATTGCTATAACAACTTACGAAGTGATCCTAATCCTTAGACCATGAGATCATGTCAATCACTAACAGGAAGAGTTTCTTGATAACATCAAACGTCACAATAACGGGGTGATTATAAAGATGGATTCGAGAACTAATAAAGTGTTATGTTGAGGCCCATGGATCGAGTGGAATTTGTTCATCCCGATGGCGGATAGATATACTGGGCCCTCTCGGTGATATCACATTGATTAGCTTGCAAGCAAGTGATTTGATCACTAGAATGTTATATCACGGAACGAGAAAAGAGTGCATGTCGATGTGAGATCAAACTAGGTATGGAGATACCGACGATCGAATCTCGGACATGTATTATATCGCGAAACAAAGGGATTAAGATACTAGCGTAAAAGGTTAGCGATCACAAGAAAGTCATCGTTGAATGTGTGGGAGTCGATATGGGTCTCGGATCCGCTTCGATTATTGATCCGAGAGGGGTCTCGATCATGTCCGCATTATTCGCGAACCGTAGGGTGACACACTTAAGAGACACCGACATCCAATTGGAGCAAAAGTTTCATGCCGAAAAGAAAAGGAAAGCGCGAATTTATTTCACTAGACAAAAAGCTTTTGGTTGAAATTGCTGAAACTGGTTCTGCATGTGAAATGGAATACTAGCAAGGGTTTTATGTGAATGTTTGTTAATTAAAGTAATTAACAAAATTCTGAATAAATAAATAAAAGAGTTTTATTTAATGAGAGCTTGCATTAAATTTGGTGGAAATTTAATGCATGTGAGTGGATTTTGAGTGGAGGCTTTTTAATGGGAGTGGAGGCTTTTCATTTTGGTGGGAGCTCCACCCACATGAATGTGGAAGAGGTGGGGGCAGCCCATGGCTGGGCGCCATGCCCTTGGGTGCCCCCTCCCCCTATAAAGGCCCCTCTCCTCCTCTCACAACACACCTCCTCGTGAAGGATCTCTCTCCCTCTAGAATTTATCCCCATGGTCTCGGACTAGCGAGATACATGTTCCAGTGGCTATTCGGCAAGAAAGAGTTGTGCTTCCTGCATCGCTGGGCGAGGCGGAGGTTGCTCGGTGCCTCGAGCGTGTGTGCGAGCACGGATGCTGGCTGATTTGCGGCGCTAGGACTTCCTCTCGATCTTGAGATCGGCAAGAGATCGTCTACATCAACCACGAGTTGAACTCGTTAAGCTTTGTCGGTCTTCAAGGGTATGTTCTCTCTGGATATACATCCGCCCGTTGTTTGTATCTAGTATAAATAGATCTTGGTATATAGTTCACATCGAGGAAATTTTTGTTTTCTATCTGCGAACCCTCTGATTATCGAGCCGGATCTATGCGTAGATACTTTACAGGTAGTATACATATGAGTATGTGGGCGATGATGATCATGTTGTTGCTCCTTTGTTGTGATTTTGGATATTGGTGGCATAGTGGGATGAAGCGGCGGACAAACTTTACATGTCCTCGCACATGAGACTGTTCCACGCTTGACATGCAACTAGTTTGCATAAGTGGCTAGCGGTGTCTGTCTCTCCTACTATAGTCAATATCTATTTTGCAAGCGAGTTGTCAACAATTTGATTATCCTCGTTGTGGTTCATGTTCGTAGGTAAGAACGGTTCTATCTCGAAAGCCCTAAGCCACGTAAAACTCGCAATGGATAAATTAGAGGCGTCTAGTTTAGATTGTTGCTGGGCTAGTGTTATGATATGGTAGTGTTGTAAGTAGAAGTATGAGATGATACTCTTACAACACACATAGCGTGTAAAATCCATAGACTGTGGATTTACACATATAGGTATGATAGTGATCATACCACGATGCACATGATAGAGATCATCTGCGGGAACCATATAATTTCACTAATAAACATATGATGTTTGATTGCATCTTATATTGCTTGTTTAGCGCTTTGTTAAGCATAATAAGATGATCCCTCATTTAAATATCAAGATAAGAATGTGTTCTTCCTTTAGTATGCACCGATTATGTCTTCGCTCCAAGACATCACGTGATGATCGGGTGTTCTTGGATCCACGACCATACTTGGTGTAAAAGCAGTTACACACGCAAATACTAAGGTTCTAACTTGGCGAGCCTAGCATGCGAGACATGGCCTCGGAACACGTAATCGAAAGGTTAAGCATGAGTCATATAGTTGATATGATGCCCATTTGATGCTCGCCTTTGAAGCTATACCGACTCACGTGATGATCGGACTTGGTGTAGTGGATTTGGTTCATGTAATCACCAAAAGGACACGAGGGATGTCGCTTTTGAGTGGGAGTTCATTAATATAGATTAGTTGAACTCGATCTATCATACACTTAGTCTAAACTTTACAAATTCTGTTGTAGATGGCACCACCGCTTTTAATTTCAATGCGTTCATGGAGAAAGAGAAACTAGCAACGAACGGTAGCAACTTTCTTGAATGGGCCATGAATTTGAGGATTCTCCTCTCTTGCACAAAAGCAATATGTGCTAGAAGCGCCGTTAGGCCCCCCACCTTTTGATGATGCCCCTGACGAGGAGAAGAATGTCTATCTGACTCGTCAAGAGGACCACAACTTAGTTCATTGCGGCATATTGTATGGGCTAGAGCCGGAACTTCGAAAGCGTTTCGAAAACGGCAATGCATTTGATACAATGGGTGAGTTGAAAATGATTTTCGACACACATGCTGCTGTAGAGAGCTACAATGCTTCAGAAAAGTTCTTTAGCTGCATGATGGAAGAGCACAGATCCGTTAGTGAACATGTACTCAAGATGTCGGGTTACGCCGATAAGCTTGTGTCCTTGGGAATAACGATTCCCATTGACTTAGGCATCCATCGTGTTCTGCAGTCTCTGCCACCTAGCTATAAAAGCTTCGTGATGAACTATAATATGCAAGGCATGAAGAAGTCTCTCCCGAGCTTCACAATGCTTAAACCGCAGAGAGGTGGAGATCAAAAGGAACATCAAGTGTTGATGATCAATAGGAACACTGGTTTCAAGAAAGACAAGAAGGAAAAGCGGAAGGAAGTAAGGCGGCAAGCCTGTTGCCCTTTGAAAAGAAACCCCGAGTTGGACCTAAGTCGATCGAGTGTTACTATTGTAAGGGGCTCGCCATTGGGCAAAGCCCCAAGTATCTGGCAGAAGAAAGGCCGGCAAGGCAAACAAAGGTATATATGATATACATGTTATTGATGTGTACTTTACTAGTGCTCGCATGCTTTGGGTATTTGATACGGTTGCTAATATTTGTAACTCGAATCAGGGGCTGCGGAACAAGCGACCGCTAGCAAGGGGTGAGGTCAAGATGCGTGTCGGCAATGGATCAAACGTTGATGTAATCGCCGTCGGAACGCTGCCTCTCCACTTACCGTCGGGATTAGTCATAAACTTGAATAAATGTTATCGGTGCTCGACCGAGCATGAACATTGTATCTGGATCATGTTTGATGCAAAGTGGTTATTCATTTAAATCTGAGAACAATGGTTGTTCCATTTATATGAATGAAATCTTTTATGGTCATGCACCGATGATGAATGGTTTATTTCTGTTAGATCTCAATGATAATGTTACACATATTCATAATGTTGATGCTAAAAGGATTAAACTTAATGATGATATATCCGCATATATGTGGCACTGCCGTCTAGGTCATATTGGCATTAAGCATGAAGAAGCTCCATTCGGATGGACTTTTGGAATCACTTGATTATGAATCATTTGATACATGTGAGCCATGCCTTATGGGCAAGATGACTAGAACGCCGTTTTCGGTTCAATGGAGCAGGCGACAGTTTATTGGAAATCATACATTCGATGTATGTGGTCCAATGAGTGTGTCGTGAGGTGGATATCGTTATTTTGTTACTTTCACGGATGATTTGAGTAGATACGGTTATATCTACTTGATGAAACACAAGTCTGAAACCTTTGAAAAGTTCAAGGAATTTGAATGAAGTGGAAAATCATCGTAATAGAAAGATCAAATTTCTACGGTCCGACCGTGGAGGTGAGTATCTAAGTTACGAGTTTAGCACTCACATGAAAGAGTGTGGAATTGTTTCACAACTCACACTGCCGGAACACCACAAATAAATGGTGTGTGGAACGCCGTAATCGTACTTTATTAGATATGGTTCGATCTATGATGTCTCAGACGGACTTGCCGTCATGCTTGTTATGCACTAGAAAGTTATGCATTCACTTTAAATCGGGCACCATCTAAATCCGTTGAAAAGACACCGTATGAATTGTGGTTTGGAAACAAACCTAAGTGTCATTCTTAAAGTTTGGGGTTGCGATGTTTATGTGAAGAAACTTCAACGGATAAACTCGAACCCAAAGCGGAAAAATGCGTCTTCATAGGATACCCTAAAGAAACTATTGGGTATTCCTTCTATCACAGATCCGAGGCAAGGTTTTTGTTGCCAAGAATGGATCCTTTCTAGAAAGAGTTTCTCGCGAAAGGTGTGAGTAGTCGGAAGGTAGAACTCAAGAGGTTGTGGAACCTTCTCTTCAAAGTATGGCGAGTAGCGCAATGGGAAGTAGTTCGGAGTTGGCTCCACTGTTGAAGAGGGAACTAATGATAATGATCATGAAACTCGAAGAGAGTACTACCGAACCTCGCAGTCAAAGACGCGGGCAGCTCCGTATGACGGAAATCTGTCATAAATTTCATGGTTGATGAAAATAATGACCTGCGACGTATGAAGAAGCGATGATGAGCCCGATTCCAACAAATGGTTAGAAGCCATGAAATCCGAGATGGAATCCATGTATGAAAATCAAGTTTGGAACTTGGTGGAATTACCTCACGACCGAAAGGCCGTGGAGAACAAATGGATTTTCAAAGGAAAAGCGATCTTGATGGTAATGTGACCATCTATAAAGCTCGACTTGTCGCAAAGGGTTTCGACAAATTCAAGGAGTTGACTACGATGAGACTTTCTCTCCGTAGCGATGCTAAAGTCGATTAGGATTATGTTAGCAATTCTGCATATTTCGATTATGAAATATGGCGGATGGATGTCAAAACCGCGTTTCTCAATGGTAATATTGAAGAAGAGTTGTATATGATACAACCAAAGGGTTTTGTCGATCCTAAGGATGCTAACAAGGTGTGCAAGCTTCCGATCCATCTATGGATTGAAGCAAGCATCGAAGTTGGAATCTCCGCTTTGATGAGGTGATCAAAGAGTTTGGATTTGTCCAAACTTATGGAGAAGCTTGTATTTACAAGAAAGTGAGTGGGAGAAATGTGGCATTTACGATATTATATGTGGATGACATATTATTGATCGGAATGATATAGAACTTTTAAACAGTGTTAAAAGTTATCTAAACAAAGAAATTTTCAATGAAGGACCTAGGTGAGCGTCATACATATTAGGCATAAAGATCTATAGAGATAGATCTAGGCGCCTAATAGGGCTATCGCAAAGTACATACCTTGATAAGATTTTAAAGAAGTTTAAAATGGACGGAAGTAAGAAGGGGTTCTTACCTATGTTGCAAGGCAAGACATTGAGTAAGACTCAAAGTCCGCTTGGCGGAAGAAAGAGAGATAATGGACAAAGTCCCCTATGCTTCAGCCATAGGCTCTATAATGTACGCCATGCTATGTACAAGACCGGATGTGGCACACGCTATTAGTTTAACTAGTAGGTACCAATCGGATCCAGGTTCGGAACACTGGATAGCGGTCAAGAATATCCTTAAGTACTTACGAAGAACTAAGGATATGTTTCTTGTATACGGAGGTGAAGATGAGCTCGTCGCTAAGTGTTATGTCGATGCTAGCTTTGACACCGATCCGGATGACTCTAAGTCTCAATCCGGATACGTATTTCTCATGAATGGCGGAGCGGTTAGTTGGAGGAGCTCCAAACAACCTGTGGTAGCGGGATCAACAACGGAGGCCGAATATGTTGTCGCTTGAATGCTCAGAAGCGCTTTGGATGAAGGAGTTCATATCCGAACTAGGAGTTGTGGCAAACGTTGGACCCAATGGTGATCTATTGTGACAACAATGGTGCCATTGCCAATGCCAAAGAGCCAAGGTCTCACAAGCATTCCAAGCATATTAAGGCCGGTTTCACTCCATCCGCGAGCATGTCAAGGATGGAGATATAAAGATTTAGAAGTACATACGGATCTCAATGTAGCAGATCCGTTGACTAAAACTCTCCCTAGAGCAAAACATGATCAACACAGAACTCAATGGGTGTTAGATTTATCACTATGTAACTAGATTATTGTCTCTAGTGCAAGTGGAGATCAAGGAATATGCCCGAGAGGCAATAATAAAGTGTTTATTATGTGTATTCCAAGTATATGATAGATGTTTATTTTGCATGCTATAATTGTATTAATACGGAAACATTAATACATGTGTGTTTAATAAACAAACAGAAAGTTCCTAGTTAAGCCTCTCATAAACTAGCTCGTTGATTAACAAGATGATCAAGGTTTCCGATCATGGACATTGGATGTTGTTAATAACGGATCACAACATTAGTGTAATGGTGTGATGAACATTCATCCGAAGTATAGCATTACAATCAAAGTCATTGAGTTTATATTGCTATAACAACTTACGAAGTGATCCTAATCCTTAGACCATGAGATCATGTCAATCACTAACACCGGAAGAGTTTCTTGATAACATCAAACGTCACACCGTAACTGGGTGATTATAAAGATGGATTAAGAACTAATAAAGTGTTATGTTGAGGCCCATGGATCGAGAGTGGAATTTGTTCATCCTGATGACAGATAGATATGCTCTGGGCCCTCTCGGTGATATCACATTGATTAGCTTGCAAGCAAGTGATTTGATCACTAGAATGTTATATCACGGGAACGAGAAAAGAGTGCATGTCGGTAACGAGATCAAACTAGGTATGGAGATACCGACGATTGAATCTCGGACATGTAATATATTGTGAAACAAAGGGATTAAGATACTAGCGTAAAGGTTAAACGATCACAAGAAAGTCATCGTTGAATGTGTGGGAGTCAGTATGGGTCTCCAGATCTCGCTTCTGATTATTGATCCGAGAGGGGTCTCGATCATGTTCGCATTATTCGCGAACCGTAGGGTGACACACTTAAGAGACACAGACATCCAATTGGAGCAAAAGTTTCATGCCGAAAAGAAAAGGAAAGCGCAGGAATTTATTTCACTAGACATAAACTGCTTGGTTGAAATTGTGAAACTGGTTCGCATGTGAAATGGAATACTAGCAAGGGTTTTATGTGAATGTTTGTTAATTAAAGTAATTAACAAAATTCTTAATAAATAAATAAAAGAGTTATATTTAAATGAGAGCTTGCATTAAATTTGGTGGAAATTTAATGCATGTGAGTGGTTTTTGAGTGGAGACTTTTTAATGGGAGTGGAGGCTTTTCATTTTGAGTGGGAGCTCCACCCACATGAATGTGGAAGAGGTGGGCAGACCCATGGCTGGGCGCCATGCCCCTTGGGTGCCCCTCTCCCTATAAAGGCCCCTCTCCTCCTCACAACACACCTCCTCGTGAAGGATCTCTCTCCCTCTAGAATTTATCCCCATGGTCTCGGACTAGCGAGATACATGTTCCGTGGCTATTCGGCAAGAAAGAGTTGTGCTTCCTGCATCGCTGGAGCGAGGAGGCGGAGGTTGCTCGGTGCCTCGAACGTGTGTGCGAGCACGGATGCTGGCTGATTTGCGCGCTAGGACTTCCTCTCGATCTTGAGATCGGCAAGAGATCGTCTACATCAACCACGAGTTGAACTCGTTAAGCTTTGTCGGTCTTCAAGGGTATGTTCTCTACGGATATACATCCGCCCGTTGTTTGTATCTAGTATAAATAGATCTTGGTATATAGTTCACATCGTAGGAAAATTTTTGTTTTCTATGCTGCGAACCCTACAATTAAGAGCACCATGTTGTTTGCTATGGAACTAGAGCTTCAAAATCGTTTTGAAACCTATCCCGGGCCCTTTGAGATTCTCGAGGAGCTGAAAACCATGTTTCAGACTCAAGCCCGTTCTGAGAGATATGAGATCTCTGAGAAGTTCTTTAACTGCAAGATGGAGGAAGGGAGTTCCGTTAGTGAGCACACCATAAAGATGTCGGGCTACACTCAACGCCTTGAGCAACTGGAATGCACGATTCCAGAGGAGCTCAAGATTGACAGGGTTCTGCAATCACTCCCTCCCAGCTACAAAAGTTTTGTAGTGACTCATAATCAGATTGGTTCCATCGATCGATCACCGAGCTCTTCGCAAAGTCAAGGCTGCGGAAGTGGACATCAAGAAGGATAATCATGTGTTGATGGTCAACAAGCCCTCCTTTAAGAAAGGTAAGGAGCAAAGAAGCCCTTCAAGAAGGGCGGCAAGCGCAATGCCTCCGAGAAGAAGCTGTGTCCGGTCCTAAGCCGGACCTCGAGTGCTTCTATTGCAAGGACAGGGGTCCGAAGCGCAATCGTCCAAGTACTTAGCGGACAAGAAGGCTGGCACCATCAAAGGTATATTTGATATACATGTTATTGATGTTTTCCTTACTAGCCCTCGTTGTAGTGCCCGGGTATTTGATACGGTTCGGCTAATATTTGTAACTCAAACAGAGCTACGGAATGACGGCGGCTTGAGGATGAGGTGACGATGCGCTGGCAACGGATCAAGAGTTGATGTGATGGCCGTCGGACGCCTCCTTAGTTTTACCTTCGGATTAGTTTTAAACCTTAATAAATGTTATTATGTGCTGCGTTGAGCATGAACATTATTTCGGATCATGTTTATTGCAAGACGGTTATTCATTTAAATCGGAGAATAATGGTTGTTCTATTTATATGAGTAACATCTTTTATGGTCATGCACCTCTTGTGAATGGTTTATTTCTTCTAAATCTCGAAAGGGATGAAACACACATCCATAACATTGAGGCTAAGAGATGCAAAGTAGATAGTGATAATACTACTTATTTGTGGCAATCTTGCTCAGGTCATATTGGTGTAAAGCGCATGAAGAAACTCCATTCGATGGACTTTTGGAGTCTCTTGATTTTGAATCATTTGACACATGCGAACCATGCCTCATGGGCAAGATGATCAAAACCCCGTTCTCCGTATGATGGAGCGAGCAACGGACTTGTTGGAAATCATATATACCGATGTATGCGGACCGATGAGTGTTTCGACGCCAGATGGATATCGCTATTTTCTCACTTTTACCGATGACTTAAGTAGATATGGGTATATCTATTTAATGAAACATAAATCAAACGCTTTGAAAAGTTCAAAGAATTTCAGAATGAAGTGGAGAACCATCGTAATGTAAAGATTAAGTTTCTACGATCCGATCGTGGAGGTGAATATTTGAGTTATGATTTTCTCACGCATCTTAAAGCAAGTGGAATCGTTTCACAACTCACGCCACCGAACACCACAGCGCAATGGTGTGTACGAACGCCGAATCGAACCCTATTAGATATGGTCCGATCAATGATGTCTCTTACTGATTTGCCGTTATCATTTTGGGGTTATGCATTAGAAACCGCTGCATTCACTTTAAATAGGGCTCCATCTAAATGCGTTGAGACGACACCGTATGAACTGTGGTTTGGTGCTAAACCTAAGTTGTCGTTTCTTAAAGTTTGGGGATGCGAAGCTTACGTCAAGAAGTTGATGCCGGACAAGCTCGAACCCAAAGCGGAGAAATGCGTCTTCATAGGATACCCTAAGGAAACCATTGGGTATACCTTCTATCACGTAACCGAAGGCAAAGTGTTTGTCATGAAGAACGGTTCCTTTCTTGAGAAGGAGTTTCTCTCGAAAGAAGTGAGTGGGAGGAAAGTAGAGCTAGACGAGGTTATTGAACCTTCTCTTGAATTGGAGAGTAGCGCAAAGACTGAAATTGTTCCAAGGTCACTTTGCACCAACAATAGAGGAAGCTAATGACAAGGATCATGAAGCTTGACGATGTCGCCATCGAACGTTGCAGGTCGACAAGGTCGCGTGCCCCTCCGAGTGGTACGAACCTGTCTTTGCCTTGTTGGTAGAAGACGGTGAACCTACGAACTATGAGGAAGCGATGATGAGCCCAGACTCGAGAAATGGTGGAAGCCATGAAATCCAATTGGGATCCATGAGAAAAACCAAGTATGGACTTTGGTGGATCCTCCTAGCGACCGAAAGGCCGTTGAGTGCAAATGGATATTCAAGAAGAAAACGGACGCGGATGGTAATGTTACCGTCTATAAAGCACGGCTTGTCGCAAAAGGTTTTCGACAAGTTCAAGGTGTTGACTACGATGAGACTTTCTCTCACGTAGCGATTTTTAAGTCCATTCGGATTTTATTAGCAATTGCTGCGTTTCATGATTATGAAATATGGCAGATGGATGTCAAGACTGCTTTCCTCAATGGGAACATTGATGAAGAGTTGTATATGATGCAACCCGAAGGTTTTGTCGATCCTAAGGATGCTAGTAAAGTATGCAAACTTCAGCGTTCCATTTACGGACTGAAGCAAGCATCTCGGAGTTGGAACCTTCGTTTTGATCAAGTAATCAAGAGCTTTGGATTTGTTCCAAATTGCTACGAAGCTTGTATCTACAAGAAAGTGAGTGGGATCTCGGTGACGTTTCTGGTACTATATGTGGATGACATATTGATTATTGGAAATGACATTAACATGCTTAAAGATGTGAAGAGTTATTTGAACAACTGTTTTTCAATGAAAGACCTAGGGGAAGATGCTTATATATTGGGCATCAAAATCTATAGAGATAGACAAAGACGCCTGATAGCTTTAAGCCAGAGTACATACCTA
This sequence comes from Avena longiglumis, assembly GCA_030063025.1. Taxonomy (NCBI): domain Eukaryota; kingdom Viridiplantae; phylum Streptophyta; class Magnoliopsida; order Poales; family Poaceae; genus Avena; species Avena longiglumis. The sequence goes on from CP125979.1 coordinate 112,114,744, forward strand.
GACAAAGTTCTGAAAAGGTTCAGAATGGATAAGGCAAAGAAAGGTTCAGTGCCTATGTTGTCAGGTAAGATATTGAGCAAGGCTCAGTGTCCATTCTGGTAAATGATAGGAAGCTATGATCAAAGTGCCTTATGCCTCGACCATAGGTTCCATCATGTATGACATCTTGTGTACTAGACCGGATGTGTCCAATGCTCTTAGTTTGACGAGATATCAAAGTGATCCAGAGTGGAACATCTGGACCGTGAAGAACATCCTAAAGTACCTAAATAGAACTAAAGAAATGTTCTTAGTCTATGGGGTGATGAACGACTTGTCGTAAAGGTTACGTCGATGCTAGTTTTGACAACAAGGATGATTCTAAATCTCGACGGGATACGTTTATATTTTGAATGGAGGAGTGTGAGTGGAGAAGCTGCAAGCAAAGCGTGATCGCGGGATCTACAGAGAAGCGGAATACATGGGCGCTGCGAGCGTCAAGTGAAGGAGTTTGGATCGAAACTTCATCATCGAGCTTGGCATGGTTCAAGTGCATTGGACCTTTGGAGATATTGTGTGAAAACACTTGGCGCCATAGCACTTGCTAAGGAACCAAGATATCATCCAAAGACCAAGCATATCAACTAAGTTTCATATAATCCGAGATTATATTGCGGATGGAGATCGAAGATTAGCAAAGTACATACAGATCTGAATGTCGCAGATCCATTGACTAAACCTCTTCCACGTGTAAAACATGATCGACCTCGGTGCCATGGGTGTGAGATTGTTGCCAAATGTAAACTAGATTATTGACTCTAGTGCAAGTGGGAGACTGGAATTATGCCCTAGAGGCAATAATAAAGATGTTATTATTATAATTCTTGTTCATGATAAAGTTTATATTCCATGCTAGAATTGTATTAAGCGGAAACTTTAATACTTGTGTGGTTTGTAAACAACACCGTGTCCCTAATCGCCTCTATGGACTAGCTCAGTGATCAATGATGGTTAAGGTTTCCTAACCATAGACATGAGTTGTCAATTGATAATGAGATCATATCATTGGGAGAATGATATGGTGGATATACCCAAACAAAGCAGAGCAATTAGATCGTGTCATCATGTTCGTCTTTGCGAAGCTTTTCCTATGTCAAATATTGTATTCCTTAGACCATGAGATAATGCAACTCCCTGGTACCGGAAGAAAGCTTTGAGGTCATCAAACGTCATCCTATGAGAGGGTGATCATAAAGGTGTCTCTCAGGTGATCGGAAGTATCATTGGGTTGTATGTATCGAGATGGAATTTGTCCCTCCCAAGTCGGAGAGATATACTTGCCCACTCGGTCGATATCAACACCACTTGCAAGCATGTGGTTAAGGAATTAATCACAAAGTGATATCGGATTACGGAGCAGTAAAGTACTTCTGTGAACGAGATTGAACTAGGTATGACGATACCGCGATCGAATCTCGAGCAAGTAAAATATCGCGAGACGAAGGGAATATATATATGGGATTGATTGAATCCGGCATCGTGGTTCATCCGATATGATCATCGATGAATGTGTGGGAGTCAATATGGGTGCCTGACCCCATTGATTATTGATAGAAGATCATGTCGCATATTCTCGAACCCGCAGGTCACACATAACGTATCTCGACGCTAGGATAGATTGGATAATTGGTTTATGAATTTTTGTTCGAGTCTCGGATGGGATCCGGGATATCACGAGAGGTTCGGAATGGTGGAGAATAAGATTCATATAAGGCGATGCAGTTTTGGAGTTGAATTGTCCGGGTTAATCGGTATTGCACGGAAGCTTCTAGAACCTTCGGAAGGGGACCAACGTGGCCCCACCTTCCGGGAGGGCATGGGCCTATGAGGGAGTGTCCTGGCGCATTGGGCCAGGGGCACAAGGCCCCATAGGGCCCAGCCGATCTGGATAAGTTTAAACTCGTTTAAACTAGAGATAGGATTTCTAGATAAGAGAGAGTTTAAATCGTTTAAACTAGAGATAGGATTTCTAGATAAGGGAGTTTAAATTGTTTAAACTAGAGATAGGCTTGGAGGAGGGCAAGGGCTGGCCCCTCTATATATAGAGGGGTGGTGCCCCTCCCCCACACACCTTCCTCCAAGCCCTAATCGTTGCTACCTTCCTCTCCCTCCCGATGCTTGTGGCGAAGCCTGCAGCAAAATTCTCCACCATATACACGCCGTCGTGTTGTAGATCCAATCTATCTCTCCACCATACTCGCTGGTCCGAGGAAGGAGGAGGCGTCAGTCTTTGCACGTGTGCATCTCACGAGGCACCGCCACTTGTGGTGCTAGATCGGATCGGATCGCGAGGAGGAGAAGCGAGTGCGACTACATCACCCACGTTCCGACGAGCGTTCACTGTCTTGAATCTTCAAGGGTATGAAGATCTAATCCAATCTCTCTCGTTGTTTGCATCTCCTAGATTAGATCTTGGCTTTCCCTCTATTCGCTCCGTAGAAAATTTTGATTTACTATGCCGCGAAACCCTTCATTGTTGTCATTTGTGGATGTGTATTCAGGATTCCATCAGATACCACTGAATCCAAATGATCAAATAAAGACAGCTTTTATCACCCCGTAAGGGGCTTATTGCTATCGCACCATGCCATTCGGATTGAGAAATACAGGCGCAACATATCAAAGATGCATGCAAAAATGCTTGCAAGATCAATTGGACAAAAATGTTCAAGTATACGTCGATGACGTGGTAATAAAAACCAAACAAAGTCATACTCTAATTAAGGACTTGCGTCAAACATTCGCAAACTTAAGAAGATTCCGGATGAAACTTAACCCGAAAAAATGTACATTTGGTGTCCCAGCTGGCAAGTTACTCGGATTCCTTGTATCCAGCCGAGGAATTGAAGCTAACCCGACAAAGATCAGGGCCATCGAAAGAATGGAATTGCCAAAAACCCTCAATGATGTCCAGAAGTTTACTAGATGCCTGGCTTCATTGAGCAGGTTTGTTAGTCGGCTAGGTGAGAAAGCCCTACCACTATATCAGCTGATGAAGAAATCAAACAAATTCACATGGACATAGCAAGCTGATAGCGCTTTTCATGAATTAAATAAAATGTTGGCAACAACACCAATATTAGCATCACCATTATCCAAGGAGCCAATGTTGCTCTTTGTCGCCACAACCAACAGAGTTGTAAGTGCAGTAATAGTAGTTGAACGTAAAGAAGGGGGCAAATTAGTCCAAAGACCAGTGTATTACTTGAGCGAAGTGCTCTCTCTCTCTCGAAACAGAATTACCCGCATTATCAGAAGATGACATATGGGGTATATATGGCAACAAAGAAGATGAAACATTATTTTCAAGAACACCCAATCCGGGTAATATGCGAGGCACCTATCTCGGATATATTGGGCAGCAAAGATGCCAGTGGCCGAGTCGCCAAATGAGCCATCGAACTGGCACCATACACTCTACAATATGATAGGCGAGATGCAATAAAATCTCAAGCTGTTGCAGATTTCTTCGTAGAATGGAAGGAAATACAGTACGAACCACCACTGCCAGATCCGAATTACTGGAAAATGCATTTTGACGTGTCCAAGACGAAAATGGGTATGGGCGCCGGGATAGTGCTCACATCTCCAAAGAGAGATCAACTGAGGTATGTGTTGCAGATTCATTTTGCTCCTTCTAACAACGTTGCCGAGTATGAAGCACTTGTCCATGGCATTAAAGTAGCCAAGGAAATTGGTATCAAAAGGATCATGTGTTTTGGCGATTCGGATTTGGTGATTCAGCAAGTGTCTGGACATTGGGATGCGCTGGACGCAAACATGGCATTATATCGTTTCCACGTGCAACAAATTTCAGGATATTTTGATGGTTGTGAATTTCATCACATTCCTAGAGCATAAAATGAGGCAGCAGATGTATTATCCAAACTAGGATCATCCAGGCAAGCAATACCACCAGGAGTAGCGCTAGAACATCTCAGGAAGCCATCGATCAAGCCGTCACCAGAGTCCGAATCAATCAGGGTCATCCCGGCGAGTCAGGAATCAGAGGCAGTGCCAATGGACATCGACTCGGGGGTAGGTTCGAGTCACTCGAGGACTGATCCGTTCAATTCAGGGATCGCCGAATCACACTCGGGGACTCCTCAGGTTATGTTGGCACAGCATATGTCGGCGGAACTAATGGACATTGATGTTGAAGTAGACCCAGAACCACTAATACCAACGTGGGCACAGCCAATATTCAGCTATTTGAAAGATGCGACCTTGCCGAGTGATGAAACATTGGCGAGGCAAACAGCAAGAAGAGCAAAAGCATACACCATAATCAACAAGGAACTCTACAAGCAAAGTGTGACAAGTGTACTGCAACGTTGTATCAGCCCAAAGAAAGGCCAGGAGATCTTATTGGATATCCATCAAGGAGAGTGCGGACACCATGCGTCATCAAGAGCATTGGTAGCCAAGGCATTCCGACATGGATTCTACTGGCCAAGCGCATTGGCGCAAGCGCAAGAGTTAGTCGAAAGATGCAGTGGTTGTCAACACTATGTGTCTAAGTCGCATTTACCAGTGTCTGAATTGAAGACTATACCAATCACTTGGCCTTTTGCAGTATGGTGCCTAGATATGGTAGGACCATTCAAACCAGCAAGAGGAGGTATGACTCATATCTTGGTCATGATTGATAAGTTCACCAAGTGGATAGAAGTGAAACCAATCAAGAAATTGGACGGTAAAACAACTGTCACATTCTTAAGGGATATAATCCTCAGATACGGTTACCCACATAGTGTGATCACTGACAATGGCACGAACTTTGCCGAAGGAGCTTTTGCTCGCTTCTGCGGGAAACACCGAATAAGACTCGATGTAGCATCAGTCGCTCATCCAGAATCAAATGGACAAGTTGAACGGGCTAATGGCTTAGTTCTGTCAGGGATAAAACCCCGCTTAATGGAACCACTCCAGAGATCACCTGGTTGTTGGATAGAGGAACTACCCTCAGTACTGTGGAGCCTAAGAACAACTCCAATCGGTCAACTGGTTATACGCCATTTTTCCTCATATATGGGGCTGAAGCAGTTTTGCCTGCCGACATAGAATATGACTCGCCAAGGATAAGGAAATACTCGGAAGCCGAGGTAAAAGAGGCTCGAGAAGATGGAGTAGACCTACTCGAAGAAGCAAGGGAACTCGCATTATCCAAATCTGCTATATATCAACAAAATATCCGACGTTACCATAGCCGGAAAGTGCAACCTCGTGTTTTTCGAGAAAGATATATGGTTCTAAGGCTGGTGCAGCGCACAACAGGAATGCATAAATTATCACCTCCATGGGAAGGTTCGTTCATTGTAAGCAAAGAATTGCACAATGATTCCTACTATCTCATAGACGCTCGTGAAGCACAAAAGAACAAGGCGGACATGTTAGGAGATGAAACCAAAAGGCCATGGAATGTGGCACTGCTTCGTCCCTTCTATACTTAGGAGAAGTAGTGCATGAATCACTCGAACACTCATATGTCGGACGTGTTTGTCGGCTATGTGCTAATAATAAAATGGTATGATTCGAAAAACTGACTCGGGGACTACCCCTTAAGTTTTCCATTTCAATTATTTTACGTCGGCTGGCGTGATACCCGAAATTTATCTCGAAACAAGTAGTGTTTACTCGGAAGAAATCAACTCTTTGACAATGTTGTTGTCTGAAAACACGGCTTCATGTCAAGCAAGAGAAAAAGATGTAAGACGGGTAAACACAAACGCCGGATATAGACAAAGGAGAAACGCGAGTCAGCTTTAGTTTTTGCCTAACCCTCTGCAGGTCGTGTTATACTACGTGTCGAGTAATCTCGGCCAAGTGATCCAAGTTTCATACCCGTTAACTACATCCTTAGTACTTTGAGACTCTAATGTCGAACACCGAAAAAGGTAGACAAGGGCCAAAGGCAAGGAGAGGTGACACGACAAAATGAAACTCGGGGACTTATCCTTGAATGATTCGCACTCAGAGCATAAAGCAAATATATAAACCCCATTAACAGGAGCAAAATCAAACTTAAAAGTGCAATGCATGTTACATATGTACCCGGCATACCGGGGATCTGATCAAAGTTCGAGTGTTGCTTAGCCTAAGGAGCAGAAGAACTCGGAGGAGCACTCTCGGAGCCAGGAGTAGTGCTTGGAGCATCGGGCGGGTGAGGTGCATCTGTGGCCGGGTCATCCGTATCATCTGACTCGGTTGCTTCCCTGTCGCCACCCTCTTCATCAGCAACTTCGACGAGCGGGTCGCCAAGGTCGAGGAAGCTGGGCCCTTCGCACCAAGTGTGCACCATGGTGTACTCGATCATGGCATAAGCACGCTCCAGGCGCTTCTTGATCAGCTTTGGGTCATTCAGCCATTTGCCATCCCCCCTTATGCAAGCAAGAACATCAAGGTTGATGTCCTCGTACGAGGAAAGCACGAAGGAGAGAGCCTTGTCCGATGCAGCTCGGTCGGCCGACTCACACCATTGATCCAGCCGGTCTTCAGTAAGGAGCAGTCTCTCGGCAAGTGGCTCGATGAGTTCGGGTGGGTCTTCATCCGGCCAGAGCATGCGAAACACATGGATATCCGACTTGAGCAAGTTCACACCGCAAGACCTGAGGGTCTTGACCCATTCAGACACCGCTGCGAGAAGCTCCTCCATGGACACCTCGCCGTCAGAAGGAGCACTAGCTTCGGCTCTCACTTTCTTCATGGTTCGGATGGCAAACATGTTGGCCTCAGGAAAATTCTCTACAAGCAAAAGAGAAAGTTAGCAAATAACTAGGGCAGATGGAAGAAGTCCAGAATGACTTATACAGTGCAAAAAGAGTAAGGACTCACTACCAAGAAAGAAGTTGATGGCGGCGAGTTTTCTATGCCAAGTCTTGGCCTTGGCTTGAAGCGCGACAAAGTTCAGATTTGCCGACTCGACCGATGACTCGGCCTCGTCGAGCAACCTTTTGGTCTTCTCAGCGCTGGCAGCCTGTTGCTCGTTCTTCTCGGCAAGCTCCTCCCTCAGCCCCTTCACCTCGGCCAAGTGTTTCTGTTCCATCTCGGCCATCAGCTTCTTCAGCCGAGTCACCTCATCTCGCTCCTTCTAGAGTTCAGCTTGGTGCTTCTCTGCTTATTCGGAACAAGTTATTTGTTAGCACCAACAGAAAATCTCAGTTATCACAACGATGAGACAAAGAACTTACTCTCGGTCTCGCTGATCTGCGAGTGAAGAGCTTCGATGGTAGACTGAGCGAAGGCTGCGAAAAAAGAACGAGGAGGGATTGGGATAATGAACCAAAGAAAAGGACGCCAAAAAGGAAAGAGGACGGATAAGTATATTACCTTGGCCGTGGGTGTCAGTCTGTAGCTTCTCATACACAAGTTCGAGCTTGTGATGCGCCAGGACGAGGGCTTGGTGCACCTTGGTGCGCTCGTTATGCGTGAGCTGAACAAAAAAGATAGACAATAAGGAAGAATCAAGTCAAGTAACCTACCGAATAAAAAAGCTTAAGAGTTTACAGCCGAGTAAATTCCTTACTCGACAGTAACCTCGAGGGCTAGGGATTGAAGCTCTAACATGAGTGTGGCATAAAGAAATCAAAGAGCTTAGGAGCTTACAGCCGAGTAAGTTCCTTACTCGACAGTAACCTCGAGGGCTAGGGATTGAAGCTCTAACATGAGTGTGGCATAAAGAAATCAAAGAGCTTAAGAGCTTACAGCCGAGTAAGTTCCTTACTTGATAGTAACCTCGAGGGCTAGGAATCGAAGCTCTAGCATGCAAGTTTGGGGTAAAGGATTTAAAGACTAAGTGATTATTAAAGAGCTTACAGCCGAGTAAGTTCCTTACTCGACAGTAACCTCGGGGACTAGGTGATATGTATAAAGGAAATACTCAATAATACAAAAGAGTAAGAAGTTAATTTACCTCGTTCACCTTGTCAGCGCGGGCCATCAAAGTAATGGCCTGCTGGGTCATGTCGGAGACGGCCTTGGGGCCCAGCTTCAACTTCTTGCCGGCACGAGTGCTGACCTCCTGCTCGCCTGCTGCATTCCATGCCATGGTGTAAGGCTCACCCGAACCTAGGCTCTTGCCACTGAGCGTCCGAGTGAGAACTTGACCCATTTTCAGGGTGGTTCCCATAGTGGCACGGGTCGCAGCAGCAGAAGTATGGAGGGTAATAGCCCTGGAGCCATCACCTGACCCGGCAGCCGTGGATTCGTCCCCCTTACCTGTTGAAGAGATCATTGTCGCCAACGTCGGAGGCCGGATCTAAGGAGCAGAACCCGGAGCGCAAACCGGCGTTGTTTGCTTGTAAGAGGTGGATTTGCCAGATGAGGGGCGAGTAGAGCCAGAGGCCTTGGGCTGGGTCTGTCCCTTTGAGAGAATTGGAGAGCGAGCAGAAGGATTTGGAGAAGAACGTGGAGCCGCCTGATTGGGCTCATCAGTTTTGCTGGCTCCAAGATCAGGAAGTTGTTCATTCACATCAGCTTGAGGGCCGATGCCAGAGGAACTGGTGGCAAATGGTTTCTCGGCGCCAGATTCACGGGCACCAAGATCAGGAAGTTTCTCCTGGCCAGCGCCAGGGGCGTCAGCCGTATGACCCACCAGGTCTGAATGACACTGAGAGGCGTGAGCCTCAACAATGGGAGCTTCGACCCAGACAGGGCTCGGCACCGCCGAGTCAGTTGGAGGAGGCGTAGGCCTAAGCGGCGAGGCAATGCTAGAAGCAGCATGGTTCGCCGTTAAGGGTGCGACACTGAAAACAACAAGACACACATGTAAGAAAACATCAGTGACGAAAAAGAGAAGAACGGAGAAAGCAGAGTACAAAAAGCTTACCCGGTGACAACCGGGTCACGGACGACTCGGCGTGTGACTCGGCGCCAAGCAGCTTGGCGAGTCCCGGCCAGGCTGGCAGCAGCAGAGGCAGTGGGAGCTGCTGGAGTGGGCTTGTTCTTCTTGGTCGGCTGAGTGCTGGAGGAGGCTCCGCGTCGCTTCGGCTTAGCGACGGGAATCTTGCCGAATCCGCCCACGGCGAGAGGAGGAGCGTCATGTACCTGGCCAGCTGCATAAGTAAATAATGGGCTTACTCGGGTAAGCAAGGAGATTAAGGTCACACGACATATACCTCCAAAAGCGTACAATCATCATCATCATCATCATCATCGTCAGACCAATCTTGTAAGGGATTGCGAGATTGACTCTTACCCGAAGCTGAAGCAGCCGCAATGTGCAAGATGGGCATGAAGCACTCCAGGTCATACTCGACCTCATCCGAGTCGGAGTGGTCCCCATGATAACCAGCAGGAGGGACAGTACTGTCATTAACCTGGTGAAGGAGATTCTACAGAGGACAAACAGAATGAGAAACTAAAAACTAAACTAAGAGTAGCAAAAGAGCTAAAGCCTACTCGGCGAGAAAGGGATTCGGAAAACTTACCCAGGGGACAGGCCTGACCCAGCTAAACTGTGGGCAGCTCCAAGCCCAATCATCCGCCAAGTTCAATTTAAAGATTGACCTTACTTGGCGGGCAATGGAGTCGTGGGTGAGCTCCTTGGTGGAGTGCCGAGTGGGATCGTGAGATCCACTCATGAAGCACATATTGTGGCTCCTCGCTTGGATGGGGCTTACCCGGCGTGAGACGAAGGTGCACATGAGGTCAGAGTCGGCGAGATGAAAGTTTTCATCCGGCGACTCTACCTTTCCAGGATAGCGTTAGCCTCGTTTACCGCAGCATCTTGGTCGCGCGGGTCAAGCTGCCAGTGCTTCTTATGGGGGACCTCATCCGAGAAAGGGGAAGCCGGATGTTGTCAGTGGACCTGTTGTTTTTGACATAGAAAATGTTCTATGCCACTTCTTGCAGGAATCAATACCAGCAACCCGAGAAAAGATAGAATCTCTCTTGGGCGTGATGCTGGCAGCACCGCACCGAGTTGGCTTCTTCTCGGCACGGGGAACTTAAGGACGGGGAACAACCTGAAATTTAAAGCAAAAATACTTGGCCCACAGAATAACTGTAGGCCAAATCCCAAGGTAGGCTTCGTAAGCAGAGATGAAGCAAGAAAGAAAGCCAATCGCATTGGCAGGAAGATGGTGGGTCTGCAGATGGAAGGTAGAAAGAAACGAGGAAAAGAAGGTGCTCACAGGAAGAGCGAAACCGCGTTCGTAATGGGAAAGGAAAACCACCTGCTCGCCAGCTTGAGGTTTGGGAGAGATCTCACCGGTGGGGAGACGGAAATCCACCTACAGTGGAATGCGTCTGGTGGAGCGGAGCCACTCCACCTCTTCGGTGGAGACCTCAGAGCCTTCCCAGCCGCCGCGCTCGCCGGCGGGAATCTCCTGCTCCTCAGCACCATCAGCGCCGTCGCGAGCATCCATGAGATCAGCAGAGTCAGTCTCCTCCGCGATTGGAAGAGGCTTGGAGCAACGCGGACCCGTACTAGAATGGAAAGAAGACATGGGCAATCGCCACGCAAGAGCAAGAGGAAGAAGGAACCGCAAAGGGGGCAGTTTGATTTTGCGGACGCAAGGAAGAAGAAAGGCCAAGGGAAAACTGAACGGGCATGGGGGAAGTGGAAACCCCCAACCCCTACTTAAGGGCAGTAAAAACCCCGGTCCTGGGATCTATCTGTGTCGTGCGACCAGCGTGTGGCCGTGTACTATGCCGAGAAAGCCAGTCAGCAAGCGCCACGTAGCCAAGAATACATGAAAAATCCCGTGGCACGTCATGAGTAGAAGGACAAGAGGCGCAGGTCGATGGGACTGCCACAGTGACGGGGAATAACTGCGCAGCTGTCACTATGTCGCCAGAGCTTGGAACAAAAATTGAGGCAAGTAATCATGATTACCAGCTGTCAGTGACTGAAGCGCGTCGAAAATGACTCGGAATTGGCCAAAGTAACTCGGATCGAGGCAAGAATGAGCCAAGAAGTCAAAGAGTCGACCCAGAAATTGTCAGACTGACCCGACAAGGTGCGAAATTGCGACAGATAAAGACAAAAACTAAGTTCCATTCACACAAAAGGAACCTGGAGACGCCTAACATCTTGAACTGCTAGACCTCACCAGGTTCGGGGACTAATGTCGGGGGGGATAACCCCCGGTAGGGTCACAAGAGGGGAAACATAGCGCAGCTGGGTTGGCTCCGAGTAAGGAAAGAACCAGGCCGGGTAAGATAAGCGTGAAAGCCGACATACAAACTATGTCGGCCCGTATAAGACAAAGTTGTAACCCTTGCAGCAACCAACGAGCCGAGTCAACCGAGGAAGGGCCGAGTCAAGGAGGACACGTGGCACCTTTCCGAGTAAGGTTCAGGAGGGACCATGGTAAAGCATGGTCAAAAGAGAAGGGCGACGCCGGGTGACACAAAAGGAACCGGGTGACGCCCAAAGCATGCACTAACGTACAAAGTAACAGCGTGACGCCACAGAGAACAAGAAGCAGCGTACTAGAAGACCGTTAGCTGCCAAGCTTTATGGACCAGGCCTCTGGGCTTAGGGCAAGCCCATGACCCGACCCATATTGTAGGGACCAAGATCCAAACAGTAAACCCTAGAACCCAAAGGGGTATTAGCTAGCTAGCACTGCCTATATAAGGGGGCGCATAGCAGAAGTAGAAGGAAGTTGGACCAAGTAGGAAACTGGTGTTGTGTACTCTAGCTTATACAGCTCAAGGAGCACTTGTAATCTTTGGGGTATCAATCGAATTTCCAAGTCTGGAGAGTTCATCTTGTTCTTCGTGCATGGATCAACCATGCACTCCCTCCCCGGTGACCACAAGCACCCATTCGGCCCCCAACTTAAGCCTACCCATGGCATCTGCCGTGCCACCACCGCGACACTCTAGCTCATGTTCCTTATGTCAACTTTGAGAAGCCCCCGCTGGATGAGGACATGTTTATGGGTTTTGATCCTTCTATGTTCCCCGGGTTTGCCACTTCCAGTTCCTCTCAACGCCGTGCTACATCTACAGGGGGTGACAATGATGAGGGCGAGGACGAAGAGGAGGGTGGCGATGAAGAAGCAGAGGAGGAAGAAGCCTATGATGATGACGATGAGGACAACTTTGGTGGCTAGATTGGTCTCTCCGCTCGTTTCTTCCTTTTTGGTCTCGATGCCAAAGGGGGAGAAAGAGTAGAGTCGCTTCTTTCATGATTTGCCTCTTGCACAAGCCCTAATTTGCTCGCTTGTCTCTCATGGGCCTGTGCTTTTATTTGCTCTATCAAACCATTTGTATGTGTGTTTGGACAACCTTGCAGTTCTCTTATTGTACTTGAATTTCCTATCACTATGTGCTAGATCTAATCATATCATAATATCATTTTTTTACTCTAGCTCGATTTGTCATCGTTAACCAAAAAGGGGGAGATTGAAAGGGCAAATAGCCCTTATCTAGTAATTTGGTTAACTATGACATCGGAGATAGAGGATGGACTAACGTTTATATTAGCTTATCTATAGGTGAGAATCCGCAGGTTGTTAGTGATAGGTGATGGGTGACCCCCCATTTGTTTCGTTATGAAGAGCCAGTGGCATTGTTTATTATTCTCTCTTATTTACTCTTGAGTCAAATAGGAAACACCGCACTATTAATAGGGGTGATCTCGATGTGCTCTTTGGGGATGTTCTACACCATATATGCCTCTCATCATCCACCCACACACACCCGTTCGAAGAAAGAGAGAAAAAAGCCTTGGAAAATGAGTCAAAAGAGGTTTCTGCAAAATCGGCAAAAGCACCGGTGGCGCCGGTGTTGTCGCCGGAATTTCCGTTCGCTGCCGTAAATTCTCTGTGTTCACCGATATGGCTTACTGCATAGCTTTCGGCTGTTCGCCGAGAATTTCGGTCGCCGCCAAAAATTCCGGCGTGGGGTCCGGTCGACCGGCGAGCAACTCCGTCCGACCGGACTTATTGCCGGTTCTGTCGCAGGAACCACCAAACGACTCTTTTTCCCCTCAGTATATATATACCCCTTTCTTCTCCACTGTGAGGTTAGGCATTTGAGCTACCATTTCATTTCTTGAAGCTCTCTCTCTCCCCCATTGTTGAAACACAAAAGCTTGAGGATCTCCTATTCTACCCAACCAAATCCAAATCCCTTTGGTAGAAAGGAAGAGGAGGTCCCGATCTACGTGTCCACCAAGCCAAAGTTCATTCCCCCTTGAGTTCATCGAGTTAGCTTGTTACTCTTGGGTTTGTGGGAAACCCTAGGCGGCTAGGGTCGCCCGGAGGCATTTGGCTTGTGATTTGCTCCGTGGATAGTTTGTGAGGGTTTGGAGACTACCTTAAAGTCTACCACGAGTAAGTGAGCTATTCCTTCGTGGGATAGGCTCGGAGAAGAAGGTGAGCCTTTGTGGCGCGTGAGGAATCCTTCATGGAACCTCACACCTCTCCAACGTGACGTAGCCCCCTTCCCAAAGGTGGTGAACACGGGAATACATCTTCGTCTCCGTGCTTCGGTTAGTCCTTAACCGATCTCTTACTTGTGTTGTTTACCTTGTGATAGCCTTCGAGCTTGAAGTATCTTGTACATCATCTAGGTTGCCTCGCCTAGTTTGCATTTAGGATCACTTATATTATGCAAAGCCTAACACTTGCAAAAGATTATAAAGAATTTTGTAGAAACCTATTCACCCACCTCTAGGTTAACCATCTTACACTTTCTCTAGGGCTGCATCGCTTGATGTTGCGTGCACTAAGATAACTCTACCCCAATCAAGTGCAGCTCATACTCCCCCCATAGGACATGATAATACAAATGAGTGCAATGAAGTTATTTCCACACCACAACCACCTAGTGCACAGATGAGGTTTGACACTCTTGAGGAAGTGGAAAGGCATTACAAAATGTATGAACGGAGAAGAGGTTTTTGCATAAGGTACAACTACAGAAAAAAATCTGAAGCAACTCGTGCTATTATAAGAGAAGCTATAGTTTGTCACAAAGCAGGTCATCAAGCAAAAGATAAAGAGGATACGCAAAACCCTAAGCCAGTTGTTGCAGAGAGGAATAAGAGTACAAATCCAAGGACTAATTGTCCGGCAAGAATGCTACTGAAGCTAAGGGATGGCAACTGGTTGGTTACAGAATTTAGTGATGAGCACAACCATCCTCTAATTAAAAAATGGTCACTAACTGGTTTTCTGCGATCACACAGAGACATACCACAGGAAGACCTGGAATTCATCAAAGTGCTACACTCAATAAATATGAAAACCAGCAGGATGATGCAAATAATGGCAACCTTGTATGAGTCGCTTGAGGATGTGCCTTACACTCCAAAAGACATGGCAAACTTCATAGCAACACTCCGAGTTGAGAACAGGTACACTGACATGCAAGACACAATGGCATACTTCAAAGCATTGAAATCTTGAGACAAAGATTTCTACTACAGATTCGAGCTTGATGATGAGGACAGGGTTGCAAACTTGTTTTGGATAGATGGAGTATCAAGAAGAGCTTACAAATACTACAATGACTGTGTGTCGTTTGACACGACGTACATGACTAATACATACAAGATGCCATTTGCACCATTCATTGGAATAAACAGTCATGGCCAGGCTATACAATTTGGTTGTGGCTTTGTAAGGAATGAGCTAAGCACTAGTTTTGATTGGCTTTTTGAGACATTCCTAATTGCAATGGATGGGCTCGCACCACTAAACATTATTACAGACCAAGACTTTGGGACGCGTTCTGTTATTGACAATAAGTTCCCAAATGCAAGGCATCGGAACTACAGGTGGCTATTATAGGGAAAGCAACAGAGGGAATCGGACCAATAGTTGCCGGTAATGAAGCACTGCGCCAAGAATTCAATAACTGCATTTATTGCAGCTTGACACCGGAAGAATTTGAATCAAGGTGAAACACAATGATTCAAAAGTATGGCCTATAGACTCATGAAAAAATTGTAGCTTTGTACAATAAGAGAAGCTTCTGGGTCCATGCATACTTTATGCATGATTTCTACCCTTTCTTACAAAAAACTCAACCTAGTGAAGGTTTCAATGTTGTTCTAAAGAAGTATGTAAAACCTTCAAACTTTGTAATTGAGTTTGTTCATCAATACACTGCTTTACAGGCAAAAATTATGAAAGCAGAAGACTAAGAAGAAGCAGACTCGTCGCTTACTTCTGCTAGGATTTGGTGTTGGCACCCAATTGAGCAGAAAATGGCAAAAGTATACACCAGAAACATTTACAACCGATTCCAAGTAGAAATGCAATCAATTATGTCGTACAATATACGACAAACAACTCTAAATACTTATCTGGTTGAGTGCATAGTGAAATTTGTACCAAATTACTACAATCAGACGTATGAAGTTTATGCAGATCCTCAAAATGGACAGTACAAATGTGGATGATGCAAATTTGAACGGGATGGTATCGTGTGCTGCCATATTCTAAAGGTATAAAAGATACACTTGCCATATTGTTTTTGAGTAGTTACCTACCAAGAAATGCATGACTGCCAGGTTTTTGCCAGAAAAAATAAATACAGACAGTAGTTTTTTTTTATAAAAAAGAAACTATAAAAGTATGCACGTAACAGCTTATTTTTGTTTTTGAATAAAATAATGCAGGCCATGGTCCAGCTTGGAGTAACTGAGATGCCATCTACATATGTGCTTAGGAGGTGGACTTGGAGTGCAAAAGAGAACTTAGTAGAAGAAATACCAGGACAACCGCTGCCATGCCAGAAGAATCAAGAAAGAAAATGTGGCTAGCAGTAACATGCAATGAGTTCAAAGGGATGGCCAAGTATGCAAATGAAATATATGATGGAAGAAAGATAGTTCGCATGCACTTGAAAGCTATAAAAGACTTGGCTTGTCTTAAAAGAGAGATAGAAAATAGAGCTAAAAGTTCTGCTGCTATGTGTGCTCCTGATGCAGATCATCCGCCATCAGCTCAAAATGTAACAGCTCAAGCAGAGGCTCCAGTACCAAAAATGCCTACACAATGTGCAAGTTCAGGTCCACAATCATTTCCTCCCAAGCAACATAAAACTGCACCAACTACATCTGCGCCAACATGTGATCCTAATCCAACCATGGAACCAACCTTAGAAACATCACAAATCCCTAACATCCGTGATCCACGCATATCAAACACAAAAGGAAGAAAGAGAAAACATGCATTTGAGAACCCATTGAACATTCGCAGGAAGGAAATTCGAACATGCAAGCAGTGTGGCTCCACGCAACAAGACTTCAGGACATGTCCACAACGAGGGCAATTGCCCGATAAGAAATAGAGACTATGCAAACTAGTATTTACTATAGTTTTATGGTGTCCTTGTTTTATATTTTTTGTCACAATGATTTTGAACAAATTGATGTAATGTTTATTACTGGATGGGATATTACCTTTATTATTGTCTAGGTGCCACCTCCAATTCTTTGACTCATTCATTTCTGCAGTAATCCACTTGTATGAGAACACTTTCCTCATGCTTGGCAAGTCCCCTGAGTTAATTGCAGTGATATTCTGTCCATCCCACTTCTCTATGTTGTTAAGTGTATGGAATCCACAATCAAAGCTGGCACATGAGAGATAGCAAGTAAGCACATAAAAATATATAAAAAGAACAAGACTATAGCGCGGCGCCCAAACAACGCTGACCGTCATCAGTATACTAGATAGTATGCAAACATTAAATTGTTAAACATGGTTTTGCGAGAGCAACTACCAGATTATTACATGTAGCTATCAGGTTCATTTCATATGCCTACCGGGTTTTTATGAGAGCAACCACCAGATTATTACATGCAGCTATCAGGTTAATTTCATATGCCTACCGGGTTTTTGCGAGAGAAACCACCAGATTACTAGACGCAGCTATCAGGTTAATTTCATATGCCTACCAGGTTTTGCGAGAGCAACCACCAAATTATTAGACGCAGCTATCAGGTTAATTTCATACGCCTATCAGGTTTTGCAAGAGCAACCACCAGATTATTAAACATCACTATCAGGTTAATTTCATACGCCTACCATGTTTTGTAAGAGCAACCACAGATTATTAGACGCAGCTATCAGGTTAATTTCATACACCTACTTGGTTTTACAAGAGAAACCACAAGATTATTACACACCACTATCAGGTTAATTTCATACGCCTACCGGCTTTTAAGTAGAATTTTCCAAAAAAGAAACTTAGAAAATTAAATACACCAAAATAACTTTTCACTCACTTTGTGCGTTGCTTTGGGACATTAATTATCTTCAGATTGTAGTCTTGAATTTGAATTTTTAACTCAGCATAGTGAACTCCCCAAACTGCCTTGATATTGGTGATAATTGCATTTGCATGAGCCTTGAGGATTTCGCTATCTTCACCTCGCATTGAGTCTAAAGCTTCAAATCTTCCAGCCATGAAGTTTATGCTCTACATGTACCAATGATTTCCCTCTTTTGATCGAATACCAGATTCATCAAAAACTGGGAAAGATACCTGAAAAATAAATAAAAAAGTTTAGTTATTACCAGATTTTATAAGTGTGGATAAAAAATTTGAAAATGTAGAATGTGATAAATTGGAAATGAAGGAAAAATGCTGAAGAGAAAACAACAAGAAAAGGAAATAATATGCTTTCGAGTTTTTTAACACTCAGTGAGTAATCTGATCGCCTTTTGAAAGTTGATACAACAAGCTTCTTATGGAACTTCCCAGCCAGCAAGTATGCAGATAGCTGATAATGCACAATCATTTTCCCATCCACTTCATTTATTGATTGCGGGTACTTAATACCAACTTCCATGCAATGATTTGATAATTCTCCTCTAGCGTGAATAGAATCAGCAAGATCACCAGTGTACACCCAGCTGTTTGGGTATTTGATAATCTGGTAGCTGTTTTTCAAAAAGAAAACATAATATTTAATAGAGATATCAGGTTAAATTAACACAACTACCAAATTTTTAAAGATCAACTACCACATTCCCAATGCAACTATCAGATTAATTTAAAACTCCAGAAAAAAATTCGAATGCATCTAGCTACCGGAATCTTTTGGATGCAGCTACTTACCATATTCCGTCTGACTAATTAACACATTCTGTCTTACTAGTTACCAGAATAAAAAAAAACAAAACCTCCAACATAAAAAAGGACTTACTTATTTATTTTTGATTTACTCGGCCTCCGATGTTTATTGCTAAGCATGATCTTCTGGTATACCTCTTCTTGCTTAGGAGTGACTTTTAATGATTCATGGAAAGGTGATTGCACAAAGCGAGACGGGTTCCTGACCCTTACTTTTTGTGGACGAACCTTTGGAGTAATGCTATGAATAGCATTGTTGCCTTGTGATGTTTCAGGAGCTCCAGCCTCTACCAAAGCTCTTCTTCTTTTTGAAAATGTTGCACAATACTCCTCATATTTTTCAAGCTCTGCTTTGCCTCTCTCACTAAGGAAATCAGATTTATCTAAAATAAACATTTGAACCTCTTCGGATAAATTGAACTGTTCTATATCATTGTCATTGTCTTTCTCTTGAACCTTTTTGCTTGGTCCTTCTATTGACAACAAAACATATGAACAAAAAAATTAGAACAACTACTAGATTTTTCAAAAAATAACAGCTACCCGATTTTTATTAGAACAGCTACCAGAATTTTCAAAAAATAATAGCTACTAGGTTTATTAGAACAGCTAGCAGAATTTTTCAAAAAAAAATAGCTACCACGTTTATTAGGACAGCTACCAGGTTTAATAGCTACCAGATTTAAAAAACAAATAGCTACCAGGTTTTGAAAATAATAGCCGCCAGGTTAATTAGAACAGTTACCAGGTTTTCCAAAAAACAGCTACCAGATTTTTATAAACAAGAAGTAGCTACTAGGTTAATTAGAACAACTACCAGGTTTAATAGCTACCAAATTTTTAAAAAACAAACAACTACCAGGTTTTGAAAAATAATAGCTGTCATGTTAATTAGAACAGTTACCAGGTTTTCCAAAAAATAGCTACCAGATTTCTATAAACAAAAAGTAGCTACCAGGTTAATTAGAATATCTTCCACATTATTTATAAACAAATACCAGTTTGTTTACATATGACTACCATTTTACAAAAAAAAAGACCACTAGGTTGTTTAAAAACGCTTACCATGTTATGTACAAAACCTATCAGATTGTTCATAAATAGCTACCTGGTAGTTTACATATCGATATCAGTTTTATATATGAATAACTAATAGTTTTAGATAGAACAACTATTAGATTTTTCAAAATAAAAAACTACCATATTTATTGCAAAAAAATCAGATGGAAAATTTACCTTTTGGTTCAGCCCAAGCAACAGGAGCAACATCTATTGCAAAAACTGTTCTCGCGTCTCCTTGTGAGGTAACGCCATCAAGGTCTGATGCCCAGGTCAAAAGGTGGAGGAGTGAACATTGATATGTTGGAAACGTATCTATAATTTTTTATGCTCCATGCTTGTTTATTATCTACTTTGCTTTACTTGTCCATACTTTGAGGCGCTTTTTACATGTTTTCTGGTACTAACCTATTATCAAGTTGCAACAGTGCTAGATGCCTGTTTTCTGCTGTTTTTGGTTTTAGAAAAGTTAGTAAAGAAATACTCTTGGAATTGGACGGGACGAAGGAAAAAGTCAATAACTTTCCGTGGGAAACAAGATGTCCAGAGGGGAGCCCGGGAGGCCAGCCAGGGGGCCAGATCCCACCCTAGGCACGGGTGGGCCCTAGCCCGCTCCTGGCTAGGGTTTGCCTGCCCTGGCCACCTCATCGGCCTCTCGCTACGCCTATAAGAAGCCCCCGATGTAGAAACCCTAAGTACCCGATCAGAAATCCACGAAATCGTCTGTAGCCGCTGCCACCATCGTCCCTAGATCGGGGAGGGTCTGAAGCTCTTCCCGGCACCCTGCCGGAGGGGAGATCATCCCGGAGGCCTTCTCTCCGATATGATGCGTGAGTAGTTCCACCTTGGACTATGGGTCCATGTAGTAGCTAGATGGTTGTATCTCCTCCTTGTGTTTTCATGTATAGATCTTGTGAGCTCCGTTCATGATCAAGATCTAATCTATTTGTAATCATGCATGTTGTGTTTGCTGGGATCCCATGGATATTGAGATTATTATGTTGGTTTGATTAATGGTTTTGTGTTTATGATTCTATCATGTCTGTGTTGTTTGTGATCTTGCATGCTCTCCGTTGCTAGTGTTATCTTGGCCAAGTAGTTGCTAGTGACTCCAAGAGGGGTATTTATGCTCGATAGTGGGTTCATGCCTCTAGCTTTCAAGGAAAGTGACAATAATATCTTCGGTTGTAGATGTGATGTTGCTACTAGGGATAAAACAACGGTCTCTTGTTCATGGAACATGTGGACTGTTTACCTTACACACTTTGCTTAAAGCAGTTGTCTGTTGCTTGCAACTTAATACTGGAGGGGGTTCGGATGATAACCTGAAGGTGGACTTCTAGTCATAGATGCAGTTGGATGGCGGTCTATGTATATTGTTGTATTGCCTAATCAACCTCATGGGATATTTCTAACTTTTAATTGCATTGTTATGCCTTGCTCAGTTCCTGTCAATTGCCCCGTTGTAATTTGTTTACCCTTCATGCCATGTTGTTTATCTAAGGAGAGCACCTCTAGTGAACTATGGACCCCAGTACAATCTTTACCATTGATACTTCTTCCACTGTTACTTGTTTACTTGTTGCAAACCATTACCTTCCACACCATACATTTAATCATTTGTTACAGCAAACCGGTGAGCTTGACAACCTCACTGATTCGTTGGGGCAAAGTCTTAAGTTTGTGTTGTACAGGTATGCGCATTGCGTGCAACACCTGTGTGACGTTTCCTTCCTCCTTCTGGTTCGATAACCTCGGTCTCAACTTGTCGTGGTGGTGGCACGGCAGATGCCATGGGTAGGCTAAAGTATGGGGCCAATGGATGCTAGTGGGATCTGGGGAGGGAAGATGCAATCGAGTCCACACTCAAGTTGTTAAAGCTAGGATCTTTATTTCTCTCTTATTGGGTTACAAGCGCTCCTCGAGCTGTATACAGGGGGACAAGATGAATCTCACCAGCCTAACGGTGCCCCCAGAGTCGATGCCCTCCTCAGGGTCCAAGCCTCCCCTTATAAAGGAGTGCCTTGGGTTCCCTTAGGGCTGACGAGGCAAGCATATTCGAGGAATATGCTTGTCCTAAAATAGTAGTTCGGCGGCCTCCTTTCCCTGTCGCCCTTCTAACGACGGCAAGGCTCCAGTGGACCCTTCCTGCGTGCCTCGGGCTCCAGGACTGTCACCTCCGTGACCTCCTTCTGCCCCTCTGACGCCGTGCATCCTTGTCTCTTGTGCTTGGCTCTGCTCTGATTCCTTCTAGCCTGCAGCTATAGTTTGACCTTGGGCTTCTCCTTCTCCTGCAAGCTTCGTATCACTCGGCCTTACCTTACCTTGTGTAACTCGGCTTGTTCTTCACCTGCATCGAGATCACTTGGGCTAACCCGGCCGACCCTCACAGTAACTCGGCCGGGTAACTGCTTGATACATACACACGGGCTTCTCGCCTCCGTACATCGGCCGACGTATTCATGATTCGGCCGACCTAGACCGTAACTCGGAAACTAGACGGGGATTGTACCTCTGTCTTTCCCCGTCTCTGACCTACCCGAGGTCAACCCCCCGACATTAGTCCCCGAAGCTGGTGTGGCCCTGTTGATAACTTCGGCCGGGTCATATCAGCTTCATTATATTTTTCAGTTTTGTTTCCGAGTTATATCGTCTTCCGAGGTTTCCTCGTTCCTTCCCTCGTACGCCATGTCCCACGTGTCATCCCCATCATTGTTCTTCTAGTTTTTAGGTCCCTCTACGATGCATCGACAGGCTACGATCAACTCTCAGACTGCCGCCATACCGCGACGCCTCGGGTGCCGTTCCCCTTGGGGATCGTAGCGCTCTTCCTTCGTGTGTGGCCGTCGGTGTGGCTCCGCTCATCGTCGTATGCTCGTGCCGCACCCACGATCTACACGCAACCGCCACACCCACGATCCCACTTCCTTGTTCATGGCTCGATTATAAAGAGGGGACTGCGTTTGGGGATTCACTTTTCCTTATCGCCTCCGTCATCCTCCTTCCTTCCGCGCGTCCTCGCTCATCCGCCGCTTGCTGTGAGCCTCACGGTGAAGATTCTCGCCGCCGCTTTGCCCGCTCTGCGGCTTTGGCTCTGTCGTCGGTGAGCCCTCTCTGGTCGCCTTGCCCTGATCTTTCCCTAGATTCATCTGCTCCGATTCTGTGCTCGTGCGACGGTTCCTCTTTTCTTCGCCATTGTTCTCGTGCAAAGTCCCGACGGGGCCTTGCAGCTCTAAACTCCCCTCCGCCGCCAGTCTTTCCTCCGGCGATCTTTCCGGCGCACATATGTCTAGTTCGTTTAGCGGCGCTCTGGTTGAGGATGACGACGCTGGCTCCGGGCCCGAGCGAGGCTCGTGGCAGGGCTCTTCTGTCACACGCCGTGAAATTGAATGGCTTATCCGGACTCGAAGAATTCCTGCCGAGGTTTCTTGCCGTTTACCCGGCAGCGAATCCTCTCCGGATATTAGAGAGGGCGAGTATGTGGTTTTTATGTCGCACTTCGCCCGTGGCTTCGGTCTCCCTCTTAGTAATTTCGCTAGAGAATTCCTCGACTACTTTGGCCTTCAGCCGCATCATCTTCCTGCGAACGCCATCGCTTCTCTTTCTGCTTTCATCTCCGCTTCGGAGGGATACTTCGGCTTGTGGCCGTCAGTGCATGTCTGGTCGAAGTTCTTCCAGATCCGCTCCAACGTTGTCCCTGACAAATCTCTGCACCTTTCCGAGAAGTTGCTTACCCAATGTGGGGCAGCGTCTATCACACCTCGGAGGAAATCCGTGTTTCCTCGTGTTACCGGGTTGGAGTCGTGCAAGAAGTGGCACAAATCATTCTTCTATGTCAAGAACAGAGGGACTGAGGACAAGATTCGGCTCCCTGCATTCTCAATTGGTCCACCTTCTAAAGTGAACTGGCTTTACAATCTGAGGAAAACTCATGCCTTGGCCGAGGCTTTCGAGATTCGGCTTAAAGAGTTGATCCGGGCCGGGTTATGCGGCGAAGACCTGATGGCAACTTTCATTAGTAGCCGGATCTGCCCCTTCCAGAAGCGGACCCACAAGCTGTGCCACATGAGTGGTCCCCTTGACCCTAATCGAGTCTCGACCGTGGAGCTGGATAATTACCTTATTTATAAGCACGTCCGAGCTATATTTAAGACAGAGATGCCTGAGGATTGGGCTTGGGGATTAAAACCGTTCACCCGCGATCATCCGCCTCCCGAGGTGAGCTTAATCAACATCGCTCTGCTATTCCACTGTTTTTGAAACTGGCTTATCTAATTCTCTTTCTCCTCGTCTTGCAGAGGTTCACAGAGCAGAAAAACGAGGATGCCGAAGTTCTGCTGCTCCCTTGGCCCGCGGACAGGAGTACCCTGGATACTGGTGAGCCGGACTCCGAGGAGTTCGTCCCTAAGTCGGATCCTGCCCCGGCTCGAGCTCGTGGCAAGACTTCAGCGCACGAGGAGGAAGGTGATCCGGACGAGGTCCAAATTCTTGAGGTAGTTGCCGCCATGCCTATTTCTTATGCATTTCCGTCTTCTACTTTCCCAGCTAATCCGGACGGTCAGGTTCACGACGCCGAGCCTATTGCTTCCCGACCTCCCGTTACCTCGGGGAAATGCGGGGCTCCTGCTAGTGCCTCGGAGGCGGTTCCCAAGAAACGAATGAAGAAATCCTCTCCGAACCCTCCCAGGCGCAAGACTATGCCTGGAGTCGCCGGGTAAGTTCCTTTTGCTTATATTTCTTGTTTCTCTCTTCGCTTTCTCATCTTGACGAATCTTCTTTCTTATTTTTGCAGTGCTCCTCTTTCTGTTAAACCCGGCGGTCCTAGTATGACTAGCCGCCCGATTCGGCCGCCATCTCCTCCTCCCGCTGATGATACCAGGATTCCTAGTCCTATTCGTCCTGCTTCTCCTCCAGCTCCGAATACGTCGCCTGTTCATCGCGATGTCCCTGAGACCCCTTCCATTGACCTGGATTCGAACCGGACCTCCGAAGTTTTCGTTGAACCCGCCGCCCCTTCTATGGGCCCCAGCGCTGCTACTGAGCCTCTATCTACTCCAGCAGTTTCTACGGCCATTCCGACCTCGGCCGAAAAGGTCGTTATCACGGCGCCCTCTGCGACCATAACCTTCGCTGCTCCTAAGGACGCCGTCCCCACTTCCGAGGCGTCACTTCCTGCTGATGCCTCCTCTAAGGCGAGAAAAGCTGTTGCCGTCAAGACTTCTTCTTCTCAGAAAGGTCTTGCCGGCACTTCTCAGCCGAGTATTGCTGACGTGCTGCGTAAGGGAGCTGCGCCTACAAAAGTCCCCGTTACCTCGGCCGCCGGCACCCAGCTTGCTCTTCATAAGAGCCCTGCGACTGCCGTGGTCGAACAGCCTACCCGGGGTAAAGTTTTAACTCGGACAGCTAGCGGGAACAGCCTTGGAGCGCTGGTTGAGTACGCCAATAATTGGAACGCTGCTGATCAGTTTGAGGGTAATCCTATGAACCAGCCCTTTCAGCTTTTTGACATCAGCGGCCGTTTTGACCATGCTGCCAAGTTCATCATTGATACCAACAAGATGAATGAGGTAATTATTGTTTCTCTGAGTCTTAAATTATTCCTCAGATGTTACCATATGCTCTAGTCCCCGAAACTTGCAAGGAAATAACTTGTTGTATACTTGGAAGTTTGACTTAAATTTATTTCTAAGGTTCGTTAATCCGGCCATCTAGATCCGAGTTTAGTTCTGTGTGATTCGGACGTGGTTTAGCTGTGAACATCCAGCCACCTAGATCTGAGTTAAGTCCTGCTTGACTCGGATCTAGTTTAGCTTTGAACATCCAGCCACCTAGAACCGAATTAAGTTTTGCTTGATTCGGATATAATTTAGCTCTAAATATCCAGCCACCTAGATCCGAGTTAAGTCCTGCTTGACTCGGATCTGGTTTAGCTTTGAATATCCAGCCACCTAGAGCCGAATTAAGCTTTGCTTGATTCGGATCTAATTTAGCTTTGAATATCCAGCCACCTAGATCTGAGTTAAGACCTGCTTGACTCGGATCTGGTTTAGCTTTGAATATCCAGCCACCTAGAGCCGAATTAAGCTTTGCTTGATTCGGATCTAATTTAGCTTTGAATATCCAGCCACCTAGATCTGAGTTAAGACCTGCTTGACTCGGATCTGGTTTAGCTTTGAATATCCAGCCACCTAGAGCCGAATTAAGCTTTGCTTGATTCGGATCTAATTTAGCTTTGAATATCCAGCCACCTAGATCTGAGTTAAGACCTGCTTGACTCGGATCTGGTTTAGCTTTGAATATCCAGCCACCTAGAACCGAATTAAGTTTTGCTTGATTCGGATCTAATTTAGCTTTAAATATCTAGCCACCTAGATCCGAGTTAAGTCCTGCTTGACTCGGATCTGGTTTAGCTTTGAATATCCAGCCACCTAGAGCCGAATTAAGCTTTGCTTGATTCGGATCTAATTTAGCTTTGAATATCCAGCCACCTAGATCTGAGTTAAGACCTGCTTGACTCGGATCTGGTTTAGCTT
The DNA here is from genome assembly GCA_030063025.1 of Avena longiglumis. Classification (NCBI taxonomy): domain Eukaryota; kingdom Viridiplantae; phylum Streptophyta; class Magnoliopsida; order Poales; family Poaceae; genus Avena; species Avena longiglumis. The sequence continues at coordinate 112,140,423 of CP125979.1, forward strand.
TGAATATCCAGCCACCTAGAGCCGAATTAAGCTTTGCTTGATTCGGATCTAATTTAGCTTTGAATATCCAGCCACCTAGATCCGAGTTAAGTCCTGCTTGACTCGGATCTGGTTTAGCTTTGAATATCCAGCCACCTAGAGCCGAATTATGCTTTGCTTGATTCGGATCTAATTTAGCTTTGAATATCGAGCCACCTAGATCTGAGTTCAGACCTGCTTGACTCGGATCTGGTTTAGCTTTGAATATCCAGCCACCTAGATCTGAGTTAAGTCCTTCTTGACTCGGATCTGGTTTAGCTTTTACTCGTCGATTTATCATTTTGTCTCATTGCTCAGGTTGCACATGACCAGCGGACCGCCGAGTTCCAGAGGTTGCTTTTTTCGCACCGCAAGCTGGAAGAAAAGTACGAGAAAGTTCTTCCCGTGGTGAAGAAGGCTGGTATGTCGAGAGTTCCTTTTCCTTATTCCCAACGTTCTCATGTATTTGTCCACGGAATGCCGGCTTACTTCTTGTTGAATAGGTAACATTAATAACCTCAATATTCGCCTTGAGAAGAAGATCAAGAACCTGGAAGGTTAGTTTCCTTTCTATTTTACTCCTTCTCCCTTTTACAATATATGCTAAGTTTCCTTATTGCGCTGGTAAAGCCGAGTTGCAAGACTTTGCAAAGGTCACATCAAGATTGCATGCCCATGCTCGACGTGATGCTGCATTTTTAGAACAAAACGCAGTTCATTCGGGCGAACTACAAGAAAAGATGATGAGATAGCTACTTTGCGATCCGAGGTGGATACCCTCAAGCTCTCTCAGAAATCCGAACTAGAAAAGGTCGACCAAGAATTTTCCGAGGAAAAGAATCGGCTGACTTTGGATCTGCAGAAGAACAAAGAGCTCCTCGAAGCTGCCGAACTTAAAACCCAGGGTTTGAGCGAGGAAATTGCTCGTTTTGAGAAGAGTAAGGTTGATTGGGCCAAAGACCTTCAGATAATGATGAGATACATTCATCGTAAGCTACTTGGCATGGCCGAATTATGTTTTTCTTTTTTGTCCGTGCTACCATTTGACACGTTCATGCTTTGCGCAGATCATTTCCCCGAGGCCAAGCCCGTGAGTTCTAAAGCGGTTCTTGCAGCTCGCATCGAGGTGAACTCACATCGTTGATTCAGAATATTCAATGGAGGATTACTTGGTTGCCATTGGTGCCGCAGTTGGTCCGATGAAAATTATGGGCCGGGACTTGGTGCAGGCCGCTATCCGAGCTTACCATGTACTCTGGCCGAATACTTTGGGGACTCCTGATATCAACGAAGTCAAGTTATTGGTGAAAGGACTAATGGCATCTGAGAGGCAGTTGAGTCTTTGGAGGGAATCTGCTGGGCGTGCTGGAGCCGACATGGCCCTTACTGTTATCATGTCATGGTATGAAGACATCTCTCTTGACATCCTGAGAAATTTGACCGGTTCCACTGGGTTGAGGATCCCACTTTTGTTGCTCTTCGGCAAGCTCGGGCGTTCCAACTCGTCGAGTACGCCGACGTGCACACTTGGAATGAAGGGCCGAGTTTTCTCCTAGACCCGGATGAGGAGGTTGTGGCTGAGGGTGCTTCGGATGATAATTCGGCTGAGCAGGGGGAAAGTGAAAATGATTCGGCCGCATCTGATAGCTCCAGCTCAAGCTCGGACAGCAACGGTGATGCGCGGTCCTCTTCCAAAGGTACCGGGCATTCTACCTCACGGACTGATGCTCCTGAGCAACCTTGGACTTCCGCCGAAGCTGCACCTGGGTCGGCGGAGGGCGAGGCAACCTCAGTCGAAGTTCCTCCTACCTCGGAGTGCCCCGCACCTGAGCAAGTAGCTGCCTCCCCAACGAACAACACCTAAGTTATTTCCGATCCCTGGCATGCCGGGCGTATTATGTAGGCGAAATATTTGTCAACTCTCTGTATGATTCGAATTTCTTTTGCCATGTACTGTTGTGACATTTGGTTAAGTGGGTGTTCGTCCGAATTCTTGCTTTGCTGGCCCTCAATTTCCTGACCTTCTAGGGCTTATCTTTGCCTCTATTTTTTATGGTTTTATCCAGGCGTGAGCTCTGAATATCATATGATATTGATCTGTTCTGAACATAGATTAACTACTTCGTTGTGAAAGTATATAGCAATCGCTGGATCATTGTTTATTGTACGAAACTTCAACATGTAAATCAAATTTCAGAGGTAGTATAAGACTGATATGAGTGCGTTCAGCATAAGTTTGAGGTAGCATACGGTAGTCCCCGAGTCGCTGCTTTAGATGCCGAGGTTTAGATATTAATACGAAATTGATATATCATATGGCAGTCCCCGAGTTACTCCTCCGAGCGCCGAGGTTCAAGTACACAACGCGAAATAGATATAACATATGGCAGTCCCCGAGTCATTGCTCTGGGTGCCGAGGTTCAAACACATAACACGAAATAAATATAACATATGGCAGTCCCCGAGTAACTGCTCTGGGTGCCGATGTTCAAATACATAACAAGAAATAAATATAACCTATGGCAGTCCCCGAGTAACTGCTCTGGGTGCCGAGGTTCAAATACATAACACGAAATAAATATAACCTATGGCAGTCCCCGAGTCACTGCTCTGGGTGCCGAGGTTCAAATACATCATTGGATTTTGACTTTGAGATATAATGCTACGAGTAGAATGGCCGAAGTAAAGCCACATTCCAGGGACGCTTCGTTTCTTCGCCAGTTTTGTCTGCCTTGTTCCCTCCGGGGGACTGAGCGTCGATTAGATAATATGCATCGTTGTGCAATGCTTTGCTCACAATAAACGGTCCTTCCCATGGGGGTGACAACTTGTGCATGCCGGCCGTGCGTTGCACGAGTCGGAGGACCAAATCTCCTTCTTTGAATACTCTTGGATTCACTTTCTTGCTATGATACCGCCGCAAGTTCTGTTGATAAATAGCCGATCGTGATAATGTCAACTCTCTGGCTTCTTCCAGCAGGTCTACGGCATCTTGCCGAGCTATCTCATTTGTCTCTGAGGTTGTGTACTGAGCAACTCTTGGTGAGTCATATATTATGTCGGCTGGAAGTACGGCCTCTGCCCCGTACACCAGAAAGAATGGAGTGTAGCCTGTTGATCTATTCGGAGTAGTCCGGAGGCTCCATAGTACGGCTGGGATTTCTTCGATCCAACATCCTGCCGACCTTTGCAAAGGTTCAACAAGTCGCGGTTTTATTCCTGACAGTACCAGTCCATTAGACCTTTCCACTTGCCCATTGGATGCTGGGTGAGCCACAGAGGCAATATCTAGTCTTATGTGCTTCTCTCGGCAAAATCTAGCGAAAGCTCCTTCTGCAAAGTTTGTGCCATTGTCCGTGATAATACTGTGCGGGTACCCGTATCTTAAGATGATATCCTTGAGAAATTTCACTGCTGTGTGCCCATCACACTTTTTAATTGGTTTTACTTCAATCCATTTTGTGAACTTGTCTACCATAACCAATATGTGGGTCATTCCTACTCGCGCCGGCTTGAATGGTCCCACCATATCTAAACCCCATACAGTGGCCAAGTGATGGGTATTGTTTTTAACTCGGCCGACGGCATATGTATTCTGGTTGCGTATCTCTGACATCCATTGCATTTCTTAACTAATTCTTTTGCTTCTTTCAATGCCGTTGGCCAATAAAATCCATGCCTGAATGCCTTGGCTACTACAGCGCGAGATGAGGCATGGTGCCCACATTCTCCTTGGTGTATGTCTAGAAGGATTTCCTGACCTTCTGTGGAACTCACGCACTTCTGCAATACGTTTGTGACGCTTCTCTTATATAACTCATTGTTTATGATTGTATAGGCTTTTGCTCTTCTTACGGTTTGTCTAGCTAATACCTCATTACTCGGCAACATCGCCTTTTTAGGTAAGAAAATATGGGTTGCATATATCGGTGTTACTTTCTCTGATGTGATCTCACTGTCTATCTCCATGTTTTCTGCCGACGTATATACCTCGGCTCTCTCCATGATTGCGCTTACCTCGGCTGTCCCCCTCTTTAGGGGTTCCGAGTCATTCTGCGGATCTACCTCCATTGGCGTGTGATCTTCTGCAGAATTTGCTGGGATAAAGATAGATTCGGATTCTTGTGATGGGATTATTGATGGTTTCCTGAGGTGCTCCAGGGCAATACCTGGAGGAATTGACTGCCGGGTTGATCCTAATTTTGACAATGTGTCGGCAGCGTCATTTTCTGCCCGAGGTATGTGGTGGAATTCACATCCTTCAAAGTATCCACTGATTTTTTGCACATGGAATCTGTATAACGCCATATTAGCATCTAACGCGTCCCAACTGCCTGATACTTGTTGTACTACTAGATCCGAGTCACCATAGCATAGGATTCGGCGTATACCAATTTCTTTTGCTACTTTCAATCCATGGACTAGTGCTTCATATTCAGCTACATTGTTGGACGCAGCAAAATGTATCTGCAGTACATATTTCAATTGGTCTTTTTTAGGCGAGGTTAACACTATTCCTGCTCCCAAACCATTCCTTAGTTTGGAACCATCGAAATGCATTGTCCAGTAATTTGGATCTGGCAACGGTGGCTCATACTGCACCTCGGCCCAGTCTACGAGAAAATCAGCGACAGCTTGAGATTTGATTGCATCTCTTCTATCAAACTGTGGAGCATATGGTGATAACTCGATCGTCCATTTTGCTATTCGGCCACTTGCGTCTTTGTTGCTCAATATGTCGGCTATGGGTGCCTCACAGATTACTTTGATGGGGTGCTCTTCGAAGTAATGCTTAAGCTTTTTTGCCGACATATATACTCCATAAGCCATCTTCTGATAATGCGGGTAATTCTGCTTTGAAGTGGATAATACCTCACTTAGATAATAGACCGGCCTCTGAATCGACTTACCATCTTCAAGTCGTTCCACTACGACTACTGATTAACTACTCTATTGGTAGCCGCTACATAGAGTAGCATAGGTTCTTTGATAATGGAGAAGCTAAAATGGGTGTCAGAACTAACATCTTTTTCAACTCACGAAATGCAAGGTCCGCCTGCGGAGTCCAATTGAATTTGTCCGACTTTCTCATCAGCTGATAGAGCGGCAGTGCCTTCTCTCCTAGCCGACATACAAATCGACTAAGCGAGGCCAAACAGCCCGTGAATTTTTGTACATCGTTCAAACATTTTGGCAATTCCATTCTTTCTACTGCTCTTATCTTTGTTGGATTAGCCTCGATACCTCGGCTGGACACAAGGAAACCGAGTAGTTTTCCTGCCGGCACGCCAAATGTGCATTTCTCTGGATTAAGCTTCATTCGGAACCTTCTCAGGTTCGCAAAAGTCTGCCGTATATCTTCTAGTAAAGTTTTGCTCTCTTTAGTTTTGATGACCACGTCATCCACATACACTTGTACATTTTTTCCTATCTGATCATGCAGGCATTTTTGCATGCATCTTTGATATGTTGCTCCTGCATTTCGCAGGCCAAATGGCATTGTGCGATAACAATAAGCCCCGTACGGGGTAATAAATGCGATCTTTATTTGATCGGCGGATTTAACGATCCGTGGAAACCAGAATACGCGTCTACAAACGATAACAGCTCACAACCAGCGGTCGAGTCAATGACTTGGTCTATTCTAGGCAATGTAAAAGGATCTTTCGGACATGCCTTGTTCAGGTTGGTGTAGTCGATACACATTCGCCATACAATGGCTACATTGGGGTCATCTTTCTTCTTTTCTACTAGCACCGGATTTGATAACCAATCCAGATATAGAACCTCCATGATGAACCCGACTGCGAGGAGCCGAGCTATTTCATCCCCTATTACTTTTCTCCTGTCTTCGGCGAAGCGGCGGAGAGGTTGCTTCACCGGCCTTGCTCCTGGCCTGACGTTTAAAGAGTGCTCAGCCAACTCCCTCGGAACCCCTTGCAGATCTTGAGTTGACCATGCAAATATGTCCCGATTCTCACGGAGGAAGTTGGTGAGCTCGCCTTCCTATTTAGCATCAAGGCTTGCACCAATAGTAACAGTGCGCTCTGGAAATTGCTCATCAATCTGAAACTTCTTCGTATCTTTAGTCGGCTGAAAAGAGACACTGCCATGAGGGTTGGCCAGTGCCGGCATGTTCAGTGTTGCCGACTGAGCGAGGGCTGCTACCTCTTGAATCCTTTTCTTTTCTCTTGCTATAACCAATGACTCGGCCAAATTTGACCCGGCTGAAGCACACTCCATTGACTTCTTGTAATCCCCTGCAACTTTTATCACCCCCTGTGGTCCGGGTAACTTCATCTTTAGATAACTTATATGACAGTTGCTCATGAATTTAGCCAGTGCGGGCCGTCCGAGTAGAGCATGATAACAACTTTCCAGATCCACCACTTCAAATTCTAAATTTTACGCTTTCTTTGTTATCTCTTGTACCGAATAACACGTCCACTCGGACTTTACCGATGGGCTCACATGAAAGCCCTGGCACTATCCCATGGAAAGTTGTCCTCGTGGATTGCAGCATATTCTGCGATATTCCGAGTTTATGCATGGTATCTTTGTACATGATGTTGATACTGCTCCCATTGTCAATAAGTACTTTTGAAAATTTCACGTTGATGCTTGGTCCAACAAATGTCGGATCCAACACAAGTGCATATGATCCTGGACTTGGCATTATTCTGGGGTGGTCTTTCATGCTCCAGGTCACCTCCTGATCAGACCATGGCTGGTATCTTGGTACTGCCAAGCATAATCGCATTCACTTCCATATGTCGCTGCACACTTTGCTTGTCCTCATTGTTCCGTTAGAACACACAATAAGACTGGTGATGTTCCCTGTAATCATTACGTCCGGTATTTGCCGGATTCATCCTTCCGTCCTGGACCTGGTTTATTACTTGATGCACTGCATCCCTCCGATCCGAGTTATCGTACCTAGGGGGAGGGGGCGGTAGCATCAGTTGCTGTGTATTTGCTCCGGTTAATTGCGGCCGATGTCATTGCACTTGATGGGGAGCCTGAACTCCTGCTGGGTTCCCCATCGCATTTTTCATCCAGGCACATTGGCGGGTCGTATGATTGGCTGGTCTGGATGGGTTTGATGTGTGAAATTTGCACGGCTGATCTAACATGGATTCGAACGTGTATTTCGGCCTCTCTTGCCATTGCTTCTTTTGCTCTGGGGTCCATTGCCTTTTTCCCTCATTTCTTGATGTCCACTGTTGAGGTCCATTCTTCTGTCGTTGAATTGCTCCGTGACTCGGCTGATCTTGTGCTACTGCCGCCACCTGGGCCGAATTATATCTATAATCCGGCCTCTCCTCTCTTCTTCTTCCTCTGAAATCACGCCTGGACGACCCGGCCAATTCTCTCGCATAATGGTCCTGTTGCTCACGATGATCTGCCGACATTAATTCCGGTTGGGTTGGGTCGCCCAATGCATAGGAGTCTGCTATTCTGATAGTTTCTGCCAGTGTGGTTGGCATATCTCTTTGCAGGCGCTGCCACAACACGCTGGAGTAACGGCAGCCTTGCACGAACCAAGCGATTGCTTGCGATTCGATAACTCCTTCACATGAGTTTCTCAGGTTGCACCATCGAGTTAAAAACTCTCTATCTGTTTCATTCGGCCTCTGCTTGCACATGGCTAACTGTTGTGGCCTATTTGGCCTCTTGTATGTGCTGGTAAAGTTGCTGACGAACATTTCCTCGAAATCTAACCAACAGTTGATACTGCCGGCTGGTAGATTATTCAACCATACCCTGGCTGGTCCTTCCAACATCTGTGGGACATACCGCACTGCCCATCTTAAGTTGCCACCCGCTATCTTCACAGCAGTGGCATAATCAATCAACCAGTCTTGTGGCTTGGTACTTCCATTGTATGTTTTTGTGCCTCTTGCTAACTGAAAATTCGGCACTGGTGGTTCGCCCATGATCCGTGGTCCAAAACATGTCGGGCCTGGTGGACCTTGTTCTTCCAACAGTTCGGATCGGTATAGCCGATCCAACTTTACTCTCGCATCACTTGCTGGCAAATCTCTGTACAGGATTCTGTCCTGCATCCCGTAGTGATTGTTTCCACCCTGGATTGCGTATTCCATCTCGGAATAACCATCATTGTACCTTTCATTCATCTGATTGTGGCGAGCTGGCCTTACTTCTCTTTCCTGCCGAGGCTCATGTCTTGGTTGCGGGTTGGGCGGCATCTCTCTCCTTACTTCGGCCGGGGTCTGGTTTTCATGATTACCTCTCGCGGGCTCTCTCCTGCCGAGATCCCCATTGCCTCGGCCCCCGCCGTCCTTTTCCATATGGCCGTGGTTTCTCTCCCCACTGTTACCTCGGCTTGCATTGCCTCTGTTCTCATTTGCCTTTCCAGCCATTGCCGGGTCATATGGAACAATTTGCTTGTTCCTCTTCCCTGAGGTTACTGCTTTCTCTTTTCTAGCGTTGTTTCCGGGTGAAGATGCTGCTGCCGTGGATAAGGCAGGCGCTGCCCCTGCCGAATGAACCATCCGTGAAGCCCCTGGTCTTGCCGGGTTAGTTCTGAGTATTTACTCATTTTGCTAGTTCGCGATGCGCACCAGCTCATTCACTCTTTCTTGTTGTTTCTGCCGAGCTTCCCCGGTCAACCCCTCTAATTCCAATGCTGCGGCATTTGCCGCTCTCAGGTTCTTCGCCGGAGTATCAGACCGCAAACCCAAATCACTGATTCTCGCTCATGAGCTTCATGCTCTTTGTTAATGTCATCCATGAGGTTCTTCCTCTTACTCTTAGTTCGTCCACCCGCCGGTGCGATATCGCTTATTATCTTTTGCATATTCTCTCGTGGTCTGTTCAAGGATTCATGGTGATACTTTTTTGGCCTCTACCGGACCTTTTGCTGGTTTCTTCTAACTCTGCTGAGCATTTGCGGATCAAGTATCGGTGCTACAGGTGTAGTTAAGTTTTCTATAGTCGCTGAAGAATGTTCTCCGGCCTTTCCAGGTGGCCCTCTCACTCGTGGTGCCTTTGGGGTGGTGTCATGTAGCTCGGTCGGGTTTGTCACCGGGCGGAATTACCTCGATGGGTTGCAACGTGGTGCCTTGGTGCGCTTTGTGCTTGGGCGGTTCTCTGCTTGACCGCTACCGCTGTTCGCCTTGAGCTCCTGCGGCGACCATCACCTCGACGCTACCTGCAGGATGTTCTCTTGATGGACGGCTTGCTGCGCTACGAGGTGGCTCTCCTGCAACAACAACCTGGTGAGGATAAATGCCGGTGATGTCGACGCCGACGTAGACCCTGTGCTCGCCCAGGCTGATGAAGACCCCATTGCGCAGGGGAGTTTTCCCCTGAAGCTTCCCGCATTGTCGCTGACATAGTCGCAGAGACCAAATCTCTGGACCAAGCCAGAAACAACGCGCTCGCCGGTGTTGATGAAGTTTCCCGTCCGGATCACAACTCCAGCTAGCACCGCTGCTGGCCCCACTGGCGCCAATCGTCGTGGTGGTGGCACGGCAGATGCCATGGGTAGGCTAAAGTATGGGGCCAATGGATGCTAGTGGGATCTGGGGAGGGAAGATGCAATCGAGTCCACACTCAAGTTGTTAAAGCTAGGATCTTTATTTCTCTCTTACTGGGTTACAAGCGCTCCTCGAGAGCTGGGGGACAAGATGAATCTCACCAGCCTAACGGTGCCCCCAGAGTCGATGCCCTCCTCAGGGTCCAAGCCTCCCCTTATAAAGGAGTGCCTTGGGTTCCCTTAGGGCTGACGAGGCAAGCATATTCGAGGAATATGCTTGTCCTAAAATAGTAGTTCGGCCTCCTTTCCCTGTCGCCTTCTAACGGCAGCAAGGCTCCAGGACCCTTCCCAGGCTGCTCCAGGACTGTCACCTCCGTGACCTCCTTCCGCCTCCGACGCTGCAGGCATCCTTGTCTCTTGTGCTTGGCTCGCCTCGATTCCTTCTAGCCTGCAGCTATAGTTTGACCTTGGGCTTCTCCTTCTCCCGCAAGCTTCAGATCACTTACCTTACCTTGTGTAACTCGGCTTGTTCTTCACCTGCATCGAGATCACTTGGGCTAACCCGGCCGACCCTCACAGTAACTCGGCCGGGTAACTGCTTGATACATACACACGGGCTTCTCGCCTCCATTCATCGGCCGACGTATTCATGATTCGGCCGACCTAGACCGTAACTCGGAAACTAGACGGGGATTGTACCTCTGTCTTTCCCCGTCTCTGACCTACCCGAGGTCAACCCCCCGACACAACTGAGTGAAGACTTGCTGCTGTGCTCTTCACACCTTGCTCTTGGGGTTCCCAACAAGACTCCACATCAAGCACCAAGTTCTCTAGCACCACCAAGGAGTCATCAACAAGTTTTCTGGCGCAGTTTCCGGGGAGGCTAAGGACGTATTCACTAGGGGAGTCCTTCACTTCCTTTCTCTTTACTTTGTTTTTAGTTTGCTCTGTTTATTTTGCTTGGTATTGTTTGCCTCTTTCCAAAAAAAACAAAAAAATTAGTCTAGTTTGGCTTGCTTGCTTTATTCAAAAACATAAAAAAATAGTTCCTACTCTAGTTGCCACCTTGCTCTAGCTCACCATGTTGCTCCCCAAGTTCACCCAGAAAGACCTTGCAATAGGTAGTGGCTCCATAATTGGGAAAGATAATATTGAAGAATTCTTTAATTATGTTAGCAAGCATAAGGATATTGAGGAAAAATATATAGCTGAACTTGCTCCTAATTATGAGATTGCTGCAGCTTCTTTAGTTCATATGTTGGAGGCTAGGTTTGTTAGCCTTAACCCTTTCATACAATTTTTATTCCTAAAACTAAAATAAGATAAAAATGCTGAAAAAAGGGAATTCATCCTTGAAACTTTATCAAAAGAATTCCATGATGTTGCTAGGGAAGCCAAAAAGGTCTTTGAGTGTTTCAATATGCTAGGCTCAAGCGTAGATGTTGTGGGTATTTCTGATAAAACTAAGCCTAGAGAGGAATTCAATATACCCATACCCTTTAAGCTTGTTGGAATGCATGAAGCCTTTGAAAAGAATTTTGATTGGATTGCTCCGGAAAATCTTTTTGATGAAGGTAGTAGACCAAATAGAGATGAGAAGGGGTCCTCCAAGACCCATTTGGATGATATACCTTTCATAGTTGAAGAATTTGCAAGTATGAATGTTAATGCTTCTTCATTTGAAAATACTTGATTCTTCTTGCTTCTTGTGCCTAACTTAAAGGCGTTAAAGAATAGTACTTGTTGGGAGATAATACAAGAGTTTACTTGAGTCTTGGAAGTTATTACTTCAGTAATGACCTCTCCTTATCTTTTTTGTTTGCTTTTTGTGCCAAGAATGACCTTTAATGAGAGGGAAGTAAGATTTGGGGAGTTGCTGTCCTGAAACAGATTTCTGTCCTCCACCAAAAAATATCGTGAGGAGTCTCTATAACTCGGTTTGAGCTCAAAATTTATGAATAAATCCCCCAGTATGTTAGATAACTTTCGTTAGTTCAGCACTTCTTTATTTGAGCAACAGAAGATGTTCGAAAAAATCGGTTTCTACCTGCTGGTCTGTTTTGACAAATTTCTGTCATTATTTGCATTTGCTTTATATTGATTCCTTTTTGAGTTCTCTTCAGGTAAATTGAACTTTTTGAAGGAGTTGCTACATTAGCTTGTGTTTTTAGTGAAAATTCTTGCTGTTCCAAAGCTTTGCCAAGTGTTTTAATATCTTTTGAATAAACTAATATTGCTAATAAAGATTGTGTGAAGTTTTGTATGAAGGAAAAATTTCAGGTGTAGGGAGAGAATGATGCAATGAGATGAAGAATGGACAAAATATCAAGATTGGGTATGCCGCCATGGTATCACCCCAAGAAATATCCAAGAGGTACAAGCGCCAAAGCTTGGGGATGCCCAAGTCACCCCCTTCTTCATCAATAAAAAGCTCAGGTCTGTTTAGACACTTCACTTTTATTGTTTCATGCATAGTTGTGTTGTTCTTGTAGCGTCTTAGTTTTTGTTTGCTTTGCTTAGTTTGTTTAGTTTGTTTTAGTAGTTTGGACCCCCGTTCTCGCTGTGTTGTTTTGCAAATAAGGTTGCTTGGTGTTTGGAAAGGAGTAGTAAGTTCTTGCTTGAAATGCAAGAGGAGATTGCATTGACTGTGACTTAGACTTTAGCATGACATGCTAGGTGTTGTTTTTGCATTATGCTTAGTGATTATTGTTGTAGCATGTCTTGTTCCAAACAATTGGGATTGGTTAGTTTACCTTGAAGAAATTATGCGTTGTTTTAGCATGCAAAAGCATAGTATCGTGGTTTTCTCCTTTGATGTTTTGCTTGGGTTGACTTGGCACATGCTTACACCATGTTACGACTCTCACAAGTCACCATTAGCCTCTATGATCATTTAGTCCTTGACTTGTAGTACCACTCTTTGCTTTGATTAGTTTGCTTTGTTGCATTGCATGATTTTGGCTATTATTACTCTCTTAGTTGGTTGCTCCCAGTCTTTTGCTAGCCTCCACTTGTATGAGTAAGTTCTAATCATGCATCCAACTCCCAAGAAACCAAGTTATTCCAAAGTGTACACTATAAAATCCTATGCATGGTGTGTTACACCATTCCAAGTATATTCTTGTTTTCAACAATCTTCCAATTAAAAACTATTTTGTTATGTGAAAACTTAGTGATTAAAGCCCTCACGAACTTGATGGAACACTTTATTCTTTGACCCTAATAAACTTAAACCATTGTGACAACTTTGTTGTATATGCTTGCACTTATAAGTTGGAATTAGCAGAACCGTGCTGTCACGGGGAACATTTTCGACATTGCACTTGTACCTTGTTGTACTCAGTTGATATCATGTTCTTTTGTCTATGGATGTCACCGGTGTGAAATAAAGAGGGAACTTGTAAGTCCATGGATTTTGTATCTTGTGTTAGAGAAACGCCTAGGCCGCTAGCCTAAGCCATGCCTAATCATGGTGGAAACTTGCAGCATCACCATAGTGACATCTATGAAGCATTCTTCTTATAAAAAAAGAGACACATTGAGAAAAGAGGAAAGAGAGAAAAAAACACCATATTCCCATGGTACAGAAGAAGATTGCTGAGATGCTCATTGTCTGCTTGCCTTGTCATTTTGGTTATGGTAAAGATCCTGTACCATGTGCAAGGGGTACCCCGTTGGCGGTTCTCAATGATATGCAAATACTTACAGTGACAAGAACTTACCTGAACCCAAAGTTGAGTATGCATGAGGTGTGTCCCTCGTATTCAAGGGACATGAGATTGCCAACTTATATTTCATCAAGCACATACTCCAGCTTTTCCACTTTAACCTTAACCACTTCAAGATGCTTATGATAGGGGCAATGAGGGCTGAAAGCTAACAAGTACCATAATTTTTGGAAGCTCTTTTTGAAACTTGTAATCACTGCTTCCTTTACAAAAAATGCCTTTCTTCCACCACTATTGAGTCTCCACCTTCTACCTTTAGGCACCATTAAGAGAGCATAGTTGTCATTTTGTGTGCAGTGTTCTAAAGCTTATTAATCGATGCATATTGTGTTATTACTTGCTCTTGTGCTATTTGTTTCTAGTCACCCTTGTGAACTTTGCAGGTGTCCTATGCATTATATTGCTACTCTATGAGGGACAAGCTGATTGCCACTATGCTATGTTTTATGCATGTGAAACAAACAAATGTTTTTCAATGCATGTAATTCATGATCTTTGTTTGTAGCCTTTCATGTTGCATGCATAGTTACTATGTCCTATTGTTAGAACTCCATATTTCATGCACATGTTTAGAGTTCTTTGATCCCAGCTTTCAATGCTTGCAAATGGTTGGATCTTTATTGTGAGGGTGCATGTCACCACAAAAATTATTCTGTTTATCACTTACCTACTCGAGGACGAGCATGAGTTAAGCTTGGGGATGCTGATATGTTGGAAACATATCTATAATTTTTGATGCTCCATGCTTGTTTATTATCTACTTTGCTTTACTTGTCCACACTTTGAGGTGCTTTTTACATGTTTTCTGGTACTAACCTATTAACAAGTTGCGACAGTGTCAGATGCTTGTTTTTGGTTTCAGAAAAGTTAGTAAAGAAATATTCTCGGAATTGGACGGGACGAGGGACAAAGTCAATAACTTTCCGTGGGGAACAAGATGTCTAGAGGGGATCCCGGGAGGCCAGCCAGGGGGCCAGACCCACCCTTGGCATGGGTGGGCCCTAGCCCACGCCTGGCTAGGGTTTGCCTGCCCTGGCCACCTCATCGGCCTCCCCCTACGCCTATAAGAAGCCCCCGATGCAGAAACCCTAAGTACCCGATCAGAAATCCACGAAATCGTCTGTAGCCGCTGCCACCATCGTCCCTAGATCGGGGAGGGTCTGAAGCTCTTCCCGGCACCCTGCCGGAGGGGAGATCATCCCGGAGGCCTTATCTCCGGTATGATGCGTGAGTAGTTCCACCTTGGACTATGGGTCCATGTAGTAGCTAGATGGTTGTATCTCCTCCTTTGTGTTTTCATGTATAGATCTTGTGAGCTCCGTTCATGATCAAGATCTAATCTATTTGTAATCATGCATGTTGTGTTTGCGGGGATCCGATGGATATTGAGATTATTATGTTGGTTTGATTAATGGTTTTGTCTTTATGATTCTATCATGTCTGTGTTGTTTGTGATCTTGCATGCTCTCCGTTGCTAGTGGTTATCTTGGCCAAGTAGTTGCTAGTGACTCCAAGAGGGGGTATTTATGCTCGATAGTGGGTTCATGCCTCTAGTTTCCAAGGAAAGTGAAAATAATATCTTCGGTTGTAGATGTGATGTTGCTACTAGGGATAAAACAACGGTCTCTTGTTCATGGAACATGTGGACTATTTACCTTACACACTTTGCTTAGAGCAGTTGTCTGTTGCTTGCAACTTAATACTGGAGGGGGTTCGGATGATAACCTGAAGGTGGACTTCTAGTCATAGATGCAGTTGGATGGCGGTCTATGTATATTGTTGTATGTCCCAATCAACCTCATGGGATCTTTCTGACTAGTAATTGCATTGTTATGCCTTGCTTAGTTCCTATCAATTTCCCCGCTGTAATTTGTTTATCCTTCATGCCATGTTGTTTATCTAAGGAGAGCACCTCTAGTGAACTATGGACCCCGGTCCAATCTTTACCATTGATACATCTTCCACTGTTACTTGTTTACTTGCTGCAAACTATTACCTTCCACACCATACGTTAATCCTTTGTTATAGCAAACCGGTGAGCTTGACAAACTCACTGATTCGTTGGGGCAAAGTCTTGAGTTTGTGTTGTGCATGTCTCCGCGTTGCTTGCAACACCTGTGTGATGTTTCCTTCCTCCTTATGGTTCGATAACCTCGGTCTCAACTGAGGGAAGACTTGCTGATGTGCTCTTCACACCTTGCTCTTAGGGTTCCCAACAAGACTCCATATCAAGCACCAAGTTCTCTGGCGCCACCAAGGAGTCATCAAACATTCCAAGGCGGTTATCTCTTTTTCTGCTACATGAAGATGTAAATGACTCTTTAAGCTTTCTTTTCTGTCCTCTCTCTACAACAACGTTCTGTTCTGCTTGGTCTAAATTGGGCAGTATACCTTGCTTGATTACTGATTTTGATAAAGCACTAACTAGATGATGGACCATTGGAGGTACGTTCATTGGGATTCTGCTCCCTATCCCCAGAATCCCTAGTTGCGCACCCACTAGGGGTGATAATGTCCTTGGCCTTCTTCTGTTGGTATTTACTTTGCCAGAATTCCCTAGCACTATTGGTGACACAACCAAAGATCTGCACATGTTCTCCCACGATGCATTGTTTGTTGGTTGTTCCTTCAAAACCGTGGGAGAAATTGCAATTGCAGCACTCTTAGTTTTCCCATCATCTCCCTTTATGATGTTGTTACCAGAAGCAATGCTGGCAGCATTATTTGAAGTAGTAGTAGCATTTTCCATGGGAGAAATTAGAATTTCACTACTCTTGGTTTTTCCATCGGTATCAACAGAACTCTTACTTCCACCACTAAAACTGCCTGTATTGGTAAATGGTGCTGGTACTGTCGGTGAAAGAGCAATAACAGTTGTCATTGATTTCCCATCATTGGTTAAAGAACTCTTCTTCTTTCCTTTTTTCATAAACAATGGCTGCCTTGGAAACCGTGGGTGACACCACAAATGCAGTTATTGAACTTTTTCCATCTTTAGAATTATTCATAAATTTCCCATCTGAAACACTTGATGGGCTTAAATGTTGACTATGGCTATGATTTTTTTCAATTCTTGGAGATTTCCATATGAATGTTGTGCTCACTAAACTTTTATTTTTCCTGAGATCAACAAACATATGTTATGCAGTTGCCATAGTTAAAACATATACATAAAGCAGAAACTATGCGGTTAATTAGGAATAGCTGCCAAGTTTTTTCAATGTACCTGCCAGATTGTTTATGAACACCTACCAGATTTTTAGATGAAGCTAAAATTTTATACATGTTTTAGAAACACCTGCCAGGTTCCCCCCTCCCCCTATACATGCACATTTTCCCAGTGTATTTATCCAACCAAAAACTAGTATCTATTGCCAGAAAAATATTGAGAACAATCTTGTAGCTACACGCGCACTCACACATGGTTACTGTATTATAGTGAGCTTTATATAAAAAAGTTGATTCACCATACCTTTTACAAGGAGTTTTCCCTTTAGAGTTCACAACTGAGTTTTCTGGCACTTCTGATTTCTCATCTACTGCAAGAACATTGTTATCCAAGCTGATCATGTTCTTTTCGAACATTTGTCCCTCCAGATTGCTCAGGTTCTAGATTATTCAGGTGTGTGCTTGGGCTGCAATACAAAAATGTAAGTTTAGATAAAAAATACACATATATGTAGCTCTTATAAACAAGACAAACAAAAAGCTTATTTTATTACCTCCTGCTGACATTAATTCCTGTAGTCAACTTGTTTATGACCATATCATCATCCCTCACATGAATGGGGATCCCAATCTCTTTCGTAACTATCAACTTAATCTTATTATGTGTATCTGATTCTGCTGATGTAAAGTTAACATTCTTTTGTTTCAAATTGCTTAACCTAGCAGCTAGACTAGCTGCACTACCCCCGTATGTCCTCATCATCTTGTTGTGTGCACTGATTTGGCGAATCTGACAGAAATCCAGCATAACCAGTGCCACCATAAGATATATCCATATCACTGTCAGACGGGACACGAATCTAAGAGTGCATAGGAGGGACAAAAGCACTGCTACTGCCTTATGCTTGTACCCCTTTAATTGGTGTTTGGCCAACTCTTTTATTAGAAACCTATATCCTTGGAGCATCCTGGTTTGTGCCATCAGGTGCACGTAGCCTGTCTTCATCCTCTCCTTCTGATGAAGAAGCATCATCATCTACATCTTCATTTGATTCATCTATGCCATCATCACTTACATCATTGTGGTTTTCTTTCTCAATCAGTCAACTCTTGGTCAATGTTGCTTAGGAGGCCATTGAGGGCGATGCAAAATTCTGCATAACAGTTGACACTTTTATCCTCATATGTGAAAAATAAAAGGAAAAGAAACATCATTAATGACACATGTGGCTACCTGGTAAAAAACATCTAGCTGCCATGTAAAAACACACATGGATGCTAGTTAAAAAAGGAATGAGAAATTTGGTAGTTGTTCATGCATAACTTGTTAGTTGTTTTGAAAACAATATGGAAAGTCATTCACATGTAACCTGATTGTTCATACATGAGATTATAGTCGTTTGTAAATGACTTGATAGTAGACCATAGTTAATCTAGTTGTTGATTTTAAATATGTAATCTGGTAGCTAGGTAGAACTGACATGGCAATCATAGAATTCTAAAATGCCAGCTAGCTAAAACTAACATGGCAATCAGACAAAAACTAAACTGGTAGCTAGGTAAAGCAGGTTTTTGAGAATAACAGAGATGGCAATACCCAATCTGGTAGCTAGGTAGAACTAACATGGCAATCATAGAATTCTAATATGGCAGCTAGCTAAAACTAACATGGCAATCAGACAAAAACTAATCTGATAGCTAGGTACAGCAGGTTTTTGAGAATATCAGAGATGGCAATACCCAATCTGGTAGCTAGATAGAACTGAGATGGTAATCATAGAATTTGCTTGTGTGATAGCTAGACAATGCATATATAGGATAGTACAATTATCAACAACTAAAAAATAATGGAAACCAGAAACCTGGAAAACCGATTAATCAAATCCTAAAAAAGAATCCAGAAAATAAAAAATACCTTTGGAGTGCATGTAGGATGGATGTTTAAGTTCATCCAAGACTCAAAACCCTCTGATCCACCTAACAGACCTGTTTTTTGGGAAAAACTGTCCTTGAATTCATCCATTAACTGCATTATATGAGAATAATAAAAATAATGAAAAACAAATAATTAATGAAGAAAACTGACACCATAAAAAGCTAACCTGGAAGACCCCAAAAGTGGTTGAATCATACTGCTGCGCATCCATATCTGCAATGACATCAATAGCGACCTTTGATCATCTATTAATAGCGAATCGTTCATTTCCTGATTCAATATCACTTCCCAGCTGAAGCTCCAAATGGTCGGCATCAAGTGCAGAGAAATAACGGAGCTATGTAGAAAGAAAGGAGAAATCAATTAGTTAATTTTTTTGCTTAAAAACAAATAAGGTAGTTCTATGAAAAAGGTACATGTTAATTAATTTTGTCAAAAAATAATATGATTATTATGTTAAGATAAACCAGTGATTACTTTTTTTAAAAAGGTAGTTGTACATTAGAAAAATGATACTCATATGAAAGAACAACCAAGTTTTTTTAAAAGACAGATTATTTATTACAAAAAATAACATAGAATATGGAAATTATTATTTGAAAAACCAGATAGTTTTATAGTATAATATGGGTAAAACTACCATGTAAAATGTGACATAACTACCAACTTAAAAATTGTAGAATATGGAAAAAACTACGATTTTAAAAAGTAGGAACAACCATTGTTATAGCAAAAAAAATATAGTATAGGATAAACTAACCATGCAGTACAGTAGACAACCCTTCGTATACTTCCCTTTTGATAGGTTCTCATGGAGATCTTCAGCAATAAACTTGCATAAGTTCATGTCATGTGCTTGCCCAATGTCAGCCTTGTTATATTTCATTGTTGTATTGGACAAAAAGTGTGGCATCCCGCAAAACCACTACTAGAAAATCGCGTTGAACTTGTGCATTGCATCGTCATCATCATGCATTGGTTGCCAAAACTATTTTCGAAAACCCCGATTTGGTTTCCAAACGTCCCAACTTATTTTCAAACGCCAAAACCCGGGGCTCCGGAGTATTTTGTTTTTGTCCGCTGTCGGATTGCTAAGCGTTGTTTAAAAATAAATAATTTAATTAATTGTTTGGTAGGGGCAGTCGAACGGGCCAACCCGACCCGAACGACCGCCCCAGATTTTATAACGGTCCACCCCAACCTGCCCCTCTAATTCCTAAACCTACCCAAATTCCTACCCAACCTACCCTCCACCTCACTCCCACCAATCCAGACCCGCCACCTCACCCTCTCCCTCTCCCCCCTCCAATCCTAAACTGCCACGTGGCCTTCTCTTCCCATCCCAGCTCACACACTCCCTCCAGCTCACCAAACACACACGCACGCTGCCTCTGGCGCCTTCCCTCTCTCTCTTTCTCACCCTACCCTCTCTCTCTCTTCCCCATCTCTCCACAGACCTGCCTTGGTCAACACCCCAGACCCAGCCTCCCCACATGGGCCCCGCCTGGCCCACCCGCAGCTCTCTCTCTCCCTTCCTTTCTTCCTCAGAACCGCGTCCCTCGCAGACCCCACCAGCCCAGCGCACAGACGCTCCTCCCCTCCAAGCCGCCCAGCCGCGAGCCCCGCCCCGGCGGCTCCTCCTTCCGCCGCCTCGCTCGCCACCTCCACGAGCTCCAACCGCCGCCGACCGCATCCGTCCCCGTGGCCGCCACGTCCTCCATCCGCTCACCCTCGCCGGCGCAGCCTAGCCGCCTCCGCCGTCTGCGTGCAGCACCGCGCCCGAGCCTCCCTCCCCGCCTAGCTCGCTATCCGCTCGCGTCCTGCGCCTACCCGCCCAGCCAGCGCGCCTTGCTCCGCTCCTCTCCGCCCGTAGTCGCCGCCTTCGTCCTCTCGCGGACCGCCCTGCGCTCGAGCCAGCCCGCCTGCCCGCGGCGGACCCGCATCGCCGCCCGGCGTCCGCTCCGTGGCTTCCGCTTTGGCGCCCGTCGCCGCGAGCTCCCGAGCAGCGCCGCGCCGCCTCGCCGTCGTCTCCCGCCGCCCGAGCCCCGTCTCTGCAAGCGCGCGGTCCCGCAAGCTCCCTGTCCGTCGCCATGTTCTGCCTTCGGGGTCCAGGCCAAGTACTTTGTCCAGCACGCGTGCAAGCTTTGGGCTGTTCTTGCTCTGGGGCTCCGTTTCAACCAAGAGGAGCCTTGCCCGCTGCCACAACCACATGACTCCGTCGATGATGATCAGCACGGTGCCACTCGTAAGGCCACCGACAAGGTCTTCGTCCAGGACTCCAAGGACTGCCTCCCGGACATCAAGCGCCAAGATCGTCCCCGGTTTCGGCGGTTTCGGACCCTAAAGACGCCGAGGCCCGGACGCCGAGACCGAACCGAGGCCGATCCGAACCCGGCGTATCAAGTTCCCCTTCCCGGATTCAAGGACTCCGACCGAGTGCGACTAGTACTTCCCCCGAGGACCCTGACGCCGTTCCGAGTTCGCCACCGGTGCATAAGGAGGAAACCTCAAGGACTTCGACACGGGGCGTCAGGAACGCCGCACAAAATCCGAAGCGCGGACCCGACGAGATCCCGTATGCACCAAGTCCTACCCCGGAATCCGAGAACGCATCCGCCGAACCCCGTACCCCAGCTCCGTCGAACCCTGGACCCCGACCCCGAACACCGGAACCCTAACAAGATCGTCGAACCCTAAATGTGTGACCCCTTTTTCCTCGATACCCTATTTTATAAATGTATAATAACAACTTGTCGCATAATAATTGTTCATGCATGCATCCTATCATGTGGTTTGGGGGCCTTATGCCGATTCACCTAATAATTAAATATGGGGCCCATATGCGGGCAAATCTAGTCTCATATCGGCCTCATTTAAACTTGTGTAGCGAACCGGTATCTTATCTTGCCTTGTTATAACAACATCTAATATGCGGGGGTTTAAACAACTTGAACCATATATTAATTGTCGGGACCCCGGTTCCGCTTAATATGACCTAATTGCATCGCACCTTTGCCATGTCACCCATCATACATGCATCATGCCGATCTTCTGTCGTTTTATTAAATAGCGCATCCGGTGTTTCTTCTAGTGTTTTGCTTCTTCGCGGATTGGACCGTTGAGTTGATGTGAGCTTCGCCCCGATCTTCGGATGAACCTTTCGACAATGTTTTCAGGCGAGCATCTCCCCCTTTCTACCTATCTTAATTTTATAGTCTTTATTCCCTCCTGTTGATCTATTGCTATCTGTGTTGCGATGCTCTAGTTTTCGTACCCTTTGATATCCCCTAGCGTATATTGCCTTGGACACCCTATTACCCGTTGTTTGGTAGATAGTTGGACTTGCGTGTCGTAGTTGCTTGCTCAAGTCTTGATGTGTGTCGTCATATGCCACGATTGTTGATGTATTGCCGCATGTTGATGTTGGAGATGATTCTAGTTTTACTTATCGCCACTTTACTACATTTAACAACTAAAATTGAATAAGCGAGGCATCGGTGGGTGATAGATAATATTTGGTTTCCGAACGCCCACTTGTGTCCGTAAGACCCAGTACTTGATACTGTTCCTTGATTTTTTGCGCTATCCACATCCGGAGGTATATGGGACCCCCGAGCTGAGCTTGATTCATTCTTATTTCTTGGGGCCACAAACTAGTTTGAGGTGTTTTTACTATCCTGCTTATGCCATGTTTACCGCTTTATTTACGATTGTGCGAGGTGCACACTGCTTGTCTGTTAGGATCGGGACACGTTACGCTGTATCGACAAGCCCAGCCACACTTCGGGTTCCCATCGTTTACTGCCCACCCAAACCTTGAGGCCGTCTCGAGCTTGCTTACTCCGTTGGATTCTACTCTAAGGTGGCCCCAAATATTTATGAATCCTGTGATTGTTCGATCGTGAAAGCCTCGTTGGGTTTTGATTTGGTTTTTCGAGGTTGATCGAGCGTGTGTTGCTATTGGTGCACCCCGGCCGGGTAAAAACTTTCTGAAAGCCGTGTCCGCGGATATGGACGACTTGGAGCACAGTATCTCGATCATAGACAAGCATAACTAAAGGTTACTGCTATCAACTTGACTTATAATGACTAGTAATCAGCTCCACTATAACGGAATGGCTAATCAATACTGCCCACAATTGCTTGTTTGGTTGTCGCTTGCGACAATTGTATATGACTAGTAAGTATTGCAACTACAACGAATTGGCTGAATAAAAGTACCAACAACTGCTGGGTTTTGGGTTTATATCATGCTATCTGTATCTGATTAGTAAGAGTTACAACTATAACGGAATGGTTAACTAAAAGTGCCCACTGCTTACCTTATCAGGACGATTATTTAAACCTGACTAGTAAAGTGCCGCAACTATAACTGAACAAGTAAAACTGCCAACTGCGTGAGTTCCTCGGTTGACTTCCTCGTTTGGTCTCGAGGGGGAAACACCAGGATGGGTTTGTTTGGTGTTAGCTTCAGGTTGGATCCGGATAGGTCATTCTCATCCCTCTCTGATATCCGCCAGTGTATCGAGTCTCTATAGGTTGTTTAGTGCATGCTGCCGCTGCCGCTTCAGTCCACCATACCTATGTAGGCGAGGACCGCCGAATTCTAGCCTCGCCGTGTACTGGCCTCAGTACTGACGCTCCTTCTTTGTTTTCTGCTTTGCCCTTTGTCGGCACCCCTTTTGTTTAAGCAGGTTTTGAGATCGACGCCGTTAGCAGGGTTACCCTTCCGGCTTGGCCTGGGCAGGGTTATGGACGCCATTGGTTATTCTTCAGGGCTCTTAGCCCCATTTGCTTCTTGTCCGTAGTCGGACGCTCTCTTTCAAGGTGATTTGGATCTTTGTATATTATACGCATTCTTGACTCTTTGAGTCATTTATATATATATCTGCTATGGGTCCCATCGAGGACTGTTGTGTAATATTACTTGATTTCCACCATGCGAAAGTGCTGGTGAGCACCTTTGAATCGTTTCTATGCGGGTTTGGCGAATTTTGTTCAAACTTGCATAGGTCCGATTCGAGGGTGTTCTGAGTGGTATCGAGCTCGGTTGCGATACCCCACAAGTCCAGCCTGTAGGATAACCTAGCTAACGGCCGAAGTAGAGTGTCAAAACTATTTTTGAAAATAGGTTGGATAGTTCTGATTAGGTCTGATTTTACTCCTTACCCTCTGCTGTTCTCCTCTTACCTCGACGTGTTTTAAATCTGCTCTCTTATCTTTTCTTCGAGTCCAGGAATTATCGTGGTTGGGTTTCCGTCGTACCTTCAGGGTTTCGCTTCCTCCTCTGATAACGGTGACCTATCATCCGGTGTTCAAGCTGCTTGAGGAATCCGTCTACGGTGCTACCATTCTTTGTTCCTTGTTTGTGCTTCCGGTGTTTTCCGACGCGACGACATCCTCTATGCCAGATCCGATGCAGAGTCTGCATCACTCCTTTGTTTCCGAACCTCGCTTGTCGAGATCTTCAGTCTGATTCCGAGAATGGTTGTGCTCTTTTCTACCGATTGTGCGGAGTAATAGTTTGGGTGCGTGATGGATTGGCCCCCATGCCGACTACCCTTTCTATTCGCTTTTGTACATTGAAGTGGACGAGAATGCATCGGTTCCCCTCTTCCACCGAAGTTAGAGGTGGCTTTGTTTGTTGATGCCTCTAGCTTCGACCTTTTGTTCCCGGAGTGTTCACTCAACGATCAGGAACAACGACCCTTTGTTGGTGGTGTCGCCGTTTTCCAGATGAAGAAGGAACCCTTGTTAGTGGTGTCGCGAGGATCTACACGAAGTGAGAAGGACCAGACGCCGACCTTCCTTCCGGTACCATGAGGCGGATCTCGAGGGCGAGATCCATTGTTAGTGGTGTCGAATTGTGGCATCCCGCAAAACCACTACTAGAAAATCGCGTTGAACTTGTGCATTGCATCGTCATCATCATGCATTGGTTGCCAAAACTATTTTCGAAAACCCCGATTTGGTTTCCAAACGTCCCAACTTATTTTCAAACGCCAAAACCCGGGGCTCCGGAGTATTTTGTTTTTGTCCGCTGTCGGATTGCTAAGCGTTGTTTAAAAATAAATAATTTAATTAATTGTTTGGTAGGGGCAGTCGAACGGGCCAACCCGACCCGAACGACCGCCCCAGATTTTATAACGGTCCACCCCAACCTGCCCCTCTAATTCCTAAACCTACCCAAATTCCTACCCAACCTACCCTCCACCTCACTCCCACCAATCCAGACCCGCCACCTCACCCTCTCCCTCTCCCCCCTCCAATCCTAAACTGCCACGTGGCCTTCTCTTCCCATCCCAGCTCACACCTCCCTCCACTCACCAAACACACCGCGCCGCTGGCAGCTCCGCCTTTCCCCACCCCCTCTCTCTCTTCTCACCCTCTCTACCCCTCTCTCTTCCTGGGCCCCATCTCTCCCGCACCCTGCCCCGGTCAACACCCCACCCAGCCTCCCCGCCTGGGCCCCCTGCCCACCCGCAGCTCTCTCTCTCCCTTCCTTTCTTCCTCGCAACCGCCCCCGCGTCCCTGCAGACCCCCACCAGCCCCGCGCCGCACGCTCTCTCCCCTCCCGCAAGCCGCTTCCGACCCCGACGCGAGCCCTCGCCGCCGGCGGCTCCTCCTTCCGCCGCCTCGCTCGCCACCTCCACGAGCTCCAACCGCCGCCGACCGCATTCGTCCCCGTGGCCGCCGCGTCCTCCATCCGCTCACCCTCGCCGGCGCAGCCTAGCCGCCTCCGCGCGTCTGCCCGCGCCCGAGCCTCCCTCCCCGCTTAGCTCGCTAGCTCGCGTCTGCGCCTACCCGCCCAGCGCCGCCCGCCTTGCCTCCGCCAGAGTCGCCCCGCTCGTCCTCCTCGCCGGACCGCCCGCCTCGCTCGAGCCAGCCCGCCGCAGCCGCTGGACCCAGATCGCCGCCGCGGCGTCCGCCCTCCAGGCTTCCGCGCCCCGATCGCCCGCCAGCTCCCGAGCGCGCCTTGGCCCGCCTCGCCGTCTCCGCCGCCCGAGCCCGTCTCTGCAGCGTGCGGTCCGCAAGCTCCCCGTCTGTCGCCATGTTACGCCTTGGGGTCGGGCCAAGTATTTTGTCCGGACGCTGCAAGCTTTGGGTTTCTTGCTCGGGGCTCCGTTTCAACCAAGAGGAGCCTTGCCGCGCCACAACCACATGACTCCGTCGATGATGATCCAAAGAACGAGCACGGTGCCACTCGTAAGGCCACCGACAAGGTCTTCGTCCAGACTCAAGGGCGCCTCCCGGACATCAAGCGCCAAGATCGTCCCCCGGTTTCCGAAGCGGTTCTCGGACCCTAAAGACGTCGAGGCCCCGGACGCCGAGACCCCGAACCCGAAGGCCGATCCCGAACCCGGCGTCGTATCAAGTTCCCCTTCCCGGATTCAAGGACTCCGACCGAGTGCGACTAGTACTTCCCCCGAGGACCCTGACGCCGTTCCGAGTTCGCCACCGGTGCATAAGGAGGAAACCTCAAGGACTTCGACACGGGGCGTCAGGAACGCCGCACAAAATCCGAAGCGCGGACCCGACGAGACCCCGGATGCACCAAGTCCTACCCCGGAATCCGAGAACGCATCCGCCGAACCCCGTACCCCAGCTCCGTCGAACCCTGGACCCCGACCCCGAACACCGGAACCCTAACAAGATCGTCGAACCCTAAATGTGTGACCCCTTTTTCCTCGATACCCTATTTTATAAATGTATAATAACAACTTGTCGCATAATAATTGTTCATGCATGCATCCTATCATGTGGTTTGGGGGCCTTATGCCGATTCACCTAATAATTAAATATGGGGCCCATATGCGGGCAAATCTAGTCTCATATCGGCCTCATTTAAACTTGTGTAGCGAACCGGTATCTTATCTTGCCTTGTTATAACAACACCTAATATGCGGGGGTTTAAACAACTTGAACCATATATTAATTGTCGGGACCCCGGTTCCGCTTAATATGACCTAATTGCATCGCACCTTTGCCATGTCACCCATCATACATGCATCATGCTGATCTTCTGTCGTTTTATTAAATAGCGCATCCGGTGTTTCTTCTAGTGTTTTGCTTCTTCGCGGATTGGACCGTTGAGTTGATGTGAGCTTCGCCCCGATCTTCGGATGAACTTTTCGACAATGTTTTCAGGCGAGCATCTCCCCCTTTCTACCTATCTTAATTTTATAGTCTTTATTCCCTCCTGTTGATCTATTGCTATCTGTGTTGCGATGCTCTAGTTTTCGTACCCTTTGATATCCCCTGCAGCCGTATATTGCCTTGGACACACCCTATTACCCGTTGTTTGGTAGATAGTTGGACTTGCGTGTCGTAGTTGCTTGCTCAAGTGCTGATGTGTGTCGTCATATGCCACAGTTGTTGATGTATTGCCGCATGTTGATGTTGGAGATGATTCTAGTTTTACTTATCGCCACTTTACTTTCTGTTTAACAACTAAAATTGAATAAGCAGAGGCATCGGTGGGTGATAGATAATATTTGGTTTCCGAACGCCCACTTGTGTCCCGTAAGACCCCAGTACTTGATACTGTTCCTTGATTTTTTGCGCTATCCACATCCGGAGGTATATGGGACCCCCGAGCTGAGCTTGATTCATTCTTATTTCTTGGGGCCACAAACTAGTTTGAGGTGTTTTACTATCCTGTACTTATGCCATGTTTACCGCTTTATTTACGATTGTGCGAGGTGCACACTTTGTCTTAGGATCGGGACACGTTTACGCTGTATCGACAAGCCCAGCCACACTTTCGGGTTCCCGATCGTTTACGCCGTCACCCAAACCTTGAGGCCGTCTCGAGCTTGCTTACTCCGTTGGATTCTACTCTAAGGGTGGCCCCTGAAATATTTATGAATCTGTGATTGTTCATCGTGAAAGCCTCGTTGGGTTTTGATTTGGTTTTTCCGAGGTTGATCGGCGTGTGTTGCTATTGGTGCACCCGGCGGTAAAACTTTACGAAAGCCGTGTCGCGGATATGGACGACTTGGAGCATGATCTCGATCATAGACAAGCATAACTAAAGGTTCTTGCTATCAACTTGACTTATAATGACTAGTAATCAGCTCCACTATAACGGAATGGCTAATCAATACCCACAATTGCTTGTTTGGTTGTCGCTTGCGACAATTGTATATGACTAGTAAGTATTGCAACTTCTAGCGAATTGGCTGAATAAAAGTACCAACAAGCTATTTGGGTTTTGGGTTTATCTCATGCTATCTCACTGATTAGTAAGAGTTACAACTATAACGGAATGGTTAACTAAAAGTGCCTTGCTTACCTTATCGGACGATTATTTAAACCTGACTAGTAAAGTGCCGCAACTATAATCGAACAAGTAAACGCCAATCGCGTGAGTTCCTCGGTTGACTTCCTCGTTTGGTCTCGAGGGGAAACAACAGATGGGTTTGTTTGGTGTTAGCTTCAGTTGGATCCGGATAGGTCATTCTCATCCCTCTCGATATCCGCCATGTATCGAGTCTCTATAGGTTGTTTAGTGCATCTTTTGCCGCTTGATCCACCATACCTATGTAGGCAAGGACCGCCGAATTCTAGCCTCGCGTGTCTTCGCCTCGATCGACGCCTCCTTCTTTGTTTTCTGCTTTGCCCTTTGTCGGCACCCTTTTGTTTAAGCAGGTGTTTTGAGATCGACGCCGTTAGTGGTTACCCTTCCGCTTGGCCTCGGGGTTATGGACGCCATTGGTTATTCTTCAGGGCTCTTAGCCCCATTTGCTTCTTGTCCGTAGTCGGACGCTCTACTGTTTTCAAGGTGATTTGGATCTTTGTATATTATACCTGCATTCTTGACTCTTTGAGTCGCTGTTATATATATCTGTTCTGTGGGTCCCATCGAGGACTGTTGTGTAATGTTATTACTTCGATTTCCACCCGCACGAAAGTGCCTGGTGGGCACCTTTGAATCGTTTCTATGCGGGTTTGGCGAATTTTGTTCAAACTTGCATAGGTCCGATTCTGAGGGTGTTACAAAAAGAAAGAGGAATTACCACATGTACTGAACAATGCAAAAAGTTAATGAACAA
Source organism: Avena longiglumis (assembly GCA_030063025.1). Lineage (NCBI taxonomy): Eukaryota > Viridiplantae > Streptophyta > Magnoliopsida > Poales > Poaceae > Avena > Avena longiglumis. Next base: position 112,168,830 of record CP125979.1, read on the forward strand.
ACAAAAATGAAACAAACAAAACTATATTATTACCAGCATTGGGTAACACTTGTTGCTCATTTTTGTATCTGGTAGCTAGGTAAATCTGACCATGCAGTCAAAGAGTAATAATATGGGCAATTAGATCAGAACTAACTTGACAACTAGACAAACCAAAAATCTGGCAAAATGAATGAGATAATCCAGGCAAGCTACTACATCATGCAAACTTTTCTCAGGTTTTGCTGGAGCATGTCGAACAACTAAACCAACACCATTTTATACTGCTTCATGTCGAGAAGGAAAAATGAATAGAGAAAATAAAAAGGGACTTACATGACGAACCTTCTAGACACCCTTTCCTTTTCTATTAAGGACGGCATTATTCATGTTGGTCCTCTTCCTACGCATTGCAAAAATGCCACCTGTCATTGCAAAAAACAAAAAAGAAGGCATTAGCATGTACACAAAATCACCAGATATAATAGCGATACCTGCCAGATAAAAAAATAAGGGGTTCACTATTGTCCGCTGAGCACTATTGGCCTACTCTGTTTTCACCCCCTGATATAATATTTTGCATTGCGTGCGGCAGCTCACTGAGCACTATTGGTCTAATCTGTTTTCACCCCCGATCGAATGCACATGCGCGTGATGCTCAGGCTCCACAGTAAAAACTAACTAGGTGCCTAGCTAAAAAAACTAACTAGGGGCCTACACTATCGTTGTGTCAGGAATTTAGATAGGAGCCCACAAAAAGAGAATCATTGCAACGAAAGTAAAGAAAAAGATGTCCGTAGATAAAAGGTGCTCAAGTTGCTCCTTGCTAGCTGCCTAGGGATAGCATGAATTAAAATTCTTGTTAGCTTGTTTGTCAAAATAAATCAACCACCGTTGCTAGAATAAATTACATTTGGTTGCCACCTTCAAACATGGTAAAAGTCATTAGAAAAACCGTATGCTATACTTGCCAGCTCATTTAAGTATGGTTGCCATATTAATTAAACTTGGCTACCAGGTTAATTATACTTGATTGCCATGTTTAACTACATAAGGTGATAGCTGCCATATTAATTACACTTAGATACCAGGTTAATTATGCTTGATTGCCATGATTTAACTACGATAGCTGCCATATTTAATCTTGGCTGCCAGATTAACTATACTTTATTGCCATGTTTTAACCGAGGTGATAACTAGTATTAAGTTTTCAACATAAATATCACATTTCTTAGAAAAAACAATTACCGGGTTTTATTTGAACCAATTAACAGATTTTACAAAAAAAAATCGAATTTTCTAAAGCAACTACGAGAACATCAAAAACAATCACCATGCAAAAAAATAGTGAACACACGTGCAGATAGTTTTGCTACACGCACGCACCCATGTTGTTTGCGAGGTGTATGTGAGATAGGACCAAACACTATAGCGATATGAAGGCAGCAACTGTAGCAAACCGTCCACGAGTAAGCACTGCAACTGCTGACTAGACCGCGCCTTACAGATATGCTGCTTTTGGAATGTCATTGCACACGGCAACACGCATTCAACGAACCACCTCCGCCGCATGCGAATGGACGGTTCGGTTTTCGTGCCGCATTGTAAGACGCGACGTGCGACGCCTATAAGTAGATTTTTCTAAAAATAAGTTGTGCTTTGCAAATTAAAAAATTAATAACTCATAGCTGCCAGATTAGATGACTCACAACTAACAGGTTAATAAACTCAGACTGCCAGATTAAAAAATACATGTAGCAAAAAATAGATAAATAGTATTGCAAAAATAATGCCATGACTAGTAACTGCCAGATTAGTTGTAGAGAAAGCAGATATATGCAAGCACCTTTCAGAGGATTACAAAAACAGAAAACACTTATTCACATAATCTACAACACCCATGTCCTCGCATGCCCATTTTTATCATCTATAGTTATGAGGTAAAAAAATGGCAGAAACCATTAGCAGAACAAACACAAAAACGCATGGCACATCATCTATATACCACACACCAACAAAACTTATATGAAAATATACCACTAACTTACAACCCTCAAAATTCATCACCTCAGAGGAATAATTGAACAGCTAGGCATTATATCTACACATTTTATGCATTAGAAGTGTTCTATCCTATAGTACACTAATCACATGCAAAAAAAATCATCTTATGTACTACATGACACAGTAAAAGTTGCACTAAAACATCCTGCATCGCACTCCTCTAGAACTCAGGAGGAAAACCCCACTGCCCCTGGCACCGGCCTCCCTCTGGCTCCTCATAATAATACACGAAAACCGTAGATGCCTACGTCACTTCCTCACAATCATGCAACCCAGCCACCTCCTCCTTCGAACAGAGGACACAACATCATCGAATCACAAAACATGGTAGTGCCTGCGCGTGCAAAAAATCATGTCGACGCCTGCCAGTGTGGTCATGTCGAAGCAAAGCAGGTAGGTGGACTGCGGCGGGCGCCGCACGCGCAATGCAAGCTATTGGTGGCGGTGGTGGCGGTGTGAGTGGCCGCCGTACAGGTAGGTGGACTGCGATGGGTAGCAGCGTCCTAGATAGATCCAGATATCGTGGCCAAAGTCGCCATTACCTCGCGCAGTACACACCCGACCTTGCCGGCGGAGAAAATCTCACGGCGACAGCAAACCGAAGCCACGAACGGCAAAAAAATCGGCAAAAAACTACCGCAAAACTGTGATTAAACATAGGAATACAGTAGCGGACTCACTGGAGTGCGCTGCTGCGCCAGATCTAATGCTCGGCGGCTGGGAAGAACGGAATCGCCGGCGAGATATCAGCTCCGCCTCGGCTATCGCCTCTTCGCCGACCACGATGCGAGGAGGGGAAAAGCGGACGGTTATGACAAAAAAGCCCCTGGAATTATTTTCAGGTGACACGGACACGAAATTCAAAATAATAGTCACTGCCATATGGACCCCACATCGTGTTACATATAAGCATCGCGTGTGGGCCTAGTGGGTGAGAGCGACGTTGTCCACGCACCCGCCGCACAGGAGAGGCGCGCATGCGACGCTTGTTGATATCATTTCCCTTTTATATTTTCTTCACTTTTGTATCCATGAAGTTTCTTTCCTCTTTACTTGATTTGTGATGTTTTTTGGTAATTGTCTTCACATGTGAACTTTCAAGTTGTGCACTTGGTTTTTGTTCTTCTTCCAGCATACGTGCCAATGAATTGGTGCAAACATGATTATTTCTCCTCTTGAGCGTGTTTTTTCTTTACCACACTTCAAGGATTGTTGGTGTAGTGAAAAATATAAGTGATGGGGTAGGCAAGGTCTAGGATGGTTGTGATACTTCAAGAGGAAAGACATAGGGAATTTTATACATGATGGCAGGTTCCGCCAAACCACAAAATTCTCCTATTGTGGCTAGGAGATAAAGGTAAGAGTGATGTTTCCACCGAGAGGAAAAATTCTGATCATGACCTCCCATCGATAAACCTTTCGCTTGCCTCCACAAATAATGTGAGAGAGACTTCCATCAAGAGGAAGAGCTATTTGCCCTACATATGACAAGAGTGATAAACTTACAAATGACCGATGATGCTTTTTGTAGGCTCGTAGCATTGTACCCATAAACATTTATACCCTTAATGGGTAGGGAAAAGTATGGACAATTGAAGCTAATTATGCAAAACCCTATCGTTCCCTTTTGAAAGGTTTTAGGCAAGGGAAATTTCGTGTTTCTTAGTCAATAAGCCAAATCCATGGAATGGAGCGACCTTGGTTCATGGGTGATGACAATCCATGGGTTTGATGTCCTTTGGACACTTTTCGACTTCTATGATTTGACACTGTTTTTTATGATCACACATTCTTAATCTTTTAGTGTTTCGACTTGAATGCTTTGGATGAAGTGAGTCTCACCTAGATACTTTCTCCCTTACAACAAAGATAAAAAAATATATGCTAGTAAAAGAGAGACTAGATTTTGACATTATCTTTGTTATACACAGACTATTACCCGCACCATCGAGAAACAGCCATTGATTTGATGGTAAGAAGAGTAGTTGTACCTTGAGCTCACTTGGGACCAGACTCCATATCTTAGGCAATATGCGATCTCATTATTGCAGTTTATTGTTTCATAAACATGCGTCTCTACATTGTGCTCCAACGGCCCATGTTTCTAAAAAAGCAAGAATGTTAACCGGCCTAGTCCATCATGTTCTTGTCTTATAAAGCTTTTTTTACATGATATTATAAATCTTTTATTCCAAAAATATCCGAGAAATGTCTTTGGCTTTGTTAAAAAAACATATTTACAGGAACTCACAATATAATTTTGTTTTTTTACTAATATTTCTTAGAACTCATAAATATAATTTAATTTTTACAGTAGCAAGAGCACCAGAGCTTGGGAGCCAAAAATCTCCACTAAAAAAAATACCCCCCTCTCTCATTCTCTCTCGAGAAAAACACCAATATGGTCTACGAAGTTGCCACGGATGTTAAGTTTTGGTCACAAACTTGCAAATCCTAAATTCTGGATCACGAAGTTGCCAAGCGCGTGCATTATGGTCAGTCTTTAACGATGCCGTCGAAACCATTCCAGAATATGATGACCAATATTCTTGACTGAATTGCATATCAAATTTATCAAATGCTTGAAATATGTATGTACAGTCTGCTATCAACCGGTAGATCATACAAACTTTTATATGGTCATACCTGCTATTTATCTATAGCCTGATGTTGCGTCATAGAATATAAAATGCTTGAAATATATATTAAACACTGAAATCTAACCGGATTTAAACATGCTACTCCCTCCGACCCATATTAATTGACTCAAATTTGTCTAAATTTGAATGAATCTAGACACTATTTAGTATATACGTTCATCTAAATTTTGGCAAATCAAAGTCAATTAATATGGATCGAAGGGATACAAATATCCATTACATAAATGAATTTAAATTGCTCCAAATATCCATTATATGATTGAATTTAATCTAGCATCAAAAAAATCAAGGGGTTTCCCACGACATTACATCCATAGATGCCCACGCGCGTGCTACTCACGTGCTATCTTAATGGCCGAGGTCGATGGCACCGTCACGGTTTGACTAGAGTGCACGCGCATGGCAATTTCATATTCCAGAATTCACGATTTGCAAGTTTATGACAAAACACACATCTGTGGCAACTTTATTGACCAAACAAGCGTTTGTCTCTTCTCTCTCCATCTTGTTCTTTGTCTCCTCCATGTTTGCAAGTAGTAAGAGAAAATGAACGACCCCGAGAGCTCTAGAACATTTCTAGAATCTTTGAATCTTTTCGACAAGGCGCTAGTCTTTAATTCTTGACGATTCGCTACTACTCGGCATGTCAGTTCATAGCTTCAACGTTGAAAGTCCTGTCCATTTAACCACTGGTCCCGCTTAGACAAATGAAACATGACGGAGGTGGACGGCAACGATCGGAGTGATCGCTGATGACTTGTCACGTGCACGCGCGTGGCAGGCGACGGTAGCGTCGCTCCTAGACCAGATGTCTATTTCGGCCGCGATGCTCCTGATCCAAAACGTTGAAACGAGATGCACAATTGGGAAGGTCTGATTCCAATGGCGCCGTGTTCTTTCTTCTAGCCGGGTGCTACAGTCGTCGTCAGCCGCCGCCGGTCTGACTCGAATTGACTGGCCGGTGGCTGTTGATTGCGATGCGAGGCGACGGGAACCCTGATTTCTCCGGAATCGTTGATTGCGCTGCTGCTAGCTCAAGTTTATGTATCTAGGGTGGGAGCCTCCAGCCTCCAGGGCGGTTCTGGTCAGAGAGCACCGCACTGTACACAGTTTCCCTTCTGATATGTTTTTTGTTTTGTTTTGTTTTGGGAAAGGATCCCTTCTGATATGTCTGTGTAAAATGCACACGATGATTCTTGCAACGTATATAGTTTCAAATCTTATACTGTACTAATTACACGAGAAGCTGTGATCATGTGAATTTTTTTGCACTGTTCGTAGCTTTCCGAAATGATTCGCGTTGGGAGCATCCACGAGAAAGTTTCTATACCACAAACTTACATGCGGAAACTTTTTTTGTGATATTTTACAAGTTAAAAATCCGGTTTTCACTAGGTGCTCAATAGTACTGAACGAGATTCCGGTGTACGACTCAGGACTTCTTTGTATCACAGGATTACAAAACACATAAATAACAAAAGTATAAGAATTTGATAGGATTGCAGGTGAAAAAAGAAGATTATAAATAGAGAAAGATTATAGAAATAGTTATTTGGATGAAACATAGAAAAAAACTAGAAAAAGAGTCATAATCATACGCCGATAGAAATTCCTACATGATTAAGGAGCAGGGATGCAATCCATAAAAAAATTGAGGGGTCATTCAAATAGCTTTCTTAGGAAAAAAATCCTCTAAAAAAGTAAAAAATCCTTCAATCTCTCGAAATAGGCTTTCGTCTCGCTTTATAAATAAAGCACACAGGTGAGACCGCTGTTGGGCCAGACAGCACAACGCCCAAAGGAGGAAACACAAAACGAAGCACGAGGCCGGGGAGAACCCAAGCCTAAGACTAAAAACAAGAAGAAAAAAAGAGAAAAGGAAATCCGAGAACGGCGGTGTGCCAAAAACTGAAACAACTCGCGACCAAAGCACCGACCAAAGAAGTACCATGTGGCATCCCGCAAAACCACTACTAGAAAATCGCGTTGAATTTGTGCATTGCATCGTCATCATCATGCATTGTTTGCATAAAACTATTTCGCAAAGCCCGTTTTTGTTTTCTGAAAACGCCCCGCCTTTTATTCAAACGCCAAACACCGGGTCCCCGGAATATTTTGTTTTGCCCGAGATCGGTTTGCAAAAGCCTTGTTTGTAATAAATAAAAATTATAATTATTTTAATAGGGGCAGTCGAACGGGCCGATTGACCCGAACGACCGCCCCAGGAATTAAATCGGTCCAACCGGTCCGTCCCAACAAATCCTAAACCTACTAACTAATCTACCCACCCCTTACCTGCCACATCACTCCCACCAATCCCACCATGCCACCTCACCCTCTCCCTCTCCTCCCCCAATCCCTCCCTGCCACTTGTCCCTCTCTCTCCCTCTCTTCTCCCTCTCCCTCTCTCAGGCCCACACCGCCTCAAACCGGCCAAGACACGCTGCCACAGTGCTTCCCCGGCCAAGATGCCTCGCCGCCCTCTCTGCAAGAAGCCACCTGCAAGGCCCTCTCAAGACCTCCCGCACAAGGCTCACCTCCGGCCGCGCCACGCGCCCATCATGAGCCTCGTCGCCCGCTCCTCCACCGCCTCGACCGCCCGCCACCAGCCTGCGCCTCTCCCTCTCTCCATGAGCTCCGCCCGACCCTCCGTCCACCGCCTCGCACTGCGCCAGCCCCCACCACTGCGTCCGGAGCGCCCCGCCCGCCCGGCTGCCTACCCGCCAGTCGCGTTCGCGGCCTCCTCCTCCGCCGAGCCCCTGCCTCATGGGCGCCTCGCAAGGGCTCGGCCAGGCCAAGCCGCCTCCTCGCCGGCGACCGCCAAGCCTCTGCAGGTGCCCGATTTTGGGCTTGTTCCCGTCGGTATCGACAAGTGCAAGCTTGCTTCGAGTCCCTTGTGGAATAGTGCGTGTGCAGACCTTTGAAAGACGTGTACAATCCAAGATCGACATGGAGCAACGTAGACGACCACCCAAAGTCTTCAACCTGGAATCAACAAGATCTGCCACAAGGAGCCGAAGGTCGCGGAACGACAAGACCCTTCCCGTACCGAAGGCCGAGACCCCGACGCGACGAGTGCTCCTTCCCGGACCCGAACCCCGGCACCGGACAGGATCACCATCGACCTCGAGTTCTCCTACACGGAAACCCCGACGCCATGATCTCCCTCGCGGAATCCGAAGACCGTACCGATTCCTCGACACCCTCGACGCGCCAAGATCGCCGAGACCCTAGACGCAAGCTCTCCTTCAGGGGACGACAAGTACTCCGACAGGGACCCGAATGGAGCGAACCCGAAGACGGTAGGGCGACAAGTACTACTTCACGGACATCGAGTGCCAAGGTCGCCCACAGAGAATCGAAGTTGTCGAGACCCTGAAGACCCGTTCCCGGGGGCGAAGTCCGGACCCGATGCTCGCCAAGAACTGCACCGACCAGAACGAATTCGAGGCGACCCCGAAACCCCAAGTCCGGCTTCCCGGAACGCCAAGACCCTAACCCCCGGAGTCCGAGAACGATCCCGCCGAGGCCGTCGAACCCTGGACCCCGACCCCGAAACCCCGGAACCCCAAGATCTGCCGAACCCTAATGTGTGACCCTTTCCTCGATACCCTATCTTATAAATGATTTCAACTTGTTGCATTAAATCATTCATCTCGCAGGCATGTCTGTGGTTTGGGGGGGGCCGTATGCCGATTCACCTAATAATTAAATATGGGGCCCATATGCGGGCAAATCTAGTCTCATATCGGCCTCATTTAAACTTGTGTAGCGAACCGGTATCTTATCTTGCCTTGTTAAAACAACACTTAAATTGCGGGGATTCTAATTAACTTGCACCATCTAATTAAATGTCGGGACCTCGGTTCCGCTTAATATGACCTAATTGCATTGCACTTTTGCCATGCCATGCATCATACATGCATCATGCCGATCTTCCGCCGTTGTATTAAATATTGCATCCGGTGTTTCTTCTAGTGTTTTGCTTCTTCGCGGATAAGGCCGTTGAGTTGATGTGAGCTTCGTCCCGATCTTCGGGGAAAAACCTTCGACAATGTTTTCAGGCGAGCATCTCCCCCTTTCTACCTATCTTACTTTCATAGTATTTATTCCCTCCTGTTGATCTATTGCTATCTGTGTTGCGATGCTCTAGTTTCCGTACCTGTGATATACCGTGCAGCCCTATATTGCCTTGGCCACACCCTATTACCTGTTGTTTGGTAGATAGTTGGACTTGCGCGTCGTAGTTGCTTGCTCAAGTGCTGATGTGTGTCATATGCCACGATTGCTTGATGTATTGCCGCATGTTGATGTTGGAGATGATTCTAGTTTTACTTATCGTCACTTTAATTTCTGTTTAACAACAAAATTGAAATAAGCAGGCATCGTGGGTGATAGAAAATATTTGGTTTCGAACGCCCACTTGTGTCCCGTAAGACCCCGAGTACTTGATACTGTCTTGATTTTATGCGCTATCCACATCCGGAGGTATATGGGACCCCCGAGCGAGCTTGATTCAGACTTATTTCTTGGGGCCACAAACTAGTTTGAGGTTTTATTTACGATCTGTACTTATGCCATGCTACTTTACGTATTTAAATTGTGCGAGGAGCACCTTTGTCTTTAGGATAATGGCCCGATTCCGCGGTGTCGACAAGCCCAGCCACACTTCGGGTTCCAGTCGTTCACGCCGTCCCCATAACCTTGAGGCCGTCTCGAGCTTGCTTACTCCGCTATGATTCTACTTAAGGGTGGCCCCAAATATTTCGAATCCTGTGATTGTTCATCGTGAAAGCCTCGTTGGGTTTTGATTTGGTTTTTCCGAGGTTGATCGAGTGTGTGTTGCTATTGGTGCACCCCGGCCGGGTAAAACTTTCTGAAAGCCGTGTCCGCGGATATGGACGACTTGGAGCACAGTATCTCGATCATAGACAAGCATAACTAAAGTTTACTGCTATAAATTTGACTTATAATAACTAGTAATCAGCTTCACTATAATGGAATGGCTAAATAATACTGCCCACAATTGCTTGTTTGGCTGTCGCTTGCGACAATTGTATCTGACTAGTAAGTATTGCAACTACAACGGAATGGCTGAATAAAAGTACCAACAACTGCTGGGTTATGGGTTTATCTCATGCTACCTGTATCTGATTAGTAATTGTTGCAACTACAACGGAATGATTAACTAAAAGGGCCCACTGCTTACTTTATCAGGACGATTATCTATAATGACTAGTAATTGCTGCAACGATAACCAAATAAGTAAAACTGCCAACTGTGTGAGTTCCTCGGTTGACTTCCTCGTTTGGTCTCGAGGGGGAAACGCCAGGATGGGTTTGCTTGGTAATAGCTTCAGGTTGGATCCGGTTAGGTCATTCTTACCCCTCTCTGTTTTGCCGCCAGTGTATCGAGTCTCCATAGGTTGTTTAGTGCATGCTGCCGCTGCCGCTTCAGTCCACCATACCTTTGTAGGCGAGGACCGCCGAATTCTAGCCTCGCCGTCTTCGCCTCGATCGACGCTCCTTCTTTTTCCTTTGCCCTTTGTCGGCACCCCTTTGTTTAAGGTGTTACGAGATCGACGTCGTTAGTGGTTACCCTTCCGGCTTGGCCTGGGCAGGGTTATGGACGCCATTGGTTATTCTTCAGGGCTCTTAGCCCCATTTGCATCTTGTCCGTAGTCGGACGCTCGATCATTTCAAGGTGATTTGGATCTTAGTACCTTATATCTGTATTCTTGACTCATGGAGTCGCTGTTATATATATATCTGCTCATGGGTCCCATCGAGGACTGTTGTGTAATGTTATTACTTCGCTTTCCACGCACGAAAGTGCTGGTGGCACCTTTGAATCGCTTTCTATGCGGGTTTGGCGAATTTTGCTCAAACTTGCATAGGTCCGATTCTCGAGGGTGTTCTGAGTGGTATCGAGCTCAGCGATTGCGATACCCCACAAGTCCAAATGTGAGGATAACCTAGCTAACGGCCGAAGTAGAGAGTCAAAACTATTTTTGAAAATCGTTTGGATAGTTCTGGATAGGTCTAATTTTACTCCTTACCCTCTGCTGTTCCCCTCTTACCTCTACGTGTTTTGAATCCGCTCTCTTCTCTCTCTTCGAGTCCAGGATTTCTCGTGGTTGGGATTCCGTCGTACCTTCAGGGTTTCGTTATCTTCCTTCTGGTAACGGAGGTGCTACGATCATCAATCTGCAACTTGTCTGTTGTGCCCTTCATCCGATCTTTTGTTCTTGAGCTCCTTATCTCTATGTGTGTTCCTTGCTGGATATCAGTGTCGTTGAAAAACATATGAGAAGGACGAGCTTTGGTGAAGTTGGAGTCGACCTTGAGCACGTGTTGTTCATGCCAATGGAACCATCGCGGAACCTAATCATTGTGTCTTTCATACGATTTCTGCTGGCAACATTCTCTTGTTTCCGAACCTCGCTTGTCGAGATCTTCAGTCTAATTCCGAGAGTTGGATGCTTAATCCGCTTATTCGTGTGCAGAGTAATGTTATGAGTGTGGGATGGAGTAGCTACCCTACCACTGCTCTTATCATTCGCTCTTGTACGTCGAATCAGTGGATCCAGCAGTTTTACTCCGTCCACGGAAGTTAGGGGTGGCTTTATTTGCGATACCTCCTCCTTCGACCTTTTGTTCCCGGAGTGTTCTCTTGATGATCAGGAGCAACGACCCTTTGTTGGTGGTGTCGCCGTTTTCAAGATGAAGGAGGAACCTCGTTAGTGGTGTCGCGAGGATCTACACGAAGCGCGAAGGATCGACGCAACCGACCTTCTTTCCGGTACCATGAGGCGGATCTCGAGGGCGAGATCCCTTGTTAGTGGTGTCGAATTGTGGCATCCCGCAAAAACCACTACTAGAAAATCGCGTTGAATTTTTGCATTGCATCGTCATCGTCATGCATTGTTTGCATAAAACTATTTGCAAAGCCCGTTTTGTTTTACGGCGCCCGCTTTTATTCAACGCCAAACACGGGTCCCGAATATTTTGTTTTGCACGAGATCGGTTTGCAAAAGCCTTGTTTGTAATAAATAAAATTATAATTATTTTAATAGGGCAAAGCAGGCGATTGACCCGAACGACCGCCCCAGGAATTAAATCGGTCCAACCGGTCCGTCCCAACAAATCCTAAACCTACTAACTAATCTACCCACCCCTTACCTGCCACATCACTCCCACCAATCCCACCATGCCACCTCACCCTCTCCTCCCCCATCCCTCCCTGCCACTTGTCCCTCTCTCTCCCTCTCTTCTCCCTCTCCCTCTCTCAGGGCCCACCGCCCCCAAACCGCCTTTTGCAGCGGCGCGGCCGCTTCCGGCGCCCCGGCATGCCTCGCCCTCTCTGCGCGGCAAGCCGCCACCTCATGGCCTCCTCCTCCACGCCCCCACCGCGCGCGCGCTCACCCTCGGCGCGCCCACGCGCTTTCACCCACCGCGAGCCGCGTCGCCGCTCCTCCGCCCACCGCCTCGACCTCGCCCGCCACCCGGCCGCCTGCCCCTCCCTCTCTCCCATGCTCACTTGACCCTCCGCGTCCACCGCCTCCCTGCACTGCCAGGCCCCCCACAGCGTCGCCGGGCGCCCCCCAGCGCTGCGCCGCCCGCGCCCGTCTACCGCCCGGTCGCGTTCGGCCTCCTCCTCCGCTGAGCCTGCTCCCGGCGCCTCGCCGCCATGACTGCGCTCCGGCCAGCCAAGCCGCCTCTCGCCCGGCGCCAAGCCTCTGCAGGTGCCTGATTTTGGGCTTGTTCCCGTCGGTATCGACAAGTGCAAGCTTGCTTCGAGTCCCTTGTGGAATAGTGCGTGTGCAGACCTTTGAAAGACGTGTACAATCCAAGATCGACATGGAGCAACGTAGACGACCACCCAAAGTCTTCAACCTGGAATCAACAAGATCTGCCACAAGGAGCCGAAGGTCGCGGAACGACAAGACCCTTCCCGCACCGAAGGCCGAGACCCCGACGCGACGAGTGCTCCTTCCCGGACCCGAACCCCGGCACCGGACAGGATCACCATCGACCTCGAGTTCTCCTACACGGAAACCCCGACGCCATGATCTCCCTCGCGGAATCCGAAGACCGTACCGATTCCTCGACACCCTCGACGCGCCAAGATCGCCGAGACCCTAGACGCAAGCTCTCCTTCAGGGGACGACAAGTACTCGGCAGGACCGAATGGAGCGAACCCGAAGGCGGTAGGGCGACAAGTACTACTTCACGGACATCGCCAGTGCCAAGGTCGCCCACGGAGAATCGAAGTTGTCGAGACCACGAAGACCCGTTCCCGGTAGTCCGGACCCGATGCTCGCCAAGCGCCGACCAGAGCGAATTCGAGGCGACCGAAACCCCAAGTCCGGCTTCCCGGGCAAGACCTAACCCCGAGTCCGAGAACGATCCGCCGAGGCCGTCGAACCACTGGACCCGACCGAAACCGGAACCCCAAGATCTGCCGAACCCTAATGTGTGACCCTTTCCTCGATACCCTATCTTATAAATGATTTCAACTTGTTGCATTAAATCATTCATCTCGCAGGCATGTCTGTGGTTTGGGGGGGGCCGTATGCCGATTCACCTAATAATTAAATATGGGGCCCATATGCGGGCAAATCTAGTCTCATATCGGCCTCATTTAAACTTGTGTAGCGAACCGGTATCTTATCTTGCCTTGTTAAAACAACACTTAAATTGCGGGGATTCTAATTAACTTGCACCATCTAATTAAATGTCGGGACCTCGGTTCCGCTTAATATGACCTAATTGCATTGCACTTTTGCCATGCCATGCATCATACATGCATCATGCCGATCTTCCGCCGTTGTATTAAATATTGCATCCGGTGTTTCTTCTAGTGTTTTGCTTCTTCGCGGATAAGGCCGTTGAGTTGATGTGAGCTTCGTCCCGATCTTCGGGGAAAAACCTTCGACAATGTTTTCAGGCGAGCATCTCCCCCTTTCTACCTATCTTACTTTCATAGTATTTATTCCCTCCTGTTGATCTATTGCTATCTGTGTTGCGATGCTCTAGTTTCCGTACCTGTGATATACCGTGCAGCCCTATATTGCCTTGGCCACACCCTATTACATTGTTTGGTAGATAGTTGGACTTGCGTCGTAGTTGCTTGCTCAAGTCTTGATGTGTGTCATATGCCACGATTCTTGATGTATTGCCGCATGTTGATGTTGGAGATGATTCTAGTTTTACTTATCGTCACTTTAATTTCTGTTTAACAACAAAATTGAAATAAGCGAGAGGCATCGGTGGGTGATAGAAAATATTTGGTTTCGACGCCCACTTGTGTCCGTAAGACCCGAGTACTTGATACTGTTCCTTGATTTTTGCGCTATCCACATCCGGAGGTATATGGGACCCCCAGGCGAGCTTGATTCGGACTTATTTCTTGGGGCCACAAACTAGTTTGAGGTTTTATTTACGATCTGTACTTATGCCATGCTACTTTACGTATTTAAATTGTGCGAGGAGCACCTTGTCTTGTTAGGATAATGGCCCGATTCAGCGGTGTCGACAAGCCCAGCCACACTTCGGGTTCCCGATCGTTCCTGTCCCCCATAACCTTGAGGCCGTCTCGAGCTTGCTTACTCCGTTCGGATTCTACTTAAGGGTGGCCCCTGAAATATTTCTGAATCCTGTGATTGTTCGATCGTGAAAGCCTCGTTGGGTTTTGATTTGGTTTTTCCGAGGTTGATCGAGTGTGTTGCTATTGGTGCACCCGGCCGGGTAAAACTTTACAAAGCCGTGTCCGCGGATATGGACGACTTGGAGCACTGATATCTCGATCATAGACAAGCATAACTAAAGTTCTTGCTATAAATTTGACTTATAATAACTAGTAATCAGCTTCACTATAATGGAATGGCTAAATATCGCCCACAATTGCTTGTTTGGTCGCCGCTTGCGACAATTGTATCGACTAGTAAGTATTGCAACTTCTAGCGGAATGGCTGAATAAAAGTACCAACAAGCTTTGGGTTATGGGTTTATCTCATGCTACACATGTCGATTAGTAATTGTTGCAACTAGCGGAATGATTAACTAAAAGGGCCCTTGCTTACTTTATCGGGCGATTATCTATAATGACTAGTAATTGCTGCAACGATAACCAAATAAGTAAAGCGCCAACCGTGTGAGTTCCTCGGTTGACTTCCTCGTTTGGTCTCGAGGGAAACGCCAGATGGGTTTGCTTGGTAATAGCTTGAGTTGGATCCGGTTAGGTCATTCTTACCCCTCTACATTTGCCGCTGATGTATCGAGTCTCCATAGGTTGTTTAGTGCATCTTTGCCGCCGCTTGATCCACCATACCTTTGTGGCGAGGACCGCGAATTCTAGCCTCGCCGTGTCTTGGCCTCGATCGACGCTCCTTCTTTTTCCTTTGCCCTTTGTCGGCACCCTTTTGTTTAAGCAGTTACGAGATCGGTCGTTAGCGGGGTTACCCTTCCGGCTTGGCACAGGCAGGTTATGGGCCATTGGTTATTCTTGGGGCTCTTAGCCCCATTTGCATCTTGTCCGTAGTCGGACTCGATCATTCAAGGTGATTTGGATCTTAGTACCTTATATACGTATTCTTGACTCATGGAGTCATGTTATATATATCTTACGTGGGTCCCATCGAGGACTGTTGTGTAATGTTATTACCGTTTTCCACCATGCGAAAGTGCTGGTGGGCACCTTTGAATCGTTTCTATGCGGGTTTGGCGAATTTTGCTCAAACTTGCATAGGTCCGATTCGAGGGTGTTCTGAGTGGTATCGAGCTCGGCTTGCGATACCCCCACAAGTCCACTGTAGGATAACCTAGCTAACGGTCAAGTAGAGAGTCAAAACTATTTTGAAAATCGTTTGGATAGTTACGGATAGGTCTAATTTTACTCCTTACCCTCTGCTGTTCCCTCTTACCTCTACGTGTTTTGAATCCGCTCTCTTCTCTCTTGAGTCCAGGATTTCTCGTGGTTGGGATTCCGTCGTACCTTGAGGTTTCGTTATCTTCCTTACAGTAGCGGAGGTGCTACGATCATCAATCGCAACTTATGCATTGTGCCCTTCATCCGATCTTTTGTTCTTGAGCTCCTTATCTCTATGTGTGTTCCTTCTTTGGATATCGATGTCGTTGAAAAACATATGAGAAGGACGAGCTTTGGTGAAGTTGGAGTCGACCTTGAGCACGTGTTGTTCATGCCAATGGAACCATCGCGAACCTAATCATTGTGTCTTTCATACGATTTCTGGCAACATTCTCTTGTTTCGAACCTCGCTTCGAGATCTTGATCTAATTCGAGAGTTGGATGCTTAATCCGCTTATTCGTGTGCGAGTAATGTTATGAGTGTGGGATGGAGTAGCTACCCTACCTTTGCTCTTATCATTCGCTCTTGTGCGTCGAATCGATGGATCCAGGATTTTACTCCGTCCACGGAAGTTAGGGGTGGCTTTATTTGCGATACCTCCTCCTTCGACCTTTTGTTCCCGGAGTGTTCTCTTGATGATCAGGAGCAACGACCCTTTGTTGGTGGTGTCGCCGTTTTCAAGATGAAGGAGGAACCTCGTTAGTGGTGTCGCGAGGATCTACACGAAGCGCGAAGGATCAGACCGCCGACCTTCTTTCCGGTACCATGAGGCGGATCTCGAGGGCGAGATCCCTTGTTAGTGGTGTCGAATTGTGGCATCCCGCAAAACCACTACTAGAAAATCGCGTTGAATTTGTGCATTGCATCGTCATCATCATGCATTGTTTGCATAAAACTATTTCGCAAAGCCCGTTTTTGTTTTCTGAAAACGCCCCGCCTTTTATTCAAACGCCAAACACCGGGTCCCCGGAATATTTTGTTTTGCCTGAGATCGGTTTGCAAAAGCCTTGTTTGTAATAAATAAAAATTATAATTATTTTAATAGGGGCAGTCGAACGGGCCGATTGACCCGAACGACCGCCCCAGGAATTAAATCGGTCCAACCGGTCCGTCCCAACAAATCCTAAACCTACTAACTAATCTACCCACCCCTTACCTGCCACATCACTCCCACCAATCCCACCATGCCACCTCACCCTCTCCCTCTCCTCCCCCCAATCCCTCCCTGCCACTTGTCCCTCTCTCTCCCTCTCTTCTCCCTCTCCCTCTCTCAGGCCCACACTGCCACCAGCCTTGACCACGCGCCAGCAGTGGCCCGGCCATGCCTCGCCCCTCTCTGCCGCGGCAACCGCCACCATGGCTGGCCTCCCTCCTGCACCCCGCGCGCTCACCCCTCCGGCCGCCCGCCTCACCCACCATGAGCCCGTCGCCCGCTCCTCCGCCCCGACCTCGCCCGCCACCGCCGCCGCCCCTCTCTCCCTCTCTCCCATGAGCTCCGCCTGACCCTCCGCGTCCACCGCCTCCCACCGCGCCAGGCCCCCCACCGCGCGTGTGGGCGCCCCACCCAGCCTTTCTTGCGCCCGCAGCGGCTTCGCCGTCTACCGCCAGCGTTCGCCGGCCTCCTCCTCCATGAGCCACGCTCCATGGCGCCTCGCCATCAACTGCGCTCCGGCCAGGCCAAGCCGCCTCCTCGCCGGCGACCGCCAAGCCTCTGCAGGTGCCTGATTTTGGGCTTGTTCCCGTCGGTATCGACAAGTGCAAGCTTGCTTCGAGTCCCTTGTGGAATAGTGCGTGTGCAGACCTTTGAAAGACGTGTACAATCCAAGATCGACATGGAGCAACGTAGACGACCACCCAAAGTCTTCAACCTGGAATCAACAAGATCTGCCACAAGGAGCCGAAGGTCGCGGAACGACAAGACCCTTCCCGCACCGAAGGCCGAGACCCCGACGCGACGAGTGCTCCTTCCCGGACCCGAACCCCGGCACCGGACAGGATCACCATCGACCTCGAGTTCTCCTACACGGAAACCCCGACGCCATGATCTCCCTCGCGGAATCCGAAGACCGTACCGATTCCTCGACACCCTCGATGCGCCAAGATCGCCGAGACCCTAGACGCAAGCTCTCCTTCAGGGGACGACAAGTACTCCGACAGGGACCCGAATGGAGCGAACCCGAAGACGGTAGGGCGACAAGTACTACTTCACGGACATCGAGTGCCAAGGTCGCCCACAGAGAATCGAAGTTGTCGAGACCCTGAAGACCCATTCCCGGGGGCGAAGTCCGGACCCGATGCTCGCCAAGAACTGCACCGACCAGAACGAATTCGAGGCGACCCCGAAACCCCAAGTCCGGCTTCCCGGAACGCCAAGACCCTAACCCCCGGAGTCCGAGAACGATCCCGCCGAGGCCGTCGAACCCTGGACCCCGACCCCGAAACCCCGGAACCCCAAGATCTGCCGAACCCTAATGTGTGACCCTTTCCTCGATACCCTATCTTATAAATGATTTCAACTTGTTGCATTAAATCATTCATCTCGCAGGCATGTCTGTGGTTTGGGGGGGGGGGCCGTATGCCGATTCACCTAATAATTAAATATGGGGCCCATATGCGGGCAAATCTAGTCTCATATCGGCCTCATTTAAACTTGTGTAGCGAACCGGTATCTTATCTTGCCTTGTTAAAACAACACTTAAATTGCGGGGATTCTAATTAACTTGCACCATCTAATTAAATGTCGGGACCTGCCCGCTTAATATGACCTAATTGCATTGCACTTTTGCCATGCCATGCATCATACATGCATCATGCCGATCTTCCGTTGTATTAAATATTGCATCCGGTGTTTCTTCTAGTGTTTTGCTTCTTCGCGGATAAGGCCGTTGAGTTGATGTGAGCTTCGTCCCGATCTTCGGGGAAAAACCTTCGACAATGTTTTCAGGCGAGCATCTCCCCCTTTCTACCTATCTTACTTTCATAGTATTTATTCCCTCCTGTTGATCTATTGCTATCTGTGTTGCGATGCTCTAGTTTCCGTACCTGTGATATACCGTGCAGCCCTATATTGCCTTGGCCACACCCTATTACCTGTTGTTTGGTAGATAGTTGGACTTGCGCGTCGTAGTTGCTTGCTCAAGTGCTGATGTGTGTCGTCATATGCCACAGTTGCTGATGTATTGCCGCATGTTGATGTTGGAGATGATTCTAGTTTTACTTATCGTCACTTTAATTTCTGTTTAACAACAAAAATTGAAATAAGCAGAGGCATCGGTGGGTGATAGAAAATATTTGGTTTCCGAACGCCCACTTGTGTCCCGTAAGACCCCGAGTACTTGATACCTGTTCCTTGATTTTTGCGCGCTATCCACATCCGGGAGGTATATGGGACCCCGAGCGAGCTTGATTGACTTATTTCTTGGGGCCACAAACTAGTTTGAGGTTTTATTTACGATCTGTACTTATGCCATGCTACTACGTATTTAAATTGTGCGAGGAGCACCATACTGCTTAGGATAATGGCCCGATTCAGCGGTGTCGACAAGCCCAGCCACACTTTCGGGTTCCCGATGTTCACACCGTCCCCATAACCTTGAGGCCGTCTCGGAGCTTGCTTACTGCTATGGATTCTACTTAAGGGTGGCCCCCGAAATATTTCTGAATCTGTGATTGTTCATCGTGAAAGCCTCGTTGGGTTTTGATTTGGTTTTTCCGAGGTTGATCGAGTGTGTGTTGCTATTGGTGCACCCCGCCGGGTAAAACTTTCAAAGCCGTGTCCGCGGATATGGACGACTTGGAGCATGATCTCGATCATAGACAAGCATAACTAAAGTTTATGCTATAAATTTGACTTATAATGACTAGTAATCAGCTTCACTATAATGGAATGGCTAAATAATCGCCCACAATTGCTTGTTTGGTCATTGCGACACAATTGTATCTGACTAGTAAGTATTGCAACTACAACGGAATGGCTGAATAAAAGTACCAACAACTGCTGGGTTATGGGTTTATCTCATGCTACCTGTATCTGATTAGTAATTGCTGCAACTACAACGGAATGATTAACTAAAAGGGCCCACTGCTTACTTTATCAGGACGATTATCTATAATGACTAGTAATTGCTGCAACGATAACCAAATAAGTAAACGCCAACTGTGTGAGTTCCTCGGTTGACTTCCTCGTTTGGTCTCGAGGGGGAAACGCCAGGATGGGTTTGCTTGGTAATAGCTTCAGGTTGGATCCGGTTAGGTCATTCTTACCCCTCTCTGTTTTGCCGCCAGTGTATCGAGTCTCCATAGGTTGTTTAGTGCATCTTTGCCGCTTGATCCACCATACCTTTGTAGGCGAGGACCTGAATTCTAGCCTCGCTGTCTTGGCCTCGATCGACGCCTCCTTCTTTTACTTTGCCCTTTGTCGGCACCCTTTTGTTTAAGCAGTGTTCGAGATCGGCGTCGTTAGTGGTTACCCTTCCGGCGCTTTGGGCAGTTATGGACGCCATTGGTTATTCTTCAGGGCTCTTAGCCCCATTTGCATCTTGTCCGTAGTCGGACGCTCGATCATTTCAAGGTGATTTGGATCTTAGTACCTTATATCTTTATTCTTGACTCATGGAGTCTCTGTTATATATATATCTGCTCATGGGTCCCATCGAGGACTGTTGTGTAATGTTATTACTTCGTTTTCCACCCGCACGAAAGTGCCTGGTGGGCACCTTTGAATCGTTTCTATGCGGGTTTGGCGAATTTTGCTCAAACTTGCATAGGTCCGATTCTGAGGGTGTTACATACCACCACATGTCCCGCAGTCCAAAGCGCCTGCGTACCAAAACAACACCTCCAAGAAGGGGAGTGACGACGAAGACACTGTTGTTCGGCCGGGACCTAGGGTTTCCCCCGGTACACAGCAGGGGGTGGGGGGAGGGATGTCCTCAATACCCTTCAAGAAGGAAGGTGATACCCGCGGGCGTCACCGTGCCGGTGTCAACAAACAAGGATTTCTCCTGACCCCTCCAGAACCACACTCCCGAGCACTTTGTAAAGCTCCACCAATCATGTCACCCACGGGCACGCGCCATCCCGGTCTTGAGAACGCCACCGTCGTCACACCCCGAGCCACGAAGCGAAGCCGATAGACCGAGAGAGAGGGGAGACTTTAGCGAGGGCCGGCCTGCCAACAGTACGCGGGAGGGAACTACCTCCACCACCAGCAGGTGGTAGCCGACCAGATGCAGCAACAAGACAAACCAGGCCCTCTGCCCCGACCGAGCCCGCGAAGGCTCGTGAAGTCCCGCCGCCGCACTGCAGCAAGGGTGCCACCGAACATGCCAACCGCTGCCCCAGGCCCTACTCCTCCGTCCACCAAGGGATCCGCCACCCACAGCAAGTCCTGACCACCAAGCAGCAGCACCGACTCCATCGAGCTCACCCAGGCCTGCCGGACCATCGCCGACTAGAGAACCACCATAGCAAGACACCTCCTGGAGCCGCCTCCATCGAAGGACCGTCCATGCAACCCACCTTCCGGGGCCGCCGCCCCGGCGTCCAAGATCTCGCCTTTGACAAGACCACGCCCGACAACGCCTATACCAAAACGATCCAAAGGAGCAGGAGACAAACCACCAGCACAAGGACGGGGATTCAACGAGCGGTCCATGATGGCAAGTTAACTCCGCAGCCCCAATGAAGGGGACTACTAGGTGGACGCCAGTTCTAGGCCATATAAGCTTCGATCTAGCACCCCGACCACACCATGGTCAGGGGTGGGCTCCCAGACCCGCTGGTAACCCCTGAAACCCGCGTAGGCCTCTAGGCCCGCCAACCTAGATCAGGCCTAGATGGGCCTAGATCTGGGCCGAGGCAGGCCCTACAGCCGTCAGGCCAGCTCCACCTGCCGCCCTCGTCCCTAGCGGACGAATCCGCCGTCCTCTGTCTCGGTCCCGGAGTAGGAGGCGCCAAGACCCGGCCGTCGCTGGCAGGGGAACACCTGAAGAGGCCACCGTCGCCAGGGTCGTTCTCCTCGCGAGGAACCCATCCCCGACGCCACGCCGTGCCGCCTCCAGCCCTCTGAGCCACCACGGCCGGCCCGGCCGCCACGGGAAAGCTTGGCCTGAGCTGCAGCCGTCGCCGCAGGGCCGACCAGCGCCGAGCAAACGCGAACTGGGGATACCGCCCGCCAAGACGCATGAGCTTTGCGTGCGCCGGGCCGCCAAGTAGAGGGAGGAGCAGGGTGGGTCGGCGGCTAGGGTATGGCTCGTGGTCGCCCGCGCCAAAAAAAATCGTTCAATCCAAATGAGCCCTCAATGATTTCTAGTTGGTTCAGGGCCGCACCAAACTTAACTAGGTTGTTATGATGACTATGCTCTCACCACGCGTACATGTGATGTCCATTTGGAGTTGGGACGTGTACTGAGGGCATGTACAATACCAGACTCTTAGGTAGACGCGTATGCAGGAAAAAGAAAATCAATTAACAAAATTGATCAGTGTCTGTGACTACAAGAACGTTAATTGAGGCGCTTAGAATGATTTTAGCGTGCTGACAAGGCCTAGCGATGGGTTGCACGCAGGAAAAAAAGACGAAGCTCCCGACGCAAAGATAAGAAACGATGCCAACTCTATTCCGAGGATCAACAGGGATTTGGTCATAACTGCTAGGATTATGAACCTAGAGTCTGTGCTAAACTGGGCCTTTCATTCCCTGGACGGTCCCCCTTTGGAAGGCTCCCCTTCCTCTAAAGATTAAGATTTTCCTTTGTCAACTGTTACGTGACCGGCTTCCATTAGGTGTGGAGGTGGCCAAGCGTCATGGCTCAGGGAATGGTCTCTGCCCCCTTTGTGCGGTCCCGAAAATGGGACACCACATCTTCTTATCCTGTCCCGCCGCTCGCTTCCTCTGAAACTTCGCCCGGAAGGCTCTGGGGCCATCTTGGCAGACCTCAGACCTCGGGGAATTCCTGGAAGCTAATGCAAACCAAACCGGCAGGAGGAGGCGTCTCTTCTGGTTTGTGTTTGCAGGAATGACCTGGACTCTTTGGACCATTCGTAATAAGATGGTCATCGAGCGTGTCTTTCTTCGCCGTGCCTCTGACTCGATCTTCAAATTCTTGGCTTTTTTGCAGCAGTGGTACCTGTTGAGTAGGCAGCGGGACATGACGCGGCTAGATGGGATGATCGAGCACCTGATTGTGGCGGCACGCCAACTTGCTTCCCCTCCCGGCCGTTGAGCGAGTCCCATCGGCTCACGTGTATCTGTGTTTGTTGTTCGTGGGTTGTTGTGTGTGTTGTGGTGAACTTTGGTGTCTCTTGGTTTCGCTTGTACCGGATATTGTATGGATGTTGCTTTATTTATAAAGCTTGGCGTATGCCTGTTTCAAGGAGTCTGTGCTAAACGCATGCCTTATACATGCCCTAACGAGGAATACAACTATATGGCATAAACCGATATTTAGAAGCTTACGACATGAAACCTTAATCATATTTAGAGCTCATAAATAATCCTATTTTGTCTAATAAAATTGCACCCGTTATCTCAATACCTCAATATTTCATATTTTCCAAATCTTAAAAATACAGCTTTCAATAAGAAAAATAACATGAATCCCCACATACCATCCTTTGAACATCTTTTTTCAGATGCAATATGCAACACCTTGTATCAACGACATAGAAACCCTACTATCCACGCATTGATAGACCTTATTGGACGCCAAAAGGGCCATGCCTCTCCCCCCAAACTCAACTACAATTTGCACAATACTGAAGGGGAACGCACAATGAAAAACAAAAAATATTCTCTCGAGAGAGCGAACAAAAACCAAGATCTATTCTAGGTAGATACATGTAACAGGATGGATAGATCAACATACCTCAAAGAACAGAAGCAAAAAACACCCAAAAAAGTTGGTTGATGTAGCTCTCCTCGCGGTCTGATCGATCTAGCGCCACAACAGGTGGCACCTCCGATAATTAGTATTTATCATTTTTTATCATATAAAACATAAAATACTTCAAGTTAGCCCCCTTAGCTATCATCTAATATCTTTTGGCGCCTCCTACAATGATTGTCAAGGTCCGCCACTATATACAGGGACGAAAGCACCTTCGTTGTACCCATTTTACTTTTTAAATTATATTAATTTTTAGTAACATGTTTTCCCTTTGGAGTTTATCTTGTTTCATAAAATTTATGGATTTTATTTATTGGACCAACTCACCACGTCATGACGTATAAGCTTGCACCTAAAATGCTTGGACGAAAAACAACTTCGTTTATATTAGTTTTCATGCAATACCTGGGGAAGTATGTGTGAGTGAGGATATCCATATCGGACTCTTCGTAATCAATTCATATTTTGTGACTGATAGTATATGTATTCATATCTAGAACAATTCATGTCCGAACAAAAATAATAATTCTAAGTTTGAGACAAAATATCAATCTATATCGCCCAGGTTTCATCCCACCGGAATCACATATCTTTCTATCTACTCTATATTGCAGAACCAACAAGGACCAAACATTGTCACTAGTTCATTATTACCACATGATATATGGGGTAAGCTACCTCAAAATACAAAAAGGGCAAACACGTCATTAAAAAATTATACAATATAAGAGGTCTCATTGTGTACTTCTAAAAAATAATTTGTAAGTAGTTGTAATTCCATATGTTATATATACGAAATCCACCTATTTTTCCACGATAACAATACAAACATGCAGATCCTCCTATAACTTCGTGGAAGACTATTCCTCGTATCTGTTGCATTGTTCTCTCGTCCTTTGTGTTCGATAAAAAGTCTCTAAAGCGATAAAATTGATTATTATTTGTTGACATCCCCCTCTTTCAACTTTTTGCCTCCTTTGGTTAAAAAAAAAAAAGAACCCTGCCTCCTTAGTTTCCTCCTCCCCATGTTGCCGTCTTCTTACTTCTTCATTTGAGCGCTAAGCTCGTATATTATGAACGTTCGCTGGATAAAAAATTTCGAAGGAAAACATAGGTTCAGTTTCGCAGCCCATGTAACTCCAAATCCAAACACCACACCGACCCAGCCCGCCAAGGGTCCAGCGTTCCACCCACGAATAGTATTCCAGGATCCGATCTTTACGGACTCTATTCCGGGCCGACCCTGTCTCTCTCTAATAAAAAACCTCTCCCTAGTAGAAAAAAACATTCCAATCCAAACCCTAAGCCCCTCCTCCAACCTCCGACGCGCCTCCGCCCTGCACGCAAGTCGCCCCCTCGTCGCCGCCATCCTCCGCCGCTCAGGCGCCCGGCATCGCTCGGACGCTCCGCTACCCCACGCCTCCGTTCTCCGATAGATCCGAGCCTTCTCCGCGCCACCGCCGCGACTCGAGGCAAGGTAATCGCCCCGATCGGTTCTCTCTCAGAGTTATCATTGAGCCATTGGTTGCATCGCCCGCGAGAGCCAGCCCGCTGCTGCGTCTCAGCCCTAGCCTCCGACGTGCATCGCGCGGAATCCGTGGGGTTCCGCGGACTCTAGGGCTAGTCGACGTGCGTGTGCTTGTTCTGTCTCGCGATTTATAATTCAGTTGGTTTATGTCAGATTATAGGTCTACTCCGTCCGCAAATAAGTGTACTTCTAGCCTTGTCCTAAGTCAAAGTCAATAAAGTTTGACTAACTTTATAAAAAAAAAAACGTAGTAATATTTATGACACTGAATTGGTACTAGTAGATATGTTTTCAAATTTAGTTTTATAATATGTCAATTTGATATAATATATGTTGCTATATTTATCTATAAAGTTGATCAAATTTGATAAAGTTTGACTGAGGCAAAAGCTAGATGTACACTTATTTGCGGACGGAGGGAGTAGCTATCTGCTCATCGACACGACTTGCTTTTATGTTAGCCCGTCCTGTTTAAGTGTTTTTGATAATCTATTGTTTGTCTTGAGGCTGATTAATCCATCAGAGTCAGGCCGTAAGCATTGTATTGCTTCTGTTATAGTGTGTCATCTGTGTGTTCTGATGCTATAGTTTTTGCCCTTCACCCATCCCGCGGTTCTAATATTGACCGTGTGCTTTCTACTGTAGTTTGTTTTCCTTACAATTCGAACTTGTATTACTTTGCAGTGCTTTGAATCTAGTTGAAGGGGAAAAAAAGCAAGCAGCAACCATGGCATCTCGTTTTTGGGGACAGGTACTTTCTTCCTGACTTGTGCTGAGTCGCTGACTCCAATTCCTTTTTTGCATACTTGCAGTAATGTGTATAAGCTTTGTCTTTGCCAAATGCATTAATACATTTGTCTCTGTTCTATTGTACCCAAACATCAGGGAGACAGTGACTCCGAGGAAGATCCGGAGGAGATTGAGTCAGAACAAGGGAGTGATAGTGAAAAATCAGAACCTGGTGATGGGGAGCGTGGTGTTGCCAAGAACCGCTATTTGGCCAATCTTGACAGTGATGATTCTGATACTGAGAACCATCGTGTGATTCGCTCGTTGAAGGACAAGCGCAATGATGAGATGAAGGCCACTGCTGACCAGATGCGCAATGCAATGAAGATCAATGACTGGATTAGCTTGCAAGAGAGTTTTGACAAGCTCAACAAGCAGCTTGAGAAGGTTATTCGTGTCAACGAATCTACTAAAATCCCAAATAGTTATATCACAACACTTGTATTACTCGAGGACTTCCTTGCTGATGCTCTTGCAAAAAAGGAAGCCAAGGTGAAGATGAGCAGCAGCAACTCAAGGGCTCTCAATGCGATGAAACAAAAAATTAAGAAGCACAATAAGCAATATGAAGACCTGATCCAGAAGTGCAGAGAGAATCCAGGGAGTTATGAAGATGATGTTGCAGGTCAGGAGGATCCGGATAGTGGTGAGAGTAGTGATAGTGATGGAGAGGTTGTGGATCCTGATAACATGCCTGGGTCTGAATCTGAAGAGTCAGGGAAGGAAGATGATGAGGGTGAGGAGGGTGGAGCCTGGGAAAAGAAGTTGAGCAAGAAAGATAAGATTATGGACAAGCAGTTCTTGAAAGCCCCGAGTGAGATAACTTGGGATATTGTTGATAAAAAGCTCAAGGAGATTGTGGCGTCAAGGGGTAAGAAGGGCACTGGGAGAGTTGAGCGTGTGGAGCAGCTAACGTTTTTGACTCGTGTGGCAAAAACACCTGCCCAGAAGCTTGAAATTCTTTTTCATGTGATCTCTGCCCAGTTTGATGTCAACCCCAGCCTTCTTGGGCATATGCCAATCAACGTGTGGAAGAAGTGTGTTGATAATATGCTTCTTGTGCTTGATATACTGCAACAGTATCCTAATATTGTAGTAGACACCTCAGTGGAGCCTGATGAGAAGGAAACTCAGAAGGGTGCTGACTACGATGGAACAATCCACGTGACGGGTGACCTGGTTGCGTTCCTGGAGAGAATTGACTCCGAATTTATCAAGAGTTTACAGTGCACTGATCCATACACCAAAGATTATGTCCAGAGGCTTAGAGATGAACCTTTGTTTTTGGTGGTTGCACAGAATGTCCAAGATTATCAGGAAAGGGTTCGGAACTTTAAGGCTGCTGCAAAGGTGGCATTGCGTCGTGTTGAACTAGTCTACTACAAACCTCAAGAAGTGTATGATTCAATGAGGACACTGGCTGAGCAGACTGAAGTCTGCATGGATGATGGAGATACTGAGGCTGGTGATGAGCATCAAGCAGCTGATGATAATAATGGACCCCCACCATTTGTTGTGATTCCAGAGGTTGTGCCTAGGAAGCCTACATTCCCGCAAAGCAACAGAGCTTTGATGGATGGTCTGATGTCTCTGATTTACAAGTATGGAGATGAAAGGACCAAAGCCCGTGCAATGCTGTGTCACATATATCACTATGCAATCTCTGATGAATTTTCAGTGGCTCGTGACTTGCTTTTAATGAGTCGTTTACAAGATGGGGTTCAACTTATGGACATACCATTACAGATTTTATTTAACAGGGTCATGGCCCAACTGGGGCTATGTGCTTTCAGGGCTGGTTTTATTGCTGAAGCTCATAATTGCCTGTCTGAGTTATATTCAACTGGGAGAGTGAAAGAGTTACTTGCACAAGGAGTACAACAAAGCAGATACCATGAGAAAACTCTTGAACAGGTGAGCTCTTCCCTGCCCCCCTAACGCACACAATACGCACTTCCTTTGTCCCTTATTTGCATAGCTGCACACTGGTCTGTATGTCACCTAGTTAACTCTGATGTTTCATCACTAGTCTTACACTGTTGATATATATCTGCTCTGATTCAACTCATTGGTTTAGCTATAGGATTTGTATATTTGGTAAAGCTAGGTATACATTTTCATAGATCACTAATTTTTACACTGTGGTTACTCTTGTTCTTGCAGGAAAGACTTGAGCGGAGAAGAATGATGCCTTACCATATGCATATAAACCTTGAACATTTGGAAGCCACACACTTGGTTTGTGCTATGCTAATTGAGGTCCCCAATATGGCTGCCAGTACTTTGAATAAGCGGAGGCCTATGAGCAAAACATTTCGCAGGCTTCTTGAAATGAGTGAGAGAAATACTTTTGTTGGTCCTCCAGAAACTGTGAGGGATCATGTATTGGCTGCCACAAGAGCCCTAAAGAAGGGGGATCACGAGAAGGCTTTCAGCGTCATCAATTCACTTGATACCTGGAAGCTTTTGAGGAACAAGGACCATATTCTTGAGATGCTGAAGCTTAAGATCAAGGAAGAGACCCTCAGAACCTATCTGTTTTCTTACCCGTCTTGCTACGAGTCCCTGAGCCTTGACCAGCTCACTACCATGTTTGACCTTAGCGAGCAACATGTTCACAACATTGCTAGCAAGATGATGATGCACGAGGAGCTTCATGCAAGCTGGGACCAACCAACCAATTGCATCATTTTCCAAAACGTGGATCAAACTAGGCTGCAGGGACTACTCTTCCAGATGGCGGATAGACTCTCTGTCCTTGTGGAGAGCAACGAGCGGGCATATGAGGCTAAGACTGGTGGGGCCCTTGAGGGGGCACCACCCAGGCGTAGGGGTGATGGTCAAGACTCATCCGGTTTGGGCAAGTGGCAGGAGAACTTTGTGTCGTCTCAAGGAGGGCGCCGTGGCGGTGGGAGGTCTGGTTATGCTGGCCGAGGCTCTGGACGTGGTGGTGGCTACCAAAATGACAGGTTCCAAAATGACAGGAGTGGTCAGGGTTCCCGTGGAGGCTATGGTGGTGGTGGTTTGCGGACTCGCACACAGTCCGGCAGAGGTGATGATGGGAGTGCACGTCTGGTGAGCCTGAGTAGGCCTGTTAGAGTTTAGAAGAATTATCCACTAGACATAGTTTTGATCAAGGCGTACAAGTTTTGAAGCACTGATTTCTGCCATTTTAGAGATCTTCAACTGTTCTGAGTCTAAACAATCCGTTTACTAGATTTTCTGTAGCTTTTAATTGAATCGGTCAGGAAACTCGAACTAAGTTTTACCTGCTTTGTGTCCTCGGAGAGAGGATTATGCGCGAACTCCTAAATCTAGTGTTACTGTTTCGTTTGAATCTTGTGTTACCTGGTATGACTGGTTTTATTGAGATATTTGCGAAAATAGGATTTTTTTACATTGTTACCGTAACTTTTACTCATTTTTCTTATGCTTATAGTTTTCCCGTTTCTGTCACTGTCAGCTTCAAGAGTGAAACTAAATTTCACCGTTTAGTTATCCATCTGCTCCCGGTTGTTTCGATTAATCCGTGGCTTGATGGTTTGTGATCGAAGTGAAATGGACCTATAGATATAAATATACCTGCAGTTCTGCTGCCAAAAGAGACTGGCACCATTTTACAGGGTCTTCTCTCGCTTCTTTTTTAGACCAGGACCTTCTCTCACTTGGTATAGGTAAATCATTAGGTCTTTCATTCCCTCAAATCTAGTGCAACGTTCCGTCTTCTGTGAACATGAATGTTGTCTAGCCTATATATTTGAGTTTTCATTGATGTCCTGCATTTGGGATCTAGCATCTCTTTCATTTTTCCAATCTCAGTACAATCATACACTCCAGAGCGACCTCAGGTTTGATATGGCAGAGCTGTTCACATGGCATATGGCTGTTGGCACCATTCTTCCCCGTATGGAGTGCTCGAGATGCAGTTACTGAAGAAGAGAACTTCTAAGTTTAGAGCCAAAGCCTAGATAATAATTAGTAAAAGAGAAATAATAGAAGGAACTCAGCAACTTTTTTTTACTCTTGTAATGTAGTTAAGAACAATATTTAATCTCCTCATGACAGAACCTTTGGGGAATTAAGGACAGCAGGTAGGGTCTGCAAACATGATCAATGTTAGTGTGAACTTGTCTCGAAGAAAGATTGATGTGTTGCAGCCTGGAACAAGTCCAAGTCCAAGAACCATGGACTCAAAGCATTGAAATCCTTGGCTTCAGCATGGGTTTTAGCATCTGCAAATAAATATTGCTTACAAGTTTTCGCTAATCAGTGGAGAAATTGTTGCACTATTTGATTGGCATGATGAGCATATTGATCAATCTCTAGCTGAAGACTTGCACATGTTTGATTACCTTACAGTCAAAGAACTCCATGGTACATCCGAATATTTTTTAAATTTTTTCAACATTTTGAAGCACGACTATGTATTTTTAGCAGTGGGTGCATCTACACCTAGGAGCCAAAGTGGATTTCCGATGGTATAGTTTCTTTTCACTAATCAACGACCTAGTGTTGCCCTGTTTGATTGAAAAATTGGCATACCTATAGGCTCAAAAGGTACACTTATTCCAAGAAACATGGTCCTAAGTGTTGGAATCCATGGAGTATATATATATATATATTGTTGCTGCTGCTTGGTTGATCTGTACATGAATTTTTGCGCTGTTTTAATCAGTACTATACAGTAAGAAAACTAGTGAGCTCAACCTCAAGTTCTGGGAGGAGGGCACTGCTGTAGGATACATCTAGTCAATCAATAAGCTTCCATACTTTCCAAGGGGAGCTTGTATTTTGAACAATTCACTGTAACTACTGCAGTCCTCTTCACATTCAACGGGGGTACTCAGAAACCTCTGGAGAAGAGGCAAACCTCCAGGCTCCAGGATTCTGCTCACACTCAAGATGTCCCCAAAGGATTCTGATTCTGTTGTAAGATCGTCGTGAACAGGCTAACCTTGTCAACGAGCCTGGCTTATGTTGCAGTTCTATGTCAACATCACAATGGATTCCATCGTGGTGTGTTTCAATCTGGAAGTGTAAGTGTGATTTCCGCTGATCTGTTAGAGCATCTCTAACCCATCTTCATTTGGCCGTTAGAGGACTATATTTATTTTCTCCTCTAACTGTTGAAGCCGCACCTAACCGAACCTGCAAACACCTTAGAGGAGAAAAAAATTTAGGAATCGGCCTCCGCGGCTCGCAAATATAGGAGCTCGTGGCCTCGACTCATATATTTTCTTCCTCGTCCCCGTTTGCATAGCCCCGTCGCTCTACCATCATATTCCCGCCGGTGTTGACACCGCCGACCACCTGGCACCTCCGCCGATAGCCCAAAACAATGGCCGCCCTATTCCCCCCTCCGCCTCACTCGCCGGTGCCAGCTGTCGCCGGAATCGCTCCTAAGAGCAGCCGCATCGAGCCTGCAAACCCGCCGCCGGATCCGACTAGCCATGGCCGGGATTCATTGAGCTACAACCGGATCTGCGTGCCCGACATGTCTTCGTCCTCTCTGCGCCATCGCAACTCGTCGGATTTGGAGATCTCGGAGGTCATAGGAGCGCCAATGCCAGCACCCGCACCGGCACTAGCTCCGGCACTAGCTCCGGCACTGGCACTAGCACCTTCTCATCCCGGTGTCGGAACAAGGTGAGTTTTATCCCCATTTTTTAAAGGCTCATAAATTTCCGAGGATGAAATCGATGATTCTCCGTTAAAATTTGTAGCAAGGTGAAGAATAAACATGCAACATGGTCGACAATTATCTGTACTCCCTCGGTCCCAAAATATAAGGCGACTAAGGATTGGTCAAAAGTCAAACTTTGACCAAATATTTAGGAAAAAACATCTACTTCTACAATATTGTATGGACACATTAAGAAAATATTGTTTATGATGAATCTATTAATATTGATTCAATATTGTAAATGTTTATATTTTTTGTTGAAAATATAAGCAATAATCCATATAATTTAATCCGAATAATAAACTTATAAATCATGATCATACAGATAGTAGTAAAACCAATCATGCAGATCAACAAAGTAGATGAACAAATTACATCTATACAAGATAAACCTATCAAATCTACATAGAACAAAAAACTCTAGCATAATCCGAAAGAGAGAAATCGAGATCACATACGATGTAGCTGAATAGCAACCGCAGCGGTTGCAGCTGCGTCGCCCATGTTGAGGCTGTCGAAGAGGTCGCTCACGTCCGGAAAGAAGTCGTCGTTCGGGAACTCGCCGTCGGACGACGTCGTGGTTGCCAGTAGTCGCGCTTGAGCGCTTCCCAAAAACCTAATCGCCCCTCACCCGTACAGGTTCACGAGAGGCGGGGTTCCGGAGGCCTACTATCCCGATCTGCGGTGCACGCCGCAAGCCGGAATAGAGAAGACGAAAGCGGCGGCGCAAGGTTCTAGAGGGTAGGCGCGTGTGTGGATTGATACGGGTGCCGATTAGGTTTAGCCCGGATGCTTATATAGTGCAGGTTAGGAGGATCGTGGACTCAGCCCACGTCCGAGTCGGTAACAGCCACATCCATAAAAACTGGAAATGGCTGTAATTAACGCGTTCGTTAATGACTCATAATCAGTTTTTCCAACAAGCAAAATAAAGCTCGGCTCGGCGAGATTCCCGCAACCCGCAACCCGCAACCCGCGGCGCGCGCGCGTCGTGACGAGTCGTGGCGTGGCGAGGCGGGCGGCGTCGGAGGAGAAGTGCGTGAGGGCTACTCTTCTTGTCACACCTTAGTGAGTGGTGCAACACTCTACTATATAAGGTGGTCCAACTCCCCTTCAACTAGCAATGTGGGACTAAACTTTAGCAGCACTAGCACAGCCATATGCTTCCATATACAAGTGGGCCAAAGAGAATTTCAGAATTTGTCTAATGGGCCAACAACCCAAAACTCACCAAATTCTAACAATCCCCCACAAAGTCTCATTGGCACATCACATCACTTTTCCTTCCAGAACATTGTTTTATATACGGGTGTGTAGTGGAGACTGTTAAATTGAACTTCCACGTTAAACTTCATGCTACACTAGCTAGCAACTTGAATAGTGGACTATGCCTCGAACTGCAAGTTTTCTGCGCGCTAGTTTCACAAAAAATCTAGACCGGTACAGGGCTACCGTCGGCTTCCCCGCGGTTTGGAGCTTATGCGTCATACTCCAGAGTCTTTCATGAGTTTATTAGAGAGCACTCAACTCTCACGGACTGCGACGTTTGACAGTCAGACTCATATATGTGTTCCTCAAGAGATGTTCTGCAGGGCAACATCTCCGCTTATAAAAAGCCACTTGGAACACATTAAGATAAATATCAACCTGCCATGCAAAATAAGAGAGTATTGCATCTTTATGGAGATGTAAATATAATATGGAAATACTCTCCTCTCAGCTGACCAACATCTTGTCTCCCAGCTCTAATTCACGGGATCTCCGATCACATAGAGTGGGTTGCCACTGGGATCAACTCATAGCGTGGGTCTCAAACCCATCTCCCTCGATGCAATTATCTATCACATTGCGTGATAAACTGTGGCATCCCGCTAAAACCACTACTAGAAAATCACGTTGTATTTGTGCATTGCATCATCACGACGTCATGCATATTCTTCTTTTTCATAAAACTATACCGTAAAATCCTATGTTGTTTTCTAATTAGTCCTCATCTTTAATTTCAAAATTAAAGCCTCGGTCAGTTCAGATCTTGTATTGTCTAAAAAGTATTTGCAAAATATTTTTTTAATAAAACAAATAATAAAAATATTTTTCCGCGGAGGCCGCCAGCCTGCCAGGCCAAAGGCCCAGCTAGCCAGCAGCCTACTACCCCAAAACCCTAATCAACCCTAACCCTAGACCTCACCCTACCTACTCCTAACCACTCTCTCACCCCGCCGCCACCCCTCCTGATTCAACCCACACGCACCCACCCTAGAGCCAGACACACACACGCACTCACACTTGGTTGCTACCCAACCCACGCGGGGTACTCACGACACGCTCACGCCGCCACCACCCGATCCACCCCGAACACCACACACGCACGCCACGCACACCTGCCCAATCCCCGCTCTCCTGGTCCCACCCTGCAGCGTGCACCCCATCCCCGCTTCTGAACCACCCCGCATCCCCCGCTCCTCCCTCTCGAGCCCGCAATCGCCGCCGCCAGGAGCTCCGCTCGCGCGCTCTCGCCGACCGCCCTTGCTCGTCGCCCCCCTCTACAGCCGCCAACGGGCGCCGCCCTCCTCTAGCCCCGCCACTGCCATGCCCGAGCCTCCCCGTCGCCTTCCTCTGCAAGCTCACCATCGCCAACCTCTGGCGCCGGCCTCGGTCGCGTCGCCGCCTCTACGGGATCCCCGCCGCCGCCGGGTCCTTCTCTCCTCCCGCCAGCGGCGCCGCTCCCGTCGCTCATCTCGCCGGAGCTGCCCGCGCCGCCGCCGCCGTGCTCGCCCGTCGTGTCTCCTCCCCATGGCACGGGCCGGCGCGACACCGCCGCCTGGTTCTCCTCTGAGCGCCGCCGCTCCCGAGAGGGGCCCCGACCTTGCCGTCCTCCTGCGCCCCCCCTACAGCCCACAGACGATGCCGCCTTCGACCCGACGCCGGTCGCCTCGACCCTGCGCCTGTCCGTCCTCCTTCTCGCCACAGGTCCCTCCTCCGCCGTCCCTTCGTCGAGACCAGCCCCGTCGACCTGGCGTCTTCGCCATCTGCGACGAGCCTCCTCCGTTGGGCCGGCTTGCACAGCCCCACCCGCGGCAAGCCCTCCTTCTGCTGGCCGAGGCTGTGCGTCATTCTACG
This sequence comes from Avena longiglumis, assembly GCA_030063025.1. Classification (NCBI taxonomy): domain Eukaryota; kingdom Viridiplantae; phylum Streptophyta; class Magnoliopsida; order Poales; family Poaceae; genus Avena; species Avena longiglumis. The sequence goes on from CP125979.1 coordinate 112,203,412, forward strand.
CCAATGGACCCTCCTCTGCAAGTTCTGCGCTATGGTCGCCCAGCACGTGTTTGTTCTGCTCTGTATCATGTTTTTGTTCTGCTCTGTATCATGTTTTTGTTCTGCTCTGTGTCCTGTCATCTACGACAAGGACTTGTGTTTGTCTAGTTCCTGTACAGGTGCTCGACCAGGTGTTATATGTTCCTAGCCATAACTTCTGTATATCATTTCTTGTCTTGTGGCAGCTGCTGCGTCGGTGCTCCCTTTGTTCCGCATTCTCGTCGAGGTTCGAGACGATACTGTCGAAGACCGAGACTAAGAGATGCATCCCAAATCACTTTGGCAAGGTCGTCGACAAGTTCTTCGGCATGGGTCGTCGTATCTGAATCCTCCATCACGGGACCGACGGGATCGCCTTCACGGATCCGGAGGATCCCTAGAACGCCAAGACTGCCCACACATATCCGAGTGGCCCTTCCCGGACCCGATGAAACCGGAGCCTCAAGATCTTCACGGAACCGACAAGATCTTCGCCACGACAAGATCGACACTGACCAGGACGAATCCTATGCGCCCGACGCCGAACCAAGTCCTCCTTCACGGAACGCCAAGATCTACTCCGTTATCCGAGAATGATCCCGCCGAGACCGAACCCTAGATCCGATCCTCGTCGAACCCTGTCGAACCCCGAATTCCCGAAACCAAGATCTGCCGAACCCTAATGTGTGACCCCTTTTTTCCGAGCCCCTATTTTATAAATTGCCAACTATATAAATTGTCGCATATTTAATTGTTCATAAATGCATACTTGTCATGTGGGTTGGGGGCCTTATGCCGATTCACTGCATAATTAAATATGGGGCCCATATGCGGACAATCTAGTCTTATATTGGCCTCATTTAAATTTGTGTAGCGAACCGGTGTTATCTTTTGTCTTGATAATGCAACATTTAAAATGCGGGGTATCTAAGCAACTAGAACCATATAATTAATTGTCGGGACCCCGGTTCCGCTTAATATTGCCTAATTGCATCGCATCTTTGCCATGTCATGCATCATACATGCATCATGCCCGATCTTCTGCCGTTATATTAAATAGTGCATCCGGTGTTTATTCTAGTGTTTTGCTTCTTCGCGGATAAGGCCGTTGAGTTGATGTGAGCTTCGCCCCGATCTTCGGATGAACCTTCGACAATGTTTTCAGGCGAGCACCTCCCCCTTTCTACCTATCTTACTTTTATAGTATTTATTCCCTCGTGTTGATCTATTGCTATCTGTGTTGCGATGCTCTAGTTTTCGTACCCGTGATATCCCTTGCAGCCTTATATTGCCTTGGACACATCCTATTACCTGTTGTTTGGTAGATAGTTGGACTTGCGTGTCGTAGTCGCTTGCTCGAGTGCTGTTGCGTGTCGTCAAGTACCACAGTTGTTGGAGTGTTGCCGCATGTTTAATGTTGGAGATGATCATGGCTTTAATTATCGTTTACTTTAATTATTGCTTAATAACTAAAATTGAAGTAGGTAAATGCAGAGGCACAGGTGGGCAATAGATGTTATTTGGTTTTTAACCGTCCACTTGTGTCCCGTAGGACCCCGAGTACTTGATACCTGTTCCTTGAATATTCGCGCTATCCACATCCGGGAGGATTATGGGACCCCCCTGAGCCAGAGCTTGATTCATTCTTATTTCTTGGGGCCACAAACTAGTTTGAGGTTTTATTTACTATCCTGTACTTATGCCATGCTTTACTGCTTTATTTAAATTGTGCGATGTCTGCTTAGGTAAGCGGAGTGTTTTCGCGGTATCGACAAGCCCACATTTTCGGGTTCCCGATCGTTTACCATTGGCGCAAACCTTGAGTCCGTCTCGAGTCACTAACTTCGCTATGGTGTACTCAATGGGTGTCCTCGAAATATTTCGAATCTGTGATTGCTTTGTCGTGAAGGCCTCGTTGGGTTTTGATTTGGTTTTTCCGAGGTTGATCGAGTGTGTGTTGCTATTTGTGCACCCTGCAGGTAAAACTTTTCTGAAAGCCGTGTCCGCGGTTATGGACGACTTGGAGCACAGTATCTCGATCATAGACAACTATAACTAAAGTAGTGCTATAAATTTGACTTTATAATGACTAGTAATCAGCTTCACTATAATGTAATGGCTAAATAAAACTGCCAACAATTGCTTGGTTGGGTTGTCGCTTGCGACCATTGTATCTGACTAGTAAGTATTGCAACAACAACGGAATGGCTAAATAAAAGTACCAACAACTGCTGGGTTTTGGGATATCTCATGCTAAATGTATCTGCCTAGTAAGTGTTGCAACTACAACGGAATGGTTAACTAAAAGTGCCAACTGCTTATTTTATCAGGATGACTATCTATATTTGACTAGTAATTGCTACAACGATAACCGAATAAATAAAACTGCCAACTGGGTGAGTTCCTCGGTTGACTTCCTCGTTTGGTCTCGAGGGGGAAACACCAGGATGGGTTGTTTGATGGTAGCATCAGGTTGGTTCCGAATAGGTCTTTCTTACCCTCTCTGATAGCCGCCAGTTGTATCGAGTCTCTATAGGGTGTTTAGTGCATCTTTGCCGCTTCTGATCCACCATACCTATGTAGGCGAGGACCGAATTCTATCCTCGCCGTGTCTTGGCCTCGATCGACGCCTCTTTTCCTTTGCCCTTTGTTGGCACCCCTTTTGTTTAAGCAGGTTTTGAGATCGACGTCGTTAGCAGGGTTACCCTTCCGGCTTGGCATGGGCAGGGTTATGGACGCCATTGGTTATTCTTCAGGGCTCTTAGCCCCATTTGCATCTTGTCCGTAGTCGAACGCTGTATCATTTTCAAGGTGATTTGGATCTTCGACATTGTATATTCGTATTCTTGACTCTTTGAGTCATTGTTGTATATATATCTACGTGGGTCCCATCGAGGACTGTGTAATGTTATTACTGCCGTTTTCCACCGCATTTAAAGTGCTGGTGGGCACCTTTGAATCGTTTCTATGCGGGTTTGGCGGGAATCGCTGAAACTTGCATAGGGCCGATTCTGAGGGTGTTACATAAACCCTTTGTGAAGGGATCTGTCAGGTTTTTAGATGTTTGGATATAATCCAACGCAATAACTCCGGAGTTTCTCAGTTTCCTGACAGATTTCAACCTCCTCTTCACATGCCTTGATGACTTCATATTATCCTTAGAAATGTTTACTTTGACGATCACAGTTTGATTGTCACAGTTCATCGGTATGGCGGGTATTGGTTTTTCAACCACAGGTAAGTCCATCAAGAGCTCACGAAGCCACTCTGCTTTAACAGTGGCCGTGTCTAATGCTGTGAGTTCTGCTTCCATAGTTGACCTCGTTAAGATGGTCTGCTTGCAAGACTTCTAGGAAACAGCGCCACCACCGAGTGTAAACAAATAACCACTTGTGGCCTTAATCTCATCAGCATCAGATATCCAGTTTGAATCACTATAACCCTCAAGTACCCGAGGATACCCAGTATAGTGAATACCATAACTCGCAGTGCCTTTCTAATAGCGCAAAACTCTTTCAAGAGCATGCCAATGATCATCTCCAGGATTTGACACAAATCGACTCAGTTTGCTTACAGCAAAGGAGATGTCAGGTCTAGTAGCGCTGGCTAAATACATGAGCGAGCCAATAATTTGAGAATATCTCAATTGATATTTAGCAGTCCTTCGATTCTTTCGAAGTAGCACACTCGGATCATAAGGCGTTGGAGAAGAATTGCAGTCGCTATACCCGAAGCGACTCAATGTCTTTTCCACATAGTGAGACTAAAGCAGTGTAATCCCACCATTGTCATCCTTTAGTAGCTTGATGTTTAAGATTACATCAGCCACTCCCAAGTCCTTCATCTCAAAGCAGCGAGATAGGAACTCTTTGACCTCCTCGATAACAGCTAGGTTGGTCCCAAATATCAATATGTCATCAACGTAGAGACACATAATAACTCCCTCGCCCTCACCATGGAGATAGTACACACATTTGTCAGCTTCATTTACAACAAAGCCTTCAGTAGTTAAAGTTCTTTCAAACTTCTCATGCCACTGCTTAGGAGCTTGCTTAAGACCATATAAAGACTTCACTAACTTACACACCTTTCCTTCTTGACCATCTACTACAAATCCATCAGGCTGCTCCATATAAATTTCCTCATCTAGCTCTCCATTTAGAAAAGCTGTCTTAACGTCCATTTGATGAACGAGAAGACCGTGTGAGGCAGCCAAGGATAACGGTACTCGAATAGTGGTCAATCTGGCTACAGGTGAGTAGGTATCGAAGAATTCTTCACCTTCCTTTTGGGTATAACCCTTAGCCACAAGACGTGCCTTGTACTTTTCAATAGTATCATCAGGTCTAAGCTTTTTCTTGAACACCCATTTACATCCTCCAGGTTTACACCCATAAGGACGATCAGTGATTTCCCAAGTACCATTAGCTAAGATGGAGTCCATCTCGCTTGCATGCCTTTCTTCCAAAGAGTCAGCATCTTGCATAGGCTTCTGAAATAGAAGTGGGAGTATCATCCACAAGGTACACAATGAAATCATCACCAAATGACTTTGCAGTCCTTTGTCTCTTGCTCCTTTTGGGAGCTTCATTTTCATCCTCCATAGGATCATCAGAGTGTTCTATCGGCATAGTGGGTTCAGGAATTATAGAAAATTCCTGATTAGATGAACTAGTCATCTCCTGATTTGATGAGCTAGACATGCCTTTCATAGGAAAGATGTCCTCAAAGAAAGTCGCACCATTCGACTCCATAATTGTACCAACATGCATGTCGGATACCTCAGATTTTACTATCAAAAATCTATAGACAATGCTATGAAAAGCATATCCCAGAAAAACACAATCAACGGTTTTTGGTCCAAGCTTTCGCTTCTTGGGTATTGGAATATTGACTTTCGCCAAACAACCCCAAGTTCGTAAGTAAGAGAGTTTAAGCCTTTTATTTTCCCATTCCTCAAATGGAGTCATGGTTTTATCCTTCACAGGAACACGGTTTAGTACATGACACGCAGTCATTAGCGCCTCCCCCCACCATTCCTTGGAAAGAGCAGATGTATCTAACATGGCGTTAACCAAATCAGTTAGAGTGCGGTTCTTTCTTTCGGCCACCCCATTTGACTGAGGTGAGTATGGAGGCGTCCTCTCATGTATAATACCTTGTTTCATACAGAATAAATCAAATTCATTTGAAAAGTACTCTCCACCACGATCCGACCTTAGCCGCTTGATTTTAAGATCAAGTTGGTTTTCTGCCTCAGCTTTATAGATTTTGAAGAAGTTCAAAGCTTCATCTTTAGATTTCAGGACATAAACATAGCAGTATCTAGTGGAGTCATCAATCAACGTCATAAATTATCTTTTTCCACCTTTTGTCAACACACCATTCATCTCACAGAGATCTGAATGTATAAGTTCTAGCGGTGCTAAGTTTCTCGGTTCCGCAGCCGTATGAGACTTGCGGGGTTGCTTTGCTTGCACACAAACTTGACACTTAGAACCTTTGACAGTGGTAAATTTCGGAATTAAACTCATATTGGCTAGCCGCGTCATGCAACCAAAGTTAATATGACAGAGTCGTGAATGCCAAACATTGGACTCATTATCATTGCAAACATGATTAATAACTTTAGTACATGAGTCTGACAGAGACAAGCGGAACAGACCTCCGCACTCATAACCTTTTCCAACAAATTGTACATACTTAGAAATTACAACTTTATTGGACTCAAAAACCAACTTAAAGCCATCTCGACATAAAAGCGAACCACTGACGAGATTCTTATTGATGGAGGTAACATGCTGCACGTTCTTTAGCTGTACGGTCTTCCCCGAAGTAAACTTCAGATATACCGTACCAACACCATGAATGTAAACGTGAGCTGCTTTCCCATCAGCACGGAAGAAGTCCTTGAGACCTGATAAGAGGAGAACATGGAAATATCAGAACATACATGTGTATTAGCACCCGTGTCTATCCACCAATCAGGAGAATGACATACTGAAAGGATAGTAGGTAAAATACCGTACCTAGCATCCTTCATCTCAATATCGCTAATAACAACATTAGCGGCATTGCCGCTGTTCCCATGTTGACGCTTGTCAAAGCGATTAGGGCAGCTAGGAGCCCAATGACCAGGATCACCATAGACGTGGCAAGAGCCTTTCCTCTTATCATTTTTCTTCTTGAAGTTGGTTGAGTTCGTGGCCTTGTTCTTGCCATCGAACTTTCCCTTTTCTTCAGTTTTGTTCTTATTCTTAAACTTGTGGGATTGGAAGTTTTTCTCTGCACTAAATTGGCAGTAGAACCTCCCTCAAGTCCTCGAGCAGTTTTGTCCTTTGCTCTCGCCTTCTCTTCCACAGGAAGAGACCCAATGAGATCCGTAACGGAAAACTCTTGTCTCTTATGTTTTAGAGAAGTAGCAAAGTTCCTCCACGAGGAGGAAGCTTGGCAATAATGCCACCAGCCACAAATTTATCCGGTAAGGAACACTTGAACTGCTCAAGTTCTTTGGCAAGTGATTGTATCTCATGAGCTTGCTCAACGACGGAGCGCTCATCAACCATCCAGTAGTCATAGAATTGCTCCATGACATACAGCTCAGTGCCAGCGTCCGAGACCCCAAACTTGGCCTCGAGCGCTTCCCATGTGTCCTTGCCATTAGCAAATGACATATAAGGGTCAACAATGTTGTCCCCAAGAACACTGAACAAAGCCGTCATAAACATGGTATCGACTTTCTTAAAGTTCGCTTCCTGCTCAGCAGAAAGATCTCCTTCAGGCTTGCCAAGAGTGGCGCTATAGCAGTTTAGATTTTCAAACCAGAGAACTGCTCTCTTGCGCCATCTCTTATAGTGCATGCCATCAAAAGGAGGCGGCCTAGTAGCCGCGGCTACACCAGTGGAATTCAGTTGCCTATAGTCAGGTTTTTGAATTATTGGAAATATAAGCAATAATCCATATGATTTAATACGAATAATAAACTTATAAATCATGATCATACAGATAGTAGTAAAACCAATCATACAGATCAACAAAGCAGATGAACAAATTACATCTATATAAGATAAACCTATCACATCTACACCAAACGCTAGAACAAAGAACTCTAGCATAATCCGAAAGAGAGAAATCGAGATCACATACGATGTAGGCTGAATAGCAGCCGCAGCAGCGTCGCCCATGTTGAGGCTGTCGAAGAGGTCGCTCACGTCCGGGAAGAAGTCGTCGTTCGGGAACTCGCCGTCGAACGACGTCGTGGTTGCCAGTAGTCGCGCTTGAGCGCTCCCCAAAAACCTGATCGCCCCTCACCCGTACAGGTTCACGAGAGGCGGGGTTCCGGAGGCCTACTATCCCGATCTGCGGTGCACGCCGCAAGCCGGGATGGAGAAGACGAAAGCGGCGGCGCAAGGTTCTGGAGGGTAGGTGCGTGTGTGGATTGATACGGGTGCCGATTAGGTTTAGCCCGGATGCTTATATAGTGCAGGTTAGGAGGATCGTGGGCTCATCCCACGTCCGAGTCGGTAACAGCCACATCCATAAAAACTGGAAACGGCTGTAATTAACGCGTCCGTTAATGACTCATAATCAGTTTTCCTAACAAGCAAAATAAAGCTCGGCTCGGCGTGGCGAGGCGAGGCGGACGACGTCGGAGGAGGAGTGCGCGAGGGCTACTCTTCTTGTCACACCTTAGTGAGTGGTGCAACACTCTGCTATATAAGGTGGTCCAACTCCCCTTCAACTAGCAATGTGGGACTAAACTTTAGCACCACTAGCACAGCCATATGCTGCCATATACAAGTGGGCCAAAGAGGATTTCAGAATTTGTCTAATGGGCCAACAACCCAAAACTCACCAAATTCCAACATTTTTGTGTATAATCTTGGTCAAATTTAGAAGATGCCGACTTTTGATTAATCATTAGGTGCCTTATATTTTGGGACAAAGTGAGTATTTCACATGGAATCATCAAACACTTGGTGGAGTTACAACAATTTTGGAAAAGAATCCATGACATCTTCAATAAAAAACTAGTGAAGAAGCTGAGTCATTAATAAAGATTATGAGTAGGTGGAACATGCTAGTAATATGCTCTAATGCGCGCGCTTAGAATACTATGTTGATACTATTTAGCGGGTATGGTCGGAGGAACATGCTAGTAATGCTATAAAGCTCGGTCCGAATGTGTGACTTTGACAAGTTATGATGATTTTTGCCCCTCTAAATTATTGGGGATCGGTTCTACGGAACATTTAATTTTGCTCGTTTAAGGTATAGGGAGGAATATAGTCCTCTAAATTATTGGGATGGTTTAGAGATGGTCTTAGCATGCAACATTTGTAATTAGGACCCAATACTCCAGCCCTGGTCTTGATACTTCCCTAATATGTAGTGATATGTGCTAGTATCATCATTTGCAGTCCATTTTATGTTACTCAACTGTATATATAGCATTATCATCAACATAAAATTGCGAAACACGAGCGTGGGAGTTTGTGTTCTGTATGTACTCGATAACTGCCATTGTTTCCCTCATGATGATGTGGGATGTATGGATCGTAGGTGATAATTGCGAAGAAAACACAAGGCCAAGAAAGATCCATCTGGTATTCATGAACAATTTTGTGCATAAATAAATTGACAAAAAAATCGCTAAGAAATAGTGCTCGAACAAATAGACAAATAGGAGAATTTGTATATACACTCAGGCGCAACAAAGTTGAAGGTGCATATTTGTCTGTCAAGTCACGTGGATCCTGGATTTTTTTATTGTGTAGGAGTTTTACAAATACCATAAATCATGTAAGCATGCACATATTCATACAAACAACAAGTCAATAGAACATACAAATTCTGTCTGACCAACTAGGAATACTACCCAATCACATAGAGATGATTAAAGATACCAAATGTATGTTTGATATTCCATTTATCATAACTTGTGGTGGTGGTAGACCGATAGTATTATTTCTTGTCACTTCACTTGATATATATGGTACTTAATTCCCTAGACACTTTCAACATAGTAAAGATGATGCCCTCACATTTACGAGGGCCTCCTTGCTAGTGTTCATAATTTTATCCAAAAATTTGGTTAAAATTTAAATACTGTCAACTTTCTACTAAATGATATGCCTTGTTTTTCTGAAAAAGGTGGGCAGTGGAAAATATGTCCTATTGCTATCCCATAGGTACTCTCTATATTTGTTGAAGTATGATTCAAATTCATTAAGGAGGCTAAGGTACGGATTGTTGAAGACCCAGATTTCCACTATTATATATTTATCTTATATAAGCCGTCGGCTGGGATACGTTGCATCGGTGAAATCCCTGCATTGTGTAAACACTCTCCGTTATAGTGAAGTTTCACTGGTTGACTCCCATGGTTTTTTTCCTTATTTGTTGAAGATTTTTTTTCACGTGTCCCTGCATTTTCTTATTTTTGTTCTTTGTTATTTACTTGTCATGTTTATAACACTATTGACATCAGAGTTTCTTTTTAAATTAAATCCGATGGGGTAATATATGACATGACAGTCCGTGTGACCAAAATAATTTGGTAATTCGACTAGAAAACTAGTGCAGGTTCTCGGGGAAAGTGTCCTTGGCTTCCGAGCACTAGTGCTTTCTTCGCTTAAAAAAATAAAAACCATATTTTATAGGTTTCAAAAATATTAAAAAATCAGACATAATAAATGTTGTATCCCAGAAGCATGCACGTCACGCAAAATTCTTTATATTTTGGCCTAGATAAAAATGACAAATCTGCTATAATTTGGAGATTTGGAAATATACTTGCATCAGATATACACTATTGTCATTTTTGTACAGCTCAGAATACAAAGTATTTGAATTTGATATTATCCACGTTTGTGGGATAAATCATGGGCTACATCCTGATATATTTTAATATTTTTTAAACTCATAAATATGATTTTGATTTTTTTAAAATAGCAAGAGCACTGAAGCTCGAGAGCCAAAAATATCCACACAGGTTCTAGTACCTATACTAATAGCCAGTGAGAATTATGAAAATATCTAATTTGGTTACTTTAGGATTCAACCAGACTCTATCTGTTTAACTCCACACATGCAGAAATAGCCATCTCAAACATAAAACCTTGTTAACAAAGCATTAAAAATGAGTCGAGTTCACACCAGGATCGTGTACAGCCAAAACGTATGGCGGTGCCATCGAGCCGTCCACCACCCCGCTTTTTTTTGAACGGGAAAAGGGTGCAAGAGGCATCCTATATATATCAGCTCAGAAACATTGTACATCATGGATTACATAGCCGAGGTGCCGAATCGAGTCGATTGCGACAATCACAGGGCATATAAGGCTGTTGTGAGTCATGTTCCTGCAAGAACTAGTAGGCTCCGATCCAGTGATCTTTTGGCCTGATGTGCGTAATTGTGAGCTACTGCATTGATCTCTCTAACTATATGATAAGTGGATGCTTGCATATCTTGAGCTAGGTTCTGGAAATGGATAGCTTGCCTTCTTATTTCCCATAGCATATTATGATCTAATGCTCCAGTAGCCACCGTCGCTTTTGCGAAGTTTAGGCAGTCTATGAAGAAGGTTGGCTTATTAAGATTCATGGATGAAGCAAAGTGAGCAGCCAGTGTCATCGCATGAGCTTCCGCCTACAAAGGAGATTCAACATCCTTCCTAGATGCCATGATGAACACATCCTGTCTTCCCTCTTCCATCATTTCTGCATAATAGATACCTATCTTTGCTGTTGTTGCTTTCCGGTTGCGTCTCTTTGTCCAAGCCTCATCTGCATATAATTTTGGTCCTGTAAAGTGGAGGTCAGTAGGGACAGAAATACTAGGACAGTTAGTAACTGCTGCTATTTTCTTTGTTGGAAAAAGTTGTTTTGTCTCCAGATCGTTCAGCAGCACGTAAGTGTTGATGGTCACCTGCTATGGAGTTTTCTTCCTCCTGCAAAACAACCTATCGTTTCTGTTTTCCAAATGCACCAGATAAAAATAAACATAAAATTGAGGTTCATCACCGGATGCTTTTGATGTAAAAAATTAAGAATAATCTGAGAAATATCATCTGAGTGAGTAGCAAGGATTTCAGATTTGATGAAACAAGGAGGTAAGAACCAGACAACTTTTGTAAAAGGACATAAGAAAAAGAGATGCAAATCTGTTTCAGGCACATCACATCTGCAACATATCTTTGCTATATACATAGAGTAATCAGAAGCTCTGTTGCCCGTGGCAAGAGCTTGCCTTAAAAGTCTCCAGGCAAAGGTTTTAACCCTTGGTATCATCGTCTTGCACTTTCATACCTGTTTCATGATGATTTTAATGGATTCCTGAACCTGTTATCGGCGTGGTGTACCTGTATCAAATAGCCAATTCAAGCAGGTTTTGTATGTAGATTTGGAATTGCATTTCCCATCAGGTGTAGGCTTCCAACAAAGAATGTCATCTTCGTTAGAGGGAGCAATAAGAGTATTCTTAATAGCCTGTGCAGTGTTATGATTAAACATGAAATCTATTAGAGTGTTGTTACAGCTTTTTGTTCCTGGTATCCAGAGTTGATTGATGGTGACAGGGTAGCTAAACCAAGATTGTTGAGTAATAAGATTGTCATAAATATTTTCCCACCCAACAAACCAAGGTGTGCTCCAAATAGAGGAATTCCCATTGCAAACCTGATACCAAGAGTTGTTATGAAGAAGATGAATTACTTTAAGAACCGAGGACCAAAAAACAGATTTAGGAACATTCGTATTGGGCCTCCAAATCGATGAGTGCGGGAAGTATTTAGCTCTAAGGACAGCCTGGAGAAAGGAGTTGGGCTTTTCAGCTATTCTTCAGACAACCGAAAGAATGAGGCCCATATTGGTTTCTTGCAGATTGCGAATGCCAAGACCTCTTTCAGATTTAGGGGAACAGATGTTTTTCCAAGCAATTAGGCAAAGAGCTCTAGTACCTGTCCACCAAAAGACACTAATGATGGCCTGCAATTTTTTTAGAAGTTTTTTGGAGAATATTATATTAGACATGAATGGAGGACAACACCGAATTAATGAGCTCAAGCCTAGCAGCATGGGAGAGAGAATTTGCTTTATAAGTGGAAAGCTTTGACCTGAACTTTTGAATGATGAATTTGTAAGCCTCACTCCTGTTTTTCAGTAGGCAGAATAAGGGGGTGGCCTAGGTGAGTAAAGTTCTCATCAATGATAGGGACAGGGAAGATGTGGGTAATATCATTGACCGTATTAGGGCCCACCTTTTTACTGAAAATAATGCCAGATTTTTTCGAGTTTGGAATCTGACCTGAAGTGGCACAAAAATCTAGGAGAATGCTCTTGATAGCATGTGCTTCCTGAATAGAGGCAGTCCCACAAACCAACAAGTCGTCTGCAAAAAGAAGGGAATGAATTGGGGGAGGGCACATGTGCCCTAGAGAGATCCTGTGAGATTAGAAGCAGACAAAGCATCTGACAAAGCAATAGAAAGCTCATTCATGGCCGGAATAAACAAGTAAAGGGACAAAAGACATCCTTGTTCTCGTATACCCCTGGTGCTGACAAAGTTTGCATAGGCTGCCCTCGTGGCTCCTGCCTAGGCTGAACTTGCAGTAGGTTTGAGTTAGTTTTTGACATTTTGCTTTCTTGTTTTGGCTGCTGTTGTTCTGTCGTAACTCAATGGACGAACTCAGATGAGGAAGGAAGTAACGTCAGGGATGGAGAGGCTTGGGGCACTTTTTATCATTCCAGTTGTTCTGCTCTTGTGTTATCTATATAATTTCTTTTACTTTGGTGAAGAAAATGACAAAAATAGAATATTTCTTGTGTAAATAGATCACCACCGATGTTGCGAGCATATTCATGTAGGCAAAACTTGGCTATCACTTCCTCTATAACACTAGACTCTGTTTACAATAGCTTTGTCCCACTCCATTTCCGTGAGGGGTTGCACACTGATCTGCTGTGTTCCATCTCTGATTGTTGGTCACAAATCACTGTACCCATTAGCAAAAATTGATTACTTCAGTTTGCATCGAATCAACAATAATATACTACCGGAAGGGGAAACTAAGTTATCCTGTGAATGAAACAAAGCGAAAAAGGTTTTATCTTCCTTGAATGTTCTGAACTGCAAACTTGTTTAGTTGAGACCTTTCTCCATGCAATTCTACTCTTTTCCGTGCACCGAGCCTGTCATGCCAAGAATAAAACCTGATACAATGAAGCTGTCAAATAAGAATAGCTGTATAGTATATTGAATACCAAACCTGAATTCATTGGGGAATCCAATGGAGGAAGTATGGTAGAGAAGCGGCATGGGTGCGAGTTTTGACTCAAAAACTGGACCTCGGTGGAGGTTATCCATGAAACGGAGACAGTATTTTTTTTAAATATGATACTACATTAGATGATATAGTCTATATAGATTCGCGTCTGCAGGTTTTACAGATCGGCGTGCATACTAGGAGGAGGAGCGTACATGCACAGTAACCATGGCGCAAGTGCACTGGTATGGTACCACAAAAAGATCACACAGGAGATCGGAGCTACTCCCTCCATTCAGAAATGTAAGACATTTTAATTTTGTAAAATAAATGTATCTAGATATCTTTAGTATATAGGTTCACTTCAAATCTATATACACAAGTCATCTAGATAAAATTAAAACGTGTTTTTCTAGAACGGGGTGAGTATTTTGTGGATCTGACAGACAGGGAGAACCACCGAACCTAACCTGCGTACAAATCGCACGAGCAGAGCAGAGTGGCTTGAGGTGGGCGGCAGAGGCGAGGCTTGGGGATCCATCCAAGTAGACGGGCTGAATGACAGGGACGGATGCGACGTACGGCCTGAGCGACAGCAGCCTAGCCTATGGCGGGGACAGGAACGTCCAGGAGGGCAGAACGGCGGCGCCGCGTATGGTGAAGGTCGTCGCCGGTGCCGGCGAAGAACATGGAATGCAGGGCGGCGATGGATTAAAAACAAAGCAGCAGTGCACGGTAAAGCAGTTAGCAGCGTTCTAGTAGTACGTTAGCCGTTAAACCAGTGGTCATAGTATCATCTAATCGCATCGATCCATCGATCGCCAAAAAAAGCAAGGAAGCTAAGACACCGACCGATCGAGATTCTATCTATCGACTACAAGCAGCAGCAGCAGCAGATTCAGTCGGATCGGATCGCAGCAGCATCAGATTCAGTCTGATCCCTCACAAGTCAGTCAGGACGGCATCAGTCGGATCGGATCGCAGCAGCAGCAGCATCAGATTCAGTCTGATCGCTCAGAAGTTAGTCAGGACGGCATCAGCTGGAGCAGATTGCAGCAGACACCGACCGATTGAGATTCTATCTATCGACTACAAGCAGCAGCAGATTCAGTCGGATCGGATCGCAGCAGCAGATTCAGTCAGGACGGCATCAGCTGGAGCAGATTGCAGGCATACGCCCTCCCTTTCTCAGTTATTAGCAGCAGCCGGTCCGAGTCCGACGAGCGAGAGCGACGGAGCGGCAGGTGGCTGCGGCGGCAGGGTGAGCCGGTAGAGCCCACGCACGGAGTCCCTGTCTACTCTCCCGAAGCCTTGGTCCCCGAACAGCTTACCTTGGCTGTTCTGCATGTGGACGTGGCGGACCGGAGTCCGACGGCGCTCCGACGGCGACTGCTCTTGCCCACCGTGACCGTGGCCGACCGCAGTGACGGCGTGCGAGATCGGCATGCCAGAAGTGGCGTGGATGTACGAGCGGGCCCTGTCGTACACGTACACGTCGCCAGGCCTCAGACGGAAGTAGTTGCGGGACAGGCGGAAGTTGCACGCCATGATGCTCCCTGCCTCCACCAGGGCCTCTGTTTCCTCTGCTTTCAGAGTGGTGTCCACACGCTCGTAGGACTCCAGCTTGAACAGCCGCTCCAGCTCCTACACAGCACACCGGTCATGCTGGTTAATTTGCAGTAGAGTAGTAACATGCATTTGGACTAGACTACAGCAACACGAAACTAGTAATGCTCTTCACAAGATCAAGAACAGAACAGAACAGAACAGACAGCATCCAGATGTGAAACCACAAGATCAAGAACAGCGGCATCCAAGCGTTCAGGCTCCTGACCATGTTCAGGCTCTCACTTTCACCATGACATGAATAATAACACTACTAGCCAAGGAGGTACTGCTAAGAAACAATATCCACTCAGTTACGATCATTGGTATCTGCTTCTAGTTCTTAGCATTTCAAACCAACTATTCAGGAATCCTGTGGGACAGCACACACAACTGTTCAGCATGTTCCTTACACAAGGAACAGTTGATGGCTGGCTTCAGACAAGAACATGTCCTGCTAAACAAAACCCACCCACGTATTCACCGTGTTTCACCCAACAAGACACGAGCCCGCTGAATGCTGACCAGGTGCCTGTTAAGCTCCATGTGGAATTAATCAGCCAGGTCTTTTCTCCTTGTAATAATAATTATTAATGAAAAACGGCAAGTCATCATCGTTGAAAAAACACAACCGCGATTTGCTGCTCGGTCGGCAATTCTTCGGACGCGCAGACAAAACCGGACTAGACGTCGGGACCTACACGTATACGTACTGGTTGTACGACCGTGGATGTTTTATTCCTTCCCTGATCACTTGTAGTAATATATATATTGCCACGCGTACGCACGCACGTACCTAATACCTGCGACAACCGAGACATAACTTTTCGTCGGCGGCGTTATGCATCCGATCGTCGACCCAGCAGCAGCCGAGCGGTACGTATACGTGAATTTCGTCGACTATAGATGTTATTTTTTACTCTTTTCTGTTAGCACCAATACTATATTGCTAGTGTGGTACTATCTTAGTTCTAAAATAGATCTCGAGAATTTGTCTATACATTCAAATTTAAACACATTACCCTGATGCACATGAGGGACAAAGAATTTTTATAGTTACACTTATGAGCATAACAATGCTAATGCATCGAGTTAGGTTATTAGGTTGGCCATACGTTTAAATTTAAACAAATTTGTAGCATCTATTTTAAGGCGGAGGATATTAGGTTGGCCAGACGTACTACACGACTGAAATCGCATGCACGCTTCAGATATTCATTGGTTAGTTGTGAGGTGTTTCCTGGTCAAGATATCGGACATGCTTATTTCGTTGGTGATGGAGCTCTATAGCATTACCCTGATGCACATGACGGACAAAGAATTTTTATAGTTACACTTATGAGCATAACAATGCTAATGCATCGAGTTAGGTTAAGAGAAGTGTATCATGGAGGCCAAATGCATTAGGGAAACTTTCATTCTAGCTTTGCCCATGCTTGTGGCACTGCTATCGTAGTGCGAGGCTATGGAAGCGCACATGGACTAAAGTCGACGCCAAAATCGCACAGAGGCGGATCTCGATATGTGGTTGTTATCATATAATGATAACATATCAATTGGGAACACGGCTATCGCCACGGAGCTAGCCATTGACACTCCCGTGATGACAAACAATTGGCCTTATCCTTGCACGACAGTGTACTCGATGTGGGACAAAGTGTCTAGACCACTTATCGCGCGTACTTCTGATGCTTAGGTGGGTACCCGCTTATGAATTTATGTGGGCCGAGGCAAGTGGCCCCGTAGGGGTGCAAGCCCTCCCTTAGGGGGGGTCTTGCTCAGGGGTGTTTTTTTTGCCCACGCTGAACCCGCCAAATAAGAGTTTAAGGTGAAAAAGTAGTTGAGTTTTCTCTCATTGCTTCATTGGAGTACCAAATAAGGGCTCCATTGGAGTACCAAATAAGCGCAGCAACCAGCTCACGATGAGTGTCATTGGTATTGTTCTTTCCCCTTGAGTTTTCTCTCATTGCTTCATTGGAGTACCAAATAAGGGCTCCATTGGAGTACCAAATAAGCGCAGCAACCAGCTCACGATGAGTGTCATTGGTATTGTTCTTTCCCCTTCTCGATCTTATTGGTCAATGTATCCGTGCCGATTTCCATTTAAAAAGTTTTTCCATCGTGTTCCCTTTCCCTGTTTAATGCACGGGACTTCTCATACAATTGATAGAATATATATATGTTGCGTGCCCATCATAACAGTCAGCATACTACATGTTCTAACCAGGGTCAAGGAGGAGGATTCTGACGAGGCGAGCAGCAATGAGCTCGGGCCTACGATTTCTGATGCGTCCAAATTCGAGACACTCTCGCTAAATGACTCACCTCCCGCACTTGATTCAACCGATAGGTATGACCATTAAAGTCGGTTCCTTCCATTCATATGATTGCCTGCTACCTTCTGTTATAGATTACTATCACCTTCAGACATCCATTCTTGGATGCGTTTCTCAATGCTCATCCAGCGCGTACTAAAGGCACATGGTAGTGGATACCCCTAAATTCCACAAACCAGCCACCACACATTTGCTGGTGCTGATCCTACACTGCACTGGACCTATTAGAGGAATCTTTGTTTGGGTTACCGACAGATGTGTGTATAGAAATTAGTAGCGTAGGTTCCTTCCACCAGAACCACTGCCTTCCCGGTAAACTAGTGCCCACTCACCACCATCCTCCTCTGTGCTACCAAGATAGCTATCTTACATTTCATTTCCCCTGCGTTCCATCTGATAGCATGATCACACCCAAAAAACTAAAATAAATTAGTATAACACGGAGAAGAGAAGTGCAGTAAAACTACAGGTGTTTTGTGTTCAAAAAACCATTTTGAGCTCTCAGGATTGACCAGCAAATTGCTATTTTGCCTTAATTACCCTCTTTGCAACTTGAGTAGAATAAAGATAAGTGCAATATGGTTACAAGTATTTCCTGCTTAAGAACTATTAGAGTTAAAATTATTTCTGCAAGAACCATTTTTGGATGAATTTTTTTACTGACTTTGTGAGTTTAAATTGTTCTTATCTAGGGCTGTGGTGGATGCTAGTGACATGGGGACAGGTCTACCTGATTCTACAACTGTGGCACCACCAGCTGCTGAGGAAGCTCTGTCACGCAGGTAAGCATATCCGAGCTTATATTTCATACGTTGTGAATGATCATACCTTACACTGAATAGATGTTCATTGACAGCATGAGTGTGATTTTAATGAACTAGTGTTCTGGTACTTTGACATCAATGTGAGCAGTACGCATCTGAAAGCTCTGCCAATCCTGCATGGGCCTCCCAAGCATATTTCATCTGATATATATGGTTATTATCATGTTTGATTGTTGGATTTCCTTTGTATGGAGACTTTTGTCCCTGCAACTCTATTACTCCATCATTTAGTAGGCATCGCATTTAGACCAAAATCCTGGAGCACATGTTGTTTCTATCATGGGTATATCACTTGTTATATATATTTCACTTAAGTCACTCAAACATACCATTTTAATTACAGTAAAAGTCGAAACAATAGTTTGTCTTTCAAGTTTTCATGTTTCATTACAGTGACTTTCTCATATCTCTATTGTTCATTACAATGATTTTCTCCTATGTTTATCCATCTAATATTCAAATTTTGGATAACGACAAGTAGAGATGGAGTGCT
The DNA here is from genome assembly GCA_030063025.1 of Avena longiglumis. Classification (NCBI taxonomy): domain Eukaryota; kingdom Viridiplantae; phylum Streptophyta; class Magnoliopsida; order Poales; family Poaceae; genus Avena; species Avena longiglumis. Next base: position 112,221,952 of record CP125979.1, read on the forward strand.
ATTTTTCATCATGTGGCTGCATATTGTTTATATCAAGCAAAAAAGATTGCACTTGTTTGGACAAGAATCTGTCTTGCACTAGAGTAGCATGGCATATTGTTTGGTTGTTGGAATTCTCCACAACTCTAAAAAAACCGTTACCAACAGGGGAATAATCCCTTCCTTGGCTATACGTTGTCGAAACTAGCATGAATTTGCTGCACGGGCAGGAAAGTTATATAACATCACTTCTTTCTCACATGATATCTAAATTCATTTCTGCCCCTGTCTTGAACATTGGACCCCAGTTATTGAATCAATAATTATGATTTTTTTGCTCCTTGTACCACTCGTGAGCCTCTAAGGGCCTGTTCGGTATGGAGGAATTGCAAAGGAATTTCAAAGGTTTTTTTTCCTACGGAATTTTTTCCTTGAGTGGTGTTCGGAACGAAGGAAAGTAGACTAGCGATTCCTCAGGAAAGGTTTCCGTTCCTATGCTTCTGACAACATTTTACAGGAATTGTAAAATCCACCTCATTCTCTTGGTTTCGCTGATGCCCGAGGCGATATGCTCTGGCCGTTGTCAGATAGCTATTTGAAAAAAGCTTATGTGTACGCTAGGCCATGGAATTAGCAGCAGAGTTTTGCTTGTGTCTGAATAAAATAGTGTTAAACTGTGTTTCATTAGTGCCTCTCCCTCTGAAATCGGACCAATATATTCCTTCGTTCCAAACGCCGCCAATGTTTTCTTTCCTCTGTTTCAGAAGACCGCAGGATCACAGTTCATGCACCATCCTATTCCTATACAGGTTCCGATTCCTTTGATTTTGATTCCAGTGCTCCGAACGGGGCCTAAGTTGTAAAACTTGGGTATTTACATGCATATGGAGCAAGTAATGAGCACTGCTGACCCTTTGTAGTGTAAAATTTAAGCACCAAAAGTAAAACTTTACTTGCTAATGTTAACAGCTATTATATAAACCAAACCTATGTTTTTTTAATAGAACTACACCAAGGGTCAGTTTTAAGTCCTTATCTATTTGGTTTGGCGATGGATGGTTTGAACATATATAGCCTAGGCCCTTAGAAGCACCGGTGCACATCGTAATTTAAGGTGCGCTGATAATATAAAGAGGGGCAGAGGTAGATCAAAACTGACTTGGGAGGAGTCTGTAAAGAGAGACTTGAAGGACTGCAATATCACCAAAGAACTATCCATGGATCTGAGTGCTTGGAAATTAGCAATCCACATGCCAGAACCATGAAGTAGTCTATCGATCTCCTACATTCTTTCTTTCTCTTTTTTCCTTGTCTTGTTTTCCCCCTTTTGTTTGTTCTTACAGGTTTCATCCCTAGCCTACCCCAACTTGCTTGAGACTATATAACAACGCCAACTTTTAAGTGACCAACCTATTGCCTCTGTAGATGTATTATTAGTACTCGCTCCGATCCATAATAAGTGTGGCTGATTTAGTAGAACTTTGTACTAAATGAGTGACACTTATTATGGATAGAAGGGAGTACTTTACTACAGTACTTTTGTTTCTTTATTCTGCCAGTCAAGGTTTGTTATTTAGTTCTAGGAAAATGACTTCACTTGCTGAACTGTGCTATTTTATATGTTGCATGGCATAACTTGTTTGTTTATTATTGCCTTGTCGGTATTTAGAGAATGAACCGTGTGGTCATGGTTTTATTTAGGTCAGAGGAGAGAAGCACAGCTGATTTGCTCTTAGATCAGCCTACGTTTGACAGTGTTGAGGATGCTATGGAATATTTTTGTAATAGTTTGAGAGTGGCTCGAGCTGCTCAATATAAGGCATTACCATTATCCCGGCAGTCTTCACTAGACAAATTTGAAGCTGAACGGGTGTTGGTACCACCACATCAAGCTCAACCAGTTCTAGCACAAGAACAAGCATCAGCAGTTGCAGCACAAGTGCGATATGAAGGTTCCAAAGAAAAAACTGCTGAGAATGGGCAGAAATGGATGTGCGAGGAGGTGTGGATGGCATTTCAAAATTACCGAGAAAAAAAAGATCTTATGGTTTGTCTTTAATTTCTATCTTTGAACTGTACTATGAATGTTCTCTAATTGTTTCAAATGTAGAAAGTTTTACTAACAACTGTTGTTATAGGAATTTGATTACGAGTTTGAAGAACTTAAATGCCAATGTTTTCATGTGGAAAATTATTGCAAGATCTTCCACCACTTCAATTTTACCGTAAAGATGAAGGAACCTGGTTCAAGTGAGTGGGTTTCGACGCTCTTCTTCGCCGAAGTAAAGGAAATATTGAGACGAACAATTTACTTCTGCTGCCCTCTTGAGCCGGATGAATATGGTATGCATTTTTTTCCTCTTATGGAAGTGAATATTTGCGAGCAACAACATATTCATTTTGTGATTTGTTTGTAATGTACGTAGCTTACATCTTGTCCTTTTTTCTTTTTCTTACATAGGTAATTGCTATGCGTGCAAGAACCAACGGATGGATCATTTGCAGCATCCCATTATAGGTGCGTTTGACAGGGGAAGCCCATATACAGTATTCCCCTTCATGGAGGGAAGTGATTTCTCCTCCGATGATGACGATGGACCTGTGACCTGTCTATGATGAGGCCTGGAGGATGAGCATAAGAGCTGCTGGGTTTAGGGTTGGATGAGGAGCGGTGGTGACATTAGGTGTATTTGAGAACTTGCCTTTGATTAAGCGATAATATAGCACTACTATGCTGGATTCTGTGACACTTGAGACGACACATATAAAAGCGAAGCACATACTTAGGCATATAACCTATCTGACGTTCTATTGACCAAAAAAAAAAAACAATCGAAGTTCAAACAGTGGATAAATATGCCCTACTAGCACAATTCTATCTAGGTAATGAGCCAATGCTTGCCAAAGCGCGTAATATAAGCCAACCAAGATGAGCATGTGTTTCATAATACCTTATCCAACCTATCTAGAAATTAACAGCTGTAACAGTTTTCAGCTAGCTGTGGTCTCAGGTACTCTGCGCCACCTGTTCAGTTTCGTATGCTTTCTTAGGCTTCTTCACCAACAATACCAATAATTCTTTGTTCGCAGTCCTAACATCGTGAGCAGAAATAATATTATGGTAGGCTCCCAGGTAACCCCATTTATATCCATAAAAACTTCATATTTTTGTCCATCCTTCACGAGCCTTGATACATTGTCTGAAAGAGGCATGGTTTGGACATTTAAATCAGTGACACGTTTCTAAAAAAATGTACAACATAGACATATTCACAAAACACTACATACAAATTACCTCCCAAGAAACACAAATTTCCTCGGGCTACCATATCGCCTTCATTGCTGTCGCAATCTTCAGTAAGCTCCAGTCCTGACAGTTGATGCCAGAGACAACCTTGATGAGGTCACCTACTTTGCGCTTGGGTTCAGAATGACGCTTGTTGATGGAATCAAGCCCAAAACAAGGTGGAAGCTGTCTTAACAATTAGCTCGTTGATCTGGATACGAAGTGTCTGTTTGTGGGATCCTAGGGTATGTTGATTGGCAAAATGTGTTTAGGAACTGTTCTGAAGTAGTCAGGATTAGGATTGATTGTAGGGATCCTAATAAAATCCCATCTAGGAGGCTATTCAATTTCAACGGGAAGATCTTCCACTGTGCTTCTCAGTGGAGCAAGAAACCCTAGGCACTGTCACTGGCTCTTGTAGCCTGACCAATTCTGGGCCCAATGGTGGCAATGTTAACCATGATAGAATGGATATTGGAAGGTCAGGTGGTAATGGATCCACACATCTCATGTTAGTGAAAGTTCTACTAGGAAATCTAAACCAGGTAGCAATGGCAATAGTACTAGGCATATGCTTGATCAGGAGGCTATGCCTGGCATTTAAATCTACAAATTGATGCTAGATAAATGTGTTATTGGGACAGAACGTATGTTTGTTTGGGATGAAACTCCTATGGCCGAGGGTGCTAAAGGTGCTGATGAGGCTGCCAACTTTTGGAGGGATTGCAAGAAGTGGAAGAGGTTTCAGGTAACCAGGCTCAAATGGCTGCTCTGCCAGAAGATACCCTTCCATCTTTTGGTGGCCTGCTGCAATCAAAGAATGATGAGGTTGGACAAGGTGGCTCAAAAAAAGTTGTGGGGGTAAGTGGTGCCCACCAGACAAAGCAATAGAATTGATAGATCCAAGAATGTGATGGAGATGGCCAAGGATCTCAAGAACAAGAAGAATCCAATTCCTACCTGCCAAACCCATAAGAAAATGACAGGTATAATGAAAACAAACCGTTTTAATGTTCTGCAAGTAGAGGATATAGTTAATATGTCTGTAACTGTAGGCTAAGATTACTGAACTAGATGTAGATAATAGAGACTAGCTAGCCACCAGATCTGATGTTCATCTTTTTGTTACTGGTTCTTCCTATTCTACTCCTCAATAGTATAATACAATTGTGGCAGTAGATGACATGGGGGAACTTGGTTGGCCTGAAACAGTTAGGAGAAGGGGCAAGCACCCCATGAAGAGATTTAAATGAAAGTAGGTTTTTGGAATGGTAGGGATATTACTTCTCCTGGTAGAAAGAAGTATATAGAAGACAACTTACTTCCTCTTAATCTTGATTATATTGGTTTTTCAGAGACTAAAAAAGAGAGTTTCTCTAACTCCTTCCTAAAGTCTATTCTAGGTAATAGAAACTTTTTTTGGAATCACTTGCCAGCCAGTGGCTCTGTTGGAGGTATCCTAGTAGGTGTTAATGCTGATATTTTTGAGATCATCTCTTGGGATGTGTGTAAATTTCCAGTTAGTGTTGTTGCTAAGAACAAGATCACAGATATGGTTGTTAGAATAACAACTATCTATGGTTCTCCCTATGAGGAAGGGAAACAAGAGTTCATTTCTAAGCTTCATGAACTTTTCCTACACTAGGAGGGCCCTGCTATCATTGGGGGGGGGGGATTGATACGTTGGAAACGTATCTATAATTTTTTGATGCTCCATGCTTGTTTAGTATCTACTTTGCTTTACTTGTCCACACTTTGAGGTGCTTTTTGCATGTTTTCTGGTACTAACCTATTAACAAGTTGCAACAGTGCCAGATGCCTGTTTTCTGTTGTTTTTGGTTTCAGAAAAGTTAGTAAAGAAATATTCTAGGAATTGGACGGGACGAAGGACAAAGTCAAGAAGTCCAGAGGAGAGCCAGAGGGGCCACGCCCCTAAGCGCGGCCACAGGTGGGCCCGCGCCTGGCTAGAGTTTGGTGGCCCTGGCCACCTCCCGGTCTCGCCCCTTCACCTATAAGAATCCATCGATGCATAAACCCTGGGTACCCAATCAGAAATCCATGAAACCGTCTGTAGCCGCCGCCACCATCGTCCCTAGATCGGGGGGGGGGATCTGAAGTTATTCCCGGCACCCTCCGGAGGGGAGATCATTCTAGAGGCCTTCTCTCCGGTATGATTCGTGAGTAGTTCCACCTTGGACTATGGGTCCATGTAGTAGCTAGATGGTTGTATCTCCTCCTTTGTGCTTTCATGTGTAGATCTTGTGAGCTCCGTTCATGATCAAGATCTAATCTATTTGTAATCATGCATGTTGTGTTTGCAGGGATCCGATGGATATTGATATTATTATGTTGGTTTGATTAATGATTTTATCTTTATGATTCTATCATGTCTGTGTTGTTTGTGATCTTGCATGCTCTCTGTTGCTAGTGGTTATCTTGGCCAAGTAGTTGCTAGTGACTCCAAGAGGGAGTATTTATGCTCGATAGTGGGTTCATGCCTCTAGTTTCCAAGGGAAGTGACAATAATCTCTTTGGTTGTAGATGTGTTATTGCTACTAGGGAGAAAACAACGGTCTCTTGTTCATGGAACATGTGGACTGTTTACCTTACACACTTTGCTTAAGCGGTTATGCATTGCTTGCAACTTAATACTAGAGGGGGTTCGGATGATAACCTGAAGGTGGACTTCTAGTCATAGATGCAGTTGGATGACGGTCTATGTATATTGTTGTATTGCCCAATCAACCTCATAGGATCTGTCTGGCTAGTAATTGCATTGCTATGCCTTGCTCAGTTCCTGTCAATTGCCCCGCTGTAATTTGTTTACCCTTCATGCCATGTTGTTTATCTAAGGAGAGCACCTCTAGTGAACTATGGACCCCGGTCCAATCTTTACCATTGATACTTCTTCCACTGTTACTTGTTTACTTGCTGCAAACCATTACCTTCCACACCATACGTTTAATCCTTTGTTACAGCAAACCGATGAGCTTGAGAACCTCACTGATTCGTTGGGGCAAAGTCTTGAGTTTGTGTTGTGAAGGTCTCCACGTTGCCAGCAACACCTTTGAGACGTTTCCTTCCTCCTTCAGGTTCGATAACCTCGGTCTCTATTGAGGGAAACTTGCTGCTGTGCTCATCACACCTTGCTCTTGGGGTTCCAACGAAGTGTCCCACGTCAACACTGGGTGCACGCACCAAGATTTCTGGCGCCGTTGCCAGGGAATAAAGAAAGAAGCTCCCACATCAGCTAGGCGCCATAAACAAGATTTCTGGCGCTGTTGCTGGGGAGGCTAAGGACGTCTTCACTAGGGAAGTCCTTCACTTCCTTTCTCTTCACTTTGTTTTTAGTTTGCTTTGTTTCTTTTGCTTGGTTTTGTTTGCCTCTTTTCAAAAAACCCCAAAAAATTAGTCTAGCTTGGTTTGCTTGCCTTATTCAAAAACACAAAAGAATTAGTTCCTGCTCTAGCTGCTGCTGCTGTTTTTGGCTTGCCCACCTTTGCCAAAATGAACTCTGCTGAGAACACCAAGCTGTGTGACTTCACTAGCACCAACAACAATGATTTCCTAAGCACACCTATTGCTCCACCTGCTCCTGATGCTATCTTTTATGAAATTAAGACTGCTTTGTTGAATCTTGTGATGAGAGAGCAATTCTCTGGTGCTGGTTCTGATGATCATGCTGCCCATCTTAATAGCTTTGTTGAACTTTGTGAGATGCAAAATTATAAGGATGTAGATGGAGTTATTATTAAGCTCATGCTTTTTTCCTTTCTCCTTGAGGGGAAAAGCTAAAGAATGGTTGCTATCTTTGCCTAAAAATAGTATTGATTCTTGGACTAAGTGCAAAGATGCTTTTATTGGAAAGTACTATCCTCCTACTAAGATTATTGCTATGAGAAGTGACATAATGAATTTAAACAGCTTGATAGTGAACATGTTGCTCCTGCTTGGGAAAGAATGAAATCTTTGGTTAAAAATTGCCCTACTCATGGACTCACTGCTTGGATGATTATCCAAACTTTTTATGCAGGTTTGAACTTCTCCTCAAGAAACCTGTTGGATTCTGCTGTTGGAGGTAATTTTATGGGACTCACCTTGGGTGCTTCAACAAGGTTCCTTGATAATATGATGGTTAACTACTCTGAATGGCATGTTGAGAGAGCTCCACATGGTAAGAAGGTAAATTCTGTTGAGGAAACTTCCTCTTTGAGTGAAAAGATTGATGCTATTATGGCTATGCTTGTTAATGGGAAAGCTCCTCTAGATCCTAATAGTGTTCCCTTAGCCTCATTGGTTGCTCAAGAAGAGCAAGTTGATGTGAACTTCATTAGAAACAACAATTTCAACAACAATGCCTATAGGAATAATTTTGGTAGCAACAACAATTATAGGTCTTATCCTCCTAATAATGGCAATTCCTATGGAAGCTCTTACAATAATGCTAGAAGTGCCCCCTCTGAACTTGAAGTAATGCTCAAGGACTTTATTAGTAAACAAACCACTTTCAATAAGATTATAGAGGAAAAGCTTTTAACTGTTGAGAAAAATATATCCTCTTTGTCTAAAGCTTAAACTTCCTCGGTTAATAAAATTTCTGCTAAACCGGAAACTATGGAAAACACCTTTGCTACTGCTCATGCCATACAAGTTACTATTGATGAAAATGTTAGGCTGTTAGCTCAACTTCGTGCTAGGTGGGAAAGGGAAGCTGAAATTGATAGAAACAATAGTGTGTGCACTATCACCACTAAACCACAAGTAGCCCCTATTCGTCCTCCTAATATGCCTAAGCCTAGTGAGACTACTACTAGTGATGCTAAGTTTGACTTTGATATTGATGGTTGCAATATTTCTGAAGTGATTATGTTCCTGCAAAATCTTGCTAGAAGTCCTGATGCTAGTGATATGCATGTTTCCTTTACCAAACACATTACAGATGCTCTTGTTAAGATTAAGGAAGAGAAGCTAAAACACAAAGCTTCTATTCCTAGGAAAGTAGAAGATACATGGGAACCCATTATTAATATGCAAGTGAATGACTTTGATCTCAAAGCTTCATGTGATCTTGGTTCTAGTGTCTCTATTATGCCTAGGAAAATTTATGAAATGCTTGATTTGCCACCTTTGGAAGATTGTTATTTGAATGTCCCACTCAATGATAATGCTAAGAAGAAACTCATGAGGAGTATTAATTATGTTCTCATTATGGTTAACAATGCTTATGTCCCTGTTGATTTCTATGTTTTGGATGTTGAATACAATGCTTCTTGTCCTATTACTTTGGGAAGACCTTTTCTTAGAATAGTTGGTGCCATTATTGATATGAAAGAAGGCACCATTAAATATCATTTTCCATTCAAGAAAAGGTATTTAACACTTCCCTATGAGAAGAGAGAAGTTTCTTTTTGCTCCCCCTTTGAAAGCAAGGTTTGATGTTAATGCTTCCTCATTTGAAAATACTTGATTCTTCTTGCTTCTTGTGCCTAACTTAAAGGCGTTAAAGAAAAGTACTTGTTGGGAGATAACCCAAGAGTTTCCTTGAGTCTTGGAAGTTATTACTTCTGTAATGACCTCTCCTTATCCTTTTTGTTTTTCTTTTCATGCCAAAAATGACCTCTAATGAGAGGGAAATAAGATTTGGGGAGTTGCTGTCCCGAAACAGATTTATGTTCTCCACAAAAAAAATTCGTGAGGAGGATCTGTAACTAGGATTAAGATAAAAATTTACGAATAAATCCCCCAGTATGTTGGATAACTTTTGTTAGTTCAACAATTTTTGATTTGAGCAACAGAAGATGTTAGAAAAAATTCGTTTCTACCTGCTGGTATGTTTTGACAGATTTCTGCCATTATTTGCATTTGCTTATTATTGATTTCTTTTTGAGATCTCTTCAGGTAAATTGAGTTTCTTTGAAGGGGTTAATATAGTAGCTTTTGTTTTTAGTGAAAAGCCTTGCTGTTTTAAAGCTTTGCCAGTGGTCTAATATCTTTTGAATAAGCTAATGTTGCTAATGAAGATTGTGTGAAGTTTTGTATGAAGGAAAATTTTCAGGTGTAGAGAGAGAATGATGCAATGGGATGAAGAATGGACAAAAGCTCAACCTTGGGGATGCCACCATGGTGTCACCCCAATAAATATCCAAGAGGTACAAGCGTCAAAGCTTGGGGATGCCCAAGGCATCCCCTTCTTCATCAATAATAAAAAGCCCAGGTCTGTCTAGACACTTCGTTTTTATTGTTTCATGCACAGTTGTGTTGTTCTTGGAGCATCTTAGTTTTCGTTTTCTTTGCTTAGTTTGTTTAGTTTGCTTTATTAGTTTGGACCACCGTTCTCGCTGTGTTGTTTTGCAAATAAGTTTGCTTGGTGTTTGGAAAGGAGTAGTAAGTTCTTGCTTGAAGTGCAAGAGGAGCTTGCATTGACTGTGACTTAGACTTTAGCATGACATGCTAGATGTTGTTTTAGCATTATTCTTAGTGATTATTGCTGTAGAATGTATTGTTCCAAACAATTGGGATTGCTTAGTGTGCCTTGAATAAATTATGGGTTGTTTTAGCATGCAAAAGCATAGTATTGTGGTATTCTCCTTTGATGTTTTGCTTGGGTTGACTTGGCGCATGCTCACACCATGTTATGACTATGACAAGTCACCATTAGCCTCTATGATCATTTAGTCCGTGACTTGTAGTACCACTCTTTGATTTGATTAGTATGCTTTGTTGCATTGCATAATTTTGGACATTATTGCTCTCTTAGTTGGTTGCTCCCAGTATTTTGCTAGCCTCCACTTGTATGAGTAAGTTCTACTCATGGCTTCAACTCCCAAGAAACCAAGTTATTCCAAAGTGTCCACTATAAACTCCTATGCATGGTGTGTTACACCATTCCAAAGTATATTCTTGTTTTCAACTATCTTCCAATTAAAAACTATTTTGTTATGTGAAAACTTAGTGATTAAAGCCCTCACGAACTTGATGGCACACTTTATTCTTTGCCCCTAATAAACTTGAACCATTGTGACAACTTTGTTGTATATGCTTGCACTTATAAGTTGGAATTAGCAGAACCGTGCTGTCATGGGAAACGTTTTCAACATTGCACTTGTACCTTGTTGTACTCATTTGATATCATGTTTTTTGTCTATGGATGTCACCGGTGTGAAATAAAGAGGGAACTTGTAAGTCCATGGAGTTTGTATCCTGTGTTAGAGAAAGGCCTGGGCCTCTAGCCTAAGCCATGCCTAATCATGGTGGAAACTTGAGGCATCACCATGGTGACATCTATGAAGCATTCTTCTTATATAAAAAAAGAGAGACACATTAAAGAAAAGAGGAAAGAGAGAAAAAAGCACCATATTCCCATGGTACATAAGAAGAATTGTTGAGATGCTCATTCTCTACTTGCCTTGTCATTTTGGTTATGAGAAAGCTCCTGTACCATGTGCAAGGGGTACCCCGTTGGCGGTTCTCAATGATATGCAAATACTTACAGTGACAAGAACTTACCTGGACCCAAAGTTGAGTATGCATGAGGTGTGGCCCTCGTATTCAAGGGGCATGAGATTTCCAACTTATACTTCGTCAAGCATATACTCCAGCTTTGCCACTTTAACCTTAACCACTTCAAGATGCTTATGATAGGGGCAATGAGGGCTGAAAGCTAACCAGTACCATAATTTTTGGAAGCTCTTTTTGAAACTTGTAATCCCTGCTTCCTTTACAAAAAGGCCTTTCTTCCACCATTATTTGAGTCTCCACCTTCTACCTTTAGGCACCATTAAGAGAGCATAGTTGTCATTCTGTGTGCAGTGTTCCAAAGCTTATTAATTGATGCATATTGTGTTATTACTTGCTCTTGTGCTATTTGTTTCTAGTCAGCCTTGTGAACTTTGAAGGTGTCCTATGCATTATATTGCTACTCTATGAGGGACAAGCCGATTGCCACTATGCCATGTTTTCTGCATGTGAAACAAACAAACGTTTTTCAATGCATATTATTCATGATCTTTGTTTGTAGCTTGCCTTGTTGCATGCATAGTTACTATGTCCTATTGTTAGAACTCCATCTTTCATGCACATGTTTAGAGTCCTTTGATCCCAGCTTTCAATGCTTGGAAATGGTTGGATCTTTATTGTGAGGGTGCATGTCACCTAAAAAATTATTCTTTTATCACTTACCTACTCGAGGACGAGCACGAGTTAAGCTTGGGGATGCTGATACGTTGGAAACGTATCTATAATTTTTGATGCTCCATGCTTGTTTAGTATCTACATTGCTTTACCTGTACACACTTTGAGGTGCTTTTTACATGTTTTCTGGTACTAACCTATTAGCAAGTTGCAATAGTGCCAGATGCCTGTTTTCTGCTATTTTTGGTTTTAGAAAAGTTAGTAAAAAAATATTCTCGGAATTGGACGGGACGAAGGATAAAGTCAATTACTTTCCGTGGGGAACAAGAAGTCTAGAGGAGAGCCGGAGGGGCCGGCCAGAGGGGCCACCCCCTCCCCCCAGGCGCGACCATAGGTGGGCCCGTGCCTGGCTAGGGTTTGGTGGCCCTGGCCGCCTCCCGGTCTTGCCCCTTCACCTATAAGAAGCCCCCGATGCAGAAACCCTAGGTACCCGATCATAAATCCATGAAAATGTCTGTAGCCGCCACCATCGTCCCTAGATTGGGGGGGGGGGGGATCTGAAGTTCTTCCCGGCACCCTGCCTGTGGGGAGATCATTCCGGAGGCCTTCTCTCTGGTATGATTCGTGATTAGTTCCACCTTGGACTATGGGTCCATGTAGTAGCTAGATGGTTGTATCTCCTTCTTTGTGCTTTCATGTATAGATCTCGTGAGCTCCGTTCATGATCAAGATCTAATCTATTTGTAATCATGCATGTTGTGTTTGCGGGGATCCGATGGATATTGAGATTATTATGTTGGTTTGATTAATGGTTTTATCTTTATGATTCTATCATGTCTGTGTTGTTTGTGATCTTGCATGCTCTCTGTTGCTAGTGGTTATCTTGGCCAAGTAGTTGCTAGTGACTCCAAGAGGGAGTATTTATGCTCGATAGTGGGTTCATGCCTCTAGTTTCTAAGGGAAGTGACAATAATCTCTTCGGTTGTAGATGTGCTGTTGCTACTATGGAGAAAACAACGGTCTCTTGTTCATGGAACATGTGCACTGTTTACCTAACACACTTTGCTTAAAGTAGTTGTCTATTGCTTACAACTTAATACTGGAGGGGGTTCGGATGATAACCTGAAGGTGGACTTCTAGTCATAGATGTAGTTGGATGACGGTCTATGTATATTGTTGTATTGCCCAATCAACCTCATAGGATCTTTCTGGCTAGTAATTGCATTGTTATGCCTTGCTCAGTTCCTGTCAATTGCCCCGCTGTAATTTCTTTACCCTTCATGCCATGTTGTTTATCTAAGGAGAGCACCTCTAGTGAACTATGGACCCCGGTCCAATCTTTACCATTGATACTTCTTCCACTGCTACTTGTTTATTTGCTGCAAACCATTAACTTCCACACCATACGTTTAATCCTATGTTACAGCAAACCGGTGAGCTTGACAACCTCACTGATTCGTTGGGGCAAAGTTTAAGACTAGGATTTTTAGGAAGCTTGCCAAAGGTTGGAGTGGCAACCTAGAAGCTAACATTAGGAGGAAAAAAGAATCGATGGAGGAATATGACTCCCTAGATATTAAGTTAGTGATCTTTTCTCTATCAGATGAGGAGAGGGTTAGATTAAATGATATTCTAAATTAACTGAAAACTTTTTGGCTAGTAGAATAGATTAAAGCCAAGCAAAGATCCAGAGAGAGATATCTTAGAGGGTGATAGTAATACTGCTTATTTACATGCAGTAGCTAACCAAAGAAGGAGAAAGAAGATGATTCGTGTCTTGATTGGCCCTAATACTGATATAAAAAAGATGCTTAAAATTTCTACTAATTTTTATAAGGATCTTTTAAAAAGTGAAGAGAGGCCTATTATTTCCCTCATTGATGATTTTTTTGTTGTTAGTGAGAAAGTCACCCTTGAGGAAACACACCATGTTAGGTAGTAATTTTTCTATGGAAGAAGTTAGAGAGGCTATTTTTGGGTCCTATGCTGACGGGGCACCAGGCCCTGATGGCCTTTCTTTCATGTTCTATCAACAATTCTGGTACATTGTCCAAAGTAACCTTATGAATTTCTTTGACTAGTTTAATGGTAGTTTAGATCTCTTTAGATTGATTTTTGCTATGATTACTTTGATTCCTAAGGAGGAGGATGCTAGGGACATGAAGAAGTTCATGCCATCCATATTTTAAATTAAAGTTTTATGATTTTATTTAAGGTTTTGACTAATATATTTTCTAAGGTTATTGATAGACTAATTTCCCCTAATGAGTCTGCCTTCATCAAAAGTAGATTTATACTAGAGAGTATTGTGACTGCCCATGAAATAATTCATGAGGGTCATAGAAAAAAGAGTAAATGATTGGTCTCTAAAATAGACTATGAAAAGGCCTATTATAGGGTTAACTTGTATTTCCTTTCTGAGATCCTATAACTCGGAGGATTCTGTCCCAAAATTATTTCTCTCATTAAGCAGATCACTCAGGGTGGGTCTGTTGGGGTGAAAATCAATGATATTGAAGGGATATTTCCTAACTGGCAGAGGCCTGAGGCAAGGGGATCCTTTTGCCCCTTTGATTTTAGTTTGTAGTAGATGTTTTCCCAAGATGTTGGTTAGGAGCTCAAACTCAGTCTTGATAGCTTGGCTCTGTCCCAATCTAATTCATGGTGGGGAATACGTACATGATACCTTACTTTTCCCTAAGAACAACGAAAATATAGCTATTAATCTTAAATGGATCTTGACCTGTTTTGAGAAAATCTCTAGGATGAAAATCAATTACCACAAGAGTGAGCTCATGTCCCTAAATATGGAACCAGAAGAAGTTCAGCCCTTCATAGACATCAGTGTGTAGCTGGGTCCTTCCTTGTTAAATATTTAGGTTTACATATTCACTTTGAAAAATTGAAGAGAGAGGATTTACAACCCCTAGTATATAACCTTCTAAAAAGTATGTCTGGTTGGAGAGGAAAGCTTCTCTCTATGGAAGCCAAAAAAAGAATCCCCATCCAAACAATGCTTTCTAGTATCTCAATCTACATGCTGTCTTTTTTTAATTTCCTAAGAGGTACCTAGATATGATTAACAATCAGTTGGCTCACTGAATGTGGAGTGAACAGGAAGCCAATAGGAAAATCCACTGACAAACTGACCTTCTATTTGCATGAAGAAAGAGTTTGGGGGCCTAAGCATCCCTAACTTGAATGACATAAACCTCTGCCTTTTAGGATCTTATATTAAGAGATATATCCAGGGTGTGGGCATGCTTTGGAAGAAATTAATAGATGTTAGGTATGAAACTAAAATCCCAAACATATTGTGTTGTCAAGACACACACCTTTTTTATTTTGGAAAGGGGTGCCGCCAATAATGTAGGTTGTTAGTCTGGGTTATAGATGGAAGGTGGGAAATGGTAGGCTGATCAGGGTTTGGGAAGATCATGACTAAGGACAACCTTAGAAGAAGGGGTCTTCCAAAACCCCCGGAGTGTAGTCTTTGCAAAGTTATAGATCCACGGTTAAACATCTGTCCTTTCAGTGTAATATTTCTAGGCTGCTTTGGGCTGATGTCTTTGAAGTTTTCAATGTGCATATCATTGACATCATTTCTCTAGATTCAAAATGGCTTTGTAATAAAAAAATATCTACAACTTGTGGGGCATTTGGAACGACAAGAATAGTATTGTGTTGAACAGGAAAATTTGGCTGAATCTGAAACAGGTGTGGTACCGATGAAGACAAACATCAATATAAGCTTTGACTTGTGTCTCTGCTATGTCAATTAAATACCATTTGAATGATTCTTTTTATTTAGCCTCATTTCTAGCCAACGGTTTATTAGGATTGGTGTGTTTAAGATCGATGAGCTTTACTACCTAGATGGTTATGCAATCTTCCAAGTTTGTGATACACAATTTTCCTATACGTCTTTCCACTGAAGTAACAACTAGACATTGTAATCTGTGAACACTATCTGCACTTGTCGGGATCTAAACAAATTCGGTAGGACATAATTTTTTTTATCTTTCTCTTAAAAGACTATATACTTGCATAATTAGTTTGGATAGAGAAGGCATGCGACACCCTCTATTTTCTAGAGCCTTGGACTCACAAGTGACATATTTTTAGCCACATCTATGAATGTTCGATAGCAAGAGCCAAAGCAATGTTTTACTGGATGATGTTCTAGTTGCATCCAGACATTCTTGTGGGTATTGCTCTAACTTTCTTATTGAAGTCTTACCATAGGTGTCGATCTGCATCCATGGATGTTATTTTCCGGTGTTGTGTTTGTTGGAGATATGCCCTAGAGGCAATAATAAATATAGTTATTATTATATCTTTGTGTTTATGATAAATGTTTACATTCATGCTATAATAGTATTAACAAGGAAACCATTAATACTTGTGTGATTTGTAAACTTAATTTGAAGTCCCTAGTATAGCCTCTATACTTCACTAGCTTGTTGGTTGATTTATGATTGTGGTTTCCATATCATGAACATTGAGATGTTATCAACAACAAGATCATATCGTTAGGAGAATGATATGGTGGACATACTCCTATAGATAAGCGTAGCATAAAGATCAAGTCATTTCAATAGTTCAATTGCTATATGCTTTTTGATACATAATAACCTAATTCCTTCGACCATGAGATCATGCATATCACCTTTACCGGATGGATGCTTTGATGACATCAAACACCACACCGTGGCGGGTGGGTATAAAGGTGGCATTAAGTGTTCAGAAAGTATTGGTTGAAACACATGGATCAAGAGTGGGATTTGTCCATCCACATGACGGATAGATATACTCTGGGCCCTCTCGGTGGAATGTCATCCAATTGGCTTGCAAGCATGTGACTTGGTCACAAGGGATCACATATCACGGAGCGAGAAAAGTACTTATCGATGAGGTTGAACTAGGTATGCAGAGATACCGCGATCATAACCTTGGATAAGTAACATATCGTGAGACAAAGGGAAATTGGTATCGTATGTAAGTGGTTCATTCGATCGCAAAGTAATCGTAGAAATATGTGGGAGCCATATGAATTTCCAGATTCCTCTATTGGTTATTGTTCGGAGAAGTGTCTCGATCATGTCCGCATAATTCACGAACCGTAGGGAGACACACTTAAGGATTCGACGTTGTTTGAGTAGTTATGGTATTATGAGAAAGAGACCGAATGTTGTTCGGAGTCTCGGATGGGATCCGGGATATCACGAGGTGATCCGGAATGGTCCGGAGAATAAGATTCATATAAGGAAAGTCCCATTTCGGAGTTCGGGAATGATTTCGGTGTTTTCATCGGGAATGTTCTAGAAGGTTCCGGATTGTCCGGCACTCCGGGGGGGAAGGGGTACATGAGTGTGTCATTACTTAATGGAATGATTGCATCATGTACTAAGTGTTCTTGCTGTCCCAAATAAAGGATTAAATTGAATCCTAAAACAAAAAAGTCAAATGTCGGTTTGAAAGTCAAACTGCCAAAACAAGAAACTGGGAAACAAGAAAGAGGTGTTGGAATCCGACTTGAGGAGGAGTCTCCTACCAGCTAGCGCCACCAAGCCGACTTGGGAGGACTCCTCCCTAGCCGCGCCTACCCACCTATAAAAGGAGGGGCAGGGCTCCCCTCCTAGACACACAAGTTTCACCTCTAGATTTCCAGGTTTAGAGCCGTTTTGGTTTAGAGCTTCTAATTGCTTTAGCCAGCGATTTAG
The DNA here is from genome assembly GCA_030063025.1 of Avena longiglumis. Taxonomy (NCBI): domain Eukaryota; kingdom Viridiplantae; phylum Streptophyta; class Magnoliopsida; order Poales; family Poaceae; genus Avena; species Avena longiglumis. Next base: position 112,239,070 of record CP125979.1, read on the forward strand.
AGCCTTATAATTGGTTTAGAGCCTTCTAATTGGTGTGTCTAATTACTAGACCACTAATAGCCTCTCTCATAAGCTCCACCATACTCGCACCGGCTTAAGGCGAAGCCCTGCGGGATCTCCCCTCTACTTCCGGTACCACGCCGTTGTCTTCGGAATCGCGAGAGAGTGCTACAACCTCCGCCTGCTGGAACAAGGGAGAGGAAGGTCTTCGTCGAGCAGGAACGTGTGACCGATTGCGGGAGGCGCTGCGGAGCGTGGCGCGGAAGGATCGTCTGCGATCTTGAGATCGGAAGTGTCGACTACATCACCCACGAATCGCTCTCGTTAACCGCTTTGGAATCTTGAGGGTGAGTTCCTCTATCGACTCGTTGCTACAATCTAGTAGATAGATCTTGGCTTGTTTGTTTGTATGCGATAGAAAATTTTTGTTTTCCATGCTACGAACCCCTGAAAGGTATCGAGCCGTGTCTATATGTAGATCTGTTGCACGAGTAGAACACAATGGTCATTGTGGGCGTTGATGCTTTTATTGTAGATTGCTTTTGTGTACTTTGCATCTTGCGGTATGTTGGGATGAAGCGGCCGGGCTAACCTTACATGACATCGTTCATGAGACTTGCTCCACGCTTGACATGCAACTTGTATTGCATAAGTGGCTTTATGGGTGTCATTTCTCCTAGCATAGTTAAGATCCAATTTACAACGGGTGATCAACAATGCTAGTATCAATGTTGTGGTTCTTGTTCGTAAGTTAGAGCGACACTTATTGAAAGCCCCAAACCACGTAAAATATACAAAGAAAGTAGAGGCGTCTAACTTTGTTTTGCAGGGGTGTCTTGATGATGTGATATGGCCATGATTGTGATTATATTTGATATATGCAATGTTCCTTATTGTAAGTCGGCAACCGGCAGGAGCCATATGGTTGTCTTTAATTTATGTTAAGACCCGCGTGTCTATTCAAAGTAGTTGTAATAGTTGAAGCCGGTGGACGACAACCATGGAGAAGCGTCATTGACCTTGATGCAATTCCGGTGATGATGGAGATCATGTTCGTGCTTGAAGATGGAGATCGGAGGCACGAAGAAGAAAGGCCATATCATATCACAAATATATTGAATTGCATGTGATGTTAAACCTTTATGCATCTTGTATTGCTTAGTAGACGACGGTAGCATTATAAGATGATCCCTCATGCACATCAATTTCAAATCATAAAGTGTTCACCCTTAGTTAGCACCGTTGCTAAAGCTTGTTGTTTCGAAGCACCACGTGATGATCGGGTGTGTTAGATTCTGCAAGTGTATACAACGTGAGCAAGCCAGATTTGCTCATGCAGAAACTAAGGTTTGATCTTGACGAGCCTAGCATGTACAGACATGGTCTCGGAACACGGATCACCGAAAGGTAAAGCATGAATCATATAGTAAGATATGATGAACATGACGATTGTTCGCCATTGAAACTATGTCAACTCTCGTGATGATCGGTGGTGATAGGGTGGATGTGGTTCGATGTGATCACTAAAACAATGTGAGGATATTGTTTTGAGTGGGAGTTCACCTAGTTTAATTTTATTATTAATTTGAACTCAATTTGTCATAAACTTAGTCTAAACTATTGCAAATATGTTGTAGATCAATGGCAGCCCCTACCATCAATTTTAATGCGTTCCTAGAGAAAGAAAAGTTGAAAAACAATGGAAGCAACTTCGTGGATTGGTTCCGCAATTTGAGGATTGTCCTCACATGGTAATTTGACCTATGTCTTTGGATGCACATTGGGTGACCCACTGCGACCACTACTTCCGATGAAGTAAAGAATGTTTACCTCGCTCGGAAGAATCGGTACTCCATAGTTCAGTGTGCTATCTTGTATGGTTTAGAATCGGAGCTTCAGAACAGGTTTGAAGAGACGACCCATATGATATTGTCGAGGATCTCAAATTGATTGTTGAGACTCATGCTTCAATTGAAATCTATGATTCTTCTGAAAAGTTCTTTAACTGCAAGATGGAAGAGGGCAGCTCCGTCAGTGAGCATGTGCTTAAGATGTCTGGGCACGCAAACAAACTTCAAATCTTGGGTATAGTGATTCCTAATGCTTTGGGGATTTACCGCGTCCTCCAATCACTACCACCACGTTACAAGAACTGTGTGATGAACTAAAACATGCAGAACATGAACAAGACGTTGCGAACTCTTTGCCATGTTAAAATCTGCGAAGTGGAGATCAAGAAAGAGCACCAAGTGTTGTTGGTCAATAAGACCACCAAATTCAAGAAAGGCAAGTCTAAGCAAAGGGACACTTCAAGAAGGGTGGTAAGAAAGCTACCACGCCGCGAAGAAGACCAAGGCTGGACCTAAGCGACATCGAGTGCTTTTACCGCAAGGGAGAAGGTCCTTTGGGCGGAATTGCCCAAAGTACTTGGCGGATCGAAGAACGGCAACATCAAGAAGAAAGGTGTATCGATATACATGTTATTGATGTGTATCTCACTAGTACTCGTAGTAGTGCACGGGTATTTAATCTTGGTTCGGTTGCTCATATTTGTAACTCAAAGCAGTCTGCAGAATAAGCGGAAGCTAGCGAAGAACGAGGTGACGATGCGGCGTGGGAAAGCGGATCAAAGGTTGATGTGATCGCGTAAGCACGCTACCTCTTCATCTACCATCGGGATTAGTTTTATACTTAAATAATTGTTATTTAGTGCTGCGTTGAGCATGAACATTATATCGGGATCTTGTTTATTGCGAGGCGGTTACTTGTTTAAGTCGAGAATAATGGTTGTTCGATTTATATGAGTAATATGTTTTACGCACATGCACCTTTGATAGATGGTCTATTCTTATTGAATCTCGATAGTGGAAATACACATATCAACAATATTGAGGCTAAACGTTTGAAATCAGCGATAATTCGACCTATATGTGGCAATCGTCTTGGTCACATTGGAGTGAAACGTATGAAGAAACTCCATTCGATGGACTTCTTGAATCACTTGAAAGATGCGAAGCATGTCCGATGGGTAAAATGACTAAGACTCCATTTTACGGTATGATGGAGCGAGCTACGGACTTATTGGAAATCATACATACCGATGTGTGGTCCAATGAGTGTAGCATCGTGATGGTTATCGTTATGTTCTTACCTTCACGGATGACTTGAGTAGATATGGGTATATCTATTTCATGAAACATAAGTCGAAACTTTCGAGAAGTTTAAGGAGTTTCAAAGTGAGGTAGAGAATCAACGTAAAAGAAGATTAAATTTCTACGTTCGATCGTGGAGGTGAATATCTAAGTTACGAGTTTGGCGAGCATTTAAAGAAGTGCGAATACTTTCACAATTGACACATGGAACACCACGTAATAATGGTGTGTCCGAACGTCGTGTCGAACACTCTTAGATATGGTTCGTTCTATGATGTCACTTACAGTTTACCGCTATCATTTTGGGGTTATGCATTAGAAACATCCGCATTCACTTTAAATAGGGCACCGTCTAAATCCGTTGAAACGACACCGTATGAATTATGGTTTGGGAAGAAACCTAAATTGTCGTTCCTTAAAGTTTGGGGATCTGAAGCCTATGTAAAGAAGTTATAGCCGGACAAGCTTGAACCCAAAGCGGAAAATGCGTCTTCATAGGATACCGAAGGAAACTATTGGGTATACCTTCTATCATAGATCCGAAGGCAAAACATTCGTTGCTAAGAATGGATCCTTTCTAGAGAAGGAATTTCTCTCGAAAGAAGTGACCGGAAGGAAAGTAGAACTCGACGAGGTTGTCGAACCTTCTCTCGAAATTGCGAGTAGCGCGACCGGAAGAAGTTCTGTGGTGCCTGCACCAATTAGAGAGGAAGCTAATGATGATGATCATGAAACTTCGGTTGAAGTTGCTCTGAGCCTCGGAGGTCAACGAGAACTCGTACCACTCCAGTTGGTATGATTCCGTTATGAATATCATGGTGGTGGACAACACCGATGACCCGAGACATATGAGGAAGCGATGATGAGCCCAGATTCCAATAAATGGCAAGAAGCCATGAAATCGAGATTGGATCCATGTACGAAAACCAAGTATGGACTTTGGTGGACTTCTGGGATGGCGGAAGGCTGTCGAGAACAAATGGATTTTCAAGAAGAAAGCAGATCTTGATGGTAATGTTATCGTTTATAAAGCTCGACTTGTCGCAAAAGGGTTTCGACAAATTCAAGGAGTTGACTACGATGAGACTTTCTCACCGGTGAAGCTAAAGTCTGTGAGGATTATGTTATGTCTGCATATTATGATTATGAGATATGGCGATGGATGTCAAAACAGCATTCCTCAATGGAGACATTGATGAAGAGTTGTATATGATGCAACCCAAAGGTTTTGTCGATCCTAAAGATGATAACAAGGTATGCAAACTTCAACGGTCCATCTATGGATTGAAGCAGACATCCCGAAGTTGGAATCAACGTTTTGATAAAGTAATCAAAAGTTTTGGTTTTATACAAACTTATGGAGAAGCTTGTATTTACAAGAAAGTGAGTGGGAGCTCTGTAGCATTCTTAATACTGTATGTGGATGACATATTGTTAATTGGGAATGATGTAGACCTTCTTAATAGTGTCAAGGAATATTTGAATAATAGTTTTTCAATGAAGGATCTTGGCGAAGCAGCTTACATATTAGGCATAAAGATTTATAGAGATAGATCGAAACGCCAAATATCATTGTCACAGAGTACATATTTGGACAAAGTTCTAAAGAAGTTTGGAATGGAAGAAAGCAAGAAAGGGTTCTTGCCCATGTTTATATCGACCTTGAGTAAAACTCAAAGTCCGACATCGGCAGAAGATAGAGAAAGGATGAGTAAGACTCCTATGCCTCGACCATAGGATCTCTAATGTATGCCATGCTATGTACTAGACCCGACATTGCATATCTGTTAGTTTAACTAGCAGATATCAAAGTGATCCAGAGTGGATCATTGGACGTGATCAAAAACATCCTTAAGTACTTGAGAAGAACTAAGGATATGGTTCTTTCTTATGGAGGTGATGAACATTTCGTTGTTAATGGTTACACCGATGCTAGTTGGAACACCGATCCAGATGATTCTAAATCACAATCCGGATACGTATTTATTTTGAATGGTGCGGCGATTATGGAGGAGTGCAAAGCAAAGCGTTGTGGCGAGATCTTCAAGCGAATCGGAATACATGGCTGCCGGAGGCTTCACAAGAAGCGATATGGATGAAAGAGTTCATTACTGGCTGGGTGTGGTTCCAAGTCGCTGGACCCAATGTCTATCTCTTGTGATAACATGGGCGCCATAGCCAATGCGCAAGAACCAAGGTCACACAAGAAGTCTGAAGCATATCAAGCTGCGTTTTCACGCTATTCGAGAACATATCCGGGATGGGGATATAAAGATTTGCAAAGTACACAGATCTGAATGTGGCGGATCCGTTGACTAAACCTCTCGAGGGCAAAACATGACCAACACCAAACTGCCATGGGTGTTCGGTATATTACCATGTAATCTAGATTAGATGACTCTAGTGCAAGTGGGAGGCTGGAGATATGCCCTAGAGGCAATAATAAATATAGTTATTATTATATCTTTGTGTTTATGATAAATGTTTACATTCATGCTATAATAGTATTAACAAGGAAACCATTAATACTTGTGTGATTTGTAAACTTAATTTGAAGTCCCTAGTATAGCCTCTATACTTCACTAGCTTGTTGGTTGATTTATGATTGTGGTTTCCATATCATGAACATTGAGATGTTATCAACAACAAGATCATATCGTTAGGAGAATGATATGGTGGACATACTCCTATAGATAAGCGTAGCATAAAGATCAAGTCATTTCAATAGTTCAATTGCTATATGCTTTTTGATACATAATAACCTAATTCCTTCGACCATGAGATCATGCATATCACCTTTACCGGATGGATGCTTTGATGACATCAAACACCACACCGTAACTGGGTGGCTATAAAGGTGGCATTAAGTGTTCAGAAAGTATTGGTTGAAACACATGGATCAAGAGTGGGATTTGTCCATCCACATGACGGATAGATATACTCTGGGCCCTCTTGGTGGAATGTCATCCAATTGGCTTGCAAGCATGTGACTTGGTCACAAGGGATCACATATCACGGGAACGAGAAAAGAGTACTTATCGATGCGAGGTTGAACTAGGTATGCAGAGATACCGGCGATCATAACCTCGGATAAGTAACATATCGTGAGACAAAGGGAAATTGGTATCGTATGTAAGTGGTTCATTCGATCGCAAAGTAATCGTAGAAATATGTGGAGCCATATGAATTTCAGATTCCTCTATTGGTTATTGTTAGGAGAAGTGTCTCGATCATGTCCGCATAATTCACGAACCGTAGGGAGACACATAAGGATTGACGTTGTTTGAGTAGTTATGGTATTATGAGAAAGAGACCGAATGTTGTTCGGAGTCTCGGATGGGATCCGGGATATCACGAGGTGATCCGGAATGGTCCGGAGAATAAGATTCATATAAGGAAAGTCCCATTTCGGAGTTCGGGAATGATTTCGGTGTTTTCATCGGGAATGTTCTAGAAGGTTCCGGATTGTCCGGCACTCCGGGGGGGAAGGGGTACATGAGTGTGTCATTACTTAATGGAATGATTGCATCATGTACTAAGTGTTCTTGCTGTCCCAAATAAAGGATTAAATTGAATCCTAAAACAGAAAAGTCAAATGTCCAGTTTGAAAGTCAAACTGCCAAAACAAGAAACTGTGGGAAACAAGAAAGAGGTGTTGGAATCCGACTTGAGGGAGGAGTCTCCTCCCCAAGCCGGCGCGCCACCCAAGGCCGACTTGGGGAGGGACTCCCCTCAGCCGCCTCCCCACCTATAAAGGAGGGGCAGGCTCCCTCCTAGACACACAAGTTTCACCTCTAGATTTCCGTGTTTAGAGCCGTTTTGGTTTAGAGCTTCTAATTGCTTTAGCCGCGGTTTAGAGCCTTCTAATTGGTTTAGAGCCTTCTAATTGGTGTGTCTAATTACTAGACCACTAATAGCCTCTCTCATAAGCTCCACCATACTTGGCTTAAGCGAAGCCTGCGGGATCTCCCTCTACTTAGGTACCACGCCGTTGTCTGCCGGAATCGCGAGAGTGCTACAACCTCCATTCTGCTGGAACAAGGGAGAGGAAGGTCTTCGTCAGTACGAACGTGTGACCGATCTGAGGCGCTTAGGAACGTGGCGCCGGAAGGATCGTCTACGCGATCTTGAGATCGGAAGTGTACGACTACATCACCCACGAGAATCTGCTCTCGTTAACCGCTTTGGAATCTTCGAGGGTGAGTTCCTCTATCGACTCGTTGCTACAATCTAGTAGATAGATCTTGGCTTGTTTGTTTGTATGCGATAGAAAATTTTTGTTTTCCATGCTACGAACCCCTACAGTGTTAGCTTCCCTTTAAACTGGAAGGTGTGTTCATAGATATCCCCTATAATTTTCTTAGCCAGGCAACATATGCACTTTAGTGCAACATCCAGTTGTGCAAGCTAAATTAGCTGGGTTAAGTTGTGATGCAACTGGTAGTTTACCAAAGAGATGCTTGTTTTTGTAAAACCAGATATCATTGCAGTTCAAATTAGCGCACACAACTTCCCTTGTTGTTCAACCATACCACACCACAGATACATATCATATACATGACTCTTTCTGGATGTCTCAAAAAGATTTGTCCAGACCTAAATTTGGAGAATACTAATATGCATTCTCGTGATCCTACAAGGCGGACTGCGCACATGATGAGATTCGAACCGAGGATGATGCTGGAGGACGACGATACGCCCAAGAATACCCTCGTCTTTGAACCTGATGGGCATGATGACCGAGAGCCTTATCCCCAAGATTAGAATGCTGAGGGATTAATTAGTTTATGTCTAACCTGATGGGCATGACACTGAGAGCTTTATCCCCAAGACCAGAAGATAATTAGCCTATTTCGTGGGATGGAATCCCCGCTGGTGAGTGTGTTTATCCATGATAGTCATCTTCTTGCTGTTGGAGATATGCCCTAGAGGCAATAATAAATATAGTTATTATTATATCTTTGTGTTTATGATAAATGTTTACATTCATGCTATAATAGTATTAACCAGTAACATTAATACTTGTGTGATTTGTAAACTAAATTAGAGTCCCTAGTACATTACAAGAAAACCCCCCATATAGCAATACATACTCGGCAACGACTTGAATATTCGTTGCAATGTTTTAGCCTAGATACACATGCATGCGATGCAGTCTCTTGCGTTGTGTCCATTGTCCATTAGAGAGATTGCACGTAAACAAAGAAACAGGCCCAGCCCACTAAGCAGAACTAGCTTCCGTTAACCCACTTGCCACGAACGCATAACGCATTCTCGCACCTGCAGTCCGAGTCCTCATGTCCCCTAAACCTAGCCGCCTCCCTCCGCATCCATGGGGTCACCTGGCAGTTGGCTCGCAGGGCCTCCCTCGCCGGCGACCAGTGGATGTCGCTGGTGCCGCTCTCTACCTACCATGAGATCCCTTAACTCTAGGAACCGCCCGTGCATGGCTACTGCATGATGCTGAGGTTCGTCGAAGAGCCGCTGCGGCGAGTCGGAGCACAGAAGGTGCAGCGGCAGAAGTGCAAGATTCGATCCCCAGGTGCAATTTCCCTTTCCCCGCTTCAGATTTCCCTGGATTCACCCATGTTAACATTTTTTTCTAGGATTTTTTTCATCCTTGACAAGTCTGATGGCGTAAGGCAAAGCCACATAGTAGCAGCACAGCTCGGCAAGCGGCAGTGCACGAGATTCCACACCAAAAATCCTCAAGCGGACAGGCATTAACAATAACAACCAACAGCAGGATGGATTGTAGGTACTAATTCCTCCCCTTATCTCAATTTATAACACATCTAATACTACTCAATCTAAAGGGATGTTTCAAACAAAACATTTGCTTGCAGTGGTCGAGTTGGTTTTGCTGCAAATTACTAATATATATTTGACGGCACGTGATTTTAACCTTTAAAAGAAAAAAAATGCAATTGGGTGTTCTGTTCCTTCTATCTGATCCAACCGCACCAAAGAAGCTCTATCAGAGGTACGTGCATTTTCTCTTAATTTATTATTATTCATTTCTATTATCTCTAGAGCATATCATTATCTCTGTTTTGTTTCTCATTTCTTGTGCTAGATCTTCATTCCTTCGGTCCCATATTTCTTACTATCCCCCATAACAATTTTCGTGGCAGAGAATATAACATAACAAAAGAGTGAATCAAGAAAGTTCTCAAGGCTGATGTTAATGTTGTATTTATCACTAGGGAAATGATGGTATCCTACTCAAGGTTCGATTTTATTATTCATGCCGAACCTTCCACTATACCCATCTTAAATGTAATTTTGGATATAGTTTCAGAGTACTCCAGTACAGACTATTTACGTATTTAGTTTAATAGGTCCATGCTAGTACTGAAATATTGTGCTTAGCTGCTTGTAGTTACGGTGGGTGCCTCGTACAGAATTTGCCACATAACACTAAACATAAATTAACTCAAACTAGAAATTTTATTTAGTTTCTTCTCATGCCAGCTGGTATTAACTCCTCCCTCGTGTTATTTGTACAACTACAGTTTATTATAATCTGTGACAATCATCACACTTGTTATAATATTTAGATTCATAATTTTGTGCTTCACAGATATACGTCTCACGTGGGATTTGAATTGCACCGCGGTAACCAATAAGATTTTGAAGCGACAAGAGTCCATGTTAGTAGTTTCTAAGTCCCTTGATGGTTTTATTACATTTTATTTTGGATCACCCATGTATGTGCCTGAAAAGAATTTAGACTTCAAATGTCCACCCTAAAACTTTAGCTTCTGCATCCACCACTATATATGATCTTCCACTTATTACTATCAGACTAATTGTTTAGGTTTGTGATACAGTGATTTCCTCATTTGTTGTTTTACTTAATTAAGAGGTTTGATTGGCTGTTCACTATACCATAGACTAACTCTGTAGAGTTCACTATACCATACGCTCTCTTCTGCCACTTTCGTACTAAAAACATATTTTTGTATTTGCAGGTCCCATGCATCAACAGGACTATATACGGATATCAGACACAACATGTTAGAAAATTATTAGAACATATATATATATATATATATATATATATATATATATATATATATATATATATAGGACTTGGTAGATTTTTTATGATTTAAGATTGTACTTCTACTCAATATGTTGGGCTTGGTAGAATATCATATTTTTATGCAAGATTGTAAATTGTCTACTCTTGAGATGATTTTCATGTATGAGATGGTGTTATTCCAATAATATAAATTGAATTATTTTTCATGCAATGCATTCATATTTTTTGATTTGTTTGATGTGGTATGTCACGCCACAACTATGTTCTCTCTTGTGGATAACAATCTAGCATCTTCAAAATTAACCAAACCATACAATCCTAAAAATAGTATATTTTGAAATAGAATTTTCAATCCATGTATGATCTCTCTACCAACGGATGCAATTGTTGCTTAAAATTTGTAGCTATTTTTGCAACGCATATCCTATTGTTTACCAACGCACCTATATGCGTTGCATTATATCCTTGCAACGCCCAAAAACGCAACACATTTTTATCCGTTGGTAAACTCACTAGCAACGCCTATATGTGCATTTAGATACGCATAAACGCGTTGCTGTATGGGGGGTCCTCTTGTAGTGGTAAAGCCTCTTTAATAATACTAGCTTGTTGGTTAATAAATGATCGTGGTTTCTCGATCATGAACATTGAGATGTTATTAACAACAAGATCATATCATTAGGAGAATGGTATGATGGACATACTCCTATAGATAAGCGTAGCATAAAGATCAAGTCATTTTAATAGTTCAATTGCTATAAGCTTTCTGATACATAGTAACCTAATTCCTTCGACTATGAGATCATGCTAATCACCATCACCGGAAGGATGCTTTGATGACATCAAACACCACACCGTAACTGGGTGGCTATAAAGGTGGCATTGAGTGTTCGGAAACTATGGGTTGAGGCACATGGATCAAGAGTGGGATTTGTCCATCCATATGATGGATAGATATACTCTGGGCCCTCTCGGTGGAATGTCATCCAATTAGCTTGCAAGCATGTGACTGGGTCACAAGGGATCACATATCACGGGAACAAGAAAATAGTACTTATCGGTAACGAGGTTGAACTAGGTATGCAGAGATACCGATGATCGAAACCTCGGATAAGTAAACTATTGTGAGACAAAGGGAAATTGGTATCGTATGTAAGTGGTTCATTCGATCGCAAAGTAATCATAGAAATATGTGGGAGCCATATGAATTTCCAGATTCCTCTATTGGTTATTGATCGGAGAAGTGTCTCGGTCATGTCCACATAATTCACGAACCGTAGGGAGACACACTTAAGGATTCGATGTTGTTGTGTAGTTATGGAATGATGAGTAAGAGATCTAATGTTGTTCGGAGTCTCGGATGGGATCCGGGATATCACGAGGAGATCCGGAATGGTCCGGAGAATAAGATTCATATAAGGAAAGTCCTGTTTTGAAGTTTGGGAATGATTCCGGTGTTTTCACCAGGAATGTTCTAGAAGGGTCTGGAAGGTCCGGCACCCCGGAGGGGAAGGGTACATGAATGTGTCATGACAATGTGGAATGGTTGCATCATGTACTAGGTCACTTGGCTGGGCAATATAAAGAGAGAAATCAAATCAAAGTTTGAAAGTCAAACGCCAATTTGAAAAGTCAAATCTGAAGTTTGCTTGGTGGAGGGAGAGTAGGAAACCTACCTAGGGTGGAAGTCCTACTCCCTCCACCCGCCGGCCATGAGGAGGAGTTGGAGGAGGACTCCCTCCTACCAAAACGCCTCCCTCCCACCTATTGTAGGGCGCCCCTACCCCTCACACCAAAACCCTAGCTCCTGGCGCCTCCACCACAAGTGCTGCCGCCGCCTAGGGATCTCCAAGTCGCCGACTAGGGTTTCCCCAAACCCTAGCCGCCGACTACACCACGCTCCTTGGCGCCTCTAAACCCTGGATCGCCAAGGCCCCTCTCTTGCTCCACCATACTCGCTCCGGCTTAAGGCGAAGCCCTGCGAGATCAACCCTCTACTTCCGACACCACGCCGTCGTGCTACCGAAATCGCGAGGAGAGTGCTACAACCTCTGCTGCCTATTGGAACAAGGGAGAGGAAGGTCTTCATCGAGTACCGAACGTGTGACTGACTGCGGAAGCGCTGCCGGAACGCAGCGTCGGAAGGATCGTCTACATGATCTTGAGATTGGCAAGAGTACGACTACATCAACCACGAGAATCTGCTCTCATTAACCGCTTTGTAATCTTCGAGGGTGAGTTCCTCTGTCGACTCGTTGCTACAATCTAGTATATAGATCTTCGCTTGTTTGTGTGCATGCGGTAGAATTTTTTGTTTTCCATGCTACGAACCCCTACAGTGGTATCAGAGCCGTGTCTATATGTAGATCTGTTGCACGAGTAGAACGCAATGGTCATTGTGGGCGGTGGTGCTTTTAGTATCAATTGCTTTTTGTGTACTTTGCATCTTGCTATATGATGGGATTAAGCGGCCCGGGCTAACCTTACATGACATCGTTCATGAGACTTGCTCCACGCTCAACATGCAACTTTTATTGCATAAGTGGCTTTGCGGGTGTCTGTCTCTCCCATCATAGTATAGATTCAATTTACAACGGGCACTTGATAGTTCAAGCATCAACGTTGTGGTTCTTGTTCGTAAGTTAGAACGACACTTATTGAAAGCCCCAAACCACGTAAAATATGCAAAGAAAATTAGAGGCGTCTAACTTTGTTTTGCAGGGGTGTGCTGTGATGTTATATGGCCATGATTGTGATTATATTTGATGTATGCAATGTTCCTTATTGTAAGTTGGTAGCGGCAGGAGCCATATGGTTGTCTTTTAATTCCGTTAAGACCTGCGTGTCTATTCAAAATAGTTGTAATAGTTGAAGCTGGTGGACGACAACCATGAAACGGCGCCATTGACCTTGACACCATACCGGTGATGCTGGAGATCATGTTTGTGCTTGAAGATGGAGATCGGAAGCACAAGAAGAAAGGCCATATCATATCACATATTATGAATTGCATGTGATGTTAATCCTTTTATGCATCTTGTATTGCTTAGTTCACGACGGTAGCATTATAAGATGATCCCTAATGCACACAATTTCAAGTTTTAAAGTGTTCATCCTTAGTAAGCACCGTTGCTAAAGCTCGTTGTTTCGAAGCACCACGTGATGATCGGGTGTGCTAGATTCTGCGAGTGTATACAACGTGAGCAAGCCAGATTTGCTCATGCGGAAGCTAAGGTTTAATCTTGACGAGCCTAGCATGTACAGACATGGTCTCAGAAAACGGATCACCGAAAGGTAAAGCATGAGTCATATAGTAGATATGATGAACATGTTGATTGTTCGCCATTGAAGCTACATCAACTATCGTGATGATCGGTTTTGATGTGGTGGATTTGGTTCGTGTGATCACTAAAACAATGTGAGGGATATTTTTTGAGTGGGAGTTCACCTAGATTAATTTAACTATTAATTAGAACTCAATTTGTCATAAACTTAGTCTAAAACTATTGCAAATATGTTGTAGATCAATGGCGGCCCCTACCATCAATTTTAATGTGTTCCTAGAGAAAGAAAAGTTGAAAAACAATGGAAGCAACTTCGCGGATTGGTTCCACAATTTGAGGATTGTCCTCAATGCTGGTAATTTGATCTATGTCTTTGGATGCACATTGGGTGACCCGCTGACCATCGCTACCGATGAAGTAAAGAATGTTTACCTCACTCGGAAGAATCAATACTCCACAGTTCAAGGTGCTATCTTGTATGGTTTGGAATCGAGCTTGTAAAAGGTTTGAGAACCATGACCCACATGATATTGTCCGTGAACTCAAAATGATATTTGAGGCTCACGCGGCAGTTGAGAGTTATGAGGCTTCTGAAAAGTTCTTTAACTGCAAGATGGAAGAGGGCAGCTCCGTCAGTGAGCATGTGCTTAAGATGTCTGTGCACACAAACAAACTCCAAAGTTTGGGTATAGTGATTCCTAATTCTTTGGGGATTCACCGTGTCCTCCAATCACTACCACCAAGTTACAAGAACTTTGTGATGAACTACAATATGCAAAACATGGACAAGACGTTGCCAGAACTCTTCTCCATGTTGAAATCTGCAGAAGTGGAGATCAAGAAAGAGCACCAAGTGTTGTTGGTCAATAAGACCACCAAATTCAAGAAGCAAGGCAAGTCTAAGCAAAAGGGAAACTTCAAGAAGGGCGGTAAGAAAGTTGCCGCGCCGGCGAAGAAGACCAAGGCTGGGCCTAAGCCTGATACTGAGTGCTTTTACTGCAAGGGAGAAGGTCACTGGAAGCGGAATTGCCCAAAGTACTTGGCGGATTTGAAGAATGGCAACATCAAGAAGAAAGGTATATCCGATATACATGTTATTGATGTGTATCTCACTAGTACTCGTAGTAGTGCCTGGGTATTTGATACTGGTTCGGTTGCTCATATTTGTAACTCGAAACAGGTGCTGCAGAATAAACGGAAGCTAGCGAAGAACGAGGTGACGATGCGCGTTGGAAATGGATCAAAGGTTGATGTGATCGCGGTCGGCACGCTACCTCTTCATCTACCATCGGGATTAGTTTTATACTTAAATAATTGTTATTTGGTGCCTGCGTTGAGCATGAACATTATATCTGGATCATGTTTATTGCAATACGGTTACTTGTTTAAGTCCGAGAATAATGGTTGTTCGATTTATATGAGTAATATGTTTTATGCACATGCACCTTTGATAGATGGTCTATTCTTATTGAATCTTGATTATGGAAATACACACATTAATAACATTGAAGCTAAACGTTTGAAATTAAGCGATAACACGACCTATATGTGGCACTGTCGTCTTGGTCACATTGGAGTGAATCGTATGAAGAAACTCCATTCTGATGGACTTCTTGAATCACTTGAAAGATGCGAAGCATGTCTGATGGGTAAAATGACTAAGACTCCATTTTCTGGTATGATGGAGCGAGCTACGGAGTTATTGGAAATCATACATACCGATGTGTGTGGCCCAATGAGTGTAGCATCGCACGGTGGTTATTGTTATGTTCTTACCTTCACGGATTACTTGAGTAGATATGGGTATATCTATTTCATGAAACATAAGTCCGAAACTTTCGAGAAGTTTAAGAAATTTCAAAGTGAGGTAGAGAATCAACGTAACAAGAAGATTAAATTTCTACGATCTGATCGTGGAGGTGAATATCTAAGTTACGAGTTTGGCGAGCATTTTAAGAAATGCGGAATACTTTCACAATTGACACCGACGGGAACACCACATCATAATGGTGTGTCCGAATGTCGTAGTCGAACTCTCTTAGATATGGTTCGTTCTATGATGTCACTTACAGATTTACCGCCATCGTTTTGGGGTTATGCATTAGAAACAGCCGCATTCACTATAAATAGGGCACCATCTAAATCTGTTAAAACGACACCGTATGAATTATGGTTTGTGAAGAAACCTAAATTGTCGTTCCTTAAAGTTTGGGGTTGTGAAGCTTATGTAAAGAAGTTACAGCCGGACAAGCTTGAACCCAAAGCGGAAAAATGCGTCTTCATAGGATACCCGAAGGAAACTCTTGGGTATACCTTCTATCATAGATCCGGAGGAAAAATCTTCGTTGCCAAGAATGGATCCTTTATAGAGAAAGAATTTCTCTCAAAAGAAGTGACTGGAAGGAAAGTGGAACTCGACGAGGTTGTTGAACCTTCTCTCGAACTTGCGAGTAGCGCAACACCGGAAGTAGTTCCTATGACGCCTGCACCAATAAGAGAGGAAGCTAATGATGTTGATCATGAAACTTCGGTTGAAGTTACTACAGAACCTCGCAGGTCAACGAGAACTCATACCACTCCTGATTGGTATGATCCCGTTATGAGTGTCATGTTGGTGGACAACACCGATGACCCTACGACATATGAAGAAGCGATGATGAGCCTAGATTCCAATAAATGGCAAGAAGCCATGAAATCCGAGATTGGATCCATGTACGAAAACCAAGTATGGACTTTGGTGGACTCACCGAATGGTCGAAATGCTGTCGAGAACAAATGGATTTTCAAGAAGAAAATAGATGCTGATGGTAATGTTACTGTCTATAAAGCTCGACTTGTCGCAAAAGGGTTTCGAAAAATTCAAGGAGTTGACTACGATGAGACTTTATCACCAGTAGCGAAGCTTAAGTCTGTGAGGATTATGTTAGCAATCGCTGCATATTATGATTATGATATATGGCAGATGGATGTCAAAACAGCGTTCCTCAATGGAGACATTGATGAAGAGTTATATATGATGCAACCCAAAGGTTTTGTTGATCCTAAAGATGCTAACAAGGTATGCAAAATTCAACTGTCCATATATGGATTGAAGCAAGCATCCCGAAGTTGGAATCATCGTTTTGATAAGGTAATCAAAAGCTTTGGTTTTATACAAACTTATGGAGAAGCTTGTATTTACAAGAAAGTGAGTGGGAGCTCTCTAGCATTCTTAATACTATATGTAGATGACATATTGTTGATTGGGAATGATGTAGACCTTCTTAATAGTGTCAAGGATTATTTGAATAGTAGTTTTTCAATGAAAGATCTTGGCGAAGCAGCTTACATATTAGGCATAAAGATTTATAGAGATAGATCGAGACGCCTAATATCATTGTCACAAAGTACATATTTGGACAAAGTTCTAAAGAGATTTGGAATGGAAGATAGCAAGAAAGGGTTCTTGCCCATGTTGCACAATACGACCTTGAGTAAAACTCAAAGTCCAGCAACGACAGAAGATAGAGAAAGGATGAGTAAGACTCCCTATGCCTCAATCATAGGATCTCTTATGTATGACATGCTATGTACTAGACCCGACATTGCATATGTTGTTAGTTTGACTAGCAGACATCAAAGTGATCCAGGAGTGGATCATTGGACAGCGGTCAAAAACATCCTTAAGTACTTGAGAAGAACTAAGGATATGGTTCTTTCTTATGGAGGTGATGAACAACTCGTTGTTAATGGTTACACCGATGCTAGTTGGAACACCGATCCGGATGATTCTAAATCTCAATCTGGGTACGTATTTACTTTGAATGGTGCAGCAATTAGGTGGAGGAGTGCAAAGCAAAGCGTTGTGGCGAGATCTTCAACTGAATCGGAATACATAACTGCCTCGGAGGCTTCACAAGAGGCGATATGGATGAAAGAGTTCATTACAGAGCTCGGTGTGGTTCCAAGTGCGCTGGAACCAATGTCTATCTACTTTGATAACATGGGCGCCATAGCCAATGCTCAAGAACCAAGGTCACACAAGAAGCTGAAGCATATAAAGCTACGTTTCCACGCTATTCGAGAACATGTCCAAGATGGTGACATAAAGATTTGCAAAGTACACACAGATCTGAATGTGGCGGATCCGTTGACTAAACCTCTCCCGAGGGCAAAACATGACCAGCACCAAACCACCATGGGTGTTCGGTATATTACCATGTAATCTAGATTAGTTGAATCTAGTGCAAGTGGGATACTGTTGGAGATATGCCCTAGAGGCAATAATAAATGTAGTTATTGTTACATCTTTGTGTTTATGATAAATGTTTACATTCATGCTATAATAGTATTAACCAGAAACATTAATACTTGTGTGATTTGTAAACTAAATTACAGTCCCTAGTAAAGCCTCTTTAATAATACTAGCTTGTTGGTTAATAGATGATCATGGTTTCTCGATCATGAACATTGAGATGTTATTAAAAACGAGATCATATCATTAGGAGAATGGTATGATGGACATACTCTTATAGATAAGCGTAGCATAAAGATCAAGTCATTTTAATAGTTCAATTGCTATAAGCTTTCTGATACATAGTAACCTAATTCCTTCGACCATGAGATCATGCTAATCACCATCACCGGAAGGATGCTTTGATGACATCAAACACCACACTGTAACTGGGTGGCTATAAAGGTGGCATTGAGTGTTCGGAAAGTATGGGTTGAGGCACATGGATCAAGAGTGGGATTTGTCCATCCATATGACGGATAGATATACTCTGGGCCCTCTCGGTGGAATGTCATCCAATTAGCTTGCAAGCATGTGACTGGGTCACAAGGGATCACATATCACGGGAACAAGAAAAGAGTACTTATCAGTAACGAGGTTGAACTAGGTATGCAGAGATACCGACGATCAAAACCTCGGATAAGTAAACTATCGTGAGACAAAGGGAAATTGGTATCGTATGTAAGTGGTTCATTCGATCGCAAAGTAATCGTAGAAATATGTGGTAGCCATATGAATTTCCAGATTCCTCTATTGGTTATTGATCGGAGAAGTGTCTCGGTCATGTCCGCATAATTCACGAACCGTAGGGAGATACACTTAAGGATTCGATGTTGTTGTGTAGTTATGGAATGATGAGTAAGAGACCGAATGTTGTTCGGATTCTCGGATGGGATCCGGGATATCACGAGGAGATCCGGAATGGCCCGGAGAATAAGATTCATATAAGGAAAGTCCTGTTTCGGAGTTCGCGAATGATTCTGGTGTTTTCACCAGGAATGTTCTAGAAGGGTCTGGAAGGTCCGACACTCCGGAGGGGAAGGGTACATGAATGTGTCATGACAATGTGGAATGGTTGCATCATGTACTAGGTCACTTGGCTGGGCAATATAAAGAGAGAAATCAAATCGAAGTTTGAAAGTCAAACGCCAATTTGAAAAGTCAAATCTGAAGTTTGCTTGGTGGAGGGAGAGTAGGAAACCTACCTAGGGTGGAAGTCCTACTCCCTCCACCCGCCGGCCATGAGGAGGAGTTGAAGGAGGACTCCCTCCTCCCAAACCGCCTCCCTCCCACCTATATAAGGAGGGGTAGGGCGCCCTCCTACCCCTCACACCAAAACCCTAGCTCCTGGCGCCTCCACCACAAGTGCTACCGCCGCCTAGGGATCTCTAAGTCGCCGACTAGGGTTTCCCCAAACCCTAGCCGCCGGTTACACCACCCTCCTTGGCGCCTCTAAACCCTAGATCGCCAAGGCCCCTCTCTTGCTCCACCATACTCGCTCCGGCTTAAGGGGAAGCCCTGCGAGATCTCCCCTCTACTTCCGACACAACGCCGTCGTGCTGCCGGAATCACGAGGAGAGTGCTACAACCTCTACTGCCTGCTGGAACAAGGGAGAGGAAGGTCTACATCGAAAATTTAACGCAGGATCGATCATGAAGCGAGCCGTTAACGCCGGAAGGATCGTCTACGCGATCTTGAGATTGGCAAGAGTACGACTACATCAACCACGAGAATCTGCTCTCGTTAACCGCTTTGTAATCTTCGAGGGTGAGTTCCTCTATCGACTCGTTGCTACAATCTAGTAGATAGATCTTGGCTTGTTTGTGTGCATGCGGTAGAATTTTTTTGTTTTCCATGCTACGAACCCCTACAGTGGTATCAGAGCCGTGTCTATATGTAGATCTGTTGCACGAGTAGAACACAATGGTCATTATGGGCGGTGGTGCTTTTATTATCAATTGATTTTTGTCTACTTTGCATCTTGCGGTATGATGGGATGAAGCGTCCCGGGCTAACCTTACATGACATCGTTCATGAGACTTGCTCCACGCTCAACATGCAACTTGTATTGCATAAGTGGCTTTGCGGGTGTCTGTCTCTCCCATCATAGTATAGATTCAATTTACAACGGGCACTTGATAGTTCAAGCATCAACGTTGCGGTTCTTGTTCGTAAGTTAGAACGACACTTATTGAAAGCCCCAAACCACGTAAAATATGCAAAGAAAATTAGAGGCGTCTAACTTTGTTTTGCAGGGGTGTGCTGTGATGTGATATGGCCATGATTGTGATTATATTTGATGTATGCAATGTTCCTTATTGTAAGTTGGCAACCGGCAGGAGCCATATGGTTGTCTTTAAAGTCCGTTAAGACTTGCGTGTCTATTCAAAGTAGTTGTAATAGTTGAAGCTGGTGGACGACAACCATGAAAGAGCGCCATTGACCTTGACGCCATACCGGTGATGCTGGAGATCATGTTTGTGCTTGAAGATGGAGATCGGAAGCACAAGCAGAAAGGCCATATCATATCACATATTATGAATTGCATGTGATGTTAATCCTTTTATGCATCTTGTATTGCTTAGTTCACGACGATAGCATTATAAGATGATCCCTCATGCACACAATTTCAAGTTTTAAAGTGTTCATACTTAGTAAGCACCGTTGCTAAAGCTCGTTGTTTCGAAGCACCACGTGATGATAAGGTGTGCTAGATTGTGCGAGTGTATACAACGTGAGCAAGCCAGATTTGCTCATGCGGAAGCTAAGGTTTAATCTTGACGAGCCTAGCATGTACAGACATGGTCTCGGAAAACGGATCACCGAAAGGTAAAGCATGAGTCATATAGTAGATATGATGAACATGTTGATTGTTTGCCATTGAAGCTACATCAACTCTCGTGATGATCGGTTTTGATGTGGTGGATTTGGTTCGTGTGATCACTAAAACAATGTGAGGGATATTGTTTTGAGTGGGAGTTCACCTAGATTAATTTAACTATTAATTAGAACTCAATTTGTCATAAACTTAGTCTAAAACTATTGCAAATATGTTGTAGATCAATGGCGGCCCCTACCATCAATTTTAATGCGTTCCTGGAGAAAGAAAAGTTGAAAAACAATGGAAGCAACTTCGCGGATTGGTTCCACAATTTGAGGATTGTCCTCAATGCTAGTAATTTGACCTATGTGCTGGATGCACCGCTGGGTGACACGCCTTCAGCTACTGCTACCGATGAAGTAAAGAATGTTTACCTCACTCAGAAGAATCAATACTCCACAGTTCAGTGTGCTATCTTGTATGGTTTGGAATCGGAGCTTCAGAAAAGGTTTGAGAACCATGACCCACATGATATTGTCCGTGAACTCAAAATGATATTTTAGGCTCACGCGGCAGTTGAGAGTTATGAGGCTTCTGAAAAGTTCTTTAACTGCAAGATGGAAGAGGGCAGCTCCGTCAGTGAGCATGTGCTTATGATTTCTGGGCACGCAAACATACTCCAAAGTTTGGGTATAGTGATTCCTAATTCTTTGGGGATTCACCATGTCCTCCAATCACTACCACCAAGTTACAAGAACTTTGTGATGAACTACAATATGCAAAACATGGACAAGACGTTGCCAGAACTCTTCTCCATGTTGAAATCTGCAGACATGAATGTGTCTAACAATGTGGAATGGTTGCATCATGTACTAGGTAACTTGGCTGGGAAATATAAAGAGAGAAATCAAATCGAAGTTTGAAAGTCAAATGCCAATTTGAAAAGTCAAATCTGAAGTTTGCTTGGTGGAGGGAGAGTAGGAAACCTACCTAGGGTGGAAGTCCTACTCCCTCCACCCGCCGGCCATGAGGAGGAGTTGGAGAAGGACTCCCTCCTCCCAAACCGCCTCCCTCCCACCTATATAAGGAGGGGTAGGGCGCCCCCTACCCCTCACACCAAAACCCTAGCTCCTGGCGCCTCCACCACAAGTGTTGACGCCGCCGCCTAGGGATCTCCAAGTCGCCGACTAGGGTTTCCCCAAACCCTAGACGCCGGCTACACCACCCTCCTTGGCACCTCTAAACCCTAGATCGCCAAGGCCCCTCTCTTGCTCCACCATACTCGCTCTAGATTAAGGAGAAGCCCTGCGAGATCTCCCCTCTACTTCCGACACCACGCCGTCATGCTGCCGGAATCGCGAGGAGAGTGCTACAACCTTCGCTGCCTGATGGAACAAGGGAGAGGAAGGTCTTCATCGAGTACCGAACGTAGACCGATCATGGGAAGCGCTTAGAACGCAGCCGGAAGGATCGTCTACGCGATCTTGAGATTGGCAAGAGTACGACTACATCAACCATGAGAATCTGCTCTCGTTAACCGCTTTGGAATCTTCGAGGGTGAGTTCCTCTATCGACTCATTGCTACAATCTAGTAGATAGATCTTGGCTTGTTTGTGTGCATGCGGTAGAATTTTTTTGTTTTCCATGCTATGAACCCCTACACTTTCCATGTGGGTCACGACCAATGGGGAAGAAAGTACACATACCCGCCTTGAACCATAGCGTTCCAGACGCTAGCCCCCCTTAGCTCAAAATCGGCACACTTAATTTCCTAAACTAACTAAAACCAAACAACTAACCACCTGAGGCCACTCTCAGCTGATTTCGATGCTGGTTTTGCTGACATGGACAAATGTTTAGTAGGAGAGCATCGTCTAACAGTTAATTAACCCCCTGAGACCGGTTGCTGATATAGCTCTTCCCCAATTTAGGGTTCTTCTTTCTTCCCCTTTCCTCTCCCGCTCTCTGACGCGCATGGCGGCTCACGGTGAAGCTAGTTCTGGCAGTTCTGATAGGGCGGAGCTTCCTTGTGTCGCCGCCGCCGGCCCATTCCCTACTGCCAACTGCCTTTCAATTATGCTCCCGCCAAGTACTGCGACTGTGGAGAGATGATGCCACAGTGGATCTCTTAGAGCGATGACAACACTAGCCATAGATACCATAATTGCAGGATACGTTCGGTTTGTTTTCATCTCTTTGCTCTTAGTTTTGTTGTATTTCTTCATTCTATTTCTGTCTTTTCTTAATTTGGCTATTATCTGAATTTTTGGCTGTCGGATCGAGGGTGGAGTAGGGTGTGGCAGATTCAGTTGGGTTGATGGTTAGATGACTAAATATCAGATAGATTTGATCAAAGATTTGAGAGATGCTGTGTGGGAGCAAACTGAAGAAATTGAGAGGCTCGAAGCAGAGTTGTTGCATGTTTGACAGAAGAACAAGAATGAAGAGACAATGGAGAAGATGCAAGCAAGTGACAGAGAGAGAAGCTGCAGATGCAGGCAAATGAGATAAAGCAGCTGCAGATGCAGGCAAATGAGATAGAGCAGCTGAAGAAGCAGGGAGATGGTGGAGGAAATTTCTTCATGATTTGGGTCATTTCTGTAGCTTTATCTATGTATTGTGGAATGTGCATGTGTAGCCACTGAAAAATGAGGCAATGTACTGGAATTATGTAGCTTTAGCTATGCAAGCAAGTGAATCTGCATGTACTGGAATTTCTGTAGCTTTCTGAACCTTTTCATGTACTAGAATTATGTCCATAATAAATGTGTGAATTGGTGACTGAATTTTAGTAGTGAATTTTGTAAGCATTTTCTCTGTAATTTAGTAGTGAATTTGGACAGCAACGTAGTAGTGAATTTGGACAAAACACTACCAAAACATAGTAATTAACACAGAATATTGACACACACATTCAAAAACATTGTCCAGCACTAGCTTGTCCATATCACAAAAGCCATAGTAGCTTGTCCAACATTCAAACCATAGTAGTTTGGGACTAGCAGCATTAACAAAAGCAAAAAACTAAGACATGGTCCAGATCACACACATAAACCATAGTAGTTGGGACTAGTAGCCTAGACTATTCTGCTCCACCACTAGCTTGTCCACCTTCTCCACCTTGTGCACCTTGTCCAGCATTGAAGTACCAGGGCATCCTTTTACCTTTCCTTGGTATCTTCTCTGTCACCACCTGAGACATGGGAATTTGCTGAGAATTTGATATTCTCACTCTAGCTGATGGCTGACTACTGGGAGCTGGCTGGGAGCTTGTGCCTTCTCCAGTACATGATCTTGTGCTTGTTTTCTTCTACTTCTTCTTCACCGGAACATGATCTTGCTGTTGCTTGGCATACAAAATTGAGAATTAAATATTATAAAAAATAAACAAAAATTATCTTGTTGTTGGACAGAAATAATTACCTGCTCTGTTGCTTTTTTCATGTTTCTTCCTACTTCTCTTGGTTGCTTTAGCTTGGTAGGCATCAGGGTTGGCAGTGCATTTCCTTTTATTGTGGTTTTCCCCTCCACACCTTGAACATTTCATCTTGATACATTTTTTTGACAATTTTGTCCCCTTTGGTTTCTCCCCCTCTTCTCTTCTTCTCTCTATTTGTGGCCTGCCAGTCTTTCTCATCTTGATAGGTGGAAATGGCCTTGGGTTTGAAACAACAGGCCAACTTTCTTTTCCCTCCACAGGCTGCAACACATGATTGTAGATCTGGTCATACACATCAATTCTGTAACATGGTGCAATGAAATCATCTATTTGTTTTCCCACTCTGTAAATAACACAGATTGCATGACAACAAGGCAACCCAAATAATTCTCAGTATCTACAAGAGCATGTCATATTCTCTAAGCTAACAGTGAATCTTCTCCAAGTGCCTTCTTCCACCTCAACTCCATGTGCTCCATTGTACAGAACTATGCAAATGCTTGATCTCCTAATGTTGACCTTTAGCTTCTTGAATATATTGGGACAGATAATGCCAGGCCAAGTGACTGACTTTGCTTTGTTTTCTGCAATTCTTGCAGTTACCTTTTTCCTGATAATTTCCATCTGAGTTATAATTGGATAAAACCTAGCTCTCATGATGGCATTGTTGAAAGATTCACATAGATTATTCTCAACTGAATCATAGCAGTTGCCAAGCTTGAAATAAGCTCTACACCAATGCATAGGAGTTGTCTTCATCATATCCTGAGCACCTTGTTCAGTTTTGCTTGCAAGCTTGGCCCTGTTGTAATTGAATTGGATAACATATGTTGATTTAGCACAAGCCCAAAAGATTTTCTGGTATAGCTTGCCCCTATGTTGCTTCCTCTAATTTGCATATATGTGTCTTGCACACATCCTATGTTCAGCTTGAGGGATACTTTAATTAACTGACTTGATGAGGCCCTTTTGCTGATCAGAGATAATCACCCAGCCTTCACCATGGTTGTTTATCTGAATAACCTTCTGCAGAAGTGAAAGGAACCAATACCAGCTATCATAGCACTCTTGTTCAACACATGCCCATGCAATAGGGTACATCTGATTATTTGGATCTCTACCAATAGCACATAGTAACACCCCAGCCACTGCCCCTTTGATAAAACATCCATCCAAGCCAACTATCCACCTACATCCAGCAAGGAATCCTTTCTTGCATCCATCTAGGCAAACATACATTCTTTCAAATATAGGCTTGTTAGTGATCTCTGGATTTAAAGTGACAGCTACAGTGCTACCAGGATTACTTCTAACAAGCTCTAGATGATAGTCAAATACTCTAGAATACTCACCATGTGTGCTGTCAATAATCCTCTCCATCACTATTTTCTTTGCCCTTTTACATTTAGACTCACTAACATCAGCACACATGTCCTCAAGCACAGTCTCTATCATCTTATCTATCCTCCACCCTGGATTATCCCTAATCTGCCTAAAGTACCTCTATGCAATTACAGTACTTGTCACCAACTTTTTGTCCCTCCTTGCTACACAAGTGTGCACATTATTGAATGTTGACACAAGTAACCAAGGTGACTTGGAGGTGATAGAGCCATAAATGCTCCAGTTGCATCCTACATCACTACACTTGGCACTAACTCTCCTTAGCTCATCCTTTGGAAATAAAAGGTGATGAAAATTCTTTAGTCCATAGTTGATGAGAGCTTGTTTGAATTGCCTACTGTCAGTGAAAGCTTGTCCTAGAAAAAACTGTTGCACTTCAGCCTTCTCATCATAAACCCTGTGCTTGGACTTCCTTGTTTGGAATTCACCATCACTATCTTCATCAAATGATAATTCATCATCACTGTCAATGCATTCTTCTTCTTCCTTCATATCTGCTTCTTCTTCAATGAAGTTGTCAGGTACATTGCATGGTTTAATCCTTTCTTCACCCAACATCTTTTTCTTCACTTGCTTCCTCAGTTCTACTGCTTGTTCTCTGAAATTATTGGCCTCCTCCCCATCTGCAGAACTGTGGCTATCATCAGCCTCATGTGCAGAAACATAATCACTGTCAGAACTGCAATCACTAACATAAACTTGCTCATCATTTGGAATTTGAGGACCTTTGCCTTTGTCCTTCTTAGAAGATGGCCTCAAAGGTTGCAACTTCACTGCAGGTGGACCCCTGTTTTGATCATGCACAGCAGCATTTGCTTCATTGTTCTCTTTATTCTTCTCTGGAATGTCTTCTGTGTAATGATCATGATGTTCTAGAGCATTTTACTTTTGATCATGCACAAAGAAATCATCCCCTGCACTGTCAACAACATCACAGTCTGCAGGGATCTTGGCATACATATCAGCCACTCCTGCATCAGTGACACGCTTTTCCATGAACAAAATAGATCTCTTGTCAGTCAGATTACAAACATCAGTCTCACCAGGACCAACTAGAATTCTCCAACAAAGATTTATCTTCTCCATTGCCTTATCAGAAATAGAAACATGGTCTCCTAAATG
Source organism: Avena longiglumis (assembly GCA_030063025.1). Taxonomy (NCBI): domain Eukaryota; kingdom Viridiplantae; phylum Streptophyta; class Magnoliopsida; order Poales; family Poaceae; genus Avena; species Avena longiglumis. The sequence continues at coordinate 112,265,614 of CP125979.1, forward strand.
CTTCTTCAGCTCTTCTACTGATCTTGGACTGCAACACCGTACTGTAGCCTGTTCTTCCCCCTTTCCAAACCCAGTGCCTATCAATCCATTCAAACTTCCCACGAAAATGGAAACGCACAGTCAAGTAATCCAGAGGATCCATCTCCTACGAAAATTAACAGAAAACAACGAGATGAGTTCAAAAACTAGGCCTTTTTTCTGACAACACGATCTTCTAATTATACCAAAATCAAATCCTAGCAAATTTTGTATCACAAACACTAGAAAATAGCTTGACATTATCCCAAGCAAACATCATACGGAGCCCTAATCGAGCAAAACCATCCCAAAATCAACCTCATCATGCACACCCAAAACTTGAACCAAACCCCACCTCGACCACTCCGCCAGTACAGAAAACAACAAATTTTTAGGGTTGGAACATGCGCTTACCTTCTGCGATCGATTTTCCTTTGTCGAATCGTCACCTCATACCACCGATTGCCCCAGCTGCGCTGTTCACCGTCGTCCAGGAACATGGGAGAAGAGGGGCGGAGACAACGGAGAAGAGGAGGAGGCGAGGCGGGCGAAGCGGTTCGACCGCACCTGGTCCGTGCATGGGGTCATTTGCACCGATTCGACCCCACTATGTCTGCGTGGCAACCACACACCCAACCGTCGTTGGCCACGTCACCAAAACAGCCCTGTAAAACAGCTCAGGGGGTTAGTTGTCTGGTTTTAGTTAGTCTAGGGCATTAAATATGCCGGTATTGAGCTGAGGGGGGCTAGCGACCGAAACGCTATAGTTCGGGGGGTATGTGGACTTTTTTCGACCAATGGGAAGATACTGGAGAAGGGCTTCTTTCGCTATAGTTTAGGGTATGTGAACGGTCCCAAGAGCGTGAGACCAACCGAGATAATGGAGAAGGGCAATGGAAAAATCTACATGGGTTGTGTTGAGCTGTCTTATTAGTGTACTTTAAACGCAAATAGAGACTGATTGATTTAGGATGGATTTTGATTTTTTTTAATTCTTTTCCTGAAGTGTAATTTCTATTATTTTTTCTACCGGACTACCTATGTAACCCATACTAATTATCAACATATCATTTGTCTTTCCTTCTCTTGACATGAGAAACGACTAGGTCTCCAAAGTCGAGGTGTCAATGTGATGTGCAGATTTTGTTAACATATCATGTGTTTATCTTAAGTTGAGGTATCCAAAGTTCCTGCGGTCCTTCGCCTACTTTCACTTGATTTGAGAGGAATCCTCCCCTACTTTCAAATTCTGCAGGTATATGCTCATCTCTGTCACATAATCAATGACTTTGATGAATGATATAGTCTAGTTTTTTTGTTCATATCTAAAGATGTCCACCCACCACTGCCAAACGTAATGACTCAAGCAATTGAAAACCGATGAATGATCGATACACCATCCTACACTGACGCTATCCGCCAACAGGAAGCAGAAGGAACCAACAATGTTCAGAACAAAAAGGAAATATTGACGATAGCTAGAATGATCAGTGTTCTTATTAGCAAGCAAAGGTGAGGCAAACATTTCCACATCCGAACACTGCACATTCAGTCAAGCTCCTAATGATGTCCTACACCGGTGAGCTGGCCCTTGCAGTTCCTGCAGCAATAGCATAGAATGAAGCCCTGGCAGCTGCCGCTGTCATAGCCGTCGGCCCTGCAGGGCGCATTGCAGGTCCCGTGCTTGACGCACGATTTGGGACGGTTCCACGTCTGGCTATAATTACAGTCACACGAATCGTCTCGCACCGCCATCGCTTCTGCATTGGTGCACAGGAAGTTCGAATCACATGATTAAGTTGGATCAAAATGACAGGGAGCTGTTTAGCTGGATGGTCTTCCTACCAGATGACAGGACAAGCATCAGCATCAGCCACAAGCGTACCAACGCCTTGATGATGGGACTCTTCGTACTAACAAGCTTAACTAAGTTTGACGAGAAGAATCTGTATTTCATAGTAACAAGCTGTAACTAAGTTTATCCAAGTGAAAACTGATAAAGCAATAGAGAGATAAGAGAATAATAGTTATGTAGCCGAACAAAAAGCAACAAACTTCATTTAAGTTGAGCCTAGCTGCAAGCATCTACAGTGAACACTGAGCAGACATGCCATCCAATGTGTGCGCAGTAAGCTTGTGAGGAATTTGATGTCCAAGAAAGTGGAGCAGTGAAAACATGTCATACTGAGTGTATTATACAGAAACTGCATATACCTCCAGATTCGTCGAGAAAATAACATCGAAAAAGATCAAATTAAGACGACAGTTCCATATCATTGAAGCGTTACATACTTCATGAGTCAGGTAATCACCTCTAACTTCAAGCTCACAGAATATTAGAAACATGGTGATTGCTTTAAGAGAACACCTCAGGAGGGAGAAATTCTGATCTACGTTTCCCAGATATCGCGATACGCCGATACAGCGATTTTCCAAAAGCATGGATATATACAGGATACGTGTGTATGCTATTGCTGCAGGAACTGCAATGGCTAGCTCATTCTATACCGGATACCGATACCGCGATACGCTGATACGGCGATCAAGTGAGAGCACAGCTTCTTGTTGAAAATCTGCAGCGGCGGGTGGCGGACGGCAAGAGGGCTCTGCTCGCTTCGCCGGCGGACGGCGATCGGCTGCAGTGTGGCGGCGCGCAGGTGGAGGTCAAGGTATGAGAAAGTAGGCTGTCTAGGGTTTAGGTATTCCTGACTCACACCACTTTAACGTGGCCCTGATGATGAAATGAGTTTGGCGTATCCTTAGGGGGAATGGGGCCTTTGGCTCCAACTAGTGAAAGCCAAATATCTCCGTGGTCGACCTCTTTTAGCTTGCGAGCGGAGGGAGGGTTTCTAGTTTTAGCGAGTCATCCAGGATATTAAGCTGTTTGTTGGCCTAGGGGTCTCCTTCGCCATTGGGAATGGACAGGCCGTGCGCTTTGGCTAGACCCATGGCTTCAGTCGGCCCCCCTCTGTGAGCAGTTCCCTGCCCTCTTCGCCATTTCCTTGTCCCCGACGATCCTCGTTGTTGAGGCCTTTCGAGAAGGGAGCTGGAACATCTTGTTCCAGCGAACTTTTAGCGAGGCCGAGGCGGAGGAACATCGGCGCCTGGAGGAGGCTCTCTCTAGCTCATTATCGGTGGCCCAGGATTCGGTTGCTTGGAGCCAGACGCCAGGGGGGAGTTCTCTGTCAGCTTGGCTTACCGGGCCCTCTTCCAGGGCCCGGAGCAGCGTTGGACATCTCCCCTATGGAAGGCTCCCCTCCCCCTCAGTATTCGCATTTTCCTGTGGCAGCTCCTGAGGGATCGGCTACCGTCGGGGGTTGAGGTGGTGAAGCGTAATGGGCCGGGCAATGGTCGGTGCCCCCTATGCGGGACACCAGAAACATGTGCCCATATTATGTTCTCCTGTTCGGCGGCTCAGTTTTTGTGGAGCTGTGTTAGGGACGCGTTGGGATCCTCCTGGCAGGCCCAGGAGCTGGGGGAATTCCTGCAGGCTACGGCGAACCGCGTCGGAAGGGGCCGCCGCCTCTTCTGGATGATCTTTGCGGCCCTGACCTGGTCCTTTTGGAATGTTCGCAACAAGATGGTGATTGAGCATATTTTTCCCTCCCGGGCGTCTGACTCGTTTTTTCTCTTATTGCCTTTCTCCAGCAGTGGTCCCCGTTGGTACGCCAGCGTGACCGGTCGGCCTTCGACGACATCCTTGGAGCCTTGAGAGTGGCATAGCTAGTTATCACAAGGCTCTCTTTCATCATTTAATGACATGTCACATCACCAAATGATCTAGATGCGTATTAGTTACTTCCACTGTAACTAGCCTTAAGGAGAGAAAACACAAAAAAGAAGAGCTGACATCGATCACTCACTTCAGAGTACAGACGGAGCAGCAGCCGATCTGAAGAGGCAGAGCGATGTCCCGAGCAGGGGAGGAAGCCGGGTGTGCACTGCTCGATCGGGAAAACTGGAGAGTGGGAATTCGCGGCTCATGGGTGCCACGGAGCAGACCCCGCTCGCGATGAGCTTCGAGGCCGAGGCGGTGCTGGAGGGCGCCTGCCTGCTTGTTTTTTCCCGAGGACGACGAAATGATGGCCAAGAACTCACTCATCTCTGAACCTGACGGGCATGATAGTTACTGGTGCTGTTGATGAGAGCTGCGTCGCCTAGCCCCAGATTAACTTGGCCCGCCCAAGGCACCGAACAGAACAAAACCTCAGCATCGTACAGGCGGCATGCCAATGCCAGGTTCACTAACTGAACCGAGACAGCGTTCGGTAACTAACAGGCGACATGGTTTGGTCCTCTCGGAGCACTGTATGACTAGCGGCCTAATCGAGCACACTGACCCTGCTAGTGTAGTAATCGAGCACACTGACCCTGTGAGTGTAGTAATGTGTACGTACTGCGAAATCACGTGTTGGAATTGAGATGAACTCCACAAGCTAATTCAGCAAATGAATTCCAGCGAGCGGTGGCGGAGCTGGTATACTACAAGCGCTGGGTTCAGATGAACCCAACCAAATTCATCTATTCCTTATTCAACTTTTTTTTTCTAAAGCTAATTGAGCAAATGAGCAAGGTATTGCTGTGCATCCATCCATCAGTCGTCCAATTGCTAACCAAATTCGTCTATTTCCATGCGCCTCACTCTCATTATGTAGGCGTGGTGTGTAGGGTGGCTTGCCCCCAAACCATATGGTCAATGGCCAAGGGAAGGAAAACCCATCTTTCCTAATTTGGGGGCCTATGGTTTCCCCCTTCTCCTTGGCAGCATGGACCAAATAGGGTTGGCGCCCAGGTCCATGTCTGTGGCGTCACCCCTCAGGTCCATATGGACCCCCAGGGCAGCTGAGCCTCACCATGGGACCCACTGAAACCTTTTAGATCATTTCGTTATATTATTAAAAGAAATTCCTAACTTTCTCGAAACCCTATAAACCATTTTAATTATATGAAACTTCATGTACGAACTTCTTTGGAGCTCATCGTCATGTCTTGGATCCCATCCGTAACTACGAACAAGCTTCGTTCTCAACATTATAAATATCCCAGAGCTACCCTAGTGTTACCGAACGTTAAGTGTATGACCCTACTAGTTCACGAACATGCATAACACCACTCCGATCAATAATCATTAGCGGGACCTGAATGTTCAGAATGACTCCCACATATTCAACCAAGATCTTTATTTATCGGTTTGAACCATGATGTCTACGATTGAAACAATCACGTATACCACTTGTCGTGATGGTGTCACGGCAGATGTCATGGATAGGCTTAAGTTGAGGCCGTATGGACGCAAGAGAAATCCGGGGAAGGAGTTGATACGCGGAAACGTATCTATAATTTTTGATGCTCCATGCTTGTTTAGTACTACTTTGCTTTGCTTTGTCTATACTTTGAGATGTTTTTATATCTTTTCTGAAACTAACCTATTAACAAGTCACCACGGTGTCAGTTGTCTGTTTTCTTCTGTTTTTTGGTTTCAGAAAGGCAGAAAATCAATATTCTCGGAATTGGACGGGACAAAATCCAAAGTCAAAATTTTACCGTGAAGGACATGAATCCAGAAGACGAGACGGAGACACGAAACAGGGCGGCCAACTCCCCCCCCCCCCTAGGCACGGCCAGGGGTGGGCCTGCGCCTGGGCAGGGTATGGCCCCCTGGTCGCCTCTCGGCCTCGCCTCTTCGCCTATAAGAAGACCCCGATGCAGAAACCCTGAGCACCCGACCAGAAAACCACAAAAAGTTCCGTAGCGCCGCCGCCACCGAAGGGGAGACTCGGGGGACAGAAAGTCTCTGTTCCGGCACCCTGTCGAGACGGGAAAGTGCCCCCGGAGCCATCAACATCGATCTCCACCACCATCTTCATCACCGTTGCTGATTCCCATGATGAGGAGGGAGTAGTTCTTCCTCGAGGCTAAGGGCTCTACCGGTAGCTATGTGTTCATCTCTCTCTCTATGCATGGTCATATTGTGATCATGAGCTTTGTAATCAAGTAGATCTACCTTGCTACTCAAGTTCTTTAATAGATCTCTGCTCTCCCCATGTGTGTGAAAGTGACAGCGTGCACGCCATGGTGGCACTTAGGTTTGAGTCTATATAAATACTCTTTGTGCTTTAATAGATCTATGCTTTTTCCCCACGTGTGTGAAAGTGACAGCGTGCATACCGTGTGTGGCACTTTGGCTAGATTGAATATTTGTTATGAGTTATATTTGGAGTTGGATGTCTTTATGAAATTGTGGTGTTTGTTGGAACCATCTAGCGCTCAAGGTGACAGTGTGAGGTTATCTAGATTGGGAAAGGCGGACTTTGAGGAGTGTTGTTATAGCCCTACCGATGATTAGAGTGTCCAACCAGAGAGTAGTTAAGAGTAGTATCATGAAGAGAGGATATTTATATGAGATAGTGTTCACTAGTGAAAGTATGATCCCTAGACCTTGTTTCTAAACATTGAAACACCGTTTGCATCTAGATCGGTTGCATGTTTGCTTGCTTTAGTCTTTACCTCACCGTCAAGCTATTTTCTGGCACCGGTACCACTTGTATTTCACTATCTCTTCGCTGAACTAGTGCACCTATACACCTAACAAGTGTATTGGGTGTGTTGGGGACACAAGAGACTTCTTGTATCTTGATTGCAGGATTGCTTGAGAGGGAATACCTTTGACCACTTCCTTCCTGAGTTTGATAAACCTTGGGTAATCTACTTAAGGTAAACTTGCTGCTGTTCTACAAACCTCTGCACTTGGAAGCCCAACAACTGTCTACAAAAATAGAAGTGCGTAGACATCAAGCTATTTTCTGGCGCCGTTGCCGGGGAGGTAAGGTAAAAGGTACTCACATCCTCCGGTGTGAGTGCTCGAAGTTATTTCCTTTATATTCTGCAATTTTGTCTTTTTGTTTCTTGTTTTCACTAGTTGGGCTTAATGGAAAACAACAATAAAATTAGAGAGCTTTATAATATTTATCTTGAGTTAGGACATGAAGTGTTTGAAGAGAAAATTAAAAAACCCATGAAACTTTATTTGCATGCTAATAGCAATGTTATTAGTATGAATTCTTTGGACACCATTGTAGCTAATGCTATGGGAAATTCTAAGCTTGGAGAAGCTAGTTTTGATAAAAATGATATTTTTAGTCCTCCAGCTTTGGAAGATAGCTATTCTATTGCTTATGATGATACCAAACCTCCAATATATGATGATTACAATGATGAGTATGATATTTTCAGTCCACCTACTATTAAGGAGAAAATTAATTGTGATTACAATATGCCTCCTATATTTGATGATTATGGTGATGAGAATAATAGTGATAGCTATTTTGTTGAATTTTCTCCCACTATAATTAATAAGAATGACAATGCTTATGTGGAGAGTAATAATTATTTTATGCATGTGGCTCATGATAAGAATGTTTTATGTGATAGTTATATTTTTAATTTTATTCATGTTGCTACTGAAAGTTATTATGAGATAGGGAAACATGGTCTTATGTATCTCAAAAATAGTAAGTTTCCCCTCTTTATGTTGGAAGTCTTAAAGTTGCACTTGTTTTGCATTCCTATGCTTGTTATTTTGTGCTTTCATGACTTGTCTCTTTACAAGATTCTTATGCATAGTAATTGGGTTAGACTTAAGTGTGTTTTTAATTTGCTTCTGGATGCTCTCTTTTACTTCAATTCATATTTATTATGTGAGGATCTTTTCAAACTAGTGTGCCTAACTTAAAGGCGTTAAAGGAAAGTACTTGTTGGGAGATAACTCAAGAGTTTTCTTAAGTCTTGGAAGTTATTACTTCTGTAATGACCTCTTCTTATCCTTTTTGTTTGCTTTTTTGTGCCAAGAATGACCTCTAATGAGAGGGAAGTAAGATTTGGGGAGTTGCTGTCCCGAAACAGATTTCTGTCCTGCACCAAAAAAAATCATGAGGAGTCTCTGTAAGTCAGATTGAGCTGAAAATTTACGAATAAATCTCCCAGTATGTTCGCTAACTTTCGTTAGTTTGACACATTTTTATTTGAGCAACAGAAGATCTTAGAAAAAATCGGTTTCTACCTGCTGGTCTGTTTTGATAGATTTCTGCCATTATTTGCATTTGCTTCTTATTGATTCCTTTTTGGGTTCTTTTTGGGAAATTGAGCTTTTTGAAGGAGTTGCTATAGTATCTTGTGTCTTTAATGAACGTTTTGCTGTTTTGAAACTAAACCCAAAGGTCTATTATCTTTTAAATACACTAATGTTGCTAATGAAGATTGTGTGAAGTTTTGTATGAAGGAAAATTTGCAAGTGTAGAGAAAGAATGATGTAATGAGATGAAGAATGGACAAAAGCTCAAGCTTGGGGATGCCACCCCGTGTCACCCCAAGAAATATTCAAGAGGTACAAGCGTCAAATCTTGGAGAATCCCAAGGCATCCCCTTCTTCATCGATAAAAATCTCAGGTCTTTCTAGACACTTCGTTTTTATTGTTTCATGCATTGTTGTGTTGTTCTTGGAGCGTCTTAGTTTTCGTTTTTGGTTTTAGTTTGCTTGACTAAGTTGGTTGGTTACACCACACTTCTTTTGGAGAGAGACACTCTGTTTCCATTTTCTAGAACACTCTAGTTTTCACTCTTATTGTTTTGTGAGTGTCCACTTTTGCAAGCGCTGCGTTCAACCTTAATTTTCTTGTGCTTTCAACTTAGAACTGTTTAGTTCTTCTTTGTGGATTTGTGAGACAATATCACTGATCTTTATTGATTATTATCTTTGTGAGTTGTTTCAAATAAGTTGTTTGGTGTTGGAAAAGAGTAGAAAGTTTCATGCTTATAGTGGTACAAAAGGGAGCTTGTTTAGACTGTGGCTTAGACTTTATCATGCCATGCTAGATATTGTTTTGACCCTATTCTTAGTGATTATTTCTTTAGCATGAATTGTTCCAAACAATTAGAAATGCTTAATGTGCCTTGAAGGAATCACGCGTTTGTTTTAGCATACAAAAGCATAGTATTGCGGTATTCTCCTTTGATGTTTTGTTTGGGTTGACTTGGCACATGATCACACCATGTTATGACTATGAATAAGTCACCATAGCCTCTATGATCATTTAGTCCTTGACTTGTAGTACCACTTGATGCTTTGATTAGTAATGTTTTATCGCTCTGCATGATTATGACCATTATTGCTCTCTTAGTTGGTCGCTCTCAGTCTTTTGCTAGCCTCCACTTGTATGAGTAAGCTCTACTCATTCATCCAACTCCCAAGAAACCAAGTTATTCCAAAGTGTCCACTATAAATTCCTATGCATGGTGTGTTACACCATTCCAAGTATATTCTTGTTTTCAGATATCTTCCAATTAAAAAGTATATTGTTATGTGAAAAATTAGTGATTAAAGCTATCACGAACTTGATGGCACACTTATATTCATTGCCCCTAATAAACTTGAACCATTGTGTCGTTTATGTTGTATATGCTTGCACTTATACGTTGGAATTAGCAGAACTGTGTTGTCACGGGGAACGTTTTCAACATTGCACTTGTACTTTGTACTCAGTTGATATCATGCTCTTTTGTCTATGGATGTCACCGGTGTGAAATAAAGAGGGAACTTGTAAGTCCATGGAGTATGTATTTTGTGTTAGAGAAACGCCTGGGCCGCTAGCCTAAGCCATGCCTAATCATGGTGGAAACTTGCAGCATCATCATAGTGAGCTATCTATGAAGCATCCTCAATAAAAAGTTATGCACATAGTAAATAAAAAGATCACTGAGATGCTCATTGTTTGCTTGCCTTGTCATTTTGGTTATGGGATAGCTCATGTACCATGTGCAAGGGGTACCCCGTTGGCGATTTTCTATGATATGCATGTACTTACAATGACAAGAACTTACAGGTGACTAAAGTAGAGTAGCATGAGGTTTGGCCCTCGTATTCAAGGGACTTGATATTGCCAACTTATACTTCGTCAAGCATATACTCCATAATTTGTTCACTTTAACTTTAACCACTTCAAGATGCTTATGATAGGGGCAATGAGGGATGAAAGCTAACAAGTACCATAATTTTTGAAAGCTTTTTTTGAAACTTGAAATCCCTGCTTCCCTTTGTGAAGGACCTTTCTTCCACCATTATTTGAGTCTCCACCTTCTACCTTTAGGCACCATTAAGAGAGCATAGTTTTCATTCTGTGTGTAGTGTTCCAAAGCTTATTGATTGATGCATATTGTGATATTACTTGTTCTTGTGCTACTTGTTTCTAGTCACCCTTATGAACTTTGAAGGTGTCCTATGCCTCTATTTGCTACTCTATGAGGGACAAGCTGATTGCCACTATGCTATGTTTTATGTATGTGAAACAAAAAAACGTTTTTCAATGCATGTTATTCATGATATTTGTTTGTAGCCTTTCATGTTGCATGCATAGTTACTATGTCCTATTGTTAGAACTCCATCTTTCATGCACATGTTTAGAGTTCTTTGTTCCCAGCTTTCAATGCTTGCAAATGGTTTGATCTTGGTTTTGATGGTGCATGTCACCTAAAAAATTATTCTTTTTATCACTTACCTACTCGAGGACGAGCAGGAGTTAAGCTTGGGGATGCTTGATACGTCGGAAACGTATCTATAATTTTTGATGCTCCATATGCTTGTTTAGTATCTACTTTGCTTTGCTTTGTCTACACTTTGAGGTGTTTTTATATATTTTCTAGAACTAACCTATTAACAAGTCGCCACACTTTCAGTTGCCTGTTTTCTTCCGTTTTTGGTTCCAGAAAGGCAGAAAATCAATATTCTCAGAATTGGACGGGACAAAAGCCAAATTCAATATTATACCGTGAGAGACATGAATCCAGAAGACGAGACGGAGACGCGAACCAGGGCGGCCAAACCCCCCTAGGCACGGCCAGGGGTGGGCCCACGCTTGGGCAGGGTGTGCCCCCCTGGTCGCCTCCCGGCCTCGCCTCTTAGCCTATAAGAAGCCCCCGATGCATACACCCTAAGCACCCAACCAGAAAACCATGAAAAGTTCCGCATCGCCGCCGCCACCAAAGGGGAGATTCGGGGGACAGAAAGTCTATGTTCCGGCACCCTGCCGGGACGGGGAAGTGCCCCCGGAGCCATCTCCATCGATCTCCACCACCATCTTCATCACCGTTGCTAATTCCCATGATGAGGAGGGAGTAGTTCCTCCTCGAGGCTAAGGTCTCTACTGGTAGCTATGTGTTCATCTCTCTCTCTCTATGCATGGTCATATTGTGATCATGAGCTTTGTAATCAAGTAGATCTACCTTGCTACTCAAGTGCTTTAATAGATCTCTGCTCTCCCCATGTGTGTGAAAGTGACAGCGTGCACGCCATGGTGGCACTTAGGTTTGAGTCTACATAAATACTCTTTGTGCTTTAATAGATCTATGATTTTCCCCACGTGTGTGAAAGTGACAGCGTGCATATCGTGTGTGGCACTTTGGCTAGATTGAATATTTATTATGATTTATATTTGGAGTTGTATGTCTATATGAAATTTTGGTGTTTGTTGGAACCATCTAGCGCTCAAGGTGACAGTGTGGGGTTATCTAGATTGGGAAAGGCAGACTTTGAGGAGTGCTGTTATAGCCCTACCGATGATTAGAGTGTCCAACCGGATAGTAGTTAAGAGTAGTATCATGAAGAGAGGATATTTATATGAGAGAGTGTTCACTAGTGAAGTATGATCCCTAGGCCTTGTTTCTAAACATTAAAACACCGTTTGCATCTAGATCTGTTGCATGTTTGCTTGCTTTAGTCTTTACCTCACTGTCAAGCTATCTTATGGCACCATTACCACTTGTATTTCACTATCTCTTCGCCGAACTAGTGCACCTATACACCTAACAAGTGTATTGGGTGTGTTGGGGACACAAGAGACTTCTTGTATCTTGATTGCAGGATTGCTTAAGAGGGAATACCTTTGACCACTTCCTCCCTGAGTTCGATAAACCTTGGGTAATCCACTTAAGGGAAACTTGATGTTGTTCTACAAACCTCTGCACTTGGAGGCCCAACAACTGTCTACAAGAATAGAAGTGCGTAGACATCAGGAGTGCACAATGAATCTGCACATGAAGAACTGGGAAGAACCCTAGAGAAGATCGATGTATGATGAATTTGTTCTCTTATTGCTTATGTATCATGTGTTTACAAGTGCTCCTAGTGCTGTTTGCCAGGTAACAACTAGTAGTTAGAGGAAGAAGAAGAAGAAATGTGCCGCCTCCTTCTAACCCTATCTATGCCCCTCTTTGTATAGTAGAGATAGGTAGCTAGGTTTACATTGTGGGTTTTAGGGTTTACTGTTTGGGCTTCTACTTTACCCAGTGGGCCGGATCATAGGGTCAGTCCTTGGCCCTGGACCCAGTTAGCAAAGCTTCGTCGCCAACGGTACTCCAGCACACTGGCGCCAGTTCTTTTAGCGTCACCCTTTGCTTTACGTGTCACTCGGTACTTTAGGCGTCACCCGACGACGCTCTCCTCATCATTCTACTTTCGCCCACCTATACAGTGGCCCTGCGCCAACCTGTTTCGTGACGCATGGAGCCAGAAGCGTACGCTGGAAGGAGCTTATCTCCCTCCATGACTCGGCTCCACCTTGATGACTCGGACTTGACGTACCTGGAAGTAAGAAACATTCTAACATCAACTCGGCCTATGTCGGCCAAAATCGGCTAAGATCAATCCGGGTTAACCTTATGTTTCACCTCTTATGACCCTACAGGGGGTTATTCCTCCGATATTAGTCCCCGGAGCTATTGAGGTCTAGCAGTTTTAACTGATAGGCCTTAGCAGGTTCCTTCAGTGATTTTGGAACATTCCCTTTCTATCCGACATATAATAAGCCGACTCAACTCTTTGTCTCAACATTGATCTTGGCTCGACCTTTGCCGAGTTACAACCTTTTCCCTTGTGTCGGGTCTTTGCTCGATCTTTGCTGAGTATCCCTTGGATTTATATTATTTTATCATGGTCGACACGTAATCATCACACTTTGCCCCATTTTCTTCTCAAATTCTAGCACGCTGCATAGTGACTATGGACCATCACTGTGGCAATCACGTCGCGCAGCGCCTCGGGAAGCACGTTGAATGGTGCGTTGCGGCATGAACACGTGGCGCGATATTATCTGACAGTTGCACGAGTACACGGACATACCGTGGCCACAGTGCACAACCGATCCCATCGAGGAGGTTTCCACCGCGCCCTTACGTAGGGGAGTGGGGAAGGGAAACCCCCATTGCTGTTTCAGTTTCTCCCCGTTCTCCTTCCTTGCGCTTCCGCTTCTCAGTTCTTTTTCTTACTTTCTTCTACCACTGCTTCTAGTTATCTTCTCCACCGCCATTCCTTTTTCTTCGGCGACACACGGCTGCCCCCGTGCAAGCTCTTTTGAAATGGATCGTATGGACACCTAGAGGGGGGGTGAATAGGTGCTACTCAATGTTTATTTCTTTTTCAATTTTAGGCTTGACATAAAGTAAATTCTCTATATATACAACTACGATAATTTCTCTATATGCAACCCTATCTACTAAATACGTAAAGTGAGGAGCGAGGAAACCGTAGTGGAGAATGCGGAGACACAGGGATTTGTTTTACCGCAGTCCCTTCCTTGTTAAGAGAAGTACATCTGTATTGGAGGGGTGGGCGGTTTTAAGACCACCACGCCACAATAGGCCTCACCCTATTCTCTGATGGATCTCACCACGAAAGGCCTGATCCACCTTCTCCACTATTGGCACCCTTCAAGGCGGGAACCGGTGCCTTTACAACTCTAGCAGGGCACACATCCACAACCGAATTGGAGGCTCCCATAATGACAACAAGCTGTCACAAGAACAAGGATTATCAACATAATCAACACAAGGATCTAGATATTTGAAAGAAATACTAGATCGAAGATTCTCAAAATGAATGGAGAGGAGATGTTGCGCTTCATTGTTGTTGATGAAGATCGAGCCCTCCTCCTTAGATTCCCCAAGGAACGGGGCCTTTGGGTGGATGAAGGTGGAGATCTCTTGGATGGAAATTGAGGAGCAGATCTTGTCTTTTTCGAATGAACCAAGAGTTCTGGCAATAGAGGGATGATGGGTTTAAATACCCCCTGCCCAGAACTGGCCGTTGGAGAAGTTTGGGGGAGGATTATCCGCCCCTAGTAGTTTGGGGGCGGATTATCCGCCCCCACTAGGGGAGGACTATCCGCCCCAGAGATGGAAGGTCCGGGGGAAATTCCGCCCCTCACTGATTGGCGTGCCGTGGCGACCTTTGCAAAATTCCTAGGGGGCGGACTATCCAGCCCCCTTGAGGGGCGGATTATCCGGCCTGGGAAAAAACTCCGGCCCTAGACAGAAAATCCGGGAAATATTCCGTCCCCCATACAGTGGGTCGCGCCCTTGCGCCCTTGTGCCCTTTTGAGATTGGGGAGGGGCGAATTATCCGGCCCCTAGTAGGGGAGGATACCAGGGGCCGGATAATCTCCCCCCAAAACCACTTTCAAGCTCCTTTTTAATATCTACAACACTTCAATACACATTAAATAATCCTTGGTATTGTTATCTAACACACAAAACACTAGGGGTCATGAAATGTTCTATCATCTTTGCACTGCTACGACAGGGCCGCGGCACTCCAAACTGCTTCCAGCGGAGGAAGCGCGCGAGGAACTAGAGGAAGATATGGATCCCCGTGATGTTGCTCCCATTGAGGAGGAGGATATTGACGAGGCCACTGACGAGCGTGGCTCGTGGGATGGCTTAGAGGTATCCGTCGAGGAGATTGAGTGGCTCCACTCTACGTGGCGGATCCCTCTGGGAGTCCAGTGCCGCCTCCCCCTTGGTGAGTTGGCTCCTAACCCTCAGCCCCGTGAATGCGTGGTGTTCATTTCCCACTTTGAGCGTGGATTTTCTCTTCCATTGAGCAATTTTGCAAAACGTTTCTTTGAATTTTTCCATTTGCAACCTCACCATCTACCTGCAAATGCCATTGGCTCGCTGTCTTGCTTTATCTCGGTCGCTGAGGGCTATCAAGGCCTGTGGCCAACTGTTAAGCTTTGAACCAAGTACTTTCAACTCCGAATCAAGGTCATCCCCGAGCCGGGTGTTCCCTCAAGCGATAAGCGGACGAATCACTGTGGTGCCACCAGTATCACCCCTAGGAGAAAGTCGATCTTACCATGGGTCCAGATTCTTGCAAGAAATGGCAGAGGACATTCTTTTATGTCAAGAGCTCTGCTGACCATGATTTGATTTGGCTGCCCGAGTTTAATGTTGATGTGCCGGATAAACACAACTGGAGGTTTGACCCCAGGAGAAATACCCGGCCGTCAATGAGGCCCATGCCATTTTGGAGGCGCTTCTCAACATGAAGGATGAGTAGAAAATGACGGGGGGAGACCTCATGCGAACTTTCATCAGCCGCCGAGTCAGCCCCCTTCAGCTTCGCTCCCACAAGATGTGTTTTATGAGTGGCTGCTTCGACCCGACGCACCACTCGACTTTTGATCTCACCAAGGTGCAGGTCTCCCGCCCGAGTCAGCTTCATCTTTAAACTGACCATGTCGCCTGGCTGGGAATGGGGCATTGTCCCCTATGACCGAGTCAATATCGTGCCCTGGGTAAGCTTCCGAGTCATTTTTCTCGGCCGGTTTCTTCATTCGGCATCCATTCGTTACCTCGAACTATTTGCTCTTTGCACAAATTTACCCAGCAACAAGATGAGAATCGGTATGCCTCTGATGAAGAAGAGTTTGACTCGGAGGACTTCATGCCAATCCTATATGCTAGCACTAGGCCTTCTCCGGATAGGACTCCTACTCGAGAAACTTTGAGGGAGTAGCCGGACGATGACGATGACGAGTGTTAGATTTTAGAGGTACTTGATCCTCAGTCTATATCATTTGCTTATCCTGCTGGTTTTGCATCTACTGATGTAGCCAGTCAGGTGCATGAGGATGCTCCCCTCTTTGTGGGAGGCCGGGTTAAGCCCAAGAGGCGTATAAACAAGTACTCCATGATCAACACCCTGATCACTATACCTAGTTTAATCTCATTATAAATAGGTACTCTTTACTCGTACCGTAATACAACATTCCTTGTGACCAACTCATTATTAGTCACGGGCTTGCAAAGCGATATAGGATGTGTGTTACCGAGTGGGCCCAAAGTATGTCTCTCCATCACATGGAGGGACACATCCTAGTTTTGGTTCATGCAACTAAACAAGTACTTTCAGAATTACTTGAAAGACACCTTTTATAGTCACCCTATTACGGTGTGATGGTAGATGCCCCCAAAGCAGTATTCTTCTCGAACTAGTGAATACCATAATCTCATGGTCTAAGGATTAGGAATTTACGATATTGGACATATATCATCTTTGGAAATTTAAACTTTGTGACGCAATCTAATTGCTTTGCTTAGTTGGGTTTGTCAAGAATGTCATTCTCCCAATGACTTGATATCGTTATTAATTGACAACACATGTCCATGGTTAAAAAAATCATAATCATCATTAATCAACAAGCTACTAGGCTTACTAGGGCCACAATGTTGTTTATGGAACCATATATGTATAATGTTTTCAGTTAATATATTTATAGTATGGAGTATAAATATTTATCATGAACATGAACTATGATAATAACAATATTATTATTGCCTCCACGGCATATTTCCAAAAGCTTTCCCTCCTCCCTAGATTGTATCCCCTAGCGAGGCATGGCCCCATGGCCTCTTCCCGCTTAACGTATTTTCGATACTCATTGGGTTGTGTGGATCTTGTTATGCGCAGATTAGGTGTGAACCCTTTCAGTCAAGAATCAAAAGAGGTTGAGCTTAGAGTACTCTTGGTATCTAGCATTTAAAAGGTAGTGAAAAAAAACCCAAATAAGATTGATATCATAGATATATAATCTACTAATCAATGCATGCCAGGAAATTTGAAACTCAGATCTCGAAAAGAGAACAGACAACTATTAGCTTTTTCAAATTTAGATGCAAATCCGTCCTGTTTAGAATCATGAGCATACACCAGAGTCGGTGAAAACAGATCAAATTTGTCTAGACCTTATTTTTTCGAAATGCATGCGCCGGACTCTACATTAAAATAGTGCACATAACCTTCAAAGAGGGGGAGGGGGAGGGGGAGGAGGAGGAGCTGGCGGCCTCGTCCAACACTCCTACCGTGGTCTATACATGCCGCATGCATGCACGTGGAAGGAACAATCATCATTATAAAATCTCCCCTAAAATCATGGGTGGTACATGCTAGGGAGACGCTTATTTATTGACATATTGTTATCACGCATGTGCAAGAGGAGGATGACTTTATGTTTCTTGCCCACCCGAGACTACGACATTGGCAAGGCATCGACGATGCTCCTTTAATACCTCTCCCGAGAGTATGGAGCCAAACCACATGGCTCTATCTCAGATGATGAGGTTCGCAAAAGGGAGGGTCCAAATTCAAGGATTGGACCGTCTTGGCCGCCCACTAGGATATTTCTATAGTGCACAAGTCACTTTTCCACCCTACACAACCTCGGCGATTTCAAGCGCTACCATGCCTATGTCCTAGACAAAATCAAGCGCTACCCATTAGTTGCATGCATAATATATACCTAAAATTGATCGAGATGAGTTTGTCAGGTTTTAGGCTGCCGGTGGGGCAGGAGAAGTTTGCGGCAGTGATGGACCTGAAGGGATAGGGGTACATGGCGGGGTTGAACATCACGCAAAAGTTATTACCCTAAGCGACTGCAACTGATTAGACAAAAAACTAGATCAGCTTCAACTTATATTTTGTTTTTGTGTTTTGTGCTACAATGACACCAAACATCGGCGTTGCGTGCAAGTTTCTCTTGCCTCGTCGATCGTCCATGCCCTCTCCGTTTCAGATCAAAGCGTAGCTACCGGCCTACATACCACCATTGGAGCCATGAGACTCATGGGTCCAGCTGCCCCCCGCTCCATATCCTAACCCCGAGCAAGTGAACAGTACTGGTACACACCTCGCCTCGTGATCTTTGTGTGTTCGATCCCCTGGCACGTACACCAGTTTAAATGCTGCAGGTGCAGCTCCTACGTTGCTGTCGCAGAGGACGCACAGGACAGGGGCGCGCGATTTCCGTGAGCAAAACAATGGAGTACAGTACTAGGAGCCTTCTACAGCCGGCATGCGGAACCATCTATTTTCCTCCGGCCCCTCCATCGGAAAGCTGCAGGCCACGCACAGTTTAGTTAATCGCTGCTGCCGCTGTGCGCGCCGCGGCCACAGTGCCGCCGACGGCAACGTCGCCTGCGCTCCACTGTAGGCGGAGCGCCTTCGTCCTGCTCCGGGGTGGCGTGCCGGCGTCGTCCGGAAGCATATGTACAAGTAGGCGATCCCGACTTTCCAGTGAGGTGCGCCTGTTTCGCGGCCACTGTGGCACTGTTCAGCACTTGGATCCCGATTCACAAGTCCAAAAGCGACGCTGGAAAGGGCGTACATGTTGAGCATGGAACTTAGGGTCCCATGCATCAGCGAGACAGAGTTCTCGTGCGGTACATCTGGTCTGGCCCGCCATTTCCATTAGCAAAATAATGTTTCAACAAGTTCTGGAACAGCGCACCATGCTTGAACTGACATGATCTCCACCTCCTTTTACCTTGGACACGAGCTCATGGACTATATATATGTGTATTTACTGAAGAATCACAATAGCGTTGGCAGCCTTGCCTGCCGAATGCCGTTGCCATGGAGCTTACGTACCACCACGCCGACGTACGGCACCCGCCGGCAGTGTACCCAATTCACCAATTCTCCTCGTCAAGACCTCCCAGATCGGGAGAGGCTTCAGGACCCGAACCGGTACATGCCGTCCACCATGAACGGTGCCCTATCCATGTACAGCGTCGCCCCGGCGCCGGCGCCCTGCGTTGGGGCGTGGAAGCCCATGGTCCCGTCCATCATGGAGTACGGCATGTCCTCCGCCGCCGGCTTCCAGTGCCGCTTCCTCTGGTTGATGAACCAGTTGTTGATCTGCTTCTGGTCAAGCCCCGTCGTCTCCGCCAGCGCGATCTTCTCCGTCTCCTGCACGTCATGCAGCATCAGAAAACTAAAATCAACTGACGCCGACACAAACAAACAAACCCGATCCGAGCTTTGATATCAAGGGTACGTACCGAGGGGTAGGGCCACTTGGAGTGCAGCTCCCACCAGTGCAGCAGCTTCAGCCGGGCCTCCTTGGGGAGCTTCCCTTTCTTCCTCCGCTTGCAGAACTCCTGCCGGAGGCTGCCCACGTAGCCGCCGTACTTCCTCAGAAGCTGGTGCTTGAGCTCCTTGTCCTCCGCGCTGGGGTCGATCTCCTCGGGGCAGCTCGTGTCCAGGTCATCCTCGGACGATCCAGCGCCTTCGCAATTATTGTCTGCACAAGAAAAGGATGTCGACAAAACAATATGTTGGTCCCCTACGTTCCCATGAGAATTCAGGAGCCCAGGGTCCTTGGACCACTCAGGAAAATAGGAGTAGTTTTAAATGGACTGAAAATCCAAGGCACCTGGTTTAATTTCAAAAGGAGTGACCATTTCCACATCTAGAGGAAACGACATGCAGAATATTCTCATTCAAGGTTTTTGACAAAGACTGAACATGAGGGTGTGTGTGCTAGAGTAGTTGTGTACAGTGACCGGCGTGTTATTCAGATAACCGCGAACAGAAAATATTTACTGAATGAGAACAAACTGAATAAAAAATCCATCTATTGTAATTTAAATGTGCATCCATTGCGTTTTCAATATTTGTATGCAACCCAAGGCTGCACATGGTAACCCGCAAAAAAAAGGCTGCACAAGGTCGCAGCAAGTTTCTCATGCATGCTTATTTGGATTTGTACAACCCTGATTGTAATGAATTTACCCACAAAGAAAAAAAGATTGTGCTGAATTATCTCAGAACTGTAATACTCCTAGGTGCCGGAAGTTCTGCTAATTCTGGATGCATGGGTAGTGAATTTCCAAAACTAATGGGTAGTGCGGAAAAAAAAAACTGACATAAAAGCTGGAAAACATGTCAGAATTAAACACAGGGATGCATAGTTTTTTAGCAATATAATCAAATGCAGTGCAGTTTCCTCTCATAAAAAAAAAGAGAACACAATTTCACACTTCGAAGAGTAATATCTATATAAAGATTTATTCCATATATCATTTTCCCCATTTCCTTTCTGCTAACAAATGAAGTTTTTATGTCAAAATTTGGATGTGTGGATATTTCATGCTAGCACTTTAGATCTCGGGCTGTTTAAGCTACAAGTTCATGAATGGATTAATTTGCTTCAAAAAGAGAGAGATATTTGTTCACATTACACACCTGCATGGAAGAAATGATTCCAGTGTAATAACTTCAAAAGTGTGAAAAGCCGTCCCAACTATGTCTACAAACATTTCAAGGAAAGCCAATACTAAGAGCAAAAGGTGGAAATGGAGGTTAGGCTACATGGAGCCCTTTATTTCAAAACTTAAAAACGGTTTTTCGAAACCCCCAAAAAATCTGAAAAAAGGTAGATCTAAATATAGATATGTAGTATGTATATGAATTTTTCATCAACATGTCTTTTTAGTTGTGGTTAGAGATAAAAGACAAAATGTGTGTTTTAGACTAAATAGAGTTACTTTGTTTTAGCCACGAATTTATAACTACCTTTATTTTTTAAAATAAAAAAGGGTTTTCCGAAACCCCCCAAAATTCTGAGTGGTAGATGTAAATATAGATGTGTAGTATGTATAAGCAAATTTTCATCAACTTGTCTTTTCAGTTGTGTTGTATGGATATAAGGAAAATATGTGCATTCGTTACTAAAGAAAATAGTGTTACTCCTCTAATCCTTGTCGCAGGTATAAGAAATATGACAATTAAATTGAATTGGAGGTTGTACTTCATTTAGCCAATTTTTGGGGGGTAGCCTACAAATTAGTGTGTCCTTCACAAAAAAAAATTATAGATATGTAAAACATATTCATATTTGCATGATAAAAATGGAATTTTTTAGAACTTGTAAATATATGTCCCATATTTTGAAAATAAAGCGCTTGATGAAGCATGGGAGACAAATCGGCGGTCCTATACTCTGGGTTTCTTTGGGATATAGTAATGGAATAGTCGCATGGATATGAATGTGTTGAATACCACATCAACCAAGACTATGCCATTGCTCAATGAAATTTTTGGATGGCCTAAGGGGCTAAAAAGAGAAAATACATAAATGCATTAGCACTCTTACAAAATTCTATAAATCGTGTTAGGCCTTGTGTTAGAATTCCTTCAGAATATGTGTTGGAAATTTAAGTAATCCTACAATGTGAACAATTTTCAAAGGAAAAAAAGTAATCCTACATTATAAACAGTTATCAAAATAAATTGGATAAAAAAAGTGAGATTAGAAACCTAAGATAGAAATTCATATGAATTGAACACACTTTATTATTAAGGTCCACAATTGGGAAAATAAGAGATTTTTTTTTACAAATGGAAATACGAGACTTTTTTGTGTGCGAGGAAAATAAGAGACATTCCTGAATGATATGCCCCATCATTTTAAGGATCAATAAGTATTGCATAACATGATCGATGCAAAGAGACAATCATTCAACAAAAGGATACAACAAAAAAGATTAGAAACCTAAGATAGAAAGTCGTATGAATTGAACACACTTTATTATTAAGGTCCACAATTATCAATAAGTATTGCATAACATGATCATCTGATGCAAAGAGGCCACTTGTATCCAACATTGAGGTCATTATTCAACAAAAAAGATCCAGCAAAAAAGATGGTGTTTCTATTTAACCAGCAAGGACAAAAAAATTTGGGGTGATGAAATGCTAGCACAAACAAAATGTCTCTTCACAAACGAGACATCGATCGACAGCTAGTCAGCTACAGATTCCACATCAAACTCTGAGAAAACATTTCGAGATTCCTCGTGCCTTTCTTTGCCACAAGGAATTCAAGCGCGTCTCCCTCTTATCTCAATTCTCACCCATGCGATCCGACTGGACAAAGAGACAGGGCGCACAGTGTAGTAACAGTACACATCCATCTCCTACAGTACGGCGATTTATTGTGGTAGCACCCTAATACTCGCGGAGACACAGAACTGCTACAGTCCCACCGCTCATCCACCGCCACACGTACACGTGTATGTGTGTGTTGGAATGACCATCTGAATTTAATCACTAGGTCCAGCGAATAACACGGCCAGCAATTAGTAGTAGGAGTTGTTAACATTAATCATCTAACCTATCTAGTCTATGTGAGGACTGAGGAAGAAGCAATTAGCTTGATGCAGTTCTAATGCTGGCTAATTAAACAGTGCCAAAAGGGGGGAAACATATCGATCATGAGTTGATACTACCAAGCAAGAAATGGGAAGTAAAGACAGATAAACTGTCGACACATTGGCCTATCTAGCCCTAGGCAGCTAGCTAGTCCAAGCTAGCCACATGCCTCTTGTGAGTTTATCAATTGTCATAGTACTAGTACTTCAAGAATGAACTCTCTAGCTAAAAGCTTAAGTATAAAACGAGCGCTAATGCATTCAAACGAGAGGCAGAGATTCAAATCTGGGTCAGCTAGCTCACTGTGGGCTCGTGATGCATCATAATTAATTACAGTACTAATTTAATATGCTACTACTGCTGATGTGTACTAAGATCCAGAGGCTATCATTAAATCTTGTGGTCTAATGCATGCAAATTAGACCTTATCCCCTTCCCAAATAAACAAAGCAACAAAAGGTAACCGTGGCAGAAACAAAACACAAGAGCATGGATCCAAAGAGGAAAAAAAGGTGGCTCCCTTCCATGGCACAAACCCAACAAACATTTCCCAATGCGGCAAGCTCCGAATCTCGGAAGGAAGAACCCATGCAAGTGCTGCTACTACTACCTGTGATGGAATCGAGCTGCGTCTCGACGCTCTTGAAGAACTCGGTGGCCTCCTGGATCGGCCGCGCCAGCTCCTCCCTGTACTTCACCAGCATGTTGCAGTAGGCCTCCTGCCAGGGAAACATTGTAACAAGATCGATCAGCACGAACGAGGAATCGTCATATGTCATGGTGCAACGAGCTTGATCTATGACATCGGTCAGTCGAGAAATGTGTACGATCGATGACGGACCATGAACTGGTCGAGCTCCGGGTCAGCGCGCGGCGGCTCGTGCTGCCGCCGGCCCTGCGCCGCGTCCAGCTTCGCCGCTACGGCCGAGAGCCTGTCCAGCACCTCCGGCGGGGCGCCGACCTGACAGAAAACGAGTCGCGCATTCAGCACCATGTTTCTGCACCTCCGGCTGTGACCTAGCTAAATTACTTGATCGTCTTTTCCTTGGTTTGGGCTTATACCTTCTGGCAGTCCATGTAGGAGGCGAGGAGGGGCGGGTACAGGGGGTGCGCCATGATCTTGGCCTTGACGGCCGCGGAGTCGGCCGGCGAGATCTCTCTGTGGTGGTGACCGCGTAGAGGCGTCGACGGCGGCGGGGTGGCTAGCAGCTGCTGCAACGCGAGCCGCGAGCCGTGGTGCTCGCCGGCCAGCTCCGGCGACGACGAAGACGCGGCGGGCAAGGGGAGCTGCAAGAAGGAGGCCATGGAGGCGCTACTACTACTGCTCCCTCCTCCCCCGAGATTAGGGAACCCCTCCATATATCTAAATCTTAGCTGTTGTCCGTGCTGAGAATTGACAAAAAGAAAGAGGATAAGAGTTGACGAGGCTAAGAAACCCTGGGAAGGAGATGAGACGATCTGTCCTGAAAAGAAGATATTGGGGGTGGACGAAGGACTGGAGGAGGCGAGGAAGAAAGGAGGGAGGAGGAGGAGGAACGGAAGGTGAATGATGATGAGTGTGTGTGTGGCTGGTGGGATGGGCTTTGTTCCCATGTCAAATCATGAGTAAAGAGGAAGCTGTGCTGCGTTGCGTTGCTGTTGATAGCCGCTGTTGCCGTTCCGACGCAATCACAATCTCACGCTCACGCCGCGGCCGATCGATCGAGGATAGAATAGGCTAAATGGATCGTACTCGTACGTACGCAGTACCACTCGACATACGTATATGTTCTGATCGATCTTTTTTTCTCCTCTGGTCTTGGTTGATTTCTGGTACACACGTGGAAGTGGGGGCGTTTTTCCTGGGCGAAATCTGCGAGGTTCTGTGACTGACCGGTCGAGCAATGCAGTCAGAGTGGTGACTTGTTTCATCTGCTGCCAGGCGTCACATAGTGTAGTATTATAATGGGACTGTAGAGAGAAGTTACAGGTTACAGTTGCAGTGTGGCCGACCTGTCGTCTATCCACGTCCAATCCTTGGTCCTTCCATGCATGTGTTCAGCTATAGTCCTCCTTTTCACCAGGATGGAAAGATTCTTGGAAAAGTTGCATGCCGCTGCTGCGTATGCTGCTGCCCCGTCACTCTCCTCCTCTTGTACGAATACACACATATTGTTTTATTTATTTTCCTATGTACGTATATCAATTGCACATTGATTTCTGTTCCATCTTTTTCACGAGCCACTAGCTAGTTTGACGTATTTTTTGTTCATTTTACTATTTATTGGTCTAATCTTTTGCAAATTGGCATTTAGTGTGCCTCCCAAAAGATTACTGGGGTTTAGGAATCCCCTCTCTTAGGAATGTGAACATCTGTTTACTAGCTTTCTGGCTCAAGGGATACATTAATGGAGAAGGAAAACTCTGAAAAACTACAGTACTTTAAATGTTTTTGCATGTAAGAGCTTGGGGTCTTCCGGCTTTTGGAAAGGATTCCTCTGGGCTACTAGAGCAATTAGATTTGGGTATAGACGAGTGGTGGGGAATAGGATTCAAATAAAATTTTGGAAGATAGATGGTTTGGTACTTCTTCCCTACCTGTTCAATTTTGGGATTTGCACTGTATCTGTAATGAACAGCTTGCTACTATTGCCGAAGTTTGGGATGGGGATACTGTTAAACTCTTCTTTAGGAGAAATTTCAGTCCTCACCTGATGGAGCAATGGTATAAGCTTGAACAGGTCTGTTTGAACTTATCCTTTTCTGATGACTGTGACTCACTTATCTGGGAACACATTGCAAATGTGGTTTACTCGGCTAGCTCCCTTTATAATATCATCAGCTTCAGAGGGGTTGTGTCCATCTTTATCCCATCTGTTTAGGAATCGGTGGTCCCACCTAAGATTTCATATTTTTCTATGGTTATTTACTCATAACAAGCTCATGACAAGAGACAACTTACGGAAAAGATGCCTAGGAAAGCCTTTAGATTGTGTGTTATGTAAAGAAAGTGAGTCCTCTAATCATCTTTTTTTGAGTGTGTTGTTGCTAGAGAGGTTTGGAAAATTACATCAAACTTCATTGGCTATTCTCTTGGCACCTGTTTTGAATCCATAGACAAATTTTGGGTTGCTAATAAAAAGTATTCTGTGTTGAACATTGTTTGCTCTGTGATTATCTAGAGTATCTGGAAATCGAGGAATGCTCTTATATTTGACAACCAAAATTGGCTATGTATCAAACAAGTCCGGTGGCTCATCTTGAAAATGATCAAGAAATGGAGGTTGTTATACAAGGAACACATGTTAGAGAGGGTGGACCAATTATCCAACCAAGTTCCCACTCTCCTACGAGCACCAAGCCCTCTCGTGTGGAAATGACATCTGGTGCCATCTCTATGGCGTCCCTGGTGGAGTCGCTTCATACAGCAATCGCTCCAGGCCTCGTGACGCTTCCAAGCATCAACATGACAATGACTTCCACACCTCTCACACCTTTCTGGTGTGGTGCATGGTTGAAGCCCTTAGGTCTGCTGCCTGAGGCAGAGACGAAGGAGAAGCTCAAGAAGATTAGCGAAAGATACAAAGCATGAAGATCACCATCGCCTGTTGTTACTTTCATGCGTCATCTTTATTTTCCCTATCTATCTTTTGGCTATTATAGCCTAATTCAGGCCTAGACTCTGTAGTTTTCAGTTTCCATTTTGTTGGCTTTCCTTTTAAGTTTTGTAATCAGACAAAAACTATGGGTTCGTTTTTCTATGAAAATGGGATCGGGGCTCCCCTTTTGGGGGCCTCTTGCTCTAAAAAAAATCTTTTGCAAATGTCACCACTTAGTCATCGAACTTGTGATTTAGCCTTGTTGACTATGTGGGCTCCGAAAGTTTCTCATCCTTCTTTTAGACAAGCCATATACTAGGTGGATATATTTTTAACACATTTCACCACTTATTGGTCTATTCTATTGTAACTTCGCCATAGGTCATTTAACCAGTGATTTAGCCTACTTTAAGGAAGAACTGGCGTGTGGGCTCGGAATGACAATGCTCCAATTTTATGCATAAACATTGTAGAATGTTTCATAGAACCGTAGTTTATCTTCCAAAAGTTCACCTTTTTTGTGGATCCACAGAACTACTATATATAAAATAAAACTATTTGATTTCTTTAAATTTGCAAAACAAACTCTCCCGACACACTTTTTTTAAAGAACGTGGTAGGTTAAGCCCTTACACTGATTTGTTTTCAAATAATAAGAATCCAAATTTGCGTTCGTAAGGACTTGAACCTGGGTGCCTCTGGGATGTACATCCACTCCTGACACACTAAACAAACCATAGGAAAATAATGGTCCATCAAAAAATTATGAAAATTTTATGTGGGCTTTGGTGCAATGAACAGTTTTTGGAACATGAGTTGGCAGCCTCACATTTTAAAAAAATACTCTTGGATCAACATCTTATTACGTGATGACAAGGTTAAATCAAACATCTAGATGGACAATATAATTTAAAAATATGTTTCATTATACCCTATATAGTATTCATGAAATTTAATGTTTGATGCACAATTATTTCTTACGAGTTAATTAGTATGTTACGAGCATTTATTTACAAAAATAAACGGGTATATTTTGGTAAACTTTTATCTTTAGTATGGTCTATTACATCCTAGAGTGTGTGGACAAGAAAATTCATAATTGTTGGTTGAAAAAATATTTTCCATGAATTTTCAAGCATTCAACTATCTTTGCGCATAAATTGGATGATTACATGGCCAACTGGTGGAAGTTGCAACAAATTAGACCAATAGCTAGTGAAGTGTGCAAAAAAGATGTCCAACTACTAGTTTGTGGAAAACATGGACGAAAAACTGGTCAAATGTGCAAAAAAGACATCTAACTACTGGTAAATGGATGAAAAATGGTGAAATATGCAATTTCCTCCTCATTTACGTCTACATTGAATAAAAGATTTTGTCTACTACCTAAGATGATTTCGAGAAAATGTTGAACGTTGTAATTTTCAAAAAAACTCAAGTTGAGCTTTTTAGGAATCAAACTAGGCACTCAAAAGTCTTAAGTGAGTTGGGATCAGGGTATTTTTCAATTTATTTGTTCTTACTGAAGAATCCCAGCTGATCTCAACAATAAGTTTGTATGTATAAAATAGTGTGGTAGAAAAATAATTGGAAATTGGCAGGCATATCATTTGGATAGTGAACATGAAAAATATGTGTCAACCATGTGTGAATAAGAGAGAAAAAGTGAATGGTATATGTGCTAAAATTTCTAGAGGATCAAGAGCTCATGAAAGCTATGTATATCCATCTTTTTCACCATAATTTCTGCTACTAATATGATATTTCTAGCAAAAAGACTTGATTTAAATTTTTCACAATATCCTTACAAAAATCGTATAATGATATTTGGGCCTAAACTAAGGTCAATAAAATAATGCACACGAGAAAACCCAGGCATCTCCTATTTGAAAGATTTTCATACAAATTTTGGAGGATCGAAATCTACAGGATGTTTTCTACATGGGTTGTTTGATTTTCCTTTTAAGATTATTTTGCACTGCATTGTATGGGAAATTTTCCACCCTCCCGATTCCTTTGTTTTCCTTTGGTCCATACAAATTTTGTTGCCACTGTAATCCTATATTTTTCGAAACCTACATTCAATCCTACATAAAGAGGTAATTTCCTAAAGTCTGGGAGTAAACTAAGAAAACACTAACTCCAAATTAAGTAAAGATGTGTTGCCTTCATTATTTTTGCACAATATTAATTGATATTTTTAACAATATAGTACTCCTCATGTCGCGAATTATATGCCACGGATTTCTCTAGATTTGTATTTATCTATACACTAAAACAGATCTAGATAAATTTGTATCTACAAAAAATTATAACATCTAATCTGGATCATAGAAAGGATAAACAAATACTCCCTCTGATCCATAATAAGTGTCGTTGATTAAGTATAAGTTTCTAATAAATCAGGGACACTTATTATATATCGGAGGTGGAGGTAAAACATGTATGCATGGGGGTGTGGGTGGGGGAGTGGGGAATGTATGTGTTTTATTGAAATTTTGTTATCTCTTGAATTTAAAACTAGCTATAATGCAACATATTTACTATCAAAAGAAAATATAAATAAAACAGTCTCTAGATATTTAGTATACAAATTCAGTCCGAGTGGGGAATGGATGTGTTTTATTGAAATTTTTTATCGCTTGAATTTAAAACCAGCTATAATGCAACATATTTACTATCAAAACAAAATATAAATAAAACAGTCTCTAGATATTTAGTATGATAATTCAGTCCAAGGACCATGGATTAATAAGGCAGGTTTAATAAGAAGTTAACTCCATCTACAACCCAAAGGAGTTAGCGAAATAAATACTTTCTTCGTTTAAAAATATAAAATGTTTTAGATTAGTAAAGCTAATATATCTAAACACCTTTCAGTGTGTAGGTTTAAATAAAAATAGATATTAGATATATTTTCTTCATAAATCTAAAATATTTTATATTTTCAAACGGAAGGAGTATTTTAAAACTGTATTTTGTCTACCGCTGGAGTCCAAGTGGCTAAACTAGGCCGAGAGAGTGCGAGACGACCAGTTCCACAGCGCACCCTCGGACTCTGGGAGAGAAAGGGAGTGAGAGGAGCCCGTGTTTTCTGCTCGTCCTGTCAAGTCTATGTCAAAAGATGGGCTACTCGAGTTACCAATGTTCGGTTCATGTCATTCAGAAAAATGTCCAGTTCGTCCTGTGCAGTGCAGACACAGGCAGGCACGTGATCTACTCCCAATAGGCGATGATGTCTGAACAAAGACGAGAATACTTGATGGGCGCCTTCGGGGTCCAGATGATTAACAGAAGCAGCCAATGAAGGAACAGCTTCCGAAAAAATCACAGCAAGAACTAAGAAACATTTACTCTTGACGATCCATTCATTTGTTGTTTGATTACCACCTAATAGTAGAAGCTACTTTTTTTTTCCTTCAAAAAGTTTAGCAGCTGGTTTAGCTGATGACTTCACGAACTGTTTTAGAGAGAATACCGAGCTCTTTGACCTACTGTAATTATTAAGATCTTGTAGTATATGTCTGCTAAAAGGGTTACGTAGATTACTAAAACTGTAGGCTCGAAAATCTCGCCGGTCTACATTGTCTACAACTGATATCTTTTGGACATACCACGGTCAAAGAATCTTATCGAACAGTAAGTGGGATGGGACTGAAAGCTTGGCCGCCTATCATGTCATCTCGTGCACCCCTAGGCCGTAGGGTTGATGCTACGTCTGCTCACACCATCGATAAGCTAGCCGTCGTAGGTATACGCACGGACGTACGTATTCCACCACTTTTTTTTGCGGGTTACGTATTCCACGACTTGATAGCGGTATTTTATGTGGCTTGTCAACCGTCGCCGGTGGCCCTGCTACTGGTACTGATCTGTTCTTGAATGTACATGCACAACGGCATGCACATATGTCCGTGTGTACTAAATAACCAAAAAAAATGTCTAAAAGGATTCAAAATTAATGTCGAGAAGTTTCATTAATTTGTTTTTTAGAATACATAACGACATATACATATGTTCGTGTCTACGAAATAACTAAGTATCGTCGAAGAAAATTTCAAAAATGCCCTAGTTTCTTTTGTCTGTCATGGAGGTTAATCATATCTCGTCGTCAGCAGCTCTTGGTGGAGATTGATTAGCTCGTCTTCGACAGTTACGAGTGGGGAGTGGAAGCTCGAACAAATGGGGAACTCTGACCAGCGGGCCCACCCTACTTGGGTCGGAGAGCCGCGCGAATCGCGGGAGTCGAGCCTGGTCCATGCATGGACGCAGCACGGCCTGCGCGGTCGATCTGGTGCAGCGTAGTGGCTCATGCACCTGTCACTCTGTCAGAATCATTGCTGGTCTGGCCCAAAAGACTCTGCTCCTCCCATGGACGCAGTACGGCCCCAACTGGCGAATAGCGCCCGTGGAGTACATCATCCTTTTCCAAGGGCGTGTTTAGCTGTTCGGGTTCGAATTTCACTTGTTTTTTAGGTGGTCCAGCAGATGCTACATTGAGGAGATTGCTCTCAAGTCAGGATGAGCCGTATATATTTGGTTGTCTGTATTTTTGTTTTTTTAATAGGAGAGTCTATATGATCTTTTTGTTTGGTTTCTTAGATTAGGCGATTAGGCTTGCTGGTGCAAAATTACACGTTTTGAAGCGCGCATCCGGCCTGATGTGGCTACCTCGTATGGTAAAATGGTGAGATTATCAACTAGTCATCAGGGTTTAAGATCTTACATGATAGATCAATATGAATCAGAACAACTAGTATTAGACAATCCACATGATCATGCCAATGATGATGATGTCTTTAATCATACTTGCATCCCGTATAGGTAGAAAGTGTTCATGTGAATGAACTTGTTGATGAACCGATGGCGGTGGAGTGAAATTGATCTTCATATATTGTGACGGTTGTGCCTTCCGTGGACGCTCTGCTAAAAACTCAGAGTAGGGTTTTTGTGTCTGCTCTAGAGTCTTAAACCTCTTATAGAGGTTGTGTTGGTAACCTGTCACTTGTTGGCTGCACTCCTCACATGTCTTGTAGATTCCCGACTTCTTGCCGTAGTACACCACATACCAGTTGTATTTCTATGAGACATAACACATATGCAACATATAAGGATCACAACTAGAGCAGGCAGATCAAGTTTACAAATAGAAGGCAATAAACTAGATACTAGTTAAGCATGCAAGATTAGAGATGGCACCCGTCGGGTTCGGAGCCGGGTCGAGGCCCCCCAAACCTGCCCCTTCCCCATTTTCCCCGTCCCGTGACCCGCCCCGATAGCGCCACCGGGTCTGGAAATCTACCAGACCCATGACCCGGCCGGGTCTGGGGACCCGATGGGTACCCATGGCGGCGCTAGGAGCTGCATCATGACTGCTGTGATCTGCGAACTGCGGCGGCGCTGCGAGCTGCAAGACTGGCAGCGACAATGCTAGGAACTGCGAGTGGAAGCAATGGCTGGTGCGAGTGGCGAGGCGCCTAGGAGATGCGGTGGCGCAGGCTGGGCTGCAGTGGTGAGCGGCGCTGGGACCGGCGTGCTAGGCGGTGGCTGCTCTAGGAGATACGTGTTGGGCGAGTTGAGGACGAGTGGGGTTGGGTGCGTTGTTGCGTGCGTGTTGTGCGTTAGGGTTAGGATGGTTGTGTGGTTCTGTGTGTGTTAGGGACTTAGGGTTAGGATAAATTAGTAAGATTTAAATTTGTAAAAAAAGAATTAGTGGGGTTTTGTTGGGTCCGCGGGTCTGTCGGGATGGGTCCGCCCTCCTCTCCCCATTCCCGCCCCCGCTAGACCCGGCGGGTCTAGGTTTTTACCAATAAGCAGCCCCGTGGTTTTTTTTTCTTACTAAACCCTCCCCATTTAAGGTGGGTACTCGTCGGGTTATCGGGTATCAGGTACCCATTTACATCCCTATGCATGATCATATGGGCACAAGCATCAGCAGTTTCAAACTACCAAGTTAGTGTGATCCAACCGATCACCACCAATATATATGGTGCAAACCTACCACCGCATAAGTTCTCCATCATGTGAGGGGTTAGTATATAACACCTTACAATAAACAGGCATAAGTTTTCATCAAGTCCCTAGCTACTTCAAAATATACAACTTCTTCTTCATCATGCATGCACTGCCGCCACCATATCCATGATCAGGGAGCAAGCACTACACGTAGTAGTGCTTACCCAGGAAGGTTCTGAGCCAGACATCCCTATGGTCCTCCGCCATCTGAACAAAGTCGTTTCCCATAGGCATGTTGTTGAAGAGGTGGCTGAGCCCCACCATCAGAGCCTCAGGGTTGTAGCCTTTGGCGGCCATGACGGCGTCATATAGAGTTGGGTGCACATCAGGAGGGGAAGCAGTGGTGATGGTGGTCGCCATCGCTTTCACGGACTTGTCCATGCACGTCATGGCGACGACGTCCTCCTCTCCCAGCAGCGACCTCTTCCTCTTCTTGCAAGGATCAAAGCCAGCAGCAACGTAGGCTTTTGTGCTGCTGCCTTGAACAACACCGTCAGCAGGAGAACCTGCGGCGGCATCGGTCTCGACCTCATCATCAAGTACCACTATCTCCGACTCCTGGATATGCATGTATTCAGGGCTTATCTCGCCAAGAGGCTCACTGGATCCCATTGCAAACCTGCCAGTGGCAAGGCTGAAGGAGAAGATGGACTCCATCTACCTATAGTTGGCGACAGGCTTGTTAAAATGCTTGGCATCCTTGGAGTGATCCTGAGACAGGGAATTATAGGGAGTTTAGCGAGGTTACACAAGGGAATTGTAGGGATGTTACTAAAATAAGTTAATACCTAGATGTGTCCCCTGTAGTGGGCATCATCCAAAATGATGGTGCAGGTCTCCTCGTCCTAGCTAGCTCCACTAAGGTCTCTGAGCTTGGATACATGGATCCACCTGGTCCTCCACTTATACAAGTGGTTGCACACCTGCTATGAGGACACCTTGATGCCACAAAACTCAAACACCTTGCAGGCAACAGTGTTGAGGTGCACCTCTTTGAACCCCTTCTACATCCTAACGTCGCTCTTGATGACCTCACACATCTGGTTGAGCACGAACACTGAGAGGAATGGTTCCCACTTCATGGTTCCCTTCACCCCCTTGCAAATGGCCTGTGTTGCGGGCTTTGCCAGCCTTGATGGCTTTCTTCTTGGCCAAGATCTTGGCAGCTTGCTCTTCAATCTTCTCCACTATGTACCCGGTCATCAAAGGCGCAGACAAGATCTTTGTGCGCTAAGGATAGGCGAGCCTTAGAGGCGGGAGATGGGATTGGTCTCAACAGCAAAGGTTTCCTGAGAATCCATGAGGTTCTGGCTGAACCCATCAGTGGTCATGTCCTATAGATCTCACAGTCGCACATATCAAGACCTAGACTAGACATTAACACAAGCTTAAACATGCAATGAGTCCAGAAATACACCGATCTATGACTATATATAGCAGTTTATTGGGCATACTAACATAGATCTACCACAAACTACAATCATATCTAGGATGTGCTAACAGATCGAAGCTACTACACCTGGGGTTTCATGAAACTCACCGGCATCAAAGGAGCGGAGCACGTCGCCACTGAAGATCTTGGAGAAGAACGCCTGCATCGACAGACATACAACCACCACCTCTGCTACCCCCGCTTACCTACTGGCCGATGAAGAACCTCGCCGGCTTGAGAGCTCAAAGAATGGGGGAAATGGTGGCGAGGGATGTTGATGTGGCGGGTGGTGATATATACCACCGCGCTTCAGCGGGCGGTGCCGAAATTTTTCCCGTCAGCTTTTGGGGAAACCCGTCGCTCGCGCCATCGCCGAGCTCGCACAGGCGCACAACTTTTACCCACTTTTGCACGAGTGGAGCCTATCCCCGCAGAAATGCCAAAAATTGGTGTTCCCAATGGGCCAACTTTTAACCTGCTTTAAAACTCATGTCATGCAGCAAATTCATACGGGCCGAATAACCAAACAGGCTTATTTCTATTTCTCGCCCCCAAGGGACGGTTTAGAGCATCTCTATCAGATATTGCATATCGGCCTGCGAAAAGTGGTCTTTCCAGATACCAGAAACAGACCCGAATCGCAATTTTTTTATGGTTTCTCGCAAAATGGCCCGTTCGTCCTGGGATGGGAGGGATCGGATGCGGTATACCGCATCCCATTTCTCTCATCCCCATGCCCCCAAACCCTCAAGGTCATCTCTGCTTGCTACGATTCTAGCCACATCTATCCTCGGCCGACAAATCATCGCCGCCCACCACCTCCCAAACACCCCTCCAAGGCATGGCCGACCAATCGTGCTGGAATATGGCCGGATGAGGTGGCGGTTCTCCATGGCGTGGAATGAGCTCTGGTGCCCGAGCTCCCATGTCGCCGCCGAGTGAGAAGGAGGTGCGTCAGCGCTGGCCTGAGAAGGCGCACGCATAGTGCCCTCGCGCGCACCCGTGTGACCTACCGATGTAGACCGGGTTCGGTTTTGGGCCCGCTACACACGATATGGAGGCGGGAAGCTCCCGCGTGGCGTTGACTCTCACTCCCGCGCCCTCTCGATGGGGCTACATCTCCGACGACAACGGTGAGGAGAAGGAGGAAGACGGCTTGAAGGAGGACAACGGGGTCCACGAGGCAAATTTCAACTCGCTCGGGACCCTCATCTCTGATGTGTGGGAGCGCGTGAAGCGCCGCCGCGATGAGCGCTCCCGCGAGCAGCACAAGCTCTGCTGTGTCTGCCACCGCTCTGCACGCGAGAACCAGGCCTGGCTAGGCTTCTTCGTCGTGGACTACTCTGACGACACCAACCGACTCCGACAAGGAGTAGGCCTCCTCCGCCGTAGTTGCTACGTGTAACACCTCGGCCTCTCCGGGTCAACGGTTGTCACTCCTAGCAGCTCAATAGGATCTCTAGACTAACCCCACAGACCAATACTAGTATTTTCTATAAATTTTGTACTCACTTGTGCGCGCCCGGTACCCATTTCCTGGTCGGTCACCCATCCTCAAATTTCTCTATACCAAGCATGTTTAACCTTAGAGTTCTTTTCAGATGAGCTTCCGAAAAATAAGTTGCAACTTGTTAGTATGGATATCCCATCAATCCTATTAAGCCATGCGCTAGGGTCTCACATACACCCACCCTTAGAAGATCGACGCCCTCGTAGATCAACCACAAGCCAAGAATGTCCCCTCTTGGCATACGTCTATGCATCCTGTGCTAGCACATGTGTCATGCCGTGTCCACCCCAGGCCACACGCGCCATGCTCCACATGTCCGCCACTGACCCGCACACACCCGTGTAACCGCGAGGGTCGGATCTGATACCACTTGTAACACCTCGGCATCTGTGGACTAGCGGCTGTCACTCGTGGATGCTCAATAGGATCTCTAAACTAACCCCATAGACCAATACTAGTCTTTTCTTCACACTTTGTCCTCACTCGTGTGCAACCGGTACCCACTTTCTGGTCGGCACCCATCCTAAAATTGCTCTAGGCCAAGCACGCTTAACCTCAGAGTTCTTTTTATATAAGCTTCCAGAAAAGAAGTTACAACGTGTTGGTATTGGTATCTTATCAATCCTATTAAGTCATGCGTCAGGGTCTCACACTCTAGTGAGTAGGTACCACTGGTAGATGGTATGCTAGATGCATGGCGCGACATCGATTTTTGTTGTAAATGTGTAGATCGTGATGATCAAATCTCTCCCATATGTATGAATCTAGCGCCATTTGATGTTTTAAATATTTAGTTCAGTTTTTAGTGCATCTGTTTGGCACTAACAATTTTCGTACTGCAAAATTGGTTTGCGGTGCTAGAGATGTTGTTCGTACATCCATCCCCTCCGGTTGTCCCAATTTCTGTCACTTCGGGGCCTTTAGATCCGGATAATGATATGTGTACACAACTTGCAGATAAGATCACAAACAATACTATCATAATGATTCAATAATAAGTTCAGATCTGAGATCATGGCACTCGGGCCCTAGTGACAAGCATTAAGCACAACAAGTTGCAACAAAGTCAAATAGCACTAATAGAGATACTAGGCACTATGCCCTAACAATCTTATTCAATTACATGATAGAACTCATCCAATCCCTACCATCCACATAGCCTACAGCGGGGGATTACTCACTCATGGATGAGGGAAACATCGATGGTTGATGGAGAGGCGTTGGTAATGACGATGACGATGATCCTCTCCAAATTCCCCGTCCCGGCAGGGTGCCAGAACGGAGTTTGTGGATCCGAATCTTGGTTTCTGATGGTGGCGGCGGAGCGGAACTCCTTCTAGAAAAACGTCGAACCCCCTCGGTTTTTAGGTCAAGGGGTAACTTATAGGTGCAGAGGGATCCCGAGGGGGTGCCTGGGGTGGCTGCACCTCCTAGGCGCGGGGCAAGGCCCACCCGCGCCTGGCAGGGGTTTGGGCCCCCCAGGCCTCCACTCCGTTTCGTCTTCTGGCTCCGTGGGTCTTCTGGTGAAATATAATTTTTGGCATATTTTTCGAGATTTTTCCTGATAGTTTATTTTCTGCACAAAAACTAGACACCAAGGTAATTTAGGTTGAAAACAACGCCAGTCTGTGTTAGTTGTATCCAAATCACACAAGTTTAGAGAAGAAATAATAGCAAAGTGTTCGAGAAAGAAGCAATCAGGGCTATCAATGGAACCATGAGGTAATCTATTAAACCAAGCCCTAGCTTCTCCTTTTAGTGAAAAAGGAAGATCTTAGTAACAAAGTACTTGCGCATCTTAAAATCATCATAGAATAAAGCACTCATAGTAGAAATCTCATTCATATGAGCCACAACACTCGTTCTTTCTCAATAATGTCCAAATAGGATAAATCAAGAGAGAAATCATAATCTTTATCTTTAATATCTATTTGAGAGTTGACAAACTTAGGATTAGAGGACAGTTTAGGTATAATAGTATGTCTAGCAAGGAGACTCTTAATAGCACTAGTACCATGTGTGTTTCGGCACTCTTCAACAAATTCATCAGTGAACTCAATGTAACCATCATTAATATCATAACTCTCTCTAGGCTCGGGTGAGCTAACAGGTGTAACAGTGTCTTCACTAGGAGTTTCAGTATTTCCTAGACTAGCCATAGTAGCATCTAGGAAAGGACCTAATGAACCAATCGCATCAAGCACAGTAGAAGTAACATCATGAGCATCAAAAGCAGTTTCAGATTCAGAAGTAGTAGCAGTGTGTGTGTATCATGAGTATGTGGTGGTGGTGTGACAATCTTACTTATAACAGACGGTGAATCAAGAGCAACGGAGGTGTTTAGGACTGTACCTCTTCTTGTAGTGGATGGTAAAATAGGGAACTTTCCATCACGAGACTTACCCATGATGAAAGAAGTAGCAGTGAACAATAATAGATCCAAGTGAACTTACAAATAAAGCTATGCTCCCCGGCAACGGCGCCAGAAAATAGTCTTGATGACCCACAAGTATAGGGGATCACAACAGTCTTTGCGGGTAATATTACCCAATTTATTGATTCGACACAAGAGGATCCAAAGAATACTTGCAAGCCTTAACAACTGAGTTGTCAATTCAGCCGCACTTGGAAATAGTTCTTGCTCACAGAAGTTTATCAGTAGCAACAGTAGTAGTAGCAAAGAACAACAAAGAATAAAGAAACAGAGCAATAGTAACGAATAAAACAATGGGATTCGAGTGCGGTAGGCATAGGGATGGATGGACGGGTGTTGCATGAACGAGTCTAAACATGTAACTTCAATATCTGGGGCATTGCAGATAAATAAGAACAAGCATCCAAGTACTAAACAATCCTAGGCATGTGCTCCATAAATAGTCATGCGTGCTCGCAATGAGAACTTGCACAACATCTTCTCTCTAGCCAGCCCGTGGCAGCGGGGCCTCTAGGGAACCACTGGCAATTAAGGTGCTCCTTTTAATAGATCACCGGATCAAAGCATTAACACTCCATGAACACATGTGATCCTCACACCACATCCATCCCCTTCGGTTGTCCCAATTTCTGTCACTTCGGGGCCTTTGGATCCGGACAATGATATGTGTACACAACTTGCAGATAAGATCACAAACAATACTATCATAATGATTCAATAATAAGTTCAGATCTGAGATCATGGCACTTGGGCCCTAGTGACAAGTATTAAGCACAACAAGTTGCAACAAAGTCAAATAGCACTAATAGAGATACTAGGCACTATGCCCTAACAATCTTATTCGATTACATGATAAAACTCATCCAATCCCTACCATCCCCACAACCTACATCGGGGGATTACTCACTCATGGATGAGGGAAACATTGATGGTTGATGGAGAGGCGTTGGTGATGACTATGGCGATGATCCTCTCCAAATTCCCCGTCCCGGCAGGGTACCAGAACGGAGTTTATGGATACGAATCTTGGTTTCTGATGGTGGCGGCGGAGCAGAACTCCTTCTGGAAAAATGTCGAACCCCCCTCGGTTTTTAGGTCAAGGGGTAACTTATAGGCGCAGAGGGAGCCCGAGGGGGGTGCCTAGGGTGGCTGCACCCCCTAGGCGTGGGGCAGGGCCCACCCGCGCCTGGCAGGGGTGTGGCCCCCCAGGCCTCCACTCCATTTCGTCTTCTAGTTCCGTGGGTCTTCTGGTGAAATATATTTTTTGGCATATTTTCTGGGATTTTTCCTGATAGTTGATTTTCTACAGAAAAACTAGACATCAAGGTAATTCTGCTGAAAACAGCGTCAGTCCATGTTAGTTGTATCCAAATCACATAAGTTTAGAGGAGAAACAATAGCAAAAGTGTTCGGGAAAGTAGATACGTTTTGGACGTATCACTCTCACCAAAAAATCCCATCTTCAACTTTCGACACCCGTGGCAGCAGCGGGTGTTGGCAACTGAGACACAAAACTAACCTACTATCCTCTTCCTCCTACTCCGGCACCAGACTGTCGGCCAGGATAATCACTACACATCTCCCTCCCTCTCACAGGCTTCATATTCCCTTGTCTACCATGGTGGAGGTAACAGTCATCCCTTCCTCTCCCCTACTCTTTGGACTCCATATGCAATGTCGATTCAGAAAGAACTCATGGTAGATCCGCCTCGTTAGGTCGAGAGGATGACACTTATCCATTAGGAAGCTACACTTATAGTTGTCATTCAGGCCTAGATGTTTCTGCTTCACTAGAGAGTTGTTAGGCGCATTGTCTTTCCTCGACTGATGTATAGTCCTATGTTGGACTGATATCAGGAAATGATGGAAAATTTGAACTACATCTTCAACTTTAATGATGTATAGGCTCTCCAAATTCTCTAGATGAATAGAGCACCATTTTGTGCACTTGTCAAAAGGTTAAGGGGGAATAGATTGTTGGTAGATGGCATCCACACCTCTATCAAAGAGTAACTTCATATGTTCTTTCATGTGGTAGGTTTAGGGCCGTCCACAACACATTCATAAGAAGCATGGTGACACTATCACGCTATTTCAAGAGAGTGTTGTATGCAATTGGGGAGCTCATAGAAGAGATGATAAAGTCTCCAATAGGTCAAACACCTTCCAAGATATGCAACAACCCTAGGTGGGTACCATATTTCAAGGTGATTACTTTATTTTATTTTATTTTATTTGCATGATAGGTTTGTATTTGCTAGAAACATGATCCCCTTCTGTTCATGTAACATGACTCTATTGGTGCCATTGATGGTACTCATGTCACTACTAGAGTTCCGAGATCATAGTATGCAGCTTACAGGGGAACGGAGCACTTCACTAGCCAGAATGTGCTTGATACTCTTGATTTCGATATGAAGTTAACATATGTGCTTGTTGGTTGTAAAGGATCATCCCATGATGCAACCATTCTTGCTGACAACATGTTTTGACTTGATGGGATCAATATCCCTCATGGCAAATTCTACCTACGAGATATTAAATATGGTTGCCGCCTTGGGGTTCTTCCACCCTTCAAGTTAACCAGGCACCATCTCAACAAGTAACAGGAACAAATATGCCCTAGAATTCCAACGAACCGTTCAATATCAGAAACTCCAGCCTTACGGTCACCATTGAGAGGGTATTCACTACTTTGAAGAACAGATTCAAGATCCTTGATTATAAGCCATTCCACCCTTTCCCTATGTAGCTAAATCTAGTGTTTGCATGTTGCATTCTCCACAACTAGATATTAGGGTTTGGCCTTGATGACTTTGTGCTAGATGAGTCAAGTGTAAGCCCTGATGATGTTGACATTGGCCATGGTGTCGATCAATCTGACAATGAAGCTTGGAAGACAAAATAGGATGGAGTGGGGAACGATAATGTGAAATGATAGAGGTCACTCCTGGATCTGAGAAGGAGAGGAAGAAGAAGAACAAGAAGAAGCAGAAGCAGAATAATAATAATAATAATAAAATGATGATGATGATGAAGAAGAAGGTTAAAGTACACCCCTCTCCTCCCCCTCCCCCACCCCTCCTAGATGATATTCATTAACCACCAGAGTGTAAAATTGTAGAATTGCTTGTTGATTCGTATTTTCTAGGGTTGTGATGATGGATTGCTTGTTGAGTAATGCCTTGGGTTTTCATGGTAAACTGCACGTGTTATGGAAGGGTAATGTCACCCATGGAGAGAAGAGGTGCGCATAAACCTAGACTTGAGGCCAGCAACCACACATGTATGCATCACCATAGCCAGTTGTGCTTGCATGCGGGTTACCAAATGGGCTGCAGCAACTGCTTTATTGATGCGACTCAGGTTACGAAACAATTTGCAAAATATGGCCCAAAACTTTTTTGGATGGCCCTGCTATCCGATGCAATACCCGGTCGAGACAAAATTCTGGTGCAGGCTACCAAACATGCCAC
The DNA here is from genome assembly GCA_030063025.1 of Avena longiglumis. NCBI lineage: Eukaryota > Viridiplantae > Streptophyta > Magnoliopsida > Poales > Poaceae > Avena > Avena longiglumis. The sequence goes on from CP125979.1 coordinate 112,306,401, forward strand.
AACAGATGATGATCTCGGAGACTTGCAGCTTCCCACATCGTTCAGGGAAATATGCCAAGTCTGGGAATGATCCCTCTCGCTTGATGTTGAAGATGAAAGTGGGGTGCAAATCAGTGGGCGGCTCATCCTCTTCTTTGGTCAGAGGGGATGGGGGAGGGAAGGCTGGCCTCTTATAGATAATAGTATATTTAGGGTATCTAGTAGGTTGTTCCATGTGATGTTTGGGAGTCGAGATCCAGGTTTCTTGGCCAGATCAGGAATGGCTAGTGCGAGCTCTTTGTTATCATGGCGTAGGTTTTGGGTGCTAATGTGGGTGGTGAAGGTGAGGGCAAGGATCTTTGACACTAAGGCTAATGTGTGGAGCTTGTTCATCATGGTGCTTGAGTGTGGTGCCGAGCGGCTGTCCCTGGACTTCTCTGTCTTATTTCTGAGGGAGGGATACATAGTGGTTTTGGGTACATGCTTTATTAATAAGCGGTCCCATCTCCTGTGATGCAGTCTCTTAGCTTGGGTTATCCTCGCCGATCTTGGTGGCGAGAATGGAAGAGTGGTAGCTACATCATTGCGGCTGTGTGGAGATGGAGAAGGGATCTTGTGGAGTCTATGACCTCTTTGAAAGTACCTAAGCAACAGATATGGTTGGCTCTTGCTTTCTTTGGCCATGAGGGTTCCCCTGCTGCGCTCGATCACAAATACTACTTGATCTTGTTCTTTCTCCATCAGAGGATTTTCCATGACTTCAGTGCAGCAACGAACGTGTGTTCTTGGATCTGTCCATGGCGGAGGTTGTGAGGTTGTGCCTAGAAGTCATTCTTCATCGGCGAGAAGCTAGGACCTGATCGCATTTTTGTGATCTCTTTTAGGATGCTTGCTGTAAAAGTGAAGGGCCATGTAATTTTTGCTTTTGTTGAGCCATTTTTGTAATTTTAATCCCAGCGTCAACCTAATGCAGATTCCAGGTCATCCAGGACCTTTTCCTGTTCATATAAAAGGCGTAGATGTCAACAAATGTAGGCGAGTCTTCCGACAAAGCACCACCAAAAAATAAGGCTAATATCATCTCTAATCAGACACCTTTGGAGATCCAACAGTGAGCTATGGAGACGCCTTTGGAAATCATACGACAAGAGTAAAAAGAAAGGACACATACACATATTCATAGCCTACAGGCATTAATAAGGAGATGAGGTGGGGACATGTGATGGCATTAAATAAGAGGAAGTGAGGGAATCTTTGCATGTGTGGCTACAGGTGGGCCAAGCCACGCATGTCGTCTCGTGGCAGACTAACATTTGTGCATCACGCCCCCGAGAGACCCTTGTCACACTGGGATGCTAAACAACGTATGTGGTTTGGCTAGACACAATTCTCGTATGGGACGCGGCTATGAGCTATTTTTTAGTATGAAAACCCAAAATATGGGTAGATGGTTGTGGATGCTCTAATATTGTGTGCATTGAACATGATCTATTAGTCACTAATCTCAATGATGGCTAAAGAAAAAAGGAACCGTTATGTTCCACCTTTTTGTCACAACTAAACACAAGAATGGAATCGTTTTATTACCCATGAAGTTAGATTCCACCTTATACCATTACCAAACACACCCCAATAGCATATCCATGAGAAGGAGAAAAATGACTCCAAATCCCTAAAAACCATCAAGAAATCCTTGAAGCTTTGGTTTCTGATGCATGTATGACGTGCAATCTGACCATCTGTTTTACTTTTGCCAGAAGGATTGATGGCTTAATGGTGCAAATTGTACAAACTATGTCATATGTATAGAAGCTCTCAACCTCACGTCCCAAATATGAATGAAAAGCATGTTGTATTGTCTAAGAACGGCTGCCAAAAATCATAACAATCTCTCTTTGGAGTGGGATTCTCTCTCCTCTCCTGAAACCTCATTTTCACATGCAGGGAACATACATTCACCCTAGCTGAAGTTTCCCACACACCATATCCATGACAATGAAATCAACAGGAACAAATTTCATATGTAATTCAACCATAATATCATTAACCCTAACCAAAGCATGTTTAGTAGAATCATCATCAAATAAAAGAACTATATTGCATTTTCCATATTTTTAAGTTCAGTCGAGTCATATGTATATAATTCTTTTGACAAAACAGAAACACTAGATCTAAGATCTAATATAGCATGTTAAGTTTCTTTGCCAATAGTTACTAGTGAAAGATCACAAATGTCGCCTATAGGGGGTGAATAGGCGATTTAAAAACTTCTACCAGATGGGCTTAACAAAGGCGGAATAAAACTAGCATTTTTTGTGAAGAACAAAGCCTATATATACTATGGTTCACCTATGTGCACCAACAACTTATGCTAAGCAAGAGAAGCAATAAAGTTATAGCAAGATAGATTACTTTAAGAATGAAGGCTATCACAATGTAAAGAGCATAAGTAAAGGTCTCGGGAATAGATATATCCAAGGAACGCGGAGACAACGATGTTTTACCGAGTTCCTTCCTACAAAGGAGTATGTCTCATTGGAGGGGTTGGCGGTAGTAAGACCACTAGTGCCACAAGAGGCCTCACCCTATTCTCCCGAGCACCCGCCGCACGACAAGCACCCGCCGCACGACAAGCACCCGATCCACTATGAGACACTTGAGGGCGGTTGATGGAGCCTCATTGATGCGGGAGCGCTTCGTCAGGAAACCCTAAGAGCAAGGTGTGAAGCAGCACAACAACAAGTTTTCCCTCAGTAAGAAACCAAGGTTATCGAACCCGTAGGAGGAAGGAAACGTCTCAAAGGTTTTGCAAGCAACTTGGAAACCTGCACAACACAAACTCAAGACTTTTCCCCAACAAACAGTGAGGTTGTCAATCTCACTGGTTGCTGTAATAAAGGATTAAATGTATGGTGTGGAAGGTAATGGTGGTTTGCAGAAAGTAAACAGTAACAACGGAGGATGTATCAATGGTAAAGATTAGACCCGGGTCCATACTTCACTAGAGGTGTTCTCCTTATATAAACAAACATGGCATGCATGGTAAACAAATTATAGCAGGGCAATTGATAGGACTGGGCAAGGTATAACAATGCAATACTAGACATTATATTCCTATGGGATTCGATTGGGCAATACAACAAGATACATAGACCGCCATCCAACTGCATCTATGACTAGAAGTCCACCTTTGGGTTATCATCCGAACCCCTCCAGTATTAAGTTGCAAGCATCAGGAAACTGCTTTAAGCAAAGTGTGTAAGGTAAACAATCCACTTGTTCCATGAACAAGAGACCGTTGTTTTCTCCCTAGTAGCAACAACACATCTACAACCTTAGAGATTTATGTCATGTCCCTTAGATTAAATAGAGGCATGAACCCACTATCGAGCATAAATACCCCCTCTTGGAGTCACTAGCAACTACTTGGCCAAGATAGCTACTAACAACGAAGAGCATGCAAGATCACAAACAACACAGACATGATAGAATCAATAAGACAAAACCATTAATCAATCTGACATAGTAATATCAATATCCATTGGATCATACAACGTGCATGATTACAAATAGATGAGATCTTGATCATGAACAGAGCTCACAAGATCTAGACATGAAAGCACAAAGGAGGATATATAACCATCTAGCTACTACATGGACCCGTAGTCCAAGGTGGAACTACTCACGCTTCATACCGGAGGCTGGCATGATGAAGAAGAAGGCCTCTGGGATGATATCCTCCCTAGCGGTGCCGGAAGAGCTGCACTTCGATCTAGGGACGATGGTGGCGGTGGCTACAAACGGTTTCATGGAATATTGATCAGGTACTTATGGTTTAGGCATCGGGGGCTTATTATAGGCGAAGAGGCGAGACATGAGGGTGGCTAGGGGGACCACATCCTACCCAGGTGCAGCCTAGGGTGGGCTCGCGCCTGCCCTGTGGCTCCCCTCCATCTCTCCTCTGGACTCCGTGTTCTCCTCGGTGAAATATTGACTTTGGCTTTTGTCTCGTCCAATTCCGAGAATATTTCCTTACTAGCTTTTCTGGAACCAAAAACAACAGAAAACATGCAACTGGTACTGTGCCAACTTGTTAATAGGTTAGTACCAGAAAACATATAAAAACACCTCAAAGTGTGGACAAATCAAAGCAAAGTAGATACTAAACAAGCATGGAACATAAAAAATTATAGATACGTTTCCGACGTATCAAGCATCCCCAAACCCGTACAAGATTGGGGCAATCTCCACAACTTAATTGGAGGCTCTCAATAATCACCACCAAGGCCACTAACTTGGGGATAGCCTCACAACTTAATTGGAGGCCCCAAGAACTCACCACAAAGGCCCCACAACCCGTCTAGGGTTCTAAGAACCCAAGAATAACAAGCTTCTTGATTTTACCAACCAAATCCTCCCAGGAGAACTCAAACCGATGCACCTAATGCAATGGCAAGTCCTTCACTCCCAAATTCTACCAAAGCTACAAAATCTATTGGGGGGATAAGAGAGGGAGAACACAAGAGGAAAACCACATAAGTCTCCAAGATCTAGATCCCAAGATATTCCCCTCACATAGAGGAGAGATGGATTGGTGGGATTGTGGATCTAGATCTCCTCTCTCGTTTCCCTCAAAAGGATGCAAGAATCATGCGAGGGAGAGGGAGAAGACAAGCTCAAGGAAATAAACAATGGAGGGGGAAAAGAGCTCAAAATGGATAGGTCCAATGGAGAAGACCCTTTTATAGCATGCTCGAAATCTGATAGTTGGAGCCTGCTACGACCGGTACTACGAAAACCAGAAGCAGTAGTACCAAAAGTGACCGGTACTATCGGACTAGTACTAGTAGTGGTACCAGGTGAAAAAGAGTCGAGAATAAATACCTCGGTCAACACCAGTAGGACACACTGGATGAACCGGTAGTACCACAAACCGGTAGTACCAAAAAATACAGCGGTACTATCGGACACTGTGGTAGTGCCAGACTGGTGGTACCGGCCGGTCCTAAGAGGGAGCCTCAGCTCGCCAATGGGCTCATACCCATTCGATACCGTCGGCCGGTACTACCAATGCCAAGCGGTAGTACCAAATGAAATGTATGGTACTACCAGTTGGTACAGACAGTGCAGGCAGCAGCGATAAGACGCAAATAAATCAAGCAACCGAACTCCAAATGGGATGAAACCAATTTTGTTGGAAAGATAAAGCTACATAGAATCCAACAAAAGCTTGTTATGAAATACCAAGGGAGAAAATATCAAGTATTATTATGTTAGATACCTCCCTTGGTGAGGAGCTGGAAAAACCTCCAAGATAAAAAATGCAATAAGATATAAAAGGGAAATCCTTTTTTATGAACTAGAGCTTGTTATGAAGATTACCACAAGCTCTAGAGCCTCACTTGGATAAGATTCAAATAACAACTAAGAAATATGATGCTAAGTATGCTTAGGTTTGAGCTCTCTCCGAAAGATATGACCGGGTTACTCACTCGAGAGCCCTTCTTGATAGTATGGCTATATATCCCAAACCCGGTCGCCCAACTAACAACATGATACCGGTAAAAGGGAAAACCTATCAATATTATACCTTTGCCTTGAGCATTTCCACTTGAGCTTGATGTATACGATCTTGTCCTCCTCGATATGGAATACCTTTCTTGTTTGCTCTTGCTCGCGCTCGCCTAATGAAGACTTACAACTTGCTCCCCATACACCATGGGGAAACCTCTTCTTTGAACTTCTGTTCACCGAACCATGATAACCATGAAGGGAATATGCCCGAGAGGCAATAATAAAGTGGTTATTATCGTATTCCTTATTTATGATAAATGTTTATTTTGCATGCTATAATTGTATTAATACGGAAACGTTAATACATGTGTGTTTAATAAACAAATAGAAAGTTCCTAGTTATGCCTCTCTTATAAACTAGCTCGTTGATTAACAAGATGATCAAGGTTTCCTGATCATGGACATTGGATGTTGTTAATAACGAGGTCACAACATTAGTGTAATGGTGTGATGAACATTCATCCGAAGTATAGCATTACGATCAAAGTCATTGAGTTTATATTGCTATAACAACTTACGAAGTGATCCTAATCCTTAGACCATGAGATCATGTCAATCACTAACACCGGAAGAGTTTCTTGATAACATCAAACGTCACACCGTAACATGGTGATTATAAAGATGGATTCAGAACTACTAAAGTGTTATGTTGAGGCCCATGGATCGAGAGTGGAATTTGTTCATCCCGATGACGGATAGATATGCTCTGGGCCCTCTCGGTGATATCACATTGATTAGCTTGCAAGCAAGTGATTTGATCACTAGAATGTTATATCACGGAACGAGAAAAGAGTGCATGTCGATGCGAGATCAAACTAGGTATGTAGATACCGATGATCGAATCTCGGACATGTAATATATCATGAAACAAAAGGATTAAGATACTAGCGTAAAAGGTTCCGGATCACAAGAAAGTCATCGTTGAATGTGTGGGAGTCGATGGGTCTCCAGATCCCTTCGATTATTGATCCGAGAGGGTCTCGATCATGTCCGCATTATTCACGAACCGTAGGGTGACACTTAAGAGACACCGACATCCAATTGGAGCAAAAGTTTCATGCCGAAAAGAAAAGGAAAGCGCGAATTTATTTCACTAGACACCAAGCTTTTGGTTGAAATTGCTGAAACTGGTTCTGCATGTGAAATGGAATACTAGCAAGGGGTTTTATGTGAATGTTTGTTAATTAAAGTAATTAACAAAATTCTGAATAAATAAATAAAAGAGTTTTATTTAAATGAGAGCTTGCATTAAATTTGGTGGAAATTTAATGCATGTGAGTGGATTTTTGAGTGGAGAAATTTGAAGGGCCATTTTGTGAGTGGAGTGTCCACCCACATGAATGTGGAAGAGGTGGGGGCAGCCCCATGGCTGGGCGCATGGCCCCTTGGGTGCCCCCCCTCTCCCTATAAAAGGAGCCCCCCTCCCTCTCTCTCACTCACACCTCCTCGTGAAGGATCTCTCTCCCCCTCTAGAATTTATCCCCCATGGTCTCGGACTAGCGAGATACATGTTCCCGGTGGCTATTCGGCAAGAAAGAGTTGTGCTTCCGCTGCATCGCTGGAGCGAGGAGGCGGAGGTTGCTCGGTGCCTCGAACGTGTGTGCGAGCACGGATGCGTTGCTTTTTCGGGCTAGGACTTCCTCTCGATCTTGAAATCGGCAAGAGATCGTCTACATCAACCACGAGTTTGGACTCGTTAAGCTTTGTCGGTCTTCAAGGGTATGTTCTCTACGGATATACATCCGCCCGTTGTTTGTATCTAGTAGATAGATCTTGGTACATAGTTGTTCCCATCGTAGGAAAATTTTTGTTTTCTATCTTGCGAACCCTACGTGGTATCGAGCCGGATCTATGCGTAGATACTTTGCATCGGTAGTACACATATGAGTATGTGGCGATGATGATCATTTTATTGCTTCTTAGTTGTACTTTGGATATTGGTGGCATAGTGGGATGAAGCGGCCGGACAAACTTTACATGTCCTCGCACATGAGACCTGTTCCACGCTTGACATGCAACTAGTTTTGCATAAGTGGCTAGCGGTGTCTCTCCTACTATAGTCAATATCTAATTTGCAACGAGTTGTCAACAATTTGGTTATCCTCGTTGTGGTTCATGTTCAGAGGTAAGAACGGTTCTATCTTGAAAGCCCTAAGCCACGTAAAATTTGCAATGGATAAATTAGAGGCGTCTAGTTTAGATTGTTCTTTGGGCTAGTGTTATGATATGGTGATGTTGTAAGTAGAAGTATGAGATGATACTCTTACACACATAACGTGTAATATCCATAGACCTTGGACTTACACATATAGGTATGATAGTGATCATACCACGGTGCACATGATAGAGATCATATCACGAGAACCATATCATTCCACTAATAAACATGTGATGTTTGATAGCATCTTATATTGCTTGTTTGGCGTTTTATTAGCATAATAAGATGATCCCTCATTTAGATATCAAGATAAAAATGTGTTCTTCCTTAAGAATGCACCACAATGTTTCGTCGCTTCAAGACATCACGTGATGATCGGGTGTACTTGAATCCACGAGCATATCTCGGGTGTAAGAGCGATTACACCGAATACTAAGGTTCTTACTTGGCGAGCCTAGCATGTCTGAACATGGCCTCGGAACACGGACCGAAAGGTTAAGCATGAGTCATATAGTAGATATGATGCCCATTTGATGCTCGCCTTTGAAGCTACACCGACTCACGTGATGATCGGACTTGGTGTAGTGGATTTGGTTCATGTAATCACCAAAAGGACACGAGGGATGTCGTTTTGAGTGGGAGTTCATTTCTAATTTGGATTAGTAGAACTCAATTTATCATAAATTAAATCAAAGTGAATTTGCATAATTTGTTGTAGTCATTGGCATTCGTTCACCACCATATGCATAGTTGTAATTGAGATAATAGAACTATAGAATTCTGGATATATACTTTACGAACTGGTATCGTATTGTGTTGAGTGTCAATCTAAAGTTTAAAGTCCTATTGCAAACTTTCAGCAAAATTCTATTTACTCCGTGAAATTTAATAATTGGTATTAAATCGAGAGTAACAATTCAAGTGTTAGTATCTTAAGTATCATGTTTGCCTCCATGATTCTTGATTTAAACATCAAGTTTATCTAGGAGCTGAAAGAATTGTTTCAGAAACCATCATGTGTGGCAGATATAACGATATCTGAAACAATGTTTTGGTTGCAATATGATAGAGTATAATATATGTTCTCATATTGGATGAGAATTTGCGAAGGTTGGAGATGCTAGACATCCTAATCATCCAAAAGGGTTTTGGAAAGTAATGTTATACTCACGATTCGCCTTTATAAGCTAAAGTAGCTTGATCATGAAAGTCGTCATGATAAGGGTGAATAGAATATGTATGTAAAATGTTTACTACACTAAAAGATTACTAAAGAATGGATTTTGAAAGAATACCGATCATTTTAATGATGGTGATCTACTTCAAAGTGTAAGTCCAAAGGTATTATTATTTGAATATACACGCTTTGGACTATGTGTCATGTATGGCTCCTTTGTTGATGTTGATAGTTTCTTTTAAAAGGAAAAGGAAATCTGAAAGAGAATCTATAAAATATATTTGGCGAGAAAAGAAAAGATTGGAAATATCCAATTTAGGTATATATATGATATACATGTTATGGTTGTATTCTTTGCTTGTTAAACAATGTGGTTCTTGGGTATTGGATACCGAATTGGTTGGTATGAAATTTCATACGAATGACGCAATTCATGAACCACAATGGCCTTAGTAACTAGCAAGAGAAAATGTGATGATGTTCATCGAAAACAAACAAACCGTTGTTTGTATTTCTCGTTGACATCAAAGCTTGACTTCAAGATTTGTTTTAATAATTGTTATTTGAATCGTATTATAAGAACAAAGGTTGTTCAAATAATTACCGTATTCCATATAAGATGGATGATTTACAAATCTAGTTGAAGAAATCACATCCATAAATCCTAATGCTAAAATGTTGCAAGACAAATGATTGAAAGATCACTTATGAAGTGACATATTTGTTTAAATTATATTGGAAAGAAAACATGAAGAATCTCCATTTTCATGGATTTTTGGAGTCTTTGATTTGATCAAGTGACGCTTGTGAGACTTTCCTCGGGATAATTAAAACTTCGTTCAAAGGCCAAGAAGAGCGAGCGACTAAAATATTGGAATTTATACATATCGATGTATGTAGTCCATTATGTGCAGTCGTAAGCGATGGGTTTCAACTTCATATGCTTTCTCCGGTTTTTTGAGTGAATATTCACTTAATGAGAAAGAAGTATGAAATATTTGAAAAAAGTTTTCAAAGACTTTCAAGATGAAGTGGAAAATCATTGTAACAAGAAAAATAAATGAATTATGATTTGATCATAAAGGGATTTATTTGAGTTACAAGTGTAACAAGAAAATAAATGAATTATGATTTTATCATAAAGGGATTTATTTGAGTTGCAAGTTTAGCAAAACACCTAGATTTACATCTCCCAAAACACCATAGGAGTATGGAGTGTTTGAGATTTGTAATGAAACCTTGTTTGACATGGTTGGATCAAAGGTGTTATTTATAAACGCCATTATGTTTTAAAAGATTAAAAGATTTAGAGACTACCGCTTTTACCTTTGAAAAGAGCTCCATCTTGATCCGTTGAAATGACACCATATGAGTTATGGTTTGGGGTAAAACCCAAGTTGTCCTTTCTTAAATTTTGGTATGCTAAACATAAGTAAGATGTTTACAACCAAAGTCGGATGAGCATGTCTTTGTAGGTTATTTTGAATAACAATTGGTTATTCCTCCTTAACACCGAGGACAAAAGGGTTTGTCGCTTGAAATGTGAAGTTTCTTGAAGAAGGAATTTTTCATAAAAGTTAAGTGGGAGGACAATAGAACTTTGATAAGGTTAACGAACCTTAACTAAATGTGCTGAGTTGCGCAGCGCCGGAAATCGTTCTGGAGGCTTCCATAATGCTCATAGCTTATGTGCCTCAAAGGTTGTGGTCACGGAGGTCTAAAGTTCCTATTGAACCAAGAAGGTCGGTTAAACAATCAAATGCTAATATTTGAGAGTAAATCATTATTGTTTGACAATGATGAACCGAATACATACAAAGAAGCGATGATGGGCCCTGACTCCGTCAAATGGCTTGAAGCCATATAATCCGTGATAGTTCCATATACGAGAAATCCAGTTTTGAACTTGGAAGACCCTCCGGAAAGGTGTAAAAACCTATCGGTCGTATTTGGATCTATAAAGAAACAGACATGGATGTCTCACATCTATGAATTATTCGACATGTTGTAAAGTATTTTATGACAATGTTCAAAGAGTTGACTATGACAAGATTTGATCTTTCATAGCGATATTTAGTCTGAACGGATTAAAGTAGCAACCACTACATATAATTTGGTATATGGTAGATGAATAAACAAAACAAAGTTCTTCTAATAGAATGGTTACCTAGGACGTGTACATGACACGGTCCAAAGGGTTTTGTTAAATTCAAAGGATGCTAAAAGGGCATGCAAACTTCAATGGTTGAAGTAAGCATCATGAGTTGGAATCTTCACCATGATGAAAACGAGTTTTCATCGAGACGATGAAGATGCTTGCATTTGCAAGAAATTAAGTGGAGCTAAGACATATTTCTAATACATTATGTGGAGGACATCTTGTTGATTAGAAATGATGTATATTTTATTGACAATGGTTAAGAATTTCATTTCGATGAAAGACTTAGGCAAAACCCGAATATTCAGCATGAATGTCTATAGTGGATAGACGGTGACGCTAATATGGTTATGCCAAACGTACATATATGAGATATTGAAGGAGTTCAATATAGAAATGACAAGAAACGGTTCTTGTCACATGGAAAGGAATTGAATCAAGATTCAAGTGTATCGACACTTGATAAGTGAAACAAGATTCAAGTGTTTTGACACTTGATGAGTGAAATCACAAGAATGTTTTGATCAATGATACCATGATATGTACACATCCAGATATGTCCTATGCTCTAAGTGTTATGAGCATATACCAGAATGAATCATAAAATGATCATTGGACTATAGTAAGGATATTCTTATGATCTTTTGGAAGAACTAAGAATATATTTGTGTAGAGGTGACAAACAATTACAAATAGTTCATTGTAAAGCGTTACATTGATACTATTTTTGTCACAAGATACAAATTAAGTTTATCTCAATTTAAACTATGGGTGGCACAATGTAATGGAAAGGAGATTCCATGATGGATTTGGAAGAGTTCCAAAGTTAAGACATTGTGACGAATACTACAACAAAAGGCTAAGTATATGACGCTATAGTAGCGAAAGGAGGAATTTGTGTCAAGTAGTTTGTTATGAAACTAAGGTGTGGTTCAGAACGGCTAACACTAAAGATATATTGTATGACAATATTATCGACGTGTTTTAACCCCAAGGAACTAAAGGTCTCACGAAAGACCAAATTTTACAATGCCATCTCATTGGAGAATGAGTGATGCGTGAAGACGCAAAGACATGCAATACACACGGACCAAACGTCGATCCGTAGATTATGTTAACCACTTGAAATTGCGTATTTGGAACACCGAAAGCCATAGGTGTTCAATACACAAAGTTTTCAAACTAGATTATTGTCTCTAGTGCAAGTGGGAGATGAAGGAATATGCCCGAGAGGCAATAATAAAGTGGTTATTATCGTATTCCTTATTTATGATAAATGTTTATTTTGCATGCTATAATTGTATTAATACTGAAACGTTAATACATGTGTGTTTAATAAACAAATAGAAAGTTCCTAGTTATGCCTCTCTTATAAACTAGCTCGTTGATTAATAAGATGATCAAGGTTTCGATCATGGACATTGGATGTTGTTAATAACGGGTCACAACATTAGTGTAATGGTGTGATGAACATTCATCCGAAGTATAGCATTACGATCAAAGTCATTGAGTTTATATTGCTATAACAACTTACGAAGTGATCCTAATAATTAGACCATGAGATCATGTCCACCAATCAAACTGGACGAGTTTCTTGATAACATCAAACGTCAAACCGTCACAGGTGATTATAAAGATGGATTCAGAACTACTAAAGTGTTATGTTGAGGCCCATGGATCGAGAGTGGAATTTGTTCATCCCAATGACGGATAGATATGCTCTGGGCCCTCTCGGTGATATCACATTGATTAGCTTGCAAGCAAGTGATTTGATCACTAGAATGTTATATCACGGGAACGAGAAAAGAGTGCATGTCAGTAACGAGATCAAACTAGGTATGTAGATACCGATGATCGAATCTCGGACATGTAATATATCGCGAAACAAAAGGATTAAGATACTAGCGTAAAAGGTTCCGACGATCACAAGAAAGTCATCGTTGAATGTGTGGGAGTCAGTATGGGTCTCCAGATCCCGCTTCTGATTATTGATCCGAGAGGGTCTCGATCATGTCCGCATTATTCATGAACCGTAGGGTGACACACTTAAGAGACACCTACATCCAATTGGAGCAAAAGTTTCATGCCGAAAAGAAAAGGAAAGCGAGGAATTTATTTCACTAGACAATCAAAACTGCTTTTGCTGAACTTGCTGAAACTGGTTCTGCATGTGAAATAGAATACTAGCAAGGGGTTTTATGTGAATGTTTGTTAATTAAAGTAATTAACAAAATTCTGAATAAATAAATAAAAGAGTTTTATTTAAATGAGAGCTTGCATTAAATTTGGTGGAAATTTAATGCATGTGAGTGGATTTTTGAGTGGAGAAATTTGAAGGGCCATTTTGTGAGTGGAGTGTCCACCCACATGAATGTGGAAGAGGTGGGGGCAGCCCCATGGCTGGGCGCATGGCCCCTTGGGTGCCCCCTCTCCCTATAAAAGGAGCCCCCCTCCCTCTCTCTCACTCACACCTCCTCGTGAAGGATCTCTCTCCCCCTCTAGAATTTATCCCCCATGGTCTCGGACTAGCGAGATACATGTTCCCGGTGGCTATTCGGCAAGAAAGAGTTGTGCTTCCGCTGCATCGCTGGAGCGAGGAGGCGGAGGTTGCTCGGTGCCTCGAACGTGTGTGCGAGCACGGATGCGCTGCTGTTTTGCGGCGCTAGGACTTCCTCTCGATCTTGAGATCGGCAAGAGATCGTCTACATCAACCACGAGTTTGGACTCGTTAAGCTTTGTCGGTCTTCAAGGGTATGTTCTCTACGGATATACATCCGCCCGTTGTTTGTATCTAGTAGATAGATCTTGGTACATAGTTGTTCCCATCGTAGGAAAATTTTTGTTTTCTATGCTGCGAACCCTACAAACCAAGGATGGCAAGCTTCAAGCATGATATATTCTAGAGATGGCGCATCTTGAGCATGCACTTCATTTCTTCTAACTTCATTTGGATGATGTCTTGAATATACACATGAGGAACTCCATCTTCTTCTTCAAGACACTCTTGATCTTATTTTCTTTATTCTTGTTCTTCTTATACATGATTCCAAAAGTCCCAAATCCCTTGGACATTGCTTCTTATTCTTCTTCTTCTTCTTCATTTCTTCTACCTTGAAGCCAACACAAGCTCCAAGCCATGCCAATGGACAATTCCTACAAGTGCAACTTAATGCAAACATTAGTCCATAGAGATTGTCATTAATTACCAAAACCACATATGGATGCCCACATGATCTTTCAATTAGTATCTTGGGGATCCAAGCATCCCCAATCTTAGGTGGTATCATAGCTTCATTATTATATCTTTTATTTTTTATTTAATGATATTATTAGCCATATATGATCCAAATCCTGCTTGATGAACAATAAAATATGGATCATTTTTTTTGCAAAAGACTGATGATTTCTTGCAAGCTACATCTATCAAGATATAGTAGAGGTTCAATAGTTTTATCACTAAGCATTTTAACTTTGTCTACTTGTTTATCGTTCTTCTCTTTTAACTACCCAAGTTCCCTTATATTTCTTTTCTTTCTCTTTAGGGACCTTAAGAACTTGTTGCTTAGGACTTGCTTTGGGCATATCTTTGAAAGAATCAACATTGTTAAGTACATGACCAAGACAAAATACTCTTCTTTCAGTGCCTATGAGTTTCTTGTCATCCTTTTTAAATTCTTCTTCATAAGTATCAAGTTTGTGAATGAGCTCTAACTCATGTATAATACATTTAGAAAAGAGTTCTAAATGATCTATATTTCTTTTATCATGTAATCTTTGGCACAATCCTCAATTCTCTTTCTAATAGATGTAAGTAGAGTGGTAAAATCTTCCACTTATCTCATTTTCCCAATATTGGTTCGAAAAATATTTTTAATTTCAAGAGAGGAACCTTTTGGTGCTGATAAGACAAAACGATCTCATGAATAAAAGTCTACGGCATTTTTATACCAAGGTTTTATTCCATAGTAAATATAGATATTCATCTTTCCTTCTCCACATGGGTTGGGATACTCACTATATATCTTCTATATCCTAATCCAAGCATCTTTTAGTGTTTCCCCATAATTTTGTTTTGAAGTGGAGGTACTACTACTACTAATAGAATTTCCCATTTGAGGTTTAACAAAAAAAAATCTTCATCCGTTTCTCCCATATTTGCAAGGCAAGTAAAGTTATGCTATTTTTTTTAGGGATTTTAGTCTATTGGAGAAGTAAAAACTAAAAGGAAAGCAAATAAAACCAAAAGAATAGGAAAGATAGAAACTAATACAAAAGAATATTGCTTCGTAAATCTAAAGGACAAGAAAAGTTCACATTGGTGCAACCTCCCCAAGCTTAGGTGTCCGCACAATACTGATGACGATGTAGTGATGAAACTATAGGCCAGAAAGTGTCCGGTAGTTTCTGTTGGAGATGAACTGTGCTCCAAGCTTAATGATGATGATAGTGTGGTTTTGTTGCTAGATCCCCAACAATGACGCTAGAAAATGTGTTGATGACACCAGCAAAATTTGTGCCTACTTGTTGGGACTCCAAGTGCAGAGTGCTGTAGCAAACGTATTTTCCCTACAAGGATAACTCGAAGGTTTATATCAAACTCTTGGGGATCTAAGCTACAACCTTCTTCTAGGCTCTTTCGGGAACCTACAAAATAAAGTTTTTGCCTTGTGCCCCAACTCCACCATTTGGTTATCAAGCACAAGGTTTCATAATAGAATTGTAAACTAAAACAAAATAGTAAATAAATAGTAAAGGAATCTATAACTAAACAAGAAAGAAAAACAGCAAAGTAAAGTTCTTTTGGGGTTTTGTTTACGCTTGGAGAAAGTAAAGGTGCTTTTGTATTTTCGGATTTAATCCTTGTAGAAAATATAAAAGACACTAAAAGTAAGTAAAAGTGGTTTTGTATAATAAAAGTGGACCGAGATTCATGGGTTCACTTGTCTACTCCCTCATAAAGTATGGACATAAAAAACTCACAGATGATATATTGTCGAAACTTTAATATGTGTTGATTAGCATTCGTCTGTGCATCACGTCCTGATATAAAGATGATGCAAAACATCTCACTTATACTCCTCTAGAAAGCAAAAACTCCATGTATCTAGAATTAAGAATAAACAGAGTATGGCCTTAGATACTTTGACATGATGTTTGAATATCAAATATGCAACCTTGATCAAACAAGATTATATTTGTTGTCACAAGATGATTATAACACATGCATTTACTTAACCCTGGTGAGGTACTCACGTACCATCATGTTACTCCATCTAATCCACATGCCCCCCCACACACCCTTGCATACAAGTTCAATCAGAACAAGAACTTTAGAATGGGGTACATAATATGCATCTATCAATACATCATAAATATAATAGAATTGCAATATCAAATATCATCTCATAAAACAAATATCCACCACATAGGAATTACATATATGACCATAATCATGTAAGGAAGCTCATATGGTTCTAAACAACTATAGCACAAGAGAGAGATATATGAAGCTACTACCACAAACCCATAGTACAGATGTGGACTACTCACTCTTCATCATGGAGACGGTGATGATGATGTTGGAGAGGGTAGAGACCCAACTAGGGATGGCTTTGGCGGAGGTTCCCACTCCAATCTTCGCTGATCTGGCAATATTTTAATGTTTCTATGTTTCCGCTCCGCCTCTTCTGAGATACAACAAGGACCCTTTTATAGAAGGTTTTAGGACAAAACAAAGAGAACGGTAGTGAAATCGACAACATCAGAGCCTCGAGGCTCCAGATGACCTAGGTTGCACGGCCACGGGTGTTGGCCCAGCCACATGGGCTCATTTGGAGCTCCTAGATCCCCTTTGGTAATCCAAGTGCTCATGATGCTTGCCTTCGTGAAAATAATCCTCACAAAGTTGTAGGTTCATTTGACTATGTTTAGGTCCATGAAAGTTTAAAATACGCAAAATAGGGTTTTCCTGTCTTATAGAGTTATAAACCAAATAAAAGGGATCATTGGTAAATCCTCAAAAATCAATGTAAAACATGGATATAACATTGTATAAGATGCAAATATATTAGAAATATATGATAATAAACTACAAAGTTGTATGCATTTTGCATGCATCATCGTAACGGACTATATATCAATGCATAATCGTGTCATGATAAGTGGCACGCAAGAGTGATGCTTTTTATATCGCGTTTGGGAAATGAAGGCATTAATTATTGTTTCGTCCATTCTAAGTGACGCCAAAAGTTGTCGAATGGTGGAGAGTGGCCGGACACGTCCCGCTCACTAGCTAAGCTAGTCTCGCTGACTAGCATGGACCACCAGTAGACTGAGCCTTGTCTTTATATCTTGCACTCTACTCTAAAACCTCTCTTCATGAATGTTCAATGGTGGGGAGGCAAAGGTAGTGACCATCAGTGGAGACGGAAAATGCCGATGCGACCAGTGGTGGTGGAGACTGTCAAGGTGATCGATGGTGGAGACAGTCAAGGCGAATGACTGCGACACCACAATGGAGCCTCCGACTAGGGGTGGATATGTAAGTTACTCATTCTCGTCTCAATCCAATTTGGGCTCCTTTTTTCCTCTGGATGCCATTTTGGTACTTCAATATTAGGAACATATTTTGGGTATTCTCTTAGTCCGAGGAAAATCCATGTTCGATCTATGATCCAGACTGAAACATTGTCCCTATGGGTTATCTCTACACTAGAAGATGTTTCTACAAAAGATTCCCGCACAAACTTGTCAAATTCGAGGACAGGCACACCGAAACAGATTCCTTGGCTACCACTTCAAAACTCCGATGTGCATGTACATGTTATGGAAGGATCCATCGCACTCGAGGCAACTATAAGTGTGTTGGTCAAAATGTGGAAGGAAATCCATGAGGAAGATCTGAGTGATACCTTTGACAAGGAGGCCGAGAAGGAAGCAAGAGATCAAGCTAAAGAAGATCTTGCCCTTCACTAGGAGCGATACATGATATGTGCCTCAATGTTTCCATATCTCTATGGCCTATGTATGGGAATTATTGATGATTAAGGATATTATGTTGTTAAAACCATGTTTATTTGTTCTTTAAGCTATTGTTTTCGTATGCATCTTATGTTTAAGTTATTGTAAAATGGAAAATTGAGCATACCATTGTGGGTCTATGATGCAAATGCGAACCACTTTTTCAAGGACCTATGCAACAAACCCTAATCGACTAACCCTCACTCCAAAATCCAATTTTTTTGTAAATAATAGAAACGACTATTGCCCCTATTTCCAAATACTCCATGCCGCTGCACTCCCCAATTCTCACTATGACCCTGACTAAAACACTCGATCTCACTGGGCACCTTCTCCCTACTACTACCACACTCGCCACTTACCCTCGTGATCCCCACTCTCTCGGGTGCACGGGCTAAAGACATGTAGGGTGTCCTCGTCGGGCAATATCCCACAATCTGGCTTGGCTCGTGAAGCCGCTTTGGATTCCTCCATGAGTGATCCCGGCCCAGAGTTATGTTGCGCATCCTATCTGGAAAATTGTGTTTGAATTTGTACTTTCTTCTCTTGTTAATTGCTCGTATCACCTCTCATATCTGAGTGAATGTCATCACTTTAGGCTCTTGGTGGATGAAGGCTCGTGGTGGATGTTGGCATCTAGCAGATCTTCCACATGCGATGCGATAACAAAACAACTTAGAACATATAGAGGCGCTTATGAACTCCATATACAACTAGGAGTTTTCCCTGATAAGATTTATACGTTTAGTGTAACACCCCAGTTTTAGTTAATCATATTTAGGGCTTTGTTTGTGCATTCATGAACATCATATTTAAAAATGCATGCAAGAAAATAATGCAAAACCCTAAAACCCTAATCCTCCCCTCTCTTTTTGATATGCATTCAAAAAGGTTTTGTATTTTGAGAAGTGCCAAAATTATGGAGCCCAAATGGACTAAGAGGGCCCCACAATATTTTACTAGTTTTATAAAAGCTTCTGGTATTTTTGAAATACCCAAAACAGATTCAAATACAAAAGAGGGAAAATGGAAACAGAAATTTGAAAATGTTTTAAGAAATAAAATAGAGCCTAAAACCTTCTAGGCCGCAGCCCACTCCCTCTCCCCTAGCTGCAAGCCTTGTCGTGGCCCATCCTCTGCCCAGACAGCCCAGCTCCCGGCCCGGTACCCCTTCACAAACCTTTCTGTTTTCTTCTACCTCATGCCAGAAGGATAAGCTGCTCGCTGTTGATGCTAGCGTCGTCCCTGCCTCACCGAGATGCCCGCCCTACCAAGATGCTCGCTACCGACGTTGTCGACGTCTATAAGACCCCTCCTCGCCACCAAGATGAACCCTAACCTTATCCCCTTCCCCATTTCCCTCCTCCGCCAAACCCTAGCTCGCAAGAGCTTCGGGGTGCCGCTGTTCCCCATCTTCCCTCGTCGTTTCGAGCTCACAGGCGTGAACTTCATGGTCAACTTGGCCAATTGCCCCGACCAGCTCTAGCGGAAGCCGCCTCCTTCGCTCCAATCGCCACCTCCTTCCCCATCTCCGGTCGTCGTTGCCACGGGTGATTCCGGCTTCCCCCGAGCTCCCCAAGCCCTCCATGACCATCACGATGAGCCTACGAACCCGCCAATACTCTCCCCTCCCTTGTTTACTTCCTGTAATGAGCTCCCGCCGTGTGCTGCCGTCCTCCGCCGTAAGCTACCATGGAGGAGCAAGCTCCGGTGACCCATCTCGAGCGTCGCTGCCATTTTATTGCTCCCCGTGTCTGTGCAGTTCGACTCATATGCCCACATTGTGCGCGGGCAGCCTCAAACGCCGACGGTGGTGACCATCTGCAGGAGGCCGACGACATGACGTCACGCATCGACAAGATGACGTCTTGCCATCAAGGCCAAACTCGCCAGCCCCACCTTGCGTATGTGGCAGCTGAGGTGGCATGGGGCCCTATGTCAGCTGCAGTGGCTAGCATAGTCCCCGGTGTAAAAAGGTTTTAAGTCATGTGCTGACGGCAGCCTTGCGCAGTAATCCATTTAAATTGGTTTTAATAATTCCAGAAATTGGCTTAATCTTGTAAAATTCATATCTAATTAATTATAAGTCAGAAAAATATGTATAATATATCAAAATGTTCAAAAAATGATATACACCTATTTAAGATATAATATGCATTGATAAGCAACTTACATGACAAGTTTAATTAGAACAATAATATAACCCCTCTCATATGCCATCGGGTTTTTCCTGAATTAGGTTTTGCACCCCTCGGAACCCCGATTAAATTGTCGAGCATGTCTTAGGGTTACATTTCAATGCAATTTAACTTGTCATATCATCATCATTGCTTGAGCATTGCACCAATGCCATGTGTTGATTGTTTCCCTCTCTTTCCGGTGTTTGGTTCTTCTTCGGTAGAATACGATATCGAGATCGAGATTGAAGACCGAGATCAACACCATCGAATATCGACGAACAATACTTGACCAACTATAATCAAGTCAAGTACAGGCTTTCGAAGCTCTGCTTTCTGCTTATCAATGGGCAAATGCAAGCATAGCTCCACCATGATATAATCCTATGATTTCGAAAGCATTTCAATTCCTGCCATGATGCATACAATTCTACTATGGTCTTTTATCGATAGATAGAGTATTCTATCTGTTACATTACTCCCTTTGAGCTTATATTACTTGATCTATTGCTCCTAGCATAACTAGGTTTGGCTTGTGTGCACTGCTAGAGCTTATATACGTGTCCTGCTTAGCCATGTATAGCTTTTGAGTCTGGTTTATCCAGATGATGTATCAGATGCAGAGAATCTAGTATGACAGGAGAACATGATGATATGAGATCACAAGTGTTATGAGATTAAACATGCTAAGGCTTGTATGGGAGGCAACTATGGGATGTGGTTTTTGTAGTCCCATGCTCGCCACCACTAGGGACCGAGTTCTTGCCTTTGGAACCGAGACGAGCGTACAACCATAAGGGGCCTGGAAAACCTCACGAGCGACTAACTTGCCTAGTAGATTCCATGAGTCACATAGTTCGGGCATTCCATTCGACATATGCATAGAAAACCTTTTGAAAGATTTGGCGAGTGAAGGTGCATTCATAACAGGTAGGGAAGCATGGACTAGGTTGCTTGGGGTCGATGGAGCCCCTGGTTGAACCAACCTCGCCTCACATCTCTAGGGACCGGCTTCGGGATTTGACCCGTTACGGCGGAACCATCCTTAGGGCGTGACTCATGGTCTCAGCGAAAGCAAGGTAAAGGTCATGTCTAACCACCCTCTGCCGGCCTTCCAAGGAAGAGGGCTAATCTAGTGGCATCAAGAGAAGGTTAGTACATGTGGGTAAAGTTGTACACCCCTGCAGGGTTAAATCTTTCCGAAAATCCATGTTCACGGTTATGAATTCTTGGTGACCGAATTCTAAGACCATAGAGAACATGAACCTAATCGTAAAACTTGGCAGATCAACGTGTGCTTAAGGATGCTTCCTCATGGGTACGAAGGGGTGATCCTAGTTCAGGTGATGAAGATTTGGTGGATATCAAAAGATGGTGATCAATACTTTGGAGATGACGCTCTTTTATCCCCTTTTAAAATATTCTGATTAGACGAAATTCTTCCCTCTTGTTTTTTAAACAAAGATGGCTTTATGCAAAACAACTCCACTAGCCATAATCTTGTGGAGTACACCCTGTACTCACCCTTGCTTTGTTGATACTTTTGTAGCAGAATAAGTGTTCCCTGAAGACGAGTTTCGTACTACATCGACACCGACAAGTAGCTTGGGGTTCCCGGCCGGCAGCCTGGAGTCTATGGGCTAGGACGTCATCATTATGCTTCAGGTCTCTTAGGCCACTTGTTAAGTTTGCTATACTTAATAGCATAATTTGCCTTCCGTTATTTGATGTTTGTGGCCAGTAACCTCTGCTTGTAATAATTTGGTCCTCTGCGAGCTTGTTGTAATAATTTTTGTGTTATAGGGCCACTGTTGTGTTACCGATTCTTCAGTGGATATCCTCAAGCTCAAGGTTAAGCTTATGTCAAACAGAGGTCTGGGATTTGTTTAGCCCTGATCCCGAGGTGTCACATTTAGAAAGTCTTTTTTCTAAAGCAGTTCTTTGATGGTTGTAGAAATAGTTGATACAACTAGTAATATTTAGAAATTATGTAATATAATGCTTAGAATTATTGTCTTATCGAAGTTGATCAAAGTGTCGATCAGAGTTTGCTAATTTTTGTTGACATGCACCGCAAAATTCGTGAGAACTTCCTAATAAGAAACTGCAAGATGATCCAGTTGACCACTTGTGGGTGCTCAAAGGAAACAAAAACCATCATGCTCATGTTGGTCTAGTTGAACTTCTTGAATTTCAATTTGATTTGTCGTATAAATTGTATTATCATATTTTTGCGTTTTAGTTATGATGGAACTAATTTTTAAGTGATCATATTCAATACAGTTGTATCATTTAGATAGAAATAAGGTAGTATTATTGTAAAAAGAGGCCAGATATCCATTTTGTAGAACTTATTGGGAGCTTCGTTTGGCAGCCCGTCCAATGTGTTTTCTACACATCCTCAACAGAGCTCATATGTTGGGCGCCACAACACGACAAATCCATGTGTTGCATAGTGGTGGTGGTGTGTGTGGTGGTGGTGGAGGGATACTTGTCAAGTGGAAAAAAAGATTCAAAAGACCTTCCGAGAAGGCTTTTATTTTTCTAATATTTTTTCTTTTATAAATACCACACAGAGCGGGATAGCCAAAAATCCTTACACCTCTCCCACTCTTTCTGTTTGAGACTCTACTTTGTTTTCCCACGACTCTTTGCTGGTGCACAAAATCAGGCTTGGAGCAATTGGAGATGAAGTAGGTGAGGCTTAGAAATATGGGCAGAGCCGACCCATGGGCTGGAGTAATGTCAGCCCAAAACTCAATATGGCCCATACCCACCACGGAACAAGTCATTTGCAATCGTTTTTGGAGCGCCAACTGCTTTACCGTGCAAAATGTGTCACGAGCCACTATCTTATCTCCCGGGAAAGAAACAAGCAGTTTCTCATGTGAAAATCCGATGGCCAGCTAACTGACAAAGTTGGCCTGATCACACCTACCATTTCAAGTTACTCTCACGGAGATTCTTCAGATTTGTGTGATGGTTAATATACACATAGTTTTCCGTCGTTTTTTCTCCAGTGTCATTTTCCCGTGTCAGAGTTACCTCGGTGGCTCGGTTAGACATCTGCAGTCATACATAGAGACGTCATTTCCTCTCATGTAAGTGACATCATGAATGTCACTAAGCCAATCTTCAAATCAAGAGCCACAAATATATAAGTTTAGGCGTTCCATTTGTCTGGCTACAGAGGATAAACATTTACTCCCAGACACCATGACACGCCGCGGTTTACATTGCAGGAAGTATAAGCCTACCACAGTTGCAATGTTCAGATAAAATAGGGCAAACCCTTGTAATCAATTCCAATATTCTTAATAGATTACTACAAGAGCACAGCTCAAACTGTGAAATCTAAATGTCAGAAAAAACTTCTCAAGTAAACGGACCTATAAAAAGGTATTATCACCAAAGAAATCTCCCCCAATGCAAACCAGTCTACATCACCAAACGAGTGACGACGTAGTACCATACAATTGATAGTGACTGAAGAGACCCGGGGAGTCAATAGGTGACAAATGAACATTGTTTGTTTATCTTTTATGAGTATATTTCAAAGTAACTGAAAACCAAAATTCGACTGATCTATTAATAATCATCAACGATTTGACTTCGTCGTCCTAAAGTGAGCTTAATGGAGGCACATAAAAATGAGGTAAATATGACTGCTTCCAGGGTTTTCCATGCGCGTCCACAAAAGAAAATTACTCCATCAAATGGTTCCAAGAATGAATTAGCTCAAGCTTTTGCAAGGAGCCAGTATGAACCGGACTGCTGCCAGGTGGATTCAGGGAAGATGCAATCTGCAGATCAGATCGCGCTACGAATTAATTATTGCATAATGAGTACTATATTAGGACATGCAACAGTCATAGACGGAACTTCAAGATAAAACTGCATCTGATATAGTATAGAGAACAAAGATGTTGCAGCTGTTGCTAGTGTACTCTAATGCAAACTTAATATGCTTTTCCAAATGTTCTGTCAAAACAAAAGAAAATGGGTACCACCCTCCATACAAAAGAGGAAAATATATACAAGAGTATTTACTGTCCTTATTTAGAAATATCTGATGAATAGGATTTTTCTGAGAATGTTATTTCAGCCCATATCTGTAAAAAAAAACTCCTGTAATGGAAAGGATAAGTTTGTGTTTTTAGAAAGCAAAAATAATTAGCAGAAAGCTCATGCAACTGGATATGCACGTGAAGCATATCTAAATGAGAAACAGCCTGTGGACTCATGGAACTAGACCGGATAATAGGACTTCACTAGAGTCCCTGCCCTACGGTGCACCAAGACCAAGTTCAAGGATGAGGCCCACAGCAAGTGCTGATGGACGCATGATGGAGATTCTAATCCAAGGGAAAGAACAATTAGAAAGAAAGCAACCCAGATCACACCACCGCAAATTAAACCGTATTTTATTACCATCACAGGCAGCCACCTTTTCCCATGTCAATAATACACCTCGTCTCTCCTGCCTGCCTTTTCAGCACATAAACCCACCGCCCTCGCCATCATCATGCCTAACCAAGTTTAGGCCCTAACCAAAGCTTCCCCCAGTCCCCTCACAGGAGAACCCAAAGCTAGAAGAAGAGGAAAGATAGCACCATGGGAAGAGCTCCGTGCTGCGACAAGGCGAGCGTGAAGAAGGGCCCATGGTCGCCAGAGGAGGACGCCACGCTCAAGTCCTACATCGAGCAGAACGGAACCGGCGGCAACTGGATCGCCCTGCCACAGAAGATCGGTAAGTGCTCATCACAATTTCCATGAACACAACCATCATACGATGCCAGTAGCACTAGTAGTAATGGATGTAAAGAATTTGTGTGCTTATGTATCTGGGCCTGGGGCACCAGCAGGTCTGAAGAGGTGCGGCAAGAGCTGCCGCCTCCGGTGGCTCAACTACCTCCGGCCTAACATCAGGCACGGCGGGTTCTCAGAGGAGGAGGACAGGATCATCCTCAGCCTCTACATCAGCATAGGCAGCAGGTACTGGCACAGTTGGTCTTCACACATCTTGTCACTTCTATGATCAACTCAACTGTAGGATTAGCTGCAACCTGCAGGTAGACAGGCACATGGGTGTAGTACAATCTATTATGATCTAAATTCTAAACAAACCATGCATGCTGTGGGCGTAGGTGGTCGATAATAGCGGCACAGCTGCCGGGGAGGACGGATAATGACATCAAGAACTACTGGAACACAAGGCTAAAGAAGAAGCTTTTCGGCAAGCAGTCACGGAAGGACCAGAGGCAGCAGCAGTTCGCACGCCAGGCAGCCAATGGCGGGCAGAAGGAAGAAGGAACCAGGGAGACAAACGGTACCAATAATGGCTTTGTTGCTGGTGCTTACGATTGGCACCAGCACGCCATGGCCATGCCGGTGCATCCAATGTCAGGACCAACGGTGGATGGCTATCGTACCGGAGAAGAAGTCGATGAGTCAATCCGGAAGCTTCTGTTTAAGCTAGGAGGAAGCCCTTTCGCGGCCCTGCCACCTCCACCAATGTACGGGGAAACTCCAAGCTTTGTGGTGCCATCGGTGCACACGGCTCCGCTCAACGAAGGTGGCATCCAGTGTCCCGGCGTGCTGCCGGCGCTGGAGCTTGACGAGAGCTTCCAGTTCAACCATGTCAAGTTAGATGGGCTGGAATGCTTCTTCGGCATGGGGGACCAGAGCATGAGGTGGAATGAGGTGAGCCCCTTGGCCTGCCCTAACACTACCGTGGCATCCAGCTCCCAAGGGATGCAGCAGTACTGCCTTGTTGAGGAGCCGGTTGACCTTGGGATGCAGTAGCGGACTAGCTATTGGTCTTTGTTCTCATGTACATGCATGATTGTGGTGTAAATTTGTAGAATTCATTGGGAATGGTGAAAGATGAGAGCTTTGAATTGAGAGCAATAATTAATGTCTCTCACCACTCCTAGATGAGAGGATGCCTTGTTTTCAGGTATCTTCATGTGAGTCTTGTCTTGAAATGTTTTCCCCCACTACTAGGCTTACTGCCTTACAGAAACATTTACAAATTTAGATGGGTGTGTGTTGTTATATTAGTTTCATCTGGTCTGTTCTGGTACTTACAGATTGTTTGTGTGTTCTCTAACAGCACAGACAAAGCTTACTTGCAGGATTATATGTTAGTCTATCTGGTATTTGTACCAAAGTACTGACCCTAAAAGCTAAGATATTTGCTTGTGCTCTCTAGCAGCATAGACAAAGTTTACTTCATGAGATAGTAGAGAACATAATAAGGCATGCCTACAAATTATCCGAAATTGCCATTGCAAAGAGAAACCAAGTATAAGGTGTTACTACCCATAATTTTGGGGCGTGACACACATGGTAGAATATGACTTAGAATTATCTCTACTTGTCTGGATTTAATTAACATTCTAAGCATGTTGGCAAAGTGTATTTACATATTGGAAAAGATTTCCTTGACGACATGAAACATGTAATTAATACTATTAGATAGTGTAAGTTGTTCACGTTGCATCTATCTATTCATATTGACAAATTTGGACAGTTCATTATCTGGCCATCATATGCAATGATCAAAAGTTTGCTTCTACTTCACTTGTTTGATTCCATATGATGAATTTCCAGTGTTCACACTCGAAATATTAGGTACTATTTCTCACTAGTCAAGGGGATATAGCACTAAATTCCTTCTGATAAAACAGAAAAAAATGAACACTTGCATTAATAGAGCGGACTAGTTAAAAAAACTACAATAATTGGATAAGAGAGCCTCTCACATGATTAGTTATCGGCTTGTCAGTAGAGAAAAATTATTATCTGTCCAAGTATACTACCTAAACTTTCTAAACTACACCCTCCATCCTAAAAAGGATGTCGGAAATTTGACTAAATTCGAATGTATCTATATGCTAAATAGTGTCTGGATACATTCAAATTTAGACAAATCTGCGACATCCTTTTGAGGACATAGTTACGATCTTCCCTACAACTAAGGAAAATGTCAGCTCAATGGAGTAGTGCTGTAAAGAAAAAATAAGAACCCAACTGACTTCAGGATCGTTGACACCAATATTGTTCTAGAGATTACGGTTTTGGGTGTGTACATTGCTTTTCCATGAAATTAATGCTGGCATAAATGGAGTAATGATCTTGCAGTTTAAAGATTTAATAGCATGCAAAGAAAAGACTAAAGCTACATCACACAATTTTTTAGCACTAGATTCCTCTGATGGTTCGCATGGTTGGAATGATAGTTCTAATTAAGTTTAAGATTTTTAAAAAATATATACCCCCTCCGTCTCGAATTAGATATCGGAGATTTGTCTATATTCGCATATATCTGAACGCGTTTTAGTGTATAGATACATGCAAGTTTAGACAAATTTTCAACATCTAATTCAAGACGGAGGGTAATTGTAAAGGAGGCATGAAATGAATAATATAAGAACCTGCCACAAATATTGTTTTATTTGCAACAGCGCTGTCAGTTGCTATCATAGAAGTGTCTGCTAGTCAGATGTTTATCTGGAATTCCTGAATAATCTACCTGTTACCTGATGAGCAATCAAGCAGCTCCCAGATTTGGTTGTATTTCTAATAGTTAAAGTAGTTGCACGCATCAGTTACAAGAATGATTTTATTTTCATTGGAACTAATCATAAACTTCAACATTCATTGACTACTATAAATGGCTAGGTATGTTGCTTGTTTGGTAACACAAGTTCAAAGTTCAAGCAGAACGAGTTCAACTGTGTATACTGAGTTATTGACTAAGGTGCATCGGAGACAAAAAGGTCCATTATTAGCTAGAAAAAAAACTACAGACAGGCCAGGCTAGAGAGCGCGTCTGAGAAGAATCAAAGAGGTTAACTCGCCGTCCAAAGCAATAGAGGAGCTTGAATATGTAGCTAACCTCTACCAAGAAGTCAATGTTGCTTTGGTTGCCTAACCTTTACATAGGTGAGTTATAGGCATGTTTTAAAGTGATGACTTGACGGGACAAAGGTCATCTCATCTCTTAGTACCAGTTGGTGAGTGACAAGAAACTTGGTTGAATTGAATTTTAAACTTCAATCAATCAGCAACCAGGTTGGTACTTACTACCATTTTCTATTGTCTAATGTCAGTCGTTACCTCACAGTACTGTTAAACAGTTTTGCCATATTTAAGTTCGAAATATCAAATCATCGCCTATATATCCCTGTAGTAGATACTCATTTTCCACCATATTCTATAGAGAAACGATCTTAACAGGCAATAATTAAACTGTCTACACTGACCTCGAGGCCACATTGTCAAAGGTGACCAATGATTAGTAACTCGTTAAGATGTAAGTACTGCCAAAACACATCATCTCTTGGATAAATGCTTTGAAGCCAGCTTGCTGTAAGAGCTCAATCTCAAACGACGACACCCAGAACCTAAGGCCTTAACACCTGCACAGATCGAGCATCGCTTTGCTTTAGGTTTTGGGAAATAACCAAACAATACGAGATAATGTAACAAGGAACTTAAAAAAACAAATTCTTCAAACAGTAAATATTTTTACTTGGTTCCATGGCCTGCTTAGACATCATAATTTTTAGTTAAATTTTCAGTCAGGCTACTTACAACATCTACTTTGTCAAAAAAGAATAGATCAACGGGTAGTATTAGATATGCACTGAAGAAGTGGACAAGAAATCTTGTATGTGTTACGTAAGCAGTGACATTGCAGGAAAATCACAGACAGCCACGCTGACTTGGCTGGTCATCTTCCATAGAGTTCGAAATTATAAGTTAGAGTTTCTCTAAGTACCTATCAGCTTTAAGAAAAGAGAGTCAGAAAGTAAGAACTGGCATAGGAGATAATGAACATAAATGTTTGTTTCTCACTGCTAGACAAGAGTTTACTGAGGAAAAATAAAGACAAATGTGCTTAGTGAATAGAAAATGTCTTTCAGTCTAACAAAACATGTGTAGATAAGAATGTTACAATCTGAGCCTCTGAGGGCAATTTTTTTAGTCAAAGAGAGATTTAAAACATCGATTCTCCAGAAAATCATGGGGTTGATACAAGTACAAACACTAATTATTTTGATAATCAAGCCTTCTTCCCTCTTATAGGGCCTTACGCTCAAACTAAGCTCTTTCAACACAAGTGCCCAAGATTTGAAAAATCAAATCTGCTTCCTTCCAAAGATATCAATTGCTTGCTTAAGCAAGGAGCAATTTTGCCCATAAAAACCGTTGATAAATGAAATACACTGATCTGTATTCACTGCAGATTCTAACATATAATATATGGCATTTGCTGATTAAGTTATTACCTCTCCATTCTCATTGAGTCAATTCAGCCAAATGCTAAACCTTTTTAAGGAAGGACGCACACAGATGCCTCCTGTATAATATAATTTTGACTAGGTCTCTAGATGAGGGGGCAATACAAGTTGCTTATAGGAATAGCTACCTTGAACTGTTTGGCACAAACTGTTAATTAGACAGTGCATGTTTGGCTGCTTGTAACGACATTGCTTCACATAACCAGTAATTGGTAGATGGTGACCAGTTTCAAAGATATTTTAAATAACAATGGTAAAATTTTGAAGAGCGTTATAAATAATAATGGAACTATTCCAAAGAACTTCATAAATGGAAACAGAATTATATCAATCAATTCGTGAAAGCATCATGTGCTTTGTGTAAACACGAAACAGTCCTTTATTAAAGCCCTGAAATATATAGCAAGAACCTCCAGCAAACAGGAACGTACAACGAGATAAGATACAATCATAAAACAAAGGAGCACGAGAGCTACCAAAATTCCAGTATAAAAAACCATGGCTGCGGCTGTAAAGTGGTGAGAATATCCCTGCCCAACTAGGTTTCTGCTAGAAAGAGCGGCATGCAAAACGTCAAACATTCACAACTTGATGGCACATGCCGTCAACACAGCTTGGGTTAATTTATTTCTAGCCAAGTATTGCCTGCACCTGAGACAAGAGCTAAGCAACCAACACTGTGATGTTAAACAACTCAGGAAATCTGAGAAGGGCTCATTGTTTATTGCATGACAGAGACAGTCACTAAGATGGATTGCGATGATGCTTCTCTCTCTCTCTGCATAATCTATTGTAAATCTGTAGGTCGTAATAAATTACTGCCTGACACAGGGGCGTGCACTTTATTAACTTGTTCATTATACCATTACAAGAAGAAGATGTCGGGATGGCTCTGATTATGTTGTCCAGCAAAGAACAAAGGCATAATCATAGTAGCCTCACTGGCTATCTTCTTCCTTCTGACTCTATCCTCGATCATTTAATTATGCATCTGCTTCTATTTTATTTGGAAGACAGAAAGCTTATAGCATCACAAAGATAACAATCAATTACCTCTTGACAGGAATGAAAAGGCTGGTATAATTGTTGTTGGACCATCACATCATATAAAGACAAATAAAAGTAAAAGTCAGCTACAACATTGTGCAGCATATGAAACAAATAGGTAGGAGGCAGTAAAGGTCAAGTAATACGATCTTGTTCACGTAATAGGAGATATGCATCACCTTTACAGGCCTCACAAGTTCCACGAGGGTCGGCGGTGGATCCATTTCAAACGGAAGGGTTCTATCCTCAATTCCTACAATAATTGCAAGACATACATGAGTACGATTCAACGCCACAGAGCTGGAGCCTGGAATTCACATTTGTTAGATGACGCAAAGTTACAGAAATCCAGAAAACTATGTAAACATACAACATCAAGCAGTGTCTGAATTCAAGAACCAAATAAGACAAGCAGTATTGTCCAAAAGTACAACAACAACAACAACAACAACCAAGCATTTTCTCCCAATCAAGTTGAGGTAGGCTAGTATTGTCCAAAAGTATAACGGTAAAATTTGAATGCAAGTCTTTTGTTTGCTACAGGTATTATGACGATATTACATTGAAAAAATCGCTATGTGGAATCCAGGTTCCTGTGGGCACCAACCATATTCCCGCATAAATTTAATGAATAAAATGTCGCTCCAGTGCACATTTCTCGTGGTTCCAGTCTTGCCCAAAGGATATTGCACCAAAAATATTTGAAAGATCTAAAAGGAAGAATTGCACGGTGAGGAAGGCCCTGGAAAACAATTTTTGGGTTGACCAAATTACCTCCCAACAAGGGTTTGAGATGGAGCACATACAACAATTTGTCACTCTATGGGAGTTGCTCTCTCATGTCAATCTTGTCCAAAACACCACCAATAGTATTCGGTGGAAGTTCACAAAGGATGGCAAGTACTCCGCTTCATCGGCTTACAAGATGCAATTTGAAGGGTTAATCTCAACCACCCTCAATGCTTCAGTTTGGAAGGTTTGGGCTCCTCCAAAGTGCAAATTTTTTGCGTGGTTGGTCATGCAAAATAGGATATGGACGGCAGATAAACTACAACAAAGAGGGTGGCAAAATTGCCCCTTGTGCAACCAAGGACAAGAATCGGCGGCTCACCTTCTCTACAAATGTAGATTCACAATTCGAATATGGAAGGAGGTCCTTGCTTGGTGCGGTGTCCAAGATCTTTCACCGGAACTTTGGGTGGATGAGCCATCCGTCAACATTTGGTGGACCAAAGTAGCACTACAAAAGGGGAAGCAAGGAAGGCGATGGCGTCTATGATCATGCTCGTCTCTTGGGAAATTTGGAAGGAAATAAATGCTAGAGTTTTCCGCCATTTGTCTTCCCCCGTGGCACTTATCATTGCTAGAATCAAAGAGGAAGCGAAGGCTTGGAGTGCTGCCGGAGCGAAATTCTTGAGTAATGTAATACCGGGAGAGTAGGACTTTTTTTAAGTCCTAGGGCTTGTCCTAGGCACACGACTCTATAACTTCTTATCTATTAATGAAATGGCAAATCTTTTGCCTTGTTTCAAAAAACAATTCAAACAGTGGGAAATCAGACAGTGAGGCACCAAACTAAAAAAATGATGCATTGCAAAGAAAATGTGACAATTTCTTGAAACTGATTTTAAAAAAGTATAACTTCCAAAAAGCATAACAAACCTCTAATTTTAATTGTTCAAGATGAATGTAATATCCTTTTAAAACTTAAGACATGATTAATCATATTGTGAATGTAATATCTCGAATTGGGCATGTCTCATATGGCTGAAGGCTAACATGCTTGCCCAGCCCAGCCGAGTTCGAGGCTTGGCCTCTCCGGTGCTCAAGGAGGTTTCATTTAAATAAAAATGCTGCAGGTGCTACGCATATGGTCTGTACTTCTACTACAAATGACATGTGTTGTCGCAGGTGCTAGGCCTGGTGGTCGAGTTCGTTATGTTGACTCCTTGGCTTCTCTGATGGATTAATACAACGACCAGTTGGAATCCCCCTACTCTACCATGTGGTCAAAAAAATGTGCCAATCAAGTTATGTATATGAAGAAAAGGAACCCAAATGTACTCTCCTGAGTCCTCACTCAATGTCATAAATTTCCTCCTTTGAACAAACATTGTACAATTGCTGACTTGCTAGAATAGGCCTAGGATCTACCATTTTCTTTCAGGACGAGTTGGGAAACTTTTGAGGGGTCTACGATAGACAGATGGCCCCTAATAACTATGAAAAGAGAAAAGGGGAAACAATGGCCCCTTAACTCAATAAAGATGTTCCCCAACATGTACCAAATGCTGATTCTCAATTTGAGTTCAAATTTTTGGTTTTGCTGATTCTCATTGTATTCTCTACAATATTAACTTATTAAGAGCACAAAAAGAATGAGCGTTTATAAAACAACATTAGCATGTAAAAAACCTGCAGAGACATGGATCCATATCCTGGTGCTCTATATGGATACATGACAAGTTGCATTGTGGTTGTGTACTGATGGTTAGATCATGATTCAGTAAGGCATTTTGGCTCTAATGAAAAAGCATTACAGCCGAATGGCAGGTGTTGTACTGATATAGTGAAACTTGAATCTGGTCGATTAAGTTAAAGAGTTAAAACAGTCTGCAAGGAAGGGCATAATTAAACATAATCTACAATTCAGTACACCTCACTAGATAACTGAATATAGAACAGGCATGCCAATCTACAAAAACAGGTACAGTTCAATCATTTGCTTCAATGCAGCATAAGGGTGTTGACTGGATGAGGAAAAAACCGAAATTAGATTGCAGCACCCTAGTTGATAGCTTGACGATGACTAAGTCATACAGTCAATGAGAATATTCATAAACAAATAAGATGACACTATGTGGACCGAAGCAACCGAATCTGACTGGAAACAACTGAATAATACGGCAGTACGCAAGTAGTAGCAAGCAAATCTGACTAGACGAATGGTATGAATTTAATACAAGCACTGTTCTAACCATAAGTTGGAAGTCGTTCTGCGAGTAGGAGGAGCCAAACAGATGACGTTTTTAGTCACACCTACAGACCTGCCCTATACCTGCGGCACCTAACAACCAGGTTGGCTCTAAAACAGCCAAGTTTATGTCAAATCCTGACGGGCAAGCAGCCACTGTTGCACGAGTAGAACATGTTACTGCCGTCCTAGAGTACTGTATTTGGTTGAGTTGAAAACTGAAAATCGAGATGACACGCATAAATTTTTCTACAGCTGACGTCTTACCCGCCCCCCTTCCCTTGGCCCCCAATTGTACTCATTTCTTTAAATCTGAAGCCCGATTGGGCAGCCGGCGACCGCCACTGTCACTTGAAATGACGTGATTTGTGGCGTAAACTACGGGTCAGGGGACTACATGAACCGCCATTGCTTCCAAATCAACAGCCCATCGAATAGACATCTCCCTCCGCAAGAGGGATGCCGCGCGCATGTGCACGGAAATAGCAATTTATCTAGAAACCATGCGATTCAGGAAAGGGATTGGAGGAAGAGGGCGAACCATCGTTACCTACGATGTGGGCCGGTAGGAATTTGGGCGGAACGGAGCCATGGGCCGGTACGGTCGGAGGAGGATCGAGGAACCCTAGAAACTGTGGATCGGTCCGCCTCTCCGGATCCTCGCCGCCCCGATCCCCACGCGTGCTCGTGACGGGGGAGGAGAAAATTGGCGGCACAATGGAGATGCACACGACGCGGTTTCGTGGGAAGCGCAGTGGGTACTGGGGAACGGTTTGCATGGGCTTTCACAAGCCCATCCATACGTGAATATGGTCGTTCACTCATTAGAAGTTGGGCCATAGGGGGCTGCTATTTTCCACCTGACGCGTCCTATGCTCGCTTCGCACGCAGCTTTTTCCTCGTGGGCCGCTCCAAACCAGCACAAACTAAAAGTGCACTGTTTTTAGTTTTTTCAAATTTGAACTGTTTTCAAGTTTAAAAAGTTTTAAAATCTAAACAGTTTTCGCAAATATTTAAAATATTGAAAATCTAAAATTGTTCATATTCTAAAATTGTGCAAATTTAAAAATGTTCAAATTCAAAAACTATTCAAATTTAAAAACTATTGGAATTTGAAAAATGTTTGAATTCAAAAAATGTTCATATCTGAAAATTTTCCATCATTTAAAAATGTTCCGAAAACACAGAAACAAAGAAATAGAAAGAGAAGAAACCCGAAAAAACACCGAAAAAGAACAGAAAAAGATTAGAATGTTAAGTGGGTCGGCCACGCGCTCGCGTGAGCGTGCCTCGCGCTAAGTGATGAGTCTAAAATTGAAACATATTTAACTATTTAAATTATTCATATTGTCACTTGATACGTCGTAAACGTATCTATAATTTTTTATATTTCAACTTGTTTAGTATCAACTTTGCTATGTTTTGTCTATACTTTGAGGTATTTTTATATATTTTCTCGGACTAACCTATTAATAAGATGTCGCAGTGCCTGTTGTCTGTTTTCTGATGTTTTTGATTTCAGAAAAGCTAGTAAGGAAATATTCTCGGAATTGGATGGGACAAAAGCAAAAGTCAATATTTTACCGGAGAGAAGACGGAGTCAAAAGGGCAGCCAAAGGGGGGCCACGAGGTGGCCACACCCTAGGGTCGCGCGTCCCAGGGGGCGCCGCCACCAGGTGTGGTCCCATCGGGCGCCCACTGACCTTGCCCCTTCGCCTATTTAAGCACCCGGTGCAGAAACCCTAAGCATCCGATCAAATCTCCACAAAACAGTTAGTAGCCGTCGCCACCATCGTCTCTAGATTGGGGGGATCTGAAGCTCTTCCCGGCACCCTGACGGAGGGGAGAGATCATCTCGGAAGCCTTCTTGCTTACCATGCCAGCCTCCGGTATGATGTGTGAGTAGTTCACCCATGGACTATGGGTCCATACAGTAGCTAGATGGTTGTTTCTCCTCCTTTGTGCTATCATGTTTAGATCTTGTGAGATCTGTTCATGATCAAGATCATCTATCTGTAATCATACATGTTGTGTTTTTGGAGACCCGATGGATATTGAGATACTATGTCAGATTGATTATTGCTATCATGTCTGTGTTATTTGTGATCTTGCATGCTCTCTGTTGCTAGTAGCTATCTTGGCCAAGTTGATGCGTGTGACTTCAAGAGGGAGTATTTATGCTCGATAGTAGGTTTATGCCTCTAGTAATCTGGGGAAGTGACAGAAATCTCTAAGGTTGTAGATGTGATGTTGCTACTAGGGAGAAAACAGCAATATTTTGCTCATAAAACAATTGTACTGTTTACTTTACACACATTGCTTAATGCAATTATCTGTTGCTTGCAACTTAATACTGGAAGGGGTTCGAATGATAATCTAAAGGTGGATTATTAGTCATAGATGCAGTTGGATTACGGTCTATGTATATTGTTGTAATGCCCAATCAAATCTCATAGGAGTCAAGATGTCTAATATATGCGTTGTTATGCTTTCTCAATCTATCAATTGCCCCGCTGTAATTTGTTCACCCGGCATGTTATTTATCTTAAGGAGAACACCTCTAGTGAATTGTGGACCTCGGTCCAATCTTTATCATTGATACATCATCTACTGTTATCGTTTACTTTCTATAAGCAACTATTATCTTTCACACTATACGTTTAATCCTTCGCTTTCAACAAACCGGTGAGATTGACATGTTGGAATTATGCCCTAGAGGCAATAATAAAGATGTTATTATTATAATTCTTGTTCATGATAAAGTTTATATTCCATGCTAGAATTGTATTAAGCGGAAACTTTAATACTTGTGTGGTTTGTGAACAACACCGTGTCCCTAGTACGCCTCTATGGACTAGCTCATTGATCAATGATGGTTAAGGTTTCCTAACCATAGACATGAGTTGTCAATTGATAATGAGATCATATCATTGGGAGAATGATACGGTGGATAGACCCAAACAAAGCAGAGCAATTAGATCGTGTCATCGTGTTCGTCTTTGCGAAGCTTTTCCTATGTCAAATATTGTATCCCTTAGACCATGAGATAATGCAACTCCCTGGTATCGGAAGAAAGCTTTGAGGTCATCAAACGTCATCCTATGAGAGGGTGATCATAAAGGTGTCTCTCAGGTGATCGGAAAGTATCTCATTGGGTTGTATGTATCGAGATGGAATTTGTCCCTCCCAAGTCGGAGAGATATACTTGGGCCCACTCGGTAATCGATATCAACACCGCTTGCAAGCATGTGGTTAAGGAGTTAATCACAAAGTGATATCGGATTACGAACAGTAAAGTACTTGCCGTGAACGAGATTGAACTAGGTATGACGATACCGATCGAATCTCGAGCAAGTAAAATATCGCGAGACGAAGGGAATATATATATGGGATTGATTGAATCCACGCATCGTGGTTCATCCGATATGATCATCGATGAATGTGTGGAGTCAATATGGGTGCCTGCACCCCTGTTGATTATTGATAGAAGATCATGTACGCATATTCTCGAACCGCAGGTCACACACTTAACGTGTCTTGGCTAGGATAGATTGGATAATTGGTTTATGAATTTTTTTCGAGTCTCGGATGGGATCCGGATATCACGAGAGGTTAGGAATGGTCAGGAGAATAAGATTCATATAAGGCAAGAGTTTTGGAGTTGAATTGTTAAGTTAATCGGTATTGTCAGGAAGCTTCTAGAACCTTCGGAAGGGACCAACGTGGCCCCACCTTCCGGGAGGGGCATGGGCCTATGAGGGAGTGTCACTGCGCATTGGGTCAGGGCACAAGGCCCCATAGGGCCCAGCCGATCTGGATAAGTTTAAACTCGTTTAAACTAGAGATAGGATTTCTAGATAAGGAGAGTTTAAATCGTTTAAACTAGAGATAGGATTTCTAGATAAGGGAGAGTTTAAATTGTTTAAACTAGAGATAGGCTTGGAGGAGGGGCAAGGGCTGGCGCCCCCCCTCTATATATAGAGGGGTGGTGCGCCCCCTCCCCCGACACACCTTCCTCTCTCCTCCCGATTGTTTGTGGCGAAGCCTGCAGTGAAATTCTCCACCATATACACCACGCCGTCGTGTTGTAGATCCAATCTATCTCTCCACCATACTCGCTGGTCCGAGGAAGGAGGAGACGTCGAGGTGTTGCACGTGTGCATCTCACGGAGGCACCGCCACTTGTGGTGCTAGATCGGATCGGATCGCGAGGAGGAGAAGCGAGTACGACTACATCACCCACGTTCCGAGCGTTCATTGTGCGAATCTTCAAGGGTATGAAGATCTAATCCAATCTCTCTCGTTGATTGCATCTCCTAGATTAGATCTTGGCTTTCCCTCTGTTCGCATCCGTAGAAAATTTTGATTTACTATGTCGCGAAACCCTTTATGACAACCTCACACTATGTTGGGGCAAAGTTTTGAGTTTGTGTTGTGCAGGTTCCAAGTTGTTAGCAACACATTGGAGTTGTTTCCTTACTCCTACTGGTTCGATAACATTGGTTTCTTAACTGAGGGAAAACTTACTGTTGTGCTCTTCACACCTTCCTCTTGGTGTATCCCAACGAAGCTCTACGGTAATCTGAGCCTCATCATCACTCATTACATGTTATATCTAGCTACAATTATGCCTATAATGTATGATTACAAATTCTCATTCATTTTCATATAGACTTTGCACAACTAGTAGTTTTATTAGGATTTTATTACTTTTTTGTCTTTAACTTGTGTGTAGGTATTGTTTTGGATTATGGATAAAGCACAGCAAAAAGAACCAAGAAGATGCAATATGGAGAAGCTGCAGGCCATGATGTTATAGCCCTCGTCCATTTGAGAGGTGGAAAGAGTGGATTTTTCCATTTCAGAGATGGAAAGAGTAAATTTTTTCATAAACTCTAAATGAATATCCAATGCCATGGTGTTGTAGCCCTTGTCCATACGATTCCAACGAGCCAAAGAACACCCCAAACGGAGTTTATATGAAGAAATGGGGGACAAAATACAAAAGCATACTAAGGATTTAACGACCACTGGTACGAGTTGGTACGATCGTACTGTCCGCCCGTACCACAGATCTGGACGCACAGAAACATCTATTCTAGACGCGTTTCTTCATAAAATTCGTCCCCCATTTGTTTATAGACATTCCTTAGGTCATAAGAAATGTATTGAGGGCTACTCGGCGCTCTTTTAGGCCTATATAAAAAGGCAAGGAGCCAAGGGAGAAGGCTCTCTCTATGTATACCTCCACGACGGAGCCCTGCCTCCTTGCAAACTCCATAGTCGTTGCCT
Organism: Avena longiglumis; assembly: GCA_030063025.1. Taxonomy (NCBI): domain Eukaryota; kingdom Viridiplantae; phylum Streptophyta; class Magnoliopsida; order Poales; family Poaceae; genus Avena; species Avena longiglumis. Next base: position 112,345,268 of record CP125979.1, read on the forward strand.
CCAAAAGATATCCACCATCACCATTGCTCAAGAGGATAAGGGACTTGGATCTTGAAGGCCTCAACACTGATATATATCACCATCATCATCACCAACGTCTCCAACACCGATCCCCTTCATCTACTTGGTTGTAATTCAAACCCTAGTATGAATATTCACTTGTATTCGATTGTACTCTCATATTTCATCAATATTATTGCCATGATATTGATTGACTTTATATGTGAGTAGTTTCCTTTGTTTGGGGGAGATGGATAAACCCTAACATTACTATAAAATGAAATAAAGATGACCTATTACTTATGTCCATGATCTATTGATCTATGATATGTGTTTAGTCCCTCTCTTTAAATGGTATGTGTAGTCGATCACATATTATTTGCCTTCGGGTCTAAATAAAAGGGTGAAATCCTTTGAGAAGTGTTTGGAAGTGTGTCCGGAGCTATTGTGACTAGAAGCATCGGCTAATAACCTACATGGTTAAATGAGGAGTAAAGAGAGATTCACTAAGCTAATTACGATATCTACGAGTAAACCCTTAATTATGGTGGTCTGTATGGGTGACTGCTCTCAGACATCGTGGTGGTTATTTAGAGATGATCTCATTCCTTGGCTCAACAAAGTAACTGACTATAAGACTTGCGGTGAACATCTTATTATAGTGCTCTCTTCAGACATATCATGACATAGAAACATGTTAACCTAATTATGATTAATTATAGGATGCAAGTGGTGTATCCTACATTCCGAGAACGCTTTAGCCTTATTGAGTTTAATCACCATTCCAAACGCTTTTGTTACTTGTTTTGTTTTACTTGTTTTATTTACTTTACCACATTCAATCAAAAACCTTTCAAGCACTTTTTACTTGAAATCAAAGGCAGTTTACAAGTATTGTTTGGTAAACAGTGACGAGTGATATAAAGACATTAACCAAATAGCTCTATGTAGATTCAATACTCTTATTTTAAAACTAGTTACAGTCTAGTTACGACCGATTTGTATACTTCTAGTCATCACTAAGCAATAAATAGCATTTGCCCCATAGGGGCGTAACCCGACGAAAATTCTAAAATGACGCTCGCTATGGTGCGGACGGCTCACGTCGGATAGGGCTCCCTTGTTGGACTGGCTCGTTTTCGTAGCGACGATGTTTTGTTTGCTTTTCTTATTTTATTTTCTTTTTTGAAATTGGTTTATGATTCTTGAATTTTTTTCATAATTTTTGAAATTTGGTTCATGAGTTACGAATTTTTTTCATGATTTTTTTAAAATGTTCCATGACTTTTAAAATTGTTCATAATTTTTGAAAAAAATCATGACTTTTGAATATTTACTCATGATATTTTAAAATATTCATAGAATATCCACGTCTTTTATATATCATAATTATAGAAATGTTTACAATTTAAAATAGAATTTTTTTGCTATAGGACATCGTTATTTCTGGCATCTGCCAAAACACACTGCCTGATTGCGTCTTTATCGCGTATCATTATAATTTTGTGATGCATTTGCCAGAACACACCGCATGTCTAAATACGAAAAGTTTGACACTTCTGCTTGAGATGACCATGTTATGGCTAGTTTTGAGGAAAAAAATGCCAAACTTATCATTTTTGGCAGTGCGGTGTGTTCTGATAAATATGCCCTAAAAATTGTAATGGTATCTGGAAAATACAAATACAAGATTAAGCGGTGATATAGAAAAAAAGAAAAAAGAAAAAATTCCCGCTCAACTGGGCCTGCCCAGTTGCCTCATGCTTCAGGCGGCGTATTCGGGGACGCCGCTTCAAGCGGCAAATAGCATGTCCGGTGCCAGACGGAGTGGGGACTGGGGATTGTACTTGATTCTTGCCACAGGTTGGACCCCGAAGACATCCATAGCAATGTGTGCGTGCATTTGTACCTTTCCAGGCCCAACTGAGTGAGTAGAATTCAGAGCCACGCTTGCTGAATTGCTGATATGGGTGGCACACTACTGTCACTATATATTCAGAAGACACAACACATGCAAACTGCCCGAGTTTGAGTGCGAGACCTACGAAACGATTCCTGCTTTCCTGGGTGCTCGGTGGTTTAAAATCACACTCTCCCTACGGAAACGGAAAGAGGGACCTCGGCGAAATATATCATACAGGTTCCGAGCTGCAGCATCTTCACTGGCTGCTCGTTCAGGTAGCAAAAGGGGGACCAGGACAACAATTGCATTGCCTGCTCAAGGACGAAATGTGCATCCTCCGCGTGTCATGAATTTCGTTAACTAGTGTGGTGCATGAAATTCTTTCGTTTTGTACCATCCTCATTACTAGACATCATGCTCTTCTATAACTGAAAGCACATGAGAAAATTAACTAAGCAGTGCACTAGAACCAGAGGCCGCTGTTTCTCGCTGATAGTTGTGTTGTATCCGCATCCATCATCGCTCCATGCGTCGACAATTTGGCACATTCCACCACACTGAGCGAGGCTAACCATTTTCCCGTTCGGTAAACGAAAATCCAAAGCGGCAGAACAAATATCAGCGTCTTGAAAACGGCACGAGGAGCGGATCCAAGCCAGGAACAAAACCACTCGCTGGTCCCTCTCCCCTCTCCAAGTCCGTCCAACCGCCCATGCATGCAGACACAGACACGGCACAGCACGGGAGAGGCACGGGAGACGAGATGCGTCTCACGCATCGGAGATCCGCACACCCTGACAACTCCGATCAATGCTGCGATCGATCAGTCGATCCGGTCCAGAGAGGTCCCGGCCGGGTGAACAGATCATCGACCGCTCCGCCTCTTCGATCTGGTGGCATCTCCTGAACAGGAATCATTCTCCTGACGCGGCAGGTTGCTTGGAAGAACACGTTTGGTGCTAGCCATAGCCACGCACGTCCGGGCTTATCATCAGGCTAGCCAAAGACCAAAGCGAGGCGTGCATTTGCAGTGTTCCGTTAACCGTCGATCAAGCATCGACACCTGCAGTCGTACTACCCAGCTGGTGGATGGGCGACAGGCGCTCGTGTCCTGGCTACAAACATTCCAGGATCGCCGACCTCGAGCCTGGTGAGCAAGTGTCTGTTCTCTCTAATTAACAAATCCCTGAATGTAATGCTGCGAGTACGACTACTACGGTATATTCATCACTCATCGAGGCTAGGTTATAACTTGAGCACGTGGGACGAGCGCGGTTGCGGACCTCGGTGCCGGGAATCATGGAGAGATCACGGCGGTCGGCGAGGTTGGCTGGCAGCGGCGCGGCAAGAATCCCATGGGGGCGATCAGCTATCCTCCCGCAACTTTGCCTCGTGGGAAAGGAGAGGACCCGTGGGGATGATCCGTTGGTTGGTTGGTTGTTTTTTGCCAAATGTATGTGATGCATTGGTGACACGCAAGAGGTGCGCCGTGCGCGCACGTACGTGCCCCAGCCTTCCGGTATATCCTCTGTAAATAAGTGTACTTGTAAGTTTTGACTGCTAACATTTTACTATAAAATTAGTTAAAGTTTATTAAGTTTGACTCATGATAAACCTAGACATATATTTATTTGCGAACAGAGAAAGTAGACAAAAGCAAAATATGGCTGTGAACATAATTATATCTGCGTGAACACTGGTCCATGCGATTCATTTGTGCGTTTGTCAGGTATGTGGAAAATATAGAAACCCTAATATTTGTTGTATATTTATTTAATTTGACCCTCACGGGAAGTATATATAGACGTACACGGTAGGTGAAGAATTTGAGTACAAGATATAGAGTCCTAATCAATCTCTAGCCTATACACGTATACGTACTCTAACATCCCCCTCAGTTGGAGCGGGAGTGAAGCGGACGCTTACGACTGGATTTGAAGTCTTGCATTTCCGTCGTCTTCACCTCATTGTTATCATCACCTGCGTGAACATGATCATGGTTGGCACCTAGGAGCGGTGACTGCGTCCCCTTCTAGTGCCTCTCTTTCCTCCCGCAGTCACAACAGGAGTGTTGTGGACGCAAGTGACGACGTAGACGTTGTTGACTGGAGTTCTTGAGTTGCTATAGACGTTGTTCTTGATGTCGATGTCGAGGTAGCCGATCGTGATGTAGCCGTGGTCGATGTAGGTGTGGTCGATGTCGTAGTCGTCGTAGTGGTGTGGCCGCCATTGCCGGAGGCGTAAAAAATTGCGCGGATTTTTTGTTGTTATTGACGAAGTTGTAGTTGTGGACGTTTTGCACCTTGTAGAGGTACCGTCGGGGGCATCTCTTGAACGCGGTCATAAGTGAGACCACCAGTTTTGGCAGGACCAGAGGAACCCACCAAGCACACGAGGTTTTGCCAGAACCATATGCGCGGTCATAGGGGCGTCACAATTATGATGCCGGTTTGTTGATGCAGTCGTCGGGGTCGTGGACGATGCTGTCATCGTGCATTGTAGTTATACTATTAGAGAGCGTCGTAGCTGTATGTCCATCATGTGGACGGGTATAGCGGCGACGGCGATGTGTCGACGAAGATGTTGATGAAGACCACGTTGATGTAGACCTTGGCGATAATGTGTCGGCGATGTTGTAGTAGGCATGTTGGCGATGATCGTCGCTTGAAGGCGTTCCTTGTGGCGACGATGATATCGAAGCCTTGATGTCGGAGAAGTCGGCGAAGTAGTGTTTCACGCCGGCCTGGCGTGTGGATGATGTTGATATCGCTTCTTCGTGGATGTGCTCGACGAAGATCTTGTATTTTATAGTTTGACAATGTAGTCATACACTAGTAGAAAACTAGCCAAAGGATTTGACCTTTAGTACCGGTTTCTTAAGAACCGGTACTAAAGTCTACGATAGTAGTGCTTTATCGCCAGTCACCGGCAAACCTTAGTACCGGTTCGTTTAGGCTGTATAGTACCGGTTCGTGTTACGAACTGGTACGAAAGGGTTTCGCGCCAAATTTGAGGCAGAGGTGGGTCCAGCGTTGCACCTTTAGTATCGGTTCATATAAAGAACCGGTACTAAAGGGTCTCCACATCTATTTCTTCACGCGAGCCACCCGATCCAGCTCCTTTTTTGCTTCTCCTCTCACATTTCCAAATATTTCTCTCCTCTCATTATGGAAAGTGAGTTCCATAATGGATTTGGATGAGTTCCAAAGTTAAGACATTATGACAGATACTACAACAAAAGGCTAAGTATATGACTGCTATTTTTAGCAGCAAAAGAGGGCATTTGTGTCAAGTAGTTTGTTATCAAACTAGGTGTAGTTCACAGTGGGATAATACTATGAAGATATATTGTGCGACAATATTATCAACATGTTTTAACCCCAAAGAACTAAAGGTCATACCGAAGGACCAAATTTGTACGAAGCCATCTCATTAGAGAATGAGTGATGCGTAGAGACGCAAAGACATGCAATTACACACGGACCTGGAAGTGTCAGATCCGGAGATCAGTTGACCACTAGCAATCGTGTACATACAACACCGGAAAGCCATAGGTGTTGAATACACAAATGTTTGAAACTAGATTATTGACTCTAGTGCAAGTGGGAGACTGTTGGAGATATGCCCAAGAGGCAATAATAAAGTGGTTATTATCATATATTCACACTTATGATAAATGTTTACATACCATGCTATAATTGTATTAACCGGAAACATTAATACTTGTGTGATTTGTAAACTAAGATAAGAGTCCCTAGTAAAGCCTCTTGTTAAACTAGCTTGTTGGTTAATATATGATCATGGTTTCCTGATCATGAACATAGAGATGTTATTAACAACAGGATCATATCATTAGGAGAATGATGTGATGGGCATGCTCCTATAGATAAGCGTAGCATAAAAATCAAGTCATTTCAATAGTTCAATTGCTATATGCTTTCTGATACATAGTAACCTAATTCCTTCGACCATGAGATCATGCATATCACCTTTACCGGATGGATCCTTTGATGACATCAAACCCCACACCGTAACTGGGTGGCTATAAAGGTGGCATTGAGTGTTCGGAAAGTATTGGTTGAGACACATGGATCAAGAGTGGGATTTGTCCATCCATATGACGGATAGATATACTCTGGGCCCTCTCGGTGAGATGTCATCCAATTAGCTTGCAAGCATGTGGTGGCTCACAAAGGATCACATATCACGGAGCGAGAAAAGAGTACTTATCGATGCGAGGTTGAACTAGGTATGCGAGAGATACAAGCGATCATAACCTCGGATAAGTAAACTATCGTGAGACAAAGGAAATTGGTATCGTATGTAAGTGGTTCATTAGATCGCAAAGTAATCGTAGAAATATGTAGAACCATATGAATTTCAGATTCCTCTATTGGTTATTGTTCGAGAAGTGTCTCGATCATGTCCGCATAATTCACGAACCGTAGGGAGACACACTTAAGGATTGACGTTGTTTTGAGTAGTTATGGTATTATGAGAAAGAGACCGAATGTTGTTCGAGTCTCGGATGGGATCCGGATAATCACGAGGTGATCCGGAATGGTCAGGAGAATAAGATTCATATAAGGAAAGTCCGTTTGAGTTCGGAAATGATTAGGTGTTTTCGGGAATGTTACGGAAGGTTCGGAATGTCCGGCACTCCGGAGGAAGGGTACATGAATGTGTCATTACATATTGGAATGATTGCATCATGTACTAAGTGTTCTTGCTGTTCCAAATAAAGGATTAAATTGAATCCTAAAACTGAAAAGTCAAATGGCCAGTTTGAAAGTCAAACGGCTAAAACAGGAAACTGAGGGAAACAAGGAAGAGGAGGTTGAAACCGACTTGGGAGAGGAGTCCCTCCTATCCAAGCCGGCGCACCACCTAGGCCGAGTTGGGGAGGGACTCCCCTCCCTCCCCTTGGCCGCCGGCCCTCCTCCACCTATAAGAGGAGGGGCAGGGCCTCCTCCTCTAGACACACAAGTTCCTATCCTCTAAATCTAAACCCTAGCCCTAGACTCCGGTTTAGAGCCGCTTTGGTTTAGAGCTTCTAATTGCACTAGCCTTCGGATTAGAGCCTTCTAATTGGTGTGTCTAAACTCTAGACCACTAATAGCTCTCTCTCATACTCCACCATACTCGCTCCGGCTTAAGGCGAAGCCCTACGGGATCTCCCCTCTACTTCCGGTACCACGCCGTTGTCTTTAGGAATCACGAGAGAGTGCTACAACCTCCATTTTCTTTGGAACAAGGGAGAGGAAGGTCTTCGTCGAGTACCGAGCGTGTGACCGATTGCGGAAGCACCTTGGAGCCTTGGAAGGATCGTCTACACGATCTTGAGATCGGGAAGAGTACGACTACATCACCCACGAGAATCCGCTCTCGTTAACCGCTTTGAAATCTTCGAGGATAAGTTATTCCATCGACTCGTTGCTACAATCTAGTAGATAGATCTTGGCTTGTTTGTTTGTATGCGATAGAAAATTTTGTTTTCCATGCTGCGAACCCCTACAGTGGTATCAGAGCCGTGTCTATATGTAGATCTGTTGCACGAGTAGAACACAATGGTCATTGTGGGCGTTGATGCTTTTATTGTCGATTGCTTCTTGTGTACTTTGCATCTTGCGGTATGTTGGGATGAAGCGGCCCGGGCTAACCTTACATGACATCGTTCATGAGACTTGCTCCACGCTTGACATGCAAATTGTATTGCATAAGTGGCTTTGCGGGTGCCTGTTTCTCCTAGCATAGTTAAGATCCAATTTACAACGGGTGATTAACAATACTAGTATCAATGTTGTGGTTCTTTTTCGTAAGTTAGAACGACACTTATTGAAAGCCCCAAACCACGTAAAATATGCAAAGAAAGTAGAGGCGTCTAACTTTGTTTTGCAGGGGTGTCTGATGATGTGATATGGCCATGATTGTGATTATATATGATGTATGCAATGTTCCTTATTGTAAGTCGGCAACCGTGAGAATATATGATTGTCTTTAATTTCTGTTAAGACCGCGTGTCTATTCAAAGTAGTTGTAATAGTTGAAGCGGTGGGCGACAACCATGGAGAAGCATCATTGACCTTGATGCAATGTCGGTGATGATGGAGATCATGTTCGTGCTAGAAGATGGAGATCGGAAGCACAAAGAAGAAAGGCCATATCATATCACATATTATGAATTGCATGTGATGTTAATCCTTTATGCATCTTGTATTGCTTAGTAGGCAGCGGTAGCATTATAAGATGATCCCTCATGCACATGAATTTCAAGTCATAAAGTGTTCACCCTTAGTTAGCACCGTTGCTAAAGCTTGTTGTTTGAAGCACCACGTGATGATCGGGTGTGTTAGATTACAAGTGTATACAACGTGAGCAAGCCAGATTTGCTCATGCGGAAACTAAGGTTTGATCTTGACGAGCCTAGCATGTACAGACATGGCCTCAGGAACACGGATGACCGAAAGGTAGAGCATGAGTCATATAGTAGATATGATGAACATGTTGATTGTTCGCCATTGAAGCTATATCAACTCTCGTGATGATCGGTTTTGATGTGGTGGATTTGGTTCGTGTGATCACTAAAACAATGTGAGGGATATTGTTTTGAGTGGGAGTTCACCTAGATTAATTTAATTATTAATTAGAACTCAATTTATCATAAACTAAATCAAAGTGAATTTGCATAGTTATTGTAGTCATTGGCATCCGTTTACCACCTTGCACTTAGTTATAATTGAGATGATAGAACTATAGAATTCTGGTTAGTTACTTTACGAACTGGTATCGTATTGTTTTGAAGTGTTAATCTAAAGTTTAAAAGTCCTATTGCAAACTTTCAGTAAGTTCCGGTTACTCCATGAAGTTTAATAATTGGTATTAAATCAAGAGTGACAATTCCAAAGTGTTAGTATATGAGTATCATGTTTGTCTCCATGATTCTTGATATTCAAAAGATTATCTTAATATCAAGGTTATCTAGGATCTGAAAGAGTTGTTTCAGAAACCATGATGTGTGGAAGATATTGTGATATCTGAAACGAAGTTTTGGTTGCAACATGATAGAGTATAATATGGCAAAAGTCATGTTCTCATATTTGATGAGAATTTGCAAAAGGGTGGAGACACTTGTTGTCCTAATCCTCCAAAAGGTTTTGGATAGCAACATTATACTCATAATTCATCATTATAAGCTAAAAGTAGCTTGATCATGGACGATTCCATGATAAGGATGAATAATTGATGTAGGTAAAATGTTTACTACACCAAGAGATTGCTAAAGAAAGGAATTTGAAAGAACACCAAACATTTGATGATGGTGATCTACTTCAAAGTGCAAGTCCAAATACGTTGGTATTTAACTATACACGTTTTGGACTATGTGTTATGTGTATGACTCCACTATTGATGTTGATAGATTCTTTCAAACAGAAAAGGAAATACTGAAAGAGAATCTCATAAATATATGGCAGAAAATAAAAGACTAGAATTGTTCAGTTTAAGTATATAGATGATATACATGTTATGGCTATATTCTTTGCTTATTAAACAATGTGGTTATTAAGTATTTGATACTGAATTTGTTGGTGTGAATCGTCATACGAAACAACACAATTCATGAACTACAATGGCCTAAGTAACTAGCAAAAGAATATGTGATGATGTTCATCGAGAACAAATAAAGGGTTATTGTGTTGCTCGTTAAAACATCAAAGCTTGCCTTCAAGATTTGTTTTATCAGGTATTATGAGAACAAAAGGGTTGTTCAAATAAATTACCGTAATCCATAAAAGATGGATGATTCACAAATCTCGTTGGAGAAATCACATCCATAAAACTAGTGCTAAAAATGTCGAAAGACAAATTGATTGAAAGATCACTTAGGAAGTGACATCGTCGTTTAAATTATAATGGAAAGAAAACATGAAGAAACTCCATGTGGATGGAATTTTGGAGTCTTCTGATTTTTGATCAAATGACGCTTGTGAAACTTTCCCAGAGATAATTAAGACTTCGTTCGTAGGCAAAAAGGGAACAAAAGACTAGCTTATTGGAAATTGTACATATTGTTGTACAAAGTCCATCATGTGTAGTCAAAAGCAATGGATTTCAACTTCATATGCTTTCTCCGAAAATTTGAGTGAATATATGAATATTTACTTAATAAGGATGAAGTATGAAACAGTTGAAAAGTTCAAAGACTTTCAAGATGAAGTGCAAAATCATTGTAACAAGAATATAAACAGTTTATGATAAAGATCATAAACAAATGATATTTGAGTTACAAAGTTTAGCATAATACCTAAGATTTAAGGAATCGTTCCGTGGATTTACATTTCCCGAAACACCATGAGGGTATGGAGCGTTCGATGTATGTAATTAAACCTTGTTTGACATGGTAAGATCAAAGGTATAATTCATAAAACTGCCATTATATTTTAAAGATTAAAAGGTTTAGAGATTACCGTTTTTCCACTGAAAAGAGCTTCATCATAATCCGTTGAAATGACACCATATAAGGTTATGGTTTGGGATAAAACCCAAGTAGTCCTTTCTTAAAACATTGGTATGCTATGCATAAGAAAGATGTGTGCAACCAAAGTCGGATGAACCTGTCTTTGTATAAATGTTAAGTATTCCTCCATAAAACACCGGAGACAAAAGTGTTTGTCGCTTAGAACGTCAAGTTTCTTTGAGAAGGAATTTTTTGTGAAAAGTTAAGTGGGAAGACAATAGAACTTTGATAAGGTTAAAAGAACCTTAGCTATATGTGCAGAGTTCTTGGCGCGAAAAGTGTTAGGAGGCGGCAACAATGCTCATGGCTCACGTACCTCAAAGGTTGTGGTCACGGAGATCCAAGTTCCTATTGAAACAAGTAGGTCGGATGAACAATCAAATACCAAGATTTGAGGGTTGAATCATTATTTGAGAATAATGAACCGACTATATGCAAAGAAGCGATGATGGGCCCTGACTCCGTCAAATGGCTTGAAGCCATAAAATCCGTGATAGTTCCATACATGAGAAATCAAGTTTTGAACTTGAAGGACCCTCGAGAAAGGTGTAAGACCTTACAGTTGTGTCTGGATCTATAAAGAAATAGACATGGATGTTTTCGCATCTATGAAATAGTCGACATGTTGGGAAAGAGTTCACAACAATGTTCAAAGGTTGACTATGACAAGATCTGATCTTTCATAGCGATATTCAGTCTAGACGGATTAATAAAGCAGCCACTACATATAATTTTGTTATGTGGTAGTCGAATAAACAAAACAAGTTCTTCTAATAGAATTGTTACCTAGGACATGTGCATAACACGGTCCATAGGGTTTTGTTAATTCAAAAGGATGCTAAAAGCATATGCAAACATCAATGGTTGAAGTAAGCATAGCGGAGTTGGAATCTTCACTATGATGAAACTGTTAAAAGAGTTTAATTTCATCAGAGACAATGAAGATGCTTGCATTTGCAAGAAATTAAGTGGGAGCGCTAAGACATGTTTCTAATACATTATGTGGAAGACATTTTGTTGATTGGAAATGATGTATCTTTTATTGACACAAGATAAGAATTTCATCTCGATGAAAGGCTTAGGCAAAACCCAAATATTTCGGCATCAATAGATGCTAATATGGTTGTGCCAAAAGTACATAGATGATATATTGAATGAGTTCAATATAGGAACTACAAGAAAGGTTCTTGTCGCACAGAAAGGATTGAATGAGTTCAATATTGATGATATATTCAAGTGTATTGACATTTGGTAAGTGAAACAAAGATTCAAGTATAGATTGATACTTGATGTATGAAATCACAAAGAGTATTTATATCAATCATACTGTGATATGTACAAATCCAGATATGTCCTATGCTCTAAATGTTGTGAGCATATACCAGAATGATTCGTAAGATGATCATTGGACAATAGTAAGGATATTCTTATGATCTTTTGGAAGAACTAAGAGTATAATATTTGTAGAAGTGACAAATAGATGGTTAGTTCATTGTAAAAGTACTACATTGATACTAGTTTTGTCACAAAGTACAAATTAAGTTTATCTCAATCTAAACTAAAGGTGGCACAATATAATGGAAAGTGAGTTCCATAATGGATTTGGATGAGTTCCAAAGTTAAGACATTATGACAGATACTACAACAAAAGGCTAAGTATAAGACTGCTATTTTTAGTAGCAAAAGAGGGCATTTGTGTCAAGTAGTTTGTTATCAAACTAGGTGTAGTTCACAGTGGGATAATACTATGAAGATATATTGTGCGACAATATTATCAACATGTTTTAACCCCAAAGAACTAAAGGTCACACCAAAGGACCAAATTTATGCAAGCCATCTCATTAGAGAATGAGTGATGCGTAGAGGCAAAGACATGCAATTACACACGGACTGGAAGTGTCGGATCGGAGATCGAGTTGACCACTAGCAATCGTGTACATACAACACCGTAAAGCCATAGGTGTTGAATACACAAAGGTTTGAAACTAGATTATTGACTCTAGTGCAAGTGGGAGGTTGGAGATATGCCCAAGAGGCAATAATAAAGTGGTTATTATCATATCTTCACACTTATGATAAATGTTTACATACCATGCTATAATTGTATTAACCGGAAACATTAATACTTGTGTGATTTGTAAACTAAAATAAGAGTCCCTAGTAAAGCCTCTTGTTAAACTAGCTTGTTGGTTAATATATGATCATGGTTTCCTGATCATGAACATAGAGATGTTATTAACAACAGGATCATATCATTAGGAGAATGATGTGATGGGCATACTCCTATAGATAAGCGTAGCATAAAAATCAAGTCATTTCAATAGTTCAATTGCTATATGCTTTCTGATACATAGTAACCTAATTCCTTCGACCATGAGATCATGCATATCACCTTTACCGGATGGATGCTTTGATGACATCAAACCCCACACCGTAACTGGGTGGCTATAAAGGTGGCATTGAGTGTTCGGAAAGTATTGGTTGAGACACATGGATCAAGAGTGGGATTTGTCCATCCATATGACGGATAGATATACTCTGGGCCCTCTCGGTGAAATGTCATCCAATTAGCTTGCAAGCATGTGAATGGCTCACAAAGGATCACATATCACGGGAACGAGAAAAGAGTACTTATCAGTAACGAGGTTGAACTAGGTATGCAGAGATACCGACGATCATAACCTCGGATAAGTAAACTATCGTGAGACAAAGGGAAATTGGTATCGTATGTAAGTGGTTCATTCGATCGCAAAGTAATCGTAGAAATATGTGAGAGCCATATGATTTCCAGATTCCTCTATTGGTTATTGTTCGGAGAAGTGTCTCGATCATGTCCGCATAATTCACGAACCGTAGGGAGACACACTTAAGGATTCGACGTTGTTTTGAGTAGTTATGGTATTATGAGAAAGACCGAATGTTGTTGAGTCTCGGATGGGATCCGGGATATCACGAGGTGATCCGGAATGGTCAGAAGAATAAGATTCATATAAGGAAAGTCCGTTTGAGTTCGGAAATGATTAGGTGTTTTCATCGGGAATGTTACGGAAGGTTCGGAATGTCCGGCACTCAGGAGGAAGGGTACATGAATGTGTCATTACATATTGGAATGATTGCATCATGTACTAAGTGTTCTTCTTGTTCCAAATAAAGGATTAAATTGAATCCTAAAACTGAAAAGTCAAATGGCAGTTTGAAAGTCAAGCGGCTAAAAGAACCGAGGGAAACAAGCAAGAGGAGGTTGAAACCGACTTGGGGAGGAGTCCTCCTCTCCGGCGCACCACCTAGGCCGAGTTGGGGAGGGACTCCCCTCCCTCCCCTTGGCCGCCGGCCCTCCTCCACCTATAAGAGGAGGGGCAGGGCCTCCTCCTCTAGACACACAAGTTCCTATCCTCTAAATCTAAACCCTAGCCCTAGACTCCGGTTTAGAGCCGCTTTGGTTTAGAGCTTCTAATTGCACTAGCCTTCGGATTAGAGCCTTTTAATTAGTGTGTCTAAACTCTAGACCACTAATAGCTCTCTCTCTCATACTCCACCATACTCGCTCCGGCTTAAGGCGAAGCCCTGCGGGATCTCCCCTCTACTTCCGGTACCACGCCGTTGTGTTGCCGGAATCACGAGGAGAGTGCTACAACCTCCGTTTTCTTTGGAACAAGGAGAGGAAGGTCTTCGTCGAAATCGAGCGTGTGACCGATTGCGTAAGCGCTTAGGAGCTTAACGCTTGGAAGGATCGTCTACACGATCTTGAGATCGGGAAGAGTACGACTACATCACCCACGAGAATCCGCTCTCGTTAACCGCTTTGGAATCTTCGAGGATAAGTTATTCCATCGACTCGTTGCTACAATCTAATAGATAGATCTTGGCTTGTTTGTTTGTATGCGATAGAAAATTTTGTTTTCCATGTTGCGAACCCCTACATTTGCTAGTCTAACTCGTATCATTTTTTTAGTGCTAGCAAGGTGTTCGATGAAATGCCTAAGTTAGGGATTTCATTATTTTTATATGCAATTTGAGCTCAAATTGAAGTATGATTTTTTGGTTTTAGTATCGTCCCCGTCCTCATCGCCGTCGATCGCCAGCGTCGTCCCCTAGCCAGCACAACCTCGGTGAGTCTCTTTTTTTATAAAAACACTTAGTTTTATGTGATGATAAACTTGAATATTAATTAATTTGGTCACTCATATATTCATGATGTTGTGTAATTAATGATTTTTGATATACTTATATAATGCAGATGAATCGACAATGGATGTACGGTGACCGATGCCATCCCGAGTTCATTACTGGCATGGCATGCATTATTTTCTCAACGTGGCTGAGGCAAACAGGCGGTCAAATGGTTTCATCTGTTGTCCATGTAGTTCCTGTAAGAATACGAAGGATTACTCTACTTCAAAAACCCTTCACGTCCACCTGCTTGAGAACGGTTTCATGCCCGACTATAATTGTTGGACCAAGCACGGAGAAAGAGGGGTTATAATGGAAGACGACGAAGAAGAAGAGGATAATGACAACTATCCTATGTTCACTGAAGACGGTGATAGTAGAATGGGGGAGACGAATCTGAAGAAGAGCCCATTTTTGATGAGCCCATTTTTGATGAGCCCGATGACGATTTCGGTCGGGCCATTCTTGATGTGAAGATAAACTTCGGAAGTGAAAAGGATAGGTTGAAGTTGGAGAAAATGTTAGAGGATCACAACAAACTATTGTATCCAAATTGCGAAGATAGCCAGAAAAAGCTGGGTACCACACTGGAATTGCTGCAATGGAAGGCAGAGAATGGTAATTCTAACAAGGGATTTGAAAAGTTGCTGAAAATAATAAAGAAGATGCTTCCAGGGAAGAACGTATTGCCCTCTAGTACATACGAAGCAAAGAAGGTTGTCTGCCCTCTAGGATTAGAGGTGCAGAAGATACATGCATGCAGCAATGACTGCATCCTCTACCGCGGTGAGGAGTATGAGAATTTGAATGCATGCCCGGTATGTGGTGCATTGCGGTATAAGATTAGGCGAGATGACCCTGGTGATGTTGAGGACGAGTCGTGCCCCAGGAAGAGGATTCCTGCCAAGGTGATGTGGTATGCTCCTATAATACCACGGTTGAAACGTTTGTTCCAAAACAAAGAGTATGCCAAGTTGTTGCGATGGCACAAAGAGGACCGTAAAAAATATGTGATCTTTGAGACACCTGGCGACGGGTCGATGGAGAAAAATCGACAGAGAGTTCAAGTCATTTTCAGAGGACGCAAGGAACTTAAGATTTGGTCTAATCTGGATGGCTTTAATCCTTTCGGGGAGCGAGCTCGATCATAGCACTGGCGGTGACTCTATGTATCTATAACCTTCCTCCTTGGTTGTGCATGAAGCGGAAGTTTATTATGATGTCAGTGCTCATCCAAGGCCCGAGGCAACCCGACAATGACATTGATGTGTATCTGAGGCCATTGGTTGAAGAACTTTTACAGTTGTGGCGTGAAGAAGGTGTACCTGTGTGGGATGAGCACGAACAAAAGGAATTTAACCTACGAGCGTTGTTGTTTGTAACCATCAATGATTGGCCTGCTCTTAGTAACATTTCAGGACAGTCAAACAAGGGATACAATGCATGCACACACTGGTTAGGTGAGACTGACAGTATATATTTGGGAAACAAGAATGTGTACCTGGGGCATCGTCGATTTCTTCTAAAACAACATCACGTAAGAAAGAGAGGAAAACATTTCAGAGGTGAGGCAGATAACCGAACAAAGCCTACCCGCCCTACTGGGGATGTTATATATGATATGGTTAAGGATTTAAAAGTGATCTTTGGAAAGGGTCCTGGCGGAAAATCTGTTCCGAATGATGTTGATGGACACGTACCCATGTGAAAGAAGATGTCTATATTTTGGGAGCTACCCTATTGGAAAATCCTAGAGGTTCACTCTGCAATCGACATGATGCACGTGACGAAAAATCTTTGCGTGAACCTGGTAAACTTCTTGGGCGTGTATGGGAAAACAAAAGATACACCGGATGCATGGCATGACCAGCAATGTATCCACGAAGTAAACAACCTGAATCCAGAGAAGTATCAAGGTACTACCAGCTACGCTCTTACCAAAGAAGAGAAGGAGATCTTTTTGAAGTCCTGAGTAGCATCAAGGTCCCGTCTGGCTTCTCGTCGAATATAAAGAGAATAATAAACATGTCAGAGAAAAAGTTTCAAAACCTAAAGTCTTATGATTGCCACGTGATTATGACACAATTACTTTCGGTTGCATCGAGGGGGATTCTACCAGAAAATGTTCGAGTACCCATTGTGAAGCTATGTGCGTTCCTTAATGCAATTTCTCAGAAGGTGATCAATCCACTAACTCTACAAAATTTACATAAGGATGTGGTGCAATATCTATTTAGCTTCGAGTTGGTGTTCCCACCATCCTTCTTCAATATTCTGACGCATCTCCTCGTTCACCTGGTCGAAGAGATTGGCGTTCTCGGTCCTGTATTTCTACACAACATGTTCCCCTTTGAGAGATTCATGAGAGTCTTAAATAAATACGTTCATAACCGTGCTAGGCCAGAATGAAGCATCTCCAAGGGCTATGGAACAGAGGAGGTCATTGAGTTTTGTGTTGACTTTATTCCTGACCTTAAGACGATCGGTGTTCCTGAATCGCGCTATGAGGGGAGACTGCGTGGAAAAGTCACGCTAGGAAAGAAAGCAACAATGTGTATGGACGGACATTCTTTCACTCAAGCACACTACACAGTTTTACATAATTCCAGCTTGGTGGCTCCGTATATAGTGGAACACAAGAATATTTTACGATCGGAATACCCGGAGCAACGTGAAGATTGGATTGATGGAGAACACATGAAGACTTTCGACGGTTGGTTGCAAACACGTCTCATTAATGGCACTGATGAAGAACAACTATACTTGTTGGACAAGCAACCATCTTCGACTATATCCACTTTTCAAGGGTAAGAGATAAATGAGAATACATTTTACACGATCGTCCAAGATAAAAAGAGCACCAACCAAAACAGTGGTGTCCGCTTTGACGCAGCAGAGGACAATGGGAAGAAGGTCACATATTATGGGTACATAGATGAGATATGGGAACTTGACTATGGACCTACTTTCAAGGTCCCTTTGTTCCGATGCAAATGGTTCAACCTGAAAGACGGGGTACATGTAGACCCGCGGTACGGAATGACTACAGTGGATCTCAAGAATCTAGGGTACGACACCGAACCATTCGTCCTAGCCAGTGAAGTGGCTCAGGTTTTTTATGTGAAGGACATGTCTACCAAACCAAAAAAGAAAAGAAAGGCAAGAGGACACGTCATACGATGAGCCAAAGCGCCACATAGTTCTTTCAGGAAAAATAAACATCGTGGGAGTAGAGGACAAGACAGACATGTCATAAGATTATAATAAGTTTGATGATATTCCACCCTTCAAGGTAAAAACTGATCCAAGCATCGTGTTAAATAATGAAGATTGTCCATGGTTGCGTCGCAATCAGAAGAAAGGGAAACACACAAACAAAATTCAGAAGACTAGATAGGGATGTTTTTGGTGATGTGTAATAATGTATTAAACCTTTCTCCGTGAACATTGTCCGTGCTTCCAAGACCCCGATACCAGCGACGGCGACATCGGCAACTACGACGACTACAATGGCGACGTTTATAGGGCTAGGCACGAGTATGACTGAATCACTCCAACATTCAAAAACAATTTTGGTTGATTGTGACTTAATCTGGCCATGTATCTTAATTTTCAGTTGAGCTATATACTTTAATTCCAGTTCAATCGTAATAAAAGTTTATTCCCGCCTATTATTTCCCGCCCGTTGATTAGATAGCTTTTTCTAGAGGATACTTTGCCAACAAATGCGTCCATCCTTTTTCAAATGTAGGCCACTCACAAGCCCCTCCACGAGGCCCATATACGACCCGGCAGTGCCTCCACGCCAGCAACAGTAGGCCGCGCAAACCGCCATGGCAGCAACCCCAGCAGCACCAACCAACTCCGGCGACGCACCAAGCCGCGCCGCCACACCACGCCCGCCGCCGGCCCGCTCGGCCCAGATCTGGCCTGGCCACACACCACCGCCACGCAGGCCCGCCGTGCAGCTCCTCCTGCCTTCGAGAGACATGCCACCGCGCCCAGCAATGGCCACCCATCACCGCCACGGCGCACGGACGAAAACACTGCCGCCAAATACCCGCCATGGAAACCTCGAGACGAGGAAAGAAATCCCCGCCGCTACCTTCACAGGCGCAGCTTGGCGGCGATGCGGGGGAGGCGCGAGGAGGGACCGCCGGTTGTTGCGGAGAACCGGTTGGAGGAGGCGCGAGGAGGGACCGCCGGTATATGTGAACATTTATAAAACAAAAATATAAACAAATACAGAAATAGCAAAACTCTAGCAAAACAGAAAAAAAACTAAAACTTTTGATACCGGTTGTTGGAGAGAACCGGTACAAAAAAACATTAACACCGGTTGTTAGATAGAACCGGTACCAAAGGTCTAAGCCCCTTTACTTCCCTGCAATATGCTCCAATCGATACTTATCCAATCGACGACACGGCCAATCCTCTCCACCCCGCAGTTCCCCCGGCGCCACGGCGCAGCTCCCGGCAGCGCCAGCCTCCCCAGCGCAGCTCCCGACCCGCGTAGCCCGCCATCCTCGGCCAGCGCTCCTCGGCGCCGCCGCCCGTCGCCGCTCCCTAGCGCAGCTCCCGGCGGCGCCAAGCACCGCCGTCCTCGGCGAGCACTTCTCGACGCAACTCCCAGGCCGGCTCCAAGCTGCCGCCGTCCTCGACGCAGCGCCACCGTCGTCGCTCCCCCGGCGCAACCACTCCCCCGGCCGGCGCCGAGCCGCCGCCGCTCCGCCCGCTCGCCGACAAGTAGCAGGTGAGTCCTTCCCTTGTCCCCCACCTCCCGGCTGGTTAGCTAGTACTGTGTTGATGCTGCGGCTGGCACCAGCGTGGAGCATCTCCGGCGGCGGCGTGCATCTGTGTTCACTTTAGTGTGTTCTTATGTACTAAAAGTTTCAGTAACTAAGACAATGTATATAGAATCACTATTGGTAATCTATAGTTTAATTGGAATTTGCTGAAAGTGTGTATCACATTCTTGTGTAATAATCCAAGGAGTATATATATACTCAAGGTCAACACATTAAACCAATGGACTTATTGTAACCATGGTCAATGGTGGATAAATGTCTTGTTTTATGGATACATATGCATCCGCGTCAGCTTAGCATGCCAATAGAACTAGGTTCCGAGTCATACTCATGACATCCCGTACAGATGCATTTGGTTGAGTTAGCAAGAAAGTTCATGTTAGATCTCTGAAAATATACAGTGGCATGTTCTGTATATTTAAATTGGCAATATATATGGCTATATGACTATAAACTCCTGAGCCGTCAAACTGAACCAAGATATTCACATGATGTTTTCTCGCAGCGGTATGTAGCATTAGTGTTTGTTTCTTTTAGGGGTCTTCCTTTTTATTATCACCATAGAGTAGACACACATATGATTAGGCTGTTACCTTGCATGAACATCAGATTGTCCACGCCATTTTGTATATATTGTTGGAATTTTGCCTAAATAGGCCCAGCCCATTTATTATATGTCAATAAATTCCTGAAATCCTAGAGGCCCATTTGGTCCATTCATGCAAGGCAAGAGCTGGGACAAATGTTTAGTCCCACATTGCTAGTTGAGTGGAAGTTGGGCCAGCTTATAAGGTGAGCTCTCCTATCACTTGGTAAAAGGATGAGAAGGAGAAGGAGAGAGTTGCACACGTGCTCCTCCTCCTCGCTCACCTCGCCTCGCCTCGCCTCGCCTTGCCACAACGTGCGCGCCGCGGGTTGCAGGAATCTCGCCGAGTCGAGCTTTATTTTGCCATGCATGAATGGTATATGAACAGTCGTACAGAAGTTGAAACGTTTTGCTCGAGTGGACTTTTAATACGAACTGAGTGGAGGCTGTCCGGTTGCGGGAATCTCGCCGAGCCGAGCTTTATTTTGCCTCGCATGAATGGTATATGAACAGTTGTACAGAAGTTGAAACGTTTTGCTCGAGTGAACTCTTCTCAGACACACCGCAACACATCGTCGCATACTCCTTTGCGCCCCAAGTTTTAGAGCACTGCGCTACCTAGATCTTCCCCATCCCGTCTTGCGGCGTGCACCGTGAGCCGGGATAGTAGGCCTCCGAGACCCCTCTGCTTCGAGTCCTGTACGGGAGAAGGGCGATAAGGTTTTTGGGGAGCGCTATCGGCGCGACTACTGGCTTCGTCACGGACTCCCACACAGATAGCGACTGCGGCGACGTATTTCCCGACGAGGACTTCTTCCCCGACATCAACACCCTCTTCCTCGACGACATGGCTAACGACGGTGCCAACACGAACACCGGTGGTTCCTCTTCTGCTGCCGCTGTTGTGTATGTTTTCTTTATCAATCTTGTTCTGATCGCATCTTAAGACTTATGTCTTGCAGTCTGTTTGGTTACCTGTCTTAATTTGTTTTCTTTATTTCATATGATTAGTATTTTGTATTTTATTATAATCATGTTTTATCTAGCGTTTATTATGGGTAATTCGCTTGGTAAATTGCTCTATTATTCAACAATCCAAAAACCTTATTTCAGGCAATTTGCCCCAAGTGGCTTTGTTGCTTCTATGAAGCCACCTGTGTTTGAAGATGTGAATTACAAACGATGGCGTGTGTGAGCACTGCTCTGGTTTCAGACCATGAGCTGCTATAACGCCATCTATGGCGCAGCTGAGGGAGAACTTAATCCCGCTCAGGAAGAGGCGTTCCAAAAACTTGATACCACTTTCAAGGCTGCCTTGATCAGCATCCTTGGCAACAATATTGTCGATTAATATCTGTCATTTAGCAATGGCAAAGATATGTGGTATGCGCTCGAGAGAAAATTTGGAGTCTCCGATGCTGGCAGTGAACTGTATGTCATTGAACAATTCTATGACTATAAGATGGTTGATGACCGCCCCATTGTGGAGCAGGATCATGAGATACAGTCACTTGCCAGGGAGCTTGAGCACTTCACTTGTGTGTTACCGGACAAGTTTGTTGCCGGAGGCATCATTGCCAAACTTCCCCAGTCATGGAGGAATTTTTCTACTTCTCTGAAGCACAAGATACAAGAGTTCTCCGTGACGGATCTCATTGGGACTCTTGATGTGGAAGAGAAGGCGAGAGCAAAAGACACACGTGCTCGAGGTACCGAGGGAGGTTCTAATGCCAACCTGGTACAGAAAAGGAACTTCCAGCCTCACAAGTTCAAGAACAAAGGCAAGTTTGATAACAAAGGAAAGTTCGATGGAAAGAACAAGGTCTTACAGTCCATCAGCTTCAAGAAGAAGACTGATAAGAGGAAAGGTTCTTATCATGTGTGCGGTGATCCTAATCATTGGGCTCCTGCTTGTCCCAACCGCTTTGACAAGCGCCAGCATGAGAAGAGCAGCAAGACTGCTAATGTTGTCATGGGCGACGTTGAGATGAAAGATGTTGGGTATGGTATATTACCTACTGTTCTTTCATTATGTCATTCTCCTGATTGGTGGATTGATACGGACGCTAATGTACATGTCTGTTCTAATATTCCCATGTTTTCTTCATATCAGGTCAGAGGGACTCAAACCGTGCTGATGGGGAACGGCTCGCATGCTTCTGTTCATGGTGTTGGCACGGCCGATCTGAAGTTCACTTCGGGAAAGACCGTGCGCCTGAAGAACATGCATCATGTTCTCCTGAAGACCGCGGATCTCTTCTGTGTCGAGATGGCTACAAGATTGTATTCGAGTCCAATAAAATTGTAATTTGGAAGTATGGAACCTTTGTTGGTAAAGGCTATGAATGCGGAGGCTTGTTTCGCTTATCTCCGTCAGACATTTGTAATAAAGTTGTTAATCATATTTACACGAATTTTGAATCAAATGTCTGGCACTCTCGTCTTTGTCATATTAATTTTGGTTGTATGACGCGGCTAGCCAAAATGAATTTAATCCCTGATTTCTCAACTGTTAAGGGATCTAAGTGCCAAGTCTGCGTGCAAGCTAAACAACCTCGCAAGTCACATACGACTGCAGAAATGAGAAATTTAACACCACTAGAGCTCATACATTCTGATCTTTGTGAGATGAATGGTGTGTTGACAAAAGGTGGAAAGAAATATTTCATGACTTTGATCGATGACTCTACGAGATATTGTCATGTGTATCTTCTGAAAACAAAAGATGAGGCTTTGAGTTTCTTCAAAATCTATAAAGCTGAGGTAGAAAATCAACTTGATCGAAAGATTAGGAGTCTTAGGTCTGATCATGGTGGAGAGTATTTTTCCAACGAGTTTGATTCCTTTTGTGCGGAACATGGTATAATTCATGAGAGGACGCCTCCCTATTCACCCCAGTCAAATGGAGTAGCCGAAAGAAAGAACCATACTCTAACAGACTTGGTTAACGCCATGTTAGACACATCGGGTCTTTCTAAGGAATGGTGGGGGAGGCACTATTGACCGCGTGTCATGTCCTAAACCGAGTTCCCACAAAGAACAAAGAAATTACTCCATTCGAAGAATGGGACAAGAAAAAATTAAAACTCTCTTACTTACGTACTTGGGGTTGTTTGGCAAAAGTTAATGTACCAATCCCCAAGAAGCGCAAGCTTGGACCTAAAACCATTGATTGTGTTTTTCTGGGCTATGCTTTTCATAGCATTGGTTATAGATTCTTGATAGTAAAATCTGAAGTGCCTGACATTCATGTCAGTACAATCATGGATTTGACTTATGCGACTTTATTTGAGGATATCTTTCCAATGAAGGATAAACCTAACTCATCAAATCCGGAGATACCTAGTTCATCTAATTAGGAGTTTGCTATATTCTCTGAACCTACCATTCCAATTGAACACTCTGAAAGTCCTAAGGAGGATGATAATGAAATTCCTAAAAGGAGCAAGAGACAAAGGACTGCAAAGTCTTTTGGTGATGATTTCATTGTGTACCTTGTTGATGACACTCCCACTTCCATTTCAGAAGCTTATGCATCTCCTGATGCTGACTACTGGAAGGAAGTTGTTCATAGTGAGATGAATTCCATCTTAGCTAATGAAACATGGGAGATCATTGATCGTCCTTATGGTTGCAAACCTGTAGGATGTAAATGGGTGTTTAAGAAGAAACTAAGGCCTGATGGTACTATTGAGAAGTACAAGGCAAGACTTGTGGCCAAGGGTTATACTCAAAAGGAAGGTGAAGACTTCTTTGACACTTACTCACCTTTAGCAAGGTTGACCACCATTCGAGTACTACTTTCTCTGGATGTCTCACACGATCTTCTCGTTCATCAAATGGACGTTAAGACGGCTTTCCTAAATGGAGAGTTGGATGAGGAAATTTATATGGATCAACCAGATGGTTTTGTAGTAAATGGTCAAGAAAGAAAAGTGTGCAAGCTACTGAAGTCTTTATATGGTCTTAAACAAGCACCTAAGAAGTGGCACAAATTTTTTGATAAAACCTTAACCGCTGCAGGCTTTGTTGTAAATGAAGTTGACAAGTGTGTATACTATCGCCATGGTGGGGGTGAGGGAGTCATCCTTTGTATGTTGATGACATACTGATTTTCGGAACCAACCTTAATGCAATTAAGGAGGTCAAAGATTTCTTATCTCGTTCCTTTGAGATGAAGGATCTGGGAGTAACTGATGTCATCCTGAACATCAAGATATTGAGAGATGATGATGGTGGGATTACACTGCATTAGTCCCACTATGTGGAAAATATCTTGAGTCATTTCGGGTATAGCGACGTCAATTTTTCTCCTACACCGTATGATCCTAGTGTGTTGCTTCGAAAAAATCGAGGAAATGCTAGAGACCAACTAAGATACTCTCAAATCATTGGCTCACTTATGTATTTAGCTAGTGCCACGAGGCCTGACATCGCCTTTGCTGTAAACAAACTCAGTCGATTTGTTTTAAATCCAGGAGATGATCACTGGCATGCTCTTGAGAGAGTTATGCAATATCTAAAAGGCACTGCGAGCTATGGCATACACTATACCGGGTATCCGAGGGTACTAGAGGGTTATAGTGATTCAAATTGGATATCTGATGCTGACGAGATAAAGGCCACGAGTGGATATATTTTCACACTTGGTGGTGGCGCTGTTTCTTGGAAGTCTTGCAAGCAGACCATCTTAACGAGGTCAACTATGGAAGCAGAACTCACAACACTAGACATGGCCACTGTTGAAGCAGAGTGGCTTCGTGAACTCTTGATGGACTTACCTGTGGTTGAAAAACCTATACCGCAATTCCAATGAACTGTGATAATCAAACTGTGATTATTAAGGTGAACAGTTCTAAGGATAATATGAATTCCTCAAGACATGTGAAGAGAAGACTAAAATCTGTCAGGAAAATGAGAAACTCTGGAGTTATTGCATTGGATTATATCCAAACATCTAAGAACCTGGCAGATCCCTTCACAAAGGGACTATCACACAATGTGATAGAAAATGCATCGAAGGAGATGGGTATGAGACCCACACTATGAGTTTTCCACAGTGGCAAACCAATCTATGTGATCGGAGATCCCGTGAATTAGAATTGGGAGACAAGCTGTTGGTAGACTGAGAGGAAAGTATTCCCACTTTAATGAACACCACTCCGTGAAGATGTAATACTTTTCTATTCTGCACGGCAGGTTGATTTTATCTTAATGTGTTCTAAATGGCTTAATCTTAAGCAGAGATGTTGTCCTGCAGAACATCTATTGAAGAACACACCTATATGAGTCTGACTGTCAAACGTCGCAGTCTATGAGAGTTGGGTGCTCTCTAATAAACTCATGAAAGGTCATGGAGTATGATGTATAAGCTCCACCCGCGGGGAAGTCCCACGGTAGTCTAGTATCAGTCAAGACTTTTTGTGAAGCTAGGTTCGCAGCAACCTTGCAGTTCAAGGCATAGTCCACTGTACAATTTGAGCCTAGTATAACATAAAGTTCTAGGTGGAAGTTCAACTTAACAGTCTCCACTACAGTACCGGTATATAAACAATGTTTTGGAACCAAAGGCAAACTTCATGTGCCTCTGGGATATGGTGGGGGATTGTTGGAATTTTGCCTAAATAGGCCCAGCCCATGTATTATATGTCAATAAATTTCTGAAATCCTAGAAGCCCATTTGGCCCATTCATGCAAGGCAAAAGCTGGGACAAATGTTTAGTCCCACATTGCTAGTTGAGTGGAAGTTGGACCAGCTTATAATATGAGCTCTCCTACCACTTGGTAAAAGGATGAGAAGGAGAAGGAGAGAGTTCCACACGCGCGCTCCTCCTCGCTCGCCTCGCCATGCCTCGCCTACTCGTCACGATCTTGGCGCTGGTTATGCGGGAATCTCGCCGAGCCGAGCTTTATTTTGCCACGCATGAATGGTATATGAACAGTCGTACAGAAGTTGAAACGTTTTGCTCAAGTGGACTTTTAATACGAACTGAGTGGAGGCTGTCCGGTGGGCTGCCGCCTGTTCGCTTCAACTCCCGTCCGTTCGTTTCATCTTCTGCGCAGCCTGCCTGCCTACCCCTCAGTGTCTATATAAGAGAGAGGTCGCGCCTCTTCTCAGACACACCGCAACATATCGTCGCATACTCCTTTGCGCCTCAAGTTCCAGAGCACTGCACTACCTAGATCTTCCCCATCCCGTCTTGCGGCGTGCACCGTGAGCCGGGACAGTAGGCCTCCGAGACCCCTCTGCTTCGAGTCTTGTACGGGAGAAGGGCGATAAGGTTTTGGGGGAGCGCTATCGGCGCGACTACTAGCTTCGTCACGGACTCCCACACGGATAGCGACTTCCGCAACGTCTTTCCCGACGAGGACTTCTTCCCCGACATCAACACCCTCTTCCTCGACGACATGGCTAACGACGGTGCCAACACGAACACCGGTGGTTCCTCTTCTGCTGCCGCTGTCGTGTATGTTTTCTTTATCAATCTTGTTCTGGTCACATCTCAAGACTTATGTTTTGTAGTCTGTTTGGTTACCTGTCTTAATTCGTTTTCGCTATTTCACATGATTAGTATTTTGTCTTTTATTCTAATCATGTTTTATCTAACATTTATTATGGGTAATTCGCTTGGTAAATTGCTCTATTATTCAACATATATACTATAAGTCTACTATGAGTATTTGGCATACATGCATAGAGAATGCAGTTAGGTGTCATTTCCTTACTTTGCATTTGCAGCAAGCTGGTTTTATCTCTTTTTGAATCATGACTAACAAATAGATTAGTTTTTCTTCCTTCAAGTTGCTACTTTTTAATTTCTTCAAGACAATCTGGCATTGTTTTTTATGGACATCCGAGACTAAGAAGAATGTATGGTTATTGCAAAAAAAAGACTCATATATATATATACATATATATATATATCTAGATAACTATAAAACAAGTTTCAAATTTGATCAGATTTTGTTCAAAAAAACAACTTGTAGGGTTTTATGTTACCAGCAAGCAGATGTTAAACTGTGTTCTGTCTTCTGTCTATCCAGATTTTGTAGTGACATTGAGCTATGGAGCACGACCCCTTCATCCTAGATGAGGAGCAAGAAGACATTGTGCAAAAAATGATATATGAGAGTGCCCGTGGACCAGAACCCGATGGAGATGACGATGATTTCGGCTCACAATTTCTGAACGATGTCGGTGAGGGACTTGAGTCTGAAGAAAGAAGAGACAACGAAGTGTCCTTAACAAACTCCGGCGAGGTGTATTTATATATTAAGGCTATGTTCATCAGTAGATGCATTGATTTATTTGTATTGCACTTATTAACGAATAATTTTTATTTTAGCCTTCTGGATCATCGAGCAAATGTGATAAAGGGAAACGAGGCCCGACGCATCGTCTATCGGGCGAGGGTAGGTTAGCCCTCACCGCATTTAAAGATAGTGGTGAACCGGTGGAACCCAAAGAGTATTGCCATAAATTTATAAATCAAGCTGGAGTTATTGTTAGGGACCATGTACCGATCAACATTGTAGAGTGGCATAAGCCGAAGAACGTGGGGGATGAAGCTAGTTATGTCAACGATACTCTAAATAATTTTCTTTGGGACAATCTACTGACACAGTTCAAACTACCGAAAAACTTGACGGAAGGCCAGAAGACGAAAGTAAAGAAATGGACTCTTAAGAAGATGGCCACACAATTTCAGACCTGGAAGGAAAAATTATGGGCCAAAAATGAAGATGAAGATCCAATATTCATTGGAAGTCTAGTGAAGATAGAAGCGCACTGGCCCGCATTTAAGGCGTATAAGCAATCGTCTACTGCCGTGTCCCGATCAGTCACGGGTACGAAAAATGATGCAAAGAAGAAATATTTCCATAAATTGGGGTCATGTGGCTACAAGACTGTCATTCCAAAGTGGATAGCATTTGAAGATAAACTGATGAATGCAAAGATCGTATCACAGACAAGGGACTGGCCCAACCGGTCCAAGTTCTGGTTGTTCACACATGGGGCAGGGTTGGACCCAAAGACAGGGCGGATCATTGCAAAGGGAAAATGGAAGGAAAAAATTGCAAAAGTCACGACGCTGCTTGTAGATGCAATAGAAAAATTTAAAAAGGGAGATTACATTCCCGATAGAGAGAATGACGAGTTGACACTCGCTCTGGGGAATCCTGAACACTTTGGGAATCTGAGCCTTCCTGGTGTCACCATGAAGGAAGCGTGGTGGTCTGTTGCGATTATAGAAGTCGTGCAAGAAAGAAGAAGTAGGACTTAGATCGGTTATCGGAATTGGAACGTAAGGTGCAGTTGCTTGAGAAAAATCAAATAGACTCAACTAGTCGGCAGAGGACACCTGATCAGCAAATTTTTCTACAAGATACTCAAGCCGATGTTGCCCCATCTCAACCAAGAAGCAGCATGGGTTCCTCGCATCTTGAAGGATGTGGAGCAAGCTACCCCGTGGATTATGTTACGGAGAAGACAGATTGCGAGCTACATGTGCCAATGAGGAACATGTCCACTAAGGTGGCGGTCGGCTATGTTTACCCAAATGAAGATGGAGCAACGCACCATCATATGCCCATTCTGGCTGGCTATGCTCGTGTCGGGGTGGACGACGTTGTGACAGGTTATGAAACAATGGATCTTGATTTTCCTGGAGGTGACGATGAGAAGACAATGGGCGATGTCAAGCGCAGTTTAGCCCTATGGAACAAGAAATACATTGTGTTTTTGCCAAGGCCACCAACTCCTTCTCGTAGCAGTCCACATGAGCAGCAAAGTCCACATGAGCAACAAATGCCATCGACTCCTCCTAGTAGTAGTCTACATGAGCAGCAAAGTCCACACCTACTTGAGAGGGACCCCAGCGCGAGTCCACCATCTCGATATCCTCCGCGTAAGAAAGCGCCCGTTAAGCGGAATGGTTCGCCGACTAGGAAGAGACTTAGAAAGGAGAAAGCACAGCCGCCTATTCAGAAGTTACCTTGGGAAAGAACTATCGAGGAATGCACCGTAATCTCTAAGTCCGAGGTGGAAGCCCATTTTGCTAAGAAAGTGCCAGAGATACCTTTTGAGAAGACACTAGATCCGGTGAAAGTTGTGCGTACCGTTAAGAATCTATATGACCCTGTACCATCGCCGCCATCTGACTATAGGCGTTCTATTGAAAGGTCATATGACGAGATGGTCCTGGCTAAAAAACCTGATCAATCGGTGGTCCAGGCAAAAAAAAAGAGCTCGGAGAACAACCCGTTCAATCGCCCCCCCCCCCTCTCAAGGTGTTTGACAAGAAGGCCGTTCAAAGTTCTCGACAAAACACAACCGATTACCCTATCGCTGAAGTAGCATATAAATTTGTTCAAGGAGAAGATTTGGTCGAGAATGTCAGGTTGCTACCAACAAGTATGAGTAATTTGCATATATATGGTACACTAATGCCACAAAGAGAGGGATCGAGGCTATCATGGTGCGAGTTAAGGATGGGCACTACTTCCAAGAATACAGTGTGAGCGTTGAATTCTGCGAACTTTTTCAGCTATACAATCTCCGGACCCTCGATAAATCTATCATCAGTTGCAATTGTCTGTAAGTGATTTATTTATGTAATTTGAGAAGTCTTTAGCTCAGCTCGTTCATTGTCTGCAATTATACTCAATTTAATCTTTTGTGCGCTATATTATGCAGATCGAAGAAGCTCGAATGCAAAAGGGATGAAATCAAGGGCATTGGGTTCATTGACCCGGATACAATGCATGTAAAAACCATAGAAGATCCCATATATAACAAGGATACACCAGAGACTTTGCTAAGGTTTTTGAAGTGACAACG
This sequence comes from Avena longiglumis, assembly GCA_030063025.1. Classification (NCBI taxonomy): domain Eukaryota; kingdom Viridiplantae; phylum Streptophyta; class Magnoliopsida; order Poales; family Poaceae; genus Avena; species Avena longiglumis. Next base: position 112,375,091 of record CP125979.1, read on the forward strand.
TGACAAAAAAAATACTTTGGCCTTACAACTTTTAGTAAGTGTTACTGTCTTCTAACTCATTCTTTTTGCTCACCAGATGTTAAAATTTTAACTGATGAGTTATATTTATGACACTGCATATTTAAACGTGCGCAGGTTTCACTTTATTCTTATCGTCATTACAATGTAGGATGGAGAAGTTGAAGTCTTTGACTCACTAAGCAAAGAGCCTATACTATACAAGATGGCTTTTGATATGCTCAAAAAGTAATTTTAATTCTTATTGGTTTTTTTGTTAATTTCTTGATATCAACAAATTGATAACTCTTTTATGCATTTTATTTGTCAGGCAGCGTATGACAAAATTTCATCGAGGAAGATCCGGCCGGTGGATGGAAACCGAAGCTGATATGGCGTTTGAACAAAGTAAGTAGTACTACCTAGGTCTACGCACCTTTATCATACTTGATTATTGTTTGATTGAATTATATTCTTGTATAGAAATGCGCGAAACAACCATTGGGGACTAATCTATGTGGATACTACATTTGCGAGTACATTCACAAGATTGTCAGCGAGAGAATGAATAATAAAAGAAATAAAGAGATACGTAAACAATATTCACAAATTTATTTTGTTTCAGTTGTGCTGAGTTTTAGTCATAATTGTTTCATTATGATTTGATATATATATACACATAGCTCATGTATTTATTTGTATCTCATTCTTTTACAGTTGGCAAGAAAGCGGGAAGCGCTCTCAATCGAGCACCGCTTCAAAGCAATTGGCGAGGAATTGGCGGGATTTTTCCTCCGAGACGTCATAGCTAATTTCGGAGAGTACCACTATGCATGAAGATTGATCTTCATGCATGTACTACATGTAATATATAGTTTGCCTCGGAGAGTACCACTATGCTACATATAATATATAGTATGCTCCGAAGAGTACCACTATGCATGTACTACTTAATTTACGATCTTATGCAATTACATATTTTATATATATGCACCAAGTTGATATGCATCACCTTGATCTTTATGTACTACCTAAACCCAAACGCATTTCTGACACATCGACGGGATCCTCGTACGATGAAACGGTCTGATACCCCTAAACCCCTCCTAAACCCTAAACCCTGAATTATCTGCCAAATCTCTGCCACGTCCCCACGTTTGGTACCGGTTCGTGTTACAAACCGGTACCAAAGACTTCAGCCCCGCTGGCTCCTACGTGGCCACGTGGAGGCACTTTTAATATCGGTTCGTAAGGAACCGGTACCAAAGGGGGGAATGATTTAGTCCCGATTAATTGGTACCTATTGCCAAACCGGTACCAAAGCCCCTCTGGAACCGGTATAAAAGGGCATTTTTCTAATAGTGTACAGCTTGATGTATTGTTCTGCTTGATGATACGCAGATCGGTGCAGCTTGATGTAGATGACATTTTTTGAAACGTGGTGTAGTCGATGTACTTGGTGTAGATCACGTCCGACTGCCTACGTCGGCTGGAGTCGAGAGGATGTGCGACCGTTTGAGCTTGGGCTGCGCTGGTATGATGGAGTCGTCGGCGACGGCGTCCAGGATCGGCAAAACAAATCCGATCGGGTGCCTGGAGCAGCACATAGGCGTGATGCAAGTCCCTGAAGATTTTCATACATCAAGGCTCCGAGCTGCAGCATCTTCACTGCTCGTTCAGGTAGCTAAAAGCGGGACCAGGACAACAAATTACATTGCCTGCTCCAGGACGAAATGTGCATCCTCCGCGTGTCGTGAATTTCGTTAACTAGTGTGATGAATGAATTCCCTTTCGTTTTGTGCCATCGTCATTAGACATCACACTCCTGCCTCTTCTGTTACTGAGAACCCATGAGAAAAGCAATTTAGCAGTGCACTAGAGCAATGGCAGAGCTAGAGAGAAAATCTTGGACGGGCCAAGATACAGAAAAGCACAAACAAATGTAATTCTCTCTGGTGTAGAAGCACAAACAACTGTTGTGCTATTTTCCTGTACTAGATATACTCAGTACTCAATGAACCATCAACCATTAGCAGTACTAGATAAATTTGGTTCAGTGGATCATCATATATGTTGAATCACTCCAAAACAAAATGAAGCGTACGTACCAAAGATTTAGTTTGACCAAAAGATATGGAGACATGGAGTTGCATACTAAAAATCAGCCTTCCGGTATTTTTTTTCTACTAAAATCATCAATGACATCTTTGTAACTGTAAGTCTCTAGAATTTCTCCCTCTATATTCACTAGCAAACTATTGGCAAGATAGTCGTCTTCCGTCTTACTGCGCAACCTTGTCTTGATGATCTTCATGCTGGAAAATGCCCGCTCGGCACTTGCAGTTGAAACTGGCAGAGTGACGAGCAAGCAGAGTAACCTTTCAAGCAAATTGAAGATAGTGTGTCTTCCTGTCTCCACAAGGCATCGACAAAGACCGATTAAGGTTGATATGTTTTTCAACTCTTCATCTTTCGAAGCATGTGAAACAAAATATTTCAGTTGAAGCTGCAAATCATAAATATCTTGTTGGGAAAAATCTGTTGGGCAGTACTTTTTCACCATCTCACATATACCACTAATTTTGAACCCTCTAAATCTGTTTCTAGGAATCAAGGTGGCACTAGTAGATAAAAGATCCATTACCTTCTCATTGAACCTGCGATTTAGTTCAAATAATTGAGTGTCTAGTGTTGCACGGAATAATTTCACTCGAAAAAAATGCTCCTTGGTGAACTGATCTGGCTGATGGCGAGCACGACCACCCCGCATAATGTAAATTTCACTACCAAAGTCTGGAATCTCAATGGAATGGTTTCCACAAAACTCAACAACCATGATAATAAATTCTTCATAGCCATCATCTGATCTCAACTGCTGGAGATACTCTTTCGTTGATGACACTAGACGAATAGCGTTCACAATATCTTGTGACTTCTTCTGTAAAGCTTGTCCAAGCAATTCAGTTATCTCAAATATTTCCTTCATCAAACATAAGGTAAATATGAACTCATAGGAGGACATGTAGCTGAAACAAGTGTCTGCATCTCCACGAAGTGAACCCATTGACCGATCAACAGCTATATCTTGGACCATAGAGTAAACAACACCAAACATCTCCATAAGGCTATGAACTGAACCAAAATGAGAACCCACCTTGTGTCTCCTGGTCGCTTAAGTGAGCGGATCTGGTTTGCTCCTTGACCCGTCTCGACCGTTGCATTAGCAATTGCAACTTCTAATTCAACTAGTTGGGCTTGATGGAGCTCGTCATGGCGCTTTGAAGAGGAGTCAACGGTGTTGATGATAAAGATCAACTTCTGAAAGAACTGGGAAACCGCAATAACTTCTTTGGAACCATCAACTAGAGCAAGTTGCAAACGGTGGGCATAACAATGGACTAATAAGCATATGGGCATTCTTTGAGGAAAAGAGCCTGCAATCCATTCAAGTCACCTCTCATGTTGCTAGCCCCGTCATAACCTTGTCCTCAAAGGTTCTGAATGTCAAAACCATGAGTTGATAAAACAGAACACAATTCATCTTTAAGTTTCAAAGACTTTGTGTTTGCTACATGTATCAAGTCAAAGAACCTCTCTTGCAAAATACCACCTTTATCAACAAATCTGAGAACTAGCGCCATTTGCTCTCTCTTTGATACATCTCATGTCTCATCCACTAAAATTGCGAACTTAGAATCCCCGATTTCATCCTGGATATGCTTTCTTATTTTACAAGCAAACATACCCAAGAGCTCCTTCTGAATTTCTGGTGATGTGTATTTTGAATTATACGGAGCATTACCCGCCACCACTTTGGTAATATCGGGGTTGAATTCTGCAAGAAGATCCACAGTTTTAAGGAAGTTTCCTTTATTCTTCGACTGAGGTCTCTCATCATGCCCTCGAAAAGCACAAGCTTGCAACGTGAGCCACTTAACGGCTGCAATCGAGACTTCCAGTCGTAAACGGTTTCTTTCTACTTTCTCCTTGTCCTTCGCTGCTATAACAGTTTCAATGTGGCATGGTTGATTCATTAAGGCTTGGCAATCTGCAGCTGCATTGTGGTGTGATGAGCATGGTCCAGAACCTATGTGTGTTAAAAATGCACAATTTCTCCCACTATTGACCCTCTTCCAGCTATCAAATCCATTAACTGTAATACATAAGATCCACCTCGTGTATTTTCCCTTTTGGCAGAGAGAAAGCAAAACAAACAGTATGCACGATGTTTGGCCTGTGAGTACTCTAGCCATGAGGGAAATTGACCAAACCAATTGTACTTGAAGAAGTGTTGATGTCTTTTTTCACCTAAAGGTTCATAGTTTTCTAAATGTGGCTGCATAGGACCCAACATCAAATATGCTCGCCGCACACTATCTCTCTGGTCCGGTGGATATTGCCAAATTTGCGGGCGTAATCCTGGGTCTCGCTGCAAGAACTCAATACCTTCAAATGTAACGGCTTTTCATTTGAATGATCTTCATCTCGATTGTGTGGTGGCTGCTGTTCTAATTCGATCAAGGGTAACGGATGATCTGTTGATACTTCAGTGTATCGTCTCTTTTTCTTTTGAAAACCAAATCAATTCTTTTCTGATTGGCCTTGCGGACTACACTATGGCAGGTCAAAGAATTGGAGGCATTTTTTTTGAGGCACTATTTATAATTGCCTCTAATTTTAATATTTTGTGGCACTTAAAAAATAATGCCTTAAATTATGAGTTTTTGGAGGCAGTTTTTTGGAATGCCACTAATAGTTAAGTCTTTTGAGGCACTATTGATAGTGCCTCTAATATTTTGAAAAGTAGAGGCATAGTCTAGTGCCTCTATGTTGAATTATTTGTGGCACTTTAATTGTGCCTCAAAAGGACCGACCTTTTAGAGGCACTATTTATCAAAATGCCACTAAAAATATAATATTGAGGCATAAATAAAGATGCCACAAATGATATACCTTTAGAGGCACTCAAATATGCCTCTAATCGTTGACCAATTGTGGCATCTTTAGTTGTGCCTCAAATACATAATTTTTTAAGGCATAAATAAAAATACCATAAATGGTTTGCCTTTAGAGACACTTAAATGTGCCTCTAACTATAAACCAATTGTGCCACTTTTAGTTGTGCTTCAAATAAACTTTTTTAAGCACATCTAATAATCTTCTATATCTAAATAGAAGACCCCCACTACCTTATTTTCCTGCCTTACCGTGCGTCCACGTCACTCCTTATTTGCCCACACCTTTGTCGAGGCGTTCTGTCCGCACGAGGGTTGTGTTCTGCGTGTCCCATCTTTCCCACGTACGACCTTCCTTCTTCTCCACCAATGCAGTAGGGATTCTTCTTAACTCTCCAATTAATTATTTCCATCTCCCACTTCACGTTACAACCAGATCCTTCATCTCCCTCCCCACTAATTTCCAGAAGAAACTGATAGATTTAATTTCCCACATCTTCCTCGCCGAACTCAACGGGAATAACGGATGAGTTGCTCACCAATTTAAGCAACCCATCTTCTCCGTTCCCGTCCTTCCCACACATGGTGCTCTTCGTTCCCGTCCTCCCGATGCATGAAGCCCGCCCCTGCTCGAGATTTCGCCAACGTTCTTGAGTGCACAAAATTGAAGCATCCTCTTTGCTCATCATATGCTGCCGGTACGCGCCTACATCGATATCCCTCCCCGTCAACAGCAGCTACCTGTAACCCTCCCGTCACCAGCGGCCCGTGTTAGTCTCCTATGTTACACGTTCTTATTCCCCATTTTCCTAGTCGTTCTCTGCTATTTGTTGTTTCCTGTAAGATTATTATGTTGCCACTTCCACTTGCTAGCCACCATGTGATATTAGTTCTGCTTACGCGTGGTGCTTTCTGCAGGTGAAACTCGGTAGGGGATACTATGTAACCGGGGTCGTCGCACCGTGAACGTCCTAGCAGCTCGCACATGATGCCAACAGTCCAACAAAAATTTTAGGAGCGTCAAGCTCTTTCCACCAAGTTGCAGAAATTGATTTTTATAATATGTCCACTACTTCAACTTAAAGATGGCAGAATAATAAGCATGACATTTGTACTGCCTCATATGCAACAATGTTCAAAATAATCATTTGAATGCAGCTGAAAATGAGCAATCCCTTTCAGAAGAGAATGAATGACATGGCGGGTATGATCACTACAACCTGCGTATGTGCGAATAATTCGGTTGGTGTTTATCTATCGTTGTGCCCTCATCTAGGTCTAGTCAATAGAGGTGATTATTTGCAAGATTTTGGCGACTGTTTTCTCCTTTTGTTTTACACATTCTATTCTGGTCATCTAGCATTTGTGACTGTTCCTTGCATTGATCGAAGGTTTTTATGCATGATTCATTTATTAGAATTATTCTTTCTCCGTCTTTGAATGTACGTGTGCTCTACTGTCATTTTATTCTACAGTTGGCATGTTGGTATTTTCTCCATTCCTTCCGGATGAGGCAGTTTCCATGTTATGTTTCATAGCACAAATCTGCATGCGCTAGATGAGAAATTTCAGTAGTAATATCGTCGCATGATCATGCAGAATTTCAAAAGCAATATCGTGATGAGATCCTAACCAGCCCTTACATGTCCGATAATAATTTTTTGGGCAAGCCAATGTGTTGCTTGCAGACACAAGATTGCCGACCTGTACCAGCATGATTTGATTTGTTTGTATTACCTAGGAAAGTTTCTATTTTATAATATAGAGGTATATACCCTTTTGGTCCCATAACTTGCATAGCAGGAGCAGATTAGTCCCATATCTTGCAAAAAGTGTAAACTTAGTCCCACAACTTGCATAGTTAAAACTAATTAGTCCAATTTCACCAAAATTCATCTTATTGATCAAATTTCAATAGGCAAGCATTTGCAATAAACCCCTCAGACTCTTGCTAACCCCTAAACTTGACACGCAGCGTTGTAATTTTTATAAAAAGACCCCTATATATTTTTTTATGGCATATGCGACCTAGGTGTTGTCTTATATGTGGGTCCCACTTATTCTTGCATGTGAGAAATAAATAGATTAGAAGAGCTGGGACGGGATTCGAACTCAAGTGGAGACTAGATGTTTTGGCATCACTAGTGCATACCACTATTCCGCCGACGAATTCGTCTTTCACTTTAGCAAGTCATATTTAGCACCTATATACACACACGTAACATGTACGTCATGCTCAGCAGAGCTGCCCGCTCGTTTACCAAATTACGAAGATTATATAAAAAACAAGACATTGACGAAGGAGAGACACTATATCATGTGTGACGGTGGCCATGGTAAGATGGGCAGGCTGGGGCGCCGGTGTGCTTGTGGTACCAGCAGTGCTCTGGTAACGCAGAGCGTGTGCATGGTTATGCCACTCGCATTCCCGGTGCTCAGGGTGTCCATCCAACAGTAGTACACGATGAGACCCGGTCGCTTTTTTTGAACTCCCTATGCCAGTGGCGTCGCCTGCTGCGACTGGGTAGTTGGCCTGAGCGACGGCGTCAGGGTTGTCGTCGAGAGCAGCGTACTTTCCGACTGAGAAGAGAGCGGACCAGGGTAGCCGTCGGCACTGCATCCGCTGCCATTTGATGGTTGTGGTAGTGGAATCAATCAGTGATGGCGACGACAACGACCATACCACCTCGTCGGCGGCGGCTATACCATAGTTAAGCGTGGTGTCTGCATCCAGCCCTCTCGCCGAAGATTCAAGGGTGGCACGTGCAGGGCGTCTACCCATAGTGATTATGTCGTGTTGTCGGGGGTTCGGCTAGAGGGCGACGTGTGCGGTCAGGTTTGTGTTGATTTGGTGGCGGCGACAGGTAACCTTACTATGCAGAACTTGGAGGGCAGGCACGTGGTTCTGTTGACTAGGTTGTCTTGGAGCTCGAGCCACGTGAGCGCCAACGATGCCATCTCGTAATACTATTGGGTGGACACCCTAAGGACCGGGAATGCAAGCAGCATGGCCATGCAGGTGCTCTGCATTGCCAGAGCACTGCTACACATGCACACCGGTCGTACCGGCCTAGCCATCTTGTAAAGATGGCAATGGGTACTAATGGGTATCCTTTATCCTATTTAGTAAAAAATAAACTAAGTTTTGGCAAAACACCGTTTTTAAAAAATATAGTTTATTTGTTTGAACTAGAATAAACTAGAGAGTACCCTAAACGTTGCAAAGTTCCATCTCTCTATCATCTTGCCATGGCCACCATCAGACATGAAGTAGTGTCCCTTCTCCGATCAATTTTTTACCTTGATATCATCTTACTAATTTGGTAAACGAGCGGGCGCCCCAGCTTAGCATGGCACACAGGTCACATATGGCAGGAGCTCCCGTGATTGTGTGTATACATGCTAATGTGACTAATAATATGTCTTGCTGGACCAAATCATTAATCGCTAAGGGGTTTATCGGTATGTGCATGTGTTGTGCTAAAAGATTTAGTTTGCACGTGAGTTCGAATCTTGCCTACTCTCTTTTAATTTATTATTTCTTTCTTCACATACAGACAGTGGGACCCACATGTAACACAACACCAAGGTTGTATATGCCATAGAAAATATGTAGGGGTCCTTTCATAAAAATTGCAACGCCACATGTCAAGTTTTAGGATTAGCGAGAGTTTGAGGATTTTTCTGCAAACGTGTGCATCCTGTCCAAATTTTTGATCGATTAGGTGAATTTTGATGAAATTGGACTAATTAATCACAGCTATGCAAGTTGTGGGATTAATTTTGCACTCTTGCAAGATGTGGGACTAATCTGTTCCTGTCATGCAAGTTATGGGACCAAAAATGTATATACCTCTATAATATACAACTAGATGCATTTATCCATGGCCATTGTGGTTACTATAATTTCACGGTTACAGGTTTCCATCTAACAATAGTATCCTTATATTTTTATGTACAAGCGCTTTCCAGCCACCTTCAACAGCTACATATCCGTGTGCAGACCTATGACATTCTCCCTCATCGCAGATCGGTTTAGTCCTTTTAGTTTTTACATCAATGTATATACCTTGATTAACATTACACATCTTTTCTTCTCCAGAATTAATGTACCTAATTATTCAAGTAATATGTTGTTGTCTTATTTTGTTCTTTCAATAAGAGAGTCTCAAAAGAAATACACCGATGCAACTACAAAGATCAAGAACACCACAAAAGAAAGTATTTTCAACTTTCAAACCTGAGTCCGCTTCAAGACCACTATCTGGTAACCATCTACTCTCATCCGCCAGATCCATTATTGACTACAAAAAGAGGGACACGGCATATCCACACAGCAGTAAACGAAGAAGGCATCACTACCAATAAGATCTAATAGATCTTGCTAAAAATATTGTTTAGGCTACAGATTACATTACTTTTATTGTGAAATATATATAACACAAATAATATACCACCATACATATAAATATGAGTCATGTTGTTGATTCAAATTTTCATCTTATGTGTTACATTTGGCTTCTTAAAAAACAATAATAATTTTCCGCAGCAACACGCGGGGTATTATCTAATACCCTTAATAGTTATCCATTTGAGACCCGTTAAATACCTTGTATGATTATTTGGGCACTTTCAGGTGTACCTCAAATGAGGTACTTACGGAACACTTTATTAATTTATATCATCTAAATTATCATAATGGTTAAATCTAAAGTATTGTATACGGTTGGGATTTAACAAAAAAAATAGTCACGTTGTTTAACACGATGTATATTGAAAATGTTAGTAAAGATACATTGATCTTGAAGTGTGGGAATAATATGACCGGGAAATAGATATACGTTAAGACAAGACTGCAACCCGATTTTTTTCCAGAACTTTTTGTAACTCAAAAATATAAGTTTTGATTTATTTTTTAAAACCAGGATCATTGGATATAGAGATTATACTCCTAAATTAAAGAAAATAAAAGGGCCCCACGTATATACCACACGAACACGACTCGGCCGGTCATCGACCCTTTCTCTTGCTCTCTTGTTCCCCTCCTGGCTCGCGACCCGCCGCGTCGCCGCCTGGCGCTCCTCCGCCCGTCCCCGGCCGCATCTGCCACAGCCTCCTGCCGGCGGGGCTCAGCCTCACTCACCTCTTCCGTTTCCCCGCCGCCGTGACTTCCCGCTCACGTGCGCACGCCGCCACGAAACCCTAGCCACCATGGCTCGAGTCGTCGGCGTGGTTGCACCCCTGATCCACAACTGCTCCCCTCCGACCTCCTGCACCTCCTCTACATCGCCTCGACCTTGCTTTCTCGTCCACCTCCAGGAATCCCTAGCGCCGCTCAAATCGCGCCGACGATGATGCTGCCAGTCCCGGAGAAGCTTTCGGTACGCCGCCTCCTCCTACGCGGCGCGGAACGCCCCCAGCCACGTGCGGCTCCCGACGCCTCCTGGTGCGCTGCTGCCACTTGGACGGGGATGCCAGCGACCTGCTGGTGCTCATCTCCCCAACCATGTTGTCGGCCCGGCTCTGTCTAACCGCGACGACGAGGATGGCCTGCTGTTGCAGCTCTGCCCCGATGGAAGTGACGATGAAGAACTGCTGCTGCTGCAGGTCAACCCTACTGCCTCCACACTAATGCACAAGGACAAATGGAGAGCTAACGACTTGTTTTAAGCCACATATATGTTATATATAGTCAATCTAATAACTATCATATACAATAGGGTTAATTGGATAGACGCCACTGCAATTTCCGCGTATTTAAGAAATGCCAATGCAATTTTCAACTTTGGAAAAATGCCATTGCAATTCTGTGTACGTTTGAGAAACGTCATTACACTCACTTATCCAACATATACCAATCTATATACTTGGTATTCCCAGCCGTATATACGTACCACGGTGAGATCTACCCGGATCCGTGAAAAAAAGTAAGTTAATGAAAAATATTAGAGTAAAATTACAACAATATTGTAATGTGAAGATCACACGGATGCATTTGCATAAAAATATGTCATAAAAGCTCCATGTCAACACTCAAAATAGGTACAACAACGCTACACATTCAGTGTTGAACCTTGGTTTTGAATGTGTTCTTGTTCTAACAGCACGACGATATTTGTCACCACCTTTATTAATTCATCGTATGAATCTTCAGAGCTTTTCCCGAATTCATCGTATGGTGAGGGAATATTTTTCTTAGTTGAACTTTTTTAATTTGAACAATTATGTTATTTGAACATTTATCTTATTTGAATGGTTTCCCAAAAATAATACTTTTATATGAACAGTTTTTGAACCCGATGAACCATTTTTTAAATACGTGAATGTACGTTTTCAAAGTCGGTTAATGTTTTTGATTCCGTGAACCTACTTTTCGTCCATGAATATTTCTTGGAATCTTGTGAAAAACATTCGAATGTGGTGAACATTATTATGAATCCATGAATGTACATTATAACCCTCTGAACATATTTTGGAATCCATGAACGATATTTTTATAACCGGTGAAAAATTTCAACCACGCTATTTTTTATAAGTCGATGAATACTTCTTTTTTAAACCCATGAACATTTTTTGAATCCGTGATTTTTTAATCAAATGCGGTGAACATCTTTTATAATTCCATGAATGTACATTTTTATAACCCCATGATTATGTTTTTTAATCTGCCCGCTGCCGCACCAGACGACCATGTGTAGTGTGAGTACTACAATTTGAAATTGGAAGGCAAATAATAATGGGACAATTCGGGGTGCGGATTGCATATGGTACAGGAGGAGGAGCCAGAACCGCCATGTGTGATCTCCTGCATCCATTTCAATCCAATGCTCCAACCCGGCCCGCTCTCACCGCCCCTCCTAAAACCCTAGATCTGTCGCCCCCTTCTATCGCCGCCGCCGCCGTCGCCGTCGCCGGAGGAGGAGGCTCCGCCATGTACCTGTACAGCCTGACGATGCAGCGTCCGACGGGCGTCGTGTGCGCCGTCATCGGCAGCTTCAGCGGCCGGGATTCGAAGAAGTCGAACGCCGCCGGTTCCTCCACGCAGGAGATCGCCGTCGCCCGCGGCGGCACGCTCGACCTTCTCCGCCCGGACCCGGAGACGGGCCGCCCGACGCCTCCTCTCCGACGTCGGCTCCATCTGCCGCTTCGCCCAATTCCGCCACGGGGCCACCAAGGACTACCTCGCTGCCGGCTCCGACTCGCCGCCTCGTCATCCTCGAGTACTCCTCCGATCGCAACCGCCGACAAGGTCCACCAGGAGAACCCGGCAAGTCCGGCTGCCGCCGCATCGTGCCCGCCTCCTTCCATCGACCCCAAGGGCCGCGCCGCATCGCCGCCTCGAGAAATGTGGCTCGTCACGCCCTCAACCACGACGCCTCCGCCCGCCTCACCATCTCGCCCCCCGAAGCACACAAGTCCCACACGCCACCTCCACACGCCGTCTAGGCCTCGATCGTGGATTCGACAACCTGTTTTGGCGCAATCGAGCTTGAATACGGTGACTCGACCGTAACCCTCTTGGGCAGCGCCAAGTGCAGAAGCTCCTGACCTTCTTATGAGCTCGATCTGCGGCTGAATCATGTTTCGTGCAAGGTCTCCGAGCCAATTGACAACGGTGCTAATCTGCTAGTGACAGTGTATGGTGGTGGCGATGAACCCAGCGGACTTCCTGTATGCTGCGACAACTTCGTCCTGTACCGGAACCAGGGCCACCCAGAGGTGGGGGCAGTCATTCCGCGCTGTGTTGATCTCCCATCTGAGCGTGGCGTCCTCATAGTTGTTGCTTCCACGCACAGGTAAAAGAGCTTGTTCTTCTTCTTACTACAGACTGAGTATGGTTGATCTCCCATCTGTGTTGATTTGAAACCGGGCCGTGCTCTAGAGCAGCTGACGTCGCAGCGCTTTGAGTGAACGCCAACTCCAGATCGTCCATATATATAGGCTTAGTTGTTTCTAACCATGCTGCTAAGCTAGTTCTAGGGTCATATACGTATATAAATCATAGCTTGTTAATCCTATAGGGTCTTCATCGGCTGCTATTCTTTGTAGTGAACAATAAATCATCCACTGATCTATCAATACTGTACTTGGCCTTTATATGTAGATCTGTGTAGGTCATAGATTTTGTATGATTTATTACCATGTATTCTCTTATCACTCATATGAATAACTGGTGTATGTGTTTTGCTTGATGTGTCATACTGTCCAGCTCTACTTAATTTTGACCCTAACCCAATTTTTGTCTTGTGTATTGTGTGAATTTCAATTAAAGAAGAAAAGACCAAGATAAATTACAAGGTCATGCTACTTTCTTTCTGCATCTAATGGAAACCTGATGCTGTTTGTGGCATTTTCCTCTAGTTAATCTATTATGGCTTCTACACACTATCTAGTAAATTAGGATCGTAGTGAATGTGATGTTGTTGTTCACATGTAAGTCATGATTAAATCAATGTTTTCTAACCATGCGGTGAGGAAACTTAATTTATGTGTTCTTATGTGAATGCGGTATTTTGTAAGGTTTCTCTTATGTTAATTTCATGCAAGATCTATATGTTTTGACTCATCTTTGTAATGTAAACTACTGTTACGTTTTATAGGCCATAAATGTTGATATGTCATTACAAATACTTAGTTCATAACTCCATATGATGTTGTTTTATGTGTGCTCTCTGAAATTTCAATATGACTCATGGCATGTTTACATTTCAGCCAGTTCGACTAATAATTTAACTAGGCCATGGCGCATTGATTCTATTTATATCCGGTTGAAGAGCACATACCAGTGAATTTTTCTTGATAGCTCATGCATGTAGTATAGCAAAAATTAATGTTGTATCACAGATCGCCCATACCAGGTTTGATTTGTCTTGAATGTTCAAGTATCATTTTTTTCAACTCGGAATTTTAAGACTCTAGTTGTTCTTTTGCAGACATAAAACTTCAAAAAACATTATCATCATCAAGGTCACGAATGCGTAATGTAGATCCAGCTGAAGCATGCCTTTTGCCACTAAGAGATTTGTTCAGGTTTATGACTCCAAAATGCAGAGGTAGTGTAGAAGCTGGAGTTAGGTCTCCGTGAAACTTATTCTATCTCCATCGACCCTGGTGGTAAGTATAAAACAAACTATATACTAACAGCAAACCAGTTGATAGATCTGGAATTTGTTCAGATTGCCTTGTTATTCTGCAGAGATCTGCGCGACTGCCTGATCCACTTGAATTGGAAGGTTCACTGCCAGACCAGAGAGAAAAGTTGCCGCCATTACTGCAGCTGTAGGAACGGGAGTAGTTAGGGTCAATGCCCCTATCAAGGCAAACGATTGCCAATGAGTACTCCCTCGGCACTTGTGACATCTACAAGTGGGCCGACCAGCATGACTCGAGGCTGTCCTTAGTGGCGTCGCCAAGGCTGGCCTCGTCGGCGTCCTCAGCCAGCTCGGAGACCTAGCAGAGTACGTCCATGTCCATGCCCATTGCTTCCCTGTTATCTCGGACTTCCTGCCTTTTCATTTTATTGTAAATGTTTTGGAATTTTTAATAGCAGTTAGATCAGCTAATGCTTTTGTTATGAACAAATCTGGAGGTAATATGCAAAGCATCTAATATGTAAAATTTACAGGATGTTCTGTTCTGTATTAAATAAACAAGAAGTACAATATATTTGGTTATGTACTTATGTTCACTTGTATCCATCTTAACTGTAAGACTTGTCTTACAAAGCACTGTTGCTGAGTGAAACGTAACTTGGTTTTTGTAGCGAAAGACTTGGTATCTCTAGATGAAAACATTCATTCGATTGAATGATCTGAATTTATGATCCACTTTTTATCTGAAGTATAAACAAATGCATTCTGGATCAGTTTGGGCTTTGGGATGCTCTATTTTTAGGCAACATGTATATCCTTTACTAGAGTATTTGCTTGGACGACTAACCTTTGTTGTGTTTCCAGTCTGCATGTTATGTTGTTTTGAGCTTGTATAGTGTAATATGGTTGCTGGAGTAATTTAGTTGCACACATTTGGTTGCTAGAGTAATTTAGTTGCACACATATATCTAGTTAATCTTCTCTTCTTTCAGTGTTGTGTGGTTCTTATCACTCTTCATTTCTAACTTTGCTGGAATCAGAGAGCATGCTTGCGAGACCAGCACAACGCCCTCTGAGGTTAGATCCAATTCGACTTCTTCTCCAACCAGCACGACGACCAGCACCACAAACCAGGTCAGTCCATCTTGCTCTGAACCACAAACCAGGGGTTATGCTTGTTGGAGTATCATGCTTGCTTGAGTAATAAGCTTGTGGTCATATCTTTATGCCAATTCTAGGAGTAAAAAAATACAGTGTGTTTGAGTAGCATAACTACTCCAATGTTTATAGAGTCCAAGATTTAGTGCTAGTGCCAACATTTCAGTATTTACAATATTCAGTGCGTGCAGTATCAATAAACACACAAGAAAGCTAATTTTGCACTATAAAGCAGCAAGGTAAACTAGTTTTCCATTTTTCTATATTTGTTTCCATCGGACAAAGTAGAATGGACAACTGGCGGGTTTGTTTCCATTGGACTCTACATATTTTCATGAATTGTTTCTTAAAGTGAATTTGCTTTGGTATTGTTGTTGTATATGCCCATCTACTCTTTGGTAGGAAACTTTGTTGTTGAATTACATCAGAAACAGACACCCAGTCAAATTCTTGATCTCCATTATGCACCTCTAGAGAAACTGAACAATTTCATGTATGAGGATTCATGTTATTGTTGTAGGAGAAGGAGGTCGAGGGAGCAGCTCCAGCGGCCGCCGGTTAGCATGGAGGATCTCCAACGAGCAGCAGCATGAGAAGGAAGGCAAAGTAGCAGCTCCGGCGGCCGGTGGCCAGCAGGGAGTGTCTTCGGCAGGGGAGGGTGAGGAGTAGCTCCATGATCGGCGACAGCGAGAGAGTCTCCGTGAGCACAACAAGAGGAGGAGGCGAGGAGTAGCTCCGGTGTGGCGGAAAACATGGAGGGGCTCTGGTGAGTAGGAGCGCGAGCAGGAGGGCGAGGAAGGAGCTCCCGACTTGCCTCTTGATCCCAACCAGGGAGCAGCTTTGGCGGCCGCGGACAGCAAGGAGGAGCTATGGCCACAGCTCCGGCGAGCAGCAGGGAGCGAGGTGAACATATGTAATATATGTCACTGTAATACTTTGTTAAATTTGAACCTTTGCAATTGCTATGGACGAATTGTAATGTCACTGTAATGTGGTTTGTATTGATTTGATTTGAGTGCATTAACTAATGTAATTCGATTGATGTGAGCCATTTTGAAAATGTACATAGTTGGTTCTATATTAAACCTCTATGGTTGTCTTTTGGTTAGGATCTAGTGCCCCAAAAAGTTGGTTTTTAGAGGCATTAGTCATAGTGTCTCAAATGGTTGGATTTTAGAGGCGCTAGTCATAGTTCCTCAAAAAGTTGGATTTAGAGGCACTATCAATAGTGCCTCTAAGCTTTTAAAAGTTGGGTTCTAGAGGCACTAGTCATAGTGCCTCAAATGGCTAGGATTTAGAGGCACTCTAATTTGTGCCTTAAGTTGGTTTTTAAGGCACTAGTCATAGTGTCTCAATTGGCTAGGATTTAGAGGCATTAATCATAGTGCCTCAATTAACTATGATTTAGAGGCACTTTTTAAAACTGTCTCAAAAAACTTTTACCTAGACGACCGTCCCCGGCGTTTTTTTAGTGCCTCAAAAACTTAATTATGGCATTAATTTAACTATTGGAGGTATTTTAGAGTGCCTCTAAATAGTGTACCTGCCATATTGCTAGAGGCCCCTGTCTCTCGCTGATAGTTGTGTTGTATCCGCATCATCGCTCCATGCGTCGACAATTTGGCACATTCCACCACACTGAGCCTAATCATTTGCCCGTTCGGTAAACGAAAATCCAAAACTGCAGAACAAATATCAGCGTCTTGAAAACGGCACGAGGAGCGTACAACTAGAAGCGGATCCAAGCCAGCAACAAAACCGCTGGTCCCTTTCCGCGTCCGTCCAACCGCCCATGCATGCATGCAGACACGGCACAGCACGGGACGAGAAGGAGAGACGAGATGCGTCTCACTCTCACGCGTCGGCGATCCGCACCGTGACAACCTCCGATCAATGCCGTGATTGATCAGTCGATCCAGTGAAGAGGTCCGGCGGCATCTCCTGAACAGGAATCGTTCTCCTGACGCGGCAGGTTGCTTGGTGGAACACGTTTGGTTCTAGCCACGCACGCACGTCCGGCTGGCTTGCTGGCTGTAGCGTGTAGCGTCACGGTTCATACTCTCCTGGTATCGGGCTTATATATCATCAGGCTAGCCAAATACCAAAAGTGAGGCGTGCATTTGCAGTGTTCCTCCGTTAACCATCAAGCATCGACACCTGCATTCGTACTACCCAGCTGGTGGATGGGCGACAGGCTCCAAACATTCCAGGATCGCCAACCTCGAGCCTGGTGAGCAAGCAAGTGCGTGTTCTCTCTACGTCATTAACAAATCGCGGAGTGTAACGCTGCGAGTACGACTAGTGGCAGTAGAGTATACACTTGCAGGAAAAAAAAAAGTAGAGGAATTAAAGCACTGACGTGGATGGTACTAGCTACTCCAGCAGGAAACCACGTTATATACTGTACTGGTACCGTACAGTATATTCGTCGGCAAGGCTGGGTTAGCTTGAGCTTTGGAGCTGTGTTTTATGACGTGGGGGAGCTGAAGCGAGCGCGGTTGCAGACTGGTGCCGCCGGGAATCATGCAGAGAATCACGGCGGTCGGCGAGGTTGGTTGGCAGCGGCGCGGCAAGAGTCCCGGGGCGGGGAGCCGATCTGGTATCCTTCCGCAACTTTGCCTCGTGGGATGGGAGAGAACCGGTGGGGATGATCCGTTGGTTGGTTAGTTGCTGATTCTTCAGCGACGCATGTGATGCATTGGTGACACGCAAGAGATGCGCGCACGTACGGTGCCCCTGCCTTGCGGTATGAAGGAAAGCGCGCGAGATATGGTCGTCAACATTATTGTATCCGTGTGACCACTTGTTCGTGCGATTCATTTGTGAGAATATGCTTATACTCTTTTTTTTAGAATAGAATATGCTCATACTCAGTGATGATGCCATGAACCATGCTCCTTGTATTTTTGCAGAATTGGCATCATTTCGCCAATTCTTTTCTCTGTAAACTTCTTCCCCTAACGTAATGGATATAGCAGTTCTCCTGTTGTTATTCAAAAAAAAAAATAAGACTTTCTAACTAGTTCAAAAAATCCGGAATTACTAATAAGATATTCGCAAGATGTAACAAACCATCTTGCAAAAAAACAAAAACCCAAATGTAAGTGAAGAAAAACTAATTAAACTGACATTTTTTCATGAATAATGTGTTTTTTTCATTCATTCTGGATTTGTTCATCGATATATTAAGTTTTCTTATTTCTCATTGTTTAGATTAAAATTCAATTTGAAATAACATGTCATGGTCATATGATATTTTATTTTTTGTTAGATTTCAAAAACAAATCTGATATTTTTTCAGTACCACTTGCGCCTCAGTTTCGATGTTGGTGTGTAGATTGAATTTTGATTCGAAACATTATGTCACCAACTTATGATATATTGTACATGTTTTAGTGATTTTGGGGGCGTAGGGAAAGTTTTGATTTGAAAGATTATGTCATGCATTGTTGTTAGGACGTCGTAAATTGTTTCTATGATTTTTAAAAGCCATTTGCGCGAAATTATGATGTGGGTATCGGTGGCGTTTTGACTTATAGTTGTACCTGCACATGTTATAAAAAAAAGCAGAAAATGCATTTTAAAATGTCTGAAAATTCTTAAAAAGAACAAAACTGCATGTAGACCCAGACATTGTGGGTTAGCATCACTGTTCAAAAAATAGGCCGAATCAACGATTAATAAGTCGATTAATCGCTACTAGGGACCTGACCGTGTTGATTAACATTAATCCTTCATATTAATTATTTAGCCCGATTAATAGGTCTGACACTTCGATTACTAGGTATGTTCCCGATTAACCACTACACTTAGGTCAAAAAAGTTGCAAAATTATCAACACATATCGCCCATCCATCCGCTAGCCCACCCCAATAAAGTAGGTTTTGCGAAGCTCCCGTTCGATCCCTGCCTCCAGGAGCTTGATTTCAGCCATCACCAACTAGTTCATTATCGTTGTTTACCAGTTCCTCGTAGTTGCCGACCAGACCTCAGATATAAGAGCTCGAGCGCCTTAAGGATCTCATCCGAAAGCTTAAGGACGAGAATTCATACGTGTTTTAGGTGCTAATTTTTGTAGGCTACACCGATTAATAGCCGACCTATTAAATCAGTTAATCGTCCGAATTTCGATTAATCGCTACTCCCAAGCCAACCGAGCAGCTAACGATTACCGATTTCCTTAACATTGGTTAGCATACAGAGTTTCACATAAAAGGAACATTTTTTGTGCCATGTGGAAAGTCTTCTGAATAGTAATATCGGAGCAGTGAAAAAGGTCCTTTTTACACATGCACAAAAAACGTTCTTCTTTCCCGAAACTTTGTACGTGAATATAAAATATCCAAGTCTATATGCAAAAGTTTTGTTTAAATTTCTATTCACATTTGAAATATGTTTTTAGATTTTATGTGCATATACACCTAGGAGGCTAAAGACATATACATTGCTTCTGTAGCTCCGTGGCAAGTTCACCTCATAACCACACATAGCGCATATATTTTCTTGTACAGGTATGTGTTTACTACAATGGAAGTGACTATAAATCACGTATTATCAATTTTCGTGAAGCTATATATAATCCACTGATGCTTCTACCTCTTTCTTCTCGCTCTTATTCTACGCGCCCCAATATTGTTCCACTAAATCTAAGCATAACTTCTCTAGCATCGGTGTTATCTCTAGTTCGGTGTTGCTAGCGGAATCGACACGGGAGTACCCATCATTTTGTATGGATTGTACGTGATTACTACCACGAAATTGGGGAGCGGGGAGGTGTGCTCCCTCTGTTTGGTTGTTTCCACGCCATCAAATTTTTTATATCGTAGTTCAACTGTGTGTGGGAGGTTGAGGTTGATAAATGGACATGCAATTGCACAATAGCAAAGTAGTGAAAATATGCACGGGAGACGGAAGCAGGAGTGGAACCAAAATCGGCAAGACCAAAATAGCAAAGCAGTCAATCTTAACAAAACTAAAATATAGTTGAATATGAAATAGATATGTGCTCTCATCTTACTCCACTGGATTAAAACCCATCATCTGGTATGAGCGGTTGGGCCTAGCGACGAGGCATTCTTGCATCGTTCCCTTGAGGAGTCTGTATTGGAGAAACAATTTTTGGTAGTTTTGGCATCACCAATTGTGGTGGTTGATGTGGATGATTGTTTATGCAAGCATTACATCGATCCGCCATGCATGGCATTTGTGAGTCATGTTTTTTTTCCGTTAATTTTGTTAGGTGCATACTCGATATCCCCATGAGCTATTGATATCATGATAATTTTTTTAGGGGATAATATCACGTTATTGACTATTTAATTATAGACACTGAGTGTATTTAGTACCAGCTCCCATATAAATTCATTTCCCTTCTAATAGAAAGATAGCCATATTGATGATTTTTTGCCATCCACTACTTCACACCTTCATCCTATTTTGTGCTAACAAACAACCGCGATACGTGAATCCAGTGCCCCGCTCGATCGCATCACTCGCCGCGTACGTATATATATGACCCAGCTCCACGAAGATGCCCCAGGCCCAGGGACAAGAATCATCATCACAAAAGAGGATGCGGGCATGTAGTACTAGCTACCAGGCGTTGTGCAGTCGAGCTCACACATTCACATGCGCCTTCCCGCGACTTGAGGGACGCCAGCGTAGGCTGAACCCTACCGTTCCGTTCACGCCGTCGTCACTGGGTCAGTCCCATGCCCATGCCCATGCTCTCGACCGCCGCGCGCGTAGCACCGGTTCTTGCGACAAGTTGCAGCTTGCCTGATTGATCTGGCGCCGGGTGCTTGCTACTAGTTTTTGACAAGAGGAATCTCCCCTGCACGAGCACGACGAAAAGGATCTTGGACGCCTGGCTGCATGGAGTATACCTGAACTGTGCATCTCGCCTCTCCGTGTGCTGTCAAGAATAGTATTTATCGGGGAAAATAGTGGTCCGTGCTATATACTCCCTCTGTTTGGGATTATAGGTCTTACGCGGATACCTAGGTTGTTAATTTGACCAAGAAAATATAACTTATATATTATAAAAATTATATCATTAAAAAATATAATCTCTAAGGTATCTAATGGTATAATTTTTATACTATAATATGTATATTTTATTATTTAAATTGATAACCTAGTTATCCGTGCGGGACTTATAATCCCAAATGGAGGCAGTAGCTCGGGTCTTGGGAGAACGTGATTCGAGACGGATGTCCCTGCTTCTTTATTACTCGCTGGAACAGAGTTCGGAGAGTATATTTGTCTCTCTGAACTGAACTTTTACCGTCCATCCGCCCCGGGACTTGTAGCCG
This sequence comes from Avena longiglumis, assembly GCA_030063025.1. NCBI lineage: Eukaryota > Viridiplantae > Streptophyta > Magnoliopsida > Poales > Poaceae > Avena > Avena longiglumis. The sequence continues at coordinate 112,396,607 of CP125979.1, forward strand.
GGTGTCGTTAATCCGACCAAGAGCCTCGTGGTCAGTGCTCAGTCCAGATCACGCATGCAACCCTAAATAAAGAAAAATAGATTCAAACTCGGCAGCCCGTATGGTTTCAAATACTGTACTGTCTTAAAATTCGACGTGGAAAAAAAATACAGTATAGCTAGTACTAGTATTCCGTAAGAAAAGATGATGTGATTGTTAGGAATAGACAAAGTTGTATTCTCCGGTAAAGGCGCGATATATAAATACGTACAGGCAAATGCAGACAATTTCTAACATACGGAAATACAATATATATATACATACATCTAACACCCCTCAAACTCATGGTGGATCCACAACACTGAGTTTGGAAGTAAAATCATCGCGCTCTCGTGCATGCGCCGTGAAGAAATCCGCCAATCGTGAAGGCACATCTTGAAGCGCAACAACTGAAACCTGCACTGAGCACGTGTATAGAAAGCATCAACACCAATATGCTTGGTAAGCTGCTTGACCGGATCACGTGCAACACTAATAGCACTGTCTTGTCGAGACAAAACCAGTGGCGTGGTAATAGAGACCCCAAAATCCATAACCCACCGTAACGGTGTCACCTCGGCGGTCAACAAGGCCATCGCCGCAACTCAGCCTCAACACTCGAGCGGAAAACGCATACATTTCTTCGTCTTCCAAGCAATGAGCGAACCACCAAGAAACACACGATGGCGAAAGTGAGCGGCGATCCGAAGGATCACTCGCCCGTAGCGTCCGAATAACCTTGGAGCTGGAGGAGCTGGAACAAGGAAAGAAAAGGCGACGAGTGATCGTACCACGAAGATAACGAAGAACACGGAGAAGATGGCTATAGTGAGCGATGGTAGGAGCGAAACCGACTCGAGAATATGAGCAGGATAAGAGATGTCGGGACGGTGGCGACAAGATAAACAAGGCTCCCAACAAGATGGCGATAACGCGTCGGATCGGGAAGAGGATCACCATCGTGGGTTGAAGCTTAACATTAAGCTCCATAGGGGTCTCAACGGCGCTCATCCCCAAGAGCGGACGAGCAAGAAGATCTGAATATACTTTTCCGGGAGATGTAAAAGCCATCGAAGTGGAGGAAACCTCAATCCCAAGAAAGTATCGAAGAGGACCAAGATCGGTCATAAGGAACGATCACGAAGACGAGCCTTAACAAAGGAGATATACTCGAATCATCACCGGTAATGATCATATCATCAACATAAAGAAGAAGAAGAGTCGTCCACGAGGAGAAGTGTGAACAAACAACGCTGGATCATGAGCACTAGGGAGAAACCAGCGATCACACGAAGCAAAGCGCTCAAACCAAACACGAGGGGCCTGTTTAAGGCCATAAAGAGAACGTCGAAGGCGACAAACCATCCCTCGAGAACGGAATATCCAGGAGGGCTGCATATAAACCTCCTCACGCAACTCACCATTGAGAAAGGCGTTACGAACATCAAGGCGGGACACAGACGGTGACGAGCAAGCAAGCAAAGAAGAAATGCATACGGTGGTCATATGAGCGACATGAGCAATGGTCTCATCATAGTCACGACCATGCTCCTGCTGAAAACCACGAGCCACAAGACGCGCTTTATAGCTCTCAAGAGATCCATCAGAGCGAGTCTTAATCTTATAGACCCACTTACACGTGATAGGACGAACACTGGGAGGAGGAGAAACAAGATCCCAGTGCCGGCGCTCAAGCGCGGCAATCTCCTCGGCCATGGCCACTGCCATTCGGGATGATGCTCGGCATCCCGATAAGAAGTCGGCTCGGAGGCAGTAAAAGACCATCTTGACTAGGAGAGTAACGGTTGGGGGCACGACGACAAGCAGGGCAGTAGAGAGAAGATCATCCGAGGAAGACGACGGGAGGCGGCGATGAAGAAGAGGGAATAGGAGAGGAAGACTCGGGAAGCGAGGAGAACTAGGAGAACTAGGCGGGCGAAGAGGACGGTGTCGAAGAAGAGACATCGGAGGAGATCTGAAGAAGACAAAATAGGGAGAAGGAGGTGTGTGGGAAGAGAAGAAAGAGATATCTTCCACCGGGTAAGTACCGGTGGGGACGAGGATAGAAAGGACGCGTCTCATCAAAAGTAACATCACGAGAGATACGCATCCGACGACCAACGAGGTCCCAACAGCGATAACCCTTATGCTCATCATCAGTCCGAGGAAGACACACTCAACGGTGGCGGTCGGTTTGTGCGTTCGCGAGCAAGGAGAACATAGCAAACACAACCAAACAAGCGAAGCATGGAGTAGTCTGGAGGCCCGGAGAGGCTCAAGAGGATACCACCGCAAGGCAGGAAGGCTGAATATTGATGAGGTAAGCCGACGTGGCGATGACCTCGGCCAATGCGGCGGAGAGAAGAAGCAATCATCATAGCGAGTGGTCTCAAGAAGATGGCGATGCTTACGCTCGAACGCCATTCGGGCATGTCGCCAGACAGAGAATCGAGCAAGAGTGCCACCTCGGCAAGAACACCTCGCAACATCCGGGAGATATACTCACCGTGAGAATCGGACGAAACACACGGATGGGGGTAGAATCACGAGTACGAACCATGGCCGCAAAACGCTGATATATGGAGAGCACCTCACTACGAGGCGCATAAAATACAACCAAGTGTACCGAGAAAAATCATCGATGAATAAAATATAGTAACGATGGCCCCTTCGAGCGAAGGGCGGACCCCAAACATCGGAATGAACTAAATCAAAAGGTCGCTGAGATCTGACGCTAGTAGGATAGGAAGCTGAATCTGTTTACCCAACCTACAGCCCGACAATGCAAAGACCCATCTCTGAGACAGACCCGAAGACCACGATGAACTAATGACGACAAAAGAGTCAGAGGTGACCAAGACGATGATGCCACCGCTGAAAAGAGCTGGTAGTAGAGGCGACAACCGGAGAAGAACTGGCGGATGAAGTGGCGGCGGAAGGAACACAAGCGATCTAACTCCCAAAGACACGAAGAGTCACGCAGGCTGCGAGGCCACTCAACCAGGGCCAGGTGCGACGGTCTGAACAACACAAGAATCAGCATCAAGAATGACGCGACAACCAGAGTCGATGGTGGCTAGCGAGAACAAATTCATCTTAAGAAGAGGACATGAGAAATATCGGGAACAAAAAAGAAGAAGTAGAAAGGGTGCCCGACTAGAAACAGGAGAGAGGTACCATCACCGTAAAACACGGACATGAGAAGGGAGAGAACGAAGAGCGGACGAAAAGAAGACTCAGAGGTCATATGAAAAGAAGCTCCGAATCCGGATACCACGGAGACGTACTGGATGTAGAAGGTGGTGGTCGATTACTGAAGAGTCGATCCAGAACCAGTGCCGTCGAAGAAGAGCACATGCGACAAGCGAGCCGCGAAGACTCTGATAATGTCTGATCGGAGAGAGCAAGCTCGAAGATCCGGAAGAAGCCGACGCCCACGAGCTGGTGCCGCCGGCGTAACTGGGTCCGTGTATAACGGGTGGCCCAAGTGTGACCATCCTGTTGCGATGAAGCGGTGAAGAGAACCACGGCGACCACGACCACGAGCCGGTGATCGACTCGACCACGAGGTCTTGACCCCGACCACGACACGGAGGAGTGGGTAGTATCGGCGGTGGCGATGCGGGGACCACGGTGAGTCGAGGAGCAGGGCAAAGGAGCACCACGAGTAGCAAGCATATGGTGCAAGAAGACCGGCACCACGGAGACGGGTCTCCTCGGCAAGCTCGAGACAACACCTCGAGGCGGAACACGACCACGAGCATTGAGCCGAGCACGCCGGGCTCAAACTCTGGCCGGGCGAAACTCATAGATGCGGTGAAACTCCAAGTCCGGCGCTGGCAAAGACGAGCATGTGCCTGCAATGATGCGGAGAGAATCAAGGCGGCCAGGATAGCGGCACTGAGTATAGAACTCATCGATAGTAGAATCACCTTTGGAGAGCATGCTCTGGCGAACCACAGACAGATAAAGAGCATCCCAGACGGTGATGGCCGACGAAGATGGGCCCAGCGAGCGGCAACAAGGGAGACTCATGAACTCAAGAAGATGACATCTGCGGAAGAACACTGGAGGTGAGAACGGCAAGACGAGCATCCTCATCAACCCAGCTGAGTGTAAGCGGTCGAGCGTGGCGATAGGCCTCGAGATCGGAAAGAGTGCTTGAACTTGGTCATAGCGACAAGCAGATTATCAAGACTTTGAGCGGCATCCTTGGCCTCTGAGAAGCATCGGACCGAGAACAATCGGCGTCGGCGGAAGAGGAGCCACGGGAGCACCTGACGGAGACCTCGGAGAGCACACCCCAAAGACGGAGACCGCGCATGTGAACGCGCATAAAGGCAGCGAAATCAAGGTAATTCGCGCCATCAAAAACCACCGGGCAGCGAGGAATCGCAATATAACCCGACGAAGAAGACATTTTTTTTTTTGATCGACAGACGGGGCAGGCGGGCTGCAGGCGGGGCCACGCGCGGAGAAGCGTCGGGCGCGGGCGAGCGCTGCGTCTGCAGGCAGCGGCAGGGTCCCACGTGATGTCCGCGGTGAGAATCAAAGCAGAAGCAGATGGCGGGAGCTAGCAGCGTGGCCAGCGTCGAGGAATTAAAGGCAAAGTAGAATCAGTTTCCTGCGCTCGTGATCAAAGCAGAGGAATCAGCGGCAGCTCCGCGTGGTTGACGGAATCAAGGCGATCCCGATTGCAGAGGAATCAAGCAGCAGCTCGGCGGCTCCGTGTGATTTGACGGGACAAGGAAGACCAATCCGAACAAAACCAAAGCGGCGATCAAATCCGGATCGATCAAGACGAGGATCAATTGGATCGAAACCAAACAAAAAAAAGAGGACGGCCGTGGCGGCGACAAGGCGGCGGCAGCGACGACGGTGGCGGCCGAAGTTCAAGAAAGAGGGCCAGTTAACGTGGGCTACGTCTGTATTAGGAATAAACAGTTGTATTCTCCGAAGTAGAAAAAGCGATATATAATCGTATACGAAGCGAATATGCAGACAGCCCCCTAACATACGGAAGAAATACAATATATATATACATACATCTAACAGTGATCTCGAAAAGAAAGAAAAGAAACATGTCGCGAAAAGGAAAGGTAAAAAGAAGCGAAGGAGGAGCGATGAATCTGGCGAACACATCGCCGCTAAGGCTTTAAAATCGGACCAGGACAAACGGACAATCACGGTCCCTACGCATGTTCCCTGGGACACTGTGTACTTAGTAGTAAATAATTTGGTCTAGATGCGCCGCTGTCTGTCTCCCCGGTGAATCCGTCTCTAATCCAGGGCCGGAGGAGCGTGGACATTTGGACAGATGGCATGCCGCCCAAACCAGCCCCAGCATTCGGTCAGCTGACCGCCAGCCAGAATAGTCAGCGACGAGCAAACCAAACAGCGGCGGAGAAGAGGGAACAACTGGCATGCAGCTGATCAACGGTAGTACCAGACATATTGATTTGCAGCATTTGCGCCATGCCTCTTTGCACACGGCCTCCTGTCACCCACTCCGCCCCTGTAGAAGTGTACGCATTCTTTTCACTGATGGGTGAACGTGCGCCCATGTTACCGCTACAGAGACCCAAAAAAAAAACAGCTGACTCATTATGGTCGATCAAGTATAGGTGTAAAGTGTCCTGTAGCGCCCTAGGATCCGGTAATACCACTAAGATTATTGCTATACCACGAGGGAATAAAATTGCTTTCATGCTTCGAAAGGTATTACCGAAGAAGCGAGTGGATCGAACGGAACTCTTTGACGAATCCTAAAACATAACACTACTGAAACTGAACACTGGCATACAGTCAAACACGTGTTTCCAAATCGAACAGCTGCGTTACGTTTCCAAATCGAACAGCTGCCCGAAGAGGAAGAGCCATCGATGCCGAACAATCGATGTTGCGACAGGCAGCTTCCGCGTTACGTGTGCGAGACAAATAAAGATCCCTTCCTCATTTCATACTAGGAGCCTTCGGACGCAGCGGCAGTTACACAGACGCACATGTCCATGTGGAGCATGTATATATGTCCCCGACCCACTTGCGCGTTAATTAATGGGCACGTACTAGTAGTACGTGTACATACGGACCGATCGACCGATCCATGGCCAGGGCGGCGGCTCTGTCCTGCCCGGCGCCACAACGCCAAGAGCGGGCCAGAGCTACACTAACACGGACACGGGCCTTCACTGTCGTGCCGTGCAAGCCCCGCCGCCCGCACCCACCCGGCTAGCCATACCATTCATGGCGGCATTGATTGCCACACGCCTGCGCGCGTGCTTTCCTCTTCCAAAACCTCAGCGCCTGCCTGCACGCGCGCGGCGCTCGGTCGGTCTCCTGCGTCGCACCGCAGTGGACGCTCCACCCCGGCACTCCCGTCGTGTTCGTGACGCCCCGAAGGATCCGCCCGCTCATCACGTATACGATCGCGGCGACACCGACCCGGACGGATCGGCACGGGATGGGCAGCAGCCAGCAGCGAGCCGCCCGGCCCGGGTAACGACCATCGAAGACGACGCGCGCGACCGGAGCGGCGACGCGACGGACGGGAGGAAGATACGGGAACGCGAGGCCTGGTCCAGTCCCGTCCCGTCGCGTCACGTGGGGCCCGACGTGTGCGTACAGCCCGTCGATCTCCGCGCCAGGGAGTGGGGCGCACACGCTCTGTTACGCTTTGCCTTTTACCTGCCCTTTCCCCTTGCTTCGCTGTCGCTTTCTTTCCTTCTTTCTCTACCGGTGTGGGCCTGCTACGTACGACGCGGCGGACGGCGAGAGGGCCAGGTCGACCGGACGGCCCAGTTTGAAACGGCCGCGTCCCTGTGGAGCGTCAACCGTCCGATCGCCGAGCTCAGCTGGAGCGGCTGTTCTGTTCACGCCTCACGGGGTGAGAGAGTGAGACTGTGAGGTGGCCAGCTTTTCCTAGGAAGGACCTCATGGAAGCGGGTAATCACCGTCTCGGCAACTAACCCCGTGGGTTACTCTTCTTTTGCTCACGTGAGGAATTACTTTGTTTCAAACAGCCCCACGTATCTGCGTGCAATAAGTAGTACTCCCTCCGTCTAAAAATAGATGTCTCGTCTTTTTTAAATTTTGAATGACACTATATACTAAATATTGTCTAGATTCATTCAAATTTTAACAAATTTGAGACATCTATTTTAGGACGAAGAGAATAGAAGTCTTGGTGTCAAATTTTGTGTACAAGCCATGAATAACCATGCCGCCCAAGAATCATGATCTATGACCCAGGATTGAGGAGGGAAACACATACCGAAGATCTGAGTACTGCTTTGAAACCACACATTCACAAAATATTAAGCTTTTCAAATGTCACACAAAATTCGAGACGAAATCTCGAGAAATTCTGGACACCGGAGTAATACACGTACATATCTCTAATCATGAATAACATTTTTTTAAACACATCTAAATGAGACAATGTTAATAAAGGAATCTCAATATATGGTGAAAATGTCTTCGGCTCGCGCTGGTGTATGTAGTCGCCGCCAGGTGGTTAATGAAATATTTGTAATTCTTATTGCTTTTAGACATTTTTGGCGCGTGGGGCCTGAACTTATCTTGGTTCACACGGATTTAGTTTGTTTCAAATATGCCACCACTTTAGGTATAAGTGTAGCGCTAAAATTTGTGTAAACCATCCTAGTATAGAAGTTGCCAGGATAGATCCGAGTTCGGTACCGATTTACTCAGTTGTCGATGAACAACATAGGCAACGAAGAATCATGACGTACGGCACAACATTGAGTAGCAACACAAAATGTGGACATGAGTACGGCGTCGGTAACCATATGTTCACATAATTTTAAGCTTTTGAAGTGTTGAGAGAAAATTTACAATACGATCTCTAGAAAATATAGAAACTTGCATAGAACAAGTACACATCTTTTGCAATCAAGGATAACAATATTAAACACACATGTAAGAGAGCCAGTGTTAAATTAGGACTTGTTGTTACATGTCGTCCAAAGAAGCTCGTGAGATACACATGCATATTGTTTGGTCACTAAGGTTTTGCATAACGACATCCTTGAAACCAAGGTCATTTTTAGTTTCCCTTTATCAATGTGAAGAGCTATAGGTTCTTCTACTTTAGATGTTCCATATGACGAAACAAGGAGACCGCTACTTGTCGTTCGCAACATCCATATTATCACCACCCATCGGTCTTTGCTGAAGGCTGTAATTTTTTAGCACTCATACAATCATGTGTTTTTTTATTTTTTGAAATAAGGCAAAAAGCTTTTGCTTATATCGATAAAGGAAGAATAACCAAGGGTTTGGCCGAAGCCATCAAAAAGGAAAAAATAGAAAGGGATGGAAAATCCCTAAAGGAGAAAGTCAGATTAGAAGCTCCGCGAGGTTCTTAGCGCCGGCTAAAATCCAATCATTTCCTTCCTCCCTGATCTTATGCATGACGACCGAAGGTAAGGAGGATTTGTTGCTGAAGACTCTCTCGTTTCTTTTTCTTCCATATCTCCCAAGCGATGAGCATAATGACAGTTCGTAGGCCTTTGGGAGAAGAGGTGGGGGTCCTAGCGATGGCGTGCCAATACTCCATCACTTTCAGTCTTCCCGACCCAAGGCAAAGGACCAGGTCCGGACAAGAGAGGCAAGAAGCTGCAGCAAACCAGATCCTTCTAAAAAAGCGACACTCAAAAAGGATATGGCACGTCGCCTTGGGGGTGCACCTATAAAGCTGGCAAGAGGGCTGGTGTGGCCAACCGCGCTTTGCCAGACGATCAGTGGTCCAGAGACGATCATGTTTTTGTAGTGTAGCATAACTTGTACACCGCCATGTTATTCAACTTTGTTTATTGGCAATGGAGTACATCATTGGACTGTATGGTTTTGAAATAACATGTTGATTTGAGAGAGGTGTTTTGGTTGCCGAGCTCTTGTGACCTCGATATTTCGAAAAACATAAAATATATATTTTGAAGTTTAACAGAAATAAAAAATTACGTCTATACATACACATGCTATCTATAAATTTGGAAAGTATTGATAGGTAATATGTTTTATTAGGCTACCCAAATATCACAAAAATAAGTACATACAAGACATGTATATGTACTTATATGCGTCTTATATCATAATTATTGGAGACTGAAAATGAACTTTTGGATCATTTATAAAAAATGAGACGGCCAGAGCTCACGAGCTACAAGTGATTTTCGGTTGTTTTCAAAGTGCAATGTCCATATGATGTGTTTGTTGCCCTGAATGAAGCAAAGTTACGTAATACAACTTTGATAGCTAAAAAATACACCATATATGTTTTTTGTTTTTGATGTAGCCCGACCTACAGTCGTTACCACATCTTGGACTCCAACTTACGCCAAGTCGTCATGGACTCCAAAGGTGAATCCGTCCTCTATGCGAGCCCCCTTCCTACTCTATTGAATGGTATGCTACTTCATACTCCGTCACATATGCATGACAGGTTCACATTGACAAGTACGGAGGCAAGGGAGGAAGCCCGGAGCATCAAGCCCCACAAGACGGAGGCTTGTAAGAGGAGGCGGAAGAAGACAGATCGCCAAATGCTCTCTGCCTCCAGCGGTACTACTGGATCCGGCGACCGGTACTACCGGCCAGCGGTACTACCCACACGACTGCCTCCCCTACAGACGACGCCAGAAGCCCAGGATCATAAGCGGTACTATCGGTCCCGGAGCGGCACTACCGGACCAAGCGGTACTACCGGTCCCAAGTCCGGTACTACCGCTCATGTCAGTGCCTGCGCACACTAGTTGGGCCACCGCCCATGTATTCCCCTTTACTTACCTATTCGCCTAGTTTATCCCCAAACTACTCTTGTTTAGTGACTGGCCTATAAATAGAGCCCCCACCCCTCATGTATCCCTGAGGCATAGATAATAGACTAAAGACAACCCCTATTGTAGAATCTCTAGTTTTGCCTCATCCCCTTTACCAAGGGGACCGACTATCGTCACAAACCTCGATTGTACTTTGCATCACGCATCCATCGTTGAACAAGGCCTTGGAGTTCGATGTCTCATCTCCAAGTTGTCAAGAACCTCCCCAAGGTGTTCTTCCCTCTCCGATGTGGATTCGAGGGAGCACGTTGACCGATCTTTCCTTGCGAGGATTCTATCGGACCGGTGGCCGCCGTTCGGGAGCAATCGGCCTTGTATCGTGTGAGTTTTGCGTGTGTTCATCGTGTTCTTCGCGAGGTGTGTGTTCGCTTCCGCTACCTTATCCCTTTCTCCTCGCTTTCCCATCGATTTGACCATGAGATCCGTGAAGATCGGGCCACCCAAGAGGTTAACCCCTCCATCATCTGGTATCAGCAGCTTTTGGTTGCCACGGATTTCTCATCGATTTGGTCTTTTCCCCATAAATTCGAAAATTCCACCAAAAATAGCCCCAAATCGTGTTTTGGATCGATCTGTCATTTGAGTGCGTTTTGGTAGGTTTTGATCCGTGGATTACTTGCTAAACTTGTTGATCTACCTTCCTTTGCGTTCCCATAGCCTAATTCCTTGATTTTCTCCGTCGATTTGGTGTTTTTCTTGAAGATTTTCCACCCAAATCGCCCCAAAAATCGCGAAAACGCGTCAAATCTGGGCGTCCCTGGACCAAGCGGTACTACCGGTCCAAAAATCCGGTACTACCGGGCCCAAAATCCGGTACTACCCCCAGTACAAAAAGAAAAAACAGATTCCCAGATTTCAGCCTCTCACCGTTTTGAGCATAACTTTTGCATTCGAACTCGGATTTTGGTGTTCTTTAGCTCATTTCGAAGAGGAGAAGGAGCTTACATCATAATCCACGTTGTTCGTGCTATATAGTCCATCCAAATTACGTGAGCAAGGCGGAATCCAACAATAAAGGGTGAAGATCATCGACGAAAGGTATAAACATTCTGCGACTTCTCCCCACTTGCATTCCTTTGTGAACCCCACTATCTTTGCGAGCAACAAACACCTATTGAGACTAGTTTCTATTATGATTGCTTGGGCTATGCACATTTGATACCTTGTAGATTTCGAGCAAACATTGCGGGCGCTATCTCATATAGTAAACTTGTATTGTTGTTGGCACAAGGAAGAGGCAAGTGAAAAGAAAAAGAAAAAAAAAAGAAAAAAAGGAGAAAAAAATAGAAAAAAAAAAGAAAAGAAAGAAATATACATGTGCCTCATAGAATAGGAAGCGCAAGCTCGATGAACATCATATAGGTGGTACTTATTGTGCATATCGTGTAGCCCACCAATTTTGTGCAATCGAACTAGCGTCTCTCCTTGTACTTGTGTGACACGAGCTTATAGTCTTCGCTAGGTAATCATTTGGTTCTTAGCTCACTTTCTCCGTCGCACAAGTCCTATTTATCCCACCGTGTGTGTTTCCTTGTACATATTTCCTATCTTGTGGATTGACTTGTTTTGCTTTGTGATCATTGTGGTTCTTTACTTGCCATTACAACATCTTGATTTCGGATTGGTTCTTGACATGCCATTTTCCATACCTATCCACCATAGGCCTTGTGTGTGTGTTTTTTTGGTTAGTAGTTGGTTTTGTTGTTCCACGTGAACTTCACTTTGCTTGGTTTATTGCTCTCAAGTGTGGCCACTTGCACGATACGATCTTCCAAGGTAAAGTAAGGTTTGACGTTGTATCCCTAACACCCTCTACCACTTCCATATACACCGCTTGGTCTTGTGAATCATGTCTAGGGACTCCGGAACCGAGGATGATATCTATGAAGAATCCATGATGAGCCACCATGACTACGACTCCACAAGTATAGAGTACATGACGGAGCACAACACCGACAATGGCTCCGCATGCTTTGAAGATATGGAGCACTACACCGACAATGGCTCCACATGCTTAGGTGATATGGAGTACTACACCAACAATTACTCCCCAAGCATGGACGACTTCGAGTGCGACATCGACGATGCCTCGCCGAGCATGGAGGTCACGGAGAACTTCATCGAGTTTGATGGCTCCTCCACGAGCCATGAAGAATTCCTCCACCGTGTGGAGATGGAAGCCTACTACGCCAAGCAAGAGGAGGCGCATCATCAAGATTCCATGACCTTCAAGGCCAAGCGTGCCACACCAAAGGACACCACCTACTTCGATGATCCACCTCCAAGGCGACAAGTGCCACCACCTAGATGGCGTCAAGCGCCACCATCTCCAAGGCGCCAAGCTCCATCACCTCCAAGGCGTCAAGATCCACCATCTCCAAGGCGTCAAGCTACATCACCTCCAAGGCACCAAGCTCCAACTCCTATCCAAACAAGAGTGGCGTCCAAACATCATATGCATCAAGAGGCACCAAGAAACAAGACTCTTCATTGACAAACATCCTCTCATGAGCATCGCCACCATAAAGAGGATACAAGACATCGTCAAAGGCATCTTCGCCACCAAGACGAAGAATTCGTGATGAGCATCAACCATAATGCTCAAGCAAGCTCAAGAAGGCACCACAAGCACAAGAAGAGTGCCAAGGAAAGTGATAATCGTCGCGAGTGTCATGTGGACGACCAAGTGCTTCACCAACATCAACCATCGGCAAGGCACGCCAATGACCTCCGTCGACACCATCATAGGGCACATTCAACTACTCGTGCCACCACCACAATGGCACCAAGATCAAGCCTTCCTCCACGCCATCAAGCTTCAATGCCTACGCTTGACTTCCACGACCTCGCGAACAAGGAAAATGTAAACCTCTACTTCGCCAAGTTGGATAGCATGAGCCTACCTCCACCACTACTACGAGATGGCCACAAGACGGTCGAGCATGGGATTTTCCCTTCGACCATGGAGGAGAGCGATGATGCCCACCTTATGGCATCCAAGCTTGAAGGCGACAAGGTCAAGAATGGTGAGCATGGGATTTTCCCTTCACCAAAGGAGGCACATGGAGTTGAGGAAACCGAGCCTATCCCCATATGCTTGAGTGATGATGTGGTACCAATCCCATGTGAGTATGAGAGCCACTTAGCCCACTTGAGTGAGAACAAGAGTGAGACGAGTGACTCCACCTTATGTGAGATTGAGTGCATCCACTTGGAGGGCATGAGTGATACTCCTAGTGAGTTGAGAGTGGTAGTTGATAGGTCAAGTGAGACCATTTCGATTTCTAACGACTTACCCTCTACCTCTAGTGTGTTCTCTTATGTTGTGCTAGGTTCCATGAATGAAGACACTCCAAGCTATGAAGCAATGATGCCTCAATTGGAGAAGATGTACATGGTAGATGCTACGCCATGGATACATCAAGAAGATGAAGTCATCCACACGGAGGCCACTACTACCACAACACCCACTTCATATGAGAGGTATGACCAAGGTAACAATAAGGGTGTTGATGATGCCATGATCCCACTAGTGGACATGATGAATTGTGAGGATATGCATGCTATGGATGATACTTGTGACATTACATATGCTTCATCCACTTTCCCATGTGATGCTTTGCCTTTGCATAATATTGATCATGTGAAATTGTTTGATTGCGATATCATTGCCATAAACATGTCATGCTATGCATCTTGTGTGTATCCTCCAATTGCTTCGGACTTGTCTTCTCATGCTAGTCATTCAATTTCTCCCGTTGCTTGCGATAAGATGAATGTTTGCTATTTCACTTGTTTTGCTTGCAACAATGTTGATCATATGCGTTATAATGAGATGGGCCCTATAGCTTTCTCGATTTTTGGAGATTTTGATGATTTCCATGATAAGCATGTTCCCCACTTGCATACTCACCATGCATCTATTTCATACTTAAATGACATAAATGGTGATGTGCACAAGAAGACATACGTCATGATGGATGATGTGTATCTCTACCATGCACACACGTTCTTCCTTTTACATATGATGTGTGTAGGTACCCGCACGAGAATGTCAACCTCGGTTGAGCACGAGTTGACAAAAAGAGCTCTTGAGATCATCCCACAAGTGAGTTCAAGATCGAACCCAGCTCTGATACCTTTTGCATGCTTTGCATCTTTCATGTTGGCAAATTTCTCTTTCCTATGGTTTGTGCAAGCATGTTAATGGTATTATCTCTCCTTATGACATTCACGTTTCTTCGCTTTTAGATAATGATGTTTTGTGTGTTGTAACAAAATTGTTGAACAATTTCTCTCTCTGATGTTTTGTGTGCAACCACAATTCCATTAAGAGCATGTATTGTCATGAGATCTTTCAAGAATCTCGTCTTGTTGTTGCAACAAACATAAGGACCACTAGCTCTTTCATTTGGTTTGTTTGCAAACGTGTTGTTTTTTGCTTCCGTTTGGGATACTCATATTCCCATGATATTTGCTTTTGATGATTTATGTGTGACATCCAACATGTCGAACAATTTCTCTTTCCAATGGTTGGTTTGCACACATAATGATGTTGCTTTGGACATTCTTCCTTGCGTGTTTTTGCCGAATTCTCCTATTCTCGCATCAAGGACGTTGATCAAAATTCTAGTCAATTGCCTTGAGTTCCCCACTACTACGTTTTATGGAGTTTTTGAGTTTCCACATTTGGATGATGTTCAAACGATTTCCATGCACTTTGACCTTGCATATGCATTCCATTTGCTATACATGCATTGTACTAATAGTGTTGTGAACAAGAATGGACATGCCACATTTGACATGCTCCTCTATCACGCACGAAAATATTTTGCTTGGTCTTTGTTGTGTGAAGGTACAAGTGCATACACGTCAACCTGTACCAACCATGTGTTGACACGAAGAACCGAAGAGAGTTACCTATGGCTACCCTTCATCGAGCTATCTCTACAAGCTAAGGTGACTTCCTTCTACTTGAGGACTCATGCTATAATCTTCATGAATTGGCTACGCTTTGAGTGTTGCTTCGCTTTTGTCGTGAGCTTTGTAGGCTTCATGGAAGGTGAAGGAACATTGAAGTGTTGTCAAGTCAATCTTCCCGAGGACGACTATATGGTGAACCCTAGGATCAAGAAGGTCTCTCGACCGCTTCTACTTTGTGATGAGCATGTAGAGTCGAGGACGACTCTTTTTGAAGGGGGGAGCTGATGTAGCCTGACCTACGGTCGTTACCACATCTTGGTCTCCAACTTACGCCAAGTCGTCATGGACTCCAAAGGTGAATCCGTTCCTCTATGTGAGCCCCCTTCCTACCCTATTGAATGGTATGCTACTTCATACTCCGTCACATATGCATGATAGGTTCACATTGACAAGTACGGAGGCAAGGGAGGAAGCCCGGAGCATCAAGCCCGACAAGACGGAGGCTTGGAAGAGGAGGCGGAAGAAGACAGATTGCCAAATGCTCTCTTTCTCCAGCGGTACTACCGGATCCGGCGACCGGTACTACCGGCCAGCGGTACTACCGCCTCACCGCCTCCCTCTGAGGCAGCAATGAAGCCCAGACTGCAAGCGGTACTACCGGTCCCGGAGCGGCACTACCGGACCAAGCGGTACTACCGCTCATGTCAGTGCCTGCGCACACTATTTGGGCCACCGCCCATGTATTCCCCTTTACTTACCTATTCGCCTAGTTTATCCCCAAACTACCCTTGTTTAGTGGCTGGCCTATAAATAGAGCCCCCACCCATCATGTATCCCTGAGGCATAGATGATAGACTAAAGACAACCCCCATTGTGGAATCTCTAGTTTTGCCTCATCCTCTTTACCAAGGGGACCGACTATCGTCACCAACCTCGATTGGACTTTGCATCACGCATCCATCATTGAACAAGGCCTTGGAGTTCGATGTCTCGTCTCCAAGTTGTCAAGAACCTCTCCAAGGTGTTCTTCCCTCTCCGATGTGGATTCGAGGGAGCACGTTGACCGATCTTTTCTTGCGAGGATTCTATCGGACCGGTGGCCGCCGTTCGGGAGCAATCGACCTTGTATCGTGTGAGTTTTGCGTGTGTTCATCGTGTTTTTCGCGAGGTGTGTGTTCGCTTCCGCTACCTTCTCCCTTTCCCCTCACTTTCCTATCGATTTGACCACGAGATCCGTGAAGATCGGGCCACCCAAGAGGTTAACCCCTCCATCAGTTCTCTTCCTATACATGACTTAGTTGTCACCGAAGAATGATTTCTTGTTCCAAACTAAATGTGAATCTTGATGCCAGTACATACTATTTGGTAGGTATATGGATTGAATTTTGTAACGACGTGTTGCCCCATATATGGCGAACACAATTATAGCGTCTTTTTAAAGAGGATGTCATGATATGTTTGAACGTTCGAGTTAGCCTGGCTTTTGTGAGTAATTTTATTCTGGAAGATACCTAAAAGACTCTTAATAATGATTTGTTATCTATAAAGCATCATATTCTATCAATAAAAAACAAACTCCAAATAGCTTTGTTATGTAGGGACCGGTTTTTAAAAATATAGTGGGCTAGGAAAGGTTATGCAGATGTTGGGAAACTTTGGACTGAAGTGCAAAACACACTCTCACTACGTCACTACTATTTCCCCGGTGGTAAAGAGGGAAAAGGAGGAAATATAAAGTTTGTGCCATGTTATCCATGAATGACTAAATACAACACAAGCTTTGCTTACCCAAAGAGCATAGTGGAATTTGTCAAAGATGACCAAAAAGTAAAAGATTTACATCTTCTAGAGAAACTACAGAAAACTATTAAAAGAGGAGAGAAGACAAAATACTATTTGTTTTAGAGCAGGAACCAAAGCGTAAAAGCCTCCCCGTATATATTCCACAACGAAACTAAAGCCAAAAGTTTACTCGAGCTGTAATGTAATGATGTGGTCACCCTTTTGAATTTGAAAGTTCAAAAAAATAAAAAAAGTGTTAACCCGAGCGCGGTTCTTGCCCCCGCATTTAATCCAAAGGAACCGCGTAAATTTGTCAGCGTAATTATCTCCGTAATAAATACCCAAAAGTAAAATAAAAAGGCACGGGGCGAATAAAAAGGAAAAATTAACACACGGAAAGACAAGGAAGCACCCTAAAATATTGTCTCCGCAGCCGATCCTTGGTTCTCTAGACGCGTTGAGCTGTTCCCAGTCCGTCCTCCCCAGACTCAGCTCGCCTTCACCGCCGCCTCCTCATCCTCCTCCTCTGCCCCTCTTTCTTCTTAAGCTCAAAAATGGCACTGGAGTGAAGCTGCGTAGCTGCACAGTGGAGTTTCAGGATAGATTGGTGCTGGGGTGGTGCAGTCGGAGGGCTCTAAAAGGAGGAAGGGGAGCCCCAGGAATAGTTTGTGGCGGATTGGCCGCCTAATTTGGGAGCAGGAAAACGAAAGGTCGAGGCCTTGGCCGGCGGGTGGAGGAGTTGGGGTTCTTCGACGGGCCATTGATGGCGCCATGGAGCGGCCTTTGGGGCGGTAGGACCGGCGGCGACGCCTACCGGGGCACGCCGGTGGTCGTCAAGATGGAGAACCCCAACTGGTCCATCTCCGAGATCTCGCCGGACGACGACGACGAGGACTTCCTCGTCGACGCCGGCGCCACCGGCGGAGGCCGCCGCAAGGGGGGCCGCGGGAAGAACGCCAAGCAGATCACCTGGGTTCTGCTGCTCAAGGCACACCGCGCCGCCGGCTGCCTCGCGTCGCTCGCCTCCACGGCCGTCGCGCTCGGCGCCGCCGCCAGGCGCAGGGTCGCCGACGGGCGTACCGACGCCGACGCCGGCGCGGCGGGAGCGGCGGGCGAGAGCCCCGTGCTGCGCTCCCGCTTCTACGCCTTCATCAGGGCCTTCCTCGTCCTCTCCATGCTCCTCCTAGCCGTCGAGCTGGCCGCGCACTTTAACGGCTGGAACCTAGCCGCCTCCGCGCTGGCCCTCCCCATTATCGGCGTTGAGTCACTCTACGGCTCCTGGCTGCGCCTCCGGGCAGCCTACCTCGCGCCGCTGCTCCAGTTCCTCACCGACGCGTGTGTGGTGCTCTTCCTCATCCAGAGCGCCGACCGCCTCATCCAGTGCCTTGGCTGCTTCTACATTAACCTGAAGCGCATCAAGCCAAAGCTGAAATCCGCGGCGTTGCCGGACGCCGAGGACCCTGACGCCGGCTACTACCCCATGGTGCTGGTCCAGATACCAATGTGCAACGAGAAAGAGGTCAGCGATCGCTGCAAAACTTAGCTCTTGCTCTGCAGATACATTATTCTTTCCCTCAATTTTTACAGTATTTTAACCATCTGGTCGTCGCTCAGGTGTATCAACAATCGATTGCGGCCGTTTGCAACCTTGATTGGCCGAGGTCCAACTTATTGGTTCAGGTTTTGGATGACTCCGACGACCCGACGACGCAGTCACTGATCAAAGAGGAGGTTGCGAAGTGGCAGCAGAACGGGGCTCGGATTCTCTACCGGCATCGTGTGCTCAGGGATGGGTACAAGGCTGGGAACCTCAAGTCCGCCATGAGCTGCAGCTACGTGAAGGATTACGAATTTGTTGCCATCTTTGACGCTGACTTCCAACCAAACCCAGACTTCTTGAAACGCAGCGTGCCACATTTCAAGGTAAATAAATTGGGGGAAATTCTGTAATACTTTTTTTTGTTATTATCAACCATCTATTATGATCTAGGATTCCAATTTTGATTTGTCAATTGTGCTGTTTCAGGACAACGATGAATTGGGGCTGGTGCAAGCGAGATGGTCGTTTGTGAACAAAGATGAGAACCTGTTGACTCGGTTGCAGAACATCAATCTTTGCTTCCACTTTGAGGTGGAGCAGCAGGTAAATGGTGTATTCTTAAATTTCTTTGGGTTCAATGGTACTGCTGGAGTGTGGAGGATCAAGGCATTGGAGGACTCGGGCGGGTGGATGGAGCGGACGACAGTGGAGGATATGGACATTGCAGTTCGCGCGCATCTCCATGGCTGGAAGTTCATCTTCCTAAATGACGTCGAGGTATTATCTATGACCAATTTCTTCTCAACAGGTGATCGGCAATTTAGTTTACCATATTAGTTGTGCTGAATTGTTTGTTATACTGTGGACAGTGCCAATGCGAATTACCCGAGTCATATGAGGCTTACAGGAAGCAGCAACATCGGTGGCATTCCGGCCCAATGCAGCTATTCAGGCTTTGCTTACCGGACATCATCAAGTCGAAGGTATTGTTATGCTCTTCTTATTGTACCCAAGCATAGTTGGACTATAATTTAGATGGGACGTGTGAAACGTTCTCCAGTAATGATAGCATGTTGGCGGAAAAACTGAAATGGTGGTTCTTTTGAAATCGGGCTTTTTAAATACCCAATTCAGTGAAACCTCTTCAGCAGCACTATCCTTTTGTGGCTGTTGCTTAGGTTACACTTTGAAAATGCTTGTCATCATTTGCCCTTATGTACACTGCAACACAGCACTGACGCTCACGCTGTATCCATGTATTTGATGACCTACTGGTAGTTCAGTTTGTTTTGTATTATAGTATGCAGTAATCAAATATGCTGCTGTGTTTACCTTCTTGATATTTTTTTTTGCTATTATTGTAGAAATAATTCACCTAACTAAACTACCAATTTAGTATACTAGCTTATTAACTCTGTTTTACTGTGCTGCAGATTTCGGTTTGGAAGAAAGCCAACTTGATCTTCCTTTTCTTCCTTCTCCGAAAGCTGATACTGCCATTCTACTCCTTCACGCTATTCTGCATCATCCTCCCGATGACAATGTTTGTGCCTGAAGCCGAGCTCCCTGACTGGGTCGTATGCTACATCCCTGCCCTGATGTCACTACTCAACATCCTGCCTTCTCCAAAGTCCTTCCCTTTCATCATCCCATACCTACTCTTCGAGAACACAATGTCTGTGACCAAGTTCAACGCGATGATCTCCGGGCTGTTCCAGCTCGGAAGCGCCTACGAGTGGGTGGTGACCAAGAAGTCTGGCCGATCGTCGGAGGGTGACCTCATCGCCTTGGCGGTCGTCCCGCCCAAGGAGCTGAGACACCAGAAAACCGGGTCGGTGCCTAACCTTGATTTGGTCATCATGAAGGATCCATCAAGTCCTCCGACGATGAATGACGCCAAGAAGAAGAAGAAGAAGCACAACCGGATATATAAGAAGGAACTCGTCCTGTCGCTGCTCCTCCTGACGGCGGCCGCCCGCAGCCTGCTGACGAAGCAGGGCATACACTTCTACTTCCTCCTGTTCCAGGGCATCTCCTTCTTGTTAGTGGGCCTTGACCTGATAGGCGAGCAGGTGGAGTGAAAACACTTGGGACACGATATATCTTAAGGGAAGACAGTGATTGGGGGTACGGCGTGGAAGCTCTCGGCCGAGGTTTGAAAGGATTCATTGATGGAAGCATTGACCGCACGACATGATCTGCCAGCAGGGTCCGCTTTGATGAGATCGAAAGATATATAGAGAGAGGGAGGCTTCTGATCCCGTTAGAATTAATCCGTGTAGATATGGTAGCCTCCTTGGCCTGGGGATTTGCTTAGTGCTTACCTGATCCCCGGGCCTCTCCCCATTCTTTTGTATGGAAATTTTTGGTGTTGGTGTGGGTGGGGTATCTGATCTTGTCTTAGCGTGTGTGGTGTAATGTGTGTGTACTCTCTCGTGTGCACGAGTGATTGATTGATCGAGGAAGAAAGCCAAAAACGCCATTGATTTGAAAACCAAACCATGCTCTCGTGTGTCAATGTGTGGCCGGTGGAGATGTTGTTCGGTGTCATGAGATACATGTTGATCTTGTCAATGTGTTGCACAGGTGAAAGTGGAACTGGCCATAACGACGGTCACATGATGGTAAGCTTTTTTTTTTTTTGTGCCTGGCAAGAAAAGTTTGCATCTGGATTTCGGTCCTTGTGTCAACAGGTTGAACTGAACGAGGCATGATGAACTCTTTTGGAAACGGGAAGATGTCAAAGAGAGTGAAACTTGTGTGGTACGTTGTTGCCAAGTGCTTCGGGTTGGTGCATGGGCAGAAGCCCAGAAGGTTTCATCCTGCACAACAGCTGGTGTAGAATATAGTACTGCTGCATGAGCATGAATGTTCCAATTCTGCCGAAGCAATATATAAGTAGTGGTGGTCTACAGCTGCGACGTGTCATCTGTAAGCTATTACAAAAATACCGATGTCCATGTCAAAGGACACAGATAAATACTATACTCAACAACACACACACACACACACACGAATGTTCCAAAACCGGCGTGGTGTCATCTGTAAGCTAGTACCGCTACAGAATAACCCGATGTCCCTGTCCCAGCCCATTTCAAGTTTAAGGACCAGACTAATACTACCGGTGGTGGCGCCGGGGAAATAAATAAATACTACCAAGGCAAACCCCGGTTGTCGTGTGCACTGGCGGTGAGCTGTGTGTAACTGAAGAGAGAGCGAGTGGCAGCTGCGCGCTGAGCTCGACCTGTACGTGCAGCCGTGGCGTGCCGATTCCTTCTCGCCTTATCTGCATTGTAATTGCATGTGGCCGCGAGACAGCTGCGCGGAGCCAAGGCACGCGTGACGCGTCCGTGCCCTCTTCTGCCGCTGGTCCAGCGCGCGCTGCTCACGACGTTGGCGTGGCCGGTGGAAGTGGTCGTTTAATTAATTTCTTTCGCAGGCCAATTAGTGCTTGATCGCAACTTTGTCTGACGTGGCTTTGTGATTGGAGAGGTCGCCATCCTGCAGTAGTACAAGCCAAGGGACCGGACGCAGTTATGTATGCATCATTCCTTTGTGCGCCGGCCTTACGTGCGTACGTACAAGCAAGGTGCGTTCGGACTGAGCCCGTTGCGATCATTACGCATGATGGTGGTGCCAAGCTTGTAGAGTAGCCATAGTCTTGATGATGTCACGAATTATTGCGCGGGTACGAGTTGTTCCGTGTGGCTCCTCTGAGTTAGTCCGAGGCTCGCTCGACCCAGTTTCACACTGATGACGCGATCCCTGGTTTCTACGCGTTGGTTTTTTCTCTCCCGCTGACGTTGGGAGAGACGGAAGAAAATGTCTCCGGCACGCACCGACGGCACACGCGCCGGCTGTTGGTAATTCAACACGGCTACTAATAAGACCAAGAGAGTAGCGGTTGTACACGCACGCGAGAGTACTCCTACGGCGATGTGGTAAAGAGCGACAACCAGAGGTTGTTTAAACGGCCGTAGAACGTAACGTGTGTGAGTGTGGAACAGATCAGCGTCGGAAGTCACGCACAAGCTGACAAGAATGAATGGCACTCCGTCTCCACGGTCACCGTTTTATGGGCGATGATGGGTTTTACTCCTGCGGTGCGGAGAAGCCGTGAAGGCTGACAGGAGTACGTACTATATAATCTGTATAGTAAGGCTAGGAATCAGCGCCCGATGTTTTGCTTTCCATCGGACCAGCTTCTAGACATAGGATTGGAAGCTGTCCCACCGTAGGATTCTCTACCAGGCCCCATGAAATATCTTTCTCGGATGTTGTCAAAATAAAACTCCCATTAATTACTCTGGCAATAAAGAAGGATGAATTTGTTAATATCGTTGTTTAAGCGACTCACTCTCCGTATAGTTTCCAAAACAAATTTCCTATAATCACGTTGCTTCTGTATATGCTCGTAATATTCACAACAGATCTATATAATCAATCGCACATGATTCCATCCGGATGCTCCCTTTGTTGCGAGGACACAATATGCTTCCTTTTCATTCCATAACACTTGTTTCCATCATACAACAAACATACTTCCAGCGCTACACAACATGCTTCATAATCCAGTCATGTTTTTCTACAAGCAGTGTGAACGTGTCATTATTCGGCTTCTGCTGTGAAGCCGCATAGTTGAAATTTAAAACACAATTTTATTATTGTTGAAGCATGAATAGTGTCTTACCAAACATTTTTATTGTTTAAATGTAAGTAAGGAAGCATGGATGTATGTTCTAGCAAACATATTGTATTTATGATTGAAACTCATAAAAGATGTACATATATACAAATTAATTCGATATAAACAATGTACATCTCCTTTGAAATCACAACAAAATACTAATTTCACTTCTGCCTTGCCATCGACGTTTTGAACCGGTTGTTCATTTGTGAGGTTCGCCGGCACCATGGATTCCACCTTGTCAACAAGGTAGCCACTGACGGAGCGGTGCCTGGCCTGGCGCTTTCATAACTAATGAAGAAGCACCACTGAATTGGGTTGACAATTTTTTTAATAAAACATCAAGAAAAAAATGAAGTGCATACAGGTGTTGGTTGAAAAAAAACCACTATCAGAATAAAAAAACTGTATGCACATTAGTTTCAGTAAAGGAAGCAACACTAGCCATGGTTGAATCAATCACTAGTATAGGTTGAAGCAAAATGTCTATACGGAAAATAAGCACATGCTGGAATGGGTGAACCATAAATCCACTATGAAACATGCACAAGAAATCAAGCAGGAAGCACTACAAGAAACAATGAAGCACACACTGGTAATGGTTAAAAGAAGAAATTGCATGAAGCAAAATGCATGTACCATAATTTTGGTAAAATAAGCAACATTGGCCATGGTTAAAGCACAAACTACTAGTAGTTGAAGCTAAATATTTATAAATAAAATAAGAACACACACGTAGTGGTTGAAGTGGAAATTCACTACCATGGTAGTGACAATTGCAAGAACAGAAGTAAACAAAAAGGAAGTTGCATGGCTCTATTGCTGAAAAGATTCTACTCCCTCTATCTCAAAATAGATGTCTTAGGTTTTTTAAAAGTTGAATGAATCTGTATAGTAAATAGTGTTTAGATTCATCAAAATTTTGACAAATTTAAGACATCTATTCTAAGACGGAGAGAGTAGATCACATAGTGTACTTAGGAAGCATGGATACTAAGTATGGTATCAGTGCCATCTCAACATAATTCATCAACAGGGAAGCATAAAAAATTGAAATTCAGAGTCAATAATTCTTGCCGCACTATATAGGTGCCTAATTTTCTGATCTAAAACAACAATTCCATCAAGACTAATTTTATAGACATACATTCAATTTGAAAACAAGATGGTGATTGCTACCAATTCGCAGATTTGAATTTAGCAATCGATCAAAAAAAGATAAAAGTAACCTAGAGAAGGTGCGACCAGATCCTATCTGTGATGCCGAAAAGAACCGACATCTGATGAGATGGCTACGAACTTCTGCCGGTTAACTGCCGGTGATCTCCACTCGGCAACCTACCGGGGCGGTGGTGCTCCGGCGTGATGGGACAGTTTCGGTCGGGGCGTTGGAGAAAAGATCGGGGCCGGGGGAGGGCGAAGCCCGACAGAACGGGAGCTAGGTGGCGCGATGGAATGGGAACTGGGTGGCGTCATAGATCTTCGTCGTGGAGGTGGAAACTAATACTTGAAGAACTAGGAAACGATTGGAGGCTTCTGTAACGCATGGAGAGATTAGAGGAGTGGTTAACGGGACTTCTTGGACATTCTGAGCCGTGGGATGCAGCGAGTGATCAACGACGCGTGACTGGTCCGGAGACTCGATTGCCATCGAACTCCGTTATAGAGTGTTTACCAAATGATTTCAGCTGGATCTTGGTAGTTCCACGAGGCCTTAGTTCGGCTCATTAAGGAGCCAAGCAGTTTTACCAAAGCCTGCAAACTTTGATGACTTGCTGGCCTGCCCCGGAAGCAGTCATGGAATGGTCAGCCCCGCGAGAGTGCGAGCTCTCCGTGTGTTAGCAGAGCGCCATGCTCCATCTGCGCAATTTGTACCTAGAACACAGCTATAAATTACGGATTTTGCTCGTTTAGTAGGTTTTGATAAAGGTTCTGCTGTTAGTTAGTATTGGTGGCCGCAGTGGCGTCATTAGCAATATTTTGGAATAACTCAATGAATGTCGTACCACCTTGACACTCTTGTTTCGGAGGAGGGGAAGGAACCTTGGCACCACACTGTTGTGTATGGTGAGGCACAAGTGTGGGAGCGTCACAAGACGTAGGACATGCTCAAATATATGAGCTCAACTACTGAGCTTCCATGGCTCTGCATTGGGACTTTAATGAAGTCATGCATCGCGAGGAGCATGAACAGGTAAGTGGGCGGAGTTGGAGCCAGATTGCTGGCTCTCGTGAAGCTATGGATGTGTGCGGTTTATGCGAAAGTGTGACATGGACGTTTGAGAAGAAAGTGGCAGGTGGATCGTATTGCCGCACTAGATTGGATTGTGTGATGGCGTCTCCTTCCTGGAATGCCAGGTTTCCGGAGGCAGAAGTGCACCATCTGCCTATGTTTGCAACATCGGATCATCTTCCGATCATGCCGGATTACGCTCCTCGGTGTCAAAACAACCGAAGGAAGGAGCGGTTTTTCCAGGTATGAGGTCATGTAGGACTCTCACTATGAATTTTCCCCTATGCTTGAGCAGGCATGGGGAGCGGTGGAGAAAAGCGTCTCAATGAATGAGCTTGGAGAAAAGCTAGCTTCGATGTCACATTGTCTTGCTAACTGGGGAAAGAGGCCTTTGGCGGTGACCGTTACCAGATCTGAATGCTGAAAAGGGAATTTGGGGGGAGGGGTGAGAAGTAGGCCTGACAGACAAGGTCCGACGCATGCAGAATTAAAGCTCGTGAAGCATCAAGCTGAGGCTCTACACCGGGAGGAGGACATGTGGAGACAACGGTCGAGAATACAATGGCTTTCAGAAGGTGACAAAAATACATGGTTCTTTCATATGCGGGCAAGCCAACGTGAGAATAAAAAACGAGTTGCTAACCTTGTGAAGCTGCATGGATTTGTGGTGACAAGTGAAGATGAGATAGGTAAAATGGCAAATGATTTTTATCAATACCTTTATGCATCAGAAGGTGTTAGAGGCATGGAGGAGGTTCTCCGCTATGTTTCGGCCAAGGTTACTGCTGGATGAACCCCACCAAAGGGTCGGGCCCACCAAGGGGTCGGACCCGGATGGTTTCCTAACCCATTTGAGGAGGAAGAGATAAAGAAGGCACTCTTTGAGATGTACCCCACCAAGAGGTCGGGCCCGGATGGTTTTCCAACCCATTTCGTTCAGCGTAACTGTAATGTGTGTGGGGAAGAAGTGACTACGACTGTGCTACGTGTTTTGAGGGGACAAGACAACCGAGGTAATGTTAATAAAACCTTTATTGTGCGCATACAAAAGGTGGAAAGTTCGAAGGAATTGGGCCAATTTTTCCCAATCAACCTTTGCAATGTGATCACAAGATCGCGTTGAAGGTGATGGCGAACAGATTAAAAACGGTCTTGCCTAAGATCATCTCAGGTCAGCAGTCAACCTTTGTCCGTAGAAGGTTGATTACAAATAATATCATCACGACCTATGAGTGCTTGCTCTTCATGAAGCGAATCAAGGGGAAATAGAACGTTTTGTGTGCTAAAACTTGATATAAGGAAGGACTATGACTGTGTCGAGTGGCAGTATCTCGAGGCTATTATGATAAAGATGGGTTTAGGCAAAAGTTAGGTGAAACTAAATATGCGCTTAGTGTCTACTATATTCTCCTCGGTTGTGTTCAATGGTTTAGTTCCATAGTCCACTTGTGAGAACTTAATTATTTTGATAGTTTGTGTTGTAATCTATTGATATTTTGTCTAAAATTCACAAATTTGTAAGTATGTATCAATTTGGACCATACTCTTACTCTTATTTGAATATATAATACAATGTTTTCTTTCACGAAGATTAAATTGTAAATTTCTATCTTTCTCACCGTGGAACATTTGAATTCTTTAGGTCATAAAAGTTAGTGATACAACTAGTCTATAGTTCACTATTTCAATCTTCCTCGTCTCCTCTCACCTTCGTCATCTGCATAGGTGTCAAGAGGTTGGATAAATAGGGATCAACATCGCACGTGCAAATTAGGTATCTTCCTTATTAGGACCATGTTCTAAGTTAACGAGTTATGTCTGTTGAGGCAAAGTTGTGTAAATATGGCCAACTTCGTCACTATACCGGTGTAGCCATGAAGTTCTTATGCATGGAAACAAACTCATCCTATGATGTATGCTCGTCTTATTTCCATGGGATAAAATATTTGCACATTAATGCAATAAGATAATCTCTTTCCCTTCATGGAAGAACATATTTGTGAAAATATTTTTTCCATAAGGACCAGGTGTTTGATCTAAACGAACCATTGAGCATTTATAATTACACTATGATAATACCGGGATTTGTAGAGATTATGATTATTATAGTAAATTAATGTGCAAATTTCAACCTTCTTTTCTCCCATGAGGATAAGATATGAAGATATGGGAAGAATGTTTATAATTTTTTTATATATAAGCATCATTTGATTATTATCTTGCATACCCGCCTTAAGTGTTTGTTGTTCTAAAGGATGCCATAAGTGTTACTTTTAATCACACATGTGAGGCTAACAATAGCACACCGATCCACAACTTTATGCCTTATGAAACACAAATAAGCCAATGAAGCCCATGCCATAATCTAATTACTCCGTAGAGTGCGGCGATGCTTCACTTTTTTGTGAGACTTATAAACATATTTCCCCTTTTCTAAAAACAACATATGATTTATCCAAATAAATAATCAACTGTTTACGATTATTTTATTATATAATTGGATTTTTAGAGATTATGATTATTTTATCACACTAATGTGCAAATTTCATGTTTTTTCTCTTGTGAGGATAAGACATGCAGATATGAGAGGAAGGTTTTGGTAAATAAAATTTCCAAAAGATTTAAAGTATTTTATTTTCATAATGGTGACATGGTTGTCAATTAATATATTTGTTGATATACCCACTTATTGTCATGTCCGTACTTTAATTAGCTTGACATGCCGCAACAAACCAAATCTATGATCTTGCCTTCATGGCATCTACACTTGAAGACAACACATGCTATTCAAGCAATACCTATGGGATATTCCTTCATACAAAACTCAATGAAAACATTAGTGCGTAGGGGTTGGTATTAACTACCAAAAGCACACTTAGGAATAATATACTATTACACATGGTTTGCTTGGATGGAGGGTGCAAGACATAATTATCCCACCCTATTTTCTTTAAGCGGTTTACCGTCCAAAGCCTATTTTGCGTTGCAACACAAGCAAAGATTTTTTTTTGGAGGGGCTCAAACCTTACAAATCATCGTGTTCATGTTGGAGGAGATGGATCCCAAGACGCTTCATATGCTGATGCCAACGAGTAATGTACATTCTCCATAAGCTTCACATTGATACCAATCTCCACATTGTCACCAAGCTCCACATTATTTAGAAGGACCCAAAGATCCACAAATTGATATAGGTGGTCCAACTTCACATTATTATCACGCCATGCATAGCTTTGTGCATACTCCACTTCTTTCTTCTGGACGAAGCAAAAAATAGAGGTGCAATCTCTTTTGGATTTCTCCTTTCCAACCATGGAGCGTGCCAAAAGGGATTCTTCCGGCCATTTCCAAGGGTGATGGTGGTGACGGGATAGAAAATATTCATGTCCTCGAGCATGCAACGGTTCCTGGACACAACCCCAAATTTAGTGGGGTATTTCCATTCGAGCCACGACCAATGCAAATGAAGAGGCATGGCAAACTTACCCATATTAGCACCCCACGGTCACCAAATTTGTTAGGATGGTAAACCATCTCCCAATTTACTTTGCATTTGTCCCCAATGTTAAGTCCTTAGTCGACCAGGGGAAGGACCACTCTAACTTTGTAATGATCTTGATAGTGACCGGTGGGAGGGTAAGTGGGATCAAGTAGTTGATAGCTTATGACGCGATGACCGTTTACAAGACAAGTCCGAGAGGCTGTAGTGATGCACTTGCCATTCCAAGCTGGTAGATTTGCGGCGCGGTTATCTTCTAGGTGTTGAAAGTCCACTCTTCTTAGCCTCTAAACCAAAAGTGGGATCCCAAGGTATCTCAAAGTAAATGAGGCCCTCGTCATCGGATCCCCAAGGACGTCGTCAAGGTTTATTTGCATGCATCTAATTGGAACTATGGAGCTCTTTCAGAAATTTGTACATAGCCCAGTCACTTCACCGAAGCTCTCAAGGATAGTTACAAGGTTTATATCTCCCTTAAAAGAATCAACAAACCCCTCCTACATCACTATCCATGGAAGAACAAGAAGACCAAGAGCATACAGTTAGAAAATGGAGAAACAAACACCAAAACAAACTTGCCACCAACGACAATACATGCACCATACGACAAAACCATCACAACAAAAGTTGTCTTCTCTTCTCCATATATTCCATTTCTCATCTTCATCATGATATGCTTGAACCTCGATTATCTCCTAGGATCTTACCGAACATACGCGCATGAGGGAAAGAGGGAAGAAGTAATACCAAATGAAGTAATTAGTGTCACAAATGCACAAATATTCGATCAAAAAAATGCACAAATATGGGTAAAATATAGAAGCGTGTCAAAGAAAAACTAAACTATATAACCTTAGTTCAATAGGAAAACTAACGGGCCTGGCATGGGGCGCGTAAGCTATCAACACCTCGCTGCCCATTTAAGGCCCAACCGTTCAGCAGGAACAATTTCTAGATCGGGCAAGCCCGCAACGCCCGAGAGACCATGGCTCAGGCCAGGGAAGCCAATGGTGTGCCATAGCTCGGCACACTTCACCGCAACGGCACAACGCCTACGAAGGCACACCCGTCGCCTGTGGCGGCGCACCATGGCTGCGCAAGAAGGCGGGGACGGGGCCTGGCAAGCACGGCCGCACGTTGCGGAAGAGCCCGGGGCACGGTCGAAACGCGCGGTGGGTAACCAGGGCGCGAGGAGCCGCCGCGCACGGCACGAGACGAGACTCCCGGGCGAGCGCATATGCCTGTCGTGGGAGCGCGTGGCTGCTGAACAGCCGAAGAGCGCGGAGCGGGCGGCACGCACGTCGGGGCCCCGAGCAGATCCCGGCAAGGCCTGGCGGCGGCGGCGGACATGGGTCCGGACGCGACCACGCAACGAACAGTCCAGTTTGTCTATCGTGCGTTTACGAGAGGACGTACGGGAGCAGTACGACCCCGTCGTCTTCCTTCCAACAGTGTAATCTTGTCGAGCCGAAGCAGCAACCGGGGTAAAATCCTGTGAGAGGAGACAAGGGGCGGGCAGGCTTGATGAACTGTGAGGTGCGATGCCAGCGACAAGGCCGGCACACAATGCAGTTCAGCGTTCAGACAACGGCGGCACACGACGCAGAGTTCAGAGACGATGTATTTTTCTGTCGGTTGAAGAAAACGTTGCACGCTGAACAATTCAAACGGCCAGAATGTGTCTCGAGCCGACCAGGAAAGCGCCGACACTAGTAATATCAGTTCAGACACGATTCAGAGGGATATATATGTTGGATAGATCTCAACGTGACTGGGCCCAACGGCCCAAAGACGCCTTCTAATCGCCTACCGATCGGGCCATCCTTATCTGGACGGTGGTCCTCGTCGCCAACTATATAAAGTGGTGGGAGCAAAGACGACCTATGAGGTTAGCCGTGCCCTAGCCGCCCCACCTACAAGCCAATCCGATCTAGGCTAGCGCTGCGCCGACGGGAAGCTCCACCGCCGCCACCCTAGCCACACGCTCACCACACTCATCCCCTTTTCACCCATGGCCAACGACGGAGGTTTTAGCTCCGGCACTAGCTCGGGGATTCCCTCTGGCTCGTGTTTGTCGAGCCAGGGAGCAGGTAGAGTCCATCTCGGTTTCTTCTCTCTCTCTCTCTCTCTCTCTCTCTCTCTCCGTTCTCGATCCATTAAAGGTAATGTATAGTGCTACTATTAGATCTAGACTAGATCCGTGGTAAAGTCATTTTAACATTGGTATCAGAGCCATGTTTTAGTTGCTAGATTTTACAGTGCTTATTGTAGAAAGTAAAAAGGTTCAAAAGAAAGAATTAGATCCAAAGTGCGCCTGCCATATGACCGCGTTGTTCCTCTCGATCTAGATGGGCATCCATTATGGAGACATCTAGAAGAAGAATACACCCTTCGGGGCAAAGCAAAACCCAAGATCTAAAGCCCCAAAAAGGTTCCGAACTCACCCCATAGATCCCCAAAGAAAAGACAATAAAAAAAGGAGGGTCCACTCCGGCCATCGCCGGGAAAAGTCTCCGCCCCACACCTCGGCCACTTGACGACGGTGCACCCACCCTCGGGTGGATGCACACATCGGCAAGGAGCAAGGTGGGGGGCGCCGCCGCAATTTTTCATTATGGACCAAGTAACAAAAAAAAAGGAAAGGGAGCAAAGGGCTCCACCGCCGTCCCTCTTGACGGTGGTGCGCCCACCCTCGGGTGGACGCACCGCCGGCAAGGAGGGCGAGGGGGGGGGGCATGGCTCACCGGAGTAAGCTGAGAGGAAGGGGCTCGCCTAGAGGCGGCCGCCTCGAAGGCGACGAGGGCTCGGCCTCCTCGCCGGAGCTCGGGCGCACCGCCGCTTGGCCCGCGGGCTCCCGCCGCCACGGCCGAGAGGAGAGGGAGGCGCGGCACGCTGTCGCCTCGTCTCAACCTCACGCGGAGCCACCGAAGCCATGGGTGCTGCGCACGCGCCGACGCGGGACACCTGCCCGAGGGACGCGCCGCCCATGACGCGGCACAAGACGCGGTGGAGGCGGATGACGCGACCACGCGGCGGCCGCTGGGACGCGCCCGCGTGGCCACGCGGAGCCGGACGGGCCGGGAAAGTGGCCTTAGGGTTTGTGGGGGTCGGCGGCTGTGGGGGTTTTATAACCCCGCACAGCGCGCCCCACCATCGGATCTAGGGCTGCGACGCTGGACGGCTCAGATCGAGCCACGCGATCGGTGGCAGACGCGGACGGGCCACGCGGGCCACGCGGAGTGCACAGCTGGGCCGACGCTTGGGCCGCGGTGGCGGCAGCAGACGCCCATGGCCAGCGCCGGGCGCCACCAGCCGATGTTGGGCGCTATACCGCCACTATGTTGGCCCAGTAGGGCGTTTTTCCTTTAAAGTTTTCTGTTTTTTTTACAGAGTTGTTTATTAATGTTTTTTGCTTAGTTTTAAGCAAATTTTTGCATAGTTTTCTCTAGTCCTTTTACTTTTAAGTATATTGTGACTAGAAAATGTTACAAAGGCAGATTTTTTCTGCAAAGTATGGGTTTTTTATGAGAGTTTCCGCTGCAAATAGTTATTTTACATTGCAAATGTATGGTTTAAAATTGCACCAAATGCAATAAAAGTTGATTGAATCTTGACATAGAGATGTGATTAAAGTGATTATGCCTCATGCTATTAATTGACCAACGTTATTAATAATCATGACCATAATCTTTTTCCTATTAAGTATTAAAGGTTCATTTAAATTTATTTCTGCCCAACGGTGATGTAATTTTAAATAGCACGAAACGGTTGCATGCTTAATTTATACCAACGTTGAATTAACGCATACAGTTGTTTTACTTGGTGATCTCACATCTTTTGTGATTTTCAGGAGGTCTCAACCTCATGGCATGTTTGAAGGACATCCCGCTCCTTAGGGGGGACAACTACTCCGAATGGAGGAAGAAAGTTGACTTGACGTCAGATGCCAAGTGGATTGGGTGGTTGACACCAAGCAACTGGTCAAGCTCACTGACCCGGTCGGGGGCCGAGGAAAGTGCCTTGACTTTGAGAAAAGGAAGAGGGACCATGCTCCATTGAGCCGGCTTACTCTATCGATAACCAGAAATGGGTGAACGCCAACAAGAAGTGTCTGCCTTCAGAAGAACACAATTGAGAACGCAATCGTGGGCTCAATTGGAGAGTGTTTCTGGGCGAGTATCTCTAAGATAAAGAGCCGCCATCGCTCTTCAAAGATATGCGACCAAATTAAAGCGGTGGTTCTTGAAAAGTATACGGAGGACCTCACGGAATAAGAGAGCACATCTTGAGGATGTCAAACATGGCAGAAAGCTCAAGCCAATGGATGAGGACCTCGAGTTAAAGCCAAGACTCTTGGTGCACCTTGTGATGGCCTCACTTCCACAACCTTTTGAAAACTTTGTGATAAACTATAATATGTCTCCGAAAAGTGGTACATAGAAAAGACCATTGGGATGTGCTCCGTGAAGAGGAGGTGAAAGCCCTTCACGGCGTTCTCTCGAACTTCGTGAAGGACAATAGGAAGAGAGGCTTCACAGCGGCAACCATGGTGGCTCACCCTCCAAGCCCCATGGCAAGGGTCCAATGCAAGACCTGCAAAAGATCACCACCCACCTCGGGAGAAGGATGTGCCATCATCAGAAAAGCCGGGCCACTACAAGAAAGACTGCCCGATTTGGCTAAAGTACATCATGGCCAAAAATGGTAAAGATATTGTTTCTTTTGTTAATGAATCTTTGTATGAAAAGTTTACTAGATCCACTTGGTGGATTGATTCTGGAGCAACTGTTCATGTTGCCAACTCTTTACAGGGGTTCCATTCGACAAGGACCACGCCAAGAAGAGAAAGACACATTGAAGTGGCGAATGGAATAGAACCAGAAGTAGAGGCCATTGGTGACGTCCCTCTGGAGCTGGCTGATGGCTCTTTGCTTTTGCTCAAAGATGTGCTTTTCGTTCCTTCATTACATAGGAATTTAATAAGTGTTTCCTGTTTGGACAAAGATTCTTACGAATGTTATTTTGGAAATGGCAAGTGTGCCATTTGGTTGAAAGACAAATGTGTGGGTGTTGATACATTATTTGATAAGTTATATTTGTTATCCCTGCATGAGAAAGTTCTTCCTGTGTGTGATGTGAATGAAAAAGTTTCCTTGTCGAACAAAGAACAAAAGAAAAGAAAGCGAACTCTTGACTCATCGAAACTATGGCACTGTAGACTAGGCCATATTTCGAGGGGAAGAATAGAAAACCTCGTTAAAAATTACATTATTCCTCCGTTAGAGTTCTCCGACATAGAACAATGCATAGATTGCATTAAAGGAAAGTATGTTAAACAAATTAAAAAGGGTGCGAACCGAAGCATAGCTACACTAGAAATAATCCACACGGATATTTGTGGACCGTTTCCAGTGAAAAGTGTGGATGGCTATGATTCATTCATAACATTCACGGATGATCACTCCCGGTATGGTTATATTTATCCAATCAAAGAAAGATCTGAAGCGTTGGATAAATTTAAAATTTTCAAAACTGAAGTAGAAAATCAGCACGATAAAAGAATCAAAATAGTTCGGTCCGATCGTGGGGGGGAGTACTACGGTCGGCATACTCCATATGGTCAAGTACCAGGACCTTTTGCACGGTTCCTGCAAGAAAATGGAATAGTCGCCAGATTCTATGTCGGGCGAACCTCAAAGAAAGCGAGTGGCGAAAGGCGCAACCCTTGTGGATATGGTGCGCAGCATGATGACCTATTCCACCCTCCCATTGGGATTGTGGATGGAGGCGCTTAAAACCGCCATTCACATTCTCAACAGAGTACCAAGCAAGTCGGTGCCCAAAACACCGTATGAATTGTGGACAGACAGAGTCCCCTCTCTGCACCACTTGAGGGTCTGGGGGAGCCCGCTGAGGCAAAAGTTTTCAATCCAAGCATTGCAAAGTTAGACCCCAAAAGAGTATCGTGCCATTTTATTGGCTATCCAGTTAAGTCCAAAGGCTATCGTTTCTACTGTCCCGACAGATACACAAAGTTTGTAGAAACGAGACATGCAGTCTTCTTGGAGGACGAATTGATGAGGGGGAGCACGGTAGCTAGGAAAATTGATCTTGAGGAGAAGAGGGTGCATGCACCTAATCCGATGACTCAGGAGCCATTTTTCTCGCTACCTGTTGTGCCACCATTTACAACCCCTGAGGTTGTGGTGCCGGCACCTATTGTGACTCCACACGTGACAACAATGGGCGAAAGTTCCGAACTCCCATCAGAGCCACCGAACCCACTGTTGAGCACGAAGGAGCCGTAACACCACTCATCGTAAATGTGCCCGAACCCTGTGCAAGAAATGAGCAAGAGTCTGATGAACTCAGACGGTCTAAAAGAGAACGAAGACCAGCCATTTCCAAAGACATCTACAAAGTTTACAATGTAGTTCATATGGAGGGCGATCCTACCTCATATAAAGAAGCCATGAGTAGCCCTCACTCAGCCAAGTGGGTAGAGGCAATGAAAGATGAAATGACATCGATGAGTTCCAACAATGTTTGGGACTTAGAAGAAATTCCCCAAGGATCCAAAACAGTAGGATGTAAGTGGGTCTACAAAACAAAGTATGACTCCAATGGGAATGTAGAAAAGTACAAAGCTAGACTCGTGGCAAAAGGCTTTACGCAAAGAGAAGGCGTAGATTACAATGAAACTTTTTATCCGGTCTGATGTAAGGACTCCTTCCGAATCATCATGGCACTAGTTGCACATTTTGATTTAGAGTTACATCAAATGGATGTCAAGACGACATTTCTAAATGGAGATTTAGAAGAGAATGTTTACATGAAACAACCCAAGGGTTTTTTAATGGAGGGGAAGGAACATATGGGATGCCGCCTAAAGAAATCCATTTATGGGTTAAAGCAAGCCTCTAGGCAGTGGTATTTAAAGTTTAATGATAACATTAAAAGATTTGGATTCAAAGAAAATGTTGAGGACAATTGCATTTATGCAAAGTTCAAAAGTGGAAAATATATTTTCCTAATTCTATATATGGGCAACATTCTGCTTGCTAGCAGTGATGTTAGTCTACTACTAGAAACAAAGAAATTCTTGTCATCAAACTTTGACATGAAAGACCTTGGTGAAGCTTCTTATGTTTTGGGCATAGAAATTCACCGAGACAGAAAGAATGGAGTGTTAGGACTGTCGCAGAAAGCGACAGAAAAGATTTTAAAGAAATACAATATGCATGCGAGTAATTCAACACCTGCCCCATAGTCAAGGGCTTAAGTTTTGCGAAATCCCAATGTCCAAAGAATCAATATGAGATCGATCAAATGAAGTCATTACCATATGCTTCGCTGTTGGAAGCTTACAAGATGCACAAGTGTGCACTCGACTTAGCATTTATCACCGGGTACTGGTAGATATCAAGAGAATCCGCATAGAGCAATCGGAAGATTGTAAAGAAAGCTTTGCGCTATGTGCAAGGCACAAAAGGCCTCATGCTAACATACGTAAGATCCGATTCCCTAGAGATAAAAGGGTATTCAGATGCAGATTTTATGGGAGATAAAGACGGTGGTATGTCTTTACTCGCAGGAGGTGCTATTTCGTGGAGAATCGCCAAACAATGATAGTTGCATCATCTACGATGTATGCAGAATTTATAGCATGTTATGAGACCATGGGACAAAGCGTTATGGTTAAAGAAATTCTTACCCGACTTGAAAGTGGTTGATCGCATCAAGAGCCACTAAAGATGTACTGTGACAACGAGCCCGCAGTATTCTATGCTCACAACAACAAGTCGAGTAATGCTTCAAAGTCTATAGATATAAAGTATTATGTTGTGAAGGATAAGGTCCAGGATCAAACTATAAGTCTCGAGCATATAAAGACAAAGGATATGCTTGCGGATCCGCTAACGAAAGGCTTACCACCCAATGTGTTCAAGGGACACATAGCCGGCATGGGTTTAACGGGAAGCCTATGACTCCTGGACCATAGAGGCCCAAAAGTAACAGAATTTGTTTCAGAACATGAAGGTATATAGTAGCTGTCTGATTCTATCGGCATTGAGCTGAGACGATGAAACATGCTCTATGTCTCATTCTGTGATGAAATAAGTAAAGAACAAGGTTAAAATTAAAGTCGAGATCTAGGGGGAGAATGTTGGATAGATCTCAACGTGACTGGGCCCAACAGCCCAGCACGCCTCCTAACTGCGCCCTGATCGGGGGCGCCCATCCTTATCTAGGACGGTGGGCCCCTGTCGCCAGCGCTATATAAAGTGATGGGGAGCCGGCAACACGACCTACGAGGTTAGCCGTGCCCTAGCCGCCCCACCTACAAGCCAATCCAATCTAGGCTAGCGCTGCGCCGACGGGAAGCTCCACCACCGCTACCCTAGCCACACGCTCACCACACTCATCCCCTTTTCACCCATGGCCAACGACGGAGGTTCTAGCTCCGGCACTAGATCGGGGATTTCCTCTGGCTCGTGTTTGTCGAGCCAGGGAGCAGGTAGAGTCCATCTCGGTTCCTTCTCTCTCTCTCCGTTCTCGATCCAAGGTAATGTATAGTGTTACTGTTAGATCTAGACTAGATCCGTGGTAAAGTCATTTTAACAATATAGACACGAGGCGGTACTTTGCAAAACGAACGTTTTCATTTGATGATGGAAGTTAGGAGGAGATCAGGAGATGGGTACTGCTAGTACTAAACCATCCATCTCCGGTGACGCTGCTGTTGCCAGGCCCAGTATTACAAAAACCCTTCGTCCCAGACGCAGCTGGGGATCGAAGGCAGGAGCCCAAACACGCACGTCGGTACGCCTATTCCGCGGCGTCTAACAAGTACGCCACAAACACAGAGTTCACCCATCTATGGCTGGCTACTAATCCTTGCTACTCGATCTAGTTCCTTACTAACCAGGCTACTGAAGGCTAATAATTAACGGGCTAAGTAAGTTTCCAACAAAGTCCAAAACGATCCTGCCTGTCGATCCCGCACCAGGGCTGCCAATGGAGGGACGATCGCCGCTGTAGTCAATGAAGTAGGCTTGCTTGCTCACGCGTCGGCCCACGCGGCGAACATTGGCAAGTGCGCGACGGACACGCCGGGCCTGGCCGGCAGCGGCGACACGGAGGACACCCAGGAGCCGATGGGCAGCGAGCTCGCCAGCTTCGGCGCGGCGGCATGCTCCGCGAACAGCATGGCGAGGCCGCCAACTCCCTGGTCCGGGGTCTGCTCCCGGGAGTCGCTCAGGCTCGTGGCGAGGGACGACGCGCCGGACATGCGCGCGCTGGCGCTGCTCTGCCCCCCGGTAGTCCCGGTTCCGTCCACGGACACGACGCCGTGCGGCAGCAGGGAGAGGGACTCGCTGGACAGCAGGTCGAGGTGGTGGCGGCTGTGCTCGTCGCCGCACGGCGTGGCGGGCGCCACGGTCACGGCCTGCCTCCAGTCGGCGGCCCCGCTGCTGCTGGCCTGCACGATTGCGGCCGCGGCGCTGGCCACGACGGCGGCGACGTTGGGCTGGCGCCGCGCCTCGTCGCCCGGGAGGAGCGTGCTGCTCTCCATGATCTTCACCACGTCGTACCGGTTGATGTCGAAGTTGGTGACGGCGTTGAGGCCCCGGAACTTGATCGCCGCGATGTCGTACGCCTCCGCCGCTTCCTCCTGCGCGCCTGCACCACAAAACAGCCAACGATCAGTCGATCACACAGAGATTCCAACGGAGCGGTCAAACGAAAGAATCCAACAAGCGCGAAAGCGACGCGAGCATGCAGCGCGTCTGCGCGGAGCCACAGCCTTACGAGAAAGAAAGAAAGAAAGAAAGAAAGAAGACGAAACGCAGACGCACTTCCTCCGATTGCATGCGGCATGCGCAAGCTAAAGTGCTGGAGATCCAAAAGTGAGCTCAACCAAAAGCATGCAAGAATCGGCAGAGCGAGACATTCTTTCGGGAGGGCCAGGGCGACGCAGGGGCATCATTGAGCTATGGCAGAGGTTGCCAATATGATCATTGTGACAGGACGCCCTGCGTCCTTAAACCGTGACAAGCTTCTGCAACCTTATTTTTGGGTGATCATGATGCATGATAGAGAGATTGTATGCAACATGGTGTGCCGCCTAACGAGATTGATCGCAACCTGACGCACATGCTAGCGAGAATTGGGGGACGAACTGATGACTGAGCACATACTGAATGTTCCGAGGTAGAGGTCCTTGTTGCCGGAGACGCGGCCGATGCGCGCCTGCCAGCGCCCGTGCTGGTGGTGCCTGGTCACTCCCCGGTAGATCGAAGCGCCCCGCGAGAACCCGCTGCTCTTCCTGTTCAACAATGGCGATTGAGTTGTGAGTGGCTAATGTCTATGCATTTGGCGCATCTTCAGAATGCACATTTTTAT
Source organism: Avena longiglumis (assembly GCA_030063025.1). Lineage (NCBI taxonomy): Eukaryota > Viridiplantae > Streptophyta > Magnoliopsida > Poales > Poaceae > Avena > Avena longiglumis. The sequence continues at coordinate 112,435,553 of CP125979.1, forward strand.
CAGGATTCAGGCCAGCATGTACCTTCTGAGGTGGGCCACGTACTCCTGCCTGGTCATGTCCTTCATCGTCTCCAGCTCATCCGCGTAGTCCTCCACCTGGAGTATGTACGCAGATGGTCAAAATTCAGAAACGAAACAAACATCACTAGCTAGAGCCAGCTACATTGTGATCACAAGCAATGTATGGCCACATTATTGTAAACTGGAGTTTGGGAATGAGTTGATCGCTCACCGGGAAGTTGATGTGCGTGGACGGGCCCCAGTACTTGAGCGCCGCCAGATCATACGCCCGCGCCGCCTTCTCCTCCATGTCATACCCACCTGGCCAAATTAACAAGTTCTCTTTCAGTACTGGTACCACCGTCTGATTACAAAAATCATGTATTGGTACTGACTGAATATACCAGGTAGCACTCGTACTACTCACCAAGATAAACTGCAGCAGGAGACAGGAGATCCCAGGCAAAAGGTTCAGTAAAGTACAGTTACACATGCAAGAACACATAATTAGTTAGCACTTGGAAGTGTAATCACATCACTGCTGCTTAAAAAGGGTACGGATTAGGGATCAAGATGTACTAGTTTGGGAGCTTAAGCATAGTACTAGCAGTACCTTGACGGCCTTTCCTGGTCTGGCCTTCCTTCCGGCAGCTGTTGTCCCAGAGGTGCGCCTCATACCTCCCCGTCCACCTATGCCTGCTTTTGCTTGCACAGGGAGCGTTAGCGGAAGGAGGAGGAAGAAGACGGTGGGTTTGCACCGCATGGGTAAAATGAGTTGCGCTGCGCGGCTACCTGGTGACGCCCCTGTACTGGGACGTGCGCTGCCCGAACGTGTCGATGCACTTGCGGTGGGCGACCGGCTTGCTCTGCCCGGCGACGCGCTTCTTGCCGGCCGCGGTCGTCCGCCCGACGTACTCAGCACCGTAGGCTTCGGCTACCGCGGGCGCCTGCTGCATGGTGACGCAGCTGGACTGCGACCCGGAGCTCATGGAGAGAGTCAGCGGGTGCATGTGCCCGCCGGGGGCGCCGTGGCCGACGGAAACGATGGCGCCGGCGCCGTCCTCGCCGTTGCCTGTGTCGACGCCGTAGACGCCTCCTCCGTTCCGCGCCATCGATCCGGCCGCTTCCATGGCGGCCTGCTCCTCGAGCATCGCGGCGTAGGCGTAGGCGTGGGCGTCGTAGTACATGTCGTGGCCGGCGCCGCCGGAGCCGGGCATCATCGCGTACGGCAGGTGGTGCTGGGCGCCTGCTCCGGCGCCATGGTCCAGAGCGTGGCCGTGGCCGCCGTAGTAGTAGCTGGAGCTGTCCAGGCTCAGCGCCATCGCGGGGCCCGCACCCAGGAAGTCCTCGAGCTTCGGCGACGCCGACACCTCCGCCCCTGCGCAGACCACAAGCCCAACCAAGAAACATAAAGAGACACGCGTTAGCTAAAAGCCAAGAACTCGGTAAACAAAACTGTAGCCAAGCAAGAACCAGCACTGTGCAGATATTACCGTGGTGATGTTCCTGCTCGCTGCTCCGGAACGCATCGACGAGGCAGAGGGATCCGTCGGACTTGAGTGGTAGGGCGGAGATCCCGGTGTAGTAGCCACCGTTCGAGGCCGCGGCGACATTGTCGGCGCCGCCGAAGTAGAAAGACGGCTCGGGATGGTAGTAGAGGCCGCCGTTGTGCACGTGGTGGTGGCCACCAACGTCGACGATGCCGGAGCCGGCCGAGGCGTCCATGGCCGTCGCGGCAGAGTGAGGCGAGAGCGAGAACCGCAGCCAGCCGCTGGCGTCGCTCATGTTCTGGATGCCGCTACCGCTGTTCGTCATCGGGCAGAGCTGAGGGGAGCAGGCGGGGGCGCTGGACGGGGGGGAATGAGGCCGTGGTGGTGTCTCAACAAGTGCTACTAGATGAGAATGAGATGATCAATCATTGGGGAGTACATGTCGCAATGATGCCGCTGCTCTCCATTGCTAGCTCAGCGGGTTTGAAGGGGGTTCTTTGGTTCGTGTGTGCGCGTGTGCGGGATAAGCCAGGTTCAGTGATTCTTGTAGTGGAGGAAGAGGGAGAGTCGGAGTGTGATTTGATGAGGGCAAGCGGTGGAGAAGGAGAGAACTAGGAGGGTTTGGACTGGACTGGGTTTTAACGTGAAGTTTGCTTTTTGTCGTGGCCCCACACAGGTATCTATAACCACTCTCGATTCTACACAATTTTGTGACATGCTTTTTTAGAGCAGTAGAGAGCGAAATGGTTGGATAGTCACAAGTTTTTCTCCGTATTGGTTGTCCGGCATGTGGAACATCAGGCCACACACTAGGACACTCCTTGCATGGGAAGAGATACCAACAATCCACTATTGGCTTCTGGCCAAGACTAATCCAAATGATACGTTAGTTGTTACCCACAACATTGTTGATATGGTAATTATATTGGAGTTGTGAGATTATCCAACACTCAAAGATTATAAAGAGGTGGTACTTAGCATGACCAGTGAAACTAACAGATAACCAACACATGCATCACAAGTTCATTATCGGAGAGATTAATTACCAACTCCCAAAGTATTACAGATCAAGCATCACTTTCGTTATGTCCAATCTAATGGATAGCATATTAGACCATCTCCTAAAGTGTACATAAAATCATAAACACATCATAACCACCATTACATATCAAATCAATTGCAAATTAGTAGCACTATAAGCCGTGATTGCCTGACCATGTCCTAAGTTATGCTCTCCTCACAACTTTTGTCATCTCAGCATAGAAGATATGTTAGGTCTTATTGTCTGCAAGGTAGTCCACATAGCTAGTAAGTGCTAAGAAAATATATTGGCACTACTCACATACTTAGGATTGAAGATCGTCTTAATTCAGGCGTAGTTTGGTATGGGCTAGTTAAGGGGCTTGCGGTGCTTTGGGTTCTCCTACAACCGAGAAGACATTGTGTTAAGGCAATGTCCAAGTGATACCAGAAACAACCAAACCATGATGTGTGTAATCAACTTGTGATCATTTATCATAACAGTAGTGGTGTCCTTATACGAGGTGATTACTTCAAGTTTTTAAAGTGTGCACACCACGATCCACTTTTGTGTACACTTACTCATGTTGTTGTAAATCTTACTGGTAGAGACTGTAAGGCTAGTGCAGTCAAGAACATCATCGATATCGGTTTGTATGTGCCTTTGTTTGAAGCTGTTGTAAAATTGGACCCTTTTTTGTGTATCACAAATCCTCTTTCGGATAAAGTTTGTAAGTAAAACTAGGTCAAGCAGCATGCATGACATGTCACACAACACTGAGGGTGCAACCAGATGAGGTGATCTACCTATCAAGATGTCCTACATTAGGGTTAACACCATAATCGTGAAACATGTTGCAGTGGCCCAACACACCATTGCATGTTGTAGTGTGCAAGTCATTGGCATAACACTCATAGAAGATCATTCTATGAATACCTAACAAAGTAGTACATCAGAGGCCCAATATGACTATATTATGTAACAACAGATCTGCGGAACTTCCTTGACACAATGAGATTCCCCAGGTAACCTTGTTTTAATCAAAAATCCAGAAATAATAGCCCGTAGACTAGTCTAGCACTAGATCAACCCCGAGATGTTTCTCCAAGACTAACGACTGGCTATTGCTTTATCAAAAATATTCTAATGACGTTGTTTCAATAATCAGAATGAAATCTCATCTATGTTTAACTCGATCTCACATCACTGTTTGTAATATCTTACTCCGTTGACTACTTTGCTCATGTCGACTAGTCTTGGCTCCTCGTGTAGTGGTCCTCCTTTGTCGTCTTTTTGGGTTGGGATAGAAATGTTTCCTTCCGCAACAACTTGATCCATCGGTCATTGTAGAAGGCGCGTCTTTCGCGACGAAATTCTCGGCTCGACCGTGGCCGCCGAATTCTAACTCTCGCCGTGTACTGGCATCAGTACTGACCACTCTCTTTTTCCTTTTCCCTTTATCGGCACCCCTTTTGTTTAGCAGGTTTGAGATCGACGTCGTTAGCAGGGTTACCCTTCGGCTTGGCCTGAGCAGGGTTGTGGACGTCATTGGTTATTCTTTAAGGCTCTTGGCCCCATTTGCTTCTTTTCCGTATTCGGATGTTGTATCTTTTTCAAGGTGATTTGGATGTTTGTACTGTATATCTGTATTCTTGACTCTTCGAGTCGTAGTTGTATATATATATATATATTATGGATTCCATCATGGACTAATGTGTAATGGTATTACTTCGTTTTCCACCCGCACTGCCTGGTGGGCACCTTTGAATCGTTTATACGCTTGTTTTACGGTAAAACTTGCATAGGACCGATCCGTGGGTGTTACACGTCACATACTGCCTTATGTAGTCACCATGCGCCTCTACTCCAACCTCGGTGTCGTCTCATCTCCAAAAAATCCTCTCCAACGACCATGCCAAGGAGGCATTGCGCGGCGCTCCAAGGGACGCCTTTACACGTCGTCGCTAGCTTCTGCGTACGCAAGTCACCAACACACCGACTCGTATTTGCCAACATCAATAGAGACACACGTTGCGGTGACCCAGCATACCACTGATACGTTGGAAACATATCTATTTTTTTATGCTTCATGCTTGTTTAGTATCTAACTTACTGTACTTGTCTACAATTTGAGGTGCTTTTTACATGTTTTCTGGTACTAACCTATTAACAAGTTGCAACAGTGCCAGATGCTTGTTTTCTGCTGTTTTTGGTTTCAGAAAATTTAGTAAAGAAATATTCTCGCAATTGGACGGGATAAACGTCAAAGTCAATTACTTTCCGTGGGGAACAAGAAGTCCAGAGGGGAGACGAGGAAGCGGGCAAGGGCAGCCAGACCCCACAGGCGCGGCCAGGGGTAGGCCCACGCCTGGCTAGGGTTTGCCCCCCTGGTCGCCTCCTCGGCCTCCCCCTTCGCCTATAAGAAGCCCCCAATGCAGCAACCCTAAGCACGCGATCAAATCTCCACGAAACTGTATGTAGCCGCCGCCACCATCATCCCTAGATCGGGGGGATCTGAAGTTCTTCCCGGCACCCTGTCGGAGAGGAGATCATCCCGGAGTGTAACATCCCAGCATTAGAGCCTAGAAATAAGTTGAACTCAGATGTGTGCATTGCATTCATGCATAGAAAATCCGAATAATTTTCGCGCTCTTAAACAAAACATGTCAAAGTGATTGAAGCTTCTCTTAGCTTGATGGAATTGAAGTAGATCATCAAGTGACTGCGATAAGTTTCAATAAGACCTTTGTTAGAGTCTCATTTAAGGAGAGATTTGATCTAAGGGTATATCAAAATATACCCTAAGTTAAACCTTAATATAATGTGAATTATATTTAATCATTGGAGATCATCTTATAGTATTCATTATAACCACTCCTAAGTACCAGTTAAAGATATAAAACCAATAATAGGAAAGTAACCACTATATCTTAAACTCCATCTGCATACATTCTGATAATCTTAGTAACACCTAATCTTAAAAACTCTTTTGGGGAATTGGAGTTGAAAAGAGATTAAGTCAAGATCATCCACTATATATATATATATATATATATATATATCTTCTTCCTATACTATCTTGAGAGAAATTATCTCCATGTCTGTTGTTCAACAATGATTGGATAATTCCCCATTGACTCACAATTGATCTATTAATTAATCCTATCAGAACATTTACTCAAATCTTTTAACAAAGGCCTAGTCCATTAATAACCTTAATCCAATATAAGATATTAAGAAGATAATTTTCAGACAATAAAAGGTAGGATTGATGAAGCCCTGCTTAACCAACCAAGAACTTCAGTAATAAGTGATTAAAGTATTATAATGGTAATGCTCTGGTCACTAATATGGAATGCTTATAACTAGTATAGATAATATTGGTAGGTAGAATATGATTGGAACCTTAGTAAAGAGAAATGATCCGAGAGAAGTCTTTGCAAACCACATAAATATAATTAGCGATTGAAGTGTAAGTCATGAGCGTTAAGTAAGTATAAGATGGTGTTACTCAACTAAAGCTATTAGAGCATAGAGTCATTAAAAGTGATGTATTCATCTTTAAGGATAGTTTACTTTAGAGTAAGAATAGTGATGGGGATTAAGGAAGGTTGGGAGTAGAGTTTGAAGGAACTACTGGTGGGATGGAAGATTGTCAACAGTAAAATAGTAGATTCAACCAAGCAAGGATTGAGAAAGCTATGAAGCATATTTATATCAAACTCATTGGATTCATTCCAAAGTTTAGAAGAATGATATATTGAATAATAAAATTTTAATAAGTAAATCCCTCAAACTAACCATGGTAATGGATTGAAAGAGGTATTATATCTAGGAAAGGAGTTCCTTAATTAGATACCCAAAGTGGAGAAATATAGTTATATGTATAAATCATTTTCCTATTTTAATCATGGTAAGCATTCAACTCTAAATCTCAAACTCAAGCATACTATCCATCATATACCATTGATTCATCATCTGATGTCTATAACACTTTATAAAGATAGTTTCCTATAACAAATTACACAAGAATATCTCTGTTAATTTCAACCATCATCACTACATGTGCCTAAGTATATTTTTATAAGTTCACTTCTATAAAACACTCTAAATATAACTTCTATTAAAAGGGAGTTTTCATCCAATACTATATACATAAGGCAATATGCTTAGTTATTAAATCTCAACTTTTAAAAGGAATCTAAGCTTATACAAAACCCTAAAGCCAAGGGGAGTATTCATAATTCAAAAACCCTAAAACCTCTTGGTTTATCATAATATAATATATACATTTCATTTTCTAAATAAATGGAAGTAATAATTACCATATCAATGTCTTTATATTTCATGCATCAAATAATGGTATACAATCATTAAACTTATATATAAAGTTTCTATTCAAACTATGAGCTTATTAAAATTAAATTTTTAAGCAAATAAGAACATATCATTCAATAAATATCTAATTAAAGATACAAGAGAAAAATAATAAGAAGAAGTTTCTTCCAAATATTAAAAAAGAGTTCTTATTGAGAAAATAAAAGAAATATAAAAAGAAGGCATAATAAAGGTTCACAAAGGTTGCCAAATATATTTTAATATTACTGCCAATATCCAGCAAATTAAACATACAAAGAAAAGTTCAAAAAATCTACTTCAAATTTAAATCTGAATTAGAAAACAAAAATAGAAAAATGTTAAAACAAATAAAAAAACTAAACCTGGCCGCAGCCCAAACACCCAATACCTATCTGACGCCTATGTGCAGCCCACAACGGCCCAGTACCATCCCAGGTTCTTTTCTGTTTGTGACTGACAAGTGGGGTCAGGAAAGGACCGCGGGTTGAGATAAAGAAAACGACAAGGGGTTATCTGCAAAACGGTCATCGTCGTCACCGTCACGCACACAAGCAGCTCGCTGGCGGAGCTCGTCGCCGCCCGATGCCGTCATCGCCGTCATTGCGTCAAGATACTCGCCGCCGATGCCAGGAGGGGATAAGAAGGCCACCGCGACGCAGTGCTTCCACCCCTATCCCCAATCCTCCCTTATCCTCTCAGATACGAACGAGACCGAACCCTAGCTCGCCGGAGCCACTCCTCGCCCTCCAACTACACCACCCCACACCATTCCGAGCCGTCATGGAGAAGCGCCAGCCTCCGTAGATCCTCTGGGTAGAAGCGTGCATCAAGGGGAGCACTGCAGCGGGGGAATTTGGTCGATTTCCTTCGCGGCAGTTTGTCGGAATCCTCGCCGGGAAGCACGATTCCGGTCGCGCTTGTCCTCGTTAACTACTCGATCATCATCAGGGTGAGTTCCTGAATCTTCCAGCATCCTTGAACCATTCGATCTCTTTGTAAATCGCCGTCTCACTGTAAGCCATCGTCGGCCACCGTCGGAGATCATTGGATCTGAAGCTTCGATGACCATTTCTGAGTGGCGCTGCCACTCCTAGGTGCAGTAGCTTGCGCTGATTCAAACTAGACCTATTTCGCTTGCTGGGGTGCAGTAGATCGTCGTCGGTGACCACTCACCGACGGCGGAGGTGATGCTGATGTCATGCTTACCTCATGATCAAGCCACGTGAGTCCTTTGACTAGTCTTTGCCTCGCGTGGTGGATGACGTGGGCCAGGGTCCACATGCCGTCGACAGTGTGTAGAGAGGAGCTCAGTAACAAATGCATTGCTTTCACCTGAGAGCTGAGGTGGACAATGGCCCACTAGTCAGTGACTGGGGCTAGCTTTGAGTACGGTGTAAAAAGTATTTTCTGTTAAGAGTTAAAATAAAATGTTATAATTCAATTAATAATATTCCAGAAATCAAATAAAGGATTAAATCTTGTTTAATTGATAACTTTTGATTTATAAATCAGAAAAATGTGTATAATATATGAAATTTTTTAGAAAAATAAAATCTACAACTTAAACTTATTATTAAAGATTATTGATATAATTATATAAATGAATATTATTTAATCAAGGTTTTATAAGTAATAAAACTTTAATAACTCATATTCCTATAATGATAAATGTTTATAATATAAATAAAATACCAAAAATAGTAGAAAAAAAACGAATTCTAATTTAAAACTATAATCCTGTATTATCACTTCACTTAATTAAAAATTCATTATTTATTAAGTAATTATAAAGTAATAAGAATTATAAAAATCATAAAAATAAATATGATATGCCTGTTAAAAATCTAATAATCTCCTTTAATGGTAAAAAATTAAATATTTTAATAACTCAAATTTAAACTTATTTACTTCATTAATAATTCATATAAGGCTAAATCATATTTATTAATATTCCTAAAATGAGTCAAATAAGTTAAATAACTAGTATTCGTCTTAAATATTAATAATATAATACCATAATAGTTTCAAACATTATGAATGTTCTTATCTTAGAAGAATCTACAACCTTAAATGAACATTATCTCTAAGAAGAATTCACTAATAATAAATCCTTCAAGAACAACTTGTAAACAATCAAATTTTTTCTAAACCATATTAATTACCAAATTAAAAAAACTACTACAACACCATATTAATCCATAAGTAATTAAATAACATTATGTTGGGTTTACAAACTATACTCACTTATCTATAAAAGATAAATGATATTACTCCATACTCAAATCAGGAAATCATTACTCAAGTAACATAATAAACACTCCTAAGTAACTTAAAGAACATATTTCAGATATACAAGATACAAATATACTATCAAAACTATCTATACTTTAAAGTTAACTTTAGTCTGCAAAATCTTAATAAAACACTATAAGCATTATTATAGGTTTTATAGTTAACTTTAGTCTGAGATAGTTAAAATATAAAGCAACTCAAGCCAAACCACTTAAGCAAACAAATAACATCAACCACCACGAACTAACCACAAAGTTTGTTTAAACCTTAGAAGTGAAACCTTTTCTTCGAAGGTTATCCTTTTTGCCACTTTAAATAAGAAACCTTGTATAAGTAATCCTAACTAGTATGTAATAAGTATGTACATTTTATTCCTACATATGTGATGTTTGCAACCACTCATAAACTCTAATAAAAGTACAACAATGAAACTTATCTAAAAGAACCACACATTCCAAAGTAACCATTTTCGGAATCCAAACCCTAGAACAACGTTATTCCCGGGATTTGCGCTTAGGAACGTGCATCACACTACTTATGCATAAAAGCATATTGCTTCTTTAAACATTAGTCCTTACCGGACCAATGATGCTGATTTCAGATTTTGGATCTTATACATTGACTCGAAGACCGTGAGTGCATAATCTTGCAATCACAAAAGGCAAGTTCACACTTGCTCATGTCCTTTGATTATTTTCTGTAAAGTATTTGACAAATCCAGTGTTTTCATCACCTGCATTTGAAAAAGTTCCAAAAACACTACTTTCATAATAATATGACTATAGGTTTATTACCATGAGGTAATAACCTACTATAAAAGTTTTGGTGGTAAAGGAACATATTACCTAGGACTTAGCAACCAATGTCGCCAGTGATTCTTGCGCCGTATATCACGCGTTAACCATGATATTTGGAATGGGACGGAGAAGTCAGTTGTATCTTCTTCCTCTCGCATGAAGCCGGATGTGCAGGTCGTGGCTGTTATCCTCGTAGCGTGCATATTAATTGGTAATTCGTATAGGATATGCAGCATATGGGTGGGAACCCTCATCGTCCAATGATAGTTCTGGCATCTAACGGTTTGTACAACCCATTGCCGTAATTCTTTATGTTGGCATGGTGTACACCAAGGAAGCATGCGGGGTCGCGAAGGGGGCAGTGATTGGCTTGGATCATCTTCTGGGCCCCACATCATGGAATTGTGGATGGGAATAAGCTGCCCGGTTGTGCAACAAAGAGTTGATCTCTCATGGATAAAGTAAACGCACCTCTGCAGAGTGTAAGAACTGTAACTTGTTACTCCCTGTTCCGAGAAGGAGCTGCGAACGCGGCGGGAAAGGAACCTCATGAAGGTTCTAGTAAACCCGTGAAGGCTGACGGACATAGCTTTTCAGAATAAAAGCAACCTTTGAAGAAATGTTTATGAAAACTTGTATTGCCTACGACCTACGATCTGTGGCTGTAGTTATAGTGCATCAAATACTCCTTTTCTAGTGAAATTGCTGAGTACGCTCGTACTCAAAGTATCTTCTTAACCCTTGCTAGATTCTGAAGCCATTAAAGAGATGTCTACATCAAGATATGCACCAGAACTTATCAAGACCATCTAAAAGCTCTTCGATGAAGACCAGGAAGACAATATAAATCTCAACTCAAGTGAATACGAAATTACTTACTAGATAGAAATACAATCTCTAGCCAAATAACCTACCTGTGTAGAACATTGCAATAGAGGCAATGCCAAATCCTTAGTTAAATACTAATTTTAATAGTATAATAATTTTGCATTATTTATCTTTGATTTTTCTTCATAAAAGAAGTTCACTTTCTCTCTTTAACCTAGAGTGTTCTCTGGATCTTATGTGAAGAGTGTGTTGTAACCTTTAAGCCATGTATTGGACCTGCTGTGTTTCTGTTGTGCCATTCTGAAGGATGTAATACTAGTGAATGGTGTTTCATTGGTGTTATGTCAACGAATATAGTGTACTACATCATGCAGTGGTATGTTGTGTCACCGCAGTTGGTATCAGAGCATATGCTTTGACCTTAAGTTGGAAACCTAGTAAATGGGTGGAACCTGTAGGACACATCCTAGCAATAATGAAGAGTTCTCTAGTGATATGAGGGATATTCACTTGAGAATAATCCGATTATGTTACTAGTGCGATAACTCTTTTATATGATTGCAAATCCAATCATTACCTAAGAGTTTTAAACTCTATGTGACTGATGATAATTTCTTATCCACAGTTCTACATGGCACCTCGATATCCACCCCGGAATGTTCAAGTGATGAACAGGACGTTGGATGACTACGGAGGGGATTGGACAGACAATCTCCGACAACTTCTATGGAGTTTAGAGTGTGAATCAAGACTCCTGGACAAGATTTACAGTTACTATGATGGGCAGGTATTAGCTAAATACCATGTCATGATCATGTTACCCAAGAAGTTAGGACTGAAGGGAGAAATGCCAGCAGGAGAGGTAAGGTGCATGGCATCTGCATATCAGATTGCCGTAGCAGCAGCCATAACCATGATCCGAGGGAATAAATCCCAATCTCTAGAAGGTATTACTCACACCATTATACCCCATGAAACCTCAAACTCAGAGCATGAGTTAGACCACTCTACCTTAGTCCAAACTGAACATACTCTAGCTGTAGAATATATGGATCATTATCGGTCTTTGCTAAACACTTATCATAATACTCACCAAGTCTTAGTTCAGGAGCTAGATATGGTCATTGAGGATTTTACCGATCCTGATAAAGAAATGGCTCGTAGGAAGAAGTTAGATAAAGAAGCTAGGCATCCTAAATACATACCTTCAGGAGAGGTGTTTGAGGAAACTGAGTTCAATGACCCAAACTCAGAAAATTATGCCTATTACCAGAATGACTTCAAACCACCTGAAGACTTATGGACCAAGTACAATGCCGAACAACAAGAATGGAATAAAGTTATTACAAAGAAACCCGAGTCTAACAAATATGGATGGGAAATAGAATGTCAAGGTAAAACCATAGGGAATCCTATACCTTGTGATTCAGGTATTGAAGATGAGACGAACTATAACCATAGAGAGCCTTATGGACCATATGGGGGTGATACTAATCCAATCAATTTAGAAGAGTATCCCAATAGCTACTACACCAATCTGTATGACTGGATCCAAGAACAAGTTAAGGAACCAACTTTCTATGGGGAAGCGTTTCCTAAAAATCCGAACTATTTGGTGGAAGATTACGCCAACTCTAGTCATTTTTCAATGACTAATCTTAGTCTCGGTACTTCTAATCAAGATTACGCACCTCCTGGATGCTCCTATGCTCCAGAAGGCAGTCGTAGGACTTCACGTCAACATGGACGGAACTCCAAGAAGCACTAGAGGAAGATGCAAGTGAGAGAGAAACAACATCCCAAGGGATGTGGACTTGAATAATGTATATAGAGGGTAATGCGTATTGTAGTTTGAAAGGTTTGCCAGAATAAGTGAGGATATATCCACAGGAACAAGAAGTTCTTGTAAGATAGTTGTGTAAATAGGTATGAAGCAAACCATGGGAACATCCAGTACATTTCTAAATTATCTAAAACCTATGTATGATACAGGGTATGTGTTCTGGTGTTCGTAGACTTTTGGATCTTATGGGATTTTCTTGATTGACTAAATCTGTACATGAAGTTTAATTAGGTGTGCAAATGCATAATGTAACACCCAGTTATTACTTGATGTTATAGACCTAGATAGGAATAGGAATCCGTGTTAGGGAGCGACGAATTTTAAAAGATAAAAAAGGAAGGCTTACGGGAATGAAGAAGCAAGATATAAGGAGTATTAACACCACTTAGAGGATAGATAAAGCATAAATTATTCCTAGCCAGACCCAAGAAAAAAGTTTGGTATAGAAGATATATGGAACCACAAGATATAATAAACTTAAAGCTCAATCAAAGTGGGTAATATTACTAAGAAGCAAAGGAATAGTTGTATCAAGTTTATGGAAGTATCATGAATAAGTACAAATAGTTAGCTTTGGAACCAAAATGGCATTCAAGATCTGACAATACCGAGTGAATGCGAGAAGTATGTGGGAAATCATAGGGAAATACACACACCCTAGGACGGTTCGCAACAGGTAATACTCCGCAACTGGTATTTGATCCATAGCTAGTAACTAATCCCCAATTGGTATTTCATCCACAGCTAGTATTTGGTTGAAATAGTGAACCAAATCTTATTAAAAGTTGCATAAAGAGCATTAAATTCGGCCTAAGTTAAGTAAGACCTAAGAAAGTTTAACAGATTGGAAGATGATCACTTGGCAAGATGCTTTGCAAAGTCCAGTTTATTCAGCAAGAATGCCCCAATAGTAAGTACGGCATTTAGTGCTGAAAGATTTGCTTCGGAGATCCACAACTATGTGGATGCACCGTATAATCTTTCATTGGACTTTAAAACTCGTTAAATATATACTGAACAGGAACCAACATTTTAGTTCAAGAATCAATAGCTTCTATGTATGGAGTTTCAAAATTATTAGTAAAACTTAAGGGGGAGAGTAAACATTAGGAATGAGAGTTGAAGAAAATACTATAGGAAATAGAGAAAAGCTATTTAAAATAAAATCTTAAGGAGGTATAAACTTGAGGATGATAAAGGATACATTTAACAATCAAATTTAAAAAAGAAACAACTTTTAAGTAAACCTTAAGAATTCTAATTAAACAAGTGGCGAGAATGAACAATTCCCACTGGGTATGGACAAATTGAGTTCAAATCCAATCTTAGGAAGGAATACCAGTATCAATTATATAATGATAGGAATAGTAAGATAATCTGTTGACTATTAAAAGGCGTATATGAAAACTTAAAAACTTATGGTTGTGAGAACCTCCAAACTGTACTTAAAATAGTAATGAAGTTGAGGATTCAAGAAAAAGAATTGAATAAGGATATCTAATTAGGTTATGGAATACTCCAATTAATTCCATAAAAGATCATCATGGAGTGGAGAGTGTAGCAACTACTACTAAACAATTTCTTACTCCGAAACATGAGAGCTTGCGAATTTCGAGGACGATGCTTATTTTAAGGGGGAGAGTCTGTAACATCCCAGCATTAGAGCCTAGAAATAAGTTGAACCCAGATGTGTGCATTGCATTCATGCATAGAAAATCCAAATTATTTTCAGGCTCTTAAACAAAACTTGTCAAAGTGATTGAAGATTCTCTTAGCTTGATGGAATTGAAGTAGATCATCAAGTTGACTGCGATAAGTTTCAATAAGACCTTTGTTAGAGTCTCATTTAGGGAGATATTTGATCTAAGGGTATATCAAAATATACCCTAAGTTAAACCTTAATATAATGTGAATTATATTTAATCATTGGATATCATCTTATAGTATTCATTATAACCACTCCTAAGTACCAGTTAAAGATATAAAACCAACAATAGGAAAGTAACCACTATATCTTAAACTCCATCTGCATACATTCTGAGAATCTTAGTAACACCTAATCTTAAAAACTCTTTTGAGGAATTGGAGTTGAAAAGAGATTAAGTCAAGATCATCCACTATATATATCTTCTTCCTATGCTATCTTGAGGGAAATTATCTCCATGTCTGTTGTTCAACAATGATTGGATAATTCCCCATTGACTCACAACTTCTTTAACTAATAGTCCTTGATCTATTAATTAATCCTATCAGAACATTTACTCAAATCTTTTAACAAAGGCCTAGTCCATTAATAACCTTAACCCAATATAAGATATTAAGAAGATAATTTCCAGACATTAAAAGGTAGGATTGATGAAGCCCTGCTTAACCAACCAAGAACTTCAGTAATAAGTGATTAAAGTATTATAATGGTAATGCTCTGGTCACTAATATGGAATGCTTATAACTAGTATAGATAATATTGGTAAGTAGAATATGATTGGAACCTTAGTAAAGAGAAATGATCCCAGAGAAGTCTTTGCAAACCACATAAATATAATTAGGGATTGAAGTGTAAGTCATGAGGGTTAAGTAAGTATAAGATGGTGTTATTCAACTAAAGCTAGTATAGCATAGAGTCATTAAAAGTGATGTATTCATCTTTAAGGATAGTTTACTTTAGAGTAAGAATAGTGATGGGGATTAAGGAAGGTTGGGAGTAGAGTTTGAAGGAACTACTGGTGGGATGGAAGATTGTCAACAGTAAAATAGTAGATTCAACCAAGCAAGGATTGAGAAAGCTATGAAGTATATTTATATCAAACTCATTGGATTCATTCCAAAGTTTAGAAGAATGATATATTGAATAATAAAATTTTAATAAGTAAATCCCTCAAACTAACCATGGTAATGGATTGAAAGAGGTATTATATCTAGGAAAGGAGTTCCTTAATTAGATACCCAAAGTGGAGAAATATAGTTATATGTATAAATCATTTTCCTATTTTAATCATGGTAAGCATTCAACTCTAAATCTCAAAGTCAAGCATACTATCCATCATATACCATTGATTCATCATCTGATGTCTATAACACTTTATAAAGTTAGTTTCCTATAACAAATTACATAAGAATATCTCTGTTAATTTCAACCATCATCACTACATGTGCCTAAGTATATTTTTATAAGTTCACTTCTATAAAACACTCTAAATATAACTTTTATTAAAAGGGAGTTTTCATCCAATACTATATACATAAGGCAATATGCTTAGTTATTAAATCTCAACTTTTAAAAGGAATCTAAGCTTATACAAAACCCTAAAGCCAAGGAGAATATTCATAATTCAAAAACCCTAAAACCTCTTGGTTTATCATAATATAATATATACATTTCATTTTCTAAATAAATGGGAGTAATAATTACCATATCAATGTCTTTATATTTCATGCATCAAATAATGGTATACAATCATTAAACTTATATATAAAGTTTCTATTCAAACTATGAGCTCATTAAAATTAAATTTTTAAGAAAATAAGAACATATCATTCAATAAATCTCTAATTAAAGATACAAGAGAAAAATAATAAGAAGAAGTTTCTTCCAAATATTAAAAAAGAGTTCTTATTGAGAAAATAAAAGAAATATGAGCCTAGGTTCTTTTCTGTCTATGACTGACCAGTGGGGTCAGGAACGGACCACGGGTTGAGCTAAAGAAAACGACAAGGGGTTATATGCAAAACGGTCATCATCATCACTGTCACGCACACAAGCAGCTCGCTGGCGGAGCTCGTCGCTGCCCGATGCCGTCATCGCCGTCAGTGCGTCAAGATACTCGCTGCCGATGCCAGGAGGGGATAAGAAGGCCACCGCGGCGAAGTGCTTCCATCCCTATCCCCAATCCCCCTTATCCTCTTAGATACGAACGAGACTGAACCCTAGCTCGCCGGAGCCACTCCTCGCCGTCGAACTACGCCACCCCACACCATTCTGAGCCGTCATGGAGAAGCGCCAACCTCCGTAGATCCTCTAGGTAGAAGCGTGCATCAAGGGGAGCACTGGAGCGGGCGAATTTGGTCGATTTCCTTCGCGGCAGTTCGTCGAAATCCTCGCCGGGAAGCACGATTCCGGTCGCGCCTGTCCTCGTCAACCACTCGATCATCATCAGGGTGAGTTCCGGAATCTTCCAGCATCCTTGAACCATTCGGTCTCTTTGTAAATCGCCATCTCACTGTAAGCCACCGTCGGAGCTGAAGCTCCGATGACCATTTCCGAGCGACACTGCCACTCCTAGGTTCAGTAGCTTGCGCTGATTCAAACTAGACCTATTTCGCTTGCTGGGGTGCAGTAGATCGTCGCCGGTGACCACTCACCGACGACGGAGGTGATGCTGATGTCATACTTACCTCATGATCAAGCCACGTGAGTCGTTTGACTAGTCTTTGCCTCGCGTGGTGGATGATGTGGCCCAGGGTCCACATGCCATCGACAGTGTGTAGAGAGGAGTTGAGTAACAAATGCATTGCTTTCACCTGAGAGCTGAGGTGGACAATGGCCCACTAGTCAGTGACTGGGGCTACCTTTGAGTACGGTGTAAAAATTATTTTCTCTTAAGAGTTAAAATAAAATGTTATAATTCAATTAATAATATTCCAGAAATCAAATAAAGGATTAAATCTTGTTTAATTGATAACTTTTGATTTATAAATCAGAAAAATGTGTATAATATATGAAATTTTTCAGAAAAATAAAATCTACAACTTAAACTTATTATTAAAGATTATTGATATAATTATTTAAATGAATATTATTTAATCAAGGTTTTATAAGTAACAAAACTTTAATAATTCATATTCCTATAATGATAAATGTTTATAATATAAATAAAATACCAAAAATATACATAGAAAGAAAGTTAGTTTTCGTTGTTACTAGACTTATGATCCTGGTATTTTGTTGGAAATTTTTATTCTAATAAAGGGTAGAATCAAAAAGCACTGCTATCATTATATTCCCCTCTTGACAAGCAAAGGTACCAAGGCTACATATATTGCTATAAATAAAATGCTTTAGGAGAGGCAATCTCGTTTTTTTAGTTTTTTTTCCTTTGAGTCTCTTTTTATTTTGTTTTTTTCTTTGTGTCTTTGTTGTAGTAAGAAAGTTTTCTCTTTATATTATTATCTGAATTTTTTTGAATAAAGTAATTCCTCATCTATATTAAATGACGCTTATCTAGTACTAAGTTTATACTACCTTAGTGTAAAATAGGCGACACTTATTGTGTATTGGAGGGAGTACCAAGTTTTAACCATTTGGATACTATTAGATGAACACAATTGCATGTGCCACAGTCTTTTTTTGCATATTGCTGTTTACAGTAAAAGTTTGTGAAATATCCTTGTAACTCCGAACATGCTCAAAATTTTATTCTAAACAATACTCTGCCGTTTTATTTCTTTAAATACTTTTTCCGTCTTAAAATAGATATCACAGGTTATTTATCCAAATTTTAATAAACCTGCTACATCTATTTTAGAACGGACCGAGAGTATAATGAACGGGTTAACTCCGAACATACTCAAATCTTAATTTTTTGAATAGAGTATCAAGTTTTACCCACGGGAAGGCTCGTGTTAAAGCATGATGGACCGTTTTGTTCCACCTTTCGTTGAGCTCACATAGGATGATCTCTCTGGAGGAGAGAGAGAATGTGTGTTTTCATATACTTCTGCACAGCTTGTCACGTCAAAACAGTACTGAACTAAGCTCTGTACAGGACCGCCTGCGAACGGCAGCTGATGGACCGGGCTTTTAAATCTACTTGCATGAAATTTATACCCCTGCTACTGCTACACTGTTGCACACATCTCACCTTCAACTCTGCCCAAATAATAACTCATGACAAGTGAGAGAGACAGATTGATGGTGGGAGCTAGAGGGATGTTGAATATGGAAGAAGATAAATACTAGTAACCAGTATTACTAGTAGCATGTGATAATGAAACTGGAACTATTCGTTGACGTTGATATCTCATTGGAAAAGTGCTGGCATGCAGGGGCCGCCCGCCGCGTGTGTACGCAACGTATAGGTATAGGTATAAATACGAGGGCAGCAGGTCATGTCGATGCGTCCACTTTATTCCCCCTAGCTATCTATAGCTTCTCTCACGAGAC
The DNA here is from genome assembly GCA_030063025.1 of Avena longiglumis. Lineage (NCBI taxonomy): Eukaryota > Viridiplantae > Streptophyta > Magnoliopsida > Poales > Poaceae > Avena > Avena longiglumis. Next base: position 112,454,343 of record CP125979.1, read on the forward strand.
ACTGCGGTACGTCACAGGACGGTCTAGTTTATTTGATGCATACCTTTGCATATAACATGCGATGCAAATGTTTGCCGGGACGCGAGTACAAAAATCTTGTTGCATCCGTGGTAGCTCCGTTCGATCTTCCTTTGGTTGCGACAAGGGCCGACAGGTACTGCACACATTGGTAGATCGATCGGAGATGCGTAGTACAGTACGTGCGTAGTAAGCGCTGGAACAGGCGCGTACACGAGATCGTCCATGCCTATGGACGTAGGTACATGTCAACATGTTACTGTTGCTACATGTTGTACACGTCCTGGAATAGTAGGAACGTTACTGCAACGCGTTTATGTATATGCTTGACTTTTGTTGCCATGCATTACTACTACTGGACGGCTCTTCCCTGTCCAACGCTTCAATATTTCCTTAGCTAGCACGGTAAGAAACTTGGAGATCTTTTGTCATTCCTCGTTTCGTTTCATTTCTCATTTCTTTTGACAGAAATGAAATGAAAGGGTAGTACTTAATACAGAAAAATTGGTCAAACTTTGCAAAGGTTTATTGTGACAAAACTCAAAATACAGAAAAATTGTGGATAGAAGGAAAAGTATTTTGAGAAAATTTAAAGATGTGGAGCATCAGTTTCGAAACAACTACTCTAATATGCAACATCCAGAAAAATGTGCAACGCGTAAACGGTTCCGAATTTATTTAGATCAGTATAAATGAAAAGTTATACTCTTTATGTATTTTTTTGTATTGGAGGTGGTGCATAAATTTTATAATAGCATAAAGTCGACAATTTTTTCGAACTTATTCGCTTGAAGTCAGTCTACACAATCTCAAAGTAAAAAAGTCTACGAGATTTTGTACAGAGAAAGTCACTATTACATAGATGCATTCTCTCATTTATTTTAAAATGATTCTCTCTTTCTTCAAACCCAAAAGATTTAAAGTTCATTGCAAATAAAAGTAGTTTCGCAAAAAAAAAAATCTTATTGATAGTGGCCATGCATGTATGCCCAGTTGTCGACCGACAGGATTAGGAACATAGTAACTGTGGTACGCAGTCTTGTATAGGCTGCCGGTAGTTTTCGGTCAACCGGTCAACCCACTGCAGGTAAAAGAGAGATGTCGGTCAATAGGATGTTTCGGTGAGAGAGATGGGGATGCAGCTTCCGCAGATCTACCCCACTTTGGACTTTTGCGTACGTTCGCATGTCATTCGCCTTTATCACAAGCCCTAAAATTCATATTTCACTACTTCAGATCCTCCCTCTCGGCCTAAAGCACAACGTTTTTTGATTTACGATTTTTTGCACGTTGACATAAATACATCATTTTCTACATCTAGAAACTTTTTTCAGTATTTTTTGAAAAATTATAAAAAAAATGCCATTTCCAATTTTGTTTTCAACAAAAAAGAGCTATGCGTCCACCGCTAAAGCCACACACGCGCGCGCGCGTTTACTTGGGCGCGAGATTCCCACAGAGGATCGCACGGACGGCCATGGCGATGTTTGTGTGAAACTAGGGATCCTCACATTCCCTCCCTCACAGTGCCACTGCCTCATCTTTGATTAACGCAATGATGGCAGGCAGCTACACCCCACACAGGCGCTTTTGCTTCAGGTCGACCCCAGGGCAAAATCGATCGAGAAAACGAGCCCAGACACCCATTCTCCGGTCCCTTTCACGCAGGGAGAGAGAGAGAGAGAGAGAGAGAGAGAGAGAGAGAGAGAGAGGGGAATCACCACCCGATCGGGGCTGCAGGTTCCGCTTTAAAACCCACGAGACTTTCGCCCGTGCCCGTCAGCTCCACCGATTTTATTCCGTCGTCGTCCTCCATCTCCATGACGACGGAGTTATGGGCGGACGGTCGATCCATGGCCGGCAACAGTGCGGCTCAGGCCATGCCATGCATGTTCGTATCGTATGTACAGTTTGTCTCTGGTCAGCCGAGATGGGCAGGCTGTTTATTTGTTGCCTCTTAAATATATCTGAGAATTCCTGTGTCGCGCATGGACGGTCGTACTACGCCCGTTTAGAATACGTTGCTACTACTATTGCGTTGCTAGAGGCCATGGACACAGGTTTTCATCCGGCAAAAGAATATTAGTACTACCGGCCATTGAAAAGATAGTTAATGGCCCTGACGCTGGAACAGTATTAAGGAGGGTAGATGATGGCTCCATTTGGGTCTCTGACGCTGATTATATGCGCGTGCTGTGTGACGTAGTATAGGAGATTTCCTTGCGGGAGAAGGGTGCGTCGTGGGGTCCCGGCAAGGACTTAAAGTTCACTGCGTGTGATTAGACAAGTCATGGAGGGTATCTCCGTCTTCCATGCTAATGTGTTACATCATGGATGGAGATTGAAGTGGTAAGAGATTTGATGCGTTCTCTGCTACTAGGGGGTAGTACTATACTATACACACACGTCACCTCCTACATGCTCAGAGAATGGCTTGCCAAATGTGCCCAGCCCTCATCGTTTTCCAAGGAACGGGCCGGGTATGAGCACGGGATCTATGCGCCTGGCCTTTACGGAGCCTAAACTCTCTATCTAATATTTGGAATAGTTGATATGTTCAAAAACACAGATATTTTGCGTTTTCGTATTACTCCATGTCTACTCGCAATTTTTTTTTTTTGGAAATGGGCTTTTTATTACTCAAAGAATGTTTACACCCGGCTTCTGCATTACTAGGATGCACACAGCCAAAAATCCTCTCAAGTTACAACCAGAATTAAACGAAAAGCAAGTACAAACGTATACATGGCACAACGGGTTGTGACTATGATATCTCTAATCGTAAGTCACGCTGCCATCCATGTCTAGAAAATATATCTCGCGCCAAGGCTTCCAAACGTCTACACCCTTCCGCAAAGAAGTCTCGGAACTCCATCCGTTGAAGAATTATCCATGATCGCAGGATTGTCGTGGCCCGGAAGATAACCTGCAATGTAGAAGACATCATATTATTAAAAATCTTGTCATTCCTACATAGCCATAGCAACCAAATAATGGCAAGCGCTCTCACCCTAAAAACAGTCCCATATTTATCATCAATCCCATTCAACCAATTGCCAAAAACATTAGCAACCGATGAAGGGGGAGATAAACCAGAGGCCACTTGGGTGATTGACCATATAGTACGAGCAAATTTACACTGGAAGAATAAGTCTCTAATTGTCTCATTATGATTACAGAAGACACATTGTTTGCTTCCTTGCCAATTCCTCTTAACAAGATTATCTTTTGTAAGGATTACTCCTTTACGAAGATACCAAGCAAATACCTTCGTTTTCAAGGGAATTTTCATTTTCCAAATTTTATTATTATCATCAACTGGAATATTTGGTTGGATCAAAGCTCTATGAAACAAATCAACAGAAAATTTACCATTATATAATAGTTTCCATTTAAATTCGTCGACCCCATCCGACAACTGTATCATAGACAGTCTCAATAAGATATTGTTCCATGATAGTAATCTAGGACCAATTAGACTTCTACGGAAAGAGACATTAGGAGTATTATATTCCATTACTCTGGAAAGTGTGTCCCCTTTATGTCTAACTATCGAATATAGAGCAGGATATTGTTCTCTAAGGGGCATTTGGCCAAGCCATTTGTCTTCCCAGAACCTAATCTGTGATCCATCCTTAATATTAAAAGAACCAAAGCGTAGGAATTGTTTTTTGGCTGCCATCAGCCCCGCCCAAAAGTGTGAGTCTCCTGACTTCCAGACCACTTGGGACAAAGCTTTGGAACCAATATATTTCCTCCACAAAATGGTTTGCCAGACTCCTTGTTCTGCAAGAAGTTTGAACAGCCATTTACCTAGGAGTGCAGTGTTCTTGGCTTGCAAATCATGTATGCCAAGTCCACCGTATTCCTTTGGTCGGCAAACCACAGTCCATTTGGCCAGTCGATATTTCTTCTTCACTTCATCCCCTTGCCAAAAGAATCTTGAGCGGAAATAATCCACTTTCTTCAAAACCCCTTTTGGTATATGAAAGAATGAAATCATATATAGTACCATATTAGTTAGTACTGAATTAATGATTACAAGTCTTCCACCAAGGGAAAGTAGTTTTCCTTTCCAGCTATTAAGACGTTTTTGTAGTCTTTCCTCAACCTCTCCATTCAGCTATCGTGAGACGCGCCGATAATGTATCGGTATACCCAGATAGTTAATAGGAAAGATCCTGCCACACCCAAATAACTCAGCATATAAATGTGCCTCATTTTTAGCTTCGCCAAAACAATACAAGTCACTTTTATGGAAGTTGATTTTCAGTCCTGATAATTGCTCGAAAGCTGAAAGTATTAACTTCAGATTCTTAGCCTTCTCAAGATCGTGCTCCATAAAAAGAATTGTATCATCGGCATATTGAAGGATTGAAAGTCCACCATCTACTAGATGTGGAACTAAACCTTCAATTTGACCATCAGTCTTAGCTCTCTCAATAAGGATCGCCAACATATCCGCCGCTATATTAAATAATATAGGCGATAGTGGATCCCCTTGTCTTAATCCTTTGTTCGTCCGGAAATATGTGCCTATGTCATCGTTGACATTTATAGCAACACTACCCCCAGAAACAAAAGAGGCGATAGTGGATCCCCTTGAACACTACTCCATTCAATTTCTTTGAATGTAGTTCATGAATTGTCTCATGCAGGATTACTACACCGTCTAAGATGTTTCTTCCTTGCATAAAAGCCGTTTGAGAAGGGCGCACAACATTATCAGCTATTGAATTAAGCCTAATCGTTGCCACCTTTGTAAATATTTTAAAACTCACATTAAGGAGGCAGATCGGGCGGTATTGTTGTATTCGCTCTGCATTAATAACTTTAGGAAGCAAAATAATATTGCCAAAGTTCAGTCTGAAAATATCAAGCTGACCCTCATGCATAACATGAAACAAGTGCATCAAATCCTCCTTAACTTTCCCGAATTTACGATAAAATTCAGCGAAAGCCATCAGTCCTGAGCTTTATTATGTTCCATTTGAAAGACAGCTTTCTTAACTTCCTCCTCCGTATAAGGGCGGTTAGAAACCTGTTTTCCTCAACAGACACTGGGAATATCATATATTTGGGATTCCTCCATGATATGGAATTTTCTGGTGGTGCCCCAAACAATGATTTGTAATACTTTGTAATGTAAGATTTTAGCTGCTCCTGTCCCTCAATTATACCTTCATCCTGAACCAAAGAATGAATAAGTTTCTTCTTATGCTTGCCATTGGCAATAGCATGGAAGTATCTTGTATTCATATCTCCTTCAAGGATAAATTTCGCTTTAGAGCGTTGGTACCACTTGAGTTCTTCCTCGCGGAAAATTCTAGCAATTTCTGCATTCGATTGTTTCTTATGCTCAATCTCAGATGCATTCAAAAGCCTTATTTCCGCAGAAGCCTCCAAATCATCAATAATATTTGAAAGACGTATTTTTTCTTTTTTCAAAATACCGGCAGTATGTCTAGCCCAACCGCGAAGGAATTTACGAAGAGCTCGCATTTTATTATTCCATCGCTGTATAGGCGTTTGACCAGCCACCGGTTTTTCCCACACGTCTTTCACTAAATCAAAAAAACCATCTCTTTCAATCCATCCAAGTTCAAACTTGAAGCTATGTTTGGATCTTTGTGATGGTGTTCCAACAGATAAAAGTAATGGAGCATGGTCTGATAAAGCCTCAATACGCTCTAGAGCCCGAACGGTTACTAATGGGAACTTCTCTTCCCACAATGTATCCATAAGTACTCTATCTAATTTCTCGTATGTCGGTTCTGGGAGACTATTAGCCCAAGTGAACTGTCTCCCAATCATATTAACCTCTCTTAAATCCAGGCTATCTATGACAGCATTGAATAAAAAAGGCCAATGTTCATCGAACCTGCCCCGACTTTTCTCATGAGGGAATCTTAGCAAATTAAAGTCCCCACCTATAAGAATAGGGTAAGGATTATCCTTAGCTAGATTTACCAGCTCACGCAAAAAGTCAGCCTTATAAACATCCTGGGCAGCCCCGTATACAGCGACTAGAGACCATGTGAAATCGTCGGCCTTGTTACGTATATGGAGTTTAATAAAAAAATCTCCAACCGAACTGGCCAAGACTTCCATAGTCTCATTTCTGACGCCTAACAGGATCCCCCGGATCTACCATGTGGAGGACGTGATACCCACGTAAAGTCCACTCCACCAGAAAGGCGATTGAGCAGATCTTGTGAGAAATCACGTCTACCGGTTTCAGAAATACCCAAGAAATCCAAGTTATGTTCTCTTACACAATCGGCAAAGAATAGATGTTTAGCCAAGTACCGAAGACCTCTGCTATTTGCAAACATTCCATTCATTGAGAAACACTAATGCTTTTGGATACACGGGTCCTTTTCTTAGATCTCTGGCTCTTTGATTTACGACCAATAGCTTTTAGTTCAAACATTGAACCCAGCTCCGTCTCATCAAAGCCAACTTCTGATACTTCACCAACTAAATGAGAGAGTAGTTGACCATCTACTGTGGCATGCAACTCCTCCTCCTCAGCTGATAAAGAATCAGGAATAAAAGAGGCCTTAGGAGTAACCGTCAAACGGTCAACCTTCATACGCCTAAGTACATTACTAGATAAATTTACCTGTTGAGCAGAATAACCCAGACTAACACCAAGGTTTGCTAGTTTTTTAGTCATTACAGGTGTAGAAAAAGAAAGAAAAGATTTCGAAGACTTCATACCATCTGAGTCAAGATTTATTGCCGCCTTCCTGCGCATTGCCTTGATCATCGAGTCTTCATCCGTGGGCGTCGCCCCAAGAGCATCGACCCCATGACGCGAACTACGCCGCGACGGAGTATCCTGAAGTGGCGAAAGCACCTCCAGGGAACCACCCAGCCCCGCCTGAGCCAGGTGTCCCCCAGAATGATGCCCCTCCTGCACCGGACAAGCGTCCACCCGCGACCCCTCCTGGGCCACGGGTCCGAGGCCCGCGTCCGGCCCATGGCAGACCTGGGCCACGTCAGGTAGCAGCCCCGCCTGGGCCACCGGATCATCAGAGGAAGGCGGCGTACCCCCGACGCGTAGGCCCAGCCGCTCCACATCAGATGACGGCCCATCCTGGGCCATCGGTGCACCTGCATCCTGCCAAGGCAGCGAGAAAGCAGCAACCGGAGAACCCCCAACCGACATGCTCGCCACCTGCAAATGTTGATGCAAATAAAAGTTCAACCACGGTATTGATAATTTTGCAAGTGTAGATGTTGCATCATGGTACAACTTGATTCCGAATTTGAAAACCTTTTCAACTTCTCCTCTTCTCCTAGTAACCAAATAGAAAAAATATGCATTTCGCACTAAACCACTTCTTACTTTGGAATTATAGAACTTCACATCTATCTTAGACCCGCTGCGAGGCAAAATTAAATCGAGCTTATGGGAGAAAAGGTTAGAAGTATGTGATAAATACATAAATAATATTGTGATTAATATTAGATATGTATTTTATAAAAAATGCCAAATAAGATTTAAAATACGATATTTTCCACAACTAATTAACAAAAGGAAATGACCCTATCCAACCGGCGAATCATGGAGAGAGAAAAATCAACCAAATCGTTTCTTGTGGGTTTTCATGTCGCCCTCTGCTAGTAGGGCCTCTTTGATTCGCAAGATAGGAAAAATACAAGAATTGAATCCCATAAGATTTGGAACCTACATGAATTTTCTTCAAGAAGTGGCTGAATCACAGAAAAAACAAAGAGGTTTTGATGGATGAAAAATTCCTCTAAAGCGTAGTGCAATGCAATCCTATGGGGAAATTTCTAAAGCGGTTACCCTTCGAATCAAACGACTCATATAGGAAAATTTTATATGATCAAAATCCTAGAAAATTTCTAAGGATTGGAATCATCCAAAATTTCTATGGGACTACTTTGACTCAAAGAATCCTTTAAGACTACCTTGCAGGAAATAGCGACGGTGCCTTAAAGAAATACTCATTTAAATTTGTTACTACCTCCATTCCGGTTTATAAGGTAAATACGTACGAGAAAATAGTTTAACCGTAAATTTGGTCAACAAAATATAAACTATATTTAATAAAAATATACCATTAGATTCATATTTAAAATACGTTTTCAATGGTACAATTTTGGGTCATATGATTCATACTCCCTCTGTCCAAGAATAGATGTCTAAGGTTTTTCAAATTTCGGATAAATCTATATATTAAATAGTGGCTAGATTTATCCAAATTTTAACAATTTGAGACATCTATTTTGAGACAGATGGAGTATAATGTTGACAAATTTACGGTTAAACTATTTTCTCAAAGTACGTTTTATCCCTATAATCCGAAATGGAGGAAGTATCTAAAATATATACCATCAAACATGTAATAAATTTGTCTTTATGTGTGAGTATTGTAAATTTGTGTTACTCCAACTGCCCGTATTTGAAATACAGTGAAAATAAACTAGGATGTACTCCCTTCGTTTTAAAATATAAGATGTTTTAGCTTTATGAATCAAATGTCTCTAGACTACTTTAAGCATATAGATTCACTAAGATTTAGAGTGAATTATACACTAAAAGAATTCTAGATACATTTTTTTATAAACCTAAACTATCTTATATTTTATATTTTGAAACGGGAAGCTGTCCTACCTCCAGCTTCCTGGGAAACCGATTTCAAAATTTTCCGAGTCTTCCAAATTAGTTTAGACTTAACCACTTTTAGAAGCTTCGTAATTTTTTTGAACCGGCATCCCCAAGAAACTTGGGTAGGGCAGCTTTTCGGAGAAGGGGTCAAAAGAACTGGGGCCGCCGGAGTAGATCTTGCAAGCGACACCACGTCACCTCTATGATTGCACAAGATATGTTCCTCCATGGCCCTAATTAGGCACGTTTAGTTCAACACGCGACGGCTATTACTAATGTTCAAACTGTCTCCTCACTCACACCGCTTTTTTCCAGAGCTGAGCGGGCCTTATCTTTGTCCGGCCTTTACTCCACAAAAGCATCCCGCGCGCAGAAGCAGAATTCCACTGCCCTTTCCCAGGCGCCAGTCTACGCGTGCAAACGACTCCCTTTAGTCCTTTCCCTGCACGTCCACGCGCCTCTGCTCGCTCATCACTTGGCTGTTACGTCGACATTAATCGCACAGCTCAGACGCCAACGCTAGCATGTAAACTTGGTCGTCGGGTGTCAAACCGTCACGTCAGACTAGCGCCGTATGCGCGTGTTCCCTAAAACGGCGGCGACGACTTCTATAGCGTGTACATACATTCGGTGGCAGATACAAAAACCCTGAAAAGCCTGGATAAACGAGTTTAAACTGTCAAGCAAAATCGTTATAGGAAATCACAAATTGCAAGCGTTGCACCGTGGACAAGGCTACGCTGGATACACCCATACATACACTATAGGCTAAGATTCTGCTGGACCGGTTTGTGCTCCAGCTTAATCGTCAACTGTTTTGTACTAAATGACTCTTTGACATATTTTTTGTGATGAGGGGATTTATTTATTTTTCTGTCCCCGTGGTCACATCAATTGGGCTTGCTCGTTTGAAACTCGTGAAACGTCGAAGTCACTTAAGTTGGCTGGACTATAATGAGTTAGCATTTTTTTTGCCAATAAAAAAGTAGATCACGGTCGTTCTGGTTGGCCATACCATAGAAATGCTGAAGTCTCTGAGAATTATCCCAAACCCCCTCTGGTCGATGAAATAGCTATGTCCCGCTGTTTAGTTTGGATGGATTCAGATGACCTAAAAATTTCAGCGTCGGGACGGATTGGTATAGCCAACTCAACGGCGTGTCAGGGCATCTTCGCCGGGCCGGTCCACCTGGTTCGAGCACGTCCGAACTTATTCTTGTGAATGCGTGGGGCGTGCGCGGTACCCCAACGGGTCGACCTGTTAGAGTATATTACAATTATGTTATATTTGGTAGATTTATATTATAATCCAATTCTATTTATAGTAGTCTTCTTGCCCTCCAAGTCTTCTACTACTTATAAACAATCTAAGGACTCGTGTTGTAATCACCTCTTGCAATATTAATACAATCTATATTTCTGCAATCTTTTATGTATCAGAGGTTCGCTCCGCCTAGGGTATATAGCCACCTCTTCCACCGCGCCGCCTCCGTGGAGATCTTTCTCCACCGGGGGCCGTGCAATAGTAGATTAGATCTTACTTCGCCAAAAAAAATCTCACCGGCCGCTTGACCGGTGTTTCTTCTTCTTTCGTCGATGATAGATCAAATTGCGTCGTCCAATGCCGCATGTTGTCATCACGCGCCTCTACTTCAACCTCGGCGTCGACTCATGTCTGGCAAATCATCGCCAATGATCATGCCAAAGAGGCTCCACGCGGCGCTCCAAGGGACGCCTTCACACCACGCATTGGCTTCTTCGTCCACACGTCGTCACCACGCCGGCTCGTCTTCGCCAACATCGACCGGGACGCAAGTCCCCGAGTACGTGCCTCGTCGTCAATACAAGGCTGCACCACGACCTTGCCGCCAGAATCGCAGTCTAATTTTTATTTGCACAAGTTTGTGCTCAATTTTTTTCTTGCAGCCACTTCTTCTACTCCGACACGGCGGACAACTTTTACACCGACCGTTTACGGAAAAAAAAATTGCTCCTCAATCCGGCTCTGGCACGCATGGCTCATGATGGTCCCTGTCTTCGCACGCCCGATATTGGCAACACCGACGCGTGCCTTCGTCCTCGACACACTCCCGAGTCTGGCAAGCTCGGCATTGTGGTTCGAGCTACTTCAAATCAAACTAAGTCTACCTCACCTACTGCGGCGAATTCTCCAGATTCAACGATGACATCGACCACAACAAAACAACATCATCAATTTTATCGACTTTATCAACGGCGACAACTTCCCCAACAACACCATCAACCACAACTGCAACACCCTCACACCTGGCTACATCGACGTCGGCAACAACGGATACCACCTCACCTCCAGCTTATGGTCCAGTCTATTCGCGTCACTACCGATTCGACTGCGGGGGTGTTAAAGTATATTACTGTTACGTTATATTTGGTAGTTTCATTTTATAATCCAATTCTATTTATAATAGTCTTCTTGCCCCCGTCTTCTAGTACTACTCACATTGTAATCACATCTTGCAATATCAATAGTCTAAGGGATCACGTTGTAATCACATCTTGCAATATCAATACAATCTATATTTCTGCAATCTTTCATGACCCATCTGGAGAAACGTGTCCAGCTCGACTCATCCATACATCTAATTTAGGACTTGGTTGCGTTGGCCCGGACGCGCGCGGACAGGGTGGGTGTCTTGTCGTTGGCGACGCTGGCCCACCCGCCAGCTATCGCGGCTTTGATTTAGACGCACGCATCAACACCGATTCAGACGCAACCGTGACAGCGATTCAAAGACGCTGACCGACGGCAGCATGCGCCATTAATAGCGATGCGACGACACACTGACTGACTTGTCGACACGCTCTCCACCGCCGCTGCAGGCGCCGCCTGACTATTGCCCTACTTACTGGACACTTCAATGCCCCTCTCTTCGGACTCCGCGCCGGCATCCGATGCCGGTCCTTTTTAACCGGCCACCCGTGACCATCTTCTCCCACACAGAACACCATCCCTATCCTCCTTCCCGCTTTTCTTCTCCACTACATGTAGCTAGCCATGGCCAGCGTCGCTGGATCGCGGGGAGGGCGTGGCGGCCCTGGACGCAGAGGGAGGCGCCGAGGACGCGGCCAAATCACCGCGCCACCATGCTCTCCCTCAACGCCGTCATCGCCCGAAGATTTAGACCAAGGCCCCAAATCGACTGTAATGCTAGAAGCGAGTGGTGCTCCGAGAGAAAGACGCGGATTATCACCTCCAACGAGAAACGCTTGCCGATAGTCCTATTGTTGTTGTAGTGAGAGCGTCATGGCAACAGCGGGTTCGACAACCACCACGACCGCTCAGTCCTCTCTTCTCTTCCGGCGTCGGGGTTGCCACGGAGCTCGTCGGGTCCACGCCGGCGTCCAGGCATGGTGATTTTTTTTGCTGTCGGTGGTGCAGGTCTCGCCGAAGATATCTCGGTGACCTCCCCTTTTTATGGTTGCGCCTGGACGGCGGCCGGGAACGTTCAGAACTCACGGGAAGCGCCCAGAACTGACAGGAAGTAGCGGGAAAGAAAGACGGAAGAAGGCGTGGCGACGGAAAGAAACTGGAAATATGCCAGCATTTTCGATGACCAAACGCGCATATATGGATCGGACAGCTAGGCGCGGTCTGTCGGACAGGCCGGACTATGGCTCTAAATCAACCGTGATTCGACCCAAACGAAAAAAACGGACAGTTTATGTCGACCGGATGGAGATGCCCTAATATACTTTATCCAACCAAACTTACCAGGCGAGCCTTCACATGAATAATACGATAGGAACGCCCAGCTCATACGCCAACTATGCCAGCACGTAAACTTGATCGGGGTTGATAGGTGTCAAACCGTCACATCAAACTCGCGCCGTGTCGCTCTGTTTTGGAACTCGGAATATGGCTAAAGCTGGAGCGGTCTTTCTGCGCGTCCACAGAGAAACGGATATACGTCACCCGTCGGATCGACGTCGGCTTTATGATATGTGGTGCATGCGAGGTACAGTATCCCTGTGATGAAATTCAATTAAGGCTGCAGAATCAAGCAGGTTGGAGTGGAGGTAGCTATAGCAGTAGTACTAGTTGTAGATCGATGGATGGATCGATCGATCACGAGAGTGGATATGAACACTGCGCGCACGCATGCGATGGCGCGGTGGTGGCCATGGCTAGCTAAACGGCTTAGCTAGCTTAGGTAGGTAGCGCAGCTGGGGTCAGAGCTACTATCAGCAGCAAGCGTGCATGCAGCTGCAACCTGCACTGCAAGCAAGCAAGCAAGAGAGGCCGGCCGGCCGGGGCAGCAGGAAACAAAGCAGGCAAAAACAAACAAAGTTTGAACGCAACAAGAAACCTCTCTGCTTGTGACGACCGATACATTGCACATCGCATGCCATGCATGGTGCGCCTGCGATCGATCCATGTGACTGTGCAACGTGTTCTTATGCATGCAAAAACCTATTTAAAACTCGCACCGTCTACATCTATTGCGCAACAGTCGCGCCTGCGCTGCCATGCATTCCCTTCCCATATATGGGCTGACTCAGGGGCGAAGCAAACAGGCCAGCAAAGTCACAAGAAATCAAGGAAGAATAGTGAAACGTATGTGCACTCCATCCACGAGAGATAGTACTGTATTGCGAGTCTGTCTAGTATCTCTCGTGGCTGTGGCTGTGGCTGTGGCTGAGTGATGTGTGACCGAGTGTCACCTTGGCGTTAGCTGCTGCTGCAATGTAGGGGTGGTAGTGGTAGTAGTAGAGTACTAGGCACCGCAGAGGGGCTAGCTAGTAGCTAGCCGCGTCTGCAGAGCACAGTGCCGTGCTGCATGCTACGCTGCTGCTAGCTCTCTCTCTAGCTGGTCGAAATTAAAGGTGGCTGGCTCTGACCCTGGTCCGGCCGGCTCTGGTTTCTCATTGTCTCTCCTCCTTCACGAGGGGTCGGGTGGTGGGAGCCAGGGGCGCATGCACGAGATCCAAACAAAATCTAACGTGGATTTGTATGCGCTCCACAGAAAGACGGAGAGGGAGTTGGCAGGGAGAGGGTACAAGTCTAGCTGCCCAAACACAAGTACTGGGTCGGGGGGGCCCTGAAGATAGTAACTACTCCGTACTACATATATACTACTAAGAGCATCTCTAATAGAGCCCTTAAAAGGATCAAATTTGTGAAATTTCGGTGAACATACGGGTTATGGGTCGAGAGGTCGAACTAACCGAGCCCGTAAAAACCCTGGCCCGTATTATTTTTCACGGGCCCTCTTGAACCATCCTCCGCGGCCTCTACAAGCCATTTGCTCAAGTATGACCCCCTTCCTAAACACGTAAAAATCCAGTTAATACCCATATCAAAAGCCTTGTATATCAACATACAATCGTACGTACGCCCATGTTCTATGCATACAACGATTTTCCCGCACACGACCCAAGCCACCCGAGCCTTCCTGCACCAATCACTTATCACCACCACCGCCAAGGGGACCGCTGTATCAAGGCCACCGTAGGACACCGTCGTCGCCGTCCTGCTACGTCTGGCCAGACATGTACCCGGACTGTTCGGCAAGTCAACGAGCCACCGCCAATCCTGCACGCCGCCGCTGCACCGCCGCCGACCTTGTTGGCACACACCTACAAGGCCAGGCCGAGGCGTGTGCCGGCTAGATCCACCTCGAAGTCACCGCCACCAGCTCACCGGACACAACCGCCACAACCACCAGCTCTTTGGCCACGGGCGTCGAGGGCGGTGAGCTGGTGTACAATCGTACTAGTGCATATATGCTTTGCTAGATAGACATATTATTTGGCTAGGGTATATGGGTTTTCATCTCAGTCGTCCTTGTGTTCGAATTTGCTTGAGTTTTATATGAGTTTAGGAGAAGGGGGTTGTATTGGAGCAAAGCCTCTTATTCTAAACCTAGAACGTGTGCTGCAGCTAGAAATGATAAGTATATGTAGGGGAGAAATTCACTTTGGCGCATGGGAGCTTATTCTCCTCGAAAACATTTTGAAAATTTAAAAAGTTCAGAACAAAATTTTGGTGCTAAGTTCTTGTATGTCCGCCCGCCAATGCAAGTTTTGCCGGGAAACAGACATTCGGCAAAAATAATTCCATGGACAGTTTTTTAGAGCTAAATTTTGCATTTATTATTATCTTTTGTATCCCATTTGTGTAGATGCTGGAGAAATCTTTGCCCCAGTCTATTTTTCATCCATCGATAAACCCCACATGAAGTCAACAATCTGGTATGGTAAACAATACCTAGGTCGTGTTCTAAGTAATCTTACACCAAACAAATTCTTCTCAAGTATTCGGTAAACCTAGGTTTTATAGAGAAAATCAAGTTATTGCACTTTAAACAGGACCATACACATGCATGACGGTTTTGGGAGTCACCAACATGTTTGACATACTACTAACGTATAAAGTCTTTACTTGGGTTACCTGTTGGAGCAAGGGTGATGTTAATGCATCTTCATGAAGTCTACAACATGATGCAGATGGCAGTAAGACGATGCTTTTTGAACCAGAAGCCTCGATTTCTCTGGAGTGACCCCAAGTGAGATTTAGATAGCTACTGGCTGAGCTAATCGTTCTAATTGTCCTAACTCGGTTGTCGGTCATTGGAAAACACAGATTGCCAAAGAAACGGAAACACGAACAAGAGTTTGAGTGTAAAAGGATTTTTTGTCGATTGTGTGTTTTAGTTTAATCGACTATCACCCCTTATATACGGGGCGACTGATCTTTCTGTGAAAGTCTTGAAGACTATTACACAAGTACAATGCAAATTTATTATAGAAAAACTATGCTAAACTCTGTAAAATTACCACCAACTTCGTACTAGATCTAGATGTAGGGTTTCGTAGCATGGAAAAAAAAAATTCTATCGCATACAAACAAACAAGCCAAGATCTATCTACTAGATTGTAGCAACGAGTCGATGGAATAACTCACCCTCGAAGATTCCAAAGTGTTTAACGAGAGCGGATTCTCGTGGGTGATGTAGTCGTACTCTTTCCGATCTCAAGATCGCGTAGATGATCCTTCCCAAGTTGCGTTCGGCGCCTCCATGATCGGTCACACATTCGGTACTCGACGAAGACCTTCCTCTCCCTTGTTCCAGTAGGCAGCGGAGGTTGTAGCACCCTCCTCGCGATTCCGGCAGCACAACGGCGTGGTACCGGAAGTAGATGGGGAAT
Source organism: Avena longiglumis (assembly GCA_030063025.1). Taxonomy (NCBI): domain Eukaryota; kingdom Viridiplantae; phylum Streptophyta; class Magnoliopsida; order Poales; family Poaceae; genus Avena; species Avena longiglumis. The sequence goes on from CP125979.1 coordinate 112,470,193, forward strand.
CTCGCAGGGCTTCGCCTTAAGCCGGAGCGAGCATGGTGGACTACGAGAGAGCCCTCGACGATCTAGGGTTTAGACACGCCGAGGAGGGGGCAAGCCGGCGGCTAGGGTTAGCTAGGCGGCGGCGGCGGTTTGCCCTAGGGCGGCGGCGGCGGCAGTGGAGGTGGCGGCGCCGGCGGCTAGGGTTTAGATGTGGAGGTGTTGGGTTTCTAGGAGGGGAGCCCTGCCCCTCCTTTTATAGGTGGAGGGGCCGACCAAGGGGAGGGGAGTCCCTCCCCAACTCGTCTTGGAGGTGGGCCGACGGTGGAGGGGAGGAACTCCTCCCCAACTCGGTTTCCACCTCCCTCTCCACTTCCCAAAAATAGCCGTTTGACTTTCAAATTGCCGTTTGACTTTTTCAAACTAGGATTTGATTAAACCCTTTATTTTGTTCAGCGATGACACCTAGTACATGATGCAATCATATCAACTTGATATAACACATTCATGTACCCTTCCCCTCCGGAGTGCCGGACATTCCAGAACCTTCTAGAACATTCCCGATGAAAACACCAGAACCATTCTCCAACTCCGAAACAGGACTTTCCTTATATGAATCTTATTCTCCGGACCATTCCGGATCTCCTCGTGATATCCCGGATCCCATCCGAGACTCCGAACAACATTCGGTCTCTTACTCATCATTCCATAACTACTCAAACAACGTCGAATCCTTAAGTGTGTCTCCCTACGGTTCGTGAATTATGCGGACATGATCGAGACACTTCTCCGAACAATAACCAATAGAGGAATCTGGAAATTCATATGGCTCCCACATATTTCTATGATTACTTAGCGATCGAATGAAACACTTACATACGATACCAATTTCCTTTTGTCTCACGATAGTTTACTTATCCGAGGTTATGATCGTCGGTATCTCTGCATACCTAGTTCAACCTCGTTACTAAAAATTACTCTTTTCTCGTTCCCGTGATATGTGATCCCTTGTGAGCCAGTCACATGCTTGCAAGCTAATTGAATGACATTTCACCGAGAGGGCCCAGAGTATATCTATCCGTCATATGGATGGACAAATCCCACTCTTGATCCATGTGTCTCAACCAATACTTTCCGAACACTCAATGCTACCTTTATAGCCACCCAGATACGGTGTGGTGTTTGATGTCATCAAAGCATCCATCCGGTAAAGGTGATATGCATGATCTCATGGTCGAAGGAATTAGGTTACTATGTATCAGAAAGCATATAGCAATTGAACTAATAAAATGACTTGATCTTTATGCTACGCTTATCTATAGGAGTATGTCCACCATATCATTCTCTAACGATATGATCTTGTTGTTAATAACATCTCAATGTTCATGATAGGGAAACCACAATCATTTATTAACCAACAAGCTAGTATTATAAAGAGGCTTTACTAGGGACTCTAATTTAGTTTACAAATCACACAAGTATTAATGTTTCCTTGTTAATACTATTATAGCATGAATGTAAAAATTTATCATAAACACAAGGATATAATAATAACTACATTTATTATTGCCTCTAGGGCATATCTCCAACAGTCTCCCACTTGCACTAGAGTCATCTAATTTAGTTTACATGCTAATATACCGAACACCCATGGCAGTTTGGTGCTGGTCATGTTTTGCCCTCGGGAGAGGTTTAGTCAACGGATCCGCCACATTCAGATCTGTGTGTACTTTGCAAATCTTTATGTCCCCATCTTGGACATGTTCTCGAATAGCGTGAAAACGTAGCTTGATGTGCTTCAGCTTCTTGTGTGACCTTGGTTCTTACGCATTGGCTATGGCGCCCATGTTATCACAGTAGATAGACATTGGGTCCAGCGCACTAAGAACCACACCCAGCTCTGTAATGAACTCTTTCATCCATATCGCTTCTTCTGAAGCCTCCGAAGCAGCCATGTATTCCGATTCAGTTGAAGATCTCGCCACAACGCTTTGCTTTGCACTCCTCCAGCTAACTGATGCACCATTCAAAATAAATACGTATCCAGATTGTGATTTAGAATCATCCGGATCGGTGTTCCAACTAGCATCGGTGTAACCATTAACAACGAGCTGTTCATCACCTCCATAAGAAAGAACCATATCCTTAGTTTTTCTAAGTACTTAAGGATGTTTTTGACCGTTGTCCAATGATCCACTCCTGGATCACTTTGATATCTGCTAGTTAAACTATCAGCATATGCAATGTCGGGTCTAGTACATAGCATGGCATACATTAGAGATCCTATAGCTGAGGCATAGGGAGTCTTACTCATCCTCTCTCTATCTTCTGCCGTTGTCGGACTTTGAGTTTTACTCAAGGTCGTATTGGGCAACATGGGCAAGAACCCTTTCTTGCTATCTTCCATTCCAAACCTCTTTAGAACTTTGTCCAAATATGTACTTTGTGACAATGATATTAGGCGTCTCGATCTATCTCTATAAATTTTTATGCCTAATATGTAAGCTGCTTCGCCAAGATCCTTCATTGAAAAATTATTATTCAAATATTCCTTGACACTATTAAGAAGGTCTACATCATTCCCAATCAACAATATGTCATCCACATATAGTATTAAGAATGCTACAGAGCTCCCACTCACTTTCTTGTAAATACAAGCTTCTCCATAAGTTTGTATAAAACCAAAACTTTTGATCACCTTATCAAAACGTTGATTCCAACTTCGGGATGCTTGCTTCAATCCATACATGGACCGTTGAAGTTTGCATACCTTGTTAGCATCTTTAGGATCGACAAAACCTTTGGGTTGCATCATATACAACTCTTCATCAATGTCTCCATTGAGGAATGCTGTTTTGACATCCATCTGCCATATCTCATAATCATAATATGCAGCGATTGCTAACATAATCCTCACAGACTTTAGCTTCGCTACAGGTGAGAAAGTCTCATAGTAGTCAACTCCTTGAATTTGTCGAAACCCTTTTGCGACAAGTCGAGCTTTATAGACAGTAACATTACCATCAGCATCTGTTTTCTTCTTGAAAATCCATTTGTTCTCGACAGCCTTCCGGCCATCCGGTAAGTCCACCAAAGTCCATACTTGGTTTTCGTACATGGATCCAATCTCGGATTTCATGGCTTCTTGCCATTTATTGGAATCTGGGCTCATCATCGCTTCCTCATATGTCGCAGGGTCATCGGTGTTGTCCACCAACATGACACTCATAACGGGATCATACCAATCAGGAGTGGTACGAGTTCTCGTTGACCTGCGAGGCTCTGTAGCAACTATAACCGAAGTTTCATGATTATCATCATTAGCTTCCTCTCTTATTGGTGCAGGCACCACAGGAACTTCTTCCGGTGCTGCGCTACTCGCAATTTCGAGAGAAGGTTCGACAACCTCGTCGAGTTCTACTTTCCTTCCAGTCACTTCTTTCGAGAGAAATTCCTTCTCTATAAAGGATCCATTCTTGGCAACGAAGATTTTGCCCTCGGATCTATGATAGAAGGTATACCCAATAGTTTCCTTCGGGTATCCTATGAAGACGCATTTTTCCGCTTTGGGTTCAAGCTTGTCCGGCTGTAACTTCTTTACATAGGCTTCGCATCCCCAAACTTTAAGGAACGACACTCTAGGTTTCTTCCCAAACCATAATTCATACGGTGTCGTTTCAACGGATTTAGATGGTGCCCTATTTAAAGTGAATGCGGTTGTTTCTAATGCATAACCCCAAAATGATAGCGGTAAATCTATAAGTGACATCATAGAACGAACCATATCTAAGAGAGTTCGATTACGATGTTCGGACAAACCATTACGCTGTGGTGTTCCCGGCGGTGTCAATTGTGAAAGTATTCCGCATTTCTTCAAATGCTCGCCAAACTCGTAACTTAGATATTCACCACCACGATCCGAACGTAGAAATTTAATCTTCTTGTTACGTTGATTCTCTACCTCACTTTGAAATTCCTTAAACTTCTCGAAAGTTTCGGACTTATGTTTTATGAAATAGATATACCCATATCTACTCAAGTCATCCGTGAAGGTAAGAATATAACGATAACCACCTCGCGATGCTACACTCATTGGACCACACACATCGGTATGTATGATTTCTACTAAGTCCGTATCTTGCTCCATCATACCAGAAAATGGAGTCTTAGTCATTTTACCCATCAGACATGCTTCGCATCTTTCAAGTGATTCGAAATCAAGTGATTCAAGAAGTCCATCGGAATGGAGTTTCTTCATACGCTTCACTCCAATGTGTCGAAGACGACTTTGCCTCTTATATGTCGAGTTATCGCTCGATTTCAAACGTTTAGCCTCAATGTTATTAATATGTGTATTTCCACTATCGAGATTCAATAAGAATAGACCATCTATCAAAGGTGCATGTGCATAAAACATATTACTCATATAAATCGAACAACCATTATTCTCGGACTTAAACAAGTAACCGTCTCACAAAACAAGATCCCGATATAATGTTCATGCTTAACGCAGGCACCAAATAACAATTATTTAAGTATAAAACTAATCCCGATGGAAGATGAAGGGGTAGCGTGCCGACCGCGATCACATCAACCTTTGATCCGTTTCCCACGCGCATCGTCACCTCGTTCTTCGCTAGCTTCCGTTTATTTCAAAGACTGCTTCGAGTTACAAATATGAGCAACCGAACCAAGATCAAATACCTGTGCACTACTACGAGTACTAGTGAGATACACATCAACATGCATATCGGATATACCTTTCTTCTTGATGTTGCCGTTCTTCAAATGCCAAGTACTTTGGGCAATTCCGCTCAAAGGACCTTCTCCCTTGCAAGAAAGCACTCAAGATCGCTTAGGTCCATCCTTGGTCTTCTTCGTCGGCGCGGTAGCTTTCTTACCACCCTTCTTGAAGTGTCCCTTTTGCTTGGGCTTGCCTTTCTTGAATTTGGTGGTCTTATTGACCATCAACACTTGGTGCACTTTCTTGATCTCCACTTCTGCAGATTTCAACATAGCAAACAGTTCTGGCAACTGCTTGTTCATGTTTTGCATATTGTAGTTCATCATAAAGTTCTTGTAACTTTGTGGTAGTGATTGGAGGACACGGTAAATCCCCAAATCATTAGGAATCACTATACCCAAGCTTTAAAGTTTGTTTGTGTGCCCAGACATCTTAAGCACATGCTCACTGACGGAGCTGCCCTCTTCCATCTTGCTGTTAAAGAACTTTTCAGAAGCCTCATAGCTCTCAATTGCCGCGTGGGTCTCAAAGATCAATTTGAGATCACGGACAATATCATGTGGGTCTGAATTCTCAAACCTTTTCTGAAGCTCCGATTCTAAACCATACAAGATTGCACAATGAACTGTGGAGTACTGAGTCTTCCGAGCGAGGTAAACATTCTTTACTTCGTCGGCAAGATCACCGCAGCGGGTCAACCAATGTGCATCCAAAGACATAGGTCAAATTACCAGCTGTGAGGACAATCCTCAAATTGCGGAACCAATCCGCGAAGTTGCTTCCATTGTTTTTCAACTTTTCTTTCTCTAGGAACGCATTAAAATTGATGGTAGGGGCCGCCATTGATCTACAACATATTTGCAATAGTATAGACTAAGTTTATGACAAATTGAGTTCTAATTAATAGTTAAATTAATCTGGTGAACTCCCACTCAAAACAATATCCCTCAGATTGTTTTAGTGATCACACGAACCAAATCCACCACATCAACACCGATCATCACGAGAGTTGATAGTTTCAATGGCGAACAATCGACATGTTCTTCATATCTACTATATGATTCATGCTTTACCTTTCGGTGATCCGTGTTCCGAGACCATGTCTGTACATGCTAGGCTCGTCAAGATCAAACCTTAGTTTCCGCATGAGCAAATCTGGCTTGCTCACGTTGTATACACTTGCGGAATCTAACACACCCGATCATCACGTGGTTCTTCAAAACAACAAGCTTTAGCAACGGTGCTGACTAAGGGTGAACACTTTTGACTTGAAATTCATGTGCATGAGGGATCATCTTATAATGCTACCGTCGTCTACTAAGCAATACAAGATGCATAAAGGATTAACATCACATGAAATTCATAATATGTGATATGATATGGCCTTTCTTCTTTGTGCTTCCGATCTCCATCTTCAAGCACGAACATGATCTCCATCATCACCGGCATTGCATCAAGGTCAATGACACTTCTCCATGGTTGTCGTCCACCGGCTTCAACTATTACAACTACTTTGAATAGACACGCGGGTCTTAACAAAATTAAAGATAACCATATGGCTCCTGCCGGTTGCGGACTTACAATAAGGAACATTGCATACATCAAATATAATCACAATCATGGCCATATCACATCACTGCACACCCCTGCAAAACAAAGTTAGACGCCTCTACTTTCTTTGCATGTTTTACGTGGTTTGGGGCTTTCAATAAGTGCCGTTCTAACTTACGAACATGAACCACAACATTGATACTAGTATTGTTAATCACCCGTTGTAAATTGGATCTTAACTATGCTAGGAAAAACAGGCACCCGCAAAGCCACTTATGCAATACAAGTTGCATGTCAAGCGTGGAGCAAGTCTCATGAACGATGTCATGTAAGGTTAGCCCGGACCGCTTCATTCCAACATCCCGCAAGATGCAAAGTACACAAGAAGCAATCGACAATAAAAGCATCAACGCCCACAATGACCATTGTGTTCTACTCGTGCAACAGATCTACATATAGACACGGCTCTGATACCACTGTAGGGTTTCGTAGCATGGAAAACAAAAAAATTCTATCGCATACAAACAAACAAGCCAAGATCTATCTTCTCTATTTTAGCAATGAGTCGATGGAATAACTCACCCTCGAAGATTCCAAAGTGTTTAACGAGAGCGGATTCTCGTGGGTGATTTAGTCGTACTCTTTCCGATCTCAAGATCGCGTAGACGATCCTTCCGGCGCTGCGTTCCGGTAGCGCTCCCGCAGTCGGTCACACGTTCGGTACTCGACGAAGACCTTCCTCTCCCTTGTTCCAAAGAAAGGAGGTTGTAGCACCCACTCGCGATTCCAAGAAGACAACGGTACCGGAAGTAGAGGGGGAATCTCGCAGGGCTTCGCCTTAAGCCTGAGCGAGTATGGTGGACTATGAGAGAGCCCTCGACGATCTAGGATTTAGACACGCCGAGGAGGGGGCAAGCCGGCGGCTAGGGTTAGCTAGGCGGCGGCGGCGGTTTGCCCTAGGCGGCGATGGAGGTGGCGGCCCGGCTAGGGTTTAGAGGTGGAGGTGTTGGGTTTCTAGGAGGAGCCCCGCCTCCTTTTATAGGTGGAGGGGCCGCCAAGGGAGGGAGTCCTCCCCAACTCGGCTGGATGTGGGCGGCGGTGGAGGGAGGAACTCCTCCCAACTCCTTCCACCTCCCTCTCCACTTCCCAAAAATAGCCGTTTGACTTTCAAATTGCCGTTTGACTTTTTCAAACTAGGATTTGATTAAACCCTTTATTTTGTTCAGCGATGACACCTAGTACATGATGCAATCATATCAACTTGATATAACACATTCATGTACCCTTCCCCTCCGGAGTGCCGGACATTCCGGAACCTTCTAGAACATTTTCGATGAAAACACCGGAACCATTCTCCAACTCCGAAACAGGACTTTCCTTATATGAACCTTATTATCCGGACCATTCCGGATCTCCTCGTGATATCCCGGATCCCATCCGAGACTCCGAACAACATTCGGTCTCTTACTCATCATTCCATAACTACTCAAACAACGTCGAATCCTTAAGTGTGTCTCCCTACGGTTCGTGAATTATGCGGACATGATCGAGACACTTCTCCGAACAATAACCAATAGAGGAATCTGGAAATTCATATGGCTCCCACATATTTCTACGATTACTTAGCGATCGAATGAACCACTTACATACGATACCAATTTCCCTTTGTCTCACGATAGTTTACTTATCCGAGGTTATGATCGTCGGTATCTCTGCATACCTAGTTCAACCTCGTTACTAATAAGTACTCTTTTCTCGTTCCCGTGATATGTGATCCCTTGTGAGCCATTCACATGCTTGCAAGCTAATTGGATGACATTTCACCGAAGGACCCCAGAGTATATCTATCCGTCATATGGATGGACAAATCCCACTCTTGATCCATGTGTCTCAACCAATACTTTCCGAACACTCAATGCCACCTTTATAGCCACCCTGTTACGGTGTGGTGTTTGATGTCATCAGAGCATCCATTCGGTAAAGGTGATATGCATGATCTCATGGTCGAAGGAATTAGGTTACTATGTATCAGAAAGCATATAGCAATTGAACTAATAAAATGACTTGATCTTTATGCTACGCTTATCTATAGGAGTATGTCCACCATATCATTCTCTAACGATACGATCTTGTTGTTAATAACATCTCAATGTTCATGATAGGGAAACCACAATCATTTATTAACCAACAAGCTAGTATTATAAAGAGGCTTTACTAGGGACTCTAATTTAGTTTACAAATCACACAAGTATTAATGTTTCCTTGTTAATACTATTATAGCATGAATGTAAAAATTTATCATAAACACAAGGATATAATAATAACTACATTTATTATTGCCTCTAGGACATATCTCCAACACTAGACTCCAATCAACCAAGTCAACCCTTGCCAAGTTACCTTTCCTTCCGTGTTGAGGTACTTGTTTTAGTGTTCGAGCTTCTTGCCAGCTACACTATGGTTTCCTGAGGCATTGTCGATTGGACTTCTTTGACCCTGCTTGAAGATGATTACTGCTGAGTCGATTTCTGCCATGCTCTAAGTCGCCGGTCATCTAGGCCCACTCCTAAATAACCTCTGGATTCCTCCTTTATATTAGCTTCTCGGTTATCCTCCAGCAATAGCATGCAGCTTCCTGCTTGATTCTAACCAATTTCCAACAACAAAATGCGTCCACATACAGCTTCACCTTCTTTCGGGTTCCCTCACTGCATCGTCTATCTGTCCAAAAAATCCACCGCAACACCTCAACTTAAAAACAATTGGTTTGTTTAATGAATCAAAATGTGCTCTACTTGATCATAGTGGATTAGACGAGGAACATCCCGGCCACGAATTTGCCATTGCATGTCGATGAGATTTTCAAACCTTGCTAGATGGTGCGTGCTTGGGGCCCATGAAGTCCCAATAAAGATCATATACTCGATTATAATCACATTCCCACCAGAATATGCATGAACACAAGCAATCAGGAACTCCAACATTTGATCCTTGTCCTATGTTCTAGCCAGTGAAAGTTGGGTTTGTCATCTTCATTATAGGCAGTGTATTGGTCATGTTGGGTAGGTCTTCTTCTTCCTGCATGCACAAAGTTTGTATATTGGCTAATTACCTAAAAAAAAAAGAAGTTGTGATCACTTACATGCACGAAAATGTGTGACCAAAACTGAAAAGGAGAATGGTCTGATCTGATCTCATTCATTCTCATTCTCTTTCTCTAAAGTCTAAAACCCCTTAGGCCCACCTGCATGCATGACCATTTGCAGCTATGGCCCCACTATGGAGTACTAGAGCAAAGTGCATGCGCACCATTGAAGTGTTTCATTAAAGGCAACTTACCTCCCTTCTGCCCCTCCGGTCCTGCCTGCCGAAACGCGCTCATGGTCTCTGGTACCCTCACTTACACATCTTAACAGTTAACACTAATACACCATCGCGCCTCCTTAATCCTGCCATGAGAGGTCACCATCTCCTCTGCCCTCTTCTCTGAGTTCTGACCAACAGTCTTAGGATTTATTTTTTCGGCAACAGTCTTAGGATTCAAGACACGCACTAAAGAACGCATGCAGATACCCTAGTACGTTGTATGGTCCATTAGCTCGTCCTTGATCAGGATGCAAACCGCATCTATGGCTCCTTTTTCTACACAATCTGACGATCTCTGGTCCCCGGCGCTAGCGGTGGCCATGGCGCCGTACGTTCATGCATGGTCCATCCCCATGCGTGCAGGGGGGCGCAGCGGCTGGTTTTGTCTCGGCACATATGTTCGCTTGCGCCGAGGTGGTGGACGATTGCTGTTTTCCGGCGCGTGACGTTGCCAGATAAACTCGATCGCTTTCCATCCGGGCAGGGATACATTGCATGCATGTACGCGAGCGCGCGCATGCGATGACAAGATACTGGCGCTGCCATTCTTCGACTTGTGGCGCAGGAATCGGCCGGAAGAGCGAGGAGATTTCGTGTGGTGGTGTGATGCTGATGGATGCATTGGTATAGTCCGTAGAAGCTAGTCAATTTCTTTAACCAGATCAGCGGTTTAATTGCACATTCTGTTCCTATCTGTTGCTGCAAGTGCTGCACAGACTGAATCGGTGAGCCTGCAGAAATAGTACATAGCCAGCTACTGGCTGTGATATTTAGGATGATGTGCGTTGACAGTGATCGCACTGGTGTTAACACGCCTACACAGTACTCTAGATAGTATCTTTACCGGACCAATCATCCTGTGTTTCAGCAATCAGCACAGGCACGCTTTATTCAAATCACGTCAAAAGGATATTAGTTGATTAACAAAAGATCCAAGTGGAGAGATGCTGCGGCACTATTTTCTTGAGCTTAGCTCGATGCCACCGAGGTATATATCCATGCCGACACCGGAGTGGCTCTCGCCTGAAACGCTACCCGAAGAAGAACGTGGTCAGAGCTGGCGAAGTGACCCAGGTTTTACACGAGAAGGTGCACGCCTACGAGCCCTAACTCCGGCACACCCGACCAGACCGATCCTAAACTTCCTCGCGCCATGCCATGACCATGACCATGACCACGACGGCATGGGCCTGCGTCGTGTCACCGGCCCGTTCTGCGCTGTGGGTCACACACGCACACACACAGGGCGCCTCCCCAAAGTCTCGACACGCCCACGAGACCGACCGTTCATGCATGATGCCTGTGCCTCCACATTCCGCACCCGGCCCCTGCCGATCTGCCACACCAGCCATGGCCGGTTAAAGCGGCCAGCTCCGGTAGACGGCAATGGCCAATGGCAGCGGCAGCCTTGCGTTGCCCTTGGGTTAATGCGAAAGCTGTTTGAATACCAATGGCCAGCGTAGGGGCCCTGCTTCTTGTGCTAGCCTGCTGCTGCCTCCTGTGCGAGAGCCTGAAAATGGCCTGCTTTGCTTTGCTTCCCGTTCTGCTCCTGATGTGCCCTTCCTTCTTTTACTTTCCCTTTTTTCTCCAGACAGAAAATAAATACCGTCACCGTGCTTTCCTCCGTATTCTATTCTCCTCTTGTAGTGTAGCGTCCTGAAGCTGCCAACAAGATAAGAAAGAAAGGGAAGAAAGGAAGGGGGACTAGTGCTGCTAGGATGGATGGCCAGTTCAGTTCCTATGCCACTAGATGCTCTGCCAAGCCGTCGACTCCGCCCCGCAGCATCCGTTGCTTCGAAGTGTTAGAACGGCGATTAATTTTTACTTTCGCTTAAGAGCTGGGACATTCTACATCAGCGGTACCAAGGTGATTTGATGGTAGTTCCATTCTGCCTAATTTCATAACAAAAACTTCCATTCTGCCTACTGGCTTGTGTAGTACGTATGTATGCCCATGCATGCACGCAGTCTGCTGCTGCTACTACTACTACAGTGCAATCTAAAGCTGCGTACACTGTTAATGAGCATTAATCGTGTACAGAGAATACCACTATAAAGAAACACCTCAAGCCTACGGCTTTTTTTCCCGAGGGAAAAATAGAACCCAAGTCCTGCTCCTCCAAAAGCAGCAAAATGATAAATTAAGTTTAAGCCAATTCTCGCGGAGTATAATTTTGCTACTTTTGCAAGATCAGGGTGTGTTCTCATCAAATTGCTAATCAGTTCCCGGTCGGCGGTCTGGGAGAATAATGCTATTTGTATATCTATCCGTCATATGGATGGACAAATCCCACTCTTGATCCATGTGTCTCAACCAATACTTTCCGAACACTCAATGCCACCTTTATAGCCACCCAGTTACGGTGTGGTGTTTGATGTCATCAGAGCATCCATTCGGTAAAGGTGATATGCATGATCTCATGGTCGAAGGAATTAAGTTACTATGTATCAGAAAGCATATAGCAATTGAACTAATAAAATGACTTGATCTTTATGCTACGCTTATCTATAGGAGTATGTCCACCATATCATTCTCTAACGATACGATCTTATTGTTAATAACATCTCAATGTTCATGATAGGGAAACCACAATCATTTATTAACCAACAAGCTAGTATTATAAAGAGGCTTTACTAGGGACTCTAATTTAGTTTACAAATCACACAAGTATTAATGTTTCCTTGTTAATACTATTATAGCATGAATGTAAAAATTTATCATAAACACAAGGATATAATAATAACTACATTTATTATTGCCTCTAGGACATATCTCCAACACTAGACTCCAATCGACCAAGTCAACCCTTGCCAAGTTACCTTTCCTTCCGTGTTGAGGTACTTGTTTTAGTGTTCGAGCTTCTTGCCAGCTACACTATGGTTTCCTGAGGCATTGTCGATTGGACTTCTTTGACCCTGCTTCAAGATGATTACTGCTGAGTCGATTTCTGCCATGCTCTAAGTCGCCGGTCATCTGGGCCCACTCCTAAATAACCTCTGGATTCCTCCTTTATATTAGCTTCTCGGTTATCCTCCAGCAATAGCATGCAGCTTCCTGCTTGATTCTAACCAATTTCCAACAACAAAATGCGTCCACATACAGCTTCACCTTCTTTCGGGTTCCCTCACTGCATCGTCTATCTGTCCAAAAAATCCACCGCAACACGTCAACTTAAAAACAATTGGTTTGTTTAATGAATCAACATGTGCTCTACTTGATCATAGTGGATTAGACGAGTAACATCCCGACCACGAATTTGCCATTGCATGTCGATGAGATTTTCAAACCTTGCTAGATGGTGCGTGCTTGGGGCCCATGAAGTCCCAATAAAGATCATATACTCGATTATCACATTCCCACCAGAATATGCATGAACACAAGCAATCAGGAACTCCAACATTTGATCCTTGTCCTATGTTCTAGCCAGTGAAAGTTGGATTTGTCATCTTCATTATAGGCAGTGTATTGGTCATGTTGGGTAGGTCTTCTTCTTCCTGCATGCACAAAGTTTGCTAGAACGGCGATTAATTTTTACTTTCGCTTAAGAGCTGGGACATTCTACATCAGCGGTACCAAGGTGATTTGATGGTAGTTCCATTCTGCCTAATTTCATAACAAAAACTTCCATTCTGCCTACTGGCTTGTGTAGTACGTATGTATGCCCATGCATGCACGCAGTCTGCTACTACTACTACAGTGCAATCTAAAGCTGCGTACACTGTTAATGAGCATTAATCGTGTACAGAGAACACCACTATAAAGAAACACCTCAAGCCTACGGCTTTTGTTTCCCGAGGGAAAAATAGAACCCAAGTCCTGCTCCTCCAAAACCAGCAAAAGGATAAATTAAGTTTAAGCCAATTCTCGCGGAGTATAATTTTTCTACTTTTCATCGAATTGCTAATCAGTTCCCGGTCGGCGGTCTGGGAGAATGCTGTTTGTATATACTGCTTGAGCACGCTTTTTTGCGGCCTGAGATAGAGGAGACATTGATTGAGCACCTAATTTTTGCGAAAGAGAACGGCTTGTGCCACTTGCCTAGGAGCCGGGGAAGAAGACTTGGTGAGGTCAAGTCATGTTTCCACTAATGTAGTGGATGTGCACGTACTCACAATGTTAATATAAATTAGCTGTTACTCATGAAGCTTGAAGGATCAACATAGACCTTCTGCTCGAGAAAGCTTCATAGATAACAGAACAATGGCAATATGGCACATCTTTCCTTTTTAAAAAACAAATGCAAGTCTTCCAATCTCTAGTTACTCGGATGCACATATTCATAATTTTATCGTACGTAAGTGAGGCATCGTAGCAGGAAGTGCATCTCAAATCACCCTTTCCGTTATGTCTGCGCCACGTCTGTTTTAGTCGGAGGGACACGGATGTCTGTCCCGTGCACCCAAACGGTTAAAAACAACAAAAATAACTCAAGGACAAAAGAAATTTAAATAATAGGGATTTTTTTCGTGCATTCGGTTTCTTAGTTGTACTTATATTTTTCCAGACGCTAAATATTTTCTCACTTGTGCCCAACCTTTTATCTGAAACTTGTCCGTCGGTCTTACCATTACATGCCGACGAGTAGAGTCGGGCTGGGTCGGGTCTCATAGTGGACACATTTCTCCACTTATCCAGATCAGCGTGGAACCCACAACTTATCCACATGAGCGATGGATCCACAACTTACCCAAATTGAGCCCGAGCAAGCTTCGCGCTCGTGCCCGTGTCGTTGCCTCCCCTTTCTTCTTCTTCTTCTCCGGCGGTGGCAGCCCTTCTCCGGCCGGCGAGTTATGTCTAGCTTTACTTCGGCCTCCCGTTCGTCATGACCATAGTATGATGTTGTGATGTTGACCCGTATGAAGGATGACAATGGCAACCGTGACACGCATGGAAGGTTAGATTTCGCACCAAATTGTTTTGATTTTGGAGAGGGGCGCTTGCTGTGAAGAATCAATTGGCGCAACTCGGAAGTTCAATTGAGGAACACTTTGTTATGGAGAATGCGGCTGACAGAGGAGCCGCTCCGATGATTCCCAATGCAAAGGTGGTGGAAATGAGGGGGGGGGATTGAAGAAAATTAACGAGTAGTTAAGAAGCTATGGATTTGAAGAAGCAAGCAAATATGATGGATGGGTTTTTTTGTTGTATAATTGCTATGGTATTCTTGTACTTGTTGTTCATCAGTTGAACTTAAAATAACACAACTCTTGAACACTTTCAGATTAAAAAAATTATACAATTCTTTATGTAAAAGAGATTTTATCATTTTCAGAGGGTGAAAAGTAATGCATTCACTAAAATCTTTATGTCTCAGGCATATACCAAAGTTATACAACTCTAACACTTTTAAATTACACTTTGAACATGATAATATTATCCTAAGAAAATCTTGAGAATTTACCATGACATGGTACCACAACCTAATAGTCAAGACATAGGCAATATGACATGTGGTCGTATATGGAACCTCCTAAACATGAACACCTTCATTCTCTTTAAACATGTGTCTTTTTCACGGGTGCACATAAGACATGGGAAAATCATAGAAATGGTTCCACAGAAATGTTCCCCATAGAGATGGAGGTGCGACCATAGAGATAGCCTCATAGAAATGATTTCTGATCGGTACTCAGCCTATAAAATAGCAATGTCATTCATCCAGGTGGTTCATTAACTTAAGTTATTTTTCATCATCGAAAATATAACCTTTCACTATCACATTACTTGATAAGAACCCATCATGAAAGCTACATCATGGCTAAGCATTCAACTCCTACGTTTGTTTTCTACTCATTACTCAAAATTCATATGGATATCCTAACTGGGTTGCATACCATAGCATAATACTATAAATAGTCACACACATGCAATCTAGAAATATAACAAAGTACATAAAAAATAGTAGAACTTTTATGAATTGAACTCTAGACAATCTACACATCAAAGTTTGTACAATCAA
This sequence comes from Avena longiglumis, assembly GCA_030063025.1. NCBI lineage: Eukaryota > Viridiplantae > Streptophyta > Magnoliopsida > Poales > Poaceae > Avena > Avena longiglumis. The sequence continues at coordinate 112,485,790 of CP125979.1, forward strand.
TAACAATTTCAAAATACAAACACATATGTTGATGCATGCCATGTATGCTCAAACCTTAATGGGTTGGAAAGTGATATGTGCATACAATGGCTTTTGTAACTTCATAGTTTCAAAAATAAAACTTTCTACCATAAAAGTATCTCAAACTTTTATCCCCGGTCCTACTAGACAAAGCAATCAGTTCACAACATTTTGCAAAAAGAAATACCCCTTTATCATTTTTAAAACAAAAGATATGCCCCAATTACTACTATGGCAAATCTTCAATATTGTTCAAATTTTACTGATCAAAATGGAAAAACAACTATGGGATTAGGTTCTACAATCCATAAGAATTCCTGCCACATTTTATTTGCAAAAATTTGAGTGTACATAATATTTCCTATAATTAAAATACCCAAATTTAGAATTTAAAATTATGAAAAAATGGCTTGAGTAAACTAAACATTTTGTTCAAGAATAATATTCTACTTAATTTTCCGAATCCAACCATATATCATCCATGTTTTTCTGAACAACGCAACATTTACTATGAACTTTGCAAGCTTGAAGTATTTCCCGTTTATTTTAAAATAAAAAGGATTCTTGTGGATAATGATGTACACGTAGCGACACATGATTAGCTAGCTGGGCTAAGGCAGCATTGACCGGCCTATTGATGCAACGCGCAGAGGTGCTGGTCCACGTGGCGTTCTCTGATTGGGCGATACCGGTTTGATCTGGGGCTATTGTGGCTATCTGATCTACATAGCACACACGACTATGATGAGGCCATGACCCAAAGTTAACAATGCGCAGCAACATAACGTCTTGAGGTGGTCCTAGGCGAGGTTATAGTGAGCTCTAGGGTGCAAAGAGGCTACTTGGTGATGAGGGAGAGGGTGGCGACGTCAGAGTTGTCGTCGACATTGACGAAGACGGACGGAGGCGTCAGGAATCCTTCGTCGAAGTTGTGGACGCGACAGTGGCTTCGGTTTCTTCTCGTGGTTGTCTCTTCGGTGTGTATTGAGATGAACAAGGGTTCAGAAAATGCACAAGGACAATGGAGGAACCGTAACAAGTGAGGGGGCAAGGGGTGACGTAGGCTCACCGAAATAGACGGAAGATGGCGGCGGAACATACGGGGAGGCAGCTCACTATTCGTGCAGCCTCGTGGTGTGAGTGGAGTGCACTTGGTAAGGGAAGAGAGAGGGGGCCAAGGGGGATTAAAAGAGGAGCAGAGGGGTGATACATCAAAAACGTATCTACTTTTCCGAACACTTTTGCTATTGTTTCTCCTCTAAACTTATGTGATTTAGATACAACTAACACGGACTGACGCTGTTTTTGCAGAGTTGTTTTGGTGTCTAGTTTTTGTGCAGAAAATCAACTTTCAGAAAAAATTCCGGAAAAATGTCAAAAATCCTATTTTGCCAGAAGACTCACGGAGCCAGAAGATGAGGCAGAGGTTGGCCATGAGGGACCCACACCCCCTGGCCGCGTCTAGAGGGGGTGTGGCCACCTCGGGCACCCCCTCGGACTCCCTCTTCGCCTACATAAATCCTCCTGACCTAAAAACTCCCGGGGTTCAACGTTTTTCTAGAAAGAGTTCCGTTGCGCCTCCACCACCAGAAACCGCGATTCAGAACCAGAAACTCCGTTTTGGCACCCTGCCGGGACGGGGAATTTGGAGGGGATCATCGCCATCATCATCACCGACGCCTCTCCATCAACCATCCATGTTTCCCCCATCCATGAGTGAGTAATCCCCCACTGTAAGCTATGGATATGGTAGGAATTGGATGAGTTCTATCATGTAACTGAATAAGATTGTTAGGGCATGGTGTCTAGTATCTCTATTAGTGCTATTTGACTATGTTGCAACTTGTTGTGTTTAATGCTTGTCACTAGGGACCGAGTGACATGATCTTAGATCTAAACTTATTATTGATTCATGATGATACTATTGTTTGTGATCTTATCTGCAAGTTTTGTACACATATCATAGTCCGGATCCAAAGACCCCAAATTGACAAATATTGGGACAACCGGAGGGGATGGCTTTTATGTGGGGATCACATGTGTTCACGGAGTGTTAATGCTTTGCTCCGGTGCTCTATTAAAAGGAATACCTTAATTGCTAGTAGATTCCCTTGAGGCCCCGCTGCAACGGGCTGGCAGGACAAAAAAATGTTGTGCAAGTTCTCACTGCGAGCACGTATGAATATAGATGGAACACATGCCTATGATTATTTAGTACTTGGATGCTTTATTTTATTTATCTGCAAATACCCTAGATCTTGAAGTTACATGAATAGTCTCGTACATGCAACGTCCGTCCATCCATCCCTATGTGTACTGCACTCATATCCTACCGTTTGCTACTATTGTTACTATTGCTCTTTGTCTACTGCTGCTGTTACTTTGCTATTGCTACTACAAAACTGTTTCTACTGATAAACTCCTGTGAGCAAGACTATTTCGAGGTGCAGCTGAATTGACAACTCAGTTGTTAAGGCTTATAAGTATTCTTTGGCTCCCCTTGTGTCGAATCAACAAATTGTGTAATACTACCGTCGAAGACTGTTGCGATTCCCTATACTTGTGGATCATCAAGACTATTTTCTGGCACCATTGCCGGGGAGCATAGCTTTATTTGTAAGTTCACTTGGATCTATTATTGTTCACCGCTATTCTTTTCATCATGGGGAAGTCTCGTGATAGAAAGTTTCATATTTTACCATATACTACAAGAAGAGGTACAGTTCTAAACACCTATGCTGCTCTTGATTCACCGTCTGTTATAAGTAAGCTTGTTACACCACCACCACATATACATGCTACACACACTGCTACTACTGCTAAATCTGAAATTGCTTCTGATACTCATGATGTTACTTCTACTATGCTTGATGCGAGTGGTTCATTAGGTCCTTTCCTAGATGCTACTATTGCTAGAACTGTTTTGGAAAACACTGAAACTCCTAGTGAAGATACTATTACACGTGTTATCTCGCCTGGGTCTAAAGAAAGCTATGATATTAATGATGGTTACATTGAAATGACTGGTGAATTTATTGAAGAGTGTCGAAACACGCACGGTGCTAGTGCTATTAGGAGTCTCCTTGAGAGACATACTATTATATCTAAACTGTCTCTTGCTGCTAAGTTTGCTAGTTCTCTCATAGACATTAAAGATAAAGATTATGATTTCTCTCTTGATTTATCCTATATAAACATTGTTGAGAACGAACCTTTTTGTGGGACTAAAAATAAAAGTGATGTAGCTCACATGAATGAGCTTTCTACTATGAGTGCATTATTCTCTGATGATGTTAAGATGCGCAGGTACTTTGTTACATAGATCTTCCCTTTTTCACTAAAAGGAGAAGCTAAAACTTGGTTTAATAGATTACCACCTGGATCCATTAATAGCCCTGATTGTTTAATTGCTTCTTTCTTTCAGAAATATTTTTGATTTTAAACAGGGAGAAGAAGTTAAATTGCCTGAGTCATGGACAAGGTTCTGTGCCTCGATTCATGCACATCCTGGATGTCCATTACCTAAAAATGAGCTTCTTAATATATACTATAATGGACTAACTGATGATTCTAGGACATACCTAGATAGTTTTGCCGATTGTGTTTTCAGTAAAAGAACTTCTGCAGAAGCTAAAGAATTAATGACTAAAATAAGCAAGAATTAAGATGATTGGACTTTAACTGAGCTAATTACACCTGAGCCTACTACTCCTGAACCTATTGTGCCTGAACCAGCTCCAACACCAACACAAAAGAAGAGGGGAGTGATTACATTAAATGATGAAGTGATGAAAGAAGCTAAGAAATGTCTTAAGGAAAAAGGTATTAGATCTGAAGATGTGAAGAATTTACCTCCTATAGAAGAATTATGTAAGCCAGTTCCCCACTCATCCACTATTGAGGTACACTCTCTCCAACACTTTGATGAAGGTGATATTCCTTATGGTAAACCTCCTGATCAATGCTTAGAGGAACTTGACATTTTTATTGTTAAACAAGGTAATTTTAATAAAAAAGTTCAGAATTATTTATTGGAAAATTCTAGAGCTAGTAATGAGTTTAAAGATATTGTGGAAATAACTGCTAATGATGTTAAAATGCTTGTTAAACACTTCCAAATGGTTTAAACCCAAATTGATCAACTTGCTAAGGTGCAAATATATATGCTAGTTAATGCTTCTGGAGATAAACATGCTTATGGAATTAGAACTAGGAGTGATACAACCACTCAAGATCCTTTATACCCGGAAGGACACCCTAAAAAAATTGAGCAGGATTCTCAACAAGCTGGAAATAGTGGTAGCCCTCATAAGAGAAAGAAAAAGAAACATAAAACAATTGAGGAACCTCTTGAACCTGCTGTAGATCCTAATAGTATATATGTCTCTGATGCTGAAACTGAAAGTGGTAATGATAAAAATGATGCTCCTGATATAAAGAAATTGAAGAAGAACCTGAGAAGCAAACTAAAAACACTACGTACACCAAGGAAGATTTTATTGCTAATAAACATGGTAGAGAAAGAGAACCTTGGGTGCAGAAACCTATGTCTTTTCCCAATAAGAAACACAAGTCAAAGGAAGATGAACACTATAACAAGTTTTGTGAGTGGATGAAACCTTTATTTTTGCAAATTGCTTTGACTGATGCTATTAAGTTGCCTCCTTATTCAAAGTATATGAAGGATATTGTCTCTAATAAAAGGAAGATTCCTAATGAGGAAATTTCTACTTTGCTTGTTAATTATTCCTTCAATGGTAAGGTTCCAAAGAAACTTGGTAATCGAGGTATTTCAACTATTCCTTACTATATTAAGGATAATTATGTTAGAAGTACTTTATGTGATTTGGGAGCTGGAGTTACTGTTATGCCTTTTTCTCTCTACAAGAGACTCCAGCAAGAAAAATTGATACCAACTGATATATCTTTGCAAGTGGCTCATAATTGCTTGGTTTTAACTGATTTTGTTGTGCTTGAGATGCCTGAAGATGATAATATGTCCATTATTCTTGGGAGACATTTTCTTGATACTGCAGGTGCTATCATTAATTGTAATCAAGGAAAAGTAACTTTTAATATTAATGACAAAGAGCATACTGTCTATTTCCTGAAGAAGATTGATAAGAGCTATTTCCTGAATTCCATTGAAATATTGAGAGCATCAAAGTTGGAGAAATATATTGTCCCATTCCACAAGAAAGTTTTGAAACTATTATGATTGGGACCATTGCTATCAAGTTTGAGGTAACATAATCATTTTGTGGAATGCAAAGTTTTACTTCATATAAGATTGTTTTGGTAACAAGACTTAATCAACCTTATTAACGAAGGGATTTTTTAAAGAACAGAACAATGTTTTCACAGTGGTTATACTTGCTCACTTTTATTTTTATCCATTCCAGTCTTTGCTATCCTTCTTGTTAGTCTTAGTTTTGCTAGTTGCTTGCTTGTTAGAGTGTCTTAGAACTTTTGTAGTTTTGATTCTTGTTTTGCTTTTGTGTCTTTGAAAAATCTTTTTCTGTGAGAAAATCAATTTTCATAACCTGAAAATTGGCAAAAATAAAATTTTCCCAAAAAATCTCAGAAAATTCATATTAAATGTTTCCTCGAAAAAAGGGGCAGATGGACACCTGGATTGGCCCAGGGGGACCCACCAGGCCAGCACACCCCCTGGTGGCGCGGCCAGCCCCAAGGCGCGCCTGGCCTGGGTGGGGCCCACCTGTGGGCCTCCAAAGTGCCTCCTTCCAGCCAGTTCTTTCCCTCTCCCAAAAAACACCGGAAATCTTTCTCAAGCTCGAGTTCCTGCTGTTCTTGCTCCCGATTTTCGATCTCCTTGCTTAGCCAATCTTTGTTGCTGATTTTTGGAGGGATTGGTCTCTGGTATGTGCCTCCTCCGCTTATCCAATTAGATTTTTGATTGGTAGATTATATCTTGAGTATTTTGCTACTGTAGGTGACAGGTTGTGTGAGTTTGCATGCTTGTTCTATGCTTAGAGATTTCATGTTGATGCATGTTTAGCCCTCTAGTAAGTTCCTATAGTAGTTCCTCGTCATCTATCAAATTGGAAATCACTTGGTTTGATGTTTGTCTAAAAATTTCAGAATAGAAGATGAGTGCATACCAACTGAATCAACATGAGTTGATGGTACCTGAGCCAATGAATGTCCATCGTGAGGAGGAAGTCTTCCCTTCCATATATCCATGCCCTGAATTTAATTTATGAGAGTTGCGGGAATCTTTCAGGATTTCCAAACTATGATTTCTAATGCAGGGTTGGAACACTTTGTTGAAGAGGAACCATATCAATAGGGTTAATTGGATAGATGCCACTATAATTTCTGGCTATTTGAGAAACGCCACTACAACTTTTATTTTTTGACAAACGCCATTGCAATTCTCGATACATTCTATAAACGCCATTGTGCCCACTTAAACACATATACCAACCGATATACACTTGTATTTCTGTCGTACATACGTATACATAGTGGACCTCACTCTAATGAGCTAATGAAGGTAACTGTGACAGAATAAAATTAGAGGAAATAACAAGGGTGGTGTAAATTGTTACACATCTTTTTAATATCTGTTTGCAATATCGTACAATGAATTGTTTTTATCATAATTAAATCCGAATATAAAACAACTCGTGGGGCAGGACGTGTTCAGTTTTCATTATAACAATTTAACATGCAAGAAAATACAGTACGCTGGGAAAAAAATCCATTGCACTAGTAGTGTAATTAGCAGTGAAATACCTGTCACACGAATTAACACCGGTTCCTTAATATTCAAAATTAGTTTAGCATTAAATAACATGAAACTGCAGTACAAATCTTTGGCAAGAATACCGATTCATCGCCATCATATGAGGAATTGCACCAAAAACGAACACATAATTCGTTAGTACAATGCAACATCGGTGGACAACAAGAACTCACATTTATACACTACTAGTGCAATGGACATTTTTCCTAACGTATATTGGTTTGCATGCTAAATTGTTAATGAAAACTGGAAACTTTCAGACGTTCCGCACCATGAGTTGTTTTATATTCAGGTTTGATTATGATATAAAAAAATCATTATACGATATTGCAAACAAATATTTAAAAAATGTGATACAATTTACACTACTCCAATTATTTTATCCAATTTTATTCCGTCACGGTTACCTTCCTTAGCTTATTAGGACGGCGTCCACCTTCTATATGTATGTACGACAAAAATACGAGTGTATATTGGCAGGTATATGTGTTTAAGTGGGCATAATGGCGTTTATAGAATGTATCAAGAATTGTAGTGGCGTTTTTCAAAAGATGAAAGTAGTAGTGGTGTTTCTCAAATAGGCAGAAATTGTAGTGGCATCTATCCAATTAACCCATATCAATATGTTAAAATAACCATGGCTGTGGTGCAGGACTTTCGATTTAGTTGGTCCTTGTCTAATCCCATGGTCCACTATAAAATTTACAACATAGCTGTCGACCTGCCTTTTTTTGATTTTTGTGCATCTATTAGAGTGCCACATTAGGCTCTTGTGAGAAGATTAGAAAGAGGCCCAAGCCACTCATGGATTTATATGCTAAACTTTGCGAAGGCTGCGACTTCTTAAAAGAAAGTGGTAAAATTCGGAACATTCGGTTCCCATCCATTAGATATTTTGCCTATTTCATTACCAAGTGTGTACTTGCTAGAAAATTATCTTCATTTGATCTAGCTTTTATCTCAGCTGCTTTGAATATGGATAGATCTTATAACTTGGATGCTTTGATAGCTTACCGTCTTACCACTAACCGCGAGAAAGGTGGAATTTGTGGAGGTCTCATTGCCTCTCGTTTGCTAGCTTTTCATGGTTTAGAGCCTCACCATTCAGATTATCAGTTCCCCATAAATAGACTTGATCTCAATTTTATGGTTCAGCATAATTTTGTTTCTTCTTGGGATACTTTGAGAGATTTACCGTATGATATATCCTTTGTCAAGCGTGGTTGGAGAGGGGTAGGACTGAGAAGGTAGTCTCTTTGCCTGCACCTGCTTTGTTTAATTTTAATAACAGGCAAGGATGGTCACTCACGGAGGAAGAACTTGAGACATACGTGGCGGAGCTCTCCTAGCAAGAAGAGAATGTTGGGGAGGATGCCGAATATGATTTGGTTCATCCCTCCAACATGGGGGAGTCTTCATACCAGCAGCCCTTCTATGATTGGAGCGCGTCTTCTTCTTCATCGCGAGGGCCTGATTATGATCATTCCTACAATGACCCACCAGCTTGGGGTTACTACCCGCGCTATTGATCCCCACTTAGGCCAAAAGCCTAAGCTTGGGGGGAGGTATACCAACATTACACTCATCTACATATCATGTTTCGTCGGTTCTTTGTATATCCATGTTTTGCTTTCTTTTTAGTTTTTGTTCACGCTTTCCCATAACACAAAAAGACCAAAAAATATTTTCGTTGTTTCTCTTGGGTTGTTTCTTTGCTTTTTAGCTTTGATTTGCCTTAAGAAAAATCCAAAAAGATTTTGTTTTGTTTTTGCTTTGAGTGCTTGCTTTAAAAAATCATAAACACCAAAAATATTTGTTGTTCTTCCTTGGTTTTGTGAAGTTCTTTGCAGGGTTCAGCGGTCCTCAGTTGATTATGGTTTCATGTTATTATTCAAGCCACACAAGTGAAGAGAAATAATGAAGATTAATGACAACTTGAGGTGTGGTCAGAGGCTGGTAATGAACTCTATTTGTTTTCATTTTTGTACATATACTCATCATTGTGGGCATGCTTAGTCTATTCATGTAAGGTGTATGTTATTTATGGATGTTTAGTAGTTCTCGCTCTGTTATGATTAGCTCCATCTTGCTAATAATTTGTAGTATGTCATATGAATATTTGCTTGCATTGTTCTATTCATAACTTGGTATGACATTGTGGTATCCTCCTATGAATGTTTAATTTGAATCGACTTGACACATGCTCATGCATGCATATGACTGAAACAATAGTCAGTTAAGCCTTGATGATTTATTTTTCCTTAGAGTTCTTGTATCACTTTCATGCCATAATTAATTCTGTTTTGTTGCAAGCATGATTATAACAGTTATTGCTCTCTCGTTTGTCGCTCCCTTTCTATTGCTAGCCTTCACTTGCACTGAGCATGTGCTCTACTTGTGCATCCAACTACCCAAAACCAATATTTCCAAAGTGTTCACCATACCTACCTACTAGCATCATTTGCTATTCAGTGCATATTTATTATGCCTTGTTTTCTTCCAAATAAAATGTTTGCTTGTTATAAGAAAGTTAGTTAGCAAATCTCTCACGAACTTGATGGCACACTTTATTTCTTGCACTTAATAAACTTGAACCATTGTGACAGTCCATGAAAGTTATATGCTTGAAAATTATAGGCTGGGAGTTAGCAGAACCATGTTGTCACGGGGAACGCTTTCAACGCCTGTAAATATTATACCCAGTTGATATCATGCTTTTTTGTTTGCGGATGTCGTCGATGTGAAATAAAAGGAGATCTTGTAAGTCCATGAAGTTATGTATATGTGTTAGAGAAACGCCTGGGCCGCTAGCCTAAGCCATGCCTAATCATGGTGGAAACTTGCAGCATAACCATAATGAGCAATCTGTGAAGCATCCTCAATAAAAACCTATGCAAATAGCAAATAAAAAGATCGTTGAGATGCTCATTGTCTGCTTGCCTTGTCATTTTTATATGGGATAGCTCCTGTATCATGGGGCAAGGGGTACCCCGTTGGCGTTTCTCTATGATACACATGTATTTATTATGACAAGAACTTACTGGTAACTAAAGTTGAGTAGCATGAGGAGCGAACCTCGTAACCAAGGGACATGAGATTTTCAGTTTATGGTATGTTAAGCATATAACTCATATTGGACCTCACTTTCACCTTAACCATCTAAAGATTCCTATGATAGGGGCAATGAGATCTCAAATCTAAGGAGTACCTTACTTTTAGCATTTGAAAGCCTTTCAAACTTTTCAAAACCTTTTCACTTCCTTGTTGAGTCACCACTTATTCTATGAGACCTTCTTGAGAGCATAGTTGTCATTCTTAGTGTAATGTGCTTGTCTCAAAAATTGGTTAATTATGTCATGACTTTGACGCTTTTATCTTTGATATATTTACTTCTAGTCTTCACTTGAACTTCAGAGGTGCCTTGTCATTTATGTTTTGCTGCACAGCAAAAGGCAAGCGAGATACCACTCTATCATACCTTCTTATGAGCATTGCAATGTTGCTTATGTTTATATTTCATGCTTCTTATTATTATTGTGTTGGATTCTCTTCATAGATTGCAATGACTATTGAGTAGACTTAGCTGCATACTCCTTATTATGAATTGTCTAAGTACTGATCATATGTTGAGAATATATACATCATATGAAGCAAATGTGTTCGTGAAAGTTTCTTTTATCGCACTTAGTTTTCATCTTAATTGCTTGAGGACAAGCAATAAGCTAAGCTTGGGGGGAGTTGATACGTTCAAAATGTATCTACTTTCCCAAACACTTTTCCTATTGTTTCTCCTCTAAACTTGTGTGATTTGGATACAACTAACACAGACTGATGCTCTTTTCAACAGAATTGCTTTGGTGTCTAGTTTTTATGTAGAAAATCTACTTTCAGAAAAAATACCGGAAAATATGCCAAAAATCCTATTTTGCCAGAAGACTCACAGAGCCAGAAGATGAGGCAGAGGTGGGCCACAAGGGGCCCACAACTCCTGGCCGCGCGGGCTGGGCCTGGCCGCGCCTGGAGGGTGTGTGGCCGCCTCGGGCACCCCCTCGGCCTCCCTCTTCGCCTACATAAAGCCTCCTGAACTAAAAACTCCGGGGGTTCGACGTTTTTCCAGAAGGAGTTCCGCTGTGCCGCCACCACCAGAAACCGCGATTCAGAACCAGAAACTCCGTTCTGGCACCCTGTCGGGACGGGGAATTTGGAGGGGATCATCGCCATCATCATCACTGACGCCTCTCCATCAACCATCCATGTTCCCCCATCCATGAGTGATTAATCCCCCACTGTAGGCTATGAGGATGGTAGGGATTGGATGAGTTCTATCATGTAATCAAATAAGATTGTTTGGACATGGTGCCTAGTATCTCTCTTAGTGCTATTTGACTAACTTGTTGTGTTTAATGCTTGTCACTAGGGATCGAGTGTCATGATCTCAGATCTGAACTTATTATTGATTCATGATGATAGTATTGTTTGTGATCTTATCTGCAAGTTGTGTACACATATCATAGTCCGGATCCAAAGGCCCCGGAGTGATAGAAATTGGGACAAGCGAAGGGGATGGCTTTGATGTGAGGATCACATGTGTTCATGGAGTGTTAATTCTTTGCTCCGGTGCTCTATTAAAAGGAGTACCTTAATTGCCAGTAGATTTCCTTGAGGCCCCACTGTAACGGGCCGGCAGGACAAAAGATGTTGTGAAAGTTCTCATTGCGAGCACGTATGACTATAGATGGAACATATGCCTATGATTGTTTAGTACTTGGATGCTTTATCTTATTTATCTGCAAATGCCCTAGATCTTGAAGTTAAATGAATAGTCTTGTCCATGAAACGCCCGTCCATCCATCCCTATGCGTACCGCACTCATATCCTACTATATGATACTTGTTACTATTGCTCTTGTTCTACTGCTGCTGTTACTTTGCTATTGCTACTACAAAACTATTGCTACTGATAAACTCCTATGAGCATGACTATTTCCAGGTGTAGCTGAATTGACAACTCAGTTGTTAAGGCTTATAAGTATCCATTGGCTCCCCTTGTGTCAAATTAATAAATTGGGTAATAATACCCTCGAAGACTGTTGCGATCCCCTATACTTGTGGGTCATCAAGGGGTGCCATCGTGGCTCCGACAGATTGGGGAAGTAGGCGAGCTCGTGCGAGACATGGGTGAGCATCGCTGGGGAAATCGAATAGGATGAGGGATGGACCGATAGGTGAGGCCACCGGTCAGAAAGCGATGGACGGGAGGCGTTGGATGCAAATGGGTGGATGGGATCATCCGTACCGGTTCAAAAGGATGTCCGGTTAAGGCTGAAAGTAGTTGGCCGACTCAGCTACACTAGGTTGGTCTGTTTAGGAAGTCCACTGCTTTTTAAAAAAACTTTTCTATTTCCTGAAATCCAAATGGTGTTAAAAAATGGCCAAAAACCTCTCCAAAAATTTCAGAAAAAATCTGAATAACAAAAATAGGTTCATAATACTTTTTCTAGACCATTTCCAAAGTCAAAATTCTTTTATAAAAAAATAAACTATATTTTGAAGGGATTCACCATACACATATAAATAGGGTGATTACACATTTAAATGGTATTTTAATTTATTCCTTTTGCTTTTAAAATATGTAATGAATGCACGATGTTATGATTTTTAAATGTAGTATGTTCCTAAGTTAGAAAATTGGGATGTTTCATGCTATTACTTTAATAGAGCCACTCTAACTTTGTTGATGACAGCTAAAAAGTTTTTGTTCAGAATACCTTAGGTCTGAGGTTGTTGTTGTTATACCTTTGAAGAGTCAAGCTGAATGTTTTCAGGGCATCTTCACCAGGCTAATCCAACCGGTTGATCCAAACAGTTCGTTTCTGACCGTTTGGATCGGGTCGTGGTCGCTTTTGGGTCAGGGTCCGTCCTGTCCGGCTGACCGCACCCAGCGGTGCGTCCCATCTGTCCATGCTTGGCCATACCAACGCTGGCGTATTTCTAGTGTCTTCCCGTCGTCTCTCGTCTTTCTTCCCACCGCTCCTTGCCAGTTCTAGGCTTTTTCCGTCATGTTCAGGCGCAGCCATAAAAATGGGAGGTTGTTGAGATATCTTTGACCAGACCCGCACCACCCCGGCACAAAACATCATGCCTGGCCACCGCTGTCGGCCCGACAAGCTCTATGGCAACTCTGACGCCAGCAGAGAAGAGGTTTCCGAGCGTCCGCTGCCATTGTGGTGGCCGAACCTGTCGGTGGCACCTGACGTGTTGCTGCCTTCGATTCCGGGGCGCCTACGGATTTACACGATGCGCCTCGGAACGTTTCGCCCTTTCTACAACCGTCACAGGACCACCGGCGAGCCTTTCACAATGGAGGTGGCAGACCACGTCTTTCTGCCATAGCACCGACGATGGGACACGCTCGCATTGGTGCGTGGCGACCTTCGCGAAGCGGTGCGGGCCAATCCCGTCGACGCTTCCCTGCGTGCCCACCTCGAACAAACTGAAGAGCAGACTTAGACGCAGGAGGCGATCATCCAGACTCTGAAAGACGAATGGTGTATCTAACCCATCGCAGCCGCCGTCCCAACGTCGTCCGTGACGCATAGTTTTACGTGTGTGTTGTGTTTGTAACAATTGTTCTAGGACTTGAATAAATACTTTCATTGCAAATGACCAATTTCTATATTGATACATCATACATGGCGAGTGATGGCTGTGAAATATAGCCATCCACGTCTGCATTTATACTAAATATTATTCATATATTTGATGAGATATCTCTCTAAAACCTTCCACTAATGCCTAATGATCAAAGAAGTATGCAATACTTTCTTGCTATTTTTATTTGCATGGATAATGACGTATGATGATAGGAATCACTACATAAATGCCAAAGATACGAGATTTCTAATACGTCAAAGAAACCAGGAGCCGTGGAGTTAATGCTGAAGCTTTAGCGACCAACTATACAATGGGAATTTTGTTCCGGCTGTATAGTTTCGGCCGTATAGTTGGCACCGACTTCATTAGGTCAAACAGAACAACTTTCGTGAAGGGGCCCCTATTAAAGAGGCTTCGAGTGACAGGAAACAACGCTTCTTTTTTGACCTCAACTCTCCCTGCCACCATAAGCCTCCACGCCGGAGGAATAGATCTAGATCTAAACCTCTAAATCCTTCTCCACCACCATAGCCATCTTCGGCTAGGCCGAAGCCCATAACCCCAATTGACGACATTGTAAGACTATTTTCTATCAACCTTATGATCTCTATTATAATGTTTATGGTTTTCGATTTCATATCTATGTGTGAGTAATTCTCCTTGGGATAAGGGCTTCGGCCTAGCCATGTAGCTTTTATGCATGTTATTTATCATAGATGGGATCATGTATTAGTTTGTATGACATTATGATTATAGTACCCTCTCTTGCCTCAATCTAAGGACTTTTTAGGTACCCAAGACCCCGAGGATTGATCCAGGTAAAGGGAGTGTGAGTAATGACAAATCTGCAGGATAAGAACCCGAGTGACAGAAATGGTAGTACGACTGTATGTGAGGAATTTACTTGGGATCAACGGTGACATCATGATGCATATCATTAGTTCTCTTTCTTCTATAGATGAGACTAGGAGGTTATTGCTATACGCGGTTTCAGAGGCGATAATAATTATGGATGCAGTGCCCACATATAATTATCTTGCTCTAATAATTACATGCGTACTTTATTATTATCTATTATTCCCATCAGATGTTTTGCACAACTACTGGTGAAAACCGAATACCCTAGGCCCTTTCTCTCTCCATCATCATCAACAACAACAAAAATATTGCAAACTCTTGGTCCGGTGAAAACGCAATAGGAATTCTAAAAGTCTCGAAGGTTCGTTTAAGTAATCTCACTTTGCTTTCTGCTTCCCGAGGATTCGATAAACCTAGGTCTACTAGGGAAAAAGAGCTATACTACATCCGTAATCCGGATCGAATGTATCAACCCTTTTTCTGGTGCCGTTGTCAGGGAAGCAATAGCTACCCTGGCGAGGTTAGTAGGAACATTGCTAGTTTTAAATTCTCGTTTTTAATTTTGTTAGTTTGCTTTCAGTCTTTATTTGAAAAACCAAAAAAATAGTGAGTCTTTTAATTCTTGTTTTATAATCATTAGTACCTGTTTAAAAAAATACAAAAACATAGGAAGTATGGATAAAAAAAAGCTTGGGGAGTTTGCAACTCCTAATAATGATTATTTGCGTACTCCTATTACTGAGTCAGCAATTGCTGCTGAAGATTATGAAATTAAGCCCCACTATTTAAGTTTGGTTCAACATAATCAATTTGGAGGCTCTGTTGTAGAAGATGCAGGTATGCACTTAAATACTTTCACTGAAATATGTGATATGATGCGCATTAAAAATGTTGACCCCAACACGGTCAAGTTGCGGTTATTTCATTTCTCTCTAAGAGGAAGAGTGTGGCATCCCGCAAAAACCACTACTAGAAAATCGCGTTGATTTTGTGCATTGCATCATCATGACCGCATGCTCATGTCATCATGCCACATTGCATTTGAGCATCGTCATGTCATATTGCATTTGTTTTAAAACTATTTTAAAACCCTAAACACCCTTCGAAAAGCCTGGTTTTGTTTTCTAAACACCCCATCTTTATTTCAAATTAAACTCGGGTCTCCGGAATATTTCGTTTTATCTAACCACGGTTTTCAAACGCCCCGTTTTAAATAATAAAATACTTATTTTATTTTAGGGGCAGCCGTACCGGGCCGATCCGACCCAGTTGGCCACCCCAGTTCAAAAACCCTACCTACCCCAGAACAACCGGAACCTATGCTACCAGATAACCTACCCAGCCCCCTCCACCTCACCCGGACCAATCCCCTCTCGCCACCTCATCTCTCATCTCTCCCCCACCCAATCACACGCTGCCACCTCACCTACCCCCACCTCTCTCACCCCACTCCCCACACCCCGCAGCACACAAACACACACACGCCACCACCAGGACCCGGTCCCACCCCCACCGACCCGCACACACGCCACACACGCAGACGCACGCACCGCCCCGCTCCCTGGGCCCCATACCGACCATGCTCCCTCTCTCCCCTACCTCCCCATCGTCTTCCTTCGCTCCCCACCAACCCCCGCACCCCCTTCCTCGTGGCTCCGACCTCCCCGACGGGATCCCCACCCTCTGGTCTCGCTCACCCCTCCTCCGCTCGTCTCCCTCCTTGCCGCCAGGAACCGACACCACCTCCCCCGCCCGACAACCTCCCCCAAGCACCCGATCCCCAGGCCTGTGTCGCCTCCCCCGCATCTCTCTCCCTCGTCTCTCCCCGCATCTCTCTCCTGCCGCAACCATCGATCCCGCCGCCGCCGGTGACCACCTTTGTCTCCGCCCGCCGCCAGTGCCGTGCGTCCCCGTCGAACCACACTCGCCCAGTGCCGCCGCGGGCGTCTGTTGGTGCCCCCATGGACGCCGCTTCGGCTAGGATACCCTGCGCCCCATCTCCTTCCTCCTTTGGCCGCGTCGTTGTCATGCCTGCCTCGCCGCATGGCCTCCCCGTGGCGCGCTGTCCGCCTCTGCGTCCTCTGTCCACAGGCCACCGCCTCCCTCGCTGCCGCCCGCATGCCTCTGCCTGGCCTCCTTCAGACGTGCGCAGCCTCCATGGCCTGCTTCCCCTGTTCCCTTTGACCTCGCTGCGCCGACCGAGCTCTGCCTCCACGACCCGAACTCCTCCGGCTTGCCGATTGCGTGCCCCAGCCGCCTCGCCTCTTCCCGGCCGCTGCCGAGCTCATCCCTATCGCCGAGCCGCCTCACCCAGCTCTCCAACCACCACTCTGTATCGTCCTGTCCGCACGCCATGTGTTTGGTAGTGTGCGCATGTGTGTTATGGTGGTGATGTTTGTGGTGGTTCAGTGATGTAACGGTAAAGACCGTGTGAAGATGGACCCATGGCGATGCTTCGCTCCCGACAACCCTCCTTCATACGAGTTAGACGAGCACCTCACCAAGATCGACAAGACCATCGCGACGCCAAAACCAAGTCCGCCGATGATCATCAAGACGAATGACAAGTTCTTCATCACGGAACCCGAAGGCCTCCAGCGTGGAAACACAAGCCGGCCGCAAAGATCCGAAGTCCAAGACCCGAACCCCGTTGAACCCTTGGAAACCCCCAAGATCGTCGATACCGATGTGTGACCCTAAGCCCCTATTTTTATAAATGATATGTATTGTTGCATATTAAATTGCCATGCTTGCATACATATTGTCATGTGGTTTGGGGGCCTTATGCTGACTCACCTTATAGTTAAATATGGGATCCATATGCGGGCAAATCTAGTCGTATATTGGTCCCATTTAAATTTGTGTAGCGAACCGGTGTTACCTTTTGCCTTGTTAAGACAACCTTTAAATTGCGGGGTATCTAAATAACTTGAACCTATTAATTAGTTGTCGGGACCCCGGTTCCGCTTAATATGGCCTAATTACATCGCAGCTTTGCCATGTCATACATCATACATGCATCATGCCCGATCTTCTGCCGTAGTATTAAATATTGCATCCGGTGTTTCTGCTAGTGCTTTGCTTCTTCACGGATTAGGCCGATGAGTTGATGCGAGTATCGACCCGACCTTCGGATGAACCTTCGGCAATGTTTTCAGGCAAGCACCTCCCCCTTTCTACCTATCTTACTTTTATAGTATTTATTCCCTCCTGTTGATCTATTGCTATCTGTGTTGCGATGCTCTAGATTTCGTACCCGTGATATCCCTTGCAGCCTCATATTGCCTTGGACACATCCTACAACCTGTTGTTTGGTAGATAGTTGGACCTGCGCGTCGTAGTCGCTTGCTCAAGTGCTGCTACGTGTCGTCAAGTACCCCAGTTGTTGGAGTATTGCCGTGTGTTTAATGTTGGATATGATCATGGCTTTAATTATCGTTTACTTTAATTAGTGTTTAATAACTAAAATTGAAGTAGGTAATGCAGAGGCACAGGTGGGAAATAGATGTTATTTGATTGTTAACCGTCCACTTGTGTCCCGTAGGACCCCGAGTTCTTGACACCTGTTCCGAGATCGAGCGCGCTAACCACATGTGGGATGTATGGGCACCCCATCGATTTAGTACCTGATTCCAAATCTGTCTTTGGGGCCACAAGTAGTTTGGGGCTTTATTACTATCATGTACTTATGCCATGCTTTATCGCTTTATTTAAATTGTGCGAGGTAACGCACCTGTCTTGCTTAGGAAAGCGGAGTGTTTTCGCGGTATCGACAAGCCCAGTTTTTGGGTTCCCCGTCGTTTACAGCCACTGGCACAAACCCTGAGTCCGTCTCGGAGCCCGGCCGACTTTGTTGCGGGTGTACTTAGTGGGGTGGCCCCCCGTGCTTGCTTTGGGTCTGGGAAACGTCATGACTTAGACCCCGCCGACATACCGATGGGTGTATGTTAATTGATCTGGCAAAAAGGGTCGAAGTGCGTGTGTATACTTTG
This sequence comes from Avena longiglumis, assembly GCA_030063025.1. Classification (NCBI taxonomy): domain Eukaryota; kingdom Viridiplantae; phylum Streptophyta; class Magnoliopsida; order Poales; family Poaceae; genus Avena; species Avena longiglumis. Next base: position 112,504,083 of record CP125979.1, read on the forward strand.
GTGCACCCCTGCAGGGTAAAATATTTTTGAGAAGCCGTGTTCGCGGTTATGGACGACTTGGAGCACAGGTCTCGATCATAGACAACTATAACTAAAGTTTACTGTTATAAATTGACTTGTATCCGATCTGACTAGTAATCAGCTTCACTGTAACAGAATGGCTAAATAAAAGTACCAACAACTGCTGGGTTTGGGATATCTCATGCTAATTGTATCTGACTAGTAAGTGTTGCAACTACAACGGAATGGTTGACTAAAACGGCCCACTGCTTATTTTATCAGGATGATTATCTACACTTGACTAGTAATTGCTGCAACGATAACTGAATAAATAAAATTGCCAACGGTGTGAGTTCCTCGGTTGACTTCCTCGTTTGGTCTCGAGGGGGAAATACCAGGATGGGTTTGTTTGGTGTGAGAATCAGGTTGGTTCCGAATAGGACTTTCTTATCCCTCTCTGGTAGCCGACAGTTACATCGAGTCTCTATAGGTTGTTTAGTGCATGCTGCGCTGCCGCTTCAGTCCACCATATCTATGTAGGCGAGGACCGCCGAATTCTAGCCTCGCTTGTACCGCCTCAAGATCGACCGCTCTCTTTTTCCTTTGCCCTTTGTCGGCACCCCTTTTGTTTAAGCAGGTTTTGAGATGCGACGTCGTTAGCAGGGTTACCCTTCCGGCTTGGCCTGGGCAGGGTTATGGACGTCATTGGTTATTCTTCAGGGCTCTTAGCCCCATTTGCATCTTGTCCGTAGCCGGACGCTCTATCGTTTTCAAGGTGATTTGGATCTTTGTTCAGATATTCCGTATTCTTGACTCATTGAGTCGCCGTATATATATCTGCTCTGTGGGTCCCATCGAGGACTGTGTAATGTTATTACTGCTTTTCCACCCGCACGCAAGTTCTGGTGGGCACCTTTGAATCGTTTCTATGCGGGTTTGGGGAAGGCTGAAACTTGCATAGTGCCGATTCTCGAGGGTGTTCTGAGTGGTATCGAGCTCGGTTGCGATACCCACAAGTCCAAATTTCAGAGGATAACCTAGCTAACGGCAAGTAGAGTGTCAAAACTATTTTTGCAAAATCGGTTGGATAGTTACGATTAGGTCTGATTTTACTCACCCCCTCTGCTGCTCTCCTCTCACCTCTACGTGTTTTGAATCCGCTCTCTTCTCTCTCTTCGAGTCCAGGATTTCTCGTGGTTGGGTTCCATCGTACCTTCAGGGTTTCGCTTCCTCCTTTGGTAACGGTGTTGCTACACCTGGTCTTCATGCTATCCGAGGAATCCTTCGTCTGGTGGACTTCTCTTTGTTCCTTCTCGTGCCTTCCGGTGTTTTCCGACGCGACGACATCATCTACGCCAGATCCGATGCAGAGTCTGTATCATTCTTTTGTTCCCGAACCTTGCTTGCCGAGATCTACGATCTGAATTCTAAGGGTTGGTTGCATAACCCATCTGTTCGTGTACAGAGTAATGCTTTGAGTGCGGGATGGAGTCGCGACCATACCACTACTCTTATCATTTGCTTTTGTATATTGAATGGTGGATCGATGCAACTCTTACTCCTTCCATGAAAGTTAGAGGTGGCCTTACCTTTAACTTCGTCCGTTGGTTATCCGTAGTGTTCTCTCGATGAACGGGATAAATAATCCTTTGTTGGTGGTGTCGCTGATTTCAAGATGGAGAAAGAACCATTGTTAGTGGTGTCGCGAGGATCTACACGAAGCGAGAAGACGCAGATCGCCGACCTTCCTTCCGGTACCATGAGGCGGATCTCGAGGGCGAGATCCATTGTTAGTGGTGTCGAATTGTGGCATCCCGCAAAAACCACTACTAGAAAATCGCGTTGATTTTGTGCATTGCATCATCATGAACGCATGCTCATGTCATCATGCCACATTGCATTTGAGCATCGTCATGTCATCTTGCATTTGTTTTAAAACTATTTTAAAACCCTAAACACCCTATTTTCGAAAAGCCTGGTTTTGTTTTCTAAACACCCCATCTTTATTTCAAATTAAACTCAGGTCTCCGGAATATTTCGTTTTGTCTAACCACGGATTTCAAACACCCCGTTTTAAATAATAAAATACTTATTTTATTTTAGGGGCAGCCGTACTGTGGCATCCCGCAAAACCACTACTAGAAAATCGCGTTGTTTTAGTGCATTGCATCATCATGACCGCATGCTCATGTCATCATGCCACATTGCATTTGGGCATCGGCATCATCTTGCATTTTGCTTGCATAAAACTAATTGCGGAAAACTGTTTTTGTTTTCTAAACGGCCCGTCTTTATTCAAACGCAAAACCCGGGTCACCGGATTATTTTTGTTTTGTTGCAATCGAGTTGCAAAATCTTTGTTTTAAACCAATAATATTTTTTAATTATTTTTAGTGGGGGGCAGTCGAACGGGCCGACCCGACCCGAACGACCACCCCCATGTTCAAAACGGTCCACCCATAAACCCTTTCACACCCAGTCCTAGTCTAACCATCCCTCAGCCACATCACCTCGACCACTCAGATCGTGCCACCTCACCCCTCCCCAAAACCCCACCACTAAGAAGCTGCCACCTAACCATCCCTCTTCCCTCTCCCTCTCTCTCTCCCTGGGACCCACCTGCCAACTCACACCACCGCACACACGCACGCACCCGGTCAACCCACCTGACCGCCCCCTGCCCCGATCCCCACGCTGCCTGGCCCACCCCTGTCGGCTCCTTCCTCCCAGCACGCCTCGCACGCGCGCCTCTCTCCCTCCACTGTTCCTCTTCCTCCCCGCTCACCCTCCTCCCTCTCCCGTGGCACCTCCTCCAACCTCAGCCGCGCGCCCCCCCCGCAGCTCACCCTCTCCCTCCTCGCCCTACCTCGCCTCCCTCCCGCAGCAACCGCCGCCTACCCACCATCTCCGCCACCAGACCCTCCCATGGCCTCCTCCCACCACACTCGGCCAAGGCCCCTCGACCCCAGCTCCACGCCGTCATGGGACCTCCCTCGCCCAGCGCCACCCACGAACCCTCCTCCTCCTGCCTCCCGCCACCGCCTCCGCCATGACCTCCTCCACCCTCCGCTGCCTCCCGCTTGCTTGCCCCTCCGCCGGGCCTCGCCCGTCTCGCCTAGCCGCGGCTCCGCCCTCCACCTCACGAGACCGCGCCGCCGCCTAGTCTTCCCCGAGCGAGCCGGAGCTGCGAGCCCGCCACTGAACCTCCTCTCGCCGGGCGACCGCCTCAAGGCCGGTCCCGAAGCCCAGGCCGTCCTCGGCCCTCTTCCTCCTCGCCCGAGCAGCCCGCCGGGCTCCGCCTCCGCCGTGATCGTGCTCCCGCCGCCTCCGGCAAGCCCCGCCGCCCCAACCTCCGTCTCCGGCCGGCCTCGGCCGCCGTGCCCTCGCTCGCCCTCAGACGCTCTCCGCGGCCACTGTCGAGCGCCCGCCGGCCGTCTGCCGGTCCGCCTGCAGTTTTTTTCTCTGGCGCTGGACAAGCCTCCGTCGGCCTTCCTCGGCCCTGCAGCGCTACAGTACCAAGTGAGGATGCGAACGTCGTGTGGCCATGGCACAAACAGGTGCACAAACACCGAAGCCGTGCAAGTTCGCCACCGATCTTGGAGTCGTTACCTCAAGTACGTCGTCTCGGAAAACCCCAAGAACACCGACAAGAAACCCCCGGGCGCGAAGGTCTGCTTCATGGATCCGAGACCGATCCGGAACGTCAAGACTTACTACCCAGATTCGACGCCCCGAGACCATCACGAGGAGGCGAAACACCAAGGCCTTCGACACGGAACACTGAACTCCGACGAACCCCCGGACGCCAAGTCCGACCCGACCCGCGGACCCGACAAGGTCTCCACGAATGCGATAAGAACGACAGCGATCAGGACGAGTCCGATGCCCCGACGCCAGACCAAGTACTTCCTCCCGGAACGCCAAGTTCTACCCCAGTAATCCGAGAACGCTCCCGCCGAGACCCCGGACGCCCAGACTCGATGGCGCGGACCCGACAAGATTTTCGCAACGACAAGAACGACACCGAACCAAGTCCTTCCCGGAATCCGAGGACGCTTCCGTCAAGACCGAATCCGTCGAACCCTGGACCCCGAGACCGACCCCGAACCCCGAACCCCCCGGAACCTCAAGTCCGTCGAGAACCCAATGTGTGAACCCTTCCCGAAACCCTATTTTATAACATAATACAACTTGTCGCATAATAATTGTCTTGCATGCATACATTCATGTGGTCTGGGGGCCTTATGCCGATTCACCATATAATTAAATATGGGGCCCATATGCGGACAAATCTAGTCTCATATTGGCCTCATTTAAATTGATGTAGCGAACCGGTACTATATCTTGGCCATGTTAAGACAACATTTAATTTGCGGGGTATCTAAACAACTAGAACCATTTAATTAATTGTCGGGACCCCGGTTCCGCTTAATATGACCTAATTGCATCGCATGCTTGCCATGTCATACATCATACATGCATCATGCCCGATCTTCTGCCTTAGTATTAAATATTGCATCCGGTGTTTCTTCTAGTGTTTTGCTTCTTCGCGGATAAGGCCGTTGATTTGATGTGAGCTTCGACCCGATCTTCGAATAACCCTTCGGCAATGTTTTCAGGCGAGCATCTCCCCCTTTCTACCTATCTTACTTTTATAGTATTCATTTCCTCCTGTTGGTCTATTGCTATCTGTGTTGCGATGCTCTAGCTTCGTTCCCTGGATATTCCCTGCAGCCTCATAATGCCTTGGACACATCCTATTACCTGTTGTTTGGTAGATAGTTGGACTTGCGCGTCGTAGTCGCTTGCTCAAGTGCTGTTGCGTGTTGTCAAGTGCCACAGTTGTTGGAGTATTGCCGCATGTTTGATGTTGGAGATGATCATAGTTTTACTTATCGTTCACTTTAATTTCTGTTTAATAACTAAAATTGAAGTAAGCAGAGGCATCGGTGGGTGATAGAAAACATTTGGTTTCCGAACGCCCACTTGTGTCCCGTAGGACCCCGAGTACTTGATACATGTTCCTTGATTTATCGCGCTATACACATCCGGGAGGTATATGGGACCCCGAGCGAGCTTGATTCGGTCTTATTTCTTGGGGCCACAAACTAGTTTGAGGTTTTATTTACGATCCTGTACTTACGCCATGCTTTATCGCTTTATTTAAATTGTGCGACGGATAGCACCTGTTTAGGATCGGGACACGATTCCGCGGTGTTGACAAGCCCAGCTTTGGGTTCCCGATGCTCACAACCGTATACCCAAACCTTGAGTCCGTCTCGAGCTTGCTTGCCGTTGCGGGTAGCTTAATGGGGTGGCCTGAAATAATTCTGAATCTGTGATTGCTTAGTCGTGAAAGCCTCGTTGGGTTTTGATTTGGTTTTTCCGAGGTTGATCGGCGTGTGTTGCTATTGGTGCACCCGCCGGGTAAAACTTTCGAAATCCGTGTCCATGTTATGGACGACTTGGAGCATGATTCTCGACCATAGACAAGCATAACTAAAGTTTATTGCTATAAATTTGACTTTATAATGACTAGTAATCAGCTTCACTATAATGGAATGGCTAAATAATACTGCCCACGATTGCTTGTTTGGAGCGTCGCTTGCGACCATTGTACCTGACTAGTAAGTTTTGCAACTACAACGGAATGGCTGAATAAAAGTACCAACAACTGCTGGGTTTTGGGTTATCTCATGCTATCTGTATCTGATTAGTAAGTGCTGCAACTACAACGGAATGATTAACTAAAAGTGCCCACTGCTTATTTTATCAGGATGATTATCTATACCTGACTAGTAATTGCTGCAACGATAACTGAATAAGTAAAACTGCCAACTGGGTGAGTTCCTCGGTTGACTTCCTCGTTTGGTATCGAGGGGGAAACACCAGGACGGGTTTGTTTGATAGTAGAATCAGGTTGGTTCCGAATAGGTCTTCCTTACCCCTCTCTGATAGCCGCCAGATGTATCGAGTCTCTATAGGTTGTTTAGTGCATGCTGCCGCTGCCGCTCAGTCCACCATACCTATGTAGGCGAGGACCGCCGAATTCTAGTCTCGCTAATCGGCCTCGATCTTGGCTCCTCTTTTGCCTTTGCCCTTTGTCGGCACCCCTTTTGTTTAAGCAGGTTTTGAGATCGACGTTAAGGTGGTTACCCTTCCGGCTTGGCAGGGTTATGGACGTCATTGGTTATTCTTCAGGCTCTTAGCCCCATTTGCATCTTGTCCGTAGCTGGACGCTCCTCGCTTTTCAAGGTGATTTGGATCTTCGTATTGTATATCCGTATTCTTGACTCATTGAGTCGGTTATATATATCTGCTCAGTGGGTCCCATCGAGGACTGTTGTGTAATGTTATTACTTCGTATTCCACCCGCGAAAGTGCTGGTGAGCACCTTTGAATCGCTTTCTATGCGGTTTGGCGGAATCGCTAAAACTTGCATAGGTCCGATTCTCGAGGTGTTGAGTGGTATCAGAGCTCAGCAGTTGCGATACCCCACAAGTCCAGCCTGTAGGATAACCTAGCTAACGGCCGAAGTAGAGTGTCAAAACTATTTTTGAAAAATCGGTTGGATAGTTCTGGTTAGGTCTGATTTTATTCCTTACCCCTCTGCTATTCTCCTCTTACCTCTACGTGTTTTGAATCCGCTCTCGTCCCTTTCTTCGAGTCCAGGAATTTCTCGTGGTGTGGTTTTCCGTCGTATCTTCAGGGTTTCGCTTCCTTCTTTGATAACGGTGTTCTACCATCCGGTGTTCAAGCTGCCTGAGGAATCCGTCTGCTGGGGTACCATTCTTTGTTCCTTGTTTGTGCCTTCCGGTGTTTTCCGACGCGCCGACATCTCTACGCCCGATCCGATGCAGAGTCTGCATCACTCCTTTGTTCCGAACCTCGCTTGTCGAGATCTTCAGTCTGATTCCGAGAATGGTTGCACTCTTTTCTACTGACTGTGCAGAGTAATAGTTTGGGTGCGTGATGGATTGACCCCCATGCCGACTACCCCTTCTATTCGCTTTTGTACATTGAAGTGGACGAGAATGCATCGGTTCCCTCTTTCCATCGAAGCTAGAGGTGGCTTTATTTGTTGATACCTCTACCTTCGACCTTTTGTTCCCGGAGTGTTCCCTCGACGATCACGGACAACGACCTCTTGTTAGTGGTGTCGCGAGGATCTACACGAAGCGAGAAGACGCAGAGCGCCGACCTTCCTTCCGGTACCATGAGGCGGATCTCGAGGGCGAGATCCATTGTTAGTGGTGTCGAATTGTGGCATCCCGCAAAACCACTACTAGAAAATCGCGTTGTTTTAGTGCATTGCATCATCATGACCGCATGCTCATGTCATCATGCCACATTGCATTTGGGCATCGGCATCATCTTGCATTTTGCTTGCATAAAACTAATTGCGGAAAACTGTTTTTGTTTTCTAAACGGCCCGTCTTTATTCAAACGCAAAACCCGGGTCACCGGATTATTTTTGTTTTGTTGCAATCGAGTTGCAAAATCTTTGTTTTAAACCAATAATATTTTTTAATTATTTTTAGTGGGGGGCAGTCGAACGGGCCGACCCGACCCGAACGACCACCCCCATGTTCAAAACGGTCCACCCATAAACCCTTTCACACCCAGTCCTAGTCTAACCACCCCTCAGCCACATCACCTCGACCACTCAGATCGTGCCACCTCACCCCTCCCCAAAACCCCACCACTAAGAAGCTGCCACCTAACCAGCCCTCTTCCCTCTCCCTCTCTCTCTCCCTGGGACCCACCTGCCAACTCACACCACCGCACACACGCACGCACCCGGTCAACCCACCTGACCGCCCCCTGCCCCGATCCCCACGCTGCCTGGCCCACCCCTGTCGGCTCCTTCCACCCAGCACGCCTCGCACGCGCGCCTCTCTCCCTCCACTGTTCCTCTTCCTCCCCGCTCACCCTCCTCCCTCTCCTTGGCACCTCCTCCAACCCCTTGCACGGCACGCCCCCCCGCAGCTCACCCTCTCCCTCCTCGCCCTACCTCGCTCTCCCTCCCCGCAAGCAACCGCCGCCGCCGCTACCCACCATCTCCGCCACCAGCACCCCCTCCGCCGGCCTCCTCCCCACCACACTCCGGCCGCGTCCCCTCGACCCCAGGCTCCACCGCCGTCCGCCGGACCTCCCCCGGCCTCCGCGCCCCGCGCCACCCACGAACCCTCCTCCTCCCGCCGCTCCCGCTCACCGCCTCCGCCAGCCCGCCATGACCTCCTCCACCTCTGCGCTGTTCCCGCTTGCCATTGGCTGCTCCGCCGGGCCTCGCCCGTCTCGCCTAGCTCCGCCTCCACCTCATGAGACCGCGCCGCTTAGTCTTCCGGCGAGCCGGAGCCCTGCGCAGCCTGGAACCTCCTCCTCGCCCGGCGATCAAGGCCTCCGGCCCGGTCCCGAGCTTCGCCGCCTGGCCCTCCGCCCTCTTCCTCTCGCCTGAGCAGCCCGGCGAGCTCCGCCTCCCGTGATCGTGCTCCCGCCTCAGCGTCAAGCCCGCCGTCCCAACCTCCGTCTCCGGGCGCCCTCGGCCGCCGCGCCACCTCGCCTGGCCCAAGACGCTCCCCTCCGCCGCGCCGGAAGCGCCGGCGCCGTCATTGCCGGTCCGCCTGCAGCACCTTTTTCTGGCGCTGGACAAGCCTCCGTCGGCCTTCCTCGCCTGCAGCTTCACTGACCAAGTGAGGATGCGAACGTCGTGGCCATGGCACAACAGTGCACAAACACCGTGCAAGTTCGCCACCGATCTTAGAGTCGTTACCTCAAGTGCCGTCTCGAAAACCCCAAGAACACCGACAAGAAACCCCGGGCGCGAGTGCGCTTCATGGATCCGAGACCGATCCGGAACGTCAAGACTTACTCCCCGGATTCGACGACCCGAGACCATCACGAGGAGGCGAAACGCCAAGGCCTTCGACACGGAACACTGAACTCCGACGAACCCCCGGACGCCAAGTCCGACCCGACCCGCGGACCCGACAAGGTCTCCACGAATGCGACAAGAACGACAGCGATCAGGACGAGTCCGATGCCCCGACGCCAGACCAAGTACTTCCTCCCGGAACGCCAAGTTCTACCCCAGTAATCCGAGAACGCTCCCGCCGAGACCCCGGACGCCCAGACTCGATGGCGCGGACCCGGCAAGATTTTCGCAACGACAAGAACGACACCAAACCAAGTCCTTCCCGGAATCCGAGGACGCTTCCGTCAAGACCGAATCCGTCGAACCTTGGACCCCGAGACCGACCCCGAACCCCCCGGAACCTCAAGTCCGTCGAGAACCCAATGTGTGAACCCTTCCCGAAACCCTATTTTATAACATAATACAACTTGTCGCATAATAATTGTCTTGCATGCATACATTCATGTGGTCTGGGGGCCTTATGCCGATTCACCATATAATTAAATATGGGGCCCATATGCGGACAAATCTAGTCTCATATTGGCCTCATTTAAATTGATGTAGCGAACCGGTACTATATCTTGGCCATGTTAAGACAACATTTAATTTGTGGGGTATCTAAACAACTAGAACCATTTAATTAATTGTCGGGACCCCGGTTCCGCTTAATATTACCTAATTGCATCGCATGCTTGCCATGTCATACATCATACATGCATCATGCCCGATCTTCTGCCTTAGTATTAAATATTGCATCCGGTGTTTCTTCTAGTGTTTTGCTTCTTCACGGATAAGGTCGTTGAGTTGATGTGAGCTTCGACCCGATCTTCGAATAACCCTTCGGCAATGTTTTCAGGCGAGCATATCCCCCTTTCTACCTATCTTACTTTTATAGTATTCATTTCCTCCTGTTGGTCTATTGCTATCTGTGTTGCGATGCTCTAGCTTCGTTCCCTAGATATTCCCTGCAGCCTCATAATGCCTTGGACACATCCTATTACCTGTTGTTTGGTAGATAGTTGGACTTGCGCGTCGTAGTCGCTTGCTCAAGTGCTGTTGCGTGTTGTCAAGTGCCACAGTTGTTGGAGTATTGCCGCATGTTTGATGTTGGAGATGATCATAGTTTTACTTATCGTTCACTTTAATTTCTGTTTAATAACTAAAATTGAAGTAAGCAGAGGCATCGGTGGGTGATAGAAAACATTTGGTTTCCGAACGCCCACTTGTGTCCCGTAGGACCCCGAGTACTTGATACATGTTCCTTGATTTATCGCGCTATACACATCCGGGAGGTATATGGGACCCCCCTGAGCCAGAGCTTGATTCAGTCTTATTTCTTGGGGCCACAAACTAGTTTGAGGTTTTATTTACGATCCTGTACTTACGCCATGCTTTACTGCTTTATTTAAATTGTGCGACAGATAGCACCAGATCGTTTAGGATCGGGACACGATTCCGCTGTGTCGACAAGCCTAGTTTTGGGTTCCCGATCGTTCACACCGTATACCCAAACCTTGAGTCCGTCTGGAGCTTGCTTACTTGCGGGTAGCTTAATGGGGTGGCCCTGAAATAATTCTGAATCCTGTGATTGCTTAGTCGTGAAAGCCTCGTTGGGTTTTGATTTGGTTTTTCCGAGGTTGATCGGCGTGTGTTGCTATTGGTGCACCGGCCGGTAAAACTTTCTCAAAGCCGTGTCCGCGGTTATGGACGACTTGGAGCATGATTCTCGACCATAGACAAGCATAACTAAAGTTTATTGCTATAAATTTGACTTTATAATGACTAGTAATCAGCTTCACTATAATGGAATGGCTAAATAATACTGCCCACGATTGCTTGTTTGGAGCGTCGCTTGCGACCATTGTACCTGACTAGTAAGTTTTGCAACTACAACGGAATGGCTGAATAAAAGTACCAACAACTGCTGGGTTTTGGGTTATCTCATGCTATCTCAGATTCGATTAGTAAGTCGCAACTACAACGGAATGATTAACTAAAAGTGCCCACTGCTTATTTTATCAGGATGATTATCTATACCTGACTAGTAATTGCTGCAAAGATAACTGAATAAGTAAAACTGCCAACTGGGTGAGTTCCTCGGTTGACTTCCTCGTTTGGTATCGAGGGGGAAACACCAGGACGGGTTTGTTTGATAGTAGAATCAGGTTGGTTCCGAATAGGTCTTCCTTACCCCTCTCTGATAGCCGCCAGATGTATCGAGTCTCTATAGGTTGTTTAGTGCATCTTTGCCTTGCCGCCATCCACCATACCTATGTGGCGAGGACCACCGAATTCTAGTCTCGCTGTCTTGGCCTCGATCGACGCTCCACTTTTGCCTTTGCCTTTGTCGGCACCTTTTGTTTAAGCAGGTTTTGAGATCGACGTTAAGTGGTTACCCTTCCGGCTTGGCCTGGGCAGGGTTATGGACGCCATTGGTTATTCTTCAGGGCTCTTAGCCCCATTTGCATCTTGTCCGTAGCTGGACGCTCCCTCGTTTTCAAGGTGATTTGGATCTTCGTATTGTATATCTGTATTCTTGACTCATTGAGTCGCTGTTATATATATCTGTTCTGTGGGTCCCATCGAGGACTGTTGTGTAATGTTATTACTTCGTATTTCACCCGCACGAAAGTGCCTGGTGGGCACCTTTGAATCGTTTCTATGCGGGTTTGGCGGGAATCGATAAAACTTGCATAGGTCCGATTCTGAGGGTGTTACACGTACCGGGCCGATCCGACCCAGTCGGCCACCCCAGTTCAAAAACCCTACCTACCCCAGAACACCCGGAACCTATGCTACCAGATAACCTACCCAGCCCCCTCCACCTCACCCGGACCAATCCCCTCTCGCCACCTCATCTCTCATCTCTCCCCCACCCAATCACACGCTGCCACCTCACCTACCCCCACCTCTCTCACCCCACTCCCCACACCCCGCAGCACACAAACACACACACGCCACCACCAGGACCCGGTCCCTCCCCCACCGACCCGCACACATGCCACACACGCAGACGCACGCACCGCCCCGCTCCCTGGGCCCCACCCCGACCCCGCTCCCTCTCTCCCCTACCTCCCCATCGTCTTCCTTCGCTCCCCACCAACCCCCGCACCCCCTTCCTCGCGGCTCCGACCTCCCCGACGGGATCCCCACCCTCTGGTCTCGCTCACCCCTCCTCCACTCGTCTCCCTTCTTCCCGCCAGGAACCGACACCACCTCCCCCGCCCGACAACCTCCCCCAAGCACCCGATCCCCAGGCCTGTGTCGCCTCCCCCGCATCTCTCTCCCTCGTCTCTCCCCGTATCTCTCTCCTGCCGCAACCATCGATCCCGCCGCCGCCGGTGACCACCTTTGTCTCCGCCCGCCGCCAGTGCCGTGCGTCCCCGTCGAACCACACTCGCCCAGTGCCGCCGCGGGCGTCTATTGGTGCCCGCATGGATGCCGCTTCGGCTAGGATACCCTGCGCCCCATCTCCTTCCTCCTTTGGCCGCGTCGTTGTCATGCCTGCCTCGCCGCATGGCCTCCCCATGGCGCGCTGTCCGCCTCTGCGTCCTCTGTCCACGCCACGCTCCTCGTCGCCGCATGCCTCGCCGCTGGCCTCCTGCAGACGTGCGGCGCCTCCTCGCTTCCCTGTTCCCTTTGACCTCGCTGCGCCGGCCGAGCTCTGCCTCCACGACCCGAACTCCTTCGGCTTGCCGATTGCGGCCAGGCCCCACTGCCTGCCTCGCCTCTTCCCGGCCCGCCTGCGGCCGAGCTCACCCCTATCGCCGATCCGCCTCACCCAGCTCTCCAACCACCACTCTGTATCGTCCTGTCCGCACGCCATGTGTTTGGTAGTGTGCGCATGTGTGTTATGGTGGTGATGTTTGTGGTGGTTCAGTGATGTAACGGTAAAGACCGTGTGAAGATGGACCCATGGCGATGCTTCGCTCCCGACAACCCTCCTTCATACGAGTTAGACGAGCACCTCACCAAGATCGACAAGACCATCGCGACGCCAAAACCAAGTCCGCCGATGATCATCAAGACGAATGACAAGTTCTTCATCACGGAACCCGAAGGCCTCCGGCGTGGAAACACAAGCCGGCCGCAAAGATCCGAAGTCCAAGACCCGAACCCCGTTGAACCCTTGGAAACCCCCAAGATCGTCGATACCGATGTGTGACCCTAAGCCCCTATTTTTATAAATGATATGTATTGTTGCATATTAAATTGCCATGCTTGCATACATATTGTCATGTGGTTTGGGGGCCTTATGCTGACTCACCTTATAGTTAAATATGGGATCCATATGCGGGCAAATCTAGTTGTATATTGGTCCCATTTAAATTTGTGTAGCGAACCGGTGTTACCTTTTGCCTTGTTAAGACAACCTTTAAATTGCGGGGTATCTAAACAACTTGAACCTATTAATTAGTTGTCGGGACCCCGGTTCCGCTTAATATGGCCTAATTACATCGCAGCTTTGCCATGTCATACATCATACATGCATCATGCCCGATCTTCTGCCGTAGTATTAAATATTGCATCCGGTGTTTCTGCTAGTGCTTTGCTTCTTCACGGATTAGGCCGATGAGTTGATGCGAGTATCGACCCGACCTTCGGATGAACCTTCGGCAATGTTTTCAGGCGAGCACCTCCCCCTTTCTACCTATCTTACTTTTATAGTATTTATTCCCTCCTGTTGATCTATTGCTATCTGTGTTGCGATGCTCTAGATTTCGTACCCGTGATATCCCTTGCAGCCTCATATTGCCTTGGACACATCCTACAACCTGTTGTTTGGTAGATAGTTGGACCCGCGCGTCGTAGTCGCTTGCTCAAGTGCTGCTGCGTGTCGTCAAGTACCCCAGTTGTTGGAGTATTGCCGCGTGTTTAATGTTGGATATGATCATGGCTTTAATTATCGTTTACTTTAATTACTGTTTAATAACTAAAAGTGAAGTAGGTAATGCAGAGGCACAGGTGGGCAATAGATGTTATTTGGTTGTTAACCGTCCACTTGTGTCCCGTAGGACCCCGAGTTCTTGACACCTGTTCCGAGATCGAGCGCGCTAACCACATGTGGGATGTATGGGCACCCCATCGATTTAGTACCTGATTCCAAGTACTGTACTGGGGGCCACAAGTAGTTTGGGGCTTTATTACTATCATGTACTTATGCCATGCTTTACTGCTTTATTTAAATTGTGCGAGGTAACGCTAATCGCATGATAAGGAAAGCGGAGTGTTTTCGCGGTATCGACAAGCCCAGTTTTTGGGTTCCCCGTCGTTTACAGCCACTGGCGCAAACCCTGAGTCCGTCTCGGAGCCCGGCCGACTTCGTTGCGGGTGTACTTAGTGGGGTGGCCCCCCGTGCTTGCTTTGGGTCTGGGAAACGTCATGACTTAGGCCCCGCCGACATACCGATGGGTGTATGTTAATTGATCTGGCAAAAAGGGTCGAAGTGCGTGTGGATACTTTGGTGCACCCCTGCAGGGTAAAATCTTTTCGAGAAGCCGTGTCCGCGGTTATGGACGACTTGGAGCACAGGTCTCGATCATAGACAACTATAACTAAAGTTTACTGTTATAAATTGACTTGTATCCGATCTGACTAGTAATCAGCTTCTTGTATGTAATGGCTAAATAAAAGTACCAACAACTGCTGGGTTTGGGATATCTCATGCTAATTGTATCTGACTAGTAAGTGTTGCAACTACAACGGAATGGTTGACTAAAACGGCCCACTGCTTATTTTATCAGGATGATTATCTATACTTGACTAGTAATTGCTGCAACGATAACTGAATAAATAAAATTGCCAACGGTGTGAGTTCCTCGGTTGACTTCCTCGTTTGGTCTCGAGGGGGAAATACCAGGATGGGTTTGTTTGGTGTGAGAATCAGGTTGGTTCCGAATAGGACTTTCTTATCCCTCTCTGGTAGCCGACAGTTACATCGAGTCTCTATAGGTTGTTTAGTGCATGCTGCGCTGCCGCTTCAGTCCACCATATCTATGTAGGCGAGGACCGCCGAATTCTAGCCTCGCCGTGTACTGGCCTCAGTACTGACCGCTCTCTCTTTTTCCTTTGCCCTTTGTCGGCACCCCTTTTGTTTAAGCAGGTTTTGAGATGCGACGTCGTTAGCAGGGTTACCCTTCCGGCTTGGCAGGTTATGGACGCCATTGGTTATTCTTCAAGGCTCTTAGCCCCATTTGCATCTTGTCCGTGGTGACGCTCTATCGTTTTCAAGGTGATTTGGATCTTTGTTCTCAGATATATCGTATTCTTGACTCATTGAGTCGCTGTTGTATATATATCTGTTCTGTGGGTCCCATCGAGGACTGTTGTGTAATGTTATTACTTCGTTTTCCACCCGCACGCAAGTGCCTGGTGGGCACCTTTGAATCGTTTCTATGCGGGTTTGGCGGGAAGCGCTGAAACTTGCATAGGGCCGATTCTGAGGGTGTTACAAAGAGCAAAATAATGGTTGCTATCTTTGCCTAGAAATACTATTGCATCATGGGTGGAATGTACTTCTTTATTTATGACTAAATTTATTCCACCTGCAAAGACTGTGCAACTCAGATCTAATATTACTGGTTTTAGACAGGAAGAGCGTGAGCCACTAGCGCTTGCATGTGAGAGAATGAAAAAATGCATGAGAAACTGTCCCAGCCATGGGATGGAAGATTGGTTAATTCTCCATTTATTTTATAATGATCTTAACCCTATGTCTAAGTCTATGCTAGATACTGCAGCTAGAGGAATATTTATGGGTAAGCAAATTATCGAAGCAACGCAGCTGCTAGACAATATGCAAGACAACCATTCCCAATGACATGTGAAAAGATCAAACACAAAGAAGGTGAACTCCATCACACCTCAAGAAAATGAAGAACTCAATGCTAAGTTGGATGAGCTCATATTAGTCATTAAAGGTAAGGAAATCCCGGTAAGAGCTACTCCCAAACCAACTATTAAAGAAATATACTTCATAGCTCGCAATGATTATAACCCTGCATGGAAAAAATTATAATCCAAACTTTCTGAAACATTATTCTAGTCCTACGGGTAACTCTAATAATAATATGGCACCAAGTAACACTAGTCTCCAAGAAACTCTTAAATCTTTTATGGACTCACAAAATGAGCAAAACAATATTCTAATTAAAATTACGGAGAATCATGATGCTATGCTTAGTAAATTATCTAACCAAGCTATTAGTTTCAGAAATTATTTGCAGGCCCTTCAAGAAAGAACAAGGATTGTTGAGGCACAACTAGGTAAGATAACCGAGAGTAAAACTCTCATTCTAGCTAAATTTGCAAGTAAAGCTAAGCCCAATCTAGTTGAAGAACTCAAAATGATAAGGATCCAAAGGGAGGAGCCCGAAGAACTTGACTATAGCAATGTTCCTTTACCGAAATACACAATTGAAGATTTTGTAAAAAGATCAATGTCAAGATTTTGGTAAGTGAAGGAAATGAGGAAGCCATGTATCAACACTTCGTTAATCATGTAGAAATAAAGGTACATGATATTGAGGAAGAATATAAGAAAATCGCTGAAAAATTGCCTGTAAAACTAGATGATATATTTGAGCCTACCATTAAGATTAAAATTGGGACTAATGAAACAGCTGCACTCTATGATCTAGGTGCATGTGTTTCAACAATTCCAAAGAGTCTTTTTAACAAGTTAAATCTTGGCTCTTTTGAAATCACCGAACTAAAATTACATCTAGCGGATTCTACTTATAAACAAGCAGTAGAAATTAAAAAGAATACCTTAGTATACATTAAAGTCTGTCCTGCTCTTATTGATTTTGTTATTGTTGACATGCCTGAAGATGCTAATGCCCCTATTATATTAGGCCATCCTTTCTTAAGAACTATTAAGGGTTTAATCAATTTGCATGAAGGGAATGTGAAGCTCCAATTGCCTTCGTGGGATCCTTTTGTTATTCATTTTCTAGGAAAAAGAAAGCCAAGCAAGATGATAAGGAGGCCATCACTTTGAAGGCCAACTACTTTGGAGTGAGTGTTCCACTCATATGGCCTAGGTGAACCATAACAAGGTGAAGCTATTGACCATAAAAGAGCGCTGCATGGGAGGCAACCCATGTGAAATAATGGTTTGAGTAAAGTTTTAGTTTAAGTTTTATATAGAATAAAGAGTGCTAGAAAAGTCCAGTGAGAAGGAGAGATTCAGCGGTACTAAAAATTCCTGTTTTATATATGCCAAAGTTGGTCGACAATTTAGTCTGTCATTTTTTAATCAAAACAAGGTGTTACGCTAAGTTTTAATCTAAAATGTAATTCTTGAAGAAGTATAATTTTTTTGATGTGTACAGAAGCTTTAACGACCAACTATACAGCGGGAATAAAAATTCCCGCGTATAGCTCCAGCCGTATTGTTATTTGAGGCATCGGCAATTTTTCATCCCAGGATACAAAAGGTTTGACGACCAACTATACGGTAGGAACAAAAGTTCTAGTCGTATAGTTACAGTTGCCAGGAAAGAATCCCTAGAAACCCTAAAATTTTATCGTTAGACCAACTATACGGCGGGAACTTTGTAATTCGGTCGTATAGTTGCGACTGTATAGTTGCGTCCGACCACTTAAACGCACGAGGAGGTACCCAAAACATCAATCCTTTTATCTCTTATACCTCCAAACTCTCTCAAAACCTCAAGGAATCTTCACTCCTACTCGGTTTCGTTCGAATTCCACACACACAAGTGATCTACGGTATGTTTCTCCTCCAATCCTCCAATTACTTTTCACGAATTCATCTTTGATCTATTGTCATTATCAATCTAGGGTGAGACTTATTTTTAACTATTTGCCATGATTATCTTGCCTAGATTATTATGTTGAGGAGATTCTTTAGTGTGCTACGATGAGGATTATGCCATGACTATAACTGTTGGATCAAAAAGTTTTATATTTGTCTTTCTAATTTATTTTTAGAATATGAACACGAGGAGCCAGACATTTGCTCTTTCCGCCGCCAGTTCTTCTCGGGTTGCAGCTCAGGAACGCATGGGGATTCGATTCAAGGACGAGTCCCATCGTAATCATTTCAATATGATCAAAAACCGAAAAGTCAAGGCAACCAAGTGGGCTTGCCCCGCATATTGAACCAACTCGGTATTTCTGATGACTTTAATTTACTTTGCAATAGAGTTGGCCTGCAAAACTTTGTATTTCATGATGCACCAACCTATCGCCGATTAACCATTGAATTTGTTAGTTCTTTGAATAGCACCGTTAAAGCATGGCATGGGGAGGATATAATTTATTTCCGACTCATGAACAATAATTATTCTTTATCGCTTGATGAATGGTGCAATTGTTTTGGTTTACCCAACTATGTTCCTAATACTATGCATGCATCTTTTACCAGCATAGAACCATCCCCTGAACTCTTCTATAATAGAATGAGCTGTACTTTTAGAGTCAGCAAAGGGAAAAATATTCAGCATCCTGCTATTCGCTATTTGTTCTATGTTATTGATAACACCCTATAGGCGCATAATGAGTTTACAAGACTCAATGAGGAGGACATCTTAATCCTCGCAAAATCTTCTTCCAACTATGACAACTTGTCACTTTACTTGGGCGCAATTCTTGTGCCCTACTTGGAGTACTAATCCAACAAAAGCCAAGGACCAATTACTTGTGGAGGCGTCATCACCGTGCTCGCCAATGTCCTAGGCATCTACCTAGGTGAGTTATAACCGGTACTAGGTGAGCGACGCATTGGATTCTCTACTTTGAGGGCTTGTGGAATGCTCACTAGGAGAGGTGGTGTTTATTATCTGCATATTGCTGGAGCTGGGTGTCTCTACCCCGCTCCTTTGCCTAATAGTCTTTTCATTATCGAGGAAGGATGCATGCTTTATGACTTGCAGGTTGAGCAATACCAACCCTAGGAAGAGATTCTAAAGAGGATGAGGACCAAAAGGAGGAGAAAGAAGTCTCTCATCAGGAGCAGCAACAACAACCAATCCGGTTCGCTACATATCAAGATTTCTAAAAACTTGGAGGAACTGTGGAGGGAATGCATAATCTCGCCCTAAATCTCCGAGAAATAACAAGTAACCTCTCAACTCAATTTGCAGACTAGAGTTACAACATTTTCCCCCACCATAGTGATTTGAAGGGCTTGCAAAAGCCTAAGCTTGGGGAGGTTTTCTATCTATTTTTATTTTGTCTTTCATTTGATTTATTTTATTTTCAAGGTTATGTTTTTATTTGAGATTATAAGCACTCGTGTTGGTTTCCCCAACACTTCATCTTAGGTATTTTATTTTGTTTGAGATTTTCAAGCCAAGCTTTGCCGCCAATTTTTTTCTATTCTTAATTCCCCTTTTTCAAAAACCACAAATAGATTTCTCTGTTTATCTTTATTTTCCCTCTCTTTTTTTATTTTTGCCTCGAAGTTCTCGTTGGTTTGCAGGAGAGTGATTGACTTCGAGTTTCCAAGAAACAAATCAAAAGGAAAGAGAGAAGTGGAACCAAACATGAAAGGTATGCCTTATGACTCCCCACTTTTGAAGTTTGACAAACCCATGCTAGCTAGTAGTAATGTTAATATGTTATATCAGTGGAGTGAGTCTCTATATTATAGTAAAATTTTCTTTGCATGGGTATTTAATTGCGTATGTTTTGTTCTAGCTCTTGTAGTTAACCAAAGTCTTTCCTAAAAAATTGCTAAACAATTGAAACAAGAAAAGGTCTTACAAATTGAAGATTTGAGTGTTGTAGTTTGAAATCTTATTCCTAGAGACACTCAACACCATAGAAAATAATAATTGACTTGATAGCTCTCTTTAAAAATATTTGTTCAATTGAATTAATGTTAACGGTTTTTGTGAGCATGCCAAAAATTGACTTGTAAATCATAAGAATGATATATCTTTATGTGTGTCAAACTTCATGGGATGCCAACGACTCCGCTAGCCTACAAACGATCTTCATGGAGTAAACTCCTAG
The DNA here is from genome assembly GCA_030063025.1 of Avena longiglumis. Lineage (NCBI taxonomy): Eukaryota > Viridiplantae > Streptophyta > Magnoliopsida > Poales > Poaceae > Avena > Avena longiglumis. Next base: position 112,523,983 of record CP125979.1, read on the forward strand.
ATTTCGGCTATGAGTTGATTAAACATATGTAGCAGCAATGCTATAATAGGTAAGATTCTTGGCACTCCCGGGTAGCTGTAACATGATGGAATGACTCCTCTGGTTGATATGAGTAATTATTATGCAAAATGAACACAAAACCTTAGTGATGCCATGAGTGTCCATCACAGCCCGATAAACTAATGATTTTTTTGGCATGCTCTCAATTACTTAAGAACTGAAATTCTTGAAGGACACTGAATAAAAAAGTAGTGCTTGAAAAGTCTTGATTTATTGATGTGGGAGAATTGAGATACTTTAGTATATATGATTTTCATAACAAACTCTCACACTCTTAATTCTACATGATTACATGTTATTGTTTAAAGACAAGCTTATGAGTTGATTACATGACATGGAATAAAGTTTACCCTTTTGAATCATCCATGCTTACAATAATTTTGCTGCGCTATAAGGATTCATGAAACCCGTATGATATGCTTTCCACTACTCTATCTATGCTGAAGTTTTTCAGATTAATAAAATGGAGGAAACATAAGACTACCAATCATAAGGAATATCATCAACTCATTATTTCAGTTGAAATGCCGAGTCCCCTTTTGATTTTGGTTTTCTTGCTCGAGGATGATCAAGTTTAAGCTTGGGGAGGTTGATGGTTGTGAAATAATAGCCATCCACATCCGCATTTAAACTATATATTATTTATATATTTGATGAAATATCTCTCTAAAACCTGCCACAAATGCCTAGTGATCAAAGGGGTATGCAATCCTTTCTTGATATTTTTTTCCTACGCAGATAATGACGTATGATGATGAGAATCATTACATAAATGCTAAAGATACAAGATTTCCAATACGTCAAAGAAACCAAGAGCGGTGGAGTTAATGCTGAAGCTTTAACAACCAACAGTACGGTGGAAATTTTATTCCGACCGTATAGTTCTGGCCGTATAGTTGGCACCGACTTCATTGGATCAAACAGAACAACTTTCATGAAGGGGCCCCTATATACAGAGGCTTCGAGCGATGGGAAACAACACTTTTTTGACCTCAACTCTCCCTACCACCAGAAGCCGCCACGCCGGAGGAATAGATTTAGATCTAAACCTCTAAACTCTTCTCCACCACCATAGCCATCTTCCACCACTTGTAACAGTAGATATCATCTCCAATTGGTGACATTGTAAGACTATTTGCTATCAACCTTATGATCTCTATTACAATGTTTATGATTATCGATTTCATCTCTATGTGTGAGTAATTCTCCTTGGGCTAAGGGCTTCGGCCTAGCCATATAGCTTTTGTGCACGTTATTTATCATAGATGGGATCATGTATTAGTTTGTATTACATGATGATTGTAGTACCCTCTGTTGCCTCAATCTAAGGACTTGTCAGGTACCCAAGACCCCAAGGATTGATCCAGGTAAAGGGAGAGTGAGTAATGACTGATCTGTAGGATAGGAACCCCAGTGATAAAAAGGGTAGTACAGTTGTATGTGAAGAATTTACTTGGGATTAACGGTGACATCACAATGCATATCATTAGTTCTCTTTCTTCTATGGATGTGACTAGTAGGTTATTGCTATAAGCGGTTGTGGAGGTGATAACAATTATGGATGCACTGCCCACATATAATTATCTTGTTATAATAATTACATGCATACTTTATTATTATCTATTATTCCCATCATATGTTTTTCATAGCTACTAGTGAAAACCGAAGACCCTAGGCCCTCTCTCCATCGTCAACTACAACAAAAAGATCGCAAACTCTTGGTCCGGTGAAAACGCAATAGGAATTCTAAAACTCTCGAAGGTCCGTTTAAGTAATCCCACTTTGCTTTCTGCTTTCCGAGGATTCGATAAACCTAGGTCTACTAGGGAATAAGAGCTCTACTACATCTGTAATCCGGATCGAAGGTATCAGCGAGCGCATAGCCTAGCCTACTCATCGGAGTCGGACTCGGAGCGGTTGTAGCGACGACACATGGGGTCGTCGAAGACGCTGACGGTGAGCCTTCCTTTGCCGTCGTACTTGAAGACGACGATGTTGCCCGCTTCGGTCTGGTGCGCACGGGCGAAGCACTCCCAGCCGTTGGCAAGGTACATCTGGTCGAGGTGGTCGAACTACACCTCGATTGGGTACCGGGTGGTCCTAAAACCGTTCGCCCGCAGAATGACAAGCGGAGGCGGTTCGTCGCTGACTAGGGTCGCGAATCTGCGGGACATGAGCAGCCTGTCACGCGCCATGCCGAAGTGGATGGACACAGTGAACTGGATGACTAGGTCAACCTCGTCGGGCGACGACATTGTTGAGGGAGAGCGTGGTGGCGTGCTGCTTTGGTCGCGTCCTCCGTGCCTCCGTCGACGTCCATGGCTAGGACACCCTCCTCTCGATCCATTGTCGTCGGCCATGGCTAGCTACCGGTAGTGGAGAACGGAAAGGGGATGGAGGAGAGTATGGTGTGGTGTAGGAGAAGATAGCCGCGGGTGGCAAATTAAAAAGGACCGACATCGGATGTCGGCGCGGAGGCCGAAGAAACGACATTGAAGTGTCCAGTCAGAAGGGTGGGCGTCGGGCGGCGCCTGCGGTAGATAGCGTGGCCTTCAGTCAGTCAGTGTATCGTCTCGTCGCCATTGATGGTGCAGGATGCCGCCGGTCAGCCTTCCGTCAGCGCCTCTGAATCGATGTCGTGGTTGTGTTTAAATCGGTGCCGTTGCGCGTGTCTGAATCAACGCCAGGATGGCTGACGGGTGGACCAGCGGTACCGGCAGACAGGACATGCCTTCTGTTCGCGTGTCCGGACCGACACAACCATTGTCCAGATTTAGTGCACGAATCATGTTTCGTGTGTCCACGAGAACAAGTTTGGACGAACTGGGACGGTTGGACCGACCCAATGAAAATGCCGTAACAACGAACCTATAACACACGTGGACAATACAAGATCTACCACTCCAATTGAGTGGCGACTAGAAGAATTATCCGATCTACTCAACGCCAGAAGGCGAGCGACGAGGTGGACGTGGAGAGACATGTAAAATTTATTCTTGTTCCGCACAGAGTTGTTGGTAACCACCATAACTTCGTTGCGAGTTGACCAAACCCTAGACACGAAAATTCACTCTACCTTGCCTGTTCAGTTTACTGAATCCATAAAGCTGAATTGAGACAGGAAATTTGAGGAAGTCAACAAACACACACATTTTGCCTAGAATTCAGGTCATGTCTCCGGCAAGGAAAAGCTTTCGCAGGCACCGCATTACACGGCGGGTGAAGAAGAGAAGGCAAAGGCCGAACATGTCAGGAACCGGCAAGCTGAGAGGAGCGCGCCTCAAATCAATCAGAAAGACGCGCGCAGCGGTGGCTCCCTCCGGCGCCCAAAATATTACGGCGTCACATCGGTGCTCCCTCACAGCCCGAAATTTCCATTTCCATCAGGCGTCCATCAACGTACGCGCCTGCCTATCTTTTCTATCCATCTCGTCTCCTTCCACATCAGTTGCATGCGAAGGGAAGCAAGGACACAGGGAGAGAGAGACTTTCTTTCTTTCTTTCTTTCGGCCGTCTTCTCCTCTCCTCTTCCATGGCCATGCATGCACGCATCTATCATCTATCAGGAGGTGAGGAGGAAGGAGGCCTAGAGCGACATGGAATGACAGGAGGGATCAGCTCACTCAGTCACATCTCTAGCTTCTGTGGGCCTTCCCTTGGCATGCCTACAAAGGCCCTACCTATCTAGTGCTAGTAGCGGTCTCTAAAAGAAAAGAAACTTGTGCAGCAATAGCAATAGCACGCCTGCGCAGGTACTGGCTTCTACTTCTAGTAGGCGTGTGACACGCAGCTTTCACATCAGACATACCGGACAGTGTCTTCTTCAAAACCAAGTGAATAAAAATTTAGGAACAAAAACCAAGTGTAGTCATTGTGGGGAATTTGGCAGTGCGTTACTTTCATTCCAAAGAACTCTTTCATTCAAAAGATTTCTTGTGATGATTGATTCAATAAGGAATTTCTTGTTGAAGTGTATAAGTGGATTGCACTAGCCCTTTCCACCAGTTCGGACTTTTGGTTGTGTTGGCTAGTGCATGAAGCTTGACATGGTATCAGAGCCTAAGGTCTCAAGTTCGAGTTCTGACTTTCGCAATTTATCCTAAAATTGTTGTTGACCCCTCTGTGTACACGTATAGGCCTCTTGAGTCATACGTGAGTTTCGCGCGCCGTCACTTTCTTCTGGTTGCACGTGCTGACTTCTCCCGTCACACGTGAGAGGGGGTGTTGAAGTTTATAAGTGGATTGCACTAGCCCTTTCCACCAGTTCGGACTTTTGGTTGCGTTAGCTAGTGCATGAAGCTTGACATTTCTTATGGTTTCTGATGGTGCAATCTTCCTCATATCATGATTGTTGTAAGAGAGTAAATTGCACATAATTACCACAATTCGCGAGTCGGTACCAAATTTGGAACACAATATTATAAATCACAGTAATTTTCATCTGATAGCATTTTAACGTGTTGACTTCATCTAACCGAGCGGACTAGTCAATAAAAATTGCCATGGTGGAGGATGAGCTGAGCTGGACGTGGGCCCACTTGAGAGACTGTGCGTCCTCTTTGTCTCGTCCTCTCTCTGCCTGCTCCGGACGCCATCCACCATGGCCGCCCGCCTCTCCTGCTCGTGCCGCTGGTCTCACGAGCGCCGCCGCTCCCCGGACCTCCCTCTCTCCGCCTCCCTCTCTACTCTACCGAAGTCGTCCGCCATTTCCCTATCGCTGTCGCGCGTGGCCCCGTGTCGTCCACCTCTGTCGAGCCATGTTCTGCTCCCGTCTCCCTGCCCCTGCCACCACCGCCACGACGCCCCTGTCGCCGTGGCCCCAGCGAGCACCTTTGCCCCGTACTGGCCGCGTCGAACTCCTCGGCGCCGCTCGACAGCGATTTCTTGGCGCCCGATAGCGAGTGCGGCCTTCCGCGACCGTGCCCCTCCCTCGGTCTCTATGCCAAGGCCAACAACAACTCGAGTTGCACGTGCCCGCCGCTCTTCGCTGCTTCCGTCACGGGCTCCGGCGGGTGCACACCGGGGAATGGCTCCACGCTCGTATTGTCGGGCTGGTGTGGAAGGAGGGTGGGGCGTACGGCGGCGACCAGGGGAGACCGCTGACTGGTGGGCAAGAGGAGGGCGGGGCGTACGGCGGCCAAGGGAATCCCATGGCGGGGTCGAACAGGCCTAATGGAGACGTGACTACGTGAGGAAGGATGAGGGGAATTAAGATGGGTGGATGACATGCGGGCCCTACCTCCACCTAAGCTCATTCTCCACGTGGGCTGCCAAGTCAGCTCTTACAAACGGGTCTAACTATCAGTTCTGTTGTCAAAATGCTCTTAGCCATGAATTAGTGCGATTCGCAACGCTGTGACTCAGAATTGGTACTGACGCGCAAAAATTACGAATGTTGGTACTGATTCGTTCTGGCAGTCCGAATTGTGGTAGTTTCCTGCAAATTACTGGAAGTATATAAATATTTGTTGGTAAATATACATTATTAGAAATATTTTGAATATAAATCTAACAATAATAATTATATATATTATGATTAATATATTGTTGCCCAATTTTTTGGTCAAAGTTCGTCCTAAAATATTCATACGGCTTATCCATAGGAACGGAGGTAGTATGTCAGATTTAGCACAATTCTTTTGCTTTGCAATCTATGCACGGTGAAACATTTATTGACCGGTATGTCCCAGGAAAAGGCAAGTTAAAGAAAAAACGAAATGCAAGTTAAGCCCCGGCCTTTACAAACAATTTATTAAAGGTTTCAGTATTCAAAGGTGTGGATCCGTATTATACGAAGAAGATGTGCCATAATACCCACATTTTTCTATTCCCTAGGTTCTTACTCCATCCAGTTCAGTTTATAAGGCGCACGTACTTAAAAAAAATGTCCATCAATTTGGTCAACAAAATGAGATATAGTATATCACAAACAGTTTACCACTAGATTCATATTCAAAAATTTATAGTGATATAATTTTTATGACATATAATTCATGTTTTGTTGATCAAAATCTTGGTCGAAGTTTTTTTAACTATGTGTGTGTCTTATAAACTGAACGAGGGCTAGAACTTTTTATTTAGCAGATCCTACAACTAAAATAGTCTCAACTCTCAAACTTTTTCACCCGGGTCATCCTCATCACATCTAAAAAAAAAAACAGGCCGCCTTAGTTAGGTGGGCTTTCTAGCTAAGCTCAATTTTCTAACAGGCAACCGAAGCTAGGTGGGCTTTGTAGCTGAAGGTCGATTTTCTAAGTCCAAGAAGCTAGGTGGGCTTTGTAGCTGAAAGTTGACGTTTTTACTAGTTCAACAGTTTGACCATATGTTACACGAGCCACAAGTAATACCCAATGCTTCAACGTAAATTTCACAGTGATCTGATAGCTATTGATTTACTACCTCTACATCCAGAAAAATCAGATGTATATTAAGTACTTACAGCTAGGAATCGAGGATTATACAAAGCACCACATATGGAATCGAGGATTATACAAAGCACCACGCATGTGGTTAATACTCCATAGTAGACTGATCGAACAATAACTACTCACCCTCCTTTCTAGCTAATTTAGCTCACTAATTCTCTCTCTAAAATTAAAGCTTATGTAACTACAGGTGGGGATTTTGGGATTGCATGATTACTCATATATGTGCAATAAACTGGGATGAAGGGAGTATATTATCATAGCATCTAAACTCACTCAACACCACATCGCAAGATGACATCAATCAAGAGAAAGAAACTCAGAAATAATAACCTAAAGACCACAACACATAATAGTCATGCACAGAATATGTGAAACCAAGTCTCATTTCAATAAAGATTCTGCCACCAGCAAAATAGTAACAGCAGCGATAAACATGGTACGGAAAGGTCAATGTCTGGACTCAATGTACACAAGGTTGAAAAGGAACAGGGGCAACGGGAGCAATTCTAGATATGTATTGTCACCAAAGAATGTGAGTTGATGTCTTCATGGTTGCTAAGTTCTCACATAACATCAATGCAATTCCGATCACTGCACAGGTAAAATAAATTCAATTGTCACAACAACTATGATAAGATATCTTTTAAGTAATCTACTTATTAAACACTATTTAAGGTAGAATTAGTTTATGCGGTCAATGGACAGATAATTGGAATGCCAAATATTTATAGCAAACCGAAGAATATGAGCTCAAGTGATCACAATGATGCCAAGTTTATAATTGAGCTAAACAAAAAATAACCAAAGAAAGAAGGATTGTACCCTGCTTGTCCAGAATTCATATTTATGATGAAAAAATAAACATTAACGATATTTATGTTATCCTTATGGGGTGTCCACCCTTTTAGGACCTTACCGACCAAAAAGGATAGCTAAACTATTTAGCACACATTCTCATTTCTTAATTAATCTCAGATTTTTGTGAATCAATGCAGAGTATGCATTATGAACAAGTAGCAATTCGAACTACATGCCTATATGTCAATGACAGTGTTCTCCAAGATATTATGGAATATATAGTATAACAAATAGACAATGAAGGTGTGGAATCAAGCAACAAAGACGGGGAATTTAGTTACTCAACAAATCGAACATGCAAAGAAACAAGTAATTATACTAACCGGTATGTCCTTCGACTCCGAGTTCAAAGATTCTTGGAGTGATTGCTTGTCTACTATTACTTGATTCACTTTGCTATCACTTCGGTTGTGAAGCCCAAAGCGATTTGTACCCGAGTAATCATGTCCAAAGTGGGTTCCATAGCCTGCAAAGATTGGACTACCTTGTCTTCCTGCCTCATTAGGATGTGAACTTCCATTTTCCATGTAGCCATAATCTCCAAAGGTATGGGGTGAGTACATATATTGCTGAAACGGAATCATGTAATTGTTATTAATGATATATGGCATATTGTGTGGTGGGTACACACCGCCGTAGCCGATAGGATAATTGCTTCCACGCCAGACTGGACTATGTTGTCGCCTATCAAAGTTGTAACTATGATCCTTTGGAATAGCCATCTTGGTTTCAACTTTTGTGCCATTTAAGTCGTGAAATGTAGTTTCCAAAACCTTTCTCATAGCTTCCTCAGAATCAAATGTAATAAAGCCAAATCCTCTTGGCTTCTGAGTAAGACCCTCACGTATCACAACAACATCGGTTATGGTGCCAAACTTCTCAAAATAATCTGTGAGCTCCTCCTTAGTAACGTGACCTCGTAGGCCACCAACAAATACCTTGTATGGATCAGAACCTCTGTAGCCATAACCAGCACTTGAGTTGTTGCTAGAAGATTGATTATACCATTGGCTGTGAACTGGGCTCTGATTTGCATAGTACCAGTATAAGGGTTGCTCAGTTGGATACCGCATTGGCCTGATTCTGGCTCTCTTGACATCAACCTGTCCAAATAAATTAAACATATAGTTCAGAATATGACCTATTCTTCAGAATATGATGAGAAATTTGTTAGACCTCAAAGAACGGTGTAAAACACACATCACTTCAGCGCAAAGTAGAAGAACAGGGAAATATCTCAACAGATTTTATCCCTAAAAAGTATAATAAAACATGCCAAAAGATCTGATGCAGTTTCATATTAAACTAAGTTCTGCAAGTTTCCCAAGAGAAGCTACACGGATGTCAAAAACAATTCTGTAAAGACGTTTGAACCTGTTCTGCACCCTCTTACAGTTTACACAGCTAAGCAGCTCTGTTAAATACAATCTACACAATCGGCAATGTTAAGTCTTAACTGGAATTTCAGGAAGCAAGCAATGTATTAGTTTACAATTAAACTTAAACTTGACCGTAAAAGATAGTACTAACCCGAACAAATCTAATCAATTAGCCAAACCGATAACACCTATAACAGTTGACATAAGCTTCAGAGCAACTTCGAAATCAAGGCACATTGAATAGTCGCGAAACCCTAAACTCGCGCGCAGCACAGCACGATTATAACTCTAAATTGCAATCGTCACAGATTCAATCGAGCGGTTTGAAAAAACAAACTGAACAAAAGCAATCTAACCGTGCGGCCGCCGAAGACGTGGCTATCCTTTTCCTTCTCGTCGAGCGCTGCCCGCGGTCCCTCGTCGTCGGCGAACTCGACGAATGCGAAACCGCGGCCCAGGCCGGTATCTGGGTTACGCACGACCCGGACGCACAGCACCTCGCCGTAGCGGCCGAAGTGCTCCTTCAGTTCTTCCTGCTGCGTCGACGGCGGGAGGCCGCCGACGTACAGCTTCCGCGCCTCCATCTCCATCGCCCCACTTCGCCAACGACGACGGGGACAAGGGGGCAGTTCCTCCGTAAGAGAGAAAAGCGGCGGAGGCGAGGGAGGCGCCGCGCTAGGGTTGTTGTTTGGGTTCGTAGATGCGTGGGGTGGGGTTGGGCTCGAGAGGTTTAAGAGAAGACCGGACGGCCCAGATTGAAAGAGGAGTAGTACATTACGAGTTTGTTTCAGTTTGGTAAATAGGTTTGCAGGAGGTCTCTACTCCCGTTGGTTCGCAACTGACGCAACAAGCCTGGACTCTGGTGTTGTGGAACTCAGGTGGCTGACAAGTGGGATGTATAATCGCCAAAAAGAACAAACATTATCCATGAATCCATAATCGGCAACAGAACGAACACATCCATGATGGGTCCGTACCTCTAATGGCCCAAACACTACAAGCGTGGACTCTAGTCGCCAAAAAAAATTATCAAAGCGTGGGCTCTTGTTCTCTTGATTTCCTCCACACGAGGACAAGCATGGACTATAGAGAAGGAAACGAACATCGCTCACAGTGGACGGAGCTCATTGCGAGTGCTTAGCTTGACCTCTCTTCTCGCTCGCCTAATACAGATTTTAGAAATCGAGTTAACCCTTAACTCATGTCATATGCTCACGCATGCTTTCTGTCTGAATTAGGTTATTTAGATTTACATGAATCTACATATTAAACTACGTCTAGATACATATGAATCTAAACAAATTCAAATCACTTATTTTCAAACAAAGGGAGTACTTGATAAGGTCGGGTAGCTGCAGGGACGAATTTCTTCTTAGTCAACCATGTTATGCAGCTTTCTTCCAACTAACCCGAAATTCACCTTTGTAACTACCCAAGTATGGAGTTTTTTCCGAAATGGAAGTAATACCCCAGGACTCTAATCAAAATAATGCACACAACGTTTTTATTTATTATTCAATAAAGCCTTATAAAGATCAATCCGAAGCCATCCCAATAATGAAATTTGTCGCAATACCTACAACCTTTATGAAGGGGGTGGCCATGTCGGGGCCATTGCCATGACCTCAGACCTACACGCATCACATAAAATCAGAGGCTTCTTCCAACCGGCCAAAGGTGAGCCAGGAGAAAAATACGGTCTGATAGACCCTTAGTGAGCACCAGTGCACACACACCAAAAGTCACCAACGCCATCTTCCGCTAGCCCATCTTCGGAACAGGGATCAAGGCACTAACCATGCCAGGCCTATCATTGACGTCAACATGATGCCCGGCGGTGTCTCCGTCCTGCGCGCGTCCATCAACATGCATCGCCGCCGAGACCCTGATGCTCCTCGCCGTCGAGTCCTGTCGTCATCGACGTATTAGAAACACATCGCTCCACCGATCCACCTCCTCACCAATTCAGCCAGAAAACGATGCCCTCGAGAGGGGTAATGATGCCAGGTGCCGCCATCATTCGATCTAGAAGACCCAAATCTAGGGTTTCCCTTGAAGCATCTCAGGTGAAGTGACGAGACATGCAAAGATGATGCCTTCGACAAGGCAACGATGCCAACCGACGTTGTCATCATCCGCCAATACCAAGGTTGAGGCTAGGTTTTAACCGCCTGCCACGTCACCCCAAGCTCGTCATCGATTGGATCACCACCGCGGGATCTTAGTGTGGGATCCCAAAATCCCCCACACCAGGTGTAACCTGGTCGTCCGCCTCCGGTAGGAAGAGGCCGCCGCCATGCCCTGGGGTCGCCGCCCTGGTGCCCATGTGGTATAGATAGATAAGCAGGTTGTTGTTCATGCAGGAGCCGTCCTAGGTGCAAGAGCGTGCCACCATGGCCCTCCGGGCCCCGCTAGGCCCATATCAGGCCCAACATCACACCGTGTTGTAGCCTTCCTGCCGTCTAATGGAACTCGTCATCGTGAACCACCGCAACTAGCGGAGTAGAATCGGGCACCACCCTCCTACCCAAATGTCACGCTTAGCGAGAGCCCCACCATGCAACGCGGGATTTGCCTAGTGACATCTCCGGTGGCGACGGAGGAGGGGAGAGCGAGGAGGGGAGCCCGAGTTGCGGTGGTGATTTCCTCGATGCGGCACGACACCACCAGATGGGGGTTAGGGTTAGGGAGAGGGGCTCCACGGGGAGGAGGATGTGTTTACTCCATTCTAGAACGATGTAATATGGAGTAGAGTTTGATAGATCCTAAGTAAGTCAATCCACAACTTGAATCATGCGAGAACTTGGGTCTAGGGGCATGACATATACATTGTTTGTGACTAATAAATGGAAATACCTCGTTTAGCCTCAAAATGAGTTTGTATGACTGGATGAACTATGTAATCCCCTAGAATCTACGCTCTAAATCACAAGCCGATATAACCCAAAATTGTATAAGGTGTCCTACCGAGGAGGCCCAAGGTCCACCCACGTGTAGGTCCTGTCTGAGCGGAACAAGGCACGGTACCGGCCAACCATCCTACCCACTTCTCGTGGTTATAGCTGAAGGGTTCGCAGCATAGAAAACAAAAATTTTCCTACGATGTGAACTATAAACCAAGATCTATTTATACTAGATACAAACAACGGGCGGATGTATATCCGTAGAGAACATACCCTTGAAGACCGACAAAGCTTAACGAGTCCAAACTCGTGGTTGATGTAGACGATCTCTTGCCGATCTCAAGATCGAGAGGAAGTCCTAGCGCCAAAAGCAGCAGATCCGTGCTCGCACACGTTCGAGGCACCGAGCAACCTCCGCCTCCTCGCTCCGGTGATGCAATGGAAGCACAACTCTTTCTTGCGAAAAGCCACCGGGAACATGTATCTCGCTAGTCCGAGACCATGGGGGATAAAATCTAGAGGGGGAGAGAGATCCTTCACGAGGAGGTGTGATGTGAGAGGAGGAGAGGGGGGCCTTTTATAGGGGAGAGGGGGGGCACCCAAGGGGCCATGCGCCCAGCCATGGGGCTGCCCCCACCTCTTCCACATTCATGTGGGTGGAGCTCCCACTCAAAATGAAAAGCCTCCACTCCCATTAAAAGCCTCCACTCATAAATCCACTCACATGCATTAAATTTCCACCAAATTTAATGCAAGCTCTCATTTAAATAAAACTCTTTTATTTATTTATTCAGAATTTTGTTAATTACTTTAATTAACAAACATTCACATAAAACCCCCTGCTAGTATTCCATTTCACATGCAGAACCAGTTTCAGCAATTTCAACCGAAACAGTTTCGGTGTCTAGTGAAATAAATTCCTGCGCTTTCCTTTTCTTTTCGGCATGAAACTTTTGCTCCAAATGGATGTCGGTGTCTCTTAAGTGTGTCACCCCTGTTCGCGAATAATGCGGACATGATCGAGACCCTCTCGGATCAATAATCGAAGCGGGATCGAGACCCATCGACTCCCACACATTCAACGATGACTTTCTTGTGATCGTCGGAACCTTTTACGCTAGTATCTTAATCCTTTTGTTTAGCGATATATTACATGTCCGAGATTCGATCGCGGTATCTCCATACCTAGTTTGATCTTTCATCGACATGCACTCTTTTCTCGTTCCCGTGAAATAACATTCTAGTGATCAAATCACTTGCTTGCATGCTAATCACTGTGATCTCACCGAGAGGGCCATATCTATCCGTCATCGGGATGAACAAATTCCACTCTCGGTCCATGGGCCTCAACATAACACTTTAGTAGTTACGAACCCATCTTTATAATCACCCGTTACGGTGTGACGTTTGATGTTATCAAGAAACTCTTCCGGTGTTAGTGATTGACATGATCTCATGGTCTAAGGATTAGGATCACTTCGTAAGTTGTTATAGCAATATAAACTCAATGACTTTGATCGTAATGCTATACTTGGATGAATGTTCATCACACCATTACACTAATGTTGTGACCCGTTATTAACAACATCCAATGTCCATGATCGAAACCTTGATCATCTTGTTAATCAACGAGCTAGTTTATAAGAGAGGCATAACTAGGAACTTTCTTTTGTTTATTAAACACACATGTATTAACGTTTCAGTATTAATACAATTATAGCATGCAAAATAAACATTTATCATAAATAAGGAATACGATAATAACCACTTTATTATTGCCTCGGGCATATTCCTTGATCTCCCACTTGCACTAGAGACAATAATCTAGTTTGAAAACTTTGTGTATTGAACACCTATGGCTTTACGGTGTTCCAAATACACAATTGCAAGTGGTTAACATAATCTACTGGTGACGCTTGGTCCGTGTGTATTTGCATGTCTTTGCGTCTTCACGCATCACTCATTCTCCAATGAGATGGCATTGTATAAATTTGGTCTTTCGGTGAGACCTTTAGTTCCTTGGGGTTAAAACACGTCGATACTATTGTCATACAATATATCTTTAGTGTTAGCCAGTTGCGAAAAACACCTTAGTTTGATAACAAACTACTTGACACAAATTCCTTCCTTGTCGCTACTATAGCGGTCATATACTTAGCCTTTTGTTGTAGTATTCGTCACAATGTCTTAACTTTGGAACTCTTCCAAATCCATCATGGAATCTCCTTTCCATTACATTGTGCCACCCATAGTTTAAATTGAGATAAACTTAATTTGTATCTTGTGACAAAACTAGTATCAATGTAACGCTTTACAATGAACTATTTGTAATTGTTTGTCACCTCTACACAAATATATTCTTAGTTCTTCCAAAAGATCATAAGAATATCCTCACTATCGTCCACTGATAATTTTATGCTTCATTATGGTATATGCTTATAACACTTAGAGCATAGGACATATCTGGATGTGTACATATCATGGTATGATTGATCAAAACATTCTCGTGATTGCACTCATCAAGTGTCAAAGCACTTGAATTTTGTTTCACTTATCAAGTGTCGATACACTTGAATCTTGATTCAATTCCTTTCCATGCAACAAGAACTGTTTCTTGTCGTTTCTATATTGAACTCCTTCAATATCTCATATATGTATGTTTGGCATAACCATATTGGCGTCACGATACATCCACTATAGACATTCACGCTAAATATTCGGGTTTTGCCTAAGTCTTTCATCAAAATGAAATTCTTAACCTTTGTCAATAAAAGATACATCATTTCTAATCAACAAGATGTCCTCCACATAATGTATTAGAAATATGTCTTAGCGCTCCCACTTAATTTCTTGCAAATGCAAGCATCTTCATCGTCTCCTGATGAAAAACTCCTTTTCATCATGGTGAAGATTCCAACTCATGATGCTTACTTCAACCATTGAAGTTTGCATGCCCTTTAACATCCTTTGAATTTAACAAAACCCTTTTGACCGTGTCATGTACACGTCGGTAACCATTCTATTAGAAGAACTTTGTTTTGTTTATTCATCTACCATATACCAAATTATATGTAGTGGTTGCTACTTTAATCCGTTCAGACTAAATATCGCTATGAAAGATCAAATCTTGTCATAGTCAACTCCTTGAACATTGTCATAAAATACTTTACGACATGTCGACTATTTCATAGATGTGAAACATCCATGTCATTTCTTTATAGATCCAAATCGACCGATAGGTTTTACACCTTTAGGAGGGTCTTCCAAGTTCAAAACTTGATTTCTCGTGTATGGAACTATCACGGATTTTATGGCTTCAAGCCATTTGACTGAGTCAGGCCCATCATCGCTTCTTTGCATATAGTCGGTTAATCATTGTCAAACAATGATGATTTACTCTCAAATCTTAGTATTTGATTGTTTATCCGACCGAATTGGTTCAATAGGAACTTAGATCTCTGTGACCACAACCTTTGAGGCACATAAGCTATGAGCATTATGGCAGCCTCGAGCGATTTCGGCTGCGCAACTCAAGACATTTAGCTAAGGTTCGTTAACCTTATCAAAGTTCTATTGTCCTCCCACTTAACATTTATGAAAAATTCCTTCTTCAAGAAACTTTACATTTCAAGCGACAAACCCTTTTGTCCTCGGTGTTATGGAGGAATAACCAATTGTTATTGAAATAACCTACAAAGACATGCTCATCCGACTTTGGTTGTAAACATCTTACTTATGTTTAGCATACCAAAATTTAAGAAAGGACAACTTGGGTTTTACCCCAAACCATAACTCATATGGTGTCATTTCAACGGATCAAGATGGAGCTCTTTTCGATTAAAAGCGGTAGTCTCTAAAGCTTTAATCTTTTAAAACATAATGGCAGTTTATAAATAACACCTTTGATCCAACCATGTCAAACAAGGTTTCATTACAAATATCAAACACTCCATACTCCTATGGTGTTTTGGGAGATGTAAATCTAGGTGTTTTGCTAAACTTGCAACTCAAATAAATCCTTTATGATAAAATCATAATTCATTTATTTTCTTGTTACACTTGTAACTCAAATAAATCCCTTTATGATAAAATCATAATTCATTTATTTTCTTGTTACAATGATTTTTCACTTCATCTTGAAAGTCTTTGAAACATTTTCAAATATTTCATACTTCTTTCTCATTAAGTGAACATTCACTCAAATTTCGGAGAAAGCATATGAAGTTGAAACCCATCGCCACTACACATAATGGAATACATACATCGATATGTATAAATTCCAATATTTTAGTCGTTCGTTCTTCTTGGCCTTTGAGCGAAGTTTTAATTATCCAGGAAAGTCTCACAAGTCACTTGATCAAATCAAAGACTCCAAAAATCCATGAATATGGAGATTCTTCATGTTTTATTTCCAATATAATTTAAATGATGTCACTTCATAAGTGATCTTTCAATCATTTGTCTTGCAACATTTTAGCATTAGGATTTATGGATGTGATTTCTTCAACTAGATTTGTAAATCATCCATATTATATGGAATACGGTAATTATTTGAACAACCTTTGTTCTTATAATACCGATTCAAATAACAATTATTAAAACAAATCTTGAAGTCTTTCTTCAACTAGATTTGTAAATCATCCATCTTATATGGAATACGGTAATTATTTGAACAACCTTTGTTCTTATAATACGATTCAAATAACAATTATTAAAACAAATCTTGAAGTCAAGCTTTGATGTCAACGAAATACAAACAACGGTTTGTTTGTTTTCGATGAACATCATCACATTTTCTCTTGCTAGTTACTTAGGCCATTGTGGTTCATGAATTGCGTTGTTCGTATGACATTTCATACCAACCAATTCGGTATCCAATACCCAAGAACCACATTGTTTAACAAGCAAAGAATACAACCATAACATGTATATCATATATATACCTAAATTGGATATTTCCAATCTTTTCTTTTCGCCAAATATATTTTATAGATTCTCTTTCAGCATTTCCTTTTCCTTTTAAAAGAATTTATCAACATCAAAAAGTGGCGCCATATACATGACACCTAGTCCAAAGCGTGTATATTCAAATAATAATACCTTTGGACTTGCATTTTGAAGTAGATCACCATCATCAAATGATCGGTATTCTTTCAAAATCCATTCTTTAGTAATCTTTTAGTGTAGTAAACATTTTACATACATATTCTATCCACCCTTATCATGACGACTTTCATGATCAAGCTACTTTAGCTTATAAAGGCGAATCGTGAGTATAACATTACTTTCCAAAACCCTTTTGGACGATTAGGATGTCTAGCATCTCCAACCTTCGCAAATTCTCATCCAATATGAGAACATATATTATACTCTATCATATTTCAACCAAAACATTGTTTCAGATATCGTTATATCTGCCACACATGATGGTTTCTGAAACAATTCTTTCAGCTCCTAGATAAACTTGATGTTTAAATCAAGAATCATGGAGGCAAACATGATACTTAAGATACTAACCGGAATTGTTACTCTCGATTTAATACCAATTATTAAATTTCACTTGAGTAAATAGAATTTTCTGAAAGTTTGCAATAGGACTTTAAACTTTAGATTGACACTCAACACAATACGATACCGGTTCGTAAAGTATATATCCGAATTCTATAGTTCTATTATCTCAATTACAACTATGCATATGGTGGTGAGCGAATGCCAATGACTACAACAAATTATGCAAATTCACTTTGATTTAATTTATGATAAATTGAGTTCTACTAATCCAAATTAGAAATGAACTCCCACTCAAACGACATCCCTCGTGCCTTTTTGGTGATTACATGAACCAAATCCACTACACCAAGTCCGATCATCACGTGAGTCGGTGTAGCTTCAAAGCGAGCATCAAATGGGCATCATATCTACTATATGACTCATGCTTAACCTTTCGGTCCGTGTTCGAGGCCATGTCTGTACATGCTAGGCTCGCCAAGTAAGAACCTTAGTATTCGCGTGTAACTGTCTTACACCCGAGAGTGCTCGTGGATTCAAGTACACCCGATCATCACGTGATGTCTTGAGCGGCGAAACATTGTCGGTGCATACTTAAGGAAGAACACATTTTATCTTGATATCTAAATGAGGGATCATCTTATTATGCTAATAAAACGCCAAACAAGCAATATAAGATGCTATCAAACATCACATGTTTATTAGTGAAATGTTATGGTTCCGCATATGATCTCTATCATGTGCCGTGGTATGATCACTATCATACCTTTATGTGTAAGTCCAAGGTCTATGGATATTACACGTTATGTGTGTTGTAAGTATCATCTCATACTTCTACTTACAACATCACCATATCATATCACTAGCCCAGCAACAATCTAAACTAGACGCCTCTAATTTATCCATTGCAAATTTTACGTGGCTTAGGGCTTTCGAGATAGAACCGTTCTTACCTACGAACATGAACCACAACGAGGATAACCAAATTGTTGACAACTCGTTGCAAATTAGATATTGACTATAGTAGGAGAGACACCCGCTAGCCACTTATGCAAAACTAGTTGCATGTCAAGCGTGGAACAGGTCTCATGTGCGAGGACATGTAAAGTTTGTCCGGCCGCTTCATCCCACTATGCCACCAATATCCAAAGTACAACAAAGAAGCAATAAAATGATCATCGCCATACATACTCATATGTGTACTACCCGTGCAAAGTATCTACGCATAGATCCGGCTCGATACTAATCAAGGGTTCGCATAGAAAACAAAAATTTTCCTACGATGTGAACTATAAACCAAGATCTATTTATACTAGATACAAACAACGGATGTATATCCGTAGAGAACATACCCTTGAAGACCGACAAAGCTTAACGAGTCCAAACTCGTGGTTGATGTAGACGATCTCTTGCCGATCTCAAGATCGAGAGGAAGTCCTAGCGCCAAACAGCAGCGCATCCGTGCTCGCACCTGCGTTCGAGGCACCGAGCAACCTCCGCCTCCTCGCTCCAGCGATGCAGCGGAAGCACAACTCTTTCTTGCCGAAAAGCCACGGAACATGTATCTCGCTAGTCCGAGACCATGGGGATAAAATCTAGAGGAGAGAGATCCTTCACGAGGAGGTGTGATGTGAGAGGAGGAGAGGGGCCTTTATAGGGAGAGGGGGCACCCAAGGGGCCATGCGCCCAGCCATGGGGCTGCCCCCACCTCTTCCACATTCATGTGGGTGGAGCTCCCACTCAAAATGAAAAGCCTCCACTCCCATTAAAAGCCTCCACTCATAAATCCACTCACATGCATTAAATTTCCACCAAATTTAATGCAAGCTCTCATTTAAATAAAACTCTTTTATTTATTTATTCAGAATTTTGTTAATTACTTTAATTAACAAACATTCACATAAAACCCCCTGCTAGTATTCCATTTCACATGCGTAACCAGTTTCGGCAATTTCAACAAAGCAGTTTGATTGTCTAGTGAAATAAATTCCTGCGCTTTCCTTTTCTTTTCGGCATGAAACTTTTGCTCCAAATGGATGTCGGTGTCTCTTAAGTGTGTCACCCTACGGTTCGCGAATAATGCGGACATGATCGAGACCCCTCTCGGATCAATAATCGAGCGGATCTCGAGACCCATACCGACTCCCACACATTCAACGATGACTTTCTTGTGATCGTCGGAACCTTTACGCTAGTATCTTAATCCTTTTGTTTCGCGATATATTACATGTCCGATTCGATCATCGGTATCTCCATACCTAGTTTGATCTCGTTCTGACATGCACTCTTTTCTCGTTCGTGATATAACATTCTAGTGATCAAATCACTTGCTTGCAAGCTAATCAATGTGATATCACCGAGAGGGCCCAGTATATCTATCCGTCGGGATGAACAAATTCCACTCTCGATCCATGGGCCTCAACATAACACTTTAGTAGTTCGAACCCATCTTTATAATCACCTACTACGGTGTGACGTTTGATGTTATCAAGAAACTCTTCCGTGTTAGTGATTGACATGATCTCATGGTCTAAGGATTAGGATCACTTCGTAGTTGTTATAGCAATATAAACTCAATGACTTTGATCGTAATGCTATACTTCGGATGAATGTTCATCACACCATTACACTAATGTTGTGACCCCGTTATTAACAACATCCAATGTCCATGATCAGGAAACCTTGATCATCTTGTTAATCAACGAGCTAGTTTATAAGAGAGGCATAACTAGGAACTTTCTTTTTGTTTATTAAACACACATGTATTAACGTTTCCGTATTAATACAATTATAGCATGCAAAATAAACATTTATCATAAATAAGGAATACGATAATAACCACTTTATTATTGCCTCTCGGGCATATTCCCTTCAATAGCTTCAAGTATGACAGACGTAGCCGGTTGGACTACGAGTCAAGCATACACAAATGTGTATGTATTCCAATGACATATAAGAGTACATCAGAGCCAAACCATCTAGAAGAAATAGAAATAATCAACGCCATATGGCAAGATCCAAAATACTAGATAGTTCTAATAGTTTAGGATACATCATCATACATCACACATTAAAGTATCAAGCGGAAGCGGAAGACAAGATCTGAGTACGAATAAGAAGAAACTTGGCATAAGACACCCTAAAAATGAGCACATTCCGCCCACAAGATCTCAAGATCTCCGTGCCCCAGAATCTCTACACCTAACGGTAGTTGCCACCATCCTCGGTCTCCTCGACCCAGTAACCTTCCTGCGGATATACTGATGACCCACAAGTATAGGGGATCGCAACAGTCTTCGAGGGTAGTATTACCCAATTTATTGATTCGACAGAAGGGGAGCCAAAAAATACTTATCAGCCTTAACAACTGAGTTGTCAATTCAGCTGCACCTGGAAATAGTCTTGCACACAACAGTTTATCAGTAGCAACAGTTTTATAGTAGCAATAGCAAAGTAACAGCAGCAGTAAAACAAAGACAGTAGTAATAATAGTAGCAAACGGTAGGATATGATTGCGGTAGGCATAGAGATGGATGGACGGACGTTGCATGGACGAGACTATTCATGTGACTTCAAGATCTAGGGCAATTGCAGATAAATAAGATAAATCATCCAAGTACTAAACAATCATAGGCATGTCTTCCATATATAGTCATACGTGCTCGCAATGAGAACTTACACAACATCTTTTGTGCAGCCAACCCGTTGCAGCGGGGCCTCAAGGGAATCTACTGTAAATTAAGGTACTCCTTTTAATAGAGCACCGGACCAAAGCATTAACACTCCATGAACACATGTGATCCTCACATCACATCCATCCCCTCCGGCTGTCCCAATTTCTGTCACTTCGGGGTCTTTGGATCCGGACAATGATATGTGTACACAACTTGCATATAAGATCACAAACAATACTATCATCATGAATCAATAATAAGTTCATATCTGAGATCATGGCACTCGGTCCCTAGTGACAAGCATTAAGCACAACAAGTTGTAACAAAGTCAAATAGCACTAATAGAGATACTAGGCACCATACCCTAACAATCTTATTCGATTACATGATAGAACTCATCAAATCCCTACCATCCCCATACCCTACAGCGGGGTATTACTCACTCATGGATGGGGGAAACATGGATGGTTGATGGAGAGGCGTCGGTGATGATGACGACGATGATCCTCTCCAAATTCCCCGTCCCGGTAGGGTGCCAGAACGGAGTTTCTAGTTCTGAATCACGGTTTCTGGTGGTGGCGGTGCATCGGAACTCTTTCTGAAAAAAGTTGAACCCCCCCCCCCTGAGTTTTTAGGTCAAGATGCAACTTATGGGCGAAGAGGGAGGCCGAGGGAGTGCCCGAGGCAGCCACACCCCTCCCAAGCGCGACCTGGGCTGGCCCGCGCGGCCAGGGGGTGTGGTCCTCTCGTGGCCCACCTCCGCCTCGTCTTCTAACTCTGTGAGTCTTCTGGTGAAATAGGATTTTTGGCATAATTTCCGTGATTTTTCCTGATAGTTTGTTTTCTGCACAAAAACTAGATACCAAGGTAATTCTGCTGAAAATAGCGTCAGTCTGTGTTAGTTGTATCCAAATCACACAAGTTTAGAGGATAAACAATAGAAAAAATGTTCGGAAAAGTAGATACGTTTTGGATGTATCATATACCTGCCCATCTAAACCAAATATTTATCATGTGAGGCCCTAGGGGGATCAACAAGCCTTTAGGCATCTAAAGGGAACAACCTGGGGATGACGCAATTGCAGCAAAAATAAATCCTAGCAGTTCTATAGAGACACGCTACAACATCCTCCTAACCAATGATAGACGGACGCTTTTTAATTAAACAAATGTTAATTACCCAACAGATATATATCAACATAAGTAAACATCGCTCGCCCATCTCCCCTTTCTCGAACGAGAAGACGGAAGAACATCCCATTCGTTGACAGTTTTATTAATCATTCCATGAATATTGCACTATTACTAGTCAAGTTTTAGTCATATTAAACTTTAGTTATGTTTCTCTATGATCGAGAAACTATGCTCCAAGTCGTCCATAACCGTGGACATGACTTTCAGAAAGATTTACCCTGCAGGGGTGCACAAATAGCAACACACGATTAGCATCGAAAAAACCAAATGAAAACCCAAGGAGGCATCACGACAAATCAATGACAGGATTCATAAAATATTCAAGGAGTCCACCCCACTAAGCATACTAGCTACAAAGTCGGCAGGGCTCCGAGACGGACCAAGGGGTTTGCAACGACGGCTATAAACGTCTGGGAACCCGAAAGTGTGACTAGACTTGTTGATACCGCGAAAAACATTGTGCGGAATTCTAAAACAGTACAGTAGTAAACGCTCCTCGAGCAATAGTTGTAAATAAAGCAGTAAAGCATGGCATAAGTACAAGATAGCAATAAATCTCCAAACTACTTTATGGCCCCAAGAAATAAGATATGACTCAACCTCTAGCGAAGGGGATTCATGGTCCCACATGCAGATAATGTGATAGTCAAGGAACATGTATCAAGTACTCGGAGTCCTACGGGACACAAGTGAGCTTAAAGAACCAAATAGCAGATAATGCCTACTGGTGCCTATTTCATTAGTTATCCCATTACTACTCAATTCAGTTGTTTAGGTACCTCATTATTCAAAGACTCTCACAAACCCTACACATGCAATTCTATGACTCGCATGGCTCAAACAAATCCTGTAGTAATGGCTCATAGGATTGAGGGAACAAGCTTCGGTGGGGTTTAAAAGTAAAAGCTATGCGATACTTGAGATTCAATTTTATTCAGATCGCGACATATGATGCAAGAATAAGATAGACGCAATAGGTGTTATATGTATTGCAAGCATGGGGATATGGTTGCCTAGAAGTTCAGTTGCAGAATAAGATGGATCCGGGTAATACTCCTGAGGCTCCTGATATTCTCCTTACTCGGCGTCTATCCGGATAAAAACCAAACCCACAAGGGGCCGAAATAAATACATTGCACAATCATATAAATCATATGCAACAAGCAAACAAGTACTCCATGATGGAATGATGCACAATTTATATGGCATAGCATAGCATGGCATGGGTGAGGTGTGAGGTACAAGAATAAAGAATTTTATTAAGTTTTTAATCATGTTTTGCTCCCATAAATATTGTTATATACTTAATATTTATATGATGCATGCTTCAATTCATATCATGAAATGCACAGTCAGAACGGGCTCAACGAGCTAATCGATTTATACATATTATTTGCTTAATTCAGAGTTACCGATTTAAAGTTATGCAATTATTAGGAAATGGGTATTTATTACCATTTAATATTTAGAAAATTTTAAATCTATTATATACTAAAAGCAATATACGGTTGTTTTTCGAGACGCCACGTTAAGCCACATCATCTGAATTATTTTGGCAGTTAGATACTAAAAGCAATATACGGTTGTTTTTCGAGACGCCACGTTAAGCCACATCATCTGAATTATTTTGGCAGTTAGATTTATAATTTATGGCTAGGATTTAGTTCAAGATTATTAATTACGTAAAAGTGTTTGTCACGCCTCATAGTCTGTCCAGAACTAAAAGCGTACGAGTCTGTTGCAAAATAAAAGACTAGGCGGGCGAGCTGGCCA
This sequence comes from Avena longiglumis, assembly GCA_030063025.1. Lineage (NCBI taxonomy): Eukaryota > Viridiplantae > Streptophyta > Magnoliopsida > Poales > Poaceae > Avena > Avena longiglumis. The sequence continues at coordinate 112,547,760 of CP125979.1, forward strand.
AATCCGTCAGAAAAAAACAAGACGTTAGCCAGGTCACTTTGAAAATAAGAGTAGGCCAGCTATACGTTGCCGTGATCGTGTTGTATGCATGGGTGGAGAGACCACAACAAAACTAATGGGTAGTCGGCAGAGTCCATATATGCAATCTCTATTTCCATGTGAACACAGAATTCCTAAGCAAACAAAAAGATCTAACTGCACGTGGACGTACTAGGGAAGTGGACCTACAAGAAAAAATTTACCTGATTTTATTGACCGGTGGACCCATATATTCTAGGGTCGATTCTTTCCGGGGAATCAAAAGCTATTTGATAATAATCTTCTTCATCGATGCTTAAGTTAGTGAAAAATGGACTTGGATGAGAGGGTTTGCAAGCGAGGCAACAAAAATTTTCTATTTGTTAATAGGAAAATGATACGATTCCCCCGGGGATACAACTAACCGATCCCCCGGATCGATCGCTTGCGTCCTGGCCCTGATGTCCCACCCCCACCTAATCTTATCTCTTCCTCCCGTTTTCTTCTACAACACACGCGGACGGCTGGTACTTGCCGCGCAGCCTGGCTCGTACTTGCGCTGCCGCCCGCCTTTCCTCACTGCCGCGCCGCATGCCTTCCCGTGCATGTTCCACAAGCCGCCACCTCCTCTTCTGAAGCCGCTGCGCCCTGCTGGCCGCCAAGCTGCGCCTCCGTGCTCGACGTCCTCAGTGGCCTCCGCCATGGCGTTTGTTGTACGGTCGCCGCGCAGCCGCTGCCCCCTGCTGCGCCGCCGCGCTAGATGTCCTCGGTGGCTTCCACCATGGCGTTTGTTGTGCGGTCGCCGCACAGCCGCCGCCACGGCTAGACCAGACCACCGGAGCCTGCCGTCACCAAACCTTCCAGCACATCCCACCTAGATCCCGTGTTGGCCGCCGTCCCATGGCCTCGCGCTCCCGCTGTCTCACGACGGCCGGCGCCACCGCTCGACTACGACTCCTTCCGCTCCCTACCTTTTCCCCTTTTCTCCGCACGCACGCCATGGCCTAAAGCTCGAACCATAGACGTGTTGTGCTGTGCCTGTGGTGGTCGCCATCTCAGCCCGCGTGCACTGCCCTGTCCAACGTTGTAACCTCTAGGCTCCGACGAGCCGTCCTGCTTCGTGGTCATCGTTTTGCAGTGGAGCCACGACACAGTGCTACACAGGTAGGCGACAATGCTACTAGAAGTGGTCATCGTTGCTACAGATGAAGGGTCGCGGACGAATAGATAGGTTTTGAGATTTTGCTACAGGGCGATGCTACAATAGTAGTAATTTTTTGCTATTTTTGTTCTATGTTTTTGCTACAATAGCACAAAGTATTTGCTACAATATTTTCGACGAAAGTGCGCAGCAAAATTGGTTTTGCTACGATAGCCACCAGCGATGTCTCCGGCGAGGTCGTTTTTTTTGCTACATTAGCATATTTTTTTTGCTACCATCGTTTTACGGTTTTGCTACATATGGCGACAGTCGTTGCTACCCTGCGGTGAGCGGTGGTGCTACCTTCGGCGAGAGGCTCTGCTACACATGGCGACCGGTCCTGCTACATACGGGTTCTGGTGTTGCTACCACAACGGCGTATGCTACATTGAATTTTTTTTCTTACAAGTTTTTGCTCCGGCGAAGTCGACTTTTGCTATATTAACATAATTATATTGCTACATATGTTTTATGATTTTGCTACAATAGCACAAACTTCTTGCTACGAGGTATCCGGCGAGGTCTCCGGCGATTCTCCGGCAAAGTCGATTTTGCTACATTAGTTAAAAAAATTTGCTACATGGTCTCCGGCGAGGTCTCCGGCGAGGTCTCCGACGAACTCTCCGACGAGGTTCAATCTGTTTTTCTATTTCTGGGTCAAACCGTTTTCTGCTACAGTGTAGCAAAAGCGGGACGTATGTAGCAAATGTTGGTCTGAGTGTAGCAAAAAGGGGATTTAGGTAGACACGCGTCAGCAAGAGGACCCGGGGGATCAGAAAATTTTATCCCCCGGGGGACGCGTAGTACTGCCCTAAATCTCCCCATGTACATACATGATCCACTTGGAGTTCCTTACTTTAATTCACTTTCTACTTCCACGCACACGTAAACATCATTGGTTTGAATTTCCTATATTCATTGGCCAAATAAGAGAGAGAAAATCCTAGATACTAAAATCCAAAGTTGAATATTGATAACATGAAAAGTAGCTTAACTCCCAAGGAAACCTAAAGTAAGTTTTATCATGGTATTGACAGTTACCATGCCCAAGATCAATATATATCTGTTTGGATGGAATAACTTTAGATCCACATAAAAATTACTCGCATCGGTTTGAATCTCTGTAAACCACGTTGTCTTACATCTAGCTGAATTAAATATCTCACTATTTCCATCGTTGTTATATATTTTGAAATATACAAAGAAACCATAGGTGTACATTTGACTCAAAAACTACCTTGATATATACTATTATTGCATGTTTAATTTCCATAATAACATTTTATAGGCACAATAAATATCTAAAGCAAACAATAGTATGAAAACAAAATATAGTATTAAAAAGATGTTTCAGAGAAGATAGAGAAAGTGGAGGCTTATAGAGCAATAGAAATCAAGAGATGGATGGAGGTGGAGGTAGAGACCCGGCCATTAGTAACTAAGCATGTAATTGCTTGAGACCATTGATACAATTGAAATATCAATACCAGTAAACATGGTTTGTTGCTAAGAGAGCTTAGCAAGAAAGTTTAATTTTCAGTATAAGCAACACATATCTTCACCGTTTTTATTCAAAGAACCTTTTGAAACGATTTTCCAATTCACGTTCTTAGGAAATATTAGTGTACGATTTGTTTCAATTGTATTATCATAAGTCTTTTCATTTTTCTTTGTACATCGTTCAATTTGAAAGGAAAATTTTAATTGGGTTGAATCAAATATCGCAGTTGTATGGTGAAGCTAATGGGATGTTGATGGACACTCTGGACATATTCCGGTGGTGCCATGGGAATAGAAAAGAATATCTAGGCGAAGAAACACGGTAAAACTGATGATTGATAATGATGTTGACATACATATTATTAGACACCCATGTCCAATAGATGGGGTCTAGAAAATTTGCTCTTGCTTTGACTATGTATATGTAAAATGACAACTGGAATAGGATAAAAGAAAACCAAATAATAAATAACTATGCTAAAAACATTTTTACATTTTTTGTAATATATTTACATAACATTATTTTTCAATTTTGCATGTTGGACACAACTACAAGTCTAAAATGTAACGCATCTTATTGTGGAAAGTGATTACCAAGAATTTCCAAAACCACGACAATAGGTGAGAGGTGAATTATCAGAAAGAATAGGTAAGTCAAAATGGTGTGACTTATCTAAAGGAATATGTAAGACAAAATCTATCATCGTTTAGTTAGCCTTACCTATCTCTAAGGATTTAGTAGATTTGTCGGTTCAATAATCAGTTATGATGGTGTTATTAGTCGTACTATTCAAGGTTCTATCAACACATGAACAGAAATAATATTTCAAAGCCTTCGTATGCTCTCCATTGCTTGTCCAAGCAGAATAAAAAGGATGCAGTTTGGGCTGCGCGGAAAATCCATATCTCTCATGTATTTTTAACAAAAACGTTCTACATTGAAAAATAAATTTACCTCTATATATACATAGTGTATCATATTTCCCATATATTAAAAGCACACTTTCTTGACTAGAGAAAGTGAATCGAGGTGGAAATTTCATGAATTAGGGCTGACTAAAAAATCACCCTCACATGTTATACCTTATTTAGCATCACATTTTGATGTCCTATTTAATCACATTTTCAGTCGCCATATAATCTGAATATTTAATTGATCCATTAATATCATGAGACACCAAATGTGATGCCCTCGCATTGCGAGGGCCACTGTGCTAGTTGCCTAAATAATATTATAAATAGCATAAACATATTCCTCACATTTTTCTGATTCAAAAACATATATAATACTTAATATTTGGATTTGTGAATTAAAAATCATATTTAAATCAATTTTTATATAAGAAGTGTCAAAGTCAAAGGTCTGACTAGCTAGAGTCAAAACTGGCCAAATTTGAAACCATGGAAAACATTCATATTTCATTTAGAAAGTTTATTTAAATTCAAAATATTTTAAAAGATATGAATTGTTTGGATTATATTCATTTTCCTGAATTTTTTTATTTGATTTCGAAATGTCCTCTAGTTTTTCTTACCCAGGTAGACTTAGCCACAGTCGTTGACGGATGGGCCCAACTGCTGCGTGGAACCATGCACGTGCGCGTGATCGGGAACATGACACGTTGGAAATGCTAGGTACTGCGGGTTGATACGGGCAAAGAAGAGGGACCTAATTGCAAAACGTCAGGAGCAGGGTCAAATTCTGAAGAACGGATCGAGATCTGAACTTAAATCGACTCGGATTCCACTGAATATGGTGAGGAATCTAGGGTGTTTCAGGAAACTGTCTACCATGTCGACTTTCGTGGGTGGGCTTGTCACCCCTGGCCTCTTTAAAAGTTTTTGTGATGCTGCTTTGCCTCCGCTTCACACCTCGTTGCCATGATTGGGCCAGACCTCAGCATCGTAGACTGGAACACTCGAGGGCTAAATGACCAAGGCTGCAAAGACATTGTTCATGCTTTCCTTGCGGATACCCCTTGTCACATTGCGTGTATCCAAGAGACCAAACCTGACTTCATTGATCATCAAACCGCAACTTACGTTGGCGGCTTCATGCTGCGATCTTTCGTGCATCGTCCGACAGTTGGCACACGCGGAGGAATTCTTTTGCTTTGGAATGATGACCATGTTGACATCTCCAACATCCACATCAGCACATACCTGATCTCGGCTAATGTTATCGTTCGTGCTTGCGGCACCTCTTTCAAGTTCACCACGGTCAACGGTCCTAGCATGGATGCTGATAAGGGGGATTTTCTCGTGGAAGCTATCACTACCAAGCCCGCCGATGATACAAAGTGGCTCATCATTGGGGACTTCAATCTCATCTATCAAGCAGAAGATAAGAGCAAGGACAACTTAAATTTCCGCCTTATGGGGAAATTCAGACGGGCCTTCAACACCTGTTAGCTGAAAGAGATAAAGCTTTAGAATAGAAAATATACATGGAGCAACGAGAGGGATACACCAACTCTCGTGCGGCTGGATCGGGCTTTCTACAACGCAGGTTGGGCCGGATCTAGCGTTTGAAAATCATGTGCTTCATGCTATGTCGTCCTCCCTCTCGGACCATTGCCCTCTCCTTCTCTCCAATCAGAGTGGCCCTCGGAAACCACCTTCCTTCCATTTCGATCCCTTCTGGACCAAGATGTCGGGGTTCCAAGAAACGGTTCAGCAAGCTTGGTCTGCGCCTTCAACCCACACACAGCTGGTTCACGCCATCAATTACAAGCTGAAAACCACGGCGCAAGGGTTAAGATCTTGGAGCAAAAGCCTCTTCTATGATTGCAAGCTTCAGCTTCTTATGGCACTTGATGTCATTATCTAGCTGGATGTGGCACAGGAATCCCGGACCCTTTCTCTGGATGAGAGAACTCTCCGCGCTAATCTTAAGCGACGTGTAAAAGGTCTGGCGGCCCTGGAAAGGTCACGGAAAAGGCAGGCCTCTAGAATAAACTACCTTCGAGAGGGTGATGCCAACACAAAGTTCTTCCACATGAAAGTTAACGCAAGGAAACAAAAACACTTCATTACGAGGATCAAGCATAATGATGGATGGTCTACGACTCATGAGGATACGGAGAAGCTCATTCTTGATCATTTCTCCCAAGCGTTAGGCCGTCCTCCACCCTGCCAACTGGATTTTAACTAGGCCATCTTGAACCCCACTGTCCATTCTTTGGAAGACCTTGGGCTGTCTTTCTCTGAGCTCGAGATCAAGGAGGCGTTTGATGACATGCCAGCGGATAAGACTTCGGGCCCTGACGGTTTTAGACCCATTAGTCTGATTCATGTGGTCCCGAAGATCATCGCCAAGGCTATGGCCCGTCGACTTAGTCCTAATATGAATGAGATCGTGTCTCACAGCCAACACGCTTTCATCGAATCCAGAACCACGCATGACAATTTCATGTATGTCAGAAACACTACCCGCCAACTTCACCGCAACAAAACCTCGGCCCTCCTCATCAATCTTGATATCGCCAAGGCTTTCGACACTGTTCGATGGGATTACATGTTGGATCTCATGCAACGCCTAGGTTCCCCCAAAAGATGGCATGCTATAATGTCGACCTTGTTCTCTACGGCTTCCTCCCGTGTCATCCTTAACGGGATCCTAGGAAAGGACATCTCTCATGGATGCGGCCTTCGACAGGGAGACCCTCTTTCGCCTCTTTTTTTTACATCACCATTGACTCCCTTCAGAGAATCCTAGAGAAGGCCACGACTTCTGGATTGCTGCATGAGATGCCTGGCAGCCTGCAAGGTCCCCGTGTCTCTTTTTATGCGGATGATGCAGCAATTTTCTTGACCCCCACGGAGCACGACTTGTCTACCCTAGCTTGCATCCTCCAGAGTTTTGGCGAGGTCTCTGGTCTTGTGACAAATGTGGCAAAAATCTCTGTAACTCCAATTTGATGCTCCGACATTGACCTTACGACGGCCCTAACAAACTTCCCAGCTGCTAATGTTCAATTTCCCCTCAAGTACTTTGGCCTGCCCCTTTCTCTTGGTAGACTAAGATGGGCAGATCTCCAACCTTTCATCGATAGGGCGGTTGCATGGCTAAACCCTTGGAAGGCAGTTTTCTGAATCGGGAGGGCTATACCGCTCTGGTGAAGTCTGTTCTATCCTCCATGCCTATCTTCTTGCTAAGTGCCCTAAGACCCGACAAGGTCATCCTGAAGGCTTTCGCCAGGATCAGTCGGGGAATGCTATGGGACTGCAAGGAAGTTGTCGGGGGGTTAACCTCGGGTAGGTCAGAGACGGGGAAAGACAGAGGTACTGTCCCCGTCAAGTTGCCGAGCTACGGCCTAGGTCGGCCGAATCATGGATATGTCGGCCGATGAATGGAGGCAAGAAGCTCATGTACAGGTATCAAGTGGTTACCTGGCCGAGTTAATGAGAAACTCGGCCGGGTTACCCAAATGATCTTCATGCGTAAGGAAGGCGAAATAATAACATGAGGTAAGGCCTAATTATACGAAGCTTGCAGGAGAAGGAGAAGCCCAGGGTCAAACCGTAGCTGCAGGCTAGAAGGAATCTGAACAGGGCCAAGCACAAGAGACAAGGGTGCACGGCGTCGGAGGAGCAGAAGGAGGTCACGGAGGTGACAGTCCTGGAGCCCGAGGCACGCAGGAGGGGACCACTGGACCTTTGCCGTCATTAGAAGGGCGACAGGGAAAGGAGGCCGCCGAACTACCATTTTGGGACAAGCATATTCCACGAATATGCTTGCCCCGTCAGCCCTAAGGGCACCCAAGGCACCCCTTTATAAGGGGAGGTTTGGACCCTGAGGGAAAGGAGAGTCTTTTGAGCAACGTTAGGCTGGGGAGATTCACATCGCACTTCGAAAACAGCTCAAGGAGCACTTGTAACCCATCAAGAGAGAAATAAAGTTCATCACTTTGGCCTTGAGTGTAAAGACAGTTGCATATTCCTCCTGCATCCCACTAGCATCCATCGGTCCCATACTTTAGCCTACCCATGGCATCTTCCGTGCCACCACCACGGTTGGCGCCATCAGGGGCCAGCGTGCTAGCCGGAGTTGTGATCCGGACGGAAACTTCATCAACACCGGCGAGCGTTGTTTCGCTTGGTCCAGATTTGGTCTCGTGACTATGTCGAGACAATGCAGGAGCTTCAGGAAAACCCCCACGCAACGGGATCTTCATCGCCCGGGCGAGCAAGGTTCACGTCGTCGACATCACCGACGCTTATCCTCACCAGTTATTGTTGCGGGAACCACCTCGAGCGCGAGCTGTCCATCGAGAGCATCCGGCAACGCCGAGGTGATGGTCGCGGCAGGGACAAGGAGCAGCTTAGCCGGGTCAAGTAGAGAACTTGCCAGCGCACAGGTCCGCCAAGCAGATCGACCGCAAAACCGCCGAGGTAATTCATGGGTGACAAACCTGGCCGAGCTAAATGACACCACCCCAAAGGCACCTAGAGTGAGGGGACCACCTCTGGAGAGACCAGAGAACATTCTTCAGGCAACTATAGAGAACCTAACCACACCTGTGGCGCCGATACGTGATCCGGCAAATGCTCAGGCAGAGTTAGAGGAAACCAGGCAAAAGGTGCTGGTAGAGGCCAAAAAAGTATCAGCCCTGCGGGAATCCTTGAACAGGACCCTGAGAGAATATGCAAAAGCTAATAAGCTTGATATCGCACCCGAACGGGTGGACGAGCTGAGATTGAGAGGAAAGAACCTCATGAATGACATTAACAAAGAGCATGAAGCTCACAGAGCCGAATCAGGCGATTTGGGTTTGCCGAGGTACAGTACCCCGGCGAAAAACCTAAGAGCGGCAAATGCCGCAGCATTGGAACTAGAGGGGTTAACAGGGGAAGCTCGGCAGAAGCAACAAGAAAGAGTAAATGAGCTGGTGCGCATCGCGAACCAGCAAAATGAGGAAATGCTCAGAGCTAACCCGGCAAGACCAGGGGCTTCACGGATGGTTCATTCGGCAGGGGCAGCACCTGCTTTATCTGCGGCAGCAGCATCTTCACCCGGAAACAACGCTAGAAAAGAAAAAGCAGTAACCTCAGGGAAGAGGAACAAACAAATTGTTCCATATGACCCAAAGAATAGCGGAAAGGCAATGAAAATGAGGCAATGCAAGCCGAGGAAATAGTGGGGAGAGAAACCACGGCCAGATGGAAAGGACACGGCCGAGGTAATGGGGAACACGCAGAAAGAACCCGCAAGAGACAATCATGAAAACCAAACCCCAAGTAAGGAGAGAAGTGCGCTCAACCCACAACCAAGACACGAGCCTCGGCAAGAAAGAGAAGTGAGGCCAGCTCGCTACAATCAGTGAATGAAAGGTATAATGATGGATATTCAACTAGAATACGTAAACCAAGGTGGAGACAATCACTATGGGATGCGGATAGAATCTGTCTGAGACTTGCCAATGAAAGTGATGCAAGAGTAAAATTGGATCGGTTATACCGTCCGAGCTATTGGAAGAGCAAGGTCCACGGTCCGGCATGTTTTGGGCCACGGATCATGGGCGAACCACCAGTGCCAAATTTTCAGTTGGCAAGAGGCACAAAACTTACAACGGAAGTACCAAGCCACAAGATCAAATTGATTATGCCACCGCAAAGAAGATAGCGGGTGGCAACCTAAGATGGGCTGTACGGTATGTCCCACAGATCTTTGGAAGGACCAGTGGTATGGTTGAATAATCAAACAGCAGGCAGTATCAAGTGCTGGTTAGATTTCGAAGAGATGTTCGTCAACAACTTTACCAGCACATACAAGAGACCGAATAGACCACAGCAACTAGCCATGTGCAAGCAAAGGCCGAATGAAACAGATAGAGAGTTTTTAACTCGATGGTGTAACCTGAGAAACTCATGTGAAGGAGTTATTGAATCACAAGCAATCGCTTGGTTCGCGCAAGGCTGCCGTTACGGCAGTGTGCTGTGGCAGCGCCTGCAGAGAGATATGCCAACCACATTGGCAGAAACTATCAGAATAGCGGACTCCTATGCATTGGGTGACCCAACCCAACCGGAGTTAATGTCGGCAGATCATCGTGAGCAACAAGACCAGTACACGAGAGAATTGACCGGGTCATCTAGGCGGGATTTCAGAGGAAGAAGAAGAGAAGAGAGGCCGGATTATAGGTATAATTCGGCCCAGGTGGCGGCGGTAGCGCAAGATCAGCCGGGTCACGGGGCAACTCAACGACAGAAAAATGGACCTCAACAGTGGACCGCAAGAAATGATGGAAAGAGGCAATGGACCCCGGAGCAAAAGAAGCAATGGCAAGAGAGGCCGAAGTATACATTTGAATCCATGTTGGATCAGCCGTGTAAGTTTCACACGTCAAACCCATCTAGACCAGCCAATCACACAACCCGGCAATGCGCCTGGATGAAAAATGCGATGGGGAACCCGGCAGGAGTTCAGGCTCCCCATCAGGGGCAACAGCAGATCACCGCAGATTAATCGGAGCAATGCCAAAGAATCGATGCTACCGCCCCCTCCCCCGAGGTACGATAACTCGGATCGGAGGGATGCAGTGCATCAAGTAATGAACCAGGGGCAGGACGGAAGGATAAATCCGCAAATGCTGGACGTAATGATTACAGGAACATCACCGCCTTATTGTGTGTTCACGGCGTAATGCAGGACAAGCGAGTGTGCGTACGACATATGGAGGTGAATGCAGTTGTACCAGCAGTGCCAAGATACCAGCCATGGTCAGATCAGGAGATAACTTGGAGCATGAAAGATCACCCCAGAATAATGCCGAGTCCAGGATCATACGCACTTGTGTTGGATCCGACATTTGTGGGGCCAAGCATCAATGTGAAATTCTCAAAGGTACTCATCGACAATGGAAGCAGTATTAACATCATGTACAAGGATACCATGCATAAGCTCGGTATATCACAAAACATGCTGCAGTCCACGAGGACAACTTTCCATGGGATAGTGCCAGGGCTTTCATGTGAGCCCATCGGTAAAGTCCGAGTGGACGTATTATTCGGTACAAGAGATAATCGCAGAAAATTTGGAATTTGAGGTGGTCGATCCGAAAGCTGTTATCATGCTCTACTCGGACGACCAAGACCGCCAAATTCATGAGCGGTGGCATATAGGTTATCTAAAGATGAAGTTACCCGGACCACAAGGGGTGATAACAATGTAGGGATTACAAGAAGTCAATGGAGTGTGCCTCGCGGGTCAAATTTGGCCGAGTCATTGGTTATAGCAAGAGAAAAGAAAAGGATTCAAGAGGTAGCACCCTCGCCAACAAGACAATTAAGCATGCAAGACCGGCTAACCCTCATGGCAGTGTTTCTTTTCAACCAACCAAAGAGACGAAGAAATTTCAGATTGATGAGCAATTCCCAGAGCGCACCGTTACTATTGGTGCAGGTCTTGACGCTAAATAGGAAGGCGAGCTCACCAACTTCCTCCGTGAGAATCGGGACATATTTGCATTGTCAACTCAAGACCTGCAAGGTGTGCCGAGGGAGTTGGCTGAGCACTCTTTAAACGTCAGGCCAGGAGCACGGCCGGTGAAGCAACCTCTCCGCCGCTTCGCCGAAGACAGGAGAAAAGTAATAGGGGATGAGATAGCTCGGCTTCTCGCCGCCGGGTTTATCATGGAGGTGCTTTATCCGGATTGGTTGTCAAATCCGGTGCTAGTAGAAAAGAAAAAAGATGATCCTAATGTAGCCATTGTGTGGCGAATGTGTATCGACTACACTAACCTAAACAAGGCCTGTCCGAAAGATCCTTTTCCATTGCCTAGAATAGACCAAGTCATTGACTCGACCGGCCGTGAGTTGTTATCATTTGTAGACCAGATTCTGGTTTCCACGATACCGTTAAATCCGCCGATCAAATAAAGATGCATTTATTACCCCGCACGGGCTTATTGTTATCGCACAATGCCATTCCCGAGAAATGCGGGAGCAACGTATCAAAGGTGCATGCAAAAATGCTTACATGATCAGATAGGAAAAAATGTACAAGTATATGTGGATGACGTAGTCATCAAAACTAAGGAAAGCAGAACCCTGCTAGAAGATATACGTCAAACTTTCGCGAACCTGAGAAGGTTCCGAATGAAACTTAATCCAGAGAAATGCACGTTTGGCGTGCCGGCAGGAAAACTACTCGGGTTCCTTGTGTCCAGCCGAGGTATAGAGGCTAATCCGACGAAGATAAGAGCAATAGAAAAGATGGAATTGCCGAGATGTTTGAATGATGTACAAAAATTCACGGGCTGCCTCGCCTCGCTTAGTCGATTTGTATGTCGGCTAGGAGAAAAGGCACTGCCACTTTATCAGCTAATGAGAAAGTCGGACAAATTCGGCCGACTCCCGGCGACCTTATGCTTCACGAGTTGAAAAAGATGCTAGTTACGGCACCCATTTTAGCTTCTCCGTTATCGAAAGAACCTATGATACTTTATATAGCGCTACCAATCGAGTAGTTAGTCTTGTGGTTGTAGTGGAGCGACTTGAAGAGGGTAAGTCATCAGAGGCCAAGATATTATTTAAGTGAAGTATTATCCACTTCAAAGCGTAATTATCCGCATTATCAAGATGGCCTATGGAGTATATATGTCGGCAAAAAGCTTAAGCATTACTTTGAAGAGCATCCCATCGAGTAATATGTGAGGCACCCATAGCCGACATATTGAACAACAAAGATGCGAGTGGCGAATAGCAAAATGGGCGATCGAGTTATCACCGTATGCTCCACAATTTGATAGAAGAGATGCAATCAAATCTCAGTGTCAGCCGATTTTCTCGTAGATTGGGCCGAGGTGCGATGAGCCACCCTTGCGATCCAAATTCTCGGACAATGCATTTTGATGGTTCCAAACTAAGGAATGGTTTGGGCGCAGGAATAGTCGACCTCGCCTAAAAAGATCAATTGAAGTATGTATCGCAAATACATTTTGCCGCCCAACAATGTAGCCGAATATGAAGCACTAGTCCATGGATTGAAAGTGGCAAAAGAAATTGGAATACCGAATCCTATGCTACGGTGACTCGGATCGTAGTCTGACAAGTGTCAGCACTTGGGACGCATTAGATGCTAATATGGCTTTACTGATTCCATGTGCGTAAGATCGGTGGATATTTCAAGGATGTGAATTCCACCACATACCACGAGCGAAAATGACGCCGACACATTGTCAAAATTAGGATCAACCGCAATCGATTCCGCCTGTATAGCCTCGAGCACCTCAGGAAACCGTCAATAAACCCATCACCAGAATCCGAATCAATCTTTATCCCAGAAAGTTCTGCAGAGAATCATACGCCAATGGAGATAGATCCGCAGAAAGATTCGGAACCCCTAAAGAGGGGGACAGCCGAGGTAATAGCAATCATGGAAAGAGCCGAGGTATGTATGTCGGCAGAGAACATGGAGATAGACAGTGAAATCACTGCAGAAAGAGCAACGCCGATATGGGCGCAACCCATATTTTCGTACCTAAAAGACGCAGTACTGCCGAGTAATGAAGTATTAGCCAGACAAACCGTCAGAAGAGCAAAGGCCTATACAATCATAAACAATGAGTTATATAAGAGAAGCGTAACAAGCATATTGCAGAAATGCGTGAGTCCATGAAGGTCGTGAAATCCTTCTAGATATACACCAAGGAGAATGGGCACCATGCCTCATCTCGCTTTAGTAGCCAAGGCATTCGTGCATGGATTTTACCACAACGCGTTAAAAGAGGCGTAAGAATTAGTTAAGAAGTGCAATGGGTGTCGAGATATGCAACTGAATACATATGCCATCGGAAAGTTAAAAACAATACCCATCACATGGCCATTTTACGTATGGGGTTTAGACATGGTAGGACCTTTCAGTGCAAGAGGAGGAATGACCCACATCTTGGTTATGGTAGACAAGTTCACGAAATGGATTGAAGTAAAACCAATCAAAAGTGTGATGGGCACAGCGTTGAAATTCCTCAAGGATATCATCTTGAGATACGGATACCCACATAGCATTATTACGGATAATGGCACGAACTTTGCGTATGAGCCTTCGCCAGATTTTGCCAAGAGAAGCACATAAGACTAGATGTTGCCTCGGTGGCACACAAAGATCCAATGGACAAGTTGAAAGATCTAATGGACTGGTGTTAACAGAATAAAACCACGACTTGTTGAACCTTTGCAACGGTCGGCAGGATGTTGGATCAAGAAATCCCACCAGATTATGGAGCCTTGAACTACTCCGAATAGGTCAACAGTTACACTCCATTCTTTACGGTATACGGGCAGAGGCCGTACTCGGCCGACATAATATATGACTCGCCAAGAGTCGCCAAGACACAACCTCTGAAACAAATGAAATAGCTCGAAGATGCCGAGACCTGGAAGAAGCCGAGAGTTGACATTATCACGATCGCCATTTATCAACAGTAACTTACGGTATCACACAGCAGAAAGTGAATCCAAGGGTATTCAAAGAAGGAGATTTAGTCCTCCTATTGGTGCAACGCACGGCCGCATGCACAAATTATCACCCCATGGAAGGACCATTTATCGTAAGCAAAGCATTGCACAACGATGCATATTATCCGATTGATGCTCAATCTTGGAGAAGGCAAGGCGGACAAGGTCGGTGAAGAAAAGCGCCCTGGAATGTGGCGTTACTCGCCATTTTACTCATAGGATTATATCTCAAGGTCAAAAACCAATGATGTATTTGAACCTCGGCACCCAGCAGTGACTGGGACAGCCGTAGAGTTATATTTATTTCATATCATGTATTCAAACCTCGGCACCCGGCAGTTACTCGGGACCGCCATATGTGATGTTGTTTCATGTTTGATATTTGAACCTCGGCACCTGTGGCAATAGCTCGACCGCCATATGTGATGTTGTTTCATGTTTGATATTTGAAACCCGCACCCGAGCGCTTACTCGGGACCGCCATACGTGATGTTGTTTCATGTTTGATATTTGAAACCCGCACCCGCAGCAGCGACTCGGGACCGCCATATGTGATGTTATTTCATGTTTGATATTAGAACCTCGGCACCCAGTAGCTTACTCGGGGACTGCCATATGCAATGATTATTTGGTCTTACATGTTCAGACCTCGGCATCCAGAGCAATAGCTCGGGGACTGCCATATGGTATATCTATCTCTTTCGCGTTACATACTTGAACATTGGCGACCAGAGCAGTGACTCGGCGAATGCCATATATGGTGTTTCTTTCATGTTACGAATATTCACCCAGCTACCCAAAGCATTGACTCAGGGATTATCATAGGATATGACAAATTCGTAGACATGTAAACTTCGGCATTTAAGCCAGCGACTCGGAGACTACCGTATGATACATCAAACCTATGCTAAACGCAGTCATGTCCGAAACTTAATTTATAAAAGGAAGTTCGACTAAACCATTTATCCAGCAATCGTTGCTTACCTCCACAACGGAGTAATTATCTTATGTTGAAAACAGGTCAACAACTTAGATATTCAGCGACAATGCCTGAATAAGATCATCAAAATAACGGCAAAAATTGAACCCTGAGAGACGAAGAAATTACGAGCCAACGAGGCAAGAATTCGGACAAGCATCCATTTAACCAAGAATCTCAACGACATATAGCAAAAGAGCCTCGAATCATACGAGTTGACAAATTTTTCGTCTACATTGTGCGCCCGGCATACCGGGGATAGCAAATAACCTAAGCGTTGTTCGTTGGAGGGGCAACCACTTGCTCAAAAGGGCACTCAAGAAGGAGGGACTGATCGAGGTCGCCGCCCGCCACCCAGCGTAACTTCAGCGGTATCATGGGGTTGTTCAGAGGCGCCAAGACGGTGGAATGCCCGTCCCTTTGGAGGAAGATCGTGCATCGCGTTGCTATCCGAGCTTGAGCGAGCTATCGGATGTGGTCAATCATCCTCACCTTCCCGTGCTCACCTGAATCATCACCAAGCACCTTCAGCTGCGACCTCCTGATCCGGATCTGGGAGAAAACTCGGCCCTTCATTCCAAGTGTGCACGTCGGCATACTCGACGAGCTGGAAAGCCCGAGCTTGCCGAAGAGCAACAAAGGTCGGATCTTCAACCCAGCGGGAGCCAGTGCGCAGATTCATCAGAATGTCAAGAGAGATGTCTTCATACCATGACATGATTACAGTAAGGGCCATGTCGGCACCAGCACGCGCAGCAGATTCCCTCCAAAGACTCAATCGCCTCTCAGATGCCTTCAGCCTGGTCACCAATAATTTGACCTCGTCGATATCAGGAGACCCTGAGGTATTCGGCCAGAGTGCATGGTAAGCTTTGATAGCAGCCTGCACCAAGTCCCGGCCCATGATTTTCATCGGACCAACTGCAGCACCAACGGCAACCAAGAAATCCTCCATCGAATATTCAAAGTCAACAGCATCAGGTTCACCTCGACGAACGCGAGCGGCAAGAACAGCTCTAGAACTCACGGGTTTGGCCTCGGGGAAGTGATCTGCGCAAAACATGAACATGTCAAAGGATAGCAGCGAAAACAAAGAAAATTTTTAGCTCGGCCAGGCCAAATAACTTACGATGAATATAGTTCATCATTATCTGAAGGTCTTTGGCCCAAGCAGTTTTACTCTTCTCGAAACGAGCTAGTTCCTCGCTCAAACCACGAGTTTTAAGTTCGGCAGCTTCGAGGAGCTCTTTGCTCTTCTGTAAATCCAGAGTCAGCCGATTTTTCTCCTCGGCAAATTCTTGGTCAACCTTTTCCAGCTCGGATTTCTGAGAGAGCTTGAGTGTGTTCACCTCGGATTTCAGACGAGCTATCTCATCATCTTTCTCTTGTAGTTGCGCCGAGTGAACTGCGCTTTGTTCCAAAAAATGAAGCATCACGTCAGGCATGGGCATGCAATATTGTTGCGACACTGCAAAGTCTTGCAACTCGGCTTTGCCACAGCCCAACGCAATAAGGAAACTTAGTTTAGATACTAAAAGGAGAAGAAAGGAAGTAGAAAGGAAACTAACCTTCCAAGGTCTTGATCTTCTTTTCAAGGCGGATATTGAGGTTATTGATATTACCTATTCAACAAGAGGTGAGCCGCATTCATGACGAGTATATGAGTAAGGAGGAAATGAGGAAAACGAATTATTGACTTATCGCCTTTTGCCACGGCAGAACTTTCTCGATTTCTTCCAAATTACGGTGCGAAAAAAGCAACCTCTGGAACTCGGCGGTCCGTCGGTCATGTGCAACCTAAGCAATGAAGCAAAGTTATAAAACAACAATTAAAATCTAAATTAGATCCGAATCAAGTAAAGCTTAATTCGGCTCTAGGTGGCTGGATATTAAAAGCTAAACTAGATCCGAATCAAGCAAAGCTTAATTCGGCTCTAGGTGGCTGGATATTCAAAGCAATACCAGATCTGAAATAAGCAAAGCTTAATTCAGATCTAGGTGGCTGGATATTCAAAGCTAAACTAGATACGAATCAAGCAAAGCTTAATTCGGCTCTAGGTGGCTGGATATTCAAAGCTATACTAGATCCGAATCAAGCAAAGCTTAACTCCGATCTAGGTGGCTGGATATTCAAAACTAAACTACATCCAAATCAAGCAAAGCTTAATTCGGCTCTAGGTGGCTGGATATTCAAAGCAATACCAGATCTGAAATAAGCAAAGCTTAATTCAGATCTAGGTGACTGGATATTCAAAGCTAAGCTAGATCCAAATCAAGCAAAGCTCAAATCGGCTCTAGGTGGCTGGATATTAAAAGCTATACTAGATCCGAATCAAGCAAAGCTTAACTCCGATCTAGGTGGCTGGATATTCAAAACTAAACTACATCCAAATCAAGCAAAGCTTGATTCGGCTACAAGTGGCTGGATATTCAAAACTATGCCAGATCCGAGTCCAGAAGGACTTAACTCGACTTTAGGGGAACGGATATTAAAAGCTACATCACGCCCGAATAAACTACGAACTAGACGGCCGGACTAACAAACCTTAGAAATAGAAATAAGTCAAACTTCCAAGCATACAACAAGTTATTTCCTTGCAAGTTTCGGGGACTAGAGAGTATGATAACATCTGGAAAATAATTTAAGACTCGGAGATAAAACAATTACCGCATTCATCTTGTTCGTATCAATGATAAACTGGGCAGCATGGTCAAAGCGGCACCGATGTCGAAAGTTGGAAAGGTTGGTTGGGTTACCCTCGAATCGATCAAGAAAGATTCCGCTTGTTGACAAACTCAACCAAAGACTCCAAGATCGTTTCCCGCTAGCTGTCCGAGTTAAAACTTTACCCCGGGCAGGCGGTCCGACCACGGCAGCCGCAGGACTCTGATGAAGAGCAAGCTGTCTGCCAGTGGCCGAGGTAACAGTGACTTTGGCAGATGCAGCTCCTTTGCGCAGCGCCTCTGCAATACTCGGCTGAGAAGTGTCGGCAAGACCTTTTGAGAAGAAGTCTTGGCAATACGCTTTCCTTAGAAGAGGAACCGAAGGAAGTTGCGCCCGAGGTAGGGACGGAGTCCTTAGGATCGATGGAGGTTAAGCTTGCGAGGCGCCGGGCAACGACCTTCTCAGAGGTCGGGATGACCGTAGGAGCTGCAGGAGTAGATGGAGGCTCAATGGTAACACTGGGACCCATAGAAGGGATAGCTGGCTCGACGAAAACGTCGAAGGGCCGGATCGGATCCGGATCAATGGGAGAAGTCTCAGGGGCATCACGACGAGCAGGCGACGTATTTAGAGCAGGGGGAGAAGCAGGACGAATAGGACTAGGAATTCGACTATCATCAGCAGGAGGAGGAGATGGCGGCCGAATCGGACGGCTAGTCATGCTAGGACCGCCGGGTTTAACAGACAGAGGAGTACTGCCAAAATAAGAAAGAAGATTCATCAGTATGGGAAACAGAAAGAGAGAAACAAGAAATATAGGCAAAAGAACTTACCCAGCAACCCCGGGCATAGTCTTGCGCCTGGGAGGATTCGGGGCGGATTTCTTTATTCGCTTCTTAGGAGCCGCCTCCGAGGCACTAGCAGGAGCCCCGCGCTTCCCCGAGGTAACGGGAGGCCGGGAAGCAATAGGTTCGGCGTTGTGAACCTGACCGCGGATTAGTGGGAAAGTAGAAGCTTTAAATGCATAAGAAATAGGCATGGCGGCAACTACCTCAAGAACTTGGACCTCGTCCAATCACCTTCCTCTTCTTGCTGGAGTTTTGCCGCGAGCTCGAGCGAGCAGGATCCGACTTAGGGACGAACTCCTGAGTCCGCTCACCAAGATCCGGGCACTCACTGCAAGGGCCAAGGGAGCTACAGAACCTCTGCGTCCTCGCTCGCAAACCTCTGCAAGACGAGGAGAAAGAAAATCATGTAAACCAGTCTCTAGGAATTAAGGAGAAATAGAGTAATGAGGACTAGGCATACCTCGGAGGCGGATTGTCGCGGGTAAATGGTTTTAACCCCAGACCAATCCTCGTGCATCTCGGTCTTGAAGATAGCTCGACGCCGCGCTTATGAATAAGATAGTTGTCCAACTCCACGGTCGAGACTCGGTTCGGATCAAGAGGACCACTCATGTAGCAAAGCTTGTGGGTCCGCCTTGGAAGGGCGATCCGCCATCGATAAAGGTTGCCATCGGTCTTCACCGCACAGCGCCCGGATCAACTCTTTAGCCGAATCTCGAAAGCCTCGGCCAAGGCATGAGTTTTTCTCGGATTATATAGCCGTTCACTTTGGAAGGGGGCCGATTGAGAACGGTGGGAGCGAATCTTGTCTTCCGCCTCCGTTCTTGACGAGAAGAATGACTTGTGCCATTTCTTGCACGACTCCAACCCGTGACGCTGGGAACACAGATTTTCTCCGAGGTGTAATAGATGCCCACATTGGGTGAGCAACTTCTGAAGGATGCGTAGATTTGTCGAACAACGTTGGAGCGGATCCGGAAGAACTTCGACCAGACATGTACCGATGGCCACAGTCAAGTAACCCTCCGCTGAGATGAAAGCGAAAGAGAAGCTATGGCTCGCAGGAAGGTGATGTCAAGGCCAAAGTAATCGAGAAATTCTCTAGCGAAATCGCTAAGAGGGAGACCGGCCGCGGGCGGGACATGAAAACCACATACTCACCCTCTCGAGAATCGGAGAGGATTCACGGGTAACGACAGAAACCTCGGCAGAATCCGCCGAGTTCGGATGAGCCATTCAATCTCGTGGCGCTGCGGATCAAGAGCTCGCCACGAACCACGCCAGCCCGAGCTGGCCATCGCCCTCAACTAGAGCACCGCTAAACGAACTAGACATAGTTCCGCCGGAGAGATCGCGGAGGAAAAATCGGCGGAGGAGAGCTTAGAGCTACAGGCCCCGCTGAGCTTAGCACGAAACAATGGCAAAAGAGGAGAAACCGTCGCTGAGTACGGAAACTGCGGATCGATCTAGAGCAAGGACAGGCAAGATGGCTGAAGGACTCACCGGCGGGCGGGCCACACCAGAGCGCGGGCAAAAAGGCCGAGCGACGTGGAATCTCGCCGGAAGCTCTGGTGAGCGGCGGAGCGCAGGAGAGCACATGAAGAAGGGAAGAAGGAGAGCGGACGCGAGCGATAAGGAAAAGTGAACCCAAGGCGCGCTTTCCCACTTTATAGGCAAGCAATGAACAGGAAGTGGGATCGTGGGTTTGGCGCTACCGTGTGGATCGTGGGGTAGCACAAACGCACGACGGTGAATGGAGCCACACCAACGGCCACATACAGAAAAGTTGTTACGATCCCGAAGCGGAACACGAGCGTCGTAACGGCGGCGAAAGGTGTACAGTGGTTCATCGTGGCTTGTCAAGAATACCGTATAAGGACCTAAAACTAGGAAAGCAATGATGGGGTGACACGAGGACGAAGCGTATGATGGAAGGAACGAGGAAACTTGGACGAGGCCATAGCTCGAACAAGACTAAAGAAAGCGATGAAGCCGATATACCGCCAAAGTAATGGACAGGGCCACACCTTCCGGGGACTAATGTCGGGGTTAACCTCGGGTAGGTCGAGACGGGAAAGACAGAGGTACCGTCTCGCTAAGTTGCCGAAACTACGGCCTAGGTCGGCCGAATCATGGATATGTCGGCCGATGAATGGAGGCAAGAAGCTCATGTACAGGTATCAAGTGGTTACGGCGAGTTAATGAGAAACTCGCCGGGTTACCCAAATGATCTTCATGCGTAAGGAACGAGGCGAATAACATGAGGTAAGGCCGAATTATCTAAGCTTGCAGAGAAGGAGAAGCCTGTGGTCAAACCGTAGGCTGCAGGCTAGAAGGAATCTGAACAGGGCCAAGCACAAGAGACAAGGGTGCACGGCGGAGGAGCGAAGGAGGTCACGAGGTGACAGTCCCGGAGCCCGAGGCACGCAGAGGGGACCACGGACCTTGCTTAGTCATTAGAAGGGCGACAGGAAAGGAGGCCGCGAACTATTATTTGGGACAAGCATATTCCACGAATATGCTTGCCCCGTCAGCCCTAAGGGCACCCAAGGCACCCCTTTATAAGGGGAGGTTTGGACCCTGAGGGAAAGGGGAGTCTTTTGAGCAACGTTAGGCTGGGGAGATTCACATCGTACCCCTGAAAACAGCTCAAGGAGCACTTGTAACCCATCAAGAGAGAAATAAAGTTCATCACTTTGGCAGCTTGAGTGTAAAGACAGTTGCATATTCCCTCCCCAGATCCCACTAGCATCCATCGGTCCCATACTTTAGCCTACCCATGGCATCTGCCGTGCCACCACCACGACAGAAGTTGTTAGTGGAGGAAAGTTCAAGGTCAGCTGGCAAAAGATTTGTCGCCCCAAGGAGCTCGGCCTCAGTATTTTGGACTTGGAGAGGTTCTCTCGTGCGCTCAGGCTTTGCTGGTTATGGTACGAATGGACGGTGCCAGAAAAACCTTGGGTAGGATCTGAAACCCCAAATGATGTTGCCGACAGAGACCTTTTCAACGCTGCTACCCGGGTCACCATTGGCGACGGTGCCAAGGCTTCCTTCTGGTCCTCCTCCTGGCTGGATGGTACTCCTCCGAAGGACTTAGCTCCCTTGATCTGCAAAGCCTCCAGAAGAAAGAACATGACGGTTCAGGATGCTCTCGAGGGACAAAACTGGGTTGCTTATATTAATGTGGAATCTTTCACGGTTGATCACATGGAGCAACACGTTCGCCTTTCGGATCTTCTTTAGGTGGTACAACTATCCCCTGACACGATGGACTCCATAATCTGGACCATGTCGCCCAATGGTTGTTACTCGGCCAGCTCCGCCTACAAGGCCCAGTTCCTGACCTCCCTGCCATGCTCCTTTTGGAATTTTGTGTGGAATACTTGGGCTCCCCCAAATGTCGCTTCTTCGCCTGGCTTGTTGTTCAGAACCGCCTCTAGACCTCCAACCATCTTGCAAAACGGGGGTGGCCACACCTACCTACTTGTCAGCTGTGTAGATGCACCCCCAAAACGGCGTGACATATACTTTTTGAATGCCTCTTTTCCAAGAGGATCTAGGCTGCTGCGGCTTCTTGGCACTCTTGTCCGGACCTTATCATCTGCTTGGGGTCGGGAAGACCTAAGGTGTTGAACTTTTGGCATGCCATCGCCAAGACTCCCACCTCTTCTCCCAAAGGTTTACGGACCGCCATCTTGCTTATAGCTTGGGAGATTTGGAAAGAAAGGAATGAAAGAGTCTTCAACAATAAATCCTCTTTGTCGTCTATCATCATGCACAAGATTAGGGAGGAGGGAAAGGATTGGATTCTTGCCGTGCTAAAAACCTGGCGGAGATTGTAGTCTAACCTTTTTTCTCTTTGGGGTGGGGGGGGGGAGGGGGGTCCCCTTTCTTTTTATTTTGTTGGCTCCGGCCAATAATATATTTGCTCCTCCTATATCAATATAAAGGCAAAGCTATTTTTGCCCCTGTTTAAAAAAAAACACGTAGATCTCTCTTAGATCTACGATACTTGTGTTAAAGGTTTCACCATCGGTTGTCTGGGTGCTCCGGAAAACGCCATTGAACTGGCAGGTTTGAGACAGAGATGAAGATCGATAGATTCACAGAACATTTGGCCGGACTTTGGGCGACGATGGCGAAGAATACAACACGAATTAGGGGAAATTGTAAAATAGAAAAACAAACAAGGGAGGTATCTCTACAACTTTAACGTACAGAGTTTCTTCCACGTTGGTCTACACGTGACGGAAAACAATGAGATACAGAGCTCGCTCAAGTGTAAATCAACAAGTTTTTGTCGACAGCAAAAGAGTGTGTTTCCCTGATTTTTTGACGATGATTGCGAGCGATCTTGTAATTGGTTTGAAGCGCGTATTTCACCAGGAGGCAGCCTGATGTACCTAGATATACTTTTGCATTGGTGTTTCTTTTGCAAACGTATCTATAATTTTTTATGCTTAATGCTTGTTTTGCACCATTTATATTATGTTCTATCCACACTTTGTGTCATTTCTGCATTTTCTGGAACTAACCTATTAACAAGATACCACAGTGTCAGTTCCTGTTTTCTACTATTTTTGGTTTTAGAAAAACTAGTAAAGAAATATTCTCGGTATTGGACGAAACCAAAGCCAAAGTTCCTATTTTTTCCGACACGACACGAAGTCCGAAGGAGAGACGAAGAGTCGCTGCGAAGCAACCACACCTGGTGGCCGTGCGGGCCCCTGGCCGCGCCGCCATATGGTGTGGGCCCCTTGATGTCTACGCACTTCTATTCTTTTAGACAATTGTTGGGCCTCCAAATGCAGAGATTTGTAGAACATCAGCACTTAAGTGGATTATCCAAGGTTTATCGAACTCAGGGAGGAAGTGGTCAAAGGTATCCCTCTCAAGCAACCCTGCAATCAAGATACAAAAAGTCTCTTATCTCCCCAACACACCTAATACACCTGCCAAGTGTATAGGTGCACTAGTTCGGCGAAGAGATAGTGAAATACAAGTGGTAACGGTGCTAGAAAAGAGCTTTTGACTTGTTGTTGATGTGGGAGAGACTAAAAGCAAACTGAAATAATGATGGAAGCAAGCAAACATGCAACATATCTAGTTGTGAATGGTGTTTCAATGTTTAGAAATAAGGCCTAGGGATCATACTTTCACTAGTGAACACTCTCTCATATAAATATATTCTCTTCATTATACTATCCTTAACTACTCTCCGGTTGGACACTCTAATCCACGGTAGGGCTATAACAACACTCCTCAAAGTCCTCCTTCCCCATCTAGATAACCCCACACTATCACCTTGAGAGCTAGACGGTTCCAACAAACACCACAATTTCATCAGGACATCCAACTCCAAATATAAATCATAATAAATATATATGTAATCTAGCTTAAATGCCACACACGGTATGCATGCTGTCACTTTCACACACGTGGGAAAAATCATAGATCTATTAAATCACAATGAGTATTTATTTAGACTCTAGCCTAAGTGCCACCATGGCGTGCACACTGTCACTTTCACACACATGGGGAGAGTAGAGATCTATTGAAGCCCTTGAGTAGCAAGGTAGATCTACTTGATTACAAAGCTCATGACCACAACAAGATCATGCATAGAGAGTGATAAACACATAACTGTTGGAATTATGCCCTAGAGGCAATAATAAAGATGTTATTATTATAATTCTTGTTCATGATAAAGTTTATATTCCATGCTAGAATTGTATTAAGCGGAAACATTAATACTTGTGTGGTTTGTGAACAACACCGTGTCCGGTATGCGCCTCTAAGGACTAGCTCATTGATCAATGATGGTTAAGGTTTCCTAACCATAGACATGAGTTTTCAATTGATAATGAGATCATATCATTGGGAGAATGATATGGTGGATAGACCCAAACTAAGCGAAGCAATTAGATCGTTTCATCGTGTTCATCTTTGCGAAGCTTTTCCTATGTCAAATATTGTATTCCTTAGACCATGAGATAATGCAACTCCTGGTACCGAAGAAAGCTTTGAGGTCATCAAACGCGTCATCCTATGAGAGGGTGATCATAAAGGTGTCTCTCGGTGATCGGAAAGTATCTGGGTTGTATGTATCGAGATGGAATTTGTCCCTCCCAAGTCGGAGAGATATACTGGCCCACTCGTAATCGATATCAACACCGCTTGCAAGCATGTGGTTAAGGAGTTAATCACAAAGTGATATCGGATTACGGAACGAGTAAAGTACTTGTCGTGAACGAGATTGAACTAGGTATGACGGTACCGACGATCGAATCTCGCAAGTAAAATATCGCGAGACGAAGGGAATATATATATGGGATTAATTGAATCTCGGCATCGTGGTTCATCCGATATGATCATCGATGAATGTGGGAGTCAATATGGGTGCCTGCACCACTGTTGATTATTGATAGAAGATCATGTACGCATTCTCGAACCCGCAGGGTCACACACTTAACGTGTCTTGACGCTAGGATAGATTGGATAATTGGTTTATGAATTTTTGTTCGGAGTCTCGGATGGGATCCGGGATATCACGAGAGGTTCCGGAATGGTCCGGAGAATAAGATTCATATAAGGCAGTGCAGTTTTTGGAGTTCGGAATTGTTCCGGGTTAATCGGTATTGTACCGGAAGCTTCTAGAACCTTCCGGGAGGGGGCATGGGCCTATGAGGGAGTGTCCTGGCCGCATTGGGCCAGGGGCACAAGGCCCCATAGGGCCCAGCCGATCCTAGATAAGTTTAAACTCGTTTAAACTAGAGATAGGATTTCTAGATAAGGGAGAGTTTAAATCGTTTAAACTAGAGATATGATTTCTAGATAAGGGAGAGTTTAAATTGTTTAAACTAGAGATTGGCTTGGAGGAGGGGCAAGGGCTGTCCGCCCCCCCTCTATATATAGAGGGGTGGTGCGCCCCCTCCCCCCCACTACTACACACACCTCCCTCCAAGCCCTAGTAGCCTTGCTACCTTCCTCTCTCCCTCCCGACTGTTTGTAGGCAAAGCCCTGTAGCAGAAATTCTCCACCATATACACCACGCCGTCGTGTTGTAGATCCAATCTATCTCTCCACCATACTCGCTGGTCCGAGGAAGGAGGAGACGTCGAGTCTTTGACGTGTGCATCTCACGGAGGCACCGCCACTTGTGGTGCTAGATCGGGATCGGATCGGGAGGAGGAGGCGAGTATCACCTACATCACCCACGTTCCGACGAACGGTCCGCTGTGCGAATCTTCAAGGGTATGAAGATCTAATCCAATCTCTCTCGTTGATTGCATCTCCTAGATTAGATCTTGGCTTTCCCTCTGTTCGCATCCGTAGAAAATTTTGATTTACTATGCCGCGAAACCCTTCAACTTGTTCTTGTGCTATTTGTATCTAGTCACTCTTATGAACTTTGAAGGTGTCCTATGCATCTACTTTCTACTCTATGAGGACAAGCTGAATGCCACTATGCCATATTTTCTGTATGTGAAACAAACAAACGTTTTTCAATGCATGTTATTCATGATCTTTGTTTGTAACCTTTCATGTTGCATGCATAGTTACTTTGTCTTACTGTTAGAACTCCATCTTTCATGCTCATGTTTAGAGTTCTTTGATCCCAGCTTTCAATGCTTGCAATTGGTTTGATCTTGGTTTTGATGGTGCATTTCACCTCAAAAATTATTCTTTTTATCACTTACCTACTCGAGGATGAGCAGGAGTTAAGCTTAGGGATGCTTGATACGTCGTAAACGTATCTATAATTTTTGATGTTCCATGCTTGTTTAGTATCTACTTTGATTTGCTTTGTCTACACTTTGAGGTATTTTTATACACTTTTTGGAACTAACCTATTGACAAGATGCCACAGTTCCAGTTGCCTATTTTCTGCTGTTTTTGGTTTCAGAAAGCTAAAAAATGAATATTCTCGGAATTGGACGGGACAAAATCCAAAGTTCATATTTTTCCCTGAGCGATACGGAAAATCGAAGACGAGACGGAGGAGGACACCAGGGTGGCCACACCCTAGGTGGGCGCGGGCCCACCCTAGGCCGCGCCCACAGGGGGTGTGGACCCCTGGACCTCCACTGACCTTTGCCTCCTGCGCCTATAAGAAGCCCCCAGGGAGAAAATCCTAAATAATCCATCATACTTCCAGAAAAAGTTCCGCAGCGCCGCCGCCATCGAAGGGGAGATTCGGGGGACAGAAAGTCTTTGTTCCGGCACCCTGCCAGGACGGGGAAGTGCCCCTGGAGCCATCTACATCGATCTCCACCACCATATTCATCACCGTTGCTGATTCCCATGATGAGGAGGGAGTAGTTCTTCCTCGAGGCTAAGGGCTCTACCGATAGCTATGTGTTCATCTCTCTCTCTCTATGCATGATCTTGTTGTGATCATGAGCTTTGTAATCAAGTAGATCTACCTTGCTACTCAAGTGCTTCAATAGATCTCTGCTCTCCCCATGTGTGTGAAAGTGACAGCATGCACGCCATGGTGGCACTTAGGTTTGAGTCTACATAAATACTCTTTGTGCTTTAATAGATCTATGCTTTTCCCCACGTGTGTGAAAGTGACATCGTGCATACCGTGTGTGGCACTTTGGCTAGATTGAATATTTGTTATGAGTTATATTTGGAGTTGGATGTCTCTATGAAATTGTGGTGTTTGTTGGAACCATCAAGCGCTCAAGGTGAAAGTGTGGGGTTATCTAGATTGGGGAAGGCGGACTTTGAGGAGTGTTGTTATATCCCTACCGATGATTAGAGTGTCCAACCAGAGAGTAGTTAATAGTAGTGAAAGTATGATCCCTAGGCCTTGTTTCTAAACATTGAAACACCATTTGCATCTAGATCTGTTGCCTGTTTGCTTGCTTTAGTCTTTACCTCACCGTCAAACTATTTTCTGGCACTGTTACCACTTGTATTTCACTATCTCTTCGTCGAACTAGTGCACCTATACACCTGAAAAGTGTATTGGGTGTGTTGGCGACACAAGATATTTCTTGTATCTTGATTGCAGGGTTGCTTGAGAGGGAATACCTTTGACCACTTCCTCTCTGAGTTCGATAAACCTTGGGTAATCCACTTAAGGGAAACTTGCTGCTGTTCTACAAACCTCTGCACTTGGAGGCCCAACAACTGTCTATAAGAATAGAAGTGCATAGACATCACCCGTCCAATTCCGAGAATATTGATTTTCTTCATTTCCAGGAACCAAAAATAGAAGAAAACAGGCAACTGGCACCGTGGCATCTTGTTAATAGGTTCGTCCAGAAAAACATATAAAATACCTCAAAGTAAAGACAAAGCAAAGCAAAGTAGATACTAAACAAGCATGGAACATAAAAAATTATAGATATGTGTACAACGTATCAAGCATACCCAAGCTTAACTCCTGCTCGTCCTCGAGTAGGTAAGTGATAAAAAGAATAATTTTTGAGGTGACATGCACCATCACAAGCATGATCAAACCATTTGCAAGCATTAAAATCTGGGATCAAAGAACTCTAAACATGAGCATGAAAGATTGAGTTCTAACAGTAAGACAAAGTAACTATGCATGTAACATGAAAGATTACAAACAAAGATCATGAATAACATGCATTAAAAAATGTTTGTTCGTTTCACATATAGAAAACATAGCATAGTGGCATTCATCTTGTCCCTCATGGAGTAACAAATAAATGCATAGGACACCTTCAAAGTTCATAAGAGTGACTAGATACAAATAGTTTAAGAGCAAGTAATATCAACATTATGAATCAATCAATAAGTTTTGGGACAATGCACATAGAACTAAGAATGGCAACTATGCTCTCTTGATTGGTGCCTAAGGATAGAAGGTGAAGACTCAATATAATGGTGGAAGAAATGCCCTTCATAAAGGGAAGCAGGGATTTGAAGTTTCATAAAGAGCTTCCAAAAATTATGGTACTTGTTAGCTTTCAGATCTCATTGTCCCTACCGTAAGCATCTTGAAGTGATTAAGGTTAAAG
The DNA here is from genome assembly GCA_030063025.1 of Avena longiglumis. NCBI lineage: Eukaryota > Viridiplantae > Streptophyta > Magnoliopsida > Poales > Poaceae > Avena > Avena longiglumis. The sequence continues at coordinate 112,576,429 of CP125979.1, forward strand.
TGAACAAAATATGGAGTATATGCTTGACAAAGTATAAGTTGGCAATCTCATGTCCCTTGAATACGAGGGCTGCTCCTCATGCTACTCAACTTTAGTCACCTGTAAGTTCTTGTCATAGTAAGTACATGTGTATCATAGAGAACCGCCAACGGGGTACCCCTTGCACATGATACAAGAGCTATCCCATAATCAAAATGACAAGGCAAGCACACAATGAGCATCTCAGCAATCTTCTTATTTACCATGAGAATCTGGTGTTTTTTTCTCTCTTTCCTATTTTCAACATGTCTCTTTTTTATAAGAAGAAAGCTTCATAGATGTCATTATGGTGATGCTGCAAGTTTCCACCATGATTAGGCATGGCTTAGGCTAGCGGACCAGACGTTTCTCTAACACACATACATAACTCCATGGACTTACAAGCTCCCATTTTATTTCACACCGACGACATCCATAAACAAAAGAGCATGATATCAACTGGGTACAATGTACAAGTGTAATTTTGAAAGCGTTCCCCATGACAACATGGTTTTGCTAATTCCCAACGTATAAGTGCAAGCATATACAACATAGATGACACAATGGTTCAAGTTTATTAGGGGAAAGAAAAATAAAGTGTGCCATCAAGTTTGTGAGATCTTTAATCACTATTTTTCACATAACAAGTTTAATTTGGAAGATAGATAAAACAAGAATATACTTGGAATGGTGTAACCACCATGCATAGGAGTTTATAGTGGACACTTTAGAATAACTTGCTTTCTTGGGAGTTGGATGCATGAGTAGAGCTTACTCATACAAGTGGAGGCTAGCAAAAGACTGGGAGCGACCAACTAAGAGAGCAATAATGGCCATAATCATGCAGAGCGACAAAACATTACTAATCAAAGCATAAGGTGGTACAACAAGTCAAAAACTAAATGATCATAGAGGCTATGGTGACTGGTTCATAGTCATAACATGGTCTGAGCATGTTCCAAGTCAACCCAAACAAAACATCGAAGGATAACACCACAATACTATGCTTTTGTATGCTAAAACAACGCATGATTCCTTCAAGGCACATTAAGCAATCCTAATTGTTTGTAACAAGTCATGCTACAATAATAATCACTAAGCATAAGATCAAAACAACATATAGCCTGACATGATAAAGTCTAAGTCACAGTCAAAGCAAGCTCCCTTTTGTACCACTATAAGCATAAAACTTTCTACTCTTTCCCAACACGAATCAAATTATTTGAAACAACTCACAAAGATAATAATCAATAACGACCAGTGAGCTTGTCTCACAAATCCACAAAGAAGGACTAAAAATTTCTAAGAAAAAAGCATAACAAAACTAAGGCTAAACACAGTGCTAGCAAAAGAGAACACTCACAGATAATAAGAATGAAAACTAGAGTGTTCTAGGAAATGAAAACAGAGTGTATCTCTCTCCCAAAAGAAGTGTGTTGTGATCCAATCAACTTATTCAAGCAAACTAAGCAACCTAAAACCAAAAACGAAAACTAAGACGCTCCAAGAACAACATAACTTGTGCATGAAACAATAAAAATGAAGTGTCTAGAAAGCCCTGGGATTTTTATTGATGAAGAAGGGGATGCCTTGGGCGTCCCCAAGCTTTGACGCTTGTACCTCTTGAATATTTCTTGGGGTGACACGGGGTGGCATCCCCAAGCTTGAGATTTTGTCCATTCTTCATCTCATTACATTATTCTTTCTCTACACCTGAAAATTTTCCTTCATACAAAACTTCACACAATCTTCTTTAGCAACATTAGTGTATTCATAAGATGACCTTTGGGGTTTAGTTTTATAATAGAAAAACTATCACTAAATACACAAGCTACTGTAGCAATTCCCTAAAAAATCTCAATTCCCAAAAGAGAACCCCAAAAGGAATCAATAAGAAGCAAATGCAAATAATGGCAGAAATCTGTCAAACAGACTAGCAGGTAGAAACCGATTTTTTCGAAGACCTTATGTTGCTCAAATAAAGAAGTGTTGAACTAACCAAAGTTAGCTAACATACTGGGAGATTTATTCAGAAAATATAAGCTCAATCCGACTTATAGAGATTCATCATGAATTTTTACGGTGGAGCACAAAAATCTGTTTCGGGACATCAACTCCTCAAATCTTACTTACCTCTCATTAGAGGTCATTCTTGGCACAAAAAAGCAAACAAAAAGAATAAGGAGAGGTCATTAATGAAGTAATAACTTCCAAGACTCAAGAAAACTCTTGGGTTATATCCCAACAAGTACTTTTATTTAACGCCTTTAAATTAGGCATAATAGTTTGAGAAGATGCTCACATAAGAAATATCAATTGAAGTAAAAGAGAGCATCAAGGAGCAAATTCAAAACACATTGAAGTCTAACTCACTTCCTATGCATAGGAATCTTGTAAAGAAACAAGTCATGAAAGCACAAAGCAAGAAGCATAGGAAAGCAAAGCAAATGCAACTTCAAAATTTTCAACATAAAGAGGGGAAACTTAATATTATTGAGATACATAAAACCATGTTTCCCTCTCTCATAATAACTTTTAGTAGCATCACGAATAAAATTAACAATATAACTATCACATAAAACATTCTTATCATGAGCCACATGCATAAAATAATTATTACTCTCCACATAAGCATAGTCATTCTTATTAATCATAGTGGGAGCAAATTCAACAAAATAGCTATCATTACTATTCTCATCACCATAATCATCAAATATAGGAGGCATATTGTTTCTAAACATTGAAACACCGTTTGCATCTAGATCTGTTGCCTGTTTGCTTGCTTTAGTCTTTACCTCACCGTCAAACTATTTTCTGGCACTGTTACTGAAGGGAATATGCCCTGAGAGGCAATAATAAAGTGTTTATTATGTGTGTTCCAAGTATATGATAGATGTTTATTTTGCATGCTATAATTGTATTGATACGGAAACGTTAATACATGTGTGTTTAATAAACAAACATAAAGTTCCTAGTTATGCCTCTCTCATAAACTAGCTCGTTGATTAACAAGATGATCAAGGTTTCCTGATCATGGACATTGGATGTTGTTAATAACGAGGTCACAACATTATTGTAATGATGTGATGAACATTCATCCAAAGTATAGCATTACGATCAAATTCATTGAGTTTATATTGCTATAACAACTTACGAAGTGATCCTAATCCTTAGACCATGAGATCATGTCAATCACTAACACCGGAAGAGTTTCTTGATAACATCAAACGTCACACCGTAACAGGGTGATTATAAAGATGGATTCAGAACTAATAAAGTGTTATGTTGAGGCTCATGGATCGAGAGTGGAATTTGTTCATCCCGATGACGGATAGATATACTCTAGGCCCTCTCGGTGATATCACATTGATTAGCTTGCAAGCAAGTGATTTGATCACTAGAATGTTATATCACAGGAACGAGAAAAGAGTGCATGTCAGTAACGAGATCAAACTAGGTATGGAGATACCGATGATCGAATCTCGGAAATGTAATACATCGTGAAACAAAGGGATTAAGATACAAGCGTAAAAGGTTCCGACGATCACAAGAAAGTCATCGTTGAATGTGTGGGAGTCAAGATGGGTCTCGGATCCCGCTCGATTATTGATCCGAGAGGGTGTCGATCATGTCCGCATTATTCACGAACCGTAGGGTGACACACTTAAGAGACACCGACATCCAATTGGAGCAAATGTTTCATGCCGAAAGAATGAACAAGCGCGAGAATTTATTTCACTAGATACCAAAGCAGTTTTGGGTGAAATTGCATAAAGTGGTTATGCATGTGAAATAGAATTCTAGCAAGGGGTTATTTGTGAATGTTTGTCATTAAAGTAATTGACAAAATTCTGAATAAAATAAAGAGTTTTATTTAATGAGAGTTTGCATTAAATTTGGTGGAAATTTAATGGGAATTTGAGTGGACTTTTGAGTGGAGGAATTTTAAAGGGCATTTTGTGAGTGGAGTGTCCACCCACATGAATGAAGGAGGGAGGGCAGCCCCATGGCGGCCACCCCTTGGGTGCCCCCCTCCTCCTATAAAAGGACCCCCCCTCCTCACTTGTCTCTCACACCTCCTCGTGAAGGATCTCTCTCCCCCTCCAGAATTTATCCCCCATGGTCTCGGACTAGCGAGATACATGTTCCCGGTGGATATTCGGCAAGAAAGAGTTGTGCTTCCGCTGCATCGCTGGAGCGAGGAGGCGGAGGTTGCTCGGTGCCTCAAACGTGTGTGCGAGCACGAATGCGCTGCTGATTTGCGGCGCTAGGACTTCCTCTCGATCTTGAGATCGGCAAGAGATCGTCTACATCAACCACGAGTTGAACTCGTTAATCTTTCTCGGTATTCAAGGGTATGTTCTCTACGGATATACATCCGCCCGTTGTTTGTATCTAGTAGATAGATCTTGGTATATAGTTCACATCGTAGGAAATTTTTTGTTTTCTATGCTGCGAACCCTACAAAGGGTATCGAGCCGGATCTATGCGTAGATACTTTACACGGGTAGTACACATATGAGTATGTGGGCGATGATGATCATGTTGTTGCTCCTTTGTTGTAATTTTGGATATTGGTGGCATAGTGGGATGAAGCGGTCCGGACAAACTTTACATGTCCTCGCACATGAGACCTGTTCCACGCTTGACATGCAACTAGTTTGCATAAGTGGCTAGCAGGTGTCTGTCTCTCCTACTATAGTCAATATCTATTTTGCAAGCGAATTGTCAACAATTTTATTATCCTCGTTGTGGTTCATGTTCGTAGGTAAGAACGGTTCTATCTCGAAAGCCCTAAGCCACGTAAAACTTGCAATGGATAAATTAGAGGCGTCTAGATTAGGTGGCTTCGGGGCTAGTGTTATGAGATGGAAGTGTTTTAAGTATAAGAATGAGATGATACTCTTACACACATAGCGTAAAAATCCATAGACCTTGGATTTACACATATAGGTATGATAGTGATCATACCACGATCCACATGATAGAGATCATCTGCGGGAACCATATCATTTCACTAATAAACATATGATGTTTGATAGCATCTTATATTGCTTGTTTAGCGCTTTGTTAGCATAATAAGATGATCCCTCATTTAAATATCAAGATAAGAATGTGTTCTTCCTTTAGTATGCACCGATTATGTTTTCGCCGCTCCAAGACATCACGTGATGATCGGGTGTTCTTGGATCCACCATATTTCGGTGTAAAACAGTTACACACGAATACTAAGGTTCTAACTTGGCGAGCCTAGCATGTACATGGCCTCGGAACACGGACCGAAAGGTTAAGCATGAGTCATATAGTTGATATGATGCCCATTTGATGCTCGCCTTTGAAGCTATACCGACTCACGTGATGATCGGACTTGGTGTAGTGGATTTGGTTCATGTAATCACCAAAAGGGCACGAGGATGTCGCTTTTGAGTGGGAGTTCATTCGTAATATAGATTAGTTGAACTCAATCTATCATACACTTAGTCTAAACTTTACAAATTCTGTTGTAGATGGCACCACCTGCTTTTAATTTCAATGTGTTCATGGAGAAAGAGAAACTAGCAACGAACGGTAGCAACTTTACCGAATGGGCCATGAATTTGAGGATTCTCCTCTCTGTTGCACAAAAGCAATATGTGCTAGAAGCGTCGTTAGGCCCCCCACCGTTCGATGATGCCCCTGACGAAGAAAAGAATGTCTATCAGACTCGTCAGAGGACCACAACTTAGTTCATTGCGGCATATTGTATGGGTAGAGCCGAACTTCAAAGCGTTCAAACGGCAATGCATTTGATACAATGGGTGAGTTGAAAATGATTTTCGACACACATGTTGTCAGAGAGCTACAACGCTCGAAAAGTTCTTTAGTTGCATGATGGAAGAGCACTCCGTTAGTGAGCATGTACTCAAGATGTCAAGTTACGCCGATAAGCTTGTGTCCTTGGGAATATCGATTCCCATTGACTTAGGCATCCATCGTGTTCTACGCCACCTAGCTATAAGAGCTTCGTGATGAACTATAATATGCAAGGCATGAAGAAGTCTCTCCCGAGCTTACAATGCTTAAAACTGCGTAAGTGGAGATCAAAAGGAACATCAAGTGTTGATGATCAATAGGAACACTGGTTTCAAGAAAGACAAGAAGGGAAAATGGAAGGAAGTAAGGCGGCAAGCCCGCTGTCGCTGAAAAGAAACCCCGAGTTGGACCTAAGTCTGATTCCGAGTGCTACTATTGTAAGGGGACTGGCCACTGGAAGCGCAACTGCCCCAAGTATCTGGCAGACAAGAAGGCCGGCAAGGAAAACAAAGGTATATATGATATACATGTTATTTATGTGTACTTGACTAGTGCTCGCAGTAGCACCTGGGTATTTGATACCGGTTCAGTTGCTAATATTTGTAACTCGAACCAGGGGCTGCGGAACAAGCGACCGCTAGCAAGGGGTGAGGTCAAGATGCGTGTCGGCAATGGATCAAGCGTTGATGTGATCGCCGTCGGAACGCTGCCTCTCCACTTGAATAAATGTTATCTGGTGCCTGCACTTTGCATGAACATTGTATCTGGATCGTGTTTGATGTGAAGTGGTTATTCATTTAAATCCAAGAACAATGGTTGTTCCATTTATATGAATGAAATCTTTTATGGTCATGCACCGATGATGAATGGTTTATTTCTATTAGATCTCGATGATAATGTTACACATATTCATAATGTTGATGCTAAAAGGATTAAACTTAATGATGATATATCCGCATATATGTGGCACTGCCGTCTAGGTCATATTGGCGTTAAACGCATGAAGAAGCTCCATTCGGATGGACTTTTGGAATCACTTGATTATGAATCATTTGATACATGTGAGCCATGCCTTATGGGCAAGATGACTAGAACGCCGCTTTTCGGTTCAATGGAATGGGCGATGATTGGAAATCATACATTGTGATGTATGTGGTCCAATGAGTGTGCTGGCCTTGAGGTGGATATCGTTATTTTGTTACTTTCACGGATGATTTGAGTAGATACGGTTATATATACTTGATGAAACACAAGTCTGAAACCTTTGAAAAGTTCAAGGAATTTCAGAATGAAGTGGAAAATCATCGTAATAGAAAGATCAAATTTCTACGGTCCGACCGTGGAGGTGAGTATCTAAGTTACGAGTTTAGCACTCACATGAAAGAATGTGGAATTGTTTCACAACTCACACCTGCCGGAACACCACAGCGAAATGGTGTGTCGGAACGTCGTAATCGTACTTTATTAGATATGGTTCGATCTATGATGTCTCTGACGGACTTGCCGTTATCATTTTGGGGTTATGCACTAGAAACTGTTGCATTCACTTTAAATCAGGCACCATCTAAATCCGTTGAAAAGACACCGTATGAATTGTGGTTTGGAAACAAACCTAAGTTGTCATTTCTTAAAGTTTGGGGATGCGATGTTTATGTGAAGAAACTTCAACCGGATAAACTCGAACCCAAAGCGGAAAAATGCGTCTTCATAGGATACCCTAAAGAAACTATTGGGTAGTCCTTCTATCACAGATCCGAGGGCAAGGTTTTTGTTGCCAAGAATGGATCCTTTCTAGAGAAAGAGTTTCTCGCGAAAGGTGTGAGTAGTCGGAAGGTAGAACTCGAAGAGGTTGTGGAACCTTCTCTTCAAAGTATGGCGAGTAGCGCAGTCAGGAAGCTGTTCCGAGTTGGCTCCACTGTTGAAGAGGGAACTAATGATAATGATCATGAAACTCCAAAAGAGAGTACTACCGAACCTCGCAGTCAAACAGACGCGCGGCAGCCCCCGTGTCACGGAAATCTCATGAATTTCATGGTTGATGAAAATGATGACCCTGTGACGTATGAAGAAGCGATGATGAGCCCGGATTCCAACAAATGGTTAGAAGCCATGAAATCCGAGATGGAATCCATGTATGAAAATCAAGTTTGGAACTTGGTGGAATTACCTCACGACTGAAAGGCCGTGGAGAACAAATGGATTTTCAAAAGGAAAACTAATGTTGATGGTAATGTGACCGTCTATAGAGCTCTACTTGTCGCAAAGGGGTTTCGACAAATTCAAGGAGTTGACTACGATGAGACTTTCTCTCCCGTAGCGATGCTAAAGTCAGTTAGGATTATGTTAGCAATTGCTGCATATTTTGATTATGAGATATGGCAGATGGATGTCAAAACCGCGTTTCTCAATGGTAATATTGAAGAAGAGTTGTATATGATACAACCAAAGGGTTTCGTCGATCCTAAGGATGCTAACAAGGTGTGCAAGCTTCAGCGATCCATCTATGGATTGAAGCAAGCATCACGAAGTTGGAATCTCCGCTTTGATAAGGTGATCAAAGAGTTTGGATTTGTCCAAACTTATGGAGAAGCTTGTATTTACAAGAAAGTGAGTGGGAGCAATGTGGCATTTCTGATATTATATGTGGATGACATATTATTGATCGAAATGATATAGATCTTTAAACAGTGTTAAAAGTTATCTAAACAAAGAAATTTTCAATGAAGGACCTAGGTGAGCGTCATACATATTAGGCATAAAGATCTATAGAGATAGATCTAGGCGCCTAATAGGGCTATCGCAAAGTACATACCTTGATAAGATTTTAAAGAAGTTTAAAATGGACGGTAAGAAGGGTTCTTACCTATGTTGCAAGGCAAGACATTGAGTAAGACTCAAAGTCATCTCTTCGGAAGAAATAGAGATAATGGACAAAGTCCCTATGCTTCGCATAGGCTCTATAATGTACGCCATGCTATGTACAAGACCGGATCGGCACATGCTATTAGTTTGACTAGTAGGTACCAATCGGATCCGTGTTCTAACATCGGATAGCGGTCAAGAATATCCTTAAGTACTTACGAAGAACTAAGGATATGTTTCTTGTATACGGAGGTGAAGATGAGCTCGTCGCTAAGTGTTATGTCGACGCTAGCTTTGACACCGATCCGTATGACTCTAAGTCTCAATCCGGATACGTATTTCTCATGAATGGCGGAGCGGTTAGTTGGAGGAGCTCCAAACAACCTGTGGTAGCGGGATCAACAATGGAGGCCGAATATGTTGCTGCTTCAGAAGCATCTCAGGAAGCAGTTTGGATGAAGGAGTTCATATCCGAACTAGGAGTGGTGGCAAACGCGTTGGACCCAATGGTGATCTATTGTGACAACAATGGTGCCATTGCCAATGCCAAAGAGCCAAGGTCTCACAAGCATTCCAAGCATATTAAGCGCTGGTTTCACTCCATCCGCGAGCATGTCAAGGATGGAGATATAAAGATTTGTAAAGTACATACGGATCTCAATGTAGCAGATCCGTTGACTAAAACTCTCCCTAGAGCAAAACATGATCAACACCAGAACTCAATGGGTGTTAGATTTATCACTATGTAACTAGATTATTGTCTCTAGTGCAAGTGGGATACTGAAGGGAATATGCCCTGAGAGGCAATAATAAAGTGTTTATTATGTGTATTCCAAGTATATGATAGATGTTTATTTTGCATGCTATAATTGTATTTATACGGAAACGTTAATACATGTGTGTTTAATAAACAAACATAAAGTTCCTAGTTATGCCTCTCTCATAAACTAGCTCGTTGATTAACAAGATGATAAAGGTTTCCTGATCATGGACATTAGATGTTGTTAATAACGGGATCACAACATTAGTGTAATGGTGTGATGAACATTCATCCGAAGTATAGCATTACGATCAAAGTCATTGAGTTTATATTGCTATAACAACTTACGAAGTGATCCTAATCCTTAGACCATGAGATCATGTCAATCACTAACACCGGAAGAGTTTCTTGATAACATCAAATGTCACACCGTAATGAGGTGATTATAAAGATGGATTTAACTAATAAAGTGTTATGTTGAGGCTCATGGATCGAGAGTGGAATTTGTTCATCCCGATGACGGATAGATATACTGGGCCCTCTCGGTGATATCACATTGATTAGCTTGCAAGCAAGTGATTTGATCACTAGAATGTTATATCACAAGATGTGAGAAAAGAGTGCATGTTAACGATATCAAACTAGGTATGGAGATACCGATGATCGAATCTCGGACATGTAATATATCGTGAAACAAAGGGATTAAGATACTAGCGTAAAAGGTTCCGACGATCACAAGAAAGTCATCGTTGAATGTGTGGGAGTCGATGGGTCTCCGATCCCGCTCGATTATTGATCCGAGAGGGGTCTCGATCATGTCCGCATTATTCACGAACCGTAGGGTGACACACTTAAGAGACACCGACATCCAATTGGAGCAAATGTTTCATGCCGAAAGAATGAACAAGCGCAGGAATTTATTTCACTAGATACCGAAATAGGTTTTCGGGTGAAATTGCATAAAGTGGTTATGCATGTGAAATAGAATTCTAGCAAGGGGTTATTTGTGAATGTTTGTCATTAAAGTAATTGACAAAATTCTGAATAAAATAAAAGAGTTTTATTTAATGAGAGTTTGCATTAAATTTGGTGGAAATTTAATGGGAATTTGAGTGGACTTTTGAGTGGAGGGATTTTAAAGGGCATTTTGTGAGTGGAGTGTCCACCCACATGAATGAAGGAGGGGAGGGGGCAGCCCCCATGGCCGGCGGCCAACCCCTTGGGTGCCCCCCTCCTCCTATAAAAGGAGCCCCCCTCCTCACTTGTCTCTTACACCTCCTCGTGAAGGATCTCTCTCCCCCTCTAGAATTTATCCCCCATGGTCTCGGACTAGCGAGATACATGTTCCCGGTGGCTATTCGGCAAGAAAGAGTTGTGCTTCCGCTGCATCGCTGGAGCGAGGAGGAGGAGGTTGCTCGGTGCCTCGAACATGTGTGCGAGCACGGATGCGCTGCTGATTTGCGGCGCTAGGACTTCCTCTCGATCTTGAGATCGACAAGAGATCGTCTACATCAACCACGAGTTGAACTCGTTAAGCTTTGTCGGTCTTCAAGGGTATGTTCTCTACGGATATACATCTGCCCGTTGTTTGTATCTAGTAGATAGATCTTGGTATATAGTTCACATCGTAGGAAATTTTTTGTTTTCTATGCTGCGAACCCTACAGTTACCACTTGTATTTCACTATCTCTTCGCCGAACTAGTGCACCTATACACCTGACAAGTGTATTGGGTGTGTTGGGGACACAAGATACTTCTTGTATCTTGATTGCAAGGTTTCTTGAGAGGGAATACCTTTGACCACTTCCTCTCTGAGTTCGACAAACCTTGGGTAATCCACTTAAGGGAAACTTGCTGCTGTTCTACAAACATCTGCACTTGGAGGCCCAACAACTGTCTATAAGAATAGAAGTGCGTAGACATCACTCGTCCAATTCCGAGAATATTGATTTTCTTCCTTTTCAGGAACCAAAAACAGAAGAAAACAGGCAACTGGCACTGTGGCATCTTGTTAATAGGGCTAGGGGGCCCACACCCCCTGTTGGCGCCACCAGGGCTGGCTCGCGCCTAGGGGGATGCGGCCACCCTGGTGTCCTCCTCCACCTCTGCTTCGTGGTTCTGTGTTGCTCCGGAAAAAATAGGAAGATTGGCTTTTGTCCCGTCCAATTCCGAGAATATTGATTTTATGCCTTTTCTGGAACCAAAAACATAAGCACTGTGACATCTTGTTAATAGATTAGTCTAAAAAAATATATAAAAATACCTCAAAGTAAAGACAAAGAAAAGCAAAGTAGACACTAAACAAGCATGGGACATCAAAAAATATAGATACGTTTATGACGTATCACTCCTCGGGCGTCCAACGACCTTGCCCCTTTGCCTATATATTCCCCCCGAGGCAAAAACCCTAAATATTAGATCAGAAATCCATGATAAGTTCCGCAGCGCCGCCTCCACCGAAGACGAGATTCGGGGGACAAAAGTCTCTGTTTAGGCACCTTGCCGGGACAGGGAATTGCCCCCGGAGCCATATCCATCGACTCCATCGCCGTCGCTGAATCCCATGATGAGGAGGGAGTAGTTCTCCCTGAGGATAAGGGCTCTACCGGTAGCTATGTGTTCATCTCTCTCTCTCTCTATGGTGTGATCTTATTATGATCATGATCTTTGTAATCTAGTTGAATAAGTAGATCTATTATGCTACTCAAGTGCTTTTATTAATGTAATCTCCGGAGACACCTTGTCCCACGTGTGTGAAGGATGACAGTGTGCATGCCGTGTGTGTCTCTTAGGCTAAAGGTTACAGAAATACTTATCATGAGTTATAATTTGAGTTGGATGTCTCTATGAAATTGTGGTGTTTGTTGGAACCATCTAGCGCTTAAGGTGAAAGTTAGGGGTTACCTAGATGGGGAATGCGTAATTTAAGGAGTGCTCTTGTAGCCCTACGCCGTGAATTAGTGTTCGTTATCCAGCCGGAGAGTAGTTCAGGGTAGCATAGTAAAGAGAAGATATTATATGTTTATTGAGAGTGTCCACTAGTGAAAGTATGATACCTAGGCCTTGTTTCTAAGCGTTGAAACACCATTTACAATCGGTCCTGCTACATGTTTGCTTGCTGCCATTTTTATTTCAGATTGCAATTACCACTTATAATCATCCATATTACTTGTATTTCACTATCTCTTCGCCGAACTAGTGCACCTATACACTTGAAAAGTGTATTGGGTGTGTTGGGGACACAAGAGACTTCTTGTATCTTGAATGCAGGGTTGCTTGAGAGGGATACCTTTGACCTCTTCCTCCCTGATTTCGATAAACCTTGGGTGATCCACTTAAGGGAAACTTGTTGATGTTCTACAAACCTCTACACTTGGAGTCTCAATACTGTCTACAAGAATAGAAGCGTGCGTAGACATCAAGCTCTTTTATGACGCCGTTGCTGGGGAGGTAAGGTAAAAGGTACTCACATCCGCTGGCTACTAAGCTATCTTCTGGTACTGTTGCTGGTGTGTGAGTGCTCGAAGTTATTTCCTTTATATTCTGCAATTATATATTTTTGTTTCTTGTTTTTATTTCACTAGTTAGGCTTAATGTAAAACAACAAAAAAATTAGAGAGATTTTTAGTATTTTCCCTGAGTTAGAACCTGAAATGTTTGAAGAGAAAATTAAAAAACCTATGGAACCTTCTTTGCATGATAATAGCAATGTTATTAGTATGAATTTTTTGAGCACCGTTTTTGCTAATGCTATGGAAACGTCTAAGATTGGGGAAGCTAGTTTTTATGAAAATGATCTTCTTAGTTCCCCAGATTTAGAGGAGAAAATTTGCTCTAATGATACTTTATCTCCCATATGTGATAATTCTAATGAAAGTGTCCCCTTTAAAATACCTATGAAAATTGTTGAACGTGTTATGAATAACTGCTATTTTGGAGATGAAACTATCCATCCTGGTGATCATTTACTCTTTATACATGAATTATGCGAGTTGTTCGAGTGTGCAGGTATTTCAATGGACCAAGTTAAGAGGAAGATATTCTCTTTATCACTTAAGGACAAAGCAAGGGAGTGGTATGAGCTACTAGATGATCCCAATCATTTGGAGTGGAAGGAACTTGAATCTCTCTTTTACTCTAAAATTTATCCTCCTCATGAAATTCATAAAGATAGGAATTATATTTATAATTTTCATCCTCATGATGGAGAAAGTATTGCCAAAGCATGGGGAGATTGAAGTTGAAAGGATACAAATGCCGTCTGGAGGGGGGGGGGGGTGAATAGGCGGTTTAAAACTTTTCCAAAAGTGGCTCAACAAAGGCGGAATTAAACTAGCGTTTACTTTGTTAAGCACAAAACCTAGAACAACTAGGGTTCACCTATTTGCACCAACAACTTATGCTAAGCAACACAAGCAACTATGCGATAGCAAGATATATACTTCAAGCATGAAGGCTATCACAAAGTAAAGTGCATAAGTAAGATCTCGGATATAGAGATAACCGAGGCACGCGGAGACATCGATATTTTACCAAGTTTCTCCCAACATGGAGTACGTCTCGTTTGGAGAGGGGTGGTATCAAACCACCAACGCCAAAAGAGTCCTCCCTTTTTCTCCTGTGAATCTCACCCCAACGGGATCGATCCACACTTCCACTATCGGTGCACTTGTCAGTGGCAATCCGGAACCTCTCACAAGTTTGGGGAACTTTTCCATAACTTCATTGGAGGCTCCCAACAAACAAGCTTGGGGAAAGCTCCACAACTTAATTGGAGGCCCCAAGTAATCCAAGAACCTTCAAAACCACCAAACCATCTAGGGTTCCAAGAACCCAAGAGTAAAAAAGCTTCTCACCTTTCACTCAAACGAATCCTCACCGAGAACTCAAATTGATGCACCAAATGCAATGGCAAGAACACAAGAAGTGCTCAAATCCCTCTCTCCCAAATTCCACCAAAGCTAAAAAATCTTGTGGTGGAATAAGAGGGAAAGAACAATGGAGGAAATCCACAAAAGACTCCAAGATCTAGATCCCAAGATGTTCCCCTCACTTAGAGGAGAGATTAATTGGTGGGATTGTAGATCTAGATCTTCTATTTAAAATCCCTAAAGTATATGCAAGAATCAAAGGAGGGATTGAAGGGGAGCAAGCTCAAGAGGGTCAATAATGGAGGAGAAAGCTTGTAAAACTCGAGCCAGGTCTATTGGGGAAGAAGGGTTCTTTATATAGGCCCACTGATTTCTAACCTTTTTCTGCCCATTGGGAAATTTCCACACCGGAGACTCCGGTGTGCAGACCGGAGACTCAGGTCTACACCGGAGACTCCAGACCACCTCCGGTCTATCTCCGGACCACCATACAGACTGTCCCAACAGACTTGGGAAAACTTCCTCCGGAGACTCTTCAAAGACTCCAATCTCTTGTACACCAGAGACTTCGGTCTATCCACACCGGAGACTTTGGTCTGCATGAACGCACTGGAGAATCATGTGTTTCTACGCTCCATACCGGAGATTCCGGTCTGGATATTCCATCAACCTTTTGTTTCAGCCAGGAAGGATATGACCAAATAAGAGGCAAACTTCAAATGGCGATATCTAGAGTTTGGAAACTCTGATTGACCCGAAACCAATTTTGTTGGAAAGGGGACGACAAGAGATACCCAACTAAGTGATAACACTTCATGTATTATAATGTGAGATACCTACCTTGGTGATAAACCGAAAAACCTCAAAGATAAAAAATGCAATAAGATATAAAAGGGAAATCTATTTTTGATAAACTAGAGTTTGTTATGAATATTACCACAAGCTCTAGAACCTCACATGGATAAGATCCAAATAAAAACCAAGAAAGGATGATGCTAAGTATGCAAAGGTTTGAGATATTTCAGAAATATATGATTGAGTTACTCACTTGAGAGCCCCTTGATGGCGCCTGGTATTGACTTGGAACGCTTCGTTGGAAACCCCAAGAGCAAGGTGTGAAGATCACAGCAGCAAGTTTTCCCTCAGTTAGAAACCGAGGTTATCAAACCAGTAGGAGGAAGGAAACGTCTCAAAGGTGTTGCAAGCAACGTGGAAACCTGCACAACACAAACTCAAGACTTTTCCCCAATGAAACAGTGAGGTTGTCAAGCTCACCGGTTTTCTGTAACAAAGGATTAACTGTATGGTGTGGAAGGTGATGATGGTTTGCAGCAAGTAAATAAGTAACAGTGGAAGATGTATCAATGGTAAAGATTGGACCGGGGTCCATAGTTCACTATAGGTCCTCTCCTTAGATAAACAACATGGCATGAAGGGTAAACAAATTACAGCAGGGCAATTGACAAGAAGTAAGCAAGGCATAACAATGCAATACTAGACAAAAAGATCCTATGAGATTCGATTGGGCAATACAACAATATACATAGACCGCCATCCAACTGCATCTATGACTAGAAGTCCACCTTAAGGTTATCATCCGAACCCCCTCCAGTATTAAGTTGCAGGCAACAAACAACTGCTTTAAGCAAATTGTGTAAGGTAAACAATCCACTTCTTCCATGAACAAGAGACCGTTGTTTTCTCCCTAGTGGAAAGAACACATATACAACCGAAGAGATTTCTGTCACTTCCCTTGGAAACTAGAGGCACGAACCCACAATCGAGCATAAATACCCCCTCTTGGAGTCACTAGCAACTACTTGGCCAAGATAGATACTAACAACGGAGAGCATGAAAGATCACAAACAACACAGACATGATAGAATCAAATAGACAAAACCATTAATCAATCTGACATAGTAATCTCAAAATCCATCGGATCCCTGCAAACACAACATGCATGATTACAAATAGATTAGATCTTGATCATGAACGGAGCTCACAAGATCTATACATGAAAGCACAAGGAGGAGATACAACCATCTAGCTACTACATGGACCCGTAGTCCAAGGTGGAACTACTCACGCTTCATACCGGAGGCTGGCATGATGAAGAAGAAGGTCTCCGGGATGATCTCCCCTCCGGCAGGGTGCCGAGAAGAGCTTCATATCCCCCCGATATAGGGACGATGGTGGCGGCGGCTACAGACGGTTTCGTGGAATATTGATCGGGTGTCTAGGGTTTTGGCATCGGGGGGACTTTATAGGTGAAGAGGCGAGGCAGGGGCCGCCAGGGGGGCCCACACCCTGCCTAGGCACGGGCCCACATAGGTCGCGCCTGGGGTGTGTGTCCACCCTCTCGCGCCCCTCCATCTCGTACTCCGGCTTCGTGTTTCCCATGGTAAAATATTGACTTTGGCTTTTGTCCCATCCAATTCCAAGAATATTGATTTTCTGCCTTTCTGGAACCAAAAACAGAAGAAAACATGCAACTGGCACTATGGAAACTTGTTAATAGGTTAGTACCAGAAAACATATAAAAACACCTCAACGTATGGACAAAGCAAAGCAAAGTAGATTGTAAACAAGCATGGAGCATAAAAAGTTATAGATACGTTTCTGACGTATCACCCCTCTTGATAGTACGGTTATCTATCCTATAAACTGGTCTCCCCAACTAACACCACGAGACCGGTAAGAAGGAAACCCTATCAAGATCAACCTTTGCCTTGCGCATATTCCACTTGATCTTGATGTAGACAATCTTGTCCTTATCAAGATGGAACAACTTTCTTGATTGCTCTTGTACGCACTTTCTTGATGAAGACTTGCAAGTTGCTCCCCCATACAACATGGGGAAACCTTTACTTTTACCTTGTCTTCATCAATCCATGATCACCGAGGATGGAAAGCTTCAAGCAGCATGAGATCTTCTAGATATGGCACATCTTTTAGCTTGCACAACATTTCTTCTAACTCCATTTGGATGATGTCTTGAAGATACACATGAGGAACTCTATCTTCTTTTTCAAGACACCCTTGATCTTATTTTCTTTCTTCTTCTTCTCCATTTCTTCTACCTTGAAGTCAACACATGCTCCAAGCGATGCCAATGGACTATTCCTACAAGTGTAACTCACTGAAAACATTAGTCCATAGAGATTGTCATTAATTACCAAAATCACACATGGAGGCCCACATGTTCTTTTAGAATTCACTAATGCCCAAATGTCCCATTCATGAGCTCCCCAGTAATATTGTTATTAATAATTTTTATGCAAGGCTTTCAGGACATTACAAGGACTACCTAGATGCCTATTTAGGGGGATCCTTCACAAGTAAGGAGGTCAAAGCTAAGTGGGATCTTCTTGAAACAATTCAAAGCAATACCGAAGATTGGGATAATTACAAAGCTAAAGAACCAGGTATAAACTATGAGTATGATCGCATTAAGTTTTTCGCTGAAACTTCTAATTTTCAAGAGCTTAGTGTTAAATATGGTCTTGATCCTCAAATTCTTGTTGATTGTTTTAGAGCCTTTGCTTCTCATATTAATGCTCCTAAAGAAAATTGGGACATGTATCATGAACCTTTTAATGACAACTGCATGAAAAATTAAATTGTTATTAATGACAGCAATAAACATGCTCAAAACTCTGAAAGTACTATTTCTTATAAGCATGTTAATTTTTGTGGAGCACTTAGACCTTGTGAAAAGAATCAAATCGAAGAAGAATATTGTATCCACCACAGGAATTAAAAAACTAGAACATGGTATAGGGCTCTAAATGATCTTGGTGAAAAAGTTTGTGCCCTCTATCCTTTTATTTGTGAACTTTGCTATAAAGTGGGTCATTTCAATTTTCAATGCTCAGGCTATGATAATAGCCTTCTAATCCAATGAGTACTGCAACTTTGTATTGTGATGACATGATCACTCCTAATCAGCATGATGAACTTACATTATTTTTGGGGTGTGAAGAGTTATCAAGAAAAACTTCTTTGGTAGATATGGGTGATTTTGATATGAATAGGGTCCTGCATGGTTGTCATCTTTCTGTGTTGATAATTTCCACACAAATACTTACATACAAAATATTATGAAATATGAGACTTTACCAAAATATGACAGGACTAATATGTGTTTTGTTCTTATTAATGAAAAGGAGGAATCCTCCAAAGTTTCTTCTATTGTCTCTAACAATAAACCAGGGTATATGGAGAAGCTTCCTTTCAAGCCTCTCCCTCCTAAAGAGAAGAAGAAAAAGAAGAAGAGGAGGAGTAAAAGGAGAGAGGAAATGGTATTTTCCCCTAAACATGTTGCTCCTATTATAGTTTTTGTTGATGAGTCTGAACTCGATGATGTTCCTATGCCTGTTACCTATAGTAGTGATCATGATTGGTAAAAGCACACTACTTTTGATATTGAAAATCTCCTGGGTACCAATTCAAAAATGATATTAATGATTATTGTACTATTAGTACTATCCATGTCCTTCCAATGATGATATGTTTACAAATGAACACACTTTGGAAGATAAATATTCTATTGCTTATGATGATACTATACCTCCAATATATGATGATTACAATGACCAATATGATATTTTTAGTCCACCTACTATTGAGGAGAAAATTAATTATGATTACAATATGCCTTTTATATTTGATGATTATGGTGATGAGAATAATAATGATAGCTATTTTGTTGAATTTTCTCACACTATGATTAATAAGAATGACTATGCTTATGTGGAGAGTAATAATTATTATATGTATGTGGATCATGATAAGAATGCTTTATGTGATAGTTATATTTTTAATTTTATCCTTGATGCTACTGAAAGTTATTATGAGAGAGGGAAACATGGATTTATGTATCTCAACAATATTAAGTTTCCCCTCTTTATGTTGAAATTTTTGAAGTTGCACTTATTTTGCTTTCCTATGCTTGTTGCTTTGTGCTTTTATGACTTGTTTCTTTACAAGATTATTTTTTATAGGAAGTGGGTAAGACTTAAATTTATTTTATATTTGCTTCTTGATGATCTCTTTTACTTCAATCCATATTTCTTATGTGAGCATCATCGAAATTATCATGCTTATCTTAATGGCTATAAAGAAAGAGCTTTTGAGAGACAACCCATTATATTTTTGCTTTCAGTTTATTTTTGTTTCTTTGAGTCTTGGAAGTTATCGCCTCTGTAATAACCTCTCCTTATACTTTTTATTTTGTTTTTGTGCCAAGAGTAGCCTCTAATAGGAAGAAGGTAAGATTTGGGAAAGTTGCTGCCCCAAAACAGATTTCTGTGCTTCGCTGTAAAAAATCATGAAAAATCCGAGAACATCGTATTGATCTGCAATTATTTGTGCGCATGACCCAAGTTATTATATAACGTTCGTTAGTTTTGCACTTTTCTATTTGAGCAACCGAAGATTTTCGAAAAAATCGGTCTTTACCTGCAGGTATGTTTTGACAGATTTCTGCCATTATTAGCATTTGCCTCTGAAAATCGATTTCTTTTGAGTTCTTTTGATCACTTGAGCTTTTAAAAGGAATTTATATAGTAGCTTATGTTTTAATGTATGATTTACTTGAGTTGAAACTGAACCCAAAGGCTTATTATCTTGAATACACTAATGTTGCTAGTGAAGATTGTGTGAAGTTATGTATGAAGGAAGTTTTCAAGTGTAGGGAGAGAATGATGTGATGAGATGAAGTACGGACAAAAGCTCAAGCTTGGGGATGCCACCCGTGTCACCCCAAGAAATATTCAAGAGGTACAAGCGTCAAAGCTTGGGGATACTATATTTTTGCTTCATGCACCATGTGTTGTTCTTGGAGCATCTTTGTTTTTGTTTTTAGTTTTATTTTTTTTGTTTACTGCAATAAGTTGGTTGGATCCCAGTACACTTCTTTTGGAGAGAGACGCGCTCCATTTTCATTGCTTAGAACACTCTAGTTTTCACTCTTATTGTTCTGTGAGTGTTCTACTTTGCTAGCACTGCGTTTAGCTTTAGTTTTCTTCTTCTTTTTGCTTAGAAATTTTTAGTTCTTCTTTGTAGTTAGGTGAGACAAGCTCTCTAGTATTTATTGATTATTATCTTTGTGAGTTGTTTCAAATAAGTAGATTGGTGTTGGAAAAGAGTACAATGTTTCATGCTTATAGTGGTACAAAAACAAGCTTGTTTTGACTGTGACTTAGACTTTATCATGTCATGTTAGATGTTGCTTTAACCATATTCTTAGTGATTATTGTTGTAGCATGACTTCTTTCAAACAATTGAGATTGCTTAATGTGTCATGAAAGAATCATGCGTTGTTTTATGATACGTCGGAAATGTATCTATAATTTTTGATGCTCCATGCTTGTTTACTATCTACTTTGCTTTGCTTTGTCCACACTTTGAGGTGTTTTTATATGTTTTATGGTACTAACCTATTAACAAGTTGCCACAATGCCAGTTGCCTATTTTCTTCTGTTTTTGGTTCCAGAAAGGCAGAAAATCAATATTCTTGGAATTGGACGGGACAAAAGCCAAAGTCAATATTTTACCGTGAGCAATACGAGACGGAGGAGGCTCACCAGGGGGACACACCCCCTGGCCGAGTGTAGCACCCTCAGAATCGGACCTATGCAAGTTCAGGCAAAATTCACCAAACCCGCATAGAAACGATTCAAAGGTGCCCACCAGGCACTTTCGTGCGGGTGGAAAACGAAGTAATAACATTACACAACAGTCCTCGATGGGACCCATGAGCAGATATATTTAACAATGACTCAAAGAGTCAAGAATTCGAATATAATATACAAGATCCAAATCACCTTGAGAATAGAGAGCGTCCGACTACGGACAAGAAGCAAATGGAGCTAAGAGCCACGAAGAATAACCAATGGCGTCCATAACCCCGCCTGTGCCAAGCCGGAAGGGTAACCCCGCTAACGTCGATCTCAAACCCTTAACAAAAGGGTGCCGACAAAGGGCAAAGCAGAAAACAAAGAAGGAGCGTCAAGATCGAGGCCAAGACACGGCGAGGCTAGAATTCGCGGTCCTCGCCTACATAGGTATGGTGGATCAAGCGGCGGCATGCCTGAAACAACCTATAGAGACTCGATACAACTGGCGGATATCAGAGAGGGATGAGAATGACCTAACCGGATCCAACCTGAAGCTAACACCAAACAAACCCATCCTGATATTTCCCCCTCGAGACCAAACGAGGAAGTCAACCGAGGAACTCACACGGTTGGCAGTTTTACTTATTCAGTTATCGTTGCAGCAATTACTAGTCAGGTTTAGATAATTGTCCTGATAAAAGAAGCAGTGGGCACTTTTAGTTAATCATTCCGTTATAGTTGCAACAATTACTAATCAGATACAGATAGCATGAGATAAACCAAAACCCAGCCGTTGTTGGTACTTTTATTCAGCCAATTCGTTGTAGTTGCAATACTTACTAGTCAGATACATTTGTCGCAAGCGACAACAAAACAAGCAATGGTGGGCAGTATTAATTAGCCATTCCGTTATAGTGAAGCTGATTACTAGTCATTATAAGTCAAATTAATAGCAGTAAACTTTAGTTATGCTTGTCTATGATCGAGATACTGTGCTCCAAGTCGTCCATATCCATGACACGGCTTTGAAAGTTTTAACCCGGCCGGTGCACCAATAGCAACACACGCCGATCAACCTCGGAAAAACCAAATCAAAACCCAACGAGGCTTTCACGGTGAACAATCACAGATTCGAAATATTTCAGGGGCCACCCTTTGAGTAGAACCCTAGCAAGTAAGCTAGCCGAGACGGCCTCAAGGTTAGCGCCAATGGTCAAGCGATCGGGAACCCGAAAACTCGGGGTGTCGATACCGCGTAATCACTCCGCCTTCCTAAAAGCGATGCAAGTGACTGCATACAATCGTAAATAAAGCGATAAACATGGCATAAGTACAGGATCGTAAATAAAACCTCAAACTAGTTTGTGGCCCCATGAAATAAGAATGAATCAAGCTCTGGCTCAGGGGGGTCCCATATACCTCCCGGATGTGGATAGCGCGCAAATCAAGGAACAGGTATCAAGTACTCGGGGTCTTACGGGACACAAGTGGGCGTTCGGAAAACCAAATATTATCTATCACCCACCGATGCCTCTGCTTATTCAATTTTAGTTGTTAAACGGAAAGTAAAGTGACGATAAGTAAAACTAGAATCATCTCCAACATCAGCATGCGGCAATACATCAGCAACTGTGGCATATGACGACACACATCAGCACTTGAGCAAGCAACTACGACGCGCAAGTCCAACTATCTACCAAACAACAGGTAATAGGGTGTGTCCAAGGCAATATAAGGCTGCGGGGGATATATCGGGTACGGAAACTAGAGCATCGCAACACAGATAGCAATAGATCAACAGGAGGGAATAAGACTATAAAAGTAAGATAGGTAGAAAGAGGGAGATGCTCGCCTGAAAACATTGTCGAGGGTTTTCAACCGAAGATCGGGGCGAAGCTCACATCAACTCAACGGCCTTATCCGCGAAGAACCAAAACACTAGAAGAAACACCGGATGCAACATTTAATACACGGCAGAAGATCGGCATGATGCATGCATGATGTATGGCATGGCAAAGGTGCAGTGCAATTAGGTCAGATTAAGTGGAACCGGGGTCCCGACAATTATTTAGATGGTTCAAGTTGTTTAGAAACCCCGCGATTTAAATGTTGTTATAACAAGGCAAGATATAATACCGGTTCGCTACACAAGTTTAAATGAGGCCAATATAAGGCTAGATTTGCCCGCATATGGCCCCATATTTAATTATTAGGTGAATCGGCAAAAGGCCCCCAAACCACATGACAAGATGCATGCAAGATGAATGACAATTTAATATGCAACAAATTGTTATGTTTTAAAATAGGGTTCGAGGAAAAGGGTCACACATTAGAGGGGGCTCGACGAACTTGGGGTTCCGGGGGTTCGGGGTTCGACAGGGTCCGGATCTGGGGTTCGACGGAATCGTTCTCGGCCTCCGGGGTTAGGGTCTTGTCGCATCGGGGTCTCGATCATGTCGACGGTCGTGGCGTTCAGGGGAAGCTCTCGGTGTCCGTGAGGTAGACCTTGGCGTTCACGAGGGGGTACTTGGTTCGGCGTCGGGCATCGGTACCGTCCTGGTTGCGGTCGTTCTTGTCGTTGCGAAGGTCTTGTCGGGGCCGCGAAGTAGTTCTTGTCGTCCTGGAATTCCCTGGTTCCGTGGTCTTCGGGGATCTTGGACGGTCATGGCGATTCCGGGAAGAAGTGCTTGGCGTATCCGGTGGCGATCTTGTCGTCTCGCAGATCTGTCGGGTTCGGTCTTCGTCTCCGGGAACGGGTCCTCAGGGTTTAGAGTCTCGGCGTCCGTGTGGCGGTCTTGCTGTCGAGATCTGGGCCTCGGAAGATCTTGGCGAGGGGGAGCTTGGGGTTTGCGGGGTCCGATTACCGGTGTCAAACTCGTCGTTTCCACAACCAACAGCTAGCACCACTTGGTACTACCCAGAACGCGCACGGTTGGAGGCAGAAGGCAGGCGTCGACGAAGTGGGCCCCGCGGGGGAGGCGGGTCCAGGTGGCTGGGGAGGCTTGCGAAGGGGACGCCGCCGGCGACGCGGGGAGGCTCGCCGGAGGCGGAGCGCTGAGGGCGGCGGCAGAGCTTGAAGGCGGCAGGCTGGGCCAAGGCTGCTGCCGGCGGGCGGCCAGTGGGCGCCGGGCCGAGAGGTGGTGGTCGGAGGGTCTGGGAACCGCTGAGAGGAGGGGCGGAGGCGGCCTGGGAGGTACTGGCGGCGGGGCTCGCGTGGCACATGGAGGCGGTCCGGGGCGGACGGGCTGTCAGCGGCGGCGCGGAGCCGAGAGGAGGGGCTGCAGGCTTGAGGGTCGGCGGAGAGGCCCAGTGGCAGCGCGCATGGCGCGGGAGGCAGAGGTGAGGCGGCGCGCGAGCCACAGGAGGAGGACGAGACCGCAGGGAGGCGCGTCTGGGCGCCGGGCGACAGGCGAGGTCCGTGAGGGGAACCGCCGGAGGTGGAGGAGGGCTCGGGCCTCGCGGGGCGTGAGGGAGGCGACCGGCGGGCGCGCCGGGCGGAGCCTTGGAGGGCCGATGGGGAGGTAGAGCGGCGGCGGGCAGGCGGTGGCTGCAAAAGGCGAGGGTCTGTGGCCGGAGGCGCTGGCAAGGCGCGGAGGCGGCAGGTTGCAGGCGAGGTGAAGGGCGCGGTGGTTGCTGGCCGGTGTGGGGCGGGACGACGGGGAGAGGCGGGGAGGAGCCGGGCTCGGGGAGGTTGCGTGGGCGTGCGTGCCTGAGAGGAGGGAAGGAGATGAACAGGGCGTGGGGGAGGCAGTTGGTGGGTCCGGGGTGGCCTGGCGTGGGTGCAGAGGGGTGCGTGGCGCTGCCTTGGTGCTGCAGGGTGCGTGTAGTGCGTGTGTGCTGGCTGCGCGCGTGGCGTGTGTGGGGTGGTTGTGGGGTGCTGAGAGGGAGAGAAAAGAGGAGAGAGAGGGGAAGGGGTGGGCTAGGTGGCAGATTGTGAGAGGTTGAGGGGTGAGGAAAGATGAGGTGGCAAAGGCTGATTGGGTGGAGTGATGTGGCCAGCGGTTTGGGTAGAATTTTAGGTAGATCTAGGATTAATAGGTGGGGCTGGTTGGACCGAATTTTGTATACGGGGGTGGTCGTTCGGGTCGGGTTGGCCCGTTCGACTGCCCCTACTAAACAAATTAAATCTTTTATTTAATTTCATTGGGCCGTTTGCAACCCGAATGCAACAAAACAAAATACTCCGGAGCCCCGGGGTTTTGGCGTTTGAATAAGATGGGGCGTTTAGAAAACAAAGACGGGTTTTGCAAACATAGTTTTAGCAAACAATGCATGATGATGACGATGCAATGCACAAATTCAACGCGATTTTCTAGTAGTGGTTTTGCGGGATGCCACAATTCGACACCACTAACAATGGATCTCGCCCTCGAGATCCGCCTCATGGTACCGGAAGGAAGGTCGACGTTCTCCGTCTTCTCGCATCATGTGGATCCTCGCGACACCACTAACAAAGGGTCGTTGTTCCTGATCGTCGAGAGAGCACTCCGGAAACAAAAGGTCGAAGGTAGAGGTATCACAAATAAAGCCACCTCTAACTTCGATGGAAGGAGGGAACCGATGCATTCTCGTCCACTGCAATGTACAAAAGCGAATAGAAAGGGTAGTCGGCATGGGGGCCAATCCATCACGCACCCAAACTATTACTCCGCACAATCAGTGGGAAAGAGTGCAACCATTCTCGGAATCGGTCAAGATCTCGACAAGCGAGGTTTGAAATAAAGGGTGATGAGACTCAGCCGGATCCGCATAGAGGATGTCATCGCGTCGGAAAACACCGGAGGCACAAACAAGGAACAAAGAATGGTACCACAATGACGGATTCATCAGCAGCTTGAACACCGGATGGGCGAACACCGTTATCAAAGAAGGAAGCGAAACCTAAAGGTACGACGGATACCCAACCACGAGAATTCGGACTCAAGAAAGAGACGAGCGGAGTCAAAACACGAGGGGGTAAGAGGAGAACAAAGAGGGTAAGGAGTAAAATCAGACCTAGCCGGACTATCCAACCGATTTTGCAAAATAGTTTTGACACTCTACTTGACCGTTAGCTAGGTTATCCTCTTGTTTGGACTTGTGGGTATCGCAACTCGAGCTCGATACCACTCAGCACCCTCGAATCGGACCTATGCAAGTTCAGCAAAATTCACCAAACCCATAGAAACGATTCAAAGGTGCCACCAGCACTTTCGCATGGTGGAAAACGAAGTAATAACATTACACAACAGTCCTCGATGGGACCCACAGAACAGATATATTTAACAGCGACTCAAAGAGTCAAGAATTCAGATATAATATACAAGATCCAAATCACCTTGAGAACAGTAGAGCGTCCGACTACGGACAAGAAGCAAATGGAGCTAAGAGCCCTGAAGAATAACCAATGGCGTCCATAACCCTGCCCAGGCCAAGCCGGAAGGGTAACCCTGCTAACGGCGTCGATCTCAAACCTGCTTAACAAAAGGGGTGCCACTAAAGGCAAAGCGAAAAAAGAAGGAGCGTCAAGATCTTGAGGCCGACGGCGAGGCTAGAATTGGCGGTCCTCGCCTACATAGGTATGGTGGATCAAGCGGCAAAGATGCATGCAAACAACCTATAGAGACTCGATACAACTGGCGGATATCGAGAGGGATGAGAATGACCTACCGGATCCAACGAAGCTAACACCAAACAAACCCATCCCGATATTTCCCCTCGAGACCAACGAGGAAGTCAACCGAGGAACTCACACGGTTGGCGCTTTACTTATTCGATTATCGTTGCAGCAATTACTAGTCGTTTAGATAATTGTCACGATAAAAGAAGCGATGGGCACTTTTAGTTAATCATTCCGTTATAGTTGCAACAATTACTAATCGAATCTGAGATAGCATGAGATAAACCAAAACCCAGCCGTTGTTGGTACTTTTATTCACCAATTCGTTGTAGTTGCAATACTTACTAGTCGATACATTTGTGCATGGCGACAACAAAACAAGCAATGGTGGGCGATTAATTAGCCATTCCGTTATAGTGAAGCTGATTACTAGTCATTATAAGTCAAATTAATAGCTAAACTTTAGTTATGCTTGTCTATGATCGAGATATCATGCTCCAAGTCGTCCATATCCATGGACACGGCTTTGAAAGTTTTAACCCGGTGCACCAATAGCAACACACGCCGATCAACCTCGGAAAAACCAAATCAAAACCCAACGAGGCTTTCACGATCGAACAATCACAGATTCAGAAATATTTCGGGCCACCCTTTGAGTAGAACCCGCAAGTAAGCTAGCCGAGACGGCCTCAAGGTTAGCGCCAATGGTCAGCGGCGGGAACCCGAAACTCGGGGTGTCGATACTGCGTAATCACTCCGCCTTCCTAAGCGAAGACAGGTGCAAGACTCGCACAATCGTAAATAAAGCATAAAACATGGCATAAGTACAGGATCGTAAATAAAACCTCAAACTAGTTTGTGGCCCCATGAAATAAGAATGAATCAAGCTCGCTCGGGGGTCCCATATACCTCCGGATGTGGATAGCGCAAATCAAGGAACAGTATCAAGTACTCGGGGTCTTACGGGACACAAGTGGGCGTTCGGAAAACCAAATATTATCTATCACCCACCGATGCCTCTGCTTATTCAATTTTAGTTGTTAAACGGAAAGTAAAGTGACGATAAGTAAAACTAGAATCATCTCCAACATCAGCATGCGGCAATACATCAGCAACTGTGGCATATGACGACACACATCAGCACTTGAGCAAGCAACTACGACGCGCAAGTCCAACTATCTACCAAACAACAGGTAATAGGGTGTGTCCAAGGCAATATAAGGCTGCGGGGGATATATCGGGTACGGAAACTAGAGCATCGCAACACAGATAGCAATAGATCAACAGGAGGGAATAAGACTATAAAAGTAAGATAGGTAGAAAGAGGGAGATGCTCGCCTGAAAACATTGTCGAGGGTTTTCAACCGAAGATCGGGGCGAAGCTCACATCAACTCAACGGCCTTATCCGCGAAGAACCAAAACACTAGAAGAAACACCGGATGCAACATTTAATACACGGCAGAAGATCGGCATGATGCATGCATGATGTATGGCATGGCAAAGGTGCGGTGCAATTAGGTCAGATTAAGTGGAACCGGGGTCCCGACAATTATTTAGATGGTTCAAGTTGTTTAGAAACCCCGCGATTTAAATGTTGTTATAACAAGGCAAGATATAATACCGGTTCGCTACACAAGTTTAAATGAGGCCAATATAAGGCTAGATTTGCCCGCATATGGCCCCATATTTAATTATTAGGTGAATCGGCAAAAGGCCCCCAAACCACATGACAAGATGCATGCAAGATGAATGACAATTTAATATGCAACAAATTGTTATGTTTTAAAATAGGGTTCGAGGAAAAGGGTCACACATTAGAGGGGGCTCGACGAACTTGGGGTTCCGGGGGTTCGGGGTTCGACAGGGTCCG
This sequence comes from Avena longiglumis, assembly GCA_030063025.1. Lineage (NCBI taxonomy): Eukaryota > Viridiplantae > Streptophyta > Magnoliopsida > Poales > Poaceae > Avena > Avena longiglumis. Next base: position 112,604,823 of record CP125979.1, read on the forward strand.
GATCTGGGGTTCGACGGAATCGTTCTCGGCCTCCGGGGTTAGGGTCTTGTCGCATCGGGGTCTCGATCATGTCGACGGTCGTGGCGTTCAGGGGAAGCTCTCGGTGTCCGTGAGGTAGACCTTGGCGTTCACGAGGGGGTACTTGGTTCGGCGTCGGGCATCGGTACCGTCCTGGTTGCGGTCGTTCTTGTCGTTGCGAAGGTCTTGTCGGGGCCGCGAAGTAGTTCTTGTCGTCCTGGAATTCCCTGGTTCCGTGGTCTTCGGGGATCTTGGACGGTCATGGCGATTCCGGGAAGAAGTGCTTGGCGTATCCGGTGGCGATCTTGTCGCCTCGCAGATCTCGTTCGGTCTTCGTCTCGGAACGGTCCTCGTGGTTTAGAGTCTCGGCGTCGTGTGGCGGTCTTCTTGTCGAGATCTGGCCTCGGAAGCTCTTGAGGGGAGCTTGGGGTTTGCGGGGTCCGATTACCGGTGTCAAACTCGTCGTCTCCACAACCAACAGCTAGCACCACTTGGTACTACCCAGAACGCGCACGGTTGGAGGCAGAAGGCAGGCGTCGACGAAGTGGGCCCCGCGGGGAAGGCGGGTCCAGGTGGCTGGGGAGGCTTGTGAAGGGGACGCCGCCGGCGACGCGGGGAGGCTCGCAGGAGGCAGAGCGGCTGAGGCGGAATCTTGGCGGCAGAGCTTGAAGGCGGCCGGCTGGCCGGGCTGCTGCTTGCGGGCGGTGGAGGCCAGGCGGGGCCGAGAGAGGTGGTGGTCGGAGGGGTCTGGGAACCGGCCAGAGGAGGGCGAGCGGAGGCGGCTGGGAGGTACTGGCGGGGCTCGCGTGGCATGTGTGAGGCGGGGCGGACGGGACGGCTGTCATGGGCGCGGGTCGCCGGGAGAGAGGGAGGCCGCAGGCTTGAGGGTCGGGGAGAGGCCCTGTGGCAGCATGGCGGCGGGAGGCAGGTGGTGAGGGCGGCGAGCCTGGGAGGAGGGACGAGACCAGGAGGCGCGTCTGGCCGCGACGAGGCGAGGTCCGTGAGGGGAACCACGGGAGGTGGAGGAGCTCGGGCCTCATGGGCGTGAGGGAGGCGGCGGCGCCGGGCCGGAGGCGCGGAGGGCGATGGGGAGGTAGAGCGGCGGCGACGGCAGTGGCTGCAGCTCAGCTGGCGAGTCTGCGGCCGAGGCGCTGGCTCTGGCAAGGCGCGAGGCGGCAGTTGCAAAGAGGTGAAGGGCAGTGGTTGCTGGCGGTGTGGGGGCGGACGACGGGAGAGGCGGGGAGGAGGCGGGCTCGGGGAGGGTGCGTGGGCGTGCGTGCCTGAGAGGAGGGAAGGAGATGAACAGGGCGTGGGGAGGCGGTTGGTGGGTGGGGGTGGCCCACGCTGGTGCAGAGAGGGGTGTGCGTGGCAAGGCTGGTGCTTGCTGCAGGGTGCGTGTAGTGCGTGTGTGCTGGCTGCGCGCGTGGCGTGTGGGGTGGTTGTGGGGTGCTGAGAGGGAGAGAAAAGAGGAGAGAGAGGGGAAGGGGTGGGCTAGGTGGCAGATTGTGAGAGGTTGAGGGGTGAGGAAAGATGAGGTGGCAAAGGCTGATTGGGTGGAGTGATGTGGCCAGCGGTTTGGGTAGAATTTTAGGTAGATCTAGGATTAATAGATGGGGCTGGTTGGACCGAATTTTGTATACGGGGGTGGTCGTTCGGGTCGGGTTGGCCCGTTCGACTGCCCCTACTAAACAAATTAAATCTTTTATTTAATTTCATTGGGCCGTTTGCAACCCGAATGCAACAAAACAAAATACTCCGGAGCCCCGGGGTTTTGGCGTTTGAATAAGATGGGGCGTTTAGAAAACAAAGACGGGTTTTGCAAACATAGTTTTAGCAAACAATGCATGATGATGACGATGCAATGCACAAATTCAACGCGATTTTCTAGTAGTGGTTTTGCGGGATGCCACACCGAGTGGGTGGACCCACCCCGTGCTTGGGGGGTGCAGTCGCCCTGGCGGCCCCCTGCCTCGCCTCTTCGCCTATAAAGTCCCCCCGATGCCAAAACCCTAGACACCCGATCAATATTCCACGGAATCGTCTGTAGCCGCCGCCACCATCGTCCTAGATTGGGGGGATCTGAAGCTCTTCCGGCACCCTGCCAGAGGGGAGATCATCCCGGAGGCCTTCTTCTTCATCATGCCAGCCTCCGGTATGAAGCGTGAGTAGTTCCACCTTGGACTACAGGTCCATGTAGTAGCTAGATGGTTGTATCTCCTCCTTGTGCTTTCATGTATAGATCTTGTTAGCTCCGTTCATGATCAAGATCTAATATATTTGTAATCATGCATGTTGTGTTTGCGGGGATTCGATGGATATTGAGATTACTATGTCATATTTATTAATGGTTTTGTCTATTTGATTCTATCATGTCTGTGTTGTTTGTGATCTTGCATGCTCTCCGTTTTTAGTAGCTATCTTGGCCAAGTAGTTGCTAGTGACTCCAAGAGGGGGTATTTATGCTCGATAGTGGGTTCATGCCTCTAGTTTCCAAGGGAAGTGACCGAAATCTCTTCGGTTGTAGATGTGTTGTTGCCACTAGGGAGAACACAACGGTCTCTTGTTCATGGAACAAGTGGATTGTTTACCTTACACACTTTGCTTAAAGCAGTTGTCTATTGCTTGCAACTTAATACTGGAGGGGGTTCGGATGATAACCTGAAGGTGGACTTCTAGTCATAGATGCAGTTGGATGGCGGTCTATGTATATTGTTGTATTTCCCAATCGAATCTCATAGGATCTTTGTGTCTAGTATTGCATTGTTATGCCTTGCTCAGTCCTATCAATTGCCCTGCTGTAATTTGTTTACCCAGCAAGCCATGTTTGTTTATCTTAGGAGAGCACCTCTAGTGAACTATGGACCCCGGTCCAATCATTACCATTGATACATCTTCCACTATTACTGTTTACTTGCTGCAAACCATCATCACCTTCCACACCATACAGTTAATCCTTTGTTACAACAACCGGTGAGATTGACAATCTTACTGTTTGTTGGGGCAAAGTCTTGAGTTTGTGTTGTGCAGGTTTCCACGTTGCTTGCAACACCTTTGAGACATTTCCTTCCTCCTACTGGTTTGATAACCTTGGTTTCTTACTGAGGGAAAACTTGCTGCTGTGCTGCTTCACACCTTGCTCTTGGGGTTTCCCGACGAAGTGCTTCCTAGCACCATCGAGGTTTTCTGGCGTTGTTGCCGGGGAGGCTAAGGATGTATTCACAAGGGGATTCCTCCTCAACATTTCTATTTACTTTGTTTTTAGTTTGCTTAGTTTCTTTTGCTTGGTTTTGTTTGCCTCTTTTTATCATAAACTCAAAAATAGTCTAGTTTGGTTTGCTTTATCTTATCAAAAACACACAAAAAATTAGTTCCTGCTGTAGTTGTTGGTCTGTTATTGCCTTGCTTGGTCATGTTGGAGATATGCCCAAGAGGCAATAATAAAGTGGTTATTATCATATCTTCACACTTATGATAAATGTTTACATACCATGCTATAATTGTATTAACCGGAAACATTAATACTTGTGTGATTTGTAAACTAAAATAAGAGTCCCTAGTAAAGACTCTTGTTAAACTAGCTTGTTGGTTAATATATGATCATGGTTTCCTGATCATGAACATAGAGATGTTATTAACAACAGGATCATATCATTAGGAGAATGATGTGATGGACATACTCCTATAGATAAGCATAGCATAAAGATCAAGTCATTTCAATAGTTCAATTGCTATATGCTTTCTGATACATAGTAACCTAATTCCTTCGACCATGAGATCATGCATATCACCTTTTACGGATGGATGCTTTGATGTCATCAAACACCACACCGTAACAGGGTGGCTATAAAGGTGGCATTGAGTGTTCAGAAAGTATTGGTTGAAACACATGGATCAAGAGTGGGATTTGTCCATCCATATGACGGATAGATATACTCTGGGCCCTCTCGGTGGAATGTCATCCAATTAGCTTGCAAGCATGTGACTGGCTCACAAGGGATCACATATCATGGGAACGAGAAAAGAGTACTTATCGGTAACGACGTTGAACTAGGTATGCAGAGATACCAACGATCATAACCTCGGATAAGTAAACTATCGTGAGACAAAGGGAAATTGGTGTCGTATGTAAGTGGTTCATTCGATCGCAAAGTAATCGTAGAAATATGTGGGAGCCATATGAATTTCCAGATTCCTCTATTGGTTATTGTTCGGAGAAGTGTCTCGATCATGTCCGCATAATTCACGAACCATAGGGAGACACACTTAAGGATTCGACGTTGTTTGAGTAGTTATGGTATTATGAGAAAGAGACTGAATGTTGTTCAGAGTCTCGGATGGTATCCGGGATATCACGAGGTGATCCGGAATGGTCCAGAGAATAAGATTCATATAAGGAAAGTCCAGTTTCGGAGTTCAGGAATGATTCCGGTGTTTTCATCGGGAATGTTCTAGAAGGTTCCGGAATGTCCGGCACTCCGGGGGGGACGGGTACATGAATGTGTCATTACATATTGGAATGATTGCATCATGTACTAAGTGTTCTCGCTGTTCCAAATAAAGGATTAAATTGAATTCTAAAACTGAAAAGTCAAAAGGCCAGTTTGAAAGTCAAACGGCTAAAACAGGAAACTGAGGGAAACAAGCAAGAGGAGGTTGAAACCGACTTGGGGGAGGAGTCCCTCCTCTCCAAGCCGGCGCGCCACCCAAGTCCGACTTGGGGAGGGACTCCCTCCCTTGGCGCCCTCCCACCTATAAAAGGAGGCGGGGCCTCCTCCTCTAGACACACAAGTTCCTATCCTCTAATCTAAACCCTAGCCAAAGCCTCCGGTTTAGAGCCGTTTTGGTTTAGAGCTTCTAATTGCCCTAGCCTTCGGTTTAGAGCCTTCTAATTGGTGTGTCTAATCTCTAGACCACTAAAGCCTCTCTCATACTCCACCATACTCGCTCCGGCTTAAGGCGAAGCCCTGCGAGATCTCCCCTCTACTTCCGGTACCACGCCGTTGTGCTGCCGGAATCGCGAGGAGAGTGCTACAACCTCCATTGCTAGAACAAGGGAGAGGAAGGTCTTCGCCGAAAACCGAACGTGTGACCGATGCGGCGCTGACGGGCATAGCCGGAAGGATCGTCTCACGCGATCTTGAGATCGGAAGAGTACGACTACATCACCCGAGAATCTGCTCGTTAACCGCTTTGGAATCTTCGAGGGTAAGTTATTCCATCGACTCGTTGCTACAATCTAGTAGATAGATCTTGGCTTGTTTATTTGTATGCGATAGAATTTTTTTGTTTTCCATGCTACGAACCCCTACAGTGGTATCAGAGCCGTGTCTATATGTAGATCTATTGCACGAGTAGAACACAATGGTCATTGTGGGCGTTGATGCTTTTATTGTCGATTGCTTCTTGTGTACTTTGCATCTTGCGGTATGTTGGGATGAAGCGGCCCGGGCTAACCTTACATGACATCGTTCATGAGACTTGCTCCACGCTCGACATGCAACTTGTATTGCATAAGTGGCTTTGCGGGTGCCTGTTTCTCCTAGCATAGTTAAGATCCAATTTACAACGGGTAATTAACAATACTAGTATCAATGTTGTGGTTCATGTTCGTAAGTTAGAACGACACTTATTAACAGCCCCAAACCACGTAAAACATGCAAAGAAAGTAGAGGCGTCTAACTTTGTTTTGCAGGGGTGTGCAGTGATGTGATATGGCCATGATTGTGATTATATATGATGTATGCAATGTTCCTTATTGTAAGTCGGCAACCGGCAGGAGCCATATGGTTGTCTTTAATTTCTGTTAAGACCCGCGTGTCTATTCAAAGTAGTTGTAATAGTTGAAGCCGGTGGACGACAACCATGGAGCAGCGTCATTGACCTTGATGCAATGCCGGTAATAATGGAGATCATGTTCGTGCTTGAAGATGGAGATCGGAAGCACAAAGAAGAAAGGCCATATCATATCACATATTATGAATAGCATGTGATGTTAATCCTTTATGCATCTTGTATTGCTTAGTAGATGACGGTAGCATTATAAGATGATCCCTCAAGCACACAATTTCAAGTTCTTAAGTGTTCACCCTTAGTATGCACCGTTGCTAAAGCTTGTTGTTTCGAAGCACCACGTGATGATCGGGTGTGTTAGATTCCGCAAGTGTATACAACGTAAGCAAGCCAGATTTGCTTATGCGAAAGCTAAGGTTTGATCTTGACGAGCCAAGCATGTACAGACATGGCCTCAGGAACACGGATTACCGAAAGGTAGAGCATGAGTCATATAGTAGATATGATGAACATGTTGATTGTTCGCCATTGAAGCTATATCAACTCTCATGATGATCGGTTTTGATGTGGTGGATTTGGTTCGTGTGATCACTAAAACAATGTGAGGGATATTGTTTTGAGTGGGAGTTCACCTAGATTAATTTAATTATTAATTAGAACTCAATTTATCATAAACTAAATCAAAGTGAATTTGCATAACTGTTGTAGTCATTGGCATCCGTTTACCACCTTGCGCTTAGTTATAATTGAGATAATAGAACTATAGAATTCTGGTTAGTTACTTTCTACTGGTATCGTATTGTTTTGAAGTGTTAATCTAAAGTTTAAAAGTCCTATTGCAAACTTTCAAAGTTTCGGTTACTCCATGAAGTTTAATAATTAGTATTAAATCAAGAGTAACAATTCCAAGTGTTAGTGTATAAGTATCATGTTTGTTTCCATGATTCTTGATATTCAAAGGATTGTCTTAATATCAAAGTTATCTAGGATCTGAAAGAGTTGTTTCAGAAACCATGCTGTGTGGAAGATATTGTGATATCTGAAACGAAGTTTTGGTTGCAACATGATAGAGTATAATATGGCAAAAGTCATGTTCTCATATTTGATGAGAATTTGCAAAAGGTTGGAGACACTAGTTGTCCTAAACTTCCAAAAGGTTTTGGAGAGCAACATTATACTCGCGATTCACCGTTACAAGCTAAAAGTAGCTAGATCATGGATAAATCCATGATGAGGGTGAATATTTGATGTAGGTAAAATGTTTACTACACCAAGAGATTACTAAAGAAAGGAATTTGAAAGAACACCAAATATTTGATAATGGTGATCTACTTCAAAGTGCAAGTCCAAAGACATTGGTATTTAACTATACACGCTTTGGACTATGTATGACTCCACTATTGATGTTGATAGATTCTTTCAAACAGAAAAGGAAATATTGAAAGAAAATCTCATAAGTATATGGCAGAAAGGAAAAGACTAGAATTGTTCAGCTTAAGTATATAGATGATATACATGTTATGGCTATATTCTTTGCTTATTAAACAATGTGGTTCTCAAGTATTTGATACTAAATTTGTTGGTGTGAATCGTCATACGAAACAACACAATTCATGAACTACAATGGCCTAAGTAACTAGCAAAAGAATATGTGATGATGTTCATCGAGAACAAATAAAGGGTTATTGTGTTGCTCGTTAAACATCAAAGCTTGCCTTCAAAGATTTGTTTTATCAGGTATTATGAGAACAAAAGGGTTGTTCAAATAATTGCCGTAATCCATAAAAGATGGATTCACAAATCTCGTTGGAGACATCACATCCATAAAACTAGTGCTAAAGATGTCGAAAGACAAATTGATTGAAAGATCACTTAGGAAGTGACATCGCCGTTTAAATTATATTGGAAAGAAAACATGAAGAAACTCCATGTGGATGGAATTTTGGAGTATTTTGATTTTTGATCAAATGACGCTTGTGAAACTTTCCTAGAGATAATTAAAACTTCGTTCATAGGCCAAAAGGGAACGAATGACTAGCTTATTGGAACTTGTACATATTGTTGTACGAAATCCATTATGTGTAGTCAAGAGCGATGGATTTCAACTTCATATGCTTTCTCCGAAAATTTGAGTGAATATATGAATATTTACTTAATAAGGATGAAGTGTGAAATATTTGAAAAGTTCAAAGACTTTCAAGATGAAGTGCAAAATCATTGTAACAAGAATATAAATAGTTTATGATAAGATCATAAAGGAAGATATTTGAGTTACAAGTTTAGCATAATACCTAAGATTTAAGGAATCGTTCTGTGGATTTGCATTTTTCGAAACACCATAAGAGTATGGAGCATTCGAGATTTGTAATTAAACCTTGTTTGACATGGTAAGATCAAAGGTGTAATTCATAAAACTGCCATTATATTTTAAAGATTAAAAGCTTTAGAGACTCTTGTTTTCCATTGAAAAGAGCTCCATCATAATCCGTTGAAATGACACCATATAAAGTTATGGTTTGGGATAAAACCCAAGTTGTCCTTTCTTAAACATTGGTATGCTATGCATAAGAAAGATGTTTGCAACCAAAGTTGGATGAACCTGTCTTTGTATATTATTTCGAATAATTGTTCCTCCATAACATCGGAGACAAAAATGTTTGTCGCTTAGAACGTCAAGTTTCTTAGAGAAGGATTTTTTCGTGAAAAGTTAAGTGGGAGGACAAAAGAACTTTGATAAGGTTAAAAGAACCTTAGCTATATGTGCAAAGTTGCGCTTGAAAAGTGTTAGGAGGCAACATAATGCTCATGGCTCACGTGCCTCAAAGATTGTGGTTACAGAGATCTAAGTTCCTATTAAAACAAGTAGGTCGGGTAAATAATCAAATACCAAGATTTGAGAGTTAAATCATTATTTGACAATAATGATCCGACTACATGCAAAGAAGCGATGATGATCCCTGACTCCGTCAAATGGCTTGAAGCCATAAAATCCGTGATAGTTCCATACACGAGAAATCAAGTTTTGAACTTGAAGGACCCTCGAGAAAGGTGTAAGACCTTACAGTTGTGTTTGGATCTATAAAAGAAATAGACATGGATGTTGCACATCTATGAAATAGTCGACATGTTGGGAAAGAGTTCACAACAATGTTCAAAGGTTGACTATGATAAGATTTGATCTTTCATAACGATATTTAGTCAAGACGGATTAATGTAGCAACTACGACATATAATTTTGTTATGTGTTGAATAAACAAAACAAGTTCTTCTAATAGAATGGTTACCAAGGACGTGTGCTTGACACGGTCCAAAGGGTTTTGTTAACTCAAGGATGCTAAAATCATATGCAAACTTCAATGGTTGAAGTAAGCATAGCGGAGTTGGAATCTTCACTATGATGAAACTATTAAAAGAGTTTAAATTCATCGGAGACAATGAATATGCTTGCATTTGCAAGAAATTAAGTGGGAGCACTAAGACATATTCTAATACATTATGTGGAGGACATATTGTTGATTGGAAATGATGTATCTTTTATTAACACATATTAAGAATTTCATCCCGATGAAAGACTTAGGCAAAACCCAAATATTTGGCATCAATAGACGCTAATATGGTTGTGCCAGAAGTACATAGACAAGATATTGAATGAGTTCAATATAGAAACTACAAGAGAGGTTCTTGTCGCACAGAAAGGATTGAATGAGTTCAATGTTGATGATATATTCAAGTGTATTGACATTTGGTAAAGTGAAACAAATAATCAAGTATAGATTGATACTTGATGTATGAAATCACAAAGAGTATTTATATCAATCATACTGTGATATGTACAAATCCAGATATGTCCTATGCTCTAAATGTTGTGAGCATATACCAGAATGATTCGTAAGATGATCATTGGACAATAGTAAGGATATTCTTATGATCTTTTGGAAGAACTAGGAGTATAATATTTGTAAAAGTGACAAATAGATGGTTAGTTCATTGTAAAAGTACTACATTGATACTAGCTTTGTCACAAAGTACAAATTAAGTTTATCTCAATCTAAACTAAGGGTGGCACAATATAATGGAAAGTGAGTTCCATAATGGATTTGGATGAGTTCCAAAGTTAAGACATTGTGACAGATACTACAACAAAAGGCTAAGTATATGACTGCTATTTTAGCAGCAAAAGAGGGCATTTGTGTCAAGTAGTTTGTTATCAAACTAGGTGTAGTTCACAGTGGGATAATACTATGAAGATATATTGTGCGACAATATTATCAACATGTTTTAAACCCAAAGAGGTAAAGGTCACACCGAAAGACCAAATTTGTACAAAGCCATCTCATTAGAGAATGAGTGATGCGTAGAGACGCAAAGACATGCAATTACACACGGACCTGGAAGTGTCAGATCCGGAGATCAGTTGACCACTAGCAATCGTGTACATACAACACCGGAAAGCCATAGGTGTTGAATACACAAAGGTTTGAAACTAGATTATTGACTCTAGTGCAAGTGGGAGACTGTTGGAGATATGCCCAAGAGGCAATAATAAAGTGGTTATTATCATATCTTCACACTTATGATAAATGTTTACATACCATGCTATAATTGTATTAAGGAAACATTAATACTTGTGTGATTCGTAAACTAAAATAAGAGTCCCTAGTAAAGCCTCTTGTTAAACTAGCTTGTTGGTTAATATATGATCATGGTTTCCTGATCATGAACATAGAGATGTTATTAACAACAGGATCATATCATTAGGAGAATGATGTGATGGACATACTCCTATAGATAAGCATAGCATAAAGATCAAGTCATTTCAATAGTTCAATTGCTATATGCTTTCTGATACATAGTAACCTAATTCCTTCGACCATGAGATCATGCATATCACCTTTTCCGGATGGATGCTTTGATGTCATCAAACACCACACCGTAACAAGGTGGCTATAAAGGTGGCATTGAGTGTTCAGAAAGTATTGGTTGAAACACATGGATCAAGAGTGGGATTTGTCCATCCATATGAGATAGATATACTGGGCCCTCTCGGTGGAATGTCATCCAATTAGCTTGCAAGCATGTGACTGGCTCACAAGGGATCACATATCACGGGAGCGAGAAAAGAGTACTTATCGGTGACGAGGTTGAACTAGGTATGCGAGATCAAGCGATCATAACCTCGGATAAGTAAACTATCGTGAGACAAAGGGAAATTGGTGTCGTATGTAAGTGGTTCATTCGATCGCAAAGTAATCGTAGAAATATGTGGGAGCCATATGAATTTCCAGATTCCTCTATTGGTTATTGTTCGGAGAAGTGTCTCGATCATGTCCGCATAATTCACGAACCATAGGGAGACACACTTAAAGATTCGACGTTGTTTGAGTAGTTATGGTATTATGAAAAAGAGACCGAATGTTGTTCGGAGTCTCGGATGGGATCCGGGATATCACGAGGTGATCCGGAATGGTCCGGATAATAAGATTCATATAAGGAAAGTCCGTTTGAGTTCGGAATGATTCCGTGTTTTCATCGGGAATGTTCTAGAAGGTTCGGAATGTCCGCACTCGGGGGAGGGTACATGAATGTGTCATTACATATTGGAATGATTGCATCATGTACTAAGTGTTCTCGCTGTTCCAAATAAAGGATTAAATTGAATCCTAAAACTGAAAAGTCAAATGGCGGTTTGAAAGTCAAGCGGCTAAAACAGAAACCGAGGGAAACAAGCAAGAGGAGGTTGAAACCGACTTGGGGAGGAGTCCTCCTCTCCAAGCCAAGCGCCACCCAAGGCCGACTTGGGGAGGGACTCCCTCCCCTTGGCCGCCCCTCCCACCTATAAAAGGAGGGGCAGGGCCTCCTCCTCTAGACACACAAGTTCCTATCCTCTAATCTAAACCCTAGCCAAAGCCTCCGGTTTAGAGCCGTTTTGGTTAAGAGCTTCTAATTTCCCTAGCCTTCGGTTTAGAGCCTTCTAATTGGTGTGTCTAATCACTAGACCACTAAAGCCTCTCTCATACTCCACCATACTCGCTCCGGCTTAAGGCGAAGCCCTGCGAGATCTCCCCTCTACTTACGGTACTGCCCGTTGTCTTTTAGGAATCGCGAGGAGAGTGCTACAACCTCCATTTTCTTTGGAACAAGGAGAGGAAGGTCTTGCCGAAATCGAACGTGTGATGTGACCATGGGAGCGCTGGGAGCAGCTTGGCCCGGAAGGATCGTCTCGCGATCTTGAGATCGAAAAGAATCGACTACATCACCCACGAGAATCTGCTCTCGTTAACCGCTTTGGAATCTTCGAGGGTAAGTTATTCCATCGACTTGTTGCTACAATCTAGTAGATAGATCTTGGCTTGTTTGTTTGTATGCGATAGAAAATTTTTGTTTTCCATGCTACGAACCCCTACAGGTCATGCTTTCTATCAATGGATGATTTCTTTGAAACTAGTTCCTATTGGCAAGGTGGGTTCACGGAAGAACAAAACTATTTTTATAAGGGACACTGTTTGTCACAAAAAGGGAAACACCTATTGTAACAAATTGAATACTATTGCTAGAGAGGTGTGATCTACTTATAATGTTACTTATTTCTTTGATAAAGCTTGTTCATGTAAGAGGTATAAAAACCTCCCTTTTCAATGTGAGTATAATGATAATGTTACCATATCCTCTTATGTTAAAGGAAATTATGAATTTTATGATGTGGAGGAAATTGAAGAATTTATTGCCTTCAAGGGTGCATTTGAACTTGCCAGTTTGCTTAAAAATACTGATGATGCACCTTATGAATATGAGGTTTATGAGATACTTAAATTTTTCTTTGATAATTACAAGGAAGAAAATGGCTATATTCTTGAATATTTTAATAGATGCTTTCCACAAATGGAAGAGACTAATGCCTTGCAGGAGCCTATGGAAGAAGAAATTGTTGAAACTAGAAGCTCATTAGATGAAAAAGAGTAGGAGAGTGATGAACAAAAGGAGGAAGAATGGATCTACCCATGCCTACCTTATAATGAGAGTAACTCTTTACCTCTTATATTATTCGACTATCCCCCATGCTTACCAAAGGAGGATGAATGTTATGTTCCTATGGATCCTTTTGAAATATCTACTTTGGATAAAACCTGTGAAGGTTTTAATCCCACTATTTTTGAGCTTGATAGAGATTATGTGTTTGTAGATCATGAAAATCATGCTTTATGTGATAACTATATTGTTGAGTTTATTCATGATTCTACTGAAAATTATTATGAGAGAGGAAAGTATGGTTGTAGAATTCTTCATGGTACTGAAACACCTCTCTATGTGATGAAAGTTTTGAAGATACACTTGTTTTATCTTCCTATTCTTGTCACTTTGTTCTTTGTGAATTTATTTGTCTACAAGATTCCGATGCATAGGAAGAGGGTTAGACTCAAATGTGTTTTGAAGATTCTTGATGCTCTCTTTTACTTCAATTCATATTTCTTATGTGAGCATCTTCTCAAACTATCAAGCCTAACTTAAAGGCGTTAAAGAAACGGTAAATCTAGGTTCAGACCGGTCTGAGATTAACCAATTCCGGCGGACTGACACGGGCCGTTAGATCCGTTCTAAACTGAAGGCTAAGATCTTGACGGACGTTTCCTCCTGAGACTCTCCGGCCCTCTTCCCATCCCCGTTGCTCTTCTAGCCTCCGCCGCTAATGGCAACAACGACGCGGCCCTCCTTTCCCTGCATGGCCCGCTCCTCCTCTAGCCCCGGCCGTCAACAACGACGGTGACGTGCCCATCCTCTCCTGGTGTGGCCTGCTGCTCCTTCGATTCTGGCCGCCAGGCATGGCCCTCCTCTCACTCTGCATCCCGCTGCATCTCTCTCGGCGCAGCTCGCTGCACCTCTCGCGGCGCAGCCCGCTCCTCCTCCGGCCCCGGCTCCCAGTGACGACAGCGACCCTCGCTGGTTTGATACGCTGCTGGTTGTCTTCCGCTTTTGTTGTTGGGACGTGCATGCAAGCTGTGTTGCTGCTTTGGACATTTTTTCATAAATTTATTTGATCCAGTTAGTTCCCATCAGACCTTTATTGACGTGCATATTTGTTTAGCAAAGTCCTATAACTAACAAAGCCAATTACTAGGAAAAAATGTTACTCCGTACGTACACTAATCTGAACGAGTGCTATCTGATCGATAAACTGACGCAGTGCTGCATAAACTGGTGGATAACTTGTATACATATGTCTGGATAACTGTTGTATAAACTAGTGGATAACGTGTATATATATGCCTGGATAACTGTTGTATAAATTGTTGGATAACTTGATTATGTTTTTTACTTTCTTCCTACTATCAAGTTTTTAGTGTACTTGTCTAGTTACACACAACACTGTTGAATATATGTCTAGTGATGATTTGTGATGTAACTTCTACATATTAGTATGGATAACTATAGTGTTAGCTAGGTAGATAACTTGTACTCATATTCCTGGATAACTTTAGTGTTAGCTGGGGGATGATTCTGTACACATATCATGGATAACTGCCGCATAAATTGGTAGATAACTTGTATACATATGCCTAGATAACTGCTGCATAAACTGGTAGATAATTTGTATACATATCTGGATAACTACTACATAAACTAGTAGATAACATATATACATATGTCTGGATAACTGTTGTATAAAATATTGGATAACCTGATTTTCATACATCCCATGTGTGATTTTTTATCTTTGATTATGCTTTTTTTACCTTGTTCCTGCTGTGAAGTTTTTAGTGTACTTGTCTACTCACACACAACACTATTAAATATATGTCTAGTGATGATTTATGGTGTAACTTTTACATATTAGCATGGATAACCATAGTGTTAGCTGGATGGATAACTTGTACTCATATTCCTGGATAACTGCAGTGTTAGCTGTTGGATAACTTGTACTCATATGCCTGGATAACTGCTGTATAAACTGGTGGATAACCATAGCTATCATCATTATTTCGATGTAGTTACCCACCCTCTAGATAAAAATTATCCACCCACTGCTTATAGAGTTATCCACCTGATCAGGTTATAGTTATCATCTGATTTCAAATAAAGTTATCCACCTATTTCTTATAGAGTTATCCAACTGATCAGATTATAGTTATCAACTGAATCCAAAGGGAGTTATCCAGGTGTTCAGAATAGAGTTATCCATGTATTTGTTATGTAGCTATCATCATCAGATTGATGTAGTTACCCACCCTCTAGATTAAAATTATACATCCACTGCTTATAGAGTTATCCACCTGATCAGGTTATAGTTATCAACTGATTTCAAATCGAGTTATCCACCTACTTTTTATAGAGTTATCCACCTGATTAGATTATAGTTATCAACCGATTTCAAATCGAGTTATCCACCTACTTTTTATAGAGTTATCCACCTGATTAGATTATAGTTATCAACTATATCTAAAGGGAGGGAGTTATCTAGGTGTTCAGAATAGAGTTACCCATGTGTTTGTCATATAGTTATCATCATTAGATCGACGTAGTTTTATGATCTATTCATGATACTTATATATTGCGGCCCAGATAACTCAAGTGTTATGAGTGAGTAACCTTTGGTCCAAAAAATTATCAGAACATACCATCGTGGGATGTAGTTTCGAATATCTCGTCGCGATTAGTGCAACGGTGAAAACGGATCCAATATGCTGAGGTTTCGTCACCCGTACACCGCGGTAGCGGCGACGATCGACAAAGCCAAGATGTTAGACTATTGGTTGAACATTATGTTGTTCATAATGGCTTCTTGTGGTGGATGGGTATGCCATAAGACCTCATTTATTTATATCATATGCAAAAAAAAGTTTCACGACTAGCCTAACGGTGAAAACGAATCTTAATTCGGATAAAGGGTTTCACCTAGAAAATATTTTGAATTTTTGTCTATAAATTGAGCTGGCTAATCAAAAATATTGTCATTTAGTGCTTAGAAAGAAACAATGCATGTTGGAGCGATTCTTGTTCGAACGTCCGCCAAGTTTTATTTTTTTAGACCGGTCGCTATGTAGCACTGGTGAATAACTTTTGGTTCCGAAAAAATATTGTCGAAATATATCAACATTTCATCTAGTTTCAAAGATTTTGTTACGACTAGTCCAATAGTGAAAATGGATTTGATATCGAATAAACGGTTTGGCCTTAAAAACATTTTGAATTTGTATTTAATTCCATTGACGTGTCTGTTTGTGATAAAGTTTGGAGATATAGCTTGGGAGCATGCGTGCTGGAGGAAGGGCTCATACTCGATTTTGTCATTTAGCGTTTAGAGCTTGCTGAATTTAATGCATTTTATCTTTTTTTGCTTACGCTCTAAATCCTGATGAGGGAACCACGTCCGCAAGTTTGACCGACCACACACCACACGCGCTTGGCTTGCCAAGCTGGCTTTGGTTGCTGGACAGGCGCCCTCGCCTGCAGCTGTCGGAGGTTGCGTGCCCGCCGAATTTTGATATTCATAGACCGGTCGCCGTGTAGAAAAGTCCTAAAGAAAAGTACTTGTTGGAAGATAACCCAAGAGTTTCCTTGAGTCTTGGAAGTTATTAATTCAGTAATGACCTATCCTTATCCTTTTTGTTTGCTTTTTGTGCCAAGAATAACCTCTAATGAGAGGGAAGTAAAATTTGGGGAGTTGCTGTCCCGAAACAGATTTCTGTCCTCCACCATAAAATTTTGGGAGGAGTCTATATAAGTCGGATTGAGATGAACATTTATGAATAAATCCCCCAGTATGTTATCTAAGTTTCATTAGTTCAACACCTTTTGATATGAGAAACAGAAGATTTTCGAAAAAAAACGGTTTCTATCTGTTGGTCTATTTTGATAGATTTTTGCCATTATTTGCATTTGCTTCTTATTGATTCCTTTTTGAGTTCTCTTTTGGGGAATTGAGCTTTTTGAAGGAGTTGCTACAGTAGATTGTGTTTTTAGTGAAAAGTTTTGCTGTTCTAAAGATAAACCCAAAGGTTTATTATCTTTTGAATACACTAATGTTGCTAATGAAGATTGTGTGAAGTTTTGTATGAAGGAAAAAATTCAGGTGTAGAGAGAGAATGATGTAATGAGATTAAGAATGGACAAAATCTCAAGCTTGGGGATGCCACCCCAGTGTCACCCCAAGAAATATCCAAGAGGTACAAGCATCAAAGCTTTGGGCATCCCCTTCTTCATCAATAAAAAGCTCATGTCTATCTAGACACTTCGTTTTTATTGTTTCATGCATTGTTGTGTTGTTCTTGGAGCGTCTTAGTTTTCGTTTGGTTTGCTTAGTTGTTTAGCTTGATTGAATAAAGTAGTTTGGACCCCGTTCTTGCCGTGTTGTTGCAAATAAGTTGCTTGGTGTTGGAAAGGAGTAGGAAGTTCTTGCTTGATAAGTGCAAGAGGAGCTTGCATTGACTATGAATTAGACTTTAGCATGACATGCTAGGTGTTGTTTTGACCTTATCCCTAGTAATTATTGCTATAGCATGACTTGTTCCAAACAATTGGGATTGCTTAGTGTGCCTTGAAAGAATCATGTGTTGTTTTAGCATACAAAAGCATAGTATTGTGGTATTCTCCTTTGATGCTTTGTTTGGGTTGACTTGGCACATGCTCACACCATGTTATGACTATGAACAAGTCACCATAGCCTCTATGATCATTTAGTCCTTGACTTGTAGTACCACTCTATGCTTTGATTAGTAATGTTTTGTCGCTTTGCATGATTGTGGCCATTATTGCTCTCTTAGTTGGTTGCTCCCAGTCTTTTGCTACCCTCCACTTGTATGAGTAAGCTCTACTCATGCTTCCAACTCCCAAGAAACCAAGTTATTCCAAAGTTTCCACTATAAACTCCTATGCATGGTGTGTTACACCATTCCAAGTATATTCTTGTTTTCAGCTATCTTCCAATTTAAAAGTATTTTGTTATGTGAAAACTTAGTGATTAAATCCATCACAAACTTGATGGCACACTTTATATTCCTTGACCCTAATAAACTTGAACCATTGTGTCATCTATATTGTATATTCTTGCACTTATAAGTTGGAATTAGTAGAACCGTGTTGTCACGAGGAACGTTTTCAACATTGCACTTGTACTTTGTACACAGTTGATATCATGCTCTTTTGTCTATGGATGTCGCTGGTGTGAAATAAAGAGGGAGCTTGTAAGTCCATGAAGTTATGTATTTTGTGTTAGAGAAACGCCTATGCCTAATCATGGTGGAAACTTGCAGCATCACCATAATGAGCTATCTGTGAAGCATCCTCAATAAAAAGCTATGCACATAGTAAATAAAAAGATCGCTGAGATGCTCATTGTCTGCTTGCCTTGTCATTTTGGTTATGGGATATCTCCTGTACCATGTGCAAGGGGTACCCCGTTGGCGGTTCTCTATGATACACATGTACTTACTATGACAAGAACTTACATGTGACCAAAGTTGAGTAGCATGCGGTGCGGCCCTCGTATTCAAGGGACATGAGATTGCCAACTTATACTTTGTCAAGCATATACTCCATCTTTGTTCACTCTAAATTTAATCACTTCAATATGCTTATGATAGGGGCAATGAGGGTTGAAAGCTAACAAGTACCATAATTTCTGGAAGCTGCTTTTGAAACTTGAAATCCCTGCTTCCCTTTATGAAGGGCCTTTCTTCCACTATTATATTGAGTCTCCACCTTCTACCTCTAGGCACCATTAAGAGAACATAGTTGTCATTCTTAGTTCTATGTGCAGTGTCCCAAAACTTATTGATTGATGCATATTGATGATATTGCTTGTTCTTGTGCTACTTGTATCTAGTCACTCTTATGAACTTTGAAGGTGTCATATGCATCTATTTTCTACTCTATGAGGGACAAGCTGAATGCCACTATGCCATGTTTTCTGTATGTGAAACAAACAAACGTTTTTCAATGCATGTTATTCATGATCTTTGTTTGTAGCCTTTCATGTTGCATGCATAGTTACTTTGTCCTATTGTTAGAACTCCATCTTTCATGCACATGTTTAGAGTTCTTTGATCCCAGCTTTCAATGCTTGCAAATGGTTTGATCTTGGTTTTCATGGTGCATGTCACCTCAAAATTATTATTTTATCACTTACCTACTCGAGTACGAGCAGGAGTTAAGCTTGGGGATGATTGATACGTTGGAAATGTATCTATAATTTTTGATGCTCCATGCTTGTTTACTATCTACTTTGCTTTGCTTTGTCCACACTTTGAGGTGTTTTTATATGTTTTCTAGTACTAACCTATTAACAAGTTGCCATAGTGACAGTTTCCTGTTTTCTTCTGTTTTTGGTTCCCGAAAGGCAGAAAATCAATATTCTCGGAATTGGACGGGACAAAATCCAAAGTCAATATTTTACCGTGAGCAACACAAGCCAGAATACGAGACGGAGGTGGCTCACCAGGGGTCCACATCCCTTGGCCGCGCAGGTGGGCCCACCCCACGCTTGGGGGGTGCAGCCGCCCTGGCGGCCCCCTGCCTCGCCTCTTCGACTATAAAGTCCCCCGATGCCAAAACCCTAGACACCCGATCAATATTCCACGAAACCGTTTGTAGCCGCCGCCACCATCGTCCCTAGATCGGGGGGATCTGAAGCTCTTCCCGGCACCCCGCCGGAGGGGAGATCATCCCGGAGGCCTTCTTCTTCATCATGCCAGCCTCCGGTATGAAGCGTGAGTAGTTCCATGTGCTTTCATGTATAGATCTTGTGAGCTCCATTCATGATAATGATCTAATCTATTTGTAATCATGCATGTTGTGTTTAAGGGATCCGATGGATATTGAGATTACTATGTCAGATTGATTAATGGTTTTGTCTATTTGATCCTATCATGTTTGTGTTGTTTGTGATCTTGCATGCTCTCCGTTGTTAGTAGCTATCTTGACCAAGTAGTTGCTAGTGACTCCAAGAGGGGGTATTTATGCTCGATAGTGGGTTCATGCCTCTAGTTTCCAAGGAAGTGACAAAAATCTCTTCGATTGTAGATGTGCTATTGCCACTAGGGATAAAACAACGTTCTCTTGTTCATGGAACAAGTGGATTGTTTACCTTACACACTTTGCTTAAAGCAGTTGTCTGTTGCTTGCAACTTAATACCGGAGGGGGTTCGGATGATAAACTGAAGGTGGACTTCTAGTCATAGATGAAGTTGGATGACGGTCTATGTATATTTTTGTATTGCCCAATCGAATCTCCAAGGATCTTTGTGTCTAGTATCGCATTGTTATGCCTTTCTCAGTCCTGTCAATTGCCCTGCTGTAATTTGTTTACCCAGCATGCCATTTTTGTTTATCTGAGGAGAGCACCTCTCGTGAACTATGGACCCCGGTCCAATCTTTACCATGGATACATCTTCCACTTTTACTGTTTACTTGCTGCAAACCATCATCAGTTCCACACCATACAGTCAATCCTTTGTTGCAGCAACCGGTGAGATTGACAACCTCACTTTTTGTTGGGGCAAAGTCTTGAGTTTGTGTTGTGTAGGTTTCCACGTTGCTTGCAATACCTTTGAGACGTTTCCTTCCTCCTACTGGTTCGATAAACTTGGTTTCTTACTGAGGGAAAACTGTAGGGGTTCGTAGCATGGAAAACAAAAATTTTCTATCGCATACAAACAAACAAGCCAAGATCTATCTACTAGATTGTAGCAACGAGTCGATGGAATAACTTACCCTCGAAGATTCCAAAGTGTTTAACGAGAGCGGATTTTCGTGGGTGATGTAGTCGTACTCTTTCCGATCTCAAGATCGTGTAGACAATCCTTCCATTGCGTTAAAGCGCTTCCTGATCGGTCACACGTTCGGTACTCGAAGACCTTCCTCTCCCTTGTTCCAAAGAGGGCGGAGGTTGTAGCACTCTCCTCGCGATTCCAAAGGCAAACGGCGTGGTACAGGAAGTAGAGGGAGATCCATGAGGCCGCCTTAAGCCGGAGCGAGTATGGTGGAGTATGAGAGAGATATTAGTGGTCTAGAGATTAGACACACCAATTAGAAGGATCTAAACCAAGGCTAGGGCAATTAGAAGCTCTAAACCAAAACGGCTCTAAACGGAGATTAGAGGATAGGAACTTGTGTGTCTAGAGGAGGAGGCCCTGCCCTCCTTTTATAGGTGGGAGGGCGGCCAAGGGAGGAGTCCCTCCCAAGTCGGCCTTGGTTGGCGCCCGGCTTGGAGGGACTCCTCCCAAGTCGGTTCAACCACCTCTTGCTTGTTTCCCAGTTTCTGTTTCCCACAGTTTCTGTTTTCCACCGTTTCCTCTTTTAGCCGTTTGACTTTCAAACTGGCAGTTTGACTTTTCAGTTTTGGAACAGCAAGAACACTTAGTACATGCTGCAATCATTCAATATGTAATGACACATTCATGTACCCTCCCGGTCTTGGGACAATCCGAACCTTCTAGAACATTCCGATGAAAACAGGAATCATTCCCGAACTCAAACGGGACTTTCCTTATATGAATCTTATTCTCCGGACCATTCCGGATCACCTCGTGATATCCGGATCCCATCCGAGACTCGAACAACATTCGGTCTCTTTCTCATAATACCATAACTACTCAAACAACGTCGAATCCTTAAGTGTGTCTCCCTACGGTTCGTGAATTATGCGGACATGATCGAGACACTTCTCGAACAATAACCAATAGAGGAATCTGGAAATTCATATGGCTCCACATATTTCTCGATTACTTTGCGATCGAATGAACCACTTACATATGATACCAATTTCCCTTTGTCTCACGATAGTTTACTTATCCGAGGTTATGATCGTCGGTATCTCTGCATACCTAGTTCAACCTCGTTCGATAAGTACTCTTTTCTCGTTCCGTGATATGTGATCCCTTGTGATCCAGTCACATGCTTGCAAGCTAATTGGATGACATTTCACCGAGAGGTCCCAGTATATCTATCCGTCATATGGATGGACAAATCCCTCTTGATCCATGTGTTTCAACCAATACTTTCGAACACTCAATGCCACCTTTATAGCCACCACATTACGGTGTGGTGTTTGATGACATCAAAGCATCCATCCGGAAAAGGTGATATGCATGATCTCATGGTCGAAGGAATTAGGTTACTATGTATCGAAAGCATATAGCAATTGAACTATTGAAATGACTTGATCTTTATGCTACGCTTATCTATAGGAGTATGTCCATCACATCATTCTCCTAATGATATGATCCTGTTGTTAATAACATCTCTATGTTCATGATCAGAAACCATGATCATATATTAACCAACAAGCTAGTTTAACAAGAGGCTTTACTAGGGACTCTTATTTTAGTTTACAAATCACACAAGTATTAATGTTTCCGGTTAATACAATCATAGCATGGTATGTAAACATTTATCATAAGTGTGAAGATATGATAATAACCACTTTATTATTGCCTCTTGGGCATATCTCCAACAGTCTCCCACTTGCACTAGAGTCAATAATCTAGTTTCAAACCTTTGTGTATATAACACCTATGGCTTTCCGGTGTTGTATGTACACGATTGCTAGTGGTCAACCGATCTCCGGATCTGACACTTCCAGGTCCGTGTGTAATTGCATGTCTTTGCGTCTCTACGCATCACTCATTCTCTAATGAGATGGCTTTGTATAAATTTGGTCTTTCGGTGTGACCTTTAGTTCTTTGGGGTTAAAACATGTTGATAATATTGTCGCACAATATATCTTCATAGTATTATCCCTCTGTGAACTACACCTAGTTTGATAACAAACTACTTGACACAAATGCCCTCTTTTGCTGCTATAATAGCAGTCATATACTTAGCCTTTTGTTGTAGTATCTGTCACAATGTCTTAACTTTGGAACTCATCCAAATCCATTATGGAACTCACTTTCCATTATATTGTGCCACCCTTAGTTTAGATTGAGATAAACTTAATTTGTACTTTGTGACAAAGCTAGTATAAATGTAGTACTTTTACAATGAACTAACCATCTATTTGTCACTTCTACAAATAATATACTCTTAGTTCTTCCAAAAGATCATAAGAATATCCTTACTATTGTCCAATGATCATCTTACGAATCATTCTGGTATATGCTCACAACATTTAGAGCATAGGACATATCTGGATTTGTACATCTCACAATATGCTTGATATAAATACTCTTTGTGATTTCATACATCAAGTATCAATCTATACTTGATTATTTATTTCACTTTACCAAATGTCAATACACTTGAATATATCATCAACATTGAACTCTTTCAATCCTTTCTGTTCGACAAGAACCTTTTCTTGTAGTTTCTATATTGAACTCATTCAATATCTCGTCTATGTACTACGGCACAACCATATTAGCGTCTATTGATGCCAAATATTTGGGTTTTGCCTAAGTCTTTCATCGGGATGAAATTCTTAATATGTGTTAATAAAAGATACATTATTTCCAATCAACAATATGTCTTCCACATAATGTATTAGAAACATGTCTTAGCGCTCCCACTTAATTTCTTGCAAATGCAGGCATCTTCATTGTCTCTAATGAACTTTTAAACTCCTTTAACAGTTTCATCATAGTAAAGATTCCAACTCCGCGATGCTCACTTCAACCATTGAAGTTTGCATATGCTTTTAGCATCCTATGAATTAACAAAACCCTATGGACCGTGTTATGCACATGTCCTAGGTAACGATTCTATTAGAAGAACTTGTTTTGTTTATTCAACTATCATATAACAAAATTATATGTAGTGGTTGCTACATTAATCCGTCTAGACTAAATATCACTATGAAAGATCAAATCTTGTCATAGTCAACCTTTGAACATTGTTGTGAACTCTTTCCCAATATGTCGATTATAGATGTGAAACATCCATGTCTATTTCTTTATAGATCCAGACACAACTGTAAGGTCTTACACCTTTCTCGAGGGCCCTTCAAGTTCAAAACTTGATTTCTTATGAATGGAACTATCACAGATTTTATGGCTTCAAGCCATTTGACGGAGTCAGGGCCCATCATCGCTTATTTGCATGTAGTCGGTTCATTATTCTCAAATAATGATTCAACCCTCAAATCTTGGTATTTGATTGTTCATCCGACCTACTTGTTTCAATAGGAACTTGGATCTCCGTGACCACAACCTTTGAGGTATGTGAACCATGAGCTTTGTTGCTGCCTCCGGAACACTTTTTATTTGCGCAACTCTCATACATCTGACTAAGGTTCTTTTAACCTTATCAAAGTTCTATTGTCCTCCCACTTAACTTTTCACGAAAAATTCCTTTTCAAAGAAACTTGACGTTTTGAGTGACAAACACTTTTGTCTCTGATGTTATGGAGGATTACTTAACAGTTATTCGAAATAACATACAAATACAGCTTCATCCGACTTTGGTTGCAAACATCTTTCTTATGCATAGCATACCAATGTTTAAGAAAGGACAACTTGGGTTTTATCCCAAACCATAACTTTATATGGTGTCATTTCAACGGATTATGATGGAGCTCTTTTCAGTGGAAAAACGGTAATCTCTAAAGCTTTTAATCTTTAAAATATAATGGCAGTTTTATGAATTATACCTTTGATCTTACCATGTCAAACAAGGTTTAATTACATATCTCGAACGTTCCATACTCTTATGGTGTTTCGGAAATGCAAATCCACCTTAACGATTCCTTAAATCTTAGGTATTATGCTAAACTTGTAACTTAAATATTTTCCTTTATGATCTTATCATAAACTATTCATATTCTTGTTACAATGATTTTGCACTTCATCTTGAAAGTCTTTGAACTTTTCAAGTGTTTCATACTTTATCCTTATTAAGTAAATATTCATATATTCACTCAAATTTTCGGAGAAAGCATATGAAGTTGAAATCCATCGCTTTTGACTACACATAATGGATTTCATACAACAATATGTACAAGTTCCAATAAGCTAGTCATTCGTTCCCTTTTGGCCTATGAACGAAGTTTTAATTATCTCTAGAAAGTTCCACAAGCGTCATTTGATCAAAAATCAGAAGACTCCAAAATTCCATCAACATGGAGTTTCTTCATGTTTTCTTTCCATTATAATTCAAACGACGATGTCACTTCCTAAGTGATCTTTCAATCAATTTGTCTTTCGACATTTTTAGCACTAGTTTTATGGATGTGATTTCTCCAACGAGATTTGTGAATCATCCATCTTTTATGGATCACGGTAATTTATTTGAACAACTCTTTTGTTCTCATAATACCTGATAAAACAAATCTTGAAGGCAAGCTTTGATGTTTAACGAGCAACACAATAACCCTTTATTTGTTCTCGATGAACATCATCACATATTCTTTTGCTAGTTACTTAGGCCATTGTAGTTCATGAATTGTGTTGTTTCGTATGACGATTCACACCAACAAATTCAGTATCAAATACTTAATAACCACATTGTTTAATAAGCAAAGAATATAGCCATAACATGTATATCATCTATATACTTAAACTAAACAATTCTAGTCTTTTATTTTCTGCCATATATTTATGAGACTCTCTTTCAATATTTCCTTTTCTGTTTGAAATAATCTATCAATATCAATAGTGGAGTCATACATATGACACATAATCCAAAGCGTGTATAATTAAATACCAATGTCTTTGGACTTGCACTTTGAAGTAGATCACCTATCATCAAATGTTTGGTGTTCTTTCAAATTCCTTTCTTTAGTAATCTCTTGGTGTAGTAAACATCTTACCTACATCAAATATTCACCCTCATCATGGATTTATCCATGATCAAGCTACTTTTAGCTTGTAACGGTGAATCGCAAGTATAATGTTGCTCTCCAAAACCTTTTGGAGGATTAGGACAACTAGTGTCTCCAACCTTTTGCAAATTCTCATCAAATATGAGAACATGACTTTTGCCATATTATACTCTATCATGTTGTAACCAATACTTCGTTTCAGATATCACAATATCTTCCACACATCATGGTTTCTGAAACAACTCTTTCAGATCCTAGATAACCTTGATATTAAGAGAATCCTTTGAATATCAAGAATAATGGAGACAAACATGATACTTATATACTAACACTTGGAATTGTTACTCTTGATTTAATACTAATTATTAAACTTCATGGAGTAACCGGAACTTTACTGAAAGTTTGCAATAGGACTTTTAAACTTTAGATTAACACTTAAAACAATACGATACCAGTCAGAAAGTATCTAACCAGAATTCTATAGTTCTATCATCTCAATTATAACTAAGCGCAAGGTGGTAAACGGATGCCAATGACTACAACAACTATGCAAATTCACTTTGATTTAGTTTATGATAAATTGAGTTCTAATTAATAATTAAATTAATCTTGGTGAACTCCCACTCAAAACAATATCCCTCACATTGTTTTAGTGATCACACGAACCAAATCCACCACATCAAAACCGATCATCACGAGAGTTGATATAGCTTCAATGGCTAATCAACATGTTCATCATATCTACTATATGACTCATGCTCTACCTTTCGGTAATCCGTGTTCCCGAGGCCATGTCCGTATACATGCTAGGCTCGTCAAGATCAAACCTTAGTTTCCGCATGAGCAAATCTGGCTTGCTCACGTTGTATACACTTGTAGAATCTAACACACCCGATCATCACGTGGTGCTTCGAAACAACAAGCTTTAGCAACGGTGCTAACTAAGGGTGAACACTTTATGACTTGAAATTCATGTGCATGAGGGATCATCTTATAATGCTACCGTCGTCTACTAAGCAATACAAGATGCATAAAGGATTAACATCACATGCAATTCATAATATGTGATATGATATGGCCTTTCTTCTTTGTGCTTCCGATCTCCATCTTCTAGAACGAACATGATCTCCATCATCACCGACATTGCATCAAGGTCAATGATGCTGTTCCATGGTTGTCGTCCACCGGCTTCAACTATTACAACTACTTTGAATAGACACGCGGGTCTTTAACAGAAATCAAAGATAACCATATGGCTCCTGCCGGTTGCCGACTTACAATAAGGAACATTGCATACATCATATATAATCACAATCATGGCCATATCACATCACTACACACCCCTGCAAAACAAAGTTAGACGCCTCTACTTTCTTTGCATGTTTTACGTGGTTTGGGGCTGTTAATAAGTGTCGTTCTAACTTACGAACATGAACCACAACATTGATACTAGTATTGTTAATCACCCGTTGTAAATTGGATCTTAACTATGCTAGGAGAAACAGCACCATAAAGCCACTTATGCAATACAAGTTGCATGTCGAGCGTGGAACAAGTCTCATGAACGATGTCATGTAAGGTTAGCCCGGGCCGCTTCATCCCAACATACCGCAAGATGCAAAGTACACAAGAAGCAATCGACAATAAAAGCATCAACGCCCACAATGACCATTGTGTTCTACTCTGCAAATGATCTACATATAGACACGGCTCTGATACCACTGTAGGGGTTCGTAGCATGGAAAACAAAAATTTTCTATCGCATACAAACAAACAAGCCAAGATCTATCTACTAGATTGTAGCAACGAGTCGATAGAGGAACTCACCCTTGAAGATTCCAAAGCGGTTAACGAGAGAAGATTCTCGTGGGTGATGTAGTCGTACTCTTTCCGATCTCAAGATCGTGTAGACAATCCTTCCGGCGCCACGTTCCGTAGCACCATGATCGGTCACACGCCGGTGATTGACGAAGACCTTCCTCTCCTTGTTCCAAAGAAATGGAGGTTGTAGCACTCTCCTCGCGATTCTAAGAAGACAACAGTGGTACCGAAGTAGAGGGAGATCCTGCAGCTTCGCCTTAAGCCCGAGTATGGTGGAGTATGAGAGAGAGATATTAGTGGTCTAGAGATTAGACACACCAATTAGAAGTCTCTAAACCGAAGGCTAGGGCAATTAGAAGCTCTAAACCAAAACGGCTCTAAACCGGAGATTAGAGGATAGGAACTTGTGTGTCTAGAGGAGGAGGCCCTGCCCTCCTTTTATAGGTGGGAGGGCGGCCAAGGGAGGAGTACCTCCCAAGTCGGCCTTGGTTGGCTACCGCTTGGAGGGACTCCTCCCAAGTCGGTTCAAACCACCTCTTGCTTGTTTCCCACAGTCGCTTCCCACAGTTTCTGTTTTCCACAGTTTCTGTTTTAGCCGTTTGACTTTCAAACCGGCAGTTTGACTTTTCAGTTTTGGAACAGCAAGAACACTTAGTACATGATGCAATCATTCAATATGTAATGACACATTCATGTACCTCCCCGAGTGCCTGGGACAATCCGAACCTTCTAGAACATTCCCGATGAAAACACGGAATCATTCCCGAACTCCGAAACACTTTCCTTATATGAATCTTATTCTCCGGACCATTCCGGATCACCTCGTGATATCCCGGATCCCATCCGAGACTCCGAACAACATTCGGTCTCTTTCTCATAATACCATAACTACTCAAACAACGTCGAATCCTTAAGTGTGTCTCCCTACGGTTCGTGAATTATGCGGACATGATCGAGACACTTCTCCGATCAATAACCAATAGAGGAATCTGGAAATTCATATGGATCCCACATATTTCTACGATTACTTTGCGATCGAATGAACCACTTACATACGATACCAATTTCCCTTTGTCTCACGATAGTTTACTTATCCGAGGTTATGATCGTCGGTATCTCTGCATACCTAGTTCAACCTCGTTACTGATAAGTACTCTTTTCTCGTTTCCGTGATATGTGATCCCTTGTGAGCCAGTCACATGCTTGCAAGCTAATTGGATGACATTTCACCGAGAGGGCCCAGAGTATATCTATCCGTCATATGGATGGACAAATCCCACTCTTGATCCATGTGTTTCAACCAATACTTTCTGAACACTCAATGCCACCTTTATAGCCACCTCGTTACGGTGGTGTTTGATGACATCAAAGCATCCATCCGGAAAAGGTGATATGCATGATCTCATGGTCGAAGGAATTAGGTTACTATGTATCAGAAAGCATATAGCAATTGAACTATTGAAATGACTTGATCTTTATGCTACGCTTATCTATAGGAGTATGTCCATCACATCATTCTCCTAATTATATGATCCTGTTGTTAATAACATCTCTATGTTCATGATCAGGAAACCATGATCATATATTAACCAACAAGCTAGTTTAACAAGAGGCTTTACTAGGGACTGTTATTTTAGTTTACAAATCACACAAGTATTAATGTTTCCGGTTAATACAATCATAGCATGGTATGTAAACATTTATCATAAGTGTGAAGATATGATAATAACCACTTTATTATTGCCTCTTGGGCATATCTCCAACAAAAAATTGCTGATGTGCTGCTTCACACCTTGCTCTTGGGGTTTCTCGACGAAGTGCTTCCCAGCACCATCATTTTAGCATACAAAAGCATAACATTGTGGTATTATCCTTTGATGCTTTATTTGGGTTGACTTGGCACATGCTTACACCATGTTATGACTATGAACCAGTCACCTTAGCCTCTATTATCATTTAGTTTTTGCCTTGTGATATCACTTTATGCTTTGATTAATAATGTTTTGTCGATCTGCATGATTATGGCCATTATTGCTCTCTTAGTTGGTCGCTCCTAGTATTTTGCTAGCCTCCACTTGTACTGAGTATGATCTCTACTCGTGCATCCAACTTCCAAGAAACCAAGTTATTCCAAAGAGTCCATTATAAATTCCTATGCATGGTGTGTTACACCATTCCAATTATATTCATGTTTTTATATATCTTTGAAATAAATTTTTGTTATGTGAAAATTAGTGATTAAAGCTCTCACGAACTTGAAGGCACACTTTATTTTCTTGCACTTAATAAACTTGAACCATTGTGACTATCTTATGATGCTTATATGCTTGCAAGTTATAAGTTGGGAATTAGCAGAACCATGCTGTCATGGGGAACGCTTTTGACATTGCACTTATTCTATTTAGTTGATATCATGTTCTTTTGTTTATGGATCCCGGGTGGTGTGAAATAAGATGGGAGCTTGTAAGTCCATGGAGTGTGTATATGTGTTAGATAAACGCCTAGGCGTCTAGCCTAAGCCATGCCTAATCATGGTGGAAACTTGCAGCGAAACCATAGTGGCATTCTATGAAGCATCCTCAATAAAAACCTATGCAAATAGCAAATAAAAAGATCACTGAGATGCTGACTATCTATTGCCTTGTCATTTTGATAAGGAATAGATCATGTCTCATGGGGCAAGGGGTACCCCGTTGACGGTTCTCTATGATACACATATACTTACAATGACAAAAACTTGCCTCTGACCAAAGTTGAGTAGCATGAGGTCTCGGTACTCGTAATCAAGGGGCATGAGATTTTCAACTTGTGATTTGTCAAGCATGTACTAATATTTGCACTCACTTTAACCTTAATCACTTTAAGATGCTTATGATAGGGGCAATGAGACCTCAAAGCTAAAAAGTACCATAATTTTTGGAATCTTTATAAAACCATTTAATCCCTACTACCCTCTACGAAGGGCCTTTCTTTTTCACTTTTATGTGGAGTCTTCATCTTCTATCTTTATGCACCAGCTAAGAGAGCATAGTTGTCATTCTGAGTATAATGTGCATTGTCCCAAAACTTGTTGATTGATTCATAATTATGGTATTGCTTGTTCTTAAATTATTTGTATCTAGTCACCCTTATGAACTTTGAAGGTGCCCTATGAATTTATGGTTTGATATTCCATGAAGGATAAGCCGAATACCACTCTTGCTATGTTTTCTATATGTGAAACAAACAAATGTCTTTCAAAGCATTATTCATGATCTTTTGTTTGTGTAGCCTTTCATGTTGCAACATAGTTGCTATGTCTTATTGTTAAAAATATATCTTTCATGCTTATGTTTAGAGTACTTTGATTCCAGCTATCAATGCTTTGTGGTACCTTGATCAAGGTTGTGTTGGTGCATGTCACCTCAAAAATTATTCTTTTTATCACTTACCTACTCGAGGACGAGCAGGAGTTAAGCTTGGGGATGTTGATACGTTGCAAACGTATCTATAATTTTTTATGCTCCATGCTTGTTTTGCACCATTTATATTATGTTATGTCCACACTTTGTGGCATTTCTATGCATTTTCTAGAACTAACCTATTAACAAGATGTCAAAGTGTCAGTTCCTGTTTTCTGCCGTTTTTGGTTTCAGAAAAACTAGTAAAAAATATTCTCGTAATTAGACGAAACCAAAGCCAAAGTTCCTATTTTTCTCGACACGACACGAAGTACGAAGGAGAGACGAAGAGTCTCCGCGAAGCAACCACACCTGGTGGCCGCGTGGGCCCCCTGGTCTCGCCGCCATACGGTGTGGGCCCCTCGGGCGTCCATCAACCTTGCCCCTTAGACTATATATTCCCCGAGGCAAAAACTGTAGAGGTCCCAACCTGATAAGGTAGAGATTCCTGTGTTTACAATGCTAGTCCCTGGTCAAATAGCTAGCATCCATAGTTTAAGATGTAATATTAAGGAACAATGGTCATATTACAACTTATAACCAGAAATAAAATAATTCATTACATCTTACATAGCTCATTTGGCTATCTTATTACAATGCAGCAGATATATAACTATATAGCATGGAGTCCTTCATCTTCATTTGCCACACGCAATCATGTTGGTTGTAGACTTGTAATCCCTACTCAACAAACTTCACTAACATCAATCAAATCTGCAACTTAATAAGTTACAGCCACAAGGGTTAATATATTTGAATTGTATTGGCAAGTGATACTATGGTAGAATACTGGTATCTAACATCTATATGCATTTGGCTAGGTGTAGCTTAGGCTTGCTTTGCTCAAAATAAGTTTTTCTTATCAGTTGAAAACACTAAGTTTTTATTTGTCAAAAACACCCAAGGAACTACCAATAGAAATTGGTGATCCTTTACCCTTGTTTAACCACAAATTTTTAACTTAGAAATTGGGATGAGGAGATCCTTGATTGCTTCAATGTCTTGATGCTCAAATTGTCCATTGTCGGGGACACGACTAAGTACTTATATTTTACTCTCTCGAGAGGTGGTGCACTTTCCCCACAAGACTCGACATGCATCGAGACAAGATCTTTCAGAAGCCTTCCCTTAGACCAAATGGACGCGTTCCAACCTATCACCCTACCACCTTCTGTCCATCTGTCTAAGTTATTGCAACCTATATGATCCAGACAGAGCCCATATTGTCATGTGGCTGCACTAGAAGCTTCTCAACACTTGACATTTCAAATCTCTTTGTTTCTGGGTAGCTTTTCACAAGTGTGATACACAAGGTTGCCATACTAGGCCTTATGTAACCACTCAACACAAACCATTCTTACTAATTCCACCCAGGTGATTCATTCACATAGTTGTTTTATTAAACAAAACACAAGTCATAAACTTTGTATAATATCATAACATGAATAATCCATCCTTGTTTTCTAATAGCTAAGCTAAGCATGGTAACATGGCAAGTTTCCTAACTTAGAATAATTCTAGTAAGACATCATATAGGATTTCTCATGGCATAGCATATACTTAGAAATTTTTTATGCAAGTCCTACTCAAAATATCACTAGTGTATAGTCAAAATAATAGGACAAAATATATGAAGCACCACTTGCCTTTTTAGTATTTAAACTAAGTTCACTCCTTGTCTTGCAATTGTCACACTCTTTAAAGTTCACTACAAATCAATCAAGCAAGGCACAAATTTAAAACTAGCATTCAAACAATTCATCACATAAAATAACAAAAACAAAAAAATACATGCAAGATAATATTTTAATACAAATTACTGTAAAATCATAAAAAAATGTTCGGATATATTCAGATGTTGCCCTTGTATTTACGAGAGCCACCATGCTAGTTCACACAAAAGTAGATCTTGGAACCTGAAATAGTGAGACCAATCCCCTTGCCGATTCTTAGGTTGCCATCTCTTCTCCGCAGCTAGCATCAGTCCAGTCCAGACGTGCAGCGTGTGTTTAGGCCGCAGAGTTCACGACGCGCGCGATACTAGGCTGGTTCGGGCAAGCTGCAGGCGTACACGGGGGCGCGGACACACGTCGGCCGGCGACGCGGGAAGCAACAAAAGTTGCCGGCGACTAGCTCCGGCGACCATCCGCGCTCGTTCCTCACGCGGGCGTCACACCCACCCAGCCTCCAGTGCTACGATCCCATTGCCCTGATACGCTCGGGCAACCAATCCATGGATCTTTTGGAACCCTCGCGCGCCACTCTCTAGCGACCTTATCACATCACTCCTGATCAGCGAGCATATAGGCGCGAGAGGCTGGGGGAAAAGGCAGGCAGGCAGCCCAGCAAAAAATAAAGCTGGATAGACAGGAAAAGCAAAGACTACCTTAAACCCAAAAGCTGTGGGAACGAGAGGACTATGGAGATCCCGTGCCAGATCTCTGCTCCTCCTGTGCTGTGCCTTTCGATCGCGTGATGGTTCTACTCGAGCAGAAAGGCCTGCCCGCCTATCCGGAGGTTACATGTGAAAGGGCTGAAAAAAAAAACAACCAAACGCAGCTTTTGTGCTTGGTCCAAAGCTTGTGTACGCCTGTCCCGGCCGGGGAACAGCCCCATGTGTACGCCACCATACGTGATCCACCCCCTTTATGCAAAGAGGGTTTTGGCGCAGCGCAGCTGGTTGCGTGGTTTATTTGCTCGTCAATAAGATTTCTCCAGCCAAAGAAAAGAGAAAGAGAGTGGACCGACCGTGGAATTTGATGTCACGGTTTTCCTACATAGTTACATGTGTCTGTTATCCACAAGTTAAAATAGTGGTATGAGACGCTTGTGCTCCCTCAACTTTATAATTTTTGAATTGTGTGGTGATGAACTCTTCTATATTATGTTGCCACAATTAGTCATGAAAAACAGTGGTTAGCCAAACTATAATAAATATTTAAAAGTGGTTGACAACTGAGATAATCATGATCAATTGCAGCGCCAATCTAAGCAGAGTACCACAGTCAACTATGTTTTACACACAGAAACCTTGTGAATTTTTCTCAAACATCACAAGTTCTTTCGGCAGGATGCATGATTTGGAGGCTCGAGTCCAAAGATGGTGGATCTTACATATTCTTTCTCTTTCAGGATTTCAACAGGGCGGTAAATGGAAAGGATGTAGGACTACAATGCCACAAGCTCACAAAAAATTGGCATGCGCATATCTACACTTGGATCTAACCACTACGGGAAAAAATACCGCTGCCGTGTAGAACCGTTATCTTACTTTACTTTGCCGTGTCTACGCATGAGACACACGGCAAAGCCTTTGCCGTGTCTTATTTAGAAAACATACGACAAAGGGCCTTTGCCGTGGCGAACGTTGCCGTGTGGCATTTGCCGTGTGTATACACACGGCAAAGCCTTTTCCGTGTTCCGAAAGGCCTTTGCCGTGTCTTTTGCCCACACGGCAAAGAGCCTGTGTGCCGTAGTGAACGTGACTGAATTTGCACTATAACATGGAACTAGGGACCGATTATTCATTCGCACAAAATAAGCCTTGTTGAGGCATTGGTGGTGTATAGAATTAAAGAAATGAACGGAGAATTTTAGCTCCCAAGGTCTTTATTAAAATAATCAAATTTATATTTGTAAGTTCCAAAAATCTGAGAAAAATCCAACATATACATGTTAGAATGCATTGTAAGTCTGCTAGACTTCATTGAGAATACTTCCAAATGTGACCTACGCTTTTGACATTTGGGGAAATTGGAAGTATGTGAAAAAGATCAGAATAATTGACTCTCTAGCTCGGGAGGCAAGCAATTATGGAACCTAAAGGCCTTATAAGTGGCACAATACCTTTTGGATTAAAAGAAACCAGTAGAAATGCTACTACGTGGGGTATTACCTCTAGGATTGCTCTACTATATTCTCTCTCTCAAAAAAAGGATTGCTCTACTATAAAAAAGTTATTAGCTGACGCCAACGCGGTGCATGGATACCCCAATTATATATTTTCCATTGACTACGTACGTGCTACCCCAATTAAATAACGATTATACACTATACAAATGCATGCATATGTGCATTTTCTACAACCAAGGAGCATTTGAGGGAAAAGAGAGAGAGCGCTCCTTTCTATCCAGTCAAGCTGACAGCCATTACTGGGTCTAGTTAAATGGAAAACACAGCATATGCTGAGAACAAAGCAACAACTAGCAGCTATAGCTCAACATCCGCTAGAAAATGCGCTAGCTCAACATATACCACTCCTTTCTAGGGGTTTGATTCGTGTGGTACTCCACACGAATACGTGCACTACCACTAAACAATTGGCGTCGAAGATGTAGGTGTGCGGTTAGTGCACCAAGTTAATTCATCTCTCTTCAAAGTACCGTTCAAAATAATAACAATCAAAGAAGTAAGCCTAACTCACTTGACTAAACGACCTCGGGTTCAAATCCTCATTGATACAAAAAGGTAAGAAAGGTTGTTTATAAAAGATGGTTGAATGGTTGTTTAAAACTCAGTAAGGTAAGGAAATACCAAATATGCACTACAGGGAGCAGACGTTACGCCGACGGTCAAATTGCCATCGACATAGAGCTATGCCGACGTAATATGGCGTCAACATAGGCTCATTTTTGTCGGCATAGTAGCTACGCCGGCGGCTTAGTCGTCGGCATAGGATAGATGGGTCCCACCTATACGGCTAACGGCAGTTTAGCTAGCCATCAGCCTATTTTTTTTATTTTTTTTAATTGATTGACCCATTAATCTCACAAGTGTTATTTTTAACTCTTAGTACGTTTAATCTCAGGTTAAATTGCACTCGTGATCAAACTTTCCGATTGGTCATCCATCCTCACACTACTTCAGCGTTAGCACTTTTAACTTCGCCGTTCCTTCCAAATAAGCTCCCGATAAAAAAATTAGACCTTGTTGATAATACTACCATATTAATCCTATTAACCCTTGGACCACTGTATCACGCGCCTTTATTTTTTGAACTTCAAACAATTATTTAAGTAAACAAAAATAAATAAGTAATAATGATATTCAATTCAAATTACATAAAAAAGATTTTTTTGCCTTTTTATTTAATATGGAATAATTTATATCTTTAAATCCATAAATCAGAATTCGACAAATAATATGTCTAAATCAATCAGAAAAATCCAAACATGATATCCATATCATCTTTTAATCAAGCATCATGTATTTTAATAGTATATTGCAAGGTTTTCTAAATAAAATTCATTTAATAGTGTTCAAATCTTCAAAAAATCATATTAAAAATCCCTTTTGAATTTGAGGATTCTAAAAAAAATCCTTAGCTCGGGGTTGAATCTCTTAAACTTGCAGGAGATCTTTGATGAAATAGCATATTGTGAACCTAAAAAAATGACATTTACAAAAAAAATGAGGATCAGATCATGTACCTCTAGTTCACATATGATCCATTTTCTATCGATTCAGTAGGATTTTTTCTTTTTCACGAGGGATAGACATAAAGGTTTAAAATACCCTGGTTAAGACATTATCCATGGAAGGTGGTCAAGTATTTTTGAAAAATGGGATGATACCATTTTAAAACTTTAATTTGGTGGTTGTTTCATAAAACTCCCGTTTTGGCGCTCGGGAAATGGAAAATGGCCTTTTGGTGCGACAAAAAGGAAAATGACCTCCTGTGTCGTGGGAATGACCACGGCAGATGCTGCAATCGGCAGCGAGTAGTAGAACATGGGGCAAGGGCGGCCAGCCATCTGCGGTGCGAGATGAGGGCGGAGACACAGGGTTTTACCCAGGTTCGGCCCCCGGAGGGTAAAGACCTACTCCTGCTAGATTGTATTATGATGAGAGTACAATGGGGCGAGCTCGACAGCTAGGCAGCGAGTCGTTTGGGTGGATGATGGAGCGTATCTTCTACACGCCCTCTAGGGAGGTTTATATAGACTCACCCCCCTAGGGTTTACAGATCTCAATCGAACCAGTTAAGGTTTCGGCAATCGTTTAACCTAATCCGACTGGGCCTATCTACTCTCCTGGGCCTTCAGCTTCCAATCGCTTGAATCTACGCCAGGTCTTGATCCAATCGCCGTCCTGCAGGCCCACTCGCCAGTTCCTGGGCCGATCGGAAACACCCTGCTGGGTATATCCCGGTAGGCATATCCCCATCAGTAGTTCCCGAGGCCGTCGTTGATTGGTTGCAGGTGTTCGTTGGCAGTCGGAGTATACGGGTCCAATGCGGACGCCCAGTCGAATCGGCGGCGAACTCCTGAATAAAGGAAAAACCAGTTATTCTAGTCGCAATGATAGCGGTCAGTTGGGTCGCAGCTCGGCGAACGGGTCGGCGAATGTTCAGTCACTGTTGTAGTGATCGGCTCGGCGAGTCGAATTGATGAAGTTGGACCGTCAGATGAGGTCAAACTAGCTGTTGGGGTAATCCAACGGTAAATTTGGCGTAATCACCGCGTAATAACGGCTCCCGAAATTGGCGGGTAGCAACCGCTATATAAGGGAAATGGCAGACGATCAGGAAAACACTCCTTCGTCTTTCCTCCGATTTCGCCCATCTTCGTTTTCCCCCGCATCGTGATCCAATCGAACCAGAAAGCCTCGACCTCCGCGAACCTTTCAGCCAATGGCCCCCTCCACCGAACCATGGGGCAGGTCCAAGTGCACCAGGGCACTACTGGCATCCTTCGAGGAAGCCGGGATCCTGCGCGCCGGCAGGTGGCGCATCCCCGCGGCCGGAGAGGTGACTCCGGACCCGCGCGAGGGAGAATTTATTTGCTTCACCAGCCACCTAGAGCGGGGGCTCGGGTTTCCCACGTCCCTCTTCTTCCGGTGCTTCTGCGCCTTCTACGGAATCCAGCCGTCGGACCTGGGCCCGCACAGCATTGAGCAGCTCGCAATTTTTGTGGCTCATGAGTGCTACTGGTCAGGCCCTACTTCCTGTGGCAAGATCATTCCACGGGAGGATCGATCATTGAAGAATCAGCGGCCCAATGCTGGCTGCGGGTGGCTCGACGTTTGATTGTCGAAGGCCTCCTTCTTCGACACGATCTCCGCTGCCAAGCGAGTGGAAGAAGTCCTGGTTCTACGTCACCGAGGTTACTCCAGACGGCGAGGTAGCGATCCCAAGGTACTCCGCCGACCGGCCCGAACCGCGACGACTCCAGGTCGGCAAGCTCCCACTAGACCAGCGGATGGTCGTGGACGAGATGCTTCAAACCATCCACGGCCTGAAGAAGAAGGGCCTCCAAACCATCAACTTGTACAACTGCTGGCTCGGGCGACGACTCGTTCCCTTGGCCCGCCGCGACCATTACATGTACGAGTACATGGACAGGGAAGACTCGACAAAATCCTGCCTCGCCGAGTGGAAACTCGAATACTACGTCCTGGCGCTGAAGAAGATCACCCATGCAGCATATCTGGATGCAAAGGCTGGGGTCGCCCTCTACACCGCGAAGCATCCAGCTCCGACGGTAAGTCGCTGTTTTCACTACCATTCGCAGTCGTAGTAGATGCTTTCGCGGTTATATTGATATTGTCTCGTGCCTGCTGCAGTTATTCCAAGTGGTGGAAGGGTGGCTCCCACCCGCGGACGACGAGAACTCGAGCTCGTCCGTCCAGGACAGGGGCGAGTCGCCTCCTGCCAAGGGCGGCGCCAGGAGCGATGCGAGTGATGACGACGACGACGATGACGAGCCCAGGGAAGACGCCGCCCCGATGGTTCGCAAAACTCGCGAGCAACATCAACGCGAGCTCGAGGCGAGTAGAAGCCTCGAACGTCATGACGACGATGAGCTTCCCGAGCACACCTCGCGTCGTGAGGCTACACCGTCGAAAAAGAAGAAGGAAGTGAAGGCTCCACCAAAGAGAAAGACGAAACCGGCGAAACAGGCATCTCCGCCTTGTTCGGCGAGTAGTTCCGACGCCACCAGCTTGGCCAAGGATGAAGCGCCGCAGACGACAGCAGCACCGGATACCGCTGCAGCCCTGGATGAGGTACCTCTGGCCTTGCTTCTACCCCTATTCGCCCCGGTCTCTAGGTTGGGGGCTGCTCTAGCCGCAGCAGCTTCACTTCCCAGGAGAGCTCCTGCCGACGTCGTCTCGGAGGCTCCTGTCGCGGCCTCATCGTCGAAGAGGCCTTCCGTGTCTTGGGCACATGATGTTTTGGAGATGGGCCTCAGTCGGAAACTGGGCCCCGAACTGGAGAAGCCGGCCAGTATCCGCACGGAACTACGGTTCATACCAGTCGCCAAGTAAGTTTTGTCCATCTGCTTGTCTTTCGTTGTACTCGGAAAATTTTGCTCATATCGTTGTTTAACAGGACTGGAGTTAAGAAGATCGGCCACCCTTCCATGGCCAAGATTCCACCAGTCATCGCCGAAGAGGACCCCTCACGGAAGAGGAAAGCTGATGAGGTCGCTGCCCCCGCAGACAGTGCTAAGAAGGCCAAGGGTGACGATGTTGTCACGGTCTCTGACGACACGACGGTTGCTCCGAGTGATCCTCCGACTGCGACGGAGGTGGCCGTGAAGACCAAGGAGGATGTTTCCTCGCCTGGAATGGCCGAGCCGGCTCCTAGTGGCGCTGGAGCATCCGCCGCGACCTTCCCCCGCTTTATGGCCAAAGCGGCTACAACGAGTGGTATAGCGCCATCGAGCCGCATGCCTGGGGTCGCCGAAACAGAGGTCGAGCAGCGTCGCGGACACACTCCGGCTCTTCTCGCATCTGTGGACGCTTACTCCATGGCATGCTTGGGCGCCATCCGTATATATCCGGTCCCGAGGATCGGGCCACTGAATTTCAGTGGTCAGATTATTTTGGTGTTTGTTTTTATTTGTAGCACCCAGTCCCCGAGTGCCTAGTCGCTGAATTTCAGCAGTTGGGCACTTAGGATTTTTGATCTCCAGTCCCTGAGTGTCTAGTCACTGAATTTCAGCGGGTGGGCACTTAGGATTTTTGATCTCCAGTCCCCGAGTGTCCAGTCGCTGAATTTCAGCGGGTGGGCACTTAGGATTCCATTGTTGTTAACTGTTTGATTTGTGTGCAGGGCTTGCAGCGTGAGTCAGCCGATCGGCTTGCTGCGAAGTGTCGCGCAGAGAAGGAACTTGTTGCCGTCCAAGAAACGAACAAGGGACTCCAGGCGATTGTTGCCAAGGCAGAGGAGGTCCGCCAGGGCCTTGTCCCGGCGAGTGAGCTGACGGCGGATCAGTCTGCGTTGAGTACGGCTGAGAAACGGATCGCTGGTCTAGAGCGTGAGCTCAAGGAAGCGAAACGGAGGCGAGCGCGGCGGATGGGCGAGCAAAAGCTGCTGTTACGGCTGCCGCTGAAGAGCGAAAGGTCTCTGACGCCCTCATTATTGGGCTCCAGAACGACTTCTCCTCGCTTCAAAGCTTCATCACGGGCCTCTGCCGTCCTTTAATTGGTAAACCTCCTGCCTCTTCCTGTAGTAGATGCATTATGTAATATTTGTTGTACTCACTGCCGCCCTCTGCCCACAGGTCGGATTATCGACAGCTCGGAGGAGGCGCAGTCGTACGACGCGTGGTAGTGTGTGACCACTCTGGTCGACTCGGCCATGTTGTCCGCGGCTTGCATTCGGGCGTATCTTCAGGAGATATCGCCTACGGAAGTGATACCCAGCGACCTCGTCGAAGTATGGCGGTATCTGGATAATGCGCCGTCAGTCGTCGAGTTCATGACGCGGTCGGCGTTCCGGCGCGGGGCGGCAACGGCGCTTAGCCTTGGGCTTGCCCACTTCTCGGAGGACTTCGACCTTGACGACGTGACGAGTGGTTACCCCTCGTCGACGGGCTCGGTGGAGATCGCCGAGGTGCTGAAGCTGACGGATCGGGCCGCGGTATACTCCGATTGCGTCTGGACGATGGGTGACCTCCTCCCTTATTAGGAGACGAATGTCGCGCCCAACAATCCCGAGCCGGCGCATCGGGACTTCAAGGTCGAGCAGCCATTTCGTGCGGCGATGATGGATGAGTTGACGACGTACCCGTCGAACCCATACACGCCCTTCATTCGCAACCGCAGGGATGGCGGTGAGTCGACGTCGAAGCCTGCGGAATAGAAACATTGTTCCCTGGGGCATTAATAGCAATTTTCCATTGGGCTTGACTTGTATTTTGGAACGACTTTGTTCTGCTGTAATGGAATCTCGTGTTATTTTGTGAATTGTCTTGCGATTTTGATTGCTGATTGGACGAGTCCCCGAGCGCGTCCGCCCTTTTTATGGAGTTTACCTTGTTTTGTTATGTGTTTGTGGTTTTGAACGTTTTGTCGGTTGTTTTGTTATTGAGGTCGACTCGCCTGAGCTTGGAAAGCCAGTCGCAGGTTGAATCCCACGAGTGCTCTTTACTTGACCGTTTTCCCTTGCGCGAACGAGGTCGGGTGGCCGAGTCCCCGAGCGTGGTACTTGGTGGTTCTAGTCGCGGCTCTAGGGTGGGTGAGGACCGAAGCGTAGAGTAAGCGCATCACTCCCCTGCCGATCCGTAGGGTCACCGCATGGCGAGTCTGGGCACGCTCTCTTACTTGGCGTTTTCCCTAGTCGCCAGGCTTAATCGGTCGTCCCCGAGCGTGGTACTTGGCCGTTCGAGTCGCTGTGTCGAGGATGCGGAGGATCATGGTCGCTGTGAGGAGCGAAGGCAGTTGTCTTGGCTCGTTAAGCCAGTCGAGCTAGGCGACTCCAATGGGGCTCCGGGTAGGCGTTTTTCATGGACGTTACGAGTCCTGGGGTAACCCAGTGCCCTCGTAACGCACTACTTGGCCGTGCCGGTCGCTGTACCAGAGGTTGACTTCTGCAGTTAGCTAGACGCCGTTATTACGAGTGCGATTGGCACAAGACACGGAGAGTAGACACAATTTGCGATGGCCAATATGTTTTATTTCATAGCGGGTGGAGGGTACATGTATGGAGTTCTAGGAGTAGAACTTCCGTAGGAGGTTTACATTCCACGGTCGCTTGACGTCGAGTTTCCCGTCTCCGCGGACGTCGGTGAGGTAGTAGGCGTCGTTGCCGAGTACTCGCCCGATGGCGAATGGTCCCTCCCACGGGGGGGGGGGGGGAGAGCTTGTGCATGCCCTTCTTTTCCTGGATGAGG
Source organism: Avena longiglumis (assembly GCA_030063025.1). NCBI lineage: Eukaryota > Viridiplantae > Streptophyta > Magnoliopsida > Poales > Poaceae > Avena > Avena longiglumis. Next base: position 112,646,756 of record CP125979.1, read on the forward strand.
CGTAGCACCAGGTCGCCTTCCTGGAAAGTGTGAGTCCTCACTCGCCGGCTATGGTAGCGGCGGAGTCCTTGCTGGTAGATGGCAGTTCGGGAGCGAGCTAGGTCACGTGCCTCGTCGAGTTGATCGACTCCATCCTGGCGTGCGAGTTCATTTGCAGCCTCCGTGTAGTAGACAACCCTTGGCGAGTCGTGCTCTAGGTCGGTGGGCATGACTGCCTCGGCGCCATACACCATGAAGAAGGGTGTGAATCCTGTCGACCTGTTGACAGAGGTGCGGATGCCCCAGATGATGGAGGGTAGATCCTCGACCCAGCACCCGTCAGTGCGCTCGAGTGGTACTTCGAGCCGTGGCTTCAGGCCATGGAGGATGCTCTGGTTGGCCTGTTCCGCCTGGTCGTTGGACTCCGGGTGAGCGATCGAGGCGAGGTCGAGTCGGATGTGATGTTCTTCGCAGAACTCGGCCATGGCTCCTTTGGCGAAGTTGGTGCTGTTGTCCGTGATGATGTTGTTTGGGAACCTGTAGCGATATATGAGCTCGCGTAGGAACTTGGTGGCGGTCTTCCCGTCGCATTTCTGGACTGGCTTGGTCTCCACCCACTTTGTGAATTTGTCGACCGCGACCAGGAGGTGAGTAAAGCCGGAGGGGGCCTTTTTGAAAGGGCCTACCATGTCCATACCCCACACGGCGAACGGCCAGGTGATGGGGATTGTCTTGAGCGCCGAGCTCGGCACGTGGGTCTGGTTGGCGTACTTCTGGCACCCGGCGCACCGCTGGACAATGTCGACAGCGTCTGCGTGTGCAGTGGGCCAGTAGAAACCGTGTCGCATAGCCTTTGCGACCAGAGAGCGGGCGCTGGCGTGGTGGCCGCAGTCGCCGGAGTGGATGTCGTAGAGGATTTTGCGTCCTTCAGCGGGTTGGACGCAGCGTTGGAACACGCCGATCACGCTGCGCTTGTGGAGCTCGCCGTCGATGATGACGATGGATTTGCAGCGGCGCGCTATCATCCGGGCGTCTGTTTCGTCTGCTGTCAAGGTGCCTCCCTCTAGGTAGGCGATGTACGGCGTAGTCCAGTCTTCTGGCTCGGCGATGAGTGCGACCAGGGCTGCATCTGGTTGCAGCGGGACTCCGATGTCGATCTCCCTTGGGCGAGAGACGGAAGGCTTGGTGATGGTGTCAAGGAAGACGCCGGCGGGTGGTGCGAGTCGAGCCGAGCCGATACGAGAGAGTGCGTGGGCCTCATTGTTTTTCCGCATGTCGATCCACTCGACGGAATAGCCTACGAAGTGTCCGCCCAGCTTGTCCACTGCTTGGCGGTATGCCGCCATGGTGGGGGAGACGGCGTCGCAGGTGCCGGCGACTTGCCCAGAGACGAGGTCGGAGTCTCCGTAGCAGCGTAGGCGGTTGACATTCATCTCCTTGGCGGCTCGCATGCCGTGGAGTAGTGCCTCGGACTCGGCCATGTTGTTGGTGCAGGGGGTGAAGTCGAGGCAGAGGACGTAGCATAGCTTGTCGCCCTTCGGAGAGGTTAGCACGATCCCTGCTCCTGCACCGTCTGCATTCTTGGACCCGTCGAAGTGTAAACTCCAGTAGTGGAGGTATGGCAGCTTTTCTGGCTGCTGGGCCTCCTCCCAATCGGCGATGAAGTCCGTGAGAGCCTGGGACTTGATCGCTTTACGTGGCTCGTACTTGATGTTGTGGACGCCGATTTCGACGGCCCACTTGGCGACTCGCCCGGTCGCCTCGCGGTTGCGGATGATGTCCTGCAACGGTGCTGAGGAGACGACCGTTATCGGGTGCTCCTGGAAGTAGTGTGGAAGTCGCTGCTGTGCTCGGAAGACCGCGTATACCAGTTTATGGTATTGCGGGTATCGCTGGCGCGACTCGGTGAGGACCTCGCTGATATAGTATCTTCGTCGCTGCTGGCGCCTTTCCTTCCTCTGGTCGCTCGACGACCATGACGGCGCTGACGACGCGCTCGGAAGCCGCGATGTAGACCAGCATGGGTTCCTTGTCGACGGGGGCGGCGAGTAGCGTGCTGTGAGTAGCACCTTCTTGAGGTCGCGGAGCGCATCGTCCGCCTCCTTGTCCCACTGGAAGGTGTGGTTTTTGCGCATCAGGCGGTATAGGGGCATCGCCTTTTCGCCCAATCGGGGGATGAAGCGACTGAGAGCCGCGACTCGCCCGGCCAGCTTCTGGACGTCGCGCAGGAACTCGGGTTTGCCGAGCCGAGCGATCGTGTCGATCTTGGTGGGATTCGCCTCGATCCCGCGCTTGGAAACGACGTATCCCATTAGCTGCCCTGCTGGTACACCGAAAGTGCATTTGCCTGGGTTTAGCTTTATCTTGTATTTCCGCAGGTTGGCGAATGTCTCCGCTAGGTCGGCGAGTAGGTCGCCCTGGCGAGCGAACTTTACTACCACATCGTCGATGTAGACGTGGATATTGCGGCCAATTTGGCTCGCAAGGCACTCCTGCATACACCGCTGGTAGGTCGCTCCGGCGTTCTTGAGGCGGAAGGTCATGGCGGTGTAGCAAAAGGCTCCGAATGGCGCGATGAACGCCGTCTTCTCTTCGTCCTCAACGGCCATTTTGATCTGGTTGTATCCAGAGTAGGCGTCGAGGAAGCATAGTGACTCCGAGCCCGCGGTGGAATCGATTATTTGGTCGATCCGCGGGAGGACGAATTGTTCCTTCGGGCAGGCGCTGTTTAAGTTTGTGTAGTCGATACACATCCTCCAGGTCCCTTTTTTCTTCTCGACCAGGAATGGGTTTGCCAGCCACTTGGAGTATTTGATTGGCCGGATGAAGCCTGTAGTGAGTAGACGCTGCACCTCCTCGGCGATGGCTCGGTGTCGCTCTTCATTGAAGGGCCGCAGCGACTGCTTGACAGGTCGCACTTTAGGGTCGGCGTTGAGTTTGTGCTCAGCGAGTTCCCTAGGGACACCAGGTATGTCAGAGGGCTTCCATGCGAAGATGTCCCTGTTCTCACGGAGGAACTCGATGAGCGCGCCTTCCTATGCTGGGCTCATGCCCGTCCCGATCGTTACCGTCTGGCTGGAGTCGCCTGGGACCAGCTCGACGGTGCGGGTATGCGTCGTTGCCTCGAAGGCTGAGGTGTTGCGGCCCTCCGAGTTGGGCTTCTTGAGTATAGTGGGGTCGTCGTTGTTGACCCCTCTCGCGTATTTGGCGAGCTCGTCGGCGTGGTTGGCCTCTGCTGGCGATGAGCGGCGGGCGAGTTCGGCTCCTTTGGCCTCGCACTCGGCGGCCATGTCGGGGTCGCCATGGATGGTGATGACGCCACGCGGTCCGGGGAGCTTCATCGCGTTGTACGCGTAGTGGGGCGCCGCCATGAACTTGGCGAACGCCTGGCGCCCTAGGACCCAGTGGTAGGGGCTGTCGAAGGGCACCAGCTCGAAGACGATCCGCGGTCGAAGTTTGCGGTGTGCCAAAAGGTGAGCGGCGTGACCTTGCCGATTGGGTACGCGCCGACCGGGACGATGCCGTGGAACGTGGTGTAGGTCGTCTCGACCATCGACTACGGGAGCCGCAGTCGCCTGAAGGTGTCCAGGTACAGGATGTTGATGGAGCTGCCGCCGTCCATCAATGTCTTGGGGAGCCAGTAGTCTCCCACCTTGGGCTTGACTACCAGGGCGACTCGGCATGGGTACTCGATGCGTGGCGAGTGGTCCTGGCGGCTCTAGGTGATGGGTTGCTCCGACCAGTTGAGGAACTGGGGAACGTCCACCTGGGCCACCGCGTTGACGGCGACAGTGCGGGCGATGACCTTCTTCTCGCGCTTCGTGTTGAAGCCTATGAAGGTGTGGAGTGAGCCAGCCACGCTGCCGAATTTTCTGCCGTTTGGCGGGTTGTTGTCGGGGTCTTCCGCGCTCGCCGTGCCTTCTCGATCTCCTTGAGAGAGTGGCAGTCGGCGGTCGTGTGCGTGGCGGGCTTTCCTTCCCTGTTGTGAAATGCACAAGGTTGGTTAAGGAGGGCCGCGGGGTCGAACCTTGGTTTTGCCTTGTAGTTGCCGCCGTCGCGGCGTTGCCCCGGAAGCTCTTGGGCTCGCTGCGTGCCCAGCGTTGGCGACGAAGTCGACTCGCCCGTCACTGGCGCTTGCCGGTGAGGCGAGTGTTGCTGTAGCGTAGATCGGATCGTCGTCCGTTGTCGTTGCTGCTTATGCGGCGTTGTCCTCCGACTGCCTTCGGTTTCTTGGTTTGGGTCTTCCTCCGTATCTTTTGGCGATCTCAAGGAGGTCCAGATGTTGTCGAGTGTGCGGTATGCTCGTTTGAGCTTGGCAACCAGGGCTCGAGCGGCACGAGGTCTTGAAGCGATGGATTGCGGTGTCCGGGTGGATACCGACCGCGTTGTACCACAATTCTTGCCATCGTTGGACCCAGCCGGGTCGACTTGCGAGGTCCCCGGACGATCGCCTGTTCGGTCCTCGATGGTGGTGGCGGGGTGTATGAACCCTCGAAGTGCGACGAAGGCGCGCATCTCTTCCGAGTCAATGCTTTCATGGGAGAGTGTTGATCCATCGCGCACGCCCATCATCGGGGAGGTAGGGCGGCGAGTAGATCGGTGTGGCGGCGATCCCCATTGCCATTAGGTAAGTGTCCACCACACGGAGAGATCGATGGGTCGATTCTCTATTTCCTTCGGCGCTTTGAAGTTCGCCGGGTATCTTTCGCCTCGGATCATTGGTCCGAAACACCGGGGCCCGAGTCGACTTAGCAACCCCCTCGGCTCAACATCGTGGCAGTTGGTTAGGGTATGTCGCAGGTCGTCGGGCTGGCGTGCGCGCCAGCTCTGGTTGTTGATGATGTGGGTGCGGGCGTCGACGGGCTGACCGTTGGCGGCGACGAAGTTGGTCGCCCGGCCTGGGGTCGTTGGTGGAGAGTGCCGCGTTCGCGGGTCGGTGTTGGAGCTGCAGTGGTTCGGGTGGCGGGCAGTTGAGGGTGTTTGCCGCCAATGGACGGCCGCTTGAGGCCGCTCTGCTGCCCGATGAACGCAAGTACATCCGGCCTTGTGAGTCGAGCCTGCGTTTTGTTGCTCGACCGCCTTTGCGAGCAAGGCCTTGACGTACTGGATCTGTAGGGCGTCGCCACGGGTGGCCATAATGTTGTTGGCCACTGCTCCGCCCTCCACGAGGTTTTCCATCGGGGTGGAGAATAGTGGTAGGCCGTTCGCGTCTCGCTCCCGTGAGGAGACCACGATCCGCGGCTGGTCCCTGGGGGGTGCGCGGTTGGGTGGAGGTAGGGCGCCATTCGTCGTCGACCCTGGTGGGGGCCGGGCGCTTCCTCCTGGTGGCGCGTTCTCGCAGATCGCGCGCTCGGCCACGCGAGCCGGGTCGTTCTCGTTGTCGAAGTTCAGGGCGCGCCCCTGGACGGTGGGGTTCAAGCGCGACCTGATTCATTGCTGGTGGTAGCGTGACAGCTCCTGCGCCGTCACCTGCTCGAGGCGGAATTTTTCGTGCTCGGCTTGCTCCTTGCGGACTGCTTCCGCCAGCTTCAGGCGGAGTTCCTCGACCTCCGTTGCCATTGCGTTGGGAGGGATCGGGGTGGAGAAGGGATCCTCCGGTGGGTCGGAGCCAGTCGCCATGTAGGTCGCGGTGTGGCAACCGGTCCCGCCGCGGAGATCGGCGGAGTTTTCTGACCCGGAGTCGAAGTCGAAGATACCAAGGATGGAGGGATCCTCGAAGTCTCCAACGTTGGAGACCTGGGTGATGGAGCCCGCGGGCGAAGCCGCGATGATGGATCCGGCGAGTGACGCCGGGGTCGCCGAGTCGGCGTCGTCGTTGAGGGCCGCGTCTTCCGCGGCCACGGTGTTTTCAGCCACATAACTGTGGGCTGAGTCGTACTCGGAGGCGAGGCGGTGGATCGTGCGGACCTGACTCTCGGAGAGCCGATCGGTGGCGGCGACTCGCGGATGCGAGCCACGTCCTCCGAGACGATGCCGTCGGTGAGGCCGACGAAGAGACTGATCGTGCGAACCGGCAGAATCATGCTGTGCACGACGGGTCGCGCCGCCGGGACGTAGCTGCTCGGCAAGATTTGGAGCATCTCGCCGATCGCTATCATGCGGCCGGTGGCGATCGACTCGTTGATGGGCAAATTGGATCTCGCCGCAGAACACCGGCCAGACTGGCCAGGCCCCACGGTGGGCGCCACTATCGTGGGAATGACCACGGTAGATGCTGCAATCGGCAGCGAGTAGTAGAACATGGGGCAAGGGCGGCCAGCCATCTGCGGTGCGAGATGAGGGCGGAGACACAGGGTTTTACCCAGGTTCGCCCCCCCCGGAGGGTAAAGACCTACTCCTTCTAGATTGTATTATGATGAGAGTACAATGGGGCGAGCTCAGCAGCTAGGCAGCGAGTCACTTGGGTGGATGATGGAACGTATCTTCTACACGCCCTCTAGGGAGGTTTATATAGACTCACCCCCTAGGGTTTACAGATCTCAACCGAATCAGTTAAGATTTCGGCAATCGTTTAACCTAATCCGACTGGGCCTATATACTCTCCTGGGCCTTCAACTTCCAATCGCTTGAATCTACGCCAGGTCTTGATCCAGTCGCCGTCCTGCAGGCCCACTCGCCAGTTCCTGGGCCGGTCGGAAACGCCCTGCTGGGTATACCCCGGTAGGCATATCCCCATCATCCTGCAACGTTGTTCGCCATCCTAAGATGCTCATGTGTGCACAATATGGTCACATTGTCATAAGCTATGTCACGATTCTAGCCATAACATTGCTTGTTTGGTCTAAAAGGCAGGAAACCTCAAACATGATAGCTCGTTTCTGAGAAAATATTTTTTGAGTTATTTACAATATTCCAAGTTTGATATTTTTCTTTGCAACTATGTCTAATAATATGACACCACGCGAAGGTTTTACATTATTTGGAACTTTTTTGAATTTCTTATGGATGTTTCAAACTATGGCTAAAACGGTTGACATGAAGATTCTTAGTTCGGGGTTCAGCTTCTCTAAACTTGTAATGAATCTCTATTGAAATAGCATATTGTAAACCTAAAAATGATTTTTCCAAAAAATTGCAAGCATCAGATCAGGTACCTATAGTTAAAATCTGACCCACTTCCAACCGATTCGGTAGGAGTTCGTTTTTTCAGTAGGGGTGGAAGGAAAGATTTAAGATACCCCGGTTAGGACAGTACCATAGAAGGTGGTCTATTATTTTTAAAAAAATGGGGTGTTACCATTTTGAAACTTTCATTTGGTGGTTGCTTCATAAAACAACCCGTTTTTGGCACTCGAAAAATAGAAAATATTCCTTTTTGTGTGACGAAAAGGAAAACTTCCTTCTACAACATTGTTTGTCATCCTACGATACTCATGTTTGCACAATCTGGGCATATTATTACAATATGTCGCGATTTTAGCCATAATATAGCTTGTTTGGCCTGAAAACAATAAAATCTCAAACATGATAGCTCATTTCTGTGAAGGTTCTTTTTGAGATATTTGCAATATTCCAAATTTGATATTTTTTCTTGCAACTATGTCATATAATATGATACTACACGAAGGTTTTATATTGTTTGGATCATTTTTAAATTTCTTATGCTCGTTTCAAACTATGGTCAAAATGGAGGGCATAAAAATTCTTAGATCGGGGCAAAGCCTCGCTAAACTTGCAGTGGATCTCTGATAAAATAGCATATTGTGAACCTAAAAATGATTTAAAAAAAAATTATTAGCATCAGATCATATAGCTATAGTTCAATCTGACCCACTTCCAACCGATTCAACAGAAATTTGTCTTTTTCACGGGGATGGACGGAAAGGTTTAAGATATTCCGGTTGGCATGTTGTCCATGCAAGGTGGTCTAGTATTTTTAAAAAAGGGGTGGTACCATTTTGAAACTTTTATTTGGTTGTTGCCTCAGAAAACATCCTTTTTTGGCACTTGGAAAATGAAAAATGTGTTATACGAAAGTATATGCAATATTTTTATATTTATTAAATTTTTATTCAACACAAACTGTAATATTTGAGTTTAGATAGATAGATCTTATTTTTCTGAAAATTTTGATATATTATTTGTATTTTCTAAATTATAATGATTCAATTATGATTTTTCTAGGAGTAATGTGGCAAAAGGGAAAAGAGCTAGCCGTCGGTGTAGGTGTAAAAGCTGAGCCGACGGCAAAGCCGTCGCCGTTGGCATAGGTTGACGTCGTCACTTCGCCGGCCAAGCTCCTACACTGATGGCCCGATCAACGCTGACGGCAAACCTGAGCCGACGGCCGGTTTGCTCGGTTGTCCGCCTCAGGGTCTACGCCGACGGCCTCGGCAAATAGCCGTAGTGTTTGACCGTCCGCGCCTTGACTTGTTCCTGTAGTGATGAGATATAGAACATCTCATAAGGCAAAAGGTTCTCCATTCAGTATGAAATATTCGCTCATGATGAGGCTATTTTCATCAACCAATTAAAGAAGATATCCATTGTCTCTCCAAATTCCTGAGGATATTCGGCAATGCCACAACTTTTGTTACTAACTTCCAGTAAAGTGTCGTGGATCTTATCCTTTGTAAAGGCTTTGATCCCCGTTATATTGTACTCCTATCCGTCATCTTTTTTTTTGAACAACTCCTATCCGTCATCTTGGGATGCCCCTATCGGTTAGAAGACTCAAGAGTCCATTTCAACATCACAGGGCCAGGGATAAGACTCTTGGAAAGCTTGCGGCTGGTTGGGAGCAAGAATGTCTCCGCGACAGAAAGAAACACTCTTGTTAAATCTGTGTTAACGTCACAAGATATCTACTACCCCACCTTGTTCATCATTCTGGCAAGATCGTTTGAGTTCATCATCAAGACTTAGAGGGTCTTTTTTGGGGCCGGCATTGAGGGAGTTTTGGGTGGAAAATGTAACGTGAATTGGTAATTGGTTTGGCAACCTAATTTTCTGGGTAACTGGGGCTCAAATATCACTCTTACAAGCATGCAGATATGTATATATTCGACGAAGCGTTCAAGATCATGGTGCATGATGGGGAGACAACTAGTTTTCTGCATGCCCCATGGCTATAAGGTTGCAAGCCGAAGGAACTCATTCCCAATACTTTTGCCATCTTCTCCCATTGAAACTTCTGTTCGCAAGGCGCTAGCCAGCAAAGCATGGTCACATCAACAAGTCCAGTTCCTCTCGGTTCTTCACATTCAATAATTTTTAAACTTATGGACCAAGCTTCAAGATGTCCTCCTCAATATTGCCATGAGAGATGAATGCATTTCTGGAGGTTCACCCGAGATTGTAATTACTCGGCCTCATCCATATACAAAATGCAATTTGCCGGCCTCACCAACTCAAAGATGCCAAGTTTAGTTTGAAAAAATTGGGTCCCATAGTGAAATTAAATTATTTTCTTGCCTCATTCTACAAGGACGAGTTTGGTCCGTGGATGGACTCCATCTTTGTGGGTTGACGAATTGTGTGCTTTGTCAAGTTTCTAAGCAAGAGCGGGCATCGGCATCTCACCTAATGTTGAAATGTCATTTTACTATCAAAATTTGGGAATCTCTCAAATTTGGCTCAGTCTGGATGCTCTCAAACTTACTCTTGGGCTAACCACTCATCGGTGAAAGATTGGTGGAGATGCTTGCCTCTTGGGAGGCTAGATGAAGGAAATGAAAGGGTTTTCAGAAGCACGTTCGCAAAACCTTCCGGCTAGCCAAGATAAAAAAACGACCCATAGAATTGGGCTATTTCTGATCCTAAGCATTTGAGTGCTATTATTCTTGGAGGGTGATCATGCTAGCTGCTGCTTTTTTTGGCTTTTCTTTGTTAACTTAGTTGTGAACTCTCCTTATATTAATTAATGCGATGGGGGAATTTATTTTTCTTGGGGGAAATTCATGTTGGCCAATGCCTCGTACGCACTTAGCGGGGTGGGCTGGATTTTTTAGAAGGGCTATAAAGCAAATCTGTGTTTAAGTGCATGCTTGTTTGGATTTTTTTTGGGTTGGTTTCCTTTTTTTTTTTGTGTGTGTGTGTGTGTGTGGGGGGGGGAGGGGGATTGGTTTCCTATAGGTTCAAAGTTGGGGTTCTTTGCTCTGCTTTTACATTTCTAATGTTTCGCCTAACCATTTAGCTAGCACGAGTAGACAAGTTTAGGAGATCTTTTTGCTTCACTCCCCGATCTACAACCACAAATATTTAGTTTAGGAGATCCCGATCTCGGATTTTTGATCTTTATACCTAGGGGTGGCGGAACGATAAATTCTAGTTGAACATCTCGACACTTACGTTGCATGTTGGTGTTGCCTGGTGATATTATATTCTTGTTAGTATTTTTTAAGAATTCTAGAAGAAATTCACCTGGCACTAAAACATTAGATTTTTCTAGGTTCATATTTATCTTTGCCTAGTTGCACATGGTTGTGCCCCATGTGCACATCGTATACAACTATACCTAAGTTCCACGGGTTGCAAACCATGTCTATAGACACACTTCGTGTGTGCACCTGCACCTAAGTTACACGCGGGTTGCAATTTCCCCGTACGACACCCGGGATTATAATTGTCCCCTAGGGCCGCGAATCGTATCTCTACTACACATGGGGTTGTAATTGTACCCCCAATGTTGCGAAATGTACCACAGTTGAACTCAGAGGAGTGTAACTGCATCACAAGTGCATGCGGATTTTAATTGTGTCCGAGGTGCACCCTATGTGCAACTTTAGCTCACGTAATGTGCTGCTATTGCGTGCTACATGTAAACAAGCAGGAAAGCCAGAATAGCACAAACACGTCATAAACGATACGCCCCCACTAATTCTCAAACGACATAGAGTTAATTAGTGATACCTATTCTGCTTTTTTGTTCCGATCACATATAAATGCAGTTCAAGCACTACTCACCGTCGGTCGAGTAGTGCTTAATTAACGAGTACGCTCGGTCGCAAGCATCGATAGTAACCACTTAATTAACGCTATCCACTAGCTAGCTAGCCTATGGATATGCATAACGACGTACGGAGTTGTAGATGTCCTAATCTATGTGCTGATGTGCGTCTATGAGTGTATTTTTCCTAATCCTACGAGTGTTGATCGTTGATTAGTATCGTACCATAGAATACGATGACGGGTGCTCGTTGCAAATGATATGCCGACAGACAGCAAGCATGCATGGTCCATCATCACTTCGTTTAGTTGTCCATTATCTTTAGATATTTCCCAGCAGAGTATAAGTACTTGCCCCAGCCATCGTTTCCTTTGCCGTTTTTTGATGTGTCGTCAATGGGTTCATTGTTGCTAGAAATCGTAACTAATCTTGTGTTAAAATGGATTAGAGATGACGCCCGAGAAGTTTGGTCACTCTTTTTCCGTGATAGTGATCTGATCGGATTACATATTTCTCACTTCGAGATAGTGCTGGATTGTTTTTTTCTTTATGCTGGTGCAGTTTTTATTTTCTCTTTTATAGTGGCTCAACTATTGTCAGATTCTAAGCATGCTTTCTGAACTCTAGCCAGATATTATTGGTCCTCTAACCGTCAAATTTGGCCCCTAGTTCGACTAAAAGAGGTAGGAAAGTAAAATTTAGGAAAAATCCCTATGGGGAGAAAACATAGATGTATCATGAAAAATACATAAAAACATAATTATTCTATAAACCAAGAAATCCGGCAAGTTACTAACGACTTTGTTGCAACTTTTGAGGTTATCAAGAAACTTGGATAAGTGTTTGTAACATCGAGTTATCTCATTTGGTATTGTTTATCAATTTTTTTCTCAGTTTGCCTCTTTTCATCGTTAACATTGTTTCCGTAAATTTTCATTATAAAAGCCATTCTTAAAGGAAAAAAAATAGATGTCACCGATTTTTTCTAGATTCGTATGTATCTAGATACATTTAATATACAGAACATACAAATCCACACAAGTCTTCGATATTTAATTCGGGGCGGAAGGAGTATCATATTGGCCATTTTAATTTGAGTTTCCAAAACGTAGACTTCAATTTAAGTTTTCATCTAACTTTTTAAAACACAAACTGGGTCAAAACTATCACTCATACTAGAACCATTTTCTACTTCCGAAATGACTAAATCTTGACGGTTCATTAATTAAGGGAGCTGGCATTTTCTGCACGGATTCGAGACTAAACCTAGACCAGGAAAATAATTTAAGACTAGAAAATGCACTCATGTAAAAAACTTAAAACACGATTGATCGACGAAAGTAGGCATCCAGAATCGTGCGGAAGTACCGCAGCTCGCATCGCACCCGGAAAGAACCGATTGCTGCATGTACGCACTTGCTACCAGAAGACACTCCGATCCACTGATCGGTACGTATCGTAAGTTAGCTTGATCAATCACGAACAACGTGTCTTAGAGATACCGATCGTGTCCCGTCCCGCCGCCACACACACCTGCATTGGATCACTTTGGTTAGGCAGCCGAAGCTTCCACTGTTGCACTCAGAGGCCATCGTCCATCCATCCATCCATCCAGCTAGCTTTTGTTGAAGCATACGCGTCAGTCCGTATCGAGATCGTTAGGCTTACACACCACACATGTGTAGTCTCTCTACTCGCTGCTTTGGCATAGTACATACGTGTAGATACTCGTACAGTGGATCGGATGCTTTACTTTTTTTCTGCGTGGATACGTATTTGTCACGTGTGACGCATTGGCGCCCACTGAGCTCGCGAGACGTGTAACTGGCATCATCACAGTGGCATCCACGCCTGGCGAATAAGGCAATCTCGTCTCGTACACTGCTACACACGCAGAGTCTCGCCTTCCTCGCTAGCTAGCTGCTGCTCGTGTTACGTACGTGGCGCGAGGCCCAGCCGCGAACGAGATGCTGGGACGCCACGTAGGCTAGGGCAGGACCCACAGGTAAGTGGGCCTACGGCACGACGCCCAATGGGGGGCTCCCACAGTGTGCGGCGGTGTGGTTGCACCGGAGCCATCGATGGGCAGCATCTCGCGGCCATTACTTCGCGATTAAGCTAAACGCGCCCCCCTCACTCCCTCCCCGGCCTACGTGGGCCCGCGCCTCACGTTGCACCAACCGAGCAGCACCCAGGAGAAAAAAGCGAGAGCGCCACGTGGGCCCGCGCAGGCCCGTACAAGCGATCCGCCGTCCGTCCGCGCCGCTGGCCTCATCTGCGCCGTCCGTGCTGGGAATATGGGCGCACGTGGGCAGGCCTATACGGGCCCGGATGCGGAATGGATATACTGTCACGGCAGTAGAATCTTTTTCCCTGCCACAGCCAAAAGCAAAGTAAGCCACCGGGACGAAGGAAGAAGAAAGAAACCCCACGTAAACGCGGGCCCCACGTAACGGCAGCCCGGCTCCCATGCCTCGGCCCTCGCCGCCTGGCCTATAAATAGGGCCAGTTTCCTCATCGCTTCTTCCCTTTTCCCCGATCCCTCACTTGATCAGTCTAGTTTTCTGGAATCACGGTTGTTGATTCCTTCTGTTAAGTTAGTTGTGTGATTGTTTGTTAGTAGGAGAGAAGCAGGAAAGATGCTGTCTCTGCAGGACGCGATCGGGCTTGACATGGACGTCATGGGGTCCGGCTTCGGGTTCACCCCGTGGGGCCCCGACACGTGCCCCACCCTGGAGCAGCTCATGGCGGCCACCACGTCGTCCTCGTCCCCCAGCTCGTCCGCCGGCGACGCGGCGGCGCCGTGCGGGACGCCGGAGGAGGACGAGGAGGAGCGGCGGCGGCGGCAGCGCCGGAAGGTGTCCAACCGGCTGTCGGCGCAGCGGTCGCGGGCGCGGAAGCAGCAGCGGCTGGAGGAGCTCCGCGGGACGGCGGCACAGCTCCGCGCGCAGAAGCAGGACCTGGAGGCCAAGCTGCACGTCGTGGCGCGGCACGAGCTCGCGGTGCGCCGCCAGAACGCGCGTCTCCGCGCCGACTTCGCCGAGCTCGCGCGCAGGCACCGCGAGTTGTGCCGGCTGGTCGCGCTGCAGCGGCTCGCTCAGCAGCTCCGGTCGCGTCGTCCCCTTCAGCCAGGAGGCGGACCGGGAGCAGCAGCGCTGGGGCTGGCGTCTCTTATGACCTAGGAAGAAGGAGAGGACGTGCGCGCGCAGTCATGAGTCTGGTGGTGACCACGAAACCACTTCGCAGGTGAAGTTTTTGAACGGATGGCGACGAGAGTACGTACCTAGCAGCTAGGTGCACTGGAAGAGCACTAGCTACTGCTTTAAGGTGCAGCCTGGCTATACGATGCTAGGGACTACTGGCTTGAGGTGGACGCAGCATATATACATATAATTAATGAGATGCATGAATGGATCGAGATCGTCAGCTGATGTAAATTACTACTAAATGGAAAATTAATTACTGCTTTGGAGGCCGTAAAGAGTCTAGTGCTGATTGCCGGCGCGTACGTTTACGTGCAGATTGTCGTCTAGTAGACGGCACATGCAAGTATGCAAGGTTGACGTACTCGGTGTCTCTGTTTTTACTCTTCCTTGTTTGATAGTGACTATACTACGCCGTCTCTTTTTGTGACCCAATTTATCGGAAAGATGCACATGGCTTCTTCTTTTTATCGGATGTCCTGGCGGCCTGGCGGGCCATCATGTAGCGTGATCGTCGACCGCTTTAGCTAAACAAGAACAGACCGTAGAGATAGAATTGATTGAGATAGATCACTACCTTAAGCTCTGTTTTGTTGCTACACTAACGTTGGCCATGTTTGCAACACTGCTTGGCCCCTCATGGCTAAGATTAGGCTATCAAGATGAGCGCCATGTTTTTTCACACTCGAAAGAAATTCGCTAAGAGCGTCTTTAACAGATTCCGTAAAATTCAACCCTTAAAAACTCGTATACATGAAAACTTAAACCGTTTTTCAAGTGTGAAACTGACCTGAATAAATTAGACACCGTAAATAAACCTGTGTCATGTAGGTCTCAAATGCGGCCACCTTTTTTTTTCTTTTTTTCTTTCCTTCCTCTTCCTCGGGGTCTACCCATGCCGCCGCGGGACGGGGCCCCAAGTCTCGCGCGCCGTCACCTCTGCCGCGTGTGCCGTCTGTCGCTTCCGGGCATGTCGTTGCCTCCTGTCGCATCTTGCCATGTCCTGCACCTCCCGTCACCGGCCCAATTAGGACATGTGCTGGCTGATTCGGGCGTATGTCGTTCGATTTTGGTGTGCGACACCCAATTCTGGCGAGCATCGGAAGATTTCGGCGATTCTGCAGGGGAGGTGCGGTGGCGCATCCTTCCAGACGAGGTTTGACCAGTTTATGGGTGGACTGTAAACTGCCTCCCAAACTGCACTTATGATATTTTCCCAGATGGATTTCGGTGCATTCTAAAATATTTACAGGTTGAACGAGTTTTATGGGACCTGCTAGAGGCCCTTTTTTGAGTAAAATTGTAAACGCCAAAAAAATAGGGTTTGACCAATTTTATAGTAAGATGCTAAAGTTGTTCCTAAGTCATTGGCAATGTGGGTGCCATGTTGCATGACATGAATCTTGCCATGCCACTGTGGCTGCCAGACAAACGGGTAACCAACCCTATTAAACTTTGCTAACTGAAAGATATGCATGCCTTCTTTTTATCGGATGTCCTGGTGGGCCATCATGTAACATGGACCATGTTAGGGCTCACTCGGAATCTGATGAGATAGATCACTCACTTAGGGCTCTGTTTGGTTGGTACACTAACGTTGCTTATATGTGCAACACTTCTTTGCCAGTCATGGGCTCATGGCTAAGTTTAGTGATCAAGATGAGCCCGACACTTTATCACACTTGAAGAAATCTTGCTACACTTCCCTGCCTCAGTGACAATGAGGGTCCCATGTTGCAATAAAAGAATCTTGGCACAAAGAGTGCATGTCAAACAGTGAGGATCCCATACGTTGCATGAAAAGAACCTTACCACAAGTATAGCTACCAAGCAAACGGTAACTAACTCGGTTAAAGTTTGCTAACTGAAAGATGCACCTTACCTTTTCTTTATCGGATGTCCTGGCGGGCCATCATGTAACGTGATCCATGTTCGCTTTAGCAAACAAGTATAGACATTAGAGACATAATTTGATAGAGATATATCAGGTATGTTTGGTTGCTACACCAATGTTGCCTATATTTGCAATACTTCTCTCCAACTCATGACTTTACTAGTAGTACATGGAAAGGCGCTAAGATGACAAACCGGTATGATCAAGATACCACACTATTGGCACACTTGGGTGAAGTTACTTGTCCATTGACATGTGGGTCCATGTTTTTATGAAAAGAATCTTGCACAACTATGGCCGCCAATCGGGTAACTGACTCGGTTACCTAACCTGTGACACGATGAGGTGTGTCAACCCTAGTATACCAACTAGAAATGCTTTTACTAGTACATGAAAAGGCGCTAAGATGACAAGCCGATATTTTTGGTAAAGTAAAAGAACAAACCAACAATGTCGCGGTTACTCCAAGATTCCATGGCTCTAGAATTTCTTTATTACTTCCATGATAAAATGGTTATATATGTTGATTTTGTAGTTGATCTCTTATTTTGCTTATCTATTTCAACAAAGGACATTTCCCTGTTTCTTGGGAAGTTGAACTGTTCCTGAAATTTGTGTGTTCCAAACAACACCTATAAACTAAGTGAGTAGTCAAATCCTTAAATTGGAACTCTTACAACATGGACATTGGTTGATAAGGGATTTTTATCTTAGGCATAGCATATCATTTAGATAAGACAAAAATACATTTTGTACACTGGATTTTCTCTTAGTGCTATTTTTAATAGTTATTGTTTGCATTCCGTAAATTATGGCATGATTAAACTAAAAAAATTGTGACTACATAAGACGTGCCGAAAATGGAGAAAATATTTTATGTTCCTTATTATGTGATCATTGCTTAGGTAAGAGAAGACAAATCTCTTTTTAGTTTCTCTCTCCTCCATCTTATCAGTTATCATACCTGGCATTGCTAAAATATAATCATTGTACAGGTGTATAGTACTACTCTATCTGTCCCGCAAAGATCTTTGTAGTTCCAGCTTTCATCGAAAGTCGAACTATCTCCAAGTTTGGCTGAATTTTAAAAACTATAGGAATACTTATGGAATCGAATTGGTATATAATGAAAATATATTTCATTAGGAATCTAATGATACTAATTTGTTGGCACAAACATTGGTGATTTTTTGTATAAACATGGTCAACCTTATTTAAGTTTGATTTTTTTCCCGAAATTTGGAGGTACACTCTTTTTAAGGCGGAGGGAGTAGGATCTAGGAGCAGAATACTCCGGTTGTCTCATTTTTTTCGAAAATTCAACCGATCTATTAATAATCATCCACGATAGTACAAAGTAGACAAAAAGTAATTAAAAATATATAAATAGGTGCTTGGACCACCTAGCGATAAGTATAGATACTAGCGCAAGCCGAAGCTGCGCCGACGTCCTCACCCCTCCATCACTGTAGTAGAGCTTGTCGTAGTAGACTAACGTAAAGTCATCGTGCTAAGATCCCAAATTACCTGCATGCCAGAGCAGTAACCATCGCCGAACATGGAAATCGTAAATCCAAAAAGACTGGCCTCAAACCACATAAACGAATACGAAAAACGACTAGATCCTAAGAGATCCATAGGGCAAACGACTATGTGCGTCCTCCATTGACACCAATACGGGTAGCGATTTTATTTTGATTTCAAGATGCAGCTACTGCCTCATCATCTTAAAGAAGACACCGAACCGTTCTCTCATAATGCCTTCATAAAAAGTTGACCAACCGTAAAAGAATTTCTCCTTGGCTATATGTTGTTAGAAAGATAAGACCTCTTTAGCAGCGGATTTGTACGCCCTAGATAACACTCATTTTAATTCAGTCGCACTTGCAACTCAAACCCGAGTGGCACTAGTGGAAACGAGGCCTTTGGTTGATCCTTGAAATGGGCTTTAACACCGGTTCTTCTATTAACCGGTGTTAAAGGGGGGGCCCGTACCAGCGTGGCCCGTGCAGCAAAAAGGAGCCCCCCTTTAACACCGGTTCGTGCCCCTACACCAGTGGCCCGCGCAGAGCCCCTTTAACACCGGTTCGTGGCTTGAACCGGTGTTAAAGGGGGGGGCTATATAATACACCGCAGCCCACACCCCACTCTTCCATTTTTTCACTATCTCATTTTGGAGCCTAGCAAGAGGGTGTGAAGTGTGCTAGTTTGTGTTTTTTTCGTATGCACAAGAGGTGTTCGGTGAAATGCCCGAGAGCTCAAAATAAGTTTTCTCGTTGCTCTTTCCTTCTCGGTCGAGGTCGGCAACTATCCTTTCATGTGTCATTGATGTACTATATATAAATGGTCATCTCCCTATTAATTTTTGATATATACTATATATTAATGCAGATGAACCGGCAATGGATGTACGGTGACCGCGACTTCGAAAGTACATTACGAGCCTCCAAAATTTCGTTGTTGTGGCTAATGCAAACCGTGGTCACAATGGTTTTATGTGTCCGTGTTCACCGTCGAACAAGAAAGACTACTCAAATACCAGAACCATTCACGCCCACCTGCTTTGATCCGGTTTCATGTCCAGCTATAATTGTTAGACCAAGCACGGAGAAAAAGGGGTTGTGATGGAAGACAACGAAGAAGAAGAGGATGATGACAACTATCATAATAGGTATCCGGAATATGATGATAATCGCAACGGGGTAGATAATGAAGATCAAGAGGCACGGATGGGCCCGGCCGATGACGATCTTGGTCGGGCCATTCTTGATGCAAAGGAAGAATGTGAAACCGAAAAGGAGAAGGAGAAGGGAGCAGATGTTAAAGGATCACAAAACATTGTTGTATCCAACTTGAAGATGGCCACAAAAGCTAGGTACCAATCGGATTTGCAATTGAAGGCAGAGAACGGTGACCGACAACAGATTTTCAAAGTTATTGGTAAAAATGAAGAATCTTCTTCCAAGAAATAATGAGTTGCCCGACAGTACATACCAAGCAAAGAAGGTTGTCTGCCCTCTAGGATTAGACGTGCAGAACATACATGCCTGCATTAATGACTGCATCCTCTACCGCGGTGAGAAGTACGAGAATTTGGATGCATGCCCGGAATGCACTGCACTGCGGTATAATATCAGACGAGACGATCCTGGCGATGTTGAGGGCGAGGCCCCTAGGAAGAAGGTTCCTGCCAAGGTTATGTGGTATGCTCCTATAATACCTGTTGGAGATATGCCCTAGAGGCAATAATAAATGTAGGTATTATTATATCTTTATGTTTATGATAAATGTTTACATTCATGCTATAATAGTACTAACAAGGAAACATTAATACTTGTGTGATTTGTAAACTAAAATAGAGTCCCTAGTAAAGCCTCTTTATAATACTAGCTTGTTGGTTAATAAATGATTGTGGTTTCCCTATCATGAACATTGAGATGTTATTAACAACAAGATCATATCGTTAGGAGAATGATATGGTGGACATACTCCTATAGATAAGCGTAGAATAAAGATCAAGTCATTTTAATAGTTCAATTGCTATATGCTTTCTGATACATAGTAACCTAATTCCTTCGACCATGATATCATGCATATCACCTTTGATGGGGATATGCCTTCCGGGGTATACCCAGCAGGACGTTTCCGACTGGCCCAAGAACTGGCGAGTGGGCCTGCAAGACGGCGACTAGATTGAAGCCCAGCAAGGAACCAAGCGACTGGAGGCTGAAGGCCCAGACGAGTAGATAGGCCCAGTCGGATTAGGTTAAACGGGTACCGAAGCTTTAACTGAATCAGTTGAGATATGTAAACCCTAGGGGAGGTGAGCATATATAAACCACCCTGTAGGGCGAGTAGAGATACGTTCCATCATACACCCAAGCGACTCGCCGCCTAGCCGCCGAGCTCGCCTATTGTACCACCTTCATAATACAATCTAGCAGGAGTAGGTATTTACCCTCCGGGGGGCCGAACCTGGGTAAAACCCTGTGTCGTTGCCCTCATCTCGCACCGCAGATGGCTGGCCGCCCTTGCCCCTCGTTCTACTACTCGCTGCCGATTGCAGCATCTGCCGTGACCATTCCCACGACAACCTTTACCAGATGGATGCTTTGATGACATCAAACACCACATCGTAACTGGGTGGCTATAAAGGTGGCATTGAGTGTTCAGAAAGTATTGGTTGAGACACATGGATCAAGAGTGGGATTTGTCCATCCATATAACAGATAGATATACTCTGGGCCCTCTCGGTGAAATGTCATCCAATTAGCTTGCAAGCATGTGACTAGCACACAAGGGATCACATATCACGGGAACGAGAAAAGAGTACTTATCAGTAACGAGGTTGAACTAGGTATGCAGTGATACCGACGATCATAATTCGGATAAGTAAACTATCGTGAGACAAAGGGAAATTGGTATCGTATGTAAGTGGTTCATTCGATCGCAAAGTAATCGTAGAAATATGTGGGAGCCATATGAATTTCCAGATTCCTCTATTGGTTATTCGGAGAAGTGTCTCGATCATGTCCGCATAATTCACGAACCGTAGGGAGACACACTTAAGGATTCGACGTTGTTTTGAGTAGTTATGGAATGATGAGTAAGAGACCGAATGTTGTTCGGAGTCTCGGATGGGATCCGGGATATCACGAGGAGATCCGAAATGGTCCGGAGAATAAGATTCATATAAGGAAAGTCCTGTTTCGGGGTTGGAGAATGGTTAGGTGTTTTCATGGGAATGTTCTAGAAGGTTCGGAATGTCCCAAGACTCCGAAGGGAAAGGGTACATGAATGTATCATACCAAGTTGGAATGATTGCATCATGTACTAGGTGTCATCGCTGAACAAAA
This sequence comes from Avena longiglumis, assembly GCA_030063025.1. Taxonomy (NCBI): domain Eukaryota; kingdom Viridiplantae; phylum Streptophyta; class Magnoliopsida; order Poales; family Poaceae; genus Avena; species Avena longiglumis. Next base: position 112,667,576 of record CP125979.1, read on the forward strand.
TAAAGGGTTTAATCAAATCCTAGTTTGAAAAGTCAAACGCCAATTTGAAAAGTCAAACGGCTATTTTGGGAAGTGTAGGGGAAGGTGGAAACCGAGTTGGGGAGGAGTTCATCCCCTCCACTGCCGGCCCCCTTGGGAAACCGAGTTGGGGAGGGACTCCCCTCCCCTGGCGCGCCCCCATCCACCTCCACCCGCAAACCCTAGCCCTAAGCCGCCGGCCCTCCTGCAGCCGCCGCCGCCACCTAGCTAACCCTAGCCGCCGGCCAAGCCTCCTCCTTGGTGTGTCTAAACCCTATATCGCCGAGGAGCTCTCTCATAGTCCACTATCCTCGCTCCGGCTTAAGGCGAAGCCCTGCGAGGTCTCCCCTCTACTTCCGGTACCACGCCGTTGTGCTGCCGGAATCGCGAGGAGAGTGCTACAACCTCCGCTGCCTACTGGAACAAGGGAGAGGAAGGTCTTCGCCGTAATCTTGAACGTGTGACCGACTGCGGGAGCGCTGCCGGAACGCAGCGCCGGAAGGATCGTCTACACGATCTTGAGATCGGGAAGAGTACGACTACATCACCCACGAGAATCCGCTCTCGTTAAACACTTTGGAATCTTCGAGGGTGAGTTATGCCATCGACTCGTTGCTACAATCTAGTAGATAGATCTTGGCTTGTTTGTTTGTATGCGGTAGAATTTTTTTTTCCATGCTACGAAACCCTACAATACCACGGTTAAAACGTCTCTTCAGAAATAAAGAGCATGCCAAGTTGTTGCGATGGCACATGGAAGACCGTAAGAAAGACGCGATATTGAGACACCCCGCTGATGGGTCACAGTGGAGAAAAGTCGAGCGAGAGTACCCGGACTTCGCACGTGACGCAAGGAACTTAAGGTTTGGTCTAAGTACAGATGGCATGAATCCTTTTGGTGAGCAGAGCTGCAGTCACAGCACCTGGCCTGTGACTCTATGTATCTATAACCTTCCTCCTTGGTTGTGTATGAACAGGAAGTTCATTATGATGCCAGTGCTCATCCAAGGCCCGAGGCAACCCGACAACGATATTGATGTGTACCTAAGGCCATTAGTTGAAGAACTTTTACAGCTGTGGGCCAAACCAGGTGTACGTATGTGGGATGAGCATAAAGGGGAGCCATTTGACCTACGAGCATTGCTTTTCGTAACCATCAATGATTGGCCTGCTCTTAGTAACATTTCAGGGCAGACACACAAGGGATACAATGCATGCACACACTGTTTAGATCATACTGAAAGTGTATATTTGGATAAATGTAAGAAGGTTGTGTACCTAGGGTATCGTCAATTTCTTCCGAACCTGCATCTAGTAAGAAAGAAAGGCAAGCATTTCAAACGTCTGGCAGAACCCCGGAGGAAGCCTGTCCTCTGTACCGGTGAAGAGGTATTTGGTATGGTCAAGGACCTAGAAGTAATCTTTGGAAAAGGTCCTGGCGATCTATCTGTTCCGAATAACGATGCCAGACACGCGCCCATGTGGAAGAAGCAATCTATATTTTGGGACGTACCGTATTGGAAAGTCTTAGAGGTCCGCTCTTCAATCGACGTGATGCACGTGACGAAGAATGTTTGCATGAACCTGCTAGGCTTCCTAGGAGTGTATGGGAAGACAAAAGATACACCGGAAGCACGGCAGGACCAGAACGCGTCGAAAGACCAAGAGCCTATGCATCCCGAGAACGAGAAGGGTAAACGATGCCATTTAACTCCCGCCACTACGCTCTTACCAAAGCAGAGAAGGAAATCTTTTGAATGTCCGAGAAGTATCAAGGTCCGTCGCTTCTCGTCGAATATAAAGGAATAATAAATATGGCAGAAAAAATTCCAAAACTCAAGTCTCATGACGCCACGTGATTATGACACAATTACTTCCGATTGCATTGAGGGGCTTCTACCGAAAATGTTCGAGTACCCATTGTGAAGCTATGTGCATTACTCAATGCAATATCTCGAAGGTAATCGATCCGAAAGCCTACTGTGGTTACATGATGTGGCCCAATGTCTTGTCATCTTTGAGTTGGTGTTCCCACCATCCTTCTTCAATATTATGACGCATCTCCTGGTTCACCTAGTAGAAGAGATTGTCATTCTCGGTCCTGTATTTCTACACAATATGTTCCCCTTTGAGAGGTACATGTGAGTCTTAAAGAAATATGTTCATAACCGTGCTAGGCCAGAAGGAAGCATCTCCAAGGGCTATGTAACAGAGGAGGTCATTGAGTTCTCGGTTGATTTTATTCCTGACCTTAAGGCGATTGGTGTTCCAGAATCACGACATGAGGGGAGACTGCATGGAAAAGGCACCCTAGGATGTAAAGCAATGATATGTAGGGATGGGCATTCTCTCAATCAAGCACACTACACGGTTTTACAAAGATCTATCTTGGTTGCCCGGTATATCAATGAACACAAGAATTTAATACGCCTCGAACACCTGGGGCAGTCTGATGAATGGATTATAAGTGAACACATGGCGAGTTTTGGCGGCTGGCTGCAAAGACTTCTCACGAATAACACCATTGTTGGGGATCAGCTGTACTTGTTGGCCAGGACACCATCTTCGATTGTATGTACTTTCCAAGGGTACAAGATAAATGGGAATACATTTTACATGATAGGCCAAGATAAAAAGAGCACCAACCAAAATAGTGGTGTCCGCTTCGATGCAGCAGAAGACAATGGGCAAAAGACCACGTACTATGGGTTCATAGAGGAGACATGGGAACTTGACTATGGACCTAATTTTAAGGTCCCCTTTTTTCGATGCAAATGGGTCAAGCTAACAGGAGGAGGGGTTGAGGTAGACAAGAAATACGGAATGACAACAGTGGATCTCAACAATCTTATGAAGGTAGACAAGAACTTAGACGAACCATTCGTCTTAGCCAATGATGTGGCTCAGGTTTTCTATGTGAAGGACATGTCTACCAAACCGAAAAAAAGAAAAAATAAGCAAACAGATACATCACACGATGAGCCAAAGCGTCACATAGTTCTTTTAGGAAAAAGAAACATCGTGGGAGTGGAGGACAAGACAGACATGTCAGAAGATTATAATAAGTTTGATGAAATTCTGCCCTTCAGAGTGAAGACTGACCCAACCATCCTGTTAAACGGTATTGATACTCCATGGTTACGGCCGACACGATCATAAGATTGATTATATGTATAAATTGAGCCATTTTTGGCACACATATGTATTTCAACATGGAAATCAATGTCATATTTCTTCTGTTAACAATATATGTATTAAATGAGCCATTTTTCTTCCTTCTATTTCTTCCCTCCATTTTTCTTCCCGCCATTTTTTCCCGCCAGTTCTTCACTATATATATATATATATGTAGGGTTGGCCTCCATTGTCATTGCACATGTCTAGACTCATATCTGCAACCTCATCACTCTTTTCCATGGCTTCCACTGTAGCACTAACCCCCAGGGAGGCGGAGGCGCTTTGCGCCTCGAACTACCCCTGCCCGACGGGCTACCGTGTCCCCGTCGGCTGGATGATGAGCGCCGGAGGCGTGCCGGTTCCTCCTGTCCCTCTAGGTGTGGCGCCGGATGGCCATCACGAACCACTACTACTTCGAGCGCCGGATGGCCATCACGAACCCTCAATGCATAGTTTGTGATAATATGGCCATATTGTGCATACATGTGCATCATGGCATGGCAAACAATGTTGCAAGAGGAAGTTTTCCTTTTTATCGCACCAAATAGGCATTTTCCATTTTCCGAGCATAAAAAACGAACGGTTTTGTGAAGCAACCACCAAATGGCTAATTCAAAAAACCACCACCACATTTTACAAAAATACTAGACCACCTTATATGGACAATGTACCAACAGGGGGATCTGAAACCTTTCCGTCCACCTCTGGTGAAAAAGACAAATTCCTGCCGAATCGGTAGGAAGTGGGTCAGATATGAACTACATGTACATGATACGATGCTCATGATTTTTTATAAAAATAATTTTTAGGTTCACAATATGCTATCTTATCAAAAATCCAATGCAAGTTGAGCGAGGCTTGGCCCCGAGCTAAGAATCTTCATGCCCGTTGTTCGACAAAGTTTGACGATAGTTTAAAACGGGGATAAAAAAATAAAAAAAGATCAAAACAGTGCGAAACCTTCGCGTGGTGTTATATTTTGTGACATAGTTATAAGGAAAAATCTCAAACTTGGTATATTGATTATGTCTCAAAAAAAACTTCAAAAAATGACCTATCTCATTCGAGGTTTCTTGGCTTTCAGGTCAAATGACCAATGTTATGGCTAGAATCAAGGCATAGTTTGTGATAATATGGCCATATTGTGCATACATGTGCATCATGGCATGGAAAACAATGGTGTAAGAGGAATTTTTCCTTTTTATCGCACCAAAAAGGCATTTTCCATTTTCCGAGCATAAAAAACGGACGGTTTTGTGAAGCAACCACCAAATGGCTAATTCAAAAAACCACCATCACATTTTACAAAAATACTAGACCACCTTATATGGACAATGTACCAACAGGGGATCTAAAACCTTTCTGTCCACCTCTGGTGAAAAAGACAAATTTCTGCCAAATCGGTAGGAAGTGGGTCAGATATGAACTACAGGTACATGATACGATGGTCATGATTTTTTAAAAAAATCATTTTTAGGTTTACAATATGCTATTTTATCAAAAATCCAATGCAAGTTGAGCGAGGCTTGGCCCCGAGCTAAGAATCTTCATGCCCGTTGTTCGACAAAGTGTGACGATAGTTTAAAACGGGGATAAAAAATTAAAAAAAGATCAAAACTGTGAGAAACCTTCACGTGGTGTTATATTATGTGACATAGTTAGAAGGAAAAATCTCAAACTTGGTATATTGATTGTGTCTCAAAAAAACCTTCACAAAATGACCTATCTCATTCAAGGTTTCTTGGCTTTCGTGTCAAATGACCAATGTTATGGCTAGAATCAAGGCATAGTTTGTGATAATATGGCCATATTGTGCATACATGTGCATCATGGCATGGCAAACAATGTTGCAAGAGGAAGTTTTCCTTTTTATCGCACCAAAAAGGCATTTTCCATTTTCCGAGCATAAAAACGGACGGTTTTGTGAAGCAACCACCAAATGGCTAATTCAAAAAACCACCACCACATTTTACAAAAATACTAGACCACCTTATATGGATAATGTACCAACAGGGGGATCTGAAACCTTTCCGTCCACCTCTGGTAAAAAGACAAATTCCTGCCGAATCAGAGGAAGTGGGTCGATATGAACTATGTACATGATACGATGCTCATGATTTTTTACAAAAATCATTTTTAGGTTCACAATATGCTATTTTATCAAAAATCCAATGCAAGTTGAGCGAGGCTTTGTCAGATTCAAGTGTATACAAAAGATGCGGCATTTAAATATCCAAACAATTCAAAAATGTTAATACAAAATAAAATATGATTTTCTCTAATAAAATAGGGTTAGATTCCTTTTTAGATGCTTAAGTTTTAGGATTTGACAATTTATTTTTGTTTGAATTGAATAATCAAAATTTATATGTAAGTGTTTTAATCATTTTGAAAATTTTCATCTAAAGTAAATATAAAATGTTTTTACATGAATGGATAGATATTATTTTTCTGAAAATTATGATACATTATTCATATTTTTCTGAGTTGAAATGAATAAGATATGAATTTTCTAAATTCATATCCTATTTTTTGAATTATAAATGCCCCCACCCCTTTAATGCATGAAATAAATGCCCCCCCCTTTAACACCGGTTCCAGCCACGAACCGGTGTTAAAGCGATGATTATTTTGTTTAAAGACTCTTTAACACCGGTTCGTTCGAACCGGTGTTAAAGAAAACGACCCCTTTAACACCGGTTCTCATTGAACCGGTTAAGGGGGGTATAATGCGTTCCTCTTCCCCAGATTGATCGAGCGCAAAGAGGAGCGAGGCAGAGCAGAGTGAGCAGCCGCCACACGACCTTCGCCGTCCGCCGCCCACCACCGCCTCACGTCCGCCCGCCTCCCGCCCACTCATGGAGCCACCACTGCCGCGCCACGCCAAGAACTCCGGGAGCGCCTCCGCTCCACTCATGGCGAGGCTCGGCCGGGCCAAGGCCACCACTCGCCGACCGCTGTCTCGCCAAGGCAAGGCCACTCCTCACGACCCCACCGATAGTAGTTATTAATTAGTTATAATTATGTGTGTAGTTATTATTAGAATTTTGTTATTGTATTAAGTTTAGGGTTAGTATTAGTTGAGGGTTAGTATTAGTTTAGGGTTATTATATGTGGATTCGCAATAGATTTCTACTTGTTATTGTATTATTAGTAGTTTAGTGTTAGTATTAGTTTAGGGTTTATTTAGTTTAGGGTTATTAGTTTAGGGTTATTTACTTTAGGGTTATTTAGTTTAGGGTTATTTATTTAGTGTAGTTTAGTGTATTTAGTTTAGGGTTATTTAGTGTATTTTATACTTAGTATTAGTTTAGGGTCGTCACCTCGCTGCTCTGCAAGCGCCGCCGCTGGCCGTTGTCGTTAACGTCGCTCTGGTGACCCCTATGTAGTGGCACCGCCCGTTTTAGGTAGGCCGCATCACGCTAAGGCAAACCCGCTACCTCGCGCGCCCTAGGGTTTGGACCCCTCTCATATGCATCCGGGATTTCTTTGAATTAGGGTTTGGACCCCTTGGAACTCGTTTAAAATGATCAAGCATCCTTAGGGTTTTAATTTCATTTGTGTATTTATTTGTGTATTTTTGTATGAATCCAAGTCCACTTGAATGTTTACTCTCTTACTCTAGATAATATTATGTCGTCGACCCTGACCTCCTCTGTCCTCGCTGAGCCCACGTCGTGCTGGTTCGAACGCACACCCCCACGCATACCGGCCCCGCTCTTGCCCTAGCGCCACCACCTCTCGTTATAAATATAGCATTATAATAACCATGCTATGTTAATCAACTTTCATGACAAGTTAATTAGAAGAAGTAAATGTACCCTCTCATATGAATCGGGGGTTTCTCCGAATTAGGGTTTGGAATGACGAAGCATGTATTAGGGTTACATTTCAATGCTTTTAACCTGTCATATCATCATCTTTGCTTGAGCATTTCAATAGATGTATTACTGATATTTGTGTGATCATATTTTGTTTTAGAAACTATGGATCCACTCAGTAGAAACCTTGAAGATGAATAAATAATGGAGAACATGATCCACGAGCACACCTCACAATATCTGAACTTGGAGGGAAATGATGATAGCTCAAGTAGTCATGGAGAAGATGACGACTCCGGTGAACGCACTTTAGTGATTACAAAGTTTGTCGAGGTATATGTATGGATTAAGCCTCTGCTGACTTGCACCGATTGATTTGTATATATGTAAATGTATTAATTAACGCTTCTTTCTTCTTTTAGCCCTCTGGATCGACCAGCCAGCAACAATCTTCTTCTACGAAAAAGAGCAAGCGAGGCGCGAGCCATCGGTTGACAGATCGTGCAAAGTTCACGATCAAAGCAGTCCGTGTTGATGGCAGGCCGATGGAGCCCAAGAAGTCCGCAGACAAATTTGTACGTCAGGCTAGAGTTCTTGTTAGGGACCAAATCCCAATCATAATTGAAAATTGGAATAAACCAAAGAAGGGCGACGGTACCTTTGTTGATGAAAGATCCAAAGAAACGCTTTGGAATTCGCTGTTGGTAAATTTCACCCTTCCACCAGAGGAGGATGAAAACAAACCGGTTATAAAGGAAAAGGTCAAAGAGTGGACTCTAAAAAAGATGGCTGACTCTTTCCGCAACTGGAAGACAAAATTGAACAAATTTGTCAAAGCTCGCGAGACTCCAGTTTTCGAAGACGCATATTATGCGAAGATAAGACCTCACTGGCGCGAATTTGTGGCATATAAGGAAGGTGCTATAGCTACATAGAGGTCAGAAACCAATACGCTAAATGCCCAGAAGAAGGAATATCACCAGAGGACGGGGTCAGGTGGCTACATATCTCAGAGGCCTAAGTGGGAGGAAGCTGAGAAGGCCCTGCGCGAGAGAGGGATCACACCCCAGACACATGGGTGGGACCTAATGTGCAAAGACTTGGTTCTACGGAATCGGGGCAAGGTTGGACCCAGAAACAGGATTGTGTATCTTCCCAACCCTCCTTGCCAAACCCGTCACTGAACTCATCACGGCATACGAGGAAACAACTGTCAGGACCTTCCATCCCGACAGAGAGAATGACCAGCTCACATGTGCCATCGGTAAAAAAGAACACCCTGGACATGCACGAGGCACAGGGGGTATGACGTGGAAGGATGGGTTTGCCGAGTGGGGCGACTCTTACAGATGACGCGGCAGAAAAGAAAAAGAGCGTACAGAGCGGATGACACAGATAGAACATGCACTTGTGGCGCTGCAGGCGCAAGTGAATGCACAACATAGCCATCAAGCTACCGGCCCATCTCGGCGGCACGAAGAGCCTGCATTAGAAGCTGCCGGCGGCCCATACTCTGCACGGAAAAGCAGCGTGGCTTCCACGGAGAACGTGCAGCCCACGCTTGAAATGGCGGGTCCTCGATACCCCGTGGATGAGATCACGGAGAGCGAACACACTGAGCTGCATGTGATATTAATGGGCTTATCCATTAAGGTGGCTGTCGGCTATGCCTTACCTCTTGTAGCTGGTGGAACTTACCACTGCCGACCGATTCCAGATGGCTATGCTATTGTCGGGGTGGATGAGGTTGTGAAGGAATATGAGGAAGCACAGCTTGACCATGCTACAGGTGAAGGGGAAACTCAACTCAAATTTGCATTGAAAACAACCATTCTTTGGAAGAAGGAACACATCGTGCTTCCAAATTGGAGGCCACTGGCACCCCCGCCGTCTTGTCAGAGTCTGAGAGCCGGCCACCATCTCTCTGGCAGCCATCTCCGGCGCCAGCCATCTCCTGCCCGTCAGCCATCTCCGGCGCTTCAGCCATCTCCTCAGCGTAAGCGGAAGAGCACTGCCACGAAGAGCATCACTAGCACTGCCACAAAGAAATCCGCAGGAAACCGTACGCCAAAGAGTTTAAAAAACTATGTCCCACAGCCTTCCGCCAAGCCATTGCCGGTTTTACCGTGGAATCGCATCGACGAGGAGACCAATAGGATCTGGGAAGAAGAGGTCAAGAAATTCTTTGCACCTAGACGGGCCGAGCCAAAGGGGAAAATAGATCCGGCGGTGGTGGAGATGTTTTACAAAAATCTTTTGAAACCTGAAACCCAACTTGTGCCGGACTACGAGCGCTAGATTTTGAAGGAGGATGCAAGGCGTCGTAGGGAGACTGAAAGTAGCAGTTGTGCGGCACCCCAGAAAACAGTTCCCATGCTCGGAGAGCAGGAAAACCAATCATGCGCCCCGCTCCAAGTGTTCGACACACGGGACGCTCCTCCCGTAAATGATTACGAGGCAGAGCTACAAAGAAAGGCCAATGAGATGGGGATGACTTACATTGCATACTTGAACATCATGGGAGACAACTTGCCCAAAGGCGATGCCAACCCCATACAACCATGAAAGTATGGGAAGAATCTCGTCAAGAAAGAGGAGCTCAAGAATCTACCAACAAAGATGCGAAGATTGCACAAGTGGTACCTTGATTTCTATAAGACGAGAAAGGAAGAATGGATCACGGCGCATATAAGAGATCAGATTTTTTTGTGCGGAGACGACGCGATCACCTTCAACATTCAAGACTTGCATTTTCCATTCAATCAGAAGGAACTCGACAAAGCTGCCACCAGCCTTTATTGTGTGTAAGTACTATTTCTTTAATTTCTATCTCATCTCATTCAATTTATTAATTGCATGTATATATATGCTCTCCATATATTTATATATATACTATTATGCAGGAAAAAGGTTATGGAATGCATTAAAGGAGGCCCTTTTGACATTGGGTTCATTGACCCAAATAGAGTTCAGGAACAAGTGGTAAGAGACAAACCCGGGCAAACAGAAGATTTCTTGCTAAGGTCTTTACTGAGACAACAAACCAAAGAGAAATATTATTGCCTTACAACTTCTCGTGAGTACTGTTACCCTCTCTTGTACACATTCTGTTTCGGCTTACTCGATGTTAAGTTTAACTGATGATGAGTTATGCTTGCGTAGGTTCCACTTAATTCTGCTAGTCATTCAACCTGACTTAGGAAAAGTCCTTGTCATGGGCTCGTTACGAAAAGAAAAAGATCTATGGGCACACTTTAGAGAGATGCTCCAGAGGTAATTTCAATCATATTATCGCATTAGATCGGCAACTTTCGTGACAACAAGTAGTAATTACTTCTTTATCCATTTTCTTTGCCGGACAGGGTTTGGAAAAGGTTCACGGGCAGGGCCGTGGGTGAATGGTCATAAGAACTAAAATTTATAGACCAAAACGTAAGTAATACTAGCTAGCTAGGTCTGCGTATCTTTTTGATTCTGCTTCTAATTCCATTATATCATGCTTTATTGATTATTATTTTGATTGAACTCTCTATTCTCGTAAAGTGCACGCATCAGGGACACAACAATAACTTATGTGGGTACTATGTTTGCGAGTTCATTCGTAACACGATATGTGCGACGGGCCAAGCCGCACTAGAACAACTTAGAGTAAGTAAACAAAGTACACAACATTATTTTATTACCATCAATTGTGTTGAGTTTTATTCTTATATATACATATATATTGACCCCATTCTTCATATATATTCAGATCGAACGGATGCGGGACCAACTCCTACCATTTGACCACATACGAGCCATTCAAGAGGAATTGGCGGGGTTCATACTTGATGAGGTCGTCACACCTGGCGGAGAACTCTTTAGATATCCACCAAAATGAACGTTGTATATATGCTTGAACGTGTTTGTCTTGTACTTGATGCTTCAACGTTTACGGAGAATACCACACAATGACGATGTTGTGTATAATAATAGTTGCTTAATTATTCATGTACTCGTATGTACCGATGACGATGTATGTGTATACCGCTCCCGATCGATTCCCTCGCCCCCGCCGGCCGTTAAATACGCCGTAACGGGGCAGGGGCAAAACTCTGCCACGGCAGAGATTTATGTTGTTTTCCTGCCGCGGCAGAACTAACCTTTAACACCGGGGGGGGCTGAGCGCTGCGGCAGCCCCACGTACGCCACCCTTTAATACCGGTTCGTATAAGAACCGGCGTTAAAGGGGGGGGGCTCTAACACCGAAACCGCAGTAGCGGTTCTATAACCGGTGTCAGAGGGTCCTCCAAACCGGTGTTAGAGGGGTACGTGTGCACTAGTGTGGGCGAACAGATTTTAGTAAACTTCAAATCTGAACGATTAGTCCGTATCCTTTGTTTAAGCTAGGTAGGACGGAGCTTAACTCTTACTCTACTTGAGAACCGAATTGCGTAACCATCATGGGCCTAGCAGTCTTAGGGTGTGTTCGGTTATGGAATTTGGAGGAACGGAATGGGTCTGTTCCGTACCTAGCACCCGTTTCTGTGTTCGGTTAGACAGACGGGATGGAACCAACTAGTTCTTCGGAATGGAATATTCTCCTCAGATGCGGAATCACCTCGTTCGACCGAATCGGCCGGACCTGGGAGAACAGCTCGCTAACACAAAAACTAATTAACTCCTCTCTAACCACGCATGAAGCGACGACTCGGGACCAGGCGCTGCAAAGCAGCCAAGAGCGGCCAAGCACGACGGCTAGCGGGCGGCTGCGGCGGCGGCGGTTAACAAGCTGCCGGCGGGCGGCGGCAAAGAAAGCACGCGCCATCGGCGGGCGGCGTGAGGCGGCGGCGGCAGTAAAGCACGCGCCAACAACGGCCATGCATGAAGCAAGCCCAGCGCGCCGCGAGCACCCAGTGGTGGCGGCATCCAAGCAAGGCATGCACGGACGGCGGCTTCCGATTTTGGCTCTGATTATAGCTCTGATTTTGGCACGAGGCAAGGAGCAGCAACGATTTTGCCTCTAATTTTGACCTCCAATTTTTGGCTTCGATTATGCGTCAGATTTTAATCTCCAATTTTTGGGGCCTCAGATTTTGACCTCTATTCGTTCTAATTGACTCTTTGTTATTATTAATTATGATTTGAAAAGAGGATTAAGTTTAGACTCAAATCAATAAAATATTTAGCAGTGTTTGGTTTTACGTCCCGTTCTCCGATTCCACCAACCGAACAGAAATCAGAACCATTCAGTTCCTCGATTTTTTCTAAACCGAACATGGGGTTAGAACCGTCCCATGACGTCGGAATGGAACCATTCCGTTCCGTCCCCTGTAGTTCTAGAACCGAACACACCCTTGTATAATGCCTATCAAGATGCGTAAGTTTTCTATCATCTAAACAACGCTAGTACTGCCAGTAGTTACAGTTACTCTGGCAAGGCAAAATCTCATCCAAATCTCCATGCTGTCATATGGCTTTAGTACCATCTCTAGCTGTCGTTCACGTACTGCCCGATGTATTCATCGAGCCTCGTGCCGACCAACATTATCCAGCCGGTCAATGAGGATGTAGGAGTGACCAAAATCGACGCCACGTTTTTTTCGAAATCGACGCCACGTAGCTTCGTCTAATGTCCAGCACTCTGATCTACGCCTAGCTGCGGCGTAAAGCATTTGTACCCGTAGCACTAGCACTGCTCGGCCCTGACGATGGACTTGGATCGTCCCAGTGTAGGGGCGGCAGTAGTGGTGCCTTTTGGAAAGAAGGAAAACAGGCACGCTGCGGTGGACGGCCGCGGACGCGTGCTGGTTTTATGGACACGGTGGCGCGCGCAGCTCCGGTATACCGGAGGCGAAGTTGCTCGGCCGCTGCTGACCCGTGCTCCATCACAGTCGTCTCATTGTCATTGACCTACAACCATGGCTACGAGCCAGCGAGAGCGCCAGGCCTCGACGGAGCTCCCGTGGAGCATCATGAGCGGGGCCGGGCCGTGTGAGCAAGGAACACTGGCCCGACCTGCTGAGTGCTGGGCAAATACCGCTTGGGCTGGGCCACAACATGACCAACCACACTCAAAAGGCCTAATGTGATAGAGTTTCAGCCGTCCGCTCAAAAAAAAGAGAGAGATATTTTCGCCTCAAAAGGAGAGAGATTTTCAGCCTGTGTTAGGAACTTAGGATTATACACAAACAAATTTTATGATTTTTCTAGGTTTTAGGGTGACTTCGCGGCGACCACCGCCGGAGGATCTGTTGCACCTGTTTTTTGCCGCCAACCTTCACCTTCTCCTCCCTCCCTGGCTTCCGGCCTTGGCGTTTGGTAGCCAGTAGGGAGTAGGGAGTTGGGGTTTCATCGCATGGTCGAGATCAACGAGATGGCGACCGCGCCCCAGAGTGTTGTGCTCTGAGGATGTTTCTTCCTCCTTCAGGGAGGATCTTGGGCACCTGCAAGGCGTTCATCGGCGAATCCACCCCAAGTGGTCCGTCCCCGGCGGTGGATTCGACGGTCACAGCTGTCATTGTCGGTGGAGAAGGCCTCGATCGCGTTTCCCCTTTTTCTTTGAGGGCCTTTTTGTAAAATGCAAGGACGAGTTGGTATTACTTTCTATTCTTGATGTCCTTTGTGTAATTGTAACCCACCGCTTGGAATGAAACTTCTGGGTCCTTTCGGACCCTTCTCCGTTCAAAAAAAAAAAAAAGAGATGGCGACCGAATCTTCAAACACCAGCAACAACATGAACGAGGAGAAACGGAACATTGACGCCGGCGATCCGCTAAAAAATCTAGAACTTTGTGACACCGAACTCGCGAGTTCGGTACTATGCTGAAGAATGTTCCTATTGGGCTTTAGTTGCTCCCTTTGGTTTTGTTTTCTTCTACTCTTTCCTTTCATTATAGGGACCCAAGTTAGGGCAACGGATTTCAAAAGATAGGATGCAAATAATCATTTTAAACTACACCCGAAATAAGTACAAGAATAATAAACTTGTGAATAATATGTCTGAAAACGATTTTGTTTTCACATACAAAGACCGGCGTGGGCTAGTTGTATCATAATGTTTCATTCTTTGTACTACAAACTAATACTTGCTCCGTATAGAAATAATTGCTTTGATTTGTCTAAATTCACATGTATCTACATACTAAAACTCATTTAGATGCATGTTAATCTAGACAAATCAAAGTCACTAATTTCTAGATGGAGGGAGTAATTTATTGGTACTCCAACCTACACAGATAAACCACTCGCCAAGGCCTATGTAGCCTTTCTTTTATGTAAAACTAGACCATAAAAGCACGCATTGCCGCGCCCGTCCATTTTTAACAGATAGCAATAGTTCTTAATGAAAAAATATTGGGAGTCAAATACCCCAGATTATGTTCACCGAAATACCATCTTCCACGATACTCTCCTCTCGGGCTCACCGCCCAACATGAGCATGAGGTGATACATATGCCAATACCAAATAATGCTATAGGAAAGTTGTTTTGTGCATCATTTTTGTATTACACTGCTGAAATGTTGCTTTCATTATTCCTAGTAAATAAATAGAAGAAAGGAAATCCTACCCAACTAATATAGAAATAGTATTAGTATTGGTTGAGGTCAATCTCTTCTAACACAATAACATAGATTGTCAAAAAATATTTTCTCAAACTACCCTTACAGTATAGGTATTTTTTCCCTCAAGGCAAAGACTCCCTCATGGGTAGTTCATCGTCACTGAGCCAAAAAAGAAGGAGATTACAAATAATGGCGCACAGACTATCTTCAAAATTACATGTCAGGCGAGAAACTTTCATCCCATTCTAGCAAACTTGCAGTACTTGCATTAGTGCTTACCTCTTCTTTGACCAGCAAAACATTCGGCTGATTTGCCACTCAATGCGCATCAACACTTAGAGCTCCACTCGCTGTCCAGAAAGAAGAATCAACGATATTAAGTTTTTGAGCAATAAGAGTGGCAAGAATATGAGCATGAGCTTCAGTACTGTTACATACCTACAATTAATTAATTTGAATTTTACGGAAAACTATACTACCTTCATATTTAAATAAGATGTCAAAATACAAAGGAAAAAGTTTAAGAAGAACCAAAAGGCAAGTGTCAGGTTGCTCCGAAATCACATTGGTGTCTCTTTTTAGTCCTCTACATTAACAAACAAAAAACAGAGACATGGATGGGGAGATCAATATCAATTGGATAGGTTTGGTAACCTGTATATTGAGATGGCCTTCTTTTCCCAAAACCTTAAAGATTAATCCAAAGAAGGGAGATGCATTACATGACCAATTGACCATTATAATGACATAATGTGGATAGTCTATGTCCACCATGGGGAATCGCTCAAATAAGAAGGGCTTTATTTTAGCAGGAGGCGGAGCTTTTATCACTCTGGAAACATTTAGCAGTTAAGATGGAATGTCCAGAACGAAAAAGTAATCAAATAGCTGCATAGCTGGCAATGGAAATTTGCAAAATGAAAGGTATGTTTCTAGCTATCACTGTACACACGGTACAAGAATACACGGAGAATTTATTGTGTGTGGATGTTATTTCATCTGAAGTCAAATAAGATGGAACAAAATGCAATGATCTTTGAAAATAAAACAAGGAATTAGAAGAGTGTAGGATGTACAACTCAAATGGAACATAAGAATTAACTACGGGAATGCTAAACACAGTTGCAACTCATGAACTGGTCAGAAACAGTGTACCAAAGTGTACATCAACTCTAGAAACACAAGGAAATGGAAAAAATAACTCCATCTTGCTAAGCTCTGAGGAGTTGCAAAGAGTGCGTATGTTTCTTTCATATAGCATTTGGTTTCTTAGCTTGACATTTTTCCTCGAAAACAACAAGTACCACATACCAGAATTATGTTGCTAATTCTCCTACTTTTTAAGAGAGTTCGGTGGGTGGCACACATTGTTGCCACCGTAGCCGCGTTTGTCAGGGTACTTTAGGAAGAAAATGATACTCCACATGTTGCCATTGTTGCCACTGTCGTGAGGGAGTATATAACTTAGCATCTCTGTAATAGTAGATCTACAATGCAAATTACAGTTGATAGACGCTCACATGATTAGAAAAGATTGTACCTAAATTCTTCAGTTCTATAGCTTCTCTTCTCTCTAGCACAAGAATGCAAATGCTCCGCCAATCCGTCTAAGCTGGCTGTGGCTGCGCCGCTCCGTCCCACATGCATGGTCTCCGCATGTTCTACTATTTCAGAACTTTGATATAGAGCAGCAGGAACAAACAAGAAGAACTGATTAATCAGCTGCAACCGAACTAGTCTGCAAGAGTCTCCAATGGCGAATAAATTTTTCATTCACGGGAAATAGTGTATTAATTTGATCATTCCTACATGAACCTGGCTTCTGGCAGTCGAGGAGGTTGATCTGGGCGAAGGCGCCCTCGTGCTCCTCCTCAATCTAATGGAGGGTCTCCATGGGCCATGGCCGGGCGGTCCTTGAGCACCAGTCAGAGCCTTTGATCCAGGTCCAGTTTCTCCCCATCACCCTCTCCATCTTCCCATGTTCTCTCGCAAAGTTATATCCTATTCTCCCCCGGCACATCTCCAGCACCCAAAACCTCCCTCACGACCTGATGCAGTTGTCCCCTAAAGAAGTAAGGAAGAGAACGGGGCCAAGCAGGAAACCGTCGTCCATTACGGCGTGGAAACTGAAGGACTGGGCACCTTCTGCCTCATTAAGCATGAAGAAACGGCGGCGGCACCGCCGTGTCCTTCCCCGTGTCGTCTTTCTGCTTTCCCAAATAGACTGAACAAGGTCTACTGGACTACCATTCCTAGCTCCTTTCCCCACTCGCAGCCCACAGCGGCCCAGTGCACGAGAAGGCACCAAAAATGACCTGTGGAGCAGCAGCCCTGTTTATGTTGGTCAGCCAGCTCGCGCGAGATGACCTAGTAAATGAGAGGCCCACTTGATGGTGCAGAACAAACGATCTTGTTCGTCCGTAGGCCTGATCTCGACGGCTCACAATCCAATTCGCTGTGGTGGCTCCTAGGTAGGCAAGTTATACTGTTTCTTAAAGGCCCACTTGATGGTGCAGAACAAACGATCTTGTTCGTCCGTAGGCCTGATCTCGACGGCTCACAATCCAATTCGCTGTGGTGGCTCCTAGGTAGGCAAGTTATACTGTTTCTTAATAATCAGTCAAATATTTCTAAAAAAGAAAACATAAATGCGGCCTTATTTCGCTAAAAGGATGAATATCATAAGAACACATCCTACAACTTGGTTTTGCTAGTTGCTTCTGACGGGTGGATGATTATTGGGCCCATGAAATGGTGGGTTGCTTGATAAAGCGACCACATGAAGAAATGTTGAAATGGTGGGTTGCTCGATAGAATTTTCTATTTTTCTTTTTGTGGGTAAAATAGGATTTCAATAAAGAGGCGGGATTTGATGGGGATACGCCTACTGGGGTATACTCAGCAGGACGTTTCCGACTGGCCCAAGGGCTGGCGAGTGGGCCTGTAGAACGGCGAGTGGATAAAAGCTCAGCAAGGTACCAAGCGACTGGAAGCTGAAGGCCCAGGCGAGTAGATAGGCCCAGTCAGACTAGGTTAAACGATTACCGAAGCTGTAACCGAATCGGTTGAGATATGTAAACCCTAGGGGAGGTGAGCCTATATAAACCTCCCTATGAGGTGAGTAGAGACACGTTCCCTCATACACCCAAGCGACTCGCCGCCTAGCCGCCGAGCTCGCCCATTGTAAACACCTCCATAATACAATCTAGCAGGAGTAGGTCTTTACCCTCCGGGGGGCCGAACCTGGGTAAAACCCTGTGTCTTTGCCCTCATCTCGCACCGCAGATGGCTGGCCGCCCTTGCCCCTCGTTCTACTACTCGCTGCCGATTGCAGCGTCTGCCGTGGCCATTCCCACGACAGTGGCGCCCACCGTGGGGCCTGGCCGGTGTTCTGCGGCGAGATCCAATCTGCCCATCAACGAGACGGTCGCCACCGGTCGCATGATAGCGATCGGCGAGATGCTCCAGATCTTGCCGAGCAGCTACGTCCCGGCGGCGCGACCCGTCACGCACAGCGTGATCCTGCCAATCGGCACGATCAGCCTCTTCGTCGGCCTCACCGACGTCATCGTCTCGGAGGACTCGGCTCGCATCCGCGAGTCGCCGCCACGCGATCGGCTCTCCGAGAGCCAGGTCCGCACGATCCACCGCCTTGCCTCCGAGTACAACTCGGCCCACAGCAACGTGGCCGGGAAATCAACGGCCGCAGAAGATGCGACCCTTACCGACGACGCCGACTCGGCGACCCCGGCGTCACTCACCGGATCCATCGCCGCGGCTTCTTCCGCGGGCTCCATCGCCCAGGTCTCCAACGCGGAAGACTTCGAGGACCCCTCCATCCTCGGAATCTTCGACCGACTCGGTCGAGAATTCCGCCGACCTCGAAGAAGGAGCCGCCACGCCGGCTTACATGGCCACCGACACCGATCCGCCGGAGGATCCTTTCTCCACCCCAATCCCTCCTAACGCCACGGCAACGGAGGTCGAGGAACTCCGCTTGAAACTGGCGGAGGCGGTACGCAAGGAGCAGGCCGAGCGCGAAAAATTCCGCCTCGAAAGGTGTGACGCAGAGCTGTCACGCTACCACCAGCGCCGGATCAGGTCACGTTGAACCCCACCGTTCAAGGGCGTGCCACGAACTTCGACGACGAAAACGACCCGCTCGATAGCCGAGTGCGCGATCTGCGAGAACGCGCCACCAGAGGAAGCGCCGCCCCGCCAGTTCGACGGCGATGGGTGCCCACCACCACCCAACCGCACCCTCCTGTGACCAGCCGCGATAGTTGTCTCCTCACGGAGCGAGACGCAAACGGCCTCCCACCGTTTCTCCACCCCGATGGACAACCTCGTGGCAGGCCGAGCAGACCGATAGCATCACGCCACCGCGACGGCGCCTACAGATCCAAGACGTCAAGGCCACCGCCAAGGCCGTGGCGCAGCAAAGAGCGGGCGCCGACTCGCAAGGTCGAGTATCCTCGCGGTCCTCGGGAAGCAGAGCGGCCTCCAGCGGCCGCCAGCGGCGGCAAACACCCTCAATCGCCCGCCACCGAGCCACGCAGCTCCAACACCGACCGCGAACGCGGCACTCTCCAATTATCCTGCCGGGCGACAAACTTCGCCGCTAACGGACAACCCATCGACGCCCGCACTCACATCATCAACAACCAAAATGGCGCGACGCCAGCCCGACGACTTGCGGCACACCTAACTAATCGCCGCGATGGCGAGCCCATGGGGTCGCCACCGACTTGGGCCTAAGTGCTCGGACCAATGATCCGAGGCGAAGTACCCGCCAAACTTCAAGGCGCCAAAGGAGATAGAAAAATACGACTCTCGCACGACCCAGCACCGCTTGACACATACCTCATGGCAATGGGGATCGCGGGTCACATCGACCTACCGCCGCCTGTTACCTCCAATCGATGATGGAGGGACGTGCAGCAGTGGATCAACACGCCCCCGTGATGACGACTCACGGGAGAAAATGCGAGACGCCGTCGTGCACTTCGAGTGCTCCTACACCCGCGCCACCATCGAGGACCTGAACGATGCGTCCAGGGACCCGCGAGTCGACCAAGAATCGGGTCCAACGGTGGCAAGAGCTCGGTATAACGCGATCGGCATCCACCCGACACCGCGATCCATTGCTTCAAGACCTCGTGCCGCTACGAGCCTCTAGTCGCCAAGCTCAAGCGACACGCCCGCACACTCGACAACATCCCCGACCTCCTCGAGATCGCCAAACGATACGCCGAGGAGGATCCAAACCAGGAAATCGACGACGAGTCAGGAGGGCAACGCCGCACGGGCGGCAACGACGGCAGACGCCGAACCGACCTACGCTACAGCGGCACCCGCCTCACAGGCAAGCGCCGCAGCGACGGGCGAGTCGACTTCGTCGCCAACGCTGGGCACGCACAACGCGAGCCCAAGAGCTACCGCCGCGACGGAGGGCAACGGCGCGATGGCGGCAATTACAAGAACAAGCCAAGGTTCGATCCCGCGGCCCTCCTTAACCAACCATGTGCGTTCCACAGCAGGGAAGGAAAGCCCGCAACGCACACCACCGCCGACTGCCACACCCTCAGGGAAATCGAGAAGGCACGGCACGCGCGGGAGGACACCGACAACGACCCGCCAAATGGCGGAAAATTCGGCAAAGTAGCCGGCTCGCTCCACACCTTCACAGGCTTCAACACGAAGCGCGAGAAGAAGGTCATCGCCCGCGCCGTCGCCGTCAACGCGGTGGCCCAAACAGACGCCCCCGCCTCGAACTGGTCGGAACAGCCCATCACCGAGCCGCAAGACCACTCGCCACGCATCGAGTACCGGTGACGAGTCGCCTGGTGGTCGCCCAAGGTTGGCGACTCATCGCTCCCAAGACACCGATGGACGGCGGCAGCTCCATCAACATCCTCTACCTCGACACCTTCAGCGCGGGCTCCCGCAATCGATGATCGAGACAACCCACACCCGCTCCACGGCATCGCCCCGGTCGGAAGGCGATCCGATCGGCAAAGTCACGCTGCCGTCACTTTCGGCAGTCCGCAAACTTCCGCACCGAGCGGATCGTCTTCGAGCTGGTGCCCTTCGACAGCCCTTACCATCGGCCCTGGGCGCCAGCGTTGCTAAATTCATGGCGCTTCACTACGCTGCATAACGCAATGAAGCTCCCCGGCCGTGCGGCGTCATCACCATCAACGGCGACCCGACATGGCCGCGAATGCGAGGCCAAAGGAGCCGAACTCGCCGACGCCGCATCGCGGGCAGAAACTAATCACGCCGACGAAGCTCGCCAATACGCGAGTGGGTCAACAATGACGATCCCACAATACTCAAGAAGCCCAACTCGAGGGCACAAACACCTCAACCTTTGAGGCCACGACGACACCCGCACCGTCGAGCTGGTCCCAGCGACCCAGACGGTGACGATTGGGACAGGCATGAGCCCAAAGATAGGAAGGCGCTACCATCGAGTTCCTTCGTGAGAATAGGTACATCTTCGCATGGAAACCCTCCGACATGCCAGGTGTCCCTAGGGAGCTCGCTGAGCACAAACTAAACGCCGACCCCAAAGTGCGACCGGTCAAGCAGTCGCTACGGCCCTTCAATGAAGAACGCCGTCGAGCAATCGCCGAGGAAGTGCAGCGTCTACTCGCCGCTTCATCCGCCAATCAAATACTCCAAGTGGCTGGCAAACCCAGTCACGGTCGAGAAGAAAACGGACCGGAGAATGTGTATCGACTACACAAACCTGAACAGCCGCCCAAAGGAGCAGTTCGTCCTCCGCCGGATCGATCGATAATCGATTCAACCGCTGGTTCGAGTCGCTATGTTTCCTCGACGCCTACTCCGGTACAACCAGATCAAAATGGCTGTCGAGGATGAGGAGAAGACGACGTTCATCACGCCATTCGAGCCTTCGCTACACCGCCATGACCTTCGCCTCAAAACGCCGGCAACCTACCGGTGCATGCAAGAATGCCTCGCAAGCCAAATTGGCCGCAACATCCACGTCTACATCGACGACGTGGTCGTGAAATCCGCTCGCCAAGGCGACCTACTCGCCGACCTAGCGGAGACCTTCGCCAATCTGCGGAGGTACAAGATAAAGCTCAACCCAGGCAAGTGCACCTTCGGTGTACCCGCCGGACAACTACTGGGGTACGTCGTCTCCAAACGAGGGATCGAGGCGAACCCAACGAAGATCGACACGATCGCCCGGCTCGGCAAACCCGAGTGCCTGCGTGACGTCCAGAAGCTGGCCGGGCGTGTAGCGGCTCTCAGTCGCTTCATCCCCCGCCTGGGCGAAAAGGCGATGCCCCTATACCGCCTGATGCGCAAGAACCCCACCTTCCAGTGGGACAAGGAGGCGGACGACGCGCTCCGCGACCTTAAAAAGGTGCTACTCGCCGCACCACTACTCGCCGCACCCGCTGACAAAGAGCCTATGCTGGTTTACGTCGCGGCGTCCGAGCGCGTCGTCAGTGCCGTAATGGTTGTCGAACGACCAGAGGAAGGAAAGGAGCGCCCGGTCCAGCGGCCGGTGTACTACATCAGCGAGGTCCTCACCGAGTCGCGCCAGCGATACCCACAGTACCAAAAGCTAGTATACGCGGTCAGGGGGCTCGGCGCCGCACTACTTCCGTGAGCACCGATCACGGTCGTCTCCTCGGCGCCACTACAAGACATCATCCGAATCGCGAGGCGATCGGAGTCGCCAAGTGGCCGCCGAGATCGGCGTCCACAACATTAAATACGAGCCAAAGGCGATTAAGTCACGTGCACCGCAGACTTCATCGCCGATCGGGGAGGCCCAGCAGCCGAGAAGCCGCTACCTCCACATCGAGCTCGCACTTCGACGGGTCCAAGAACGCGGACGGTGCAGGAGCGGGGATAGTGCTGACTTCACCAAAGGGCGACAAGCTCCGCTACATCCTCCGCCTCGAATTCATGCCCTGCACCAACAACATGGCTGAATACGAGGCCCTACTCCACGGCATGCGAGCCGCAAAGGAGATGAGCGTCAATCGCCTCCGATGCTACGGAGACTCCGACCTCGTTGCGGGACAAGTCGCCGGCACCTGCGACGCCATCTCCCCTACCATGGTGGCGTACCGCCAAGAGGTGGATAAGTTGGGCGCCACTTCATCGCTACTCGCCGAGTGGATCGACAAAAAACAAGGAGGCCGACGCCTCTCGCATCGGGTCGGCTCGACCGCACCACCACCGGCGTGTTCCTCGACACAATCTCCAAGCCATCGCCTCCCCGAGGGAGATCGACATCGAGTCCCACTCCAACCAGAGGCAGCCTTGGTCGCACTCATCACCGAGCTGCACGACCGACCAAGCCCTACATCGCCTACCGAAACCGCACCGCCAGACGAGACAACGCTCGAATGATCGTCGCCGATGCAAGTCTTACACCATCATCGACGGCGAAGCTACACAAGCGCAGTCACCGGCGTGTTCCAACGTTGGCCCAACCGTGAAGGACGCAAAATCCTCCACGACATCCACTCAGCGATCGCGCCACCACGCCGCCGCTTCCCTCGGTCGCCAAGGCTATGCGACACGGCTTCATCGCCCACCGACACGCCGACGCTGTCGACATCGCCCAGCGGCGCGCCGGGTGCCGGCACGCCAACCAGACGCTGCATCGAGCTCGCGCTCAAAACGATCCCCATCACTTGGCCATTCGCCGTATGGGGCATGGACATGGTAGGCCCTTCAAGAAAGCCCTCCGGCTACACCCACCTTCTAGTCGCCGTCGACAAATTCACCAAGTGGGTGGAGGCCAAGCCGATCGAAATGCGACGGGAAGACCGCCACTAAATTCCTACGCGAGCTCATATATCGCTACGGGTTCCCAAACAGTATCATCACGGACAACGGCACAAACTTCGCCAAGGGAGCAATGGCCGAATTTTGCGAAGAGCACCACATCCGGCTCGATCTCGCGTCAGTCGCCCACCCGGAATCCAACGGCCAGGCGGAACGAGCCAACCAAAGCATCCTCCACGGCCTGAAGCCGCGACTCCAAGTACCACTCGAGCGCACCGCTGGATGCTGGGTCGAAGAGCTGCCCTCCGTCATCTGGGGAATCCGCACCTCGGTTAACAGGTCGACGGGATTCACTCCCTTCTTCATGGTCTACGGCGCCGAAGCAGTCATGCCCACTGACCTCGAACACGACTCGCCGCGGGTCGTCCACTATACGGAGGCCGCAAACGAGCTGGCCCGCCAAGATGGGCTCAACCAGATCGACGAAGCACGCGACCTCGCTCGATCGCGCACCGCCATTTACCAGAAAGGACTCCGCCGCTACCACAACCGACGGGTGAAAACCCGCACCTTCCAGGAAGGCGACCTGGTGTTACGCCTCATCCAGGACAAGAAGGGCATGCACAAGCTCTCCTCCGTGGAAGGCCCGCTTATCGGGCGCAGACTGCAACGACGCCTACTACCTCATCGACGTCATGGGACGGCGAGCTCGACGTCAAGCGACCATGGAATGTAAACCTCCTCCGGAAGTTCTACTCCTAGAACCCCACACATGTACCCTCCAATCGCTATGAAATAAAAGAAATGGTTACCGCAAATTGCGCCTACTCTCCATGACTTGTGCCACTCGACTGTAATAACAATGAACGCTAAATGCAGAAGTCAACCTTTGGTACAGCGATCGGCACGGCTAAGTAGTGTAAGAGCACTGAATCACCTGTGTCTTGCATCGTCCACTAAAAACGCCAACCCGAGCCCCATTGAGTCGCTTAGCCCGACCGGTTTTACGAACCAAGACAATCGCCCGCTTCTCACAGCGACCTTGGTCCCCGCATCCTCGGCATAGCGACTCGAACGGCTAAGTACCACGCCGGGACTGAAAACCAGTCATGAGCGGTCGTGGAAAACGCCAAGTAAGAGAGCATGCCAGGGACTCACGCGATCGACCCTCGGGCCAGCAGGAGGACGCGCCACACCAACGCTAAGTCCTCAACCACCCTCGAGTCGCGCCTAGAACTACCAAGTACCACGCCGGGACTCGCACCCACCCCGTCACAGACGGGAAAACGGTAAAGTACAGAGCACTCAAGGGAGTCGCCTTGCGACTGGCTCTCCGAGCTCGGGCGAGTCGACTAAACTAACAAAACACATGATAACAACAAACATCATATACGAGGTGAACCCCACAAAAGGGCGGACACGCTCGGGGACTCGTCCAAAATCAATCCAAAACACACAAACAAATAGCAAAATGGACACGACGTCCCATTCAATCGCATATTGCATTGTCTTATATTACAAATTATGCCCGCGTGGCAGAACTGCTGCTAACACATCCAGGCAAACTACCCTATTCTGCAGGCTTTGACGACGACTCGCCAGAATCCCGGCGCCTACGGATGAACGCGGTGTACGGGTTTGACGGATACGCCGTCTCACCCGCCATCGCCGAGCAAAAGGTTGCTCGACCTTGAAGTCACGATGCGGCTCGGGTCGCTCGCGACGACCGCTTCGGTAGGGAAGGAGGTCCATCGCCCGCACACGCCCGAGTACGCGGCGCACGCTCCGCAACTTGAGAACCTCGGACAGGTCCACCGCGCCACGACGAAGGATACCCACTCGTCACATCGCCGAGGTCGAAATCCTCGGGAAGTGGGCGAGTCCAAGGCTCATTGCCGACGCCCACGCCAAACGCCGACCGCGGCCATGAACTCAACGACCGCGGGCGCCTTCTCCAAATACTCCCACACCTCAACGAGGTCACTGGGAATACCCTCCGTGGGCGACATTTCTTGAAGGTAGGCGCGGATGCACGTCGCCGATAGCGTAGCCGAGTCGACGAGCATGCTTACGCACTGCCTCGCGTCGAGCGAGCTCGCTTCTTCTTGGCTACCAATAACGCGACCTGCGAGAAGGAGACAATGATGAGTGCGATGGACACCGCAACACCCCAACTAACGGAAAGGGAAGATGCAGTCACCAAGCAACGGGCGGGCGAGCCCCGTGATGAAGCACTGAAGCGACGTGTGGTCGTCCTGAAGCCCAGCAATAAGGACTTCCGACACCTTGCGATCCTCCTCCGCGGCTGCAATGGCGGCCTTAGCCCGCCCGTCCGCCGAGCTAGCTTCTTCCCTCGCCTCCCGCAGCTCGCGCTCGAGATCAGCGACCCGCTGTTCAGCAGCGCCCAGAGCAGATCGCGCCGCTTCCAACTCACCAGCCGGGACAAGCTCCTGGCGAGCTTCCTCTGCCTTCGCAGCAACAGCCTGAAGCTCTTTGTTCGCCTCCTGGATGGTGGTCAACTCCTTCTCAGCACGCTGTTGCGCGGCCAGTCGGTCCGCTGACTCGAGCTGCAGACCCTGCATATCATCAAAAAAGTCAGTAAAAACGAACCTCCTAAGTGTCCACCCGCTGAAATTCAGCGAAAAGCGCACTCGGGACCGCGATCAAGAATTCCACGCTCACCCCGCTAAAATTTAGCGCTGCGGCGCATCGGGACTGGATAAGAAAGTAAAAGACGAGAAAATAATAAGAATCAAGCCGCTGCAAAGCACCGACCTGATCCTCGGGGACTGGATATACCTGGATGGCTGCGCCAAGCATGCCATGAAGTTGCATTGCGTCCACGGATGCGAGTAACGCTGGCGTGTGCCCACGACGCTGGTCGACTTCAGCATCGACGGTCCCTGGAGCGAGGCTCGGGGATGCAGCCCCGCTCGCCGCGGCCGCCTTGGTCACGAAGCGAGGGAAGGTGGCGATAGAGGCACCCGCTCCAAAGGAAGTCGCCTCCGCCGTTCCAGGCAAGGAAACGCCCTCCTTCGTAGACGCGGTTGCCTCCACCACGGGGCCGGCCGGCGCGACCGCCGTGTCGTCAGAGACAGTGACGACGTCGTCGCCCTTGGCCTTCTTATCGCCATCCACCGAGGCAACGACCGCCCGCCTTCCTCTTACGGGAAGGATCCTCCTCGCTGGCGGTGGAGGGTACCTGGGCCACGGTCGGGTGGCCCATCCTTTTCACTCCGGTCCTGCACATCAGTCGAGTCAGTAAAGACAATCGAAACAGCTATAGAAGATAGAGAAGGCCGAGTGCACTCACTTGGCAACCGGGATGAAGCGTAGCCCTGTGCGAAGGCCGGCCGGTTTTTCCAGCTCGGGGCCCAGCCGGCGACTGAGCCCTAGTTCCATGACGTCGCGTGCCCAAGACACGGACGGCTTCTTCGTCGTCGAGGCTGCGGCTGGCGCCTCTGGGATACCTTCGGCAGGGCTTCGCGAATCGGAGCCGCTGCCGGAGTTTCCTTGCGGGCGAAGCCGCAATCGGAACCTCCTTGCGAGGCGAAGTCGCCGCCGGAGCCTTCCTAGCCTGAGGCTGCGCGAATGGCGGGGCATCGAGGCCAGCGGCACTTCCACAGATGGCGATCTAGCGGTTGTCGCCGGGCCGCGCCACTGGCCGAGCTGTGAGCATCGAGCTGCTCGTCGAAAGTGCGGCGGCGAGGCCATCTTCGGCTTGCTTTCCTCTCGGGGCCTCGCCTCCTTCTTCTTCTTCTTCTTCGAAGGAGCATTCGGCGCGAGGTGGTCTCGGGAGCTCGTCATCATCATGACGCCGAGGCTCCCGCCGCTTCGATTTCGCGCTGACGCCGCCTGCTGGTCTTTCGGACCAGCGGGCACTCTCTTCGGACTCGTCCTCGTCGTCCTCATTGCCTTCGCGGGTGGCGATTCGCTTGTATCCCGGGCGGATGGCCCGGCTCGTCATCGGCGGTGGAGCCACCCTTCCACCACTTGGAACAGCTGCGATGAATACGAAACGAGTTAGAGTTACCGCGATCGCATACCGCGATCGCGAACAAGATAAAGAAATTACCGTCGAGCCGGACGCTTCATGGTAGGGACCCGGCCCGCGATCCGCTGCAGACACGCTGGTGATCTTCTTCAACCGGGAGATAGTCCTCCGCTTCCACTGCCGAGGCAGGCTTTCGTCAAGTCTCCCGCCCGTGTCTCGATACATGTAATGGTCGCGTTGGTGAGCGGAACGAGCCGCCCAAGCCAACAATTGTACAAGTTTATCGTCTGAGCCCTTCTTCTTCGACCACGGATGGCTCGGAGCATCTCGTCGACGACCATCCACGGTCGCCGGAAGCTTGCCGACCGGAGATGGCGTGGCTCGAACGGTTGGCCGAGTACCGCGATCGCCGCCTCGCCCTCCGGAGTCGCCTCGATCACGTAGAACCATGACTTCTTCCGGGCCGCCGCTTTGGCGGCAGCATCGATCAAGAAGGAAGCTTTGGACTTGAGCTGAACGTCAGCCGCCTGGCTAGCATTGGGCCCGCCTCCTCGCGGCCGATCCGTCTGCGGAACAGATCTTGCCACAAGGGAAAGTAGGGCGGCAGCCCAAGTAGCACTCGCGAACTCCACGAAGATGGCGAGCTTTCGATGCTTGTGGGGACCCAGATCCGAGGGCTGGATCTCGTAGGCGAAAAACGCCGGAAGAACAAAGACGTGGAAACCCTAACCCCGCCGATATGACTGGTGAAACAGACGAACTCCCTCTCTCGCGGGTTTGGGGTCGTTTCTCCGGCTGCGGGGATACGCCAACAGCCGGCTCGCAGGATTACGGCCTCCTCAAGGAGGCCACTGCGCCTGCACTTGGACCTGCCCCATGGCTCGGTGAGAAGGGCCATAGCCGAGAGGTTGGTTGGAGGTCGAGGATTTCGGTCGATTGGATCAAGGAGCAAAGGAAAGAGAATGCGCGACTCGGAAGAAGTGGTGGGCGTTGGCTCTACGATTGCTGCCATTCCTCTTATATAGCGGAGTTACCCGCCAAATCAGGCCGCCATCGCGATGATTACGCCAAAGTTACCGTTGAGTTACCTTAACGGCTAGTTTGACCACGCCGACGGTCCAACTCACCACTGCTCGCTAGGTCACTCGCAATGATCCGGTCTGCTGGCTCGACTCGCCCAAGACGCGAGTCGGTTCACCGGATTTTCTCCTTCATACAGAGCCCGACCGATTCGATTGGATGCCTACTTTGAAGTCAGATACTCGATCGCGCCAGCCACTTACGCCTAATCAACGACGGCCTCGGGACTCGATGGGGATACGCCATCGGGGTATACTCGCCGGACGCTTCCGATCGCCCAAGGGCTGCGAGTGGGCCTCAGAACGGCGAGTGGATCAAAGCCCAAGAAGGTACCAAGCGATGGAAGTCAAGGCCCAAAGTAGATAGGCCCAGTCGGACTAGGTTAAACAATCAAGTCAGAATCGAATCGGTTGAGATATGTAAACCCTAGGGGAGGTGAGCCTATATAAACCTCCCTATGAGGTGAGTAGAGACACGTTCCCTCATACACCCAAGCGACTCGCCGCCTAGCCGCCGAGCTCGCCCATTGTAAACACCTCCATAATACAATCTAGCAGGAGTAGGTCTTTACCCTCCGGGGGGCCGAACCTGGGTAAAACCCTGTGTCTTTGCCCTTATCTCGCACCGCAGATGGCTGGCCGCCCTTGCCCCTCGTTCTACTACTCGCTGCCGATTGCAGCATCTGCCGTGATCATTCCCACGACAGGATTATAAGACGATCAAGTTCCAACTCCTGTAACACAATATTAGGACCAGAATCCAACCACGCCATAGTTCGGCATTCTGTCCTTACTAGTCTTAACCTGAGAAGGCTCCACTTTTACGAAATGACACTCCACTCTTTGCCTAAGTAAATCATTAAGCTCTAGAAAAATATTCCTGTAGATACACCGATTCTGAGAAAGTTTTGTGACTGTTGACACCAGCGAGATGCAATCCGTTTCGATGATGAAAGGCGTTTGGCAATATTCCAAGGCCAGCCTAACCCCTTCAACACATGCTTGAAGTTCAGTTTCAAACGGCTCTTCATACCTTGGTAACCAACAACATGCAGAATAAATAATATTTCCCTTATCATCACGCAAGATCATACCAGTACCTCCCGAGCTGTCCCGTGGTTGAAAAGATCCATCAATAAAGAGTTTAGCCCAGCCCGGAGGGGGAAAACACCACGGTTTGCTCGAAATAGCAGCAGATTTAACAGGACTAACAATCACCTGTGACTCAACCATTGGTTGCTTTCCTTTTATCAGTGTCAACCGATAATTTTGGAACATCTCTAACCAGCAGTTTAATATAGCTGCAGAGGAATCACATACTCACTCCAAACCATATTAATTGACTTGGATTTGACAAAATTTGGATATACTAAATAGTGTCTAGATTCATCCAAATCTAGATAAATTTGAGTCAATTAATATGGATCGGAGAGAGTAAAACTTTCAGTCATGGGTAGGCAAAATAGACGAAAATAACTTATAAAAATAACAATTTCACGGAATGAACTCTGGCCAGAAGAAATTCACCGAACTAACCCTTTTTGCAACGCCATACGAGCCGCACCCTGAAGAGCGGCGCTGTTACGCCTGGCGCCGCGCACCTGCCAGCGTGGCTCGCCCGTGGCCTCGTGGGCCTCGGTCCCGCTAGTGCGGCGCCTTGCCGTGTGGCGCCGCATTGTGTAGTGCAGCGCTGTTGCGCGTGGAGCCACACTTTAGGTCTTGTACCAGCGCGGCGCCAGTCCTCCCCAGCCCCATCCTCATTCCTCTCCCAGCCCGAACAGAGAAGGAAGCATGGCGGCGGCAGCGGCGCTCTCCACCTAATACACCCCCCAACCAGGCCAGATTTAGGGATTTCTTCCAAGAATCTTGCTACCAATCCCCTCCCCCAGGTATTCTCTCTAATCCCTCTCAATTGCATCCACAAATTTCTCTTTTTTTGTCCCTTATTTGCAATATTTGGTCAAACCCTAGATTGTATGGTGAAACCCTAGATTGTATGAATCATTGCCATGTTTACTTGATCTTTAGGTTTAGGAATGCGTGTAAGATGGATAGTAAAACCCTAGTTATTATGGGATAGTGAAACCCTAGGTTTTATGTGAGAAATTGTATGGTTACATCTAGATGCTATAACTATAGTTAGAGAAATTGTATGGTTGCACCTAGTTATTTTGGGATAGTGAAACCCTAGATTCTATTGGCAATATATATAACCAACTCTAGATGCTAGAACTATAGGTAGAGTAGGATGAAATTTTTGTTCATGTTAGAATTATAGGTAGAGTAGGGTAGAACTAGATGCTAGATGCTAGAACTATATGTGTCAATTATAGTTGGAATAAGATGGACATTTTGTAGTTATTCTTATTCTCTCTATTGTTTTTAATATGTAGGATGTCTCTAAACCCCCCTTCTAAACAATGCTCACTATGATGTTTAACACCGTGCCTACAAGATGTCGGAGAAAACACACGTACTAAAAACTTTGATGCAAGTCGAACAAGATGTCATGTTTGTTTAGATGGAAATCTAACATTTGCCATTGTATGTTTGCAGGAGCTTCAATCCCTTCGACTTAGGTACCACGAGGTCTCATCCGGCAAGATGCCTTATGATGCGCGGTACACTCCGTACATCCAGCAGTTAGGACTCCTCCCCTTTATCCACATGGTCACTCGGTCCACACCGGCCTTCAAACCTGTTGCGATCACCGCGCTTGTGGACCGGTGGAGGCCGGATACGCACACCTTTCACCTTAGGACTGGTGAGACTACGGTCACTTTGCAGGACATGAGCATGATCCTGGCACTCCCAATCGAGGGAAACCCTGTGTGCATAAGCTCGGATTCAGACGGGTGGCGTGAGCAGATGGTCGACCTTATAGGGAAGGATCCACCCGAGGCTATAAACTCGAAGGGGGAAAGACTGAGGGTCGCTGCCGGGGCTACTTTTACTTGGATCATCCAGAATTTCAAGATTTGCTCCGAGAATGCCAATGAGAAGACGATCAAGACATACACTCTTGTGTATGTGTGGTACATTATCACGAGGACTCTATTTCCTGACAGCAGTGGGGATCGTGCTCAGTGGCATTTGCTCAAGTTGCTCATTTTTTTGACTCTACCCTCAGTTGGGGTTCTGCGGCGTTGGCCTGGTTGTACCGTCAGGTATTGAGTTATTTACAAATGTTGTTTTATATTTTTGCATTATCTCAAAAAACATTGTTCTTACCAAATGGTTGTTCACTTCATCTGCAGCTGGATGATGCTTGCCTTAGGAGCGCCGCCGATTCAGGGATTGGTGGTTGTTTGCTCCTTCTTTCAGTGTGGAGCTAGGAACGCTTCCCCAATGGACGATCGATATTGTTGAAATTCAATCCTTACATTGATAACGGCAACGACTACCTTCTCTCCACATGGGCTTACAAGTGGGATGTGGTCTCTGAACCGCCAACAGACCCAGTGAAGGCGTACAAGAGGTACACCAACGAGTTTGACACGATCACCTTGGATCAGGTAATTTCCTCGGGTGCAGTCAATTATATGTCTTGAACTTGTAATCTTTTACCCTGACATGAGTGTGGTATGCTGCAGGTGACGTGGGAGCGATATGGTCGAGGGGACCGCTTTAGTGTTCCGGAGGACTATCGCCTTAACCCCATTTGCCTCAGAGAATCTCGTCCATGACTAACGCGTTGCCCCATGGTGTGCATGTCGGCTATTGAGTATCACCAGCCACACCGTGTCATGACCCAGTTTGGGTTATTTCAGATTTTCCCGCCTGAGTGGAAGGACACGGACTTAGGGCTCCATAGGTAAGCTATTAACTGCCTTACCATGTGATGTGCTTATCATCCGTCAAATAATGCTCTAGGACTTGTTGTTGTGTGCATCTTGGACAGGAAGAAGTAGAGGAAGGAGAAGGATTGGCCCAAGGTTCATAGGAAGCACCTTGAGAAATTCAGGAGGTGTGTGATCGAGGCTAAGAAAGCAAAAGGAACACAGGATAGGCCCTTCAATCGGGATGCTTTCAACAACTACATCGCATGGTTCATTGACAACACGCGGGTGGAGATATACCCACGGGCATTTCGGGATTCGATCTTGGAGGATCCATTGGTGTTTGATGAGCTTTTAACCGAACGATACAACCGAACAAGTTAGTAAAGGATGCATTTAACCCAATAAGCATGAATGCTAGTAAAATATGCATAAATGTGAACATACCTACGAGCATACGGATTTGGTCCGGCTAAGTAACCTATCATACTAGCGGGATTAAAACCACCACGCCCTCTTCCTCTTCTTAGCCCAAGTTGTCGACCTCTTTGTTGTCTAGGAGCTTGTTGTCTAAGAAAATTGTGACTAGGAGCTTGTTGGTTAGTCCTTGGTTGGCTACCACTTGGTTGGCTTGGAGCTTGTTGGCTAGTCCTTGGTTGGCTACCGCTTGGTTGACTTGGAGCATGTTGGCTAGTCCTTGGTTGGCTAGTCCTTGGATGGCTACCACTTGGTTGGCTTGGAGCTTGTTGGCTACTACTTGGTTGGATACTACCTCATTGATTTCCTTTTGCTCTTTTCCTTTGAGAACACTTTCTTGCATTGTGCCCTTCACCATTGAACGTTCCACACCGGGCTCTCTCACGAGGCTCTTGGAATTGGTCGTTTCCCGTTTCCCGACCACCACCACGTCCCCATACGTCCATGTCGCTCCTAAAGCGCTTTGTCTTGCGTCTTCCACGTCCAACAACTTCCATTTCGGATCGGGCCATAGTTGAATTCCATGGTACTCCGGCCATTGTGATTGGTCCAAGTATGGATGAAATCTAGGAGCCCATGTCTTCTTAGTAGTCTCAATAGAGAACTCAACCTCTCTCACTGTGAGCGGATTATTGTAATCCAAATGTCATCTGCGAGACGCCACGAGCAAGTGCGAACACGCAAGATGAAGCAATGATGGCCTTCCACATGTGCACTCACAGGTCTTGAGCGAGACCTTGAAAGCTCGGCCTCTGTGTTGACACCATCAGCCGTAGTACCTCCGGGCTCCGTAACTTGGTAAATTAGCTCGTTATTCTCATATTTCATGACAACTTGGGAATCCGCTTTCCTTGTCTGAAATTGCCTTCGGTGGGAACTTGTATTTGTACTTGTTCTTGTTGTCCCCCGCAATATGTCGGTCCGTTTCATGTGAGTATTTCAGAAAATACTCATTCATCATGTCGAATGTATATCGGACTATTGCCGTGGCGGGCAATGCACGGACACCTTTTAGCAACTTGTTAAATGCCTCTGCCATGTTGCTTGTCATTTGGCCGTACCTCCGGCCACCGTCATCAAAAGCTCGTGCCCACTTTCCCATATGTTCAATGTTCCTATTGAGAAACTCGCGACCACCGGCATTGAGTTCTTTGTTGACTAGCAATTTGTTATACAAATTAGAGAAACGACGTTCCGTGAAAGCGAGGCAACAATCTTGTACATCATCGGACAAATCCTTGCTCTTGCATGCCCTATAGAAGTTTGCACAAAAGTGTCTCATGCACCAACGATTGTGCAATGGAGCATGGCCGGGAATATCAATCATCACCGCATTGAGAATTCCTTGATGATGGTCAGAGATAACACACATCTCCCTTTGAGGGGTTAATATCTTGGTTCTCAAAAGATAGAAGAACCACTCCCAATTATCATTGCTTTCCGCCTCCACCAAAGCAAACGCCAAAGGAATCAACCGGTTGTTCGCGTCATTGGCTATTGCAATCAAGATAGTGCCTTTGAATTGTCCGGTTATAAAGGCGCCATCAACAGAGATGACCGGTCTACAATGTTCAAAAGCCTGGACACATTGCTCAAAACCCCAAAATGCACGGCCAAAAACTCGCACGGTTTTCCCGTTTACAACCCTTGTCTTGTTCCCATAAGGTTCAACCACATGAACCATGCCGGGGTTAGCATTCGCCATCGCTAACAACAACCTTGGGATTCGGTTATAAGATTCCTCCCAATCACCGTACAACATCTTGAATACGGATTGCTTAGCCTTCCATGCCTTCCCGTACTTCACCTCGTAGTGAAAGAGGGCTTTCACAAGCTCCATGACCATCTTGATGTTCATTATTGGAAATTCCGCGATGTCATTGGATAGACTGTAAGCGAGGAACTCGGAGGTGAGTTCCCGGTGCTCATTCTTTGCATCCTTCCCATCCTCCACAGGGCCTCGGCACATGTGAGTTGATACGCAACTAGATATGTGCCAATCGGGACCTCCCTTGAATGGTCTTGCACGCACTATCCAAGGACATCCTTCCTCCTCGCACTTCACCGTGTAACGCTTCTTGATGTCCGAGTGCACGATCGTGTAAGGACGATGGTGCTTCACCGAGAAGTCCTTTATCCATTGCTTGAATTCCAACAAGGTCCTGAACCTTGATCCTTTTCAAAAGCCACTATTCACTTCATTGCCATCCTAGTAAGAACTTGTCCTTGGTCCAAGCACTATGCCCTTGCCACCATCAACCGTGGCTTCATCCGCGAGACTAAGATCACGAAACAAAGGCACCCGATGGTCCCGGACCAATACGGTATCGTGGATTTCGGCCTCTTTAGCCGTGAACCCCTCCTCGTTAACTTCTTCTTTGGGACCATCATCATCCGAGTCCGATGCATAGCCTCGAGAATACGGGAGGTCATGGTCCATGTCATCTTGTGTGATATATTTCTCTAAATCTCCAACATTGTTGTCGTGGATTTCAACATCATCATTGTCATCTTCATCTTCACCCCCACAATCATCATTGTCCTCTTCCATAACTTCATCTTGCACTACAAGAAATGTGGCAACTTATGACCTTCTGGTAGTGACCGTGAACGAAATCATCATAGATCTATGACGATTTTGAACCAGATGGTCTTAAGCCATTCGAAAGGGTCAAAACACTAGAAAATTAAGACGGTATAACTCAAAAACGTCGTAGTTGCACTATCCAAAATCGTCATAATATGACGGACCAATCAAATTACATGAAACAACCACCTGTGGATTGCCCATCTCAGCCTAATCTGGATCGTTTAAACACATCCAACGACCAACAAAGAAGCACACATATCCCACCAAACTACCTCCACCATCCACCACATCCCACCAACTCCTAGTCCCCAACTCCCCATTCTCTCCCACAGCCGCATCGCCCTCTCCCGAAACCCTAGCGGCGCCTAATCCCTAGGGTGCGCTGAGCCAGATCCGCCGCCAGCCACGCCCCTCCCTCCCTTCTCCGTCATTCTCGGCCCGTCCCCATCCCTCTCGAAATCGAACCAGGATCCACTCGCGTCCCCTGCTCCCCTTCGCATGATGTCTCCAAACCGCTGCGATCCAGGTAAACTCCGTCTGATCCTCTAGGTCTCTTGGCCGAATCCGTGCCCTTTGCTATTCAAATCGATCTACTCTTCGTGCCCCGTGATTAATTTGGTGGTTCTTTCGAGGGTCACAGGAATGCGTCGACCTCCGATGAGATCTAGATGCGAATCGATCCGTACCTCGGCGCCAAGCCCCCTCGGTTCCGTTCAGCGTCCCGCACCACTGAGCCGCCACGCCCAAGACAGAGGAGGATGGGGATCCTTCGCAGCATGACCTATATCAGGACAACACGCTGACCAGGTGCCGGTGCCCCGCGGGGTTCCAAGGCGACGACCACACATGCGAAGGTGAGACCTCCGTTGTTACCTTCCTGAAACCGATAGTGCAAGAGATGATCAAGAGCCGAGTTGCTGATAACGGCTTGTTTATGGTGGTGCTTTAGATCTGGACAAGTGCAAGGAGAAGCTGGCGTGCACCTGCCCCTACTGCCGCTGCAAGAACACCTGGGGCAGCTACGAGTGTATCTGCGGCAAGGGAAACCAGATCTACATACGAGGGGAGGACGTTTGCATAGGTAACCAACACACTACTAGTCTGCAACTCTGCATCCTACCAGTTTTATTTGACAGCCATGATGAGATCATGGAGAAAGAGAACACTTCTAGACGCTCATCATCCCCTTGCTTCTCTACCTGACGGATGCAGCTAGATACTAGTGATATAGAAAAGAAAATAATGGTTTGTACAAATCCACAGGGGTGAGCTTTAGATATAATTATCTAGATAGGCATTTCTGCTCCCCTGGTGGAACGGAAACAGTGCAGGCAGATTACTTTGGCAAACTGAAAAATATATATAGGGATGCACAAACCAATACCAGGATAGACAGCTCAGAACTTGCTAGTTTTCTATACATAGGTACTCTCTGGACTTGGTTAACCGATGAGCTTTTGCATGTTGTTCAGTCAACAGAGCTTTTAATTATTATTATTCTATGAGTTTTGCTGCTATATTGTTGAGTCTGCATTGCTTCAGTAATAGAGCACATATGCAGTTAGTTAAGCGCCTATCCTATTCTCTGCTATGTGACATCCTATATAATTTGTACACTGTGTGATGCTATACTAAAATCCTTTCTCATTTGCAAATCTACCATGTCCACTATGCAGTGCAACGACGAGATAGGGACGGGGATAGGGGACTTTGATTGCATAAGGACAAGGCAGAAATGGAAGTCCCTGAGGGGGCAGACCTATTGCAAACCATGATACATGTTTATTACTTGTTTGATTTTCTTGCTGCGCCACTGTTTCTTCTTCATGATACATGCAAACCATGTTTTAATTGACTTGGAGGTCCTCTATATTCTCTCTTGTAGGAAATGTAGGGGTTCGTAGCATGGAAAACAAAAATTTTCTATCGCATACAAACAAACAAGCCAAGATCTATCTACTAGATTGTAGCAACGAGTCGATGGAATAACTTACCCTCGAAGATTCCAAAGCGGTTAACGAGAGCAGATTCTCGGGTGATGTAGTCGACACTTCCGATCTCAAGATCGCGAGACGATCCTTCCAAGGCTCCGCAGCTCCCATGATCGGTCACACGTTCGGTACTGACGAAGACCTTCCTCTCCTTGTTCCAAAGAAACGGAGGTTGTAGCACTCTCCTCGCGATTCCGGCAGCACAACGGCGTGGTACCGGAAGTAGAGGGGAGATCCCGCAGGGCTTCGCCTTAAGCCGGAGCGAGTATGGTGGAGTATGAGAGAAGCTTTAGTGGTCTAGGGATTAGACACACCAATTAGAAGGCTCTAAACCAAAGGCTAGGGCAATTAGAAGCTCTAAACCAAAACGGCTCTAAACCGGAGGCTGTGCCTAGGGTTTAGATTTAGAGGATAGAAACTTGTGTGTCTAGAGGAGGCCCCGCCTCCTTTTATAGGTGGGAGGGGCGGCCAAGGGGAGGGAGTCCCTCCCCAAGTCGGCCTTGGGTGGCGCGCCGGCTTGGAGAGGAGGAACTCCTCCCCAAGTCGGTTTCAACCTCCTCTTGCTTGTTTCCCACAGTTTCTGTTTAGCCGCTTGACTTTCAAACCGCCATTTGACTTTTCAGTTTTAGGATTCAATTTAATCCTTTATTTGGAACAGCGAGAACACTTAGTACATGATGCAATCATTCCAATGCAATGACACATTCATGTACCCTTCCCCGAGTGCCGGGACATTCCGAACCTTCTAGAACATTCGATGAAAACACCTAATCATTCCGAACTCAAACGGACTTTCCTTATATGAATCTTATTCTCCGGACCATTCCGAATCACCTCGTGATATCCGGATCCCATCCGAGACTCAACAACATTCGGTCTCTTTCATAATACCATAACTACTCAAACAACGTCGAATCCTTAAGTGTGTCTCCCTACGGTTCGTGAATTATGCGGACATGATCGAGACACTTCTCCGAACAATAACCAATAGAGGAATCTGGAAATTCATATGGCTCCCACATATTTCTACGATTACTTTTCGATCGAATGAACCACTTACATACGATACCAATTTCCCTTTGTCTCACGATAGTTTACTTATCCGAGGTTATGATCGTCGGTATCTCTGCATACCTAGTTCAACCTCGTTACCGATAAGTACTCTTTTCTCGTTACCGTGATATGTGATCCCATGTGAGCCAGTCACATGCTTGCAAGCCAATTGGATGACATTCCACCGAGAGGGCCCAGAGTATATCTATCCGTCATATGGATGGACAAATCCCACTCTTGATCCATGTGTTTCAACCAATACTTTCTGAACACTCAATGCCACCTTTATAGACACCCTGTTACGGTGTGGTGTTTGATGACATCAAAGCATCCATCCGGAAAAGGTGATATGCATGATCTCATGGTCGAAGGAATTAGGTTACTATGTATCAGAAAGCATATAGCAATTGAACTATTGAAATGACTTGATCTTTATGCTACGCTTATCTATAGGAGTATGTCCATCACATCATTCTCCTAATGATATGATCCTGTTGTTAATAACATCTCTCTGTTCATGATCAGGAAACCATGATCATATATTAACCAACAAGCTAGTTTAACAAGAGGCTTTACTAGGGACTCTTATTTTAGTTTACAAATCACACAAGTATTAATGTTTCCGGTTAATACAATTATAGCATAGTATGTAAACATTTATCATAAGTGTGAAGATATGATAATAACCACTTTATTATTGCCTCTTGGGCATATCTCTAACAGTCTCCCACTTGCACTAGAGTCAATAATCTAGTTTCAAATCTTTTGTGTTTTCAACACCTATGGCTTTCCGGTGTTGTATGTACACGATTGCTAGTGGTCAACTGATCTCCGGATCTGACACTTCCAGGTCCGTGTGTAATTGCATGTCTTTGCGTCTCTACGCATCACTCATTCTCTAATGAGATGGCTTTGTATAAATTTGGTCTTTCAGTGTGACCTTTAGCTCTTTGGGGTTAAAACATGTTGATAATATTGTCGCACAATATATCTTTATAGTATTATCCCACTATGAACTACACCTAGTTTGATAACAAACTACTTGACACAAATGCCCTCTTTTGCTGCTAAAATAGCAGTCATATACTTAGCCTTTTGTTGTAGTATCTGTCACAATGTCTTAACTTTGGAACTCATCCAAATCCATTATGGAACTCACTTTCCATTATATTGTGCCACCCTTAGTTTAGATTGAGATAAACTTAATTTGTACTTTGTGACAAAACTAGTATCAATGTAGTACTTTTACAATGAACTAACCATCTATTTGTCACTTCTACAAATATTATACTCTTAGTTCTTCCAAAAGATCATAAGAATATCCTTACTATTGTCCAATGATCATCTTACGAATCATTACGGTATATGCTCACAACATTTAGAGCATAGGACATATCCGATTTGTACATATCACAGATGATTGATATAAATACTCTTTGTGATTTCATACATCAAGTATCAATCTTTACTTGATTATTTGTTTCACTTTACCAAATGTCAATACACTTGAATATATCATCAACATTGAACTCATTCAATCCTTTACGTATGACAAGAACCTCTCTTGTAGTTTCTATATTGAACTCATTCAATATCTTGTCTATGTACTTCCGCACAACCATATTAGCGTCTATTGATGCCAAATATTTGGTTTTGCCTAAGTCTTTCATCGGGATGAAATTCTTAATATGTGTTAATAAAAGATACATTATTTCCAATCAACAATATGTCTTCCACATAATGTATTAGAAACATATCTTAGCGCCCCACTTAATTTCTTGCAAATGCAAGCATCTTCATCGTCTCTAATGAACTTTTAAACTCCTTTAACAGTTTCATCAGTGAAGATTCCAACTCCGCGATGCTCACTTTAACCATTGAAGTTTGCATATGCTTTTAGCATCCTTTGAATTAACAAAACCCTATGGACCGTGTTATGCACATGTCCTAGGTAACGATTCTATTAGAAGAACTTGTTTTGTTTATTCAACTACCATATAACAAATTATATGTAGTGGTTGCTACATTAATCCGTCTAGACTAAATATCACTATGAAAGATCAAATCTTGTCATAGTCAACATTTGAACATTTTGTGAACTCTTTCCCAACATGTCGACTATTTCATAGATGTAAAACATCCATGTCTATTTCTTTATAGATCTAGACACAACTGTAAGGTCTTACACCTTTCTCGAGGGTCCTTCAAGTTCAAAACTTGATTTCTCGTGTATAGAACTATCACGGACTTTATTGCTTCAAGCCATTTGACGGAGTCAGGGCTCATCATCGCTTCTTTGCATGTAGTCGGATCATTATTGTCAAATAATGATTTAACTCTCAAATCTTGGTATTCGATTGTTCATCCGACCTACTTGTTTCAATAGGAACTTGGATCTCCGTGACCACAACCTTTGAGGTACGTGAGCCATGAGCATTGTTGCTACCTCCGGAACACTTTTCGACGCTGCGCAACTTTGCACATATAGCTAAGGTTCTTTTAACCTTATCAAAGTTCTATTGTCCTCCCACTTAACTTTTCACGAAAAATTCCTTCTCAAAGAAACTTGACGTTCTAAGCGACAAACACTTTTGTCTCCGGTGTTTGTGGAAGAATACTTAACAGTTATTCGAAATATCATACAAAGACAGATTCATCCGACTTTGGTTGCAAACATCTTTCTTATGCATAGCATACCAATGTTTAAGAAAGGACAACTTGGGTTTTATCCCAAACCATAACTTTATATGGTGTCATTTCAACGGATTATGATGGAGCTCTTTTCAGTGGAAAAACGGTAATCTATAAAGCTTTTAATCTTTAAAATATAATGGCAATTTTATGAATTATACCTTTGATCTTACCATGTCAAACAAGGTTTAATTACATATCTCGAACGCTCCATACCCTTATGGTGTTTCGGTAAATGCAAATCCACGGAACGATTC
Organism: Avena longiglumis; assembly: GCA_030063025.1. NCBI lineage: Eukaryota > Viridiplantae > Streptophyta > Magnoliopsida > Poales > Poaceae > Avena > Avena longiglumis. The sequence goes on from CP125979.1 coordinate 112,708,832, forward strand.
CTTAAATCTTAGGTATTATGCTAAACTCTGTAACTCAAATATCTTCCTTTATGATCTTTATCATAAACTGTTTATATTCTTGTTACAATGACTTTGCACTTCATCTTGAAAGTCTTTGAACTTTTCAAATGTTTCATACTTCATCCTTATTAAGTAAATATTCATATATTCACTCAAAATTTCGGAAAAAGCATATGAAGTTGAAATCCATCGCTCTTGACTACACATAATGGATTTCATACAACAATATGTATAAGTTCCAATAAGCTAGTCATTCGTTCCTTTTTGGCCTATGAACGAAGTTTTAATTATCTCTAGGAAAGTTTCATAAGCGTCATTTGATCAAAATCAAAAGACTCCAAAATTCCATCCACATGGAGTTTCTTCATGTTTTCTTTCCAATATAATTTAAACGGCGATGTTACTTCCTAAGTGATCTTTCAATCAATTTGTCTTTCGACATTTTTAGCACTAGTTTTATGGATGTGATTTCTCCAACGAGATTTGTGAATCATCCATCTTTTATGGATTACGGAAATTATTTGAACAACCCTTTTGTTCTCATAATACCTGATAAAACAAATCTTTGAAGGCAAGCTTTGATGTTTAACGAGCAATATAATAACCCTTTATTTGTTCTCGATGAACATCATCACATATTGTTTTGCTAGTTAATTAGGCCATTGTAGTTCATGAATTGTGTTGTTTCGTATGACGATTCACACCAACAAATTCAGTATCAAATACTTGAGAACCACATTGTTTAATAAGCAAAGAATATAGCCATAACATGTATATCATCTATATACTTAAGCTGAACAATTCTAGTCTTTTCCTTTCTGCCATATACTTATGAGATTTTCTTTCAATATTTCCTTTTCTGTTTGAAAGAATCTATCAACATCAATAGTGGAGTCATACATATGACATATAGTCCAAAGCGTGTATAGTTAAATACCAATGTCTTTGGACTTGCACTTTGAAGTAGATCACCATCATCAAATGTTTGGTGTTCTTTCAAATTCCTTTCTTTAGTAATCTCTTGGTGTAGTAAACATTTTACCTACATCAAATATTCACCCTTATCATGGAATCGTCCATGATCAAGCTACTTTTAGCTTATAACGATGAATTATGAGTATAATGTTGCTATCCAAAACCTTTTGGAGGATTAGGACAACAACTGTCTCCAACCTTTTGCAAATTCTCATCAAAATATGAGAACATGAACTTTTCCATATTATACTCTATCATGTTGTAACCAAAACTTCGTTTCAGATATCACAATATCTTCCACACATCATGGTTTCTGAAACAACTCTTTCAGATCCTAGATAACCTTGATATTAAGAGAATCTGAATATCAAGAATCACGGAGACAAACATGATACTTATATACTAACACTTGGAATTGTTACTCTTGATTTAATACTAATTATTAAACTTCATGGAGTAACCGGAACTTACTGAAAGTTTGCAATAGGACTTTAAACTTTAGATTAACACTTCAAAACAATACGATACCAGTTCGTAAAGTAACTAACCAGAATTCTATAGTTCTATCATCTCAATTATAACTAAGCGCAATGTGGTAAACGGATGCCAATGACTACAACAACTATGCAAATTCACTTTGATTTAGTTTATGATAAATTGAGTTCTAATTAATAATTAAATTAATCTAGGTGAACTCCCACTCAAAACAATATCCCTCACATTGTTTTAGTGATCACACGAACCAAATCCACCACATCAAAACCGATCATCACGAGAGTTGATATAGCTTCAATGGCGAACAATCAACATGTTCATCATATCTACTATATGACTCATGCTCTACCTTTCAGTAATCCGTGTTCCGAGGCCATGTCTGACATGCTAGGCTCGTCAAGATCAAACCTTAGTTTCCGCATGAGCAACTGGCTTGCTCACGTTGTATACACTTGTAGAATCTAACACACCCGATCATCACGTGGTGCTTCGAAACAACAAGCTTTAGCAACGGTGCTAACTAAGGGTGAACACTCTATGACTTGAAATTCATGTGCATGAGGGATCATCTTATAATGCTACCGTCGTCTACTAAGCAATATAAGATGCATAAAGGATTAACATCACATGCAATTCATAATATGTGATATGATATGGCCTTTCTTCTTTGTGCTTCCGATCTCCATCTTCAAGCACGAACATGATCTCCATCATCACCGGCATTGCATCAAGGTCAATGACGCTTCTCCATGGTTGTCGTTCACCGGTATTCAACTATTACAACTACTTTGAATAGACACTCGGGTCTTAGCATAAATTAAAGACAACCATCTGGCTCCTGCCGGTTGCCAACTTACAATAAGGAACATTGCATACATCAAATATAATCACAATCATGGCCATATCACATCACTGCACACCCCTGCAAAACAAAGTTAGACGCCTCTACTTTCTTTGCATATTTTACGTGGTTTGGGGCTTTCAATAAGTATCGTTCTAACTTACGAACAAGAACCACAACATTGATACTAGCATTGTTGATCACCCGTTGTAAATTGGATCTTAACTATGCTAGGAGAAACAGGCACCCGCAAAGCCACTTATGCAATACAAGTTGCATGTCAAGCGTGGAGCAAGTATCATGAACGATGTCATGTAAGGTTAGCCTGGGCCGCTTCATCCCAACATACCGCAAGATGCAAAGTACACAAGAAGCAATCGACAATAAAAGCATCAACGCCCACAATGACCATTGTGTTCTACTCGTGCAACAGATCTACATATAGACACGACTGACATACCTTGTAGGGGTTCGTAGCATGGAAAACAAAATTTTTCTATCGCATACAAACAAACAAGCCAAGATCTATCTACTAGATTGTAGCAACGAGTCGATGGAATAACTTACCCTCGAAGATTCCAAAGCGGTTAACGAGAGCTGATTCTCGTGGGTGATGTAGTCGACACTTCCGATCTCAAGATCGTGAGTCGATCCTTCCGGCGCTGCTCCGCAGCGCTCATGCAGGTCACACGTTCGGTACTGACGAAGACCTTCCTCTCCCTTGTTCCAAAGAGTGGCGGATGTTGTAGCACTCTCTCGTGATTCCGTAAGACAACGGCGTGGTACCAAGTAGGGGAGATCCCAGGCTTCGCTTAAGCCGAGCGAGTATGGTGGAGTATGAGAGAGGCTTTAGTGGTCTAGGGATTAGACACACCAATTAGAAGGCTCTAAACCAAGGCTAGGGCAATTAGAAGCTCTAAACCAAAACGGCTCTAAACCGGAGGCTCGGCTAGGGGTTTAGATTTAGAGGATAGGAACTTGTGTGTCTAGAGGAGGAGGCCCCGCCTCCTTTTATAGGTGGGAGGGCGCCAAGGGAGGAGTCCCTCCCAAGTCGGCCTGGTGGTGGCCCGGCTTGGAGAGGAGGAACTCCTCCCCAAGTCGGTTTCAACCTCCTCTTGCTTGTTTCCCACAGTTTCCTGTTTTAGCCGTTTGACTTTCAAACTGGCCATTTGACTTTTCAGTTTTAGGATTCAATTTAATCCTTTATTTGGAACAGCGAGAACACTTAGTACATGATGCAATCATTCCAATGCAATGACACATTCATGTACCCCTTCCCCCCCGGAGTGTCGGACATTCCGGAACCTTCTAGAACATTCCCGATGAAAACACCGGAATCATTCCCGAACTCCGAAACGGGACTTTCCTTATATGAATCTTATTCTCCGGACCATTCCGGATCACCTCGTGATATCTCGGATCCCATCCGAGACTCCGAACAACATTCGGTCTCTTTCTCATAATACCATAACTACTCAAACAACGTCGAATCCTTAAGTGTGTCTCCCTACGGTTCGTGAATTATGCGGACATGATCGAGACACTTCTCCGAACAATAACCAATAGAGGAATCTGGAAATTCATATGGCTCCCACATATTTCTACGATTACTTTGCATCGAATGAACCACTTACATACGATACCAATTTCCCTTTGTCTCACGATAGTTTACTTATCCGAGGTTATGATCGTCGGTATCTCTGCATACCTAGTTCAACCTCGTTACCGATAAGTACTCTTTTCTCGTTCCCGTGATATGTGATCCCTTGTGAGCCACCACATGCTTGCAAGCCAATTGGATGACATTCCACCGAGAGGGCCCAGTATATCTATCCGTCATATGGATGGACAAATCCCACTCTTGATCCATGTGTTTCAACCAATACTTTACGAACACTCAATGCCACCTTTATAGCCACCTGTTACGGTGTGGTGTTTGATGACATCAAAGCATCCATCCGAAAAGGTGATATGCATGATCTCATGGTCGAAGGAATTAGGTTACTATGTATCAGAAAGCATATAGCAATTGAACTATTGAAATGACTTGATCTTTATGCTACGCTTATCTATAGGAGTATGTCCATCATATCATTCTCCTAATGATATGATCCTGTTGTTAATAACATCTCTATGTTCATGATCAGGAAACCATGATCATATATTAACCAACAAGCTAGTTTAACAAGAGGCTTTACTAGGGACTCTTATTTTAGTTTACAAATCACACAAGTATTAATGTTTCCGGTTAATACAATTATAGCATAGTATGTAAACATTTATCATAAGTGTGAAGATATGATAATAACCACTTTATTATTGCCTCTTGGGCATATCTCCAACATGAAATTCATGACATACATGTTTTAGTTTCTCATCCCTATGTATTTAACCAGTGTTTACTGTTTATGAGACTTTGGAGTCTCTGTTACATTCCATTTGGAGTCTCTGTTGCATCCCATTGACTGGGGTGTTCTTGATGTAAAATCCCATTGACTGGGGTGTTCTTGATGTAAAATCCAGTAGGAGAGTAATGTTTTCTTTTGAGCACCACGATTGCATAATTCTTGTTTGTTTGTACCAGTGACTATTATTTTCACACAATTACTTGTGTAGATAAAACTTATATGTTGCGATTATTGTTTTTTCTATCTAGATGTCCCATGTATGCCGTTCACTCCATTCTTCCCACACTCATCATTTAGACCTGTCATATTCTATGAATCCGAGTGGCTTCAGTTAAATGTTTGGAAATCCAACAACTAGATGGATCCTTAAACACTTAATATTCTCATGCAAGTATCTCTTATCCAGAATAAATGCATGGCATCCTTATGTCTCCCTGATTGTTACCCCTGAAAGTTGTGCTAGCTCTCTAACTCTAATGTTTTTCTGTATCCCAGATAATGCCAGAAGCACTGCGAGGGTGTTGTTTGATGACAACAAGGCAGCATGACTGAAACTGGAACATGTGGCCGGACCAGATTTAGAACTAGATCACACGGGAATGTTTACTGGAGAAACATAGTATGTGTTTATTTTCTTTCCAGCTAATCTTTGTTATTTTTAGAAGATACTGCTGTATTTCCAACTAACAGCCATTACCATATTTTCCTTTCTTTTACAGGAGCTCCAGGATGAAGGTGGAAGAAGCGAAAGCTTCATAGTCTCTGTTTATAGAACACTCTTGTACTGCTAGCTTTACCTGAGATTTGATGCTTGCTGAATGTTCTCTGTTTATAGCACACTCTTGTACTGTTAACTTGTATTCATGCTGGTTGTTCTCGGAGACCTGATGGAGTGTCAGAATCGGGAACACTATCTTCTACAAATTAGATAAGTGTTCGATCTATCCCACTCTACTCTTTGTTTCTTGGTTGATGGTTAATGATGCCATGCGTTATTTTGAGTAAAGTCCCTATGTGATAAGGAACCTATTGTCTGATAAGCTTTGTACTAGGATCTGGCTGGTCTATGATGTTAATTTGGTTACTGTTGTACGTTTTTGTTCCGAGTCATGGTGTAAGTGGTAAGTGATAATTATTTGTATAGGAAAACCATGCACTCTAGTTTTTAATAAATGCTAGGCATTGCTCATGATACTACCAGCCAGTTTTATTTCTCAATGCAACTAGTTCCTTTATGTTTTTCATATCAGGTGCAAGTATGCATTGGTTGTGTTTCATATATAAGTTACATGATCTGTTGTACATGTTATCAACTTTCCTAGTTCTTGCTAGTAATATTGTTTTGTCAGCTTTTTCTGTTATCAAAGATGTGGTAGATCATCTATTCATATACAGATGATCGTGTCAGCTAAGTTTTTGTAATCTTTTGATAATGGTACTTTTCTGTTTGAAATGCAGAAGGAAGAGAAGCCCAAGCCCGAGTAGACCATTAAAATCGTATTTACAAGAGCTACATGCTGATGAAGTTTTGGAATAGCTAGCTTTAGTACTTACTAAGAGTTTAGTGTTTATATTCCAGGGTATGAAAGATTTCATGGCTGAATTCGTTGTGATGTGATCGTTGTAATATGTGTTCTAACAGTTCCGATATTGTAACAAAGCAATTTGGCTGTTATTTATATATTTTCATGTGTTTTCATTCTCCTTTCTGATTAGTATATTGGTTAATAATTTGATGTGAAAAAAATTCAAATCTCACAAATGAGAACTGACAATTGGGATCCATTGTCTGGAACAACCTGATAACTGGGATCCATCTCACAAAAAGGCCAAAATTGAAATTAAATGGATTGTAAAAAGGCCAAGACATAAAATAAATAGGCAAAAATGTTGAATTTGGCCCATTTAGCTGAAACCAGAATAAATAAGCATAAATTGACTGAATTGTTGGGCTTGGCCCATATAAATGGGTGAAGTGGACCGGGCTGAATTCTTGCCACGTAGGATCTGCCATGTAGGATCTGACGTGGTCAGGCTAAATGTCTCGTGACGATAATAGATTGTCATAGAGGTTATGACGTTATGAGATCGTCATAGCGGTTATGACGATTTCGCAAAAATCATCGTTATAGTTCATTTGCGACGCCCAGCTTTTGACGATCTTAAAATCGTCATAAAATCGTCATAAACAGACTATTGTGAAGATTCTGTGACGAAATTAGAGGGTCATATATAGCCAGATTCCTTGTAGTGTGGTGTCTTGAAATCGGGCTCAATGTTTGGGTCAAGGGAGGTTCACGTCTTAGCTCTTGGTCTACGGGTGAAGGACTCATAGTACCCAATGGGGATGCCATACGGTTCAAGTCTAAAGACAATGAACTACCAACTTTCTTGGTGGCAAATAGCTCAAGAGCCTTGTCTAGTGATTCGGCCACCACTTCCTTGTATGCAAGCCAATGGGCCTCGGAGAAGATACGCATGGTCTTCCAACGGACATGCATTCCCAAGCCAACATTATGTCTTCCCTCCAACTCAATATCATCCTTTGGGTCCATCCATTTCAATTCAATCCTCAATTGCTCCAAGACCTCGGCATAGGTTGGAGTATGCTCAAACAGCAACTCGAGCTCGTCCGGGTCCGGTTCTATGTTACCTCTCAAAAAAGCATCCTTGTCTACATGGTGAACATGAACAATTCTTGCCATGCCTAACATAATCACAACAACAATACCATGGTCAACAGACTCAATAGATACCCATGCTAACATTAACACAATACCCAACCCCTATGCCAATGCAACAACATTCTACCATGCATCTTACAAAACAACCTAGGATTTGCAAGATATGTACCAAAACAAGAAATTAATGGGTGAAATCAAAGAAGGGGAAGAATACCTCAAGGCACTTGGGGGGATCGAACTCCACAGAGAGAGGCTTCCGATTTGGGCACTAGGAGGGAGGAGGTGGAGGGGGAGAAGAGTCGCCGCCGCCACCGCCGCTGCAGCTCCTGTGTGGGTGAGAAAGAATGGTATGGGGCTGGGGAGGGCTGGCGTCGCGCTGGTACAAGACCTAAAGTGCGGCGCCACGCGCAACGGCGCTGCACTACACAGTACGGCGCCACACGGCAAGGCGTCGCCCCAGCGGGACCGGGGCCCACGAGACCACGGGCGAGCCATGGCAGTGTCTGGGCGCCATGTAACGGCACCGCTTCGTGGCGCGGCCTCGTATGGCGTTGCAAAAAGGGTTAGTTCGGTGAATTTCTTCTGGCCAGAGTTCATTCTGTGAAATTGTTATTTTTATGGGTTATTTTGAGTAAAATCCATGGTTAGTCATTGAACTTGCTTAGCAAGTTTAATACGATCACTGTACAACGGAAATACGATTTTAAGGTCATCAAAGTTGTTTCGGAGCGTCACTTGCGATCACCGCTCGCATCGTAGGGACGTATTTGCTAACGTGGCAAGCTAGAGACCCACTGTCAGGTAACATAACATATAGAGGTGAAAAATTACCATGTATGTGAGGGCCTTTTTGCAAAACCATCTTCCTCTCACACGCCGAAGTGGCCAGAGCGTGCGGCTCAGCGTGGGCGTGTGCTGGCATGCTCCAAGGCCGCCGGCGACGACAAAAATGGAGCAGCGGAGGGGGTCCTCCATCACCCTGTGAGGCTCTGACCCGCCGTCGCGGTCGCCTCCTCCTCCTCCTCCGCCGTGGAGCCCCGCATGGCCTCCATCGCGCGCGGCCTCCCCTCCCTCTGGGATGGCACGGGCGGGAAGCAGGGGTATGTGCTGTCGACTGGCATGAGCATCGCCGAGGCCGCTAAGGCACTCAAGGCCTGCGGCGCTGACCCAGCCAGCTTCGACGCGCTGGTATGCAGCAGCGGGGCCGAAATTTGCTACCCGTGGAAGGAGCTCGCGGCCAACGAGGAGTACTCCAGGCACGTGGCGTTCCGGTGGCCCGGGGGGCACGTGAAATCCGTCGCGCCCAGGCTCGGAAGCGTGGAGGAGGTCGCCCTCGCCATCGATCGGCCCGCCTACTCCATGCACTACCATGCCCGCGCCGCCACGGACGCATACAAGGTTAGCAGAGCAGAGCACTACCTGTACTACCGGCATGGGAGTTTTGTGTCCTCCTCCATGGGGACGCTTCTAATCAGCTTCTGCGTGTGGTTTTTGTTTTGGGCAGGTGAAGAAGATGGATGCGATCAGGAAACAGCTGCGGATGCGCGGGTGTCAGTGCAACCTCTTCTACACACGCGCGTGCACGCGCCTCAATGTCAACCCCCTCTCCGCTTCACGGCCACGCGCGTTGAGGTGAGATTAGAATTCTTGTGAAATATTAAGCTTCAGTCACAGTGTCAGCAACGGCAGTTCTAACCATTTGGTTTTGTGTCTGATCGACCAACTACTTGATGGATGCACAAGTACCTGTCGATACAGAGGGGAATCGATCTCTCCAAGGTGGCAGTGCTCATCAGCGAGACCCGCGACACCGACCGCGAGAGGCTCCTCCTGGGACTGCACATGGTGTTTATCCTGCCGGGGATGGTTGCCTGTGGCAGCGAGGAGCTCCTCCGAGGCAAAGACAGGTACACCATGGCCGACGTCGTGGCCATGGACTCCCCCAACATTGGCACGCTCGCGGAAGGACATTTTGTCTCCGACCTCCTCAAGGCCATCGGAGAGCGCTCCGCTGGCTCGTCAGCCTCTGTTTTCCACATCGCGTCCTCCTCCTCCGCCGTGGAGCCCCCCATGGCCTCCATCACGCGCGGCCTCCCCTCCCTCCGCTTGTCCCCGGCCTGGCACCGCCGCGGAGACCTCTCCAGTCCCGGAGTTTCCACCGCGGCGACCTCTTGCGTCGTCGGACGGCGACATGTGCTGGGTAGGTGCTGGATTCGCGGTGGCGTCGAGGAGATTGAGTGGGTGAGGGTTGCAGACACCGGCACGCTGGAGCAGGGGAGGCCACCGGGGAGGGGCACCGCCTGTTCGTCAGGGCTGCGCCCGGGGAAGACCGTGGCAGGAGCGGCGGGGTAGGTTGGCTGGAGCGGAGGAGGAGGAGTTGGGCTTGGCCACGGTGAAGTAGGATTGAGTTTTTTTTTTTGCAAAATATCCACGCTTGGACTAGTCAATGTGTTGCTAGGTGTAAGATTTAAGGTTCTTTTTGTAAAATGAAATGGAATTAGAGGCTGACAGTGGGTCCTTAGCTCACCGCATAAGCAAATACGTCTCTACGACACGAGTGGTGACCATGAGTGACGCCTCAATACAACTTCAATGACCGTAAATTCGTATTACTGTTATACAGTGATCGTATTAAACTTGCTAAGCAAGTTCAATGACTAATCATAAATTTTACTCGATTATTTTCATCCATTCTACCGTTGTGGTTAAAGGTTTCTCATGAGTTAGCTCATTGCGAGCACGCCACGCACGTCAAGTGACCAACAATAAAGTGTCCATCATTTCCTTTGGAGTCTTTGTCAGAACTGATTTGAACCCAGAAAATGGCTGTACATGGAGATCAGAATCGCTCGGTAAGGCCATGCACTATGTGGAATCGGTTCCAACGAAAAAATGTCAGAGTTTGGAATCGGTGAGTTTTGGCTGCTATGTGCAACATCGTTTTTCCTGGCAATGTTGGACCCTACAACACAATAAAGTACTGCTTTTGCCAATACTTTTAGCTCACATGCAGTCCATCCGAGGCTTGTGCCAAGTTTTTTCCTCACTGGTAGTACATTTGTGTCAGTAAGGAATCGAACCAACATCTTGGTTCGCTTTTGTTGTCAGAGGTCTTGAATCGATTCTCTGTTATGTACAGAACCAAACCATACAGTCCAATGAATCGCTTTAAGCATACTTAGTGTATGGTCTAAGAAGCAGATTTCTCTCATTTTCTCCCAGAGCCTGTATGCATGCGGACATTTGAATAGAGCAAGCATGAGCCGTATCTTCCACTTCCCAATTACAGATTCTACAGTTCCCATTAACATGCATATATGGCGTCGATATTTATTTTCCTCCGTTGCGAGAGCGTTGGAAGCTGGCTTCCACGCAAATACTTTAACCTTTGGAGGGACGACGGACGAGATCCAAATTTTTGTCCAGCAATTAGGATCTTTCCTGTCCGGTCTTGTACTTGACGTAGGGAAGCGGCACTGCTCCGGCTGCAAAGAAAGGGCTAATTAATTGATACGCAATATGAACAGAAGAAGATCCTGATCGTTCCGGTGGCCACGCCAAGGAATCCTCGCTCGTCACCCTGTCGCGAGGCTTTGATATTCAGAATAGCCTGAGCGCGCGTCAATGGATCTGAAGACATTACGTACCAGTTCTGTCCTCCAATTACCATATATATGCTCATCAAGGAGTTGTGCAACCATTCGTAGCCGACAATTCCCCTTGGAAGTGAATACTTTGCCTCTCTTGGAATCCAGCTATCCCGCCAAATCCTAATTTGGTTGCCATTACCGACACGCCAAATGAGAGCAGTTTTTAGCAGTTCTATAAGCAGTACGAGATCATTGCTGCCCATGTGGAGGATGGAGCATCAGTGACTGAAGATTGTATCAAACAGCTCCCCGTGTTTCACCTGCAAAAAAAACCACTTGCAAAAAACCACACAAACGGAAAAACTTACGCCAGCTCCCTCCGCCTCCCTCCATTTTTAGCAAACATTCGCTTAAACCTCCCAGCACCCTTCCTTCCCCTCCCGTCCCGGCCACCTTTCCCAAACAAACACTGCGCCTGCAGGAGGAGGCCGAACGCCAGGCCAGGGCACGCCACGAGTTCGCCTATCGGCGCTGTTGCTCGTCGTCCTTGACGATGACGAAGACGTCGGCCCCTCGTACCAGTCCTGGAGGAGCGGCGTCGCCGGCCAGGGAAGCTCCCGCCCACCGCAACCGCTGAGCGACGATGACGGCGACGACGACGGCACGGCCGACCCCGGCTACACCTGCTTCTACAACAACTTCGGCATGTAGAAGCGACGTTGGCATCGGCGGCAGCCTTTTAAGTTTTTTTTAGTTATTATTAGTCTAAATGCAGTTAAAATTCCGGTGGTGTTTGCCCGAATTCGATGTAATATTTATGTATTTTCTCTTTATTAATGAAACCCGCCTATATTCTCTCAAAATTTGCCCTTTTTTTTTGGATTTTAGCTAAACACGGAAACTGAGTCTGGGAACGCCAAAAACTAGTTTCGTCCAGCCTCAAATACGTTCGGATTTCGGCCTGAAAACGGCCAACGGGTGGAGATGCTTTTAGTCGTTTTTGCCTGAGCTCACTTTCTGGCTTTGTGAAAACCGAATTTTGAGTAATCCCGTTTTTGCTGCCGCACACAACCATAGTTTTAGGCTGTTAGGCAGTTATTCGAGGCTACGAGAAACTAGTTCTGTTAAAACTGAGTATCCAAACAGGGCCTAAGTGTTTCACTTGCAGAAAACCACTTGCAAGCAACGGGAACACAAACGGAAAAACGCCAGCTCTCCCTCCGCCTCCATTTTTAGCAAACATTCGCTTTAACCTACCCGCCCCCCAGAGCACCCCTTCCTTCCCCTCCCCGCAAACAAACACTGCGTGTACGTATTTCTCTACCTCCTCCATATCCTTGTGTGGCGCCGCGCGCCTATGGAGGGTGACCCCGACACGGTGGCGGCGCCTACATCACCGGAGGAGGAGAAAGTGGCGGGCACGGACAGTGGTGATGAGGAGGTGGTGCAGAGGGAGGAGGCCACGCCGGTTGTACTGAAGAAAGGGCCATGGACGACGGCCGAGGACGCCGTTCTGGTGAACCACGTGCGGCAGCACGGCGAGGGCAACTGGAACGCCGTGCAGCGCCTGACTGGGCTTCTGCGCTGCGGCAAGAGCTGTCGGCTGCGATGGACCAACCACCTCCGCCCCAACCTCAAGAAGGGCTGCTTCTCTCCCGACGAGGAGCTCCTCATCGCGCAGCTCCACGCGCAGCTCGGCAACAAGTGGGCTCGAATGGCCTCCCATGTAAGTCTGCTAGCTAGCTCCTATATATTCGATTGAAGAATTGTTACTATTTTCAATCTCAAGTAGTAGTAATTCAATCTTGAGGATCATTATAGCTACCGGGAAGGACTGATAACGAGATCAAGAACTACTGGAACACGAGGACTAAGCGGAGGCAGCGGGCCGGCCTGCCCATGTACCCGCCCGAGGTGCAGCTCCATCTCGCAATCACCAAGCGGTGTCGCCACGACGACGATTTCTCGCCCTTGTCGTCGTCCCCGCAGAAATCGGCCACCGATGCAGCAGCAGCCTCGGCAGCTGGGTACACCAGCGCTCGCCCGCCGCCGCTCGACCTTGCTGGACATGGACAGCTTGCCATGGCCAACCGGCCGGTGCAATTCATGGCCCAGACGCCCTTCTCGGCACCGTCTTCCCCATGGGCGGCCAAGCCATTCGCACGGAACGCGCACTACTTCCAGTTTGCGCACTCGTCGCCCGTGTCGCCGACGACGCCGGCCGTCACACCCGAGCTGTCCCTGGGCAGCAATGGCTTGCACGGAGGTTACCTGACTCGATTCACTCCTCTATCGCTGTCTCCTTGCGGCGCCAGAGTGGCGGAGCTCCCTTCAAGCCAATTGTGTCCTGCTGCGATGCCTCCATCCTCAGCTGCCGTCGCAAGCGGCGGTCAGCTGGGCCAAGGAGCGTCGTCGCAAGATCAGCAGTACGCGGACAGCCTGGAGGCGATGCTGCAGGAGCTGCATGATGCCATCAGGATCGAGCCGCCGGCCGCGCATGCGAACGGAACCGTCGACAGCCACGCCAACAAACAGAACCATGTCAGTGGTGGTGAGTAGTGCGTGAAGCATTTCCCACATTTTCGATACATCCGACCTTTTAATTATTTGTCTCTTTGTTGGAGAATGAGAACAAATATGGTCATGATTACGATGTGAGCCGATAGATTAGCAGATGAAAACCTTTTTGTTCGTGCTTCCAAATTCTCTCTTTGTTTTCTGGCCAAATTCTACATACTTCTTGAAAAGCAAAAGAAGCGCTAATTTGTTTACGCATAGATTGTTCTAGAATTTAGATTTACTCGGCTATATATATATATATATTGGAAAATATACGTTGAGGTAAATAAAGAATTTATACTCTATTGTGTAGGTTTCAAAATATAATATCCTTTACCTTTGCAAAACGAATGTATCTAGCTAGACCTTTTCTAGTGTAGGTTTGAAGTGAATCATACACTAAGAGACCTCTAGATACATTCATTTCGCAAAAGTTAAAATACTTCCGCCGACTCATATTAGTTGATTTGAATTTGTCTAGATACGATATATACATATCCGTATCTAAATGAATTTAAATCAACTAATATGGGTCAGAGTGAGTATTTATATTATAAAACGGAGAAAGTATTAGGACTTGGAGTAGGGCAAAATCTGAAGCAGGGTCAGTGCTGTTCGGAATCTTCTCTGATTTTACTTTTGATAGTTTTAATGTTAGTACGCTATTGCAGGTATACAAGCTAGAGAGGATTTATTTGGTCCTCGCAAGACAGTGACCGCTTTCGATCTTCTTTAATGATTACATTTCCTTATCTCGCCAAGTACTTTTTTTTTGAACTCACCAAGTACTTTAATTATTTCTCTATACTCTTTTCCTCTCTCACTTTCTCTATAAAATGTAATGCTTTACTATATACTCTTTCTATTCTAAGACATAAGACGTCTTAGCTTTGTGAAACGAATATATCTAGACGTCTTTTGATGTGTTAATTCGGAGTAAAAATCTAAATACATTGCTTTCACAATGTTAAAGCGTCTTATATTTTGAAATGGAGGGATCAGTACCTTGTCTAATCTATGCTACCAATTCATGCTTCCGTTTTGCTCTTTCATGATTGCTCGCTAGCTCCCGTAGCAACACGTAATGCTCCTTGTATATATTTCCCAAATTAACATAACCAATCAGTGTAAACGTGATCATATCCAGCACTACTTTTAGGAGATTTACCACACAGGCTCGTGGTCAGCCGAGTTTGCAAGTACAGAACACAATCAAATGGGAATTCCTTTACACCTCATCTTCCAACTAGCATGGAATATATAATCCATTAAATGGATAAAACGTTGGTGTTGCCTTGTAAGACTGGTTTGGGTTGCTACTTTATCTATAAATCTGTGCTACGGTCTTTTGTTTAAAACTTCCATGAAATAATTTGTTTTTAAACAAAATTTGAAGAAATTGGCTTGTTGTTCTAACCTTTTTATCTGTATCCAGGTGACAATAAATCAGACGTCAAGCTCAAAGACAACATCGACACACTGTTTGACCTCATGATACCAACGACCTTCTCCACACCGGAGCCCGCTGCGCCAGCCATTGCGCCCAACGACTCTGCCATGATCTTGCAGCACAGCAGTGATGAGCAGGACCACTCCAACGTCGACCTCGTCATGGATAACCTTCCAGTCATCGGCGGCGTCAGGTCATCGGAGCAGGACTGGGGCCTCGACAGTGCATCATGCCAGTGGAACAACATGTCCAACATCTGCTGAGAAAAGATGTCCACTTAAGTGCCAATGGTGCAACTCCCTGAGACCTGCAGCAACAGGACTGAGGGCGTTGTATGATGATCCTAGGAAACCCATTACGTGGGGTGTTTTGATGCCAAAAGCATGTTTTCATACTTTGAAGTTCGTGTTGTCAAGGTATATCGACCATGGACGAAAATATTCCATGTTCATCTGATTTTCATTCCTCAATGATGACTCAACCTGAGCCGCCCCGTAGGTCCGTGCAATCCAATCAAAATTTGTGTCAGATTGTAGATATTTCGGCTTCGGCTTAGCATGTGTATTTATGCACGCATGGCACATTATATAGATCGACCCAGCCGTGATCTTCGACTCGGTCTTTTCACAAGTTGGTAGTGAGCCGTCCAGAAATAGGGACTTGCTGTTCCGTTCAGCGCACAATTTTAGCATGGTAGCTTTAGGAAAAGGGGATATGTCCGAAATTTCCGAATTCAAAACTGGATAAAATTCTAATGGCCCGGATGAAGTGGCCATGGAGATAAGAAAAGCAAAGAAGAAGCAGCACATCAAAAGTGTCAACTGTGTCGGTTGGCGCCACCCTCTTCGTGGCTTTCCGGCGACGCCCTCGGTGCTCTTCGGCGGTGCGTCTTCGGCGGCAGGCTGGTGCTGCCCGGCCTCTCTTCTCCGCGTGGTGCAGTTGGTGGCGGCCGTGGTCGTGGGGCTCTCCGGTCTGGTATGATGGTAGTGGTGGCTGCTGTGTAGCGTTTGGCGCTGCCGGCGTGCGAGGTGGAGGATGGTGGTGGCTGTGGTCTTCGTTCCTGTCTACGGCGACAGCTGCCCAGGTTCGCTCTGGTTGCTTCGGCAGCTAACTCACGGGCAGCGGTGATGATCTGTACGGCGGCTTCTGTCGCAGCGACGGGGAGCCTAGGTGTGGCGGTATGCAGGCGGTCGGGTCCATCTGCCATGTCCGATGGCTTCGAAGGTGGACGTGCGGGATGGTGATGGTGGTCTGGCCGGCCTCGAGGGGCGGGTGTGAGGTTGCGACTCTCTGCCGGGCGAAAGTCTTGTTCTGGTTGTGGCTGGAGCCGACGGCGGCGACGCCTTTTGGCGCGTTTTCCTCCTTGGGGGCGTGGTCGTGGTGGTGTTCTTGCGCCTCCGCCCGGGTTCTCCGGGGGAAACCCTGATCCCTCGCGGGATCGGGCGAGGGCGGCACTTTCTTGTGTCGTTTGGCCTTCTGGATCCTCGCCTTGGATGTTCCGTCGGCCAGAGGGACTTGCGGATCGAGTTGGTTGCTGGCGTCGACGGGCCGTTGGGCTTCCTCGTCTCGGCGGTCTTGCGGACACGACTTCGGTTTGGTGTGCTCCGGGTGAAAACCCTGCTCTGGCCACGGCCGATGCCGGTGATGGCGACGCTCTTGGTCGTCGCTCCCCTCGTTGGAGGCATCACTGTGGAGGCCCTTTCCTGTGTTGGTGTTTGGTTTGTTTGTCTTGTCGGGTTTTTTCCTTGGCCCGTTTTCGGCTAGGTGGTGCGCGGCCCCGGGGTCGGCGTGGTTGTTGGAGCGGCGGCTCCGTGTCTTTGCCTCCGTCTTGTTGCGTTTTGAGGTGTTTTGGGTGTCGGCCTTGACCACTTGGGAGGCTAGACCTTCGGCTCGTGTGATGCGCGGCCTCGGGGCAGATGTGGGGTGTTATGTTGTAGCGATTTCGGCTGGTTTACCTCATAGACTGGCCATCTCTCTTCTACTATATCAATGAATGGCAAGTCTCCTGCCTAGTTTCAAAAAAAAAAGTGAAAGTATAAGAAGAGCAACGATCAATGAAGACCGCGAGCGTACGTCCGCCTCCGCTGCGAGTTATTGCCGACGTGAAAGGATAGAAAAGGAGCAGTGCACATCAGGAGAGAAAGAAAGTCAAAATCCTAAGCTCGCGTCGGTCGCCAGCTAGAAGACGTGCCATCGTAGGCGACATACATGCGTTCTACAAAATCATACGTGAGGCATTCATGCGCCTAGACTCTATATCATTTGATTGATAGTTAGAATGGGTTCATTTATATTTGTTTGTTCGTATAAAAATGACATGCGTTTAGTAGCCGAAACAATTCGCGATAGAGCATGCTGACTACTTTGGGTGCGATGCAATAAGGGAAAAAAAGACGCACCTTTGCGTGAGCGAGTCTGTCATGCAGATCTAGAGTAATTACGAACACAGCAAACGAATTGACATGCGCATCAACATTTGGCACGTCGAAGAAGCAACATCATAAATCAGATATGGAAAGACATAAAAAAGACAACATCAGTCTGACTTTGAAAGCATATGTATCTGCAGCGATGCAATGATATCTATTGCTGCAACGGCGGCAAGTTGAATAAGACAAAAACACTATGCTAGATATGTGGCTAGAGTTAAAAGAACGAGGGAAGTTTAGGCAACAACTGCATTTTATAAAATATATCGTTGGCTTCGCTCTCTCTCTCCCCTCTACCTTTTGGACCAGAACAGCTGATATCTAACTTAATTTTTTTACTTCTAAGGCATGTTTACTCACTATCATCCTTTATTTAAACACCGGCTCTTTGAAGTCGCAAAATATGAAGTCTTTATTTTATAGATCTGTTGTTCTGCTCCCATCTCCCTGCCCCTGTCACCGCCGCCACCCTGCCCCTGCCGTCGTGGCCGCAGCGAGCAACTCTGCCTCGTAGCGCCCACTCCTGCCCGCCCCGTAGCGCCCACTCAGACGACCTCCTCGACCCGCCTCCGTCGCAGCCCGAAGCCCCGTCTAGCGCCACCCACGCATGGCCTGGATCCCGGCGCCCTCCGGAGCCGGCGACGAGTACGTGGCTTCTAGGGGATGAGATCGCCCGCGTGTGCTACCGGTGACGCCCTGAGTCTACATCCCCCATCGACCGAAGCATGTCCCCTACCAGTGGACGATGTCCCTCCCCTTCCAGCGGCCGGCGCCGACAAGGTCGGGTTGGAGGTTGAGGATGACGCGGTGGTTTTTGCCTTTTTTATTTATTTTTAGTTTTTAGAAAGAGGAGGGGAATTAAGATGTGTGGATGACAGGCGACCCCTACCTCCACCTCAGCTCGTCCTCCACGTGGGTTGCCAAGTCACCTCTTACCACTAGTGGAAACGAGGCCTTTGGTTGAGCCTGGAAATGGGCTTTAACACCGGAACCGGTGTTAAAGGGGGGGGGGCGTACCAGCGTGGCCCGTGCAGCAAAATGGAGCCCCCCTTTAACACCGGTTCGTGGCACGAACCGGTGTTAAAGGCCCCTGCACCAGTGGCCCGCGCAGCCCCCCCCTTTAACACCGGTCGTGGCTTGAACCGGTGTTAAAGGGGGGGCTATATAAGACACCGCAGCCCACACCCCTCTCTTCCATTTTTTCACTCTCTCATTTTGGAGCCTAGCAAGAGGGTGTGAGGTGTGCTAGTTTGTGTTTTTTCGTATGCACAAGAGGTGTTCGGTGAAATGCCCGAGAGCTCAAAATAAGTTTTCTCGTTGCTCTTTCCTTCTCGGTCGAGGTCGGCAACTATCCTTTCATGTGTCATTGATGTACTATATATATAAATGGTCATCTCCCTATTAATTTTTGATATATACTATATATTAATGCATATGAACCGACAATGGATGTACGGTGACCGACGCACTTCCGAGTACATTACGGGCCTCCAAAATTTCATCGTTGTGGCTAATGCAAATCGTGGTCACAATGGTTTTATGTGATGTCCGTGTGTTCACTGTCAGATCAAGAAAGACTACTCAAATACCAGAACCATTCACGCCCACCTGCTTCGATCCGGTTTCATGCCCAGCTATAATTGTTGGACCAAGCACGGAGAAAAAGGGGTTGTGATAGAAGACAACGAAGAAGAAGAGGATGATGACAACTATCATAATATGTATCCTGAATATGATGATACTGCAACGGGGGTAGATAATGAAGATCAAGAGGCAGCAGATGGGCCGCTGATGACGATCTTGGTCGGGCCATTACTGATGCAAAGGAAGAATGTGAAACTGAAAAGGAGAAGGAGAAGCTGGAGCAGAAGTTAAAGGATCACAAAACATTGTTGTACCCAACTTGCGAAGATGGCCACAAAAAGCTAGGTACCACCTCGGATTTGCTGCAATGGAAGGCGAGAACGGTGTGACAGCAGCATTTTCAAAGTTGTTGGTAAAATGAAGAATCTTCTTCCAAGAAATAATGAGTTGCGACAAGGTACATACCAAGCAAAGAAGGTTGTACGCCTTTAGGATTAGACGTGCAGAAGATACATGCCTGCATTAATGACTGCATCCTCTATGGTGAGAAGTACGAATTTGGATGCATGCCGGTATGCACTGCCGCGGTATAAGATCGACGAGACGATCTGGCGATGTTGAGGGCGAGGCCCCTAGGAAGAAGGTTCCTGCCAAGGTTATGTGGTATGCTCCTATAATACCACGGTTAAAACGTCTCTTCAGAAATAAAGAGCATGCCAAGTTGTTGCGATGGCACATGGAAGACCGTAAGAAAGACGCCATGTTGAGACACCCCGCTGATGGGTCACAGTGGAGAAAAGTCGAGCGAGAGTACCCGGAATTCGCACGTGACGCAAGGAACTTAAGGTTTGGTCTAAGTACAGATGTCATGAATCCTTTTGGTGAGCAGAGCTGCAGTCACAACACCTGGACTGTGACTCTATGTATCTGTAACCTTCCTCCTTCGTTGTGTATGAAGAGGAAGTTCATTATGATGCCAGTGCTCATCCAAGGCCCGAGACAACCCGGCAACGACATTGATGTGTACCTAAGGCCATTAGTTGAAGAACTTTTACAGCTGCGGGCCAAACCAGGTGTACATATGTGGGATGGGCACAAAGGGGAGCCATTTGACCTACGAGCATTTCTTTTCGTAACCATCAATGATTGACCTGCTCTTAGTAACATTTCAGGGCAGACAAACAAGGGATACAATGCATGCACACACTGTTTAGATGAGACTGAAAGTGTATATTTGGATAAATGTAAGAAGGTTGTGTACCTAGGGTATCGTTGATTTATTCCGAACCTACATCCAGTAAGAAAGAAAGGCAAGCATTTCAAACGTCTGGCAGAACCCCGGAGGAAGCCTGTCCTCCGTACCGGTGAGGAGGTATTTGGTATGGTCAAGGACCTAGAAGTAATCTTTGGAAAAGGTCCTGGCAGTCTATCTGTTCCGAATGACGATGTCGGACACGCGCCCATCTGGAAGAAGCAATCTATATTTTGGGACCTACCCTATTGGAAAGTCTTAGAGGTCCGCTCTTCAATCGACGTGATGCACGTGACGAAGAATGTTTCTGTGAACCTGCTAGGCTTCCTAGGAGCGTATGGGAAGACAAAAGATACACCGGAAGCACGGCATGACCAGCAACGTATGAAAGACCCTGAAGAGCCTATGCATCCTGAGAACGAGAAGGGTAAACGATGCCACTTAACTCCTGCCAGCTACGCTCTTACCAAAGCAGAGAAGGAAATCTTTTTTGAATGCCGAGCAGTATCAAGGTCTCGTCTGGCTTCTTGTCGAATATAAAGGGAATAATAAATATGGCAGAGAAAAAATTCCAAAACCTGATGTCTCATGACTGCCACGTGATTATGACACAATTGCTCCGGGGGGCATTGAGGGGGCTTCTACCTGAAAATGTTTGAGTA
This sequence comes from Avena longiglumis, assembly GCA_030063025.1. Lineage (NCBI taxonomy): Eukaryota > Viridiplantae > Streptophyta > Magnoliopsida > Poales > Poaceae > Avena > Avena longiglumis. The sequence goes on from CP125979.1 coordinate 112,729,782, forward strand.
CCCATTGTGAAGCTATGTGCATTCATCAATGCAATATCTCAGAAGGTAATCGATCCAGAAAGCCTACCAGGGTTACAGACAGATGTGGCCCAATGTCTTGTCAGCTTTGAGTTGGTGTTCCCACCATCCTTCTTCAATATTATGACGCATCTCCTGGTTCACCTAGTAGAAGATATTGTCATTCTCGGTCTTGTATTTCTACACAATATGTTCCCCTTTGAGAGGTACATGGGAGTCTTAAAGAAATATGTTCATAACCGTGTTAGGCCAGAAGGAAGCGTCTCCAAGGGCTATGTAACAGAGGAGGTCATTGAGTTCTGTGTTGATTTTATTCCTGACCTTAAGGCGATTGGTGTTCCAGAATCACGACATGAGGGGAGACTGCGTGGAAAAGGCACCCTAGGATGTAAAGCAATGATATGTAGGGACGGGCATTCTCTCAATCAAGCACACTACACGGTTTTACAAAGATCTATCTTGGTTGCCCCGTATATCAATGAACACAAGAATTTAATACGCCTCAAACACCCGGGGCAGTCTGATGAATGGATTATAAGTGAACACATGGCGAGTTTTGGCGGCTGGCTGCAAAGACTTCTCACGAATAACACCACTATTGGGGATCAGCTGTACTTGTTGGCCAGGACACCATCTTCGACTATATGTACTTTCCAAGGGTACGAGATAAATGTGAATACATTTTACACGATAGGCCAAGATAAAAAGAGCACCAACCAAAATAGTGGTGTCCGCTTCGATGCAGCAGAAGACAATGGGCAAAATACCACGTATTATGGGTTCATAGAGGAGATATGAGAACTTAACTATGGACCTAATTTTAAGGTCCCCTTGTTTCGATGCAAATGGGTCAAGCTAACAGGAGGAGGAGTTGAGGTAGACAAGAAGTACGAAATGACAACAGTGGATCTCAACAATCTTATGAAGGTAGACAAGAACTTAGACGAACCATTCGTCTTAGCCAATGATGTGGCTCAGGTTTTCTATGTGAAGGACATGTCTACCAAACCGGAAAAAAAAAGAAAAAATAAGCAAACAGATACATCACACGATGAGCCAAAGCGTCACATAGTTTTTTCAGGGAAAAGAAACATCGTGGGAGTGGAGGACAAGACAGACATGTCAGAAGATTATAATAAGTTTGATAAAATTCCGCCCTTCAGAGTGAACACTAACCCAACCATCCTGTTAAACTGTGTTGATACTCCATGGTTACGGCCGACGCGATCATAAGATTGACTATATGTATTAATTGAGCCATTTTTGGCACACATATGTATCTCAACATGGAAATCAATGTCATATTTCTTCTGTTAACAGTATATGTATTAAATGAGCCATTTTTCTTCCTGCCATTTCTTCCCTCCATTTTTCTTCCCGGCATTTTTTCCCGCCAGTTCTTTTCTCTAGCCATTTCTCACTATATATATATGTAGGGTTGGCCTCCATTGTCATTGCAAATCTCTAGACTCATATCTGCAAGCTCATCACTCTTTCCCATGGCTTCCATCGTAGCACTAACCCCCAGGGAGGCGGAGGCGCTTTGCGCCTCGAACTACCCCTGCCCACCAGGCTACTATGTCCCCGTCGGCTAGATGCTGAGCGCCGGAGGCGTGCCGGTTCCTCCTGTCCCTCTAGGTGTAGCGCGCCGGATGGCCATCACGAACGACTACTACTTCGAGCTCACGCCGGAGGAACGGAGGAATCCCAGATGGCATCCCGACTATTTCCCTACTTGGGAAGCCTTCTTCGAGGATTGGCGTGAGAGGGCGCTCGCCAGGCACGAGGAGGACGGCCCACCTCCTCCGAACTTCAACGAGGCCAGCCGTCGGCTATGGTGGCGCGGTCGGACTCTCCAGAGCGTCATGGCCTATGACACTGCCGCCGACTCTAACCCCCGTCTGCGCTAACCTCAAGTCCAGCCCACGCGTACTCAGCCTTCAAGGTTCAATTACGACGACCCCGACAACGACGACGGCGACGGCGAGTACGACGACTACAATGGCGAGTATTACAGGTGTAGGCAGGAGCATGACTAAGTCACTCCAACATTCCGAAACAAGTTCGGCCGATTGTTACTTAATCTGGCCATGTATCTTAATTTTCAGTTCTTTTATGTATCTTTATTATCATTCGTGCTTTATGTAACCTACATGTTAGTTACATTATGTATTTTAATTCCAGTTCTATCTCATTCACAAAATGACCTATCTCATTCGAGGTTTCTTGGCTTTCGGGTCAAATGACCAATGTTATGGCTAGAATCAAGGCATAGTTTGTGATAATGTGGCCATATTGTGTATACATGTGCATCATGGCATGGCAAACAATGTTGCAAGAGGAAGTTTTCCTTTTTATCGCACCAAAAAGGCATTTTCCATTTTCTGAGCATAAAAACGGACGGTTTTGTGAAGCAACCACCAAATGGCTAATTCAAAAAACCACCACCACATTTTACAAAAATACTAGACCACCTTATATGGACAATGTACCAACAGGGGGATCTGAAACCTTTCCTTCCACCTCTGGTGAAAAAGACAAATTCCTGCCGAATCGGTAGGAAGTGGGTCAGATATGAACTACGGGTACATGATACGATGCTCATGATTTTTTACAAAAATCATTTTTAGGTTCACAATATGCTATTTTATCAAAAATCCAATGCAAGTTGAGCGAGGTTTTGTCAGATTCCAAAGTATACAAAAGATGCCGCATTTAAATATCCAAACAATTCAAAAATGTTAATACAAATAAAATATGATTTGCTCTAATAAAATAGGGTTAGATTCCTTTATAGATGCTTAATATTTCTTATGTTCAAAGTTTTAGGGTTTGACTATTTTATTTTTGTTTGAATTGAATAATCAAAATTTATATGTAAGTGTTTTAATCATTTTGAAAATTTTCATCTAAAGTAAATATAAAATGTTTTTATATGAATGGATAGATATTATTTTTCTGAAAATTATGATATATTATTCATATTGTTTTGAGTTGAAATGAAAAAGTTATGAATTTTCTAAATTCTATCCTATTTTTTGAATTAAAAATGACCCCACCCCTTTAATGCACGAAATAAATGCCCCAGGAACCGGTGTTAAAGGGGGGGCGCATTTTTTCGTTTCGCGCGCGCACCCCCCCTTTAACACCGGTTCGTGGCTGGAACCGTTGTTAAAGGGGGGTGCGGGCGGGCGAAACGAATTCCCCCCCTTTAACACCGGTTCCAGCCACGAACCGGTGTTAAAGGGAGGTATAAATGCACGCGTTGCTCTTCCTCTTCCACCCGCCCAGCCAGATTGATCGAGCGCAAAGGAGCAGAGCAGGAGCCGCGGCGGAAACAGAGACGCCGTCAGGCTGCCCGACGTCGACCACGCCTTCGCCGTCACCGCCGTCCCGCCGCCTTGCCGCCCCGCCGTCGGAAACAGAGAACTCTCGGGAGCGGCGCCTCACGCTGCCGCCACTTGCCACCGACCCCGCCGTCCTCGCCTGGTGCCGCCACTCCCCGCCGACCCCGCCACCCACGCCGCGCTGCCGCTCGCAGGTGAGTATGCCGCCGCGGATTTTTGTTAGTGTGTTAGTGTTATTTGGTTAGTGGTTAGTTATAGTGTTAGTTAGTGTTAAATTAGTATAGTGTTATATGTATATGTATGTGTATTTGTTAGTGATTGGTTAGTGTGTATGTGTATTTTTATATGTATGTGTATATGTATATGTGTATGTATATTTTTTGTATGATATATATATATATATATATATATGTATATATATTTGTATATGTATGTGTATATATGTATATATTTTTTGTATGTGTATATATGTATGTATGTGTATATATGCATCACTTGACCGATTACTTTTCCAATACCATGGACCCTGACCTCCTCTACCCTCGCCGAGTCGCCCATTTTAGGAGCCCACGTCGCGATGGTTCGAACGCACACCCCCACGCATCCCGGCCCCGCTCTCGCCCTAGCGCCGCCAAATAAAATGCCACTGGGCCAAAATTTGCAAATAAAATACCATTGAATTCAGTAGAACAAGTGGCATATGTGTATGTATATTTGTATGTGTGTATGTATATATGTATATTGTATTGTATGTGTACTGTATATGCATGTGTATATTTTGTGCCACGCCGACGACCACTGCCACCATTATGTCGTCGACCCTGACCTCCTCTGTCCTCGCTGAGCCCACGTCGTGATGGTTCGAACGCACACCCCCACGCATCCCGGCCCCTCTCTCGCCCTAGCGCCGCCACCTCTCGTTGTCAATATAGCATTATAATAACCATGCTATGTTAATCAACTTTCATGACAAGTTAATTAGAAGAAGTAAATGTACCCTCTCATATGAATCGGGGGTTTCTCCTAATTAGGGTTTGGAATGACCAAGCATGTATTAGGGTTACATTTCAATACTTTTAACCTGTCATATCATCATCTTTGCTTGAGCATTTCAATACATGTATTACTGATATTTGTGTGATCATATTATTGTTTTAGAAACTATGGATCCACTCAGTAGAAACCTTGAAGATGAAGAAATAATGGAGAACATGATCCACGAGGACACCTCACAATATCTGAACTTGGAGGGACATGATGAAAGCTCAAGTAGTCATGGAGAAGATGACGACTCCGGTGAACGCACTTTAGTAATTACAAAGTCTGTCGAGGTATATGCATGGATTAAGCCTTTGCTGACTTGCACCGATTGATTTGTATATATGTAAATGTATTAATTAACGCTTCTTTCTTCTTTTAGCCCTCTGGATCGACCAGCCAGCAACAATCTTCTTCTACGAAAAAGAGCAAGCGAGGCGCGAGCCATCGGTTGAAAGATCGTGCAAAGTTCACGATCGAAGCAGTCCGTGTTGATGGAAGGGTGATGGAGCCCAAGAAGGCCGCAGACAAATTTGTATGTCAGGCTGGAGTTCTTGTTAGGGACCAAATCCTATCAATATTGGAATAAGCCAAAGAAGGGCGAAGGTACCTTTGTCGATGAAAGATCCAAAAAAAACGCTTTGGAATTCGCTGTTGGTAAATTTCACCCTTCCGCCAGAGGAGGATGAAAACAAACCGGTTATAAAGGAAAAGGTCAAAGAGTGGACTCTAAAGAAGATGGCTGACGCTTTCCGCAACTAGAAGACAAAATTGAACAAATTTTTCAAAGCTCGCGAGACTCCAGATTTCGAAGATGCATATTATGCGAAGATAAGACCTCACTGGCCCGAATTTGTGGCATATAAGGAAGATGCTATAGCTAAAAAGAGTCAGAAACCAATACGCTAAATGCCCAGAAGAAGGAATATCACCAGAGGACGGGGTCAGGTGGCTACATATCTCAGAGGCCTAAATGGGAGGAAGCTGAGAAGGCCCTGCGCTCTAGAGGGATCACACCCCAGACAGATGGGTTGGACCTACGTGCAAAGACTTGGTTCTACGGAATCGGGGCAAGGTTGGACCCAGAAACAGGATTGTGTATCTTCCCAACCCTCCTTGCCAAACCCATCACTTAACTCATCACGTCATACGAGGAAACAGCCGCCAGGACCTTCCATCCCGACAGAGAGAATGACCAGCTCACACGCGCCATCGGTAAAAAAGAACACCCTGGACAAGCACGAGGCACAGGGGGTATGACATGGAAGGATGGGTTTGCCGAGTGGGGCGACTCTTACAGATGGCGCGGTAGAAAAGAAAAAAACGTACAGAGCAGATGACACAGATAGAACATGCACTTGTGGCGCTGCAGGCGCAAGTGAATGCACAACAGGGCCATCAAGCTACCGGCCCATCTCAGCGGCACGAAGAGCCTTCATTGGAAGCTGCCAGCGGCCCGGACTCTGCGCGGAAAAGCAGCGTGGCTTCCACGGAGAACGTGCAGCCCACACTTGAAATGACGGATCCTCGATACCTCGTGGATGAGATCACGGAGAGCGAACACGCTAAGCTGCATGTGAGATTAATGGGCTTATCCATTAAGGTGGCTGTCGGCTATGCCTTACCTCCTGTAGCTGGTGGAACTTACCACTGCCGACCGATTCCAGATGGCTATGCTATTGTCGGGGTGGATATGAAAGAATATGAGGACAGCTTGACCATGCTAAAGGTGAAGGGGAAACTCAACTCAAATTTGCAGTGAAAACAACCATTCTTTGGAAGAAGGAACACATCGTGCTTCCAAATTAGAGGCCACTGGCACCCCCGCCGTCTCCGCAGCGTCAGCAGTCTGAGCTGCTTCAGCCATCTCCTGCGCGGCAGCCATCTCCGGCGCTTCAGCCATCTCCTCAGCGTAAGCGGAAGAGCACTGCCACGAAGAGCATCACTAGCATTGCCACAAAGAAATCCGCAGGAAACCGTACGCCAAAGAGTTCAAAAAACTACGTCCCGCAGCCTTCCGCTAAACCATTGCCGGTTTTACCGTGGAATCGCAGCAACGAGGAGACCAATAGGATCTCGGAAGAAGAGGTCAAGAAATTCTTTGCACCTAGACGGGCCGAGCCAAAGGAGAAAATAGATCCGGCGGTGGTGAAGTTTTACAAAAATCTTTTGAAACCTAAAACCCCACTTGTGCCGGACTACGAGCGCTATATTTTGAAGGGGTATGCAAGGCGGGAGACTGAAAGTAGCAGTTGTGCGGCACCCCAGAAAAAAGTTCCCATGCTCGGAGAGTAAGAAAACCAATCATGCGCCCCGCTCCAAGTGTTCGGCACACGGGACGCTCCTCCCGTAAATGATTACGAGGCAGAGCTACAAAGAAAAGCCAATGAGATGGGGATGACTTGCATTGCGTACTTGAACATCATGGGAGACAACTTGCCCAAAAGCGATGCCAACCCCATACAGCCATGGAAGTATGGAAAGAATCTCGTCAAGAAAGAGGAGCTCAAGAATCTACCAACAAAGATGCGAAGATTGCACAAGTGGTACCTTGATTTCTGCAAGACGAGAAAGGAAGAATGGATCACGACGCATATAAGAGATCAGATTTTCTTATGCGGAGACGACGCGATCATCTTCAACATTCAAGACTTGTATTTTCTATTCAATCAGAAGGAACTCGACAAAGCTGCCATCAGCCTTTATTGTGTGTAAGTACTATTTCTTTAATTTCTATCTCATCTCATTCAATTCATTAATTGCATGTATATATATATATATGCTCACCATATATTTATATATATACTATTATGCAGGAAAAAGGTTATGGAATGCAAGAAAGGAGGCCCTTTTGACATTGGATTTGTTGACCCAAATAGCGTTAATGAACAAGTGGTAAGAGAAAAACCCGGACAAATAGAAGATTTCTTGCTAAGGTCTTTACTGAGACAACAAAACAAAAGGGAAATACTATTGCCTTACAACTTTTCGTGAGTACTGTTACCCTCTCTTTTACACATTCTGTTTTGGCTTACTCGATGTTAAGTTTAACTGATGATGAGTTATGCGTGCGTAGGTTCCACTTTATTCTGCTAGTCATTCAACCTGACTCAGGAAAAGTCCTTGTCATGGACTCGTTACGAAAAGAAAAGGAGCTATGGGCAGACTTTAGGGAGATGCTCCAGAGATAATTTCAATCATATTATCGCACTAGATCGGCAACTTTTGTGACAACAAGTAATTAATTACTCCTTTATCCATTTTCTTTGCCGGACAGGGTTTGGAAAAGGTTCACGGGCAGGGCCGTGGGCGAATGGTCAGAAGAACTACAATTTGTAGACCAAAATGTAAGTAATACTAGCTAGCTAGGTCTGCGTATGTCTTTGATTCTGCTTCTAATTCCATTATATCATGCTTTATTGATTATTATTTTGATTGAACTCTCTATTCTCGTAAAGTGCGCGCATCAGGGACACGGCAATAACTTATGTGGGTACTATGTTTGCGAGTTCATTCGCAACACGATATGTGCGACGGGCCAAGCCGCACTAGAACAACTTAGAGTAAGTAAACAAAGTACACAACATTATTTTATTACCATCAATTGTGCTGAGTTTTATTCTTATATATATATTGACCTCATTCTTCATATATATTCGGATCAAACGGATGCGGGACCAACTCCTACCATTTGACCGCATACGAGCCATTCAAGAGGAATTGGCGGGGTTCATACTTGACGAGGTCGTCACGCCTGGCGGAGAACTCTTTAGATATCCACCAAAATGAACGTTGTATATATGCTTGAACGTGTTTGTCTTGTTCTTGATGCCTCAACGTTTACGGAGAATGCCACACAATGACGATGTTTGTGTATAATAGTAGTTTCTTAATTATTCATGTACTCGTATGTACCGATGACGATGTATGTGTATACCGCTCCCGATCGATTCTCCCTTCCCCCCTCCCCGTCCCCGCCGTGCCGCAGAAATACGCCCAGAACGGGGCAGGGGCAGAACTCTGCAGCGGCAGAGATTTATCTTTTTTTCCTGCCTCGGCACAGAACCTTTAACACCGGTGTTAAAGGGGGGCTTGAGCGCTGCGACAGCCCCACGTGCGCCACCCTTTAACACCGGTTCGTATAAGAACCGGTGTTAAAGGGGGGCCTCTAACACCGAAACCGCAATAGCGGTTCTATAACCGGTGTTAGAGGGTCCTCCAAACCGGTGTTAGAGGGGTACGTGTGCACTAGTGTACAAATGGGCCCAAGCCATCAGTGTTGCTATCAAAGTGCTCTTAGCAATGAATTAATGCGATTTACGAGTCCTCGCTCCTATCTTGGTACTAACTCGCAAAAATTATGAATGTTGGTACTAACTCGTAAGTGGTGCCCGAATTGTGGTAGTTATCTGCAATTTACTCCTTATTAAAACCATGACAACGCTGACCTGTAAATTTTATTAATGAGAATACACTAATGATAAAATGAGTTGCAAAGTTCATCTAAATAATTTAAAAAATATAAATGATGTTGGATCTTTACGGAATGGTGCACTCTGAATATTAGGAAGATAAAATGAGAGAGAGAGAGAGAGAGAGAGAGAGAGAGAGAGAGAGAGAGCATGTATCAGTCTAAATATGATAACAACAACCTGGAAGAAGCATGTGCCACTTTCTTTTTCGCAACCACAATGGTACATAATTAAAATTCCAAAGCTAAGAAGTACTATTTAACTTGATCTTGCAGTATACAATGTTTTATATTCAATGCTTAACTATTTACAGACCTGGTTCACTCTAGTTTTCCTAAAATCGATTTTAAACCCAAAACCCTAGCAGTTTAAATTGATTTTTCTTATGAAAACACCACCAAATTACCTAATCGATCCTAGGAGAGCAACTACAAGAAACCCCGATTGTGTTGTTCGTGAAGACATGTTGATGTTGGCACTTTGGCGTATCAATTGTGATCGGACTTGAACTCAGCGTCTAGCTATTACAGTGTATCTACGTTCGGAATACATAGAAACACGTGCGTGATTCCGTAAGTCACGTTTTCGTACTTCTGTTTCGCCTTGGTTTTCATCATCAATGGCTATTAATTGGCTAAACATTGGGGTTCGCGTACTCCTTTGCAGTCCAGGTCAGCAGTTCAGCGCCACTAGTGGCCGAGGATCTTGACAGCCACGGCACCATGCTGTGATGTGGTCGATCCATGGAGACACGATCAAGAATTATTCTGGTCTAGCCAGATGAGATATCGATGGTCCATATTGTGAACTTTGTACGTACTGGTGCTTCCTGTTGGCCAGGTCCGGCTGCTGCCACGAGTTTTATGTGTTGGCTGTTGGGCAAGGTCGTTGGCAGGCAGATTCTCACGGTTCATTTAGATACCGTGTTAAACTAACTGGATAACCAATTCACGTGATTGAGTTAATTTTTGTTTACTTTATTTATGGTCAGCGGCCGGTTGGTTGGAAGTCCACGCTACGGAATTGCTATCCTTTCCATAATATATCTAAAGTTTAGTTTCTTTTAAAATTACGTGTCACATGGTACTCCCTTATTTTCATGTTAAGTGTCGCCGATTCAGTATTTTACAACTTTGTATTAAATCAGTGACACTTTGGATATAATGGAAGGCATATTCTGTAAAACAAAAGCTCTTGCTGCAAAGTCATGTGAAATGTGCCAGTAGTCCTTAATTCTTTATTCATTACACTATTTTTTAGGTGTGCTTCTTACTTCTAGAAATGTGAAACTCAAGCATGGTTTGGGTAGTCACAAACCTGTCGTGAAATTAGCGCATATCATCCATGGTGGCTTGCTGCCTCCGGTCTTCCACTATGCAACGTTGATCGAGGAACAAGGAGCAGTTGGATTGCATGAGCGAGTACCTCGCCATGCTAAATACGTGTTGTCCATTCTTTCATGTTTCCTTGCTTCCTGCCATAAGTTCCTCCTTTGTGGAGGTTCCTCTTGTTGTGACTCCTTACTCGTCTGTTCCAAGCGTATTCTTTTTTCTCGGTGCTTCTGGGTAACTGAAGGTTCTAATCGTTGTTCGGGGTTTGGGACGACATACAAAACGGATCGCATACAGAGGCCACAAGAGAAGCTAGGATACTTGAAATATTAGGATGAACATCTAGATTAGGAGACTAAAATTTCCAAAATCACCAACTGAATAAAATCTAATCATTTTGGTCGATGACGCTTATTTATCAGATTTCTTCTGACATTTTTATCCTCATAGACGGTTTCACCAAGATTTCAGTTGCAAATATAAAAGATAATTAAATATATTTTGATTATTTAGGGGTATTTGTGCTTCACATGCCGTCTATATTCTAGTCCTGCCGGTGGCAGAGCCAGGAATTGAGGTGAGTCAGGTCGAAATTAAGGTCTAAATTCTATATGACACATATATAAGCCTATGTAACAAGAGGCATGCTTGGGTGGACCTCCCCTCGCCAAACTTAAAAGGGTAATCTAATCTTTTACCATTAATTAATCTTTATTTTTTATTAATTATATTGATCTCTTAGATCCAAAACTAAATGCATATTACACATGTCTATACCTACGTAATCATATATGGTGATAGACGCAGTTGAGAACGAGGACCGCGAGAGGCGAAGGCAGAGACATCGACACTATTTCCTTTGCACTCAGTCCCTCCCAGTCCACCAGTACCAAATTAGCCCGCCGTCGCTAACTTAATTATAAATCATTACGCACGTTAACCGATGCCTCCGGCAACAACGACACTCAATACTTATAGGAGGAAACTCGCACGCAATTCACAGCAGTTAACGGATTGCGTGGAAACATAGTAGTACTCCCTTATTTTCATGTTAAGTGTCGCCGATTCAGTATTTTACAACTTTGTATTAAATCAGTGACACTTCGGATAGAATGGAAGGCATATTCTGTAAAACAAAAGCTCTTGCTGCAAAGTCACGTGAAATGTGCTAGTAGTCCTTAATTCTTTATTCATTACACTATTTTTCAGGTGTGCTTCTTACTTCTAGAAATGCGAAACTCAAGCATATGGTTTGGGTAGTCACAAACCTGTCGTGAAATTAGCGCATATCATGCATGGTGGCTTGCAACGTTGATCGAGGAACAAGGAGCAGTTGGATTGCATGAGCGAGTACCTCGCCATGCTAAATACGTGTTGTCCATTCTTTGTTGTTTCCTTGCTTCCTGCCATAAGTTCCTCCCTTGCGGAGGTTCCTCTTGTTGTGACTCCTTACTCGTCTTATTCTTTTTTCTCGGTGCTTCTGGGTAACAGAAACTTCTAATCGTTGTTTAGGGTCTGGGACGACATACAAAACGGATCTCATACAGAGGCCACAAGAGAAGCTAGGATACTTGGAATCTTAGGATGAACATCTAGATTAGGAGACCAAAATATCCGAAATCACCAACTGAATAAAATCTAATCATTTTGGTCGATGACGCTTATTTATCAGATTTATGCTGACATTACTATCCTCATAGACGGTTTCACAAAGATTTTAGTTGCAAATATAAAAATAATTAAATATATTTTGGTTACTCTGGGGGTATTTGTGCTTCACACGCCGTCTATATTCTAGTCCCGCCGGTGGCAGAGCCAAGAATTGAGGTGAGTCAGGTCGAAATTAAGGTCTACATTTTATATATGATACATATACAAGCATATGTAACAAGAGGCATGCTTCGGTGTACCTCCCTTTGCCGAACTTAAAAGGGTAATCTGATCTTTTATCATTAATTAATCTTTAACTTCTACTAATTATTTTGATTTCTTAGATCCAAAATTAAACGCTTATTACCCATGTCTATACCTACATACTCATATTTGGTGATCAATCTAACTATTCGTTGTCCTTGACATAAGCGTCGACCTACATACTCATATATGGTGATCAATCTAACTATTCGTTGTCCTTGATATAAGCGTCCTGATAGACGCGGTTGAGAACGAGGACCGCGAGACGCAAAGGCAGAGACATCGACACCATTTCCTTTTCATTCGTCCCTCCCGGTCCACCTTGTACCGAATTAACCAGCCGTCGCTAACTCAATTATAAATCATTACGCATGTTAACTGATGCCTCCGGAAACAAAGACACTCAATACTTATAAGAGAAAACTACTGCTCACTGCCGGCAATGCATAGGGTGCGCTATCGCTCGCAGCCAGCGAGGACGGAGCAACCATTAATCATGAGCGACAAGGACCGGAACACCACGGTATATAGATTGCATATGTATATGGATACATACGGGTTTATGCAAGATATATATAGGAATTAATTATTCCGTAATAATTCGTTAAAGACCATCATACTCTTAGTTATGACGGGGTACATAGCGATCTCAGCCGTTGTTGTGTGTAAAATTTGAATAGGGACGAGCACTGAAGCAGAAGTGACTTAACAGAACGACATGAAGAAAAACACTTACATACTACCTTTTTAACAAAGCAGATAAACCATTAGCAACAAAAATAAATAAATAAAGAGATAACGGGTCTCCTTGCCTAAGGCCTCGAGTAGGAGAAAATGCTTCTAATAGAGTCCCATTAAATTTGACTGAGTATTTGACCGTAGTGATGCAAGCCATTATCCATTGTATCCACCGGTCACAAAACCCCATTTTATGCATAGTATTCTCCAAGAAGCACCGAGTCAACTCTATCGGAAGCTTTTGATAAATCTAGCTTGTAAGTACATAAGGAAGAATTTGTTGATGTTCGATGATCCATATAATGTAAACACTCAAATGCCAAGAGTGTGTTATCAGTTATCATCCTCTCAGGAATGAACACACTTTGATTTTCTAAAATGAATTTCCCTAAGAAGGGTCTAAGCCTGCTTACGAGACACTTTGAAACCACTTTATATAAAACATTGCAAAGACCAATTGGACAAAAATCCTTGAATGCTATAGGATCGTCAATCTTGGGAATTAGAACAATTGAGGTATCATTTGTTCCTTCTGGCATATGTCCTGTAGCAAAGAACACTTTCACAACCTTAATTACCTCTTTCCGTATGAGTTCCCAATTGCGTTGATAGAATCTAGCCGGGAAGCCATCCGATCTTGGGGCTTTTAAAGGCCCAATATGGAAGAGAGCATTATATATGTCCTCATCCAAAAAATCATTACACAACTTGGTGTTCATCTCATCCGTTAATAACTCTAGAATAACGGTTGTAATAGTGTCATCATTAAGAGATGGTCCTGTGTGTACAAAGACTGAAAATAGGATGTCGCCATGCGCTCCATCTCTGAAGGTACCGACTGAACAACCCCCTTCTCATCCCTTAATTTACCAATCTTATTTTTTCCTTTCCCTCCACACAGATCTATGGTGGAAAAAAATTGTATTTCGATCGCCCTCTTTCAGCCAGGAAGAGCATTGTGTTAGATCCTTTGGATCATCTAGCTCAAGATTAGAGTCACAAAAGAGAAGATCAGAGGTGCGTACCTTGATCTGGAGGTCCAGCCATGGCCTCCTCTTGATTTGCTTCACCTGATCCTTATTGATGTAGATGTGAGGGTTCTTCCTAGTTCTTTAGGTGCTTGCTTGATCAGTGAGCTTGGAAGAGTGAGAGAGAGAGAGAGAGATAAAAAAACAACTGAATGAGCAGCTCTACTCAGCTCAAACCCTAAATCCCTTATGTATATCACTTGCACTAGGGGAACCAGCACCTTAGGATGGATGGTCAGGATGCCCCTGATCAGGGCATCCAATGGCTATTATTAAACAGCCCCTAAAAGCCATAATCTTGACTTAACTTGATCACATATTAATACAAATAACTGCAGATCACTTATATATCCAACATTCTCCCACTTGATCGTAAGGATAAAATTTATAAGCCCATTTCTCAACAAAATAGTATACGAGACAACAGAATTACAACGGTCATTGAGTACCGCAGAACTCAGTTACTACAATACACCACTTTATTTTAAAACGGAACTTCTTTAACTTAGGAGCTCCATGAACTTATACTTATTACAAACTTATGAGCTCAGCTCTTTGTTGAAACTTATACAGAGACAATAAATTACAATGGTCAGTTAAGTACCATTGAACTAATTGACTACAGTATATCATTCCATCGAAGAGAAGCACCCTTCTTAGCTTATGGGGAGATGGTGTCATAACGGTTCCAATTTCCAGGATCAAAAGCTTTCTGCCAATCCCATGTTAGCAACGTGCTCTTTAAACACACTGGGTGGCAAGCCTTTTGTAAGTGGATCCTCTAACATTGCGTTAGTCCTTATGTGCTTAATACTTATTGTTTGATCCTGGATTCTATCTTTCACAACAAGATACTTAATGTCAATGTGTTTGGCAGCACCACTTGACTTGTTGTTACTCGAATAGATCACTAAGGGTTGATTATCGCAGAAAAGAGTGAGTGGCTCAGATATACTATCAATCACCCTTAAGCCCGGAATGAAATTCTTTAGCCATACTGCCTGCCCGGTTGCCTCATAACATGCCACGAACTATGCCTGCATTATTGACGATGCAGTAACACTTTGTTTGGTGCTTTTCCAAGAAATAGCGCCTTTTGCAAGGGTGAATATGTAACCCGATGTGGATTTCTTAGTATCAACACACCCCGCAAAATCAGCATCTGAATAATCCACCACCTCAAGGTTATCAGCTCTCTTATATGTGAGCATGAGGCCTTTAGTACCTTGCAAATAACGCAAAGCTTTCTTAGCAGCCTTCCAGTGATCCAACCCTGGATTAGACTGATATCTGCCAAGCATTCCGGTTATGAATGCTAAGTCAGGGCGAGTACACACTTGTGCATACATCATACTTCCAATGATTGATGCATAAGGAACTGACTTCATCTGCGTAGATTCATAATCATTACTTGCACTGGAAAGTCCCAAACTTATCACCCTTGACAATAGGAGCAGGCGAGGCTGAGCACTTATGCATATTAAACTTCTTGAGTACCTTCTCAATATACACTCTTTGTGATAGCCCCGAGATTCCTCTGGATCTATCTCGGTGAATTTGAATGCCTAATACATAAGCGGCTTCACCAAGATCTTTCATGTCAAACTTTGAAGAAAGAAACCTTTTAGTTTCCAGCAACATATTCTTATCGCTACTGGCTAATAGTATGTCATCAACATACAGTATCAGAAAGACAAAATTGCTCCCCCTGAACTTCACATAAATGCAATTGTCCACTTCATTGTCCTTGAAACCAAAATTCTTTATGACTTGATCAAACTTGAAGTACCATTGCCTTGAGGCTTGCTTCAATCCATAAATGGATTTCTTAAGACGACATCCTAAATGTTCTTTTCCTTCGATAACAAAACCTTCCGGTTGAGCCATGTAAACATCCTCATGTAAGTCACCATTCAGAAATGCCGTTTTGACATCCATCTGATGCAACTCTAGATCATAATGAGCCACAAGTGCCATTATAATTCTGAATGAGTCCTTATAAGAGACAGGTGAAAACTTCTCATTATAATCAATACCTTCTCTTTGAGTGAAGCCCTTAGCCACAAGTCTTGCTTTGAACCTTTCGATATCACCCATCTGCTGCCCACAGTTTTGACTCCTTTAGGAATTTCTACTAAGTCACATACATCATTAATGCTCATGGACTTCATTTCATCTTTCATACATTCAAGCCATTCTGATGAATGATCACTTTGTATTGCTTCCTTAAACGATGCAGGATCATCATCCAACATCGACTCATTTATATCCTCACTCATATAAGTCACATAATCATCAGGAATAGCAGACTTTCTAGCCTACTTTGATCTTCTGAGAGGTGCATTATTTGGTACCTCAATCACAACTTCAGGCTGCTGAGCATCTTCTATAGAAGTATCATTAGATGTGGACTCTAACGGAGTCATAGGTATCTCAGCAGGGGCAGGATTAGCAGTCCTCTCAACTAGAGGTGAAAACTCAACATGAACAGGAAACACTGGTTCTTGGATCATAGGTACCGGGACATATTCCTGTTTCTCCTCTAAGGTTATTTCCCTGGGAGTCATACTCCCCCTCAACATATCACTTTCCAAGAACATAATGTGTCTTGTTTCAACAAACTTAGTGAATTGCTTTGGACAATAGAAACGATATGCCTTAGATTTGTCAGGATAACCAATGAAATGGCAGCTGACAGTCTTGGGGTCTAACTTTCCCATAATTGGATTGAAAACTCTTGCCTCGGCAGGGCATCCCCACACATGCAAGTAACTCAGGGTAGGTTTTCTCCTAGTCCATAATTCATACGGTGTTTTTGACACCGATTTACTGGGGACTTTATTAAGAATATGTGTAGCTGTCTTTAGAGCTTCTATCCATAAACCAAGCGGCAAAGTGGAGTGACTTAACATACTCCTTACCGTATCCATAAGAGTACGATTCCGCCTTTCAGCGACTCCATTTTTTTGAGGTTCGCCTGGTGCTGAATACTGAGCTACAATACCATTTTCCTGTAGGAACTTAGCAAAAGGTCCAGGAATTTGGCCATAAGAAGTGTGTCTTCCGTAGTACTCACCACCACGGTCAGACCTTACAACTTTGATCTTTTGACCAGCTTGATTCTCAACTTCAGCTTTAAATATCTTGAACTTTTCTAATGCCTCAGATCTTTCTATGATAGGATAGATGTATCCAAAGCGGAAGAAGTCATCAGTGAATGTTATGAAGGAATCAAAACCATCCACTGATTTCACATTAAACGGACCACAGATATCCGTATGAACAATTTCCAAAACTCCTGTGCTTCGATTTGCATCTTTCTTAATTCTCTTAGCATATTTCCCTTTGATGCAATCAATACAATGATCCAGATCCGCATCTGAGAAATTTAAAGGATGAAGAATTTGCTCCTTAATGAGACGCTCGATTCTCTCCCTCGAAATATGGCCTAGACGATAGTGCCATAGTTTCTAAGAAGTCTCATCATCATCATGCTTACGCTTGGTACTAATATTTACATTAGAGGAAGCATTAACTTCACTTATGGAATCACTTAAGGAAACAAGATAAAGTTTGTCTTGTCGGAAGGCAAGACCAACATCATTATTGTCAAACATAATTATACATCTCTTGTTCCCAAAGTCACAGTGACAACCATCATCATCTAAGCATGAGACGGACACAAGGTTTCATCTCATAGAGGGTACATAAAGTACATTACGTAAACGAAGCATAAAGCCACTATGGAGTGTAAGTGTAAACTCTCCAATAGCCTCAGCTTCGGCTTCAACACCATTAGCAACTCTAATGGTTCTTTCCCCTCTTTTTAGGGTCATCTTCGTATCGAATCCCTGTAAGTAGTTTGCAACATGAATTGTTGCACCTGAGTCAACCCACCATGTATTGGTGGCATAATCAACATAAAGGGATTTGTCAACAAAGGTTATAACATTAGTACCTTTCTTATTGAGCCATTTCATGAACCCAATACAATCCCTCTGGACATGTCCGCTTTTTCCACAAAAACGACATCCATTAGGATCTTTACCATCAACATTAGGGGGTGCATCTGCATTAGGAGCTCTGTTAGGGTTCTTTTGCTGAAAGAACTTAGAAGATTGCCCTTTATCTTTAAACTGAGCAGGCTTGGGCTTTATAAACTTTTTCTTATTCTGAGAATGCTTGAAATGATTGACATGATCAACTCATCCAGCTTTAAGCCTTTCGTCCTCTTGTACACATCTAGCCATCATTTCATCCACGCCCCATTTAGAATCCGTCGCATTATAATTGATGGTGAACAGAGAGAACTCCGTGGGCAAGGATGACATAATAAAATGGACAAGGAAACCTTCAGAGATTTCCATTTCCATTGTCTTAAGTTTAGTGGCCATGTTAATTTTCCTCATGATATGTTCTCTCAGACTCCCAGTTGGATCATACCTTTCATCAATAAGCCTTCTAATGAGGCTTGTTGCATAAATTTTGGATGATCCCTTAAACTGGTCCTCAATCTTTCCAAGGTAACCCTTGGCAGTCTGAGTGGAACTGCTTCCCTCATACTTTGAGTAATGGAGCGCTTAATAATCATGATGCACTTACGATTTGAATCCTCCCACTTAGTTTTCTCATCATCATAAGCCCTTTTCAGGGCATCATAATTCTCATCGCCTTCAGTAGGTGCTATAGGAGGATCTTTAAGGAGGGCATCATCTATATTCAGCAAAGCTAAGGTGATCTCAAGCTTCTCCTTCCAAGTACCAAAATTGCTACGAGTCAACTGTTCTATGCCATTTATAATACCGGCAATTTGAGAGGCATTAGATGCTGCAAAAGAAAACAAATGCTTTGAATAAGCATCACAATTTTATACTCCTTTCATCAATCTAGTCTACATCAACTTTGGCCAGAAATAGACATGATCAATAAAATTTTGTGATCAAAATATCTACCAATCAGCTTTGGCTAGAATGACAGATATAAGCCACACTTAATTAAATCCTCTAATTATAGAATTCTTTAATCAATCTGGAACACATCAGCTTTGGCCAGAAGTGAACCAGACCAATAAAATTTCATGGTCAAAATGCCCATGAATCAGCTTTGGCCAGAATGATTGACATAAGCCATGCTCAAGTTGAGGACTTACAAACTTCATTTTTCAGCAAAACATTATTATCACAGTTTGTTTGAAAAACAAACACAAAAGAACCAACTAAAATAATAAACACAACAGAAAGAAATAACTAATCATAATAAAATACATTAAACTTACTTAGGTAAGGTATATAACTACATGACAAAAGAATAATTTGTCACATAATTATGTTCCATAATAGACATAATAAAATATGCCAAAAATTTAGCCCCCAAAACCATTTATATATAAGCCCTAACTCATAAAACATTAATTCTTAAACATTTATTCTTAATCTGGGCTCAAATAGGAAATTTGGCCCAAAACAATTCTTCCGGACTGGGCCAAAACTGGCCCAGCCCATCTCCCCTCACCCCACTTTAGTGGCCCAGATGGCCCGTTTAAGCAGCCAGTGCTGTGAGTCGTTGGATCGCATCCAACGGCAGAGGACGCGTCGGATCGAAACACAAAACCGACCCACGACGCGCCCCCCGTGAGCCCTAGCCCCCATTCCCCCCCCCCCTCCTTTTCTCTCTGCCTCCCGACGCAAGCAGCGCGAGAGAGAAGCAGCGGCGGTGACGAGCACCAGCGCCAGAGAAGGAGGGACGGCGTCGACCAAGCCCCCTCGTCGGAGATGCGTGCGGCTTTAGCCAGCACGCACCTCTGTCGAGCGGCCCTAGACGGCATCCTATGCGTGGGGACGACGCGTGCATGCGTCCCTGCACCCACGTCGACCGTCATCGCCAAGTTCGGCACCACGGCGAGCCTCAATGGCGACGATCACACGAGGAACCACCGCCATGGCCCAGTGCAGCAGACGGCGAGACCGCTCGGGACGAGCCCGAGCAGGCCTGCCCTTCTTAGGTGGCGACCCTGACGCCGCCATGGCCAACGACGACGTCAGAGCCCTTAGGTAAGTACCGCTGCCTTTAATCTCATCAGAATTAGGGTTAGGGTTCCTCAATTTGGGGATTTTAGGAAATTAGGGTTAGGGTTCTTGAGTAATTGGGGAATTAGGGTTAGGGTTCCTCAGAAATTGGGGAATTTAGGGTTAGGGTTCTTCGATTCGATGAACTAGGGTTAGGGTTCATCAAGAAATTGGGGATTTTTTGATTAGGGTTTGCACCAAAACCTCAATCCCCACATCAGAGTTACAAAAATGAAACCCTAGACTCACTGAATCATCTGTTAGGGCTTAAACTTAAGAAAAACTGGGCTAAAACATCAACCTTATTCAGTCCTGAGCAAAAACTTGATCAGGAACAAAAACTTCCAGCAACAAAAGATGATCCAAACAGGAAGAACATGCTTGCAGGAACATGAATCCAAAACATAAGAGGACTCAATCTTAGAGCTAGTTGCTCTGATACCACTGTTAGATCCTTTGGATCATCTAGCTCAAGATTAGAATCACAAAAGAGAAGATCAGAGGTGTGTACCTTGATCTGGAGGTCTAGCCATGGCCTCCTCTTGATTTGCTTCACCTGATCCTTATTGATGTAGATGTGAGGGTTCTTCCTAGTGCTTTAGGTGCTTGCTTGATCGGTGAGCTTGGAAGAGAGAGAGAGAGAGAGAGAGAGAGAGAGAGAGAGAGAGAGAGAGAGAGAGAGACGGCTGAATGAGCAGTTCTACTCAGCTCAAACCCTAAATCCCTTATTATAGCACTGCACTAGGAGAACCAGCACCTTAGGATGGATGGTCAGGATGCCCCTGATCAGGGCATCCAATGACTGTTATTAAATAGCCCCTAAAAGCCATAATCTTGACTTAACTTGATCACAGATTAATACAAATAACTGCAGATCACTTATATATCCAACACGTTGTAGCCATAGCATCTCTTCACGTACCGTACAAAATTTCATCCATAACCGCATGAATTTCCTCCCTTGGTGCATCATTTTGTTGCAGGAGTTTCAGCTTATCACGTAGCCGAGCCAAGTGTCTAGTTATGTTTCGGAATTTCCGACTGCCCTATAATTAAGAATGGAATTTACGCTTCATAACATTCAGACCTGCACTTAAAAGCACCAATATCAGAAAACTGACCGAGTCCCTTCCATGCCTCATCAATTATTTCTTTGAACTCAGGGCCTCGTTCCCAGCATATCTCGTATTGCATACACCTATTACCCTGCGGCATGACTTTTTATTTTGCCACTGTTAACAAAACTGGGCAATGATCCGAGCAACTGAATCTGCATATATGTCCCGCCAGCTATTATCCGCAAGTGCGCGATCAAGGCACACACGCAGATTGTTTGAGCCTGCTCTCTTGTTGTCATATGTGAACGGAAGATCCGAAAAACGTAAATCAGATTGCTGGCATAGCTGAATACAATTACGAATCGCGACCATCTGTGACCACATGCGGTGACGGTCTTCCGTACAGACAAAGGTGATATGTGTTGACAACGGTGATATGTGTTAACGGATCATCCAGGGTACACCGTATCATAGCATCAATAAATCTCAAATTCTCTTCCTTAATCTCCATATGAAGACTATTTCATGCAATACAAGGCTAAACCACCACTCATTACATCAGAATACACACCTATAAAACCACGGAGGCCAAGGCGACCAAGGATTCGCCTCATACGGACTCAACTTTGACGAGTTTCACACAAGAACACTATTTGGAAATTATGCATCCGCTGTAGAACGCCTTGCTCACCAACTGTCGCAGCATTTTCAGCACCACGACAGTTGTAACTGAGAAAATTCATTGTGCCCGACGGTCGCGCTCGAGGGAGGGACGCCGCCGATGCTGCAGATGTACCGGAAATAGAAGTGCCATCAGCCAGTTTGTGTCTTTTCTTGTCACTAACATCACCCTCCTCATGATCAGATGCCACATTAGCTGACACGTACGTTGTCCAGGAGCATGGCATTACCATTATTGATGGTATTGTTAGGCAGAACTTGAGCAGACTCCATCCGTCGTTTGGCAGCCTTTTTCAGCTTTTGACATGTGAGCATCATCTTACCTAAATGGGCTTCTTGTCGCTCTGTCTGTAGGCTCTTTATCAGCCAGAACCTTCTCATTCAGACCTATTCGCTCCATCGGGATGTAAAGGCCAATCCACATCAGTTACTCTCCCACCACGGGGCTTATAGCTCCTATGCGACGTCTTTACAAGGAATTGGAAGGAAAGCGACATCGTTGCAAACAATAGCTGGCATGCGACGGTTGTGAGGCGGCAAATAGCTCCCGTGCGACACTTCTACTTAACCCCACGAGACCGTCAACGAATTCGAATCAGCTGAGCACAGTAGGACCCACAGCCTCTCCACCTCACGGCGGAACTCACTTGATGTCCACCTCATATCGTGGGACCCACCCTGTGGTCGAAGAGAGCCGTTGGCCCCGATCTGTCCCCGCACCCGAGCACTCCCGCCACCGTTCTAGCATCTCATCCCCTTCCGTTTTCTTCTCCGGCGAGCAAGTGCGGCAACGCTGGCGAGGGATGTCGAGCTCTGCTTCCTCCCACCGCTCATGGCCTCGGTATGGTGCGGTGCCGATGAGGAGGTGCCCCGATTGCCCCCGTACCGCGCCCCTGAAGCGGCTTGTCACATCCACCGACAAGAACGGCAACATTGACCGGAAAATTGTGAAGTGTGAGAGCAAGCCCGAGCCGGGAAAGGTGAGATCTGAGTGTTCTGAGCGCCAATTTATCGCTTTTTTTTTGAAATTTTATGTATTTCATCGAATTTGGGATTTAGGGTTCATCTCTGCGATTTCAGAAACTGCCAAAATGTGGGCATTTTGAGTGGCTTGATGAGTACATCGAGCGAATTGGGGTGGATGTAGCATCCCGGGAGCTCGAAAACCCGTCTGTGGTGGAGCAATTGGGATGTGGCAACCCCATTTCCGCTGGTACTACGGTGGATGCGGAAGTGAAGGCCGAGCTAAAGAAGATGAACAAGCAGCTAAGGCAAATCATCGAATTGAAGAAGCAGGACAATCTGATGGCCGGTTTTTTTTATTTTTGTGTAATTTCTCTCGGATTAGTTTATCTCCTCATCGTTAGTCATTAGACAGCGCAGTCAGTGTTCGAGTGATGCTTTGTAATGGATGTAATGGTCTATGTCTTTGGCTTGAATAAAATGCAACACAAATTCGGGCTAGTTTTGAGCTACTCTGTTTTCGAAATTAGTGTTTCTTTAGTTTCGTCAGTTTCGTCAGTGTTCCTTTTATCAGTGTGCAGGGGGCGCCCGTGTGCAGGAGAGGGGGAGGGGTTGAAAAGTAAAAAACAATTGACGAGGATTGAAAAAGGCCAGGCCCAAATATAACTTAGTCATGCCAAAATGGACGTATCCAGGTCTAATACTAACTATATGTTGATTGGGCAAAAAAAATGGTACTCACGTTACAATCTAAATAGGGACGTGTGGATCTGCAGATACTCGTGCTCAGGTTGCAATCTTTTTTTTTGCAAAAGTAAATATATAAATGAAGTCCAAGGACATCCATTTAACTAACATAACTTGGGCGCTCCTTTAACTTATGTAAATATGTAAATGTCTTATTTGAAAATGAACCATGTGTTGGATGAACTTGTTTTTGTGTATTTTGTTTTATACACTTGTAAATATATAAATATTGCACGACTATTATATGAACTTGTTTTTGTGTCTTTTGTTTTATACACTTGTTGTTTTGGGTGTTTTGACAAATGACAATACAATAAAACACAGATTACAATAAAACAAGGGGATAGATAATATTGGGATAGCATTACTTATATTAGATAGGGGGGATCGATAACATTACAATAAAAAGAAAAAAGTACAATAATATAGAAGGGAATAGGCGCCCCGCCTAAACCCTGGGCTAGCCCCCAAACCCTGACCCTAGCTACCCTACTCCATCGGCGGTGGAGGCGGTGCCGGTGCAGCCGCCTTCGCGGCATTCCACGCCGCCAGCCTCTCCCGCTGGTCCCGCTTCCGCTGCTCCTCCCGGAAGGCCCGGCCATTGGCCTCCCGTTCCTCCTCCTCCTGTCGTCTGCGCCTTTTCTTCAAGGCGCGTTGGGCCTCCTTCTCCTCCCACCTGGCGATAGCAGCCTCACCTTTGCCTCGTCCCGCCGCCTTAGCCCAAGAGGGCTTGGAGGGAGGTCGCCGCCGCCGAGGAGGTTGGGGACTCCGGGTTGGTGACGATGGGGCCGATCCCCAGGGGCAGGCGGGACTTCTTCTTCTTGCCACGCTTGGGCGTGGGCGCCTGCTCCCACCGCTTGTGGTCCGGGTGGTTGTCCTCGCCGCTTGCCGTGTCGGAAGGAGGCGGAAGGGGGAGGTCGCCATGGTCGGAGTGTTTGGGGGCTGGGAGGAGGCAAAGGGACGGGCTCGAGGTTGAAGATGAGGGGCAAGATGAGATGAGGAGGCAAAGGCGTTTTGCCTATTTATTGAGGGCGGGGCGTGAAGGGCGGTGTGGGAATCCAGCGTCGCGTTGGCGCAGACGCCGAGACGAGACGCGTGCGCTGCGTTGCGTGTGGGAAGCGGGCGTGATCAATGCGAAAGAGAGAAAAAATAGCTAGGATGCGACGTACTGTAACCCCTGCACCGCCGCCCCCGCCCCTACATGCATGCATGCATTAATGCGAAAGAGAGAGAAAAACGTCCAAGGTAGTTGTTCATTGGCAGTGAAAAATAAAAGGGAAAATATAATTTGGCCTTGATTTACTTCGGTAATAAATGCAGGAATCTAGTACCAAGGTACTCGTTCGTTTTTACACACGCAAGAAAAATCGGTGGGAGTAATATTGACTTTTTGTATGGCGCATGAACCAGATGGAAGTAAGTTTGACTGAAGAAAGTTGTTCGACGTACACTTATTTAATGGGGCAGCGCTGTTGCACGCAAAATAGCTAGACTGCGACGCTAGGGGCAGCTGCTGCATGCATGGTGCAGCCCGCCCCGCCCAGCGCCCTCGCATGCCACGCTCGGTCCAGCGTCGCGTTGGCGCAGACGCCGAGACGAGACGCGTGCGCTGCGTTGCGTGTGGGAAGCGGGCGTGATCAATGCGAAAGAGAGAAAAAAATAGCTAGGATGCGACGTACTGTAACCCCTGCACCGCCGCCTCCGGCCATGCATGCTGCATGCATGGTGCATCCCGCCCCGCCCAGCGCCCTCGCATGCGACGCTCGGTCCAACGGTCAATGGAGTGTGCCAACGCTGTACGTTATATTTATTACATATTTTAGATTTTGATATTTTTTCTTAGGCTGGTCATAGTGACATGCATACTTCCTCTGTCCACAAATAAGTGTACGTTTGGCTTCAAAATTTGTCCACAAAAAATGTACTTCTACCTTTCCAATGCACTTGGGCATCCACTATGTAGTCCATAAGGCTATCCACAAGCCAAAAAGTAGTCCATATGGCTATCCATATACATAGTGAAGGTTTACTTTAGAAGATTTTCCTTAAGGGTGACCTATAAGCTTATGGGTTGCCCACAAGCAATAAACAATTATTTTACTCTCTCCTCTCTCTCTTGCGTGTGTGTACTTTTAACAGACATGTGGGTCCCAGCTTATGGTGAACTTGACCTTATAGCCATTTCCATAAGCTGTGTGGGTCCCATCTTATAGCAAAGGTTCCACCTTATACATAGGTGATGTGGTATCATGCATATGTTACTAGTCTAAGTTACTACTACATAGTGCAAAATAACATAGATGTGGTATCATGCAAAGTCTTATTTATTAAATGAACCTGAGGGGAGTAAGTTTGACTGAAGAAAGTTGTTACACGTACACTTATTTAATGCGATGGAGGGAGTAAATACACTGCAGCGCTGTTGCACGTAAAATAGCTAGACTGCGACGCTAGGGGCAGCTGCATGCATGGTGTAGCCCGCCCCGCCCAGCGCCCTCGCATGCCACGCTCGGTCCAACCGTCTGCCACGCTCGCATGCCACGCTGTTGCACGTAAAAACGATGAATCCAATCAGATTCCAGAATCATCCATCACACGGATCGCCAAGAGCTAGCCACGAAATCCTTCTAAGAGACGCCAACCAATCAGGTTGCAGAACAAGCCCTTCCACGGATTGCCCAGAGCCACCCGCGGAATCCTTCTAGAAGACGCGATCGGACGGCCACAGTATCGCGCTAGGGTTAGATCTACGGTCCTCATTCGACCTTAGGGTTAGCGGGGTTTAGGATGCAGTCAACGGGGTTTCACAAGTTTGACCAAACATTCAAATGTGCATAACTAATTCAAAAAAAATTAAAAAAATACAAAACCTTCGCATGGTGTCATGTTATGTGACATAGTTGTGAGTAAAAATATCAAACTTGGTCTATTGATCATATTTGAAAAAACCCTTCACAGAATGACCTATCTCCTCCGAGGTTTTCTGGCTTTCGGGTCAAATGAACAATGATATGGCTAGAATCAAGGCATAGTTTGTGATAATGTGCCCATATTTGGCATGCATGTCTATAATGGGATGACTAACAATGTTGTAGCACAAAGTTTTCCTTTTCGACGCACAGAAAAATCATTTTCTATTTTCTAAGTGCCGAAAGAGGGGGATTTGTGAAGCAACCACCAAATTGAAGTTTCAAAATGGTAACATCCTATTTTTAAAAAATACTAGACCACCTAGAATGTACAATTTCCCAACTTGAGTATCTCAAACCTTTTATTCCATCCCTGGTGAAAAAGACAAATCCTGTCGAATCGGCTGGAAGTGGGTAAGATATGTGTTGGAGATATGCCCTAGAGGCAATAATAAATGTAGTTATTATTATATCTTTGTGTTTATGATAAATGTTTACATTCATGCTATAATAGTATTAACAAGGAAACATTGATACTTGTGTGTTTTGTAAACTTAATTTGAAGTCCCTAGTATAGCCTCTATACTTCACTAGCTTGTTGGTTGATTAATGATTGTGGTTTCCCTATCATGAACATTGAGATGTTATCAACAACAAGATCATATCGTTAGGAGAATGATATGGTGGACATACTCCTATAGATAAGCGTAGCATAAAGATCAAGTCATTTCATTAGTTCAATTGCTATATGCTTTCGATACATAGTAACCTAATTCCTTCGACCATGAGATCATGCATATCACCTTTACGGATGGATGCTTTGATGACATCAAACACCACACCGTAATCGGGTGGCTATAAAGGTGGCATTAAGTGTTCGGAAAGTATTGGTTGAAACACATGGATCAAGAGTGGGATTTGTCCATCCACATGACGGATAGATATACTGGGCCCCTCGGTGGAATGTCATCCAATTAGCTTGCAAGCATGTGACTTGGTCACAAGGGATCACATATCACGGACGAGAAAAGAGTACTTATCGATGTGAGGTTGAACTAGGTATGCAGAGATACCGACGATCATAACCTCGGGTAAGTAACATATCGTGAGACAAAGGGAAATTGGTATCGTATGTAAGTGGTTCATTCGATCGCAAAGTAATCGTAGAAATATGTGGGAGCCATATGAATTTCCAGATTCCTCTATTGGTTATTGTTCAGAGAAGTGTCTCGATCATGTCCGCATAATTCACGAACCGTAGGGAGACACACTTAAGGATTCGACGTTGTTTGAGTAGTTATGGTATTATGAGAAAGAGACCGAATGTTGTTCGGAGTCTCGGATGGGATCCGGGATATCACGAGGTGATCCGGAATGGTCCGGAGAATAAGATTCATATAAGGAAAGTCCGTTTGGAGTTCGGGAATGATTCCTGTTTTCATCGGAATGTTCTAGAAGGTTCGGATTGTCCGGCACTCGTGGGGGAAGGGTACATGAATGTGTCATTGCTCATTGAATGATTGCATCATGTACTAAGTGTTCTTGCTGTCCCAAATAAAGGATTAAATTGAATCCTAAACAGAAAAGTCAAATGTCCGGTTTGAAAGTCAAACGCCAAAACAAGAAACTGGGAAACAAGCAAGAGGAGTTGAACCAACTTTGGAGGAGGAGTTGGACTCCTCCAGGCCGGCGCCAGCCCTAGGCCGAGTTGGGGAGGGACTCCCTCCCTCCCCTGGCGCGCCAAGGACCCCCTCCCATATAAGGAGGGGCAGGGCTCCTCCCATGGACACATAACTTTCTACTCTAGATCTCCGGTTTAGAGCCGTTTTGGTTTAGAGCTTCTAATTGCTTTAGCCAGCGGTTTAGAGCCTTCTAATTGGTTTAGAGCCTTCTAATTGGTGTTTCTAATTACTAGACCACTAATAGCCTCTCTCATAAGCTCCACCATACTCGCACCGGCTTAAGGCGAAGCCCTGCGGGATCTCCCCTCTACTTCCGGTACCACGCCGTTGTGCTGCCGGAATCGCGAGGAGAGTGCTACAACCTCCATTTTCTGGAACAAGGAGAGGAAGGTCTTCGTCGAAAACCGAACGATGTGACCGATTGCGAGGCGCTGGAACGTGATGGCTGGAAGGATCGTCTACACGATCTTGAGATCGGAAGAATGACTACATCACCCACGAGAATCCGCTCTCGTTAACGCTTTGGAATCTTCGAGGGTAAGTTATACCATCGACTCGTTGCTACAATCTAGTAGATAGATCTTGGCTTGTTTGTTTGTATGCGATAGAAAATTTTTGTTTTCCATGCTACGAACCCCAACAAAGGGTATCGAGCCGTGTCTATATGTAGATCTGCACGAGTAGAACACAATGGTCATTGTGGGCGTTGATGCTTTATTGTAGATTGCTTTTGTGTACTTTGCATCTTGCGGTATGTTGGGATGAAGCGGCCGGGCTAACCTTACATGACATCGTTCATGAGACTTGCTCCACGCTTGACATGTAACTTGTATTGCATAAGTGGCTTTATGGGTGCATGTTTCTCCTAGCATAGTTAAGATCCAATTTACAACGGGTGATCAACAATGCTAGTATCAATGTTGTGGTTCTTGTTCGTAAGTTAGAACGACACTTACTGAAAGCCCCAAACCACGTAAAATATGCAAAGAAAGTAGAAGCGTCTAACTTTGTTTTGGGGTGTCGATGATGTGATATGGCCATGATTGTGATTATATTTGATGTATGCAATGTTCCTTATTGTAAGTCGACAACCGCGTGAGCCATATGGTTGTCTTTAATTTATGTTAAGACCCGCGTGTCTATTCAAAGTAGTTGTAATAGTTGAAGCCGGTGGACGACAACCATGGAGAAGCGTCATTGACCTTGATGCAATGCCGGTGATGATGGAGATCATGTTCGTGCTTGAAGATGGAGATCGGAGGCACGAAGAAGAAAGGCCATATCATATCACATATATATATTGAATTGCATGTGATGTTAATCCTTTATGCATCTTGTATTGCTTAGTAGACAACGGTAGCATTATAAGATGATCCCTCATGCACATCAATTTCAAATCATAAAGTGTTCACCCTTAGTTAGCACCGTTGCTAAAGCTTGTTGTTTCGAAGCACCATGTGATGATCGGGTGTGATAGATTCTGCAAGTGTATACAACGTGAGCAAGCCAGATTTGCTCATGCAGAAACTAAGGTTTGATCTTGACGAGCCTAGCATGTACAGACATGGTCTCGGAACACGGATTACCGAAAGGTAAAGCATGAATCGTATAGTAGATATGATGAACATGATGATTGTTCGCCATTGAAACTATATCAACTCTCGTGATGATCGGTGTTGATGTAGTGGATTTGGTTCGTGTGATCACTAAAACAATGTGAGGGATGTTGTTTTGAGTGGGAGTTCACCTAGTTTAATTTCATTAATTAATTTGAACTCAATTTGTCATAAACTTAGTCTAAACTATTGCAAATATGTTGTAGATCAATGGCAGCCCTACCATCAATTTTAATGCGTTCCTAGAGAAAGAAAAGTTGAAAAACAATGGAAGCAACTTCATGGATTGGTTCCAATTTGAGGATTGTCCTCACGGTGGTAATTTGACCTATGTCTGGATGCACATTGGTGACCCACTGCGGTGATGCTTCCGATGAAGTAAAGAATGTTTACCTCGCTCGGAAGAATCGTACTCCATAGTTCAGTGTGCTATCTTGTATGGTTTAGAATCGAGCTTGAGAAAAGGTTTGAAGAGTCGACCCATATGATATTGTCGAGGATCTCAAATTGATTTTGAGACTCATGCGGCAATTGAAAGCTATGAGGCTTCGAAAAGTTCTTTAAGCGCAAGATGGAAGAGGCAGCTCGTCGGTGAGCATGTGCTTAAGATGTGCGGGCATGCAAACAAACTTCAAAGCTTGGGTATAGTGATTCCTAATGCTTTGGGGATTTACCGTGTCCTCCAATCACTACCACCAAGTTACAAGAACTTTGTGATGAACTACAACATGCGAACATGAACAAGACGTTGCGAACTCTTTGCCATGTTGAAATCTGCAGTGGAGATCAAGAAAGAGCACCAAGTGTTGTTGGTCAATAAGACCACCAAATTCAAGAAAGGCAAGTCTAAGCAAAGGGACACTTCAAGAAGGGTGGTAAGAAAGCTACCACGCCGACGAAGAAGACCAAGGCTGGACCTAAGCCTCAAACAGGCGAGTGCTTTTCGCAAGGGAGAAGGTCATCGAAGCGGAATTGCCCAAAGTACTTGGCGGATCTGAAGAACGGCAACATCAAGAAGAAAGGTATATCGATATACATGTTATTGATGTGTATCTCACTAGTACTCGTAGTAGTGCTCGGGTATTTGATCTTGGTTCGGTTGCTCATATTTGTAACTCAAAGCGGTCTTTGCGAATAAACGGAAGCTAGCGAAGAACGAGGTGACGATGCGCGTGGGAAACGGATCAAAGGTTGATGTGATCGCGGTCGACGCTACCCCTTCATCTACCATCGGGATTAGTTTTATACTTAAATAATTGTTATTTGGTGCTGCGTTGAGCATGAACATTATATCGGGATCTTGTTTATTGCGAGGCGGTTACTTGTTTAAATCGAGAATAATGGTTGTTCTATTTATATGAGTAATATGTTTTATGCACATGCACCTTTGATAGATGGTCTATTCTTATTGAATCTCGATAGTGGAAATACACATATCAACAACATTGAGGCTAAACGTTTGAAATCAAGCGATAATTCGACCTATATGTGGCACTGTCGTATTGGTCACATCGGAGTGAAACGTATGAAGAAACTCCATTCCGATGGACTTCTTGAATCACTTGAAAGATGCGAAGCATGTCTGATGGGAAAAATGACTAAGACTCCATTTTCTGGTATGATGGAGCGAGCTACGGACTTATTGGAAATCATACATACCGATGTGTGTGGTCCAATGAGTGTAGCGTCGCGCGGTGGTTATCGTTATGTTCTTACCTTCACGAATGACTTGAGTAGATATGGATATATCTATTTCATGAAACATAAGTCCGAAACTTTCGAGAAGTTTAAGGAGTTTCAAAGTGAGGTAGAGAATCAACGTAACAAGAAGATTAAATTTCTACGTTCTGATCGTGGAGGTGAATATCTAAGTTACGAGTTTGGCGAGCATTTAAAGAAGTGCGGAATACTTTCACAATTGACACCGCCGGGAACACCACAGCGTAATGGTGTGTCCGAACGTCGTAATCGAACTCTCTTAGATATGGTTCGTTCTATGATGTCACTTACAGATTTACCGCTATCATTTTGGGGTTATGCATTAAAAACAGCCGCATTCACTTTAAATAGGGCACCGTCTAAATCCGTTGAAACGACACCGTATGAATTATGGTTTGGGAAGAAACCTAAATTGTCGTTCCTTAAAATTTGGGGATGCGAAGCCTATGTAAAGAAGTTACAGCCGGACAAGCTTGAACCCAAAGCGGAAAAATGCGTCTTCATAGGATACGAAGGAAACTATTGGGTATACCTTCTATCATAGATCCAAGGCAAAACATTCGTTGCTAAGAATGGATCCTTTCTAGAGAAGGAATTTCTCTCGAAAGAAGTGACTGGAAGGAAAGTAGAACTTCGGAGGTTGTTGAACCTTCTCTCGAAATTGCGAGTAGCGCAGACCGGAAGAAGTTCTGTGGTGCTGCACCAATAAGGGAGGAAGCTAATGATGATGATCATGAAACTTGGTTGAAGTTGCTACTGAGCCTCGGAGGTCAACGAGAACTCGTACCACTCCAGTTGGTATGATTCCGTTATGAATGTCATGGTGGTGGACAACACCGATGACCCCGAGACATATGAGGAAGCGATGATGAGCCCAGATTCCAATAAATGGCAAGAAGCCATGAAATCCGAGATTGGATCCATGTACGAAAACCAAGTATGGACTTTGGTGGACTTCTTTGGATGCCGGAAGGCTGTCGAGAACAAATGGATTTTCAAAAGAAAGCAGATCTTGATGGTAATGTTGCATCGTTTATAAAGCTCGACTTGTCGCAAAAGGGTTTCGACAAATTCAAGGAGTTGACTACGATGAGACTTTCTCACCGATGGCGAAGCTAAAGTCTGTGAGGATTATGTTAGCGCTGCATATTATGATTATGAGATATGGCAGATGGATGTCAAAACAGCATTCCTCAATGGAGACATTGATGAAGAGTTGTATATGATGCAACCCAAAGGTTTTGTCGATCCGATAGATGCTAACAAGGTATGCAAACTTCAACGGTCCATCTATGGATTGAAGCAAGCATCCGAAGTTGGAATCAACGTTTTGATAAGGTAATCAAAGTTTTGGTTTTATACAAACTTATGGAGAAGCTTGTATTTACAAGAAAGTGAGTGGGAGCTCAGTAGCATTCTTAATCGTATGTGGATGACATATTGTTGATTGGGAATGATGTAGACCTTCTTAATAGTGTCAAGGTATATTTGAATAATAGTTTTCAATGAAGGATCTTGGCGAGCGACTTACATATTAGGCATAAAGATTTATAGAGATAGATCGAAGCCAAATATCATTGTCACAGTACATATTTGGACAAAGTTCTAAAGAGATTTGGAATGGAAGAAAGCAAGAAAGGGTTCTTGCCCATGTTGCTCAATCGACCTTGAGTAAAACTCAAAGTCCGACATCGGCGGAAGATAGAGAAAGGATGAGTAAGACTCCCATGCCTCAGCCATAGGATCTCTAATGTATGCCATGCTATGTACTAGACCCGACATTGCATATCCGTTAGTTTAACTAGCAAATATCAAAGTGATCCAGAGTGGATCATTGGACGTGATCAAAAACATCCTTAAGTACTTGAGAAGAACTAAGGATATGGTTCTTTCTTATGGAGGTGATGAGCATTTCGTTGTTAATGGTTACACCGATGCTAGTTGGAACACCGATCCAGATGATTCTAAATCACAATCCGGATACGTATTTATTTTGAATGGTGCAGCAGTTAGCTGGAGGAGTGCAAAGCAAAGCGTTGTGGCGAGATCTTCAACTGAATCGGAATACATGGCTGCTTCGGAGGCTTCACAAGAAGCGATATGGATGAAAGAGTTCATTACAGAGCTTGGTGTGGTTCCAAGTGCGCTGGACCCAATGTCTATCTACTGTGATAACATGGGCGCCATAGCCAATGCGCAAGAACCAAGGTCACACAAGAAGCTGAAGCATATCAAGCTGCGTTTTCACGCTATTCGAGAACATATCCAGGATGGGGATATAAATATTTGCAAAGTACACACAGATCTGAATGTGGCGGATCCGTTGACTAAACCTCTCCCGAGGGCAAAACATGACCAACACCAAACTGCCATGGGTGTTCGGTATATTACCATGTAATCTAGATTAGATGACTCTAGTGCAAGTGGGAGACTATTGGAGATATGCCCTAGAGGCAATAATAAATGTAGTTATTATTATATCTTTGTGTTTATGATAAATGTTTACATTCATGCTATAATAGTATTAACAAGGAAACATTGATACTTGTGTGTTTTGTAAACTTAATTTGAAGTCCCTAGTATAGCCTCTATACTTCACTAGCTTGTTGGTTGATTAATGATTGTGGTTTCCCTATCATGAACATTGAGATGTTATCAACAACAAGATCATATCGTTAGGAGAATGATATGGTGGACATACTCCTATAGATAAGCATAGCATAAAGATCAAGTCATTTCATTAGTTCAATTGCTATATGCTTTCTGATACATAGTAACCTAATTCCTTCGACCATGAGATCATGCATATCACCTTTACCGGATGGATGCTTTGATGACATCAAACACCACACCGTAACTGGGTGGCTATAAAGGTGGCATTAAGTGTTCGGAAAGTATTGGTTGAAACACATGGATCAAGAGTGGGATTTGTCCATCCACATGACGGATAGATATACTCAGGCCCTCTCGGTGGAATGTCATCCAATTAGCTTGCAAGCATGTGACTTGGTCACAAGGGATCACATATCACGGACGAGAAAAGAGTACTTATCGATGAGGTTGAACTAGGTATGCAGATACCACGATCATAACCTCGGGTAAGTAACATATCGTGAGACAAAGGGAAATTGGTATCGTATGTAAGTGGTTCATTCGATCGCAAAGTAATCGTAGAAATATGTGGGAGCCATATGAATTTCCAGATTCCTCTATTGGTTATTGTTCGAGAAGTGTCTCGATCATGTCCGCATAATTCACGAACCGTGAGACACACTTAAGGATTCGACGTTGTTTGAGTAGTTATGGTATTATGAGAAAGAGACCGAATGTTGTTGAGTCTCGGATGGGATCCGGATATCACGAGGTGATCCGGAATGGTCCGAGAATAAGATTCATATAAGGAAAGTCCCGTTTGAGTTCGGGAATGATTAGGTGTTTTCATCGGGAATGTTCTAGAAGGTTCGGATTGTCCGGCACTGGGGAAGGGTACATGAATGTGTCATTGCTCATTGAATGATTGCATCATGTACTAAGTGTTCTTGCTGTCCCAAATAAAGGATTAAATTGAATCCTAAACAGAAAAGTCAAATGTCCAGTTTGAAAGTCAAGCGCCAAAACAAGAACGTGGGAAACAAGCAAGAGGAGTTGGAACCAACTTTGGAGGAGGAGTTGGACTCCTCCGGCGGCGCCAGCCCTAGGCCGAGTTGGGAGGGACTCCTCCTCCCTGGCCAAGGACCCCCTCCCATATAAGGAGGCAGGGCTCCTCCATGGACACATAACTTTCTACTCTAGATCTCCGGTTTAGAGCCGTTTTGGTTTAGAGCTTCTAATTGCTTTAGCCAGCGGTTTAGAGCCTTCTAATTGGTTTAGAGCCTTCTAATTGGTGTGTCTAATTACTAGACCACTAATAGCCTCTCTCATAAGCTCCACCATACTGCCGGCTTAAGGCGAAGCCTGCGGGATCTCCCTCTACTTCGGTACCACGCCGTTGTCTTCTTAGGAATCGCGAGGAGAGTGCTACAACCTCCATTTTCTGGAACAAGGAGAGGAAGGTCTTCGTCGAGTACCGAACGTGTGACCGAGCGCCGGGGAACGTGGCGCTGGAAGGATCGTCTACACGATCTTGAGATCGGGAAGAGTACGACTACATCACCCACGAGAATCCGCTCTCGTTAAACGCTTTGGAATCTTCGAGGGTAAGTTATACCATCGACTCGTTGCTACAATCTAGTAGATAGATCTTGGCTTGTTTGTTTGTATGCGATAGAAATTTTTTGTTTTCCATGCTATGAACCCCAACAATATGAACTACAGGTACATGATTCCATGCTGATGATTTTTTGTAAAAATAATTTTTAGGTTCACAACATGCTATTTCATCAGAGATCCAATGCTAGTTTTGCGAGCCTCAGCCCCTAGCTAAGAATATTTATGAAAACCCTTCAAGTTTGACCAGACATTCAAATGTGCATAACTAATTCAAAAAAATCAAAAAAATACAAAACCTTCGCATGGTGTCATGTTATGTGACATAGTTCTGAGGAAAAATATCTAACTTGGTTTTAGAAATGGTCGAAAAAAACTTGCTTAGAAATGGGGTGGTTTACCCTAGCTTTGGAGCCCATTTCTACCCCATTTTGGGTGAGGGTGAGTTGTACATCACAAAAGGGATCAGGGTGAGGATGAGTTGTATTGTACATATGAGAAAAACGTTGGAAGCTCATACAAACATAGAAAAGTGACATAGCTACATTTGTTGAAATTCAAATTTACCATCATATTTGAATTTTGTCCAAATTATCAACAAGTGACAAATTATTATAATAACAAATGTTTACAACAACAAGTGCCAAATTATTACAACAACAAGTGTCAAATGTTTACAACAATAACAAATGTCTATTTCTTTTGGCTCTTCTTACCCCTCGTTTTCTTCTCCTTCACAAGTTTCACACCACACAATAGGTTTATGCTCTTCTTTTTCTTACCATTACCATCTGGCCTCCCCACAGCACGTCCAAGAGTCTCCTTCACCTCCTGCACCTCCTCAACAACCTCATGATCATGATCCAGAGCCTCATCAACATGGTCACTTTGCACCAGAGCCTCAACAACATGGTCAGTTTGCACCAGAGCCTCAACAACTTGGTCAGTTTGCACCAGAGCCTCAACAACAGGCTCATTTTGCACTAGAGCCTCAACAACAGGCTCATTTTGCCCCTCATTTTGCACCAGAGCTTCCAAATCAGAAACGGTGTGCCCTAAAGCCTCAACAGTTTGCACATCATCCTCCAAAACAAGTTCAGATTGCACCTCAGCAGCACCAAACATGATCTGGTTAGTTCTCTTCTTTCTTTGGCCATTGATTCTTGCCCTTTTCACTAGCCGACGTTAACAACAAGAGGTGGGCATTTTCTCCACGCTTCCTCCCGAAAACAAGCAAGTTAATGGGGAGAAAAATCATCAACAAGAAATGGGATAGATTTTGGATGAACATACTTTGGCTTTTCAGCAGTGTATCTGCACTTGGTAGAGCCAGCTCGGTGTCCAAGTTCTTCACAGAGTTTGTATCTATTCTTGTTACCTTTTTGGGCCCTTTTTGGCTTGGAATCTTTCTTTTCATCTTTATTTCCCTTCTTGCTGCTCCCACCTTTCTCAAACCAAGCCTTGAATCTACTCTGCTTGGGCATGCCAGCCTTTCTTTTCATCAAAGGAGGACACAAGGAGAACTGAATGTCCACTTCAGGCCACTAAGACAGATCTGTAAGTGCTGGAATTGGTGTTCCATATGCAGCCTTGAATTTTGCTACAGAATAATACTCATGAAAATATGGGTGCATATTTAGCTTGTGTTTGGAGGCCAAGAAAAGTATGGCATGCTCACAAGGCTTCCTAGTGTGTTGCCACTCAAGGAATGTGCATTCATGCAATTGAGTGTCAACAACATGCCTCCTGCCAGTCTTTGTATCTCTGACTTCAGCACCCCACAATGAGGATTTCTCAACACGCAAATGTGCAAGATTTCTGCTCCTATTGACCACCTGCTGCACAACATCAGGAAGCTTATCTCCTTGAAGAACATCACCAAGCCTTCTTCTCAATTCCCACAACCTCATGATCATGATCCTGATCTGGTCAACCATGTCATGGACAGGCAAGTCTTTTAACTCCTTCACTTTGTTGTTGAAACTTTCTGCCAAATTATTGTTGATATGATCACATTTGATGGCGGTGTTAAAACTGCACTGTACCATAAAAGAGAATGGTAGGTTTCCAACCATGTACAAAACTTGACCCTATCCTCCTCGAGCATGCCGCCTTAATCTTCTCAAGGTGATATGAATGTGCACTGGTGTAAGATCTTGTCACATGCGTCCAAAATCATCTCCTCTGAATTTTTGATCAAATTCATCCACATATGGTCAAGCACACCCTCTGCCAGCATGAGGAAAACAATCTTCACTGCATTTTCTAAACCTTTATATGCATCTGTGTGTGCCGCCAATGGAGAGCGCCCTATGCATCTTTTCAACTGCATCATGAACCATGTCCATGATGCCTCTCTCAGTGAAACATGCCAATAGCTACTGGA
The DNA here is from genome assembly GCA_030063025.1 of Avena longiglumis. Classification (NCBI taxonomy): domain Eukaryota; kingdom Viridiplantae; phylum Streptophyta; class Magnoliopsida; order Poales; family Poaceae; genus Avena; species Avena longiglumis. The sequence goes on from CP125979.1 coordinate 112,767,700, forward strand.
ACATCCAATTGTGTCCATCTAAAGCATTGCATCTGCTAGTTGACCATTCCACTTTCCAGTCAAGAAAGATGAGTCTATACTCAAATATGGACGGCAACCTGCTTTGAAGCCATCGATGCAAGGCTTTAAAGCCATGAAGAATTTAGAGAAGAAGACTTTCCCATCGTTGTTACCTCGTATCTATCTCCACAACATGCCAGTGACCTCTTCTCTATACGCTTTGAAGTTATAAAGCATTCGAAAGGTATTTTCCCAATCACCATATAGCTCTTTAATTGCCCTTTGCTTTGCCTTCCACACTGTAGTATAACTCGACTTAATGGGGTACTGCTTTTCCAAGTCTATTTTCAGTCTCTTTGCAGTGTTGTTTGGTGTTGTGGCTAAAATGGGCTTGATCTTTTCTGCAACCCATAATTGTGATGTCATCTTTGTAACTGTTTGAGAACTTGTAATGCAAGTATGAGGTTTTGGAATTTGATTCACTCTTATTGTCCTTCCATCAGGTTGGCGTCTAGCAGATATATACCACTTGCAAGGCTTGGCACCACCATCATAACCTATGCATTTTGCATAGAACTTCTTTTTATCAGTCCACATAGTCTTGGTAGCAAACTCACGTTTGACTGCATATGTCCTGAAACACATCCTGAATTCATCCATGCTTGGAAACAATATCCCAACTTTAATAACTGGGTCCTCTTTGTCATAAACTGTTACTACCTCATCATCATGTGCATCATCTACATGAACTGCAGCATTTTCCAACAACTCTAGATCTATATCTGCCTCTTCATCTCTTAAATGGTTGTCACCATCATTTGCAGCTTCATCCCTCTTCTTCTCCTTGTCTCTGTCATCTATAGGAATGCCAAAAAGCTTTGCCATTTCAATGTCATCTATTGGTGCAATGACCAAATCAGTGTGGTCATGTATCTCAAATGAATTCCAATCAACAGTTACAATCCTTTGTGCATTACCATCTGTAGCCTCCCCTTGTGCATTAGCATCATCATCCTCCACTGTTAACACTTCCAACTCAGTAAGTATAGGCATTACTTGCCTTTGTGCAGCCCAATCATCCTCGACCATCTGAGCAGCCAGCTTCGAGGCCACATATCCAACCCTCGAATCAGGTTTCAGATCAATGAGCTCTGCTAAAAACAGAACAGTTTTGCTTGTCCAACCGTTTCGCTCATCAATTTCATCAACTATATGTTCCCCTGTCTCAACCCTAACATAGTCACATTTGCAATCATCAAATCGTAACAAATAAACTTCTTGCTCTGGCCCCCAAACCACACTATCCCCATTTTTTTCCACCATTTTCCTTACTGCCTCCTCTCCCATGTTTATTAGCTCTTGGGAATCAACATGTTCTAATTCCACCTCCCATTTAACAACCGTGTCTCTCTCAATGATCTGCGTGCTGCCATCAACTAAAACAGCCCTAGAGGGAAAGAAATTGATGCGAAATTCGAAGGTTTGGCGCGCAACATCGTCTCCCCTGTTTTTGGCGGGCACTGTGAGCTAGCGGAAGCGAACAAAGAGCTCAACCTTAAAGAAATTAAGTGCAGAGATACGGGATATACCGATTAGAAGTCCCCTCTCCATGCTCCATATCGTTCCCCTCGCCTGCTCAAAGCACCCTCGCCTCCACAATCTAGCATCAATGGGCACGCCAGATCTCGAATTGAGAAGAATGGGAGAGGAATTAGCTTTCAAATGGCACTTCACCACCTTCGCCGTCGAGCAAAGCCGCCGCCTAAATTAATTGCCGTGCCGCCACGCGAAGAACGATGGGTGAGGTCCGCCGACGTCGGGGAAGCTACGATCGGTGTGCGCTCTCGGTGGAAGCGGTTGGTTTGGTAGCTTGACGGCTGTCCCAACCAACCGGTTTGGCTTAACCCTAATATTGGAACAAAGTTAAATGTGTCCTTACGACCGTTTTAAGGCCCGTGTGGCCCTGGTATATTAGCTGCCTCACAACCGTCGCATGCGAGCTATTCTTTTCAACGATGTCGCTTTCCTTCCAATTCCATGTAAAGACGTCGCATAGGAGCTATAAGCCCCCCACCACGACCAGCTCGATCCAAACCAGCCCCACGTCCATGGCCAAGACCGCCATCCATGATATTAGTCCTACTGCTACCCAAGTTTGCTTCAGTACAACCTCGATCTTCCAAAGTTACCTCGTAAAGCACCCGAACTTCGGCCTCGACTAGATGGGGGCGGGCGTAACATAAATCCACTCCCCATATATACTTTAGATCCTTCTCTTCATAGACACCTATGCCACACTCATTCTGCCCATGTCCAATTAGGCCACATGCATAGCAGATCAAACCAAGTTTCTCGTATTTAACAGCATACAAGAATCGTTTGTTTGCCACCACGGGATATTGAGAGAATCTCGTTAGAGGCTTACGTATATCTTGTTGGATATGAGAACGGACAAAATCACCTCTGAATCCTCAAGCAGGGGTCATCTCAAGGCACATAACTTCACCACATGCTCTGTGTATATCAGTGGTTTAACAATCTCTTCCTTCCTAAATCCCTCTGGAATCTTGTGCACTTGGATCCAGATCAATCGACTCGGGATCAGAGAAACCATCATATGGGACAGTAATCTGAGGCCATTCTCTAAACAACCATGCATGGACCTCTCTCCATAACTTTCTCCCAGCCGCCCAAACAGAAACAATGAATTACAAATCTATTAGGACTCACAGCACGAATCGTGATCTCACATGCAGGGTTCCAGGCGTTCTGCATTTGCTGAAATAGAGCTTCATGGATGAAGTTCTTACCAATCGACACGGCTCTGACCATCTAGCGTGTGTTATTTTCCGATGACCTCATCCTCTTCAATCACAAAGTCATCAAATTCCTCTTCATCAATCACCAATTGGTAAAACATGGAATCCAGGCCGACATCCTTCCTTGACCCATCGCCAGAGAGGATGCCATAAGATCCTCATCCCATTTGTCCCGGATCCCTTGTTTTCTCATCATCCTTAGCGATCTTACTAGAACCGGTCGTCGTCGACTTTGCCTCGACATGATCGCTTGCAGCCAAAAAACACTAAGGATGTAGGTTTCGTAGCAATGAGCGGCTCATACCCCTCGCCGCTCCCTAGGGCGACGCCAGGGGCGACCCACGCGCCGCCGCCTGCCCCTCTCGCCGACGCTGCCGCTGTCCCGCGCCGGTGGTGGCGGGACCAGCCTCGGAAGGAGGTTTGGGGTAGTCGTTGCTGGAGGTTTCCGCTGGATCTGCTGGGCCAAGGATGGTCGACGCGTTGACGTGCAGTGGATAGGACGGAGTCCCTGGCCGGGGTGGTGGCAGAGATCCTCTCCCGGCGGCGCCTTGGCAGGCAACGGAGGTGGGACTAGACCTGGTGTGTAGGGTTTCGTAGCATGGAAAACAAAAATTTTCTACCGCATACAAACAAACAAGCCAAGATCTATCTACTAGATTGTAGCAACGAGTTGATAGAATAACTCACCCTCGAAGATTACAAAGTGTTTAACGAGAGCGGATTCTCGTGGGTGATGTAGTTGTACTCTTCCCGATCTCAAGATCACGTAGACGATCCTTCCGGCGCTGCGTTCCGGCAGCGCTCCCGCAGTCGGTCACACGTTCGGTACTCGACGAAGACCTTCCTCTCCCTTGTTCCAGCAGGCAGCGGAGGTTGTAGAACTCTCCTCGCGATTCCGAAAGACAACTGGCGTGGTACTGAAGTAGAGGGAGATCTCGCAGGGTTCGCCTTAAGGAGCGAGTATGGTGGAGTATGAGAGAGTCCTCGACGATCTAGGGTTTAGACACCGAGGAGGGCAAGCCGGCTAGGGTTTAGCTAGGCGGCGGTTTGCCCTAGGGCGGCTATGGAGGTGGCGCGGCTTGGTACTAGGGTTTAGAGGTAGGAACTTGTGTGTCTAGGAGGAGCCCGCCTCCTTATATAGGTGGAGGGGGCCAAGGGAGGAGTCCTCCCCAACTCGGCAGTGGTGCGGTGGGAGGAGGAACTCCTCCCCAAGTCGTTCCACCTCCTCTCCACTTCCCAAAACTAGCCGTTTGACTTTCAAACTTGGCGTTTGACTTTTCAAACTAGGATTTGAATAAACCCTCTATTTTGTTCAGCGATGACACCGAGTACATGATGCAATCATACCAACTTGATATAACACATTCATGTACCCTTCCCCTCCGGAGTGCCGGACATTCCGGAACTTTCTAGAACATTCCTGATGAAAACACCGGAACCATTCTCCAGACCATTCCGGATCTCCTCGTGATATCCCGGATCCCATTCGAGACTCCGAACAACATTCGGTCTCTTTCTCATCATTCCATAACTACTCAAACAACGTCGAATCCTTAAGTGTGTCTTCCTACGGTTCGTGAATTATGCGGACATGATCGAGACACTTCTCCGAACAATAACCAATAGAGGAATCTGGAAATTCATATGGCTCCCACATATTTCTACGATTACTTTGCGATCGAATGAACCACTTACATACGATATCAATTTCCCTTTGTCGCATGATAGTTTACTTATCCGAGGTTATGATCGTCGGTATCTCTGCATACCTAGTTCAACCTCGTTACTGATAAGTACTCTTTTCTCGTTCCCGTGATATGTGATCCTTGTGAGCCAGTCACATCCTTGCAAGCTAATTGGATGACATTTCACCGAGAGGGCCCAGAGTATATCTATCCGGCATATGGATGGACAAATCCAATTCTTGATCCATGTGTCTCAACCAATACTTTCTGAACACTCAATGCCACCTTTATAGCCACCCAGTTACGGTGTGGTGTTTGATGTCATCAAAGCATCCATCCGGTAAAGGTGATATGCAAGATCTCATGGTCGAAGGAATTAGATTACTATGTATCAGAAAGCATATAGCAATTGAACTATTAAAATGACTTGATCTTTATGCTACGCTTATCTATAGGAGTATGTCCACCATATCATTCTCCTAACGATATGATCTTGTTGTTAATAACATCTCAATGTTCATGATAGGGAAACCACAATCATCTATTAACCAACAAGCTAGTATTATATAGAGGCTTTACTAGGACTCTTATTTTAGTCTACAAATCACACAAGTATTAATGTTTCCTTGTTAATACTATTATAGCATGAATGTAAACATTTATCATAAACACAAAGATATAATAATAACTATATTTATTATTGCCTCTAGGGCATATCTCCAACAGTCTCCCACTTGCACTAGAGTCATCTAATCTAGATTACATGGTAATATACCGAACACCCATGGCAGTTTGGTGCTGGTCATGTTTTGCCCTCGGGAGAGGTTTAGTCAACGGATCCGCCACATTCAGATCTATGTGTACTTTGCAAATCTTTATATCCCCATCTTGGATATGTTCTTGAATAGCGTGAAAACGTAGCTTGATGTGCTTCAGCTTCTTGTGTGACCTTGGTTCTTGCGCATTGGCTATGGCGCCATGTTATCACAGTAGATAGACATTGGGTCCAGCACTAGGAACCACACCCCTCTGTAATGAACTCTTTCATCCATATCGCTTCTTGTGAAGCCTCCGGCGATCATGTATTCCGATTCAGTTGAAGATCTCGCCATAACGCTTTGCTTTGCATTCCTCCATCTAACTGCTGCACCATTCAAAATAAATACGTATCCAGATTGTGATTTAGAATCATCCGGATCGGTGTTCCAACTAGCATCGGTGTAACCATTTACAATGAGCTGTTCATCACCTCCATAAGAAAGAACCATATCCTTAGTTCTTCTTAAGTACTTAAGGATGTTTTTGACCGCTGTCCAATGATCCACTCCTGGATCACTTTGATATCTGCTAGTTAAACTAACAGCATATGCAATGTCGGGTCTAGTACATAGCATGGCATACATAAGAGATCCTATGGCTGAGGCATAGGGAGTCTTACTCATCCTTTCTCTATCTTCTGCCGATGTCGAACTTTGAGTTTTACTCAAGGTCGTATTGGGCAACATGGGAAAGAACCCTTTCTTGCTATCTTCCATTCCAAACCTTTTTAGAACTTTGTCCAAATATGTACTTTGTGACAATGATATTTGGTGTCTCGATCTATCTCTATAAATCTTTATGCCTAATATGTAAGCTGCTTCGCCAAGATCCTTCATTGAAAAACTATTATTCAAATATTCCTTGACACTATTAAGAAGGTCTACATCATTCCCAATCAACAATATGTCATCTACATATAATACTAAGAATGCTACAGAGCTCCCACTCACTTTATTGTAAATACAAGCTTCTCCATAAGTTTGTATAAAACCAAAACTTTTGATCACCTTATCAAAACGTTGATTCCAACTTCGGGATGCTTGCTTCAATCCATAGATGGACCGTTGAAGTTTGCATACCTTGTTAGCATCTTTAGGATCGACAAAACCTTTGGGTTGCATCATATACAACTCTTCATCAATGTCTCCATTGAGGAATGCTGTTTTGACATCCATCTGCCATATCTCATAATCATAATATGCAGCGATTGCTAATATAATCCTCACAGACTTTAGCTTCGCCACTGGTGATAAAGTCTCATCGTAGTCAACTCCTTGAATTTGTCGAAACCCCTTTGCGACAAGTCGAGCTTTATAGACAGTAACATTACCATCAGCATCTGTTTTCTTCTTGAAAATCCATTTATTCTCGACAGCCTTCCGGCCATCCGGTAAGTCCACCAAAGTCCATACTTGGTTTTCGTACATGGATCCAATCTCGGATTTCATGGCTTCTTGCCATTTATTGGAATCTGGGCTCATCATCGCTTCCTCATATGTCTCAGGGTCATCGGTGTTGTCCACCATCATGACACTCATAACGGGATCATACCAATCTGGAGTGGTACGAGTTCTCGTTGACCTACGAGGCTCTGTAGCAACTTCAACCGAAGTTTCATGATCATCATCATTAGCTTCCTCTCTAACTGGTGCAGGCACCACAGGAACTTATTCCGGTGCTGCGCTACTCGCAATTTCGACAGAAGGTTCGACAACCTCGTCGAGTTCTACTTTCCTTCCAGTCACTTCTTTCGAGAGAAATTCCTTCTCTAGAAAGAATCCATTCTTGGCAACGAAGATTTTGCCTTCGGATCTATGATAGAAGGTATACACAATAGTTTCCTTCGGGTATCCAATGAAGACGCATTTTTCCGCTTTGGGTTCAAGCTTGTCCGGCTGTAACTTCTTTACATAGGCTTCTTTACAAGTAGTTGTAATAGTTGAAGCCGGTGGACGACAACCATGGAGAAGCGTCATTGACCTTGATGCAATGCCGGTGATGATGGAGATCATGTTCGTGCTTGAAGATGGAGATCGGAGGCACGAAGAAGAAAGGCCATATCATATCACATATATATATTGAATTGCATGTGATGTTAATCCTTTATGCATCTTGTATTGCTTAGTAGACAACGGTAGCATTATAAGATGATCCCTCATGCACATCAATTTCAAATCATAAAGTGTTCACCCTTAGTTAGCACCGTTGCTAAAGCTTGTTGTTTCGAAGCACCACGTGATGATCGGGTGTGATAGATTCTGCAAGTGTATACAACGTGAGCAAGCCAGATTTGCTCATGCAGAAACTAAGGTTTGATCTTGACGAGCCTAGCATGTACAGACATGGTCTTGGAACACGGATTACCGAAAGGTAAAGCATGAATCGTATAGTAGATATGATGAACATGATGATTGTTCGCCATTGAAACTATATCAACTCTCGTGATGATCGGTGTTGATGTAGTGGATTTGGTTCGTGTGATCACTAAAACAATGTGAGGGATGTTGTTTTGAGGGAGTTCACCTAGTTTAATTTCATTAATTAATTTGAACTCAATTTGTCATAAACTTAGTCTAAACTATTGCAAATATGTTGTAGATCAATGGCAGCCCTACCATCAATTTTAATGCGTTCCTAGAGAAAGAAAAGTTGAAAAACAATGGAAGCAACTCATGGATTGGTTCCGCAATTTGAGGATTGTCCTCACATTTGGTAATTTGACCTATGTCTGGATGCACATTGGTGACCCACTGATGCTTCCGATGAAGTAAAGAATGTTTACCTCGCTCGGAAGAATCAAGACTCCATAGTTCAAGGTGCTATCTTGTATGGTTTAGAATCGGAGCTTCGTAAAAGGTTTGAAGAGTCGACCCATATGATATTGTCGAGGATCTCAAATTGATTTTTGAGACTCATGCGGCAATTGAAAGCTATGAGGCTTCGAAAAGTTCTTTAACCGCAAGATGGAAGAGGGCAGCTCCGTGCTGAGCATGTGCTTAAGATGTCCGGGCATGCAAACAAACTTCAAAGCTTGGGTATAGTGATTCCTAATGCTTTGGGGATTTACCGTGTCCTCCAATCACTACCACCAAGTTACAAGAACTTTGTGATGAACTACAACATGCGTAACATGAACAAGACGTTGCGAACTCTTGCCATGTTGAAATCTGCAAGTGGAGATCAAGAAAGAGCACCAAGTGTTGTTGGTCAATAAGACCACCAAATTCAAGAAAGGCAAGTCTAAGCAAAGGACACTTCAAGAAGGGTGGTAAGAAAGCTACCACGCCGACGAAGAAGACCAAGGCTGGACCTAAGCAAAACCGAGTGCTTTTACCGCAAGGGAGAAGGTCATCGAAGGAATTGCCCAAAGTACTTGGCGGATCAAGAACGGCAACATCAAGAAGAAAGGTATATCCGATATACATGTTATTGATGTATCTCACTAGTACTCGTAGTAGTGCTCGGTATTTGATCTCGGTTCGGTTGCTCATATTTGTAACTCAAACTTTGCCGCAGAATAAACGGAAGCTAGCGAAGAACGAGGTGACGATGCGTGGGAAACGGATCAAAGGTTGATGTGATCGCGGTCGCACGCTACCCCTTCATCTACCATCGGATTAGTTTTATACTTAAATAATTGTTATTTGGTGCTGCGTTGAGCATGAACATTATATCGGGATCTTGTTTATTAAGTAGACGGTTACTTGTTTAAATCTGAGAATAATGGTTGTTCTATTTATATGAGTAATATGTTTTATGCACATGCACCTTTGATAGATGGTCTATTCTTATTGAATCTCGATAGTGGAAATACACATATCAACAACATTGAGGCTAAACGCTTGAAATCAGCGATAATTCGACCTATATGTGGCATCGCTGCCTTGGTCACATCGGAGTGAAACGTATGAAGAAACTCCATTCCGATGGACTTCTTGAATCACTTGAAAGATGAAGCATGTCCGATGGGAAAAATGACTAAGACTCCATTTTCGGTATGATGGAGCGAGCTACGGACTTATTGGAAATCATACATACCGATGTGTGTGGTCCAATGAGTGTAGCGTCATGTGGTTATCGTTATGTTCTTACCTTCACGAATGACTTGAGTAGATATGGATATATCTATTTCATGAAACATAAGTCCGAAACTTTCGAGAAGTTTAAGGAGTTTCAAAGTGAGGTAGAGAATCAACGTAACAAGAAGATTAAATTTCTACGCTCGATCGTGGAGGTGAATATCTAAGTTACGAGTTTGGCGAGCATTTAAAGAAGTGCGAATACTTTCAATTGACACCGCCGGGAACACCACAGCGTAATGGTGTGTCCGAACGTCAGAATCGAACTCTCTTAGATATGGTTCGCTCTATGATGTCACTTACAGATTTACCGCTATCATTTTGGGGTTATGCATTAGAAACACGCATTCACTTTAAATAGGGCACCGTCTAAATCCGCTGAAACGACACCGTATGAATTATGGTTTGGGAAGAAACCTAAATTGTCGCTCCTTAAAATTTGGGGATGCGAAGCCTATGTAAAGAAGTTACAACGGACAAGCTTGAACCCAAAGCGAAAAATGCGTCTTCATAGGATACCCGAAGGAAACTATTGGGTATACCTTCTATCATAGATCCAAGGCAAAACATTCGTTGTTAAGAATGGATCCTTTCTAGAGAAGGAATTTCTCTCGAAAGAAGTGACTGGAAGGAAAGTAGAACTCGACGAGGTTGTTGAACCTTCTCTCGAATTGCAGTAGCGCAGACCGGAAGAAGTTCTGTGGTGCCTGCACCAATAAGGAGGAAGCTAATGATGATGATCATGAAACTTCGTTGAAGTTGCTACAGAGCCTCGAGGTCAACGAGAACTCGTACCACCTGCATTGGTATGATTCCGTTATGAATGTCATGGTGGTGGACAACACCGATGACCCGAGACATATGAGGAAGCGATGATGAGCCCAGATTCCAATAAATGGCAAGAAGCCATGAAATCCGAGATTGGATCCATGTACGAAACCAAGTATGGACTTTGGTGGACTTACCGGATGGCCGGAAGGTCATCGAGAACAAATGGATTTTCAAAAGAAAACAGATCTTGATGGTAATGTTATCGTTTATAAAGCTCGACTTGTCGCAAAAGGGTTTCGACAAATTCAAGGAGTTGACTACGATGAGACTTTCTCACCGAGCGAAGCTAAAGTCCGTGAGGATTATGTTAGCAATCGCATATTATGATTATGAGATATGGCGATGGATGTCAAAACAGCATTCCTCAATGGAGACATTGATGAAGAGTTGTATATGATGCAACCCAAAGGTTTTGTCGATCCTATAGATGCTAACAAGGTATGCAAACTTCAACGGTCCATCTATGGATTGAAGCAAGCATTCGAAGTTGGAATCAACGCTTTGATAAGGTAATCAAAAGTTTTGGTTTTATACAAACTTATGGAGAAGCTTGTATTTACAAGAAAGTGAGTGGAGCTCAGAGCATTCTTAATACCGTATGTGGATGACATATTGTTGATTGGGAATGATGTAGACCTTCTTAATAGTGTCAAGGTATATTTGAATAATAGTTTTTCAATGAAGGATCTTGGCAAAGCTTACATATTAGGCATAAAGATTTATAGAGATAGATCAAACGCCAAATATCATTGTCACAGAGTACATATTTGGACAAAGTTCTAAAGAGATTTGGAATGGAAGAAAGCAAGAAAGGGTTCTTGCCCATGTTGCTAATACGACCTTGAGTAAAACTCAAAGTCCGACATCGTAAGATAGAGAAAGGATGAGTAAGACTCCTATGCCTCACCATAGGATCTCTAATGTATGCCATGCTATGTACTAGACCCGACATTGCATATGTCGTTAATTTAACTAGCAGATATCAAAGTGATCCAGAGTGGATCATTGGACATGGTCAAAAACATCCTTAAGTACTTGAGAAGAACTAAGGATATGGTTCTTTCTTATGGAGGTGATGAACAGCTCGTTGTTAATGGTTACACCGATGCTAGTTGGAACACCGATCCGATGATTCTAAATCACAATCCGGATACGTATTTATTTTGAATGGTGCAAAGAAGCTGGAGGAGTGCAAAGCAAAGTTGTGGCGAGATCTTCAACTGAATCGGAATACATGGTCGCTTTGAGGCTTCACAAGAAGCGATATGGATGAAAGAGTTCATTACAGAGCTGGGTGTGGTTCCAAGTGCCTGGACCCAATGTCTATCTATTGTGATAACATGGGCGCCATAGCCAATGCGCAAGAACCAAGGTCACACAAGAAGTCAAGCATATCAAGCTGCTTTTCACGCTATTCGAGAACATATCCAGGATGGGGATATAAAGATTTGCAAAGTACACAGATCTGAATGTGGCGGATCCGTTGACTAAACCTCTCCCGAGGGCAAACATGACCAACACCAAACTGCCATGGGTGTTCGGTATATTACCATGTAATCTAGATTAGATGACTCTAGTGCAAGTGGGAGATCTGGAGATATGCCCTAGAGGCAATAATAAATGTAGTTATTATTATATCTTTGTGTTTATGATAAATGTTTACATTCATGCTATAATAGTATTAACAAGGAAACATTGATACTTGTGTGTTTTGTAAACTTAATTTGAAGTCCCTAGTATAGCCTCTATACTTCACTAGCTTGTTGGTTGATTAATGATTGTGGTTTCCTATCATGAACATTGAGATGTTATCAACAACAAGATCATATCGTTAGGAGAATGATATGGTGGACATACTCCTATAGATAAGCATAGCATAAAGATCAAGTCATTTCATTAGTTCAATTGCTATATGCTTTCTGATACATAGTAACCTAATTCCTTCGACCATGAGATCATGCATATCACCTTTACCGGATGGATGCTTTGATGACATCAAACACCACACCGTGAATCGGGTGGCTATAAAGGTGGCATTAAGTGTTCGGAAAGTATTGGTTGAAACACATGGATCAAGAGTGGGATTTGTCCATCCACATGACGGATAGATATACTGGCCCTCTCGGTGGAATGTCATCCAATTAGCTTGCAAGCATGTGACTTTGTCACAAGGGATCACATATCACGGGAACGAGAAAAGAGTACTTATCAGTAACGAGGTTGAACTAGGTATGCCGAGATACCGACGATCATAACCTCGGGTAAGTAACATATCGTGAGACAAAGGGAAATTGGTATCGTATGTAAGTGGTTCATTCGATCGCAAAGTAATCGTAGAAATATGTGGGAGCCATATGAATTTCCAGATTCCTCTATTGGTTATTGTTCGAGAAGTGTCTCGATCATGTCCGCATAATTCACGAACCGTAGGGAGACACACTTAAGGATTCGACGTTGTTTGAGTAGTTATGGTATTATGAGAAAGAGACCGAATGTTGTTCGAGTCTCGGATGGGATCCGGATATCACGAGGTGATCCGGAATGGTCCGGAGAATAAGATTCATATAAGGAAAGTCCCGTTTGAGTTCGGGAATGATTCCGTGTTTTCATCGAATGTTCTAGAAGGTTCCGGATTGTCCCAAGACTGGGGGAAGGGTACATGAATGTGTCATTGCTCATTGAATGATTGCATCATGTACTAAGTGTTCTTGCTGTCCCAAATAAAGGATTAAATTGAATCCTAAAACAGAAAAGTCAAATGTCCAGTTTGAAAGTCAAACTGCCAAAACAAGAAACTGTGGGAAACAAGCAAGAGGAGTTGGAACCAACCCGGGAGGAGGAGTTGGACTCCTCCAGTGGCGCCAGCCCTAGGCCGAGTTGGGAGGACTCTCCCTCCCTGCGCGCCAAGGACCCTCCCATATAAGGAGGCAGGGCTCCCATGGACACATAACTTTCTACTCTAGATCTCCGGTTTAGAGCCGTTTTGGTTTAGAGCTTCTAATTGCTTTAGCCAATGTTTAGAGCCTTCTAATTGGTTTAGAGCCTTCTAATTGGTGTGTCTAATTACTAGACCACTAATAGCCTCTCTCATAAGCTCCACCATACCGCACCGCTTAAGGCGGCTCTGGGATCTCCCTCTACTTCGGTACCACGCCAGCCGCCGGAATCGCGAGGAGAGTGCTACAACCTCCGTCACCTGGAACAAGGAGAGGAAGGTCTTCGTCAGTACCGAACGTGACCGATCATGGGAGCGCCGCTTAACGTGGCGCTGGAAGGATCGTCTACACGATCTTGAGATCGGGAAGAGTACGACTACATCACCCACGAGAATCCGCTCTCGTTAAACGCTTTGGAATCTTCGAGGGTAAGTTATACCATCGACTCGTTGCTACAATCTAGTAGATAGATCTTGGCTTGTTTGTTTGTATGCGATAGAAATTTTTTGTTTTCCATGCTATGAACCCCAACAATATGAACTACAGGTACATGATTCCATGCTGATGATTTTTTGTAAAAATAATTTTTAGGTTCACAACATGCTATTTCATCAGAGATCCAATGCTAGTTTTGCGAGCCTCATTTCTAGCTAAGAATATTTATGAAAACCCTTCAAGTTTGACCAGACATTCAAATGTGCATAACTAATTCAAAAAAATCAAAAAAATACAAAACCTTCGCATGGTGTCATGTTATGTGACATAGTTCTGAGGAAAAATATCTAACTTGGTTTTAGAAATGGTCGAAAAAAACTTGCTTAGAAATGGGGTGGTTTACCCTAGCTTTGGAGCCCATTTCTACCCCATTTTGGGTGAGGGTGAGTTGTACATCACAAAAGGGATCAGGGTGAGGATGAGTTGTATTGTACATATGAGAAAAACGTTGGAAGCTCATACAAACATAGAAAAGTGACATAGCTACATTTGTTGAAATTCAAATTTACCATCATATTTGAATTTTGTCCAAATTATCAACAAGTGACAAATTATTATAATAACAAATGTTTACAACAACAAGTGCCAAATTATTACAACAACAAGTGTCAAATGTTTACAACAATAACAAATGTCTATTTCTTTTGGCTCTTCTTACCCCTCGTTTTCTTCTCCTTCACAAGTTTCACACCACACAATAGGTTTATGCTCTTCTTTTTCTTACCATTACCATCTGGCCTCCCCACAGCACGTCCAAGAGTCTCCTTCACCTCCTGCACCTCCTCAACAACCTCATGATCATGATCCAGAGCCTCATCAACATGGTCACTTTGCACCAGAGCCTCAACAACATGGTCAGTTTGCACCAGAGCCTCAACAACTTGGTCAGTTTGCACCAGAGCCTCAACAACAGGCTCATTTTGCACTAGAGCCTCAACAACAGGCTCATTTTGCCCCTCATTTTGCACCAGAGCTTCCAAATCAGAAACGGTGTGCCCTAAAGCCTCAACAGTTTGCACATCATCCTCCAAAACAAGTTCAGATTGCACCTCAGCAGCACCAAACATGATCTGGTTAGTTCTCTTCTTTCTTTGGCCATTGATTCTTGCCCTTTTCACTGGCCAGCATTCGTCAACAACAAGAGGTGGGCATTTTTCTCCACGCTTCCTCCTGAAAACAAGCAAGTTAGCTGGGGGAGAAAAATCATCAACAAGAAATGGGATAGATTTTGGATGAACATACTTTGGCTTTTCAGCAGTGTATCTGCACTTGGTAGAGCCAGCTCGGTGTCCAAGTTCTTCACAGAGTTTGTATCTATTCTTGTTACCTTTTTGGGCCCTTTTTGGCTTGGAATCTTTCTTTTCATCTTTATTTCCCTTCTTGCTGCTCCCACCTTTCTCAAACCAAGCCTTGAATCTACTCTGCTTGGGCATGCCAGCCTTTCTTTTCATCAAAGGAGGACACAAGGAGAACTGAATGTCCACTTCAGGCCACTAAGACAGATCTGTAAGTGCTGGAATTGGTGTTCCATATGCAGCCTTGAATTTTGCTACAGAATAATACTCATGAAAATATGGGTGCATATTTAGCTTGTGTTTGGAGGCCAAGAAAAGTATGGCATGCTCACAAGGCTTCCTAGTGTGTTGCCACTCAAGGAATGTGCATTCATGCAATTGAGTGTCAACAACATGCCTCCTGCCAGTCTTTGTATCTCTGACTTCAAAGACCCCACAATGAGGATTTCTCAACACGCAAATGTGCAAGATTTCGCTCCTATTGACCACCACTGCACAACATCGGAAGCTTATCTCCTTGAAGAACATCACCAAGCCTTCTTCTCAATTCCCACAACCTCATGATCATGATCCTGATCTCAACCATGTCATGGACAAGCAAGTCTTTTAACTCCTTCACTTTGTTGTTGAAACTTTCGCCAAATTATTGTTGATATGATCACATTTGATGGCGTGTTAAAACCAGACTGTACCATAAAAGAGAATGGTAGGTTTCCAACCATGTACAAAACTTGACCCTATCCTCCTCGTGAGCATGCCGCCTTAATCTTCTCAAGGTGATATGAATGTGTGCTCGGTGTAAGATCTTCACTGGCCACATGCGTCCAAAATCATCTCCTCTGAATTTTTGATCAAATTCATCCACATATGGTCAAGCACACCCTCCGCTCAAAGATGAGGGAAAACAATCTTCACGATTTTCTAAACCTTTATATGCATCTGTGCACCGCCAATGGAGAGATCGCCCTATGCATCTTTTCAATCGCATCATGAACCATGTCCATGATGCCTCTGTCTCAGATCAAACATGCCAATAGCTACAGGAACATCCAATTGTGTCCATCTAAAGCATTGCATGCTAGTTGACCATTCCACTTTCCACCAAGAAAGATGAGTCTATACTCAAATATGGACGGCAACCTGCTTTGAAGCCATCGATGCAAGGCTTTAAAGCCATGAAGAATTTAGAGAAGAAGACTTTCCCATCGCTTGTTACCTCAAGATCTATCTCCACAACACCGCCAGTGACCTCTTCTCTATACGCTTTGAAGTTATAAAGCATTGAAAGGTATTTTCCCAATCACCATATAGCTCTTTCATTGCCCTTTGCTTTGCCTTCCACACGTAGTATAATTCAGCTTAATGGGGTAATCGCTTTTCCAAGTCTATTTTCAGTCTCTTTGCGGTTGTTTGGTGTTGTGGCTAAAATGGGCTTGATCTTTTCTGCAACCCATAATTGTGATGTCATCTTTGTAACTGCTTGAGAACTTGTAATGCAAGTATGAGGTTTTGGAATTTGATTCACTCTTATTGTCCTTCCATCAGTTGCCTAGCAGTATATATACCACTTGCAAGGCTTGGCACCACCATCATAACCTATGCATTTTGCATAGAACTTCTTTTATCACCACATAGTCTTGGTAGCAAACTCACGTTGACTGCATATGTCCCAAACACATCCCGAATTCATCCATGCTTGGAAACAATATCCCAACTTTAATAACTGGGTCCTCTTTGTCATAAATTACTACCTCATCATCATGTGCATCATCTACATGAACTGCAGCATTTTCCAACAACTCTAGATCTATATCGCCTCTTCATCTCTTAAATGGTTGTCACCATCATTTGCGCCTTCATCCTCTTCTTCTCCTTGTCTCTCATCTATAGGAATGCCAAAAGCTTTGCCATTTCAATGTCATCTATTGGTGCAATGACCAAATCAAGGTGGTCATGTATCTCAAATGAATTCCAATCAACAGATTACAATCCTTTGTGCATTACCATCTGTAGCCTCCCTTGTGCATTAGCATCATCATCCTCCACCGTTAACACTTCCAACTCAAGAAGTATAGGCATTACTTGCCTTTGTGCAGCCCAATCATCCTCGACCATCTGAAAGCAGCCTTCGAGGCCACATATCCAACCCTCGAATCGTTTCAGATCAATGAGCTCGCTAAAACAGTAACAGTTTTGCTTGTCCAACCGTTTCGCTCATCAATTTCATCAACTATATGTTCCCTCGTCTCAACCCTAACATAGTCACATTTGCAATCATCAAATCGTAATAAATAAACTTCTTGCTCGCCCCCAAACCACACTATCCCCATTTTTTCCACCATTTTCCTTCTGCCTCCTCTCCCATGTTTATTAGCTCTTGGGAATCAACATGTTCTAATTCCACCTCCCATTTAACAACCGTGTCTCTCTCAATGATCTCGTCTTGCCATCAACTAAAACAGCCCTAGAGGGAAAGAAATTGATGCGAATTCGAAGGTTTGGCGCAACATCGCTCCCCTGTTTTGGCGGCAATCGTGAGCTAGCGGAAGCGAACAAAGAGCTCAACCTTAAAGAAATTAAGTGCGAGATACGGATATACCGATTAGAAGTCCCTCTCCATGCTCCATATCGTTCCCCTCGCCTGCTCAAAGACACCGCCTCCACAATCTAGCATCAATGGGCACGCCAGATCTCGAATTGAGAAGAATGGGAGAGGAATTAGCTTTCAAATGGCACTCACCACCTTCGCTGCCGAACGGCAAGCGCCCGCTTAAATTAATTGTCGTGCCGCCGGCGCCGAGAACGATGGTGAGGTCCGCCACGACGCCGGGAAGCTACAGTCAGTGTGACGCGCGCTCTCGGTCGGAAGCGGTTGGTTTGACTGGCTTGACTGGCTGTCCCAACCAACCGGTTTGGCTTAACCCTAATATTGGAACAAAGTTAAATGTGTCCTTACGACCGTTTTAAGGCCCGTGTGGCCCTGGTATATTAGCTGCCTCACAACCGTCGCATGCGAGCTATTCTTTTCAACGATGTCGCTTTCCTTCCAATTCCATGTAAAGACGTCGCATAGGAGCTATAAGCCCCCCACCACGACCAGCTCGATCCAAACCAGCCCCACGTCCATGGCCAAGACCGCCATCCATGATATTAGTCCTACTGCTACCCAAGTTTGCTTCAGTACAACCTCGATCTTCCAAAGTTACCTCGTAAAGCACCCGAACTTCGGCCTCGACTAGATGGGGGCGGGCGTAACATAAATCCACTCCCCATATATACTTTAGATCCTTCTCTTCATAGACACCTATGCCACACTCATTCTGCCCATGTCCAATTAGGCCACATGCATAGCAGATCAAACCAAGTTTCTCGTATTTAACAGCATACAAGAATCGTTTGTTTGCCACCACGGGATATTGAGAGAATCTCGTTAGAGGCTTACGTATATCTTGTTGGATATGAGAACGGACAAAATCACCTCTGAATCCTCAAGCAGGGGTCATCTCAAGGCACATAACTTCACCACATGCTCTGTGTATATCAGTGGTTTAACAATCTCTTCCTTCCTAAATCCCTCTGGAATCTTGTGCACTTGGATCCAGATCAATCGACTCGGGATCAGAGAAACCATCATATGGGACAGTAATCTGAGGCCATTCTCTAAACAACCATGCATGGACCTCTCTCCATAACTTTCTCCCAGCCGCCCAAACAGAAACAATGAATTACAAATCTATTAGGACTCACAGCACGAATCGTGATCTCACATGCAGGGTTCCAGGCGTTCTGCATTTGCTGAAATAGAGCTTCATGGATGAAGTTCTTACCAATCAGTACACGGGCTACAGCCATCTAGCGTGTGTTATTTTCCAGGACAGCCTCATCCTCTTCAATCACAAAGTCATCAAATTCCTCTTCATCAATCACCAATTGGTAAAACATGGAATCCAGGCCGACATCCTTCCTTGACCCATCGCCAGCAGAGGATGCCATAAGATCCTCATCCCATTTGTCCCGGGATCCCTTGTTTTCTCATCATCCTTAGCGATCTTACTAGAACCAGCGCTCGTCGTCGACTTTGCCTCTGACATGATCGCTTGCAGCCAAAAAAAACACTAAGGATGTAGGTTTCAGAAAGTAACAGAACGGCTCATGTACCCCTCGCGTCGCTCCCTAGGGCGACGCCAGGGGCGACCCACGCG
The DNA here is from genome assembly GCA_030063025.1 of Avena longiglumis. Lineage (NCBI taxonomy): Eukaryota > Viridiplantae > Streptophyta > Magnoliopsida > Poales > Poaceae > Avena > Avena longiglumis. The sequence goes on from CP125979.1 coordinate 112,786,861, forward strand.
CCGCCGCCTGCCCCTCTCGCCGACGCTGCCGCTGTCCCTCGCCGGTGGTGGCGGGACCAGCCTCGGAAGGAGGTTTGGGGTAGTCGTTGCTGGAGGTTTCCGCTGGATCTGCTGGGCCAAGGATGGTCGACGCGTTGACGTGCAGTGGATAGGACGGAGTCCCTGGCCGGGGTGGTGGCAGAGATCCTCTCCCGGCGGCGCCTTGGCAGGCAACGGAGGTGGGACTAGACCTGGTGTGTAGGGTTTCGTAGCATGGAAAACAAAAATTTTCTACCGCATACAAACAAACAAGCCAAGATCTATCTACTAGATTGTAGCAACGAGTTGATAGAATAACTCACCCTCGAAGATTACAAAGTGTTTAACGAGAGCGGATTCTCGTGGGTGATGTAGTTGTACTCTTCCCGATCTCAAGATCACGAGACGATCCTTCCAAGGCTGCTTAAGCAGCGCCTCCGTCGGTCACACGTTCGGTACTGACGAAGACCTTCCTCTCCCTTGTTCCAAAGAAAATGAGGTTGTAGAACTCTCCTCGCGATTCCGGCAGCACAACGGCGTGGTACCAGAAGTAGAGGGAAGATCTCGCAGGGGTTCGCCTTAAGCCGGAGCGAGTATGGTGGAGTATGAGAGAGTCCCTCGACGATCTAGGGTTTAGACACGCCGAGGAGGGGCAAGCCGGCGGCTAGGGTTTAGCTAGGCGGCGGCGGTTTGCCCTAGGGGCGGGCGCTATGGAGGTGGCGGCGGCTTGGTACTAGGGTTTAGAGGTAGGAACTTGTGTCTAGGAGGGAGCCCCGCCTCCTTATATAGGTGGAGGGGCCAAGGGAGGGAGTCCTCCCCAACTCGGCTTGGAAAGGCCGGTGGAGGAGGAACTCCTCCCCAAGTCGTTCCACCTCCCTCCACTTCCCAAAACTAGCCGCTTGACTTTCAAACTTGGCGTTTGACTTTTCAAACTAGGATTTGAATAAACCCTCTATTTTGTTCAGCGATGACACCGAGTACATGATGCAATCATACCAACTTGATATAACACATTCATGTACCCTTCCTCCGAGTGCCGGACATTCGAACTTTCTAGAACATTCTGATGAAAACACCTAACCATTCTCCGACCATTCCGGATCTCCTCGTGATATCCGGATCCCATTCGAGACTCAACAACATTCGGTCTCTTTCTCATCATTCCATAACTACTCAAACAACGTCGAATCCTTAAGTGTGTCTTCCTACGGTTCGTGAATTATGCGACATGATCGAGACACTTCTCCTAACAATAACCAATAGAGGAATCGGAAATTCATATGGCTCTACATATTTCTACGATTACTTTGCGATCGAATGAACCACTTACATACGATATCAATTTCCCTTTGTCTCATGATAGTTTACTTATCCAAGGTTATGATCGCTTGTATCTCGCATACCTAGTTCAACCTCACATCGATAAGTACTCTTTTCTCGTTCCCGTGATATGTGATCCTTGTGAGCCAGTCACATCCTTGCAAGCTAATTGGATGACATTTCACCGAGAGGGCCCAGAGTATATCTATCCGGCATATGGATGGACAAATCCAATTCTTGATCCATGTGTCTCAACCAATACTTTCTGAACACTCAATGCCACCTTTATAGCCACCCGCCACGGTGTGGTGTTTGATGTCATCAAAGCATCCATCCGAAAGGTGATATGCAAGATCTCATGGTCAAGGAATTAGATTACTATGTATCAGAAAGCATATAGCAATTGAACTATTAAAATGACTTGATCTTTATGCTACGCTTATCTATAGGAGTATGTCCACCATATCATTCTCCTAACGATATGATCTTGTTGTTAATAACATCTCAATGTTCATGATAGGGAAACCACAATCATCTATTAACCAACAAGCTAGTATTATATAGAGGCTTTACTAGGACTCTTATTTTAGTCTACAAATCACACAAGTATTAATGTTTCCTTGTTAATACTATTATAGCATGAATGTAAACATTTATCATAAACACAAAGATATAATAATAACTATATTTATTATTGCCTCTAGGGCATATCTCCAACAGTCTCCCACTTGCACTAGAGTCATCTAATCTAGATTACATGGTAATATACCGAACACCCATGGCAGTTTGGTGCTGGTCATGTTTTGCCCTCGGGAGAGGTTTAGTCAACGGATCCGCCACATTCAGATCTGTGTGTACTTTGCAAATCTTTATATCCCCATCTTGGATATGTTCTTGAATAGCGTGAAAACGTAGCTTGATGTGCTTCAGCTTCTTGTGTGACCTTGGTTCTTGCGCATTGGCTATGGCGCCCATGTTATCATAGTAGATAGACATTGGGTCCAGCGCACTAGGAACCACACCCAGCTCTGTAATGAACTCTTTCATCCATATCGCTTCTTGTGAAGCCTCCGAAGCAGTCATGTATTCCGATTCAGTTGAAGATCTCGCCATAACGCTTTGCTTTGCATTCCTCCATCTAACTGCTGCACCATTCAAAATAAATACGTATCCAGATTGTGATTTAGAATCATCCGGATCGGTGTTCCAACTAGCATCGGTGTAACCATTTACAATGAGCTGTTCATCACCTCCATAAGAAAGAACCATATCCTTAGTTCTTCTTAAGTACTTAAGGATGTTTTGATCATTGTCCAATGATCCACTCTGGATCACTTTGATATCTCGCTAGTTAAACTAACAAAGATATGCAATGTCGGGTCTAGTACATAGCATGGCATACATAAGAGATCCTATGGTCGAGGCATAGGAGTCTTACTCATCCTTTCTCTATCTTCTGCCGATGTCGAACTTTGAGTTTTACTCAAGGTCGTATTGGGCAACATGGGAAAGAACCCTTTCTTGCTATCTTCCATTCCAAACCTTTTTAGAACTTTGTCCAAATATGTACTTTGTGACAATGATATTTGGTGTCTCGATCTATCTCTATAAATCTTTATGCCTAATATGTAAGCTGCTTCGCCAAGATCCTTCATTGAAAAACTATTATTCAAATATTCCTTGACACTATTAAGAAGGTCTACATCATTCCCAATCAACAATATGTCATCTACATATAATACTAAGAATGCTACAGAGCTCCCACTCACTTTCTTGTAAATACAAGCTTCTCCATAAGTTTGTATAAAACCAAAACTTTTGATCACCTTATCAAAACGTTGATTCCAACTTCGGGATGCTTGCTTCAATCCATAGATGGACCGTTGAAGTTTGCATACCTTGTTAGCATCTTTAGGATCGACAAAACCTTTGGGTTGCATCATATACAACTCTTCATCAATGTCTCCATTGAGGAATGCTGTTTTGACATCCATCTGCCATATCTCATAATCATAATATGTGATTGCTAATATAATCCTCACAGACTTTAGCTTCGCCAATCGGTGATAAAGTCTCATCGTAGTCAACTCCTTGAATTTGTCGAAACCCTTTGCGACAAGTCGAGCTTTATAGACAGAACATTACCATCAAGATCTGCTTTCTTCTTGAAAATCCATTTATTCTCGACCTTCCGCCATCCGGTAAGTCCACCAAAGTCCATACTTGGTTTTCGTACATGGATCCAATCTCGGATTTCATGGCTTCTTGCCATTTATTGGAATCTGGGCTCATCATCGCTTCCTCATATGTCTCGTGGTCATCGGTGTTGTCCACCATCATGACACTCATAACGGATCATACCAACTGGAGTGGTACGAGTTCTCGTTGACCCACGAGGCTCAGTAGCAACTTCAACCAAGTTTCATGATCATCATCATTAGCTTCCTCTCTAATCGTGCAGGCACCACAGAACTTATTCCGTTGCGCTACTCGCAATTTCGACAGAAGGTTCGACAACCTCGTCGAGTTCTACTTTCCTTCCAGTCACTTCTTTCGAGAGAAATTCCTTCTCTAGAAAGAATCCATTCTTGGCAACGAAGATTTTGCCTTCGGATCTATGATAGAAGGTATACACAATAGTTTCCTTCGGGTATCCAATGAAGACGCATTTTTCCGCTTTGGGTTCAAGCTTGTCCGGCTGTAACTTCTTTACATAGGCTTCGCAACCCCAAACTTTAAGGAACGACAATCTAGGTTTCTTCCCAAACCATAATTCATACGGTGTCGTTTCAACGGATTTAGATGGTGCCCTATTTAAAGCGAATGCGGCTGTTTCTAATGCATAACCCCAAAATGATAGCGGTAAATCTGTAAGTGACATCATAGAACGAATCATATCTAAGAGAGTTCGATTACGACGTTCGGACACACCATTACGCTGTGGTGTTCTCGGCGGTGTCAATTGTGAAAGTATTCCGCATTTCTTCAAATTCTCGCCAAACTCGTAACTTAGATATTCACCTCGACGATCAGAACGTAGAAATTTAATCTTCTTGTTACGTTGATTCTCTACCTCACTTTGAAATTCCTTAAACTTCTCGAAAGTTTCGGACTTATGTTTCATGAAATAGATATACCCATATCTACTCAAGTCATCCGTGAAGGTAAGAACATAACGATAACCACCACGCGATGCTACACTCATTGGACCACATACATCGGTATGTATGATTTCCAATAAGTCCGTAGCTGGCTCCATCATACCAGAAAATGGAGTCTTAGTCATTTTACCCATCAGACATGCTTCGCATCTTTCAAGTGATTCGAAATCAAGTGATTCAAGAAGTCCATCGGAATGGAGTTTCTTCATACGCTTCACTCCAATGTGACCAAGACGACAGTGCCACATATAGGTCGAGTTATCGCTCGATTTCAAACCTTTAGCCTCAATGTTATTAATATGTGTATTTCCACTATCGAGATTCAACAAGAATAGACCATCTATCAAAGGTGCATGTGCATAAAACATATTACTCATATAAATCGAACAACCATTATTCTCGGACTTAAACAAGTAACCGTCTCGCAATAAACAAGATTCCGATATAATGTTCATGCTTAATGCAGGCACCAAATAACAATTATTTAAGTATAAAACTAATCCCGATGGTATATGAAGGGGTAGCGTGCCGACCGCGATCACATCAACCTTTGATCTGTTTCCTACGCGCATCGTCACCTTGTTCTTCGCTAGCTTCCGCTTATTCCGCAAAGACTGCTTCGAGTTACAAATATGAGCAACCGAACCAAAGATCAAATACCTGTGCACTACTACGACATTAGTGAGATACACATCAATAACATGTATATCAGATATACCTTTCTTCTTGATGTTGCCGTTCTTCAAATCCGCCAAGTACTTTGGGAAATTCCGCTTTCCAGTGACCTTCTCCCTTGCAGTAAAAGCACTCAGTATCAGGCTTAGGTCCAGCCTTGGTCTTCTTCGTTGGCGTGGTAACTTTCTTACCACCCTTCTTGAAGTGTCCCTTCTGCTTAGACTTGCCTTTCTTGAATTTGGTGGTCTTATTGACCAACAACACTTGGTGCTCTTTCTTGATCTCCACTTCTGCAGATTTCAACATGGCAAAGAGTTCTGGCAACTTTTTGTTCATGTTTTGCATGTTGTAGTTCATCACAAATTTCTTGTAACTTGGTGGTAGTGACTGGAGGACGCGGTAAATCCCCAAAGCATTAGGAATCACTATACCCAAGCTTTGAAGTTTGTTTGCGTGCCCATACATCTTAAGCACATGCTCACTGACGGAGCTGTCCTCTTCCATCTTGCAGTTAAAGAACTTTTCAGAAGCCTCATAGCTTTCAATTGCCGCATGAGTCTCAAAGATCAATTTGAGATCCTCGATAATATCATATGGGTCTAAATTCTCAAACCTTTTCTGAAGCTCCGATTCTAAACCATACAAGATAGCACACTGAACTGTGGAGTACTGAGTCTTCCGAGTAAGGTAAACATTCTTTACTTCATCGGAAGCGTCAGCTGCAGGTGGGTCACCCATCGGTGCATCCAACACATAGTTCAAATTACCAGCTGTGAGGACAATCCTCAAATTGCGGAACCAATCCGCGAAGTTGCTTCCATTGTTTTTCAAGTTTTCTTTTTCTATGAACGCATTAAAATTGATGGTAGGGGCTGCCATTGATCTACAACATATTTGCAATAGTTTAGACTAAGTTTATGACAAATTGAGTTCAATTAATAATAAAATTATTCTAGGTGAACTCCCACTCAAAACAATATCCCTCACATTGTTTTAGTGATCACACGAACCAAATCCACCACATCAACACCGATCATCACGAGAGTTGATATAGTTTCAATGGCGAACAATCGACATGTTCATCATATCTACTATATGATTCATGCTTTACCTTTCGGTGATCCGTGTTCCGAGACCATGTATGTACATTCTAGGCTCGTCAAGATCAAACCTTAGTTTCCGCATGAGCAAAACTGGCTTGCTCACGTTGTATACACTTGCGGAATCTAACACACCCGATCATCACGTGGTGCTTCGAAACAACAAGCTTTAGCAACGGTGCTAACTAAGGGTGAACACTTTATGACTTGAAATTCATGTGCATGAGGGATCATCTTATAATGCTACCGTCGTCTACTAAGCAATACAAGATGCATAAAGGATTAACATCACATGCAATTCATAATATGTGATATGATATGGCCTTTCTTCTTTGTGCTTCTGATCTCCATCTTCTAGCACGAACATGATCTCCATCATCATCGGCATTGCATCAAGGTCAATGGCGCTTCTCCATGGTTGTCGTCCACCGGCTTCAACTATTACAACTACTTTGAATAGACACGCGGGTCATAACATAAATTAAAGACAACCATATGGCTACTGCCGGTTGCCAACTTACAATAAGGAACATTGCATACATCAAATATAATTACAATCATGGCCATATCACATCACAGCACATCCCTGCAAAACAAAGTTAGACGCCTCTACTTTCTTTGCATGATTTACGTGGTTTGGGGCTTTCAATAAGTGTCGTTCTAACTTACGAACATGAACCACAACATTGATACTAGTAATGTTAATCACCCGTTGTAAATTGAATCTTAACTATGCTAGGAGAAATAGGCACCCGCAAAGCCACTTATGCAATACAAGTTGCATGTCAAGCATGGAGCAAGACTCATGAACGATGTCATGTAAGGTTAGCCCGGGCCGCTTCATCCCAACATCCCGCAAGATGCAAAGTACACAAGAAGCAATCGACAATAAAAGCATCAACGCCCACAATAACCATTGTGTTCTACTCGTGCAACAGATCTACATATAGACACGGCTCTGATACCACTGTAGGGTTTCGTAGCATGGAAAACAAAAAAAAATACCGCATAGAAACAAACAAGCCAAGATCTATCTAGTAGATTATAGCAACGAGTTGATAGAATAACTCACCCACGAAGATTCCAAAGTGTTTAACAAGAGCGGATTCTCGTGGGTGATGTAGTCGTACTCTTCCCGATCTCAAGATCGCGTAGACGATCCTTCCGGCGCTGCATTCCGGCAGCGCTCCATGGGCCACACGCTCGGACTGACGAAGACCTTCCTCTCCCTTGTTCCAAAGAAAGGAGGTTGTAGCACTCTCCTCGCGATTCCGGCAGCACAACGGCGTGGTACCGGAAGTAGAGGGGAGATCTCGCAGGGCTTCGCCTTAAGCCAGAGCGAGTATGGTGGAGTATGAGAGAGTCCCTCAAAAATCTAGGGTTTAGACACGCCGAGGAGGGGCAAGCCGGCGGCGGCGGTTTGCCCTAGGGCCGGCGGCGGCTATGGAGGCGGCGGCGGCTTGGTACTAGGGTTTAGAGGTAGGAACTTGTGTGTCTAGGAGGGGAGCCCTGCCCCTCCTTATATAGGTGGAGGGGGCCGGCCAAGGGGAGGAGTCCTCCCAACTCGGCTTGGTGGCACGGCGGTGGGAGGAGGAACTCCTCCCCCAAGTCGGTTTCCACCTCCCTCTCCACTTCCCAAAACTAGCCGTTTGACTTTCAAACTTGGCGTTTGACTTTTCAAACTAGGATTTGAATAAACCCTCTATTTTGTTCAGCGATGACACCTAGTACATGATGCAATCATACCAACTTGATATAACACATTCATGTACCCTTCCCCTCCGGAGTGCCGGACATTCCGGAACTTTCTAGAACATTCCCGATGAAAACACCGGAACCATTCTCCAACTCCGAAACGGGACTTTCCTTATATGAATCCTATTCTCCGGACCATTCCGGATCTCCTCGTGATATCCCGAATCCCATTCGAGACTCCGAACAACATTCGGTCTCTTTCTCATCATTCCATAACTACTCAAACAACGTCGAATCCTTAAGTGTGTCTCCCTATGGTTCGTGAATTATGCGGACATGATCGAGACACTTCTCCGAACAATAACCAATAGAGGAATCTGGAAATTCATATGGCTCCCACATATTTCTACGATTACTTTGCGATCGAATGAACCACTTACATACGATATCAATTTCCATTTGTCTCACGATAGTTTACTTATCCGAGGTTATGATCGCTTGTATCTCCGCATACCTAGTTCAACCTCACATCGATAAGTACTCTTTTCTCGTTCTCGTGATATGTGATCCCTTGTGAGCCAGTCACATGCTTGCAAGCTAATTGGATGACATTTCACCGAGAGGGCCCAGAGTATATCTATCCGTCATATGGATGGACAAATCCCATTCTTGATCCATGTGTCTCAACCAATACTTTCTGAACACTCAATGTCACCTTTATAGCCACCCAGTTACGGTGTGGTGTTTGATGTCATCAAAGCATCCATCCGGTAAAGGTGATATGCATGATCTGATGGTCGAAGGAATTAGATTACTATGTATCAGAAAGCATATAGCAATTGAACTATTAAAATGACTTGATCTTTATGCTACGCTTATCTATAGGAGTATGTCCACCATATCATTCTCCTAACGATATGATCTTGTTGTTAATAACATCTCAATGTTCATGATAGGGAAACCACAATCATCTATTAACCAACAAGCTAGTATTATATAGAGGCTTTACTAGGGACTCTTATTTTAGTCTACAAATCACACAAGTATTAATGTTTCCTTGTTAATACTATTATAGAATGAATGTAAAATTTATCATAAACACAAAGATATAATAATAACTATATTTATTATTGGCTCTAGGGCATATCTCCAACATGGTGTCCATGGACGAAACCCTAGATCAAAATCTGGGTGTCTCCCGTGTCGTCTCCCAATTCCTCTTCAATGCATGGTTGGACCGGATTCAGTGGAGGGTCGATCTTGCTCTGTCGATGCCTTTCTCGATGCTGGCCTAGCCCACGGGGTGCTGCTAGGGGTCGGAGCGGCGGATCTTGCAGCTCGCCGGCAGGTGGCGTGGGGGCTGCCGTCTAGGCATGAATAAAGGTGGTGGTCCTCGGATCTCTCGCATATCAAGACGAAGATCTACTAGATGCATGCATTCTTGGATCTGTCTGGAGTGTCTAGTTCCGGAAGGCTCTATCGACGAACTCCCATGGACGTATCATGTCTGGAGTTTGCTAGATCAGAAGAAATTCGGTTATGCGCACCTATGTCTTTTGCCAGTCGTTTGGTTTCAGATGACGCGTGGAGAAGCTCTGCTACCTGTTGCCAGCATGTGTCATGTCTTTTGACGATCCATGGTGAAATCAGATGTGGAAATTTCATGAAGACGGGTACATAAAGGCTAGCTATGGTGGATTGAGTCTTTGGGGTGTTGAGGATCTTGCTTGGTGATTTGTGGCTCGCAGCAGCGTCTGTTAGAGAGGACGACAACACATAATATATTTACGGTCTTACCTTGCAGGGTAAAAATCCAAGGTATGGCCTTTATTGGTTGTGCTTGGCAATGGCCTTGCAAAAGGTATTGTTTTGCGAGCGATGAATTCCTTCAGGGTGAAAACCTAGGATCTTTAATCGGACGATGACAGCGCTTGAGCATTATTTCCTTCTTGGAGGCATCGTTTTTGGAGGGGCTGGACTCTGGTGTTGTTTTGGTGCTATTAGTGTCGCTGCTGCTAAGGATCTGATCGCTTTTGCGGAAGTTTTATTTTTTGTAATTTTTCTTTCTTTTTGGTTTTGTGCATCCATAATACCAATAGGGTAATGCGTTTTTGCAGAGGCTGAGCGTAATTGGTATCTTGTGATATTAATATATGATTTAAAAAAACACTAAAAAACCTTGCTACAATGGGGAAACCAAACCAGATCGGGGGATTTGGGGATCACCACGAGCCAGAGAGGGAGTACAACACGAAGCGAGGGTAGAGAACCAGAATAGGGAAACGAACTGTGGATGGGAATTTGGAATCTAGGACGGACGGTGACTCGCCGCTTAGTCGCCAGCGGGGGACAAAAACCCTAACGGGTACAGTTGATAGAATTTTCTATTTACTCATGCCTAATCATGCAATTGATATCACTAGCAAGATATATATTTAGATCGCACATTCTAGACATATGTATCATGATATGTAGCGATAATTAATTAAATATATGCAAATATGCATACACTTCAATATATACACCACAATTTTAGCAAGTGTGTTGTCTAATTAACTTCAATGATCATTGTTAGAAAATAATATTGTGAACCAATTAAAAATGATATTATGTGTCACTGGTTAAGGGATAAAATTAACACACATGCATCATATCTCTTAATAAAAACATCTTAAATAATATTTAATGACATAGTTATGGCTAACTATAGGAAGCAAGTAATATTTTGGGCTTATAGTTGTTATGAATGCATTGTATAAAAATACAAATGTTTAGTATAAATACAATTTATTGGAGTTTCCTAACTAACTTATAGATTTAAATAGAAAACTAAGAAAAATAGACAAAATTAGATGAACTACAAGTAAGTAAGAATATGCAAAGGCATATTTTATGTCGGTAACAGGGCCGACATTTGAGGGGGCAAGCAGATATGCAAATACACGCATACACTTCAATATGTACACCACAATTTTAGCAAGTATGTTGCCGTATTAACTACAATGATCATTGTTAGGAAATAATATTCTGAACCAAATAAAAAATAAATTATGTGTCACTGGTTAAGGGATAAAATTAGCACACATGCTTCATATCTCTTAATAAAAACATCTTAAATAATATGTAATGGCATAGTTATGGCTAACTATACAGAGCAAGTAATATTTTGGGTTTATAGTTGTTATAAAATGCATTGTATAAAAATATAAATGTTTATTATAAATACAATTTATTGGAGTTTTCTAACTAACTTAGAGTTAAACAGAAAACTAAGTAAAATGGACAAAATTGGATGATCTACAACACTCAATACTCAGTAATATTTGTGTAATACACTATGATGATTTTGGGGAGTATTGTCGGCATATTGTCGCCGTCGTCGACCCTGAGAAGCTTGGTAATAATAAGATCAGTTCTAGGTTAGACCATCACATTATTTGATAATTAATATGTGGGAGCTGCAATGGGATTTGTCTCGGAGCTTCAGCTATCATGGTGCATGGGGCATCCGATCCTGCAACTTTGGAAGCGCTAGCATATCTCGAGGCACTAGCACTTGCATAGGATCTGGGTCCAGTTCGCGTCTGCTCGCCGTGAAGTGATCACCAGCATGTGAAGCAAGAACCTCAGCAAAATATATCATCAAACTGAAGGGTTTCGCAGCATAGTAAATCAAAAAAATTCTACGGATGCAAACGGGAGAGCCAAGATCTAATCTAGGAGATGCAAACAACGAGGGGGGATAAGATCTTCATACCCTTGAAGATTCGCACAGCGGAACGTTCAACGGAACGTGGTTGATGTAGTCGTACTAGCTTCTCCTCCTCGCGATCCGATCCGATCCAACACCGCAAGTGGCGATGCCTCTGAGAGATGCACACGTACGTCACCTCGACGTCTCCTCCTTCCTCGGTCCAGCAAGTGGGGTGAAGAGATAGATTGGATCTACAACACGACGGCGTGGTGCAAAGGTGGAGAGTTTCTGCGGCAGGGCTTCGCCTACGCGTAGTCAAGAGAGAGAGAGAGAGAGAGAGAGAGAGAGAGAGAGAGAGGAGGGCAGCAGGTAGGCGGCTAGGGTTGAGGAGGTGTGGGGGGAGAGTGCGCCCCTGCCCTCTTTATATAGAGGGTTGTCCGGCTGCCCCCTTGCCCCTCCTCCAATCCTAGGCCCGGCGGCCACATGGGAGGAGTGGGGGGCAAGTTCCCCCCCCCCCCTTCTAGAAACTCTCCCTAGGGTTTCCCCTAGGGCTTGGCCGGCTGGGCCTATGGGGCCTTGTGCCCCTGGCCCAATGCGGCCAGGGCACTCCCTCGTAGGCCCACGCCCTCTCCCGACAAGTGGGACCACGTTGGTCCTAGTCCGGAAGGTTCTAGAAGCTTCCGGTACAATACCGAACAATCCGAAACAATTCCAAAATCCAAAAACTGTTTTACCTTATATGAATCTTATTCTCCGAACCATTCCGGAACCTCTCGTGACGTCCTGGATCTCATCCGAGACTCTGAACAAAAACCCATAAACCAATTATCCATTCTATCCTAGCGTCGAGACACGTTAAGTGTGTGACCCTACGGGTTCGAGAATATGCAGACATGATCTTCTATCAATAATCAACAGTGGGGTATGGAAACTCATATTGACTCCCACACATTCATCTATGATCATATCGGATGAACCACGATGCCAGGATTCAATTAATCCCATATATATATATATATTCCCTTCGTCACGCGATATTTTACTTGCCCGAGATTCGATCGTCGGTATCGGCATACCTAGTTCAATCTCGTTCACAGCAAGTACTTTACTCGTTACATAATCTGATATCACTTTGTGATTAACTCCTTAAGCACGTGCTTGCAAGCGGTGTTGATATCGATTACCGAGTGGGCCAAAAGTATATCTCTTCGACTTGGGAGGGACAAATCCCATCTCGATACATACAACCCAACAAGTACTTTCCGATCACCTGAGAGACACCTTTATGATCACCCTCTCATAGGATGACGTTTGATGACCTCAAAGCTTTCTTTCGATACCAGGGCGTTGCATTATCTCATGGTCTAAGGAATACAATATTTGACATAAGAAAAAGCTTCGCAAAGATGAACACGATGACACGATCTAATTGCTCTGCTTGATTTGGGTCTGTCCATCATATCATTCTCCCAATGACATGATCTTATTATTAATTGATAACTCATGTCTATGGTTAGGAAACCTTAACCATCATTAATCAATGAGCTAGTTCATAGAGGCGTACTAGGGACACGGTGTTGTTCCACACAAGTATCAAAGTTTCTGCTTAATGCAATTCTAGCATGGAGTATAAACTTTATCATGAACAAGAATTATAATAATAACATCTTTATTATTGCCTCTAGGGCATAATTCCAACACAAACATCAAAGCTCATGGTTTAGCTAGTGATAAACTACCTATTGTAGTATTGGACCAACTTTTATTCGTACCGGTATTTGTATAATGTGTTCTACCATGTAAGCTACCGTACTATAAATACAAGAGCCGGCCCACAATGGTATTGTGTGATCTCCATCCATACTCATATCACATGTTTGACTTGCAAGGTATCGGAGCCTAGCGGCTTCTAAACCCTAGATTGCTTCCACTTTTGATCGTCTCCCATGGTTTTCATCGTATGGATGACAAGTATGCTAAGAGAGAGGCGTAACACGGATGGATGTCCAGGACGGCAATGCGCACGAGTTACCCAGGCTTAGATCCGACCGGATCCTACGTCTACTATAAATCATAACAGCAACAAGTGTACATGTTACACGAAGTAATCGAGAACCCAACTAGAGAGATTTGATGGGGGGTTTGAGTTGAGGAGAGAAAGGGAGGGAGGCAGCCTCGGGTCGAGAGGAGGAAGAAGATAACCGAGGGTCATGGGATAGGTGGCCCACCTGTGACCCCAGCACTTAACCTTTCTAGGAGGGTAGCTCCCTTGAGCAAGGCGCTACCCTAGTTGGGGTAAAACCCTGCTCGGAAATGCTACATAACCGACAATGCGTGGGGGAGTGGGGGGAGGGGGCATTGTCATGTTGATAGGGTAGATCCCTTGCGTGGAATGCTATCCCACACATGGTAGCTCCCTTTTGGTAGACACTATGCAAACGGGTTAGTTTTTGAATTTTTTGGTCGAGGATTAAAGCTCGCTAAAGCGGTCATTTTTATCGTTTTATCCCTAGCAGCCATTCACGTATGGCCCGATTCGTCGAGGGTCATGTCGACGGACATTATCAGGTCAATACGAATGTAGTAAGTATGAGCGACCAAAATCGACTCCACGTAGCTTAGTCTAGTGTCCAGCAATGTGATCTACGACTAGCTTAGTCTAATGTCCAGCAATGTGATTTACGTGGAGTAACACTTGCTCGGCGCTGATGGACTTCTTCCTAGTGTAGGCGCCGCAGTAGTCGTGCCTTTCGAAAAGAAGGAAAAACAGTCACGCCGTGCTGGTTTTATGGACACGGTGCCATGGTGGCGCGAGGCAGTAGTAGAAAACAAGTTATCCGTTCGTGCCCTCTAACAGCATTAGTCCCGATTACGCCACGAACCGGGACTAATGCTGCCACGCGTCCTGGTTCAAACGGGCACGGTGCGGAGGCATGTGTCCCGGTTGGTAAGGGATCATACGTCCCGGTTTGTAACACAAACCGAGACTAAAGTTTGGGTGCCAGCCACGTGACATGGCACACACCTTTAGGTCCGGTTTGTGTTACAAACCGGAACGTATGATCTCGCCCTCTATAAATGCGACGTCCCAGTTCTCTGTCTTCCCTCTGTTTTTTCTTGGTGGAAGGTGTGAGAAGTGTGCTAGTTTATTTTTTTTCTATGCATGCATTCAAGGTGTTTGATGAAATGTTTGAGTGAATGATCCCGTTTAATTTCTCGCAGAACAAAAATATAGAAGGTGTCCGAGACACACTTGAGCTTTCTCCTCTTTATTTCCCTCGATCGAGGTTAGCAATCTTATCTTTTCTCTGTCATTGATACAATGCATGTGTCGATGTGAATTGGTCATTTCACTATTTATGATGTCTTGTTTTTGATAAACTTACTTATATGATGCAGATGAACGGTCGGGAATGGATGTACGGTGACCGGCGTATACCCGGGTACATTAAAGGCGTGGATAAATTTATCGATGTGGCTACGGCAAACAAAGAGAATGGTTTTATACGTTGTCCATGTGTTCAATGTCGGAACAACAAGGAGTACTCTTCCTCGAAAATCATTCGCGGCCACCTGATTATGAAAGGTTTCATGCCCAACTATAATTGTTGGACCAAGCACAGGGAAAGAGGGGTTATGATGGAAGACAGTGAAGAAGAAGATGATGATAACAACTATCATCATATGTTTTCTGAATACAGTGATACTGCAATGGAAGACAATGAAGAGGAAGGAGATGAAGAACGGGCATCAGATGAGCCTGCTGATGAACTTGGTAGGGTCATTTATGATGCAAAGCGAGATTGTGAAACAGAAAATGAGAAGTTGAAGTTAGAGGGCATGTTAGAAGATCACAAGAAATTGTTGTACCCAAATTGTGAAGATGGCAGCACAAAGCTTGGTACCACACTGGAATTGCTGCGATGGAAGGCAGAGTGTGGTCTAACTGACTCCTCATTTGAAAAGATGCTGAAAATAATGAAGCCAAAGTTTCCAAAACATAATGAACTTCCCGAGAGTACCTACGAAGCAAAGAAGACTCTCTGTCCTCTAGGATTAGATGTGCAAAAGATACATGCATGCATTAATGATTGCATCCTCTCCACGGTAAGGAGTATGAGAATTTAGATAAATGCCAGGTATGCAATGCATTGTGGTATAAGATCAGACGAGATGACCCTAGTGATGTTGAGGGAGAGCCCCTCCGGAAGAGGGTTCCTGCTAAGGTTATGTGGTATGCTCCTATAATACCAAGGTTGAAACGCATGTTCAGAAACAAAAAGCATGCCAGGTTGTTGCGATGGCACAAAGAAGACCGTAAGAAAGACGGGAAGTTGAGACACCCTGCTGATGGGTCACAGTGGAGAAAAATCGAGAGAGACTTCCCGGACTTTGCAGGTGACGCAAGGAACTTATGGTTTGGTCTAATTACGGATGGCATGAATCCTTTTGGGGAGCAGAGTTGCAGTCACAGCACCTGGCCCGTGACTCTATGTATCTACAACCTTCCTTCTTGGTTGTGCATGAAGCGTAAGTTCATTATGATGCCAGTGCTCATCCAAGACCCGAAGCAACCGGGCAACGACATTGATGTGTACCTTAGGCCATTAGTTGAAGAACTCTTATAGCTGTGGGGAAAACCAGGTGTACATGCGTGGGATGAGAACAAACAGGAGCCATTTGATCTACGAGGGTTGCTTTTCATAATCATCAATGATTGGCCTGCTCTTAGTAACCTTTCAGGACAGACAAACAAGGGATATAAGGAATGCACACACTGTTTAGATAAGACTGAAGGTACATATTTGCATAAATGCAATAAGGTTGTGTATCTGGCGAATCGACGATTTCTTCCGACCAATCATCCCGTAAGAAAGAAAGGCAAGCATTTCAAAGGTGAGGCAGATCACCGGAAGAAGCCTGAACTCCCTGCTGGTGATGATGTATTTGGTATGGTCAAAGACATAGAAGTAATCTTTGGAAAGGGTCTCGGCGGTCAATCAGTTCCGAACGACGTCGCTACATGACACGCACCCATGTGGAAGAAGAAATCTATATTTTGGGAGCTGCCATATTGGAAAGTCCTACGTGTCCGCTCTTCAATCGACGTGATGCACGTGACGAAGAATCTTTGTGTGAACCTGCTAGGATTCCTAGGCGTGTATGGGAAGACAAAAGATACACCAGAACCACGCGAGGACCAACAAATTATGGAAGACCCAAAGAACATGCATATACAGAACAAGACGGATAAAGAGCGTCACTTAAGTCGTGCCAGCTATGCTCTTACCAAAGCAGAGAAGGAAATCTTTTTTGAAGTCCTTTACAGTATCAAGGTGTCGTCTGGCTTCTCATCTAATATAAAGGGGATAATAAATATGGCAGAGAAAAAGTTCCAAAACCTGAAGTCTCATGACTGTCAAGTGATTATGACGCAGTTGCTTCCGATTGCATTGAGGGGGCTTCTACCGAAAAATGTTCGAGTACCCATTGTGAAGCTGTGTGCATTCCTCAATGCAATATCAAAGAAGGTAATCAATCCAGATATTCTGCTAAGGTTATAGAAGGATGTGTTACAATGTCTTGTTAGTTTTTAGTTGGTGTTCCCACCATCCTTCTTCAATATTATGACGCATCTCCTGGTTCACCTAGTGGAAGAGATTGCCATTCTCGGTCCTGTATTTTTGCATAATATATTCCCCTTTGAGAGGTTCATGGGAGTCTTAAACAAATATGTTCATAACTGTGCTAGACCAGAAGGAAGCATCTCCAAGGGATATGGAACAGAGGAGGTCATTGAGTTTTGTGTTGACTTTATTCCTTACCTTAAGACGATTGGTGTTTCTGCCTCGCGGCATGAGGGAAGATTAAGTGGAAAAGGCACGCTGGGAAAGAAAGCAATGATATGTAGGGACGGGGTTTCTTTCACTAATTCACACTACACAGTTCTACATAATTCCACCTTGGCAGCTCCGTATATCGAGGAACACAAGAATATTGTACGCTCCAAAAACCCGGGGAAGCCTGAATCATGGATTACAGATGAACAGATGAAGTCTTTCGGTGGTTGGATGCGGACACATCTCTTGAATGACACCACTATTGGAGATCAGCTATACTTGTTGGCCGCGTCACCATCTTCTACTATATTGAATTTCCAAGGGTACGAAATAAATGGGAATACATTCTACACGATCGCCCAAGATAAAAAGAGCACCAACCAAAATAGTGGTGTCCGCTTTGATGCAACAGACGAGAATGGACAAAAGGACACATAATATGGTTACATAGAGGAGATATGGGAACTAGACTATGGAGTCTCTTTTAAGGTCCCTTTGTTTCACTGCAAATGGGTCAACATGAATGGGGAAGGGGTAAAGATAGACCAGTTGTACGGAATGACAACAGTGGATCTCAACAATCTTGGTTATAGAGATGAACCATTCGTCCTAGCCAATATGTGTCTCAGGTTTTCTATGTGAAGGACATGTCCTCCAGACCGAAAAAAGAAAAAAAATATGCAAACGAATACATCATATGATGATCCAAAGCGTCACATAGTTCTTTCAGGGAAAAGAAACATCGTGGGAATCGAGGACAAGATGTACATGTCGGAAGATTATAATAAGTTTGATGAAATTCCGCCTTCACAAAGGAAAACTGACCCAAGCATTCCGTTAAGTAAAGAAGATGCTCCATGGTTACGTCTGAAGCGATCATAAGGAAGGACATATGCCAAGAAGTTCATGCTCATATTGTGTAACTCTAGTTCATGTCTGGCCGGGATATCTTATGATGTTTGCAATTTTCCAAGTTTAATAAATGTATTTAGTGTTAGTCCCAGTTTGTGGCTTGACCGGGACTATATATAGGGGGGCCTTTAGTCCCAGTTTTGTAGTCTCGGTTTTTAATACTAATAAATGTCTTGAGTATTAGTCCTGTTTTGTGGCTGGACCGGGACTAAAGGGGGCCTTTAGTCCCGATTCGTAGAACGACTTTCCTGAACTATGAAGAAGTTGTCCCGATTCGTACTTACCATTAAGATCTGATCTCCAAACGCGTGTGGTCACATATTAGGGAGTGCCTCTATGACCAGTTTCTTGGAGATGCCGGAGGACTGGGATCCGGCGGCATCTCCCTGAAACTGGTCGTAGTGGTGTCCCTGCTCTCGCACACCATCTTGCAGCTTGTAACTTCTCTAACTAGATCAATACACTTGGGAGCTAACTAATTTCACATATTAGGGAGTGCCTCTTTGACCAGTTTCTTGGAGATGCCGGAGGACTGGGATCCGGCGGCATCTCCCTGAAACTGGTCGTAGTGGTGTCCCTGCTCTCGAAAACAATATTGGAGTGGAGGACTGGACTGACAAGGATGCCTATTTATAGTACAAGCAGCTCGGCATAGTGTCAACACTTACGACATAATGTCGACACTCACCCCTATTATTAGTGCTGACTCGTGTTTTGTCCCGGTTGGTGTCTCCAACCGGGACTAAAGGTTCATCTTTAGTCCCGGTTGGTGACACCATCCGGTATAAGGTACACGTCGCACGACATAATGTCGACACTCTCCCCTATCATTAATGCTGCATGGCCGAGCCTGCCGAAATCCCTTCAACCGGGACTAAAGATGAACCTGTCAATGTTGTTGTGCCCATATTATGCATGCATGTGGACATTGGTAAGGAGAACAATTTTGTAGCAGGAAGTTTTCCTTTTCTTCGCACGGAAAAGCCATTTTCTATTTTCCGAGCGCAAAAAACGGGTCGTTTTATGAAGTAACCACCAAAATGCTGTTTCGGAATGCTACCGTCCCATTTTTCTAAAATACTAGACCACCTTACATGGACTATCTGCCAACCGTGACATCTCAAACCTTTTCGTCCATCCCGGGTAAAAAGGACAAATGTCTGCCGAATCGGTAGGAAGTGGGTCCGGTTTGTACTACAGGTACATGATCTAACGCCCATGATTTTTTGAAAAAAATCATTTTTAGACTCGCAATATGTGGTTTCTTCAGAGATCCAATGCAAGTTCTAACGATGCTCGTCCCCTATCTTCATGCACGCCGGTTCGACCATAGTTAGAAATTCAAAAAAATCAAAACGGGCATAAGAAATTCAAAAAAAATCCGAACAATGAAAATCCTTCGCGTGGTGTCATATTATGTGAGATAGTTGAAAGTAAAAATACCATACTTGGTATATTGATCATGTCTCGAAAAAACCTTCACAAAATGACCTATCATGTTCGAGGTTTCATGGCTTTCGATCCAAATGACTGATGTTATATGCTGAATCATGGCATAGTTTGTGATGTTGTGCCTATATTATGCATGCATGTGGACATTGGTATGGAGAACAATGTTGAAGGAGAAATTTTTCCTTTTCGTCGCACGAAAAAGCCATTTTCCATTTTCTGAGCGCAAAAACCGGGTCGTTTTGTGAAGTAACCACCAAAATGCTGTTTCAGAATGCTACCGTCCCATTTTTATAAAATACTAGACCACCTTACATGGACTATCTCCCAACCGGGACATCTCAAACTTTTTCGTCCATCCCGGGTAAAAAGGACAAATGTCTGCCGAATCGGTAGGAAGTGGGTCTGGTTTGTACTACAGGTACATGCCCGTGATTTTTCGAAAAAAATTATTTTTAGACTCGAAATATGTGGTTTCTTCAGAGATTCAATGCAAGTTCTAACGATGCTCATACGCTATCTTCACGCACGCCGGTTCGGCCATAGTTAGAAATTCAAAATATTCAAAACGGGCATAAGAAATTCAAAACAAATCCGAACAATAAAAATCCTTCGCGTGGTGTCATATTATGTGACATAGTTGAAAGGAAAAATACCAGACTTGGTATATTGATCATGTCTCGAAAAACCTTCACAAAATGACCTATCATATTCGAGGTTTCATGGGTTTCGGTCCAAATGACCGATGTTATGTGTTGAATCACGGCATAGTTTATGATGTTATGCCCATATTATGCATGCATGTGGATATTGGTATGGAGAACAATGTTGCAGGAGGAAGTTTTCCTTTTCGTCGCACGGAAAAGCCATTTTCTATTTTCCGAGCGCAAAAACCGGGTCGTTTTGTGAAGTAACCACCAAAATGCTGTTTCAGAATGCTACCGTCCCATTTTTATAAAATACTAGACCACCTTACATGGACTATATCCCAACTGGGACATCTCAAATCTTTTCGTTCATCCCGGGTAAAAAAGACAAATGTCTGCCGAATCGGTAGGAAGTGGGTCCGGTTTGTACTACAGGTACATGATCTAACGCCCGTGATTTTTTGAAAAAATCATTTTTAGACTCGCAATATGTGGTTTCTTCGGAGATATAATGCAATTTGTAACGATGCTCGTACCCTATCTTCATGCACGCCGGTTCGACCATAGTTAGAAATTCAAAAAATTCAAAACGGGCATAAGAAATTCAAAAAAAATCAGAACAATGAAAATCCATCGCGTGGTGTCATATTATGTGACATAGCTGAAAGGAAAAACACATACTTGGTATATTGATCATGTCTCGAAAAAACCTTCACAAATATCTGTCGCGGCAGAGAAATGTATCAAATATCTGCCGCGGCAGAGGGTTATTTGTCCCGGTTCGTGTTACGAACCGGGACGGATGCTCCTCCCCCCTCGCCCTCTGCCGCGGCCACGTGTACGCCCTTTTGGCCCGGTTGGTGGGGCAACCGGGACTAAAGGTTGGGACTTTAGTCCGATTGCCCCGTCCCGGTTGGTGAACCGGGACTAAATCCCCTTACCAACCGGGACACATGGGGCTGTTTCCACTAGTGAGGATACCCGCGCAGCTCGGGAACAGGAGGCGAAGTTGCTCGGCCACTGCCGACGACCATATCGTGCTCGTCACCACCGTCTCAGTGATGATCGACCTTTTTTTTTGAAGAAAGGACGATCGGCAAAGGCGGCTATAAGCCGGCGCGAGGGCTCGCCCGAGCTACCGTGGGCAATCGCGAGCGGGGCCGGCCCGGGTCAGCAAGGAATACTGGCCTGACCTACAAGTGGCCAATTACAATCTATCCCCTTCGTTTAAAAACATAAGATGTTTTAACTTGAATAAGATAACTAATATCTTGATTGTGGATGTTGAATATGAAGAATCGCAACGTTAGTTTATGTGGGCGTGGAGACGTCTCTACTATTGGAAGGATACCAATCCGTCCAATTAATTAAAAATAGAACAATATTGAAATAATTGATACTAATTAATAAGTGCAAGTAAAATACAAGTTAATAAGTAGGAAACAAAAGAAGGAGCTACGCCCGACGGCCCCCCTCGGCGTAGGTCTAGCAGATATTTTGGGTGGAGAAAAAGAAAACGGTATAATCTACGCCGACGGCCACCCTCGGCGTAGAGCTAACGCTGTCACGGGCTGGCGGACGTGGGACAGGCTGGGCCGGGCTACACCGATAGCACAGGTATGCCAAGGGCAGCCGTCGGCGCATCTCGGCCTACGCCGACGACAGGTGTAAGCCGGCGACCGCCGAGGGGAGCTAGCCTAGGCGACGGCTACGCTAACGGCACCGACGTTTGGCCGTCAGCGTAGCTCCCAGCCGTCGGCGAAGATACCTATTCCCGTAGTGTTTGTGAAACGTATATATCTTAACTTCTTTTAGTACATAGATTTGTAAAGGTTCAGAGCGAACCTACTAAAAAGAGTCTAGATATATTTATTTCACAAAGCTAAAATGTCTTATATTTTTTATATTTCTAAACACAGAGAGTACAAATATTCAGCTCGGCAAAACAACAAAACTAAATGGAGATTTTCATATTGTGTTGGGTTTATACTCGCACCAAATTTTTGGCTACAATTACCTAGGATATTTCAGAATTTGTCAAAAACACTATCAGGCCTGGACGTGTGAAAGATAACCTAAGAAAGACGTGGCATAAAGCGACCACATGAAGAAATATGACATGGTGGGTTGTTTGATATAGTGATGAAAGTGGAGCGAAAAGTTTTCAATTTTTTCATGAAAAAACGAGAATGAAAATACGGAAGAAGAAACAGAATTTTGCAAAACGTAAACAGGATTTTTTTTGTCGGAAAAGGAAACGAAAATGAAACAATGCTTTTCAGCGGAAACAAAAATTATGTTTCCATATAATATGGAATTTCTGTTCTAGGATTGATGTGTATGGACAAATCCAACTAACCCATTACATTGCCTTGTCAAGACAAACTTGCAAAGCTGCTTATCCTAAAACCGGTGACCATGTAATTCCTTCATGTATTCAAGGAGGCTTCCACTATTTGATCTTTCGCTTATTTGCTTGTAAACCTAGCATCGTGTTATAATCAAGGCACAATTTTGTTAGTTTTCTTGAAGTTTTTAGATTTTTTTCATGATTCCAGGGTGCTCTTGGTTTCGGGTAAAATCTGCATCGTTTTCGCGCTTGCACCATATTCGATATGTATCTTTTCTAACAATATTTGTTTCTACTTTGTTTTCGGGATTTCTGTATTCGTTTCAGATTCCGCAAAAAAAATGAAAACAAATGTGACACCACTCAATTCCGTTCGTTTCCGCTCCGTTTTCATCCGTACTTTGATAGATTTTTTATTGACTCATACCTAATCATACATTTTATATCGCTAGCAATATTTATTTTTAGGACTGATGTATTCTAGATATATGTATCATGATATGAAGGGATAATTAATTAAATATATGCAAATAGGCATACACTACCATATCTACACCATAATTTTAGCAAGTGCCAATCACTACATGATTCACCTCGGTGATCTTTTTGAGGAGATAATGTATTCTAAACTAAATAAATACCATGTCGATGGTTAAGGAATAAAATTAGCACACAAGCATCATAACTCTTAATAAAGAACTCTTAATTCATATTTAGGGACATAGTCATGGCTAACTATACATAGAAAGTAATATTTTTGGCTTGTAGTTATGATGAAATAAAATTGTATATAAATAAAAATATTTAGTATAAATACAATTTATTCAAGTTTTCTGACTAGCTCATAGAGTTATATTGAAAATTTATAAAAATGAACAAAAATGGATGATATACCAGATGAACAAATTCAATGGTATGTGAGAATGTGTGAAGCACTCTGTTCGTGGGAGTGAGATTAGTGAAATACAACATGATGATTTTGGAAGGTTTGCCAGTAGATTGATGATGTTTCCGACCTAATCTTGGAGGAGGCGGAGTCATATATATAATTGAAGTTCGAGGTTGATGATGAAGATGCCATGGACATGAAACCACACAAAACGAGGACCTGATTTAATTTTCATGAAAAATACTTTAATAACCGGGGTAGGTTTTGGTCATGTCGTTCTCTACTAATGTTAGTGATGATAAATGTTAACTGCTTGGTAGCCTATTTTCCAACTTGTATTTCATAATTATCAACTCACACTCTATTTTCTTTAATAACAACCATGTATTTTTTTTGTTATTATCTACTTTTAGTCCATCTCCTTTGACTTTGAGATTAATATATTAGTCAAGTTTCGGTGAATTTCCTTAGGTTTTGATTCTGAAAAGTTTCGGAAAACCAATTCATTGGTGTGCTTGTATGAAAATTGTTTAAACTAGGTTGATTTCACATCTGTAACTTGAACTTAGTTTTGTGTATGAGAATCAGCTTTATAGTAAGATCTCAACATGTTAATCTACGAAGGGCTATGCTAAGCGATGAGAAGACATAGGATGGGGAACCAAGTGGAAAGAACTAGCTTAAACTGGATTCTAAGAGCAGGAGATGTGTTAAATGCGACTATTGAATCACACACATCGTAGATTTGGTGCTCTATTTTGGAAGGAAGCGATATCCTACAAAAGGGCCGATACGCAGAATCGGGATGGGAGAAGGTGGCCACATAATGGAATGACAATTGGCTTCTTCGCGGGGAGGCCATGCATCCCAATGTCTCATAGCATGTTTGAAGGATGATCCACCAACTAGTGTGGCAGAGTTTATTGATGATACGACAAGTTGGGACATAAAAAAATAGAGTTATTTTTACTAATGGATATTGAGGTAATCATATCAATTACAATTAGCACTAGAAGGGATGAGTACTACTAGTTATGACACTTTGATAAACCAAGGATCTTCTTTGTTAGATCAGCTTATCGACTGATAGTTAATATAAAGCGCCCTTGTCTTGTGAAGCCTGGTTAGAGGCAGATGCAAGTGCTTCAATTCAAGAAAAGGAGGAGAAACTTTGGACCTCACTTCCATCCAAACTACAGGTTTTCTTATGGACATTGGCTAAGCAGTTGATTCCGACCAGCGATGTGAGGCATCACCTAATATGGCTCCTGATTCTTCATGTGGTTTGTGCGGGGAGGCTGATTATATTCACGGCGTCACTCTTTGTTAGAATGCACGATGTCTAGATGCATTTTGGGTGCTAGTTACGGAAGCGATCACCAACCATATAGAGAGAACAACAGAACCAAGTGCAAAGCAATGGAATTTTGCAATGATCTCATCGGCAAATGTTATTTCCCGCCAAATGCACGCGTGTTGAGCCGGCCCATATAGCGTGTATTTTTTCTCCTTTTTTGTGTGTGTCTTTTTTCTTTTTTACTTTTTATTTTTATTTTCTGAAGAGTTTTTGAATTTGAACAGTTTTCAAATGTTAATTTTTTCGAATTTAAACAATTTTTGAATTTGTATATTTTTGAATTTGAATATTTGCAAATTTTAACAAATTTTGAATATGAACAATTTTCAAATACAAACACTTTTTATATATGAACATCTTTTGATTTTGAACATTTTTTTAATTTGCACAATTTTCAAATTTGATCAATTTTTGAATTTTAACATTTCCAAATCTGAATAGTTTTCGATTTTGAACTTTTTCACATTTTTAACACAACCTACCTATGTGCCTAAACAGAACCAGCTGACATCGTTTAATAATAGCTAAGAGAAAAGAAGCGGAGCACGTGAAAGAAGGCGGTCCCGAACCACGACGCAACATCAGCCAGGAATGAAGAAAATGATTTGGGCCCAGCCCACGTACGAGAGAGGCGCGCGCGGAGCGTATTCTCGTGGGCAAGAAGGTCTAAAATCCGATGTCTAGTCACTTTGTGGGCCGTTTGGTTTGCGTGTAGAAGGTATATAATCCACGAGGGTTTGTTCCAAAGCCCTTTGTCAACATACAGTTGTTGAAAGCTTTATACCAGACCTCGAAATGGTAACATACAATACAAGAAGCACACATTCTCACCGGCGGAACAGCATGCACCGAGAAGATTGGATGCGCCATCTGTTCTTTTTTTACTAAAAACATCGGATTGTGGACTCTGATGCATCTGCATCAGGTTCAGCCTATAGAGCTTCGCCCCTACCCTGAAGTAGTCACCAGCATGGGAAGCAAGAACCTTGGCAGATATAGCACCGTCCTGCAGGATATTAAGGAAAGATCGCGAGAACCTTGGCAAAGCTCATGGTTTAGCTAGGAGCTGGGCTTATTTGCACCCCGGTCGTCATCGGCTACTACAATCGCACATGCTATTTGTATCCCTACAAATATTTCTGATCAATAATATGACGGCCAGTTCCCCCTCAAAAACAAAAAAAACTCATTCAGGCCTTGTTCGTTTAATCCACCTCTCTAGTGGATTGAAGTGTTTTGGAGGGGATTGAAGTGGATTTTGACTTAGATGGGATTAATTCCCTTTCAATCCATGCCAATCCCGTTGAAATCCAAGGTAACCGAACAAAGCCTCAGAGCGGAACGACTCCACAGTTATACTCTACCGAGAGAGGATGTACCGCTGCGTTCAAAAAAGAGATAGGATGTATGCTAGAACCAAGTGCCCAATTAATTTGGACATATCCTTCAGCAGTCTTACTTCTGAAGCATTGAGACTAGTTTGTAGCTCACGAGCTGGCTGTTGCTAGGGCGGCGCACCAAGCAATCTGCAACTAACTATCGCTTCATGAATAATCGACGTGATGGCCAGACATTATATCACGTCACATACGGTTTAATTCAATGGTGCCCCGTAGGCCGTAGTATGCACGACAAAAAAAACATACAGCTTAACAGCACGCTACCAGCACACGTCCGAGAAGAAAAACGTCACAAACAACATGAAGCAGGAACAATTCCATTTCCATGTCTGACAGAGGAGATGATAATAATAATATTATTAAATAGATATGGCGAGCAAGTAATCAACATGAACGAAACGTAATGCAACATACGAGCTAGATGCACTGAAGCAATGAGCAACTGATCACCAGATAAGAACTGCAGCTTTGGTGGAACTACATCATCCAACTTACCAAGAACAACAGAGAACCGACACGTGCTCGACGCTTCACTCAGATGAGCTCAAGACGTAACAGACTAACATACGACTTTCGAGCCGCTAACGTCTGCAGCCCGCACTGCAAGAAATTCATTGCGCAACGGAGTACTCCAGAAACGATATGCAACGACAAAAGCTGGAAGAGCAAATACCTGGAGCACCGTTGGGGGAAGTCATGAGACAAACTGCACATACTGGTAGGGAAACGGCAATGGGATTAACATGGAATGATAATGCCAGCAAGCAGTAACCAGGTATCACTAGCAGAATTGCTGGATACCTGCTGCCAGTCCAAATGGATTACATTTTCATACAAAACGGGAACTCCAAAAAAAGTGCTATGAGGAAATGACCCAGGCCAATATAACCAACTTCTGTAGCAATTTGCTTTCGAGCCGCTAAGGTCTGCAGCCCGCACTGCAAGAAACTCATTGCGCAACGGAATACTCCATAAACGATATGTAAATGCAACAACAAAAGCTGGATGTGAAAATACCTAGAGCACCATTGAGGGAAGTCATGAGAGCAACTGCACATACTGGTAGGGAAACGGCAGCGGAACTAACATGAAGGATAATAATGCCAGCAAGCAGTAACCATATCGCTGTGGCAGAATTGCTGGATACATGACAGTCCAAATGGATTATATTTTCATACAAAACAGGGACTCCAAAAAAGTGCTATGAGGAAATGAACCAGGCCAATGTAACTAACTTCTGTAGCAAATTGAGATCGTTATCTAGTCTGCCTTCAGCTGCAGATTCACCATAGAGTCATAGATCAAACAAAATTATCGAGTTGTTGACCATCAGAGTACTGCAGTCATTCACTTGGATGTGTTAATTAAAATTGCCAGGTTTTGCAGAAACTAGTTGGAAATTGAATCGTTGTAAGGGGTACCCAAAAAAAACACGAGGTAATGTTTTCATAAGCCAAACACAAAACCACCATCTAGTGTATGTTCCAGTTATAGATTAGAAATGCAGTACCTTTTCTAGACCGAGAGAATGGTAAAATCAGACCCATTCGGTCCATACAGTAAATCCATTTTTGGATATGATGTGAATGCAACAAAGCGTCGCAAATAGACCAAACAGGCATACATAAATGATAATCACACCAACTTTCATGTTTACATAGGAAATACTACTAAGAAAGGATGAAATCGTAATTAACCGACATAGGTTTACAACTGAAGGGCACCAGAATAATGCACTTTGACATATGTTAGTTTTGCCATAGGTGCTAGTTTAGAATTCCTTCTATAAAGCATCTTCTTCAAATTTAGATAGAATGCTAATATAGAAACTACTTTTTACTTGTAAAATGAACTGGAGTTCTATAAGTAATTTCAATTGAATACAATACAACCTAGTGCAGCTATTTAAGGAAAATAGGGTCAATTCCATACAGCGCATGGCTCAAATAAAGGGAGACATAACTTCAAGGATTGATCACAATCATACAGATATCCTGCAGACTACGGTCTGAGCAACATCTGGATATTTTCGGAATGGCACTAGCCATTTGCATGTTACCATGAGATTACTAGCAATTCACTGGTTTGAAATAAGCATAAATTGACCAGATTCAGTGGAAAATGGCAACATGATTAGTAACATGAACAAACCTGTTCTCATCAAAAACACATAATCAAAGCAACAGAATCCTCGACTATTGACCTCTCCATCTCTCTTAATACTCCCCATATTTCTTTGCCTAACTATACCATTTACCAAATGGCATAGTCTGTAACGAAATCAAAGAAAAACACTGATGCAAAGTGTAGTTCTTGTGTCTGAAATACTGTACTTTGCCATACAGAAACATGGAGTAATGCGGAAAGGACCACAAACCTCGACGGATATTGCACAGTTTCTTCTCTACATCTTTTTACCATGAAGCCAGATCCAAAAGGAAGAGTTTAAAATGGAAGTAAGAGAAACAATATGCACTTATACTAAATAGCAGCTGAATCTAACACCAGGATGTATTAAACTGTTTCCGCCCAAGACTGAGCTCCAATAAGTTAGTCTTTTGGGTGTGTTTGGTTTTTGCCCAAGACTGCCCTACCAAAATTTGTCTACCCAAAAATTAGGTTGAGCCTTTCCTTGCCCACAAGTTGGCTAAAAAATGAACTAGAGTTGATAGTGGAGCATTGGCAATGCAAAGAACTTGGAAACTATCCAAACAAAAACCAACCTTTTGGTATAGCCAAAGAATTGGTCGGGCATACTTTGGTCACCATCCAAACACACATTTTATCTTTTGGATTTGGATGCCCTTTTTTTGGAACAATGAATCAACATACTAGAGTACTGATCATTCAATACATGGCACTTTAAGTGTTTCATGTACGAATTCTTAGAAACCTATGGTGACAAGTTGTCATTCCATCCCTCTGTAGCACTAGTGTTAAGCTTACTAGAACCTTTGAACTAAAAGCAAGACATTCATAGATCCAATGTTGGCATGAGGAAGTTAAGCTGTGTTTTGACATCATAGACAATAAAAGTTGCTGAACAATAGAGATACAAAGAAGACAATTTAGTGAACCAACCAGAAAATCTTATTGATGATATGAGCAGCAATGTCATATTGATGATATACATATTCACGTACAACACTCTCCATAGCAGGCAATCCCGCAGATACAGTTTCCCCAGGGCACAACAAATCAACCACTCCCACTACAGCCGTGAATAACAGCCACAAGCATATGGCACAATAAAACCTTGCAACCAAGTTACCTCCTTTGAGCTACTACTTTTTCTACTTGAATTTACAATTTCAGCATAACTTTGCCTAGAGTTGTACACAAACAGTGTGCAAATAATTCAATACAAAATATCCCCCCACTCTTTTCACTCCATGTTCAAGCCGTAACCAAGAGTCGAGAACCATTCAACACATGCAAGCATAGGGATATGCAGATTGTGGCGACAAGCATAGACTTGTCGCTCATATACCTCATGGCGCGCAGACCGCTGTCGAACATAGTGTCTCCACTCTTCCTCGCCCCATCGTGAAGTTTCCACAGTACAAACTCAAGAAATGATCTCACGGTCTCAAACGTCACCCTCCCAGTAACATCAAGCACAAGCTTCCTGTTGCTTGGCACCGCCAAGGTGCTCGAGACTGTCTCCACCCAGCCTTCACCAGCTCGGCTACTGCCATTGGCACTGCCCTTGTCATCCAGTTTACCATTGGCCTTGGACATGACGTGGTGAGAGGTCTTCACCACCGTCTCCACCGCTCCATTGCATACTGAAACCAGCAATTCCTTGACCTTGGCGTCGTGGCTAGGATTGGTGAGCCCTTCGAAGAGCTGCTGGTAGGTATTGATGTGTATGGTCTTCTCAATGAACACCCCCACGGCGGTGCCGACGAGGACCTCGAGCCAGCTGCTTATTGCTTTATGGCCCTTCCCAGTTGCAACCACGTTGACCCAATTCGACGAGGAGGAAGTCTCCCCAGGAGGAGACGGGGCGGAGTAGAAGCCGATTATGAGTTGGCGGGCGAAGCTCCCGGCGACGGCCGACATCAGGCGTTCCCCGGATTCAGAGAAGAGCTTGTCGACGAGGCGATCGGAGAGGGCCACTTTATCCCCGGAGCCTGGCTCGGAGGTGGAGCCGACGCCCCGGAGTATCCCTGCCGCGACAGCCTGGGACAGAGCGGATACGGTGGAGGAGACCTCGGGGGAGGCGGCGAGCTTGGCGAGCTGGGAGACGCTCCGGGGGAGCTGGTCGGAGTCGGAGCGGACGAAATCGGCGAGGTCGGAGGACACCAGGGCCACGGCGTCGGCGGAGGACGCGGCGGCGTCGAGGAAGGCCACGAGGGCCGCGGCAAGGCGGACGAGGCGGCGGCGGCGGGCGGCCACGGCCGGGAGGTGGTAGATCTTGTACGCCCCGTAGGCCGACGCCGTCCCTAGCGCGGCGAGGACGATCCAGCGGCGCCGGCGGCGGGAGAAGGCGACGAGGCTGTCCATGGCGGCTGCGGGGCGCTGGTCAACGGAGGTAGGGTTCGGGGATGGGGGATGCCGCGTCGGGGGAGCGGTGTGTTGCTGGCGGGCGAGCGTAACGTGCAGGACTGCCGCCGGGAGAGGGGTAGTTACGCTTACGCGGCGGAGTCGCCGATAAAGAAGATGGGGTCTGTGGGGCCCGAGGCCGACTACCTTCGGCTTTATGCTCCGCACGAATTCCACTCGTTCTTATTATTTTTCTCTGGGGAACGAAATCACACGGAATATCTGAACATCTTTTTTTTACGGAGTACCAATGAATATCTGAACATTTGAAGCCTTTAGAATTTGTGGCTGAATGGGCTGGGCTTTGTTGGCCAGCAACAATATCTTCGGGATGGACCATAGCGCAGTCCTATGTAAATTTGATTTCGGCTGACCTGCTTACGTATAGTGATTCTAAAAAAAAGTAGTGCTCTCCTACCTCCAATTAAGCCAAAATAAATTATCCTTACATACTGTAGAACTATTGTGTTCTTAAGAAATCGCAAAATACCCTAACAACATGTACGTTGGAGGTAATTAGAGTGAGAGAATGGAAATTTAGGAGTTCTAACATGCAAAGTCACATTTTTTGTTAGAGGAATAGGAGGGATTGGGTTTTGGAGTTGTCTCAAACTCAACCATTTTATCTCTGGAAGAGAAAAACTCCAACCATTTTAATAAAAACCCTAGGGGTGGCAATTGGAAAGGAAGGCTTCTATATAGCATTTGTTACCTTTTATTTACTTATTTACCACCCATCAACTAACCTCCCATGAGATCAACCAAATAAAGGGAAGAAACATCACTCTCAAATTCTCACACCTACTACCCATTGCATACCAAAGAAAGTGACTAAAATGACAAATCCCATGTTTAATATTTTCACACTTCGCTTCTCCAAAAACTCCATCCCCTTCTCCTAGGAATCCTTGTCGACAATTCAGAGTGGTGCCCTACTATTGGCGTGCTTGGTGGTCTGCCCGAGTTCAAGAGCCCCTCATAGTCTTTGGAGTTGTGGCAGACCATGGCTTCATGCTACATGTGAGTGGAGGCCATACTTTCCTATAGGTTAGATTCTCTTGGCAGGGATGGTTAGGCGGTGGGGGTGTTCTACATTGAAATAAGCCGTCCTTGCTTCACCCCGCTCTAATGGGGCTTACTCTAGTATCGACAGAGAGCGTGTGGAGGGTACAATTAGTCGGTATTTTATTGGATCCAGCGAATTGTTCAGGAGTCATTGGTCGTCTATCGCTTCGGGCCCACACACACTGGAAGGGGAGGTCCTTTATATAAGCTCGGGAGGGGACATTATACGGTATATATAGATATGCATCGAGCAAAATCAATGTGTCTCATTCACTGACATTTGATGGTGTCCGACATGTCATCGGCCGTGTTCTTTCAGCAATGACTTTTGTACGATCCCGTGTTTGCAAATGGATGACTTTTTTAGCTTGTAAAACCATTTGTCCATAATGATTTTCTTGTTCTTGGGATGATAGTCATTTGGGTCGTTCTTTTTCGGTGGCTTCTTCAGTAACAATGTTGGCTTTACAGACAAATTGTTATGAAAAGTTTTCTGCGGACATACGTGCCGTGCAACTCTTTCTCCAGGGATGAATTCTTGGAACAACCATGTGAGACTGTCCCAACTGCATGATGCCATGACCACGTCCTTAAGTTGATTTTGTAGATCCCTTCCATAAGTGTAGCATTACTCTCGCAAGCACAAAGGTCAATGTGAAAAAAGAAACTACTAGATATTGGTTAATGTTTCTGTGGAGAAATAAAAGAGATAAGTTTGGGGGGCGATGCGAAGAAGGTCAGGGCAATTTGATGTTCACACATGGTCCACGACCAAGCGTGCACAGGCTACAAAACGGGTACCGACAGTGTTGCAAGTGCCCACCATAGTACTTGATCTGTTTGGTGCCGACGGTGGTTGAAGCAACTCGCTGATATCCATAATGTAATTGAGCTGATCATTCCGATCACTGGCAGACCTTGGGCCAAAATTCTGGGGGAGAGGGGGGGGGGGGCAAAATAGGCTTCGGTCAGATTTTCAATTGATAAATGGGCCAAATACCTGTAAACAATAGAAAAATTCTACATGAGCTTGGGGGCGACGGTCCTTTTCGGCTCCACTAAGGTCCACCAGTGATTCCGACAATTCAATACCGAAGATATTAGCAACATCGACACTGAAACGAAACAAGAAATGCACTCACGAATTAATTCCTCCCTAGATCGTACAGCTATTCACAGGCGCAAAAGGAAATAAAACAAACCGAGCGTGTTTGGTTCAGTGTGGTAACTGTTAACGGTATTGGAATCAAATCACGGGTGGTAACGGTAACGGAATGCATAAAATCCGAATTTGTTTGGTTCGTTCAGCTAACGGAAACAGATATAACACGCCTCTTTATTTTCTCTACCATATGTTCAGATCATCAATACATCAGAAATCCCAAGAAGACATCAGGCACATATGGTTCAGAAATTCGGATCTGAGGTGAAATAGCTGAAGAACAGAACTGGACTGGAAAAGCTGAAGAACGGATCTGAGATGGGGAATTAATCCAGGAAAGAAGAACTGGCTAAGCAGGGAAGGATCGATGATTTCTGCTGCTCCTCGTGTGGCACCTCTGCAGTTGAATAGAGGAAGTCAGATGGGCGATCGGTGGCCTCTTTGCCGGCGCCGGCGCCGTCAATCGTCGGAGGAGAGGTACGGTAGGGGATTTGAGGGCACTAGGGATCAGGGACGGGAGGATTCGCTCTCGCTCGCGGCAACGATTTGTTTCCGCAGGGTGGTGACCGGAAACGGTTTTGACTTGCGGTGGTGACCGGAAACGGTTTTGACTAAGGGACCGGAGCAGCGAAGAGAATGACACCACGATCGCGCGGTCTCGAGGAGCAGCCGGCAGGATTAGCTCAGCAGGCCAAGACGGCCACCTTCCTTGGGAACCGAGGCGGCCTCCCGCCGGCGTAGCTCTGGCTCCTGGGGTAGAGCGTGCCCACGCCGCCAGCGAACTCGATCGGCGCGTCCTCGTCGATCGGCGCCATGGAGCGCCCCACCGCCGTGCTCTGGCTCCTGGCCACGGCCTGGCGCTGGCTGTCGTCGCGCCTCTCCGACGAGGCGCGGATGAGATCCCGGAGGTCCTCCTCGCCGCCGCCGGGGCCGTAGCTCTGGCTCCTGGGCAGCTCCGTGGGCACCATGACCGGGTAGGCGCCGAAGGCCGCGTCGTTGGGGACGTAGCGCGCGCAGCCCGTGATGCTCCGAATGTAGTAGTCCCGCGCGCGGCCCAGCGCCCGCGCCGGCGCCCTCCACAGCCACCTCAGCTTGCTGCTCGCCGGGCTCATGATTGCCTTGCCACCCGATCAGCCTCCCGCCTCCCTGGAAGAAAGAAACTCTTGCAGCTTATGGCAGAGAAGCTGAACCGCGAAAGACCACCGATCGCGCTATCACGGACACTGTAATGGCAGACAGCACAGGAGGATCAGATCAGATCAGATCAGATCAGAGGGGTTGTTTTTTGGGTTTAAAAGACGATCACGAGGATGGATTTGGCTGGAATTTCGAGCGGTTCTGGAAGCCTTCTTGTACCGGTGGGAACCGGAGTCCAGCGCGCGCGGGGGTACGGTAGGTGACGAGCAAGACGTTTTCCGAGTGGGCGAAGCTGCATTCGGGCTCATAGTCGTAGACGGAGCGAGTCAAAACCCTGATCGATCGGATCATCAGAACCTGACTCGGCGGCGTCGGCCATCCGTGTCTCTGCTCATTTTTTTCCCGTGAGCCGTGACCGTGTGGGCGACTGTGCTTTTTTTTTAGATAAACCATGTTGGTGTGACCGTGTGCTTTTCTGGTGAAATTTGACATGGCTAGTTTGGTGGCTTTGTTCCCGCGTGTTTTTCTCTTATGACTGTTTTCCTTTCGAGGAAGCTGTCTTCCTACGACTGAGTTTGGCGTTTGATAGACATGGATTGCTCATCGTCGTCAGTGCTAGGAGAGTGTGCGAGGTAAGGGGCTGAAAATATTATGGGTCTCTTTGGATTGCAGGAGTTTACAAACGTAGGAATAAGAAAAAAAAAGGATTGAGATATCATCGCATGGTGAATTTTTATAGAAGTAGTATTTTAAAACACAGGAACTATGTAACATGTGTATTTGCATGATGCATAGGAAGAAAACATAGGAATTTCATAGGATATAGAAGAGAGAGTACTTAGGGTTAACTCACTACGGGAGAAGACTGATACGTAGCCCAAAATCTCGTCGGCGTAGGCTGCGCCGACGGCTGCCGACACAAAACTACACTTGTTCCTATCAATATTCCTGTTGACCATGCTCAAGAATTAGCTGATTCATTTGGATGCAGAATTAAAATTTTGCCCTCCACTTATTTGGGCCTAACTAGGCCCTCCGTGGATGATCTTATGTCTTTGGTGTCGAGACTTGATGGAAGAATATGTGGATTATCTTCACTTCTCACATACATGGAAGATTGACCCTATTAAATTATGTACTGAATTCTCTGCCTATCCAAGCCATGTGCACCCTAAAAGTCCCTATTTTCATATTTTTTTCATTTTGAGAAGGGGATTAGGCAATTCTTGTGGAGTGGAAAGGATATTCATAAACAGGGCAAATTCCTAGCCAGCTAGGAAATGATCCGCGGACCAAAAGGACATGGGGGACTTGGTGTCCTGAATCTTAGAGCCCGGAATCAGACTCTATTGATGACAAATGTCAATAAATTCTACAACCATCATGATATTCCATGGGTTAATTTATTTTGTCAAGCATAATATACTGGCAACAATGAATCACATGGTTTAACTCCCAGGGGCTTGTTTTGGTGGAAAGATTCAATGGCTACTATTGATAATAATAGACACATGATTGTCTATAAAATTGGTTCTGGCAGAACAATGTTATTATGGAAAGATATTTGGAACAATAACACCATGGAAGACTTATACCATCACCTTCACTCATTTGTCAAGAATGAAAATATCAATATGGAAAGAACACTTCAGGCTGCAAACAACAATATTTATGACCTCTTCAATCTTCATTATCTGTTATTGCACATGAGGAACTCATGGACCTGCAAGGGTATATAAATTCTCTATCTATTACAAATGACCATGATAAGTGGTGTTTCCACTAGGGGGAATCTTACGGCACCAGAAAGGTGTATAGAGCAATCATTGGTAATCACCACACTCCACAATCTATCTTGGATATTTGGAAATCATGCAATCTATCAAAACAAAAAAATGCATGGTTGTTATTGAACAAGAGACTAAACACAAAAGAGTTGATAAAAATAAAGAACTTATTTGTTGAGTTACAAGATTGTGACATATGTGACACGTGTCCTCAGGAGACAATACACCACTTATTCTTTGAGTGCAGCTTCAGTATGAGCTTTTGGTGGGAACTTGGTGTTGAATGTAACACAAATTTACCAGATGATACAAGATGCTAAAGAATGATACACTTATGATTTTATTATGTAAAAGCTCATCACTGGATGCTGGAGCATTTGGGATAAGAGAAATGGATATATATTCAGGGAGCAAATCCCATGTATTACTAGATGTATGAGTCACTTCAAAAAGTATTTTGGCTTAATGATGCATAGGTCTAGGCCTAGCTTGAAACATGGTATGCAAGCATGACTTGATACTTTGTAATTCTTGAGCTAAAAATCGAACTACGGCACATATGTACATCACCCATTTTAAAAAATTGACATAGTAGGGGTCTTTCTTAATACTTTTGTGTAAAAAAAAGTAGTCAGATAAACTATATGTGCATTGGACTTCTCAAAGGAAAAATAAAATGAGATTTGTGCTTATGTTGAGATTCCTATGAAATGGAGGACATAGGAATATATTTGATAGGAATTTGGTGACCTCAGTTCTATGATCCAAAGGGATTCCATAGGCAATGGATTCACCTCCAAAATTCTTATGTAAATCCTTCAATCCAAAGAGGCCCTATATAAGGGAGACCGGTGTTGTCTTCAATATTTTCGAAGCACGTAAGTGTTAAACAACCTAGAAATAGGATCGTATCACGATAATATCGCTGCATGTGAAGGGAGGCCATACTTTCCTATAGGTTAGATACTCTTGGAGGGATGGTTAGGCGGTGGGGGTGTTCTACATTGGAGTTAGTCATCCTTGCTTCATCCCTGCTCTGATGGGGCTTACACTGGTATTTACTGAGATCACGTGGAGGCAATGCAATGTTCGCACATGGTCCATGACCCAACATGCGCAGGCTACAAAACGGGTACCGACAACGTCGCAACTCGCAGGTGCCCACCATAGGGCGTGTTTGGTAGCCCGGGGCAACCTAAAAAATCTCACCTCATCCAACTTTTAGCTGTTTGGTAGGTCGGGTGGGCTACCTTCGGCAGTGCTAACCTTGTGCAAAAATAGCCCCTCGGGCATGCCAGTTGTGAAGCTCAGATCGAGCTTGACAGCTCGGCAGTGCCGAGTCCATCCCAAAGAACGGTCCAACGCGCTACGGGTCACCGGCCCGCACGCGTCCATCATTTCCATTCCCCCTGTAGCCCCGGCTCGCGACAGCTCTCTCTCCCGTCAACTCCCTGGCCACCGCTCTAGGCCCGACCTCCTCGTCTCCTGCCAGTGCCTCCCAGTCTCCCACCGACTGTCCTCCTCCTCCTGTCCCGCCTGACCACCCTTCTCCTCTCCCGACGGCCATCCTCCTCTCCTGCAGGCCACCCTCCTCCCTTGCGACCTCCCACCGGCGCGAGCTTCCAGCGGTCGTCCTCCTTCTCTCCCCCCGTCGTCCTCCTCTCCCGCAGGCCTCTCTCCTTCCGCACGACATCCCGTAGGCGCGAGCTCCCGGCAGCGTGGTCCCAGCGGCGCGAGCTTCCAGCGACCGTCCTCCTCTTCTCACGTCGGATGTCCTCCTCCTCTCCCAGAGGGCGCCCTCCTCCCACGCAACCTCCCGCCGGCGCGAGGCCTAACGGCAGAGCACCAGCGACGCCATGATGTGAGGACCCGATTGCTTTTTAATTTTCATTCTAAGGACCATATTGCTTTTTCTCAGTCTGAACTCACACAAGCCACCAAACAACATCTCAGTCCAACTTGTTCTAACAAACTCAGGCTACCAAACAGAGAAGAAAATCTGAACTGAACTTGTTTAAGGGCAGCATGTATGAGTGAAGATAGAGATTTTGGATTGACACGGCTACCAAACACACCCATAGTACTTCTGTTTGGTTTCAGCATTGGTTGAAGCAACTCGCTGATATCCATACTGTAATTGAGCCGATCATTCCGACAATTCGATGTATAGTCAACGACCAAGGAGCCGACGATATTAGCAACATCGACTCATCCATCGAGACTGAAACGAAACAAGAACACTCACGAATTAATTCCTCCCTAGATCGTACAGTACTAGTACACTACTATTTACAGACGCAAAAGAAGAAGAAACAATTTAAAGGCACCACGATCGCACGGAGCAGCCGGCATGCTTAGCTCAGCAGGCCAAGACGGCTTCCTTCCTTGGGAACCGAGGCGGCCTCCCGCCGGCGTAGCTCTGGCTCCTGGGGTAGAGCGTGCCCACGCCGCCAGCGAACTCGATCGGCGCGTCCTCGTCGATTGGCGCCATGGAGCGCCCCACCGCCGTGCTCTGGCTTCTGGCCACGGCCTGGCGCTGGCTGTCGTCGCGCCTCTCCGACGAGGCGCGGATGAGCTCCCGGAGGTCCTCCTCGCCGTCGGGTTCGTAGCTCTGGCTCCTGGGCAGCTCCGTGGGCACCATGACAGGGTAGGCGCCGAAGGCCGCGTCGTTGGGGACGTAGCGCGCGCAGCCCGTGATGCTCCGAATGTAGTAGTCCCGCGCGCGGCCCAGCGCCCGCGCCGGCGCCCTCCACAGCCATCTCAGCTTGCTGCTCCCCGGGACCATGTCCCGCCTCCC
Source organism: Avena longiglumis (assembly GCA_030063025.1). Classification (NCBI taxonomy): domain Eukaryota; kingdom Viridiplantae; phylum Streptophyta; class Magnoliopsida; order Poales; family Poaceae; genus Avena; species Avena longiglumis. Next base: position 112,825,864 of record CP125979.1, read on the forward strand.
TGAAGAAACGAACTCCTGCAGCTTATGGCAGACGCTAAGACGCCAAAGACCACCGGCGAATCAGACGATCACGAGGATGGATTTGGCTGGAATTTCGAGCGGTTCTGGTGGGGGACTCTGCTTCAGTGACTTGATGATGTCAAGTCTCACCGTAACTTGCCTCCCACATCCACCATCAACTCTCCATCGGACGGACAGGGAAGAGTGGAGGCAAAAACTACCAGCTATTAGCAGTTTCAGAACAGAGAGAAGACGCACGCGCGGGTAAGTTGTTTTGGCGGGGACGGAATCGATTTCTCCCGCGCTCGGCGGCGGAGGCGAGAGGGTTCGCTGAGGGAGCAGCGTCGGGGAGAGAGAGGCGAGCTCGAGCACCACCTGTCCGTCGTTTCTTCGTCGTCCACGGCGCCGCTGCCAACGACGACTTCGACCTTGCGCTTGAGGACAACGACGGCGCTCGCCCGGTCCTCGTGTCCAGGCCCTACCGGAGACAGCCGGCGTTCGAGCGGCGCCTCGCGCGACGGCCTCGTCGTCTTCCGTCGACGGTGAAGCAGCGCGTCGGAGAAGCAGGTTGCTCGAGGTATGCGTTCAGTCTGAAGATAAGGTGTGCTAATTGTTCTCTGAAATTAGTGTACAAATTATTTCCTGAATTTGTGTCTGATGAATACTGAAATTAGGGACTGTCTGATGACTCGGTATTCTTGTCTGAACTAGTGTTGTTTGTTTGTATGAATTGTGTATGAATACTGAAACTAGTTGTTGCGTGTACAAAGTCTGAAACTAGTGGTATGTATGTGTGTGTCTGAATTCATATGAACTACAATTTTGAATGATATTAGTTCAGTTTGGTTAACTGATTATACTCTCCATGATGGCAGAGCGACTTGGTGGTGCAAAATGGCAGAATTGGATAAGGGTGTGCCTCAAGTTGGAATGATATTCAAAACTAGAGAAGAGGCTTGGCTTTTTTGGTGCGCATATGGAGGTCGTGTAGGCTTTGACGTGAGGAAGAGGTATGCCAATAAGAGCCCAATGGATGGTAAAGTAACCTCATGCAGATATGTTTGTGCCAAAGAAGGTGTTCGGAAAAAAGGACAACGTGAAACCATTCAAAAGCTTTTCAGACCTGAAACAAGAACTGAGTGCAAAGCTTTTATGAGTCTTACATTGAATCGCGAGTCTGGAAATTTTGAAGTCCGACAGGTTGATCTTGAACACAATCACCTCCTTTACTTGCCACAAACCCGACACCTCATGGTATCGCAAAGGAAAATTTCAGAGTTTCAAGCTTACGAAATTGAAGCTGCAGATGATTCTGGAATTATGCCTAAAGCTGCGTATGAGCTTGCTACACGTCAAGTTGGTGGAGCATTAAATCTTGGCTACACTAGTCGTGACCATAGAAATCATTTGCAAACCAAGAGGCAACGGGAGTTGGCTTTTGGTCAGGCGGGCAGCATGCTAAAGTTTTTCCATGATAAAATTGCCGAAAACCCATCATTTCAATATGACCAGCAGCTAGATTGTGAAGAGCATATAGCAAACATTTTCTGGGCTGATGCTAAAATGATGCTAGACTATGCACACTTTGGTGATGTTGTCACATTTGACACAACTTTTGGCACAAACAAGGAATATAGGCCATTTGGTGTCTTTCTTGGGCTCAATCAGTTTAGAGAGACTACAATCTTTGGTGCAGCACTTCTATTTGATGAAACATTTGCATCGTTTAAATGGTTGTTTGAAACTTTTCTAGCTGCACATAATGGCAAGCAGCCTAGAACTATTTATACTGATCAAGATGCCGCAATGGGAAAAGCTATTGACGCGGTGTTCACAAAATCATACCATGGACTTTGTACCTTTCACATAATGATGAATGCTGTTAAACATCTATCTCCAATTGCGGGTGAAGAGAAAGATGGTGGCGAAGAGACAGATGGTGGCGAAGATAAAGTACCTCACATTCTCAAAGATTTTAGTGCTTGTATGTATGGCTATGAAGACAAGGCAGCATTTGAAGAAGCATTTGCCAATATGAGGTGTAAAGTGCATAAGCAAACTTGGTTAGATAGCATCTACAAGGTTAAAGAAAAATGGGCTGAATGTTTTATGAGAGATGTCTTTAGTTTGGGAGTAAGAAGTACACAATTAAGTGAGAGCTTTAACAATTCCTTAAAGAACCATTTGAAATCTGATTTTCATATTGTGAGATTTTTGAAGCATTTTGAAAGGACAATGAATGAAAAAAGAAACAAGGAGCTGGAATCTGAATTTGAAGCAATAAAAAATATACCAAGAATCAAGATGAGCACCCCTATGTTGGTACAAGCAAGCCAAGTGTACACTCCTGTCATATTTGAAGCTTTCCAAGGTGAGTATGAAAGATCCATGGCCGCATGCACTAAGCAATTGGATGGAAACAAATATGTTGTTTCTATTGCTATTTTGCATGGTGACTTAACGTTTGAGGATGAGCGCATAGTGATAGGTGATTCTTTGAACCAAACCGTAACATGTTCTTGTGGAATGTTTGAAAGGACGGGAATATTGTGTGGACATGGACTGAAAGTTCTTGATTTGATGAACATAAAAACATTGCCAACACATTATGTCTTGAAGAGATGGACACGAGAAGCACGTAAAGGAAGCATATTAGACAAGCAAGGAAGGACTGTGGTGGAAAACCCAAAACTGGAAGCTATGCTTCAGTACAAGGAATTATCTCATAAATTTCATAGTATGGCATATAAAATAGCCTACTCTAGAGAATGTTGTTTGTTATTGGAAGATGCACTTGATGGTGTTTTCCCAAAGTTGGAGGAAAAACTCAATGCATCTACTTGTGCTATGGATGAACCAAGTAATAACCAGGAAAATGTCGACCCAAATATGCAGCAAACTCATGACTTGCTTAAAGCTGCACGGCTGAAGAAAAAGGAAGTTGAATCCAAAAATTTAAGGAGAAGAAAAACTTGGCTTGATAAGTTGTACAAGGGCAAGCGCAAGGCTAATAAACCCGCCGTTTCAACCAAAAAAGGAGCAAAGGTATGTTCTAAACTAAAAATTCATGCCATTCATTGATAAACTAACTTGTTAAACTTTCATTGGCAGCAATCCAAGAAAAATGATGATGCACAACCTCAAGTTGAGGTTGAGTATGATGGCCACAAGAAACAAGCCAATGTGGAGAGTGAAATGTACAATGGCATTAAGAGTTTTACCCAGCTCCTCACAGCTCCTGCTACTTATGAGGGTGATAATTTTTATGATGGAAACTTGTTCTAGTGTTTAGATGTTGCTTATGGTACTCTGGAAGTTATTTTGGTGTTTTGGATATATTTTGGGGCTAACTATAGTCTTGGGGGCCTAAGTGTACAAGTGGTGAGGCCTAAATGTATTTTGTGTTTCTAATTGTAGTGTTTTGTTCAGTAGCACTTGTTGATACAAAACCTTAATGATATGTAATCGAGTTGTGATGCTTCCGATGTTGTGACCTTCTACTATGCTTTTTCTTGGTTTAACTTGAGACTTGTCAATGTATGCTAGTATGTATATGGATTTCCCTTGCTTATGGTTACATTCTACTACTTACATAGTAAATCAGTGACTTGTCTAGCAAAAGACTAGCTGAAAATGGTGCAAAAATGCTACTGAAATACTACAAAAAAGCTCCAAAAGCTAGAAATTGTTCAAAATTCTAACTTTCCAGAAAAATCTGAAAAAAATACAGTAAATCATTTACATTATATCGTGCATTCTGGGAAATTTTCAGCCGATTTGGGCATATGGTTTTTGAATAAAAATCATTTTAAATTTTTGTCCGAAATTTGAACTCGAAATTCAAACTTCCCAGAAAAAATTGAAAAAATTACAGTAAATCATATACATTATATCATGTATTCTGTGAAATTTTCAGCCTATTTGAGCATATGGTTTGTGAACTGGAGGCATTTGAAGATGAGAAACTGCTAATAGCTAGTAGTTTTTGCCTCTACTCTTCCCTGTCCATCCGATGGAGAGTTGATGGTGGATGTGGGAGGCAAGTTACGGTGAGACTTGACATCATCAAGTCACTGAAGCAGAGTCCTCTGGTGGGGTGGGGACGTGGGGGTGGCCTCTTGTACCGGTGGGAACCGGGGTCCACTCCTTGGGCGAACCCAGACCGAAAAACGGACTAATTTTTGGCTGGACTAATCGCGTTTTCGGCCTGGGTACGACCAGTTTTCCACTCGCGTACCAGACCGAGTACCCAAGTTCGGCTAAATTCAGTTAAACTCGGCGAAATATGGACGAATATAGGCATAATTTCATTAAAGTAGGCAATGAGTACATAGTACGTCGGAATTCATAACTAGAAAAGGCCGCCGCCGTGGTCGACGCCGGACGCCGCAACTACATGCCGAGGCGGAGGTTGTTACCGGCCTCGATGTGCGCCATGACTCCGGCGAGAGTCCACCCTGGAACGCTCCACCAGCGGCGGCGGTAAGCCGCATTGTTACGCGACGGCGGCAGCGAGCCCGGCGGTCCGTCGTGTCGGGCGAGTTCCTCGAGGCACCTGCCGGCGAAAAACTGCCTCCAGAAGACAAGGTTGTCCTGATCCTTGGCGAGATTCGGGTCTTGCACGGCGGCGATAGCGGCCTGGATCTCTCCGGCCAGTTATGGGTCTTCCAGGGCGGCGATAACGGCCTGAATCTCTCCGGCGAGGTCGTCTCCGTCCGGCACCGGCGGAACGGGCAGTGGCGGAGCCAGGATTGGAGCAAGCCCCGGGCCAAAAAAATAACGCAAAGAAACGTCTAAAAACTCATTCAATCGCACAGAAAATTTGGCATGATTACAAAACTAGAAGTATGATTCAAACTCTACTACTAACGATACAAGCGCGTAAATAAGAGATGGCAAAAAATAGATAGTAGTATGGGTATACTCTTTTTTTTGGAAAGGAGCATATATTAATATCGGGATAATACATATGATTTTAAGTTGGTTTGAGTAGTTTTTGCAGTTAGAGGATTTGCATTTGTTGGTTGGTTTGGAGTTTAAATCAATGGATAAAAATCATCTTATATTCCTAAAACAAGAAATTGATAACAAGCATTGTTAGATTGTTAGATAAACAAATCAGTCACGACTCACACCGAGCCGAAGAGATCAAGAGCAGTTAGTTTGAGGAAAAGAGGAAGCAAGAACTGAGTACGCAATGAGATAGAGCCGTAGAGCAGCAGCAGTCGAGCAACGTCAACAGAGGGTCACGCGGAGAACGACAAGGGCGATCAGGCCGGTGGGGCGGGCCAGCGATGGCAGCACAGTCAGCAGAGAACCAAGTAGCGGGCATGTCGTCGCAGCGTAAAGAACGTGACGGGTCCGTGCCTTCGGGAAACTTTGCGGGCCGGATTGCTGATGACGGAGAGAAGCAGAGAGGCAGGGGCGTTGGCGGCGGCCACGTCCTGAGCGAACAAGGGGAGAGGAGCGAGATGTAAAGGCCTCGATTCGATTTTTTCGCTGGTCGTTCCGTAGTGTCTTATCGGCTTATCGGGCGTCATAGGTCAAAGGCTGGGCCTCGCCCCGGGCCAAGTCAATATATCGAGTAGCTAGTAGGCCGGGAAATAAGATGCGCCCCGGGCTATGGCCCTGGTTGCCTGGGGTGTAGCTCCGCCCCTGGGAACGGGGATCCCGCCGGCGCTGAGTTTCCAGCCTACGGGGATACGAGTGTCCGGCGGCGCCGTATAGCGCGCCTGGTGAAGCAGCCGGGCTTTCCATCGCGACAGCGTGCGTCGTCCCTTGGCCATGGCTTCTCGGCGGAGTTGAGGAGGAAGAAACGTGCGAACGTCCGAAGTTCGCCGGAGTTGTGGTGGTGTGAGGGACCGTGAAAAGATACGGCGATATGTACGGCGTTTATAGGCCGAAAGAATGGCGGGAGGGGCGTAGCGGCGAGGGCGGGAAAAGGAAAACGGCGGGAAGGATGGCGGCGAGTCGGCTTCTGTCGCTGACAGGCTGGTCCACTCGCCGAATTCGCTTCGTCCGGCGTCCTCAGGGCGTATCCGGGATCCTGGTTCGGCCTGGGTACTGCAGACCAAAGTTGGCCAAATCCGGCCAAAAAGAGGTTCCTGAATATACGACTGGGCCGATTTTCGACGTCCGGACGCAATTTCAGCGGCTGGATACGAGTGAAGATGCTCTAACGAGCGAGACGTTCTACTAGCGGGGGAAACTGCATTCGGGATCCGACGCGGCCAACCACGTACGGTGTCATGTTTTCCTGCGGCGACGTTGCCACTTGGTCGCCTCGGCCAGTATAGTCTCGTAGTCGTAGACGGAGCGAGTCAAAACCTGATCAGATCATCGGAACATGCATGACTCGGCGGTGTTCATTTTTTTTCCCGTGAGCCGTGAGGCAGCGTCTGGTGTGACCGTGTGGGCGACTGTGCCTTTTTTTTTAGATAAACCATGATGGTGTGACCGTGTGGGCGATTGTGATTTTCTTTTTAGATAAAATCATGATAGTGTGACCGTGTGTTCGTCTGGCTTTTTTGGTGGAATTTGACATGACTAGTTCGGTGGCTACGACTGAGTCTGGCGTTTGGTAGGCATGGATTGATCATCGTCGTCAGTGCTAGGAGAGTGTGCGAGATAAGGTATAATAATTGCATAATACATGAGTACTGAAAACATTATAGGTATCTTTGGATTGCAGGAGTTTACAAACGTAGGAATAAGAAAAAAAATAAAAGATTGAGATATCACGTATGGTGAATTTTTATAGGAGTAAGTATTTTGAAACACGGGAATTCTGTAACATGTGTATTTGCATGATGCATAGGAAGAAAACATAGGAATTTCATAGGATATAGAAGAGAGAGTAGTAAGGGTTAACTTCCACAAAACTACACTTGTTCCTATCAATGTTCTTGCTGACCATGGTCAAGAATTAGCTGATTCATTTGCATGCACAATTAAAAAATTTCCCTTCACTTATTTGGGTCTAACTAGGCCCTCTGTGGATGATCTTATGCCTTTGTTGTCGAGACTTGATAAAGAAAATGTGGGTTATCTTCACTTCTCACATACATGGGAGATTGACCCTATTAAATTATGTACTGAATTCTCTGCCTATGCAAGCCATGTGCACCCTAAAAGTCCCTATTTTCATATTTGTTCATTTTGAGAAGGGGAGTAGGCAATTATTGTGGAGTGGAAAGGATATTCATAAACATGGCAAATTCCTAGCCAGCTCGGAAATGATACGCGGACCAAAAGAACAAGGGGGACTTGGTGTTCTAAATCTTGGTGCCTAGAATCAGGCTCTATTGATGACAAATGTCCATAAATTCTACAACCATCATGATATTCCATGGGTTAATTTAGTTTGTCGAGCATAATATACTAACAATAATGAACCACATGGTTTAACTCCCAGGGGCTTGTTTTGGTGGAAAAATTCAATTGCTACTATTGATAATTATAGACAAATGATTGTCTATAAAAATTGGTTCTGGCAGAACAATGTTATTATGGAAAGATATTTGGAACAATAACACCATGAAAGACTTATACCATCACCTTCACTCATTTGCCAAGAACTGTAAACAACAATATTTATGACCTCTTCAATCTTCCATTATCTATTATTGCATATGAGGAACTCATGGACCTGCAAGGGTATATAAATTCTCTATCTATTACAGATGATCATGATAAGTGGTGTTTCCACTAGGGGGAACCTTACGGCACCAGAAAGGTCTATAGACAAATCATTGGTCATCACCACACTCCACAATCTATCTTGGATATTTGGAAATCATGCAATCTACCAAAACAAAAAAAAGATTGCATGGTTGTTACTAAACAAGAGACTAAACACAAAGGAGTTGACGAAAATAAAGAATTTCATTGTTGAGTTACAAGATTGTGTCATATGTGACACTTGTCCTCAGGAGACAATACACCACTTATTCTTTGAGTGCAGCTTCAGTATGAGCATTTGGTGGGAACTTGGTGTTGAATGGAACACGCATTTACCATATGATATAAGATGCTAAAGAATGATACACTTATTATTTTATTATAGAAAAACTCATCACGAGATGCTGGAGCATCTGGGATCAGAGAAATGGATATATATCCGGGGAGCAAATCCCATGTATTACTAGATGTATGAGTCACTTCAAAAAGTTTTTTGGCTTAACCATGCATAGGTCTAGGCCCAGCTTTAAAGTGGGTATGCAAACATGGCTTGATACTTTGTAATTCTTGAGCTAAAACTCAAACTCTGGCACATATGTACATCACCAATTTTTAAAAATTTACATAGTAGGGGTCTTTTCTAATGCTTTTGTGTAAAAAAAAGTAGTCGGATAAACTGTATATGCATTGGACTTCTCAAAGGAAAAATAAAATGAGATTTCTGCTTATGTTGAGATTCCTATGAAATGGAGGGCATAGGAATATATTTGATAGGAATTTGGTGACCTCGGTTCTATGATCCAAAGGGATTCCATAGGCAATGGATTCACCTCCAAAATTCTTATGTAAATCCTCCAATCCAAAGAGGCCCTATATAAGGGAGACCGGTGTTGCCTTCAATATTTTCGAAGCACATAAGTGTTGAACAACCTAGAAATAGGATCGTATCACGATAATATCGTTGTATGTGAAGGGAGGCCATACTTTCCTATAGGTTAGATACTCTTTGCGGGATGGTTAGGCGGTGGGGGGTGTTCTACATTGGAGTTAGTCATCCTTGCTTCATCCCTGCTCTGATGGGGCTTACAGTGGTATTTACTGAGCTCATGTGGAGCGATGTTCACACATGGTCCATGACCCAACGTGCGCAGGCTACAAAACGGGTACCGACAGCGTCGCAACTCGCAAGTGCCCACCGGCGTGTTTTATATCCCGGGGCAACCCAAAAAATCTCACCTCATCCCACGTTTAGCTGTTTGGTAGGTCGGGTGGGCTACCTTCGGCAGTGCTAACCTTGTGCAAAAACAGCCCCTCGGGCATGCCCAGTTGTGAAGCTCAGATCGAGCTTGACAGCTCGGCATTGCCGAGTCCATCCCAAAGAACGGTCCAACGCGCTACGGGTCACCAGCGCGCACGCCTCCATCGTTTCCATTCCCCCTGTAGCCCCGGCTCGCGACAGCTCTCTCTCCCGTCAACTCCGTGGCCACCGCTCTAGGCCCGACCTCCTCGTCTCCTGCCAGCACCTCCCAGTCTCCCACCGACTGTCCTCCTCCTGTCCCGCCTGACCACCCTTCTTCTCTCCCGACGGCCATCCTCCTCTCCTGCAGGCCACCCTCCTCCCTTGCGACCTCCCACCGGCGCGAGCTTCCAGCGGTTGTCCTCCTTCTCTCCCCCTGTCGTCCTCCTCCTCTCCCACATGCCTCTCTCCTCCTGCACGACATCCCGTAGGCGCGAGCTCCCGGCAGCATGGTCCCAGCGGCGCGAGCTTCCAGCGACCGTCCTCCTCTTCTCACGTCGGCCGTCCTCCTCCTCTCCCAGAGGGCGCCCTCCTCCCGCGCAACCTCCCGCCGGCGCGAGGCCTAACGGCAGAGCACCAGCGACGCCATGACGTGAGGACCCGATTGCTTTTTAATTTTCATTCTAAGGACCATATTGCTTTTTCTCGGTCTGAACTGACACAAGCCACCAAACAACATCTCAGTCCAGCTTGTTCTAGCAAACCCAGCTACCAAACATAGGAGAAAATCTGAGCTGAGCTTGTCTAAGGGCAGCATGTATAAGTGGAGATAGAGATTCTGGGTTGACACATGCTACCAAACACACCCATGATCTGTTTGGTGACGGCGGTGGTTGAATCAACTCGCCGATATCCAATGTATAGACATCGACCAAGGAGCCGAAGATATTAGCAACATCGACTCATCCATCGAGACTGAAACAAAACAAGAGCACTCACGAACTAATTCCTCCCTAGATCGTACCGTACACTACTATTCACAGGCGCAAAAGAAGAAGAAGAAACAATTTAAAGGCAACGCGATCGCACGGAGCAGCCGGCATGCTTAGCTCAGCAGGCCAAGACGGCCTCCTTCCTTGGGAACCGAGGCGGCCTCCAGCCGGCGTAGCTCTGGCTCCTGGGGTAGAGCGTGCCCATGCCCACGCCGCCAGCGAACTCAATCGGCGCGTCCTCGTCGATCGGCGCCATGGAGCGGCCCACCGCCGTGCTCTGGCTCCTGGCCACGGCCTGGATGACGGCCTGGCGCTGGCTGTCGTCGCGCCTCTCGGACGAGGCGCGGATGAGCTCCCGGAGGTCCTCCTCGCCGCCGCCGGGGCCGTAGCTCTGGCTCCTTGGCAGCTCCGTGGGCACCATGACCGGGTAGGCGCCGAAGGCGGCGTCGTTGGGGACGTAGCGCGCGCAGCCCGTGATGCTCCGAATGTAGTAGTCCCGCGCCCGCCCCGGCGCCTTCCACAGCCACCTCAGCTTGCTGCTCGCCGGGCTCATGATTGCCTTGCCACCCGATCAGCCTCCCGCCTCCCTGGAAGAAAGAAACTCTTGCAGCTTATGGCAGACGCTGAACCGCGAAAGACCACCGATCGTGCTATCACGGACACTGTAATGGCGGACAGCACAGGAGGATCAGATCAGATCAGAGTGGTTGTTTTTTGGGTTTAAAAGACGATCACGAGGATGGATTTGGCTGGAATTTCGAGCGGTTGTCGTGGGTGGGGACGCCTTCTTGTACCGGTGGGTACCGGAGTCCAGCGCGCGCGCGGGGGTACGGTAGGTAACGAGCAAGACGTTTCCGAGTGGGCGAAGCTGCATTCGGCCTCCGACGCGGCCAACCACGTACGGCTGGTATAGTCTCGCAGTCGTAGACGGGCGAGTCAAAACCTGATCGATCGCATCATCGGAACCTGACTCGGCGGCGTCGGCCATCAGTGTCTCTGTTCATTTTTTTCCCGTGAGCCGTGACCGTGTGGGCGACTGTGCTTTTTTTAGATAAACCACATGATGGTGTGACCGTGTGCTTTTCTGGTGAAATTTGACATGGCTAGTTTGGTGGCTTTGTTCCCGCGTGTTTTTCTCTTACGACTGTTTTCCTTTTGAGCAAACTATCTTCCTATAGGACTGAGTTTGGAGTTTGGTAGACATGGATTGCTCATCGTTGTCCGTACTAGGAGGGTGCGCGAGTCCGATCCATATTAGTTGATTTAGATTTGTTTAAATTTTTATGTATCTAAACATGTTTTAGTATTAGATATATCTAGACAAATTTGAGTCAACTAATATGGATCGGAGAGAGTATAATAGTTGCATAATAAATAAATATTGAAAACAGTATGGGTCTCCTTGGATTGCGGGAATTTACAAATGTAGGAATAGAAAAAAAAATAAAGGATTGAGATATCATGTATGGTGAATTTTTATAGAAGTACTCCCTCTGTTTCAAAATATAAGATGATTTAGCTTTGTGAAGCAAATGTATCTACGCACTAAAAGAAGTCTAGATTCATTTTATTCACAAACCTAAAACATCTTATATTTTGAAACGGAGGGAGTAGTATTTTAAAACACGGGAATTCTGTAACATGTGTATTTGGATGATGCATAGGAATTTCATATGATATAGAAGAGAGAGTAGTGAGGGTTAACTTCCACAAAACTACACTTTGTTCCTATCAATGTTCCTGTTGACCATGCTCAAGAATTAGCTGATTTATTTGGATGCAGATTAAAAATTAGCCCTTCACTTGTTTGGGCCTAACTAGGCCCTCTGTGGATGATCTTATGCCTTTGGTGTCGAGACTTGATAGAAGAATATGTGGATTATCTTCACTTCTCACATACATGGGAGATTGACCCTATTAAATTATGTACTGAATTCTCTGCCTATGCAAGCCATGTGCACCCTAAAAGTCCCTATTTTCATATTTGTTCATTTTGAGAAGGGGAGTAGGCAATTCTTGTGGAGTGGAAAGGATATTCATAAACAGGGTAAATGCCTAGCCAGCTGAGAAATGATCCGCGGACCAAAAGAATAAGGGGGACTTGGTGTCCTGAATCTTAGAGCCTAGAATCAGGCTCTATTGATGACAAATGTCCATAAATTCTACAACCATCATGATATTCCATGGGTTAATTTAGTTTGCCGAGCATAATATACTAACAATAATGAACCACATGGTTTAACTCCCGGGGGCTTGTTTTGGTGGAAAGATTCAATGGCTACTATTGATAATTATAGACAAATAATTGTCTATAAAATTGGTTCTGGCAGAACAATGTTATTATGGAAAGATATTTGGAACAATAACACCATGGAAGACTTAAACCATCACCTTCACTCATTTGCCAAGAACGAAAATATCAATATGGAAAGAACACTTCAGGCTGCAAACAACAATATTTATGACCTCTTCAATCTTCCATTATCTATTATTGCACATGAGGAACTCATGGACCTACAAGGGTATATAAATTCTCTATCTATTACAAATGACCATGATAAGTGGTGTTTCCACTAGGGGGAATCTTACGGCGCCAGAAAGGTATATAGAGTAATCATTGGTAATCACCACACTCCACAATCTATCTTGGATATTTTAAAATCATGCAATCTATCAAAGCAAAAAAATGCATGGTTGTTATTGAACAAGAGACTAAACACGAAGGAGTTGATGAAAATAAAGAACTTCTTTGTTGAGTTACAAGATTGTGTCATATGTGACACTTGTCCTCAGGAGACAATACACCACTTATTCTTTGAGTGCAGCTTCAGCATGAGTTTTTTTTTCACGAAAACGCAAAAGACTTGCATTTCGATTCATTGATAGGTAAAAGAGAGTTTAGTACAAACATATATACAAGCTCAGAAGAGGTAACACCCACATAACTCAACCCACTAGGACTATGGGGCCGCGGGGATCAAGGCACGAAGGCTAGAAGCATCGGCAGCAACCCAAGAACGAGCCTCGGTTCGAATTGTGTCGAGAAGGCTACCCATGCTAGGTGACTCATTGTCAAAAACGACAGCATTACGCTGCTTCCAGATCCACCACGTCGTCAACATGATCAGCGAGGACGTCCCCTTGCGCATACCCCACGGGGTAGAGTGGGAAGCCTGCAGCCACCAGTCCACGAAGTCGTCTTCTCCATCCGGTGGTGTGGCTGGGGATCGAATCCATGAAAGAACCTCGTGCCAGATCGCCTTGGAGAAAGGGCAATCCACAAAGAGGTGAGTCATGGTCTCGTCCATCTGGTCGCACAGGGGGTAGCGCGGGGGGTGAGCCAGACCCTGTCTCGCTAGCCGCTCAGTCGTCCAACAGCGGTCCTGACAAGCCAGCCAAATGAAGAACTTAACTCGGGGAGGGGCCCATACTTTTCATTCAATTGCCATGATCTCGAGGAGATCGATACCTGGAAGAGGAACTCATAGCAAGACTTGGCAGAGTGTTGAGCGTCGGCCGTCCATCTCCAAACAAGGTTGGCTGGTTCTTCCGAAAGCTCAAGTCACAGACCCGGGACCACAGCTGGACGTACTGCCATAGGGCAAGCAGGATGATCGCGCCCTGGATGTCAGCGATCCAGCGGCGCTCCACCAGCGCCTCTCTCACCGTGTGGCGCTTCCTAGCGCGCTTAGGGATCAGTGCGAAGAGCTCTGGTGCTGTCTCCTCAATGTTCTTCCCGTCGAGCCAACGGTCCATCCAGAAAAGAGCCACGGAGCCATCACTGACAGACATCCTGGTGGATGCGGCAAACACCTGGAGATCCGCCTTGGAGAAGCGCATGTCTAGGCCACGCCAAGGTCGCAGCGGGTCAGTGCGCATCCTCCAGATCTAGCGAGTCATCAGGCTGATCGCGAGACGGGCGAGACCAGGCACTCCCATTCTGCCATAAAATTTGGGTCTGCACACCTTCTCCCAGTTGACGTGGCAGTGCCCTCCATTGGCCTCAGCCCTACCTGCCCACAGGAAGCTCCCCACGATCTTCTGGATTTGCTTGTTTATTTTCTTATTGACATCAAGCACGATGATTTGGTGTAAGGGAATCGCCAATAGCACCGATTTGATCAGGCCAGGCGCCCAACCTTCATCATCATAGAGGCTTTCCAAGTCGGCAACTGATTAGCAATATTATCCACCAGCGGTTGGAGCGATGCTGCAGACAACCGCCGGAGGGATAGGGAGATCCCCAGGTATCTGATAGGGAAGGGTTCCACTCGGCACTCCATAACCGATGCAGCCCGTTGGGCCTCCGCATCCGAGCAGGCGATCAGGGAGATGGAGCATTTGGCAAAGTTGGTGTGTAACCCCGATGCTTCGCTGAAGAGTGCCAGTAGTGCGCGCACCATGTGCAATTCTGGCTCGTCCGGGTGGCAAAAAATTACCACATCGTCAGCGTAAAGGGAAACCGACGTCACCAGGTCTCGGGATGCAATGCGCTTGAGCATACCGAACTCCAAGGCCTTAGTCAACACCCTGTTGAGTGTGTTAATAAATAGCACGAACAACATTGGCGACAAGGGGTCTCCCTGTCTCAGGCCCCGTTGATGCCATATCAGGGGTCCTGGCTCGCCGTTGAGCATCACCCTGGTGCTCGCCGTCAAAAGCAGGATGGCCACCAGTTTGCGGAATCTAGGGCCAAATCCTGACTTCCGTAGCACCTTGAATAATAGCGCCAATGAAACCGAGTCAAATGCCTTAGCTATGTCGAGCTTTAGCATGACACGTGGCTCCTTCAGCTTGTGAAGTAGGCGTGATGTCTGCTAAACCAACATGAAGTTGTCATGTATGCAGTGCTTCTGGATGAAGGCGGATTGGTTTAGGTCAACCAGGGCCCAAGTCGCGGGGCCAGCCTCGAGGCCATCACCTTTGCCCCCAGCTTGGCAAAGATGTGGATCAGGCTAATCGGTCGGTAATCACCCAGGGAAGCTGCATCGCTGTGTTTAGGCAGCGGTATGACTAGGGCCTGATTAAGGCCCTGGAACCCGCGCCCATTCATCGCATGTAGCTTAGTGAAGGTAGACATGAAGTCTGACTTCACCACTCCCCAACAGCACTGGAGGAACTCCGCAGTGAATCCATCCGGTCCCGGCGCATTGCCGCTAGGCATCCGTTTGATTACCTCCCAAACCTCCTCCTCGGTGAAGGGGGCCTCCAGGTCAGCCAGATCCTTGGATCTGGCCCCAAGGAAGTCCAGGTCTAAGGAGAACTGGCGCCCCACTTCCGTGCCTAACAGACCTTGGAAGTGATTGAAGGTGGCCTCAGCCATGGCCGCATGGTCCGTCAAGATCGCGCCATCAACATTGAGGCTGCGAATCACGTTCTTTTGCATGCGATAGGAAGCATGCTGGTGGAAGAAAGTTGTGTTGGTGTCTCCTTCACTCAGCCACTTCACCTTCGCTCGTTGTCGAGCCATCGTACGCTCCAACGAAGCCAGGCCTAGGTAGGTACGCTTCAGCATTGCACGAAGGGCGCGCTCATCCGTGGAAAAAAGCCGGGACTCCATGGCTACATCGAGCCGATATACAATCTCCCGCGCTGTCATCAGCTGCAGTTTCACCGAGCCCACCTTCCTATCAGCCCAACTCATCAAATGTCAAGTGGTGCGCTTCAGCTTCACAACAAGCCTCCGGAAGGGGTCGGGGTCCCCGTCAATTGTCCCCCAAGTTGAGGCCACCGTGTCGTGGAATACCTCCAAATTCATCCAGAATTGCTCGAACTGGAACCGCCCTCGCCCGGATGCAACCGGGGTACAGTCCAGGAGCAAGGGACAGTGGTTAGAGATCACCGTGGAGAGACAGCGCAAGGTGCAACTGTTATGCAGCTCCTCCCAGTCGGTGGTACAAAACACCCTGTCTAGGCTGACTAGCGTGGGGGTCTCCCGCTCGTTGGACAAAGTGTATCTCCTCCCATGAAGATAGATCTCCTTCAGCACACAGACGTTTAGGAATCTCTGGAAACGCCCCATCATTCGGCGGTTGAGGTTGTTGTTGTTCTTGTCATCGTCACGGTATATCATGTTGAATTCCCCACACAGCACCCACGGGCCAGGGCGCGTCCTCCTGAGCTCTTCAAGCTCTGCAAGGAAGGCCACCTTGTTCGCCTCATGTTGTGGTCCGTAAACGCAAGTCAACCACCAAGGCACGCCCCTAGTGGGGGAGACCCTAGCTGTCACGCTGTTCAGGTCCACATGTGCGCTATCCAGCTGCACCACCCTACTCTTCCAAGCTACAATAATACCACCTCTAGTGTCAGTCGCTGGCAAGCAGAAGTAAGCATCAAAGTCCACGCCTAGGGTTTTCATTACAATAGATAGTGATACAACCGCAAGCTTGGTCTCTTGCAAACACACAATAGAAGCGTTCGTCGTAGCAATGACACTCCTAACACCCATACGACTCGCATGGTCATTGAGACCACGCATGTTAGACACCAAAATCATGGGATCGTACGACATCGAAACGATGTAAACACCCGCAAGGTTGACCACACGGTCAAACCGCCACCAAGTGGCCACCCGGCGCCCCAGCAGAGGGTGGATCGTAGCCCCTAATCGCCGACACAGTCCATCCATAGAGCTCTCCCATGGCCTCGATCATCAGTATGAGCTTTTGGTGGGAACTTGGTGTTGAATGGAACACAAATTTACTAGATGATACAAGATGCTAAAGAATGATACACTTATGATTTATTATGAAAAAACTCATCACCGGATGCTGGAGCATTTGGGATAAGATAAATGGATATATATTCAGGGAGCAAATCCCATGTATTACTAGATGTATGAGTCACTTCAAAAAGTCTTTTGGCTTAATGATGCATAGGTCTAGGCCTAGCTTGAAACATGGTATGCAAGCATGGCTTGATACTTTGTAATTCTTGAGCTAAAACTCGAACTCCGGCACATATATACATCACCCATTTTAAAAAATTGACACAGTAGGGGTCTTCCCTAATGCTTTTGTGTAAAAAAGTAGTGGGATAAACTGTATGTGCATTGGACTTCTCAAAGGAAAAATAAAATGAGGTTTGTGCTTAAGTTGAGATTCCTATGAAATGGAGGGCATAGGAATAGATTTGATAGGAATTTGGTGACCTCAGTTCTTTGATCCAAAGGGATTCCATAGGCAATGGATTCACCTCCAAAATTCCTATGTAAATCCTCCAATCCAAAGAGGCCCTACATAAGGGAGATCGGTGTTGCCTTCAATATTTTCGAAGCACGTAAGTGTTAAACAACCTAGAAATAAGATCGTATCACGACAATATCGCTGCATGTGAAGGGAGGCTATACTTTCCTATAGGTTAGATACTCTTGGCGGGATGGTTAGGCGGTGGGGGGGGGTCTACATTGGAGTTAGTCATCCCTGCTCTGATGGGGCTTACACTGGTATTTACTGAGATTTTGTGGAGGCAATGCTATGTTCGCACATGGTCCACGACCCAACGTGCGCAGGCTACAAAACGGGTACCGACAACGTCGCAACTCGCAAGTGCCCACCATAGGGCATGTTTGGTAGCCCGGGGCAACCCAAAAAATCTCACCTCATCCCACGCTTAGTTGTTTGGTAGGTCCGGTGGGCTACCTTAGACAGTGCCAGCCTTGTGCAAAAATAGCCCCTCGGCCATGCCTAGTTATCAAGCTCCGATCGAGCTTGACGGCTCGGCAGTGTCGAGTCCATCCCAAAGAACGGTCCAACACGCTAGGGGTCACCGGCCAGCACGCCTCAATCGTTTCCATTCCCCCTGTAGCCCCGGCTCGCGATAGCTCTCTCTCCCGTCAACTCCATGGCCACCGCTCTAGGCCTGACCTCCTCGTCTCCTGCAAGCGCCTCCCAGTCTCCCGTCGACTGTCCTCCTCCTCCTGTCCTGCCTGACCACCCTTTGTCCTCCCCCGCCAGCCATCCTCCTCTCCTGCAGGCCGCCCCGCCTTCCTTGCGACCTCCCACCGGCGCGAGCTTCCAGTGGCCGTCCTCCTTCTCTCCCCCCGTCATCCTCCTCCTCTTCCGCATGCCTCTCTCCTCCCGCACGACATCCCGTAGGCGCGAGCTCCCGGCAGCATGGTCCCAGCGGCGCGAGCTTCCAGTGATCGTCCTCCTCTTCTTGCGTCGGCCGTCCTCCTCCTCTCCCAGAGGGCGCCCTCCTCCCGTGCAACCTCCCGTCGGCGCGAGGCCTAACGGCAGAGCACCAGCGACGCCATGACGTGAGGACCCGATTGCTTTTTAATTTTCATTCTAAGAACAATATTGCTTTTTCTCAGTGTGAACTCACACAAGCCACCAAACAACATCTCAGTCCAGCTTGTTCTAGCAAACCCAGGCTACTAAACACAAGAGAAAATCTGAGCTGAGCTTGTCTAAGGAAAGCATGTATGAGTGTAGATAGTGTTGGAATTTTTGCCTAAATAGGCCCAGCCCATTTATTATATGCCAATAAATTCATGAAATCCTAGAGACCCATTTGGCCCATTCATGCAAGACAAGAGCTGGGACAAATTGTTTAGTCCCACATTGCTAGTTGAGTGAAAGTTGGACCAGCTTATAAGGTGAGCTCTCCTACCACTTGGTAAAAGGATGAAAAGGAGAAGGAGAGAGTTCCACACGCGCGCTCCTCCTCCTCGCTCGCCACGCCACGCCTCGTCACGACGCGCGCGCGCCGCAGGTTGCGGGAATCTCGCCGAGCCGAGCTTTATTTTGCCACGCATGAATGATATATGAACAGATGTACATAAGCTGAAATGTTTGCTTTTAATACGAGTTAATGAATACGAAATGAGTGGAGGCTATCCGGTGGGCTACCGCCTGTTCGCTTCATCTTCCGTCCATTCGTTTCATCTTCTGCTCCCCTCTGTGCCTATAAGAGAGAGAGGTCGCGCCTCCTCTCAGACAGTCTGTCGCACATCCTTTGCGCCTCCAGTTCTAGAGCACTACGCTACCTAGATCTTCCCAATCCCATCTTGCGGCGTGCACCGCTAGCCGGGACAGTAGGCCTCCGAGACCCCGCTGCTTCGAGTTCTGTACGGGAGAATGGCGATAAGGTTTTTGGGGAGCGCTACCAGCACGACTACTGGCTTCGTCACGGACTCCCTTACAGATAGCGCTTGCGGCGACGTCTTCCCCGACGAGGACTTCTTCCCCGACATCAGCACCCTCTTCCTCGACGACATGGCCAACGACGGTTCCAACGCCGGCGGTTCCTCTTCTCCTACTGCTGTGTATATCTTCTGTCTCAATCTTGTTCTGATCAAATCCAAAGTTTTATGCCTTGCAGTTTGTTTGATTATATGCCTTAATATATATTCGCTATTTCACATGATTAGTATATTGCCTATTATTCTATTCATGTTTTATCTAGCGTTTATTATGGATAATTCGCTTGGTAAATTGCTCTATTATTCAACAATCCAAAAACCTTATTTCAGGCAATTTGCCCCAAGTGGCTTTGTTGCTTCTATGAAGGCACCTGTGTTCGAAGGTGTGAATTACAAACGATGGTGTGCGAGAGCAGTGCTCTAGTTTCAGACCATGAGTTGCTATAATGCCATCTATGGCGCACCTGAGGGGGAACTTAATCCCGCTCAGGAAGAGGTTTTCCAAAATATTGATACCACTTTCAAGGCTGCCTTGATCAGCATTCTTGGCGACAATATTGTTGATTCATATCAGTCATTTAGCAATGGCAAGGATATGTGGGATGTGCTCGAGAGAAAATTTGGAATCTTCGATGTTGGCAGTGAAATGTATGTCATGGAACAATTTGTTGGAATTATGCCCTAGAGGCAATAATAAAGATGTTATTATTATAATTCTTGTTCATGATAAAGTTTATATTCCATGCTAGAATTGTATTAAGCGAAAACTTTAATAATTGTGTGGTTTGTGAACAACACCGTGTCCCTAGTACGCCTCTATGGACTAGCTCATTGATCAATGATGGTTAAGGTTTCCTAACCATAGACATGAGTTGTCAATTGATAATGAGATCATATCATTGGGAGAATGATATGGTGGATAGACCCAAACTAAGCGAAGCAATTAGATCGTTTCATCGTGTTCATCTTTGCAAGCTTTTCCTATGTCAAATATTGTATTCCTTAGACCATGAGATAATGCAACTCCCTGGTACCGGAAGAAAGCTTTGAGGTCATCAAACGTCATCCTATGAGAGGGTGATCATAAAGGTGTCTCTCAGGTGATCGGAAAGTATCTGTTGGGTTGTATGTATCGAGATGGAATTTGTCCCTCCCAAGTTGGAGAGATATACTTCGGGCCCACTCGGTAATCGATATCAACACCGCTTGCAAGCATGTGGTTAAGGAGTTAATCACAAAGTGATATCGGATTACGGAACGAGTAAAGTACTTGCTATGAACGAGATTGAACTAGGTATGACGGTACCGACGATCGAATCTCGGGCAAGTAAAATATCGCGAGACGAAGGGAATATATATATGGGATTGATTGAATCCTGACATCGTGGTTCATCCGATATGATCATCGATGAATGTGTGGGAGTCAATATGGGTGCCTGCACCCGCTGATTATTGATAGAAGATCATGTCTGCATATTCTCGAACCCGCAGGGTCACACACTTAACGTGTCTCGACGCTAGGATAGATTGGATAATTGGTTTATGAATTTTTGTTCGGAGTCTCGGATGGGATCCGGGATATCACGAGAGGTTCCGGAATGGTCCGGAGAATAAGATTCATATAAGGCAGTGCAGTTTTTGGAGTTCGGAATTGTTCCGGGTTAATCGGTATTGTACCGGAAGCTTCTAGAACCTTCCGGAAGGGGACCAACGTGGCCCCACCTTCCGGGAGGGGGCATGGGCCTATGAGGGAGTGTCCTGGCCGCATTGGGCCAAGGGCACAAGGCCCCATAGGGCCCAGCCGATTCTAGAGAGATTTGACTCGTTTAAATCTCGGGATAGAATTTCTAGATAAGGGAGAGTTTAAATTGTTTAAACTAGATATATGATTTCTAGATAAGGGAGAGTTTAAATTGTTTAAACTAGAGATAGGCTTGGAGGAGGGGCAAGGTCTGGCCGCCCCCCCTCTATATATAGAGGGGTGGTGCGCCCCCTCCCCCCTACACACACACACCTCGCCTCCAAACCCTAGCCGCCTTGCTAGCTTTTCTCTCTCCCTCCCGACTGTTTGTAGGCGAAGCCCTGCAGCAGAAATTCTCCACCATATACACCACGCCGTCGTGTTGTAGATCCAATCTATCTCTCCACCATACTCGCTGGTCCGAGGAAGGAGGAGACGTCGAGGTGCTGCACGTGTGCATCTCACGGAGGCACCGCCACTTGTGGTGCTAGATCGGATCGGATCGCGAGGAGGAGAAGCGAGTACAACTACATCACCCACGTTCCGACGAACGTTCCACTGTGCGAATCTTCAAGGGTATGAAGATCTAATCCAATCTCTCTCGTTGTTTGCATCTCCTAGATTAGATCTTGGTTTTCCCTCTGTTCGCTCCGTAGAAAATTTTGATTTACTATGCCGCGAAACCCTTCAGTGGTATCAGAGCTAGATCTATGCGTAGATGTGTTTCACGAGTAGAACGCAACATGGTTGTTGCGGGCGTTGATGTTTTCTGTTGCAAGCCTCTTGTTTGTGTTCTTATTATGATGCGGGATAGTGAGATTGAAGTGGTCCAGGCCAACCTTACGTGACGTCGTTTGCGAGACCGGCTCCGCACTTGACGTGTGGCTTGTACCACACATGCGGCTGGTGGATGTCAGTTTATCTCACTATAGTTGTCATGGGATTAACACCGGAGTTTGGCAACCATAATATCACCGTTGTGGCTTTCCGTAGGTAAGAATCGTTCTTAGCATCTACTCCCATAAGCCACGTAAAACATGCAACAACAAAGTAGAGGCGTCTAACTTGTTTTTGCAGGGAGTGTTTTCTGTGATATGGTATGGCCCAAGATGTGATGTGTATATTGTATGCGATGATCATGTTTTGTAATGTTTCACGACTTGCATGTCGATGAGTACACAACCGTGAGCCATATGGTTGTCTTTATAATTGTGTATGACCTGCGAGTCAACTTCTTATACGCCATGTAATAGCTTTACTTTATCGCTAAGTAGTTAGCAATAGTTGTAGTTGCTATTCGTGGTGGAGGCAATCATGGTGGAGTGATGGAGATCATGCCGGAACGCACAAGATGGAGATCATTGCGCGAGGATTGGCTATACCATGTCACATAAAGTTATATGCATGTGATGTTTATCCCTTTATTTATCTTATTATGCTTAGATCGCGACGGTAGCATTATAAGATGATTCCTCACTTAAAGATCAAGATAAAAACTGTGTTCTCCCCAAGTATGCACCGTTGCGAAAGTTCGTCGTGTCCAAGCATCACGTGATGATCGGGTGCTATAGACTCTACGCTCACATACAACGGGTGCAAGCCAGTTTTGCACACGCAGAAATACTTGGGTCTAGCTTGACGATCCTAGCATGTACAGACATGGCCTCGGAACACAAGAACCGAAAGGTTAAGCATGAGTCATATGAGTGATATGATCGACACTTTGTTGTCCACCATTGAAACCACATCTCTTCTCGTGATGATCGGATTAGGTGTGGTGAATTTGGATCGTGTTCACTAAACAACTTGAGGGATGTTGAATTTAGTGGGAGTTCATCTAGTAATTTGATTAAGTTGAACTATTTATCATGAACATAGTCTAAATTGTACTTGCAAATACTGTAGATCCAATGGCCAAGTCCAACTTCAACTTCAACGTTTTTGCTGAGAAAGAAAAGCTTAGAAACAATGGGTCTAACTTCACCAATTGGTTCCGCAATCTAAGAATCATTCTGTCTGGCGGACAAAAGGACTATGTCCTTGGGAAAGCGTTAGGTGACCCCCCTGCAATCGCTACCGATGAGAAAGCTGTCTATCGAACAAGAAAAGATGATTATGGTGTGATTAAGAGCACCATGTTGTTTGCTATGGAACCGGAGCTTCAAAATCGTTTTGAAACCTATCCCGGGCCCTTTGAGATTCTCGAGGAGCTGAAAACCATGTTTCAGACTCAAGCCCGTTCTGAGAGATATGAGATCTCTAAGAAGTTCTTTAACTGCAAGATGGAGGAAGGGAGTTCCGTTAGTGAGCACGCCATAAAGATGTCGGGCTACACTCAACGCCTTGAGCAACTGGAATGCACGATTCCAGAGGAGCTCAAGATTTACAGGGTTCTGCAATCACTCCCTCCCAGCTACAAAAGTCTTGTAGTGACTCATAATCAGATTGGTTCCACTGATACGATCACCGAGATCTTCGCAAAGCTGAAGGCTGCGGAAGTGGACATCAAGAAGGATAATCATGTGTTGATGGTCAACAAGCCCTCCTTTAAGAAAGGTAAGGGAGCAAAGAAGCCCTTCAAGAAGGGTGGCGGCAAGCGCAATGCCCCTGCTAAGAAGAATCTCAAGTCTGGTCCTAAACCGGACACTAAGTGCTTCTATTGCAAGGACAAGGGTCACTGGAAGCGCAACTGTCTGAAGTACTTAGCGGATAAGAAGGCTGGCACCATCAAAGGTATATTTGATATACATGTTATTGATGGTTTCATTACTAGCCCTCGTTGTAGTGCCTGGGTATTTGATACCGGTTCAGTTGCTAATATTTGTAACTCGAAACAGGAGCTACGGAATAGACGGCGGCTTGCGAGGGATGAGGTGACGATGCGCGTTGGCAACGGATCAAGAGTTGATGTGATGGCCGTCGGCACGCTCTCCTTAGTTGTACCTTCGGGATTAGTTTTAAACCTTAATAAATGTTATTATGTGCCTGCGTTGAGCATGAACATTATTTCTGGATCGTGTTTATTGCAAGACGGTTATTCATTTAAATCGGAGAATAATGGTTGTTCTATTTATATGAGTAACATCTTTTATGGTCATGCACCTCTTGTGAATGGTTTATTTCTTCTAAATCTCGAAAGGGATGAAACACACATCCATAACATTGAGGCTAAGAGATGCAAAGTAGATAGTGATAATACTACTTATTTGTGGCAATCGTTGCTAGGTCATATTGGTGTAAAGCGCATGAAGAAACTCCATTCGATGGACTTTTGGAGTCTCTTGATTTTGAATCATTTGACACATGCAAACCATGCCTCATGGGCAAGATGATCAAAACCCGTTCTCCGGTATGATGGAGCGAGCAATGACTTGTTGGAAATCATACATACCGATGTATGCGGACCGATGAGTGTTTCGACGCGCGGTGGATATCGCTATTTCCTCACTTTTACCGATGACTTAAGTAGATATGGGTATATCTATTTAATGAAACATAAATCTGAAACATTTGAAAAGTTCAAGGAATTTCAGAATGAAGTGGAGAACCATCGTAACAGAAAGATTAAGTTTCTACGATCCGATCGTGGGGGCGAATATTTGAGTTATGATTTTCTCACGCATCTTAAAGCAAGCGGAATTGTTTCGCAACTCACGCCAACCGGAACACCACAGCGCAATGGTGTGTCTGAACGCCGGAATCGAACCCTATTAGATATGGTCCGATCGATGATGTCTCTTACTGATTTGCCGTTATCATTATGGGGTTATGCATTAGAAACCGCTGCATTCACTTTAAATAGGGCTCCATCTAAATCCGTTGAGACGACACCGTATGAACTGTGGTTTGGTGCTAAACCTAAGTTGTCGTTTCTTAAAGTTTGGGTATGCGAAGCTTACGTCAAGAAGTTGATGCCGAACAAGCTCGAACCCAAAGCGGAGAAATGCGTCTTCACAGGATACCCTAAGGAAACTATCGGGTATACCTTCTATCACAGAACAGAAGGCAAAGTGTTTGTCGCAAAGAACGGTTCCTTTCTTGAGAAGGAGTTTCTCTCGAAAGAAGTGAGTGGGAGGAAAGTAGAGCTAGACGAGGTTATTGAACCTTCTCTTGAATTGGAGAGTAGCGCAGCACCTGAAATTGTTCCAGTGCCGCCTGCACCAACAATAGAGGAAGCTAATGACAAGGATCATGAAGCTTCGGACGATGCTGCTACTGAACGTCGCAGGTCGACAAGGTCGCGTGCCCCTCCTGAGTGGTACGGCAACCCTGTCTTGACTGTCTTGTTGGTAGAAGACAGTGAACCTACGAACTATGAGGAAGCGATGATGAGCCCAGACTCTGAGAAATGGCTGGAAGCCATGAAATCCGAATTGGGATCCATGAGCGAAAACCAAGTATGGACTTTGGTGGATCCTCCTAGCGACCGAAAGGCCGTTGAGTGCAAATGGATATTCAAGAAGAAAACGGACGCGGATGGTAATGTTACCGTCTATAAAGCACGGCTTGTCGCAAAAGGTTTTCGACAAGTTCAAGGTGTTGACTACGATGAGACTTTCTCTCCCGTAGCGATGTTTAAGTCCATTCGGATTTTATTAGCAATTGCTGCGTTTCATGATTATGAAATATGGCAGATGGATGTCAAGACAGCTTTCCTCAATGGCAACATTGATGAAGAGTTGTATATGATGCAACCCGAAGGTTTTGTCGATCCTAAGGATGCTAGTAAAGTATGCAAACTTCAGCGTTCCATTTATGGACTGAAGCAAGCATCTCGGAGTTGGAACCTTCGTTTTGATCAAGTGATCAAGAGCTTTGGATTTGTTCCAAATTGCTACGAAGCTTGCATCTACAAGAAAGTGAGTGGGAGCTCGGTGACGTTTCTGGTACTATATGTGGATGACATATTGATTATTGGAAATGACATCAACATGCTTAACGATGTGAAGAGTTATTTGAACAAATGTTTTCAATGAAAGACCTAGGTGAAGCTGCTTATATATTGGGCATCAAGATCTATAGAGATAGACAAAGACGCCTGATAGCTTTAAGCCAGAGTACATACCTAGACAAAGTTCTGAAAAGGTTCAGAATGGATAAGGCAAAGAAAGGTTCAGTGCCTATGTTGTCAGGTAAGATATTGAGCAAGGCTCAGTGTCCAGCTACGGTAAATGATAGGGAAGCTATGAGCAAAGTGCCTTATGCCTCGGCCATAGGTTCCATCATGTATGCCATGCTGTGTACTAGACCAGATGTGTCCAATGCTCTTAGTTTGACGAGAAGATATCAAAGTGATCCAGGAGTGGAACACTGGACAACCGTGAAGAACATCCTAAAGTACCTAAATAGGACTAAAGAAATGTTCTTAGTCTATGGGGGTGATGAACAGCTTGTCGTAAAAGGTTACGTCGACGCTAATTTTGACACCGACAAGGATGATTCCAAATCTCAGACATGATACGTTTATATTTTGAATGGAGGAGCTGTGAGCTGGAGAAGCTGCAAGCAAAGCATGATTGCGGGATCTACAGTAGAAGCGGAATACATGGCTGCTGCAGAAGCGTCAAGTGAAGGAGTTTGGATCAGAAACTTCATCACTGAGCTTGGCGTGGTTCCAAGTGCATTGGACCCACTGGAGATATTGTGTGACAAAACTGGCGCCATAGCACTCGCTAAGGAACCAAGATATCATCCAAAGACCAAGCATATCAACCGCAAGTTTCATATAATACGAGATTATATAGCAGATGGAGATCTGAAGATTAGCAAAGTACATACGGATATGAATGTCGCAGATCCATTGACTAAACCTCTTCCACGTGTAAAACATCTTCCACCTAAAACATGATCGGTTCCATGGGTGTGAGATTGTTGCCAAATGTAAACTAGATTATTGACTCTAGTGCAAGTGGGAGACTGTTGGAATTATGCCCTATAGGCAATAATAAAGATGTTATTATTATAATTCTTGTTCATGATAAAGTTTATATTCCATGCTATAATTGTATTAAGCGGAAACTTTAATACTTGTGTGGTTTGTGAACAATACCGTGTCCCTAGTACGCCTCTATGGACTAGCTCATTGATCAATGATGGTTAAGGTTTCCTAACCATAGACATGAGTTGACAATTGATAATGAGATCATATCATTGGGAGAATGATATGGTGGATAGACCCAAACTAAGCGAAGCAATTAGATAGTTTCATCGTGTTCATCTTTGCGAAGCTTTTCCTATGTCAAATATTGTATTCCTTAGACCATGAGATAATGCAAGTCCATACCGGAAGAAAAGAAATCTTTGAGGTCATCAAACGTCATCCTATGAGAGGGTGATCATAAAGGTGTCTCTCGGTGATCGGAAAGTATCTGTTGGGTTGTATGTAGATGGAATTTGTCCCTCCCAAGTTGGAGATATATACTTGCCCACTCGGTGAGTCGATATCAACACCGCTTGCAAGCATGTGGTTAAGGAGTTAATCACAAAGTGATATCGGATTACGAACGAGTAAAGTACTTCGTGAACGAGATTGAACTAGGTATGGCGCATCGACGATCGAATCTCGGGCAAGTAAAATATCGCGAGACGAAGGGAATATATATATGGGATTGATTGAATCGACATCGTGGTTCATCCGATATGATCATCGATGAATGTGTGGGAGTCAATATGGGTGCCTGCCGCTTGTTGATTATTGATAGAAGATCATGTGCATATTCTTGAACGCAGGGTCACACACTTAACGTGTCTCGACGCTAGGATAGATTGGATAATTGGTTTATGAATTTTTGTTCGGAGTCTCGGATGGGATCCGGGATATCACGAGAGGTTCCGGAATGGTCCGGAGAATAAGATTCATATAAGGCAGTGCAGTTTTTGGAGTTCGGAATTGTTCTGGGTTAATCGGTATTGTACCGGAAGCTTCTAGAACCTTCCGGAAGGGGACCAACGTGGCCCCACCTTCCGGGAGGGGGCATGGGCCTATGAGGGAGTGTCCTGGCTGCATTGGGCCAGGGGCACAAGGCCCCATAGGGCCCAGCCGATTCTAGAGAGATTTGACTCGTTTAAATCTCGGGATAGAATTTCTAGATAAGGGAGAGTTTAAATTGTTTAAACTAGAGATAGGATTTCTAGATAAGGGAGAGTTTAAATTGTTTAAACTAGAGATAGGCTTGGAGGAGGGCAGGGCTGGCCGCCTCTATATATAGAGGGTGGTGCGCCTCCCACACACACACACACCTCTCCTCCAAACCCTAGCCGCCTTGCTAGCTTTCCTCTCTCCCTCCCGACTGTTTGTAGGCGAAGCCCTGCAGCAGAAATTCTCCACCATATACACCACGCCGTCGTGTTGTAGATCCAATCTATCTCTCCACCATACTCGCTGGTCCGAGGAAGGAGGAGACGTCGAGGTGCTGCACGTGTGCATCTCACGGAGGCACCGCCACTTGTGGTGCTAGATCGGATCGGATCGCGAGGAGGAGAATCGAGTACGACTACATCACCCACGTTCCGACGAACGTTCCGCTGTGTGAATCTTCAAGGGTATGAAGATCTAATCCAATCTCTCTCGTTGTTTGCATCTCCTAGATTAGATCTTGGCTTTCCCTCTGTTCGCTCCGTAGAAAATTTTGATTTACTATGCCGCGAAACCCTTCACAATTCTATGACTATAAGATGGTTGAGGACCGCCCCATTGTGGAGCATGCTCATGAGATACAGTCACTTGCCAGGGAGTTTGAGCACTTCACTTGTGTGTTACCGGACAAGTTTGTTGCCGGAGGCATCATTGCCAAACTTCCCCAGTCATGGAGGAATTTTGCTACTTCTCTGAAGCACAAGAGACAAGAGTTCTCCGTGACGGATCTCATTGGGACTCTTGATGTGGAAGAGAAGGCGAGAGCAAAAGACACACGTGCTCGAGGTACCGAGGGAGGTTCTAATGCCAACCTGGTACAAAAAAGGAACTTCCAGCCTCACAAGTTCAAGAACAAAGGCAAGTTTGATGACAAAAGAAAGTTCGATGGAAAGAAAAAGGCCTCACAGTCCACCAGCTTCAAGAAGAAGACTTATAAGAGGAAAGGTGCTTGTCATGTGTGCGGTGATCCTAATCATTGGGCTCCTGCTTGTCCCAACCGCTTTGACAAGCGCCAGCATGGGAAGGGCAGCAAGACTGCTAATGTTGTCATGGGCGACGTTGAGATGTTGGGTATGGTATATTACCTACTGTTCTTTCATTATGTCATTCTCCTGATTGGTGGGTTGACACGGACGCTAATGTACATGTGTGTTCTGATATTTCCATGTTTTCTTCATATCAGGTCAGAGGGACTCAAACCGTGCTGATGGGGAACGGCTCGCATGCTTCTGTTCATGGTGTTGGTACGGTCGATCTGAAGTTCACTTCGGGAAAGACCGTGCGCCTGAAGAACGTGCATCATGTTTCCTCAATAAATAAAAATCTTGTTAGCGGATCTCTTCTGTGTCGAGATGGCTACAAGATTGTATTCGAGTCTAATAAATTTGTAATTTCAAAGTATGGAACCTTTGTTGGTAAAGGCTATGAGTGCGGAGGCTTGTTCCGCTTATCTCTGTCAGACATTTGTAATAAAGTTGTTAATCATATTTACACAAATTTTGAATCAAATGTCTGGCACTCTCGTCTTTGTCATATTAATTTTGGTTGTATGACACGGCTAGCCAAAATGAATTTAATCCCTGATTTCTCAACTGTTAAGGGATCTAAGTGCCAAGTCTGCGTGCAAGCTAAACAACCTCGCAGGTCACATACGACTGCAGAAATGAGAAATTTAACACCACTAGAGCTCATACATTCTGATCTTTGTGAGATAAATGGTGTGTTGACAAAAGGTGGAAAGAAATATTTCATGACTTTGATCGATGACTCTATGATATATTGTCATGTGTATCTTCTGAAATCAAAAGATGAGGCTTTGAGTTTCTTCAAAATATATAAAGCTGAGGCAGAAAATCAACTTGATCGAAAGATTAAGAGGCTTAGGTCTGATCGTGGTGGAGAGTATTTTTCCAACGAGTTTGATTCCTTGTGTGCGGAACATGTCATAATTCATGAGAGGACGCCTCCCTACTCACCCCAGTCAAATGGAGTAGCCGAAAGAAAGAACCGTACTCTAACAGATTTGGTTAACGCCATGTTAGACACATCGGGTCTTTCTAAGGAATGGTGGGGGGAGGCACTATTGACCGCGTGTCATGTCCTAAACCGAGTTCCCACAAAGAACAAAGAAATTACTCCATTCGAAGAATGGAAGAAGAAAATATTAAAACTCTCTTACTTACGTACTTGGGGTTGTTTGGCAAAGGTTAATGTACCAATCCCCAAGAAGCGCAATCTTGGACCAAAAACCATTGATTGTGTTTTTCTGGGCTATGCTTTTCATAGAATTGGTTATAGATTCTTGATAGTAAAATCTGAAGTGCCTGACATTCATGTCGGTACAATCATGGATTCGACTGATGCGACTTTCTTTGATGATATCTTTCCAATGAAGGATAAACCTAACTCATCAAATCCGGAGATACCTAGTTCATCTAATCAGGAATTTGCTATATTCTCTGAACCTACCATTCCAATTGAACACTCTGAAAGTCCTAAGGAGGATGATAATGAAATTCATAAAAGGAGCAAGAGACAAAGGACCGCAAAGTATTTTGGTGATGATTTCATTGTGTACCTTGTCGATGACACTCCCACTTCCATTTCAGAAGCTTATGCATCTCCTGATGCTGACTACTGGAAGGAAGCTGTTCATAGTGAGATGAATTCCATCTTAGATAATGAAACATGGGAGATCACTGATCGTCCTTATGGGTGCAAACCTGTAGGATGTAAATGGGTGTTTAAGAAGAAACTAAGGCCTGATGGTACTATTGAGAATTACAAGGCAAGGCTTGTGGCCAAGGGTTATACCCAAAAGGAAGGTGAAGACTTCTTTGACACTTACTCACCTGTAGCAAGGTTGAACACCATTCGAGTACTACTATCTCTGGCTATCTCACACGGTCTTCTCGTTCATCAAATGGATGTTAAGACGGCTTTCCTAAATGGAGAGTTGGATGAGGAAATTTATATGGATCAACCAGATGGTTTTGTAGTAAATGGTCAAGAAAGAAAAGTGTGAAAGCTACTGAAGTCTTTATATGGTTTTAAACAAGCACCTAAGCAGTGGCACGAAAAATTTGATAAAACCTTAACCGCTGTAGGCTTTGTTGTAAATGAAGCTGACAAGTGTGTATACTATCGCCATGGTGGGGGTGAGGGAGTCATCCTTTGTTTGTATGTTCATGACATACTGATTTTCGGAACCAACCTTAATGCAATTAAGGAGGTCAAAGATTTCTTATCTCGTTCCTTTG
This sequence comes from Avena longiglumis, assembly GCA_030063025.1. Lineage (NCBI taxonomy): Eukaryota > Viridiplantae > Streptophyta > Magnoliopsida > Poales > Poaceae > Avena > Avena longiglumis. Next base: position 112,857,054 of record CP125979.1, read on the forward strand.
AGATGAAGGATCTGGGATTAGCTGATGTCATCCTGAACATCAAGCTATTGAGAGATGATGATGGTGGTATTACACTGCTTCAGTCCCACTATGTGGAAAAGATCTTGAGTCGTTTCGGGTATAGCGACGTCAATTTTTCTCCTACACCGTATGTGTAGGGGTTCGTAGCATGGAAAACAAAATTTTTCTATCGCATACAAACAAACAAGCCAAGATCTATCTACTAGATTGTAGCAACGAGTCGATGGAATAACTCACCCTCGAAGATTCCAAAGTGTTTAACGAGAGCAGATTCTCGTGGGTGATGTAGTCGATTCTTCCGATCTCAAGATCGTGTAGACGATCCTTCCGGCCATGCGTTCGGCAGCGCTTCATGATCGGTCACACGTTCGGTACTCGACGAAGACCTTCCTCTCCCTTGTTCCAGAAAATGGAGGTTGTAGCACTCTCCTCGCGATTCCGTAGCACAACGTGGTACCTGGAAGTAGAGGAGATCCCAGGCTTCGCTTAAGCCGGAGCGGGTATGGTGGATTATGAGAGGGCTATTAGTGGTCTAGAGATTAGACACACCAATTAGAAGGCTCTAAACCGCAGGCTAAAGCAATTAGAAGCTCTAAACCAAACGGCTCTAAACCTGAGATTAGAGGTGGAAACTTGTGTGTCTCAAGGAGGAGCCCCGCCCCTCCTTTTATAGGTGGAGGGGCTAGGCGCGCCAGGAGGAGGAGTCCCTCCCAACTCGCCTAGGTTCTGGCGCCGACTTGGAGGAGAGGAACTCCTCCTCCAAGTTGGTTTCAACCTCCTCTTGCTTGTTTCCCAGTTTCTGTTTCCCACAGTTTCTGTTTTCCACAGTTTCTGTTTTAGCCGTTTGACTTTCAAACCGCAATTTGACTTTCATGTTTTTGGAACAGCAAGAACACTTAGTACATGATGCAATCATTCAATGACACATTCATGTACCTCCCCCGGAGTCTTGGGACAATCCGGACCCTTCTAGAACATTCCCATGAAAACACCGTAATCATTCCCGAACTCAAACGGACTTTCCTTATATGAATCTTATTCTCGGACCATTCCGGATCACCTCGTGATATCCCGGATCCCAACCTGGACTCGAACAACATTCGGTCTCTTTCTCATAATACCATAACTACTCAAACAACGTCGAATCCTTAAGTGTGTCTCCCTACGGTTCGTGAATTATGCGGACATGATCGAGACACTTCTCGAACAATAACCAATAGAGGAATCTGGAAATTCATATGGCTCCCAAATATTTCTATTACGATTACTTTGATCGAATGAACCACTTACATACGATACCAATTTCCCTTTGTCTCACGATAGTTTACTTATCCGAGGTTATGATCGTCGGTATCTCTGCATACCTAGTTCAACCTCGTTACCGATAAGTACTCTTTTCTCGTTCCCGTGATATGTGATCCCTTGTGACCCAGTCACATGCTTGCAAGCTAATTGGATGACATTCCACCGAGAGGGCCCAGAGTATATCTATCCGTCATATGGATGGACAAATCCCACTCTTGATCCATGTGTTTCAACCAATACTTTCCGAACACTTAATGCCACCTTTATAGCCACCCAGTTACGGTGTGGTGTTTGATGTCATCAAAGCATCCATCCGGTAAAGGTGATATGCATGATCTCATGGTCTAAGGAATTAGGTTACTATGTATCGAAGCATATAGCAATTGAACTATTAAAATGACTTGATCTTTATGCTACGCTTATCTATAGGAGTATGTCCATCACATCATTCTCCTAATGATATGATCCTGTTGTTAATAACATCTCTATGTTCATGATCAGGAAACCATGATCATATATTAACCAACAAGCTAGTTTAACAAGAGGCTTTACTAGGGACTCTTATTTTAGTTTACAAATCACACAAGTATTAATGTTTCCGATTAATACAATTATAGCATGGTATGTAAACATTTATCATAAGTGTGAAGATATGATAATAACCACTTTATTATTGCCTCTTGGGCATATCTCCAACAGTATGATCCTAGTGTGTTGCTTCGAAAGAATCGAGGAAATGCTAGAGACCAACTAAGATACTCTCAAATCATTGGCTCGCTTATGTATTTAGCTAGTGCCACGAGACCTGACATCGCCTTTGCTGTAAGCAAACTCAGTCGATTTGTTTCAAATCCAGGAGATGATCACTGGCATGCTCTTGAGAGAATTATGCGATATCTAAAAGGCACTGCGAGCTATGGCATACACTATACCGGGTATCCGAGGGTACTAGAGGAATATAGTGATTCAAATTGTATATCTGATGCTGACGAGATAAAGGCCACGAGTGGATATGTTTTCACACTTGGTGGTGGCGCTGTTTCTTGAAAGTCTTGCAAGCAGACCATCTTAACGAGGTCAACTATGGAAGCAGAACTCACAGCACTAGACACGGCCACTGTTGAAGCAGAGTGGCTTCGTGAACTCTTGATGGACTTACCTGTGGTTGAAAAACCTATACCCGCAATTCCAATAAACTGTGATAATCAAACTATGATTATTAAGGTGAACAGTTCTAAGGATAATATGAAGTCCTCAAGACATGTGAAGAGGAGACTAAAATCTGTTAGGAAAATGAGAAACTCCGGAGTTATTGCATTGGATTATATCCAAACATCTAAGAACCTGGCAGATCCCTTCACAAAGGGTCTATCACGCAACGTGATAGAAAATGCATCAAAGGAGATGGGTATGAGACCCACAATTTGAGCTTTCTACAGTGGTAAACCACTCTATGTGATCGGAGATCCCGTGAATTAGAATTGGGAGACAAGCTGTTGGTTAGCTGAGAGGAAAGTATCCCTACTTTAATAAACACCACTCCATAAAGATACAATACTTTCCTATTCTGCACGGCAGGTTGATTTATTATCTTAATGTGTTCTAATTGGCTTATCCTAAGCAAAGATGTTGTCCTGCAGAACAGCTTTTGAAGAACACACCTATATGAGTCTGACTGTTAAAATGTCGCAGTCTATGAGAGTAAGGTGCTCTCTAATAAACTCATGAAAGGTCATGGAGTATGACGTATAAGCTCCACCCACGGGGAAGTCCTACGGTAGCCTCGTATCTGTCAAGATTTTTTGTGAAGCTAGGTTCGCAGCAAACTTGCAGTTCAAGGCATAGTCCACTGTACAAGTTGCGGCCTAGTATAACATAAAGATCTAGGTGGAAGTTCAACTTAACAGTCTCCACTACAGTACCGGTATATAAATAATGTTTTGGAATCAAAGGCAAACTTCATGTACCTCTGGGATCTGGTGGGGGATTGTTAAATTTTTTGCCTAAATAGACCCAGCCCATTTATTATATGCCAATAAATTTCTGAAATTCTAGAGGCCCATTTGTCCCATTCATGCAAGGCAAGAGCTGGGACAAATGTTTAGTCCCATATTGCTAATTGAGTGAAAGTTGGACCAGCTTATAAGGTGAGCTCTTCTACCACTTAGTAAAAGGATGAGAAGGAGAAGGAGAGAGTTCCACACGCGCGCTCCTCCTCCTCACTCGTCTCGCCATGCCTTGCCTCATCACGACGCGCGCGCCGCGGGTTGCGAGAATCTCGCCGAGCCGAGCTTTATTTTGCCACGCATGAATGGTATATGAACAGTCGCGGGTTTCAACAAATGCCACCGCTAACAAATACTATATCTCACCGCTCACTGTACCCATATCCACTAAATATGCTCTCTCACTTATCCATGCCTCAATATATTGATAGTTTGTTCCCCTGAAAAGGTTGGTTAGTTAGTCGGGTGATGCATTCATGGAGTGCGATGTGTTAGTTAATCCCCAAAAGGGTCAGTCCCCAATTAGCCCCTCCGTGATGGAATCGTGCTCTGCCAAAGTGCCAAGAGCTCAGCATCGGCCCTCGTCCTGCACTTCAGCGATCTCCATATCTCCCTTGAGGGTGGAGGTGGACGACATCAAGATGGAACCGACGGGCTGATGCCGGTGCAATCCTCCTCTAGGATGTCTAGGGGAATCCACCGTGTCATCTTCTCCTTCCTTTCCGTGCAGCTTTTCCACAAATCAAATGCATTGGCTTCTCTCTGTTGGGTGCACCTTTCATCTCACGAACGTCAATATTGGCTACCGGGTGACGGACGCACGACCTGGTGGTGGTTCAGGCGGAGCAGACGAAAATCGATGAGATGAGGTCATATCGGCAAGGCAATGACAGATCGTGCCCGTTTCAACGAATCGTTGCACATGTACGACGAACTGCTTGGATGGTAATTGACACGGCATCCCAGTGAGTTTCATCTCTTGAGCATATATATATGAGTTAATTTTATAGCTATTTTTTGGTGTGGAAATACTTGATTGCTGCAGCAAGATACCGCGAGCAACAAACGAAGGTTATAATATGTGCAGACAAGACACATGTACTGCTACAGAGAAGTTGGTCTTAATAATTTAATTTTATCTACTATACTATACTATATGCATCCACTAATATGATTGGATCTTTAAATCTCTAGCTCCGTTTCTATTAAGATCTGATAGGTCGTTATATTTTCCTTTCTATAGAGAACTTAATTCCAATTATTAATGCTCGTTGCCTCTAACAGATTGGCTAGAATATACTTATCTAGGCTTCTTCACATCTACACATGTTCATGTTAATTGTATGATGACTCTGCATGAACTTTCTTTCAATACTTTGGATGAAGGACTGAAAGTTGCAGATTTGGGGAGACATATCTTAGTTAGCATTGTATACTTATAGCACGTATGAATGATATACACTTGAAAAATTAATTGGTAGAATCTAAACTATTAAAGAAGATCCAAACCTGCTGACATGAGCCATCAGCCGAGCAAATAAACTCTCTTTCGTCCCTCAGAAGTGAGACTGCGGATGGATCGTGGAAACTATTCTTCGTTAGTTGATGCGCCCAGGTAGAGGGACCCTGCGTCATGCAGATCGGATCTATCACCCTGGTTGACGGACCCACCAAGGACCTTTCGGAGGAGTTCCAGGGACTCCGGATCCGGGTCATGGCCATAGGAACTCTACGGACCACCTGAAATCGACTACTTTAACCCTAGCGCTCCTCTCCCGCAGGACATCCTGCAAGGCGTTTACCCAAGGAATGCTTACGGGTATGTGGGGGTCCCGTACATCTACTACCCCGCGTTGATCTACCCCGGCATGCCCATCCACAATGTCTACACAGGTTAACCCAGCCTCATACCTGCAGGTTATTACCTAACTAGCCTCTCTCCCAGCTCTGGAACATGCTACTCAGGAAGAACATCCTCCACCACCTCGACGAGCACGCCAGGAAGCTCGAGGACGTCGTGCGCAAACTCCACTCCATAAAATCCGCAAGCACCATGCAGTGGCGGAGCCAGGATTTCCGTATTGGGTATACGAAATCATAATAGGCGGTATGCGAAGTTACAATAGGATACGAAAGTGCACAATAATCAATAAAACTGGAAATTCCCATTGAACGTAGTACTCGTAACAACGATCAAATTATTTAGTTACAATGCAAGAAGGGTAAAAATAGAATTTATATATTCCTTTTTACACCTACAAATCAACAATATACATAAAAAGGTTTTTGTTTAAATTCCCATTGAATACTATGCTAAAATTAATCTACAGATGCAATCTATTGATTATCTATTCCCAACTGGGAGAGTCAGAAATTACATAGTTTATTTAGCAAAATAAAAATTTACAAAGTTGACAAAGAGGTAGAGCTTGTTCTATGCACTTGGGCCGACCTTTTTGAGAAAATGATCGACGTATCCAACTAGGATAGCAGCCGAAAGTGCAGATAGGCCCAGATTCAGAGCATAAAACGTAGGACAAAAGGGGTTTGTGTGTCTCGATTTTTCCTGTGTTCTATGCGCGAAAAGCTACCAATATGTATATATCTTTGTATATGAGTTTATGCACTGATTTATTTTCACAAAAAATATTGGGTATTCATTGCATACCGTTGAATAAGGCTAGCTACGCCCATGGCACCGTGTGGGCCTTGTCCCTACGAATCTTTCGCTGGTTCCGGAGGGCATACTACATGCTACTCCGGAGGGGAATCAAGTCGCCACTACACCCTCATACAAGACCTTAAGAGACGGATCGTGGAGGCCCCCGAGGAAAAAAGGCGGTTACCAAGGACCCTAGATCAAGTCATGACCGTCCTCAAAAAGGCGGTCACCCACGATGATTGGATGATTTGGCAGCAAGAGTCTGACCGGGGGCTTTAGCTCTACAAATGAACGGACGAGCGCCACATGAGGCCTCACAAGGAAGGATCATGCCATGTTTTTGCCACACGAGGTCCCTCGGTAGCCAGTGCCTTGGTGTCAGAGAGAACCTGGGGGCACCCACAGGAGGTCGCGGTGGAAGGGACCTCTCCCTCAGACCTCCTCTGGTCGTTAAAGGTATGAACACCTCTGCATAAAAGGATCGTTCTCTTCCCTTTTGTTATTAAACCTTTTGCAGGACCTCGTCCTAAGCCCAATACCCTAGGACATCTGAGATGGGAAGGTTCATAAGAACTTCTCCTGAGAATGGGCATACGAAAAAGTCTGTGCGATAAAAAATGCATGTACATGCCGAAGACCTCACGCAAAAACTCGAGCATTCACAAGGACCTCGCGCCCTCAAGACCAAGAAGTCATCGAGCCCACTAGGGTGAGGTTGAGTAAAAGATACAACAACTCTGCTGGAAGGAAGGCCGCCTTATTAAAGGTACTGATCGGGGGCTTGTCAGTGATGGATGGACTCATGCATGTACCTAGCATGGGCATGAACCCATGATTCCTCCCCATGAGGATCTCTGGCGATCAAGGACTTGGAGGCCTGCATCTACAAGCCCTCAAACCGACCTACCCTCAACCAACCTGACATGTGGGGCTCCAAGACGGCTCTCTAGAGATCCCGAAGACCAGACGTGTGTGCAAGAAAGATTGAATATCACGATTACGTGCAAGACAAGATGAATACCTGATGTGACTAAGAAGGATTCGGCCACCATCGACGCCTATAAGTACCCGAAGACATTCACCCTTGAAGAACACGCCATAATCTCCCGAGTCTTCGTCATTAGTCTTAGTCATAGATCTAGATTCATCTCTCGTTGGGTGTTATTATAAACCCGCCGAGATCCTCTTGTAGACATATTGTACGATCTCTTGATCACCTTATGAATAAAGTCTTGGGGATTTCACCCACCAGATCACCTTATGAATAAAGTCTTGGGGATTTCACCCACCATACATACATATTCATCTTTGAGATCTAAACCTGCTGACCCGAGCCATCCACCAAACAAATAAACTCTCTTTCGTCCCTTGAAGGGATCGTGGAAACTATCCTTCGTCAATTTTAGTATTTATGTGCATTATATTTTTATATATACTTCCTCGTTCCAAAAATAAGTGACTTGGATTTGTCAAGTTCGCATATATCTAGACATGTTTTAGTATATAGATACAAGCAAATTTAGACAAAATAAAGTCACTTATTTTTGAACGAAGGGATTATAACATGTACGATATCTGTCGTGGCAACGCACGGGCATTCAACTAGTACGAGTTAAATGAATATCCGGTGGGCTACCGCCTGTTCGCTTCATCTTCCGTCCATTCAATTTCATCTTCTGCTCCCCTCTGTGCCTATAAGAGAGAGAGGTCACGCCTCCTCTGAGACAGTCTGTCGCACATCCTTTGCGCCTCCAGTTTCAGAGCACTGCGCTACCTAGATCTTCCCCATCCCGTCTTGCAGCGTGCACCGCTAGCCGGGACAGTAGGCCTCCGAGACCCCGCTGCTTCGAGTCCTGTACGGGAGAAGGGCGATAAGGTTTTTGGGGAGCGCTATCAGCGCGACTACTGGCTTCGTCACGGACTCCCTTACAGATAGAGCTTGCGGCGATGTCTTCCCCGACGAGGACTTCTTCCCCGACATCAACACCCTCTTCCTCGACGACATGGCCAACGACGGTTCCAACGCCGGCGGTTCCTCTTCTGCTACTGCCGTGTATATCTTCTGTCTCAATCTTGTTCTGATCAAATCCAAAGTTTAATGCCTTGCAGTTTATTTGATTATATGCCTTAATATGTATTCGCTATTTCACATGATTAGTATATTGGCTATTATTCTAATCATGTTTTATCTAGCGTTTATTATAGATAATTCGCTTGGTAAATTGCTCTATTATTCAACAGATAGAGATTCTGGGTTGACACATGCTACCAAACACATCCATAGTACTTCTGTTTGGTGACGGCTGTGGTTGAATCAACTCGCTGATATCCAATGTATAGACAAGGACCAAGGAGCCGAAGATATTAGCAACATCGACTCATCCATCGAGACTGAAACGAAAACAATAACACTCATAAATTAATTCCTCCCTAGATCGTACAGTAATAGTACACTACTATTCACAGGCACAAAAGAAGAAGAAGAAGAAACAATTTAAAGGCAACACGATCGCACGGAGCAGCCGGCATGCTTAGCTCAGCAGGCCAAGACGGCCTCCTTCCTTTGGGAACCGAGGCGGCCTCCCGCCGGCGTAGCTCTGGCTCCTGGGATAGAGCGTGCCCACGCCGCCAGCGAACTCGATCGGCGCGTCCTCGTCGATCGGCGCCATGGAGCGCCCCACAGCCGTGCTCTGGCTCCTGGCCACGGCCTGGATGACGGCCTTCCACAGCCACCTCAGCTTGCTGCTCCCCGTGCTCATGGTTGACACCCGATCAGCCTCCCGCCTCCCTGAAAGAAAGAAACTCTTGCAGCTTATGGCAGAGAAGCTGAACCGCGAAAGACCACCGATCGCGCTGTCACGGACGCTGTAATGGCAGACGGCACCGGAGGATCAGATCAGATCAGATCAGAGGGGTTGTATTTTGGGTTTATTTAAAAGACGATCACGAGGATGGATTTGGCTGGAATTCGAGCGGTTCTCGTGGGTGGGGACGCCTTCTTGTACCGGTGGGAACCGGAGTCCAGCGCGCGCGGGGGTACGGTAGGTAACGAGCAAGATGTTTTCCGAGTGGGCGAAGCTGCATTCGGGCTGCGACACGGCCAACCACGTACGGTATCTCGTAGTCATAGACGGAGCGAGTCAAAACCTGATCAATCGGATCATCGGAACCTGGCTCGGCGCCATGGAGCCTGGCATCTCCCAGATCGTGCTCTGAAGATCGGACTCGGAGGTGGTGGGCGAACCAGTTGTGGGCGCGTGTGTAGGTTTTTCCGGGCGAAAGCCCCGCGTTTTACGCCGACGGCGGCGATGCCTGCGGGTATCGTAACCCTCTTGGGGGCGTCGTTGTGGGTACCTCCCGCGCATAGGCTCCGGGTGAAAACCTTTGATCGTTTCGGTCTTGCCGACGGCGGCGCGATGCGTCGTTACCCTCTTGGGGGCGTTGGGGTGGAGTTCCTGTCCACTAGTGTTGCTGCCGCCTCCGGTGGCGAGTCTTGTCTTCCCATGCTTTGTTGTTTATCTTGGATCTGCTTTGTAAGAGGGTTTCCTCAATACCTTGTATCGGTTCGGCCATGTGGCTTTATTTATAAAGCGGGGCGAAAGCCTATTTCGAGGAACCTGGCTCGGCGGCGTACGTCTGCCATCAGTGTCTCTGTTCATTTTTTTTTCCCGTGAGCCGTGACCGTGTGGGCGACTGTGCTTTTTTTAGATAAACCATGATGGTGTGACCGTGTGTTCGCATGGCTTTTCTGGTGGGATTTGACATGACTAGTTCTGTGGCTTTGTTCCCGCGTGTTCTTCTCTTACGAACTGTTTTCTTTTTGAGGAAACTGTCTTCCTACGACTGAGTTTGGCGTTTGATAGACATGGATTGGTCATCGTCGTCCGTGCTAGGAGAGTGTTCCAGGTAATAAGATATAATAATTACATGATACATGACATGAGTATTGAAAACATCATAAATCTCTTTGGATTGCAGGAGTTTACAAATGTAGGAATAGAAAAAAAATAAAGGATTGCGACATCATGTATGCTCAATTTTTATAGGAGTATTTTAAAACACAGGAATTTTGTAACATGTGTGTTTGCATGGTGCATAGGAAGAAACATAGGAATTTCATAGGATATAGGAGAGAGAGACTAGTGAGAGATAGAGTGTATGTGCATTGGATTTCTCAAAGGAAAACTAAAATAAGGTTTGCGCTTATTTCATGAAATGGCATAGGAATAGATTTGAAAGGAATTTGGTGACCTCAGTCGTATGATCCAAAGGGATTCCATAGGCTATGGATTGAAAGCCTCCAAAATTCCTTTGAAAATCCTCCAATCCAAAGAGGCCCTATATCAAGGGAGATCGGTGTTGCCTTCAATATTTGCAAAGCATGTAAGAGTTAACCACCCTAGCGATAGGATAGTATCACGACAATATCGCTGCATGTGAGGGGAGGTCGTTCTTTGCTATGGGTTAGATACTCTTGGCAGGATGGTCGGGCGGTGGGGGCAACACTAGAATAAGTTGTCCTTGCTTCATCCCCGCTCTGGTGGTGCTTACTCTAGTATCGACTGAGAGCGTGTGGAAGGTAAAATTGGTTTGTCTTTTATTGGATCCCGAGAATTGTTCCAGAGTCCGTGGGCATTTGTCGCTTCGGGTCCACACACTGTTAGAGGAGGTCCTTTAAATAAGCCGGGGAGGAACAATTGTACGGTGTCTATGGATATGCATCAAGCAAAATCTATGTGTCTCATTCCGTGACATTTGATGGTGGCCTCAAATCTAGGGATAGAGAAGGCTGGGACATGTCCTCGATCATGTTCTTTCAGCGATGACTTTTGTATGATCCTGTGTTTACAAATGGATGACTCCTGTAGTTCGTAAAACTATTTAGCCATATTGATTTTCTTGTTCTTGGGATGATAGTCATTTGCGTCGTCCTTTTTTTGTGGCTTCTTTAGCAATAATGTTGGGTTTACGGATGAATTGTTATAGGAAGTTCCTTACGGACATACGTGGTGTGTGGCTGTTCTCCGGGGCTGAATTCTCGGAACAACCGCGTGAGTCTGCCCCAACTGCCCGATGCCACGACCGTGTCTGTAAGTTGATTTCGTAGATCCCTTCCATATGTGTAGCATTACTCCTTCTTCAGCGATGACCAAGCATGACGGTGGTGACGGTACGTGCAAAAATCAATGTGAAAAATGCAAAAGTCAATGTGAAAAAAAGAGACTAAACGTCATTAAATGTTTCGCTCGAGAAGAGATGAAAGAGATAAGTTCAAAATGCACTTGGGGCATGGCAATACGAAGAAGGTCAAGGCAACGCGATGTTTGCACATGGTCGACGACTCAGCGTGTGCGCAGGCTGCAGAACGGGTACCGGCAGCGTTGCAAGCGTCCACCATAGACCCATAGTAGTAGTACTTGATCTGTTTGGTTCTGGCGGTGGTTGAAGCAACTCGCTGATATCCATACTGTAATTGATCGAGCTGATCTTTAATTCCGACAATCCATGTATAGACAACTACAAAGAGCCGACCATATTACTAGCAACATCGAGACTAAAACTAAACAACAAATGCAGTCACGAATTCCTCCCTAGATCGCACTATTCACATGCGGAAAAGAAAACAAACCAATTCAAAAGGGATCGCCGGATCGGAGGAGCGAAGAGAATGGCAACACCATCATCGCACGGTCTCCGGGTCTCGTGGAGCAGCCGGCAGCTTATTAGCTCAGCAGCCCAAGACGGCCTCCTTCCTTGGGAACCAAGACGGCCTCCTTCCTTGGGTACCGAGGCGGCCTCCCGCCGGCGTAGCTCTGGCTCCTGGGGTAGAGCGTGCCCACGCCGCCAGCGAACTCGATCGGCGCGTCCTCGTTGATCGGCGCCATGGAGTGGCCCACCGCCGTGCTCTGGCTCCTGGCCACGGCCTGGATGACGGCCTGCCGCTGGCTATCGTCGCGCGTCTCCGACGAGGCGCGAATGAGCTCCCGGAGGTCCTCCTCGCTGCCGGGGCCGTAGCTCTGGCTCCTGGGAAGCTCCGTGGGCACCATGACCGGGTAGGCGCCGAAGGCCGCGTCGTTGGGGACGTAGCGCGCGCAGCCCGTGATGCTCCGAATGTAGTAGTCCCGCGCGCGGCCCAGCGCCCGCGCCGGCGCCCTCCACAGCCACCTCAGCTTGCTGCTCGCCGGGCTCATGATTGCCACCCGATCAGCCTCCCGCGGTCCCGCCTCCCTGGAAGAAAGGAACTCTTGCAGCTTATGGCAGACGCTGAAACGCTCGCCAAAGGACGATCGCGCTATCACGGACACTGTAACGGCAGACAGCACCGGAGGATCGGATCGGATCAGATCAGAGGGGATGTTTTTGGGTTCGAAAGACGATCACGGGGATGGATTTGGCTGTAATTCGAGCGGTTCTGGAAGCCTTCTTGTACCGGTGGGAACCGCGGTCCAGCGCGCGCGGGGGTAAGGTAGGTGACAAGCAAGACGTCTTCCGACTTCCGAGTTCCGTGAGCCGCGAGGCAGGTGTGACCGTGTGGGCGACTGTGCTTTTTTTACTAGACTAGATATATCATGATGGTGTGACCGTGTGTTCGCCTGGCATTTATGGTGTGACCGTGTGTTCGGTGGCCTTGTTCCCGCGTTGTTTTCTCTTAAAACTGTTTTCCTTTCGAGGACAAACAGTCTTCCTATGGCTGAGTTTGGAGTTTGGTAGACATAGATTGGTCATCGTTGTCCGTGCTAGGAGAGTGTGCGAGGTAAGGTATAATAATTGCATGATACATGCGTATTGAAAATATTATGGGTTTACTTGGATTGCAGGAGTTTACAAACGTAGGAATAGGTCAAATAAAGGATTGAGATGTCTCGTATGGTGAATTTTTATTAGGAATGTTTTAAAACACAAGATTTTGTAAGATGCGTGTTTGTATGGTGCATAGAAAGACAACATAGGAATTTCATAGGATATAGATTAAAAGCGAGTTGGTGGCTCACTTTGTGATCAAACATTAGGAGCATCCAGACCGTTAAACACAATCAACGCTCTTAATTGTGCCCGAAAAAATATGGAAAGCAATATCAATCAAATCGACAATTAATAATGCAGTAATGGACGGTGTCAATCAGTTAGGAAAAAAAATTAGTTATGGGGAAACGACCAGTGATAATAAGAAGGGAAAGAGCTCGAGGTGGACTGGGAGACCAGAGGTGGGACCTCGCTGTTAGGCAGCGGCGACAAACATGCAGAGTATGCTTTCTTTTCTTTTTATAAGTTCTTCACATATCTCAATTTACGATAGTTTAAACAACCAAAAAAATTATATTATTCCTGTGGTGAACTCAACAGCTGAAAAAATATCAGCAAAGGTTTGCATGTATAAAAATACAGTTTGGAGCTTGCCTGTTGGTAATGACGATGCCACGAATTGATATACTATGTGTGAACTGTGTGTGTCCGTGTTGATTTTTTGCAGGAGGCTATGGGTTGGCAGTTTATATGGCTTATATAAAACGCTAGATTCACCACTTGTCACATAGATTGTATAAAAATGCATTTCGTCGGATAAATACTCTTGGCATAATATTAGTGACATAGGAGATACCAACCTGACTGCAATGTAAAGTTAGTAATACTGAAGTGTTAATTTTGTGCATATGTACATCAGATATGCAGCAATGTATAGATGCTAATTTGACATGGTCCTACCGAAGACTTTCTATCATGAATCAGATGCACTGTACATGTACGTATTTGAATTGGTGTAAGTTATTCAGGTGCCGACTGGGCATGTACCTAAGATGATACAGTATCAAATACTACCAAACTTTTAAAACACATGAGCCTTCATTGAATTTGAAACTCAGAGTCAACGACAAGATTTTATCGAACTTTTGTTAGCTTTTTTTGAAGGAATTGAATTCTGCATTTTCTATAGATTGTGGTAAAAAGAGAGAAACAAAGATTCTAAAGAAAGAGGTTACATGTAATCACATGGCAATGAAACATTTATTTGCCTTTTTTATCTGCCATATTCAATTTTGTTTACATAGCTCATTAAACTTTCAATACGTACCATTGCTGCTGGAGTAGTACGTTGGTATTTAGCTCATAAGGGTTGCACTAAATTGTTGACTACATGTTTCATTTGTTTTCATACAATTATCTTTGTTAAATAAATGGTGTCTGGTCTCTTCTTTTAATGTGAAAAGAAAACCCTTATTTAGATCTTCATTATTTTGTGAAAAAGGAATATTCTTTCATTGTAACAATAAATGGATATGGTTTCCTCAAGTAAATGCCCGTGAATATTTTGAGGGAGCTGAAATTTACATGTATGGTATATTTAAATAGGTGACGAGTAGTACATATTCAAAAACAAAGGTGACGAGAAATTAAATTCTAAAGCCGAGCATTCAACTATTCTTTGTTAACTAAATGGTGTTTGGTCTCCTCTTTTAATGTGAAAAGAAAATTATTTCTATCTTTATTATGTTGTGGAAAAGCATATTATTTCATTGTAACAGCATAGGGATTTGGTTTCCTCAAGTAAATGCCCATGAATCTTTTGAGGGAGATGGAATTTAGAGGTGGTATGCTATGTTTAAATAGGCGATGAGTAAATAAATTCTAAATCCGTAGCAGCGCACGGGCATTCAACTAGTAGGATATAGAAGAGAGAGTAGTGAGGGTTAACTTCCACAAAACTACAATTGTTCCTATCAATGTTTCTGCTGACCATGCTCAAGAATTAGCTAATTCATTTGGATGCAGAATCCTCAGCCGCCACCCCTCCTCCACCACCCAGCCTCCTCTCCCGCCGATGTTGCCATGGGCGTCCCTAGGCAAAGCCCGTGCGGCGCGGCGGTGGTGACGGATCCCCTCGGTCGCATCCGGCGCGGTGGCTTGTCTTGGCCATCTACGACAGAGGTGATTGTGCAGCGGCAACGGCGCAGCGGGGAGGCGGCGACCCAGGGATGCGTGCTGAATCAGCGACGGATGACGGGCAGCGGCGGTGGACGGGCTTGTTTTCGGCCTAGATGGGTTTCGACGGGCTTGATCTCTAATGACAGATGCATCTCCTTTTTCCGATGACGACACGGGTTCTTGGGGCCTCCCACGCAGCACGCGGACGCCTGGGGCGGCAGCTCTAGGTATGATGGTGGTGGTGTTCTTCTTATTCGTCACAGGTGGTCTTTCAGGTGGGTGGCGTGGGGGCCACTGGCTCGATTTGAATAAAGGGGCGGTCTTGGATCCCTCTCAAGCCAAGATGAAGATCTATCTGATGTTTGTCTCCATTGATCTCGTTTCTGTGTCGTGTTCCGGAAGGCTCCGCCGGGGAACTCCATAGTGTGCGCATGCCAAGAGTTTGCTGGATCGGATGGGATTTGGTCGTGCGCACTGATATGCCCAATTTGCATCACCATTCTGTATCATAATCTACCTCTATTCATTGATATTTGTACTATTATGAGGTATTGCTTATGTCTTTTCCACTGTTTATGCATGTTGGATGATTCTTGGAGGATGGACTGCCGGAGTCTGGATTCTGATGGAAAAGAGGGCGTGTTAATGCAATTACGTGAAGACCAGAAAAATACCAAAAAATATGGGAAAATATTATTTTTCTAGAAGATTGAGGAAGCCAGAAGGAGGGACGAAGAAGGGCCGCAGGGGGCCCACACCCCCTAGGCGCGGGCCCACCCTGGGTTGCGCCTAGAGCAGGTGTGGTCCACCTTCCCGCCTCCGGACTCCGCCCCTTCGCCTATATCTTCCCTACGGAACCCTAAGGCTCGGGGAGCGACCACAGATAGATTTACGCCGCCTCTAGGGGGCGGAAAACACCGAGAGAGACAGATCTCTCTGGCAGATAGATTTCTGCCGGGGGAATTCCTTCCCGGAGAGGGGAGATCGTCGCCATCAACACCATCGTCAAGCTAGGCTTCATCGGGATCATCATCATCATCCACACCATCATCTCCACTAGCACCATCATCACCACTCCGTCCCGCTGTAACAATTGTGTTGGATATTGCTTTAGTTCTTAGGGAAAAATTTCCCGGTGTTAATTACTATTGTAGTTGATGCTTGTGAGTGGAACCATTGGATTATTGTTTATGTTCAGATTGTTATCCATTATCATATCATCATTGATCTTGATACATATGATGTCTTGTGAGTAGTTCGTTTAGTTCTTGAGGACATGGGAGAAGTCATGTTGTTATTAGTGGATTTGTGTTGAGTTATTATTCAATGGTTTAGTATTTAAGTTGTGGTGCTATTCTTCTAGTGGTTTCATGTGAACGTCGACTACATGACACTTCACCATTTATGGGCCTAGCGGAATGCGTTGTGTATTTGGCTACTAATTGTGGGGTTGCCGGAGTGACAGAAACCTGAACCCCCGTTAGGACACCTTTGCACAAGGGAGCGTAGGATCTCAGAGTTTAAGGCTGTGGTTAGATTTATATCTTAATTACTTCCCTGTAGTTACGGATGTTTGCAGGGGGTTTAATCACAAGTATGTATTAGTCCAAGTAAGGCCAGTACATTAGCACAGGTTCACCCACACAACACTTACAACACCAAAGAAGAGTACTCAGCTATTTGAAGCGAAAGCACTTGACAGAATTCCCATGTGTTCTCGAGAACGTTTGGTCTTTATAAGTATTTCCACCGGCTTGTCCTTTAATAAGAAAGGATTGGGCCACTTGCTGCATTTGTTCTTTATTACCTGCTCTTTGTTTTGTTGCCTTATCAGAAAACCACTAAAAATTCGTTTGCTAAGTATTCACAGGGATTTCCTGCTCCATACCATTGTTCAGCACCTTCTGCTCCTCGTTGGGATCGACACTCCTATTTATCAAAAGTACTACGATACACCCCCTATACTTGTGGGTCATCAAGACTATTTTCTGGCGCCGTTGCCCGGGAGTGAAGCGCTATTGAAGATTGGAACTGGTAAAGGAAACTTCTACTGTGAGTATTTTTTTTGTTACTTCTTGTTACTTTGTTTCCAATATGGGTAACCCACTTGGTTTTCTGTTTGGTAAAACTACTACCGCTGCTAGGGTAGTAGATGAACCACAACCTATTGAGATAGATCCTTTTAAGATACCTACAAGTATTGTTGATCGTGTTATGGATAATTATTATTTAGGGGATGGAACTCTCCATCCTGGTGACCACTTGTTTTTTATCCATAAATTATGCGGGCTATTTAAGTGTGTAGGTATCACAACTGAACAGGTGAAGAAGAAGTTACTCTCCATATCATTGAAAGGGAGAGCTGAAGAATGGTATAAGCTGCTGAAGAATGGACAATCCATGGAATGGGAGGAAATGACATCTCTCTTTTATTCTAAATTTTATCCTCCCAGTGAGATTCATAAGGATAGAAATCTGATATATAACTTTTGGCCTCGTGATGGAGAGAGTACAGCTCAAGCTTGGGGGAGATTGAAGTTACTAATGCTTAGATTCCCTATTCATGAACTCCCTAACAATATTATTATCAATAACTTTTATGCTAGGCTCTCTCTTCATGATAAAGATTTACTAGATGCTTCTTGTGTTGGATCATTCACACGTATGAAGAAAGAAGCTAAATGGGATCCACTAGAACGTATTCAAGAGAACACTGAATCTTGGGAGAATGACAAAGGAAGAAAGTCAGGTATAAACTATGATTATGAATGTATTAAATATTTTATGGGAACTGATAACTTTCGTGATATTAGTAATGAGTTTGATCTTGATTCCCAAAGTATTGCCAACTGTTTAAAGGCCTTTGCCTCTTACATAGAAATTCCCAAGAAGAAGTGGAACAAGTACCATGCACCTTATAAAGATGTTGTTAGTCATGTTCATGTTAGAAGTACTCAAGTTTGTACTACTAATCATATTGTGCCTGAACCTTATGATGAGAAAATACCTTTTCTAGCTAAGGTGAAGGAGTATTCTATGATGATTAGTGCAAATAGCAAAAGTGCAAATAAAACCGTGGAGCCTGTTGAGCAATTTAATATTGAACCTGTGGTAGCTATTGTGAAAGACCCTGTCACTAGAAATATAGAGGATGAGCACATTGTCTTCTGTGAAGACGCTTATAATATTATCTCTCATCCTAGTAAGGCTAGAAAAGCTAGTGTTCATGTGCTTTCTATTAAAATTGGCGATCATTGCTACTATGGTTTATGTGATATTGGTGCTAGTTCTAGTGCTATTCTTTATGAGCTTTACAGGGAAATTATGCATGAAATTGGTCCTTGTGAGCTTGAGGACATTAATGTGGTTATTCACCTTGAAAATAAGGAAACCATTTGCCCTATTGGTATCGTAAGAGATGTGGAGGTACTTTATGGTAAGATTAAATATACTGTTGATTTTCTAGTGCTTAATTCAGCAGCTAGCAAAACTTGTCCTATCATTTTTGGTAGACCTTTCTTGAACACTTGTGGTGCTATTATTGATTGCAAGAAGGAAAAAGTTTTAACTAAGTTTGATGGATATTCTTATGATTTCAACTTTTCCAAATTTGCTAAAGCTCCTTGTGGAAATAGCTTGCCTAATAAAGATTTTAGGATGGAACAACTTGCTTCTATTGATCTGGTTTATGACCTTGGACCTCTTTTTGGTGACTGTAAGTATGCTTACTTAGATGATAAAGTTGTTTCAGTGACAGTTATATTGTCAACTTTATTCAAAGTGCTACTGAAAGTTATTATGAGAGAGGTAAACATGGTTTTATGCATCTCAATAATGTTAAGTTTCCCCATTTTATGTTGAAAGCTTTGAAGTTGCATTTGTTTTGTCTTCATATGCTAGTGGCTTTTTGTTTCAACAATTCGTTTTCTCATGCTACTCCCATGCATAGGAAGTGGGTTAGACTCAAGTGTGTTGGTTATTTGCTTCTTGATGCTCTTTTTCACTCCAGATTTATATCTCCTTTGTGAGCATCTTTGAAACTCTCAGGCCTAACTTAAATGCATAAAAGAAAAGTACTTGTTGGGAGATAACCAAAGAGTTTTGTTGAGTCTTTAAAGTTATTACCTCTGTAATAACCGCTCCTTATCCTTTTTATTTTTGGTTTTTGTGTCAAGTTCAACTGCTTTTGTGAAGTAAAGGAGTTGTGAAAAGTGGCTGTCGTGGGACAGATTTTTGTGCTGCACCGTAAAAATTCGTGAGGGAGCTCAGCATATTGTATGGAGCTGTATTTTTCTAAGCTTGTTCTCCAAGTTGCTACCCAACTTTCATTAGTTCTGAACTTTTTTATTTAAGCAACAGAAGTTTTTCGAAAAAATCAATATTTACCCGCTGGTCTATTTTGATAGATTTATGTTATCATTTGCATTTGCCTCTTTTAGAAGCCTTTGTTTTGATAGATTTCAGTTGAAGTGTGGACCTAAAGGTTTGTTGTTTTGCTTGCACTAATGTTGCCATTGAAGCTTGTGTATTGCTTTTTGAGGAAAGGAAATTTGTAGGAGAAGGATAAAAGGAGTCTACAGAGTTCGTCTTTGAATAGGTAAAAGTGGTGAAAACAGAAGGTTCGTGAAACCCCAATATTTTTATATTTTTGATGTTTTTAATACATAAGGGAAGTTACGAGATGGAACAGAGGAGGAGACGGAGTCTAGGGTGGAAAAACCCACCCCAGGCGCGGGCCCCTGCCTGGCCGCTCCTGCAGGGGGTGTGCGACCCTCGAGCTCCGACTCTGCCTCATTTTCATATCAAAACCTTCCTTATGCATTGAAACTTCGTAATATATAACCCCACGGATCCCCCGAGGTTTGTGCATCGTGTTCTCGTTGTGTTTTCGTTTTGATCTCTTTCTGTCAGGAAATCTTCTCAAGTTTAAAGCACCATGGTCTCCGCCAACGACAAAGGCAAGAAGACCATGGAGGATATAAAGTTGGAAGAACAAACCTCCGCAGGGACAAGGGCAAGGAAACCTACTTTTGTAGGAGAAATTAACACTGGGATGCTTTTTCTCGTAACATGCAAGGAATCATAGCCTTCAGTCCAGACTTCAGATACTGCCCCGAGGCAGCGGAGGCTCTTCGAACCACTGACGAGTTTTGTGATAAGTATCGTGCTTTGAGGATGAAGGTGGATATACTTCAAGAAGAGAATGACAGGCTTTGTAAGATGCTGGAGGATCTCCTTACCCAACACCAAAGGAGTAATTCGTCATCAGGTTTGGCATCCCCTTGGCTTGTTCCAAGCTTGAGGGAGTGCCACGGTATCACCACCATTATCTTTTATATTTTACCTTTTTTGTGGATTCGTATACATGTAGGAATGGCCACGGCGAATCTTCTGTCAGCGAGTAGTAGAACATGGGGCAAGGGCGGCCAGCTATCTGCGGTGCGAGATGAGGGCGGAGACACAAGGGTTTACCCAGGTTCGGCCCCCCGGAGGGTAAAGACCTACTCCTACTAGATTGTATTATGGTGAGAGTACAAGGGCGAGCTCGATGACTAGGCGGCGAATCGCTGGGGTGTATGATGGAACGTGTCCTCTATGCGTACCCTAGGGGGGTTTATATAGGCTCACCTCGCTAGGGTTTAAAGATCTACAACCTAATTGGTTAAGGATTCAGAGGGTCTTTGAGCTAGTCCGACTGGGCCTAGCTACGCTTCTGGGCCTCCAGCTTCCAGTCGCTTGAGTCCTCGCCAAGTCTCGATACAGTCACCGTCTTGCAGGCCCACTCGCTGACAGCTTGGGCCAATAGGAAACGTCCTGCTGGGCATACCCCGGCAGGCATATCCCCATCAGTAGTCCCCGAGGCCGTCGTTGATTCGTCGCAGGTGTTCATTGGGAGTCGGAGTATGCGGGTCCAATGCGGACGCCCAGTCGAATCGGCGGTGGACTCCTAAACAAAGGAAAGAACTAGTTATTTTAGTCGCAATAACGGCGAACAATCTGATCGCAGCTTGGCGAACGGGTTGGCGAATAGTCAAGTCACTGTTATAGTGATCGGGTCGGCGAATCATCGAGTCGCTGAAGATAGCGAGTCGAGTGGACAAAGTTGGACCGTTAGCTTGGTCAAACTAGCCGTTGGGTAATCCAACGGTAATATCGACGTAATTGCCGCGTGGTAACGGCTCCCCGAAAATGGCGGGTAACAACCACTATATAAGGAGAGTGACGGGTGAGGGGAAAATGCTTCCCTCACTTCCTCTAAACCTGCGCATTCTCGTTCCTCCATTCCGCACAGCGACCAGAGCGATTCGCATCCCTCGATCCCCCAGCCGATGGCCCCTCCTGCGGAACCATGGGGCAGATCCAAGTGCACGAAGGCGCTGCTGAGATCATTCAAGGAGGCAGGGACCCTCCGCGCCGGAGATGGCACATCCCCGCGGCCAGAGATGTGATCCCAGATCCGCGCGAAGGGGAATTCGTTTGCTTCACCAGTCATCTGGAGCGGGGGCTCGGATTCCCCACTTCCCTCTTCTTCCGGTGCTTCTGCGCCTACTACGACATCCAGCCGTCGGACCTGGGACCACATAGCATCGAGCAACTCGCCATCTTCGTGGCGTTCTGCGAGTGCTACATGGGCTGCAGGCCGTACTTTCCCCTATGGCAAGATCTATTCCATGGGAGGATCAACCGCGAAGAGGCGGGCGACCCAATGTTAGCCGCGGGCGGCTTGACTTTCCAGCTGAAGTCGAAGGCGTCGTTCTTCGATCTGATGTTGCCCGCCAAAGCAGCGAACGGGTGGAAGAAGAGTTGTTTTTACGTGATCGAGTTGACACCGGGCGATGAGGTGGCGCTTCCAAGGTACTCCATCGATCGGCCCGAGCCGCGTCGGCTCCAAGTCACCAAGCTTCCGCTGGAACAGTGGATGGTTGTCGATGAGATGCTGTAGACCATCCAGAACTTGAAAAGGAAAGGCCTCCAAACCATCAACCTCTACAATTGCTGGCTCGGGCGACGGCTCGTGCCCCTCGCCAGCCGTGCCCACTATATGTACGAGTACACAGGCAAGGACGACCCGACAAAGTCCTGTCACGACGAGTGGAGACTCAATGACTACCCCTGGTCCTGAAGAAGATCACCCAAGCGGTGTATCTTGACGCAAAGGCCGGGGTCGCACCTTATACCGCAAGGCGCCCAACTCCGACGGTGATTTTTTATTTCCCTTGCACTCCCAGTCACAGTTTGTGCACTCGCGGTTGTGCTAATGTTGTTTGATTGTTGCAGTTATTCCAAGTGGTGGAATGTCGGCTTCCACCCGCAGATGACGAGAACTCGAACTCGTCCGCCGAGGACGAGAGCGAGTCATTGCCTGACAAGGGTGATGTCAGGAGTGACGGAGGTGGCGATGGTGATGACGACGACGGCGACGAAGCCGTGGATGTTGCTTCCCCCACGGTCCGCAAGACTCGCGGGCAGCACCAGCGTGAGCTCGAGGCCGGCAAAAGCCTCGAGTCCAATGATGACGACGACGACGATCTCCCCGAGCATACCTCACAGCATGAGGCCACGCCGTCGAAGAAGAATAATCCGCCGTCACCCAAGAAGAAGACAAAGCCCGCCAAGCCGGCGTCTCCGCCTCGGTCCATGAGTAGCTCCGGCGCTACCAGCGCAGCCGAGGAAACAGCGGCGCACGCGGCTACAGCGATTGGTGCAACTGTCATTGAAGACGAGGCGCCGCTGGCATCACTGCCGCCGCCGTTCGCCCCAATCACCGGGTTGGTGGCCACTCCAGCCGCGGGGGGCCTCCCCACCAAGAGGAGATCCCGCGGCGATTGCCACTGAACCTCCTGTCTTGGGCACAGAGTGTGTTCGAGATGGGCCTTAGTCAGAAATTGGGGCCAGAACTGGAGAAGCCGGCTAGCATTCACACCGGCCTACGATTTATCCTAGTCGCCAAGTGAGTATTCCTCAACCTTTTAACTGTCTGTTTGATTCGTGTTTCGATTGTCGAGTGTTATTAATGGAGTCATCTTGCAGGATTGGAGTAAAGAAGACAGGTCACCCTTCGGTGGCCAAGGTTCCATCTGTTGGGAATATGCCCTAGAGGCAATCATGTATGATGATATTTCCCATTGTATTCATAAAGTTATTAAGTAGTCCTTGTATAAACATCTGATGTGTATCATTGAATATGTGATTCAGTTGTGGAACTATGCATTCATGTTGTTAGTACTAAATATCCTTGGTCATTGAGGTTGTGCTGGACACACAACATAGACCAATGTGAAAGTTGGCTTGATGACTTGGTTCCACTTGTCATGGGCATGGAGATGCTATTCCAACTTACACAGACTAGGCTAAAGAGTTTAGCGAGTCGGATTGACCCATATTGAGGTACAACGAACTAAGCTGTCATTTGTATATCTCAATCAATGTAATCCTTAGACCTGAGGTTGTTGCATAGTCCGAGTTGAGGATCACCGACTTAGGTTACATCAAGCTGATCCGTGAATGGCGGCAGTTATAAAGGCAGAGTTCGGGTCGACTGAGAATCAAGCTGCGTGATGTGAATAACTAAGATGGGATTTTGCCCCTCCACTCGGAGAGATATTCTCTGGGCCCTCTCGTGAGATATGATTCGGAAAGCATGGCCATGCACGACTCGGTTAAGTGTTAACCGAGGCGATCGGCTAAGAGTTAGTCGGGTGAGTCACTTATCTCGGATCGAGAAGAGAGTCGGACTATTTAAGGGATGACATATATTCGCCTATAGTCTGACAAGGTATATCGTGAGGCAAAAGGGACTCAGACGTAAGTCGCATTGGAACGGCAAGTCGTCATGACTCTTTGGTACTTGGGAATCGATGCGTTACGCTGGGAGCCGATGCCGATTGATCGATTGTGAGTTGGACTCTAATCGTGTCCAAGTAACCATGAGCCTGCGGGGTCACACACTTAAGAGCGGGAGCAAGTTAGGATTGGATCCGAATCTGTAATCTGGTTGGGTTGGACCTAAACCAGATTAGGACTGAGTTAGTGAGTTGGACTCACGGTAAC
The DNA here is from genome assembly GCA_030063025.1 of Avena longiglumis. Taxonomy (NCBI): domain Eukaryota; kingdom Viridiplantae; phylum Streptophyta; class Magnoliopsida; order Poales; family Poaceae; genus Avena; species Avena longiglumis. The sequence continues at coordinate 112,881,021 of CP125979.1, forward strand.
TAGTTTTATATGGGCTTTAGTGAATGGGTCGCGCGAGCAAGCCCACGTTCACTCCCTATATATAGTGGAGCACAGTAACCCAGAAAGGTTAATCGTTGTTCGGTTAGGTCATTCCATGTGTTGGAAACCCTAGATCCACAGCAGTCCAGCCGCTGTAACGAACCTAGCAGTTCGCCGCCGGCGCTCCTCCTTGTACGTGTGGATACCAGCAGAGGTGCTGTGCGATCAGCACCAGGACGATCGGATCGTGAGGACTGCACTGCATCAACTGACGCGCTTCATCAGTAATCCGCAACCGCGCGTCTAGTGGTAAACCTCGTGGCCTTCTACCTCAGCTAGGTCTTGGGATCACCACGTTAGAGGAAAAGTTTTTGTTTTATCTCTGTGTGGCCCAACAGTGGTATCAGAGCGATAGCTTCTGGTTTTAGGCTCGAGATCTCGCATATGTGATATGCGGTAGGCTATAGATGAGATCTATGTGCTGTTTTGGTGGTCGATCTATGAGATAGATCGGTTTTGTATGAAGTTGATTGGATCAACTGTACTCGGGGAATGGTAGATCAGATTTCCGTGATCATACTGCTGAGGTCGTGGAACGACATACCCCTACCGGTCGGCTTCCGCCATCGGGGTAGATTGTGACACGTAAATCCAGAAGCGGTGATCGAAGATCAAAGAGTTTGATCGAATCGGAACGATGGTCGGAATCCATGTTCGGCTTCGCCCTGTCGTAGCGCCTTAGATGTCGTTGCGAGTTTCACAACGCCGGTAGATATTGTATCTATGCATAACTTGTTTTTGCAGGAAGTTGTGAATGGTATGGTTCATATGCATGTGATGTATGTGTGTAATCCATACGTGATCTGCGAATCACGGTTTTTGTCACATTTGGAGCCTAGGTCTGTCATTTTATTGTATAACGACACTGCGTGTCGGATTCTCTATGTAATTTACTTTACTAAGCTAGTGTAGCTGTTTGAGAACCGGAAGGCATGCAGGCGTTGTACATGTCGGCGACATGGAGTAAGACGACAAGTGACAAGAGTTGGCACGAGTCGGATTACAAGCTTTGTGGAGATGGAGATCGCCATGAAGAGAGCCATACCATTTCACATTATAATTGATTTATTTTTGTGTTATTGTTATGTCTCAGTTTTACCTCTATTAGATAGTCGGTAAAATTTAATCCCTCAAAGAAGGTCTAGTCGGTTTTCCATGATGTTTGCACCATCACAAGTCGAACATTTTTGGTAGTGGGCTCATAAAATTGAGGTGCTGCCAATTCTTTCCGACTAGGTGGGTTCGAGTCGGACTCTTCTGCAGAAACACTTGGTAAGCTACGGTCTATCACAAGCAGTTGTGGGACTCGGGAAAGGTCGGATGGGAGCCGGGGCATGTGATGCCACCCGTCCAACAGAGTCTCATGAGATGCGATTGACAAGGAGTTGTCTACCTAGATCACTTGGCTAGCGGTGATGCTAAAGCTCACTAGCCGACTTGCTTATTTAGGATCTGAATCACTAAGTAACCATCGGAGGGTGTTGGTTCTAGTGGGAGCATAAAATATTAAAATGTTTAATATGCTTGCTCTTTTATGAATACATGTCTTAAGTGTTTTGAATATTTTACATTTGTAGATCATGGCACCAAGTAGCGTCACTCTCGGATATCCGGTTTTGCGTTGAGAACCATTCTTGAGAAAGATAAACTGAACGACACTAATTTTACCAAGGTATCGAAATCGAGAATTGTTCTCAAACAAGAAAAGAAGGACCATGTCCTAGACAACCCACTTCGGATGAGCCAAATGAGAATGCGACCGTCGCACCACCAATGCCTACCGTCGGGCTAAAGATGAGTCCACGGATATTAGCTGTCTTATGCTTGCTCACATGGAACCGGACTTGCAAAAGCAGTTCGAGCATGTTGAGGCCTACGATATGATCGAAAGCCTCAAAAGTATGTTCGAGCTCGGCGAAGACGAGAGGTATCAAGTCTCTCGAGCTTTCTGAGTTGCAAGCTTAAGGATGGTGATCCACGAGTCGCATGTGATCAAAATGGTTGGTTACGTGCGGTCTCTGGAGAGGCTTAGCTACCCCATAAGCGAAGAGTTCGCTACGGATATAATTCGAACTCTCTTCCTAGTGCATATGGGCGTTCATTTGAACTACCACATGCATGGTATGGATAAGAAGCTCACGAATTGCATGGGATGCTCAAGCAGAGGCGGATCTCAAGAAGGGCACCGTCAAGTGTTGATGGTGCGAGAATAAGGCTAAGTTCAAGAAGAGTTCTTGGACTAAGAAGAAGGCTAAGTCGGAGGAAAGCGGGGCTCGGGACCTGTCCCAAGCGCTTCCTCGGGGACTAAGCCATCTCCTTCACCGGATCCACTTGCTTCTCTTGCAAGGCGGATGGCCATTGGAAGAGGAATCGGCAAGTACTTGGCCGACAAAGCCAAGAGTGGAGGTATGACTTCCGACTCGGTACACTTGTTTGCAATGTTATAGACATATATCTTGCTGATGCACCTAATAGTTCTTGGGTATATGATACGGATCGATTATTCACATACGCAACTCGTTGCGAGGTAAGAACTAGGAGCGTAGCAAGAGGCGAGGTTGATATTAGTCGGCAACAAAGCAAGAGTTGCTGCGTTGGAAGTCGACGCGATGCAACTTCATTTACCTTCCGGATTCATTATGGAACTAAATAATTGTTATTATGTTCCGATTGCTCGATCGAAACATTATTTACGCTTCATGTTTGATGAGGCAAGGCTATGAGTCGAATATCAAGAATAATGGTTGTTCTTTGTATTTGAATGATATGTTTCACGGCTTTGCACCCGTCCGTGACGGGTTATTTATTTTGAATCTTGATGGTGAGTCGGTTTATAACATAAATGTTAAAAGGTTGAAACCAAATGATCTGAATATGACTTACTTTTGGCAATCGGCTTGGTCATATAAGTTGGAAAGCATGAAGAAGCTCCATGATGATGGACTCCTAACCCGTTTGACTTGGAGTCGTTCGAGACATGCGAATCTTGCCTACTCGGCAAAATGACCAAGACACCTTTTGCAAAGAGTTGCGAAAGGGCGTCCGACTTGTTGGGACTAGTACATAGTGATGTATGTGGACCAATGAGCACGACAGCCAGGGGTGGTTATGAGTACTTCATTACCTTCACTGATGATTTGAGTAGGTATGGATATGTCTACTTAATGAAACTTAAGTCGGAAGCCTTTGAAAAGTTCAAAGAATTCCAGAATGAAGCACAGAATCAACTCGGCAAGAAAATAAAGTTTCTTGATCCGGACCGAGAGGCGAGTACATGAGCCATGAGTTTGATGACCATCGAAAAGTTGTGGAATAGTTCCTCAACTCACTCCGCCAGAACGCATACAAAGGAATGGTGTTTGGAAAGCGGAATCGGACCTTGTTGGACATGGTACGATCAATGATGAGTCGAACAGATCTGCCTTTATCATTTTGGGGTTATTGTCTAGAAAGCAATGGCGTTCACACTAAACAAAGTACCATCAAAATCGGTAGAAGACACCGCATGAGATGTGGACAGCAAAAAGCCGAGTTTGTCTTTTCTTAAGATTTGGGGTTGTGAAGCTTTTGTCAAGCGACTTGATCGGACAAGCTTCTCCAAGTCGGATAAATGTATTATCCGAGAAACCTTGGTTACTACTTCTACAACCGATAAGAGGGCAAAGTGTTTGTCGCTCGGGCGGTGTCTTCCTTGAGAAAGAGTTTCTCGAGGAGTAAGTGGGAACGGTGCAACTCGAAGAAATTCGAGAGGAATCGGCTAATAGCGAATCGGCAAAAACCTTGGAGGATGAGCCGATCGTGGCGGTGAGCCGATAGCGACACATACTACGAAGATCGGCAAGATTACGAAGTGTTCGTGATGTGTTCTTGTTAGGCGGTGATGAGCGCAAATTATTGGAGCGATGGTGGGATCGATTCGAGTCATGGCTTGGAGCCATGAGATCCGAGATAAAGTCCATGGATGAAAATAAAGTTTGGAACTTGGTTGATCTGCCAGACGGTGCAAGACCCGTCGAGTGCAAGTGGGTCTTTAAGAAGAAAACTGATATGGATGGAAATGTTTCAATCTATAAAGCACGCCTTGTCGCGAAGGGGTTCCGACAAGTTCAAGGAGTTGATTACGACGAGACTTTCGCCGTAGCGATGCTTAAATCAGTTCGGATCATGTTAGCTATAGCGGCCTATTTCGACTATGAGATATGGCAGATGGATGTCAAAACGGCTTTCCTTAACGGAAATTTAACCGAGGACGTGTATATGATACAGCCCGAGGGTTTTGTTGATCCGTCTAATGCTGACAAGGTATGCAAACTTCAGAAATCCATTTATGGGTTGAAGCAAGCATCTCGGAGTTGGAATATTCGCTTTGATGAGGTAGTCAGATCGTTTGGCTTCATCAAGAGTGATCATGATTCTTGTTTGTACAAGAAGTTTAGTGGGAACAAAGTAAATTTTCTAATCTTATATGTGGATGACATATTACTGATTGGAAATGATGTCCAGATGTTGCAAGAAACCAAGGAATCATTGGAAAGGAGTTTCTCAATGAAAGACTTGGGTGAGGCAACATACATCCTCGGAATCCGGATCTATAGAGATAGATCAAGGAGGCTCATTGGATTGAGTCAGAGTACTTATTTGGACAAAGTGTTGAAAAAGTTCAACATGGAATCATCTAAGAAGGGGTTCTTACCGATGTCCCATGGTGTAAGACTTAGCAAGACTCAGTGTCCTTCGACAACTGATGAGCGAAGTCGGATGAGTGCGATTCCATATGCTTCTGCAGTTGGATCCATCATGTACGCCATGATTTGTACTAGGCCGGATGTTTCCTTTGCTCTAAGTGTTGTGGCGGATACCGGCTGATCTGGAGATCCATCGATGAGCTAAAAATATCCTAAAGTACTTGAGAAGGACTAAGGATATGTTCTTGGTTTATGGTGGTGAAGATGAACTCAGTGTAAAGGGTTACACGGATGCGAGTTATCTCACCGACTCTGATGATTCTTGTTCGCAATCCGGATACGTGTTTATTATAAACGGAAGTGCTGTGAGCTGGAAAAGTTCCAAGCAAGAGGCGTATGCGCATCTACAGAGGTTGAGTATATTGCCTCGGAGGCAACAAAGGAAGGTTTGGATGAGGAATTTCCTCATGGATCTTGGTGTGGTTCGGGCTCGTCCCATCCGTCGGACGTGTATTGTGACAACAATGGTGCTATTGCACAAGCCAAGGAACCTAGACAACACCAGAAGAACAAGCACATACTCATGCGGTACCACCTAATTTGCCAGTTCGTGGATCAGGGTGATATCAAGTTATGCAAGGTACACACGGATGCAAATATTGCGGATCCGTTGACAAAGCCGTTACCCGGAAGCATGAGGCGCACTGAAACCATGGGCATTAGATGCTTAGACATGTGATGTCGGAAGATTGACTCTAGTGCAAGTGGGAGACTCTTGGGAATATGCCCTAGAGGCAATCATGTATGATGATATTTCCCATTGTATTCATAAAGTTATTAAGTAGTCCTTGTATAAACATCTGATGTGTATCATTGAATATGTGATTCAGTTGTGGAACTATGCATTCATGTTGTTAGTACTAAATATCCTTGGTCATTGAGGTTGTGCTGGACACACAACATAGACCAATGTGAAAGTTGGCTTGATGACTCGGTTCCACTTTTCATGGGCATGGAGATGCTATTCCAACTTACACAAACTAGGCTAAAGAGTTTAGCGAGTCAGATTGACCCATATTGAGGTACAACGAACTAAGCTGTCATTTGTATATCTCAATCAATGTAATCCTTAGACCTGAGGTTGTTGCATAATCCGAGTTGAGGATCACCGACTTAGGTTCTGTCAAACGCTGATCCGTAACTGGGCAGTTATAAAGGCAGAGTTCGGGTCGACTGAGAATCAAGCTGCGTGATGTGAATAACTAAGATGGGATTTTGCCCCTCCACTCGAAGAGATATTCTCTGGGCCCTCTCGTGAGATATGATTCGGAAAGCATGGCCATGCACGACTCGGTTAAGTGTTAACCGAGGCGATCGGCTAAGAGTTAGTCGGGTGAGTCACTTATCTCGGATCAAGAAGAGAGTCGGACTATTTAAGGGATGACATATATTCGCCTATACTCTGACAAGGTATATCGTGAGGCAAAAGGGACTCAGACGTAAGTCGCATTGGAAAGGCAAGTCGTCATGACTCTTTGGTACTTGGGAATCGATGCGTTACGCTGGGAGCCGATGCCGATTGATCGATGTGAGTTGGACTCTAATCGTGTCCAAGTAACCATGAGCTCTTGAGGTCACACACTTAAGAGCGGGAGCAAGTTCGGATTGGATCCGAATCTGTAATCTGGTTGGGTTGGACCTAAACTAGATTAGGACTGAGTTAGTGAGTTGGACTCACGGTAACTAGTTTTATATGGGATTTAGTGAATGGGTCGCGCGAGCAAGCCCACGTTCACTCCCTATATATAGTGGAGCACAGTAACCCAGAAAGGTTAATCGTTGTTCGGTTAGGTCATTCCATGTGTTGGAAACCCTAGCTCCACAGCAGTCCAGCCGCCGTAACGAACCTAGCAGTTTGCCGCCGGCGCTCCTCCTTGTACGTGTGGATACCAGCAGAGGTGCTGTGCGATCAGCACCAGGACGATCGGATCGTGAGGACTGCACTGCATCAACTGACGCGCTTCATCAGTAATCCGCAACCGCGCGTCTAGTGGTAAAACTCGTGGCCTTCTACCTCATCTAGGTCTTGGGATCACCACGTTAGAGGAAAAGTTTTTGTTTTATCTCTGCGTGGCCCAACACCATCGGTCGCCGTGGAGGTGCCGGCTGATCCCTCGAAGAAGAGGAAGGGCGACGAGACTGAAGCTCCCGCCGATGGCACCAAGAGAACCAAAGGAGATGACGTCGTCACAATCTCGGACGAGCCAGCGGCTGCCCCGAGCGAAGCCCCGATTGCGGTGGACGTAGCTCTAAAGGCGTCGGAGGACGCGGGGTCGCAGCAGGCAGGCCATATGGTTTCGATTGAGGCGGCCGGGCCGCCTTCAGGTGGCGCGGGGGCCGCGGTGGCGACGTTCCCTCGCTTTGTAGCGAGGGCCGCCACGGCGAGTGCCTCGGTGCCATCAAGCCAATTCCCTGGGGCCGCCGGTATGGAGGTCGAACAGCGTCGCGGGCACACTCCGCTCGTGCTTTCGTCGGTGGACGCGATGGAGATTCACGGCATGCTAGGTGCCGCCATCCAGGTATGTCCAGTCCCCGAGGATCTGGCCACTGAATTTCAGTGGTCGGATTCTTACTGTTTTTCGCCATCCAGTCCCCGAGTGCCTAGTCGCTGAATTTTAGCGGCTAGGCACTTAGGAAGTTTTGTCATCCAGTCCTCGAGTGGCTAGTCGCTGAATTTCAGCGGCTAGGCACTTAGGAAGTTTTTGTCATCCGGTCCCCGAGTGGCTAGTCGTTAAATTTCAGCGGCTAGGCACTTAGGAATTTTTGTCATCCAGTCCCCGAGTGCCTAGTCGCTGAATTTCAGCGGCTAGACACTTAGGAATTTTTGGTTGCTGACACTGTGATTGTTGCATAGGGCTTGCAGCGCGAGTCAGCCGAGCGGCTTGCTGCCAAGTGCCGTGTGGAGGAGGAACTTCTCGCTGTCCAGGACACGAACGAGGAGTTTCGAGCGACTGCGGGTGAGTGTTTGTCTTGTTTGGCGCTTGTCGCGAACTTGTTTCGGTGTTGACCGTTTTGTTTTGGAAACAGAGAGTAGTGCGGCCGTAGTGAAGGAGGCTCGCCAGGGCCTTGTTTTGGCGGGTGAGTTGATGGCAGCTCAGTCTTCCTTGAGCGTAGCGGAGAAGCGAATCGCCGAACTGGAGCGTGAACTCAAGGAGGCGAAGGCGGAAGCGAGCTCGGAGGAAAGGCGAGCCAAGGCGGCCGTCACTTCTGTTGCTGAGGTAAGGAAGGTGTCGGACGCACTCGTCGCCGGGTTGCAGAATGACTTCTCGGCTCTTCAGAATTTCATCACGGACCTCTGCCGCCGCTGATTGGTGAGTTTTCCTTCAGCCACTTTCCGAGCGTGCATACCACATTGTGGTTTTGGTGCTTCGCTCACTGTTTGCTTGTGTGTTGCAGGACTGATCACTGATAACATCGAAGAGGCGCAGTCGTACGACGCGCGGCAGTGCGTGACCACCCTGGTCGATTCAGCCGCGCTGTCAGCGACCTGCCTCCGGGCGTATCTTCAGGAGATCTCACCCACGGAGGTGATCCCCGGCGACCTCGTCGAAGTATGGTGCTATCTGGAGAAGGCCCCTTCGGTCGTGGAGTTCATGACGCGGTTGGCCTTCCGTCGTGGAGCGGCGACTGCGCTGAGTCTTGGGCTCGCACATTTCCCTGACGATTTCGACCTCGACGACGTCACGAGTGGGTACCCCTCGTCGACGCGCTCGGTCGAGATTGCCGAGGTGCTGAGGCTGACGGAGCGAGCCGCGGTGTACTCCGACCGCGTTTGGGCGATGGGCGACCTTATTCCCTATCAGGAAACGGTCGTCGCCCCCAATGACCCCGAACCGGCGCACAACGACTTCAAGGTGGAGAAACCGTTTCGTCCAGCGATGGCGGGTGAGCTCACGACGTACCCGTCGAATCCCTAGGTTCCCTTTATCCGCAACCTCAAGGACGGTGGCGCCTCCTCTTTGAAGCCTGCGGAATAGATTGTTTTTCCATTCAGCGTTAGTGTAAGATAAACATGTAATTCTCCTTGTATGCGAACAAATTTTGCTGCTTTGAAGGAATGCACGGGCTATTTTGTCATTGATTTTGTGATTTGGGTGTTGGTTGTACGAGTCCCCGAGTGCGTCCGACCTTTTTGTGGGGTTAACCACGTTTTTATATGTTGTGTGAACTGTTAGTGAGTTAGGGTCGACTCGCCATGGCTCGGGAAGCCAGTCGCATGGCGACTCCCAGGGGTGCTCTTTACTTGGCCATTTTCCCAAGCGCGGACGGGGTCGGGTCGCCGAGTCCCCAAGCGTGGTACTTGGCCGTTCTAGTCGCATGCCCAAGGTAGGTGAGGACTAGGCGTGTTATTTTAGGCGTGTCGCTCCGCCTGATCCGTAAGATCAGCCGCATGGCGAGTCCTGGGCACGCTCTCTTACTTGGCTTTTTCCCTAGCCGCTCTTCTTTGGGTTGGTGTCAGTCCCGGAGCGTGGTAATTTGTTGTTCAAGTCGTTGCGCCGAGGATGTGGAGTACTGGGTCGCTGTGGGAAGCGAATGCGGTCGTCTTGGCTCGGGGAGCCAGTCGAGCTAGGCGACTCCAATGGGGCTCCGGGTTATCTTTTTTCGTGGATGGTACGAGGCCTGAATTTTTCCAGTGCCTTCGTACCGCACTACTTGGCTGTACTGGTCGTGTTACCAAAGGTTGACTTCTACGAATAGCGTATCACTGTTATTACGAGTGCAAGTGGCACAAGGCATGGAGAGTAGACGCAATTTGCGCGAATCAATCTGCTTTATTTCATAGCGGGTAGGGGGTACATGTCTGGAGTCCTAAGAGTAGAACTTCCGTAGGAGGTTTACACTCCATGGCCGCTTGATGTCGAGTTTTCCATCGCCTCGGAAGTCGGTGAGGTAGTAGGCGTCGTTGCCCAGGACTCGCCCGATGGAGAATGGTCCCTCCTAAGGGGGGGGGGGAGCTTGTGCATGCCTTTCTTGTCCTGGATTAGGCGCAGTACCAAGTCGACTTCCTGGAAGGTGCGAGTCCGTACTCGCCGGCCGTGGTAGCGGCGAAGCCCTTGGTGGTAGATGGCGGTGCGGAAGCGAACTAGGTCACGTGCTTCGTCGAGCTGGTCGACTCCGTCTTGGCGTGCGAGTTCGTTGTCAGCCTCCGTGTAGTTGACCACCCGAGGTGAGTCGTGCTCGAGGCCGGTTGGCATGACTGCCTCGGCACCATACACCATGAAGAAGGGGGTGAACCCCATCGACATGTTGACGGAGGTGCGGATGCCCCAGATGACGGAGGGGAGTTCTTCGACCCAGCACCCGGCGGTGCGCTCGAGTGGGACTTGTAATCGTGGCTTCAGGCCGTGGAGGATGCTCTGGTTGGCGTGTTTCGCCTGGCCATTGGACTCCGGGTGGGCGACTGAGGCGAGGTCGAGTCAGATGTTGTGCTCCTCGCAGAACTCGGCCATGGCTCCCTTGGCGAAGTTGGTGTCGTTGTCCGTGATGATGCTTTTTGGGAACCCGTAGCGATAGATGAGCTCGTGTAGGAATTTGGTAGCGGTCTTCCCGTCGCACTTGCGGACTGGCTTGGCCTCCACCCATTTTGTGAATTTATCGACTGCGACTAGGAGGTGGGTGAAGCCGGAGGGGGCCTTCTTGAAGGGGCCTACCATATCCATGCCCCATACAGCGAACGGCCAGGTAATGGGGATTGTCTTGAGCGCCGAGCTCGGAACGTGAGTCTGGTTGGCGTACTTCTGGCACCCGATGCATTGCTAGACGATGTCGACCGCGTCGGTGTGTCCGGTGATCCAGTAGAATCCATGTCCCATGGCCTTGGCGACCAGGGAGCGGGCGCCGGCGTGGTGGCTGCAGTCGCCGGAGTGGATGTCCTGGAGGATCTTGCGTCCTTCAGCAGGTTGGACGCAGCATTGGAACACGCCGGTCACGCTGCGCTTGTGGAGCTCGGCGTTGATGATGACGAAGGATTTGCAGCGGCATGCTATTATCCAGGCCTCCTTCTCGTGTGGGTAGGGTGCCTCCCTCCAGGTAAGCGACGTATGGCGCGGTCCAGTCGCTTGGCTCGGAGATTAGTGCGACCAGGGTTGCGTATGGTTGCAGCGGAATTTTGATGTCGATCTCCCTTGGGGGAGAGACGGAGGGCTTGGTGATGGTGTTGAGGAAGACGCCGGCAGGTGGTGCGAGTCGAGCCGAGCCGATGCGAGAGAGTGTGTCGGCCTGCTCGTTCTTCCGCCTGTCGATCCACTCGACGGAGTAGCCTGTGAAGTGGCCTCCCAGCTGGCCCACTGCTTGACGGTATGCCACCATGGTGGCGGAGACTGCGTCGTAGGTGCCGACGACTTGCCTGGCGACGAGGTTGGAGTCTCCATAGAAGCGCAGGCGATTGATGTTCATCTCCTTGGCTGCCCGCATGCCCTGGAGTAGCGCCTCGTACTCGGCCATGTTGTTGGTGCAGGGGGTGAATTCGAGGTAGATGACGTAGCGTAGCTTGTCATTCTTCGAAGATGTTAGCACGATCCCCGCTCCTGCGCCATCTGTGTTCTTGGAGCCGTCGAAGTGTAGGCTCCAGTAATGGAGGTATGGTAGCTTCTCTGGCTGCTGGGCCTCTTCCCAGTCGGCGAGGAAGTCTGCGAGAGCCTGTGATTTGATCGCTTTGCACGGCTCATACCTGATGTTGTGGACGCCGATCTCGATGGCCCATTTGGAGACTCCCCCGGTCGCCTCGCGGTTGCGTATGATGTCCTGCAACGGTTCTGAGGTGACGACTGTTATTGGGTGCTCCTGGAAGTAGTGCGGCAGTCGCCGCTGTGCTTTGAAGACCGCATATACCAATTTTTGGTACTGCGGGTAGCGCTGGCGCGACTCAGTGAGGACTTTGCTGATGTAGTATATGGGTCGCTGCACCGGGTGCTCCTTGCCTTCCTCTGGTCGTTCGACGACCATGACGGCGCTGACGACGCGCTCGGAAGCCGCGACGTAGACGAGCATGGGTTCCCTGTCGACGGGGGCGGCGAGTAGCGGTGCCGCGAGTAGCACCTCCTTGAGAGCATGGAGCGCGTCGTCGGCCTCCTTGTCCCACTGGAAGGTGGGGTTCTTACGCATTAGGCGGTAGAGGGGCATCTCCTTGTCTCCTAGCCGAGGGATGAAGCGACTGAGAGCCGCGACTCGCCCGGCCAACTTATGGACGTCGCGCAGGCACTCGGGTCTGCCGAGCCGGGCGATCGTGTTGATCTTGGCGGGGTTCGCCTCTATCCCGCGCTTGGAGACGACGTATCCCATCAGCTGTCCAGTGGGTACACCGAAGGTGCACTTTCCTGGGTTTAGCTTTATCTTGTACCTCCGCAGGTTGGCGAAGGTTTCCGCCAGGTCGGCAAGGAGATCGTCCCGGCGAGTGGATTTTACCACCACGTCGTCGATGTAGACGTGGATGTTGCTGCCAATTTGGCTCGCAAGGCACTCCTGCATGCACCTCTAGTAGGTCGCCCCGGCGTTCTTGAGGCCGAAGGTCATGGCGGTGTAGTAGAAGGCACCGAATGGCGTGATGAACACCGTCTTCTCTTCGTCCTCGACTGCCATTTTGATCTGGTTGTACCCAGAGTAGGCATCGAGGAAGCATAGCGACTCCGAGCCCGTGGTCGAGTCGATTATTTGGTTGATCCGCGGGAGGACTAACTGCCCCTTTGGGCAGGCGCTGTTGAGGTTTGTGTAGTCAATACACATTATCCAGGTCCCGTTTTTTTCTTGACCAAGACTGGGTTTGCCAGCCATTTGGAGTATTTGATTGGCCGAATGAAGCCTGCAGCGAGTAGACGCTGCACCTCCTCGGCGATTGCTCGGCGGCGCTCTTCATTGAAGGGCCACAACGATTGCTTGACAGGTAGCACCTTGGGGTCGGTGTTGAGTTTGTGCTCAGCGAGTTCCCTCGGGACACCAGGCATGTCAGATGGCTTCCATGCGAAGATGTCGCAATTCTCACGTAGGAACTCGATGAGCACGCCTTCCTATGCTGGGATCATGCCCGTCCCGATCGTCACCGTCTGGCTAGAGTCGCCTGGGACCAGCTCGATGGTGCGAGTGTGCATCGTTGCCTCGAAGGCGGTGGAGCTGCCACCCTCCAAGTTGGGCTTCTTGAGTATGGTGGGGTCGTCGTTGTTGGCCCCGCTCGCCTACTTGGCGAGCTCCTCAGCATGGTTGGCCTCTGCTGTGATGACGGCATCAGCGAGTTCGGCGCCTTTGGCCTCGCATTCTGCGGCCATGTCGAGGTCGCCATGGACAGTGATGATGCCACACAGCCCGGGGAGCTTCATCGCGTTGTATGCGTAGTGGGGCGCTGCCATGAATTTGGCGAACGCCTAGCGCCCCAGGAAACAGTGGTAGGGGCTGTTGAATGGCACCAGCTCGAAGATGATCCGCTCGGTGCCGAAGTTTGCTAGTGTGCCGAAGGTGACTGGCAGCGTCACCTTCCCGATTGGGTACACCTTCCGACCGGGGACGATGCCGTGGAAGGTGGTGTAGGTCGTCTCGATCATCGACTACGGGAGCCGCAGTCGCCTGAATGTGTCCAGGTATAGGATGTTGATGGAGCTGCCGCCATCGATCAGCGTCTTGGGGAGCCAATAGTCCCCCACCTTGGGCTTGACCACCAAGGCGACTCGGCCCGGATATTCGATCCGTGGCGAGTGGTCCTCGTGGATCCATGTGATTGGTTGCTCGGACCAGTTAAGGAACTGAGGGATGTCTATCTGGGACACCGCATTGACAGCGACGGCGAGGGCGATGACCTTCTTCTCGCGCTTCGTGTTGAAGCCTGTGAAGGTGTGGAGCGAGCCGGCGACCTTCTTATCCCTGGACACATCACTCCAGGTCCTCGATGGTAGTGGCGCGAGTGTAGGAACCCTCGAAGTGCCTGACGAAGGTGTCGCACATTTCCTCCCAGGAGTCGATGCTGTCCGCAGGGAGGGTGTTGATCCATTGCCTACACGCTCCCTCCATCATCAGGAGGAGGTAGCGGGCGGCATCAGGTCGGTGTGGCGAGCGATTCCCATTGCCATGAGGTAGGTATCCAGCCACACGGATGGGTCATACGACGGACCGTACTTCTCGATCTCCTTCAGCGCCTTGAAGTTTGTCGGGTATTTTTCGCCTTGCATCGTTGGTCCGAAGCACTGTGGTCTGACTCGACTCAGCGATACCCTTGGTTCGCCGTCGCGGCGGTTGGTGAGGGTATGCCGCAGTTCGTCGGGCTGGCGTGCGCGCCAGCTCTGGTTGTTGATGATGTGGGTGCGCGCGTCGACTGGCTTCCCATTGGCGGCAACGAAGTTGTTCGCCGACCGCGGGTCATTGGTGGAGAGTGCCGCGTGCGCGGGTCGATGTTGGAGCTGCAGGGGCTCGGGTGGTGGGCATTTGAGGGTGTTCGCCACCATTGGGCGGCCGCTCAAGGCCGCCCTGCTGCCTGACGAACGCGAGTACATGCTACCCTATGAGTCGGCACCCGCATTTTGTTGCTCGACTACCTTGGCGAGCAGAGCCTTGGCGTACTGGATCTGCAGGGCGCCTTTCCCGATTATGTTTATGTTGTCGACCGCTGCTCGGCTCGCGACGACATTGTCCATCAGAGTGGAGAACAGCGGGAGGACGTTTGCGTCTCGCTCCCGCGAGACCACGATTATTGGTTGGTCCCTGGGGGGCGCGCGGTTGGGTGGTGGTGGGGCGCCGTTGGCCGTCGCGCCTGGTGGGGGCCGAGATCTCCCTCCTGGCGGCACGTTCTCGCAGATCGCGCGCTCGGCTGCATGAGTCAGGTCGTTCTCGTCGTCGAAGTTCAGGGCGCGTCCCTGAATGGTGGGGTTCAGGCGCGACCTGATTCGGAGTTGGTGGTAACGCGAGAGTTCCTGCGCTGTAACCTGCTCGAGGCGAAATTTTTCGCGTTCGGCTTGTTCTTTGCGGACCCTCCTCCAGCCGCAGGCGGAGTTCCTCGACCTCCGTTTGGTGTGATCGGCGTGGAGAAGGGGTCTGGCGGGGGGTCAGCGCCATTCTCCATGCAGGCCACGATGTGGTGACCAGACCCGTCATGGAGGTCGGCGGAGTTCTCCGACCCGGAGTCGAAGTCGAAGATCCCAAGGATGGAGGGGTCCTCCAAGTCTCCCACGTTGGAGACCTATGTGATGGAGCCCGCAGGCGATGCGGCGACTATGGATCCGGCAGCCGACGCGGGGGTCGCCGAGTCGGCGTCGTTGTTGAGGGCCGTGTCGTCCGCGACCATGGCTATTTTGGCCACGTTGTTGTGGGTTGAGTCGTACTCGGAGGCAAGGCAGTGGATCGTGCGGACCTGGCTCTCAGAGATCTGGTCGCGTGGCGGTGACTCGCGGATCCGAGCCGAGTCCTCCGAGACAATGACGTCGGTGAAGTCGACGAAGAGGCTGATCGTACCGACCGGCATGATCACGCTGTGCGTGACGGGGCGTGCCGCCGGGACATAGCTGCTCGACAAGATCTAGAGGATCTCGTCGATCACGATCATGCGGCCGGTGGCGATCGTCTCGTTAATGGGCAGATTGGATCTCGCCGCAGAACACCGGCCTGACCGGCCAGGACCCACGGTGGGGGCCACTATCGTGGGAATGGCCACGGCAGATGCTGCAATCGGCAGCGAGTAGTAGATCATGGGGAAAGGGCGGCCAGCCATCTGCAGTGCGAGATGAGGGCAGAGACACAAGGGTTTACCCAGGTTTGGCCCCCCGGAGGGTAAAGACCTACTCCTGCTAGATTGTATTATGGTGAGAGTACAAGGGCGAGCTCGACGACTAGGCGGCGATTTGCTGGGGTGTATGATGGAATGTGTCCTCTATGCGTACCCTAGGGAGGTTTATATAGGCTCACCTCGCTAGGGTTTACAGATCTACAACCGAATTGGTTGAGGATTCAAAGGGTCTTTGACCTAGTTCGACTGGGCCTAGCTACGCTTCTGGGCCTTCAGCTTCCAGTCGCCTGAGTCCTCCCCAAGTCTCGATCCAGTCGCTGTCCTGCAGGTCCACTCGCTGGCAGCTTGGGCCAATAGGAAATGTCCTGCTGGGCATACCCCGGTAGGCATATCCCCATCAGTATCTTTGGTAGAGAGGTTATCTTATAGTTTGGTTTGCATGTGGAAGTATCTCTCCTTTAGTTGATTATGTATGTATCCCTTGGTGTGAGTGCCTTTATTGGAATACTAATGAGAAGTTTCATCTTTTACTTTTTGCACTTCTTATTTTAGTTTGCAATCTCTATTATATGATGGATCTTGTTGATCAGTATTGGCATCACTTTGGGAGCATCAAGTGGATCTAAATTGGTTTTGGCAAACCGAGTTCTGGTCAGTAGCAATACTTTTTGAGAATTTGAAATAAAAATAGAAAAAAACTTACAGGTATTTTCTATCATTTACTTTCTTTCTTGTTGGCTCATAATTTAGTATTCTTTATTTAAGATCTTTTGTGTCTTCAAGGAAGATTGCATGTTTGGCTTTATTACTTGTATGTTTGCTTGTTTCTTTCAACTCTCTTGCTTTCTACCTAGCCTTTCTAGCCAAAAACCTGTTTTGAGAAGGCATACTTCTCATGTTTCCAATCCCTTTGAACCAAAACCTTTTCCACTTGTGTCCACCATATCTACCTAGTAGCTTTTGCTATTCCAAGCAAATTCTCAAGCTTCATCTACCTTTCGAATTAAAAAAAGTATTTTGTTATGTGAAAACTAGTTAGTAAAGCTCTCACGAACCTGATGGCACACCTTATTTTCTTGCCCCTAATAGACTTGAACCATTGTGCCATCGAATTTGTATATGCTTGCATCTATACGTTGGAATTAGCAGAACAGTGCTGTCACGGGGAACGTTTTCAACATTGTACATGTACTTTGTACTCAGTTGATATCATGCTCTTTTGTCTATGGATGTCAACGGTGTGAAATAAAGAGGGAACTTGTAAGTCTATGGAGTTTGTATTTTGTGTTAGAGAAACACCTAGGACTCTAGCCTAAGCCATGCCTAATCATGGTGGAAACTTGCAGCATCACCATAGTGAGCTATCTATGAAGCATCCTCAATAAAAAGCTATGCACATAGTAAATAAAAAGATCACTGAGATGCTCATTGTCTGCTTGCCTTGTCATTTTGGTTATGGGATAGATCCTGTACCATGTGCAAGGGGTACCCCGTTGGCAGTTCTCTATGATATGCAAATACTTACAATGACAAGAACTTATGGGTGACAAAAGTTGAGTAGCATGAGGAGTGGCCCTCATATTCAACAGACATGAGATTGCCAACTTATATTTCGTCAAGCATATACTCCAGCTTTGTGCACTTTAACCTTAATCATCTCATGATGCCTATGATAGGGGCAATGAGGGCTCAAAGCTAGTAAGTATCATAATTTTTTAGAAGCTCTTTATGACTTGTAATCCCTGCTACCCTCTATAAAGGGACCTTTCTCCTATTTACCAGTTTGAGTTAGTAAACCTACTTCCTCTCTATCTCCAGCAAGCATTTGAGTTGTTGTGTTTCAAGCATTCATATGGTGATTTATTCAATCATGTTCTCTATCTTCCTTGTTTGCACAAGACTCTTATCTATTGATTATTACTTTGAGAGCCTTCACTTGTGAAAAACCTTTTTGAGCAAAGAGTGCTCCTATTGTAAAACTTCTACAAAAAGCTTTTTGTGAAACTGTTTGCCAGGTGTTCTCTGACCAAGAACAAGTTTGCCAATTCCAATTGTGATTTATCTTTATGCATCTCTATTGTGACTGTTGTACTTGGTTGCAATATAAGTTATAAAATGGTGAGTTGCTTTCTTCTATGAGTTGTGTAATGGTAAGTGTGATGCTTCTTGTTCATATTCTTTTATCGACACTTCACTCCATAAACCTGTGGACATGTTTACTGAGCTCAGTTTTCGCTTGGGGACAAGCGAAGGTCTAACCTTGGGGAAGTTGATACGCCCAATTTGCATCACCATTCTATATCATAATCTACCTCTATTCATTGATATTTGTCTTATTATGAGGTATTGCTTATGTCTTTTCCACTGTTTATGCATGTTGGATGATTCTTGGAGGATGGACTGCTGGAGTCTAGATTCTGATGGAAAAGAGGGCGTTTTGATGCAATTTTGCGAAGATGAGACACATACGAGAAAAATATGGGAAAATATTATTTTTCTAGAAGATTGAGGAAGCCAGAAGGAGGGACGAACAAGGGCCGCAGGGGGCCCACACCCCCTAGGCGCGGGGCCACCCTGGGCCGCGCCTAGGGAAGGTGTGGCCCACCTGACCGGCTCCTGACTCTGCCCCTTCACATATATCTTTCCTACGGAACCCTAAGGCTTGGGGAGGGACCATAGATAGATTTCTGCCGCCTCTAGGGCGTGGAAAACACCGAGAGAGATAGATCTCTCCGGCAGACAGATTTCTGCCAGGGGAATTCCTTCCCGGAGAGGGGAGATCGTCGCCATTAACACCATCATCAAGCTAGGATTCATCGGGATCATCATCATCATCCACACCATCATCTCCACCAACACCATCATCACCACTCCGTCCCGCTAGTGTTGGATATTGCTTTAGTTCTTAGGGGAACTTTCCCGGTGTTAATTACTATTGTAGTTGATGCTTGTGAGTGGAACCATTGGATTATTGTTTATGTTCAAATTGTTATCCATTATCATATCATCTTTGATCTTGATCCATATGATGTCTTGTGAGTAGTTAGTTTAGTTCTTGAGGACACGGGAGAAGTCATGTTGTTATTAGTGGATTTGTGTTGAGTTATTATTCAATGGTTTAGTATTTAAGTTTTGGTGCTATTATTCTAGTGGTGTCATGTGAACGTCGACTACATGACACTTCACCATTTATGGGCCTAGGGTAATGCATTGTGTATTTGGCTACTAATTGTGGGGTTGCCGGAGTGACAGAAACCTGAACCCCCGTTAGGAAACCTTTGCACAAGGGAGCGTAGGATCTCAGAGTTTAAGGATGTGGTTAGATTTATATCTTAATTACTTCCCTGTAGTTACAGATGTTTGCAGGGGGTTTAATCACAAGTATGTATTAGTCCAAGTAAGGTCAGTACATTAGCACAGGTTCACCCACACAACACTTACAACACCAAAGAAGAGTACTCGGCTATTTGAAGCGAAAGCACTTGACAGAATTCCCATGTGTCCTCGAGAACGTTTGGTCTTTATAACTATTTCCACCGGCTTGTCCTTTAATAAGAAAGGATTGGGCCACTTGCTGCATTTGTTCTTTATTACTTACTCTTTGTTTTGTTGCCTTATCAGAAAACCACTAAAAACCTGTTTGCTAAGTATTCACAGGGATTTCCTGCTCCATACCACTGTTCAACACCTTCTGCTCCTCGTTGGGATCGACACTCCTATTTATCAAAAGTACTACGATACACCCTCTATACTTGTGGGTCATCACACACCCATGTTTTACTCTGACTGTTTGGTTTCCTAGGTTGCGCTTCGAAGCTCTATTGGTTGTTTGTATCATGGGACATGTTCTCGTTCCATGGTGCTGACGGAGAAAGTCATGGAGACCGAGATCTGAGGATTGACAATGGTGGTTCGATTATGGGTGATGATGAGTAATTGGCTTGGTGACTCATGACTTGGAGCAGTGGCATGCAAGTGGGGGCGACTGCACATGCGAGGTTCATGGTACTACCTTTTAGGGTGAAAACCTAGGGTCTAACCTTAATTGGTTGTACCTGACAATGGACTTGTTTAAGATATTGTTTTGAGATCACAAATGTAGCACCCCGGATAAAACAACTACCAGAAAATCGTTTGTGTTTGTGCATCATCATGACTGCATGCTCATGTCATCATGCCACATTGTATTTGAGCATCGACATGCCATCATGCATGGTTTGCCTAAAACTATTTTCTAAATGTCTAATTTTGTTTTCTAAAGATCCCCATCTTTATTTCAAATCAAAACCCTTGGTCCAACGGATCTTCTATTTGTCTAAACTATTTTACAAAACGATATTTAAAATTAAATAAAAATAACAAAACTATTTTATCGAGTGGAGGCAATCCACCCAGTCGAGCCTAAAGGGCCAACCAAATAGACCACCTACTACCCCAAAACCTCAACCCTAAATATCTAGTCCTATGCTAACCCTAACCCTAGCGCCACCACCTACAAAACCCACACCGACCGCCGCCAGCACTCATCACACCACGTGCACGCTGCACGCTCCACATCCGCCCGCTGCTGCCTGGCCCCACCACCCCTCGTGAATCCCTCCTATCTCGCTCCTGGCCCCACCCGCTCCCGGTCCCACCATGTCAACGCCCCACTCCCCGCATCGGGATCCTTCCTCGATCTCTGGCCCACCATGACGCGCTCGACTCCCACCCCGCTCGCTCTCTCCTCAACCTTCGACTCCCGCAAACCGCGCCACTGCTGTAAGGGGGGCCCTTTCTCGTCCTCGCATGCAGCATCGTCCCTACTCCGGCCAATAGCCGCATCGGCGACTCGGTCCGCCCTGCATCGATGTATCCGCTACGGCCGAGCCCCAGCGCCACGCTCTTCTGCTGCCGCCTACGGCCAGCACGCCACGCCGCCTCGCAGCATCGTCCCCATGTTATACGATGTGGTTCTAGAGCGATGGCAGCGGTGGAGTGTTGGTGGATGCGTGCACCAGTGGTAATATCTTGTATATGTATCTATGTCAATATAATTGGAGCATCTCCAACGCCGGTGTACCAAGAAAGAGGTGAATACGTGAAGATGTAGTGAAGTTCTGGAGGTGGAGATGTCCAAGATTGAGACCAAGCGGCCCGATGCGTTTTGAGTTCATCCGTAGGCCATTAGCGCTGAACAAGTTCTCTGCCGACAGTCAAACCGGAACCCGAGGGAGTTGACATCGAAGGCCACCACACTCGAAGATTGCCTACTCGGAACGCCAAGTTCTTCCTCCCAGAAACCTAAAACCAAACCTTGACGCTCCTCTTCCTTCTCGCGGAGTCCGAAGACTGATCGCGCCGAGCCCGCACCCCTCCGAGCCCCCCATGTGTGACCCCTTTTCTGAGACCAATATTTTTATAATATATAATATACTTGTTGCATATTAAATTGTTCATACATGCATACATGTTTGTGGTTTAGGGGCATTATGACGATTCACCTAATAATTATATACGGAGACCATATGCGGGCTAATCTAGTCTTATATTGGCTTCATTGAAATTTGTGTAGCGAACCGATGCCTTGTTTTACCTTATTATGCCAACATTTAAAATGCGG
The DNA here is from genome assembly GCA_030063025.1 of Avena longiglumis. Taxonomy (NCBI): domain Eukaryota; kingdom Viridiplantae; phylum Streptophyta; class Magnoliopsida; order Poales; family Poaceae; genus Avena; species Avena longiglumis. Next base: position 112,902,127 of record CP125979.1, read on the forward strand.
GATATCTAAACAACTTGAACCATCTAAATAATTGTCGAGACCCTGGTTTCGCTTACTATTGCCTAATTGCATCGAACCTTTGTTAAGTCATGCACCATACATGCATCATGCCCGATCTTCTGCCATAGTATTAAATAGTCCATCCGGTGTTTCTTCTAGTGTTTTGCTTCTTCATGGATTAGGCCGATGAGTTGATGTGAGTGTCGACCCGATCTTCGAATGTGAACCTTCGGCAGTTTTCCTAGGCGAGCATTCTCCCCCTTTCTACCTATTTTATATTTATAGTCTTTACTTTCTCATGTTGATCTATTGCTACTTGTGTCGCGATGCTTTAGTCTTTTAGTACTCGTTATATCCCTTGCAGCCTATATTGCCTTGGAAACCTCCTATTACATGTTGTTTGGTAGATAGTCGGCCTTGCGAGTCGTAGTTGCTTGCTCATGTGCTGCTTCGCATCGTCGATGTTTCACTGATGTTGGGGGTTGGCATATTCTTAATGATGGAGATAATCATGGTTCTAATTAAAACTTGTTAACTAAATGTTGAGAGTAGATATAAATAATATAGAGGCACAAAAGGGTAATAGTTGAGATCTGGCTATTATCCCACCCCCTATGTCCACCTAGGACCCGAGTTCTTGACACCTGTTCTGAGACTGAGAGCGCTAACCACATGTGGGGTGTATGGGCACCCCTATCGGCTTAGTACCCGACTTCAAAGTACTGTTCTAGGGGACACAAATTAGTATGGGCTTTATACGTTACTACTGTACGTATGCCATGTATGATATGTTTATTATCTGTTGCTCGATGAGCATTTATTACTGTTGTGTAGGTGTGACACTCTGGCAAGGGAATATATTGTCTATGGCCTTTGCTCCCATGACAAGTCCACGCAAACTCAGGGTCCGTACGGGGGGATTAGCTATACCTCGTACGGGTAGCTCTTTCGAGTGACCCCCATGTACTTGCTTTGGGTCTAGGAAAGCATCGTGTCTGAGGCCCCACCGGCATACTGATGGGTGTATGTTAATTGATCTGACAAAAAGGGTCGGAGTGCGTGTGGAAACTTTGGTGCACCCCTGCATGGTTAAATCTTTTCTAAAAGTCATGCCCGCGGTTATGGACGACTTGGAGCACAGTATCTCGATCATAGACAACTATAACTAAAGTTTACTGTTATAAATTTGACTTGTATCTTATATGACTAGTAAGTTGGATAACCACCATGGCAAGAATGATTAAAACTACTAACCGCGTGAGTTTTCTCGGCTTGACTTCCTCGTTTGGTCTCGAGGGGAAATACTAGGATGGGTATGTTTGGTGGTAGTATCAGGTTGGATCCGAATGGGTCTTTCTTATCTCTCTCTAATAGCCGACAATTGTATAGAGTCTCTATAGGTTGTTTAGTGCATGTTGCGCTATTGCTTCAGTCCACCGTACCTATGTAGGCGAGAGCCGCCGAATTATAAGTTTTGCCATGTACTAGCCTCAGTACTTACCGCTCTCTTTTTCCTTTGCCCTTTGTCGGCACCCCTTCTGTTTAGAAGGTTTGAGATCGACGTCGTTAGCAAGGTTACCCTTCCGACTTGGCCTGGGCAGAGTTATGGACGCCATTGGTTATTCTTCAGGGCTTTTAGGTCAATTTGCATCTTATCCGTACTCGGATGTTGTATCGTTTTCAATGTGATTTGGATCTTTGTAATGTATATCTATATCCTTGACTCATGGAGTTGTGTTGTATATATTTATTTTTGTGGGTTCCATCATGGACTAATGTGTCATGGTATTACTTCATTTTTCACCCGCACGAAAGTGCCTGGTGGGCACCTTTTAATCGTTTCTATGCGGGTGCGGTGACCCAGCATACCACTGCATGATGTAGTACACTATAGTCGTTGACATAACACAAATGAAACACCGTTCACTAGTATTACATCCCTCAGAGTGGCACAACAGAAACACAGCAGGTCCAAGACATGACTATAGGTTACAACTCGACTCTTTACAAAAGATCTAGAGAACACTCTAGGTTAAAGAGGGAGGACAAATCTTCTTACAAAGAAGAATCAGAAATATTCAAATCGAATCTATCATACTTATAAGACTAGTATCTAAACTACTGGGCTTGCATTGTTGCTATTGCAATACTCTATAGAAATAGATTCTATGGCTAGAGATTATAATCCTATCTAATTAGCAACTTCATCTTCACTTCAGTTGTTGTATCTGTTAACTTCCTTGACTTCATTGAAGAACTTGAGATGTTGAGGATGATTCTCTTGATCGTAAGTTGGTGTAGACGTCGTCTGTATTGGCTTCAGAATCTAGCAAGGGTTTAGAAGATACGTTGAGTACGAGCGTACTCAGCAAGTTCACTAGAAAGGAGTGTTTGATGAATTATATCTACAACCACAGACCATAGTTCATAGGCAATGCAAGTTTTCGTAAACATTTATTTAAAGGTTTATTTTATTCTGAAAAGCTATGTCCATCAGCCTTCACGGGTTTACCAGAACTTTCATGGAGTCCCTTTCCCGTTGTGTTCGTAGCTCCTTCCCGGAACAGGGAGTAACAAGTTATAGTTCTTACACTCTGCAGAGGTGCGTTACTTTACCCATAAGAGATCTTAGCTTTGTTGCATGATGCAGCGCTGAGTTGATGTAGGAGCGCTTCATTGGGAACCCCAAGAGCAAGGTGTGAAGCAGCACAGCAGCAAGTTTTCCCTCAGTAAGAAACCGAGGTTATCGAACCAGTAGGAGGAAGGAAAAGTCACAAAGGTGTTGCAAGAACCGCGGAGACCTTCACAACACAAACTCAAGACTTTGCCACAATGAATCAGTGAGGTTGTCAAGCTCACCGGTTTGCTGTAACAAAGGATTAAACGTATGGTGTGGAAGGTAATGGTGGTTTGCAGCAAGTAAACAAGTAACAATGGAAGATGTATCAATGATAAAGTTTGGACCGGGGTCCATAGTTCACTAGAGGTGCTCTCCTTAGATAAACAACATGGCATGAAGGGTAAACAAATTACAGCAGTGCAATTGACAAGAACTGAGCAAGGCATAACAATGCAATTACTAGTCAGAAAGATCCTATGAGATTCGATTGGGCAATACAACAAGATACATAGACCGCCATCCAACTGCATCTATGACTATAAGTCCACCTTCAGGTTAACATCCGATCCCCCTCTAGTATTAAGTTGCAAGCAACAGACAACTGCTTTAAGCAAAGTGTGTAAGGTAAACAGTTCACATGTTCTATGAACAAGAGACCGTTGTTTTCTCACTAGTAGCAACAACACATCTACAACCGAAGAGATTATTGTCACTTCCCTTGGAAACTAGAGGCATGAACCCACTATCGAGCATAAATACCCCCTCTTGGAGTCACTAGCAACTACTTGGCCAAGATAGCTACTAACAACGGAGAGCATGCAAGATCACAAACAACACAGAAATGATAGAATCATAAAGACAAAACCATCAATCAAACCAACATAATAATATCAATATCCATCGGATCCCCGCAAACACAACATGCATGATTACAAATAGATTAGATCTTGATCATGAACGGAGCTCACAAGATCTATACATGAAAGCACAAGGAGGAGATACAACCATCTAGCTACTACATGGACCCATAGTCCAAGGTGGAACTACTCACGCATCATACCGGAGAGAAGGCCTCCGGGATGTTCTCCCCTCCGGCAGGGTGCCGGGAAGAACTTCAGATCCCCCCGATCTAGGGACGACGGTGGCAGCGGCTATAGAAGGTTTTATGGAGATTTGATCGGGTAATTAGGGCTTCTGCATCGGGGACTTCTTATAGGCGAAGTGGGAGGCCGAGGAGGTGGCCAGGGGCCCCACACCCTGCCTAGGCGCGGGACAGGGCCCACCCGTGCCTAGGGGGTGCGGCTGCCCTGGCACGCCTCTCCGTCTCCCCTCTCGACTTCTTGTTCCCCACAGAAAGTTATTGACTTTGAAGTTTGTCCCGTCCAATTCCGAGAATATTTCTTTACTAACTTTTCTAGAACCAAAAACAGCAGAAAACAAGCAACTGGCACTATGGCAACTTGTTAATAGGTTAGTACCAGAAAACATGTAAAAAGCACCTCAAAGTGTAGACAAAGCAAAGCAAAGTAGATAATAAACAAACATGGACATCAAAAATTATAGATATGTTTCCGACGTATCAAGCATCCCCAAGCTTAATTCCTGCTCGTCCTCGAGTAGGTAAGTGATAAAAAGAATAATTTTTGAGGTGACATGGACCTTCACAATGAAGATCTAACCATTTGCAAGCATTGAAAGCTGGGATAAAAAAACTCTAAACATGTGCATGAAAAATGGAATTCTAACAATAGGACATAGTAACTATGCATGCAACATGACAAGCTACAAACAAAGATCATGAATAACATGCATTGAAAAATGTTTATTTGTTTCACATACAGAAAACATAGCATAGTGGCAATCAACTTGTCCCTCATAGAGTAGCAAGTAGATGCATAGGACACCTTCAAAGTTCACAAGGGTGACTAGAAACAAATAGCACAAGAACAAGTAATATCACAATATGCATCAATCAATAAGCTTTGGAACACTGCACACAGAATGACAACTATGCTCTCTTAATGGTGCCTAAAGGTAGAAGGTGGAAACTTAAGAGTGGTGGAAGAAAGACCTTTTATAAAGGAAGCAGGGATTTCAAGTTTCAAAAAGATCTTCCAAAAATTATGGTACTTGTTAGCTTTCAACCCTCATTGCCCCTATCATAAACATCTTGAAGTGATTAAGGTTAAAGTGAACAAAGATGGAGTATATGATTGACGAAGTATAAGTTGGCAATCTCAAGTCCCTTGAATACGAGGGCCACACCTCATGCTACTCAACTTTAGTCACCCTTTTCTCTTTTCTCAATGTGTCTCTTTTTTTGTAAGAAGAATGCTTCATAGATGTCACTATGGTGATGCTGCAAGTTTCCACCATGATTAGGCATGGCTTAGGCTAGCGGCCCAGTCGTTTCTCTAACACAGGATACAAACTCCATGGATTGACAAGTTCCCTCTTTATTTTACACCGGTGACATCCATAGACAAAAGAGCATGATATCAACTGAGTACAAAGTACAAGTGCAATGTTGAAAACGTTTCCCGTGATAGCACGGTTCTGCTAATTCGAACGTATAAGTGCAAGCATATACAACATAGATGACACAATGGTTCAAGTTTATTAGGGGCAAAGAATATAAAGTGTGCCATCAAGTTTTTAAGGGCTTTAATCACTAAGTTTTCACATAACAAAATAGATTTTAATTGGAATATAGCTGAAAACAAGAATATACTTGGAATGGTGTAACACACCATGCATAGGAGTTTATGGTGGACACTTTGGAATAACTTGGTTTCTTGGGAGTTGGAAGCATGAGTAGAGCTTACTCACACAAGTGGAGTCTAGCAAGGGACTGGGAGCAACCAAATAAGAGAGCAATAATGGCCATAATCATGCAGTGCAACAAACCATTACTAATCAAAGCATAGAGTGGTACTACAAGTCAAGGACTAAATGATCATAGAGGCTATGGTGACTTGTCATAGTCATAACATGGTGTGAGCATGTGCCAAGTCAACCCAAGCAAAGCATCAAAGGAGAATACCACAAGACTACGCTTTTGCATGCTAAAACAACGCATAATTTCTTCAAGGTACACTAAGAAATCCCAATTGTTTGGAACAAGACATGCTAAAGCAATAATCACTAAGCATAAGGTCAAAACAACACCTAGCATGTCATGCTAAAGTCTAAGTCACAGTCTATGCAAGCTCCTCTTGCACTTACATGCAAGAACTTATTACTCCTTTCCAACACCAAGCAACTTATTTGCAAAACAACACAGCGAGAACGGGGGTCCAAACTACTTTTTTCAAGCAAACTAAACAACCTAAGCAAAGAAAACTAAAACTAAGACGCTCCAAGAACAACACAACTGTGCATGAAACAATAAAAACGAAGTGTCTAAACAGACCTGAGCTTTTTATTGATGAAGAAGGGTATGCCTTGGGCATCCCCAAGCTTTGACGCTTGTACATCTTGGATATTTCTTGGGGTGACACCATGGTGGCATCCCCAAGCTTGAGATTTTGTCCATTCTTCATCTCATTGCATCATTCTCTCTCTACACCTGAAATTTTTCCTTCATATAAAACTTCATACAATCTTCATTAGCAACATTAGTGTATTCAAAAGATATTAGACCTCTGGCAAAGCTTTGGAACAACAAGGCTTTTCACTAAAAACACAAGCTATTGTAGTAACTCCTTCAAAAAGCTCAATTCACCTAAAGAGAACTCAAAAAGGAATCAATAAGAAGCAAATGCAAATAATGACAGAAATCTGTCAAAACAGACCAGTAGGTAGAAACCGATTTTTTCGAACATCTTCTGTTGCTCAAATCAAAAAGTGTTGAACTAACGAAAGTTAGCTAACACACTGGGGGATTTATTCGTCAATTTGAGCTCAATCCTAGTTACAGAGACTCCTCACGATTTTTTTGTGGAGGACAGAAATCTATTTCGGGACAACAACTCCCCAAATCTTACTTCCCTCTCATTAGAGGTCATTCTTGGCACGAAAAGCAAACAAAAAGGATAAGGAGAGGTCATTACTGAAGTAATAACTTCCAAGACTCAAGGAAACTATTGGGTTATCTCCCAACAAGTAATTTCTTTAACGCCTTTAAGTTAGGCACAAGAAGCAAGAAGAATCAATTATTTTCAAATGAACAAGCATTAACATCAAACCTTGCTTTCAAAGGAGGAGCAAAAAGCAACTTATTTCTACTCATAGGTAAGTGTTCAATACCTTTCTTGAATGGAAAATGATATTTGATGGTGCCTTCTTTCATATCAATGATGGCACCAACTGTTCTAAGAAAAGGTCTTCCCAAAGTAATAGGACAAGAAGCATTGTATTCAACATCCAAAACATAGAAGTCAACAGGGACATAAGAATTGTTAACCATAATTAGAACATCATTAATACTCCCCATGAGTTTCTTCTTAGCATTATCATTGAGTGGGACATCCAAATAACAATCTTCCAATGGTGGCAAATCAAGCATTTCATAAATCTTCCTAGGCATAATAGAGACACTAGAACCTAAATCACATGAAGCTTTGAGATCAAAGTCATTCACTTGCACATTAATAATGGGTTCCCAACTATCTTCTACCTTCCTAGGAATAGAAGCTTTGTGTTTTAGCTTCTCTTCCTTGATCTTAACAAGAGCATATGTAATGTGTTTAGTGAAAGCAACATGCATATCACAAGCATCAGGACTTCTAGCAAGCTTTTGTAGGAACATAATCACTTCAGAAATATTCCAACCATAAATATCAAAATCAAACTTAGCATCACTAGTAGTAGGCTCAATAGGCTTAGGCATAGTAGGAGGAGTAATAGGGACTACTTGTGGTTTAGTGGTGATGGTGCACACACTATTGTTTCTATAAATTTCAGCTTCCCTTTCCCACATAGCATGAAGTTGAGCTAACAGCCTAACATTTTCATCAATAGTAACTTGTATGGCATGAGTGGAAGCAAAGGTACTTTCCATGGTTTCAGGTTTGGCAGCCATTTTATTAACCAAGGAATTTTGAGCTTCAGACAAAGAGGATATATTTTTCTCAGCACTCAAAATATTTGACTGTAAACTAGGAATTTCTCTATTCAGATTCTCAAGCTGATGACTAATATTTTTCAAAATGATAGATTGTTTGTAAAATCCCAAAAATATAAAACAATGATCATCAAACTCTAAATTACTAAAATTAGGGTTAACAAAAACTTTGATTAATTAAAACCATATGAATGCATGTGTGTATGTGGTGATTTGATAAAAGCATGAATGAACTTGTGTGATTAACCAAAATAGAAAGAAATGGTTTAAAGATGAATATAACATCATATAAAACAATTCCATGCAGAAATAAATCAAGAGAAAATCAAAAACAAATCAAATAAAGAAAATGGTCATTTTTGCCAATCTTGCTCACTAGGTCACTTTGAGTGTTTCTAGTCCAAGAATTCAAATAGAAACTTTTCCAATTCTTTTCACCCCTTGCTAGAGCAAGTAAAAGTGAATCAAAGCCCACCTTTCAAACTTGCAGAAACATTTTGCAACCTCATTCAAATCACAATTCAAAATTGAATCTTTATCATATGTGAAGATCACACATTTTCAAAACCCAACCAAACTAGTGCCCCTTGACTAATCCAACTAACCATACACTCCCCAGCATATGCCTAGCAAACCCACCAAGTTTGAATTCAAAATTCAAATTTGAATTTCTTTCGGCCATTTCATCAAACACCTTGTTAGCAACAAACAACAAAACATAAAACACTATAGTGTGTAGTAATTTTGGCCTAACTTGTTCCCTATCTAGCTCACACTACACCCTCAGTGGATCATCTAACTTGTTTAACCCCTCTAGCTCACTGTAAACCAGATCATGCCAACAATGGCAAGCATGCCGAGAGAACCCTTGCCATCCCAATGTCGCCAGACAGCTAAGAGCCTCACTAGCCTCGCCAACCTTGTCTCACAGACGCAGCACCGTCCACTACCACCCCCTGTCCTAGCCTCGAGCACCGCCAGCCCCTGGACCACACGACAAGCTCATGCCAAACCTCTCTGCGTGCGAGCCAAGAGCGCGCCAGTGCGCCACACTCGACCAGTGCCCACAGATCGTGCGCCGCCCTCGCCGCATGCGTGCATGATCACCACCGCCCCAGCAACCCTGCAGACATGCCCGTTCGCCGCCGCGCGACCAGGAGCACCCGTGCGCCATTAAAATCGCCGTCAGACCCGCCTAGAGCATCGACATGTTCCGACCGACCAGCACCGCCCCATGCCTCTCCACCACGTTGTTGAGCTTCGCCAGGGAGCACAACACCGCCCCCTACCGTCTCCCATGCCATTAGCCCTCTATGCCATCGACCACGACGAGCTCAGCCCGCGCCCGTCGGTCCCCTTCAGCCACTATAAAAGGAGACCTCCCACGCTCGATTCCTCTACACAATCTCACTCCCCACCTCTCACTGGCCCTTCCCACTTCTCCCCGGAGCAAGGCGAGCTCTCTCTCTCGCCGGAATTTGGCCGGAGCCCGCCGCTGCTAGAGGAGAAGGGAGCCGTCGATTGAAGCCGCCCCAGGAGGAACCGTCCGTACCAGGAGAACCGTCGTCGTCGACTTCGTCATTCGCCCCCGTCGCCGACCATCGCCGAAGCCCCGGTGAGCCGCCCAGACCCCCACTGGCCGTGTTAGGGTTAGTTCCTCACCGGAGTAGCTCATCGTCAACGACGACCCTCAGCCGTTGGATTAGAATTAGATCGTAAGGCTCGGATTCATAGATACCGTTTCATTTAGTTAGTTCTGCCGACTTGTGGATCCCATCTGTCAGCAGCCCGCGCGCGCTGTGCGTAGTGGGCAGGCCCAGTAACTCTCCCGCGCAACCTAGTTAGTTTAAATTTAGATTTTTCATTTAAACTCAAACCCTAGTTCTGTTTGTTGATTCAAAAATCAATTCAGGGAGTTTTGCTAAACCAAATAGCATGAAACAATTTTTTTCAGAAAGGTATTGAAATTTTTAATCCAAGCCCGTTGGATTCAAATCATTTAGATTAATAAATCATCCCTGGTAAAAATAACAAGGCATAAGCTTTTCTGCATTCAATTTTTTTTCAAAATTCAACCATATAATCTTTTGAGTTGATTCCAACTCTCAAAAATCACATTTGACCATACCTTTTAGAATATATAAAAATATATAGGTTTACTTACAGAAATAATGATCAAGTAATAAAAGAATGCCACATAGGCATTTCTAGTCACTTTAATTAAATAAAATAAAAAGGTTAAACCTTATTAAATTGTGACACCACTTTAAATCACATTCTCATGTACTGAAATATGTGGTGATGACATGTGTCAACATGATCCCATATTTGAGTTGGAAAATATTAAATATTAAGTAGTTTTTCATTGAGTAGAAATTACTTTTCTTAAATTAAATAAATAAGACAAGTGTTTTAATCCTTGTAATGCTAGTAATGACGATAGAATACCTAGTGTGAACCTTTGTGTGATGATTAAAAATAGTTAAGTATTGTTTGGTGATTGTGTGCCTCGTATTTATTTATAGACGCTAGTACCGACCAAGGATATGAGGAGGAAGGAGGATACTACGAGGAAGAAGCCGAGGAGAACTTCAACCACTGCTCTGCACCAGGCAAGCTAACACTTGCAAGATACCCTACTTATGCAAGCTATTACTTGCTTGTTACTATGCCAACTATATGCCTTAAGTATATGTGATTATTTCCCACTAGACACACCCTCCTAGTTTTACTTGCAAGCTTAATACTTCATTTTCTTTATCAAAGCTTTCTCTTAGAGTTTACTTAGTGACTTGTAGATTCTAGAAAGATAACTGAAGGTAGCATAAAGAGCATAAAATTGGGCCTAAGTTAGATAATCTTGATGTCATCCTAAGGCATGAGATTGAACTTAGTAAATCCCCACTTGTTTACCACCCCTCATTAGTCTTTACCCCCACTTATGGTGCTAGTGCTAAGCATAAAACTTGATCAACTTTAGATGGGAATACTTGGTGAAAATGGTTATGAAAACCTTAGAATGATGAGTCATTCTACTGAAATGTTTTGTCATGTGTTTCTGAACATCAGATGATTTTGATGATGAAAATGTTGAGGCATGAGCCTTAGCCCCTTTATAAAACTGATGGTTGTCTAGATGCGATACCATTCTAATTTTACTGTACAACCACAATACCCGAAAATTGGGAGGGTTTGACTGGAAATTTATATACCTTAGTATGGGTTCCCTTGCGGCCAAGGTCTGAGCTGAGGCTACCTTGTGAAGATTGTCCACCTGTGCAATACCCAAGATGAAAGTTGGTCATGGTTGGGAGGCCAGACTCACATGAGAGGTGCCTATACTAGGGCGTGTAATTGAAAGGTTAGGATTGATTATCCGCATACTGAGTATGGTGAATTCAGGATTGTTCCTGACGGATGTATCGAATGTTGTGGTGAAAGTGTACAATCTCTGCAGAGTTTCAAACTATTCGAATAGCCACGTCCGCAGTTATGGACGGTTGGAATGGCCATACTGTTCTATCGTCATATGTTTTCAAAATGACTTGACCACAACAGAGTTGTGATATGAAATGCAAGTTCCCACTTAGGTGTTATAAAACTTTCAACTAGCTTTCTTTGCTTTTGAACTTAGTAGAGGTAAATCTGGCTATTTGCAAAACAACCCTAGATCTTAGTATATCCTATTCAAAACCCCTTTACTTGTTAGTATTAGTTTGCGAGTACTTAAAGAGTACTCATGGCTTTGTCCCTGGCTATTCCCGTGGACAGACTATGAAGAGGAGTATCAGGATGACGGACCGCAGGAAGGTTACGACAACTAGGATCATCTCCCATCGTCAGCATTGCCTGTGACCCTGAAGATGGAGCTTCGCCTACGCTATCGTTACTATTACGTTATTCCGCTGCTTGAGTTGTATTAAGAACTGGATCATGAGATCCTTATTTGTGTAAGACCTTATGTATGGTTTGTAATGGATGATGTACTATGATATCCAAATCTGTTATGTCTCGCAAAAATGGTAATCCTGGGATTGCGATGTATGGCATAACAGGCATCTGGGATTAAAAATCCGGGTGTTGACAAGTTGGTATCAGAGCCATCCTGACCATAGGAGACCCTAGTTAGAATGGACGTCCGAATCAAAAACTTAGTTTCAAAACCAAAGGAAGTGAGTATTTACAAAAACCTATTCTCATTCTTATCACTTGGATTCTTTCATGAAAATTCATGTTCCTCAAAAAAATTCTTGCAAAGTACATAAAATTTGACACACTTGATCACTCTACTAACTTACTCATCCTATATACTTATAGATGGATGTGAAGTACAATAAGTTTTATCAGTTGGGGAATGGAGGAGACCACATCTTTGAGCATGACCTGGACCAGTTGTCAGATATGCTGGAGCATCCACACCCCGAGTTCTTCGGAGCTCAGCTCAATGATCAGGAAGGAGAAGATTTGCAGTGGTTAGTTGTTGCAAGTCTCTGAGGAAAGATTGAACCTCCCACTGCAGAGGGAATTCAGTTCACCTTAAGAGAGAACAACTGGCTCGATGGACTTGCCAGGGCCATGCAGGAAGCTCTTACCCGTCTATGTGGGCAGAGTATCAATCAGATCAAGGGTACCCGTTTTGAGTTCTACCCAAGGCGTGATGTTATGGGACAGCCACTAGAGGCCCCATATCACCCCGAGATGAAGACTCAGTTGGATCACCTCAGCTTCATGATGTACGACCGCCAGAAGGAGTTGGACCATGCCCGTTCCTATGCCAACCACAAGTACGCCATCGCTAGGAAGAAGGATCAGACCCTCACCATGCTAGTGAAGGATCGCAAGTCTCGTCGCCGTCAGCTCGACAATAAGGAGTGCATCATTGCCTGTCTTCGCCACCGGATCATGGATTTGGAGGAGACCATCCACGAGAGAGACATGAAGTTGGAGGAAAGGGAGAATGCAGGGGAAGACCTTAGTGGAGACCCCTACTCCTATCTCGGCGATGATGATGACTTTCTGGAGGATCAGGCCATGGACTTCTTCACCGATGAGGATGACTTTGCCTTCATCGATGATGATGAGGAGGAGGATGATGAGGACATCGACTCTGAGGAGTAGTAGCACTTGAGCACTAGCGTTAGTGAGTTGTATTCGGTCCCACTGTATCGTAGTTTCCCAGAATGGTTCTTAAAACCATTTGTTTTCCTTTGTTGTGGTGTTCGTTTGTATTGTGTGCTATGAATGAATGAATGAAAAGCAAGTTGCTAGAAAAAATTGAGTCAAACTTTAAAAACTGCTCAAAAACCCCTGAACCTTAGAAATTTCCCTCTTTTCTCATGATCTATCTCAATCTTCAGATGCCTCGCGGAGGAAGCGGTTCATCCCCGGACCCGATGTTGCAGATGTTGCAAATGTTGGTGACCGCGAAGCTGAAAGAGCCGGACGTCAAGCCAACTTAGCCACCCTTCAACAAATAGCCCAGATGGCCAACAACAATCAAGACCATGGAAATCAGGACAACCATGGATCTAAGCTCAAGAATTTCCAAAACACCAATCCACCTGTTTTCACTAAGTCAGAAGAGCCCCTAGATGATGATTGGTTGAAAACCATGGAGAACAACCTGGAAGTTTCAGGAGTGGAAGCTAACAAGAAAGTGTTGTTTGCTACCCACTATCTGGCCGGAGATGCAAGAGCTTGGTGGAACAGCGTTCGCGCAATGACAGGAGGTCAGATGATGACTTGTGAAGAGTTCAAAGTCAAGCTCAGCAGAACCCATGTGCCACTAGGTTTAATCAAGAGGATGGGAGATGAATTCAGGGAACTGAAGCAAGGAAGGATGATAGTAGTGGAATACCATGACAAATTCTTGTCAATGGCTAGGTATGCACTGGATGAGATCGACACTGAAGCCAAGAACAAAGATAGATTCTTGAATGGTCTACACGATGAGATGCAGATGGTGTTAGTCAATATCCCCTTTGTTGATATTGAAGCCTTAGTTGACTCCGCCATTCATATGGAAGGAAAGATCAACCAAGCCAATGAGAACCGCAAGTGTCGCATGATGCACCAACCAGGAACCCACCATACACCAAAGTATCGCCCCAACCCATCTCCAGGATTTGCCCCAAGAAACAACAGACCCCCAATGAACCGTCTGACCTATCCCAACCGTGGAAACCCAAGGCCTGGAGGAAACCACAACAACCCTAGAAACTCCAGCAATTTCAACCGTGCACCACCCAAGTTCAACAACAACAATGTCGTCACCAACACCAAGACTGCCCCAAGGACTGGAAGCAATGTTGTGCCTGTTGCAGCGAAGGACAAGTCGCAAGTGATTTGTTATGAATGTGGAACCAAGGGTCACTACTCCAATGAGTGCCCCAAGAAGACTGCCGCAGCCCCCAATGCAAATGCCCCAGCTCAGCAGCATCGTGTTTAGCCTGGAAGAAGGTTTGCCCCAGGGAACTCGCTCAACCGCAACAGCCATCTCTTTCTCATGCATGCTGAAGAAGCCCAGGAAGCGCCAGATGCCGTGCTGGGTATGTTTTCTATTAACTCAGTACTTGCAAGAGTGTTGTTTGATTCTGGAGCATCACACTCATTTGTTACTGAAGAATTTGCATGCACTAGTAAGATTCAACCAACCAAATTGAAGCATGTTATGATTGTTCGAATACCTGGTTCAACCACCAAAGCTAGGCAAATTTGCAAAGTCGTCCCTCTCCGAATCCATGGCATAGATTTTTATGCTAATCTAATAGTACTCGGAACTAAAGGTTTGGAAGTAGTACTAGGAATGGATTGGATGTCCAAACACAAGGGATTAATTGACTGTGCCAAGAAAGCCATAACCATGACCAGTACAGCCGGAATATCAGTCGAGCATGTATCTGAAACCTTGCCCCGTCAATTCAAGTGCAACAAGAGTATAGTCCAACCTACCATTGATCAAGTCCGGGTAGTCTGTGAATACCCTGATGTATTTCCAGATGTTTTGCCCGGTATGCCCCCAGATCGGGATATCGAGTTTATCATTGAACTAATACCTGGAATCGGACCCATAGCCCAGAGACCATATAGTATGAAACTGTCTAAACTAGCGGAACTAAAGAAGCAACTGGATGCCATGTTGGAAATTGGATTGATTCAACCAAGTGCGTCACCATGGAGATCACCTGTTTTGTTCGTGGACAAGAAAGATGGAGGTAACCGTTTGTGTACGGATTATCGGAAGTTGAATGATGTTACCATCAAGAACAAGTACCCACTGCCGAAGATAGAAGATTTGTTTGACCAGTTGACCGGTGCCAAAGTGTTTTCTAAGATTGATCTTAGAATTGGCTATCATCAACTCAAGATTCGCGAAGAGGATATTCCAAAGATTGCCTTTACCACCCGATATGGATTATATGAGTATACGGTCATGTCTTTTGGATTAACCAATGCCCCCGCTTATTTCATGAACCTCATGAATAAGATTTTTATGGACTTCCTGGATAAGTTTGTCGTTGTTTTCATCGATGACATTCTGATTTATTCCAAATTAGAAGAAGAACATGAGCTACACCTAAGGACCATTCTTGGAACCCTTAGAGAGCATCAGCTATATGCCAAGTTTAGCAAATGTGAATTCTGGTTACAGGAGGTAGGTTTCCTCGGACATATCGTATCAGCCGGAGGAATTGCCGTTGACCCTGCGAAGGTGAAGGATGTTGAAGATTGGCAAGCCCCAACCACTCAAACCCAAGTTCGTGCATTTCTCGGATTAGCGGGATACTACCGCAAGTTTGTAGAAGGATTCTCGAGTATTGCCAGACCCATGATCCAATTGCTGAAGAAGGACAAGAAGTTTGAATGGACGGACAAATGTGAAGCGAGTTTTCAAGAACTCAAGAGAAGATTGATTTCAGCCCCAATCTTGATCATGCCGGATATCATGAAGCCCTTTGATGTGTATTGTGACGCATCCAAGTTCGGTCTCGGATGTGTGCTAATGCAAGAAGGCAAAGTTATATCTTATCTATCCCGACAACTGAAGCAGCATGAACAAAATTATCCAACCCATGACCTTGAACTAGCAGCCGTAGTTCTAGCCCTGAAGACATGGAGGCATTACCTGATGGGAAACCGTTGTGAGATTTATTCGGATCACAAGAGCCTGAAGTATATATTCACTCAGAAGGAGCTGAATATGAGACAGAGAAGATGGATTGAGCTAATCAAGGACTATGACCTGGAAATTCACTATCACCCCGGTAAAGCCAATGTGGTAGGAGATGCCCTTAGCAGATTGTCGTGTCGCTTGAACTCCATGATTTTGAAGGAGCAACCAAGTTTGCACAAAGAGATGGAAGATTTCCGAATGGAATTAGTGAGTGAAGGATTTTTTGGCTAGCATAGAACTTCAACCCAGTTTGATCAGTCAGATCAAAGAGGCGCAGAAAGGAAATGCTAGTATCGACGGAATTAAACATCGTATCGGTACAGGCAAAGTACCCGAATTCACCAAAGACGAAGGAGTTCTGTGGTACAAAGGACGTCTCTGTGTACCAGCAGATTAGGAGTTGAAGGAAGTTGTTTTGAAAGAGGCCCATGATACTCTTAATTCTATCCACCCCGGAGGAACGAAGATGTATCACCATTTGAAGGAACAATTTTGGTGGCATAAGATGAAGAGAGAAATCGGAAGCTATATCGCCAAGTGTGATATATGTTAGAGAGTAAAGGCGGGACATCAAAGACCCGCAGGACTGTTGCAACCATTACATGTTCAGGAATGGAAATGGGATTCAGTTGGAATGGACTTTATCACCGGATTGCCTACTTCTAGTAAGGGAAATGACTCTATCTGGGTCATAGTGGACAGATTGTCCAAAAAGTCGCCCGTTTCTTACTAGTCAAGACCACATACCAGAGTTCGAGGCTAGCAGAGTTGTACATCTCTAGAAACGTCAGTTTGCACGGAGTCCCCATGAACATAGTATCGGATCAAGGAATTCAGTTTACCTCGAGATTCTGGAAGAAGGTCCAAGAAGGTTTAGGAACCCGACTAGATTTCAGCACCGCGTATCACCCTCAGACCGATGGACAAACGGAGCGAGTAAATCAAATAGTCGAAGATATGTTGAGAGCATGTGTGCTAGAGTATGGATCTAAATGGGAAGACTGTCTGCCTTTTGCAGAATTTTCATACAACAACAGTTATCAAGCTAGTCTACAAATGGCCCCATTTGAGTTCATGTATAGAAGGAAGTGTCGCACCCCTTTAAATTGGTCGGAAGTAGGAGAGAGTCAGATTTTCGGACCCGGCATCCTACGAGAAGCAGAAGAGAAAGTTCACAAGATTCGTGAGCACCTCAAGACCGGCCAGTTGATACAAAAGAGTTATGACAACAAGAGATGTCGAGACCTCGCTTTCAATATCGGAGATTTTGTGTATCTCAAAGTGTCGCCTTTGAAGGGAATGCAACGTTTCCAGCTCAAAGGAAAGTTAGCCCCCAGATATATCGGATCTTTCAAGATTCTGAATCATCAAAAAGTAGTATCATATCAATTGGAGCTGCCCGAGGAAATGTCAGCAGTGCACAATGTGTTCCATATATCATTACTGCGCAAATGCCTTGAAGTTCCGGAGAAGACCAAAGTTTTCAAGAACATTGACCATCAGACCATACAGATCAACGATGACCTGACGTATCCCGAAGTACCCATTTGTATTTTGGAGGAAGCTTTCAGAACCACCAGAACTCAAAGCATCAAGTTTCTCAAGATTCAGTGGAGCAGCCACACTGAAGAAGAAGCTACCTGGGAGCGAGAAGACCACATCAGGACAGAGTTTCCCAATCTCTTTAAATCCTAGGTAATCTTTTTCCTTCTTTTTCAAATCTCGGGACGAGATTTTGTTTAAGAGGGGAAGGTTTGTAACATCCCAAAAATATAAAACAATGATCATCAAACTCTAAATCACTAAAATTAGGGTTAACAAAAACTTTGATTAATTAAAACCATATGAATGCATGTGTGTATGTGGTGATTTGATAAAAGCATGAATGAACTTGTGTGATTAACCAAAATATCAAGAAATGGTTTAAAGATGAATATAACATCATATAAAACAATTCCATGCAGAAACAAATCAAGAGAAAATAAAAAACAAATCAAATAAAGCAAATGGTCATTTTTGCCAATCTTGCTCACTAGGTCACTTTGAGTGTTTCTAGTCCAAGAATTCAAACAGAAACTTTTCCAATTCTTTTCACCCCTTGCTAGACCAAGTAAAAGTGAATAAAATCCCACCTTTCAAACTTGCAGAAACATTTGGCAACCTCATTCAATCACAATTCAAAATTGAATCTTTATCATATGTGAAGATCACACATTTTCAAAACCCAACCAAACTAGTGCCCCTTGACTAATCCAACTAACCAGACACTCCCTAGCATATGCCTAGCAAACCCACCAAATTTGAATCCGAAATTCAAATTTGAATTTGTTTCGGCCATTTCATCAAACACCTTGTTAGCAACAAACAACAAAACATAAAACACTATAGTGTGCAGTAATTTTGGCCTAACTTGTTCCCTATATAGCTCACACTACACCCTCAGTGGATCATCTAACTTGTTTAACCCCTATAGCTCACTGTAAACCAAACCATGCCATCAATGCATAGCATGCTGAGAGCACCCTTGCCACCCCAATGTCGCCAGCCAGCTAGGAGCCTCACTAGCCTTGCCAACCTTGTCTCACAGACGCAACACCATCCACCGCCACCCCCTGTCCCAGACTCGAGCATTGCCAGCCCGTGGACCACACGGCAAGCTCATGCCAAACTTCTCCGCGTGCGAGCCGAGAGCGCGCCAGTGCGCCACACTCGACCAGTGCCCACAGACCGTGCGCCGCCCTTGCCGCTTGCGTGCGTGATCACCACCGCCCCAGCAACCCCGCAGACATGCCCGTTCACCACCGCGCGACCAGGAGCACCCGTGCGCCATTAAAATCACCGTCGGACCCGCCCAGAGCGTCGACGTGTTCCGACCGATTAGCACCGCCCAATGCCTCGCCACCACGCCGTTGAGCTTCGCCAGGGAGCACAAAACCGCCCCTACCATTGCCCATGCAATTAGCCCTCTCTGCCGTCGACCACGACAAGCTTAGCCCGCACCCGTCAGTCCCCTTCAGCCACTATAAAAGGAGACCTGCCCGCTCGATTCCTCCACACCATATCACTCCCCACCTCTCACCGACCCTTCCTACTTCTCCCCGGAGCAAGGCGAGCTCTCTCTCGCCGGAATTTGGCCGAAGCCCGCCGCTGCTGGAGGAGACGGGAGCCGTCAATTGAAGCCGCCACAGGAGGAGCTGTCGGTACCAGGAGAACCGCCGTCGTCAACTTCGTCATTCGCCCCCGTCGCCGACCATCGCCGGAGCCCCGGTGAGCCGCCCAAGCCCCCACTGGCCGCGTTAGGGTTAGTTCCTCACCGGAGTAGGTCGTCGTCAACGACGACCCTCAGCCGCTGGATTAGAATTAGATCGTAAGGCTCAGATGCATAGATATTGTTTCATTTAGTTAGTTCCGCTGACTTGTGGATCCCATCTGTCAGCAGCCCGCACGCGCGCTGTGCGTAGTGGGCCGGCCCAGTAACTCTCCCGCACAACCCAGTTAGTTTAAATTTAGATTTCTCATTTAAACTCAAACCCTAGTTCTGTCTATTGATTCACAAATCAATTCAGGGAGTTTTGCTAAACCAAATAGCATGAAACCAATTTTGTCAGAAAGGTATTGAAATTTTTAATCCAATCCCGTTGGATTCAAACCATTTAGATTTATAGATCATCCCTGGTAAAAATAACAAGGCAGAAGCTTTTCTGCATTCAAAAATATTTTAAAATTCAACCATAAAAGCTTTTGAGTTGATTCCAACTCTCAAAAATCACATTGACCATACCTTTCAGAATATATAAAAATATATAGGTTTACTTACAGAAATAATGATCAAGTAATAAAAGAATGTCACATAGGCATTTCTAGTCACTTTAATTAAATAAAATAAAAAGGTTAAACCTTATTAAATTGTGACACCACTTTAAATCACATTCTCATGTACTGAAATATGTGGTGATGACATGTGTCAACATGATCCCATATTTGAGTTGGAAAATATTAAATCTTAAGTAGTTTTTCATTGAGTAGAAATTACTTTTCTTAAATAAAACAAGTGTTTTAATCCTTGTAATGCTAGTAATGATGATAGATCACCTAGTGTGAACCTTTGTGTGATGATTAAAAATAATTAAGTATTGTTTGGTGATTGTGTGCCTCGTATTTATTTATAGACGCTAGTACCAACCAAGGATACGAGGAGGAAGGAGGATACTACGAGGAAGAAGCCGAGGAGAACTTCAACCACTGCTCTGCACAAGGCAAGCTAACACTTGCAAGATACCCTACTTATGCAAGCTATTACTTGCTTGTTACTATGCCAACTATATGCCTTAAGCATATGTGATTATTTCCCACTAGACACACCCTCCTAGTTTTACTTGCAAGCTTAATACTTCATTTTCTTTATCAAAGCTTTCTCGTAGAGTTTACTTAGTGACTTGTAGATTCTAGAAAGATAACTGAAGGTAGCATAAAGAGCATAAAATTGGGCCTAAGTTAGATAATCTTGATGTCATCCTAAGGCATGAGATTGAACTTAGTAAATCCCCACTTGTTTACCACCCCTCATTAGTCTTTACCCCCACTTATAGGTGCTAGTGCTAAGCATAAAACTTGATCAACTTTAGATGGGAATACTTGGTGAAAATGGTTATGAAAACCTTAGAATGATGAGTCATTCTACTGAAATGTTTTAACATGTGTTTCTGAACATCAGATGATTTTGATGATGAAAATGTTGAGGCATGAGCCTTAGCCCCTTTATAAAATTGATGGTTGTCTGGATGCGATACCATTCTAATTTTACCATACAACCACAATACCCGAAAATTGGGTAGGGCTTGACTGGAAATTTATATACCTTAGTATGGGTTCCCTTGCGGCCAAGGTCTGAGCTGATGCTACCTTGTGAAGATTGTCCACCTATGCAGTACCCAAGATGACAGTTGGTCATGGTTGGGAGGCCAAACTCATAGGAGAGGTGCCTATACTAGGGCATGTAATTGAATGGTTAGGATTGATTATCCGCATATTGAGTATGGTGAATTCAGGATTGTTCCTGACGGATGTATCGAATGTTGTGGTGAAAGTGTACAATCTCTGCAGAGTTTCAAACTATTCGAATAGCCGCGTACGTGGTTATGGACAGTTGGAATGGCCATATTGTTCTATCGTCAGATGTTTTCAAATTGGCTTGTGAAATAATTTGTGACTTTGACTTGACCACAACAGAGTTATGATATGAAATGCAAGTTCCCACTTAGGTGTTATAAAACTTTCAACTAGCTTTCTTTGCTTTTGAACTTAGTAGAGGTAAATCTGGCTTTTTGCAAAATAACCCTAGAGCTTAGTATATCCTATTCAAAACCCCTTTACTTGTTAGTATTAGTTTGGGTGTGCTTAAAGAGTACTCATGGATTTGTCCCTGGCTATTCCCGTGGCCAGACTATGAAGAGGAGTATCAGGATGACGGACCGCAGGAAGGTTACGACAGCTAGGATCATCTCCCATCGTCAGCATTGCCTGTGACCCTGAAGATGGAGCTTCGCCTACGCTAACGTTACTATTACGTTATTCCGCTGCTTGAGTTGTATTAAGAACTGGATCATGAGATCCTTATTTGTGTAAGACCTTATGTATGGTTTGTAATGGATGATGTACTGTGATATCCAAATCTATTATGTCTCGCAAAAATGGTAATCCTGGGATTGCGATGTATGGCATAACAGGCATCTGGGATTAAAAATCCGGCTGTTGACATTGTTCCTCCATAGTTTTAGTGAAAATCTTGTTTTGCTCATATTGCATTTGCATAAATTTTTTAGTGGATCTCTCAACTTCTAGAATCCTCTCTTCACTAGGCATTCTAGATCTACCCTGATAAGCATTTCCATTAGGAGGATAAGGTCTATAATTGTTACCACCAAAATTACTCCTATAAGCATTGTTGTTGAAATTGTTGTTTCTAATGAAGTTCACATCAACTTGCTCTTATTGAGCAACCAAAGAGGCTAAGGGAACACTATTAGGATCTAGAGGAGCTTTCCCATTAACAAGCATAGCCATAATAACATCAATCTTTTCACTCAAAGAGGAAGTTTCCTCAACAGAATTTACCTTCTTACCATGTGGAGCTCTCTCAACATGCCATTCAGAGTAGTTAACCATCATATTATCAAGGAGCCATGTTGCTCCAGCAGCGGAATCCAACAGATTTCTTGAGGATAAGTTCAAACCTTCATAAAAAGTCTGGATAATCATCCAAGCAATGAGTCCATGAGTTGGGCAATTCTTAACCAAATATTTCATTCTTTCCCAAGCTGGAGCAACATGTTCACTATCAAGTTGTTTAAATTTCATAATGTCACTTCTCATAGATATAATCTTAGCAGGAGGATAGTACTTTCCAATAAAAGCATCTTTACACTTAGTCCAAGAATCAATACTATTTTTAGGCAAGGATAGCAACCATTCTTTAGCTTTTCCTCTCAAAGAGAAAGGAAAAAGCTTGAGCTTAATAATATATCCATCTACATCCTTATACTTTTGCATCTCACAAAGTTCAACAAAGCTATTGACATGAGCAGCAGGATCATCAGAACTAGCACCAGAAAATTGCTCTCTCATCACAAGATTCAACAAAGCAGGCTTAATTTCATAAAAGGTAGCATCAGGAGCAGGTGGAGTAATATGTGTGCTAAGTAATTCATTGTTATTGGTGCTAGTAAAGTCACACAACTTGGTGTTCTCAGCAAAGTTCATTTTGGCAAAGGTGGGCAAGCCAAAAACAGCAGCAACAGCTAGAGTAGGAACTATTTTTTGTGTTTTTGAATAAAGCAAGCAAACCAAACTAGACTATTTTTTGTTTTTTTTAAAGAGGCAAACAAAACCAAGAAAAATAAACAAAGCAAACTAAAAACAAAGTAAAGAGAAAGGAAGTGAAGGACTCCCCTAGTGAAGACGTCCTTAGCATCCTCGGCAATGGCGCCAGAAAAGCTTGATGCAGCGCTGAGTTGATGTAGGAGCGCTTCGTTGGGAACCCCAAGAGCAACGTGTGAAGTAGCACAGCATCAACTTTTCCCTCAGTAAGAAACCGAGGTTATCGAACCAGGAGGAGGAAGGAAAGGTCACACAGGTGTTGCAAGCAATGCGGAGACCTGCACAACAAAAACTCAAGACTTTGCCCCAACGAATCAGTGAGGTTGTCAAGCTCACTAGTTTGTTATAACAAAGGATTAAACGTATGGTGTGGAAGGTAATGGTGGTTTGCAGCAAGTAAACAAGTAACAGTGGAAGATTTATCAATGATAAAGATTTGACCGGGGTCCATAGTTCACTAGAGGTGCTCTCCTTAGATAAACAACATGGCATGAAGGGTAAACAAATTACAACAGGGCAGTTGACAGGAACTGATCAAGGCATAACAATGCAATTACTAGTCAGAAAGATCCTATGAGATTCAATTGGGCAATAAAAAAGATACATAGACCGCCATCCAACTGCATCTATGACTAGAAGTCCACCTTCAGGTTATCATCCGAACCCCCTCTAGTATTAAGTTGCAAGCAACAGACAACTGCTTTAAGAAAAGTGTGTAAGGTAAACAGTCCACATGTTCCATGAACAAGAGACCGTTGTTTTCTCCCTGGTAGCAACAGCACATCTACAACCGAAGAGATTATTGTCACTTCCCTTGGAAACTAGAGGCATGAACCCACTATCGAGCATAAATACCCCCTCTTGGAGTCACTAGCAACTACTTGGCCAAGATAGCTACTAACAACGGAGAGCATGCAAGATCACAAACAACACAGACATGATAGAATCATAAAGACAAAACCATTAATCAAACCAACATAATAATCTCAATATCCATCGAATCCTCGCAAACACAACATGCATGATTACAAATAGATTAGATCTTGATCCTGAACGGAGCTCACAAGATCTATACATGAAAGCACAAGGAGGAGATACAACCATCTATCTACTACATGGACCCATAGTCCAAGGTGGAACTACTCACGCATCATACCGGAGAGAAGGCCTCCGGGATGATCTCCCCTCCGGCAGGGTGCCGGGAAGAACTTCAGATCCCCCAATCTAGGGACGATGGTGGCGGTGGATAGAGAAGGTTTCGTGAAGATTTGGTCGGGTACTTAGGGTTTCTGCATCGGGGACTTCTTATAGGCGAAAGGGGAGGCTGAGGCGGTGTCCAGGGGGCCCACACCCTGCCTAGGCGTGGGGCAGGGCCCACCCATGCCTAGGGGGGTGCGGCTGCCTTGGCACGCCTCTCCGTCTCCCCTCTAGACTTCTTGTTCCCCACGGTGACATGGTTATACCCTACGGGTACACTACCTTAGCATACCTGGTCCAGCCCAAGGAAGGCCCACGAGAATATGCGTCAGCCCATGAAGACTTTCGGGTGGCCAGGGCCTATGACGCCTTCGGATCCTTGGAGAACAAGACTAGAGTAGATAGAAAATTCAAAGGGGTAAACCCTAAAACCTGTAACCAACTCGATCTGTGCCTGGGACCTGCCTATCTCTATAAAAAGGCCAGGAGGGCACGACTAGGAGGCTCTCTTACAATCTCTCGCACACCACCGCATACGCACCTCCATGCCAGATTGCATCTGTGCACCCTGTAACCTTCGGTTCCACCATAATCAGAGCAGACAAGCAGGAGTAGGGTTTTCCCTCCGGGGGCCTGAACCTGGGTAAACCTCCTGTCCCCTTGTTGCTTGTTTGCTAAACGTTCCGCAATATCCAGCATCCCCATATTCTCCAAAACCCAAGTCCATAACAATGGGCATTGACGAGATTAAACCTCGTCAATTGGCGCCGTCTATGGGAATTGGGGCGCTGATTGTGCGATCGTGACGGTCCCAACCAAAGCGATCTACAACTCCGCAGTGACGGAGAGTCATCTCCTCTTCGGCGCCTTTGACTTCACCGCCCACTCACCGGCCACCATGAAATAGTTCGAGCCCGTTGGCGACGGACTCGAAATCCTGTCCGGGAGCTTCTGCTTCTAGGTGGGGCAAACCGGCACCCTTCGCCTCCCAGAGCGGGTGCCCCTGCCATCGATCAGGCCCACTTCATGGGCCCCACACCCCATTCTATGCACATCACCATCAACTGATGAGTCCTATGATAGTAGCAGCTGCAACTCAGATCTGTGCGAGCCACTGTTGGAATTATGCCCTAGAGGCAATAATAAAGATGTTATTATTATAATTCTTGTTCATGATAAAGTTTATATTCCATGCTAGAATTGTATTAAGCGGAAACATTAATACTTGTGTGGTTTGTGAACAACACCGTGTCCCTGGTATGCCTCTAAGGACTAGCTCATTGATCAATGATGGTTAAGGTTTCCTAACCATAGACATGAGTTGTCAATTGATAATGAGATCATATCATTGGGAGAATGATATGATGGATGACCAAACTAAGCGAAGCAATTAGATCGTTCATCGTGTTCATCTTTGCGAAGCTTTTCCTATGTCAAATATTGTATTCCTTAGACCATGAGATAATGCAACTCCACAGTACGGAAGAAAGCTTTGAGGTCATCAAACGTCATCCTATGAGAGGGTGATCATAAAGGTGTCTCTCGTGTGATCGGAAAGTATCTGTTGGGTTGTATGTATCGAGATGGAATTTGTCCCTCCCAAGTCGGAGATATACTTGGGCCCACTCGTGTCGATATCAACACCGCTTGCAAGCATGTGGTTAAGGAGTTAATCACAAAGTGATATCGGATTACGGATCGAGTAAAGTACTTTGTGAGCGAGATTGAACTAGGTATGACGGCACCGACGATCGAATCTCGGGCAAGTAAAATATCGCGAGACGAAGGGAATATATATATGGGATTGATTGAATCCTGGCATCGTGGTTCATCCGATATGATCATCGATGAATGTGTGGAGTCAATATGGGTGCTCGACCCGTTGTTGATTATTGATAGAAGATCATGTCGCATATTCTCGAACCCAGGTCACACATAACGTGTCTCGGCTAGGATAGATTGGATAATTAGTTTATGAATTTTTGTTCGAGTCTCGGATGGGATCCGGGATATCACGAGAGGTTCGGAATGGTGGAGAATAAGATTCATATAAGGCAGTGTAGTTTTTGGAGTTCGGAATTGTTCCGGGTTAATCGGTATTGTACCTGAAGCTTCTAGAACCTTCCGGAAGGGGACCAACGTGGCCCCACCTTCCGGGAGGGGGCATGGGCCTATGAGGGAGTGTCCTGGCCGCATTGGGCCAGGGGCACAATGCCCCATAGGGCCCAGCCGATCCTAGATAAGTTTAAACTCGTTTAAACTAGAGATAGGATTTCTAGATAAGGGAGAGTTTAAATCGTTTAAACTAGAGATATGATTTCTAGATAAGGGAGAGTTTAAATTGTTTAAACTAGAGATAGGCTTGGAGGAGGGGCAAGGGCTGGCCACCCCCCTCTATATATAGAGGGGTGCGCCTCCCCTACTACACACCTTCCTCCAAGCCCCATAGCCTTGCTACCTTCCTCTCTCCCTCCCGACTGTTTGTAGGCGAAGCCCTGCTGTAGAAATTCTCCACCATATACACCACGCCGTTGTGTTGTAGATCCAATCTATCTCTCCACCATACTCGCTGGTCCGAGGAAGGAGGAGACGTCGAGGTGCTGCACGTGTGCATCTCACGGAGGCACCGCCACTTGTGGTGCTAGATCGGATCAGATCACGAGGAGGAGAAGCGAGTACGACTACATCACCCACGCCCGACGAACGTTCATTGCGAATCTTCAAGGGTATGAAGATCTAATCCAATCTCTCTCATTGTTTGCATTTCCTAGATTAGATCTTGGCTTTCCCTCTATTCGCTCCGTAGAAAATTTTGATTTACTATGCCGCGAAACCCTTCAAAGGGTATCAGAGCTAGATCTATGCGTAGATGTGTTTCACGAGTAGAACGCAACATGGTTGTTGTGGGCGTTGATGTTTTCTGTTGCAAGCCTCTTGTTTGTGTTCTTCTTATGACGCGGGATAGTGAGATTGAAGCGGTCCAGGCCAACCTTACGCGACGTCGTCATGACCGCTCGCACTTGACGTGTGGCTTGTACCACACATGCGGCTGGTAGATGTCAGTTTCTCTCACTATAGTTGTCATGGGATTAACACCGGAGTTTGGCAACCATAATATCACCGTTGTGGCTTTCCGTAGTAAGAATCGTTCTTAGCATATACTCCCATAAGCCACGTAAAACATGCAACAACAAAGTAGAGGCGTCTAACTTGTTTTTGCAGGGAGTGTTTTCTGTGATATGGTATGGCCGAAGATGTGATGTGTATATTGTATGTGATGATCATGTTTTGTAATGTTTCACGACTTGCATGTCGATGAGTACACAACCGGCAGGAGCCATATAGTTGTCTTTATAATTGTGTATGACCTGCGAGTCAACTTCTTATACGCCATGTAATAGCTTTACTTTATCGCTAAGTAGTTAGCAATAGTTGTAGTTGCTATTCGTGGTGGAGGCAATCATGGTGGAGTGATGGAGATCATGCCGGAACGCACAAGATGGAGATCATTGCGCGAAGATTGGCTATACCATGTCACATAAAGTTATATGCATGTGATGTTTATCCTTTATGTATCTTATTATGCTTAGATCATGACGGTAGCATTATAAGATGATTCCTCACTTAAAGATCAAGATAAAACTGTTCTCCCCAAGTATGCACCGTTGTGAAAGTTCGTCGTCCAAGCATCACGTGATGATCGGGTGCTATAGACTCTACGCTCACATACAACGGTGCAAGCCAGCTTTTGCACACGGAAATACTTGGGTCTAGCTTGACGAGCCTAGCATGTATGCAGACATGGCCTCGGAACACAACACAAGAACCGAAAGGTTAAGCATGAGTCATATGAATGATATGATTGACACTTTGTTGTCCACCATTGAAACCACATCTCTTCTCGTGATGATCGTATTAGGTGTGGTGAATTTGGATCGTGTTCACTAAACAACTTGAGGGATGTTGAATTTAGTGGGAGTTCATCTAGTAATTTGATTAAGTTGAACTATTTATCATGAACATAGTCTAAATTGTACTTGCAAATACTGTAGATCACATGGACAAGTCCAACTTCAACTTCAACGTTTTTGCTGAGAAAGAAAAGCTTAGGAACAATGGGTCTAACTTCACCAATTGGTTCCGCAATCTAAGAATCATTCTGTCTGGCAGACAAAAGGACTATGTCCTTGATAAAGCGCTAGGTGACGCCCCTGCTATAGATGCGCTGGCTGATGAAAAAGCTGTTTATCAGTCGCCCAAGGATGATTATGATTTGATTAAGATCGTCATGTTGTATGATATGGAATCGGATCTTCAAAATCGTTTTTAAGAGTTCGCCGGGCCCTTTGAGATTCTCGAGGAGCTGAAAAACATGTTTCAGACTCAAGCCCGTTCTGAGAGATATGAGATCTCTAAGAAATTCTTTAACTACAAGATGGAGGAAGGGAGTTCCGTTAGTGAGCACGCCATTAAGATGTCGGGCTACACTCAACGCCTTGAGCAAGCTGGATCGCATGATTCGGAGGAGCTCAAGATTGACACTCCTAGCTACAAAGTTTTGTAGTTGATCACAATCGATTGGTTCCACCGATATGATCACCGAGCTCTTTGCTAAGATGAAAGTAGCGAGGTGAACATCAAAAGAATAATCATGTGTTGATGGTCAACAAGCCCCCACCTTTAAGAAAGGTAAGGGTGCAAGGAAGCCCTTCAAGAAGGGCGTGAAGCGCAATGCCCTCGCTGAGAAGAAGCTCAGTCCGTCCTAAACCGACATCGAGTGCTTCTATTGCAAGGCAGGGTCACCGAAGCGCAATGTCAAGTACTTAGCGGACAAGAAGGTGGCACCATCAAAGGTATATTTGATATACATGTTATTGATGTTTTCCTTACTAGCCCTCGTTGTAGTGCTCGGTATTTGATACCGGTTCAGTTGCTAATATTTGTAACTCAAACAGAGCTACGAATAGACGGCGGCTTGAGGGATGAGGTGACGATGCACGTTGGCAACGGATCAAGAGTTGATGTGATGGCCGACACGCTCTCCTTAGTTTTACCTTCGGATTAGTTTTAAACCTTAATAAATGTTATTATGTGCTGCGTTGAGCATGAACATTATTTCTGGATCATGTTTATTGCAAGACGGTTATTCATTTAAATCGGAGAATAATGGTTGTTCTATTTATATGAGTAACATATTTTATGGTCATGCACCTCTTGTGAATGGTTTATTTCTTCTAAATCTCGAAAGGGATGAAACACACATCCATAACATTGAGGCTAAGAGATGCAAAGTAGATAGTGATAATACTACTTATTTGTGACACTGTCGTCTAGGTCATATTGGTGTAAAGCGCATGAAGAAACTCCATTCTGATGGACTTTTGGAGTCTCTTGATTTTGAATCATTTGACACATGCGAACCATGCCTCATGGGCAAGATGATCAAAACCCCGTTCTCCGGTATGATGGAGCGAGCAACGGACTTGTTGGAAATCATACATACCGATGTATGCGGACCGATGAGTGTTTCGACGCGCGGTGGATATCGCTATTTTCTCACTTTTACCGATGACTTAAGTAGATATGGGTATATCTATTTAATGAAACATAAATCTGAAACATTTGAAAAGTTCAAGGAATTTTAGAATGAAGTGGAGAACCATCGTAACAGAAAGATTAAGTTTCTACGATCCGATCGTGGGGGCGAATATTTGAGTTATGATTTTCTCACGCATCTTAAAGCAAGTGGAATCGTTTCACAACTCACGCCACCCGGAACACCACAGCGCAATGGTGTGTCTGAACGCCGGAATCGAACCCTATTAGATATGGTCCGATCAATGATGTCTCTTACTGATTTGCCGTTATCATTTTGGGGTTATGCATTACAAACCGCTGCATTCACTTTAAATAGGGCTCCATCTAAATCCGTTGAGACGACACCATATGAACTGTGGTTTGGTGCTAAACCTAAGTTGTCGCTTTAAAGTTTGGGGATGCGGCTTACGCCAAGAAGTTGATGCCGGACAAGCTCGAACCCAAAGCGGAGAAATGCGTCTTCATAGGATACCCTAAGGAAACCATTGGGTATACCTTCTATCACAGAATCAAGACAAAGTGTTTGTCGAAGAACGGTTCCTTTCTTGAGAAGGAGTTTCTCTCGAAAGAAGTGAGTGGGAGGAAAGTAGAGCTAGACGAGGTTATTGAACCTTCTCTTGAATTGGAGAGTAGCGCAAGACCTGAAATTGTTCCAAAGGTCACCGCACCAACAATAGAGGAATCTAATGACAAGGATCATGAAGCTTGGACGATGTCGCTCTTGAACGTCGCAGTCGACAAGGTCGCGTGCCCCTCCCGAGTGGTACAAAGAATCCTGTCTTGACCGTCTTGTTGGTAGAAGACGGTGAACCCACGAACTATGAGGAAGCGGCGATGAGCCCAGACTGAGAAATGGCCGAAGCCATGAAATCTGAATTGGGATCCATGAGCGAAAACCAAGTATGGACTTTGGTGGATCCTCCTAGCGACCGAAAGGCCGTTGAGTGCAAATGGATATTCAAGAAGAAAACGGACGCGATGGTAATGTTACCGTCTATAAAGCACGGCTTGTCGCAAAGGTTTTCGACAAGTTCAAGGTGTTGACTACGATGAGACTTTCTCTCCGTAGCGATGTTTAAGTCCATTCGGATTTTATTAGCAATTGCTGCGTTTCATGATTATGAAATATGGCGATGGATGTCAAGATCGCTTTCCTCAATGGGAACATTGATGAAGAGTTGTATATGATGCAACCCAAGGTTTTGTCGATCCTAAGGATGCCGATAAAGTATGCAAACTTCAGCTCCATTTATGGACTAAAGCAAGCATCTCGAGTTGGAACCTTCGCTTTGATCAAGTGATCAAGAGCTTTGGATTTGTTCCAAATTGCTATGAAGCTTGTATCTACAAGAAAGTGAGTGGGAGCTCGGTGACGTTTCTGGTACTGTATGTGGATGACATATTGATTATCGGAAATGACATCAACATGCTTAACGATGTGAAGAGTTATTTGGACAAGTGTTTTCAATGAAAGACCTAGGTGAAGCTGCTTATATATTGGGCATCAAAATCTATAGAGATAGACAAAGACGCTCGATAGCTTTAAGCCGGAGTACATACCTAGACAAAGTTCGAAAAGGTTCGTAATGGATAAGGCAAAGAAAGGTTCAAAGGCCTATGTTGTCGTGTAAGATATTGAGCAAGGCTCGGTGTCCGCTACGAAATGATAGGGAAGCTATGAGCAAAGTGCCTTATGCCTCGGCCATAGGTTCCATCATGTATGACATGTGTACTAGACCGGATGTGTCCAATGCTCTTAGTTTGATGAGCGATATCAAAGTGATCCAGAGTGGAACATCGGACAGCCGTGAAGAACATCCTAAAGTACCTAAATAGAACTAAAGAAATGTTCTTAGTCTATGGGGTGATGAACACTTATCGTAAAAGGTTACGCCGATGCTAGTTTCGACACCGACAAGGATGATTCTAAATCTCGGGCAGTGATACGCTTTATATTTTGAATGGAGGAGCTGTGAGTCGGAGAAGCTGCAAGCAAAGCGTGATCGCGATCTACATGAGAAGCGGAATACATGGCTGCCGCAGGCGTCAAGTGAAGGAGTTTGGATCGAAACTTCATCATCGAGCTTGGCGTTCCAAGTGCATTGGACCCACTGGAGATATTGTGTGACAACACTGGCGCCATAGCACTCGCTAAGGAACCAAGATATCATCCAAAGACCAAGCATATCAACCGCAAGTTTCATATAATCCGAAATTATATAGCAGATGGAGATCTGAAGATTAGCAAAGTACATACGGATCTGAATGTCACAGATCCATTGACTAAACCTCTTCCACGTGTAAAACATGATCAACACCTCATTGCCATGGGTGTGAGATTGTTGCCAGATGTAAACTAGATTATTGACTCTAGTGCAAGTGGGAGACTGTTGGAATTATGCCCTAGAGGCAATAATAAAGATGTTATTATTATAATTCTTGTTCATGATAAAGTTTATATTCCATGCTAGAATTGTATTAAGCGGAAACATTAATACTTGTGTGGTTTGTGAACAACACCGTGTCCCTGGTACGCCTCTAAGGACTAGCTCATTGATCAATGATGGTTAAGGTTTCCTAACCATAGACATGAGTTGTCAATTGATAATGAGATCATATCATTGGGAGAATGATATGATGGACAGACCCAAACTAAGTGAAGCAATTAGATCGTTTCATCGTGTTCATCTTTGCGAAGCTTTTCCTATGTCAAATATTGTATTCCTTAGACCATGATATAATGCAACTCCCTGGTACCGGAAGAAATCTTTGAGGTCATCAAACGTCATCCTATGAGAGGGTGATCATAAAGGTGTTTCTCAGGTGATCGGAAAGTATCTGTTGGGTTGTATGTATCGAGATGGAATTTGTCCCTCCCAAGTCGGAGAGATATACTTCGGGCCCACTTGGTAATCGATATCAACACCGCTTGCAAGCATGTGGTTAAGGAGTTAATCACAAAGTGATATCGGATTACGGATCGAGTAAAGTACTTGTTGTGAACGAGATTGAACTAGGTATGACGGTACCGACGATCGAATCTCGGGCAAGTAAAATATCGCGAGACGAAGGGAATATATATATGGGATTGATTGAATCCTGGCATCGTGGTTCATCCGATATGATCATCGATGAATGTGTGGGAGTCAATATGGGTGCCTGCACCCGCTGTTGATTATTGATAGAAGATCATGTCTGCATATTCTCGAACCCGCAGGGTCACACACTTAACGTGTCTCGACGCTAGGATAGATTGGATAATTGGTTTATGAATTTTTGTTCGGAGTCTCGGATGGGATACGGGATATCACGAGAGGTTCCGGAATGGTCCGGAGAATAAGATTCATATAAGGCAGTGCAGTTTTTGGAGTTCGGAATTGTTCCGGGTTAATCGGTATTGTACCGGAAGCTTCTAGAACCTTCCGGAAGGGGACCAACGTGGCCCCACCTTCCGGGAGGGGGCATGGGCCTATGAGGGAGTGTCCTGGCCGCATTGGGCCAGGGGCACAAGGCCCCATAGGTCCCAGCCCTAGATAAGTTTAAACTCGTTTAAACTAGAGATAGGATTTCTAGATAAGGGAGAGTTTAAATCGTTTAAACTAGAGATATGATTTCTAGATAAGGGAGAGTTTAAATTGTTTAAACTAGAGATAGGCTTGGAGGAGGGGAAAGGGCTGGCCGCCCCCCCTCTATATATAGAGGGGTGGTGCGCCCCCTCCCCCCACTACTACACACCTTCCTCCAAGCCCTAGCAGCCTTGCTACCTTCCTCTCTCCTCCCGATCGCTTTGTAGGCGAAGCCCTGCAGAAATTCTCCACCATATACACCACGCCGTGTTGTAGATCCAATCTATCTCTCCACCATACTCGCTGGTCCGAGGAAGGAGGAGACGCCGAGGTGCGACGCAGTGCATCTCACGGAGGCACCACCACTTGTGGTGCTAGATCGGATCGGATCGCGAGGAGGAGAAGCGAGTATGACTACATCACCCACGCCCGATTTAACGCTCAGCTGGCGAATCTTCAAGGGTATGAAGATCTAATCCAATCTCTCTCGTTGTTTGCATCTCCTAGATTAGATCTTGGCTTTCCTCTGCTCCGTAGAAAATTTTGATTTACTATGCCGCAAACCCTTCACCCACCATCGGAGGAAGGACCTAGTTCCGATCCAAAGTCGGCAGAGCGATCCAATCACGGCGCTACCAATGCGCCATAGTCATCCGTAGTGGCGCGGAACATCACGCCCCAACGCCGCCTAACCCATGTGGTAGAAACTGCGAATGGAAGAAGCGGCCCCACCAACGGGGATGACACCGATCGGGTCATCCACCTCAGCGAGGAGGGATGGGCTCAACCACTCGAAGACGTAGAAAGCAACAAGATCCTGTCCGTGGGTGCCTCATGGGACCTGCTGATGGCATACCACATGCTCCTAATCGAGGAGCACAAGAAACAGGTGAAGATGAAGGAGGTGCTTGACAAGCGCAAGCAAGCAGCCTCGGAGTCCAGTGCGCGGCGAGCTGCACTCTTCGCCATGGGCATTGGATCCAGCTCGCACGGCAACCATGGCAACAAGCATCGTTCTCGGATGGAGAACATGGACCCCAAGGAGCGTCGCGAGGTGACCCGGGCCCTCAACACGTCCTTCATGGAGATGGATGCCGACGGTAACATCATCCCGAAAACGGCGCAAGCTGCGATCATGGCAGCCACCGCGTACCTTGCGTCCCACCCACCTTCGGAGGGGGACCCGAAAAGGGCCATGCACAAGTCCGCGCTTTGACGTTTGTCCCGTCCAATTCCGAGAATATTTCTTTACTAACTTTTCTGGAACCAAAAACAGCAAAAAATAGGCAACTAGAACTGCGGCAACTTGTTAATAGGTGAAAGAACATTTTATAATCCCTAGTGTTTTGTGTGTTAGATAACAATATCAAGGATTTTTTTAATGTGTGTTGAAGTGTTGCAGCTATCTATGAGAGAAAGGGAAAAGGATTCTGCTTTTGGGGGGCGGATAATCCGCCCCTCCCTCTTCCCAAGTAGGCGCAAGCCCTAGAAGGGGGGCGGAGTTTTGGCCGGATTTTCCGGCCCCGCCGGATAATACGCCCCTAACGGGGCCCGGATAGTCCGCCCCCTGCTCATCGCCAAGGCGCAAGCCCCAGAGAGGGGGCGGAGTGTTGGTCGGACTTTCAAGCCGGGATAATCCGCCTCGGGGCGGATTATCCCCAGATCTTCACCAAGTTTCGCAGGCGCCACTGCAGAGGCGGAGTTTCCGAGAATCCGCCTTGGGGCGGAGTTTCCTGAGGATAATCCGCCCCCAAAGTTGTGCAATGGCCAGATATGGGGAGGGGGTATTTAAGCCAGCCTTCCTCCTCCTGCCAGAACTCTTGATTCATTCGAAAAAGACCAGATCAGATCTGAAAGCTTCATCCAAGAGAGCTCCACCTAGATCCACCCAAAGGCCCCATCCCTTGAGGAATCGAAGGAGGAGAACTCGATCTTCATCATCAGCAATCAAGCGCTTCATCTCCTCTCCATTCATTTGGAGAACCCCCGATCTAGTATTTCTTGCAAATACCTAGATCCTTGTTTTTGTTTATATTGATAAACCTTGTTCTTGTGGCAGCTTGTTGTCATCTCGGGAGCCCGCAATTCGGTTGTGGGTGTGTGCCCCGATAGTGTTGTAAAAGGCACCGGTTCTCGCCTCGAAGGGATCCACTAGTGGAGAAGGTGGATCAGGCCTCTCGTGGCGAGATCCATCGGAGAATAGGGTGAGGCCTATTGTGGCGTGGTGGTCTTAGAACCGCCCACCCCTCCAACGCAGATGTACTTCCCTTAACAAGGAAGGAACTGCGGTAAAACAAATCCCTATGTCTCCGCGTGCTCCACTACGGTTTCCTCGCTCCTCTTTTACGTGCTTAGTAGTTAGGGTTACATATAGGGAAATTATCGTAGTTGCATATCTAGAGAATTTACTTTGTGTCAAGCCTAAAATTGAAAATGTATTAAAAATTGGTTAGCACCTATTCACCCCCCTCTAGGTTCCCATACGATCCATTTCAATTGGTATCAGAGCCTCGGCTCTTATTTTGGGCTTAACCGCCTAAGAGAAGTATGGGTTCCAAGGTAGATGGGAGTGATGCTCCAGAGGTAGTCACCATGAACGATCTCAAGACGTTGGAAACAACCTTGGTGAGTTCAATGGAGGCTAAGATGGAGGAGATGCGTCAATTGATAATGCGTCTCTCCACATTCGCAGCATCACCTCCATCTAACTCTGAGGATACCACTCTGCAATCCAAGGAAACGGGTAAAACTGTTTCCAAAGATAACGAAGTGGTTGGTGATGATACTAGCAAGAGCTCCTCCTCGAAAAAGGATAGTGGTAAGGATGGATACAATGAGGTTTCTCATGTGTATTCCCCTGATCCACCTATCCCTCACCCACATATACATAATAGGGGTGATCCACCCAAACTTTCTGCATCTACTTTCTCTCAATGGCAATTTTTGATGAAATCTCATGTGTGCAGTTCCTCCATAGAGTTGTGGAAGATCATCGAAAATGGTCTTCATGTTGGAAACCCCAACAATCTCACAAGAAGAGAAGTGGTCGATAGCCAACTCAACGCTACAGCTCTACACATGATACAGCTTGGTGTGGGTGACAAAGACATGCCACACATTCAGCATCTTAGCACAGCTAAAGAAGCTTGGGATGCCCTCACCGAGCTCTTCATCGGAAATGAAAGTATGAGATGGAATAGATATGATGCTTTGAGCAATGAAGCTGAAGGATTATATATGCTGGATGGAGAAGACCACGAGGACATGTATAGGAGGCTCAAGGCAATAGCCACAACCTTCAGAAACCATGGTGCAGCTCAAGTTGATGATGCTTGGATCAAGCGCAAGTATGTCAGTGCTCTTATGCCATTTGAGCCCACAGATTTGAAAAGTCTCCAAGGTAGGCATAACTATCACCTCATGTCATCCAATGAGGTAATGCAAGAAATGGCCGCTTGAAAAGTGGCTGCCAAGAATGCTGAAGATGCTCGTGCTCGAGCTATGGGGATGCAAAATGGGGTCAACATGGCCTTGAAGACTAGTGTGATTGATCATGATGAATATGCGGTAGAAGGTCTGTACTGTCCCGAGGATATAAAAAGAATCCACGGACAATACTTGGCTCTTTATGCAAGAAACTTTTGGAAAGATCCAGCCAAGGCTAAAGCTGAACTAGATCGCAAGAGTGGAGCCTATGGAAGAAAAGAAAATGGTCCCAAGCTGAGAACATGCTTCAATTGTGGTGACCGACTGTACTTTGTAGCTGAATGTCCATATCAAAGTAGGGAAGATAATGGAGGAAGACTTATTTTCAAGGACAAGTCAAAGGCTCCACGCAAGAAACAGTTTGTAAAGAAGAATGCTCCCTTCAAGAAGCAACCGAAGATTGTTCTAGTGGCTCAAGAAGAATATTCATCAGGAAGTGAAGATGAGGATGAGGACGATAACTATCAAGAGGTGGCTGCTATAGCCACCACATCTACATCAACATCTCTCTTCGACTCTCCGAACAAAAACATCACCAATAAGAATGCTACTTGCCTCATGGCAAGAAGCTCCGAGGTAACTTCTTCTAACTCTTCTTTTCCTAAGGCTATGATTGACATGTATGATCCTACTAGTCTTAAGGTTAAAGAAGAGATTATTGCTTTGGATTACTTCTACACTAACTTGCAAGGTGAGCACAAAGTTCGTTTTGAAGCTCTTATGGATTAGCTTGCCCAAAACGAAGCACTCCTCGAAGAAAAGGGCAGAATTGAAAGGGAGGATGCAATGGAAATTGCATCACTAAAAAATGCTCTTGAAGAAGAAGAAGCTCGGGTCTCTCTTGAAGAGAGGCTTGAGTATATGGAAGAGTCACATGAAGAAATTGTGACTAAACTTGTTAAGGAACGTGACAATGCAGTCACCAAAGCAAAGAAGTTAAAGAAGGAAAGGATTGACTTTGGGGCTGCTCATGATAGACTCTCCGAGGAATTGGAGAAACTTGAAAATGCTCACAAGGCGTTGAAAAACGAGTTCTCTATTCTCAATGAGTCACATGATCAGCTTCAAAGTCGATTGGCTAAATATGATACTCCTAGCTCGTCCAACTCAACATATAGTAACAAGAAAAATGCTAGTGTGGAAAAAGAAGTGATCAAGGACATCACTACCAAGGACAAAGGTGTGCTTGATGAAGTCCTTGGCAAGCAAAGGTCAAATCATGGTAAAGAGGGACTTGGGTATGTCACCAAGTCCAAGAAGAAGAAAACCAAGAAGAACAAGACCAATAATGTGCAATTAAAGACAAGCACCACTGGGAAGAATGTCACAAAAGACAAGACTAATAATATTGGTTTTGCAGGGTCTCACAATCCGAATTATGAACTCTTTTGTGATGACTATGGCGATGTTTATGCTTATTATGTCTGTCCTTTTGATGAATATATTGCTTGGTCTATTTGGGTCCCAAAGACCCTTGTTACTAACATGAAAGGACCCATTGAAAAATGGGTACCTAAAACCAAGAAGTAATTTTCTTGCAGGGCTATGCTTCCGGTGGGTCGAAATGGGTGCTGGATAGTGGTTGCACTAGTCATATGACCGGAAGCAAGGAGATCATCACGGAGATGCGTCCAAATCATGATAATATTACAGTCTCCTATGTTGATAAGTCTAAATCTCAGGTATTGGGTCTTGGCAAGGTTGTGGTTGCCCACGATATCTCTCTCGTGGACGTCATGCTTGTTGAGACCAGCGGTTACAACCTTCTTTCTATTCGTGCCCTTGGCAAGATGGGTTTTGTTATTTTTATCGATGATTATTTGGTGGTACTCTTATGGAGCAAGTCTCTAAAGGTCGCTTTCGTTGGATACGTCGAAAATGACCTGTATGTGGTGGACTTCTCGGGGAAAACCACTTTGGGTCCGATGTGTCTATTTGGAAAGGCCGACGTGGGCTGGCTATGGCATCGCCGTTTAGCCCATGTCAACATGAGAACTTTGCAAAGTCTCCAGAAGGGTGGCCACATCCTTGGACTAAAAGACAATGTCTCTTTTGCCAAAGATCATGTTTGCAGGGCTTGTGTAGAAGGAAAAATGCATGACTCTCCCCACAAGAGGAAGACTATTGTGTCATCAAAGAGGATCTTGGAATTACTTCATGTGGATTTATTTGGTCCTCCTTCTCATGCAAGTCTTGGTGAGAAGAAATATTGCTTGGTCATTGTCGATGATTACTCAAGATATACATGGGTCTATTTCTTCAAGCTGAAAAGTGAGACTCAACAAACTGTCATTGACTTTGCCAATGAAGTTCAACGTCAACTTCCTATCTTGGCAATAAGAAGTGACAACGGCTCCGGATTCAAGAACTACACTTTAAATGAGTTTCTTAGTGAACAGGGGATTAGACATCAATATTCCGCTACGTACACCCCTCAACAAAATGGTGTAGCCGAGAGGAAGAACCGGACTTTGATGGATATGGCAAGATCTATGCTGGCTGAATTCAAGTCTCCTTATAATTTTTGGGCTGAAGCCATATCCACTGCTTGTTACTCATCAAACCGGCTCTACCTTCAAAAGATTTTGGACAAGACTCCATATGAAATACTTACCGGTAACAAGCCCAACATCTCATACTTCAGGGTATTCGGGTGTAAGTGTTTCTTTCTTATTAAAGGTGTCCGTTTGTCAAAATTTGAGTCCAAGGCTTTAGAAGGTATTTTTGTTGGTTACGGTGCCGAATCCCACACTTATAGAGTCTACAACAAGATCACTGGGATTGTTGTAGAATCTTGTAGTGTGGAGTTTGATGAAAATAACGGCTCCTTTGTAGGGAAAGTTGATGTTTGTGATGCAGATGTTGAAATACCCAAGATGCCATAAGAAGAATGGGCGTGGGATTTTTCCGCCCCATTGAGGAACCCCTTGTGGAGGATCGGGAAGGACAATGATCCACACATGTGGAGCCCTCATCTACACAAGATCAACAAGCTCCTACTGTTGGAGAAAATCCTGCACCAACACCGCAATTTGCTGAAGATCATCTGTCCCCTGGACAAGTCGGTAGTCCCAGGCCGGACTATCCGCCCCTCCAAGGGGCGGACAATCCGCTCCTGGCACTCCAACTCGTTCCAGAGGATCCAAAGGAGAAGTCAACAACTCTGAAGCTCCCAGGCCTGATTCTCCGGCCCCCAATGGCAGATTATCCGGCCCTAGGTCTCCAACTCCTGTCAGGCATTCTCAGGAAGAAGACTCTGGTACTTCACCTCCCAGGCCGGATAGTCCGGCCCCTCCAAGGGGCAGATTATCCCTCCAAGAAAATGTTCAAACAATCTTACGTGTTAGCAGACCAAGATCAAGGGCAGGGCAGTAATCAAGACAAGGATACAAATACTGAATCAACACCTTCTAGAAACAATAAGGACATTGAGGCTCGTCAAAGGCTCGTCGATCGGAACCTTGAACTAAGAGGTCACACTCTTGACAAGGTTGTTGGTGATCTACGACGAAGGGTATCCACTAGAAGAGAACTTGCAAGCTTCTGTGATCATCAAGCTCACATTTCCATGGTTGAACCGAAGAAGGGTTTTTATGCTCTTGAAGACCCCGATTGGGTTGTTGCAATGCATGAAGAATTAAATAACTTCGAACGCAACAAATTTTGGAAGCTCGTAGAAAAACCAAAGGATTGCCGCAATGTTATCGGCACCAAGTGGATCTTCAAGAACAAACAATATGAAAATGGCATTGTTGTGAGGAATAAAGCACGACTCGTGGCTCAAGGATTCTCTCAAGTGTAAGGAATTGATTTTGGCGAGACTTATGCTCCTGTGGCTCGTCTTGAGTCCATCTGTATCCTTCTTGCATATGCAGCACATCATAAATTTAAATTACAAAAAATGGATGTTAAGAGCGCTTTCCTTAATGGTCCTCTACATGAGTTAGTATGTGTCAAGCATCCCCTGGGGTTTGAGGACCCCAAATTCCCGAACCATGTCTACAAACTCGATAAGGCCTCTATGGCCTTAAACAAGCCCCACGTGCGTGGTATGAGCACCTTAAAGAGCTTTTGCTAGACCGTGGATTCGAAGTTGGGCAAATCAATTCCACTATTCTTACTAAGAAGGTTAATGGGGAGATTTTTGTATGCCAACTTTATGTATATGACATTATTTTTGGCTCTACTAACCAAGCTTTTAACGATGAATTTTCAAAGCTTATGACTGACAGGTTTGAGATGTCCATGATGGGTGAGCTGAGGTTCTTTCTTGGATTGAGATCAAACAACTTAGAGAGGGAACCTTTATTAATCAAGCTAAGTACATCCAAGACATGCTCAAAAGGTTCAAGATGACGGATCTCAATGGCGTTGCTACCCCAATGCAAACAAAGTGTCATCTTGAGCTCAATCCCAAGGGTAAAGACGTGGATCAAAAGGTATACCGATCCATGATCGGCTCTCTCCTTTACCTCTGCACATCTAGGCCTAATATCGTGTTAATTGTAGGAGTGTGTGCAAGGTACCAAGCCGCTCCTAAAGAAAGCCACTTAGTGGCGGTCAAGCGAATCTTCCGATATTTGGTTCATTCCCCAAATTTTGGGTTATGGTATCCCAAGGGTTCAAGTTTCTCTCTTTGTGGTTACACTGATTCAGATTGGGTTGGTGACAAAGATGATAGGAAATCAACCTCTGGTGCATGTAAATTCTTGGGCAGGTCTCTAGTGTGTTGGTCATCAAAGAAACAGAATTGTATTTCACTCTCAACCGCCGAAGCTGAATATGTTGCTGCTGCAAGTGGTTGTACACAATTGTTATGGATGAGGCAAACTTTAAAGGAATATGGTGTCAATTGTGACAAAGTGCCTCTATTATGCGACAATGAAAGTGCTATCAAAATTGCTTACAATCCCGTGCAACATACAAGAACAACACATATAGAGATTCGCAACCACTTTATTCGGGATCATGTTGCTCGGGGTGATATTGCATTATCCTTTGTGATCACGAAGAACCAACTTGCTGATATTTTCACGAAGCCTCTTGATGAAGCAAGATTTTGTTATTTGATGAATGAGCTAAATATCATAGATTCAAGGATCTTGGCTTGACTACCCTTGCACACTCACTTGCTCTTATTCATGTATTTGGTTTAGATGCGGGCATAGACATAGGGGGAGTGTGGTCCTAATTGATTGGGCCAACCCTCCCCCCATAATGCTGAAAGCAAGTAAAATCATTTCCCTTAATATCATTTTGTGATATGTGGGTCATCGATGAGCATTGGTTTTGAACTCAAGATACATCTTCGCGGTGTCATGACATGCGCTCCAACATGGTGGCTTCGGCCATCGCCCTCTTCCTAGAGAAGATTTGGTTTCTCATGGGTCTCGTTGGATTTTATTGCATCTCTCTTGTTCTTATGGAAAACACACTCAAATTTGGCTTTTGGTTGATTTGATTCTTGCAAATTTGGGTGTGTAGTACCATCTTAGTTTGATGCTCTCAACCCAAGACTTTCTCTCCCTCCTTGAACCATCTATTCTTGCACACAAGTCCTCCAAAATACCATCGAGAGGTTTGCTAGGTTGCTCTGCCCTGAATCTGTAAATTACAGAATTTCAGGGGGGGGGCGGATTATCCGCCCTGGGCGAAATCAGCCCCTTATAGGCTGGGTCGGGGAGGGCAGGCTCAAACAGAGCAGCCAGTCCTCCCCCAACCCTACCTCTTCCCCCAGCCGCCGCCGGAGCATCCGCCTCTCCCAGAGTTGATTCGACCATCGGATTCTCCGGGCTCTCCCCAGATCTTCTTCACCTCGCCTCCGGGTATCTTCTCCTCCGCGATTTTCCTCCAATGAGTGAGGTAACTCCCTCATCTCTCTCCTTTTGTATGGGATGTATTTTATTTGGTGTAAATCTCATTGTAGAAGGTCCTTGGTGTTGTTCCTTACATGCTAGAATCAGTAGAATTGCAACCCTAGTACCTGATCTGTTTTGCCATGGTAGATCTGAGCCAATCCAGAAAATTTTTGCGGGGGGCGGATTATCCGCCCCTGCCAGGGCCGGATAATCCGGCCTGGAGAGTAAAATCTGGTCTGTTTTGATTCTGCTTCTGCAAATACACATCATTGGTTATGGGTTGCATTGCTACTCTTTCTCCGTGTTTTTCTCCTGGACTTGTGTGTATGCTTATCTCCATGCTATCCCTCTAATTCTTTTCACAGGTGGTTCCAAGCCGACCAAGACCTTCGTCCGTCGTTCCCGTGCCCGTTATCTCAAGCCTAATGCTGACGGGAAGTTCATTGACGAGACCGAGGTCAGTAGAGAAGCAAGAGAGGCTGAACGGATGGCAGAGGAAAGTAAGAAAACTAAGAGTACCGCATCTCGCAAGGGTAAACAGTCTCGGCCCAATTACAAGGCCATGGACAGTCTTCAGTATGCCACCATTCGCCAGACTGATTATTAT
The DNA here is from genome assembly GCA_030063025.1 of Avena longiglumis. Taxonomy (NCBI): domain Eukaryota; kingdom Viridiplantae; phylum Streptophyta; class Magnoliopsida; order Poales; family Poaceae; genus Avena; species Avena longiglumis. Next base: position 112,945,173 of record CP125979.1, read on the forward strand.
GATGAGGCTGACAGTGATGGTCCCCCCAAGGACTCTATGTTTTGGAATGCCCACTTTCGGGCTATTCATGATGATGTCTATGCTACTCTCAAGCTTCGCCCCATGCGTCCCATCAATTTGACTGAGGCTCAATCCAAGACAAGGCTCATTGAGGCACTAGATGTGACCAACAATATGGGGTTGCACCACCTCATGACTATCCAATGCAACTATGATTCCTCTATGGTGCGGCAGTTCTTCTCAACTCTGGTGATTTGCGGTGATAAGCGTCGTACTATGAAGTGGATGACAGGGACCACCATGATTTAGTCGGACTTTCGCACCTTTGGGCAGGTTCTTGGTTATGCATTCCATGGTCGTCACACTCCTTCGGGCCACCGTATCATTTCTCCTCTAAAGCCATCCAAGGATACTACACTTGCCCCTTGCCTTTCCTCTGATGGTGTTGCTGGTACTTTCGCTGGTCTCTCTCCCTTGTATGCAACCCTTGTTGGCATATTTAGGGACTGCATCGCTCCTAGTGGTGGCAACAATGACAGGATCCGTGGCCACCTGGTTCCACTTCTTGCTTTTTCTCACGAGTGTGCCACTAACTCTGGATCAGCCACAGGTTACAAACTGGATGTCATGGACTATATTTATCATGAGATGACGGATGCTATGATCAACAGGCTCTATATTCCTTATGCTCCTTTCATAATGATGCTCGTCAAGCATATGTTGCCACATGAGGATTTTGGCTCTGCTCTGGATGGTATTCACAAGCCCAAGAAAATCTACAACAAGGCTCAGAAGACCCATCACCCTTCCACTGCCCCGGAGTCCTTCATGCGTGATGCTCAGACTAGTGGTCGTCGTTCCACGGTGTCCCCAATGGCACGCGAGGTTAAGCAGCTCACTTGGTTCCAGCGGCACATTCTTTGCATGGGCATTGACACTCACAAGGGCCAATATGAGGCGTACCGCAGGGATCATGAGAGGGATCACACGCAGCAGCTTATTCTCCACCATGTCTCAGGTGCCACTGGCCATCCAGCTCCTCCCACTGCTCCGGATCCATATGCTCAGTGGAACACCTCAGGTATCAACTATGGCGAGCTCGAGAGCTGCCTCTTTCCTCCCCCACCGAGGGCACCCACTCCTCCAGCTGATGACGATGATGATGAGTATGATGAAGAGGAAGGGGACGGGAATGACTACGACGAGGATGAGGAGGAGTGATCTCCAGGGGCGTTAGCATCGCTCTTCTTCCTTTTTGGCGTTTAGATGCCAAAGGGGGAGAAGTAGTTCTATTAGGTCTCGTGGATTTGCAAGGGTCGGGCACAAGCTTTTTTTCTTTTAGTCGTTTTATTTGCTTGCTTGTGCCTTTTCTAGCGTAAACTCATTTGCTATTTGTGTTTGTTTATGTAATACTATGTCGTACTCCAATATGTTTGGTACTATGTTTGGTATTCATGGAATTCTGGATTTATCTATTATGGACCTCATGGAATTCTGGAATTATGGAGCATAGTTGATGGCATATGGATTCATGGGATTATCTATGTATGCTTTGGCTATATTCTCACCCCCGGTGGTATGACCTTGTTTCCCAAACCACCTTGTGTCAATTATCTTTGTTATGGAAGTAGTGTTCTCTCTAGTGTGTGTATTTGTATTCAAATGCAAATCTTAAATATGCACACATCTAGGGGGAGCGTCTTTCATTATTTAAGGTGGCATTAGCCGGTTTCACTGCAAATCCTAATATTGTCATCTAACACCAAAAAGGGGGAGATTGAAAGAACATTTTATAATCCCTAGTGTTTTATGTGTTAGATAACAATATCAAGGATTATTTAATGTGTGTTGAAGTGTTGCAGCTATCTATGAGAGAAAGGGAAAAGGATTCTCCTTTTGGGGGGCGGATAATCCGCCCCCACCAGGGGCGGATAATCCTCCCCTCCCTCTTCCCAAGTAGGCGCAAGCCCCAGAAGGGGGGCGGAGTTTTGGCCGGATTTTTCGGCCCCGCCGGATAATCCGCCCCTAGGAGGGGCCGGATAGTCCGCCCCCTGCTCATCGCCAAGGCGCAAGCCCCAGAGAGGGGGCGGAGTGTTGGTCGGACTTTCCGGTCTGGCCGGATAATCCGCCCCTCAGGGGGGCGGATTATCCGCCCTCCCCCAAGATCTTCACCAAGTTTCAGCGCCACCTGCAGAAGGGCAGAGTTTCCCAGAGAATCGCCTTGGGCGGAGTTTTCAGGCGGATAATCCGCCCAAGTGGGGGGCGGATAATCCGCCCCCAAAGTTGTGCAACGGCCAGATCTGGGGAGGGGGTATTTAAGCCAGCCTCCCCCCTCCTGCCAGAACTCTTGATTCATTCGAAAAAGACCAGATCAGATCTGAAAGCTTCATCCAAGAGAGATCCACCTAGATCCACCCAAAGGCCCCATCCCTTGGGTAATCGAAGGAGGAGAACTCGATCTTCATCATCAGCAATCAAGCGCTTCATCTCCTCTCCATTCATTTGGAGAACCCCCGATCTAGTATTTCTTGCAAATACCTAGATCCTTATTTTTGTTTATATTGATAAACCTTGTTCTTGTGGCAGCTTGTTGTCATCTCGGGAGCCCCCAATTCGGGGTGTGTGTGCCCGATAGTGTTGTAAAAGGCACCGTTGCCCCTCAAGGGATCCAATAGTGGAGAAGGTGGATCAGGCCTCTCGTGGCGAGATCCATCGGAGAATAGGGTGAGGCCTATTGTGGCGTGGTAGTCTTAGAATCGCCCACCCCTCCAACGCAGATGTACTTCCCTTAACAAGGAAGGAACTGCGGTAAAACAAATCCCTGTGTCTCCGCGTGCTCCACTACGGTTTCCTTGCTCCTCTTTTACGTGCTTAGTAGTTAGGGTTACATATAGGGAAATTCTCGTAGTTGCATATCTAGAGAATTTACTTTGTGTCAAGCCTAAAATTGAAAAAGTATTAAAAATTGGTTAGCACCTATTCACCCCCCCCTCTAGGTTCCCATACGATCCATTTCAATAGGTTAGTACCAGAAAACATCTAAAAATCACCTCCAAGTGTAGACAAAGCAATGGAAAGTAGATACTAAACAAGCATGGAGCATCAAAATTATAGATACGTTTCCGACGTATCATTGCACATCCGAGTTATAGGCTCGTTCACACTTCCTTGGTGTGAGGCCCAAACTAAGATCCAAGGCAATCACTGCCTTCTCTGCGACCCCGCATGTCTCCTTGGTGTACGCCAGCCCATCTATTGAATTACGGCAATTGGCAGTACAGACCGTTCAGATGTCGGAACTATCGTGGAACATTGAGGGTTCTCACCCATATGCTGCATATCCTCTACGAATTACCAATCAATGCACTCTAGGAGGATAACAGCCACGACTCGCACATCCGGCTCCATGCGAGAGGGAAAAGATACAACTGACTTCTTTGTCCCATTCCAAATCTCATGGTCAACGCGTAATATACGACGCAAGAATCACTGGCGACATTGGTTGTTAGGTCCTAGATGATATAGTCATGTGTAATGGTATTCCAACTGCTAGACTTAATAGATTAGCTGATCTCCCTGGATCAGTAACCAATAGTTCATATTATTATCAAAAATAGTGTTTTCTCACCTTTTTGAAATGCAGGTGATGACAACACTGGATTTGCAAAATACTTTACAGAAAATAATCAAAGGACATGAGCAAATGTAATGCCTATGATATTTGCACCTTGTTCACTTCATAATCTTTCTTTATAGTTAACTAAGAATGGTATTACTTTTATTGGAGTAGTGATTTCTCAATATTATAATTGAACAAAATCATTTATCTTTTTATAAATGAGTGTTTATTGTTTGTAAACAATTAAATAATATTAGTTAACTATTTATGGATTCACTATAGTGTTTTGGTATGTATATAAACTTGTGATTGAAGTAAAGGAAAATGTTTTATTTCACTACAAATTATTCTTGAAGATTTTATATTTAATAAGGATCTTCTTTAAAAGATATTCTATACTTATGGTGGAATTATAATTCAATAAGATTGTTTTTAAAATGTGTTGAACCATTTTGTTTTCATATAATCAATATTTAAGACTAATACTATTTATTAGACCTTAATTGGATAATTTTAGAAATATTAGCAAATTTTATTTACCCTTACATGAATTATTAATTAAGGAAATTAGATTTAAATTCAAGTTATTAGAGTATTAATATTTTATTTACTTCAAAAGTGGAATGCTATATTTTTAACATGTAGATATTATTTTTGTGATCATTATGGTATATTACATTTATTTTTGTGATTTATAAATAATAAGATATGATTTTTATAAGATTTCTTCCTATATAAACACTTAATAAATAATAAATATTTAGTGATGCCCATAAAGGTGTGCCCAACGAGCCTAACCATGTGGAGCTCTCTCAGTGTGCCATTCAGAGTAGTTAATCATCATATTATCAAGGAGTTTTGTTGCAACACCCAAAGTGATGCCCATAAAGGTACCTCCAGCAGCTGAATCCAACTGGTTTCTTGAAGAGAAGTTCAAACCTGCATAAAAAGTCCGGATAATCATCCAAGCAGTAAGTCCATGAGTGGGACAATTCTTAACCAAAGACTTGATTCTTTCCCAAGCTTGAGCAACATGTTCATTATCAAGTTGTTTAAATTTTATAATGTCACTTCTTATAGATATAATCTTAGCAGGAGGATAGTACTTTCCAATAAAAGCATCTTTGCACTTAGTCCAAGAATCAATACTATTTCTAGGGAAAGATAGCAACCATTCTTTAGCTTTCCCTCTCAAGGAGAAATGAAATAGCTTGAGCTTAATAATATCTCTATCTACATCCTTATACTTTTGTATCTCACAAAGTTCAACAAAGTTATTGAAATGGGCAGCAACATCATCAGAACTAGCACTAGAAAATTGCTCTCTCATCACAAGATTCAACAAAGCAGGCTTAATTTTATAAAAGGCATCATCTGGATCAGGTGGAGCAATAGGAGTGCTAAGGAAATCATTTTTGTTTGTGCTAGCAAAGTCACACAAATTGGTGTTCTCAGCAGAGTTCATTTTGGCAAAGTGGAGCAAGCCAAAAACAACAGCAGCAGCTAGGGCAGAAACTAATTTTTTGTGTTTTTGAATAAAGAAAGCACACCAAACTAAACTATTTTTTTGGATTTTTTGATAAAAAGAGGCAAACAAATTTTATTTTTCTATGAATTTTGGTATATTATTTATATTTTTATCATTTACCTTTATTAAAATATAAATTTTCAAAGTTTTATTACTTATAAAATTTTATTAAATAACAACTAATTAAATGACTAACATAATAATGTTTGACAATCAAGTTAAGTTATAGATTTTATTTTTCTGCAAATTTCCATATATAAAACTTTTTTCTGAATTATAAAACAATAGTTATTGAATTTATAAGGTTTATTCATTTCCTAAATTATTAAAAAAACTAATAAAGCAATTACTTCATCATTGCTAACGTCATCACTTTACTTAATCTTTTACACCGCACCCAAACCTAGCCCCTAGTCACTAACCGGTAGGGTCGTTGCCACATCATTTCTAGAAATTATAAAACAAATAAAATAATAGTATTATGACATCAGTATGTTGTCATGCTGACGTAACTCGAGTTTGATCCTCTCAGGTTGATGACCGATCCAACGATTTAGTGCGCGCGTGGGACAGTGGTTAGGCTCGTTGGAAAGAGCACAACGCGAGGAGCATAGATATGGTGGCTCCACCCAGAAATGGTCATCGGAGGTTGGTCGGCAACGAGCTTGCACGGCGGCACGGTACGGGCTCACACGGGTAGGTCACTACGACGAGTGAGCGATGAATTGAAGGATGCTAGGATACTCAGAAGCTCGCCATGAGCGCGAAGAAGGGCTCAGCGAAGTAAATTGTGACCGGAATCAATGGAGACCGCGACGTCCGGACTTTGGGCAGGAGATGTCGGTTGGGACGCTTAGGACCTCTTCGACTTGCATTCTTCATCAGAGAGATCGAGGAAGACATGACGGTGCTCGCATCCTGCTCACAGGGCAAAGAGGAACCCCGAATGGTGTCGCCGGAATTCTCTGTCCAATCTAGGGTTTCGTCCAGAGAGAGTTTTCGAGGAAAAGAGGAAGCTAGGGTTCGCTGGTACGGCGGAGGGGCATCGAACAGCGGCGGCACGGATCTTGGAGCGGGCGACGACGGTGTGGCCGCCAGCGAGCTGCTTCTTCCATCGGGAGGTCGACTACGACACGGGGAAGACGACGAACATAGTCACAAACAGGTACGGGCTGATTGTGGGCTGTGCTTGGGCCAGGTGGTCCGTAGCAAAGTGAGAGATGAAAGTGGCTGCTGCTACTCGTGGGCGGTAGATAGGTGGAGGAGAAACTCTGGGCCGGCCTACTGCTCGGGCCTGGTCATTTTTTCTTCCTATTTTCCTCTTCTATTTTCTGTTTTGTTGTCAGATTTGTATAATACACATTTGTTTGAAATTTATTTATAAAATTTATTTGCTGAATACATGCTGCATAAATAAAGTGTATTTACAATCCTTTTGTGAGCTTTTATTAGATATTATTTAAAGTTTCTTTATTTTCTTATATAAGTACTTTTCCTTTTAATATTAGTAGGGGCTTTTGTTATGAATTCAATTCATATAACATACCATAAACTTTTTAAAGATATACAACTACTGATTTATGAGATGTAGGTGAGAAAGATAATTAATAACTTTAGGGTTTAAGATTTTTTTCTTATTTAGAAACTTTCTTTAAGATATGCTTTTATTTATTTACGTATAAATATGGTTTCATAATATCTATAAAATCATGAGAAAATCCTATATAATAATTATTATATATAGTTAATGCCTTAATATGGTGGTGAATAATGTTTAAATAATATTGGTTATGACATTATATATATTGCTAATAATGATTGCAATAGAAGTTAGGGTTTAGAATTATAAATGTTTACCATGAGCTTTGGGAGATTTATATACCTATATCTTTGGATAGGCATGGATAAAAATTTATGGTTAAGACATATTGTCTTCATGCTTATGTTTAGGAATGGTATGACCATCCAAGATACAATAGTGGGGTTATTCTCTAGAATGGCTTATGAGAAGGAATTGATAACTATATTTCCTAGGCACATATTATTTTAATGTTTTGAAATGACAAAGATATGCTTAAGTGATTTGTTATAGGAAATATTCCTATAAAGCATTGTGGAAATAGGATGATAGATCAATCATATGGAATGGATATTATGTTTGGTTAAAGATTTAAAGTTGAGTGTTTACCAAGGATTCCTATCTTCCATATTTCATAATTCTTGACTTCTACTTAAAGAATTCCTTTCCTAGATATACTACTCCTTCATATCCATCATCATGTGTTAACATGATGAGCTTTACTTCACAATAATATTCTTATCAATAATTTCTCCTCCTAAATCCATTTGTAAATGCAATGAGCTTGACACTAAAGCTCAATATGATCTTCTCACAGAGATAACTCTCATTTCTAGAGTACTTCTGATGAATCTGCTTCCACTTGAATGATTACTCTCTTACTTCACACATTACTTTGTAATCTCACTTATAAATATTAAAAGCTTGTCACTAAAGATTTTCCTAACTTTCTCATATCTCCACTTGATTATATCAAACTACTCTACTAATTATAATCTCCAATCCAACATAGGATTATAGTTAACTCCATTCAGCATCTTCCTTAATCATCCATCACCAACATTACTCTAATAGATTTATATATCAAATCCTACTTCACCTTAGGTGTTTAGTATTTCCTAAGAGGATTATACTGCTTCTATAACTCAATGTTGCTATAGCATCATCTTAATCATACTATCTCATCTCTACTTATCCATGAACTCATACTCCAACCTCACATTATATTAATGTGACTTGCCATGACTAACCTAGGATAACATATCTATACTAGGATTTAATCATGTTATATCCACCAATGTCACTTATACATGATATAATCATTCACTCTGAGTGACTTGAGCATGATCATTATAATCCTTTGATCATTTATGACTTAGGTTTCTAGTTGGATAATCGAGGCTTCATCAATACAACATTATAGTTTTATTGTATTTATCTACTCGGTACCTATATATTACTCATTGACTATACCTGCTTGATCCAATAGGATTACTCCTGGTAACTATCTTCAGAATTCATCCTTGTAATCTTCTTTGTTACCACATATATCTTTATCTCAAATAACTCTTCTATCCATTCAGGAGTGAGTTAACTCCACCAATTATCCTATTAATTTGACTCCATTCAATCACTCCTATCATATAGATGATATATAAAACTAGCCTTACCACTTATCTCTTCTTACTTCTTTCTTTATAGGCTTAATGTGATTGTTATGGTAAGAGCAAGAGTTGATAGGTCAAGAATTGATACGTTAATACTTGATAAATCAATAGTTGATTACTCAACATTGAAGGACAATGGATATTAGAAATAGATTCAATAGATATGATAAGGATTGATATGGAAAGAAAGATATGTGGTGAATGGTCTTGACTTGATTTCCTTCCTACTCAACAAGTGATAAGGAATTAGTGTTTAAGAACTACCATGATGCTCATAGTAGGAATATATGAGAATACGATAAGTCAAGATTTAGTTATTAAATTTTTGTTACTTGAGTTGTATCCTTAACTTAAAATTCATGAGTTTTTGTAATGAATACCATGATATGATCTCTAGAGGATCTGATATTAATCATTAAACAATATGTTGTGATTTAATTTATTATATTTGATCTACCCTTAAATCAAATCCTATTTACCAAAAATAAGGTTTTAGCAAAGGTCATATTGAAACTTATCGCAATCAACTTGATGATCTACTTTAATTCCATCAAGTTGAGAGAAGCTTCAATCACTTTGACAAGTTTTGTTCAAAAGCGCGAAAATTATTCGGATTTTCTATGCATGAATGCAATGCACACATCCGTGTTCAGTTTATTTCTAAGCTCTAATGATTGGATGTTACAGCGGGTTTGGCGGGAATGCTAAAACTTGCATAGAGCTGATCTAAGGGTGTTACATTGGACTTTCTTCATGATGAAAACCTAGATCTTTGATTGGGCGATGACGATATTTGTGCACTGTTCCCTTCTTGGGGGCCTCGTTTTTGGAGAAGCTGGGCGTCTGGTGTTGTCTTGGTGGTGGTGGTACTGTTGTTTCAATGAATGAGGCACTGTAGCGGGACTTTTCTTTTTTGTAATTCTTCCTTTTGTTTTGGCTATGCGCATCTGTATGGCCGCTAGGGCAATGTGTTGTTGCAGAGGCTGGGTGTAATTGGCATCCTCCGCTAATAGTATATGCTCCTTTCCAAAAAAATGGATGCAGAATTAAAAATTTGCCCTTCACTTATTTGGGCCTAACTATGCCCTCTGTGAATGATCTTATGCCTTTGGTGTCGAGACTTGATAGAAGAATATGTGGATTATCTTCACTTCTCACATACATTACTGAATTCTCTGCCTATGCAAGCCATGTGCACCCTAAAAGTCCCTATTTTCATATTTGTTCATTTTGAGAAGGGGAGTAGACAATTCTTGTGAAGTGGAAAGGATATTCATAAATAGGGCAAATGCCTAGCCAGCTCGAAAATGATCCGCGGACCAAAAGAACATAGGGGAATTAGTGTTATGAATCTTAGAGCCCAGAATCGGGCTCTATTGATGACAAATGTCCATCAATTCTACAACCATCATGATATTCCATGGGTTAATTTAGTTTGTCGAGCATAATATACTGGCAATAATGAACCACATGGTTTAACTCCTAGGGGCTTGTTTTGGTGGAAATATTCAATGGCTACTATTGTAATTACAGACAAATGACTGTCTATAAAATTGGTTCTGGCAGAACAATGTTATTATGGAAAGATATTTGGAACAGTAACACCATGGAAGACTTATACCATCACCTTCACTCATTTGCCAAGAACGAAAATATCAATATGGAAAGAACACTTCGGGCTGCAAACAACAATATGTATGACCTCTTCAATCTTCCATTATCTGTTATTGCACATGAGGAACTCATGGACCTGCAAGGGTATATAAATTCTCTATTTATTACAAATGACCATGATAAGTGGTGTTTCCACTAGGAGAATCTTACGGTGGCACCAGAAAGGTATAAAGAGAAATCATTGGTAATCACCACACTCCACAATCTATCTTGGATATTTGAAAATCATGCAATCTACCAAAGCAAAAAAAATGCAAGGTTGTTACTGAACAAGATACTAAACACAAATGAGTTGATGAAAATAATGAATTTTTTTGTTGAGTTACAAGATTATGTCATATATGACACTTGTCCTCAGGAGACAATATACCACTTATTCTTTAAGTGCGGCTTCAATATGATCTTTTGGTGGGAACTTGGTGTTGAATGGAACACAAATTTACAAGATGATACAAGATGCTAAAGAATGATACACTTATGATTTTATTATGGAAAAACTCATCACTGGATGTTCGAGCATTTGGGATCAGAGAAATGGATATATATTCTGGGAGCAAATCCCATGTATTACTAGATGTATGAGTCACTTCAAAAAGTCTTTTGGCTTAATGATGCGTAGGTCTAGGCCCAGCTTGAAACAGGATATGCAAGCTTGGCTTGATACTTTGTAATTCTTGAGCTAAAACTTGAACTCCGGCACATATGTGCATCACCCATTTTAAAAAATTGACACGGTAGGGGTATTTCCTACCGTTTTTATGTAAAAAAAGTAGAGGCATAAAATGAAAAATAAAATGAGGTTTGTGTTTATGTTGAGATTCCTATGAAATGGAGGGCATAGGAATAGATTTGATAGGTATTTGGTGACTTCGGTTCTATGATCCAAAGGGATTCCATAGGCAATGGATTGAAAACCTCCAAAAATCCTATCTAAATCCTCCAATCCAAAGAGGCCCTATATAAGGGAGACCGGTGTTGCGTTCAATATTTTCAAAGCACGTAAGTGTTAAACAGCCTAGCAATAGGATCGTATCACAAAAATATCGCTGCATGTGAAGTAAGGTCATACTTTCCTATAGGTTAGATACTCTTGGCGGGATGGTTAGGCCGTGGTGGAGGTGTTCTATATTGGAGTAAGTCATCCTTGCTTCATCCCTGCTTTGATGGGGTTTACACCGGTATTTACTGAGATCTCGTGGAGGCAACGCGATGTTCGCACATGGTCCACGACCCAGCAGGCTACAAAACGGGTACCGGCAGCGTCGCAACTCGCAAGCGCCCACCATAGGACGTGTTTGGTAGCCCGGGGCAACCTAGAGAATATCATCTCATTCCATGTTTAGATGTTTGGTAGGTCGGTGGGCTACCTTCGGCAGTGCCCGCCTTGTGCAGAAATAGCCCCTCAGCCATGCCTAGTTCTGAAGCTCAGATCGAGCTTCACATCTTGGCAGTGTCGAGTCCATCCCAAAGAACGTTCCAACGCGCTAGGGGTCACCGGCATGCACGCCTCCATCGTTTCCATTACCCCTGCATCCCCGGCTCGCGACGTCCCTCTCTCCCGTCAACTCCCTGTCCACCGCCCTAGGCCCGACCTCCTCGTCTCCTACCAGCGCCTCCCAGTCTCCCACCGACTGTCCTCCTCCTGTCCCACCCGACCACCCTTCTCCTCCCCCGCCAGCCATCCTCCTCTCCCCGGGCCGCCCTCCTCCCTTCCGACCACCCATCGGTGAAAGCTTCTAGCGGCTGTCCTCCTTCTCTCCCCTCGTCATCCTCCTCCTCTACCGCAGGCCTTCCTCATCCCGCACGACATCCCGTATGCGCAAGGCAGCGTGCTCCCAGCGGCACGAGCTTCCAGCGGCCGTCCTCCTCTTCTCACGTCGGCCGTCCTCCTCCTCTCCCAGAGGGCTCCCTCCTCCCGCGCAACCTCCCGCCGGCGCGAGGCCTAACGGCAGAGCACCAGCGACGCCATGACGTGAGGACCCGATTGCTTTTTAATTTTCATTCTAAGGACCATATTGCTTTTTCTCAGTCTAAACTCACACAAGCCACCAAACAACATCTCAGTCCAGTTGTTCTAGCAAACCCGGGCTATCAGGAGAAAATCTGAGTTGAGCTTGTCTAAGGGCATCATGTATGAGTGGAGATGGAGATTCTGTGTTGACACATGCTACCAAACGCACCCATAGTACTGTTTGGTGACGGCGGTGGTTGAATCAACTCGCTGATATCCAATGTATAGACAACGACCAAGGAGCCGAAGATATTAGCAACATCGACTCATCCATCGAGACTGAAACAAAACAAGAACACTCACGGACTAATTCCTCCCTAGATCGTACAGTACACTACTATTCACAGGCGCAAAAGAAGAAGAAACAATTTAAAGGCAACACGATCGCACGGAGCAGCCGGCATGCTTAGCTCAGCAGGCCAAGACGGCCTCCTTCCTTGGGAACCGAGGCGGCCTCCCGCCGGCGTAGCTCTGGCTCCTGGGGTAGAGCGTGCCCACGCCGCCAGCGAACTCGATCGGCGCGTCCTCGTCGATCGGCGCCATGGAGCGCCCCACCGCCGTGCTCTGGCTCCTGGCTACGGCCTGGATGACGGCCTGGCGCTGGCTGTCGTCGCGCCTCTCGGACGAGGCGCGGATGAGCTCCCGGAGGTCCTCCTCGCTGCCGGGGCCGTAGCTCTGGCTCCTGGGCAGCTCCGTGGGCACCATGACCGGGTAGGCGCCGAAGGCGGCGTCGTTGGGGACGTAGCGCGCGCAGCCCGTGATGCTCCGAATGTAGTAGTCCCGCGCGCGGCCCAGCGCCCGCCCCGGCGCCTTCCACAGCCACCTCAGCTTGCTGCTTCCCGGGCTCATGGTTGACACCCCGATCAGCCTCCCGCCTCCCTGGAAGAAAGGAACTCACGGACGCAGTAATGGCAGACAGCACCGGAGGAGGATCAGATCAGGTGAGGTTTTTTAGGGTTTAATTAGACGATCACGATGATGGGATTTGGTTGGAGTTTCGAGCGGTTCTGGTGGGTTGGGTGGGGTGGGGTGGCCTTCTTGTACCGGTGGGAACCGGGCCCCAGCGCGCGCGGGGGCACGGTAGGTGGCGGGGAAGAAGACGTCCGCGGCAGTGAGGAGGACTGGGCGAAGCTTCATGCGCGCGCCGGCGCGGCCAATCACGTACGTACGGTGCCCTGTATTCCGTTCGTCGCCCCGACCTGGCCTTTCGGACGGAGCGAGTCAAATAACCTGATCGGAACGCGATCGGCGGCGCCCGTCTGGTGCTCTTCAGTTTTTCCTGTGGGCGTACGTGGTGCCCGTCTGGCGTGACCGCGTGGGTGACTGCGATTTTTTTTTTTTTACCTCTCATGATAAGGATTTGAAAAGAGAGACTCGCTTTCTGGTGGAATTTGACATGACTAGTTCTAGTTGGGTGGCTTTGTTTTGTCTCACTGACTGTTTCCCTTTTGAGGAAACTGTCTTCCTACGACTGACTTTGGCGTTTGGTAGACAATATCAGTCATCGTCGCGCGCTGGGAGTGCAATGACTGCATTGGACGCGATGCATAATTGTACAATACACCGAGTAATATACATAAGGTGTCAAATCCACTTCTCGTCCATTTTCCAATATTTAGTTTAAATTTTGAGCAAAAATTTGATGTAGAATTTGCCAAATGAAGTTGAAGTGAGAATTTGACGGGATGATCACACTTGACACCCTAAATATACGTGGAGAATACTTATATCAAGAACCGTGCGTTGCCTTCAATATTTTAGTACTAGCATATAGGAAACGTGTGTATCCCACAAAAAAGTGTGATCAGGGTATATGCATGTGCATATATAGCTTGTACTCTCAAAATGAAAATGGAACTCTTGATAGAAAAAAAAAACATGTAGAAGCTTCCCATTACAAATCCCTATAAAGTTATGAGCTATGCATTTTGAGAGACATCCATTTCTTGTCTTTTCTTTTCCATTGAAAAAGAAGACAATTACCCGCAAAAAAGAGAATACAATTACAATTATTTACAAGGCACAAAGGGTGCAGAGTATACCAACACCAAAACCCACACGTGGACTACTCCCATATATGGATCAACTTGCTTATTAGCCTCCCTAGTTCCCCCAACTAAATAGCTAGCAAACTTGCGGGAAGATTCTCGGTTTTTATTTTGATTGTTTTTCAATGTCCTTTGGGATGGTAGGACGACGTCTATATCTTGAAGTCAAAATAAGGTTATCCCCGTTCTATTCTCGTTTCAGTAGTGCATCTAGCGCCGATGAAGAGTATGTGGAATCGTGTATCCGACGGATCTTCTGTTATCTGGTCGGTTTTCGTGTTCGTTGATGTGATTTCAGGTCAGTCTATTTTGATCTATGCTTTTCATCATCGGGATGGCTGCTGCTTTGATGCGTTGGTCCTTTGGGGCCTTAGAACAACGACTTCATGTATGTCTACTATATGATGTACTACGACAAAAAAAACGGCTCCGATGACAGAGGAGCAACGACGGCAATGCGTCTTTGGCTTGCGCTAGTGTATATAGTCATCACTATGTGTTTCAAGAATGTATTTCTATTTTTATTATTTTTAGGGCTCTTTGTACTGTCGTGGATGATTGTTAATAGGTCAATGTAATTTTCGCAAAAAAAATACTATCTAGCAAATAGCAAGCAATGAAGGCCACCTCGATCTAGGGTTTATCTCTTTCAAAACATTTCAAAGCACATAGTCCCTCTGTTTTTCATTATCCAGCGTTCTGTGTTTATTCAGTGCGTAAAAATATATGTTTGATCAAGAATATAAGAAAGAATATCAGCTTTTGTAACACCGATGCATATAAAATAAAATAAATTTTATGACGATTCTAATAATATATTTATATTGTAGTTGTTGATATTTTTCATATATATATTTTTGGATTAGTTTGACCTATACTAAACCCTGACCAGAACCTAGGGTAATTATAAAGTAGTAGGCAGTACAATAGTTTGCCAATTTGAATCTCGCATTCCCATCTTTGAAGTCGACACGCAGAGAGAACCTCCATTTAAGGATCCATGTTGAGCAAAATTCCTTTTTTTTTTTTGTTATGCCCATGGCTGAGGAGTTACGTGGAATTCACTCCAATTAGCAATTCTTTATTCATTCATGTATATATGCATATTACGATGGACCAGGGATGGTCCACCAACTTCATTGGAAACAAGACCAACTAAACTTACAATCCAGTCAATGGTTTTGGTACGACAGATTCTCGTATTGTAGAAAAAGTGGTGCCATTCTTTCTCTTATGTTTACACGGCACCAACTCAGCCAATCATGACGCGAGACCAAGCTCGAGCAGAGAACGATTCAATCAGTGACTGATCGGTGGGGCGTCTCTGTCAATTGGGCGCGCGAGCGCCCTGGGCTGGATGAGTCTACCCCGTCGTCAAAGAATTCGTTGAGAAATGCCTCGAGGGAAAGTGTTGTAAATAAGGATGTCAATTTTATCAACGAATTTGGGTGCAAACCCGCTCCATTGTCATTCTTAGTTGAAAAAAACAAAAATTCAAATCATTAAATTTAATGAGATTTAATAATATTATATGATAGCATGCATTATAGAGATACTTCCTCTTTCCTAAAATCGGATGCATATAGTTTTTTATCAATGTCAAACTTTCTAAAATTTGACCAACTATAAAAATAATTATGAAAATTTATGATCTCAAATCAATATTGTTAGAATCATCATGTAGTGTAGGTTTGGTATTGTAGATATTCATATTATTTTCAATATAGTTGGTCAAAATTTATAAAAAAAATACTTTAACCAAAAACTATAAGCATGCTATTTTGGAAAGAGTGAGTAATATTATATACTGATATCATACATGTTTGATATAAGTATATGATACTACACACTGCTATGACCAGCCTGAGCAATGAAGGCCACCTCGAGGTAGAGAGATTTTTCTCCGTGGTGAATATGTGTTTATTCACCTTTCTTGAGAATGGGGAAAATCTATTTATCAAGAGATCTCTCCTTCAAAACACACAGAACAAAATCTGCTGCTTAAAATTTGTCCTACCCACCATTTTTTGCGAAATTCCATCGATCTATTAATAATCATCAATAACAGTAAAAAAGTGGCCAAATATAATAAAAAATAAAAATGGTCATTGCCCCTCCAAAGGCGCGACGCCTTTCTCGCCTCTCCATCACCGGAGCCGGTCAAAGCTTGTCATAATAGAGTTTGTTGTAGTAGACGAAAGTGAAGTTGTTGTGTTAATGCCCCAAAGGAACAACGCATCAGAGCAGAGCAGCAACCATCGCCAAGATGACAACTGTAGATCGGAATGGGCTGACCTCAGACCACACCAACGAATAAAAATCGAGCGAAGCCTACACGAACCGATAACCTCCATTTAAGTATCCATGTGTAAGCACAATTCTTCTCCCTTTTTTGTTTATGCGCATGACTATATTAGACCTGTATTTCTACAACATGAAGCTATTTTTCTCCTCAAACATTCTTTTTGACTGGACGAAGCTAAATCATTAGCATGTAGTAATCGAGTAGTTACGTGGAATTCACTCCAATTTTAACATGTTTTATTCCTAGTCAACTTCATTATTTGAAACAAGACCGACTAAACGTGTACAAACCAGCCGTGGTTTTGGTAGGACAGATTCTCGTATAGAAGAAAAAGGCGCCATTCCTAGTCATCATAAAGCTTACACGTACGGCACCAACTCACCCCCATCATGACACGGGAACCAGGCTCGAACTAGGGAACGATTCCGTCCATTTCAATCTCGAGAGCCCGGCCGGTCCGTGTAGCGCGACGTCGACGGTAGTACTTGAACCACGAGCATCGATCCGTGAGACTGATCGCTGCAGTGTCTCCGTCAGTTCGGCGGCGGGTGCCGCTGGCTGGATGAGTCTCGCCCCGTCGCCCGTATGTGCCCGGCAGGTCGACGTGGAACGCCAAGAACGACCTGGCCGACCTTTCGCCTCGGAAAAGACCAGCCGAGAGGCAGGAGACTCATGCCACGAGAAGATCGAGAAACTGACGTGGGAGTGTCAAGCTTGGCTTGGGCGAGATCCAGAACGAGCGGCACGCGCGCGCTCATGGGTTTGGTGCAAACTGCGTGCGCATTGGATGCTCCTGTGTAGTCCTATCTTCGCGCTGTGTGTCTCCGGGTGACTCACTGCTCCGCCGCAGTCAAGTTTATCCAGCGGCGTCCGTGCTCCGCATTAGACAACGTGTCGCCGGCAGCAGGAGCTCTGACTTTGTGCGCGCAACTTCATGGAGCTTTCCGAGAGGGAGAGGCTTTGAAATCAAGAGCACGAGTTATTTACGACCGGTTTATAGCAGTGCTGACTTCTGAAGAAGTCTGCTCCTTTTATTTTATTCTCCTATATGTTTGGTTTAAACGGTAGTTGGACTAACAAAAAATCGAAAATACACAGCAGAAGATATACACTCCTATCATATTTTAAAGAAGTCTAACCATGTTGGCCCATACAACGCCAAGTAAGCTACAAAGGATACCACATGACGCCGGCTTTCAACGTAACCCATAATGAACAAACATGGAAGACTCTATTTGTAGTGTCTTTCATGGATGACCTAGCAAATCACTGCATGTTACAATACATTTACAAAACTTTTTTGACAAATTAATTTTCATCAGGTTGGTTCCTTGTTAATGAAAATTTAGAAATAACCATTTGTATACTATTCAACGAATGTATCTAACTCTTATTACTATTATTCAACAAATATATCTAACTCTTATTGCTATTTGACTTGCGATTGCTGCTACATCAATGCTCTATAACTATAGGTTCTATTTATCTAAAAATTGGTCCTCCTGTATGCTTTGTCACGGTTTCCACCATCATTGATTGTAGTATTTGACTCTTTTGGCTCTGTTGGATAGCTTCAGCTTCTCGTAGGAGGCCTCCTTCACGTCTTATGAACTCTAGATAATGTCCTTCGTGGCCCTGTAATCTAAGTAAGGATTAACAAAGTTCATATCTATATGGGCATACTCAACAAGTACAATAGAGTTCGTGTTTGATGCCCTATTTACAGTCGTAGATCATATATCTTAGGCTTATACAAGTTTTCGAAAACGCTTCTTGAAATCGTAAGTTTTATTTTAAAAAATTATATATGTTAGCCTTCACGGGTCGTAGAGGACTCCATCGAGTCCCTTTCCACATTGGGATTATAGATCAATCCCATAACAGGAAGTGAAAATCCACTTTTACACAGCATAGGTGTGCCAACTTTAACCACAAACGTCTTTAACCTTCTTGCACAACCGGATCATGTCCCTTGTTCACACTTCCTAGGTATGAGGCTTGTCTATAGACAAACCAATTACTGCCCTTCTCCATGACTCCATATTTCACCCTTTATAATGAACTTTGGTTAGTGGCCATCTTCCATTACGCTCTATTCAAAGACATTAGAGTTGTCACCTTGCAGCACAAGATGAGGGTGTTATGGGCTTCCACCGGCTATAATTCCTTGCAAGGAACAAAGTCTGACCCAGCAATCTGAGGATATGCGAATGGGATAAGATCCAGTTGACTTACACGTCCCATTTCAGGATCTAAGGTCAGCGATTGTATATACGGCGTAAGAAACACATGAGACATTTGTTATTAATCCTATATGTACTTTTCCACGCAATGGAACCTCCACCATAATAACTCAATCATGGTTTCATTGCCCACCATAATAGATTTCCCAACCACCCTGGGCCGGTAAACAATATCTCATATTCATTATGAAAATCATATTTTTTTATTTTGAATGCAAGTGATAATGTAAAGTTTTTGAAAAATACGTTGTTAAAATAATTAAAAGGACTGTTTGGGCATATCTTTACCCAGAAAAGAGTGGACAACCTAAGATCTAGTGTTCATAGTGGAGAGAGGGAGATCTTGATATCTAGTGTTAGGAGTTGAGAGAGTGGAGTGCGATCTTGTGGGAAAAGGAGTGTGTGGCAAGTATGTTTTCTATGTGTATATAGAAAATGAGAGTGAGGATAGGATTTGTTTTATTGGTCATCGAGTAAGTGAGGCTCTATGAGCCTCGGTTTCTCAAACTCCCCATAGTGGGGAAATCGTTGGTCTTTGGGCCCACATTTCTAAATTGGCAATCTATTTTACACATATTAACCACTAGCTTAATTATTTGGTATAAAACTGAGAACAATAGGAAATGCATCACACATCTTAACTATTAGATTAATTATTTGGTGCAAAACAAATAAAAGGAAGCCCCAATCACACATCTTTATTACTACATTAATTATTTGATACAAAATGTAGAACAACATGAATCACATCACGCATCTTTATTACCACCTTAATTATTTAGTACAAAATAAAGAACAATATGAATCACTTCACATGTCTTTAGCCAAGGCCTCTAGCTTTTCCTTCAACAACATCATCACATCGATCACAACCAAGCACGTTGACTTAATCTCGGTTATTTTATCTTGCTCTTTTGGCCATACTTCTTTCAGGATCTGCTGAATCTCATGGTTGGATGCCTTGATTTCCTTGGCTTGGGCAAGCCTCCATATCACCAACAACACATACGAAAGCTCCAGCGAGTGTGGTTCATTGATCCATCCCACCTAGCTACACCTAGGTGATTTATAGTGGCACCCGTTGAACATGCAACTGGTGTGGACGTCCTTGTATTCCACGAGTTAACAAGGTAATAACATATAGTTTCACTGCCGCGACGTCTCATGTATCTTCGTGCTGTCCTTGTAGTCCTATCTTCGCGCTGTGTGTCTCCGGGTGACTCACTGCTCCGCCGCAGTCAAGTTTATCCAGCGGCGTCCGTGCTCCGCATTAGACAACGTGTCGCCGGCAGCAGGAGCTCTGACTTTGTGCAACTTCATGGAGCTTTCCGAGAGGGAGAGGCTTTGAAATCAAGAGCACGAGTCATTTACGACCGGTTTATAGCAGTGCTGACTTCTGAAGAAGTCTGCTCCTTTTATTTTATTTTCCTATATGTTTGGTTTAAACGGTAGTTGGACTAACAAAAAAATCGAAAATACACAGCAGAAGATATACTCCTATCATATTTTATAGAAGTCTAACCATGTTGGCCCATACAACGCCAAGTAAGCTACAAAGGATACCACATGACGCCGGCTTTCAACGTAACCCATAATGAACAAACATGGAAGACTCTATTTGTAGTGTCTTTCATGGATGACCTAGCAAATCACTGCATGTTACAATACATTTACAAAACTTTTTTGACAAATTAATTTTCATCAAGTTGGTTCCTTGTTAATGAAAATTTAGAAATAACCATTTGTATACTATTCAACGAATGTATCTAACTCTTATTACTATTATTCAACGGATATATCTAACTCTTATTGCTATTTGACTTGCGATTGCTGCTACATCAATGCTCTATAACTATAGGTTCTATTTATCGTAAAATTGGTCCTCCTGTATGCTTTGTCACGGTTCCCACCATCATTGATTGTAGTATTTGACTCTTTTGGCTTTGTTGGATAGCTTTAGCTTATCGTAGGAGGCCTCCTTCACGTCTTATGAACTCTAGATAATGTCCTTCGTGGCACTGTAATCTAAGTAAGGGTTAACAAAGTTCATATCTATATGGGCATACTCAACAAGTACAATAGAGTTCGTGTTTGATGCCCTATTTACAGTCGTAGATCATATATCTTAGGCTTATACAAGTTTTCAAAAACGCTTCTTGAAATCGTAAGTTTTATTTTAAAAAATTATATATGTTAGCCTTCACGGGTCGTAGAGGACTCCATCGAGTCCCTTTCCACATTGGGATTATAGATCAATCCCATAACAGGAAGTGAAAATCCACTTTTACACAGCATAGGTGTGCCAACTTTAACCACAAACGTCTTTAACCTTCTTGCACAACCGGATCATGTCCCTTGTTCACACTTCCTAGGTATGAGGCTTGTCTATAGACAAACCAATTACTGCCCTTCTCCATGACCCCATATTTCACCCTTTATAATGAACTTTGGTTAGTGGCCATCTTCCATTATGCTCTATTCAAAGACATTAGAGTTGTCACCTTGCAGCACAAGATGAGGGTGTTATGGGCTTCCACCGGCTATAATTCCTTGTAAGGAACAAATCCTGACCCAGCAATCTGAGGATATGCGAATGGGATAAGATCCAGTTGACTTACACGTCCCATTTCAGGATCTAAGGTCAGCGATTGTATATACGGCGTAAGAAACACATGAGACATTTGTTATTAATCCTATATGTACTTTTCCACGCAATGGAACCTCCACCATAATAACTCAATCATGGTTTCATTGCCCACCATAATAGATTTCCCAACCACCCTGGGCCGGTAAACAATATCTCATATTCATTATGAAAATCATATTTTTTTATTTTGAATGCAAGTGATAATGTAAAGTTTTTGAAAAATACGTTGTTAAAATAATTAAAAGGACTGTTTGGGCATATCTTTACCCAGAAAAGAGTGGACAACCTAAGATCTAGTGTTCATAGTGGAGAGAGGGAGATCTTGATATCTAGTGTTAGGAGTTGAGAGAGTGGAGTGCGATCTTGTGGGAAAAGGAGTGTGTGGCAAGTATGTTTTCTATGTGTATATAGAAAATGAGAGTGAGGATAGGATTTGTTTTATTGGTCATCGAGTAAGTGAGGCTCTATGAGCCTCGGTTTCTCAAACTCCCCATAGTGGGGAAATCGTTGGTCTTTGGGCCCACATTTCTAAATTGGCAATCTATTTTACACATATTAACCACTAGCTTAATTATTTGGTATAAAATTGAGAACAATAGGAAATGCATCACACATCTTAACTATTAGATTAATTATTTGGTGCAAAACAAATAAAAGGAAGCCCCAATCACACATCTTTATTACTACCTTAATTATTTGATACAAAATGTAGAACAACATGAATCACATCACGCATCTTTATTACCACCTTAATTATTTAGTACAAAATAAAGAACAATATGAATCACTTCACATGTCTTTAGCCAAGGCCTCTAGCTTTTCCTTCAACAACATCATCACATCGATCACAACCAAGCACGTTGACTTAATCTCGGTTATTTTATCTTGCTCTTTTGGCCATACTTCTTTCAGGATCTGCTGAATCTCATGGTTGGATGCCTTGATTTCCTTGGCTTGGGCAAGCCTCCATATCACCAACAACACATACGAAAGCTCCAGCGAGTGTGGTTCATTGATCCATCCCACCTAGCTACACCTAGGTGATTTATAGTGGCACCCGTTGAACATGCAACTGGTGTGGACGTCCTTGTATTCCACGAGTTAACAAGGTAATAACATATAGTTTCACTGCCGCGACGTCTCATGTATGGCGTTCCAGTGCATGTCATGGATCCACTTGGTCACTTCTTCGTGCCGAGAAGAAAGCCTAACTATACCTGATCAAGATTGAAAAATTCGTAGCAGAGATAGAAGAAAACCAAAAGATCGAGGATAATGCACGATGTCACCACCATGCTCTAGATCATGATCGGTTGGCATCATCTTGTTGTCGTGGATATCACCGTCGTTGATACATTCGATGTGCCCGTCAAAGGATTCGAACAGCCACCGCGTGACATAGGTTGGTATGGTGTAGATACAATGACGAGTGAGTCGGTATGCGTGTGTGGTGCTGGTGGACAATGTGTATAAATAATTGGTAGGTAAACATCTCGTCGAGGTGGGACACACTACTCAGCGATTCAGGTTCTGACTAGTCAGCGTGAAGAGCATGGCTATTCTCAAGCAGAGGACCCATTTCAAAAGTCTCGAACCATGCACATCACACATGCCACCTACGACGACGTACCGCTGTGCCGCATGGTATCTATCACGACATATCTATAGCCATTAGATTTACTAGTAGAAGCAAAAATGCGGTCTACCATGTAAAAAAATTGGTGATACTTTTATCTTATACCGTTCACAGAATGTCAAATATAGCCCTACATTATTGTCGTGACTACATTGAATTGAACAATATCAACAAGTACAAAACATAATGATTGAAACATGGTAGTAAGCAGTAGGATTGAAAGCAAAAACTATCTAACAGTCCGTGGGAATAGTCTAAACCTACTACGCATGCAATGAACAGGGTGTGTTCCAAAGGTGGATTATAATAATCTTCTCCCATTGTTCCCAAATGCGTGGGTCCAAATTTGGTTAAAAATACAATCCTTTCTAATATTGAACAAATGTTTATAAGTAAATATCAACATGTACAATATGAAACAAATGTGTTATAAAATTATTTGTTGGTGAAGCTATTGATATTGATTCACTAGCATAAATCTGCATACTTTTATATATGGTCAAATTTGGAGACCATTGATTTTTAACTCAACTTATATGCCACTTATTTGGAGACGGAGCGAGTAGCTTGCCAGCACGCTTATGTTCCTTTTCTGTTTTGCTAAACCACTTTTCTGCTTTCATGACTATTTTTAGAGGATAATCTGTAGATTAAGTCTGGTACATCAATACATCATAGACCATAAAATGAACCTAAGAATGCTCACTCTTCTACTAACAGAATTCAAAATGGAGCTTAGGGATATGCAAACCCACTTCATCAATAAACTTAAAATCTATTTCTAGTTTTTGAAATGACAAAAAAAAAACATGCAGCACGGCCTCAAGTCGAGACAGCAATTTGAGCCCATCAGCCCGGGAAAATATCTGAAGAAAATCAGCCCATGCGCAAGATATTTCCAGTTCACCCTGTGCGCAGCGCGCGTGCACGACGACACCTTATCCGCATCACTCCCTCTTTTTTCGCGCGAGACGAAGCGAGCCAACGACGATGCCTCGCCACTCCTCGCCTCTCCCACTTCCTCCTCCTCCCCGGCAAGCCAGCGGCGGCGATGCCTTCCCCCACATGCTACCTCCTCCTAAACCCTTCCAGAACCTCGAACCGCCTACTCCTTCCCTCACCCCGCCTCCCCGCGCGCTTCGCCCGGCTCCGTGTATCATGCGACGTGCCGCGGCAGGGGAGTGACGGCGGCGGCGGCGGCGGGCCGAAGCGCGGGGCCGTCCCAGCCGGACCCGGGAAGGGGAAAAAGAAGGTCGTGTTCTTCGACGCCGCGCCGCCGGTGGCGCAGAAGAGCGTCGGCGAAGAGGGGAAAGCGGAAGCTGACGTGAAGAAGGACGGCGCGGCGCTGCGGTTGCTGAGGCGGACGACGAAACGGACGCTGTCGGTCCTGTCCAACCTCCCTCTCGCCATCGCCGAGATGTTCGCCATTGCCGGCCTCATGGCCCTGGGTAGGGTGCTCCTTCTCAATCGCGGCAGTTTTCAGTTCTGAATTTACTCTGAATGAATCGCGACGCGCTGGAGTATTTCTTATGCTTTGCATTGCAAATTTCGAATTCCGACCGCAGGCACGGTGATCGACCAAGGAGAGGCGCCGAGCCACTACTTCGAGCAGTTCCCCGAGGACAACCCGGTGTTCGGCTTCATCACGTGGAGGTGGATCCTCACCCCCGGCTTCGACCACATGTTCTCCTCGCCGGTCTTCCTCGGCATGCTCGCGCTCCTCGCGGCCTCGCTAATGGCCTGCACCTTCACCACCCAATTACCCATGGTGAAGGTGGCCAAAAGGTAGTAGTATGCCCTCCTCTTGATGGGCTGACCTTTCATCAGAACATTACTCAATTAATCATCTCAGTTGCAAATGGTTGCTCTTCTTGCAGATGGTCCTTTATGAGTTCAGGAGGAAGCATCAAGAAACAAGCCTTTTCCGAATCTCTTCCCCGCGCATCTATTCAAGATTTGGGGGTCATTTTGATGGGCGCTGGATATGAGGTGTTTATCACTTTCAATGCACTACATTTGTCCCCAAATTGTTGTTCTTGCCTTCTTGATATGTACATTATGTATGTGCTTGATATGTTGCAGGTTTTCACCAAGGGCCCGTCTTTGTACGCTTTCAAGGGGCTGGCTGGTCGGTATGCGCCTATCGGAGTGCACGTAGCGATGATCTTTGTCATGGCAGGTGCCACCCTTTCTGCCACAGGGAGCTTCAAAGGCTCGGTGGATGTCCCCCAAGGACTAAATTTTGTCATTGGAGATATAATGAAACCCAAGGGCATTTTCTCCGCCGCGCCAGATGTTTTCAATACTGAAGTCCATGTCAATCGCTTCTACATGGAGTACTATGATAGTGGAGAGGTAACCACTTTGCTAAGGAATTTTACACACTTGTGTCGAGTGCTTACGATGACACCATATTTACCATGTAGCATATGTTTTGAATTTGCCAGGTTTCGCAATTTTACAGCGATCTTTCACTTTTCGATCTTGATGGCAAGGAAGTAATGAGGAGAACTATCAAAGTGAATGATCCCCTTAGGTATGGTGGGATCACTATATACCAAACAGACTGGGGATTTTCAGCACTACAAGTGAAGAAAAATGGTGAAGGCCCTTTCAACTTGGCCATGGCTCCCTTGAAAATGAGTGGCAATAAAAAGCTATACGGAACATTCCTGCCACTTGAAGACTCTGATCCTTCTAGTGTCAAGGGAATGTATGTTCAACCTTTTCACTGTCCCGAGTTAATAATGTAATTCAGATATTAACCATGAGTTATAACTTATTTTCTTGGGTGACTTCTAGATCAATGCTTGCCCGAGATCTGCAGTCTATTGTGTTGTATGATCAAGATGGTAAGTTTGTAGGGGTTCGTCGGCCAAGCTCAAAACTCCCCATTGAAATCAATGGTAATGAAATATTAATTGAAGATGCTATTGGTACTACTGGTCTGGATCTTAAGGTCAGGATTACAAATTCAGTGCATCCCTTTTGAAGGTACTTTGTGCATGTTGTTGCATGAACAACTAAATGTGTTGTATTTTTCTTATCAGACTGATCCAGGAATTCCTATTGTGTATGCTGGATTTGGCGCTCTCATGTTGACGACCTGCATTAGCTATCTTTCGCATGCTCAGGTGTGCAAATACACTACTTATTGTTCATGGTTGTTTTAGACAAGCACCGTGTTAACTGCTAAAAGTTTATCGTTTTATTTCTGCTTAGTTATGGGCGCTGCAAGACGGAACTACAGTAGTTGTCGGAGGGAAGTCAAACCGAGCCAAGATTGAATTTTCAGATGAGATGAACCGGTTACTTAATAAAGTACCAGAGCTTATCAGTGCTAATGAGAAAACAGTAGATAATAACTCAAGTAGTGCATGAGGAATTCTTTTTGCTTGGTTGAGATTGCTGAAGACGCAAATGCCATTTTTCGTGGATTGAGGTAGGAACTCACAAACAAGTCCATCTCGAAAACAGAAAATCATACTATCTATTTGGTGAAGGCGAGTCATGTTGCAATTGGGCTCTGTATTCAAGATCAAGGCCACATCTTGTTATGAGGAAATATCATACTACAATCTAATGGATTTATGATATTCTTGCATCGAAATGAAAATGGTGTCGTAGATGTATTACTACTGAATGAAGTGATAAAAATACAGATTATACCCTGAAGATGAACCATCCTTCCTGTAGCTGGATTTTTTTTGGCAACAACTGAAAATGGTGTCTTAGATGTATTACATGTTGTAACCTGTAGAGTTATACAAAGTCATTTGAAAATTATAATATATATATATATATGCTTGTTGTTTGGCAACAACTTGAGCTCCTATGATGTGGTCGGTGAGTTCCACTTGGGAGCACTTCCACACCTCTTTTGTATGTCAAGTTGGTACCTTTGGTCAAACCAACGATGAACATAAACTAACAAGAAGATTCTTCTGCCGGAGGCTTCGATGCTCGAACCCAATGATGAGTTTCAGGTATCTATAACTGATAACCAGCAGCATCTACTGCCATGTGGTGATGCCATACAAACATGTGCCGTGCACAATTCACAACTTCTAGCAGTTGATGGCCTCCATGAGAGGCACATGGAAGCCCTACACTTGCCTTGTTTGGCTCGATCTCTAGTCATCATATTGGCACTTCAGATCTCCTTGCTCCCTGAAACGTAGTAAGGAAATCTCTCTTGAAATCTGAGGATCCATCCTTTTTTTCTTCCAAACTTACAGTTGAAGAAACCCAAATCACAAAAACAGTAGTATTAGGGAATTTGGGAGTGAGTGAGTGAGTGACTTGGAATGATAGTGCTTCCCTAGCTTCAGATTTCCTGCTCTCTCTGGACCTGTAAGGCTGTAAGGACATCTCACATAACCCAAAAAGGTATTGCATATTCAGGATCCTAAGCTTTCCCTGCTGACAGTTAAATTCTCAGTAGTATCTCACTTGTCGGTTGTTAGGTCAAGGGCCCCAGAATTCAAATTCAGTACTAGCAAGCAGTGGAATCCTAGACAAAAGAAACTGAGAGTGGCCTCGATCCGAGATATCGTTGTTCGTTGGACGGCGGCGCTCGGATCGCGAGCCATGTGAGCACGTTCTCCGACGGGGAGCAACTGACAGTATCTGAGGAAGGCGGGGTTAGTTGCTAACTACTAACTTCTTATCACGACCGGTCAAACGCCACACACACACACACAAAGATGCATCGCAGCTTCTGCAAATCTCTGCTTCGATTTTGGCATCCCATGCTCCGAGCTGACTCGAGCTGAGCTGAGCTGAACACCTATAAAAGGAGGCACACGGCATAGTTATTCCTCCACAGCTGCATTGGCATTGCACAAGTGTACTCCTTCTTCAGTGTGATTTTGTAGTGTGTTAATTTGTGACGGCAAAAGGTTCGATCAATGGCGAACATGAGCGTCCAGAAGCCGGAGAAGCGCCTGACGCGCAAGCGGAGCTCCAGGTTCGGCCTGCCGCTGCTCTGCGGCCACTCCGACGCGGCCAGCCCCGTCGCCCGGTCATCGTCGTCGTCGTCTTCAAGCAGGAGGTCGTCCGGCAACGGCAACGGCAGCGGCAGGAAGTCCGAGCTGCGCAGGATCTTCCAGCACTTCGACAGGGACAACGACGGGAAGATCTCGGGCGCGGAGCTGACCGCCTTCTTCGCCTCCATGGGCGACGACCTGCAGGTGCCGTCGTCATCCGGCGGGTACCTGCTGGACTTTGCCGGCTTCGTTGCGCTTATGGAGAGGGGGGAGGGCAGCCAAGAAGAGGACCTCAAGAGGGCGTTCGAGGTCTTCAACGCCGTGGAGCCCTCCGGGAGGATCACGGCCAGGGGACTGCGCAGGGTGCTCGCCCAGCTCGGCGACGAGCGGTCCGTCGCCGACTGCGAGGCCATGATACGGGCCTACGACGTCGACGGCGACGGCGGCCTCGACTTCCACGAGTTCCAAAGGATGATGAGCTAGTTAGCTAGCTAGGGGAAGCTGGCTGTACTGCCAGTGGGTGGTTGTTCATACTCTGCATCCAGATGAGACCATGCAGATTTGCTGTCTCGTCTTGTGTTGTTTGGTGTCTAACAAGTGACACCGGTGTATCACTACATTACACATGATTTTTTTCTTCTTCTTCTTTAGCATTTTGGCTTCAGAGAATTCACAAGTTCTCTGCAAGAATTTTTTCTTCTTCGGTATTTTTCAGAGTTTTCTCTCTGTAAGATGACTGAAAGGGAGTGGAATGGACAAAAGTTTCATGAAGAAAGTCGACATATCTCACTGTGACGGACCGTTTGAAATTTAAAATGGAAAGAAAAATCTGGTGAAATTTGAAATGGAAAGAAAAATCTGGTCTTCTGATCTGGAAGAATGGGTAACTCTGACTTGCAGGAAGCTGCAAGGTAGCTCACCATTTGCAGAATCCCAGGCATATAGTACAGTAGTACCTCTGAGTCCCAGGCATGTAGTGGAGTACTACTGAAGCAAGATTCAAATACTTCTCCCTCTCTCTCTCCCAAATTTCAGACAACACATCTCAGCAAAATATTTACAATTGAATCACAAGCATTCAGTTTCCACATGTAAACAATATTACATTGGTAATACAAGTGCACAATGCTGTGACGCAGTGCAACAAACTGATGATGAGTAGCACATTAGACAAGATATTCTGTACCCATAGTTCAGAGAGCTTCACATATTTGTGAAGCATCACAAGCACACGAACAAACATATATTCTCAAGCCTCACACTAGTCAGAAGCACTACTCTACAAGCCCCTTCCCCCTGCCGTTTCCACTTCCTGGGGAACAACTTAGCATGTACTCCTAGTACATAACCACTAATTGTTTTCAGCAATATTCTACGTGAGAAAACACAGCAGCAGTTCTCTCGCGCAGCCCCGGGAGATCTCAACTCCGACCTGACTGCGACTGGTTACCTTGATGTTCGACGTAAGGCCGTACAAACGTCCTCCTCCACCACACCTCAAAGGCCTTCTGCAGGTTGGGGCAGCTGTTGCCGACCTTCAAGAAGCTCCCGAGCCACGAGAGCAGTATCGTCTGCTGATCCTCTAGAGGGAGCGTCAAGATAGTCGACCCGATCCCTTCCTCGACGAGTGTCCGGTCGAATGACCTGCAACCGTGCTGCAGCCAGTTGTAGTCATCCATGAGAGGCTGCAACCAGACATCCAACAGGAGTTGCCTTGTGTCCTTGGACGGGAGCATCTCGCCTTTGCCAACTGCCACAAAGAGCCTTGCTGTGATGCAGCTAATAAGGTGGCGCGACTTGGTGGGTAACTTGGAGTGCAGCCCAGCTAGCTCACGTTGGCTAGACCACATGACTGCAAATTCTTCCGCAGCATTCCTGTCAGCCAAAATCTCAGTTAACCATAGGAGATTATCTGCTTCTAGAGTAATCTGTCGGAGAACTGGTTCTTTAAGGTCCAAAGATTGCTCAGAAAAATCATCGTCAGATGCTTGTTGAAACAAGGCCAACAAGGACTCCAGGCTATTCTGGCAATATCTGTAGAGAGTGTCAACACATAAGTCAGCAGAACTACTGGTACAGCTGCTATTCTCCTTGAGAAGCTTGAGCACCAAGGACTTCATCTCGCGCCTCCCTCTATCATCACTGCTTTTCAGAACTAGTTCTATGATACGCACAAATGTGTCATTTGGTGGGCTCGTTAGGTCTGAACATACCCTCTTCAGTATTGGGGTAACACCATAATCCTCAGTCTGAAGATGCCGAACAGATGAGACAACATTCTCCTCTTCTTCCCCGGCCCAAGGGACCGCTTCCAAGTAATTCAAGCATGACAGGACACATGCTCGGAAACCTAATAATTCTGCAACCTGTAACATATAAAATACTTAATCACACAGCGAACAGCAAAACATAATTATTGATTAATAGATACATTGTAGTTGGTCGGACATCCTAACTGAAGCAATATGCTGCTAAGGAATGGCCAAGGTCCATGGAGTCATGGCCCTGATTGGCAATGATTCTCAATCCACACTAACCGGTACATGCATGATGCATTATCAGTTATGGGCTATGCCGTCTTTGATGACTTAATTAATAGACACACTGTAGCATTAAATACAAGACGATATCCCTCTGATGTAACAGCATGAAACAGACATGGATATAGTTCATTTATAGCATGAAATGCTACATGCATCGATTGATGCTGGGGGAGATACTCTCCTCCTTTTCTAAACAATTTATTAACCGAAAACAGAATAATTGCTAGTTTGTTAATTGGTACAGTACTAGTTGTGGTTCACAATTATGCTGCTGTAAGGCAAATATTTTTCTTAGGCAGACATACCAAGGTAAAGTTAAATTGATTTAAGTAGATTGTACTACACACGACAAACTTCTTGTTATTAAAACATCTGCAATGGAGGAAAATGGTACTTGTACTAAGGCAAACATTGCAGTAAGTAAAGTCACAAGTATAATTGGATACTAGTAACAAACAGAAGGGGGCGTACTCGCTTTTTTTATCCTTTCTACTATAGCTATACTAGCATAGTGAACTCAGAAAGTCTAATAATAGAAAAAACATACAAAATTTATTCAGCTGAAAAAAGGACA
The DNA here is from genome assembly GCA_030063025.1 of Avena longiglumis. NCBI lineage: Eukaryota > Viridiplantae > Streptophyta > Magnoliopsida > Poales > Poaceae > Avena > Avena longiglumis. The sequence continues at coordinate 112,976,235 of CP125979.1, forward strand.
TTCAAAATCTAAGTTGAACAGACCTTCAAGATTCGAAGGACGCGTGGAACAGTTTGTTTGATCAACCTCTGCTTGACATCATCGCAGTACATCAGTCCAACAGTCTCAACATAAATCTCCACATCCTCACAATCTGGCACCTCTATACTAGACACCGGAGATTGCCTTGACAGCTTATCAGCAAAGAAGGTGCTATTTTCAGCAAGGATGTTCTTGTGAACACTCATCTTGACAGCAACCCCATCCTTGCCATACAGCACAACCCTCAAGTCACTGATCTCAATCTGACCAAACCCAACAGATATCTTATGTTGCTTCTGTGGCCTCTCGCTCACTACCTTTGGTGGGTTGGAGGTGGCATTGTCCGCCGACAAGCACTTTTGCTCTTCTGGATTATTAGCTCTAGACCTTGTTGGAGTCGAGTGTGTTCTTCTCTCCGACGAGATAGTCTGCGCCCTCTGGACTGAGGAGGCCTTTGACGCAGGAGGGGACGCACCAGCTTTGGGCTTTGGCTGCTGGTTTTGGTTCTTCACCGTCTTCTGGAGCACGGTCTGCGACGGGCAGCACCAGAACCCTTCCGGGGTAACAGCGATCGGGACATTTCTGAACTTCGTCGCTCGGGGATCGATGCCTCCAACCTTGAATTCTGCCATGTTTGCCGTAGGGAACTTATGACAATGGCTTCAAAGCCGGTAGCAGCTCATACACCTGAGCAGCAGCAATACACAAAAGTTATACTATTGATGGAAGTGAAGTTGCAAGTAAATAACTAACATTATGAATGCTTTGGTCGATCTGCAAGTGAGCAAGAGATGATGGCTGTTCACAGCATCTTCTCCATGAGCAGTGAGCAGACACATCCTAGAATTCATGATTTCCCCTAGCTACTTTCTACTAGTACCCAGCAGAAGTAGTACAAGCTTCAGACCCACTCTCAATTTCAGTGACTTCTGGAATTCATAGCTAGTTCGTAGTAATTCATTCCAAAAGTACTAGCACAACTTCAGAGCACTCTGAAGCTCAGAAGTGTTGAAGCACCAGCGAATAAATATTCGCAAAAATTCATAATCAAACCTATTTTGGAACAAATCAAAACCAAATCAGCATTTCTAGAGCCTGAAACATGGGATGCCCCAATCTTCAGCAAGCTTGAGTGGCCAGGACAAACAATCCCCACCACAAAAAAAGGCACCAAAACACAAACCAGACGGTACCAAATCCACCTAAAACATTCATAGCTAGCAACTCCATGTGAGAGACCAATTTCAGGCTAACACGCACCGAAAAGAAAAAAAATCGAGAGCGTAGCGGGTACCTCCACTCGAGCACAAGAATCCTCCCTCCCGGTCAGCCACAGCTGCGACCAATCTTCCTCCAAATTCACCAAATCGGCAGCTCCCCAGGCACCCCCAGCTCACCACGAGAGCAAAACGAGAGCGCAGAGTCGCCTCACAAGCTCAGGAGATGAGAAGCACGGGGCAAAATCAGCAAGAGAGGAACACGCGAGCCCTACCAACCCACCCACCCACCTCCTTCCCCCCCAGCACAGCTCAAACCGCAGGAGGCCAGCCGGCGCTAGCTAAAGACGAGCATCTGGACAGGCATGACCGGAGGAACCTCGCATCATTTCTTTCCCCCCGAAAGTCAGATGGACGGAGGTAGGGAAAAAGAAGCAGGGAGCGGAAGGGGAAAGGGAAAGCAGCAGCTCGCGGCAGCTTCTTTCGGCTTTACCGGACGCGCGGTGTCCTCCCTTTAACCGTCTACCATGCCTGCCAGCCCCGCCATCATCATGGCAGATTTGGCACCAGTCTCTTCTACTCTCTCCCCCCTCACTCGCTCTCACTTCTCCTTCCCCTCTGAATCTCTCCCAGCTTTTCTTTGCTCTTCTCCTCTTGTTCCCTTGCTTCCAGTCCTCTTTCTCTATCGTCCCCACCCCACTGTGAGCGTGTTCTCCCCTCTGTTCCTTCCTCGCGGCACTGTGCGCGTGTGTGGCCAGTGCGCGCACTGAGCTTCATTTTTTTCCCTGCTCGATTACTGCGAGGAGTCTCTCTTTCCCTGCCGCATGAGGCCACTGTCAGTGGAAGACACTACTACAGCCCAAGCCGTCTGGGGACACCGCTCACGTCTGGCCCGCCGTCTCGTCCGATTTACTCCTCCTCTTGACGTTTAGTCCAGTTACTGTTCCTAGGGCACTGTACCGTACCGCAGTATTTTTGTTTGTTTTCACCACTAACCTCGACGTCTCTTGCCTCTGGGAGGGGTAAATCTATCTTGGCATTCGGTTCGCCCCAGAAGCCTTTCCGATCACATGCACGTTTCGATCTCGCAGCTACTAGCTCCGGTTTCACTGAACGCTGTTATTAGCAGCAGCAGCAGTCAGTACATCTGTCAGAATTATTTACTGTAAGCACGCGTGTCTCATGGATGGATTCGGTACTACTCGTCCACTACTAGGATTCTTGCGATCTCGAGCATGTCGGCATCTTGCTTCAGCAGGACACGTTCTCTCTCCGAAGCTAGCGGCATAGTTTATCATCACGCCTAGTATGGGGTTAGGGTTTGGGACCTGAATATCTTGATTGTGTCTAGCGCAATCTTCGACGTAGGTTATGGACGTCTCTACGTAGAGTAAAGACCACCCTTTCCTGCTAAGCTAAGCATTGCACTTAAAAGCTCTGACAACGGGTTTGAATCTGCCTTGAGAGAGCTGTGGAAACGCAATCCCAGTTCGTACAAGGACACTTGCAAGAAGAGAAACTGCACGAGACACCGAGAAATCCAGAAAGTCATCAAAAGGTGTCTAGTAGGACCAACGTGCTGGCCCAGGCTTGGCGGGCCAGGCACGACAAGTTAAGTTAACGGGCCGTGTCATGCCGGCAGGTGGGCTCGACCCTGAAGCCCAGGCTCAGTACCTCTTCTTATCGTGCCGGCCCACGGTACATTAAGCATTGTTTGGCCGGTTTGGCCCTAGTGTTTTTTTTGCTTAAATTGCTTCAAAAAAATAAAAAATCTAGAAAGATAGAGAAATATAAGAATATTGTGTCTAACTATTGTATAGGACAAAAAAGCTTTATTAATGGATGCCTCATTAAAAGACTCTACCCTAGAAGAAAAAAGAGTACAACTCGCTCGAAAAAAAATAGAAAATTACAACGACTATAACTAATTATTTCCTTGCATCTTGCTTTACGTGGAAAGCGAGGTAGCGATGCAGATGAACGGTTCCACTCCCTATTTCTTAGGTGAATATCTTATTGCATCTTTTGCACGTAGCTCTTCTCTTCTGGACACCATCCTTCTCGTAGTCTTCATCGTCGAAGTGCTCCCACACAGCCAACCTAGGCCTGGGAGTAGCCGGAGCTCCAACTCCGAACCCTGGAGCATCCATATCTTGAGGTAAATCTTGTGAAGCTAATAACTTGCAAATAGCTTGTGTTGGTGGAAAATACAAGGGGTGGGTTGCTTTATTTATAGCATAAAGTAGGCACATCTGGCACAAATAGACCTTTGTTGGCACAAATGCTCTATTTTAGTATTCACAGTCTTGCTTAACATAACGAGCAACCACTCTTATATAGTCTTGCTTAGCCCTACCGCTCAGATGTCAAAGACACTGAAAAAGTGCATGTAATAAAAATCTTCTTTTATTTTCTTAAGACAATCTTTGCATAATTTTTCATGTCACTAGATGTGGCTTGTCTAGAAACATGAGTGAAAGTAGGAGTATAGAATTTTCGAATATATTCGATGAAAGCAAGAGATTCACCAAAACCTAGAGATAAATCATTTGAAGCAATTAACTTGCAAAGACCTTTTCTATGTTTGTCTTGGTCATAGACGAAATTATGTACCATACCATCGGAGGCGAATCCAATCCGTGTCTGGAATCAATGCGGCTTCTTCATCCTTGTTCCTGTGTGAGGCAATGTGCCCCGTCATGTGGTCGGATCCTTCTTTGGCCCCCGAGGACATTGTCTTACCGTAGCTAAGCTACTTGCATCTACCTCGCGTCTTCGTGACACCATCCTCCTCAAATTCTTTTTCCTCAGAGATATCCCACACCGCTGACATTTTTTTTACGCCTCTTGGTACCAGTGTGTTGGAGATATGTCCAAGAGGCAATAATAAAGTGCTTATTATTATGCATTTGTGTTTTGATAAATGTTTGCATCCTAATGCTATAATTGTATTAACCGAAAACTTTAATACTTATGTGTTTTGTAAACATAAAAGAGTCCCTAGTAAGCCTCTTTTTGAATTAGCTTGTTAATTAATAGATGATCATGGTTTCCTGATCATGGACATTGGATATTATTAATAACAAGATCATATCATTAGGAGAAAACTGTTGGGCTTCATCGTTTCCCAGCGCGGAATTGAGGTCAACCCGGAGAAAATCAAGGCCATCTTAAACATGAACCGTCCGACATGCCTAAAGGACATCCAACGACTAACAGGTTGTGTTGCAGCAGTTAGTCGATTCGTCAGCCGACTTGGAGAGAAGGCTGCATTGTACATAAGTTCTTTGAAGGCGGACAAATTTACATGGACAGACGAAGCAGATGCAACATTGAAGCAGCTCAAGGAGATTCTTTCCTCAGTGCCCATCCTTGCAGCACCCGAGCCTGGAGAGCCCTTGTTAATTTACATGGCGGCAACCAACCGGGTTATTAGCATCGTCGTCGTGGTAGAGCGGAAGGAACCAGGCTACGAGCACGGAGTTCAACGACCAGTTTACTATGTGAGCGAGGTCTTGACGGAGTCTAAGCATCGTTACCCGCACTACCAAAAGATAGCTTATGGAGTATTCCTTGCTTCTCGGAAGCTGATACATTACTTTCAGGAGCACCCAATCACAGTAGTGAGCAAGACTCCACTGTCCGACATTATCAACAACAGCGACGCTACAGGAAGGGTCGCGAAGTGGGGCATTGAACTTGCCGCCTTCGAGATCACCTACAAGAGACGCGACGCTATCAAGTCACAAGCTTTGGTGGATTTTATTGCAGATTGGACGGAGATGCCAGATGCTACTCCACTGCCAGAACCAGAGTACTGGGTGATGCACTTTGACAGATCAAAGTTGCTCAACGGCTCGGGGGCTGGTGTACTACTACAGTCACCAAAAGGAGATAAGTTGCACTACGTTCTGCAGATCCTCTTCGAGGCTACAAACAACATGGCGGAGTATGAGGCACTCATTCATGGACTACGTGTAGCCAAGGATATTGGCATCAAGCGCATAGTTTGCTGTGGAGATTCTGACTTGGTTGCCCAGCAGGTGGCTGGCACCTGAAATGCGCGGAACCCTATGATGTCGGAATATCGCGACGAAGTGGACGAGATAGCCAAGAGCTTCTTGGGCTACGAAGTCAAGTATGTGCCTAGGGATAAAAACGAGGCGGCTGATCTACTGTCTAAGCTTGGATCAGGGCGCAAGCAAATTCCGCCAGGAGTTTTCCTAGAGCATCTACGCACACCATCCGTGAAGGGCGCCGACATCGACAACCCGGATAGAGCCGACCCTTTTGTCAACATGGTGACAAAGATCCCTCTGGCTTGGACAAAACCGTTCATGGAGTATCTCGAACACGGAACTTTGCCCGATGACGAGGTCGAACGACGGCAAATAGTACGACGAGCAAAGGGTTATACCATAATCAATGGGCAACTCTATAAAAGGAGCACTACTGGTGTATACCTAAAGGGCGTTTCCCAGCTAGAAGGTATGGAAATCCTGCGCGAGATCCATCTGGGAGATTGTGGGCATCACGCCGCTCCTCGATCATTGGTCGCGAAAGCCTTCCGGCAAGGATTCTACTGGCTAACCGCGAAGGCGGACGCCGATAAGCTGGTTGAGACGTGCACGGGATGCCAGTATTATGCCCGACAACCACATGTTCTCGCCAAGAATTGCGAAGCATACCAATAACTTGGCCGTTTGCGCCTAGGGGCTAGACATGGTGGGACCGTACAGACGGCACTCGTGGATTTACGACCGCTTGTAGCAGTTGACAAATTCACCAAATGGATAGAAGCTAAACCCATTAGAAAGCTTGATGGGGCAACTGCCCTCAAGTTTGTCCGAGATCTAGTGGTGAGATTTGGTCTCCCACATAGCATCATCACCGACAACGGAAGCAACTTGTCACTCGGAGAAGTGGAGGTCTATTGCTGGGACAAAGGCATCCGACTTGACCTTGCATCTGTGGCACACCCACAATCCAATGGTCAGGTTGAGCGAGCCAATGGATTAATTCTGCAAGGAATCAAGCCACGTCTTGAGGCACCGCTACATAGAGCAGCTGGAGTCTGGGTGGAAGAATTGCCATCTGTGTTGTGGAGTTTACGAACTACACCCAACAGATCCACCGGCTACACCCCTTATTTCATGGTATATGGAGCAGAAGCCATCCTACCTTCCGACATCCTCCACGATGCACCAAGAGTTGCCGCCTACAACGAAGATGACGCTGAAGAATCCAGACGCCTAGATGTGGACCTTCTCGAGGAGGAGCGTGTTTTGACATGACAAAGATCCTCCATCTACCAGCAGAAGCTACGCAGCTATCACAGTCGCCGCGTTCGGCATCGCTCGTTTAAAGAGGGGGATTTAGTACTCCGACTTAAGCAGAAGAGGTCACACAAATTATCCTCGCCATGGGAAGGACCGTTCATCATAAGCAAGGCGCTGCTCAATGGGTCTTACTACCTTGTCGACAATCATGAACTCAAGGATAGACCCAACGAGGATCATAAGCGTAAGCGACATGACCCGGATGATGACTACCCGGAGCTTGATCGGCCATGGAACATAGCGCAGCTACGTCCTTTCTACACTTAGCATTTTTTATCTAATTGTGTACTTCTTATATGATCAATGAAATAAAGCTCTTTGGTTCACTCATATCCCTGAGTCTTTTACCTCCTTTAGTGTTCATTTTTGGATCATATAAAACCTTTATGCACAAGTCTTGCGATTGCACTTGTGAAAATTCTGCCTACGGGCTTTAGCTTAAGTTTTCTGGTCTACACGTTCTTTGTTGTTTTTATGTGGATTCTGGAGTAGTGACTATTGGCACTTATTGTCGGCGATTTTGTGCTCAGGTTATTGACGGTTCCATTGGGCATCATCACCTAAGCGCATGGTTCCGACAACGAGTCTTCCGACTCACGAAAAGTCAAGCATAAGAACCAGAGTAATGGATAAGCCAGCACTTGCTTAAAAAATATATACATGCTGAAACTTAATTCTTAAGTAGCAGGATACAACAACCATTGTTTTCCGCCTTAAGATTACATCAACAAGTTTTTTCCCGCGCACACTCCAGAGGTGAAACAGAAATTACAAAGTATTTTTCCTTCTTTGGGCACAGGAGACTTGGAGGCCGCATCATCGCCAGCCAGAGAATCACCCTCGACGTCGGCGCTAGGATGAGACTCGGAGGAATCTTGGTTGACGTTGTCGATGAAGTTCCTGGGCACGAAGACGTCAACGTCCACCAAATTGGCAACCCTGGTGTCATAACCCGCGAGTGATGACAGGATTGCTTCGTGATCGTTCTCCTTGCCGTCATCATCCACGTCGGGGATACCAGAGGTCACCGTGTCGATGTCGGCATCTTCATAGTGTGCCTTCACCATAGACAGCGCCATCCTTGCGCCAGACCGTGCGCATGAAGCTTTCCAGCCCGCGACACGCTCAGGGGCTCGGCGCAGAATCTCCAAGTACTTTGTCACGGACTCCGAGGCCTTGATATAAATCTGGAGGGGCTTGGCAATCTCCTTGGCTTGGGCGATGGCGGTTTGATGAATTTGACGGCAAGAACCATGCATTCCTTGTCCGAAGGAGGCGAGCGGGTTAAACCCATGGGCGCTGAAAATTCCGACAAGGATCGCATGAGTTCAGTAAACTCTAAGTATCCAGACTACAGGGCTACAAGGCGGAGGACACTTACTGAAGATGCTGGCCTTAGCGTGCCAGATGGTGTCCGCTAAGGATTCCTTCTCTTGTTGGAGGAGCTTAAACGCCTTGCTATGGCGAAGGTTTTGCTCATCAGCAGCTTGCTTCTGATCCTTTAGGATCGCAAGCTACTCCTTCAAGATATTGATCTCCGCGGAGGCAGAATCCTGCAGGGCTTTCATGGAGTCCTCGTGCATCTTCAGCATCTCCTTCCTCTCCTCCTTCAGGATCTTGTTCTCGCTGTCTAGCTACTGGATATTCTTGGACTGCTCGACAATGTCCTTGGCCTTGGCAACATGTTCTGCAAGTCAGAGAAAACCACGTACACAGTAAGTACTCGGAGAGTATGGGCACAAAAGAAAGACGGAAGTACGCAAAAAGAAAATAGACTCTTGTTTTTGATGATCTGTTCCTTCAAGATGGGAGATCTGCGCGTATCTTCTGGTACTTGTCGTTGTCCATGCCCCGTCGAGCATTCTCATTCTATGGAAACAAATACAAAGTTAAGTCGTTGTTTAGTATGCTTGGAGTCCCTAGTCGGAGATTTTCCATCTAGGCGCTCGGGGGCTACAGCGAAAGTTTTTTAACTTAGCAAAATGCTTAGCTTTTCTTTAAGCATCTAGTCGGAACTAATTCAGTTACAACTAGAGGCTTGGGGGCTACAGCACTGAAAATTAGGAACACTGTGTATGCTACTCTTAAAGCATCTAGTCGGAAAAATTTCATCCATCTAAATGCTAGGGGGCTACAGTGAGAGTTTTTTTCTAACTTAGTCACTCTTAGAGCATATAGATGCAAAACCTATGGTTTTCCGTCTACATCCTCGGTGGCTATAGTGGGATACTCATACGAAATGCAAAAGGTAAATTAAAAACTTACAAGTGCAATAATCTTGAGGTTTGTAGCGCTCTCGGCCAGCAGCTTGCCAAAGGAAATGCTATTTCCTCGCAAGATATCTTCTTATCGGAGTAGTTCCTCAAGACCGCACGTCGGAGATGACGACACTCCTCCAGGAACAAGAGTTGTGTTACTCGGCATGAGTGCCGGGTAAACTATCTTGGGGAACTCGAAGGGTTTCTGGGGAGTAGGGGCGCCGCCTTCGTCAGAGGTACCATCTCCCACCACCGCCTTGCCTCTACCGATGGCATCTGTCGTTGGAATGGTCACGACAGATGCTGCAATCGGCAGCGAGTAGTAGAACGAAGGGAAAGGGCGGCCAGCCATCTGCGGTGCGAGATGAGGGCAAAGACAGTGGTTTTACCAGGTTCGCCGGAGGGTAAAGACCTACTCTGCTAGATTGTATTATGGTGGTAGTACAGGCAGCTCGGCGGCGGCGAGTCGCTTGGGTGTATGATGGAACGATCTCTACTCGCCCTATAGGGACGATTATATAGGCTCACCTCCCTAGGGTTTACATATCTCAACCGATTCGATTAAAGCTTGACCCGCTTAACCTAATCCGACTGGCCTATCTACTACTTTGGGCCTTGACTTCAAATGCTTGGTTCCTTGCTGGGCTTCAATCCATTCGTCTTGCCCACGCCCACTTCTTGGGCGATGGAAACGTCCTGCTGGGTATACCCCGGTAGGCATATCCCCATCAGCATCCTTAGCCGGAGCTTCAGCCATTTGAAGAGCAGCGCTCTCCTGCGTCGCCTGCTCGCCAAGAACAGCTAGTTCGGTAGAGGCGCCAGAATCCACTTCCATGGCGGAAGGGCCTGGTGCCTCCTGGACTTGGGAGCTTGTCGGAGCGGAGGAGGGCTTGACGGCAGGAGTAGCAAGGGCGATGGCGGGGGAGGAGTCGCGATGCAGCATATCTTTGATATTTCTAGAAGCCCCAAGAGTCTTGGAGGACTTCTTGAGGCTGGTTGTGGCTTTCTTCCTGAAACATGCAAAATGCATAAGTACAGGAATAAGACAGATAAATAAGACAATGTCGGAGAATGAGAGGCTTACACCAGGGGGGCGCTTTGGAAAACATCCCAGTGGCTTTCTTCTTTTTCGCCTCCAGGGCGGCAGTACTCTTTTTGGAGGCTCCACCCTCCGTCTTCTTTTTCTTGCCTCCGTCGGCAGCGTCAGAGGTGGAGCTCTTCCGCTTTCGCGCCAACGGGGCATCGTCGTCGGACACGACCATGACTTCCTTCATCTTTGGATCACAGATTTGGGCAGCCAGGTTATCCTCATCTAGATCGCTAAGTTGTTAAAGTAAGAAATCACCGTGTTAGATAAGATGGCACTAGCAAGACGGAGAAACTGGAGCAATGTCATACACGGAAAATAAATACCTACCTTTGGGCACTTGACGTCTACGTACATGTCGCAGGTGATGGTGAAGTCGCGCTTCTTATCCTTCACCTTGACGATGTCCTTCAGACGGAGCTTGACGGAGTCGCTCAAGAAGTTATCCACGGAGATCCGAAGGGAATCCTTTCGGTCACCCGTGTACTCGTGCATGAACTTCGCGCGGTACTGCAGGGGTTGGATTCGCCTGATGAACCAGCACATGGCTAGGTCCAAGCTGGTAAAATCCGCCTCTACGAACCACTCGATCCGCCTTATTGCGCGCGAAGCGTTGAGGTCGGAGGGAAGGGAGGCATGGGATATCCATGTGGAAACTTCAGCGGCGGCTCCATCCACGAAGTCCGGGTACGTCACTTCTCGGCCCACCAAAGGAATGTCGGGGCCGTAGAAGTACGTCCGCTGCCAGTTTTTGCACGACTCATGGCCGACGATGTCGGGGAACCGCCGGCCAGGTCGGATCTTGAAGCTTATGGTTCCACAGTTCCTAAGCTCCTCCCTACTATGTCCGGCTTCACGTTTGACGATGAAGAAGTACACGAACAAGTCTAACCTAGGCTTAATCCCTAGGTAACCCTCACAAAGTGCCGCGAAGTTGCTAAGCACTAAGATACTATTGGGGGAGAGGTTATGTGGTTGGACTTTGAAGTGGTTCAAGACGGACAGAAAGAAGTGGGAGATGTGGCAGAACGCCAGCGTACCGAGCCTTGAGGTACACCTTTTCTCCGGCTTGGGGAGAAGGTGTCACCTCGCCGGCCGGCGCCGCCCGCCAGGCAAGCCCCTCCGTCGCAGGGAGGTAGCCTTCGGCGACCATCTCTTGGATGTCGCGGCCGGTGATGTCTGAGCCGCGCCAGTCGCCCTTGTGTGAATCTGGCTCCTCTTCTAGGGGCTCTAGCGCCGCCAGATTGTGGTCACCGCCGGTGGTTTCAATCACCGCCGACGCGGGGATGACCAGACCCTCTGGGGGCACGACGACGAAGCTCGCCGGCTTTGCCGTGGCTTCGCTCGACGCCGCCATCGACGGGGATGAGCTGCTGCTAGCCATGGAGGACTGGGAGGATGCGACTGGTGCAGAGAGAGGTTAGGGTTTCTTCGAGGTTTTCCGCGGAGAGCTCGAGGAGGCGTGCGGCTGGAGGAAGAAGATCATGGCGCGAGAGAATGGGGTGAAAAAGTGGCAAGTGTCCCACGGTTACTATTTATCCGCGTCAAGATTCGTGCAGCTAATCGGACGGTTGCCGCGTAGACGACGTGTTCGTGAACGTGCGCGGTAATTTCGCCATGTCTCCAACCGCCACCAACGGTTCGTATAGCTCGCGCGGGAAAATCGGATATGATTGTGTTCTCTGCATGTGTGAGTTACGAGGGATCGCTGACCTACAGCCTACGTCGTCACAACTGACATGGTAGATGAGCCATCCCATCGAAGATTCCGGCATGGACGGATTTAATCCGACTACGGAAGCGTACGATGGAAGATTCAGCATTTCTCCGACTTACTCATAGAAGACGCAGAAACCTTTGCGGGGTTCTTTGGGAGGACTACAATATATTGCTTGACGATTTGCCGACATCCATCTAGACGGAGCATTCCACGGGAAGAGGCAAGATGGCGCAAGATCTCGGAGTTCTCCGGGGGCTACTGTTGGGGATATGCTATATGGGTATCCTCATAGCATGTCTCTTATCCGACTAACCCGGGTGAACCATAGTCGGTAGCGTGGCCTGTGGCCTGCTAGGCGGCCCAGTTAGGTGGATCTAGAAGGGAGGCCCATGCCGGATAAAGGAAGGCTACGGTGGAATCACCAGTGTACCCGGAGCCTTGGAGTACAAGATACACAAGACTAGTGATAGACGGTGTAGGACTCTATAACTTGTTCGGCTAGGACTTTTCCCTGTAACCCTAGGACCTGGCGACTATATAAGTCGGGCCTATGGGAGCCTTTAGGGCACAACTTAGTATCGATTCATACAACCTCGCACATCGAACCTATCTCTGTAACTCGGCGTATTGCCCTTATAGTGATTTATAGCAGGAGTAGGATTCCGCCACCATCGTGGGATCTGAACCTAGGTAAGATGTGTTACCTCGTACCCGTCAACCGTCTGCCTTACCCCACGTCTCTAAACACGCACTGTGAGGAACCCTCCATGGCGTACTCGTCGGCAGTACCACGACACCGAGGAATTGGAGAAACTTGGCATCGCTCACAAGGCGTTGAAAAGTGAATTCTCCACTCTCAGTGAGTCTCATGATCTGCTCCAAACTCGATTGACCAAGTATGATGTTCCTAGCACATCTAAATCAACATATGGTCACAAAGAAAATGCTTGTGTGGAAGAAGGGCTTGTCAATGACACTACTCCCGAAGACAAGGGATTTCTTGATGAGGTGCTTGGCAAGCAAAGATCAAATCTGGGTAAAGAGGGACTTGGGTATGTCACCAAGTCCAAGAAGAAGAAGAACAAGAAGAAGACCAGGAATGTTCAATCAAAGAAAGCACCGCTGAGAAGATTGTCACAAAAGACAAAACTAACAATATTGGTTTTGTAGGGTCTCACAATCCAAATTATGAACTCTTTTGTGATTATTATGGCGATGTTTATGCTTATTATGTTGGTCCTTTTGATGAATATGTTGCTTGGTCTATTTGGGTCCCAAAGGCCCTTGTTACTAACATGAGAGGACCCATTGAAAAATGGGTACCTAAAACCAAGAAGTAATTCTCTTGCAGGGGTATGCTTCCGGTGGGTCGAAATGGGTGTTGGATAGTGGATGCACTAGTCATATGGCCGAAAGCAAGGAGATCATCACGGAGATGCGTCCCAATCATGAAAATATTACAGTCTACTATGGTGATAAGTCTAAATCTCAGGTATTGGGTCTTAGCAAGGTTGGGGTCGCCCACGATATCTCTCTCGTGGACGTCATTCTTGTTGAGACCCTCGGTTACAACCTTCTTTCCGTTCGTGCCCTTGGCAAGATGGGCTTTGCTGTTTTCATTGATGATGATTTGGTGGTACTCTTGTTGAGCAAGTCTCTAAAATTCGCTTTCGTTGGGTACGTCGAAAACGACCTGTATGTGGTGGAATTTTCGGGGAAAATTCGCTTTCGTTGGGTACGTCTAAAATTCGCTTTCGTTGGGTACTTCGGGTCCGATGTGCTTATTCGGAAAGGCCGACGTGGGTTGGCTATGGCATCGCCGTTTAGCCCATGTCAACATGAGAACTTTGCAAAGCCTTCACAAGGGTGGCCACATCCTTGGACTAAAAGACAATGTCTCCTTTGCCAAAGATCGTGTTTGTAGGGCTTGTGTTGAAGGCAAAATGCATGACTCTCCCCACAAGAGGAAGACTATTGTTTCTTCAAAGAGAATCTTGGAATTACTTCATGTGGACTTATTTGGTCCTCCATCTCATGATAGTCTCGGTGGGAAGAAATATTTCTTGGTCATTGTCGATGATTACTCAAGATATACATGGGTCTACTTCTTCAAGCTAAAGAGTGAGACTCAACAAACGGTCATTGACTTTGCCAATGAAGTTCAACGTCAACACAACGTTCCTATCCTGGCAATAAGAAGTGACAACGGCTCCGAGTTCATGAACTACACTTTGAATGAGTTTCTAAGTGAAGAGGGGATAATACATCAATATTCCGCTGCGTACACCCCTCAATAAAATGGTGTAGCCGAGAGGAAGAACCAAAATTTAATGGATATGGCAAGATCAATGTTGGCTGAATTCAAGTCTCCTTACAACTTTTGGGATGAAGCCATATCCACCGCTTGTCACTCATCTAACCGGCTCTACCTTCGAAAGATTTTGGACAAGACTCGGTATGAAATACTTACCGGTAACAAGCCCAACATCTCATACTCCAGGGTATTCGGTTGTAAGTGTTTCTTTCTTATCAAAGGTGTACGCTTGTCTAAATTTGAGTCCAAGGATTTAGAAGGTATTTTTGTTGGTTATGGTGCCGAATCCCACACTTATAGAGTCTACAACAAGCTCACCGGGACTGTTGTAGAATCTTGTAGTGTGGAGTTTGATGAAAATAATGGCTCCTATGTGGGGCAAGTTGATGTTTGTGATGCAGATGTTGAAATACCCCAAGATGTCATAAGAAGAATGGGTGTGGGATTTTTCCGCCCCATTGAGGAACCCCTTGTGACGGATCGACAAGGACAATGCTCCACTCAAGTGGAGCCCTCATCTACACAAGATCAACAAGCCCCTACTGCTGGAGAAAACTATGCACCAACCGCAACCTCCTGAAGATCATCGGTCTTATGGGAAAAATGATAGTCCTAGGCCGGACTATCCGCCCCCTCCAAGGGGCGGACAATCCGCCCCTGGCACTTCAACTCGCTCCAGGGGAGCAGAAGACGAAGATAATAGCCAAGAAAATTCCAGGCCGGATTCTCCGGCCCCAAGGGGCGGATTATCCGGCCCTGGAACTCCCAGCTATGTCAGGCATTCACAGGAAGAGGAAGTTGCAGCCACATCTCCCAGGCCGGATAGTCCGGCCCCTACCAGGGGCGGATTATCCGGCCTTGAAGCACCTGTTCAACAACAAGCTCCTGTTATTAGCTCAGATCAATATCAAGGGCAAGGGGGGCTGCAGGGTGCCCAAACCCCCTAGGCGCGGGCTCACCTAAGGCCGCGCCTAGGGTGGGTTTGTCCCACCTGCTCGGCCTCCGACTCTCCCCCTTCGCCTATAACTTCCCTTCGGAACCCTAATACACGGGGAGCAACCACAGATAGATTTCCGCCGCCTCTGGGGGCGGAAAACACCCAGAGAGAAAGATCTCTCCGGCGGACAGATTTCTGCTGGGGGAATTCCTTCCCGGAGAGGGGAGACCATCACCATCAACACCATCATCAAGCTATGATTCATCGGGATCATCATCATCATCCACACCATCATCTCCATCAGCACCATCAGCACCACTCCGTCTCGCTGTAACAATTGTGTCGATTGCCTTAGTTCTTAGGGGGAACTTTCCCGGTGTTAATTACTATTGTAGTTGATGCTTGTGAGTGGAACCATTGGATTATTGTTTAAGTTTAGATTGTTATCCATTACCATATCATCTTTGATCTTGATCCATATGATGTCTTGTGAGTGGTTCGTTGTGTCCTTGAGGACATGGGAGAAGTCATGTTGTTAGTAGTGAATCTGTGATGAGTTATTATTCAATGGTTTAGTATTTAAGTTGTGGTGCTATTCTTCTAGTGGTGTCATGTGAACATCTACTACATGACACTTCACCATTTATGGGCCTAGGGGGATGCATTGTGTATTTGGCTACTAATTGCGGGGTTGCCGGAGTGACAGAAACATGAACCCCCGTTAGGACACCTTTGCACAAGGGAGTGTAGGATCTCAGAGTTTAAGGTTGTGGTTAGATTTATATCTTAATTACTTTCCTATAGTTACGGATGTTTGCAGGGGGTTTAATCACAAGTATGTATTAGTCCTAGGAAGGGCGGTATGTTAGCGCAGGTTCACCCACACAACACTTACAAACGCCAGAGAAGAGTACTCAGCTATTTGCAGCGAAAGCACTTGACAGAATTCCCATGTGTCCTCGAGAACGTTTGGTCTTTATAAGTATTTCCACCGGCTTGTCCTTTAATAAGAAAGGATTGGGCCACTTGCTGCATTTGTTCTTTATTACTTGCTCTTTATTTTGTTGCCTTATCAAAAAACCACTAAAAATCCGTTTGCTAAGTATTCACAGGGATTTCCTGCTCCATACCACTGTTCAGCACCTTCTACTCCTTGTTGGGATCGACACTCCTATTTATCGAAAGTACTACGATGCACCCCCTATACTTGTGGGTCATCAAGACTATTTTCTGGCGCCGTTGCCGGGGAGTGAAGCGCTATTGAAGAGTGGAACTAGTAAGGGAAACTTTTACTGTGAGTATTTCCTTTTTTTACTGTTTGTTACTTTGTTTCCAATATGGATAACCCACTTGGTTTTCTGTTTGGGAAAACTACTACCACTAAAAGGGTAGTAGATGAACCACCTCCTGTTGAGATAGATCCTTTTAAGATACCTACAAGTATTGTTAATCGTGTTATGGATAATTATTATTTTGGGGATGGAACTGTCCATTCTGGTGATCACTTGCTTTTTATCCATGAATTATGCAGGTTGTTGAAGTGTGCAGGTATCACAACTGAACAGGTGAAGAAGAAGTTACTCTCCATATCTTTGAAAGGGAGAGTTGAGGCATGTTATAAGCTGCTAAAGAATGGACAATCCATGGAATGGGAGGAGATGGCATCTCTCTTTTACTCTAAATTTTATCCTCCCAGTGAAATCCATAAGGATAGAAGTCTTATTTATAACTTTTGGCCTCTTGATGGAGAGAGTACAACTCAAGCTTGGGGGATATTGAAGTTACTAATGCTTAAATGTCATATTCATGAACTCCCTGACAATATTATTCTCAATAACTTTTATGCTAGGCTGTCTCTTCATGATAAAGATTTACTAGATGCTTCTTGTGTTGGATCATTCACAAGTATGAAGTAAGAAGCTAAATGGGATCTCTTAGAACGTATTCAAGATAACACTAAAGCTTGGGAGAATGACAAAGGAAGAAAGTCAGGTATAAACTATGATTATGAATGCATTAAATCTTTTATGGGTACTGATGGCTTCCGTGATATTCACAATAAATTTGGCCTTGATCCTCAAGTTCTTGCGAAATGTTTTGATTCCTTTGCCTCTTATATTGAGATTCTCAAGAAAGAGTGGAACAAGTACCATGCTCCTTATAAAGATATTGTTACCCACGTTCCTGCCAGTATAGAAGTTTGTACTGTTGATCCGATTTTTCCTGAACCTTATGTTGAGAAGATCCCTTTTCCCTCCAAGGTAAGGGAACATTCTATTTTAGCTAATATGGTTAGTAAAAGCGCAAATAAAACTGTAGGGGCCGATGAGCTTATTGATATTGAGCCTGTGGTAGCTATTGTGAAAGATCTTGTCACTAGAAATATAAAGGATGAGCATATTGTCTTCTGTGAAGACGCTACTAATATTGTTTCTCATCCTAAGAAAGTTAGAAAAGCTAGTGTCCATGTGCTTTCTATTAAAATTGGTAGTCATAGCTATTATGGTTTATGTGATATTGGTGCTGGTTCTAGTGTTATTCCTTATGAGCTTTACAGGGAAATTATGCATGAGATAGGTCCTTATGAGCTTGAGGACATCGATGTGGTTATTCACCTTGCTAATAGAGAGCAAGTCTGCCCCATTGGCATTGTAAGAGATGTGGAGGTCCTTTGTGGTAAGATTAAATATCCTGCTGATTTCCTAGTACTTGGTAAAGAAGCTAGTAAAACCTATCCTATTATCTTTGGTAGACCCTTTTTGAATACTTGTGGGGCTATCATAGATTGTAGGAAGGAAAAAGTTTTGACTAAGTTTGCTGGAGAGTCTTATGAGTTTAATTTATCCAATTTTGCCAAAACTCCTTATGAAAATGAACTGCCTAATGAGGATTTCAGGGTTGAACAACTTTATGCTATTTCTCTTGCTCCTAACAATGCCTTGTAGCAATTTATGGAAGATCATGAAAGTGATGCTTTCATGAAGGAAAGAAATGAGATTAACGAGGCTTTCCTTCGTCAACCAGAGTTACTTAAGCATAATTTACCTGTGGAAGACTTGGGTACCACTTTACCACCTAAAGGAGATCCTGTTTTCAAATTAAAACCCTTACCTAATGATCTTAAATATGCTTATCTAGATGATAAGAAAATATAGCCTGTTATTATCAGTTCTAAACTTTCAGGAAAGGAAGAAGAAAGGTTATTGGAGATATTGAAGAAACACCGAGGAGCTATGGGCTATACTCTTGATGATTTAAAGGGGATTTCTCCTACTATATGTCAGCACGCTATTAATATAGAGCCTGATGCAAAACCAGTTGTTGAGCACCAATGTCGTCTAAATCCTAAGATGAAGGATGTGGTAAGAAATGAGGTATTAAAACTCCTTGATGCTGTTATTATCTATCCTATTGCTGATAGTACTTGGGTTAGCCCTGTTCATTGTGTTCCCAAGAAAGGAGGAATAATTGTTGTGCCTAATAAAGATAATGAGCTTATACCCCAAAGAGTAGTGGTTGGGTACAGAATGTGCATTGATTTTAGAAAGATTAATAAAGTTACTAAGAAAGATCACTATTCTTTGCCCTTTATTGATCAAATGCTTGAGAGGCTCTCCAAAAAGACTCACTTTTGCTTTCTTGCTGGTTATTCTAGGTTTTCTCAAATTGTTGCGAAAGCACATGACCAAGAGAAAACTACTTTCACTTGTCCTTATGGTACATACCTGCTACCTTTCAGAAATGTATGTCTGCTATCTTTCATGGTTTTTGTGAAGAAATTGTGGAGGTTTTCATGGACGATTTTTCCGTCTATGGAACTTCTTTTGATAACTGTTTGCACAACCTTGACAAAGTTTTGCAGAGATGTGAAGAAACCAACCTTGTTCTTAATTGGGAGAAACACCATTTTATGGTTAATGAAGGGATTGTTCTTGGACACAAGATCTCTGAAAGAGGCACTGAAGTTGACAGAGCAAAAATTGAAGCAATTGAGAAGATGCCTTGTCCTAGAGATGTCAAAGGTATTCGCAGTATCCTTGGTCATGCTGGTTTCTATAGGAGGTTTATTAAAGATTTCTCCAAAATTTCAAAGCCCCTTACTAATCTTCTTCAAAAAGATGTACCTTTTGTTTTTGATGATGATTGTAAGAAAGCTTTTGAAACTTTGAAGAAGGCTTTAATAACTGCTCCTATTGTTCAACCACCTGATTAGAGTTTACCTTTTGAAATCATGTGTGATGCTAGTGACTTTGCTGTGGCGTTGTCCTTGGACAACGTGTTGACAAAAAGCTGAATGTTATTCATTATCTAGCAAGACTCTGGATGCTGCTCAAAAGAATTATGCTACTACTGAAAAAGAGTTCTTAGCTGTAATCTTTGCTTGTGATAAGTTTAGGCCTTATATTGTTGACTATAAGGTTACTATTCATACTGATCATGACGCTATTAAGTACCTTATGACAAAGAAGGACGCTAAGCCTAGGCTTATTAGGTGGGTGTTGCTTTTGAAAGAGTTTGATTTGCATATTATGGATAGGAAAGATGCTGATAATCCTGTTGTTGATAATTTATCTCGTTTAGAGAACATTTCTTTTGACCCATTGCCTGTTAATCATAGTTTTCCAAATGAGCAGTTAGCTGCAATAAGGGTAAGTCCACATGAGAGTCCTTGGTATGATGATTATGCTAACTTTATTGTTTCCAAGTATTTGCCTCCAACCTTTTCAGCACAGCAAAGAAGGAAATTATTTTATAATCTAAGGCATTACTTTTGGGATGACCCACATTTATATAAAGAAGGAGTGGATGGTATTATGCGAATATGCGTTCCAAAATTTGACCAACAAGAGATATTGAGAAAATGTCATGGCAGTGCTTATGGAGGACATCATGCTGGGGATAAGACCGCACAAAAGGGTTTACAATCTGGGTTTTATTGGCCTACCCTTTTTAAAGATGCAAGGAAGTTTGTTATATCATGTGATGAATGCCAACGAGTAGGTAACATCTCTAGACGCAATGAAATGCCTATGAATTATTCTCTTGTTATTGAACCTTTCGATTGCTAGGGATTTGACTTTATGGGGACTTTTCCTCCTTCAAAAGGGTCTACTCATATTCTTGTTGCTGTTGACTATGTTAGAAAGTGGGTGGAAGCCATACCTACAAGCAGTGCTGATGGTAAGACCTCTTTGAAAATGCTCAAAGATGTCATCTTTCCTAGGTTCGGTGTGCCTAGATATCTCATGACTGATGGAGGCTCCCATTTTATTCATGGGTTTTTTACAAAAACTCTTGCTAAGTATGACGTAAACCATAGAATAGCTTCAAATTATCACCCCCAAACTAGTGGGTAAGTAGAACTTTCCAATAGGGAAATCAAATCTATCTTGCAGCAGACTGTCAATAGATCTAGGAAAAATTAGGCTAAAAAGTTGAATGACGCTTTGTGGGCTTATAGAACTGCTTATAAAAATCCTATGGGAATGTCTCCTTACAAAATGGTCTATGGGAAAGCATGTCACTTGCATTTAGAGTTTGAACACAAAGCTTATTGGGAAGTGAAAGAGTTGAATAGAGACTTTAGACTTTCTGGTGAGAAAAGACTGCTCGACTTAAGTAATCTAGATGAGTGGAGAGGTGAAGCTTATGAAAATGCTAGGCTCTTTAAGGAAAAAGTAAAAAGATGGCATGATAGGAGAATTCTCAAAAGAGAGTTCCATGTTGGTGAGAAAGTTCTTTTGTATAGGTCTCGTCTCAGATTTTTTGCAGGGAAACTACTCTCCAAATGGGAAGGACCTTTTGTTATCAAGGAAGTGTACCGTTCAGGTGCTATCGATTTTTTTTTGAAGGATGACACAACACAGGTGGTTAATGGTCAAAGACTAAAACATTATATTTCTGGAGATTCTTATAATGAGGATGTGGACGTTGTTCAAATGGTGACTCCAGAAGAATTTATCAGGAGCCAAACACCGGAAACTACAAAGTTCACTCTTGGATAGGTAGAATTGGTGAAAAAAGAAGGTTCGTGAAACCCCAATCTTTTTTATATTTTTGATGTTTTTAACACATAAGGGAAGTTATGAGACGAAACTGAAGAGGAAACGGAGCCCGGGGTGGACAAACTCACCCCAGGCGTGGGCCCAGCCTAGCCGCGCCTGAGGAGGGTGTTCCACCCTCGAACTCCTTCTCCGCTTAGTTTCCGTGTCAAAACCTTCCTTATGCATTGAAACTTTGTAATATATACGCCCCTCCCCCGGGTTTCCTGAGATTCTTGCATCGAGTTCTCGTCGTGTTTTTGTTTCGATCTGTTTCTGGCAGGCAAATTTCTCAGTTTTGGAGCTACAATGTCTTCCTCTGGATCACCCATGGAGGACTCCTCTACGGATGCCCTCAACCCATACATGTATGAGTTGAAGATCCATCCCAAGGAGCTGATTCTCAGAGATGGGAAGGTACAAATGAAATAAGTTGAAGGCCCCAAGGGAGAGGGAAGTCTGGAAGACAGGATGGAAGCATTGGAGCGGGAAGTTTTCAGGTACAAGAATATGGCGGAGCGCGAAGTGGATGTCGTTCACAAAATAAGTTTAGAACTCATCACCAAGCAAGAGGGAGAAGTTGCTGATCTCCGAGAAGAGATCTTCTCACTTCGTCAGACTACCAACCAATTGCAAGCACAACTCTATGACATACAAAATCAAAATTGTGAGTATGAGGCTAGATTTGATCACATAAGTTTTGCAGCTAGTTTCAGAATTGCAGAGACTATCACATCCTTTTTGGATGGGGATCCTTTGCCCTGGAATCTTTATGATGACAGGAGAACACCACCATCACCAAAGGAGTAATTCGTCATCAGGTTTGGCATCCCCTTGGCTTGTTCCAAGCTTGGGGGAGTGTCGCGGTATCACCACCATTATCTTTCATATTTTACCTTTCTAGTGGATTCATATCTGTGGTAGAGAAGTTATCGTATAGTTTGGTTTGCATGTGGAAGTATCTCTCCTTTAGTTGATTATCTATGTATCCCTTGGTGTGAGTGCCTTTATTGAATATTAATGAGAAGTCTCATCTTTTACTTTTTGCACTTCTTATTTTAGTTTGCAATCTCTATTATGTGATGGATCTTGATGATCAGTATTGGCACTACTTTGGGAGCATCAAGTGGATCTAAATTGGTTTTGGCAAACCGAGTTCTGGTCAGTAGCAAAAAAAATTGAGGTTTGAAAGAAAAAGAGAAAGAAAAAGGCTTATAGGTATTTGGTATCATTTGTTTTCTTTCTTGTTGTCTCATCAGCTTAGTATTCTTTATTTAAGATATTTTGCGTCTTCAAGGAAGATTGCATGTTTGGCTTTATTACTTATATGTTTGCTTGTTTCTTTCAACTCTCTTGCTTCCTACCCAGCCTTGCTAGCCAAAAACCTGTTTTGAGAAGGCATACTTCTCATGTTTCCAAACTCCTTTGAACCAAAAACTTTTTCCACTTGTGTCCACCATATCTATCTAGTAGATATTGCTATTCCAAGCAAATTCTCAAGCTCCATCTACCTTCCAAATTAAAAAGTATTTTGTTATGTGAAAACTAGTTAGTAAAGCTCTCATGAACTTGATGGCACACCTTATTTTCTTGCCCCTAATAAACTTGAACCATTGTGTACATCGAAGTTGTATATGCTTGCATCTATACGTTGGTATTAGCAGAATTGTGTTGTCACAGGTAACGTTTTCAACATAGCACTTGTACTATGTACATCGTTGATATCGTGCTCTTTTGTCTATGAATGTTACCGGTGTGAAATGAAGTGGGAACTTGTAAGTCCATGGAGTTTGTATTCTGTGTTAGAGAAATGCCTGGGCCGCTAGCCAAAGCCATGCCTAATCATGGTGGAAACTTGCAGCATCACCATAGTGAGCTATCTATGAAGCATTCTCAATAAAAAGCTATGTACATAGTAAATAAAAAGATGATGAGATGCTCATTGTCTGTTTGCTTTGTAATTTTGGTTGTGGGAAAGCTCATGTACCATGTGCAAGGGGTACCCCATTGGCGGTTATCAATGATATGCAAATACTTATAGTGACAAGAACTTCCCTGTGCCCTAAGTTGAGTATCCATGAGGAGTGGCCCTCATATTCAAGGGACATGAGATTGCCAACTTATATTTGATCAAGCATATACTCCATCTTTGTTCACTTTAACCTTAACCATCTCAAGATGCTTATGATAGGGGCAATGAGGGATCAAAGCTAGTAAGTACCATAATCTTTTGGAAGCTCTTTATGACTTGTAATCCTACTTCCCTCTAAGAAGGGATCTTTCTCCCACTTCCAAGTTGAGTCAGTAAACTTACTTACTCTCTATCTCCAGCAAGCATTTGAGTTGTTGTGTTTCAAGCATTCATATGGTGATTTATTCAATCATGTCCTTTATCTTCCTTGTTTGCACAAAACTCTTATCTAATGAGTATTACTTTGAAAGCCTTCACTTATGAAAACCTTTTTGAGCAAAGAGTGCTCCTGATTTTGAAACTTCTACAAAAAGCTTTTGTGAAACTGTTTGCCAGATGTTCTCTGACCAAGAACAAGTTTGCCAATTCCAATTATGATTTATATTTATGCATCTCTATTGTGACTGTTGTGCTTGGTTGCAAGCTAAGTTATATAATGGTGAGTTGTTTTCTTCTATGAGTTGTGCAATGGTAAGTGTGATGCTTATTGTTCGTATTATTTTATCGACACTTCACTCCATAAACCTGTGGACATGTTTACTGAGCTCAGTATTCGATTGGGGACAAGCGAAGTCTAAGCTTGGGGGAGTTGATACGCCCAATTTGCATCACCATTCTATATCATAATTTACCTCTATTAATTGATATCTGTCTCATTATGGGGTATTTCTTATGGCTTTTCATCTGTTTATGCATGTTGGATGATTCTTGGAGGATGGAA
This sequence comes from Avena longiglumis, assembly GCA_030063025.1. Classification (NCBI taxonomy): domain Eukaryota; kingdom Viridiplantae; phylum Streptophyta; class Magnoliopsida; order Poales; family Poaceae; genus Avena; species Avena longiglumis. Next base: position 113,000,081 of record CP125979.1, read on the forward strand.
TGCCGGAGTATGGATTCTGATGGAAAATAAGGCGTTTCGGTGCAATTTCGTGAAGATCAGAAAAATACCAGAAAAATATGGAAACATATTACTTTACTGGAGGATGACTGGAGCCAGAAGGAAGAGCGAAGGGGGGCTATAGGGGCCCAACTCCCCTAGGCGCAGGCCCACCTGAGGCCGTGCCTGGGGTGGGTTTAGCCCACCTGCTCGGCCTCCGACTCTCCCCCTTCGCCTATAACTTCCCTTCGAAACCCTAATACATGGGGAGCGACCACAGATAGATTTCCGCCGCCTCTGAGGGCGGAAAACATCAAGAGAGAAAGATCTCTCCGGCAGACAGATTTCTACCGGGGGAATTCCTTCCCAGAGAGGGGAGACCGTCGCCATCAACACCATTATCAAGCTAGGCTTCATCGGGATCATCATCCACACCATCATATCCATCAGCACCATCATCACCACTCTGTATCTCTGTAACAATTGTGTTGGATATTGCTTTAGTTCTTAGGGGAAACTTTCCCGGTGTTAATTACTATTGTAGTTTATGCTTGTGAGTGGAACCATTGGATTATTTTTTATGTTCAGATTGTTATCAATTACCATATCATCTTTGATCTTGATCCATATGATGTCTTGTGAGTAGTTCGTTGTGTTCTTGAGGACATGGGAGAAGTCATGTTGTTAGTAGTGAATCTGTGATGAGTTATTATTCAATGGTTTAGTATTTAAGTTGTGGTGCTATTATTCTAGTGGTGTCATGTGAACGTCGACTACATGACACTTCACCATTTATGGGCCTAGGGGATGCATTGTGTATTTGGCTACAAATTGTGGGGTTGCCGGAGTGACAGAAACCTGAACCCCCGTTAGGACACCTTTGCATAAGGGAGTGTTGGATCTCAGAGTTTAAGGCTCGATTTATATCTTAATTACTTTCCTATAGTTACGGATGTTTGCAGGGGGTTTAATCACAAGTATGTATTAGTCCTAGGAAGGGCGGTATGTTAGCACAGGTTCACCCACACAACACTTACAAATGCCAGAGAAGAGTACTCAGCTATTTGCAGCGAAAGCACTTGACAGAATACCCATGTGTCCTCGAGAACGTTTGGTCCTTATAAGTATTTCCACCGGCTTCTCCTTTGCTAATAAAGGATTGGGCCACTTGCTCCGTTTGTTCGTTACTTCTGTTACTTGCTCTTTGTTTTGTTGCCTTATCAGAAAACCACTAAAAATCCGTTTGTTAAGTATTCACAGGGATTTCCTGCTCCATACCACTGTTCAGCACCTTCTGCTCCTCGTTGGGATCGACACTCCTATTTATCGAAAGTACTATGATACACCCCTATACTTGTGGGTCATCAGTGTCCTTCAGGATATAAAGGATCTTGAGTAGCTATACCACTCCTAGTTCTAATTCCATAGGCATGTTTATCTCCTGAGGCATTAACTAGCATATCCTTTTGTACCTTAGCAAGTTGATCAATTTGAGTTTGAACCATTTGAAAGTGTTTACAAAGCATTTTAATATCATTAGAAGTTCTTCCCACAATATCTTTCAACTCTTTAATAGCTCTAGAGTTTTCCAATAAATGATTCTGAACTTGTTTATTAAAATTACCTTGCTTAAAAATAAAAATGTCAAGTTCCTCTAAACATTGTTCAGGAGGCTTACCATAAGGAATATCACCTTCATCAAAGTTTTGGAGAGAGTGTACCTCAATAGTAGATGAGTGAGGAATTGGCTTTCATAATTCTTCTATAGGAGGTACATTCTTCACATATTCATCTCTAATACCTTTCTACTTTAGAAACTTCTTAGCTTCCTTCATCACTTCATCATTTAATGCAATAACTCCCCTCTTCTTTGATGTTGGTATTGGAACTGGTTCATTGGAGTAATAGGCTCAGGTGTATTTAGCTCAGTTGAAATCCAATCATCATAATTCTTGCTTATTTTAGCCATTAATTCTTCAGCATCTCTAGGAGTTCTTTTCCTGAAAACACAATCGGCAAACCTATCTAGGTATGTCCTAGAATCATCAGTTAGTCCATTATAATAAATATCAAGAAGCTCATTCTTAGGTAATGGACATCCAGGATGTGCATGAATCAAGGCACAGAACCTTGTCCATGACTCAGGCAATTTATCTTCTTCTCCATGTTTAAAATCAAAAAGTCTCTGCAAAGCAGCATGTCTAGCACTAGGAGGAAAATATTTATGGAAGAAAGAAGCAATCAAACAATCAGGGCTATCAATGGAACTAGGAGGTAATCTATTAAACCAAGCCCTAGCTTCTCCTTTTAGTGAAAAAGGGAAGATCTTAGTAACAAAGTACTTGCGCATCTTAAAATCATCAGAGAATAAAGCACTCATAGTAGAAATCTCATTCATATGAGCTACCACACTCTCATTTTCAGTCCCACAAAAAGGTTCTTTCTAAATAATGTCCAAATAGGATAAATCAAGAGAAAAATCATAATCTTTATCTTTAATATCTACGGGAGAAGTGGCAAACTTAGGATCAGAGGACAACTTAGGAATAATGGTGCGTCTCGCTAGAAGGCTCTTAATAGCACTAGTACCATGTGTGTTTCGGCACTCTTCAACAAATTCATCAGTGAACTCAATGTAACTATCATTAATATCATATCTCTCTCTAGACTCAGGTGAGCTAACATGTGTAACACTGTCTTCACTAGGAGTTTTAGTATTTCCAAGACTAGCCATAGTAGCATCTAGGAAAGGACCTAATGAACCACTCGCATCAAGCACAGTAGAAGTAACATCGTGAGTATCAAAAGCAGTTTCAGACTCAGCAGTAGTAGCAGTGTGTGTAGCATGTGTATGTGGTGGTGGTGTAACAAGATTACCTATAACAGACGGTGAATCAAGAGCAACAAAGGTGTTTAGGATTGTACCTCTTCTTGTAGTGGATGGTAAAATACGGAACTTTCCATCACGAGAATTCCCCATGATGAAAGGAGTAGCAGTGAACAATAATAGATCCAAGTGAACTTACAAATAAAGCTATGCTCCCCGGCAACGGCGCCAGAAAATAGTCTTGATGACCAACAAGTGTAGGGGATCGCAACAGTCTTTGCGGGTAGTATTACCCAATTTATTGATTCAACACAAGGGGAGACAAAGAATACTTGCAAGCCTTAACAACCGAGTTGTCAATTCAGCTGCACCTGGAAATAGTTCTTGCTCATAGAAGTTTATCAGTAGCAACAGTTTTGTAGTAGCAACAACAACAGTGAAACAGGAGTAATAGCAACAGTAACAGTAAACAGTGGGATTTGAGTGCGGTAGGCATAGGGATGGATGGACGGGCATTGCATGAACGAGTCTAAACATGTAACTTCAAGATCTAGGGCATTGTAGATACATAATAATAAGCATCCAAGTACTAAACAATCCTAGGCATGTGCTCCATATATAGTCATATGTTCTTGCAATGAGAACTTGCACAACATCTTCTATCCAGCCAGCCCATGGCAGCGGGGCCTCTAGGGAACTACTGAAAATTAAGGTGCTCCTTTTAATAGAGCACCGGAGCAAATAATTAACACTCCGTGAACACATGTGATCCTCACATCATAGCCATCCCCTCGGGTTGTCCCAATTTCTGTCACTTCGGGGCCTTTGGATCCGGACAATGATATGTGTACACAACTTGCAGATAAGATCACAAGCAATACTATCATAATGATTCAATAATAAGTTCAGATCTGAGATCATGGCACTTGGGCCCTAGTGACAAGCATTAAGCACAACAAGTTGCAACAAAGTCAAATAGCACTAATAGAGATACTAGGCACTATGCCCTAACAATCTTATTCAATTACATGATAGAACTTATCCAATCCCTACCATCCCCATGGCCTACAGCGGGGTACTACTCACTCATGGATGAGGGAAACATTGATGGTTGATGGAGAGGCATTGGTGATGACGATGGCGACGATCCTCCCCAAATTCCCCGTCCCGGCAGGGTGCCAGAACAGAGTTTCTGGTTCCAAATCTTGGTTTCTGGTGGTGGCAGCGCAACAGAACTCTTTATGGAAAAACATCGAACCCCCCTCAGTTTTTAGGTCAAGGGGTAACTTATAGGCGCAGAGGGAGGCCGAGGGGGTGCCTGGGGTGGCTGCACCCCCCTAGGCGCAGCCAGGGCTGGCCTGCGCCTGGCAGGGGTGTGGCCCCCCAGGCATCCACTCCGTCTCGTACTCTGGCTCCGTGTGTCTTCTGGTGAAATAGGATTTTTGGCATATTTTCCCGGATTTTTCCTGATAGTTGATTTTCTGCACAAAAACTAGACACGAAGGTAATTCTCTTGAAAACAGCGTTAGTCCGTGTTAGTTGTATCCAAATCACACAAGTTTAGAGGACAAACAATAGCAAAAGTGTTCAGTAAAGTAGATACATTTTGGACGTATCATAAGCATGTGCCAAGTCAACCCAAATAAAGCATCAAAGGAGAATACCACAATATTATGCTTTTGTATGCTAAAAAACGCATGATTCTTTCATGACACATTAAGCAATCGCAATTGTTTGAAACAAGTCATGCTACAACAAATAATCACTAAGCATATGGTTAAAGCAACATCTAACATGACATGATAAAGTCTAAGCCATAGTCAAAACAAGCTTCCTTTTGTACCACCATAAGCATGAAACATTTTAATCTTTTCCAACACCAATAAACTTATTTGAAACAACTCACAAAGATAATAATCAATAAAGACCAGTGAGCTTGTCTCACCTAACTACAAAGAAGAAATAAAAAGTTCTAAGCAAAAAGAAGAAGAAAACTAAAGCTAAACACAGTGCTAGCAAAAGAGAACACTCACAGAACAATAATAGTGAAAACTAGAGTGTTCTAGGCAATGAAGAACGAGGTGTGACTTCTCCAAAATAGGTGTGCTGGGATCCAACCAACTTATTGCAGAAAACAAAGCAAAAGAAAACTAAAAACAAAGACGAAGACACTCCAAGAACAACACATGGTGCATGAAGCAATTAAAATATAGTGTCTTGAAAGAAGACCTGAGATTTTTGTTGATGAAGAAGGGGATGCCTTTGGCATCCCCAAGCTTGAGTTTTTTTCCATACTTCATCTCATCACGTCATTCTCTCCCTACACTTGAAAACTTCCTTCATACAAAACTTCACCACAATATTCAATAGCAACATTAGTGTATGCAAGATAAGAAACCTTTGGGTTCAGTTTTAACTCAAGTAAAACATAAGCTATTGTAGAAACTTCTTTTAAAAGATCAAGTGATAAAAAAGAACTAAAAAAATCGATTAAGAGGCAAATGCAAATAATGGCAGAAATCTGTCAAAACAGACCTACAGGTAAATATTGATTTTTTTCGAAAATCTTCTGTTGCTTAAATAGAAAAGTGCAAAACTAATGAATGTTGGGTAAATACCAGGGGCATGCACACAGAAAATTATAGATCAATACGACGTTCTAGGATTTTCACGATTTTTTACAGCGAAGCACATAAATCTGTTTCGGGAAAACAACTTCCCCAAATCTTACTTCCCTCTCATTAGATTTAAGCAAAAAGGATAAGAAGAGGTTATTACAGATTCAATAACTTCCAAGACTCAACAAAACAAAAATAAACTGAAAAATATAATGGGTTGTCTCCCAAAAGCTCTTCCTTTATAGCCATTAAGATAGGCATGATAATTTCTATGATGCTCACATAAGAAATATGAATTGAAGTAAAAGAGAGCATCAAGAAGCAAATATAAAACAAAATTAAGTCTAACCCACTTTCTATGAAAAATAATCTTATAAAGAAACAAGTCATGAAAGCACAAAGCAACGAGCATAGGAAAGCAAAACAAGTGCAACTTCAAAATTTTCAACATAAAGAGTGGAACTTAATATTATTGAGATGCATAAAACCACGTTTCCCTCTCTCGTAATAACTTTTAGTAGAATCATGAATAGAATTAACAATATAACTATCACATAAAACATTATTATCATGAGCCACATGCATAAAATGATTATTACTCTCCACATAAGCATAGTCATTCTTATTAATTGTAGTGGGAGCAAATTCAACAAAATAGCTATCATTATTATTCTCATCACCATAATCATCCTTGGAAAGAACATGGATAGTACTAATAGTACAACAATTATTAATATCATCATTTTCAGAATTGGTACCAAAGAGATTTTTAGTATCAAAAGTAGTGTGTGTTTCCCAATCATGATCACTACTATAGGTTAGAGGCATAGGAACATCATCTAGTTCAGACTCATCAGCAAAAACTATAACAGGAGCAACATTCTTAGGGGAAGATACCGCTTCCTCTCTCCTTTTGCTCCTCCTCCTCTTCGTCTTCTTCTTCTTCTTCTTCTTCTCCTATTTAGTAGGGAGAGGCTTGAAAGGAAGCTTCTCCACATACCCTAGTTTATTGTTAGAGACAATAGAAGAAGATTTAGAGGATTCCTCCTTTTCATTAATAAGAGCAAAACACATATTAGTCCTGTCATATTTTGGTAAAATCTCATCCTTTATAATATTTTGTATGTAAGTATTTGTGTGGCAATTATCAACACAATAAAGATGACAACCATGCAGGACACTATTCATATCAAAAGCACTCATATCTATCGAAGAAGTTTTTCTTGATAGCTCTTCACACCCCAAAAATAATGTAAGTTCATCATGCTGATTAGGGGTAATCATGTCATCACAATATAAACTTGTAGTACTCATTGGATTAGAAAGTCTATTATCATAGCCCGAGCATTGAAAATTGAAATGACCCATTTTATGGCAAAGTTCATAAATAAAAGGATAGAGGGCACAAACTTTTTTACCAAGATCATTTAGAGCCCTATCCCACGTTTTATTTTTTTCATTCCCGTGATGGATACAATATTCTTCTTCGTTTTGATTCTTTTCACAAGGTCTAAGTACTCCACAAAAATTAACATGCTTATAAGAAATAGTACTTTCAAAAGTTTGAGCATGTTTATTGCAATCATTAATAACAAATTCATTTTTCATGCAAGTGTCTTTAAAAGGTTCATGATACATGTACCAATTTCTTTAGGAGCATTAATATGAGAAGCAAAGGCTCTACAATAATCAACAAGAATTTGAAGATCAAGACCATATTTAGCACTAAGCTCATGAAAATCAGCAGTTTCAGTGAAAAACTTAATGCAATCATACTCATAGTGTATACCTAGTTCTTTACCTTTGTCGTTATCCCAATCTTTGGTATTTCTTTGAATTGTTTCAAGAAGATCCCACTTAGCTTTGACATCCTTACTTGTGAAGGATCCCTCTAAATAGGCATCTAGATAGTCCTTGTAATGTCCTGAAAGCCTTGCATAAAAAATATTAATAACAATATTACTGGGGAGCTCATGAATGGGACATTTGAGCATTAGTGACTTCAATCTCCCCCATGCTTGGGCAATACTTTCTCCATCACGAGGATGAAAATTATAAATAAAATTCCCATCTTTATGAATTTGATGAGGATGATAAACTTTAGAGTAAAAGAGATATTCAAGTTCCTTCCACTCCAAATGATGAGGATCATCTAGTAGCTCATACCACTCCCTTGCTTTGTCCTTAAGTGATAAAGAGAATAGCTTCCTCTTAACTTGGTCCTTTGAAATACCTGCACACTTGAACAACTCGCATAATTGATGTATAAAGAGTAAATGATCACCGGGATGGGCAGTACCATCTCCAAAATAGCAGTTATTCATAATACGTTCAACAATTTCCATATGTATTATAAAGGGACACTTTAAGTATGTGGATTTAAAATATCACAAGCATCATTAGAATTACCACATATGGGAGATAAAGTATCATCAGAGCAAATTTTCTCCTCTAAAGTTGGGGAACTAAAAAGATCATTTTCATAAAAACTAGCTTCCCCAAGCTTAGACGTTTCCATAGCATTAGCAATAATGGTGTTCAAAAAATTCATACTAATAACATTGCTATTAGCATGCAAATAAAGTTCTATAGGTTTTTTAATTTTCTCTTCAAACAATTCATGTCTTAACTAAGGAAAAATACTAAAAAGCTCTCCAATTTTGTTGTTGTTTTCCATTGAGACTAACTAGTGAAAAATAAAAACAAGAAACAAAAAGATATAATTGCAGAATCTAAAGGAAATAACTTCGAGAACTCACACACCAACAACATTATAGTAAACAGAGGATGTGAGTACCTTTTACCTTACCTCCCTGTCAACGGTGCCAGAAAAGAGCCTGATGTCTACACACGCTTATATTCTTGTAGACGTTGTTGGGCCTCCAAGTGCAGAGGTTTGTAGAACAACATCAAGTTTCCCTTAAGGGGATCACCCAAGGTTTATCGAACTCAGGGAGGAAGAGGTCAAAGATATCCTTCGCAAGCAACCTAGGTGCACTAGTTCGGTGAAGAGATAGTGAAATACAAGTAATATGAATGATTATAAGTGGTAATTGCAATCTAAAATAAAAATGGCAGCAAGCAAACATGTAGCAAAGCTGGTTGTAAACGATGTTTTGATGCTTAGAAACAATCCTAGGGATCATACTTTCACTAGTGGACACTCTCAACAATGATAACATAATTAAACACATAAATATCTTCTCTTCACTATGCTACCTTGAACTACTCTCTGGTTGGATAACGAACACCAATTCACCGCGTAGGGCTATAAAAGCATACCTTAAAGTTCATATTTCCCATCTAGGTAACCCCACACTGTCACCTTGAGCGCTAGATGGTTCCAGACAAACACCACAATTTCATAGAGACATCCAACTAAAATTATAACTCATGATAACTATTTCTATAATCTTTAGCCTAAGAGCCACACACGATGCGCACACTATCACCTTCACACACGTGGGACAATGTGTCTCCGGAGATCACATTAATAAAAGCACTTGAGTAGCATAATAGACAAAGAGTAGCATCTACTTATTCAACTAGATTACAAAGCTCATGATCACAATAAGATCACACCATGGAGAGAGAGAGATGAACACATAGCTACCGGTAGAGCCCTTAGCCTCAGGGGATAACTACTCCCTCCTCATCATGGGAGTCAGCAATGGCTATGGATATGGCGGTGGAGTCGATGGAGATGGCTCCGGGGGAAATTCCCTATCCCGACAGGATGGCAGAACAGAGACTTCTGTCACCCGAATTTCCTCTTCGGTGGCGGCGGCGCTGCAGAACTTTTCATGGAATTCTGATCTGATATTTAGGGTTTTTGTCTCAGGGGAAATATATAGGCGGAAGGGCAAGGTCGGTGGATGGCCGAGGGGCCCACACCATAGCCAGGCGCGACCAGGGGACCTGCGCCACCCTATGGTGTGGCCGCATCGGTGCCCTCCTCCGTCTCTGCTTTGGACTCCATGCCGTGTTAGGAAAATAGGAACTTTCGCTTTTGTTTCGTCTAATTCCGAGAATATCTTACTAGTTTTTCTGGAACCAAAAATAGCAGAAAACAGGAAACTGGCTCTGTGGTACTTGTTAATATGTTAGTTCCAGAAAATTCATAAAAATGTCACAAAGTGTAGACAAAACATAAGATAATCGGTGCAAAACAAGCATGGAGCATAAAAAATTATAGACATGTTTGCAACGTATCAGTATGTCACATCACAGTACGAGTAAAGAGTACTTATCGGTAACGAGGTTGTACTAGGTAAAGAGATACCGACGATCGAACCTCGAATAAGTAAAGTATCAGGCGATAAGGGAATCATTATCATATGTTAAATGGTTCATTCGATAACTAAGTCATCGTTGAATATGTGGGATCCACTATGGATCTCCAGGTCCCGCTACTGGTTATTGATCGGAGAGGTTTCTCGATCATGTCTGCATAGTTCACGAACCGTAGGGTGACACACTTAAGGATTCGATGATGTTTGAGTAGATATCGAGTATGAGTTGGAGACAAAATGTTGTTAGGAGTCTCGGATTGGATCCACGACATCACGAGGAGATCCGAAATGGTCCGAAGAATAAGATTCATATAAGGAAAGTCATTTTCCGGGGTTCGGAAATGTTTTCGGTGTTTTGACCGAAAGCTTCTAGAATGTTCTAGAGGGACCACCAGTGGGTCCACCATCTCGGGAGGGGCCACTTGGGCTGAGGCATGCCGCGGGATGGGGGGTCCCAGGGCCAGCCGCACCTATCCCAAGGGGCAAATCTGGCCACCAAGGGAGTTGAGGAAAAACCCAAATAAGGAAAGATGGGGAAACTTGGGGGGCAAGTTCCCCTCTATACCGCTTGGACTCCGAGTTGGGGAAGGACTCGACCAGGGCTAGGAACCCTGGCCGCACCCCCCCTCTATATGAAGAAGGGTAGGGAGGGCGCACCCCACCCCCCTTGTCCTGAACCCTAACCACCTCCCTCCTCCCTCCTCCATTGACCTGCTCCAGCTTAGGAGAAGCCCTGCATAATTTTAACCTCCACCACCACACACCGTCATGATGTTGGGATTCCGATGGAATTCTTGACAAAAGAAAGTATGGCTTAAATTGGATAGCCAGCGATTCATGCGCCAACGTACAAGGACAAGAGAACCAATGTACAAGGACATGAGAATCAAGAAGACCTGTGCCGAACGATTCGTGTCCTCCTACTCTTCTTCGTTCTCGTCCTCCTTCTCTGAGTGGTTCTTGGCATTATCTCTGTCGAAATCCTCAGCTCCTCCAGCGCCACGCCCATCTTTTTTCGCACAGCCGTCGAGGGAACTCGGGGGAGGAATCGGGAGGCGAGCTGAGCGTAGAGGGGATTCACTCGGACGATCTAGGTAGAGGGTGGTCACAAGATGGGCAGGGTGGCGGCGGCGAGCGAGCCACCGGCCTAGCAGTGGCGTAGGGCGTGGCGGTGAGAGAGCCGCTGGCCTGGCAGTGGCGCAGGGCATGACGGCGTGCCCTATCGACACAGTTAATCCGTCAGTTGTAACAGGATAGATGGGCCTCGCAGACTAAACATGTTGGAATTATTCCCTAGAGGCAATAATAAAGATGTTATTATTATAATTCTTGTTCATGATAAAGTTTATATTCCATGCTAGAATTGTATTAAGCGGAAACTTTGATACTTGTGTGGTTTATGAACAACACCGTGTCCCTAGTACGCCTCTATGTACTAGCTCATTGATTAATGATGGTTAAGGTTTCCTAACCATAGACATGATTTGTCAATTAATAATGAGATCATGTCATTAGGAGAATGATATGATAGACAGACCCAAATTAAGCAGAGCAATTAGATCGTGTCATCATGTTCATCTTTGTGAAGCTTTTTCCTATGTCAAGTATTGTATTCCTTAGACCATGAGATAATACAACTCCCTGGTATCGGAATAAATCTTTGAGGTCATTAAACGTCATCCTATGTGAGGGTGATCATAAAGGTGTCTCTCAGGTGATCGGAAAGTACTTGTTGGGTTGTATGTATCTAGATGGAATTTGTCCCTCCCGAGTCGGAGATATATACTTCGGGCCCACTCGGTAATCGATATCAACACCGCTTGCAAGCACATGGTTAAGGAGTTAATCACAAAGTGATATCGAATTACGGAACGAGTAAAGTACTTGCTGTGAACGAGATTGAACTAGGTATGCCGATACCAACGATCGAATCTCGGGCAAGTAAAATAACGCGTGACGAAGGGAATACATATATGGTATTAATTGAATCCTGGCATCGTGGTTCATCCGATATGATCATCGATGAATATGTGGGAGTCAATATGGGTTTCCAGATCCCGCTGTTGATTATTGATAGAAGATCATGTCTGCATATTCCCGAACCCGTAGGATCACACACTTAACGTGCATCGGTGCTAGGATAGAATGGATAATTGGTTTATGAGTTTTTGTTTGGAGTCTAGGATGAGACCCAGGACATCACGAGAGGTTCCGGAATGGTCCGGAGAATAAGATTCATATAAAGGAAAGCAGTTTTTGGATTTCGGAATTGTTTCGGAGTTTATCGGTATTGTACTGTAAGGTTCTAGAAGGTTCCGGAGTGGGACCAACGTGGACCCACTTGTCGGAGGCCTGCGTGGGCCTAAGGGGAAGTGCCCTGGCCACTTTGGGCCAGGGGCACAAGTCCCCTAAGGCCCAGCTGGCCAGCCCTAGGGGAAACCCTAAGGGAGCATTCTAGAAGAGGGGGGGATGACTTGCCCCCCACTCCACCCCTTGTGCCGCCGCCCTGGGTCTTGGAGGAGGGGTCAAGGGGGCCGGCCAGCCCCCTATATAAGGAGGACAGGGGCGTAGCCTCCCCCCACTCCAACCCTAGCCACCAACTGCTGCCCCTCCTCCTCCTCTCTCTCTCTCCCGACTGCGCGTAGGCGAAGTCCTGCCGCAGAAACTCTCCACCATAAGCACCACGCCGTCGTGCTGCAAATCCAATCTATCTCTCCACCATACTTGCTGGACCAAGGAAGGAGGAGACGTCGCTGCACCATACATGTGCATCTCTCGGAGGCGCCGCCACTTGCGGCGTAGGATCGAATTGGATCTCGAGGAGGAGACGACGAGTACGACTACGTCAACCACGTTCTGTTGAACGTTTCCGCTGTGCGATTTCTTCAAGGGTATGAAGATCTCATCAATCTCTCTCATTGATTACATCTCCTAGATTAGATCTTGGCTTTCTTGTTCGCATCCATAGATTTTTTTTGATTTACTATGATGTGAATCCCTTCAGTGGTATTAGAGCTATATCTATGCGTAGATGTGTCTCACGAGTAGAACGCAACATGCTTGTTACGGGCGTTGATGTTTTCTGTTGCAAACCTCTTGTTGTGTATTTATTATGGCGTGACATAGTGAGATCGAAGCGGTCCAGGCCAACTTTTACGACCTCGTTTCACAGACCGGCTCAAGACTTGACGTGTGGCTTGTTCCACACATGCGGCTGGTGGATGCCAGTTTCTCTCACTATAGTAGTCATGGGATTTACAACGGATGTTAGCAACCATAATATCACCGTTGTGGCTTTCCGTAGGTAAGAATCGTTCTTAGCTTGTTAATCCCATAAGCCACGTAAAACATGAAACAACAAAGTAGAGGAGTCTAACCTGTTTTTGCAGGGAGTGTTTTGTGATATGGTATGGCCCAAGCCATGATGTGTATGAATTGAGATGTATGCAATGATCATGTTTTGTAATATTTCACGACTTGCATGTCGATGAGTTCACAACCGGCAGGAGCCGTATGGTTGTATTTATAATTGTATATGACCTGCGTGTCAACTTTTTATACGCCATGTAATAGCTTTACTTTATCGCTAAGTAGTTAGCAATAGTTGTAGTTGCTATTCGTGGTGGAGGCAATCATGGTGGAGTGATGGAGATCATGCTGGCGCGCACAAGATGGAGATAATTGCGCGGAGAATGGCTATACCATGTCACATAAAATTATATGCATGTGATGTTTATCCTTTTATGTATCTTATTATGCTTAGATCGCGGCGGTAGCATTATAAGATGATTCCTCACTTAAAGATCAAGATAAAATTTTGTTCTCCCCATGTATGCACCGTTTCGAAAGTTTGTCGTTTTCAAGCACCTCGTGATGATCGGGTGCTATAAACTCTACGTTCACATATAACGGGTGCAAGCCAGTTTTGCACACGCGGAAATACTTGGGTTTGACTTGATGAGCCTAACATGTACAGACATGGCCTAGGAACACACGAACCGAAAGGTTAAACATGAGTCATATGAATGATATGATCGACACTTTGTTGTCCACCATTGAAACCACATCTCTTCTCGTGAAGATCGGAGTAGGTGTGGTGAATTTGGATCATGTTCACTAAACAACTTGAGGGATGTTGAATTTACTGGGAGTTCATCTATTAATTTGATTAAGTTGAACTAGTTATCATGAACATAGTCTAAATTGTATTTGCAAATTTTGTAGATCAAATGGATAAGTCCAACTTCAACTTCAATGTTTTTGCCGAGAAAGAAAAGCTTAAGAACAATGAGTCTAACTTCACCAACTGGTTTCGCAATCTGAGAATCATTCTCGCTGGCGGACAAAAATACTATGTACTTGAGAAAGCGCTAGGTGACGCCCCTGCTATTGATGCGTCGGCTGATGAAAAAGCTGTTTATCAGTCACGCAAAGATGATTATGGAGTGATTAAGAGTACCATGTTGTTTGCTATGGAACCGGGACTTCAAAATCATTTTGAGGAGTTCAACAGGCCCTTTGAGATACTTGAGGAACTGAAAACCATGTTTCAGACTTAGGCCCGTTCTGAGAGATATGAGATCTCTGAGAAGTTCTTTAATTGCAAGATGGATGAAGGGAGTTCCGTTAGTGAGCACGCCATTAAGATGTCGGCCTACACTCAACGTCTTGAGCAACTGGACTACAAGATTCCAGAAGAACTCAAGATTGACAGAGTTATGCAATCACTCCCTCCTAGCTACAAAGGTTTTGTAGTTACTCACAATCAAATTGGTTCCACTGATACGATCACTGAGCTCTTTGCTAAGCTAAAAGTTGCGGAGGTGGATATCAAGAAAGATAATCATGTGTTGATGGTCAACAAGACCACTAGCTTTAAGAAAGCTAAGGGTGCAAAGAAATCCTTCAAGAAAGGCAGCGGCAAGCGCGTTGCCCCTGCTGAGAAGAAGCTCAAGTCTAGACCTAAGCCGGACACTGAGTGCTTCTATTGCAAGGACAAGGGTCACTAGAAGCGCAACTGTTCAAAGTACTTAGCGGACAAGAAGGCTGGAACCATTAAAGGTATATTTGATATACATGTTATTGTTGTTTACCTTACTAGCACTCGTTGTAGTGCCTGGGTATATGATACTAGTTCAGTTGCTAATATTTGTAACTCGAAACAGGAGCTACGGAATAGACGGCGGCAAGCAAGGGATGAGGTGACGATGCGCGTTGGCAATGGATCAAAAGTTGATGTGATGGCCGTCGGCACGCTCTCCTTAGTTTTACCTTCGGGATTAATTTTAAACCTTAATAAGTGTTATTATGTGCCTGCGTTGAGCATGAACATTATATCTGGATCGTGTTTATTGCAAGACGGTTATTCATTTAAATCTGAGAATAATGGTTGTTCTATTTATATGAATAACATATTTTATGGTCATGCACCTATTGTGAATGGTTTATTTCTTCTAAATCTCGAAAGCAATGAAACGCACATCCATAACATTGAGGCTAAGAGATGCAAAGTAGATAGTGATAATCCAACTTACTTGCGGCACTGCCGTCTAGGTCATATTGGTGTAAAACGCATGAAGAAACTCTATTTTGATGGACTTTTGGAGCCTCTTGATTTTGAATCATTTGACACGTGCGAGCCGTGCCTCATGGGCAAGATGATCAAAACCCCGTTCTCCGGGATAATGGAGCGAGCAATGGACTTATTGGAAATCATACATACCAATGTATGCAGACCAATGAGTGTTTCGACACGCGGTGGATATCGCTATTTTCTCACTTTTACTGATGACTTAAGTAGATATGGGTATATCTATTTAATGAAACATAAATCTGAAACATTTGAAAAGTTCAAAGAATTTCAGAACGAAGTGGAAAACCATCATAACAGGAAAATTAAATTTCTACGATCCGATCGTGGAGGTGAATATTTGAGTTATGATTTTCTCACGCATCTTAAAGCAAGCGGAATCGTTTCGCAACTCACGCCACCCGGAACACCACAGCGCAATGGTGTGTCTGAACGCCGGAATCGAACTCTATTAGATATGGTGCGATCAATGATGTCTCTTATAGATTTGCCGTTATCATTTTGGGGTTATGTATTAGAAACCGCTGCATTCACTTTAAATAGGGCACCATCTAAATCCGTTGAGATGACACCGTCTGAACTATGGTTTGGTGTTAAACCTAAGTTGTCGTTTCTTAAAGTTTGGGGATGCGAAGCTTACGTCAAGAAGTTGATGCCGGACAAGCTCGAACCCAAAGCGGAGAAATGCGTCTTCATAGGATACCCTAAGTTAACGATTGGGTATACCTTCTACCACAGATCCGAAGGCAAAGTGTTTGTTGCAAAGAACGGATCCTTTCTTGAGAAGGAGTTTCTCTCGAAAGAAGTGAGTGGGAGGAAGGTAGAGCTAGATGAGGTTATTTAACCTTCTCTCGAGTTGGAGAGTAGCGCAACACCTGAAATTGTTCCAGTGCCGTCTGCACCAACAAGAGAGGAAGCTAATGACGAGGATCATGAAACTTTGAACGATGGTACTACTGAACTTTGTAGGTCGACAAGGTCACGTGCCACTCCTGAATGGTACGGCAACCCTGTCTTAACCGTCTTGTTGTTAGACAACAGTGAACCTGCGAATTATGAGGAAGTAATGATGAGCCCAGACTCTGAGAAATGGCTAGAGGCCATGAAATGCGAATCAGGATCCATGAGCGAAAACCAAGTATGGACTTTGGTGGACCCTCCTAGCGACTGTAAGGCCGTTGAGTGCAAATGGATTTTCAAGAAGAAAACAGACGCGGATGGTAATGTTACTGTCTATAAAGCTCGGCTTGTCGCAAAAGGGTTTCGGCAAGTTCAAGGTGTTGACTACGATGATACTTTCTCTCCCGTAGTGATGTTTAAGTCCATTCGGATTTTATTAGCAATTGCTGCATTTCATGATTATGAAATATGGCAGATGGATGTCAAGACTGCGTTCCTCAATGGCAACATTGATGAAGAGTTGTATATGATGTAGCCCAAAGGTTTTGTCGATCCTAAGGATTCTAATAAGGTGTGCAAACTTCAGCGTTCCATTTATGGACTGAAGCAAGCATCTAGGAGTTGGAACCTTCATTTTGATCAAGTGATCAAGAGTTTTGGATTTGTTCCAAATTGCTACGAAGCTTGTATCTACAAGAAAGTGAGTGGGAGCTCGGTGACATTTTTAGTACTATATGTGGATGACATATTGATTATTGTAAATGACATTGGTATGCTTAACGATGTGAAGGGTTATTTGAATAAATGTTTTTCAATGAAAGACCTAGGAGAAGCTGCTTATATATTAGGCATCAAAATCTATAGAGATAGACAAAGACGCCTAATAGCTTTAAGCCAAAGTACATATCTAGACAAATTTCTGAAAAGGTTTAGAATGGATAAAGCAAAGAATGGTTCATTGCCCATGTTGTCAGGTAAGATATTGAGCAAGGCTCAGTGTCCAGCTACGGTAAAAGATAGAGATACTATGAGCAAAGTGCCATATGCCTCGGCCATAGGTTATATCATGTATTCCATGCTATGTACTAGACCGGATGTGTCCAATGCTCTTAGTTTGACGAGCAGATACCAAAGTGATCCAGGAGTGGAACACTGCACAGCCGTAAAGAACATCCTAAAGTATTTAAATAGGACTAAAGAAATGTTCTTGGTCTATGGAGGTGATGAGCAGCTCGTCATAAAAGGTTACGTCGACGCTAGTTTCGACACCGACCCAGATGATTCTAAATCTCAGACAGGATACATTTATATTTTGAATGGTGGAGATGTGAGCTGGAGAATCTGCAAGCAAAGCGTGATCGCGGGATCTACAACAGAAGCGGAATACATGGCTGCTTTAGAAGCGTCAAGTGAAGGAGTTTGGATCAGGAACTTCATCATCGAGCTTGGTGCGGTTCCAAGTGCCTTGGACCCACTGGAGATATTGTGCGACAACACTGGCGCCATAGCACTGGCTAAGGAACCGAGATATCATCTAAAGACCAAGCATATCAACCGCCATTTTCATATAATTTGAGATTATATAGCAGATGGAGATCTGAAGATTAGCAAAGTACATATGGATCTAAATGTCGTAGATCCGTTGACTAAACCTCTTCCACGAGCAAAACATGATCAGCACCTTAATGACATGGGTGTTAGATTTTTGCCAGATGTAAACTAGATTATTGACTCTAGTGCGAGTGGGAGACTGTTGGAATTATGCCCTAGAGGCAATAATAAAGATGTTATTATTATAATTCTTGTTTATGATAAAGTTTATATTCCATGCTAGAATTGTATTAAGCGGAAACTTTGATATTGTGTGGTTTATGAACAACACCGTGTCCCTAGTACGCCTCTATGGACTAGCTCGTTGATTAATGATGGTTAAGGTTTCCTAACCATAGACATGAATTGTCGATTAATAATGAGACCATGTCATTAGGAGAATGATATGATAGACATACCCAAATTAAGCAGAGCAATTAGATCGTGTCATCGTGTTCATCTTTGCGAAGCTTTTTCCTATGTCAAGTATTGTATTCCTTAGACCATGAGATAATACAACTCCCTGGTATCGAAAGAAAGCTTTGAGGTCATCAAACGTCATCCTATGTGAGGGTGATCATAAAGGTGTCTCTCTGGTGATCGGAAAGTACTTCTTGGGTTGTATGTATCGAGATGGAATTTGTCCCTCCCGAGTCGGAGAGATATACTTCGGGCCCACTCGGTAATCGATATGAACACCGCTTGCAAGCATGTGGTTAAGGAGTTAATCACAAAGTGATATCGGATTACGGAAAGAGTAAAGTACTTGATGTGAATGAGATTGAACTAGGTATGTTGATACCAACGATCGAATCTCGGGCAAGTAAAATATCGCGTGACAAAGGGAATACATATATGGGATTAATTGAATCCTGGCATCGTGGTTCATCCGATATGATAATTGATGAATATGTGGGAGTCAATATGGTTTTCCAGATCCCACTGTTGATTATTGATAGAAGATCATGTCTGCATATTCTCGAACCCGTAGGGTCACACACTTAACGTGCATCGACGCTAGGATAGAATGGATAATTGGTTTATGAGTTTTTGTTCGGAGTCTCTGATGAGACCCAGGACATCACGAGAGGTTCCGGAGTGGTCTGGAGAATAAGATTCATATAAAGGAAAGCAGTTTTTGGATTTCGTAATCGTTTCGGAATTTATCGGTATTGTACCGGAAGGTTCCGGAGTAGGACCAACGTAGGCCCACTTGTCGGAGGCCTGCGTGGGCCTAAGGGGAAGTGCCCTGGACACTTTGGGCCAGGAGAACAAGGCCCCTAAGGCCCAGCCGGCCAGCCCTAGGGGAAACCCTAAGGGAGCCTTGTAGAAGAGGGGGGATGACTTGCCCCCCACTCCACCCCTTGTGCCGCCGCCCTGGGGCTTGGAGGAGGGGTCAAGGGGGCGTCCAACCCCTATATAAGGAGGGCAGGGGCGCAACCTCCCCCACTCCAACCCTAGCCGCCAACCGCTGCCCCTCCTCCTCTCTCTCTCTCTCTCCCGACTGCGCGTAGGCGAAGCCCTGCCGCAAAAACTCTCCACCATAAGCACCACGCCGTCGTGCTGAAGATCCAATCTATCTCTCCACCATACTTGCTGGACCAAGGAAGGAGGAGACGTCGTTGCACCGTACATGTGCATCTCTCAGAGGCGCCGCCACTTGCGGCGTAGGATCGGATCGGATCACGAGGAGGAGACGTCGAGTACGACTACGTCAACCACGTTCTGTTGAACGTTTCCGCTGTGCGATTTCTTCAAGGGTATGAAGATCTCATCAATCTCTCTTGTTGATTACATCTCCTAGATTAAATCTTGGCTTTCTTGTTCGCATCCGTAGAAATTTTTTGATTTACTATGCTGCGAATCCCTTCAAAACATGCTCGGTCCGTCGGTCCATGTGAATTATATGGCCCGTACGCGACATCGTTTGGCTATTTAGACGGACGTGGACTCACGGACTCACGGACTATCCATGTCCATCTCCATCCCGACTTACGGGCTGTATTTAGGTTGCCAACACACCTCCATGTGGAGGAAAATGTCCCAACATCTAAACGATCGAAAGTTTAAAAAACAGAACACTCCCCCTTAGACAACGTTCAGCTAATGATCTCTGCCAAGCTTTTGGTTCTAGCTAAAATCCAAACTCTTACCTTATCTTTTATACTCTGTACTAGATCCGATGGTATCGAAGATCTTAAAATAACGAACACATCGAATCACACCGAGACACACGCCTAATTGCCGCGCTCATGTTGACGCGGCAAAAAATCCACCAGGGATAATTACGTCGAGAAAATGTGCATAGGAAGCATCTTTTTCATTCGACACATCGTTATCCGTCGAGCTAGCACTAACAGGGCAGCTACACATTCGACTCGACCCATTGTAAGCGATACTGCCTAGGTACCGTGACAGCTATGTGTGGCGGGCACAATTATGTGTCATCCTATACACCCTTGCAAAATTTACGCTACTAGGAAACCAATTATAGATAGAAGGATCTTTTGTGACGCATATGTAACTATGCGCCACAGATAAACTCCAGTGGTGCATTTAAATGCGCTACAGAAATTTTCATACTTCTGTGGCGTATATAGGAAAACAATGCGCCACATAAGTTGGGTGGGACCCGCCACTGGGGTTCGACTCCCTCACTTTCTGTGGCGCATATGTCCATATGCGCCACAGAAAGTGATGGTAGGCCCCACCACAGAATCTTGTTGACCAACCATCTGTGGCGTGTATGTCTATATGCACCACAAAAAGTGATGTTTCTGTGGCACATTTAGATGTATGCGCCACAGAATGTTGAAAACAGATCCCACCCCTGGATCGCCTTTTAACTTTTGTAAACAATAAACGAAAATGATAAAAAATTCAAAATAATAATTCTTTCGAGACGTAGTTATATTTTGGAGTATAGTTGTAGAGAAAATTGAAAAACATGAATTTCGATGTATTTTGCAAAAAAAAGTCATGGCACAGTAAAACGACCATTAATTTTGCATACGATGTCGGAAAAAAGTTTAATATACCAAAATGATCGTCTCGAAATTTTCTACTCGATTTCAACCGCTAGAAGCCGTTGAAGTTTTACAGATTCTCCAAATTTTAAAAAAGTAAAAAAGTTATGGCAAAAAGAAGATTTTTTCCTGCAAAAAAAATAAAAAAGGGGGAGCAACTTTTGTGGTGCAGGGATTCGAAATTTGAATCCTGCCGCCACTTCTCCCTCTTTTTCTCCTTTTCACCTTTTCCTCTCCTCTACACTTTTCCTTCCTCCATTTCTTCTCTCCTCCCCTTCGCCTCCCTCTTCCTCCTCCTCCTCCTCCACCCGGTGAGCTCCTCATCCTCCTCCTCCTCTACCCTGGTGAGCTCCTCCTCCGACGACGCCCACCTCCGGCTACTTCCTCCTCTGGCAACCCCCTCCTCCTCCGGCAGTGGCCTCCTTCTCCTCTGGCGATCCCCCTCCTCCTCTGGCAGTAGCCTACTTCTCCTTCATCGATCCCCCTTCTCCACCCACCTCCGGGCTAGCCTTCCTCCGACGACCCCCACCTCCGGCGACCTCCACCTTCGGCCAGATCTGGCCAATTTTTTAAAAAAATTTGAAAAAAAAATTGTGGCGCATATTGCCTGTGCCACAGAAGTTTTAGATCTAGCCCGCCAATTCCGTGGCAAATATGTGGGAAATGCTCCATTTAACTTTTTCAACTTCTGTGGCGCATTTTGAAATACGCCACAAAACTACAGTTTAGTGGCGTGATAACAGTGGTTGAAACATAGTGCGCCACTGATGAGCCTTCCTAGTAGTGTTAATACACCCAATAATTTTTTCAGCACGGTGTTTTAGCCTATTTTTTCTATATTTAGCCGCTCGAAAAGCATTTCGATCGTATTTAAGTTTCGATCTTGCAGTTAGCGTGATCGGCGCACAAGCAAGTACAATAGGATATAGTCAGCTGTCTATAAAAGAAAAAATATTAAAATTTTGATGAGATGGAGGAGAGAGAAAGTGTATAAACGAGGTGTAAGTTACTCCTGTGTCCCAAATTACTCCGCGTTTTGGGTTTAGTCAAAGTCAAAATTTATAAACTTTGACTACGTATATAAGAAAAAAAATATCAAAATCTAAAATATGTAATAAATATAATTAGATTTACCATAACACATACTTTTATATTATATAAAATTAATATTATAAATGCTAGTATTTTGTTGAATATGATTGGTGAAGTTTTAAAATGTTTAACTTTGACTAAATCTAAAACGCTAAGTAATTTGAGACGGAGGGAGTAAGAGCCAACTTTTGCACGTGCTCCTAGATAGTAGTTTGTGAGAGCCATTCCAATAATACAATCGGCTTGCTGACTATAAGGTCATCTATAGTTAGCTTATAGTTAAGTAGTACAATAGTATTTTTAAAGATTTACTACTTTACTAAGTGAATGACCCACTCACGTACTCACAAAGTGCCTAGGAGCACGTGCAAGAAGTTGAAGGGTTTCGCAGCATAGTAAATCAAAAAAATTCTACGGATACGAACGAGAAATCCAAGATCTAATCTAGGAGCTGCAAACAACGAGAGAGATTAGACGGGATCTTCATACCCTTGGAGATTCGCACAGCGGAACGTTCGTCGGAACGTGGGTGATGTAGTCGTACTCGCTTCTCCTCCTCGCGATCCGCTCCGATCTAACACCGCAAGTGGCGATGCCTCCGAGAGATGCACACGTGCGGCACCTCAACGTCTCCTCCTTCCTTGGTCCGGCAAGTATGGTGCAGAGACGGATTGGATCTACAGCACGACGGCGTGGTACAAGTGGTGGAGAGTTTCTGCAGGAGGGCTTCGCCTACACGCAGTTTGGAGAGAGAGAGAGGAGGGCAGCAGGGCGGCTAGGGTTGAGGAGGAGGTGTGTGTGTGTGGGGGGGTGGTACGCCCCAGCCCTCTATATATAGAGGGGTGGGCGGCTGCCCCTTGCCCCTCCTCCAAGCCTAGTGCCGGCGGCCAAGGGGGAGGAGTGGGGGGCAAGTTTCCCCCCTCCTTCTAGAAGCTCTCCTAGGGTTTTGCCCTAGGTTGGCCGGATGAGCCCTATGGGGCCTTGTGCCCCTGGCCCAATGCGGCCAGGGCACTCCCTCATAGGCCCATGCCCCCTCCCGGCAGGTGGGGCCACGTTGGTCCCCCTCCGGAAGGTTCTAGAAGCTTCCAGTACAATAACGATTAACCCGAAACAATTCCGAACTCCAAAAACTGCACTGCCTTATATGAATCTTATTCTCCGGACCATTCCGGAACCTCTCGTGATATCTCGGATCCCATCCGAGACTCCGAACAAAAACTCATAAACCAATTATCCGATCTATCCTAGCGTCGAGACACGTTAAGTGTGTGACCCTTCGGGTTCGAGAACATGCAGACATGATCTTCTATCAATAATCAACAGCGGGGTCTGGAAACCCATATTGACTCCCACACATTCATCGATGATCATATCGGATGAACCACGATGCCAGGATTCAATCAATCCCATATTTATATTCCCTTCGTCTCGCGATATTTTACTTGCCCGAGATTTGATCGTTGGTACCGTCATACCTAGTTCAATCTCATTCACAGCAAGTACTTTACTCGTTCCGTAATCCGATATCACTTTGTGATTAACTCCTTAACAACATGCTTGCAAGCGGTGTTGACATCGATTACCGAGTGAGCCCGAAGTATATCTCTCCGACTTGGGAGGGACAAATCCCATCTCGATACATACAACCCAACATGTATTTTCCGATCACCTGAGAGACACCTTTATGATCACCCTCTCATAGGATGACGTTTGATGACCTCAAAGCTTTCTTCCGATGCCAGGGAGTTGTATTATCTCATGGTCTAAGGAATACAATATTTGACATAAGAAAAGCTTCGCAAAGATGAACACGATGACACGATCTAATTGCTCTGCTTAGTTTGGGTCTGTCCATCATATCATTCTCCCAATGATATGATCTCATTATTAATCGACAACTCATGTCTATGGTCAGGAAACCTTAACCATCATTAATCAATGAACTAGTCCATAGAGGCATACTAGGGACACGGTGTTGTTCATAAACCACACAAGTATTAAAGTTTCCGCTTAATACAATTCTAGCATGGAATATAAATTTTATCATGAACAAGAATTATAATAATAACATCTTTATTATTGCCTCTAGGACATAATTCCAACAGAAGTGTCTATTGCATGAGAACTTACCTCTCTTCTCTCTCATCTAACTAAGCAAAATAATACTAGTTTAATTTTTATAGTCAGCCTACTATAACTTATTGTACTTGCTCCGAGAGTACAAGCATGTCTCACGGATGGATCCTGAGCATGTCGACATCTTTCTTCATAAAAACACAACGAACGCGGGACATGTTCTCTCTCGAGCTAGCGGGATAGTTTATTATCACGCCTATGGGCTAGCGGCATATGTCCAGTTCAATTCTGTGGCGCATATGCACATATACGCTACAGAAAGTAAGCGTAGGCCCCACCATAGAATCTTGTTGACCAACCATCTGTGGCGCGTATGTCTATATGCACCACAGAAAGTGATGTTTCTGTGGCACATTTAGATGTATGCGCCACAGAATGTTGAAAACAGATCCCACCCCATGGATCGCCTTTTAACTTTTGTAAACAATAAACGAAAATGATAAAAAAAATCAAAATAATAATTCCTTTGAGATGTAGTTATATTTTGGAGTATAGTTGTAGGAAAAATTGAAAAACATGAATTTTGATGTATTTCGCAAAAAAAGGTCATGGCACAGTAAAACGGCCATAACTTTTGCATACGATGTCGGAAAAAAGTTTAATATACCAAAATGATCGTCTCAAAATTTCCTACTCGATTTCAACCGCTAGAAGTCGTTGAAGTTTTACAAATTCTCCAAATTCGAAAAGAGTAAAAAGTTATGGCAGAAAGAAGATTTTTCCTGCAAAAAAATAAAAAAGGGGGAGCAACTTCTGTGGCGCAGGGATTCGAAATTTGAATCCCGCCGCCCCTTCTCCCTCTTTTTCACCTTTTCACCTCTTCCTCTCCTCTACACTTTTCCTCCCTCCACTTCTTCTCTCCTTCTCCCCTTCTCCTCCCTCTTCCTCCTCCTCCACCCCGGTGAGCTCCTCCTCCTCCTCCACACGGTGAGTTCCTCCCTCCTCCTCCTCCACCCCGGTGAGCTCCTCCTCCTCCTTCTCTGACGACGACCACCTCCGGCTACTTCCTCCTTCGGTAACCCCCTCCTCTTCCTCCGACAGTGGCCTCCTTCTCCTTCGGCGACCCCTCCTCCTCCGGCAGTAGCCTACTTCTCCTTCGGTGAGCCCCCTTCTCCACCCACCTCCGGGCTAGCCTTCCTCCGACGACCCCCACCTCCGGCGACCCCCACCTCCGGCGACCTCTTTTTAAAAAAAATTGAAGAAAAAAATCTGTGGCGCATATTGTCTGAGCCATAGAAGTTTTAGATCTAGCCTGCCAATTCTGTGGCAAATATGTGGGAAATGCGCCATTGAACTTTTTCAACTTCTGTGGCGAAATGCGCCACACAAAACTACAGTTTAGTGGCGTGATAACAGTGGCGCATCCCATATGCGCCACCGAAGTTGAAACATAGTGCGTCACTGATGAGCTTTTTCCTAGTAGTGTTAATACACCCAATAATTTTTTCAGCACGGTGTTTTAGCCTATTGTTTGTATATTTAGCCGCCCGAGAAGCATTTCGATCGTATTTAAGTTTCGATCTTGCAGTTAGCGTGATCGGCGCACGAGCAAGTAAAATAGGGTACAGTCAGCTATCTATAAGAGAAAAGGTATTAAAATTTTGATGAGGTGGAGGAGAGAGAAAGTGTATAAACGAGGTGTAAGTTAAGAGCCAACTTGAGCCAACTTTTGCACGTGCTCCTATATAGTAGTTTGTGAGAGCAATTCCAATAATACAACCGGCTTGCTAACTATAAGGTCATCTATAGTCAGCTTATAGTCAAGTAGTACAATAGTATTTTTAAAGATTTACTACTTTACTAAGTGAATGACTCACTCACATACTCACAAAGTGCCTAGAAACACGCGCAAGAGCTGTCTATTGCATGAGAACCCACCTCTCTTCTCTCTTATCTAACTAAGCAAAATATAATACAAGTTTGATTTTTATAGTCAGCTGACTATAACTTATTGTACTTGCTCCGAGAGTGAAAGCATGCGTGTCTCACGGATGGATCCTGAGCATGTCGGCATCTTTCTTCATAAAAACACAACGAACGTGGGACATGTTCTCTCTCGAGCTAGCGGGATAGTTTATCATCACGCCTATGGGCTAGCGCGATCTTCGAATAGGTTATGGACGTAGTATCTACTAGACTCTAGAGTAAGGATCACTCTTTCCTGCTAAGCTAGCATTGCACTTAAAAGCTCGGATTGCACTTAAAAGCCCTGGTGACGGGTCTGAATCTGCCTAGAGAGCTGTGGAAACGCGATCCCAGTTGGTACAAAGACACTGGCAAGGAGAGAAACTGCACGGGACACCGAGAAATCCAGAAGGTCGTCGTACGTAGTACTAGTGTCTACACATGGGCAACGAGAGTAGTAGAATTGTTATCTCCACATGGGCATTAAACCAAGTAGACAATCATACCTGTACTGTACAGTTCAACATACTTGCTCCTTTGGTTCGGAGCCACGTAGGTCCAACAGTTCAGATCGGTGCTTTTGAAGTTTCGATCTCTTTGATCATATCTAGGGCCAGGCAGGGAACGGAGAATGATGGCCAGCTGCTTTTTCTCTTCTTTCTACGCGTGCTGCTGGTTTTGGACTTGTGATCTAGAAATTAAACTACTCGTAGAAATTAATTAACCAGCTGATGAAGAGGGTAGGGTTTCGGTTGATCAGTCATAGTTACAATGGGAACCGGCGACGCGGGCATCTCAACTTTCAGTGCTCAACAGTGAGCACCGCTCTCTTTTTTTGCCCAATAAAGCTTCACTTGCGGTTTAGTAGCTTGGCTTTGGTTCACTGGACTGGAGTCCCTGTCCCTGTGCTGCGAGGCATGCACACGGAGAGGAAGGAAACAGTAGAGAGACTAGGGACGAGGACGACGTACACGTCGAGCTCGAGCCGCTGTGACGACGGCGGCGGGGTCCGTGCCGCGCTATCGCGTGCGCAGTGATTTTTACTGTAAACTCGTGCGTCGGTCTCCCTCTCGATCGGACCCCCTCGCACGCGGCACGGTCTTGCTTGGCTGCTTGCCGGTGTCGGCCGCGCCGGCAGGCACGCCTAACCTTTACGGACGGACCACGCGGCAGGGCACACGCATGCTTACGTACGAGGCACCTCCGGTTGAATACTTGAATGTGCGTGTACGTACATGTACATCCCATGGTCGGAACCGTTTTGCCACCATGCGGGCAGGGCGGCCGCGAACAAGGACACGATCAAGGCCAAGTAGAACCCGTTTTATTTCCGAAAGAAAAGGTAGAGTCGCGGAGATACCACTAATTAAACTGAACCCGAAAAGTAGGCACAACTTGTCAGAAAACGGAGTGCGTCTGTGATTAACTGGAACATGTTGTCTAGTATGCGAAAACATCGCAATCCATTTTAGTCTAGTCTAGTTAAAAAGAATTGATCATGGTGAGCTGTCAGATCTTTTGCAACACAGAACATACATATATCTTTCATGTGGATTTAATTCATAGTCCATTGTCGTCCAGCCCGGTTAGGATACCTGGCTTTCACCCAGGCGACCCGGGTTCAAATCCCGGCAATGGAGGACAATCTTTTTTAGTTTTTTTCCTTTCTGCCATAGAGCCGCAGCGTCAGTCGGCCTGTAGATATTCTGCTTTGCGCCCGATTCTTCTAAAAAACATTTGCAAATGAGTGTCCATAGAATTGTGCATATGCAAATGAATTTTTCTTCCCAGAGGTCTAACCTATTGCATGAGATTCTATATGACTAGAGTGCAAGAATCCAATCTATAATCCAACATCTATCCCATCATATTTTCTGATGGGAGGAGCTACAATCAAACCCAAGTAGCCGTTCAGTGAATCATACGCTATCTCTATTTGCTTATGTCTCCTCATCTACGACTGTCGATTTTGGTGTCTGAGGGAGCGGCATGTACCACAAATCGATAGATGCCACTTAGTTTCTTTGCTAGCTATGCGTGTACTTGGACACTTGGTGGCAGAGACGATGTTGTGTGGAAGAAAGTATCTTGGGCCCATCAATGTTCCAATGTGGCGGTCACAACTTACTCCATTGAGCCAATGGTTCCCATGACTCGTTGTTTCCGTGCTTTTGGTGTTGTTTATCAATCGAATGTGCCACGATTTACACGTTGTGTGTCGCTCTTGACATGGATGACCTATGCTCCTCTTCAAGACTATGAAACTACTACGGCTTCTAGATACTCCCAATTCTGCACTCTAACAATTTATTAAGTTACCACACACGTCTCGTTATTGACATGAGTGCTGCCACCAATAACCCGCTTTGATGATACATGCAAACGCCAAATATAGACCCTTTTCGGCTATTTTGACACATTGTATCGAAAGTTGATTTGTTCTAGTGAAAGACCGGTGTTTATTTTGACTTTGTTTTACAAATCAGTAAAGCTAGATCATTAGAGCAACACTAACAGAGATATAAACAGTAGCCCTTAAGACGTGTTTAAAGGGAACCGAACTAGTCATATTCAATTCGGAAATGGGTGTGACAGAACGAAAATCAAACTCTGAACTAAACTTTTAAACAAAGCCAAATTGCCTTCGCGGCAAAATTCAGACATGGACAACAGCCGACGGTTGACGATCATACATTGGATAATTCAAGTTTTTACAAAAGAGCGATTGCGAAATCAAAAGATGCGCCACATTAGCGCTAACCCTAACTTTACAATATCGGCCCCGTGAACCTCACCGAAGTCCGCGGGTGCGGCAGGGACGCGGTGGTGCTCAGTAGGAGTCGACATCGATGATCTCCTACTTGATGGGTGCACGGCCATCTCCTTTCCCTTGGCTTCCTGCGCCACCAACACCATGATGGCCTTGTGCTTCGTCGTGCGTTCGCGCCTCAGCACCTCCTCGTGGACAAGCTCTGAGCAACGGAGTAGGATGTCGATGGCGACCCGCTTAGCATCGTCATCGTCATCGACAAAATCCGCCTCGGCCACCACGCCCTTGCGCTCAAAAGCGTCGATGTTCCTGAACTCGTAGCCGACGTCGGAGTTCAAGGGCAGGGAGAGGGGGTTATAGCACGCCAGGTGGCGCGACACAAGCTCCTAGCCTTCGTGTCATTGCCGATGAAGTTCCACCAGCGGAGGAAGGGCGGCAGCAATCCCCACGGTTCGTCCACTTGCGTGCGGCCCGCTTCCTCGCCCCTAGCGAGGCCACGCTCTTGTGCTCCGCCTCGTTGGAGCCACGAGCAACATGGGTTTCGTGGTCGCGCGATGGTTGGGAGCGGCCCACCCGGTAGCCCCTCCAATGCCATCCTAGGTATCTTGGCGGCGACGAATTCACGAATCTGGCGGCGGGGGTGTGATTTGGGCGGCGACGTGGGGAGCAGAGACGGCCGGTATCTGGCCCCTGCATGGTACATATAACGTTCGAGGGGGCCGATTTACAGGGGACAGAAAAAATGTTTATGCCGAGGGCGTTTCTAAGTTTGGGCTCGAAAAAAGCTCCAAAACCTTGAACTCGTCGGAATTTTACAGTTTTGGCCTGTTTACAAGATTTGATAGAGTTTTTTTTGAGGGAAATTCAGCTCTTTATTGATCAAAAAACATCAATACAAAGTTTCTCCCGGATAAACTCCGGGCAAATTGTGAAAAACGAAAAGCTATCCGAATGTCCCGCTCTACGCGCCAAGATATGAGCTGAATTATTACACAGACGATTAACATGTCGAAACGAAGCCGACAATAAAGGACAGACCAGGTTCTTGATATCCTCCACAATCACACCAACCAGAGAGCGATCTCGAGCAGGAGAGATGATCCGCTGAATAACAGAAAGGCAATCCGACAGTACGATGATCTTGTCCCGTCCTTCATCTCGAGCAAGGGTGACTGCACTCCTGATGGCTAGTGCTTCTGCGATTTCCGACGAGGTAACCTCATCACGAACCTGACTGTAAGCAGCCAGGAAGACTCCGTTGTGGTTCCTGATTACGACGCCAACCCCCATTCGACTTGTAGAAGAGAACAAAGCAACATCTACATTGATAACAACCACACCATCCTGTTGCGGACTCCATTGTTGGGGAGAGGTAGAGTCACGCTGATGGATAGTTGGAGGTAAGAAAAGATGTTGCAAGATCATCGCAATATACGAATTAATCTGTATAACCAAACTGTGTGGTTGTTTTAGAGGCTCCCCATTGCGAACCTCGTTACGTGTGTTCCAAATATGCCACACCGTCACAGCCAAAGCGACCGCCTCGCGATCATCCGCCCCTGCCAAGAAGTCGAACAGCCAAACCTTGATATGGGTGAACTCCTTACGGCGCGGGTGGACCGGGTAAGCTGATTTGACTCCTTTCCACACCTGATATGCGTATGGACAAAACAGCATTGTATGTTCCACCCTCTCCTCCCTGTAGCAGAATACACAGGCGTCTGATGCAGGTATATGTCGACGGCAGAGCTGGAAACCAGTTGGAAGACAATCATGAGCCAAGCGCCAAAGCGTGATGAGCATTTTTCCCGGTGCTTTTATTTTCCATAGGTTTTTCCAACTCTCCGATTCATCCGCCGGGTTTGCTTGAAGACCTCGACCCGAAGCACTCCGCCGGCAGATGATCTGCTTCTCCCTTGCCATGTTGTACGCCGAGCGCACAGTATAAATACCAAAGCATGCATAGGGCCAGGAAGCAAAATCATCGCCCCCAAACCTGCTCAAGGGAACTTGCAGAATTTGAGAAGCGATCCTTTCCGCAAAGAAATGACGAACCAGATCCTCATCCCAACTCCCAGTCTCACTGTTCAACAGAAAATCCACCTTAGCATTTGGCGGGAGTGGTGCCAGAGTCGAGATACGATCCGGTGGCACCCCAGGAATCCAGTTATCTGTCAGTATATTGGTGGTACAGCCATCTCCAATACCCCATCTCACGCCTAGCCGAAGAATATCCCTGCCGGCAAGGATACTACGCCAGGTGAACGAGGACGAGCGCGGCCTGGGCGCGGTCCAGAAATCACCATCCGGTAAGTATCTCCCTTTCAGGACACGGGCACAAAAAGAGCTCGGATCCGTCAGCATCCTCCAAGCCTGACGGCCCAACATAGCCTGATTGAAAAGCATTAGGTCTCGAAATCCCATTCCCCCTAAGGATTTTGGGGTAGCCAGACTATCCCACGCTTTCCAGTGCATCTTCTTCTTCCCCTCATCGACACCCCACCAGAAATTTGCAATCGCTTTCCGCATATCAGTGCAGGTCGCAATTGGGAGTTGAAAACAGCTCATGATGTATGTGGGTATCGATTGTATGACAGACTTTAGAAAAATTTCCTTGCTCTTACGCGAGAGGGGTCGCCCAGAAGCAATATTCATCCTCTTCCACATCCGATCAAAGAGGAACCGAAACGTGCCAGTTGGTGAGTTCCCAACGTCTGAAGGCATTCCTAGATAGGTTTCTTGGAGAGCCTCACTTGCCACGCCAAACTGATGCTTCACTGTATCTTTAATGGCTTGATCATAGTGATTCCCGAAGAAAATGGTAGACTTATCATGATTAATCTTCGCCTGATCCATGACAAGACAGAACGAGTTGAGTCTTGACACCGCCATGATCACTTTTAGCAAAAATATACTATCATCGCAAGAGCAAATGGGAGACCGATGGCCCTTCCCCGCCATTCAATCCCTTCGTTCCCAAATCTCTTTGGTATGAAGCAGCAGAGAGTCCCTCTGCACAACAAAAGCAGATAGGGCTTAGAGGATCCCCTTGCCTAATCCCACGAGTAGGAATCACGGGATCGGTATAATCACCATTTATCTTAACTGCATACCTGACCATGGTGACACACCTCATCACTGAATCGATCCACCTCTGATCGAAGCCCAATTTCACTAGGCATCCATGCAGATAACTCCATTCGACCCTGTCATAAGCCTTCATCATATCTATTTTCAGGGCAAAGTAAGGTTTCTTCACCCGTTGTCTCTTGATAGAATGGAGGCACTCATAAGCAAC
Organism: Avena longiglumis; assembly: GCA_030063025.1. Lineage (NCBI taxonomy): Eukaryota > Viridiplantae > Streptophyta > Magnoliopsida > Poales > Poaceae > Avena > Avena longiglumis. Next base: position 113,032,122 of record CP125979.1, read on the forward strand.
TAAAGCATTGTCCGTGATAAGCCTGCCGGGCACAAAAGCACTCTGCTGTTCAGAGATTATCGTTGGCAAGATAATTTTTAGCCGGTTAGCAATAACTTTAGATGCAATCTTGTACAGGACATTGCAAAGGCTAATGGGACGAAAATTCTTAAGGTTGTCAGGGTTTGTTACCTTGGGGATCATGACAATAACCGAGTCGCAGAGTCCCTCAGGAATCGCCTCCCCCATCAGAAAGCCTCTCACTGCTGTACAAATCTCTTCCTTGAAGAAATCCCAATGAGTCTGATAAAATAAGGCCGGAAAACCATCTGGTCCCGGTGCTTTAGTCGGACCCATTTGGAACAGAGCTGATTTGATCTCATCATTGGTATATGGCTTGCATAAATCCCCATTCATCTCCTCGGTTACTTTACCATGGATAGCCACAATGACTTCATCCATACGATCACATGGCTCTGAGCTGAACAGAGAAGTGTAGAAAGTACTCACTCTGTTTTTTATCTCAGCCATATCCGTACACCGAGAACCATCCTTCCTTGCTAAGTATTTCACTGTATTTGTCCGTCTTCGGGCAGAAGCACGTGCATGGAAGAATGATGTATTACGATCTCCCTCCCTAAGCCATTCAACACGAGATCGTTGGCGCGCCATAATCTCTTCTCTCTCAAACAGTTCACACAACTCACGTTCAATAGCAGATGCTTCAGACTCCGTACTACTCCATGGCTCCAGCCGGAGGTATTTCAGGTGTCGTTCCAGCTTTCGGATTTTCCTCTGGACCGAACCAAAGGTATCTTTACTCCACTGTCCCAGCGAGGAGGCCACACCATGGAGCGTGTCCCAGGTCGTTCGCAAAGAAGCAGGACCATCCGAGCATTCGGCCCATGCCCGTTCCAGCGTCTCCTTGTAGTCATGCGAACGCAGCCATGCTGCCTCAAATTTAAATCCCGCTTGGACCTGTCTCTGAACATTGGCACGTTCAGAGGTTCCCAAGCTAATCACAATCGCATAGTGATCAGATGTTGTGGTGATGACATTTTCTACCTGCTCAAATTTTTGAGAGAAGAGATCATTTGTCACCGCCCTATCCAATTTCACACGAACGTTAGAGTCATTTTCTTGTTTATTAGTCCATATAAATTTGGGACCAGAGGCCCCCACGTCTGATAGTCCACACTCATCAAGGCAGTCCTTAAATAAGAGCATCTGTGAATCAGACCGAGTACTAGAGCCAAAATGCTCATGTTGATAGAGAGCTTCATTAAAATCACCACAACAAATCCACGAGCCAGACCACTGCGTCCTCAAGTTACGCAACAGTGACCAAAACTCATGTCTTCTCTCACGTCGAGGCTCTCCATAAACGAAAGTCGTACGCCATTGATCCCCTGTCTCTTCAGAGATCAACACATCAATGCAACTAGAGTTGCAGCCTTGAAGAATAACAGTATATGGCTGCTTCCAGAACAGAACTAGGCCACCACTCTGACCTTCACTGCTGACACCCAGGCTGTTTGTGAACCCCAGAGTCCACATGAAATTCTGGGCTTTCTTGTCCTTCATCTTCGTTTCCGACAGAAAAAGGAAATCGGGCCGGAAATTTTTAACGAGCCACTGGAGCTCACCCACTGTCGAGTCCGACCCGAGGCCTCGACAGTTCCAACAAATAATACTCATTGCGTTCGGCGGGGCTGATCCACATCCGCCGCCAGATCCGCCGATCGAGAATTAGTCGCCCCGGACTCATTATTCTTTTGTTTCTTGTTTGAGTCATCACTGTGAGCCTCACCTACAGCCTCCTTAGCCGACTCACTCGAACCCCCGCCTCCATCATGAGGAACCTCATCAGCATTATTCTGACCATTTGTAAGGGCCAAAACCTTCTGATTTTTTGCCACATACATCTGCTTTCTTTTCTGACCCGAAGCTGTACTAGAATTCCCCCCTGGTTTTGCACCTTTGCTGCCACATGATCCTTACGAGCACGCGGTTTGCGGGCTTTAACCGGAGATGTGACCTCCAGAATCTTCTTCTCCTTCATGGGTTGAGTGCTCGATCCCTGACCCGACTGAGAAGCTTGGCCAGGTGGGGCTCTCGTCTCATTCTTCCTCAGCTCCGGAACACACACCCGCTCACTGTTCCATGGCAGCTTGCCTTCCTCATCTCTAACAGCGGGTGTCGGACACACCAGGGAAGAGTGCCCAATTAAGCCACATGAGAAGCAATACATTGGCATCTTCTCATATTTAACCTCATAATAAATTGTCTTATTCAGTGTGATGGACTCCACTGCCACCCACCTCATAAGAGGTTCAGAAACATCCACATTCACCCGAACACGCAAGTAATCACCCCATGCTCTACCTTTCTCATCAACATCCATCTTCACCACCGTGCCGATCAAGCTGGCCAGCGGTGTTCCCCTCTCAGCATTCATCAGGGGAAAAGGCAACTTGTAAATCCTTACCCATAGTAGCAATCTGTCGAAAACCACATCAGCCGGTTGCACCTTCGGATCAAATTCCTTCAGCATAATAGCGTTCTTCCCAAAGACCCAAGGTGATCCGTGCATGACGCGCTGCATATCCACTTTCGTTTCAAATTCTGCTAGAAATATGTTTGGTCCCATCGACCTCACCATCATCCCCCTCGGGTTTCCCCAAGCCGATCTAACAACCGACTTGATCGTCTCCACATGATGGGTATTGGGGGCTAGGACCTTCCCCACAATAGCCCACTCTGGGCCACCGAAGATCGACGGATCTGCATCATTAAGGACGAAGGTTTTTGCCTCTTTTGCCGTGAGCTTGAGTCTGCCCATCATCGCCGTAACGTCGTCGCCAGCGATCGGATCCGACGCAGCAGCCCCCTCTAGACCCTTGCCCCTCGATGCATCCCTCACTACCCTTGCGTGCCGCTCCAGATCAGATCCAGAGCCCTCCGAAAGAACATCCTTGACCGGCGCCATCTTCCCATCCGCCATCCTAGTCACCGCATTCGGGGACCCCGACGTCGTCAAGGCGGGCAAGAACTGGTTTACCCCTTGGTCGCCCCGAACGAACGTAGGAGAGACCGGGCCGAAACCGACAGAGAGGACAGGGACAGTCTAGATGACGAACTCCCGTGCAGGGAAAATAGATAGATGCGTCGGCGGAGGACGCCGTGCACCAGACTTTGCCCCGAGATCGCTAGAGTCGCCAATCGCCAGAGCGAGACCAAACCCTAGAAAAAACAGGCAGCTTTTTTCCGTAGATTTGATAGAGTTGTTCTTAGAAGAAGTATAGGATTCTTCTGACCCTTAAATCTCAGGTCAATCTCGAGCGTTGATTTCCGATCTACCGCTGTAGACGTGTCGTTGGAACGAGGCTTGGATGAAATGAACTCGACTGACGACTGACGAGGCTTCGCACTTCGCACCTGCAGACCGAAAGCTTATCCCCCTCGGCCGCGGCCTATCCATCCCGCCCACCCGCCCAATCTGCCACAGAAGCAGGCAACCATGGCGCTCTCCGTCTCCTCCCTCGCCTCCGCCTTCTCCCACCTCTCCCTCCCCTCCACCTCCGCTCCCAGCCCGCTCCCTCTCCTCCGCCTCCTCCCTTCCCCACGCCGCGCGGCTCGCCTCGTCCTATCCGCCTCCGCGGCCGACGCCGCCGAGCCGGTCGAGCCGGAGGAGCCTGCCGTCGACGAGGGCCCCGAGGAGGTGCTTGCGGTAGAGGCGGAGGAGGACGCGCTCTCCGGGCTGGCGTTGCGCAAGTACGTGAAGCAGCGGCTGCCGGGGGGTTTCGCGGCGCAGCGGATCACCGCCACGGGCCGCCGGAAGACGGCATCCGCCCGCGTCGTGCTCCAGGAGGGTACCGGGAAGGTCTTCATCAACTTCCGTGACGCCAAGGTGGTTTATCTCCTGCCTCGATTCGATAAATGCACGTCCTGATTAGCTGATTTCAACAGTGCTGCAACATTTTGTGTCCCTAAATGTGGCAACTGGCATCACACTAGAATTGGCTATCCTTTGAATAATGGAAGGGATTTGAAAATGCTTGTTGCGAATGCTCCTTAGTAAGCATGTTTGCACATTGCTAATGTAGTAATTGACCCATCCTAGTCATGTACTCATATTTACAGTAGGCCAGTAGTCAAGTACTTGAGTATTGAGCACAATAGCATAGTTTCATGCTTCGGGGTTCTAGGTTGTCAAATGCTAATTTGTTTGGGAATGTCTACTACATTCTCAAGTAAACAACAATGCAAATTTGTCACACTATTAGGCTAATCGATTCCTCCTTGTGTAATTTGGTTTGTAATGCATGGCCATACAATACTCTTTAGTAGAAATTGGTGCTTGGATGCTCGGCTGTAAGACATAGCAAAGGAGAAAAATTACTTTTCAGATGTCAAGTCAGGAGGAAAATGAGGCGAGAATACTTAACTAGGTGAATAAATTAGCAGAGTTCGGTGCTTGTAAGCAAGGTTGAGAAGGTCTAGCAAATGTATGCATAGTTAAAAGGTGGATTCTTTATTCCACGCGGTTAGGATGTTATAAATGCTACTTCGTAAACAAAATAAAACGGATAAGTAAACAAACCTGCTTATAATCTTTTCTGGGTACTTGCTTGACTGGCATAATTTTGCTTCACACGGTCGACATCACCAACAATGCAAGCCTTAGATGGTTAGAGTTTCTGTGGCCTGCAGTTTGGTAACTGAAGTTGAATTTGGCTTGTAGCAGGATAATGCTTAAGGTTTAGATTCTAGACAGTGAGCTGGGTTGAAATGATGTACATATGCAATGCCTGGATCAAATATGATCCTGATACGGACACAGGTTCATTTCTCAAATTTCCTGAACAAGTGACATCTTCATTAAGGTTAAACTCTAGCAACATATGGTTTCAGTTGCATACCAAATGATCAAATGATGCTGAAACAGTTTGATTCTTTCCCTAGGTAGATTATAGGCACAACCTTTATTTTGTACTCCTACCTGAAGGCACACTTTTCCTTTTGTGTACCTGCAGGTGCACATGAAAATCATAGCATTTGATAAATATTTGGTATGTACTTATATACTCGAAAATGTGCAGGAGTATCTGCAAGGAAACCCAATGTGGATGGAGTATTGCAAGGTCCCCCTGTCGACTCTAGGGTTCGAGAACAACTACGACGTCTTCGTGAAAGTCCAGGGTGGTGGTCTGTCAGGCCAGGCCCAGGCAATCTGCCTCGGCGTGGCGCGTGCGTTGCTGAAGATCAGCCCTGCCAACAGAGTCCCACTGAGGCAGGAAGGTTTGCTGACAAGAGACACTCGTATCGTTGAAAGGAAGAAGGCGGGTCTCAGGAAGGCGCGCAAGCGTCCCCAGTTCTCCAAGCGTTAAGGAGGAGGATACTTCGTTGCTGTTAGAATCGTTTCAGTGCCATCTTTCCTCACTTGAAAAAAGCCCTCCCTTCTCATTGTTCTGTGCTGGACGCCACAGATTTGTAATATTCGTTTTTTTCTGAAAGCAATTGTCTTGAGGTCACGGAAGAAAGTTTTTCTTGCAATCACTGCCCCAAAGCTTGGCGTGGTTGCTCAAGCTCGAAGTATGGCTTTTGATTGAGTGAGTGTGTAGTTCTTCGCCTTTTCTGTAGATTGGTTTGATTATTAGTTCAAATGATATACGGAGTAATAAAAAATTGATATAAGTGTGAAAAAAATTGAAACAGACAGGGTTGAAAATTCTGCTCGCTTGTCTAGATTGGAAATTCTGCTGGCGTGACAGACTGACAGTGGCGATGCGACTGGCAAACCGAAGTGCAAAGGCAGCAAAGCGACCGGTCCGCGCGAAGACCGACCGAGCCAAACCAAGCCCACCACCGAAGCCGAACCCTCCTCCTCTTCGTCGTCCCCAGCTCCGTCCGTCCATGTCGTCCTCGTCGTCGCTGATCCAGGGCATCTCCATCTCCGTCTCCGACGACGAGGAGGCCTCCGGGAAGGTCCGGGTCCGGGTCCGCCGCAAGCGCAACCACCGCCCCGTCTCCGCACGCCGCCGCTTCCTCCGCCACGCCGCGCGGTGGGGCGCCCCGCTCCTCCTCGCCGCCCTCGCTTTCTCCCTCTTCATCTACGAGTACTACCGCCTCTCCCCGTTCTATGAGTCCTCCTCGTCCCCGACGCGGCCTGCGGGAGCCGCCGGCAACCTCAGCCGCGTCGACCGCCCCACCCGCGCCGCCGATGGTGCCAGGAAGTGTAAGCTCGCGCCCTCGCCCGTTAAACCCTAAATTAGTGTTGATAGACTGTGGCTTAGTTTAGTGATTCATTTGGTGGCACGCTATAGACGATCTGTGACTGTGGGTGTGGCTATATTATAATGTGTTGTTCAGTTTGTATGATGATGATGACGCAGTCATGCGGATGGAGGTGATATGATACCACAGTAGTATAGTGTGCTGACCTAATGGCCTGCTTATCTGTCCTGTAGTTTTATATTCCTACAGTTGAGCGATCCTCTTTATTCCTTATGTTTTGCATGATGCACGCTGATCTGTTGATTTGATTCTACTTTCCCCCCTCTGTCTACTTGCAATCCTTGTGATTAGAGGATCTCCTTTTGGGGCTGGGGTGGGGGTAAATAATGTCAAATTGGCCATAAGCCTTTTCTGTGTGGATGATAAAGTTAGTCAAAGTGAGATGCAGATTTATCCTTCAGCCTTAGCACAACTGCACAACCTATTGCGTAGCTTATTCTGATGCACTAAATTATGCTGGTCAAAGTTATTCCTGTACTGAATGATAGAAAATGTTAGCTGCCAACTCTCTCTTGTTTAGCATATCTAGGATCTAACCCATGTTTTCTACTGATTATTTTGATTTCTTCTGGTGTACTTTGTGATTTTATTTCTTTCCATTTCTAGAGTATCAGTGTGATCAATTCTTAGATCAAATATCAGTGTAATCATTATGACATATGCTTTCCTCATGAACTCAATTTTACATTGACAGCATGCCTGAAGATGCTTGATCCTGAGATGCTTCAAAATCTGGAACTTCCTGAAACCCCTGAACAAAGTCCGCCAGTCAAGAAAACTGTGTACAGGTCGAGTCTACCCCATCTTGAAGATAACATTTCATCCCATATGACGAGTTCACGATTTAACTCATTCACGGGATATCAGACCCTCACTGAAAGAGAAGAAAGTTTCAAGGTTTTGTTCAGGCTCTATATTTCATGAAGTTTTTGAAAATTATATGTAAGATATTGGAGATTCTCTACGAAATATGTATGATCTAGTTTAGTATATGGATAATAATACCATATGTGCATGTCTACTGATTCCCATATAGTAGCTATCCAGAAAGTAGATACTACATGATAAACCACGTAAAAAAATCAAAATGCTGAATTGAGGGGAAGTTTTGTGTAGCTGACATCCTCATTTTTCCTGCCACTAATGCTGCAGCCAAAGGAAATTACAACGGTTCACTGTGGGTTCTACAGTGAAAATGGAGGGTTCAGAGTCTCTGATGCTGATGAAGATTACATGAGATCCTGCAGTGTTGTTGTAGCCACTTGTGCATTTGGTGGAGGGGATGACCTTCACCAGCCTATAGGGATGACAGAAGTGTCCCTGAAAAAGGTCTAGTATTTCTCTCTCATTGGATGTTGATGTCTTGAGCTTCTTTCCTGTTTGTTAGCTGATGCTTGTAATTCTTGTAGGTATGCTATGTTGCATTCTGGGATGAAGTCACTCGCTCAGCTCAACAGGAGGAAGGTAACAAGATTGGTGAAGATCTCATGATTGGCCTTTGGAGGATCATTCTTGTAAGAGATCTTCCTTTCATAGATCAACGGTTGAATGGGAAAATTCCCAAGGTATCATCTGAAAACTCTGTCCCTTCTAGCTGTAGAATCCTCAACATTCCGTTTCAAATATTCATCTTGTGGTACTTTGTGGACAATATAACAGCTAGAAGGAGATTGTCTTACAAATATCTACATTTCGATGGTCACTGCATATTGTCTGTGTAGGATCAATCCTTCTTGCCATAAGCTTGACTGCCGTTGTGGTGTTTTATTCTCTTCAGCTAATAAGTCATCGCCTTTTTCCAACGGCAAGATACTCAATTTGGGTGGATTCAAAATCTCAGTTCCGGAGAGATCCTCTAGGAGTAATTGAAGCTCTTTTGTGGCGTTCAAACTCTTCCTTAGCGTTATCAGAACATGGAGCCAGGAGTAGCTTGTATGACGAGGGTAACGCAATTGTTAAGAAACACAAAGCAACTCCAGAAGAAGTGAAAATACAGTTGGATCAGTACCGGAAAGATGGCATTCCAGATGACAAACGATTCAACGGAAAGAAGGGTTAGCTTCTAATCTCAACTTGCTTACCATCGTTCGCTTTCACCATTCTTATCATTGTTAATAAAAAACCATTCTTGTCATGCCTTGCATAGGACAATACCTTAAAATTATCGACACTAATGCTATGTTGTTCCCAACAATACTCTAATACTAGTTACTAGCTTTCGTTCTCTAGAATTTAGTATTACACAACAATATTAGTACCATCCGGCACTTGTGTTATGCCCTGTATTATGTCCTATCTGTGCTCTCACAATGGTGCATCATACTCCTCTGTTTCAAAATATAAGATGTTTTAGCCTTTTTGTGAAGAGCATGTACCTAGACATCTATTAGCATATAAGTTCGGAGCAAAATAAGTGAACCTACACATTAAAAGGGTCTAGATACACGTGTCTCAGAAAAAAGCTAAAACATCTTATATTTTGAAACGGAGGGAGTAGATGGCTGGCCGTTCATTCACTTCATTGGAGAAGTCAGCAAGATGAACTTATGAAGGAGAACAAAGAACGATGTCAAATTTACAGTGCAAGCCAGGACATTAGAATACTGGGCTGAGACATACTGAAATAAATAAAATAACAATCTGTACTCTATAGATAACCATGCTTGGCGTTATTGCGCAGCTATAGAACCAGAAGCATCCTCCAAACTAACACACGATGTTATGGCCCAAATTCTCTGAGACCTTCCAGTCGTCCTGCACTGCACAGATGTTAAGTAATCCATTTATTTGCCTTTTTTACAGCTCTTGCGGAAGCTTCGGTTATTGTGAGGGATCACACCCCTTTGACCAACCTCTTCATGTGCCTCTGGTTCAACGAGGTGGTTAGGTTCACCTCCCGCGATCAGCTGAGCTTCCCCTACGTCTTGAGGCGTCTGAGGCTCCCCGGTGTCCACCTGTTTCCAGTGTGCGCCCGCAAGGATCTGGTTAACAGCTTTGGCCACAGGCGCAAGGTGAAGCCTCTTGCCAAGGACCGAAGATGAGCTTCTGAATCTACCGCGCTGGGTGTCGTCCTGACTGGAGCTTTTGTCATTTTGACAATGCAGAACCTCAAAATCTGCTTCAGCGGCACTGAGCAGTATAGTCATTCTAGTTCTTTTTTTCCCTTCTCGATTTGTGGTGTAGATGATGCTGACGTAGCTAGAGGAGCGTGATTATCATTCAGACTTCTTAGCAGGCAGTAGTGCAGTTCAGGGGAACATAGGAGAATGGTTCTGTCCGATGTTAGCAAATATAGATGGTCAATTTGCCTTCCTAATTTGTACTCCCTCCGTTTCAAAATATAAGATGTTTTAGGTTTGTAAAGAAAATGTATCTAGACTTGTTTTGGTGCGTAGATTCACTTCAAACATGAGCGAATCTATATACTAAAGTAGTCTAGATACATTTTCTTCACAAAGCTAAAACATCTTATATTTTGAAACGGAGGAGTAGAATGAAATCAAAGAATTTTGAGTACTCCCTAACCCAGTGTCTCGGTTCCGGCACTTGTATCATCTCTATTTCTGGTCCATTTTCTTGTTGATCTCATGGGAATTAGCCGTTTCTCATGAAATTCATGGGCAATTTTGTCTTGGCTGAAATGTTGATGATGCACAACTTCATTCTGGTCAGTCTTAATACTAGTACAGTACTCCCTCCGTCCCAAAATAGATGTCTCGGATTTGTCAAAATTTGAATGAATCTAGACACTATTTAGTATAATGGTTCACCCAAATTTTGACATAAGACATCTATTTTGGGACGGAGGGAGTAGTTGTTTTTATTCTTCTTCTTTGTAAAAGGAATCGAGGAATCCTTAATCCTTATACCAGTCAAGGTCGTTAACTCTAATCCTGGCAGCTGCATCATCTCTGGTTTTGTTGAGTCAACACAATTGTGTTTCGAGGTTGAAAGAATTGGTCCATACGTTCAGGAGAAATGCTATAGGACCATCTTGGGAATACTGAACAAATTAGAAGCTGAACTTCGAGTGCTCTCTGATTTGTTGGAACCAAAATAGGGGGTGTCAGCGAGCCTGCTGCATCCGTTATTGTAGAGAGGTCTCTCTTCATTGGCTGCCTCCTGTTTTCCTTGAGATATCATTCAAGTCATGTACCCCTGATACTAAGCTTGCCAAGTCAGTGGGTAAAAAATTCTGGTGGTGCAGCATTTGCCAGATTATCATCCAGAGCATCTTTTGATTCGGCAGTACCTTTTACCCCCAGGAGGCACACATTTGACAGCCATAGGAGTCCTGGAAATCAATTGTTTGACAGCCCCATAAGACAACTGCTGGGGCTTCCTTGTTTGGTGCTGATGATAGTTCCAATCCCAGAGTTGATGAACTCAACAAGACCTTAAAGGCACTATGCATTACAGCTCACGCTTTGTGGATAACATGGGTAGCCGATGAGTTATCAGACCTTCTTTTATATGCTCTTAATAGAGATGATTCATTAGCATCAGCAACTCCTTTAAGGGTATGCCCTCTGCTGCCACTCGTTTTTCATTTGTTGCTCTGAATCATTTTCTTAGTATATATAACACTGTCGTACCTAGTTATGTAGTCTCATGCTATTCATATTTTATTAAGGCAGATTTTAGCTATGTTTCATAGGAAGATATCTAGCTACAGTAACATTGGTGACACATAACGATAGAAACTTGTAAGAATTACGAAGCCTATTGGACATGACTGAACAGAAAGGAGTCATTTCTCTCGGGTTAAGCGCCACTGTGGTATTTGGGAAATTCTGGAACAATGTAGATTGTGGACTTACTTTAAGAAGCATGGTTTTGCCTGCAGCAGAACCTCAATTTGGGAGCAATATCTCCTAGGATGGTTAATAGAGTTGTACCTAAATGTGCACCTTTCTGAAACACTAAATTATTATTAAAAAATCCCTGTAGTTGTACTTTGAAATGCGTTTGTCTATATTCTGGCATTATGTTCTAAATATTTCAGCATCACTCTATTGTTCCATCAAGCTATTTCATTGTAAAAGGGAACATCTTATGTTGATTACATATTTGAGTAGATATGTAGTGCTGGTTGTTTTGATTATTGGTATGATTGTGTTGCCAGGGATGGGAAGTCACAGTCATCAAACAAGTAGAACCCACCGATCGCCCCATGAAGATGCAATTAGCTCTTTCATCAATGCCTTCATTGTGCATTATATATTTTCTTTACCAATCATGTCTGGAGATTCTTAAATCGGAGGGCACATACTGGACAGAATTATATTGCATAAATTTGCATGGGAGTTACTACAGAAGGTATGTTCTATGATAACAATTTATTAAAATGCATAACACTGCGATATTGTTCTGATACTTCATTACTTCTAGGGAAGAACCCAAGAGTTCTCTGAGTTGTGCATCTGCATAAAAAATACTCCCTCTATCCCGAATAACTTGTCACAGATTTGTCTAGATATGCATGTATCTAGACGCATTTTCGTGTATAGATACATACGAATCTAGACAAATTTGGGACAGAGGGAGTAAATAACTTGATGTATTTGTAAGCTTATTAGCACTGATCATTGAGTTTGTAATTACTTTTCATAGTTTGTTCTTGGCTGAGAAGTTTGGCAGCCGATAGTTTGAGAGAGTTTCCTTCATGTCATAGTAAACTTTACAACCTATGCGCTTTAGGTATGAAGTGCATCATGTGTTTGGGTTGTGTGTGTTTGACAGGGAAGAACTCCATACTGGTGAGCCTGGGCATTGCTCATCAGAACCTGAGAAAACACACACATGTACAGCACACTAAAACCCACACCGCTCACCCAAAGAAGCCCATATATGGATTTTCGAATTCATAAACTGAAACGCGAGAACTAAAATAGTGTTAATATATCTTCTCCGTGTCGCCTAAACTAACGAGAAAACTAAAATTTCAACAAAAAATGCCAACAATTTGACAACATGGGTGTTGCCAAAGAGTACAAAACTGAACCTATGTGACTTTCTGAAGACCAAAAATGTGCCAACTTATTCTGCTTTTAGTGAACAAGGAAGCACGCACTTGCAATTACATAGATGCTTCGTCTTCCCACCTAGGCTCCAGCACCATCTACCGTCGGCTAGCACCGCATTGCCGCTGAAGGATGAGGTAGTTGGCGGAGCAGATCGAGGAGGAGGTGGGAGGAGGGAGAACCCGCCGGTGAGAAGGACCAAGGTAGGGACGGGCAGCAGAATGATTTAGTGAGGTAGAGAGAGAGCGGATGAGGGGGCTGCCGCCGGGGGAGAGGGAGCTGAAGAGAGGGGCAGCGGTTACGTTGGGGGACAGAGAGGGAGCATGATACTTGGCAGCGAAGCGGGCTAAAAATAAGGCACATGCCCACCTCTCGACGCTGAGGTTACATGAGTAGGGTAAAGATATATATGGCATTCGTGTAATTAGGTGAAAGTGTGACACCAGGCATTCACTGCCAACTTGCTTTTCATAGTAAAGATAAAGTCATGAGTCTGAAGTTATCTTTGCCTGCAATATCTGCTGATTGGTTATACTAGTATTTTCTTTAAGTGTTAAGTGTTAACATTCCCATTTCTGGCTTTATTGATTATTAAGGTTGGAATTTTTTATATGAAAGTGCAGTGTAGGACTCAAAGCCATTGTAATCAGTGGACTAACGTGTACTAAAAATCATGTAGGTTTATCAATATCTACGAGAACTATTTGGCATCTACCGAGTTAGGTAACTCGAAGGTTTCCAAAAAAGGTGATCTGCATATACTACTAGATCTGCGTTTCATTGGTGATATCCTATCAGGAGGCAAAAAATCTTCCACCAGCTCTTCTGAAACACAAGTAAAACAGGACACTTTGCCAAGCACAATGGCTGAGACTTCTTTCAGGAGAAAACAATCACAATTCCAGGCAGATTCAGCTACCATAGAACCAATTAACAAGTTGATCAATAAATTCTCACAAAAACTGGATCTGATAGACTGGGAAACGTAAGTAATTTCTCTGTTTTACATTGTTATACATGATTACGACATACTAAATTATCTTGCTAGGTAATCTTACCAAATGAATCGTGCCTCACTTGAAACAGGTATGAGCCTTACCTGTGGGAGAATGAGAAACCGTCTTACATGTATACTGGTGCCGTACACAAGTTACCTGCAAAAACAAGTACAGATTCAAATACTCTGAGGTGCTCTCAGGTTCCAAGATTCAAGTACTTACCGCTCAGGTAAATATTATTTCAGACTAAATCGTGTGACATTGCATCATGGTGCATTATTAGGCTGATCATTGTTGACAGAACCATGGCGTTATCCTTAAAATATTTGATGATGAGATGAGATGATTAATAGTGGCACTAACTAATGAAACATGGAAGTTATATGCCAACATCCTTGGGACCTCTAGCTCTTGTGTTGTGTCCTGCATCATGCCCCATAGGTGCTCTAGCTACTGTGCATGCAGCATAGAGGCTGGCCGGCCATTCATTCACTGCATAGGAAAAGTCTGCATGATGAGCTTATAAAGGAGAACAAAGAACAATGTCATATTTACAGTGTGAGCCCCAGAACATTAGGGTGCTGGGCCAGAGTCGGTACTGAGTGAAATAAATAAAAACATCCTGAACTCTAGAGATAACTCTAGCCATAACTATGCTTGGTGTTACTACTGCGCTGCTGTAGTTGTGCAAAAGGTATGAGCTATAAAGTTGGGCAGTTTGCATGCGTTTAGCATAAAAGCTTACATAGCTCCTTTCTGGCTTTCTGCACCTCAACCAAATGATACAGGACACACACCATTTTAGCGTCCGTACTACTACCCACATGTGGTGGGCTACGTTGAGCCAGGAGCAACCCCCCAAACTAACACAACACAATGTTTCGCCCCCAAATCATACATGTTCTTTACTAGTATGCAGATGGTCCTCTGCACTGTACTGCATCCATAATAAGTGATCCATTTATTTGCCTTTTTGCTACAGCTCTCGGAGAAGCTTCAGTTATGGCGAGGGATCCCTGACGCCCCTTTGACCAACCTCTTCATGTTCCTCTGGTTCAACGAGGTTCATCTTCGGGATCAGCTGAGTCTTGTGTGGTTAGGCTCCCCGGCGTCCACCTGTTATCTGTTAACAGCCCTGCGCCTGCTGGCCAAGGAAAGGGAGATGAGCTTCTGAATCTGCTGATCTGGGTGTTGTCTTGACTGCTATTTCGACAACACAGAACCTCAATCTACTTCAGCAGCGCCAAGCCAAGCAGGTATATAGTCATGCTAGTGTTCAGTTTTCTTATTTATTTATTTCGAATTTGTGGTGTACAGATGAGATTCTGAAGCAGCGAGAGGAAGAGCCGTTCAAGGTGCAGTGTAGTAGTAGTAGTACATAAGAGAATGGATTTGCCTGATGTTGTTGCCATTCCTCTTTTTCCGAAACAAAATCGAAGAATTCGAGTAAGAACGGTTGCATTAATTCATCACTAGCTGTTTCTCATGGGTTCGTGTGTGCTATTGTATTGGCTTCGTTTCTGATGATGCATAACCTGCGTCCGGTCCACCGGCATTCTAGTCGTTTTCTTCTTCTTTTTTTGTACGTACTCCGTAGCAAAAATGTGGAGGAATGTTCGTTCCAAGTCAAGTACGGTAGTTAAATCAAATCCTGGCAGGCACCTGCTAGTTGATTGCAACAAGGGGCAGTTGTTTTCTTCTTCATTCGTGCAGGAACCAAACTGCTGTTTCTCATGAAACTCGTGTGCAATGTCTGTTTTTGAAACAGACAAACTCAACGACAACGTAGTAGTACGATCAAGAGCAATTTATTGGCGCTGGGTACCTACACGAGCATGCGCTTCCCTGGCCCCAACATACGTTGCGAAAGTGCCGCTGGCAGGCAGGCAGAAGGCAGCGGTACCGTCGCTCGCTGCGCCTGTCTCTTCTTTCGTCGCTCATCAGAGAGGCCGCATTTACCCATCTGCAGCGCTGCATTTAACCTTGTGGCTCCTGTGCCTCCTCCTGAACCCGAAGCCGTAGCAATTCCGGTAGGTGAGGGTGACCATCTCGAAAATGAATGCCTCTGCAGCCTGCCTGCCTGCCTGCCTGCCTGCCTACCTGAAACATATCCCAGGGAGGTCAGGAGTTCAGGACCAGAGCCGAACACATTTACAGCCGTTTTTCTCTTCGTACGACTGGAGCTGTCAGCCATGAAACTTTTTCCACGGGCGTGGTGCCGGATAATTCGTTGCGTACGTACGTATGTTGCGTCGCGTAGCTTGTTAATTACTCCCTGGTTGGAGTACTTACGTTGAGTACATACTGTAAAAGCTTGCTTATTTATTGTAGTACTTCCGTGCTCTCTTGTCACTGTAGGTACGATGCGTGCTTAGGGAGTCACGGTGCTTACAGAGTCACGGTTCAAGGACGTGAACACCGAGAACAGAGTACAGGGCCGTGGTGGGCTATAGCTGTTAGAATTTGATGAGTTTTGGTCTGTTAGTCTATTAGAAGATGGCCTCTATCGTCTTTTCGAGAGCCCCCCGTTGCCCCGTCAAGGGGCTGACATAGAGAGACCTAATTAGTGCCAGCCGAAACTCGGAATTAGCCCCAATTCCGGTAACCAACTCTGCTTTCAAGGAAGGAATTCTTATCTATTTATCGAGGCAATTATACTAATATCGACAAATTCTGAAATTCTCTTTGCTCATCTGTGCATTGCGGCATATGGCTGTGCTAAAGGTGCTAAAGTTTAGTCACACATTGCTAGTTGAAGGGGATATTGAACCACCTTATATAGTAGAGTGTTGCACCAATCACTAAGGTGTGACAATGAGAGAAGCTCTCGCGCACTCCTCCTCCGATGCCGCCCACCTCGTCTCGCCACGACGCGCGCGCGCGGACGTCCGACTACTGGCAACCACGACCTCGTCCGACGAGGAGTTTCCGAACGACGACTTCTTTCCGGATGTCAACGACCTCTTCGGCAACCTCAACATGGACGACAGCTCTGCTGCGGCTGCATCGTATGTGATCTCAATCTCTCTCTTCCAGATTATGCTAGAGTTTCTAGTTTTAGCGTTTGGCGTAGATGTGATAGGTTTATCTTGTATAGATGTAATCTGTTGATCTGCATGATTGGTATAGATGTAATCTGTTGATCCGATGGCTGGTGGTTCGTCGGCGGCGACGGAGATAGCGAGCGAGGGCGGCGGAGGGGATAGGGTTTGGTCTCGGTTTGCTCCGCAGCTACCATAAATATACCGCGTTCGGGATTTTCTCGGCCACAAAAATTTACGGCGGCACCGCTTATGTAATCGCACGCCATGAACCATGCTAAAACCGTAAAGTCGTCGAAAAAATACGGTTTTGGGGCCCTTTTTCTGCTAGAGTTGCTCTTACGCTGAGTACATACAAGCTTTGCTTATTTATTATAGCACTTTCGTGCTCTCTTGGCCGTGGTGGGCTATAGCTACAGTAGCGAATAGGTCGTGGGAAGCACGGGAGCCATGTGCTTCGTGTACCGCTTTTTGGCGGCGATGGAGCGGATCTTCTCGAGCCACATGATTTACCGCTAGCCACGGAGCCGTGGCGGGGTGAGGGCGGGGACGGGTTCATGGCGACGCGGAGGAATGGCGGCGACACGCCGAATTGTGCGCGGAACAGCCGATCCGATGGTCGAGGCGCGGATTGTGCGATGAACAGCCGATCCGATGGTCGGAGGTTTGCCGGCGGAGAGATAGCGAGGGCGGCGGAGGGGATAGGGTTTAGCCTCGGTTTGCTCCGCGGCTACCGTAAATATACCGTGTGGCCTGGGCTTTTCTCGGACCACCGTAAAAAAAAATACGGGCCGGCACAACTTTGCTGTAGGTGCACGCCGCGCGGAACCGTGCTGAAACCGTAAAATCATCGAAAAAATAAGATTTTAGCTTTTCTTTAGTATCTGCTAGAGTTGCTCTTATGCTGAGTACATACGAGGTTTGCTTATTTATTAGTATAGTACTTCCGTGCTCTCTTGTGACTGTAGGTTCATGGACGTGAACACTGAGAACAGAGTACACGTCGTGGTGGGCTATAACTACAGTAGCGAATAGGAGTGTCGTCCGTCCGCACTGCACTGTTACACTGTGGCCCGGTGCGGCCGACACGACGTCTCCGGCGAAAACGCAGCCGTCTGCGACAGGGGACACAGAAGAAGGAGAAAAGGCCGCCGCTACCCCTCGTCGCCGTCGCCGTCGCCGTCGCCGTCGAATCCAATGGCGCTTTCGAAAGTTCCTCCTCCTCCTCCTCTCCCATACCGTGCCCCGCGGCCCGCCTCCCCCTTTCCCTAGTGTCAACGTTGTGTTGTATCTCTCGAGTTCTTCTTCCACCATCTACGTGCCCCGAAAGCAAGCAAAGCAAAGTGCCAGGATCCAAAGTCCAAGCGCCGCCCCCACGTACGTACGTGGAGTACATGGAGTTCTCTCATGATTTCTGGACGAGATTCTCGTTCTTTAAATTTACCCCGGAACGCGCGTAGTACTGTACCTGCTTTTCCGGCGAAAAGACGGCCGGGAACTCGGGCTTCTGCCCTCTACGTTTGCTCCTTTCGCTCTTTCTCAGCCTTTTCTTCCTTTTTCTTCTTTTCAACCTTTGCCAGTGTAAATCATCGGTTTCGGCCGTGCATATACCGTAGTAGCATCTTTGCCCTCTCTTTCGCTTCCTTCCTTCCTCTTGGCTTTTTCTCCCCTAGCCTTTCCCTTTTCATCTCTTCCCTCGTCGCCTTGCCCCTGTGTCCAGCCTCTTCACTCCTCATCACAGTCTCCCCGCGCGCGTTAAAGGTGATTAGGGGAGCTAGTATCTCTCGTGTCAGGCGCACGTAGGTAGAGCTGACCCCCCTGGCCCTGTAATGCGCTTTTACGCTTGGCACCGGGACGCGCGACCCACCATTCCCGGCCGGTGCGGTGCGTGCGAAATGTCGTTCCGAGCCGGGCCGCCGCTAGCTGCTCGGGCCTCGGCGGTAGGGGTCGCCGGGTTAATGCGTGGCAGCGGTCAGTAGCTTTCCTGCTTTTTTTCCGCTTTAAATGCGGTGTGCAGACATGCGATGCCTGTGCGTTTGTTGTTGGTAATTGCGACGGTTTTGCTTTGTTCAACGCCTACTACGAGTATGGTTTTCTGCGTCAAATCTCCGTCTCCGACAACCTGTGTTTCTAACCGTAAAAAATAGTACGTACTTTCGACGGCTACAGGTTGGGTGGTTGCGCTCGCGACGCCGCCGAGTGCAGCAGCAGCTCTGACCTCCGACTATAGATCGCTGCCATTTTTCTAATACAGAGTGTAACTGCGACTACTTGACCCTAACAACGCCTACTCCAGCTAATACAGGTACTAAGAAAATACTAGCAACTGTACACGAGTCCAGGAACAGATTAGCTAGTGTGGCGATCGATTACGCCTGCCGTGGACCTTTGGCGCGCAAAAGGACATCGGATTCTGCCTGTCTTTTGACCTCGCAATAAAGAACGCCCGAGCGGCATGGCGCGACGGCCTAGGCGGAGCAGCACGGCAGGGCGGAACCTTGCATCGGGAGCCGGCGAGACTAAACTAGACGGCCGAACACCGATCGATGGATTTGATAGAAAGAACCGGACGCTGCTCCCTCTTCTCCTTCTCTCTCTCCTCCTGTACTGGTAAACACACACACACATGCATCTATCCGGATCAATCTCAACAAGATCCATGCAACGCAAAACACAGCGAGGCAAATCCATGTGCGGCGGTGCAAAAAGGCGAAGAATCCTGTGCTGGTGGCACTGGTACTAGTACTACTAGCGGCGCTGCTGCTAATAAGCATATTGCTGTCTAATCCATGTGACCTTTGACAATTGGGGAGCAAGATTCCAAGGCTCCAAGACCACCACCCGTCGCAGCAGCCCGCTGCCTGCGCGCGAGCATGTCTGTCTGCCTGCCGACCTATCTTCCTTGCTTGCTCGCTTGCTGCCGGATTATTTTGGCAAGAGGACAGAGGAGTACAGTGCACTGTTCACTGCTCCAGTGGCAGTTAGTGAGCTAATCCCACGCGAAAAGCTAACGGATTAAGCGATGGCTAGTGGTAGCAGGAACAGTAACGTGGATGCTTACTCGGGGCGTTGGTGCGTTGTGTCTGCTGCGTGTGATTGCTAATCATGCGCTGCGGCCTGTGCCTGCGGGATCAATCATGGATTGACTTGGACAGGCCATGTGGTGCCTTGTGAAAAGATGGCAGAGGCGCCCGTCCTGGCATCTCTCGTCACCGGCGCACGGAGGAGCACGACGTGGTATTCTCGCCAAGAGGCTGACCGCCTATTTGGTCACAATAGGCATGTTTGGTTGAGAGAAGTGTTTTGCCTCCCGAGCTCCACTGATACCTAGCTCCTGAAGACATTTAAAAAAAAAAAGGTGCAGAAGACCCCACGGCGAGTTTGGTGTTGGAAGATCTAGTTTGTTTATGTATGATTTTTCAGATCTTACTTCGCCCGTGAATGATTTTTGTTGGTTGTGGTCAGAAGGTTTGTTAATATCTTTTCCGGCTAGCTCATTCTTGACAATGGTGGTGATTCGTACTTTCAGCTCCCGGCGACGTCGACGAGGCTGTTCGGTTCGTATTCCCAAGAATACTGGTGTTGGTACTCATGCCGATGTTCGATTATTACTATAATAGCTACGCGCGTGCACGTAGCCTTGGCATTACGGCTCAAATTAAAAATATGAGAGAACCTTTGTTGTTATTTACAGGTCTGTGGTTTGATACCTATGTCTTTTTTGCAGCCGCCTTCGGAAAAGTACAAGATTATGAGATGGAATAAGAAAGAGTTTGAAGACCTCGATGATTGGATAGTTCTTTTTAGACTTTGTTTTGCAATTGCTGAAGTCAGCTTATATATTTTTATCATGTACTATTTGCTACGATAAATATATATGGTATTGATTGTAAAAAAAGATCCCAATAGCTAGAAGAGTAAAACCGAGTCCTAAAATTTAGAGGAGTATATTTACTCCTCTAAAAAATGTTTCTATCCAATCCATCGTATTTAGAGGAGTAAAAATGTTTTCCCTTATTTACAATACAATTGGCTCATACAATCATATATTAATACTGATACAACCCGATACACATAACATATACCGATACAACCTATACAATCAGTACATAGAGAATACATACCGATACAAATCGACACAAACGGAACTGTTTGAGTTATGTCATTTGAACGGTATTAGAACGCATAACAAGAATGTGCCATCTATTCAAGACGGATGAAAGTGATCTACCTTCTCCTCTTATTTTTTCATTAAAATTCTCATTATTTTTTTCCAAATTTGTTAAACATTACTCTCTTTGTATAATGCATAATCTACAAGATCTTGATGGTGCCACGCAGAATACAACTCGTTGTCCTAGTCCTAAGTCCATTTAGGATTTCTTTTACTTAATTTGTAACAAAAATCAAGTAAGTCACGACTTCTTCTACTTCATTTTATAAATAGAAAAGGAGAAAAAAATCACCTTTTCCTCCAAATGTGTTGGGTGCGGGCGGTAGTGTCAGCGATCCATCTCCAGCCAGACCTTCCACGGAGAATGACCCTACCTCCTCAAACTCTAGCCACGGATCCCATGCATAGACCAAACCTCTTGCGGGCAGCGGTACCAGTGGAGCCAACCCTAGGACGCACAGGATCTACGGTGGACAAGGAGAATGGGGAGAGCTTCCACGCGGCATCGGTGGTACCCATCCTTCTACAACCTTTCCATCCTCCGGCCTCTCCATTTTACAAAGAATCGAGCCCGGCAGTGGCAGATTTACAACAAATCGGGCGGTTGTCGGTGGAATCTCTATCACCTAGTCGATTCGGCGAGCGACAGAGAGGTGGGCTCAAGGGCGGCATAGAGTACGAGGTGCCTGCGGGGGTTTGGGTGGTCACCAGAGGTGAAGGATGCGTGAATGGGAGCGACGGGGTAGGAGGTTGGGTTTTATCTCTAGAGTGGTCAACGAATCATATATTTAGGAGTCGACGAAAGAGACTCCTAAAAATTTGTTACTCTAACGGTTATACAAGTTCAATTAGGTCCGTGTTAGAGGAGTAAAGGGGTAACTTTTACTCCTCTAGCCGGTTTTGGGGATCGGTTAGAGATTCCTTATGCCCCATTCACTCGGGAATTCAAAAGAAAATTTAAAAATTTACCAAAAAAATTGATTTGGACATATGCTATTTACATATCTGCAGAGTTTGGCTAGGATATACCTTATTGAAAGGATACGGATGTCGCCTAGAGGGGGGGTGAATAGGCGATTAAAAATTTTCCTAGAGAGGCTCAACAAAGGCGGAATAAAACTAGTGTTTACTTTGTTAAGCACAACCTAAAACAACTAAGGTTCACCTATGCGCACCAACAACTTATGCTAAGCAATACAAGCAACAAAGTGATAGCAAGATATATATTACTTCAAGCACGAAGGCTATCACAATGTAAAGTGCATAAGTAAAGAGCTCGGGTATAGAGATAATCGAGGCACGCGGGGACACCGATATTTTACCGAGTTCCTCCCAACATGGAGTACGTCTCGTTTGGAGAGGGGGTGGTATCAAACCACCAACGCCACAAAAGGCCTCCCTTATTCTCCGGTGAATCTCACCCCAACGGGATCGATCCACGCCCACTATTTGCACTTGTCGGTGGCAACCGGAACCTCTCACAAGGTTGGGGCACTTCTCCACAACTTAATTGGAGGCTCCCAACAAATGCCACAAAAGGCCTCAACAAATGCCACCAAGGCCACATGCCACCAAGGCCACAAAACCGTCTAGGGTTCCAAGAACCCAAGAGGGAAAAGCTCCAATGAGCAACTCAAACCAAATCCTCCGAGGAGAACTCAAACCGATGCACCAAATGCAAATGGCAAGAAAACCACAAAGGTGTTCAAATCCTTCTCTCCCAAATTCCACCAAAGCTACAAAAGCTTATGGGGGAATAAGAGAGGAAGAACAATGGAGGAAATCCACAAAAGACTCCAAGATCTAGATCCCAATATGTTCCCTCACTTAGAGGAGAGATTGATTGGGATTGTAGATCTAGATCTCTCTTTCAAATCCCTCAA
This sequence comes from Avena longiglumis, assembly GCA_030063025.1. Taxonomy (NCBI): domain Eukaryota; kingdom Viridiplantae; phylum Streptophyta; class Magnoliopsida; order Poales; family Poaceae; genus Avena; species Avena longiglumis. Next base: position 113,054,517 of record CP125979.1, read on the forward strand.
GAATATGCAAGAATCATTGGAGGGATTGAGAGAAAGCAAGCTCAAGAAGGTCAACAATGGAGGAAAACTTGCAAGAATGGTTAAGGAACCATTGGGGAAGAAGGCCCTTATATAGGTCCCTCCAAAATCCAACCGCTGCAAAACGCGATTCCCAAGACTACGGACTTTTTCCCAGTACTACGGACTTTACCGCACTACGGACATTTCCTGGGGTTCTGGACTCCAAACGCATTTTCTCTGCGCTCCCGGTACCAAAAGCGGTACTACGGACCCCGTACTATCGGATCCCGTCCGTATTACCGGGTCATCACATAACGAAAACAGCCATAACTTTTGCATCCGGACTCCGATTTCGATGATCTTGGGCTCGTTTCGAAGAGGACAACAATATCTATAATATCATGCAAAGAAACATCATATTCCAGCAAGGAAGTATAGATCCAAATGACGGGGTAAAAAACCTTCTACCGCGCTAGGTACTAAAATGCGGTACTACCGCTTTTCGGTACCTAGCCCGGCAGTGGATTTTGGCAACTTTCCAAAACCTTCTGCCTTGCTAGGTACTAAAATGCGGTACTACCACATTTTGGTACCTAGGAGGGCAGTGGCATTTGGCAACTTGCCAAAACCTACTGCCGCGCCAGGTACTACCGCATTTTGGTACCTAGGAAAATTCAAACCTCTATAACTTTTGATTGGTAACTCCTATCGACCCGATTCCAATTGCGTTGGAAAAAGGACGACATGGGCTACCCTATGAAAGGTGAAAATATTGGTTATCACCAAGTGAGAATGTATCATGTATAATAATGTGAGATACCTCACTTGGTGAGAAACCGAAAAGCTGCCAAGATCAAAGTCGCAACAAGATACAAACGGAAGATCCGATTTTGATGAACAAGAGCTTGTTATGGATATTACCACAAGCTCTATATCCTCACATGGATAAAACCAAATAACAACCAAATATGATGATGCAAATATGCAAAGGTTTGAGCTTTCTCCGAACGATGTGATCGAATTACTCATACAGGAGACCCTCTTAATAGTACGGTTATCTATCCTAAACCCGGTCTCACACACACAACGTGAGACCGGCAAAAGGGAAAACCTATCAAGATTATACCTTTGCCTTGAGCAATCCACTTGAGCTCGATGTAGACGATCTTGCCCTTCTCAAGATGGAACGTCTTTCTTAATTCCTCATCATCGACCTCGCATATTGAGCTTGCCCAACATGCCCAACATATCTTCTTTACATTTCATCGACCTTGAAGCCAACACATGCTCCAAGCGATGCCAATGGACAAATCCTACAACTATAACTTAATACACACATTAGTCCATAAAGATTGTCATTAATTACCAAAACCACACATGGGGGCCCAACATGTTCTTTCACTTATATTGTAGGGTACACAATTTTGTGGATCCAAATAGGCTAAAGAACTCACTTTTTGTCAAACATTTATCTTTTTTGTGAACATAACATATGTGAGTGCACCCACACTAAACCTTCATATGCGGTAACAGAGAGAACCTTAGTATTCGCATGTGTAAACTGTCTTACACCCGAAATATGATCGTGGATCCAAGAACACCCGATCATCACGTGATGTCTTGGAGCAACAAAACATAATCAGTGCATACTTAAGTAAGAACACATTTTTATCTTGATATTTAAATGAGGGATCATCTTATTATGCTAATAAAATGTCAAACTAGCAATATAAGATGCAACAAACATCACATTTTAATAAGTGAAATGATATGGTTCTTGCACTTGATCTTCATCATGTGCATCGTGGAATGATCCTCATTATTCCTTTATGTGTAAGGCCAAGGTCTATGGATCTTACACGTTTTGTGTGTTGTAATAGTATTGACTTATACTTTTACTTACAACATTACCATATCATGACACTAGCCCAGCAACAATCTAAACTAGACGCCTCTAATTTATCCATTGCAAGTTTTACGTGGCTTAGGGCTTTTGAAGATAGAACCGTTCTTACCTACGAACATAAACCACAACGAGGATAACCAAATTGTTGACAACTCGTTGCAAATTAGATATTGACTATAGTAGGAGAGACAGACACCCGCTAGCCATTTATGCAAAACTAGTTGCATGTCAAGCGTGGAACAGGTCTCATGTGCGAGGACACGTAAAGTTTATCCGGGCCGCTTCATCCCACTATGCCACCGATATCCAAAGTACAACTAAGAAGCAATAAAATGATTATCATCGCCCACATATACATATGTGTACTACCCGTTCAAAGCATCTACGCATAGATCCGGCTCTGATACCACTGTAGGGTTCGCAGCATAGAAAACAAAAAAATTCCTATGATGGGAACAACTAAGTACCAAGATATATATACTGGATACAAGCAATGGGTGGATATACATCCATAGAATACATACCCTCGAAGACCGAATAGCGTTAACGAGTTGTAATCGTGGATGATATAGTCGAACGCTTGCCGATCCCAAGATCGTGATGAAGTCCATCTGGTCCAGCCGGTCCAGGACCATCAAGTCCAGCACCGCAAAGCAGTGGTGCATCCGTGATCGCACACACGTCCGGGTACCCCGACAACCTCCGTGCCCTCGCTCCAGCGAAGCAGTGGAAGCAACAAATTCTTCCAGAAAAAGCCACCGGGAACACGTATCTCGTTGATCCGAGACCATGGGAAATTCTAAAGGGGGAGAGAGATCCTTCGCGAGGAGGTGTGCTTTGAGAGGAGGAGAGGGGGGACTTTTATAGGGAGAGGGGGCACCCCAAGGGGCATGGCGCCCCGCCATTTTGGCTGCCCCCACCTCTTTCACATTCATGTGGGTGGAGCTCCTGTTGGAGATATGCCCAAGAGGCAATAATAAAGAGGTTATTATCATATATTCATGCTTATGATAAAATTTTACATACCATGCTATAATTATACTAACCAGAAACATTAATACTTGTGTGATTTGTAAACATAAAAGAGTTCCTAGTAAAGCCTTTTGTTAAACTTGCTTATTGGTTAATATATGATCATGGTTTCCTGATCATGAACATTGAGATGTTATTAACAACAAGGTCATATCATTAGAAGAATGATGTTATGGACATACTCCTACAGATAAGCATAGCATACAGATCAAGTCATTTCAATAGTTCGTTTGCTATAAGCTTTCTGATACATAGTAACCTAATTCCTTCGACCATGAGATCATGCTAATCACCATCACCGGATGGATGATTTGATGACATCAAACACCACACCGTAACTGGGTGGCTATAAAGGTGGCATTGAGTGTTCGGAAAGTATGTGTTGAGGCACATGGATCAAGAGTGGGATTTATCCATCCATATGACAGATAGATATACTCTGGGCCCTCTCGGTGGAATGTCATCCGATTAGCTTGCAACCATATGACTGGCTCACAAGGGATCACATATCACGGGAACGAGAAAAGAGTACTTATCGATAATGAGGTTGAACTAGATATGCAAAGATACCGACGATCAAACCTCGGATAAGTAAATTATCGCGAGACAAAGGGAAATTGGTATCGTATGTAAGTGGTTCATTCGATTGCAAAGTAATCGTAGAAATATGTGGGAGCCATATGAATTTCCAGATTCCTCTATTGGTTATTGGTCGGAGAAGAGTCTCGGTCATGTCTGCGTAATTCATGAACCGTAGGGAGACACACTTAAGGATTCAATGTTGTTTAGTAGATATGGAATGTAAGTAGGGAGACCGAATATTGTTCGGAGTCTCGGATGGGATCCGAGACATCACGAGGAGATCCGGAATGGTCCGGAGAATATGATTCATATAAGGAAAGTCCGATTCCGGAGTTCGGGAATGATTTCGATGTTTTCATCGGAGAGGTTCTAGAAGTGTCTAGATGTAGGGTTCGCAGCATAGAAAACAAAATTTTTCCTACGATGTGAACTATATACCAAGATCTATATATACTAGATACAAACAACGGGCGGATGTATATCCGTAGAGAACATACCCTTGAAGACCGACAAAGCTTAACGAGTCCAAACTCGTGGTTGATGTAGACGATCTCTTGCCGATCTCAAGATCGAGAGGAAGTCCTAGCGCCAAGAAAAAGCAAGATCCGTGCTCAACACACGTTCGAGGCACCGAGCAACCTCCGCCTCCTCGCTCCAGCGATGCAGCGGAAGCACAACTCTTTCTTGCCGAAAAGCCACCGGGAACATGTATCTCGCTAGTCCGAGACCATGGGGGATAAAATCTAGAGGGGGAGAGAGATCCTTCACGAGGAGGTGTGTTGTGAGAGGAGGAGAGGGGGGCCTTTTATAGGGGAGAGGGGGGGCACCCAAGGGGCCATGCGCCCAGCCATGGGGCTGCCCCCACCTCTTCCACATTCATGTGGGTGGAGCTCCCACTCAAAATGAAAAGCCTCCACTCCCATTAAAAAGCCTCCACTCATAAATCCACTCACATGCATTAAATTTCCACCAAATTTAATGCAAGCTCTCATTTAAATAAAACTCTTTTATTTATTTATTCAGAATTTTGTTAATTACTTTAATTAACAAACATTCACATAAAACCCCTTGCTAGTATTCCATTTCACATGCAACTGGCCAGAATTTCAACCAAACAGCTTTGGTGTCTAGTGAAACAAATTCGCGCTTTCCTTTTCTTTTCGGCATGAAACTTTTGCTCCAAATGGATGTCGGTGTCTCTTAAGTGTGTCACCCTACGGTTCGCGAATAATGTGGACATGATCGAGACCCTCTCGGATCAATAATCGAAGCGGATCCGAGACCCATACCGACTCCCACACATTCAACGATGACTTTCTTGTGATCGTGAACCTTTACGCTAGTATCTTAATCCTTTGTTTCGCGATATATTACATGTCCGAGATCCGATCATCGGTATCTCCATACCTAGTTTGATCTCGCATCGACATGCACTCTTTTCGCTCCCGTGATATAACATTCTAGTGATCAAATCACTTGCTTGCAAGCTAATCAATGTGATATCACCGAGAGGGCCCAGAGTATATCTATCCGTCATCGGATGAACAAATTCCACTCGATCCATGGGCCTCAACATAACACTTTATTAGTTCCGAACCCATCTTTATAATCACCCCGTTATTGGTGACGCTTTGATGTTATCAAGAAACTCTTCCGGTGTTAGTGATTGACATGATCTCATGGTCTAAGGATTAGGATCACTTCGTAAGTTGTTATAGCAATATAAACTCAATGACTTTGATCGTAATGCTATACTTGGATGAATGTTCATCACACCATTACACTAATGTTGTGACCCGTTATTAACAACATCCAATGTCCATGATCGTGAAACCTTGATCATCTTGTTAATCAACGAGCTAGTTTATAAGAGAGGCATAACTAGGAACTTTCTATTTGTTTATTAAACACACATGTATTAATGTTTCCAGATTAATACAATTATAGCATGCAAAATAAACATTTATCATAAATAAGGAATACGATAATAACCACTTTATTATTGCCTCTCGGGCATATTCCCTTCTCCTCCCACTCGCACTAGAGACAATAATCTAGTTTGAAAACTTTGCGTATTGAACACCTATGGCATTCTGGTGTTCCAAATACACAATTGCAAGTGGTTAACATAATCTACGGATCTGACGCTCAGGTCCGTGTGTATTTGCATGTCTTTGCGTCTTCACGCATCACTCATTCTCCAATGAGATGGCATTGTATAAATTTGGTCTTTCGGTGAGACCTTTAGTTCCTTGGGGTTAAAACACGCCGATACTATTGTCATACAATATATCTTTAGTGTTAGCCTGCTATGAACCACACCTTAGTTTGATAACAAACTACTTGACACAAATTCCTCCTTGTCGCTACTATAGCACCATATACTTAGCCTTTTGTTGTAGTATTCGTCACAATGTCTTAACTTTGGAACTCTTCCAAATCCATCATGGAATCTCCTTTCCATTACATTGTGCCACCCATAGTTTAAATTGAGATAAACTTAATTTGTATGTTGTGACAAAACTAGTATCAATGTAACGCTTTACAATGAACTATTTGTAATTGTTTGTCACCTCTACACAAATATATTCTTAGTTCTTCCAAAAGATCATAAGAATATCCTTACTATAGTCCAATGATCATTTTATGATTCATTCTGGTATATGCTCATAACACTTAGAGCATAGGACATATCTGGATGTGTACATATCATGGTATGATTGATCAAAACATTCTTGTGATTTCACTCATCAAGTGTCAAAACACTTGAATCTTGTTTCACTTATCAAGTGTCGATACACTTGAATCTTGATTCAATTCCTTTCCATGTGACAAGAACTGTTTCTTGTCATTTCTATATTGAACTCCTTCAATATCTCATATATGTACGTTTGGCACAACCATATTGGCGTCACAGTCTATCCACTATAGACATTCACGCTAAATATTCGGGTTTTGCCTAAGTCTTTCATCGAAATGAAATTCTTAACCATTGTCAATAAAATATACATCATTTCTAATCAACAAGATGTCCTCCACATAATGTATTAGAAATATGTCTTAGCGCTCCCACTTAATTTCTTGCAAATGCAAGCATCTTCATCGTCTCCTGATGAAAACTCGTTTTCATCATGGTGAAGATTCCAACTCCGCGATGCTTACTTCAACCATTGAAGTTTGCATGCCCTTTTAGCATCCTTTGAATTTAACAAAACCCTTTGGACCGTGTCATGTACACGTCCTAGGTAACTATTCTATTAGAAGAACTTTGTTTTGTTTATTCATCTACCATATACCAAATTATATGTAGTGGTTGCTACTTTAATCCGTTCAGACTAAATATCGCTATGAAAGATCAAATCTTGTCATAGTCAACTCCTTGAACATTGTCATAAAATACTTTACGACATGTCGACTATTTCATAGATGTGAAACATCCATGTCTGTTTCTTTATAGATCCAAATACGACCGATAGGTTTTTACACCTTTCCGGAGGGTCTTCCAAGTTCAAAACTTGATTTCTCGTATATGGAACTATCACGGATTTTATGGCTTCAAGCCATTTGACGGAGTCAGGGCCCATCATCGCTTCTTTGTATGTATTCGGTTCATCATTATCAAACAATAATGATTTACTCTCAAATCTTAGCATTTGATTGTTTAACCGACCTTCTTGGTTCAATAGGAACTTTAGACCTCCGTGACCACAACCTTTGAGGCACATAAGCTATGAGCATTATGGCAGCCTCGAGCGATTTCCTGCTGTAACTCAAAGACATTTAGCTAAGGTTCGTTAACCTTATCAAAGTTCTATTGTCCTCCCGCTTAACTTTTATGAAAAATTCCTTATTCAAGAAACTTCACATTTCAAGCGACAAACTCTTTTGTCCTCGGTGTTAAGGAGGAATAACCAATTGTTATTCAAAATAACCTATAAAGACATGCTCATCCGACTTTGGTTGTAAACATCTTACTTATGTTTAGCATACCAAAATTTAAGAAAGGACAACTTGGGTTTTACCCCAAACCATAACTCATATGGTGTCATTTCAACGGATCAAGATGGAGCTCTTTTTAGTGTAAAAGCGGTAGTCTCTAAAGCTTTAATCTTTTAAAACATAATGGCAGTTTTATAAATAACACCTTTGATCCAACCATGTCAAACAAGGTTTCATTACAAATCTCAAACACTCCATACTCCTATGGTGTTTTGGGAGATGTAAATCTAGGTGTTTTGCTAAACTTGCAACTCAAATAAATCTCTTTATGATAAAATCATAATTCATTTATTTTCTTGTTACACTTGTAACTCAAATAAATCCCTTTATGATCAAATCATAATTCATTTATTTTTCTTGTTACAATGATTTTTCACTTCATCTTGAAAGTCTTTGAAACATTTTCAAATATTTCATACTTCTTTCTCATTAAGTGAACATTCACTCAAATTTCCGGAGAAAGTATATGAAGTTGAAACCCATCGCCATTTACATAATGGAATACATACATCGATATGTATAAATTCCAATATTTTAGTCATTCGTTCTTCTTTGGCCTGTGAACGAAGTTTTAATTATCACGTGGAAAGTCTCACAAGCGTCACTTGATCAAATCAAAGACTCCTAAAAATCCATGAAAATGGAGATTCTTCATGTTTTCTTTCCAATATAATTTAAACAAATGATGTCACTGTAAGTGATCTTTCAATCATTTGTCTTGCAACATTTTAGCATTAGGATTTATGGATGTGATTTCTTCAACTAGATTTGTAAATCATCCATCTTATATGGAATACGGTAATTATTTGCACCCCCTTTGTTCTTATAATACCGATTCAAATAACAATTATTAAAACAAATCTTGAAGTCTTTCTTCAACTAGATTTGTAAATCATCCATCTTATATGGAATACGGTAATTATTTGAACAACCTTTGTTCTTATAATACCTGATTCAAATAACAATTATTAAAACAAATCTTGAAGTCAAGCTTTGATGTCAACGAGAAATACAAACAACGGTTTGTTTGTTTTCGATGAACATCATCACATTTTCTCTTGCTAGTTACTTAGGCCATTGTGGTTCATGAATTGCGTCATTCCGTATGAAATTTCATACCAACCAATTCGGTATCCAATACCCAAGAACCACATTGTTCAACAAGCAAAGAATACAACCATAACATGTATATCATATATATACCTAAATTGGATATTTCCAATCTTTTCTTTTCTCGCCAAATATATTTTATAGATTCTCTTCAAAGATTTCCTTTTCCTTTTTAAAAGAAATTATCAACATCAAAAGTGGCGCCATATACATGACACATAGTCCAAAGCGTGTATATTCAAATAATAATACCTTTGGATTTGCACTTTGAAGTAGATCACCATCATCAAATGATCAGTATTCTTTCAAAATCCATTCTTTAGTAATCTTTTAGTGTAGTAAACATTTTACATACATATTCTATTCACCCTTATCATGATGACTTTCATGATCAAGCTACTTTAGCTTATAAAGGCGAATCGTGAGTATAACATTACTTTCCAAAACCCTTTTGGATGATTAGGATGTCTAGCATCTCCAACCTTCGTAAATTCTCATCCAATATGAGAACATATATATACTCTATCATATTGCAACCAAAACATTGTTTCAGATATCGTTATATCTGCCACACATGATGGTTTCTGAAACAATTCTTTCAGCTCCTAGATAAACTTGATGTTTAAATCAAGAATCATGGAGGCAAACATGATACTCAAGATACTAACACTGGAATTGTTACTCTCGATTTAATACCAATTATTAAATTTCACAGAGTAAATAGAATTTTGTTGAAAGTTTGCAATAGGACTTTAAACTTTAGATTGACACTCAACACAATACGATACCAGTTCGTAAAGTATATATCCAGAATTCTATAGTTCTATTATCTCAATTACAACTATGCATATGGTGGTGAACGAATGCCAATGACTACAACAAATTATGCAAATTCACTTTGATTTAATTTATGATAAATTGAGTTCTACTAATCCAAATTAGAAATGAACTCCCACTCAAAAACGATATTCCTCGTGTCTTTTTGGTGATTACATGAACCAAATCCACTACACCAAGTCCGATCATCACGTGAATCGGTGTAGCTTCAAAGGCGAGCATCAAATGGGCATCATATCTACCATATGACTCATGCTTAACCTTTCGGTCTGTGTTCCGAGGCCATGTCAGACATGCTAGGCTCGCCAAGTAAGAACCTTAGTATTCGTGTGTAATCTGTTTACACCCGAGATATGCTCGTGGATTCAAGTACACCCGATCATCACGTGATGTCTTGAAGCTTAAACATTGTCTGCATACTTAAGGAAGAACACATTTTTATCTTGATATCTAAATGAGGGATCATCTTATTATGCTAATAAAACACCAAACAAGCAATATAAGATGCTATCAAACATCACATGTTTATTAGTGGAATGATATGGTTCTCGCATATGATCTCTATCATGTGCACCGTGGTATGATCACTATCATACATATATGTGTAAGTCCAAGGTCTATGGATATTACACGTTATGTGTGTTGTAAGAGTATCATCTCATACTTCTACTTACAACATCACCATATCATATCACTAGCCCAGCAACAATCTAAACTAGACGCCTCTAATTTATCCATTGCAAATTTTACGTGGCTTAGGGCTTTCGTAGATAGAACCGTTCTTACCTACGAACATGAACCACAACGAGGATAACCAAATTGTTGACAACTCGTTGCAAATTAGATATTGACTATAGTAGGAGAGACAGACACCCGCTAGCCACTTATGCAAAACTAGTTGCATGTCAAGCGTGGAACAGGTCTCATGTGCGAGGACATGTAAAGTTTGTCCGGGCCGCTTCATCCCACTATGCCACCAATATCCAAAGTACAACTAAGAAGCAATAAAATGATCATCATCGCCCACATACTCATATGTGTACTACCCGTGCAAAGTATCTACGCATAGAACTTGGCTCTGATACCACTGTAGGGTTCGCAGCATAGAAAACAAAATTTTTCCTACGATGTGAACTATATACCAAGATCTATATATACTAGATACAAACAACGGGCGGATGTATATCCGTAGAGAACATACCCTTGAAGACCGACAAAGCTTAACGAGTCCAAACTCGTGGTTGATGTAGACGATCTCTTGCCGATCTCAAGATCGAGAGGAAGTCCTAGCGCCAAGAAAACAGCCAAGATCCGCTCGCACACACGCTCGAGGCACCGAGCAACCTCCGCCTCCTCGCCCAGATGCAGCGAAGCACAACTCTTTCTTGCCGAAAAGCCACCGGAACATGTATCTCGCTAGTCCGAGACCATGGGGATAAAAACTAGGGGAGAGAGATCCTTCACGAGGAGGTGTGTTGTGAGAGGAGGAGAGGGGGCCTTTATAGGGGAGAGAGAGGGGCACCGGGGCCATGCGCCAGCCATGGGGCTGCCCCACCTCTTCCACATTCATGTGGGTGGAGCTCCCACTCAAAATGAAAAGCCTCCACTCCCATTAAAAAGCCTCCACTCATAAATCCACTCACATGCATTAAATTTCCACCAAATTTAATGCAAGCTCTCATTTAAATAAAACTCTTTATTTATTTATTCAGAATTTTGTTAATTACTTTAATTAACAAACATTCACATAAAACCCTTGCTAGTATTCCATTTCACATGCGTAACAGTTTCAGCAATTTCAACCAAACAGCTTTTTGTCTAGTGAAACAAATTCCTGCGCTTTCCTTTTCTTTTCGCATGAAACTTTTGCTCCAAATGGATGTCGGTGTCTCTTAAGTGTGTCACCCTACGGTTCATGCGAATAATGTGGACATGATCGAGACCCTCTCGGATCAATAATCGAAGCGGATCCGAGACCCATACGACTCCACACATTCAACGATGACTTTCTTGTGATCGCTTAACCTTTACGCTAGTATCTTAATCCTTTGTTTCATGATATTACATGTCCGGATCCGATCATCGGTATCTCCATACCTAGTTTGATCTCGCATCGACATGCACTCTTTTCTCGCTCCCTGATATAACATTCTAGTGATCAAATCACTTGCTTGCAAGCTAACCAATGTGATATCACCGAGAGACCCAGAGTATATCTATATGTCATCGGGATGAACAAATTCCACTCTCGATCCATGGGCCTCAACATAACACTTTATTAGTTCTGAACCCATCTTTATAATCACCGTTACTGTGACGCTTTGATGTTATCAAGAAACTCTTCCGGTGTTAGTGATTGACATGATCTCATGGTCTAAGGATTAGGATCACTTCGTAAGTTGTTATAGCAATATAAACTCAATGACTTTGATCGTAATGCTATACTTCGGATGAATGTTCATCACACCATTACACTAATGTTGTGACCCCGTTATTAACAACATCCAATGTCCATGATCAGGAAACCTTGATCATCTTGTTAATCAACGAGCTAGTTTATAAGAGAGGCATAACTAGGAACTTTCTATTTGTTTATTAAACACACATGTATTAATGTTTCCGTATTAATACAATTATAGCATGCAAAATAAACATTTATCATAAATAAGGAATACGATAATAACCACTTTATTATTGCCTCTCGGGCATATTCCCTTCACTAGAAGGTTCACCGGACCGGAAGGGGAATGGTTCATGAATGTGTCATGGTTAAGTGGAATGATTGGATCATGTCCTAGGTCACTTGGTTGGGCATTTGCGAGAGAGAAATAAAGCTCTACATTGAAATTCAAAGGGGAGGTTTGAAAAGTCAAACTAGAACAATAGTTTCCTAGTGGAAGAAGGAAAGAGTCCATACTTCTCTCCAACTTGGGTTTGGGGAAGGATTCAAACTCCCCTCTCCCAAGCTGCCCTCCCTCTCATAATAGAGGGGAGGGGCTTCCCCAAAGCAAGACAACCAGCCCTCCCCACCTCCAAGCCGCGCCGCCGCCGGTTGTCGTCGTCGCCAGCCTCCGCCCTAGCACCGCCGTTGGCCCGTCGTCGTCGCCCTAGCCGCCGCCGAGTCCACCTCCTCCTTTTCGGCCTTCTAAACCTAGATCACCGAAAACCCTAGATCCACCATAACCTGCTCCGGCTTAGGCGAAGCCCTGCAGGATCTTCCCTCTACTTCCGACACCACGACGTCGTGCTGCCGGAATCGCGAGGAGAGAACTACAACCTCCGTTGCCTACTGGAACAAGGGAGAGGAAGGTCTTCATCGAGTACCGAATGTGTGATTGACTGCGGAAGCGCTGCCGGAATGCAGCGCTGGAAGGATCGTCTACGCGATCTTGAGATCGGCAAGTGTACGACTACATCACCCACGAGAATTTGTTCTCATTAACCGCTTTGGAATCTTCGAGGGTGAGTACTCTAATCGACTCGTTGCTACAATCTAGTAGATAGATCTTGGCTTGTTTGTATGCATGCGGTAGATTTTTTTTGTTTTCCATGCTACGAACCCCTTATAGTGGTATCAGAGTCGTGTCTATATGTAGATCTGTTGCACGAGTAGAACACAATGGTCATTGTGGGCGTTGATGCTTTTTTTGTTGATTGCTTCTTGTGTACTTTGCATCTTGCGGGATGGTGGGATAAAGCGGCCCGGGCTAACCTTACATGACATCGTTCATGAGACTTGCTCCACGCTTGACATGCAACTTGTATTGCATAAGTGGCTTTGCGGGTGCCTGTTTCTCCCAACATAGTGAAGATTCAATTTACAACGGGTAATTGACAATACTAGTATCAACGTTGTGGTTCTTGTTCGTAAGTTAGAACGACACTTATTGAAAGCCCCAAACCACGTAAAACATGCAAAGAAAATTAGAGGCGTCTAACTTTGTTTTGTAGGGGTGTGCTGTGATGTGATATGGCCATGATTGTGATTATATATGATGTATGCAATGTTCCTTATTGCAAGTCGGCAACCGGCAGGAGGCATACAGTTGTTTTTTTAATTTTGTTAAGACCTGCGTGTCTATTATTCAAAGTAGTTGTAATAGTTGATGCTGGTGGACGACAACCATGGAGCGGCGCCATTGACCTTGACGCAATGCCGGTGATGATGGAGATCATGTTCGTGCTTGAAGATGGAGATCAGAAGCACAAGAAGAAAGGCCATATCATATCACATATTATGAATTTCATGTGATGTTAATCCTTTTATGCATCTTGTATTGCTTAGTTCACGACGGTAGCATTATAAGATGATCCCTCTCACAAAATATCAAGTTATAAAGTGTTCATCCTTAGTAAGCACCGTTTATAAAGCTCGTTGTTTCGAAGCACCACGTGATGATCGGGTGTTTTAAATTATGTGAGTGTATACAACGAGAGCAAGCCAGATTTGCTCATGCGGAAGCTAAGGTTTGATCTTGATAAGCCTATCATGTACATACATGGTCTCGGAACACGGATCACCGAAAGGTAAAGCATGAGTCATATAGTAGATATGATGAACATGTTGATTATTCGCCTTTGAAACTACATTATGTCACGTGATGATCGGACTTGGTATAGTCGCTTTGGTTCATGTAATCACTAAAACAATGTGAGGGATATTGTTTTGAGTGGGAGCTCAACAACAATATGATTAAAAGTTGAGCACTATTTATCATAAATTAAATCAAAGTGAATTTGCATAGTTGTTGTCATTGGCATTCGTTTACTACCTTGCGCTTAGTTATAATTGAGATAATATAACTATAGAATTCTAGTTAGTTACTTTACGAACTTATATCATATTGTTTTGAAGTGTTAATCAAAAGTCTAAAAGTCTCATTGCAAGCTTTCAGTAAGTTTCGATTACTCCGTGAAGTTTAATAGTTGGTATTAAATCAAGAGTAACAATTCCATTGTTAGTATATAAGTATAATGTTTGTCTCCATGATTCTTGATATTCAAAATATCGTTTTAATATCAAAGTAATCTAGGAGTTGAAAGAGTTGCTTTAGAAACCATCATGTGTGGAAGATATTGCGATATCTGAAACGATGTTTTCATTAAAACATGATAGAGTATAATATGGCAAAGTTTATGTTCTCATATTTGATGAGAATTTATAAAAGGTTGATGACACTAGTTGTCCTAATCCTCCAAAAGGTATTGGAGAGCAACATTATACTCGCGATTCACCGTAACAAGCTAAAATAGCTTGATCATGAATAGTTCCATGATAAGGATGAATATTTGATGTAGGTAAAATGTTTGCTACACTAAAATATTACTAAAGGATGGAATTTGAAAGAACACCAAACATTTAATGATGGTGATCTACTTCAAAGTGCAAGTCCAAATACACTGATATTTAACTATACACGCTTTGGACTATGTGTCATGTGTATGGCTCCACTATTGATATTGATAGATTCTTTCAAACAGAAAAGGAAATACTAAAAGAGAATCTCATAAATATATGGCAGAAAAGAAAATACTTGAATTGTTCAGCTTAGGTATATAGAGGATATACAAGTTATGGCTGTATTCTTTGCTTGTTAAATAATGTGGTTCTTTAGTATTCGATACTGAATTTGTTGGTATGAATCGTCATACGAAACAACACAATTCATGAACTATAATGGCCTAATTAACTAGCAAAAGAATATGTGATGATGTTCATCGATAACAAATAAAGGGTTGTTGTGTTGCTCCTTAACATCAAAGCTTGCCTTCAAGATTTTTTTATCAGGTATTATGAGAACAAAAGGGTTGTTCAAATAATTGCCGTAATCCATAAAAGGTGGATAATTTACAAATCTCGTTGGATAAATCACATCCATAAAACAAATGCTAAAAATGTCGAAAGACAATTGATTGAAAGATCACTTAGAAAGTGACATCGTCGTTTAAATTATATTGGAAACAAAACATGAAGAAACTCCATATGGATGGAATTTTGGAGTCTTTTGATTTTTGATCATGCTTGTGAAACTTTCCTAGAGATAATTAAAACTCCGTTCATAGGCCAAAGGGAACGGATGACTAGCTTACTGAAACTTGTACATATTGTTGTATGAAGTCCATTATGTGTAGTCAAGAGCGATGGATTTTAACTTCATATGATTTATCCAAAAATTTGAGTGAATATATGAATATTTACTTAATGAGGATGGAGTGTGAAACATTTGAAAATGTTCGAAGACTTTCAAGATGAGGTGCAAAATCAATGTAACAAGAAAATAAAGAATTTACGATAGGATCATAAAAGAAGATTTTTGAGTTATAATTTTAGCATAACACCTAAGATTTGACGAATCGTTCCGTGGATTTGGATTTACCGAAACACCATAAGAGTATGGAGTGATCGAGATATGTAATAAAACCTTGTTTGACATGGTAAGATCAAAGGTGTCATTTATAAAACTGTCATTATATTTTAAGGATTAAAAGCTTTAGAGACTACCATTTTTCCACTGAAAAGAGCTCCATCATGATTCATTGAAATGACACCATATAAAGTTATGGTTTGGGAAAAAACCCAAATTGTCCTTTCTTTAACATTGGTATGCGCATGTCTTTGTAGGTTATTTCGGATAATCGTTGGGTACTCCTCCATAAAACCAAAGACAAAAGTGTTTGTCGCTTAGAACGTCAAGTTTCTTGAGAAGAAATTTTTCATGAATAGTTAAGTGGGAGGACAATAGAACTTTGATAAGGTTAAAAGAACCTTAGCTATATGTGCTGAGTTGCACAACACAGAAAAGTGTTCTGGAGGAATCAACAATGCTCATGGCTCACGTGTCTCAAAGGTTGTGATCACGGAGGTCAAAGTTCTTATTGAACCAAGTAGGTCGGGTAAACAATCAAATGCTAGGATTTGAAAGTAGATCATTGTTGTTTGACAATGGTGAACTGACTATATGCAAAGAAGCGATGATGGGCCCTGACTCCGTCAAATGGCTTGAATCCATAAAATCTATGATAGATCTATACACGAGAAATCAAGCTTTGAACTTGAAAGACCCTCTCGAAAGGCATAAGACCTTCCAGTTGTGTTTGGATCTATAAAGAAATAGACATGGATGTTTCACATCTATGAAATAGTCGACATGTTGGGAAAGAGTTCACAACAATGTTCAAAGATTGACTATGACAAGATTTGATCTTTCATAGCGATATTTAGTCTAGACGGATTAATATAGCAACCACTACATATAATTTTGTTATGTGGTAGTTGAATAAACAAAACAAGTTCTTCTAATAGAATTGTTACCTAGGACATGTGCATAACACGGTCCAAAGGGTTTTGTTAATTCAAGTGATGCTAAAAGCGTATGCAAACCTCAATGGTTGAAGTAAGCATCGAGGAGTTGGAATCTTCACCATGATGAAACTATTAAAAGGGTTTAAATTCATCAGAGACGATGAAGATGCTTGCATTTGCAAGAAATTAAGTGGAAGCGCTAAGACATATTTCTAATACATTATATGGAAGACATATTGTTGATTGGAAATGATGTATCTTTTATTAACACATGTTAAGAATTTCATCTCGATGAAAGACTTAGGCAAAACCCGAATATTTAGCATCAATATAGATAGATTGAGACGCTAAAATGGTTGTGCCAAATGTACATAGATGAGATATTGAATGGGTTCAATATGGAAACTACAAGAAAGGTTCTTGTTGCACAGAAAGGATTGAATCAAAATTCAAGTGTATTGACACTTGGTAAGTGAAACAAAGATTCAAGTATAGATTGATACTTGATGTATGAAATCACAAAGAGTATTTATATCAATCATATTGTGATATGTACAAATCCAGACATGTCCTATGCTCTAAATGTTATGAGCATATACCAGAATGATTCATAAGATGATCATTGGGCGATAGTAAGGATATTCTTATGATCTTTTGGAAGAACTAAGAATATATTATTTTGTAGAGGTGAAAAATAGATGGTTAGTTCATTGTAGAAGTACTACATTGATACTAGTTTTGTCACAAAGTACAAATTAAGTTTATCTCAATCTAAACTAAGGGTGGCACAATATAATGGAAAGTAAGTTCCATAATGGATTTGGATAAGTTCCAAAGTTAAGACATTGTGATAGATACTACGACAAAAGGCTAAGTATATGGCTGCTATTATAGCAGCAAAAGAGGGCATTTGTGTCAAGTAGTTTGTTATCAAACTAGGTGTAGTTCACAGCGGGATAATACTATGAAGATATATTGTACGACAATATTGTCAAACATGTTTTAACCCCTAGGAACTAAAGGTCTCACCAAAGGACCAAATTTATACAAAGCCATTGTTGGAATTATGCCCTAGAGGCAATAATAAAGATGTTATTATTATAATTCTTGTTCATGATAAAGTTTATATTCCATGCTAGAATTGTATTAAGCGGAAACTTTAATACTTGTGTGGTTTGTGAACAACACCGTGTCCCTATTATGCCTCTATGGACTAGCTCATTGATCAATGATGGTTAAGGTTTCCTAACCATAGACATGAGCTGTCAATTGATAATGAGATCATATCATTGGAGAATGATATGATGGACAGACCCAAACTAAGCGAAGCAATTAGATCGTATCATCGTGTTCATCTTTGCAAAGCTTTTCCTATGTCAAATATTATATTCCTTAGACCATGAGATAATACAACTCCCTGGTATCGGAAGAAAGCTTTGAGGTCATCAAACGTCATCCTATGAGAGGGTGATCATAAAGGTGTCTCTCAGGTGATCGGAAAGTATCTGTTGGGTTGTATGTATCGAGATGGAATTTGTCCCTCCCAAGTCGGAGAGATATACTTCGGGCCCACTCGGTAATCGATATCAACACCGCTTGCAAGCATGTGGTTAAGGAGTTAATCACAAAGTGATATCGGATTACGGAACGAGTAAAGTACTTGCTGTGAACGAGATTGAACTAGGTATGACGATGCAAGCGATCGAATCTCGGGCAAGTAAAATATCGCGAGACGAAGGAATATATATGGGATTGATTGAATCCTGGAATCTTGGTTCATCCGATATGATCATCGATGAATGTGTGGAGTCAATATGGGTGCCTGGACCACGCTGTTGATTATTGATAGAAGATCATGTCGCATATTCTCGAACCCGAGGTCACACACTTAACGTGTCTCGACGCTAGGATAGATTGGATAATTGGTTTATGAGTTTTTGTTGAGTCTCGGATGGGATCCGGGACATCACGAGAGGTTCCGGAGTGGTCCGGAGAATAAGATTCATATAAGGCGGTGCAGTTTTGGAGTTGAATTGTTAGGGTTAATCGGTATTGTACCGGAAGCTTCTAGAACCTTCCGGAAGGGGACCAACGTGGCCCCACCTTCCGGGAGGGGGCATGGGCCTATGAGGGAGTGTCCTGGCCGCATTGGGCCAGGGGCACAAGGCCCCATAGGGCCCAGCCGCCCCAGGAGGGTTTAAACTGGAGATAGGGTTTCTAGAAGGGGGAGAGTCCTCACCCCCCACTCCTCCCTCCCTTGGCCGCCGGCCCAAGGCTTGGAGGAGGGGCAAGGGCTGGCCGCCCCCCTCTATATAAAGAGGGCTGGGGCGCCCCCTCCCCCCTACACCTTGCCTCCAAACCCTAGTTGCCCTGCTGCCCTTCCTCTCTCCCTCCCGACTGTTTGTAGGCGAAGCCCTGCTGCAGAAATTCTCCACCATATACACCACGCCGTCGTGTTGTAGATCCAATATATCTCTCCACCATACTTGCTGGTCCGAGGAAGGAGGAGACGTCAGTCTTGCTGCGTGTGCATCTCACGGAGGCACCGCCACTTGTGGTGCTAGATCGGATCGGATCGCGAGGAGGAGAAGCGAGTACGACTACATCACCCACGTTCCGACGAACGTTCCGCTGTGCGAATCTTCAAGGGTATGAAGATCTAATCCAATATCTCTCGTTGATTGCATCTCCTAGATTAGATCTTGGCTTTCCCTCTGTTCACATCCGTAGAAAATTTTGATTTACTATGCCGCGAAACCCTTCAGTGGTATCAGAGCTAGATCTATGCGTAGATGTGTTTCACGAGTAGAACGCAACATGGTTGTTGCGGGCGTTGATGTTTTCTGTTGCAAGCCTCTTGTTTGTGTTCTTCTTATGACGCAGGATAGTGAGATTGAAGCGGTCCAGGCCAACCTTACGCGACGTCGTTCGTGAGACCGGCTCCGCACTTGACGTGTGGCTTGTACCACACATGCGGCTGGTGGATGTCAGTTTCTCTCACTATAGTTGTCATGGGATTAACACCGGAGTTTGGCAACCATAATATCACCGTTGTGGCTTTCCGTAGGTAAGAATCGTTCTTAGCATCTACTCCCATAAGCCACGTAAAACATGCAACAACAAAGTAGAGGCGTCTAACTTGTTTTTGTAGGGAGTGTTTTCTGTGATATGGTATGGCCCAAGATGTGATGTGTATATTGTATGCGATGATCATGTTTTTTAATGTTTCACGACTTGCATGTCGATGAGTACACAACCGGCAGGAGCCATATGGTTGTCTTTATAATTGTGTATGACCTGCGAGTCAACTTCTTATACGCCATGTAATAGCTTTACTTTATCGCTAAGTAGTTAGCAATAGTTGTAGTTGCTATTCGTGGTGGAGGCAATCATGGTGGAGTGATGGAGATCATGCTTAACGCACAAGATGGAGATCATTCTTGAAGATTGGCTATACCATGTCACATAAAGTTATATGCATGTGATGTTTATCCTTTTATGTATCTTATTATGCTTAGATCGACGGTAGCATTATAAGATGATTCCTCACTTAAAGATCAAGATAAAACTGTGTTCTCCCCAAGTATGCACCGCGAAAGTTCGTCGTGTCCAAGCATCACGTGATGATCGGGTGCTATAGACTCTCGCTCACATACAACGGGTGCAAGCCAGTTTTGCACACGCGAAATACTTGGGTCTAGCTTGACGAGCCTAGCATGTATGGACATGGCCTCGGAACACAAGAACCGAAAGGTTAAGCATGAGTCATATGAATGATATGATCGACACTTTGTTGTCCACCATTGAAACCACATCTCTTCTCGTGATGATCGGATTAGGTTGGTGAATTTGGATCGTGTTCACTAAACAACTTGAGGGATGTTGAATTTAGTGGGAGTTCATCTAGTAATTTGATTAAGTTGAACTATTTATCATGAACATAGTCTAAATTGTACTTGCAAATCTTGAGATCACATGGCCAAGTCCAGCTTCAACTTGAACGTTTTCTTTGAGAAGGAAAAGCTTAGAAACAATGGGTCTAACTTCACCAATTGGTTCGCAATCTAAGAATCATTCTCTGGCGGACAAAAGGACTATGTCCTTGGGAAAGCGTTAGGTGACCCCCTGCTGCTATCAAGGCTGATGAGAAAGGCATCTATCGGTCGCAAAGATGATTATGGTGTGATTAAGAGCACCATGTTGTTTGCTATGGAACCGGAACTTCAAAATCGTTTTAAAGAGTATCCCGGGCCCTTTGAGATTCTCGAAGAGTTGAAAACCATGTTTCAGACTCAGGCCCGTTCTGAGAGATATGAGATCTCCGAGAAGTTCTTTAACTGCAAGATGGAGGAAGGGAGTTCCGTTAGTGAGCACGCCATTAAGATGACAGGCTACACTCAACGCCTTGAGCAACTGGAATGCACGATTCCATAGGAGCTCAAGATTGACAGGGTTCTGTAATCACTCCCTCCCAGCTACAAAAGTTTTGTAGTGACTCATAATCAGATTGGTTCCACTGATACGATCACCGAGCTCTTCGCAAAGCTGAAGGCTGCGGAGGTGGACATCAAGAAGGATAATCATGTGTTGATGGTCAACAAGCCCTCCTTTAAGAAAGGTAAGGGTGCAAAGAAGCCCTTCAAGAAAGGCGGCGGCAAGCGCGTTGCCCCTGCTGAGAAGAATCTCAAGTCTGGTCCTAAGCCGGACACTGAGTGCTTCTATTGCAAGGACAAGGGTCACTGGAAGCACAACTGTCCGAAGTACTTAGCAGACAAGAAGACTGGCACCATCAAAGGTATATTTGATATACATGTTATTGATGTTTTCCTTACTAGCCCTCGTTGTAGTGCCTGGGTATTTGTGAAGGGAATATGCCCGAGAGGCAATAATAAAGTGGTTATTATCGTATTCCTTATTTATGATAAATGTTTATTTTGCATGCTATAATTGTATTAATACGGAAACGTTAATACATGTGTGTTTAATAAACAAATAGAAAGTTCCTAGTTATGCCTCTCTTATAAACTAGCTCGTTGATTAACAAGATGATCATAGGTTTCCTGATCATGGACATTGGATGTTGTTAATAACGAGGTCACAACATTAGTGTAATGGTGTGATGAACATTCATCCGAAGTATAGCATTACGATCAAAGTCATTGAGTTTATATTGCTATAACAACTTACAGTGATCCTAATCCTTAGACCATGAGATCATGTCAATCACTAACACCGGAAGAGTTTCTTGATAACATCAAACGTCACACCGTAATGAGGTGATTATAAAGATGGGTTGAACTACTAAAGTGTTATGTTGAGGCCCATGGATCGAGAGTGGAATTTGTTCATCCCGATGACGGATAGATATACTCTGGGCCCTCTCGGTGATATCACATTGATTAGCTTGCAAGCAAGTGATTTGATCACTAGAATGTTATATCACAGGAACGAGAAAGAGTGCATGTCGGTAACGAGATCAAACTAGGTATGGAGATACCGATGATCGAATCTCGGACATGTAATATATCGCGAAACAAAAGGATTAAGATACAAGCGTAAAGGTTCCGACGATCACAAGAAAGTCATCGTTGAATGTGTGGAGTCGTATGGGTCTCGGATCCCGCTTCGATTATTGATCGAGAGGGTCTCGATCATGTCCACATTATTCGCGAACCGTAGGGTGACACACTTAAGAGACACCGACATCCAATTGGAGCAAAAGTTTCATGCCGAAAAGAAAAGGAAAGCGCGAATTTATTTCACTAGAACCAAAAGCTGTTTGGTTGAAATTGCTGAAAATGGTTCTGCATGTAAAATGGAATACTAGCAAGGGGTTTTATGTGATTTGTTAATTAAAGTAATTAACAAAATTCTGAATAAATAAATAAAAGAGTTTTATTTAAATGAGAGCTTGCATTAAATTTGGTGGAAATTTAATGCATGTGAGTGGATTTATGAGTGGAGGCTTTTTAATGGGAGTGGAGGCTTTTCATTTTGAGTGGGAGCTCCACCCACATGAATGTGGAAGAGGTGGGGGCAGCCCCATGGCTGGGCGCATGGCCCCTTGGGTGCCCCCTCTCCCTATAAAAGGCCCCTCTCCTCCTCTCACAACACACCTCCTCGTGAAGGATCTCTCTCCCCTCTAGATTTTATCCCCATGGTCTCGGACTAGCGAGATACATGTTCCCGTGGCTTTCGGCAAGAAAGAGTTGTGCTTCCGCTGCATCGCTGGAGCGAGGCGGAGGTTGCTCGGTGCCTCGAGCGTGTGTGCGAGCACGGATCTTGTGCTTTTCTTGGCGCTAAGACTTCCTCTCGATCTTGAGATCGACAAGAGATCGTCTACATCAACCACGAGTTTGGACTCGTTAAGCTTTGTCGGTCTTCAAGGGTATGTTCTCTACGGATATACATCCGCCCGTTGTTTGTATCTAGTAGATAGATCTTGGTACATAGTTGTTCCCATCGTAGGAATTTTTTTTTTCTATGCTGCGAACCCTTCAGTGGTATCAGAGCCGGATCTATGCGTAGATACTTTGCACGGGTAGTACACATATGAGTATGTGGGCGATGATGATCATTTTATTGCTTCTTAGTTGTACTTTGGATATTGGTGGCATAGTGGGATGAAGCGGCCCGGACAAACTTTACATGTCCTCGCACATGTGACCTGTTCCACGCTTGACATGCAACTAGTTTTGCATAAGTGGCTAGCGGGTGTCTGTCTCTCCTACTATAGTCAATATCTAATTTGCAACGAGTTGTCAACAATTTGGTTATCCTCGTTGTGGTTCATGTTCGTAGGTAAGAACGGTTCTATCTTCGAAAGCCCTAAGCCACGTAAAATTTGCAATGGATAAATTAGAGGCGTCTAGTTTAGATTGTTCTTTGGGCTAGTGATATGATATGGTGATGTTGTAAGTAGAAGTATGAGATGATACTCTTACAACACACATAACGTGTAATATCCATAGACCTTGGACTTACACATATAGGTATGATAGTGATCATACCACGGTGCACATGATAGAGATCATCTGCGGGAACCATAACATTTCACTAATAAACATGTGATGTTTGATAGCATCTTATATTGCTTGTTTGGCGTTTTATTAGCATAATAAGATGATCCCTCATTTATATATCAAGATAAAAATGTGTTCTTCCTTAAGTATGCACCGACAATGTTTCGTCGCTTCAAGACATCACGTGATGATCGGGTGTACTTGAATCCACGAGCACTCTCGGGTGTAAGACAGTTACACACGAATACTAAGGTTCTTACTTGGCGAGCCTAGCATGTACAGACATGGCCTCGAACACGGACGAAAGGTTAAGCATGAGTCATATAGTAGATATGATGCCCATTTGATGCTCGCCTTTGAAGCTACACCGACTCACGTGATGATCGGACTTGGTGTAGTGGATTTGGTTCATGTAATCACCAAAAGGCACGAGGATGTCGTTTTTGAGTGGGAGTTCATTTCTAATTTGGATTAGTAGAACTCAATTTATCATAAATTAAATCAAAGTGAATTTGCATAATTTGTTGTAGTCATTGGCATTCGTTCACCACCTTATGCATAGTTGTAATTGAGATAATAGAACTATAGAATTCTGGATATATACTTTATGAACTGGTATCGTATTGTGTTGAGTGTCAATCTAAAGTTTAAAGTCCTATTGCAAACTTTCAGCAAAATTCTATTTACTCCGTGAAATTTAATAATTGGTATTAAATCGAGAGTAACAATTCCAGTGTTAGTATCTTAAGTATCATGTTTGCCTCCATGATTCTTGATTTAAACATCAAGTTTATCTAGGAGCTGAAAGAATTGTTTCAGAGACCATCATGTGTGGCAGATATAACAATATCTGAAACAATGTTTTGGTTGCAATATGATAGAGTATAATATATGTTCTCATATTGGATGAGAATTTGCGAAGGTTGGAGATGCTAGACATCCTAATCATCCAAAAGGGTTTTGGAAAGTAATGTTATACTCACGATTCGCCTTTATAAGCTAAAGTAGCTTGATCATGAATGTCGTCATGATAAGGATGAATAGAAGATGTATGTAAAGTGTTTACTACACTAAAAGATTACTAAAGAATGGATTTTGAAAGAATACCGATCATTTTGATGATGGTGATCTACTTCAAAGTGCAAGTCCAAAGGTATTATTATTTGAATATACACGCTTTGGACTATGTGTCATGTATATGGCGCCACTTTTGATGTTGATAGATTCTTTTAAAAGGAAAAGGAAATGCTGAAGAGAATCTATAAAATATATTTGGCGAGAAAAGAAAAGATTGGAAATATCCAATTTAGGTATATGGATGATATACATGTTATGGTTGTATTTTTGCTTGTTAAACAATGTGGTTCTTGGGTATTGGATACCGAATTGGTTGGTATGAAATTTCATACGGAATGACGCAATTCATGAACCACAATGGCCTAAGTAACTAGCAAGAGAAAATGTGATGATGTTCATCGAAAACAAATGCACCGTTGTTTGTATTTCTCGTTGACATCAAAGCTTGACTTCAAGATTTGTTTTAATAATTGTTATTTGAATCAGGTATTATAAGAACAAAGGTTGTTCAAATAATTACCGTATTCCATATAAGATGGATGATTTACAAATCTAGTTGAAGAAAGACTTCAAGATTTGTTTTAATAATTGTTATTTGAATCGTATTATAAGAACAAAGGTTGTTCAAATAATTACCGTATTCCATATAAGATGGATGATTTACAAATCTAGTTGAAGAAATCACATCCATAAATCCTAATGCTAAAATGTTGCAAGACAAATGATTGAAAGATCACTTATGAAGTGACATCATTGTTTAAATTATATTGGAAAGAAAACATGAAGAATCTCCATTTTCATGGATTTTTGGAGTCTTTGATTTGATCAAGTGACGCTTGTGAGACTTTGCTCTTGATAATTAAAACTTCGTTCAAATGCCAAAGAATAACGATCGACTAAATTATTGGAATTTATACATATCGATGTATGTAGTCCATTATGTGCGATCGTGGCGATGGGTTTCAACTTCATATGCTTTCTCCGGTTTTTTGAGTGAATATTCACTTAATGAGAAAGAAGTATGAAATATTTGAAAAACGTTTTTCAAAGACTTTCAAGATGAAGTGGAAAATCATTGTAACAAGAAAATAAATGAATTATGATTTGATCATAAAGGGATTTATTTGAGTTACAAGTGTAACAAGAAAATAAATGAATTATGATTTTATCATAAAGGGATTTATTTGAGTTGCAAGTTTAGCAAAACACCTAGATTTACATCTCCCGAAACACCATAGGAATATGGAGTGTTTGAGATTTGTAATGAAACCTTGTTTGACATGGTTGGATCAAAGGTGTTATTTATAAAACTGCCATTATGTTTTAAAAGATTAAAGCTTTAGAGACTACCGCTTTTTCACTGAAAAGAGCTCCATCTTGATCCGTTGAAATGACACCATCAAAGTTATGGGTTGGGGTAAAACCCAAGTTGTCATTTCTTAAATTTTGGTATGCTAAACATAATTAAGATGTTTTCAACTGAAGTCGGATGAGCATGTCTTTGTAGGTTATTTCGAATAACAATTGGTTATTCCTCCATAACACCAAGGACAAAAGGGTTTGTCGCTTGAAATGTGAAGTTTCTTGAAAAAGGAATTTTTCGCAAAAGTTAAGTGGGAGGACAATAGAACTTTGATAAGGTTAACGAACCTTAGCCAAATGTCTTTGAGTTGCGCCGGAAAAATGTTCCGGAGGCAGCCATAATGCTCATAGCTTATGTGCCTCAAAGGTTGTGGTCATGGAGATCTAAGTTCTTATTGAACCAAGTCGGTCGGATAAACAATCAAATATTTAGATTTGAGAGTAAATCATCATTGTTTGACAATGATTAACCATTGTATGCAAAGAAGCGATGATGGGCCTCGACTCAAAATGGCTTGAAGCCATAAAATCCGTGATAGTTCCATACACGAGAAATCAAGTTTTGAACTTGGAAGACCCTCCGGAAAGGTGTAAAAACCTATCGGTATTTGGATCTATAAAGAAAGACATGGATGTCTCACATCTATGAAATATTCGACATGTTGTAAAGTATTTTATGACAATGTTCAAAGAGTTGACTATGACAAGATTTGATCTTTCATAGCGATATTTAGTCTGAGCGGATTAAAGTAGCAACCACTACATATAATTTGGTATATGGTAGATGAATAAACAAAACAAAATTCTTCTAATAGAATGGTTACCTAGGGCGTGTACATGACACGGTCCAAAGGGTTTATTAAATTCAAAGTATGCTAAAGGGCATGCAAACTTCAATGGTTGAAGTAAGCATCATGAGTTGGAATCTTCACCATGATGAAAGCGAGTTTTCATCGAGAGACGATGAAGATGCTTGCATTTGCAAGAAATTAAGTGGGGCGCTAAGACATATTTCTAATACATTATGTGGAGGACATCTTGTTGATTAGAAATGATGTATATTTTATTGACAATGGTTAAGAATTTCATTTCGATGAAAGACTTAGGCAAAACCGAATATTCAGCGTGAATGTCTATAGTGGATGAGCGATGGCGCTAATATGGTTATTCAAACGTACATATATGAGATATTGAAGGAGTTCAATATAGAAATGACAAGAAAGCGATTCTTGTCACATGGAAAGGAATTGAATCAAGATTCAAGTATATCGACACTTGATAAGTGAAACAAGATTCAAGTGTTTTGACACTTGATGAGTGAAATCACAAGAATGTTTTGATCAATCATACCATGATATGTACACATCCAGATATGTCCTATGCTCTAAGTGTTATGAGCATATACCGGAATGAATCATAAGATGATCATTTGATGATAGTAAGGATATTCTTATGATCTTCTGGAAGAACTAAGATTATATTTGTGTAGAGGTGACAAACAATTAAAATAGTTCATTGTAAAGCGTTACATTGATACTAGTTTTGTCACAAGATACAAATTAAGTTTATCTCAATTTAAACTATGGGTGGCACAATGTAATGGAAAGGAGATTCCATGATGGATTTGGAAGAGTTCCAAAGTTAAGACATTGTGACGAATACTACAACAAAAGGCTAAGTATATGACCGCTATAGTAGCGACAAGGAGGAATTTGTGTCAAGTAGTTTGTTATCAAACTAAGGTGTGGTTCATAGCAGGCTAACACTAAACACATATTCTATGACAATAGTATCGACGTGTTTTAACCCCAAGGAACTAAAGGTCTCACCGAAAGACCAAATTTATAGAATGCCATCTCATTGGAGAATGAGTGATGCGTGAAGACGCAAAAAGACATGCAAATACACACGGACACAGGCGTCACTCCGTAGATTATGTTAACCACTTGCAATTGTGTATATGGAACACCGAGAAAGCCATAGGTGTTCAATACACAAAGTTCTCAAACTAGATTATTGTCTCTAGTGCAAGTGGGAGAGAAGGGAATATGCGAGAGGCAATAATAAAGTGGTTATTATCGTATTCCTTATTTATGATAAATGTTTATTTTGCATGCTATAATTGTATTAATCTGAAGCGTTAATACATGTGTGTTTAATAAACAAATAGAAAGTTCCTAGTTATGCCTCTCTTATAAACTAGCTCGTTGATTAACAAGATGATCATAGGTTTCACGATCATGGACATTGGATGTTGTTAATAACGAGGTCACAACATTAGTGTAATGGTGTGATGAACATTCATCCAAGTATAGCATTACGATCAAAGTCATTGAGTTTATATTGCTATAACAACTTACGAAGTGATCCTAATCCTTAGACCATGAGATCATGTCAATCACTAACACCTTTGGAAGAGTTTCTTGATAACATCAAACGTCACACCGTAATAGGGTGATTATAAAGATGGGTTCAGAACTACTAAAGTGTTATGTTGAGGCCATGGATCGAGTGGAATTTGTTCATCCCGATGACGGATAGATATACTCTGGGCCCTCTCGGTGATATCACATTGATTAGCTTGCAAGCAAGTGATTTGATCACTAGAATGTTATATCAGGAGCGAGAAAAGAGTGCATGTCGATGCGAGATCAAACTAGGTATGGAGATACCGATGATCGAATCTCGGACATGTAATATATCATGAAACAAAAGGATTAAGATACTAGCGTAAAAGGTTAAACGATCACAAGAAAGTCATCGTTGAATGTGTGGGAGTCGTATGGGTCTCCAGATCCGCTTCGATTATTGATCGAGAGGGTCTCGATCATGTCCACATTATTCATGAACCGTAGGGTGACACACTTAAGAGACACCGACATCCAATTGGAGCAAAAGTTTCATGCGAAAAGAAAAGGAAAGCGCAGAATTTATTTCACTAGAACAAAGCTGCTTTGGTTGAAATTCTTGAAAATGGTTACGCATGTGAAATGGAATACTAGCAAGGGTTTTATGTGAATGTTTGTTAATTAAAGTAATTAACAAAATTCTGAATAAATAAATAAAAGAGTTTTATTTAAATGAGAGCTTGCATTAAATTTGGTGGAAATTTAATGCATGTGAGTGGATTTATGAGTGGAGGCTTTTTAATGGGAGTGGAGGCTTTTCATTTTGGTGGGAGCTCCACCCACATGAATGTGTAAGAGGTGGGGGCAGCCCCATGGCTGGGCGCATGGCCCCTTGGGTGCCCCCCCTCCCTATAAAGGCCCCCTCTCCTCTCACAACACACCTCCTCGTGAAGGATCTCTCTCCCTCTAGATTTTATCCCCATGGTCTCGGACTAGCGAGATACATGTTCCGGTGGATTTTCGGCAAGAAAGAGTTGTGCTTCCGCTGCATCATTTGGAGGCGAGGCGGAGGTTGCTCGGTGCCTCGAGCGTGTGTCTTGAGCAGATGCGCTGTTTTTTGCGCTAAGACTTCCTCTCGATCTTGAGATCGGCAAGAGATCGTCTACATCAACCACGAGTTTGGACTCGTTAAGCTTTGTCGGTCTTCAAGGGTATGTTCTCTACGGATATACATCCGCCCGTTGTTTGTATCTAGTAGATAGATCTTGGTACATAGTTGTTCCCATCGTAGGAATTTTTTTTTTCTATGCTGCGAACCCTTCAATTTGATACCGGTTCAGTTGCTAATATTTGTAACTCGAAACAGGAGCTATGGAATAGACGGCAGCTTGCGAGGGATGAGGTGACGATGCGCGTTGGCAACGGATCAAGAGTTGATGTGATGGCCGTCGGCACACTCTCCTTAGTTTTACCTTCGGGATTAGTTTTAAACCTTAATAAATGTTATTATGTGCCTGCGTTGAGCATGAACATTATTTCTGGATCGTGTTTATTGCAAGACGGTTATTCATTTAAATCGGAGAATAATGGTTGTTCTATTTATATGAGTAACATCTTTTATGGTCATGCACCTCTTGTGAATGGTTTATTTCTTCTAAATCTCGAAAGGGATGAAACACACATCCATAACATTGAGGCTAAGAGATGCAAAGTAGATAGTGATAATACTACTTATTTGTGGGACTGTCTAGGTCATATTGGTGTAAAGCGCATGAAGAAACTCCATTCGATGGACTTTTGGAGTCTCTTGATTTTTAATCATTTGACACATGTGAACCATGCCTCATGGGCAAGATGATCAAAACCCGTTCTCGGTATGATGGAGCGAGCAGCGGACTTGTTGGAAATCATACATACCGATGTATGCGGACCGATGAGTGTTTCGGCCTTGGTGGATATCGCTATTTCCTCACTTTTACCGATGACTTAAGTAGATATGGGTATATCTATTTAATGAAACATAAATCTGAAACATTTGAAAAGTTCAAGGAATTTCAGAATGAAGTGGACAACCATCGTAACAGAAAGATTAAGTTTCTACGATCCGATCGTGGAGGTGAATATTTGAGTTATGATTTTCTCACGCATCTTAAAGCAAGTGGAATTGTTTCACAACTCATGCCACCCGGAACACCACAGCGCAATGGTGTGTCTGAACGCCGGAATCGAACCCTATTATATATGGTCCGATCAATGATGTCTCTTACTAATTTGCCGTTATCATTTTGGGGTTATGCATTAGAAACCGCTGCATTCACTTTAAATAGGGCTCCATCTAAATCCGTTGAGACGACACGGTATGAACTGTGGTTTGGTGCTAAACCTAAGTTGTCATTTCTTAAAGTTTGGGGATGCGAAGCTTACGTCAAGAAGTTGATGCCGGACAAGCTCGAACCCAAAGCGGAGAAATGCGTCTTCATAGGATACCCTAAGGAAACTATTGGGTATACCTTCTATCACAGAACCGAAGGCAAAGTGTTTATGTAAAGGGCGGTTCCTTTCTTGAGAAGGAGTTTCTCTCGAAAGAAGTGAGTGGGAGGAAAGTAGAGCTTCGAGGTTATTGAACCTTCTCTTGAATTGGAGTAGCGCGCACCTGAAATTGTTCGATGCCGCTGCACCAACAATAGAGGAAGCTAATGACAAGGATCATGAAGCTTGGACGATGATGCTCTTGAGCGTCGCGGTCGACAAGGTCGCGTGCCCCTCCCGAGTGTACGGCAGCCTGTCTTGTTGTCTTGTTAGTAGAAGACAGTGAACCTACGAACTATGAGGAAGCGATGATGAGCCCATACTCTGAGAAATGGCTGGAAGCCATGAAATCCGAATTGGGATCCATGAGCGAAAACCAAGTATGGACTTTGGTGGACCCTCCTAGCGACCGAAAGGCCGTTGTGTGCAAATGGATCTTCAAGAAGAAAACTGATGTGGATGGTAATGTTACCATCTATAAAGCACGGCTTGTTGCAAAATGTTTTCGACAAGTTCAAGGTGTTGACTACGATGAGACTTTCTCCCCCGTAGCGATGTTTAAGTCCATTCGGATTTTATTAGCAATTGCTGCGTTTCATGATTATGAAATATGGCAGATGGATGTGAAGACTGCGTTCCTCAATGGCAACATTGATGAAGAGTTGTATATGATGCAACCCGAAGGTTTTTTCGATCCTAAGGATGCTGATAAAGTGTGCAAACTTCAGCGTTCCATTTATGGACTGAAGCAAGCATCTCGGAGTTGGAACCTTCGTTTTGATCAAGTGATAAAGAGCTTTGGATTTGTTCCAAATTGCTACGAAGCTTGCATCTACAAGAAAGTGAGTGGGAGCTCGGTGACGTTTCTGGTACTATATGTGGATGACATATTGATTATTGGAAATGACATCAACATGCTTAACGATGTGAAGAGTTATTTGAACAAATGTTTTTCAACGAAAGACCTAGGTGAAGCTGCTTATATATTGGGCATCAAAATCTATAGAGATAGACAAAGGCTGATAGCTTTAAGCGAGTACATACCTAGACAAAGTTACGAAAAGGTTCGAGAATGGATAAGGCAAAGAAAGGTTCGTGCCTATGTTGTCGAGTAAGATATTGAGCAAGGCTCGGTGTCCATTCTGGTAAATGATAGGAAGCTATGAGCAAGGTGCCTTATGCCTCAGCCATAGGTTCCATCATGTATGTCATCTTTGTGTACTAGACCGGATGTGTCCAATGCTCTTAGTTTAACGGCGAGATATCAAAGTGATCCGAGTGGAACCTTTGGACAGATGAAGAACATCCTAAAGTACCTAAATAGGACTAAAGAAATGTTCTTAGTCTATGGGGGTGATGAACGACTTGTCGTAAAGGTTACGTCGACGCTAGTTTTGACAAACAAGGATGATTCCAAATCTCGACGGGATACGTTTATATTTTGAATGGAGGAGCTGTGAGCTAGAGAAGCTGCAAGCAAAGCGTGATCGCGGGATCTACAGTGGAAGCGGAATACATGGCTGCTGCAGAAGCGTCAAGTGAAGGAGTTTGGATCAGAAACTTCATCACTGAGCTTGGCGTGGTTCCAAGTGCATTGGACCCACTAGAGATATTGTGTGACAACACTGGCGCCATAGCACTCGCTAAGGAACCAAGATATCATCCAAAGACCAAGCATATCAACCGCAAGTTTCATATAATCCGAGATTATATTGCAGATGGAGATCTGAAGATTAGCAAAGTACATACAGTGCGAATGTCGCAGATCCATTGACTAAACCTCTTCCACGTGCAAAA
The DNA here is from genome assembly GCA_030063025.1 of Avena longiglumis. NCBI lineage: Eukaryota > Viridiplantae > Streptophyta > Magnoliopsida > Poales > Poaceae > Avena > Avena longiglumis. Next base: position 113,087,421 of record CP125979.1, read on the forward strand.
CATGATCAGCACCTCAGTGCCATGGGTGTGAGATTCTTGCCAAATGTAAACTAGATTATTGACTCTAGTGCAAGTGGGAGACTGTTGGAATTATGCCCTAGAGGCAATAATAAAGATGTTATTATTATAATTCTTGTTCATGATAAAGTTTATATTCCATGCTAGAATTGTATTAAGCGGAAACTTTAATACTTGTGTGGTTTGTGAACAACACCGTGTCCCTAGTAGGCCTCTATGGACTAGCTCATTGATCAATGATGGTTAAGGTTTCCTAACCATAGACATGAGTTGTCAATTGATAATGAGATCATATCATTGGAGAATGATATGATGGACAGACCCAAACTAAGCGAAGCAATTAGATCGTATCATCGTGTTCATCTTTGCGAAGCTTTTCCTATGTCAAATATTATATTCCTTAGACCATGAGATAATACAACTCCCTGGTATCGGAAGAAAGCTTTGAGGTCATCAAACGTCATCCTATGAGAGGGTGATCATAAAGGTGTCTCTCAGGTGATCGGAAAGTATCTGTTGGGTTGTATGTATCGAGATGGAATTTGTCCCTCCCAAGTCGGAGAGATATACTTCGGGCCCACTCGGTAATCGATATCAACACCGCTTGCAAGCATGTGGTTAAGGAGTTAATCATAAAGTGATATCGGATTACGGAGCAGTAAAGTACTTGCGTGAGCGAGATTGAACTAGGTATGGCGATGCAAGCGATCGAATCTCGGGCAAGTAAAATATCGTGAGACGAAGGGAATATATATATGGGATTGATTGAATCCTGGCATCGTGGTTCATCCGATATGATCATCGATGAATGTGTGGGAGTCAATATGGGTGCCTGGACCCTGTTGATTATTGATAGAAGATCATGTTTGCATATTCTCGAACCCGAGGTTACACATAACGTGTCTCGGCTAGGATAGATTGGATAATTGGTTTATGAGTTTTTGTTGAGTCTCGGATAGGATCCGGGACATCACGAGGTTCGGAGTGGTCAGGAGAATAAGATTCATATAAGGCGATGCAGTTTTGGAGTTCGGAATTGTTCCGGGTTAATCGGTATTGTACCGGAAGCTTCTAGAACCTTCCGGAAGGGGACCAACGTGGCCCCACCTTCCGGGAGGGGGCATGGTCCTATGAGGGAGTGTCCTGGCCGCATTGGGCCAGGGGCACAAGGCCCCATACGGCCCAGCCGCCCCAGGAGGGTTTAAACTGGAGATAGGGTTTCTAGAAGGGGGAGAGTCCTCACCCCCAACTCCTCCCTCCCTTGGCCGCCGGCCCAAGGCTTGGAGGAGGGGCAAGGGCTGGCCGCCCCCCTCTATATAAATAGGGCGCCTCCCCCCACCTTGCCTCCAAACCCTAGTTGCCTGCTGCCCTTCCTCTCCCTCCCGATTGTTTGTGGCGAAGCCTGCTGCGAAATTCTCCACCATATACACCACGCTCGTGTTGTAGATCCAATCTATCTCTCCACCATACTTGCTGGTCCGGAAGGAGGAGGCGTCGAGTCTTGCGTGTGCATCTCACGGAGGCACCGCCACTTGTGGTGCTAGATCGGATCGGATCGCGAGGAGGAGAAGCGAGTGCGACTACGTCACACGTTAAACGAACGTTCCGTTGTGCGAATCTTCAAGGGTATGAATATCTAATCCAATCTCTCTCGTTGATTGCATCTCCTAGATTAGATCTTGGCTTTCCCTCTGTTCGCATCCGTAGAAAATTTTGATTTACTATGCCGTGAGACCCTTCAGCCATCTCATTAGAGAATGAGTGATGCATAGAGACGCAAAGACATGCAATTACACACAGACCTGTAAGTGTCGGATCCGAAGATCAGTTGACCACTGGCAATCGTGTACATGCAACACCGGAAAGCCATAGGTGTTGAATATAAAAAGATTTGAAACTAGATTATTGTCTAGTGCAAGTGGGAGACTGTTGGAGATATGCCTAAGAGGCAATAATAAAGAGGTTATTATCATATATTCATGCTTATGATAAAAGTTTACATACCATGCTATAATTAGCTAAAACATTAATACTTGTGTGATTTGTAAACATAATAGAGTCCCTAGTAAAGCCTCTTGTTAAACTTGCTTGTTGGTTAATATATGATCATGATTTCCTGATCTTGAACATTGAGATGTTATTAACAACAAGGTCATATCATTAGAAGAATGATGTGATGGACATACTCCTATAGATAAGCGTAGCATAAAGATCAAGTCATTTCAATAGTTTGTTTTATAAGCTTTCTGATACATAGTAACCTAATTCCTTCGACCATGAGATCATGCTAATCACCATCACCGGATATATGCTTTGATGATATCAAACACCATACCGTAACTGGGTGGCTATAAAGGTGGCATTGAGTGTTCGGAAAGTATGTGTTGAGGCACATGGATCAAGAGTGGGATTTGTCCATCCATATGACAGATAGATATTTTCTGGGACCTCTTGGTGGAATGTCATCCGATTAGCTTGCAAGCATGTGACTGGCTCACAAGGGATCAAATATCATGGGAACGAGAAAAGAGTACTTATCGGTAACGAGGTTGAACTAGGTATGCAGAGATACTGACGATCAAACCTCGGATAAGTAAACTATCGCGAGACAAAGGGAAATTTGTATCGTATGTAAGTGGTTCATTCGATCGCAAAGTAATCGTAGAAATATGTGGGAGCCATATGAATTTCCAGATTCCTCCATTGGTTATTGATCGGAGAAGAGTCTCGGTCATGTCTGCATAATTCACGAACCGTAGGGAGACACACTTAAGGATTCAATGTTGTTTAGTAGATATGGAATGTAAGTAGGGAGACCGAATATTGTTCGGAGTCTCGGATGGGATCCGGGATATCACGAGGAGATCCGGAATGGTCCGGAGAATAAGATTCATATAAGGAAAGTCTGATTCAGGAGTTCGGGAATGATTTCGATGTTTTCATCGGAGAGGTTCTAGAAGGTTCTAGAAGGTTCACGGGACCGAAAGGGGAATGGTTCATGAATGTTTCATGGTTAAGTGGAATGATTGGATCATGTCCTAGGTCAATTGGTTGGGCATTTGCGAGAGAGAAATAAAGCTCTAAATTAAAAGTCAAAAGGGAGGTTTGAAAAGTCAAACTAGAACAATAGTTTCCTAGTGGAAGAAGGAAAGAGTCCTTCCTTCTCTCCAACTTGGTTTGGTGAAGGATTCAAACTCCCCTCTCCCAAGCTGCCCTCCCTCTCATAAGTAGACGGGAGGGGCTGCCCCAAAGCAAGACAACCAGCCCTCCCCACCTCCAAGCCGCGCCGCCGCCGCCGCTTGACGCCGTCGCCAGGCGCCGCCGCCGGCCCGTCGCTATCTACCTAGCCGCCGTCGAGTCCACCTCCTCCTCTCCGGCCTTCTAAACCTAGATCGCCGGAAACCCTAGATCCACCATAACCTGCTCCGGCTTAGGCGAAACCCTGCAGGATCTTCCCTCTACTTCCGACACCACGTCGTCGTGCTGCCGGAATCGCGAGGAGAGAACTACAACCTCCACTGCCTGCTGGAACAAGGGAGAGGAAGGTCTTCATCGAGTACCGAACGTGTGACCGACTGCGCAAGCGTGAAAAACATTGTGGGAAGGATCGTCTACGCGATCTTGAGATCGGCAAGTGTACGACTACATCACCCACGAGAATCTACTCTCGTTAACCGCTTTGGAATCTTTGAGGGTGAGTACTCTAATCGACTCGTTGCTACAATCTAGTAGATAGATCTTGGCTTGTTTGTGTGCATGCCGTAGAATTTTTTTTGATTTCCATGCTACGAACCCCTACAGCTCCCACTCAAAATGAAAAGCCTCCACTCCCATAAAAGAGCCTCCACTCAAAAATCCACTCACATGCATTAAACCTTTGAGCTGGAAACCTTTGATCATCTTGTTAATCAACGAGCTAGTTTATGAGAGAGGCATAACTAGGAACTTTCTATTTGTTTATTAAACACACATGTATTAACGTTTCCGTATTAATACAATTATAGCATGCAAAATAAACATTTATCATAAATAAAGAATACGATAATAACCACTTTATTATTGCCTCTCGGGCATATTCCCTTCACCGTCTAGCTTACCGAGTGTTTCCGCAGTAAGAGTCCGACTCGAACCCACCTAGTCGAAAAGAATCAGTAGCACCTCAATTTTATGAGTCCACTACCAAGAATGTCCAACTTTTGATGGTGCAAACACTGGCGGGAAAACCGACTAGACCTTCTTTGAGGGACTAAATTGTACCGAATATCTAATAGAGGTAAAACAAAGACATATCAATAACACATAATAAAGAAATTACAATGTGAAATGGTATGGCTCTCTTCATGGCGATCTCCATCTCCACAAAGCCTGTAATCCGACTCGTGCCAACTCTTGTCACTTGCCGTCTTACACCATGTGCCGACATGTACATCAACTTGCATGTCATCCGGGTTCTCTAAACATCTACACTAGCTTAGTAAAGTAAATTACATAGAGAATCCAACACGCAGGTCGTTATACAATAAAATGACATCACCTAAGCTCCAGCTGGCTGACAAAAACCGTGATTCGCAGATCACATCTGGATTACACACATACATCACATGCATATGAACCATACCATTCATAACTTCCTGCAAAAACAAGTTATGCATAGATACGATATCTACCGGCGTTATGAAACTCGCAACAACATATAAGGCGCTACGACAGGGCGAATCCGGTGGTCCCACTAGCCGCATAGCGGGCGGGGATTGAAGGGGCAGTGCCCCTCGCGGGTGCGGGCAACACCCAATGATTTTTCTGAAAACGTAGATCTCATCTACATTCCAAACATGGATTCTGACCAATGTTCCGACTCGATCAAACTGTTGGAATTATGCCCTAGAGGCAATAATAAAGATGTTATTATTATAATTCTTGTTCATGATAAAGTTTATATTCCATGCTAGAATTGTATTAAGCGGAAACATTAATACTTGTGTGGGTTGTGAACAACACCGTGTCCCTGGTACGCCTCTAAGGACTAGCTCATTGATCAATGATGGTTAAGGTTTCCTAACCATAGACATGAGTTGTCAATTGATAATGAGATCATATCATTGGGAGAATGATATGATGGATGACAAACTAAGCGAAGCAATTAGATCGTTCATCGTGTTCATCTTTGCGAAGCTTTTCCTATGTCAAATATTGTATTCCTTAGACCATGAGATAATGCAACTTCACGGTACGGAAGAAAGCTTTGAGGTCATCAAACGTCATCCTATGAGAGGGTGATCATAAAGGTGTCTCTCGTGATCGGAAAGTATCTGTGGGTTGTATGTATCGAGATGGAATTTGTCCCTCCCAAGTCGGAGAGATATACTTGGGCCCACTCAAGTAATCGATATCAACACCGCTTGCAAGCATGTGGTTAAGGAGTTAATCACAAAGTGATATCGGATTACGGAACAGTAAAGTACTTGCGTGAGCGAGATTGAACTAGGTATGACGATGCAAGCGATCGAATCTCGCAAGTAAAATATCGCGAGACGAAGGGAATATATATATGGGATTGATTAAATCGCATCGTGGTTCATCCGATATGATCATCGATGAATGTGTGGGAGTCAATATGGGTGCCTGGACCACTGTTGATTATTGATAGAAGATCATGTCGCATATTCTCGAACCCGCAGGTCACACACTTAACGTGTCTCGGCGTTAGGATAGATTGGATAATTGGTTTATGAATTTTTGTTGAGTCTCGGATGGGATCCGGATATCACGAGAGGTCCGGAATGGTCCGAGAATAAGATTCATATAAGGCGGCAGTTTTTGGAGTTGAATTGTTAAGTTAATCGGTATTGTCTGGAAGCTTCTAGAACCTTCGGAAGGGGACCAACGTGGCCCCACCTTCCGGGAGGGGCATGGGCCTATGAGGGAGTGTCCTGGCCGCATTGGGCAGGGGCACAAGGCCCCATAGGGCCCAGCCGATTCTAGAGAGATTTGACTCGTTTAAATCTGGATAGAATTTCTAGATAAGGAGAGTTTAAATCGTTTAAACTAGAGATAGGATTTCTAGATAAGGGAGAGTTTAAATTGTTTAAACTAGAGATAGGCTTGGAGGAGGGCAAGGGCTGCCCCCTCTATATATAGAGGTGGTGCGCCTCCCACCACACCTTCCTCCAAGCCCTAGCGACCTTGCTACCTTCCTCTCCCTCCCGATTGTTTGTAGGCGAAGCCTGCAGAAATTCTCCACCATATACACCACCGTCGTGTTGTAGATCCAATCTATCTCTCCACCATACTCGCTGGTCCGAGGAAGGAGGAGACGCCGAGGTGCTGCGTGTGCATCTCACGAGGCACCACCACTTGTGGTGCTAGATCGGATTGGATCGCGAGGAGGAGAAGCAGCACGACTACATCACCCACGTTCCGATGAACGTTCATTGTCTTGAATCTTCAAGGGTATGAAGATCTAATCCAATCTCTCGTTGTTTGCATCTCCTAGATTAGATCTTGGCTTTCCTCTGTTCGCTCCGTAGAAAATTTTGATTTACTATGCCTTGAAACCCTTGATGGTATCGAGCTAGATCTATGTGTAGATGTGTTTCACGAGTAGAACGCAACATGGTTGTTGCGTGCGTTGATGTTTTCTGTTGCAAGCCTCTTGTTTGTGTTCTTCTTATGACGGGATAGTGAGATTGAAGCGGTCCAGCCAACCTTACGCGGCGACGCCGTCATGAGACCGGCTCCGCACTTGACGTGTGGCTTGTTCCACACATGCATTTGGTGGATGTCGGTTTCTCACTATAGTTGTCATGGGATTAACACCGGAGTTTGGCAACCATAATATCACCGTTGTGGCTTTCCGTAGGTAAGAATCGTTCTTAGCATCTACTCCCATAAGCCACGTAAAACATGCAACAACAAAGTAGAGGCGTCTAACTTGTTTTTGCAGGAGTGTTTTCGTGATGTGGTATGGCCCAAAATGTGATGTGTATATTGTATGCGATGATCATGTTTTGTAATGTTTCACGACTTGCATGTCGATGAGTACACAACCGGGGGAGCCATATGGTTGTCTTTATAATTGTGTATGACCTGAGTCAACTTCTTATACGCCATGTAATAGCTTTACTTTATCGCTAAGTAGTTAGCAATAGTTGTAGTTGCTATTCGTGGTGGAGGCAATCATGGTGGAGTGATGGAGATCATGCCGGAACGCACAAGATGGAGATCATTGCGCGAGGATTGGCTATACCATGTCACATAAAGTTATATGCATGTGATGTTTATCCCTTTATGTATCTTATTATGCTTAGATCGTGACGGTAGCATTATAAGATGATTCCTCACTTAAAGATCAAGATAAAAACTGTGTTCTCCCCAACTATGCACCGTTGCGAAAGTTCGTCGTGTCCAAGCATCACGTGATGATCGGGTGCTATAGACTCTACGCTCACATACAACGGGTGCAAGCCAGTTTTTCACACGCGGAAATACTTGGGTCTAACTTGACGAGCCTAGCATGTACAGACATGGCCTCGGAACACAAGAACCGAAAGGTTAAGCATGAGTCATATGAATGATATGATCGACACTTTGTTGTCCACCATTGAAACCACATCTCTTCTCGTGATGATCGGATTAGGTGTGGTGAATTTGGATCATGTTCACTAAACAACTTGAGGGATGTTGAATTTAGTGGGAGTTCATCTAGTAATTTGATTAAGTTGAACTATTTATCATGAACATAGTCTAAGTTGTACTTGCAAATCTTGTAGATCACATGGCCAAGTCCAACTTCAACTTCAACGTTTTCTTTGAGAAGGAAAAGCTTAGAAACAATGGGTCTAACTTCACCAATTGGTTACGCAATCTGAGAATCATTACATGCGGACAAAAGGACTATGTCCTTGGGAAAGCGTTAGGTGACCCCTAATCAAGCTGCCGGTGATGAGAAAGCTGTCTATCAGTCGCGCAAAGATGATTATGGTGTGATTAAGAGCACCATGTTGTTTGCTATGGAACCGGAGCTTCAAAATCGTTTTGAAGAGTATCCCGGGCCCTTCGAGATTCTCGAGGAGCTGAAAACCATGTTTCAAACTCAGCCCGTTCGAGAGATATGAGATCTCGAGAAGTTCTTTAAGCGCAAGATGGAGGAAGGAGTTCCGTTAGTGAGCACGCCATAAAGATGTCGGGCTACACTCAACGTCTTGAGCAAGCTGGAATGCACGATTCGGAGGAGCTCAAGATTGACAGTGGTTCTGCAATCACTCCTCCCATCTACAAAAGTTTTGTAGTGACTCATAATCGATTGGTTCCATCGATACGATCACCGAGCTCTTCGCAAAGTGAAGGCTGCGGAAGTGGACATCAAGAAGGATAATCATGTGTTGATGGTCAACAAGCCCTCCTTTAAGAAAGGTAAGGAGCAAAGAAGCCCTTCAAGAAGGGCGCGGCAAGCAATGCCCTGCCGAGAAGAAGCTCGGTCTGGTCCCAAGCTGGACCTCGAGTGCTTCTATTGAAAGGACAAGGGTCCTTTGGAAGCTTAATCGTCCAAGTACTTAGAGGACAAGAAGGTGGCACCATCAAAGGTATATTTGATATACATGTTATTGATGTTTTCCTTACTAGCCCTCGTTGTAGTGCCTGGGTATTTGATACCGGTTCAATTGCTAATATTTGTAACTCGAAACAGGAGCTACGGAATAGACGGCGGCTTGCAAGGGATGAGGTGACGATGCGCGTTGGCAACGGATCAAGAGTTGATGTGATGGCCAAGACGCTCTCCTTAGTTTTACCTTCGGATTAGTTTTAAACCTTAATAAATGTTATTATGTACTGCGTTGAGCATGAACATCATTTCGGATCGTGTTTATTGCATGACGGTTATTCATTTAAATCGGAGAATAATGGTTGTTCTATTTATATGAGTAACATCTTTTATGGTCATGCACCTCTTGTGAATGGTTTATTTCTTCTAAATCTCGAAAGGGATGAAACACACATCCATAACATTGAGGCTAAGAGATGCAAAGTAGATAGTGATAATACTACTTATTTGTGGCAATCGTCGTCTAGGTCATATTGGAGTAAAGCGCATGAAGAAACTCCATTCGATGGACTTTGGAGTCTCTTGATTTTGAATCATTTGACACATCCGAACCATGCCTCATGGGCAAGATGATCAAAACCCCGTTCTCGGTATGATGGAGCGAGCAACGGACTTGTTGGAAATCATACATACCGATGTATGCGGACGATGGGTGTTTCGACCTTGGTGGATATCGCTATTTCCTCACTTTTACCGATGACTTAAGTAGATATGGGGATATCTATTTAATGAAACATAAATCTGAAACATTTGAAAAGTTCAAGGAATTTCAGAATGAAGTGGAGAACCATCGTAACAGAAAGATTAAGTTTCTACGATCCGATCGTGGGGCGAATATTTGAGTTATGATTTTCTCACGCATCTTAAAGCAAGTGGAATCGTTTCACAACTCACGCCACCGGAACACCACAGTACAATGGTGTGTCTGAGCGGAATCGAACCCTATTAGATATGGTCCGATCAATGATGTCTCTTACTGATTTGCCGTTATCATTTTGGGGTTATGCATTAGAAACCGCTGCATTCACTTTAAATATGGCTCCATCTAAATCCGTTGAGACGACACCGTATGAACCGTGGTTTGGTGCTAAACCTAAGTTGTCGTTTCTTAAAGTTTGGGGATGCGAAGCTTACGTCAAGAAGTTGATGCCGGACAAGATCGAACCCAAAGCGGAGAAATGCGTCTTCATAGGATACCCTAAGGAAACTATTGGGTATACCTTCTATCACGTAACCAAGGCAAAGTGTTTGTCGAAGAACGGTTCCTTTCTTGAGAAGGAGTTTCTCCCGAAAGAAGTGAGTGGGAGGAAAGTAGAGCTAGACGAGGTTATTGAACCTTCTCTTGAATTGGGGAGTAGCGCGACTGAAATTGTTCCAAAGGTCACCGCACCAACAATAGAGGAAGCTAATGACAAGGATCATGAAGCTTGGACGATGTCTCTTGAGCGTCGCAGGTCGACAAGGTCGCGTGCCCCTCCTGAGTGGTACGGCAACCCTGTCTTGACTGTCTTGTTGGTAGAAGACAGTGAACCTACGAACTATGAGGAAGCGATGATGAGCCCAGACTCTGAGAAATGGCTGGAAGCCATGAAATCCGAATTGGGATCCATGAGCGAAAACCATGTATGGACTTTGGTGGACCCTCCTAGCGACCGAAAGGCCGTTGAGTGCAAATAGATCTTCAAGAAGAAAACGGACGCGGATGGTAATGTTACCGTCTATAAATCACGGCTTGTCGCAAAAGGTTTTCGACAAGTTCAAGGTGTTGACTACGATGAGACTTTCTCTCCCGTAGCAATGTTTAAGTCCATTCGGATTTTGTTAGCAATTGCTGCGTTTCATGATTATGAAATATGGCAGATGGATGTCAAGAATGCGTTCCTCAATGGCAACATTGATGAAGAGTTGTATATGATGCAACCCGAAGGTTTTGTCGATCCTAAGGATGCTAGTAAAGTATGCAAACTTCAGCGTTCCATTTATGGACTGAAGCAAGCATCTCAGAGTTGGAACCTTCGTTTTGATCAAGTGATCAAGAGCTTTGGATTTGTTCCAAATTGCGACGAAGCTTGCATCTACAAGAAAGTGAGTGGGAGCTCGGTGACGTTTATGGTACTATATGTGGATGACATATTGATTATTGGAAATGACATCAACATGCTTAACGATGTGAAGAGTTATTTGAACAAATGTTTTTCAATGAAAGACCTAGGTGAAGCTGCTTATATATTGGGCATCAAGATCTATAGAGATAGACAAAGACGCCTGATAGCTTTAAGCCAGAGTACATACCTAGACAAAGTTCTGAAAAGGTTCAGAATGGATAAGGCAAAGAAAGGTTCAAAGGCCTATGTTGTCGGGTAATATATTGAGCAAGGCTCGGTGTGTCCACTCTGATGAAATGATAGGGAAGCTATGAGCAAAGTGCCTTATGCCTCGCCATAGGTTCCATCATGTATGCCATCTTGTGTACTAGACCGGATGTGTCCAATGCTCTTAGTTTGACGAGCAGATATCAAAGTGATCCAGGAGTGGAACATTGGACAGCCGTGAAGAACATCCTAAAGTACCTAAATAGGACTAAAGAAATGTTCTTAGTCTATGGGGGTGATGAAAAGCTTGTCGTAAAAGGTTACGTCGACGCTAGTTTTGACACCAAGGATGATTCCAAATCTCGACGGGATACGTTTATATTTTGAATGGAGGAGTGTGAGTGGAGAAGCCGCAAGCAAAGCGTGATCGCGGGATCTACGATTGGAAGCGGAATACATGGCTGCTGCAGGCGTCAAGCGAAGGAGTTTGGATCGAAACTTCATCATCGAGCTTGGCGTGGTTCCAAGTGCATTGGACCCTTGGAGATATTGTGTGACAACACCGCGCCATAGCACTCGCTAAGGAACCAAGATATCATCCAAAGACCAAGCATATCAACCGCAAGTTTCATATAATCCGAGATTATATAGCAGATGGAGATCTGAAGATTAGCAAAGTACATACGGATCTGAATGTCGTAGATCCATTGACTAAACCTCTTCCACGTGTAAAACATGATCAACACCTCAGTGCCATGGGTGTGAGATTGTTGCCAGATGTAAACTAGATTATTGACTCTAGTGCAAGTGGGAGACTGTTGGAATTATGCCCTAGAGGCAATAATAAAGATGTTATTATTATAATTCTTGTTCATGATAAAGTTTATATTCCATGCTAGAATTGTATTAAGCGGAAACATTAATACTTGTGTGGTTTGTGAACAACACCGTGTCCCTGGTACGCCTCTAAGGACTAGCTCATTGATCAATGATGGTTAAGGTTTCCTAACCATACACATGAGTTGTCAATTGATAATGAGATCATATCATTGGGAGAATGATATGATGGACAGACCCAAACTAAGCGAAGCAATTAGATCGTTTCATCGTGTTCATCTTTGCGAAGCTTTTCCTATGTCAAATATTGTATTCCTTAGACCATGAGATAATGCAACTCTCTGGTACCGGAAGAAAGCTTTGAGGTCATCAAACGTCATCCTATGAGAGGGTGATCATAAAGGTGTCTCTCAGGTGATCGGAAAGTATCATTGGGTTGTATGTATGTATCGAGATGGAATTTGTCCCTCCCAAGTCCGAGAGATATACTGGCCCACTTTAATCGATATCAACACCGCTTGCAAGCATGTGGTTAAGGAGTTAATCACAAAGTGATATCGGATTACGAGGCAGTAAAGTACTTGCCGTGAGCGAGATTGAACTAGGTATGGCGGCACCGACGATCGAATCTCGGGCAAGTAAAATATCGCGAGAAGGGAATATATATATGGGATTGATTAAATCTCGGCATCGTGGTTCATCCGATATGATCATCGATGAATGTGTGGAGTCAATATGGGTGCCCAAACCCGCTGTTGATTATTGATAGAAGATCATGTCCGCATATTCTCGAACCCGCAGGTCACACACTTAACGTGTCTCGGCGTTAGGATAGATTGGATAATTGGTTTATGAATTTTTGTTCGAGTCTCGGATGGGATCCGGATATCACGAGAGGTTCGGAATGGTCCGGAGAATAAGATTCATATAAGGCGTGCAGTTTTGGAGTTCGGAATTGTTCAAGTTAATCGGTATTGCACCTAAGCTTCTAGAACCTTCGGAAGGGGACCAACGTGGCCCCACCTTCCGGGAGGGCATGGTCCTATGAGGGAGTGTCACGCGCATTGGGCCAGGGGCACAAGGCCCCATAGGGCCCAGCCGATTCTAGAGAGATTTGACTCGTTTAAATCTCGGGATAGAATTTCTAGATAAGGGAGAGTTTAAATCGTTTAAACTAGAGATAGGATTTCTAGATAAGGGAGAGTTTAAATTGTTTAAACTATAGATAGGCTTGGAGGAGGGGCAAGGGCTGGCCGCCCCCCTCTATATATGGAGGGGTGGTGCGCCCCCTCCCACCACACCTTCCTCCAAGCCCTAGAAGCCTTGCTACCTTCCTCTCTCGCTCCCGACTGTTTGTAGGCGAAGCCCTGCAGGGGAAATTCTCCACCATATACACCACGCCGTCGTGTTGTAGATCCAATCTATCTCTCCACCATACTCGCTGGTCCGAGGAAGGAGGAGACGTCGAGGTGCTGCACGTGTGCATCTCACGGAGGCACCGCCACTTGTGGTGCTAGATCGGATCGGATCGCGAGGAGGAGAAGCGAGTACGACTACATCACCCACGTTTAATGAGCGTTCACTGTCTTGAATCTTCAAGGGTATGAAGATCTAATCCAATCTCTCTCGTTGTTTGCATCTCCTAGATTAGATCTTGGCTTTCCCTCTGTTCGCTCCGTAGAAAATTTTGATTTACTATGCCGCGAAACCCTTCACAAACTCCTTTGATCTTCGATCACCGCATCTAGATTTACGTGTCACAATCTACTCCGATGGCGGAAAGCGACCGGTAGGGGTATGTCATTCCACGACCTTAGAAGTATGATCATGGAAATTAGATCTACCATTCCCCGCGTACAGTTGATCCAATCAACCTCGTACAAAACCGATCTATCTCATAGATCGACCACCAAAGCAACACATAGATCCAATTTGTAGCCAACATCATATCACTTATTGATATCTCGAGCCTTAAACCAGAAGCTATCGCTCTATTACCACTGTTGGGCCACGTAGATATAAAACAAAACATTTTCCTCTAACGTGGTGATCCCAAGATCTAACTGAGGTAGAAGGCCACGAAGATTATAACTATACGCCTAGTTGTGGATTACTGATGAAGCGCATCAGTTGAATGCACTACAGTCCACACGATATGATCTGATCGCGATCGTTCTGGTGCTGATCGTACATCACCTCTGCTGGTATCCACACGAACAAGGAGGAGAACCGACAGCAAACTGCTAGGTCCATAACGACGGCAGGACTGTTGTGGATCTAGGGTTTCCAACGCCTGGAATGACCTAAAACGATAACCCATCTGGGTTTCTGCTCCCCACTATATATAGGGAGTGAACGTGTGATCCACTCACTTGTGTCCCATTCACTAAAGCTCATATAATATTAGTCACTGTGAGTCCGACTCACTGACTCGGTCCAAAATCTGGCTCGAGTCCAACCCAAACATATTTCCAGTTCAGATCCAATCCGAACTTGCTCCTTCTCTTAAGTATGTGACCCCATAGGCTCATGGTATCTTGGACACGATTGGAGTCCGACTCTCAATCGATCAGTCAGTAGCAGCTCCTAACAGAACGTACCTACTCCCAAGTACCAAAAAGTCATGACGACATGCCTTTCCAATGTAACTTGAGTCCGAGTCCCTTTTGCCTCACGATATACCTTGTCAGGCTATAGACGAATAATTGTCATCCCTTAAATAGTCTGACTCTCTTCTCGATCGAAGATAAGTGATTCATCCGACTAATTCTTAGTTAATCGCCTCGGTCAACACTTAACCGAGACGTGCATGGCCATGCTTTCCAAATCATATCATCCGAGAGGGCCTAGAAAATATCTCTCCAAGTGGAGGGGCAAAATCCCATCTTGGTTATTCACATCACGTGGCTTGATTCTTAGTCGACCCAAACTCTGTCTTTATAATTGCCTATTTACGGATCAGCGTTTGATAGAACCTAAGTTGGTGATCCTTAAGTCGGACTGTGCAACAACCTCAGGTCTAAGAATTGCATTGATTGAGATATACAAATGACAACTTGTTCGTTATACCTCAACATGGGTCAATCTGACTAACTAAACTCTTTAGCCAAATATGTGTAAGTCGAAATAGCATCTCCATGCCCATGACAAGTGGAACCGAGTCATCATCCGACTTTCACATTGGTTTAAGCTATGTGTCCAGCACAACCTCGATGACCAAGGCTATTTAGTACAAACAACATGAATGTATAGTTCCACAACTAAATCACATATTCAATGATACACATCAGATGTTTACACAAGGAAAACTTAATAACTTTATGAATACAATGGGAAATATCATCATACATGATTGTCTCTAGGGCATATTTCCAACAGTAGGATACACCACTAGCATGTTATAATTAATCATAATTAGGATAACCTATTTTTTGTGTCATGACATGTATGGAGAGATTTTTATAATAAGATGCTTATTACAAGACTCGTGGACAGTCACTTTCTTGAGTCAGGTAATAAGGTCATCTGCGATGTCTTAGAGCAATCACTCATACATACCACCACAATTAAGGGTTTCCCTATGGATATCGTAATTAGCTTAGTGAATCTCTCTTTATTCCTCCTTTGACCATGCAGGTTATAAGCCAATGCTTGTAGTTATGAAAGTAACACTGTACATACTCTCATACACGTTCTAAGGATATCACCCTATCTTTAGTCTCGGAGATATGTGGCCGACTACATACCATCTAAAGAGAGAGGTCAAACTCAATACCATAAATCAATGGATCATGAACACAAGTAATAGATCATTTTTATTTCATTTCATAATAGTGCTAGGGTTTCTTCATCTCCCCAAGAACAAAGAGAACTACTCACACATGGAAGCAATCAACACCATCATCATATTCAAATGGATGGATAAAAGTACGGGGATAAACCACAATTGAATTTGGAATTACAACAAGATCTAAAAGTATGGAAGATGGAAGTAGTAATGGTGATAAAGATGCAGCGGTTGATGATGAAGGAGATGATGCGATGTCCTCCAGTGATCTATGAAGCAACAATGATTTCCCTTCTCCTAGTTCCTCCTCCATATCCCTCTCTGGCATGGTATTTCGAGGATGTAAGTTTCTGTGCATCATGGTGAGAGTATTAGACGAGGCGGACGCGCTGACATGTGGTATGAGCGGATGGCACGGGAAAGCTCCGCCCGTACCATTGGTCGTTAAGCTCTCTCGAGCCTTCCTCCATGTTTTCCAATATCCTAGGTGGGAGGAAAAATCAATTAAACGACTTTTACCACGTACAAATATCATATTGCTGCATAATATGACAGTTCCAATTGATATATTCACAGGTGACTTAGTAATTCGCGATCATGTTAAAACAAGGACAAAAAAGTACGCACAAGTGCAGTAAAATATCAAAAATCCTACTCTAAACATAAGATAAATATGCTTCAACTTAGGACTTATCAGATACCTCCAGATCTGGTGTCGATTTACGGCCCTTGTTCTCCATCACAATGATCACATGGAGGGAGCCGTGTGTGGTGGGGCGACGAGGTATATGTAACTCCATTAAGGCTCGTTTGCTATGTGGATGTCAAGCTAGCGGTTAAGTGTTGGAATCGTTTGAAGGGGATTTGATGCATCTGTATGATGGCGATCAGATCTGCATCTAGGGAGCAGATTTGCTTCTTTCGGGAGTTTCAGCACGACGATTGAGTCACCGTCGTTCTTTATTTTTTTAGAAATGAGTATATATTAATATCAATAGATACTAATTACATCCAGCCTCTGCAACAACGTATGTCGTACCATCGTTCTTTATAGACGATTACTCCCCCTCCGGTGTTGGTTACTGTTGGTTCTCCCGACCGATGTCAGATGGATGAATTCAACCTCGAGGCTTGAAAGCCATACCGAAGGCCCTTCACCTCCACGTCCCAAATGATGCCGTCCTCGACGACATCAAAGTTGCTTGCACGGAGTTACGGTTCGTCGAGGTGGAGAAAGAGCAAGACCTGATTGTTTTTTTGGTTTGTTTCTGAGGTCCTTAGTGCAAATTGTAAGGGTTTTTTGTAACTTTATATCTTTTAGGACCCTTTGTGTAAAATGTTATTCCACCGACTCGTTCATGACTGAACCCGTGTTCATGGCCCATTTTGTAAAATTTTGTTCGCTTATTAATCGTGCAGGTGTGCCACGCGAACGTTCCCACGCGCACCCCTTCACAGAAAATCACCGAAAGGCCCTTTCCCCTGCCCACTTTTCCGTGCACGGCGACACCTGCGTGTCCTACCCTGTCCACGCCTCCCAGATCCCTTGCGGCCGCCGGCCGAGCCGAGCACGCACGCACGCCGCGCCCCGTCCAAACCACACCAACAACCGCTCGCCGCCACGGGGAAGCCAGCTTATTCCTGCGACACGCCGAGCCGCTCCCCGGAGCACAGGACAAGTGCTAGCCTCCTCCCCGGCCGCCGCCTTTTGAGATGTAAAGATGGGCAAGCGTGTGGTGGTTTAGGTCTAGCCGATTAGGCCTACTAGATCAAGACCAGGAGGAAGCGCCCAACTGGAGAGGGCTTTCGTCCCTTTTGAGACGAGGCGAGGGGCTCCCTCCCCCACTTTCCCTTCCATTCTTTTTGGGTTTGTGCCCCTAAACATTCTTGTGGACAAATGCATATGCGGTCTTGTCTTTAATCACTGTTTGTCTCTGTGTTGTAGGGTCTCCCATTTTCTTCAGTCTGGAATCGTTTCTGGAGCACTACTACTAGTATCCTATACCAGTAGCCAATAGGTGTGTGTGTTTATGTAGACTAGATGGAGTTCATTTGGGGGCTAAACGGGAGATATGACTTTGCCTTTTCATCTTTGCTGGTACTCTAGTTGGAAACTATCTTGGATGCCAAATCACAGTAGAGATGTTCACGCTACTCTTTTTTTTCTAATCAAAGGTTAATGAATATGAATTTGTCGAGGAAAATGACACAACTTTGCAATGATGAGGGTTGTTAAGCTACCTAGTTACCATTGTCAAAGAAACCAAATAATAACTGTCAGTTTCCACAATTAACATGACAAGCAGCAAACCTGTATGAGGACTACTTTAGTTAGATGCCAAATTGCAGATATTGTTGACATCCTACTTAAAATCAACTCTTAAAATCGTTAGAAAAAATGGACACACTTTTGCAATGATGAGGGTTGTTAAGCAACTCAGGTACCATCGCGAAACAAACGAGATAACTGTCGGTTTCCACCATTGACACAACAAAACTGCAAGACCTCATATGTCCTCATATATAATTTGCTGGCCTGTCACCGTCACATATAAAACCATTTGCAGGGGCGGATCAGGACTACTATCTGTCGTACAAAGAGATTTTGAAGAGCTACCATGTCAGCAGCGCATCTAAAACCCTACCTGCTCCATTAAGAACTCCCAAGGTACGCCCACCGTCCACCAGTACCACGCCACCAGCTTCCAAGCTTGCACATTATACACAACGTTGCGTTTTGGCCTATCTTTCATCGTCTGGTGTCCCTCTTCAGTCATCAACTCGTCACCCATCGTCATCAACTGTTCCGATGCTGAAATCCCTCCCTTAAGTTCGGTAAGCGTCGTACTGATAGTTAGTTAATAAACTCTGGTGTTTTGTCAGACCAGCAAGAAGGTTTGGCAGTAGCCTAGCCCTCCCCATGCATTAATCTAATCCCCAAATCTTTTGCTTGCACATGTGCGATGTCGCAGAACCCAACAGCACTGTCACCGTATCACGGTTGGTTTTATAGAAAGCCTAAGACGCAAATAACCGAACTGGGTTAAAAAGTTCCCCCTTTTCCCTAGCAGTTTTGCTAGATGCAGAAACAAGAATAAAAACTCCATGACCTGGGGCGAAAAAGGTACTGTGATCTAATCTATTTATCCATGGCAACAAGGAACCAGCCAGGGGAAAAGTTGGGTGTGGCGTTTTCACGAGTGGTCACAGTCAACGGCCTTTTTGCTGGCCTTGGTTTGCTTGCAGGCACACTAGCTAGTGCGAGGGAGGGTCATTGGTGGTGGGTGGGTGTGCTGCAGCTGCCTTGCCTGTGTATATAAACGCAACTGAGTGGGTCAGTTGGAGAGAGAGAGAGAGAGGCCTTGCTCTGCTTTCCCTCTCTAAGTGACTGTTTATTAGTTGTTGACCTGAAGAGGAGCTAGGGGAAGTGGTGCTGGTGGTGGTGGTAGATATATCATTTGGATGGCACTGGCTGCTGCGCACACTATCGCAGGGTTTGTTGGAGCCTAGTGTTGCTCGGGAAGAAGCCATTCTTGGATCATTTGGAGCTCCCTGCTTCTGAGTCCTGAGCTCTCTGACCAGTGTCCACCAACAATTTCTGTAAGTTTTGTTCTGTTCCTGTCTCTTCTTCTCTTCTTCTTCTTCTTCGTCGTCGTCGTCGCATCTCCTGTGCCGAGGTTTCTGGTTTCTGCGTCTTGTTGCTTAAGAGTGGGTCTGGTTTCTGCGTTGGTTTCAGTTCTTGGGAGGGAGGTTTGCAATTGCAAAAGGGACCGACCGAGAAATGGAGGTGGAAGCGCACGAGAAGAAGGGGCACAGAGCCTTCGCCAAGGCCATCAAGTCCTTCAATTCCTCGGAGAAGCACAGGCGTTCCAAGAGGTTTGTGGTGCCTACAGGCCATGAGATTTGCAAAAGTTCTTTCCTTGTGTTGTGAAGAATAGCCATGCTGAGATTCTTTTCTCCTTTTTGTGGGTTCTGTTGGCAGTGATCTTGAGAATATGTTTGGTGAAGATGCGCAGCGCGCCTCAGACAAAAAATGTGTTCAGCCGAAGAAAGTGAGTTTTTTTCCCCTCCTCTCTTCTGCAGCTTCAACATTGTATTTTGCAGTAAATGCGAGATTTTGTTAGAGTCTGGTTTCTGAAATTCTGAACAGTTCTTTGCTCTGATTTTGGTCATCAGGAGGGTGTGAAGCCTAAGGTGAAGAGTGATTTCAGCAAGGAAGCGCAGCCTGGGAGAGGGGCTCAAAGCTCCTTGAGGAAAGAGGTAATCACAGTAAAATGCTGCCTTCAAATGTTTTACTGACATCTCGCCTTGGAGTCCTTTTTTTTTACAGTAGGGAAGTTGACAGTTTTATGCAGATTGGAACTTGCATTTTCCTTCTTATCCACATGCTTGCTAAGTGTCACACTTTTTCTTTATTTTTGAGCTGGACAAGTAGGCATCCGTAAAATGTTTAGGGTGTTTTTTTTTCGAGAAATTCTACCTTCTAGTCCCGTTCCGTTTATGAATATGAAATGTCATTAGCATTTTCTGTTCAGTGAGAAGTTGCTGAACATACTCTGCTACTCTGAACTTGTCTGAAAATGCTTCTTCTCTTATCCAGTCTCTCACTAGGCTTTTTTGCTACCTTTCCTGCTGAATTTTCAATATTGTATAGTAGACTCACGTGATTTGCCTGATGCAGATTCTACAGCTTGAAAAGCACCTCAAGGATCAGCAGGTTGTGCGTGGCTCCCTGGAGAAAGCGCTGGCGCCAACCGCTGCTCCGGTCAACCTGTCACATGAGAATCCAATGCCAAAGGTGATGAGCCCCCTCGACCAAATACTGCTGCTATTTTTTTTTTCTTTTCTTGTCTGCAATGCTCATCAATTTCCTTTGATTCTACAGGCCGCTAACGAACTCATAAGGGAGATCGCTACGCTGGAGCTAGAGGTCAAGAACATGGAGCAGTACCTCCTCACTCTGTACCGGCAAGCGTTTGAGCAGCAGGCACCTGCATTATCTCCTCCTGATCGCCGAGAAGCACCGAAGCCGTCGGTGAGCTCGTGGTCTGGCCAGCTCCGGGAAACGCCGAGTGCCAAGGCTTCTTCCAAGAGTAGAGGGGACGCAGTGCTCCGGTCTAGCTACCCGCCACCGCCGTCCCGTAAGAAGTGGAACGACCCGTTGACAGATTGCTCTGTAGCCGCACACTCTGGTAGACTAAATGATGCTGATGTGCTCCGCTGCCAGTCCGCATTGTCGTGCCGCGGAATCTGTTCTTCTAGGATATCACCATCTGAGGAGAGTCTTGCGAGGGCTCTTCGCTCGTGCCACTCTCAGCCTTTCTCATTTTTGGAGGTATTGATTCTCACTGTGAAAGTGAATATGCATAATGTAAAAAAAGTTGCTACAGTTTTTAGATAAAATGTTACACTGGTTATGAGATCATGAGAAAAATGACAGGAAAACAATGGTTGAATTGTAGCTACTCTGTGAAGCTGTATAAGATTCTAAGCTCCTTTTCATGATTTTCTGTGAGCAGGAAGGCGATGCTACCGCAGCAGGAGTGATAAGCTTAGCAGAGTATCTGGGCACTAATGTAGCTGATCACATCCCTGAAACTCCGAACAACCTGTCGGAGGAGATGGTAAGATGCATGGCAGGCGTATATTGCAAGCTTGCAGATCCTCCCTTGGTTCACCATGGCTCCTCGTCTTCTCCGACGTCATCGTTCTCCTCGACTAGTGCAATCTCTCCACAGTATGTGGGGGACATGTGGAGCCCGAACTACAAGAGAGAGACAACTCTGGACTCCCGGTTGATAAACCCATTCCATGTTGAGGGGTTGAAGGAGTTCAGTGGACCATACAACACAATGGTTGAGGTTCCAGCGATTTACCGCGATAATCGGAGGCTAAAAGAAGTTGAGGATCTTCTCCAGACTTTCAAGTGAGCTATGCTGATCCTTATTCTCCAGTGGATTGAATTTTCTGCTTGTTAATTCAATATTACTGATACACTCTTGTAAATTGATATCTCAGGTTGATTTTGTACCGGTTGGAAACTGTTGATCTGAGAAGAATGACAGATGAAGAGAAGATCGCGTTCTGGGTTAACATACACAACGGGCTGTTGATGCATGTAGTGCTTCTCTCCCAGGCCCTAGCAGTTCACTTCTTATTCTCGATTCCATGTCTGCATTTATTAATCAGATATCTTTGTACTACTTTCACAGGCTTATCTCAGGTACGGTGTTCCACAGAACAATCTGAAGAAGTCATCACTACTTGTTAAGGTAAAGAGGATACGTTTCTGCAGTGTAATCAATGCAAATTTCTTGCAATAAGACACATTTATTCAGACGAAGTTTCTGCTTTTCCTGACATAATGTTCACCACAGGCTGCCTGCAAAATTGCTGGACGCAACATCAATGTAGCTGTGATCCAGAGCCTGGTTCTTGGATGCAACACACATTGTCCTGGACAGGTACAGCAAACATGATAATGTCAAAAAACCAGTTAAAGGTGTAATGTTTGTACTGTACTGATTACTAGCACATCACAAGCATGTAATTCCATCTGTTGATCCTTTTAATGCAGTGGCTACGTACTTTGCTTTACCCAAGGATCAAAAGCAAAGTGACCAAAGTAGGGCACGAGTGGCAAGCCTTTGCCGTCGCACAATCAGAACCTCTTTTACGCTTTGCGCTTTGCTCAGGCAGCCATTCTGATCCCGCGGTAAGACAATGTGCATGCGCAAATCACCGTCATTGTACCCTAATCACTTGCTACTAAGCAAATGCTTCCTTTTTCCAAGCCATACTCATGTGGTTCTTGCCTAGTCTTTTCTGCATGCACACAAATTTGGTATGAAAAGGCGCACGTGTCGTGATAAAATGATAGCCTGACACATTGTCAAAACATGATTATGAAACGAAAACCTTTAGTTGATTAGGAATCTTGATAGGAATCATTCATCATGTTAGGAATCTTTCATCAAAGTACCTCAAGCATAATTACCAGTGGTGCCAAAACAAGCCCCTTTATGCCCTTTTCTCTCCCTTTTTTTTGTTCTTGCAGGTGAGAGTGTACACTCCAAAGAGGCTGTTCCAACAGCTGGAGGCTGCCAAGGAAGAGTTCATCAGGGCAACGGTCGGCGTCTGGAGGGGTCAGAAGATACTGCTGCCGAAGCTCGTGGAGGCGTACGCCAAGGACGTGAAGCTCTCGTCGCAGGGCCTTGTCGACATGGTGCAGCGGTACCTCCCGGAGAACCTGAGGACGGCGGTGCACAAGTGCCAGCAGCAGGGCAGTAGGTCGAGCAAGATCATAGAGTGGGTGCCTTACAATCTGAATTTTCGGTATCTGCTAGCTAGGGACCTGGCATTTCCACACCTGAGCTGACTCTGCATGTGAGATGAGATGAACTGATCAAGTATATGCATATGTATGATAGGTTTAGGTTTAGTTGGGGGAGTTATTTCGGACTCGGAGGGATTGTGTAGGATTTGCGTGCGGGTGGTAGTGCCGCAGTGTGTATTTTGGTTGGCGCTGTAAATTTTGTGTAAATGAATAGAAAACAGGGGAAGAAATGAGAAAGAAAACATGTTACGTTTTGTGCACGCGCTCTATTATCCTTGGCGGTTCTCTGACTGTATTCGCTCTGTTCCTGTGTGGGGCGCAGCAAAGTTTTTTAACCATTTTGTTCACATGTTTATCAAAATTTTGTCTATGATTATAGCTCTCCGCAAGATGGCCAAATCAATGCATAGAACGGATCTTTATCCCCTCTAGAAAACAAATAAGATAACCATGTATGCAAAGATCCGAGCGGATGTCACAGGCGGAGTTGCGAGCAGAGATAGAGTTAGCTGTGGGAGATTGAGGGTTCGGGGTCATGGCTGGAGGAGAAGACCTGGCGGAGGATACCAATTCTCTGAGTGAGATTAGCAACTCCGACGGAGAGGGGTGTGATGTGCTATAGGGGAAAGGAGGATCTGACAGTAGAGCCGAAGCACAGGTCAGAGGGGGGCACCGGCGAGGTTCGAGAGTGCAGGATGATGGATGGAGCGGCTATCGTCTATTCACGTATGGACAATATTCAAGCTCACCGTGGATTGCTTCGCCAAGGCCGCAATTGCTTAGAGGTGCAATGTGTCTGCTCCAATGCAACGACCACCTCCATTCTATAGATCGCCTGGTCCTGTGGAGAAGTGCGCTCCAATACCACCTTAGATTGGAGAGGTGATGGGTGCTAGATTGCAGAGAAGGATGGATTCTGCCATTGATGGCGCAGAAGTTCAAAAACTCAAAGCGGCGGGATGGAGGTCCAGTTTAGAATCCTAGTCATGGGATGAATTTGGTTATGGCCCATTTTCCTTCTATGGTCAATGTTGTGTGTGTGTGTGCGCGCGCGCGCGTGTGTGTGTGTGTGGGGGGGGGGGGGGGGGGGGGGTAGGGCAACATGTGGTGCCTTGTCTTAACCACCGCAACTTGGTGAGAGAGCCGTGGTCATAGCTCAGCGACGACGATGATAAAAGTCATTGAGAGGCGGATCCTTTGTGGAGGTGACCATGGCAGGTCCAGGGGGAGCTCCAGATTGGAGAGAAGGGAGATGAAGTGGATTTTGTGGGGAAGGGGAGGAAGGTGTGAATGGATGATGGGACATGGCAGGGCTTCCTGGAATGGTGGATTTCCACCGCAAATGCCGCCACCCCCATAGTAGTTGCCGTCGCCCCAAGAGATGCCACCATCACAGCAATTCCTACAACAACAGTTTCAGTAGATGGGTGGTGGATTTCCTTAGTTTTAGACCTATGGCAATAACTTTGGTTATGGGAGATGTTCTCAGGGGATGCCTGGCCCAAGGGGATGAGCCAAGGTAGATTTCCAGAGAATTGGGCGACTGGGCAAGCAACTAATATGCAAAATCAACAAAATTTGGGACCGAATTTTGCTAATCAATTTCGACCTAGTATAGGACGAGGTGGAGAGATAATTCAAGGACATGTTAGGCCTCATGCTACAAATCTCGCTATCAAAACTACTAGCTCAGGATCTTCAGGTAGTCTGTAGAGTATTGGTGGTGGGCGTGTTAGTGAATCTCTGAGGCAAGTGATACGTCGGAAACGTATCTAGAATTTTTGATGTTCCATGCTTGTTTAGTATTTACTTTAATTTGCTTTGTCCACACTTTGAGGTGCTTTTCATATGTTTTCTGTTACTAACCTATTAACAAGTTGCCACAGTGCCATTTGCCTGTTTTCTGTTGTTTTTGGTTCCATAAAAGTTAGTAAGGAAATATTCTCGGAATTGGACGGGACAAAAGCCAAAGTCAATATTTCACCAAGGAGAACACGGAGTCTAGAGGAGAGACGGAGGTACGCCACAGGGCGGCTGCACCCCCCAGCGCGGGCCCACCCTGGGCCACGCCAAGGCAGGGTGTGGGCCCCCTGCCGCCCTCCTGCCTCACCTCTTCGCCTATAAGAAGCCCCCGATGCCTAAACCCTAAGAACCCGATCAATATTCCACGAAACCGTCTATAGCCGCTGCCACCATCGTCCCTAGATCGGGGGGATCTAAAGCTCTTCTCGGCACCCTACCAGAGGGGAGATCATCCCGGAAGCCTTCTTCTTCATCATGCCAGCCTCCGGTATGAAGCATGAGTAGTTCCACCTTGGACTACGGGTCCATGTAGTAGCTAGATGGTTGTATC
Organism: Avena longiglumis; assembly: GCA_030063025.1. Taxonomy (NCBI): domain Eukaryota; kingdom Viridiplantae; phylum Streptophyta; class Magnoliopsida; order Poales; family Poaceae; genus Avena; species Avena longiglumis. The sequence continues at coordinate 113,112,666 of CP125979.1, forward strand.
TCCTCCTTGTGTTTTCATGTCTAGATCTTGTGAGCTCCGTTCATGAGCAAGATCTCATCTATTTGTAATCATGCATGTTGTGTCTGCGGGGATTCGATGGATATTGAGATTACTATGTCAGATTGATTAATGGTTTTGTCTTATTGATTCTATCATGTCTGTTTTTTTTGTGATCCTGCATGCTCTCCGTTGTTAGTAGCTATCTTGGCCAAGTAGTTGCTAGTGACTCCAAGAGGGGATATTTATGCTCGATAGTGGGTTCTTGCCTCTATTTAATCAAGGGAAGTGACAAAAATCTCTAAGGTTATAGATGTGTTGTTGCCACTAGGAGAAAACAACGATCTCTTGTTCATGGAACAAGTGGATTGTTTACCTTACACACTTTGCTTAAAGCATTTATCTGTCGCTTGCAACTTAATACTGGAGGGGGTTCAGATGATAACCTAAAGGTGGACTTCTAGTCATAGATATAGTTGGATGATGATCTATATATATTGTTGTATTGCCCAATCGAATCTCATAGGATCTTTTTGTCTAGTATTGCATTGTTATGCCTTGCTCAGTCCTGTCAATTGCACTGCTGTAATTTGTTTACCCAGCATATCATGTTTGTTTATCTAAGGAGAACACCTCTAGTGAACTATGAACCCCAGTCCCAATCTTTACCATTGATACATCTTCGACTATTACTGTTTACTTGCTGCAAACCACTTTCACCTCCCACACCATACAGTTAATCCTTTGTTATAGCAACCGGTGAGATTGACAACCTCACTGTTAGTTGGGGAAAAGTCTTGAGTTTGTGTTGTGCAGGTTCCACGTTGCTTGCAACACCTTTGGGACATTTCCTTCCTCCTACTAGTTTGATAACCTCGGTTTCTTACTGAGGGAAACTTGCTGTTGTGCTGCATCATACCTTGCTCTTGGGGTTTCCCGAGCATGCCATGTTTGTTTATCTATGAAGAATACCTCTAGTGAACTATGGACCCCGGTCCAATCTTTACCATTGATACATCTTCGACTGTTACTGTTTACTTGCTGCAAACCATCATCATCTTCCACACTATATAGTTATGTTGGAGATATGCCCTAGAGGCAATAATAAATATAGTTATTATTATATCTTTGTGTTTATGATAAATGTTTACATTCATGCTATAATAGTATTAACAAGGAAATATTAATACTTGTGTGATTTGTAAACTAAATTAGAGTCCCTAGTAAAGCCTCTTTATAATACTAGCTTGTTGGTTAATAAATGATTGTGGTTTCCCTATCATGAACATTGAGATGTTATTAACAACAAGATCATATCGTTAGGAGAATGGTATGATGGACATACTCCTATAGATAAGCGTAGCATAAAGATCAAGTCATTTTAATAGTTCAATTGCTATATGCTTTCTAATACATAGTAACCTAATTCCTTCGACCATGAGATCATGCATATCACCATCACTGGAAGGATGCTTTGATGACATCAAACACCACACCGTAACTGGGTGGCTATAAAGGTGGCATTGAGTGTTCGGAAAGTACTGGTTGAGACACATGGATCAATAGTGGGATTTGTCCATCCATATGACAAATAGATATACTCTGGGCCCTCTCGGTGGAATGTCATCCAATTGGCTTGCAAGCGTGTGACTGGCTCACAAGGTATCACATATCACGGGAACGAGAAAAGAGTACTTATCAGTAACGAGGTTGAACTAGGTATGCGAGATCTGAAGCGATCAAAACCTCGAATAAGTAAACTATCGTGAGACAAAGGGAAATCGGTATCGTATGTAAGTGGTTCATTCGATCGCAAAGTAATCGTAGAAATATGTGGGAGCCATATGAATTTCCAGATTCCTCTATTGGTTATTGTTCGGAGAAGTGTCTCGATCATGTCCGCATAATTCACGAACCGTAGGGAGACACACTTAAGGATTCGACGTTGTTGAGTAGTTATGGAATGATGAGTAAGAGACCGAATCTTGTTCGGAGTCTCGGATGGGATCCGGGATATCACGAGGAGATCCGGAATGGTCCGGAGAATAAGATTCATATAAGGAAAGTCCTGTTTCGGGGTTGGAGAATGGTTCTGGTGTTTTCAGCGGGAATGTTCTAGAAGGTTTTGGAATGTCCGGCACTCCGGAGGGGAAGGGTACATGAATGTGTCATAACAAGTTGGAATGGTTGCATCATGTACTAGGTGTCATCGCTGAGCGAAATAAAGGGTTAAATCAAATCCTAGTTTGAAAAGTCAAACGCCAATTTGAAAAGTCAAACGACTATTTTGCTTGGTGGAGGGAGAGTAGAAAACCTACTTGGGGAGGAGTTCCTCTCCCTCCACCCGCCGGCCTTGGAAGCCGAGTTGGGGAGGGACTCCCCTCCCCTTGGCCGGCGCCTCCCACCTATATAAGGAGGGGCAGGGCTGCCCCTCCAAGACCTACACCTCTCTCCTCTAAACCAAAACCCTAGCCGCCGGCCTCCACCATTGTCGCCGCCGCCTCCTAGGATTTGCCAAGTCGCCGAGTTGGGGCTCCCCTCTTACCCTAGATCATCGAGGCTCTCTCATAGTCCACCATACTCGCTCCGGCTTAAGGCGAAGCCCTGCGAGATCTCCCCTCTACTTCCAGTACCATGCCGTCGTCTTCTTAGGAATCACGAGGAGTGCTACAACCTCTGCTTTCTTTGGAACAAGGGAGAGGAAGGTCTTCATCGAGTACCGAGCGATGTGACCGATGCCGGGCGCTAAGCCTTGGAAGGATCGTCTACGATCTTGAGATCGAGGAAAATCGACTACATCACCCACGGGAATCCGCTCTCGTTAAACACTTTGGAATATTCGAGGGTGAGTTATTCTATCGACTCGTTGCTACAATCTAGTAGATAGATCTTGGCTTGTTTGTTTGTATGCGGTAGAAAATTTTGTTTTCCATGCTACGAACCCCTACAGTGGTATCAGAGTCGTGTATATATGTAGATTTGTTGCACGAGTAGAACACAATGGTCATTGTGGGCGGTGGTGCTTTTATTATCAATTGCTTCTTGCGGTATGATGGGATGAAGCGGCCCGGGCTAATCTTGCATGACATCATTCATGAGACTTGCTCCACGCTCAACACGCAACTTGTATTGCATAAGTGGCTTTGCGGGTGTCTGTCTCTCCCATTATAGTAAAGATCCAATTTACAACGGGCACTTGATAGTTCAAACATAAACGTTGTGGTTCTTGTTCGTAAGTTAGATCGACACTTGTTGGAAGCCCCAAACCACGTAAAATAGGCAAAGAAATTAGAGGCGTCTAACTTTGTTTTGCAGGGGTGTGCTGTGATGTGATATGGCCATGATTGTGATTATATGCAATGTTCCTTATTGTAAGTTGGCAACCGGCAGGAGCCATATGGTTGTCTTTAATTTATGTTAAGACCCGCATGTCTATTCAAAGTAGTTGTAATAGTTGAAGCCGGTGGACGACAACCATGGAGCAGCGTCATTGACCTTGATGCAATGCCGGTGATGATGGAGATCATGTTCGTGCTTGAAGATGGAGATCGGAAGCACAAAGAAGAAAGGCCATATCATATCACATATTATGAATTGCATGTGATGTTAATCCTTTATGCATCTTGTATTGCTTAGTAAACGACGGTAGCATTATAAGATGATCCATCATGCACATGAATTTCAAGTTCTAAAGTGTTCATCCTTAGTAAGCACCGTTGCTAAAGCTTGTTGTTTCGAAGCACCACGTGATGATCAGGTGTGTTAGATTCCGCAAGTGTATACAACGTGGGCAAGCCAGATTTGCTCATGCGGAAGCTAAGGTTTGATCTTGACGAGCCTAGCATGTACAGACATGGTCTCGGAACACGGATCACCAAAAGGTAAAGCATGAATCATATAGTAGATATGATGAACATGTCGATTGTTCGCTATTGAAGCAACATCAACTCTCGTGATGATCGGTTTTGATGTGGTGGATTTGGTTCGTGTGATCACTAAAACAATGTGAGGGATATTGTTTTGAGTGGGAGTTCACCTAGATTAATTTAACTATTAATTAGAACTAAATTTGTCATAAACTTAGTCTAAACTATTGTAAATATGTTGTAGATCAATGGCGGCCCCTACCATCAATTTTAATGCGTTCCTAGAGAAAGAAAAGTTGAAAAACAATGGAAGCAACTTCGCGGATTGGTTCCGCAATTTGAGGATTGTCCTCAATCTTTGGTAATTTGACCTATGTCTTTGGATGCACATTGGGTGACCCGCTGCGGTGATGCTACCGATGAAAGAACGTTTACCTCGCTCGGAAGAATCAGTACTCCACAGTTCAGTGTGCTATCTTGTATGGTTTAGAATCGGAGCTTCAGAAAAGGTTTGAGAATTCAGACCAACATGATATTGTCTGTGAACTCAAATTGATCTTTGAGACTCACGCGACAGTTGAGAGCTATGAGGCTTCTGAAAAGTTCTTTAACTGCAAGATGGAAGAGGGCAGATCCGTCAGTGAGCATGTGCTCAAGATGTCTGGGTACGCAAACAAACTTCAGAGCTTGGGTATAGTGATTCCTAATGCTTTGGGGATTTACCGTGACCTCCAATCACTACCACCAAGTTACAAGAACTTTGTGATGAACTACAATATGCAAAGCATGAACAAGCAGTTGCCAGAACTCTTCTCCATGTTAAAATCTACAGAAGTGGAGATCAAGAAAGAGCACCAAGTGTTGATGGTCAATAAGACCACCAAATTCAAGAAAGGCAAGTCTAAGCAAAAGGGACACTTCAAGAAGGGTGGTAAGAAAGTTACCGCACGTGAAGAGAAGACCAAGGCTGGACCCAAGCACGATCTGAGTGCTTTTACGCAAGGGAGAAGGTCCTTTGAAGCGGAATTGCCCAAAGTACTTGGCGGATTTGAAGAAGCAACATCAAGAAGAAAGGTATATCGATATACATGTTATTGATGTGTATCTCACTAGTACTCGTAGTGCACGGGTATTTAATCTTGGTTTGGTTGCTCATATTTGTAACTCGAAGCAGTCTTTCAGAATAAGTAAAGCTAGCGAAGAACGAGGTGACGATGCACGTGGGAAACGGATCAAAGGTTGATGTGATCGCGGTCAGCACGCTACCTCTTCATCTACCATCGGGATTAGTTTTATACTTAAATAATTGTTATTTGGTGCCTGCGTTAAGCATGAACATTATATCGGGATCTTGTTTATTGCGAGACGGTTACTTGTTTAAGTCCGAGAATAATGGTTGTCCGATTTATATGATTAATATGTTTTATGCACATGCACCTTTGATAGATGGTCTATTCTTATTGAATCTCGATAGTGGAAATACACATATTAATAACATTGAAGCTAAACGTTTGAAATCGAGCGATAACTCGACCTATATGTGGCACTGTCGTCTTGGTCACATTGGAGTGAAGCGTATGAAGAAACTCCATTCCGATGGACTTCTTGAATCACTTGATTTTGAATCACTTGAAAGATGTGAAGCTTGTCTAATGGGTAAAATTACTAAGACTCCATTTTCTGGTATGATGGAGCGAGCTACGGACTTATTGGAAATCATACATACCGATGTGTGTGGTCCAATGAGTGTAGCATAGCGCGGTGGTTATCGTTATGTTCTTACCTTCACAGATGACTTGAGTAGATATGGGTATATCTATTTCATGAAACATAAGTCCGAAACTTTCGAGAAGTTTAAGGAATTTCACAGTGAGGTGGAGAATCAACGTAACAAGAAGATTAAATTTCTACGTTCTGATCGTGGAGGTGAGTATCTAAGTTACGAGTTTGGCGAGCATTTGAAGAAATGCAGAATACTTTCACAATTGACACCGTCAGGAACACCAAGCGTAATGGTGTGTCCGAACGTCGTAATCAAACTCTCTTAGATATGGTTCATTCTATGATGTCACTTACAGATTTACCGCTATCATTTTGGGGTTATGCATTAGAAACAACCGCATTCACTTTAAATAGGGCACCATCTAAATCTGTTAAACGACACCGTATGAATTATGGTTTGGGAAGAAACCTAAATTGTCGTTCCTTAAAGTTTGGGGTTGCGAAGCCTATGTAAAGAAGTTACAGCCGGACAAGCTTGAACCCAAAGCGGAAAAATGCGTCTTCATAGGATACCCAAAGGAAACTATTGGGTATACCTTCTATCATAGATCCGAAGGCAAAATCTTCGTTGCCAAGAATGGATCCTTTCTAGAGAAGGAATTTCTCTCGAAATAAGTGCCTGGAAGGAAAGTAGAACTCGACGAGGTTGTTGAAGCTTCTCTCGAACTTGCGAGTAGCACAGCACCAGAAGAAGTTCCTGTGGTGCCTGCACCAATAAGAGAGGAAGCTAATGATGATGATCATGAAACTTCGGTTGTAGTTGCTACAGAGCCTCGCAGGTCAACAAGAACTCGTACCACTCCTGATTGGTATGATCCCGTTATGAGTGTCATGTTGGTGGACAACACCGATGACCCTGCGACATATGAGGAAGCAATGATGAGCCCAGATTCCAATAAATGGCAAGAAGCCATGAAATCCGAGATTGGATCCATGTACGAAAACCAAGTATGGTCTTTGGTGGACTTACCGGATGGCCGGAAGGCTGTCGAGAACAAATGGATTTTCAAGAAGAAAACAGATGCTGATGGTAATGTTCATCTATAAAGCTCGACTTGTCGCAAAGGGTTTCTACAAATTCAAGGAGTTGACTACGATGAGACATTCTCACCGATGGCGAAGCTAAAGTCGTGAGGATTATGTTAGCAATCGCTGCATATTACGATTATGAGATATGGCGGATGGATGTCAAAAGCGTTCCTCAATGGAGACATTGATGAAGAGTTGTATATGATGCAACCCAAAGGTTTTGTCGATCCTAAAGATGCTAACAAGGTATGCAAACTTCAACGGTCCATATATGGATTGAAGCAAGCATCCCGAAGTTGGAATCAACGTTTTGATAAAGTAATCAAAAGTTTTGGTTTTATACAAACTTATGGAGAAGCTTGTATTTACAAGAAAGTGAGTGGGAACTCTGTAGCATTCTTAATACTATATGTAGATGACATATTGTTGATTGGGAATGATGTAGACCTTCTTAATAGTGTCAAGGAATATTTGAATAATAGTTTTTCAATGAAAGATCTTGGCAAAGCAGCTTACATATTAGGCATAAAGATTTATAGAGATAGATTGAGACGCCTAATATCATTGTCACAAAGTACATGTTTGGACAAAGTTCTAAAGAGATTTGGAATGGAAGATAGCAAGAAAGGGTTCTTGCCCATGTTGCTATCGACCTTGAGTAAAACTCAAAGTCCCAAACCAAGTAAGATAGAGGAAGGATGAGTAAGACTCCCTATGCCTCGACCATAGGATCTCTAATGTATGCCATGCTATGTACTAGACCCGACATTGCATATCTTTTAGTTTGACTAGCAGATATCAAAGTGATCCAGAGTGGATCATTGGACAATGATCAAAAACATCCTTAAGTACTTGAGAAGAACTAAGGATATGGTTCTTTCTTATGGAGGTGATGAACAGCTCGTTGTTAATGGTTACACCGATGCTAGTTGGAACACCGATCCGGATGATTCTAAATCACAATCTGGATACATATTTACTTTGAATGGTGCAGCAGTAAGCTGGAGGAGTGCAAAGCAAAGCGTTGTGGCGAGATCTTCAACTAAATCGGAATACATGGCTGCTTCGGAGGCTTCGCAAGAAGCGATATGGCTGAAGGAGTTCATTACCGAGCTCGGTGTGGTTCCAAGTGCGCTGGACCCAATGTCTATCTACTGTGATAACATGGGCGCCATAGCCAATGCGCAAGAACCAAGGTCACACAAGAAGTTGAAGCATATCAAGCTACGTTTTCACGCTATTCGAGAACATGTCCAAGATGGTGACATAAAGATTTGCAAAGTACACACAGATCTGAATGTGGCGGATCCATTGACTAAACCTATCCCGAGGGAAAAACATGACCAACACCAAACTGCCATGGGTGTTCGGTATATTACCATGTAAACTAGATTAGTTGACTCTAGTGCAAGTGGGAGACTGTTGGAGATATGCCCTAGAGGCAATAATAAATATAGTTATTATTATATCTTTGTGTTTATGATAAATGTTTACATTCATGCTATAATAGTATTAACAAGGAAACATTAATACTTGTGTGATTTGTAAACTAAATTAGAGTCCCTAGTAAAGCCTCTTTATAATACTAGCTTGTTGGTTAATAAATGATTGTGGTTTCCCTATCATGAACATTGAGATGTTATTAACAACAAAATCATATCGTTAGGATAATGGTATGATGGACATACTCCTATAGATAAGCGTAGCATAAAGATCAAGTCATTTTAATAGTTCAATTGCTATATGCTTTCTAATACATAGTAACCTAATTCCTTCGACCATGAGATCATGCATATCACCATCACCGGAAGGATGCTTTGATGACATCAAATACCACACCGTAACTGGGTGGCTATAAAGGTGGCATTGAGTGTTCGGAAAGTATTGGTTGAGACACATGGATCAAGAGTGGGATTTGTCCATCCATATGACGGATAGATATACTCTGGGCCCTCTCAGTGGAATGTCATCCAATTGGCTTGCAAGCATGTGACTGGCTCACAAGGGATCACATATCACGGGAACAAGAAAAGAGTACTTATCGATGTGAGGTTGAACTAGGTATGCAGAGATCACGATCAAAACCTCGGATAAGTAAACTATCGTGAGACAAAGGGAAATTGGTATCATATGTAAGTGGTTCATTCGATCGCAAAGTAATCATAGAAATATGTGGGAGCCATATGAATTTCCATATTCCTCTATTGGTTATTGTTCGGAGAAGTGTCTCGATCATGTCCGCATAATTCACGAACCGTAGGGAGACACACTTAAGGATTCGACGTTGTTGAGTAGTTATGGAATGATGAGTAAGAGACCGAATGTTGTTCGGAGTCTCGGATGGGATACGGGATATCACGAGGAGATCCGGAATGGTCCGAACAATAAGATTCATATAAGGAAAGTCCTGTTTCGGGGTTGGAGAATGGTTCCGGTGTTTTCATCGGGAATGTTCTAGAAGGTTCCGGAATGTCCGACACTCCGGAGGGGAAGGGTACATGAATGTGTCATAACAAGTTGGAATGGTTGCATCATGTACTAGGTGTCATCGCTGAGCGAAATAAAGGGTTAAATCAAATCCTAGTTTGAAAAGTGAAACGCCAATTTGAAAAGTCAAACGGCTATTTTGCTTGGTGGAGGGAGAGTAGGAAACCTACTTGGGGAGGAGTTACTCTCCCTCCACCCGCCGGCCTTGGAAGCCGAGTTGGGGAGGGACTCCCCTCCCCTTGGACGGCGCCTTCCACCTATATAAGGAGGGGCAGGGCTGCCCCTCCAAGACCTACACCTCTCTCATCTAAACCAAAACCCTAGCCGCCGGCCTCCACCATTGTCGTCTCCGCCTCCTAGGGTTTGCCAAGTCGCCGAGTTGGGACTCCCCTCTTAACCTATCTGCCGGCCTTGCCCCCTCTCCTTGGTGTGTCTAAACCCTAGATCATTGAGGCTCTCTCATAGTCCACCATACTCGCTCCGGCTTAAGGCAAAGCCTTGCGAGATCTCCCCTCTACTTCCGGTACCACGTCGTCATGCTGCCGGAATCACGAGGAGAGTGATACAACCTCCGATGCCTGCTGGAACAAGGGAGAGTAAGGTCTTCGTCGAGTACCGAACGTGTGACCGACTGCGGAAGCGCCGAACAATACGGAAGGATCGTCTACACGATCTTGAGATCGGGAAGAGTACGACTACATCACCCACGAGAATCCGCTCTCGTGAAACACTTTGGAATCTTCGAGGGTGAGTTATTCTATCGACTCGTTGCTACAATCTAGTAGATAGATCTTGGCTTGTTTGTTTGTATGTGGTAGAAATTTTTGTTTTCCATGCTACGAACCCCTACAAGTTAATCCTTTGTTACAACAACCGGTGAGATTAACAACCTCATTGTTAGTTGGGGCAAAATCTTGAGTTTGTGTTGTGTAGGTTTCCATGTTGCTTGCAACACCTTTGAGACGTTTCCTTTCTCCTACCGGTTCGATAACCTCGGTTTCTTACTGAGGAAAAACTTGTTGCTCTGCTGCATCATACCTTGATCTTGGGTTTTACGACGAAGCGCTCCACGTTGACGCAGCACCATCAAGACTTTTCTGGCGCCGTTGCCGGGGAGGCTAAGGACGTCTTCACAAGGGGAGTCCTCCTCAACCTTTCTCTTTACTTTGTTTTTGGTTTGCTTATTTTCTTTTCCTTGGTTTTATTTGCCTCTTTTTATCAAAAACTCAAAAAAAATAGTATACTTTTGTTTGCCTTCTCTTATCAAAATCACAAAAAAATTAGCTCCTACTCTAGTTGCCACCTTGCTCTAGCTCACCATGTTGTTCCCCAAGTTCACCCGGAAGGACCTTTCAATAGGTAGTGGCTACATAATTGGGAAAGAAAATATTGAAGAATTCTTTAATCATGTTAGCAAGCATGAGGATATTGAGGATAGATCTATAGCAGAACTTGCTCCTAATTATGAAATTGCCACAGCTTCTTTAGTTCATATGTTGGAGGCTAGGTTTGTTAGCCTTAACCCCATGATGCAAATTTTGTTCCTAAAACTAAAATAAGAAAACAACGCTGAAAAGAGAGAATTTATCCTTGAAACTTTACTAAAAGAGTTCCATGATGTTGATAAGGAAGCCAAAAAGGTCTTTGAGCGTTTTAATATGCCAGGCTCATGTGTAGATGTTGTGGGTACTTCAGATAAAACCAAACCTAGAGAGGAATTTAAGATACCCATACCCTTTAAGCTTGTTGGGATGCATGAAGCCTTTGAAAAGAATTTTGATTGGATTGTTCCTAAAAATCCCTTTGATGAAAGTAGTGAACCAAAGAGAGATGAGAAGGGATCCTCCTAAACTCATTTGGATGAGATACCTTTCATAGTTGAAGACTATGCAAGTATTGATCTTAATTTTTCATTTGAAAATACTTGATTTTTTGCTTCTTGAGCCTAACTTAAGCCGTTAAAGAAAAGTACTTGTTGGGAGATAACCCAAGAATTTCCTTGAGTCTTGGAAGTTATTACTTTAGTAATGACCTCTCCTTATCATTTTTGTTTTATTTTTGTGCCAAGAATGACCTTTAATGAGAGGGAAGTAAGATTTAGGGAGTTGTTGTCCCGAAACAGATTTCTGTCCTCCACCATAAAAATTCGTGAGGAGTCTCTGTAAGTCGTATTGAGCTGAAAATTTACGAATCAATCCACCAGTATGTTAGATAAGTTTAGTTAGTTCAACACTTTTTGATTGAGCAACAGAAGGTCTTCGAAAAAATTGACTTCTACCTGCTGGTCTGTTTTGACAGATTTCTGCCATTATTTGCATTTGCTTCTTATTGATTCCTTTTTGGGTTCTTTTTGGGAATTGAGCTTTTTGAAGGAGTTTCTACAGTATATTATATTTTTAGTGAAAAGTTTTGCTATTCTAAAGCTAAACCCAAGGGTCTATTATCTTTTGAATACACTAATGTTGCTAATGAAGATTGTGTGAAGTTTTGTATGAAGGAAAAATTTCAGGTGTGGAGAGAGAATGATGTAATGAGATTAAGAGTGGACAAAAGCTCAAGCTTGGGGATGCCACACCGGTGTCACCCAAGAAATATCCAAGAGGTACAAGCGTCAAAGCTTGGGGATGCCCAAGGCATCCCCTTATTCATCAATAAAAAGCTCAGGTCTCTCTAGACACTTCGTTTTTATTGTTTCATGCACTATTGTGTTGTTCTTGGAGCGTCTTAGTTTTCGTTTACTTGCTTAGTTTGTTTATTTTGCTTGAATAAAGTAGTTTGGACCCCCGTTCTCGCTGTGTTGTTTCAAATAAGTTGATTGGTGTTGGAAAGGAGTAGAAAGTTCTTGCTTGAAAGTGCAAGAGGAGCTTGCATTGACCGTGACTTAGCCTTTAGCATGTCATGCTAGGTGTTGTTTTGACCTTATGCTTAGTGATTATTGCTGTAGCATGACTTGTTCCAAACAATTGGGATTGCTTAGTGTGCCTTGAAGAAATCATGCGTTGTTTTAGCATACAAAAGCATAGTATTGTGGTATTCTCCCTTGATATTTTGTTTGACTTAACTTGGCACATGCTCACACCATGTGTATGACTATGAACAAGTCACCATAGACTCTATTATCATTTAGTCCTTGACTTGTAGTACCACTCTATGCTTTGATTAGTAATGTTTTGTCGCTCTGCGTGATTATGGCCATTATTGCTCTCTTAGTTGGTCGCTCCCAGTCTTTTGCTAGCCTCCACTTATATGAGTAAGATCTACTCATGCTTCCAACTCCCAAGAAACCAAGCTATTCCAAAGTGTCCACTATAAATTCCTATGCATGGTGTGTTACACCATTCCAAGTATATTCTTGTTTTCAGCCATCTTCCAATTAAAAAGTATTTTGTTATGTGAAAACTTAGTGATTAAAGCTCTCACGAACTTGATGGCACACTTTATATTATTTGCCTCTAATAAACTTGAACCATTGTGTCATCTATGTTGTATATGCTTGCACTTATATGTTGGAATTAGCAGAACCATGTTGTCATGGGTAACGTTTTCAACATTACACTTGTACTTGTACACAGTTGATATCATGCTATTTTGTCTATGGATGTCGCCGCTGTGAAATAAAAAAGGAGCTTGTAAGTCCATGGAGTTATGTATTTTGTGTTAGAGAAACGCCTGGGCCGCTAGCCTAAGCCATGCCTAATCATGGTGGAAACTTGCAACATCACCATAATGAGCAATCTGTGAAGCATCCTCAATAAAAACCTATGCAAATAGCAAATAAAAAGATCGTTGAGATGCTCATTGTCTTATTGTCTTGTCATTTTGGTTATGGGAAAGCTCCTGTACCATGTGCAAGGGGTACCCCGTTGGCGGTTCTCTATGATACACATGTACTTACTATGACAAGAACTTACATGTGACTAAAGTTGAGTAGCATGAGGTGCGACCCTCATATTCAAGGGACATGAGATTGCCAAATTATACTTTGTCAAGCATATACCCCATAGTTTGTTCACTTTAACCTTAATAACTTCAAGATGCTTATGATAGGGGCAATGAGGGCTGAAAGCTATCAAGTACCATAATTTTTGGGAGCTCCTTTTGAAACTTGAAATCCCTTCTTCCCTTTATGAAGGGCCTTTCTTCCACTATTATATTGATTCTCCACCTTCTACCTTTAGGCACAAGTTAAGAGAGCATAGTTGCCATTCTTAGTTCTATGTGCATTCTCCCAAAACTTATTGATTAATGCATATTGTTGATATTGCTTGTTCTTGTGCTATTTGTATCTAATCACTCTTATGAACTTTGAAGGTGTCCTATGCATCTATTTGCTACTCCATGAGGGACAAGCTGAATGGCACTATGCCATGTTTTCTGTATGTGAAACAAACAAACGTTTTTCAATGCATGTTATTCATGATCTTTGTTTGTAGCCTTTCATGTTGCATGCATAGTTACTTTTTCTTATTATTAGAACTCCATATTTCATGCACACGTTTAAAGTTCTTTGATTCCAGCTTTCAATGCTTGCAAATGGTTTGATCTTAGTTTTGATGGCGCATGTCACCTAAAAAATTATTCTTTTTATCACTTACCTACTCGAGGACGAGCAGGAGTTAAGCTTGGGGATGCTTGATACGTCGGAAACGTATCTATAATTTTTGATGTTCCATGCTTGTTTAGTATCTACTTTGCTTTGCTTTGTCCACATTTTGAGGTGATTTTCTTATGTTTTCCGGTACTAACCTATTAACAAGTTGCCATAGTGCCAGTTGCCGGTTTTTTGCTGTTTTTGGTTCCATAAAAGATAGTAAGGAAATATTCTCGGAATTGGACGGGACAAAAGCCAAAGTCAATATTTCACCGAGGAGAACACAGAGTCCAGAGGAGAGACGGAGGGGCGCCACAGGGTGGCCACACCCCCCAGGCGTGGCCTAGGGTGGGCCTTCGCCTAGGCAGGGTGTGGGCCCCCTGGCCGCCTCCCAGCCTCGCCTCTTCGCCTATAAGAAGCCCCCAATAAAAATTCCACAAAACCGTCTGTAGCCGCCGCCAGCATCAACCCTAGATTGGGGGGATCTGAAGCTCTTCCCGGCACCCTGCCGGAGGGGAGATCATCCCGGAGGCCTTCTTCTTCATCATGCCAGCCTCTGATATGAAGCGTGAGTAGTTCCACCTTGGACTACGGGTCCATGTAGTATCTATATGGTTGTATATCCTCCTTGTGCTTTCATGTCTAGATCTTGTGAGATCCGTTCATGATCAAGATCTCATCTATTTGTAATCATGCATGTTGTGTTTGCAAGGATCCGATGGATATTGAGATTACTATGTCATATTGATTAATGGTTTTGTCTTATTAATTCTATCATGTCTGTGTTTTTTGTGATCTTGCATGCTCTCTGTTGTTCGTAGCTATCTTGGCCAAGTAGTTGCTAGTGACTCCAAGAGGGGTTATTTATGCTCGATAGTGGATTCATGCCTCTATTTAATCAAGGGAAGTGACAGAAATATCTAAGGTTGTAGATATGTTGTTGCCACTAGGGAGAAAACAACGGTCTTTTGTTCATGGAACAAGTGGATTGTTTACCTTACACACTTTTATTAAAGCAGTTGTGTGTCGCTTGCAACTTAATACTAGAGGGGGTTCAGATGATAATCCAAAGGTAGACTTCCAGTCATAGATGCAGTTGGATGGCGGTCCATGTATATTGTTGTATTGCCCAATCGAATCTCATAGGATATTTTTGTCTAATATTGCATTGTTATGCCTTGCTCAGTACTGTCAATTGCCCTGCTCTAATTTGTTTACTCAGCATGCCATGTTTGTTTATCTAAGGAGAACACCTCTAGTGAACTATGGACCCCGGTCCTATCTTTACCATTGATACATCTTCCACTGTTACTGTTTACTTGCTGCAAACCATCATCACCTTCTACACCATACAGTTAATCCTTTGTTACAGCAACCAGTGAGATTGACAACCTCACTGTTAGTTGGGGCAAATTCTTGAGTTTGTGTTGTGCAGGTTTCCATGTTGCTTGCAACACCTTTTTGAGACGTTTCCTTCCTCCTACTAGTTAGATAACCTCAGTTTCTTACTGAGAGAAAACTTGATGCTGTGCTGCATCATACCTTGTTCTTGGGGTTTCCTGACAAAGCACTCCACATTGATGCAGCGTCATCAGCAAGTTGGTGTAGATCTTGAGATAAGTAAAGGGGTAGATGGTGTGGATAATAAGGCTTGTTACATATGTGGTGATATCAAACGCATTGCCAAAGACTGCAAAACTTATTTGTTTTGTGTGAATTATGGTGCCCAGAATGTGCATTTGTCAAGCAAGTGTAGAATGGTAATGAGATCCCGAAGAATTATGCAATTGGTAGACTATGATCAAGATGGATTACATATGCTAGTAACTAAAAGTGGTAGGAAGGTTGAAGGGAATGAAAATTTTCAAGTATCTGGTGTGGTTACTACTATTGCTAGAGATGTGTCTTGCGAGCAACTGAAGATAGATTTCAACCAAAAATGTCCCTAGGGTGTCGACTGGAAGATGAGTTTGGGAACAAAAAATTCCTAGATGATTTTCCTTCGAAGAAAAAACTTGAACATATGAGTAATTATGAATATTTTGGACTAAAATGGAGTTCTACAGTTTTAAAAGTGTATTTGTGATCATGAGCATCAATAGCTAAATTCAAAGTTTTCACGGTGTGGGTGAGAGTCTTTGGAGTACCCGAATCCTTGCAGCATAAAGAAAGGCTTTGATGAAGTTGGGTCTATGCTTGGTAATGTCCAAGATGTGTAATGGTAGGGTATAGAGTGAAAAGTTATAAAAATCAAAGTTAGAGTGATGGATCCTTCAAAGATACTAAATGTGTGATATAACTAATTACACTTTAATATATCACGTTAAGTTTGGGCTAGAGAAGATTGCAGAGCATGGGGGTCTTTGGTGGATGGATCTATGGTGAATGCAGAGTATATTGCAACTAGTCCTAGCAAGAAGTATAGAAAAAACAAAAACATGGATAGGGTAAAAAATTGAAATAGCAAGAAGAGAGAAAAGGTATTGTTGCTGAAAAAAATGTGGAAAGTAATGATGCTAATGGAAAGGTAATCAGGTTAACTGAGGATGTTCCCTCTAGCCAAGCAACATATTGAAAAGGATCTTAGACGCAAGATGTTAGTGAAGCAGAATCAAAGTCTAGATTATATGGACTTTCAGAAATCAGATGAAACACAAGAGAACTTGTTTCCTCTTCAGCTGATGAAACAATTTCAGAGAAACATAGTGTGCATTCTTCACTCAGAATAAGCGAGTGAAGAGAAAGACCCTAATGAAGATGCAATATCTTTTTCTAGGAGTATGGGTCTTGGAACCCAAGCCATCAAGGAACTGGATTTCTGGGATCAAATGGGCATCAGTACCTAGATACTTTGGTGGAGTCTTAGTATCAGCAAGCTAAGATAGATGAGGAGAACAAACTAAAGCAAGGAGACAAGAATGGCAGACCAAAAAGCAAACAACACAAACCTAATGATGTAGTTGATGAGCTTAGAAGGAAAAGTAGCAAAGTAAACACCAAAGGCAAAGTGATAAACAAGGTTGTTGACTTGGCCAAGAAGAACATGGAGGCTAAAACATGTATACCTACTGTCCTCAATTCTTCCTTGCACACTTCTAATTATGTTGCTTCTAGTATTGGGGTTTACTTAGTTAAGAACATAATAGAGACTGATAATACTGTTAAAGCTATTACGAGTTTGGAAGAAGCTAGATTCAGGAAATGGAGATGAATGGGGGTTCTAAGCTCGATAGGTTTGATCCTGAGTCTACTCATGCTCTCTTGTCTGATGGGGAGGATGATATTCTTCTAGTACTAATAGTGAAAATGATTGTGAGTTTGGTGCTAATTTTGATTCTTGTAGAGGTTCAACTTCTTTAGGTAGGTTAAATAGACATAGAATTGTTGTTACATACTACTGGTAAAGATAGAGTAAGAGGGAGAGGTAGAGGTAAATGTAGAGTTATTATACCCACTTTTGATTCCTTAGGTAGGAATCTTGACAAATTTTAATTATGTCGGGATTTTTTTTTTGAATTTGAGAGGGGTGGGAGATTTTAGTACTAGAAACACGGTTAAAGATTTTGCTAATGAGCATGATGTTTATTTTATTGGTCTTTGTGAACTTAAGAGATCTGTTGTTCCTATCTCTAGGCTTATCCACATGTCTCGTAGGAGATCTTTTACTTGGCATGTAGTAGGTTCTAGAGGCTTAGCTGGAGGTCTAGCTTTAGGGGTGGATAATGACAAGTTTGATATAATTTAATTTAGTGATGGTTTAACTTTTATTCATATATTAATTTAAGATAAACCGTCTAATTTCATTTAGAACTTGTTTTTGTGTATGGACCCCCTCATACTAGAGGTAAAGATTTTTTTTGCTTGAACTAATTCAAGTTCTCGATTGTAGTAAATTCCATTTCTTAATTGATCATGAATTTAATATCTTATAAGAATATCTAGTGGTAGTAATAAGAGAAAGAAAGATCCTAAGTGGTCATTTATGTTTAATTCTATTATAGAGCATTGGAACTTGTGAGAACTGGATACTGCATGTAGATGTTTCACTTGGTCTTATAACCAAGAGGACCCTATTTTTGAAAATTAGACAAAACCTTGTAAGTACAAAGTGGGAGAGTAAATATCCTTTGTATTTTTTAGAACTTTGCCTAGATTTGGTTTTGATCATGTTCCCTTGGTGATTGAATTTGGCCTCAATAAGTCAAAAATCACTAGGCCTTTTAGATTTGAACTGTGTTGGTTTCTTAGACCATATCTTGTAGAGGTTGTTAGAAAATTTGGTTTTAACACCATAAAAAGGTAGAAATATGACGAATTTTTGGCAAAAAAGATCTAAAAAACTTAGAAGTTTTCTTAAGTGTTGGAACTAAAAATGGAAAGTTTTAATAGAAAAAAGAAAAAAGAGTTTTTAGAGAGGATTGATTGTATAGATAAGATTAGTGAGTTCTCTGGTTTATCTTTAGATAACTACAATACTAAAAATATGCTGGGGAACAAACTGTTAGTTATTTTAAAGAAGAGGAGCTTAAGTCGTTGCAGAGATCTAAAGAAAGGATCTTTTAGAGGATCTTTCATAGCCAAAGCTAGTGGCAGGAAAATGAGGAAAATATTTCTCTTAAAGAGGAAGATATATTAATCCAGGGAGACCAAGCTTTGCTAGTGAAGAAGTGGAAAAACAAGGCGACCGAAGGCATCACCCCAACGAAGGTCTGGCACAAGTGAGCTAAAGCCCCTAAGACCAACATAGCGTTGGGGTGAATCTGCACAAGACTAAGGCCGTACACCTTCATCACCTCAAGGAAGAACTTTGAGAAAGGAGGGATGATCCCCATGCGGAGGAAGAAGATGTAAATCAGCATCTTCCCCTCCCCCATCATGTGGCGAGGGAGGCAGAGTTCCATGGCTCCCCCGTCATGGTGCCGGATCGCCACGTGAACGGATAAATCCTGAAGCTTGTCATCATCCAAGGTTGGTGGAATACAAGCTGGTGGAAGCTCCTTGTTTTTTGCCGCTCCCGACCTTGTCCTGGACGATGAAGCCCCTTTTCCGAATACCGTCGCTTCTCGTTCCTCCATTATGACAGGGGGTATAGGAAGGGGATGGCGAGAAGCGTGCAAGAAGAAGCGGAGGAGAAAGAGGGAGGGGGAGACCTAATTAATAAGGACCCCCGCCCAATTTTCCTCCCATTAACCTGCGCTACAACCAACACACTTCCTCCCAAGCATCAGGGTCAACTCCCCGGGGAACCGTAAGTTCACACCCATTACCCCTACCAACGAAAGTGGGGAAAAACCCCGTGGTGGGTCCCATAGGCAAAAAAGGAATCACTCGGTGTCGGGCGAACTCAATCAAACTAATGCGTGGGGCTACTATTGATTTGGGGCCCAGGGAGGGCCAGGATACGAGAACCCACGGGAATCCCCTCAACGGTCCGAGACCGGGTTCCGGGACTTGTCCCTAGGAAGGGTCGTCGCGCCCGAGTAACTTCCCCCGTCAAGTCAACCAGAGACCCTGACTAATATGCTCGAGAACATAACCCACGTCATTGTCCGCGAAACTTCCTCTGGCCTATACCCCAGGCTACCTTACTAGTGTTCAGCGTGACAACAGTTCTTACCTGCCATGTTGGTGGCATGTACAACTTGGCTCGTCGCGTGGCCTCAATCCCTCCACCTCATGTGTTCTGACCCTTGTGGTGTCCCCTTATGGTATAAAAGGAGGCCCAAGTCGAGTGAGAGAGGGGGGACATTTGGCTTAGAGAATAGTTCCTTTTGGGATAAGGAACTCCTTGTAATCTAGTGACAATCAGATAGTAGGCAGTTGCAGGACGTAGGGCTCCGCTCACGGCGAACCTGAATCTGTGTAAAAAACCTCGTGTCTCTCTCTGTGATTGTGTCCGTCTAGCTCACCGATTGAGATTGCTGAACGTTGCACCCTTGGGCGAACAATAACGGGGGACTCATACCCCTAGTGTCGATAACCAAGACACGACAACGCCCTGTCATCCCATTAGCCACCAGGTCATCTGATGGAACTCCCGACCTGACTTGGCCCCTTCCCTCGACTTGTTCATCGTGGATTGGCCAGCCACATGCACGAGCTCGAGGAGGAGGGGCACCTCCCTCGTTGTGAGGTGTTGGTCCAGGAGGACGGGAGGCGGAGGAGGGGTACCGAAGCTTTCGGGAGTTGGTGTCAGAGAAGGAGGGGAGTGCTGTCTATGGGGGAGACGAGGTGTCGAAGGTAGGTAGACAAGATGGCCGATGAGGGTGGAGTGGCAGAGGGGGTGTATCAATTGGATCTAGGGAAGAGGGGTTTGGGGAGAGAGGGGTGCAGGGGGATGGAGGGGGTACCCGACAAGGAAAGTCCAACAGAGAGGTGGCTCGAGTGGGGGGACGACGGTGGGGTGGCCACCGACAACATGAGGGAGAAGAGGGGCGGCGAATGGCTACACGAGGGAGAATATGGTTTGAGGGAGTGGTGAGGTGAGAGACGAGATGAGGGGAGAGAATTAGTGGGAGAGAGCGACGTAGGGGCAAACGATTTTTTTGGAAGGGTACGCCGAGGGTATTTAACCGAAATGGAGCGATTTTGGTACACCATACACCTAGCAAACTGTTTTATTTTCGAGGAGTGGTTTGATTTCTACATCCCGTACGATTTAGGATTTTGGTGTGTGATGGGGCCCTTAAAAGGCTTGATCTGTACTAGTGTTTACTCTAGATCAAATGAAAGTAACAGGATGACATAGGATGAAAATCAAGCTTTCTTAAGAGTTTAGACACCAAATGTGGACTTTCTTCTTCTCCATTTTGAGTTATCTAATATAATCCACACTTCATTTAAAAGTAATCTTGGGTTATGTACATAACCATGCTTGAAAAGCCACACCTTTCAAATATAAATATAAACATGAAAACAAAATGGACGAACACCTTCCTCGTAGTTGGGGGAGGATTATCATCGCTATTAGAGTTCGTGTTTGTGTTATCTTAGGACTCTAGCCTAAGCCGGTTTGGGCCTAATCCTAGGCTAGATGACCCCCTCCTCTCTTCTATATAAATATTGTAATATTGTCTAAATCAATACAAGCTCCTAGGTTTTCCGCACCTAGGATGGATCCTCCACCAAAACCGCCGCCACCGCCATCGGCTCCGCTATGGACCGCGACTGAAGGTCGCGCCGCTGGCGCACCACACTCCTCCTACTCCTCTAATCCTACCCACCAAATATCCCAACAAATCCCTCAACTATCTCTTGCCGACACAATCACCGACGTCTCTCCCTTCGTCCTGATCGTCTTGGATCTCAACAAACACAACTTATAGCACTGGCACCACCTGTTTCACGTGCATCTCAGGCGCTGCGGGGTGCTGGGTGAAAGACAATCTCACCATCATCCAATGGATATACATGCGGATCTCCATTGATCTCTTCAACCTCGTCTCCACTGATGACACCACGGAAGCGCAACTTTGGGCTTCCCTCCAGCAGCTCTTCTAGGACAACTCCGACTCACGCGTCAATGCCCTCCACATCGAGCTCCGCACCAGCACTCAAGGCGACTCCCCTATCACCATCTTTTGCCAATGCATCAAGGCCATCGGCGACAAACTTCGGGAGCTTGGTGATCCCGTTAATGACCGTGCAGTCATCAACGCCCTTCTTGTCGGGCTCGACGATCAATTTGAAAAGCAAGTTGCCTTTATTCCTCTGTTGAAACCTTACCCTAGCTTCGCCGAGGTGTGGTCTATTTTGCAGCTCGAGTCCCAGAACCAAGCACGCAAGGCTGCTCGTCCTCCTCAAGTGTTTCACATGGCGCCTCGCCTGCCGCTCCTGCCTACTCCTGCTGCACCACCGACAGCCCCTCCTGGATGGCTTTCAAGCCCCAATTACCGTGTCAAAAATCTCGTGTCCCGCCCTAGCGCTGACTCCTCAGTCGTGGCCACCTGCTCCTGCACCAGCTCCACCAGCGCTGACTCCACCAGTGCCGCCACCACCCTCCGCCATGGCCCCTTGGAAGCCGCAGCATGACCCATGGACGGGTCTCATTCAGGCCTGGCCGATGCCCTGGTCGGCCCCCTCTCCGTACGGTGCACCACCGGCTTACACCGGGCACTGGATTCCTCGCCTCCGCCCCTCCATCGGCGCACCCGGGCCTCTTGCACCTCGTCCTCTGCAGCATGTCTACACCGCCCAAGCTCCATAAACGGCTTACATGCTGTCGCCACAACAATACATGGCTCCGTCGACATCGCTGCCCCACATGTAACACGCTCCTCCGGCTCTTCAGTACATGCTTGCATCACCCGCTCCATCAACCGCTCCACCAAGCTGGGACCAAGCCGCCTTCATCGCTGCCATGAACAATTTCACACTCAACAACCACGAAGGTACGGATTGGATTTTTGATTCTGGTGCTTCCTCGCATATGTCTTCAAATATGGATTTTCTGTCAGCTTGTTCTTCCTCTCCCTTTTCTACCATCATCATTGGCGATGGTCCTCTATTCCAATCTCATGCACCGATCACTCTTACATCATTAATCCAAACACAAATTTTATCCTTCGATATATTTTAGTTGCTCCATCATTAATTAAAAATCTCATATCTGTTCGCAAATTCATAATTGACAATAATGTTTCCATAGAATTTGATCCCTTTGGTTTATCAGTGAAGGATCTGAAAACGGCGGCGGTCCTCGCTCGTTACAATAGTTTGGGCAATCTCTATCCTCTCCATGGCGCACCCACCTCCACACCTCAAGCCATGATTGGCCCCATCGATCTATGGCATCGTTGTCTCGGTCAACCCAATAAAAATACGGTGCCATCCATGCTACAAGAGTTTAGCATCCCTAGTTCTAGTTCTTCTCATGATCCCTCTATTTGTAATGCCTGTCAATACGGTAAACATATTAGATTAACTTTTGGCACATCAACTACCTATAATACTTTCCCGTTTGAGTTATTACATTATGATTTATGGACCTCTCCCGTCCCAAGTGTTTCAGGGTTCAAATATTATCTTGTTATTTTAGATGATTACTCTCACTATGTTTGGACCTTCCCTCTTCGTGCCAAATCAGATGTTCATAAACTCTTCATTAATTTTAGGCAATATGTTCTAACTCACTTTGGTCTCCCAATTCACTTCATACAATGTGACAATGGAAAAGAATTTGATAATAACCAAAATCGAAATTTCTTTCTCTCCCAAGGTATCCTCTTTCGTTTTTCCTGCCCATACACATCTCTTCAAAACGGCAAGGCTGAATGTTCCCTTCGCTCTATCAATGACATCTTGCACACCTTTCTAATTCAAGCCTCTCGTCCATCATGTTTTTGGGCTGAAGCTCTACGGACATCCACATATCTTTTAAACATCCGACCAACTAAAACATGTCCTCTTTATTCCCCCTTCCAATCTCTCTTTCTATCTCACCCCGATTATTCTGATTTGCGTGTTTTTGGCTATCTATGTTTTCCTAACACATCCTCTACCGCTGCCCATAAACTAGCTCCAAGATCTTTGCCATGCATATACTTAGGTCCATCCAATGATCACAAAGGATCACGATGTTTTGATCCTTCCTCCGGTCGTGTTCTTATATCTCTTCATGTCACCTTCGATGAAAATACTTTCCCCTTTTCAAACGTTCAGTCCCCGCCGATCCCTAAACCTTTGTCACCTTCTCCTTCCCCTATAGCGCGTCATTTTTAGTACCAACCGTCACCCCCGCCGTGGCTGCCGAGCCCTCTGCTGCGGCAACACCACCTCCTGCCGAGAGCCCGTGGCAGCCTGCCGTGAGCCCGTGGTAGACTGCCGAGAGCCCGCGGTAGCCTGCCGCGTCACCTTCCCCTGCCGCGGCAGACTCTCCTGTCAGCACGTCCTCTGGCTCGGTCTCTCCCGCGTCAACCACACCTTCTTCTTCAGCAACTAATCCACTTCCTACTAATGTTGTTCCCATACCTATTCCCACCAATGATCATGTCATGTATACTCGTGGCAAAAAGGGTTTCCATATTCCCCGACATTTTCTCAATCTTTCAGCTACTCCATCGATCTCACCTATACCAAGCTCCTACAAACGTGCTCTTCTTGATCCACTCTGTCACTCTGCCATGAAAGATGAATTCGATGCTCTTATTCAAAATAATACATGGACTCTTGTTCCTAAACCATATGGCGCCAATATTGTCTCGGGGAAGTGGGTGTTTCATCATAAGTATAACTTCGATGGGTCTTTGGATCGCTACAAGGCCCGTCGGGTTTGCAGAGATTTTTCTCAACAACAAGGAATTGATTTTGATGAAACCTTCTCCCCTGTTGTCAAGCCAAGCACTATTTGCATCATCCTCAGTCTTGCAGTTTCTTCATCCTGGCCTATTCACCAACGTCATGTAAAAAATGCTTTTCTTAATGGTACTCTGAATGAAACTGTTTATTGTCAACAACCATATGGATTTGAAGATCCCTCTAATCCAAATCTTGTATGTCTTCTAAAGAAATCTCTCTATGGTATTAAACAAGCTCCTCGGGCCTGGTTTCACCGATTTGCTACATTCATTCAAACTATTGGTTTTATCCCCTCCAAACCTGACACATCTCTCTTTATTTTACAATCTTCCTCTCACACAGCATATCTTATTTTATATGTAGATGATTGTTCTTACAGCTTCTTCTGATTTTTTTCTTCAACATATCATCACTCTTCTTAACAAAGAATTTTCTATGACTGATTTAGGATCACTTCATCATTTTCTTGCTGTCACAGCCACTAGAACATCTTCTACTCTTTTTCTTTCTCAACGACAATATATTATTGATCTCTTGAACCAAGCTGGCATGATTGACTGTCAACCCTGTCGTACACCGGCTGATGTTGGCACCAAACTTTCGGCTGGCGGTGATCCTGTTCCAGATCCAACCATATATCGTAGTCTCACTGGTGCTTTATAATATGCTACTCTCACCCGACCCGACATCTCTTATTCTGTTCAACAAGCATGTATCTATATGCATGATCCTTGTTTACCTCATCTTTCTCATGTTAAAAAGATTCTTTGCTACTTAAAAGGAACTCTTGATCATGGTCTATTACTTAACTCATCTTCTCCAACAAGCTTGACAGTTTATTCTGATGCAGACTGGGCATGATGTCCATACACTTGACGATCCACATCCGACTTTTGTGTTTATTTGGATGATAATCTTGTTTCTTGGTCATTGAAAAGGCAGGTTACGATATCCCGGTCTTCGGCTGAAGCGGAATACAGGGCGGTTGTGCATGTTTTTGCTGAAGCAGTTTGGATACGCCAACTACTTGTGGAACTCCAGCGCCCCGTCGAGCGCGCCACTACTGTCTAGTGCGACAACATATCAGCCGTCTATATGGCCTCTAATCATGTGCAGCATCGCCGTACCAAGCACATCGTGATCGACATTCACTTTTTTCGGGAAAAGGTTGCTCTTGGAGAAGTTTGTGTTCTACACGTTCCAACAAGTGCACAATTTGCAGATATTTTTACCAAAGGACTCCATCCTGCGTCCTTCATCGACATATGCTCCGGTCTCAACATTGTGGTGCCCGATGTTTACACTGCGGGGTATTAGAGTTTGTGTTTGTGTTATCTTAGAACTCTAGTCTAAGTCAGTTTGGGTCTAATCCTAGGCTGGCCCTCCTCTCTTCTATATAAACATTATAATATTGTCTAAATCAATACAAGTTTTTATTCTTCCAAAATATCAATCGCCTTGCACTTGTTCATGGACTTTGGTATGGGGAAGGTGTCGGGAATAGGCTGCTGAGTCTAGATGTGAAAATGAAGCCGGATCTGGTGAAGCTGTAATAAACACTTATAAAAAGAAAACTCAAACATAAAGCTGTGGCAGAAATATTTATTCCACTTGTAAATATTAATATATATATATATATTGAAATGGAAGTAAATATTAATATATGAATCTGTCAGATTTATTTTCATCGTCATATAACTTATTTGAACTTTTGATATACAGTATGTTTGGTTATTGCATTGTTAGATGCAAAAGAATTTGCCTCATTTTAAGAAAAAAAACGCCGTTCCAGATTGCAGTCAAACTATGCCAGTCTCGGATAGCTAGGTCAGGCCCTCCCCTCGCAAAGTCACAAGGACTGTGCTTGTATAACCCCGCGTGCGGTTATTTATTTTCTGGCTCCATTTTGTTTCTATGCCTACTTTCTTCCTTTTGCGAAACTTCTATGCTTACTTTCTACTCTGTCCACTGTACACCAAAATACTTATCAAATGAAAGTACTTTTCTACGCGCGCAGTTTCCATGAACGAAGCTTGGACAACCCACAACCACATACAGTTCGATCGGCTCCTTTGCATGAACGCCACTTCAGTGGCGCCGAATTGCTCCTATATAAACTGGCCTGCCCTTCCTTCCTCCAACTACCGAACTACACACACCCGCATAGCTCAGTAGCTAGCAGTCTCCCATCTCGTGCCTGGATCCGAACTCGGCTGAGGCGCCAGCAATGGGCTCCATCGCCGACGACGAGGCGGCGTGCATGTACGCTATGCAGCTGGCGGCGGGGTCTATCCTGCCCATGACCCTGAAAAACGCCATCGAGCTGGGCTTGCTAGAGATCCTGGTGGGAGCCGGCGGGAAGGCGCTGTCGCCGTCGGAGGTGGTCGCGCGGCTGCCGTCAGCCACAACCAACCCGGACGCGCCGGCCATGGTGGACCGCATGCTGCGGCTGCTGGCCTCGTTCGACGTCGTCTCGTGCGAGGTGGAGGAAGGTAAGGACGGCGTCCTTTCCCGCCGCTATGGCCCCGCCCCCGTGTGCAAGTGGCTCACCCCGAACAAGGACGGCGTCTCCATTGCCCCACTCGTCCTCATGAACGATAAAGTCATCCTGGAGAGCTGGTAAGCTTGATCGACTTTTAAACAAAAAATTTAATCAGCTTGATCAACTCCCCCTCATCATTTTGCATACTGTAATCGTTTTCCATATTTATCTGCAATGGCAAATAGCAAGAATAATCATAAACATACAATAGCAAAGCAAATTAAAAACGGTTGATATAGCCTACCGACCGACAACGTTCAAGTTTTATAAAATAAAATCTGAGAACTAATAAGCTTGATCAAACCATTTTTCGCAGCGTAATGGTTCCCACATAATCGTATCAGCAGTGGCAAACAGAAACAATAGTTTTACACATAAACTAGAACCCTGTAATACCTATGAAAATTTATCTTTCTAGGTTCGCCTTTGATCCTCTACTCAATATATGTACCAGCGTATCTTTTAAATAATAAAGCGCTCACTAAAAAATGTTCTAACATATGGTAAAAATACATACAAGAGAAAATCAAGATTCAAGTACTCGTATGATGAATTTTTGTAAACTAAAATCTGAAACCGCTAAAATAATGTGCAGGTATCATTTGAAGGACACGGTCCTTGAGGGCGGCCTCCCATTCGAAAGGGCACATGGGATGACAGCTTTCGAGTACCATGGCACGGATCCACGCTTTAACCACGTGTTCAACGAGGCCATGAAAAACCATTCCACCATCATAACTAACAAGCTTCTTGAGTTCTACACGGGCTTCGACGACATTGGCACCCTTGTGGATGTTGCCGGTGGTGTCGGCGCAACCATCGGCGCAATCACCTCTAAGTACCCGCACATCAAGGGGGTCAACTTTGACCTCCCACACGTCCTGTCCGAGGCACCGCCCTTCCCTCGCGTGCAGCACATCAGCGGAGACATGTTCAAGAAGGTGCCCTCCGGTGACGCTATTCTCATGAAGTGGATCCTCCATGACTGGACCGATGAGCAATGTGTGACATTGTTGAGAAACTGCTACGACGCGCTGCCAGCGCATGGCAAGGTGGTCATCGTTGAGTGCATCCTGCCAACGATCCCAGCCACTACGCCCGACGCACAAAGGTCGTTTGAATTCGACATGATCATGCTCACGCACACCCCAGGCGGCAAGGAGAGAGACCAGAGGGAGTTTGAAGAGTTGTCCAAGAGTGCCGGGTTCACCAGTGTCAAGACCACCTACATCTATGCCAACACATGGGTTATGGAGTTTATCAAATAGATTGATTTTATATCTTCTCCTTATTACCCCTAGCTCTTTCCTTACATTTTTACCTTATTTCCTTCCATTTTCCCTTCTTGGAATCATTATGAATTCCAATCGTTGTGTACTCTCTGCTTGAAATGTACTATGAATAGTGCTTGAAGTTGAAAACTAGAATTATATCCATCTCTGTTTTGCAAATAAAAAAACGTTGATCAAATGGGGACAGATCTCTCCTTTGGCTATCTGTTGTTATGTAGAAAGTGAGACCACTCCAGCGGATTGACGCTATGGATAGCACCCGTTTGAATTCCTTTTCTTTTGCAGATAAAGGATGATTAATAAGCAACAGGGTTTACAAGGAGATCAAGGTCTAGCGCCTGAATAACATAATCCGGTCCGACCCTAACCACACAACATTTCGTGCGAGTCTATTCTGCAAAGCTTGCGATAGCTTGACTCACCTTTTTTTTTTGCGGGTAAGCTTGACTCACCTTATTCTGTGGTCTATCCACTTTTACAAAGGAAGCATTGTACTATCATCCCAAGAAATGTTGCAAAACAATATCGTATCTCTAAATATGCTACATACACAGAAAAGTATTATGTTGATTTTTTTTTTGCAGTGACAATGGTTTTGCAGCGGTTACGCGGGACTACCCATGCATGTAAAATAGCATGGCAGTTAAACCGGCTCTAGCTACAGCCTGCCGACGCCTAGCATTTGCCAATCGAAAATATCGTTGTGGTTTGTGCAAGATAACATGCATGCCATATCAGGATGCCAATCTTCAATTTGGTATATGAGGTGGCCTCGTTTCGGAGAGATCTGGACCAAAATGAGCGTGTGGTGGAAGAGGTTTGGAGCAAAATCAGCATTTTGTGACTTCGTGGACTAAAGTGAGCACGCTCAAACAGTTCATGTAGTGCCAGTTAGGGATGTAAATGGTACGGATAATTTCCGCTCTGAATCCGCATCCGTGTCCGTTTTTGAGGATATGGTATGCCTTTTTAGATATCCGGCGAATATGGATGCGGATGTGGATATTTGTCGAGCGGATATCCGACGAATATGGTAGCGGATATGGTATTGATGATATCCGACGGATAAGGATAATCCGACATTTTATGCGGATTATCCGATGTATTCAAATAGGATATCCGATATATTTAGCATAACCATAATATCTAGACAATCTAACATGCTACATATGCATGTTATACTATGCTATTACCAATTTTGCAATTTTATAATGCTGATATCTAGTCTTGCACACTTTCTTGTCATTTTTTTTGCATAAAGTAAATATTTTTTTATTTTTCTATCTGTATTTATTCAATTATCCTTTTCCGATCCGAGTCCGCTCCGAATCCGCTCCATATCCGCAATCCGATATAATCCGCATTCGAATCCGCATCCGGCTATTATCCGCTCCGATCCGAATCCGCAAAAAAAACATGGTAAAGAATATAGTAATAGCAATATCCGATCCGATCCGTTTACACCCCTAGCGCCAGTGCATCTCAGTATCTCACCGGTAATAATCTAAAAAAAAAGTATCTCACCGGTAAAGATTTTTTTTGTCTTATGTTGGGCTACCAGCGACGTGAAGTTACATTCAGGCATTCAGCCAGCGTTACGGGCCAATTCGTTGAACCCACGAGGAAATCAGCTTCTGGCCCCCCAACTTCCTAACAAGCAAGGACTCGGCCCTCTTGTCTCTCTCTCTTGCTTTTGCATGGCCCATTGACTTCGCTTCCCGTAACAAAATTAGTCCATCGTCTCAAAATAGATGTAGCAAAATTTTCCTAAATCTAGATATGAAATAGTGTCTAGATATATTCAAATTTAAACAAATTTTTAGCATCTATTTTGAGACGATTTAAACAAATTTTGAGCATCTATTTTGAGACAGAATAATAAACAACTTAATTGTGTAAATTCCATAACTAGTCATTCTAACCCGGTGATGCTCAGAGCGTATTATCGAGTGCAGCGATCCCACCCGGGCGTTCGCGTGCCGGGCTTATCACAGCCATCGGTTACTTCTGGATTCGGGCAAAAAATTTATAGTCAAAGATGCTAGCAAGTTTGCATTTTAATTCATAGAAAAGTTTAGAACTAGTCTACAATCCATCAACCGGGAGAGAATAACACCTCGTCTTTCGCGACACCGCCTTTCTACCTAATTATACAAGACCTGCTGCCACACCATGGCCTCCTCCGTGTATGAATCTTTTTTATTCGGACATGTTTTTTTCTGTATCAAACGGGGTGTATACTACCTTATATATTGTAATTCCATAAAAACTTCTATGGATCTTGAATGTATCTCTACATTTCCTTTGATAAAATATAAATGATGCATTGTGTATGAATATTGTGTAAATCGTATGTACAAATATTGTGTGAATCTGGTGTACGAATATATGATGGATCTTTATGTTTCCTTTGATAAACTGCTCTGAATTTTACTTGGATCGTTGAATTTATGATGGATCTTGTATGGATTTTCTGTAGTGAAATATGTATAAAAAATGTATGAATGTTTTTGGAATAAATTATATGAAACTACTTTGAATCTTGTATGTATCGTTGAATTTTATATGAAACCACTCTGGTTTGATAATGTATGAAACTTGTATTATCTTAAAAAAATCTTGGAAACTTGTATGGATATTTGTAGAAATATTCTTGAAAAAAATATTATCTGAAATATTGTTGAAAAATATAATTATGTAAGAAATTATTGTTGAAAAAATTGTTGCAAAACATATGAATCTTGTACGAAACTTCTGAATCTAGGATGAAACAAAGTAAGAGTGTCTGAAAATTGTTAAATAAATAGTATCAAAATAAAAATTATTAAATGAGTTTGTTGACACTTGCTTGAGTAGTGTTTATGAATTTATATTGTATATGAATGTGTCTAGAATTTTGGTTTCATCTATATCACACTTGCTTGAATCTATAAGAAGGTTTCATAAATATGATGTAAAAAAAAACTAAAATTATATAAAATATATATCTATTGTATGAAACCTCTCTGAATCTGGTATGGATCGTCGAATTTATCATGATCTTGTATGAATTTGGTGTCAAACTTTAGTGAAACAAGTATAGAATTTGTTAGAATATTTTGTAAAAACATTATATGAATATCTCTTGGCAGAAACAAGTTTTTAAAAACGTGTGAATCTTGTATGAAACTTCTGAATCTAGGATGAAACAAAGTAAGAGTGTCTAAATATTGGTAAATAAAAAATGGTGATGTCACAAAAATCTGGTTTATGACTTATAAATGTATGCATAAAAAGATTCAAATTTCCTGCAAAAGTAAAGCAGTAATTAGATAAAGAATGTGAAAGATCTGTACTAAAAATAAGAGGGTCCTCCTATCGTGAACTGAATTTGGTGAAGAGGTCTTTTTGTAACTAACATGGATGATCGGGGAGAGGATGCTTTGACCATACACGAATCTGAAACACATGTTGGTTAAGCAGGATAAGCCAGGCACACGTAACCCAGACGGTATTGCTTTTTCGCGTATTATCTTGCATCTTGGTTGGTATGTTAACCTAGCCGGAGTATTATCGTTCTGTTGCAAAGAAGCTACGGCTTCAGATCATGCTTGTCATACATACTGTACACGGACAGTACATACGTCTCAAAAGAATCTCTGAATCAGGCAAGCTCATCCAAACAACAACAAGTATGCATGAAAATACTTTCTGGTTTTGCATTCTTGCGGTCTGAAGTAATAAGGCTGTCCTTAGTGTGGCTTGCTACTTGGAAGCCACTCCTAAAAAGACAAGCATGGGCGATGGAATTCAGGCCTGAAGCTGAGTACCGGTTTATATTTACACTGACACTTTTTTTACAGGGATATGTGCATGACCTTTTTCCGCGGGAGTATTTACTTTACACTGACAGATATGTGCATTTCGCTGGCCATGTTGCTGACGCCTAGATTATCGGCACCAGAAACGCCACCATTTCTACCGTACCAAAGGAACCATCAAGCATTTATTTCCCCGCGTCGAATCCAACTCCGGCGGCGGCGACGTGGAGCGAGATGAGGCGTGATGATGCTAGATGCTTATTTTCGGGCTGCATCGTGATGCCGGTGCAGGCGCCTCTACTCGCTCTCCGGGATGGCAGTCAAGTCGGGAGAGAACCTCGGCGGCGACCTCCCGGCACGGTACGCGACGACCCGCTTCCGGGCCACCGCCGTCTTCGCCGCGACGAAGGTCATCGACGAGTCGTCCGAGTAATCCTCCTCGGACGGCGCGAACACGAGCGGCGCCACGGAGCCTCGCCGGCGCCGGCCGCCGGCAGACTTGGCGGTGGAGGCCTTGACGAGCGCAGCGCTGGCCTTGACGGCGAGCGCGGCCACCTCCTCGAGGGACAGTCTGCGGCGCAGCATCTCGCAAGGGAGCACGAAGTAGATCTGCCCCGGCCGGAGCTCCACGTCTCCCGCCACCGCCGCGACGGAGCCCTCGAAGCCCATCGCGTCGGCGTCGCAGAGGAACCACCCCTTCCCGCCGTGGCGGACCTCCTCAAGCGCCAACGCCGCGGTGACCAGCCGAGAGTACTCCCGGAGCTCGCCGCTGGGCAGCACCACCCTTGCGGTCGCCGCGCCATCGGCGGCCGCGTCGCACGACACGCAGAGACCCATTGTAAGTGGTACGGATTACGAATACTCCTCCTCTGTGACGTAGCGGCCTGTTGGTGCTGCTGCTAGCTGCTGTTTATGCTAGTCCTCTGCCGTCGTGGTAATCTATGTCCAATGTGGTGTGCTGCCGGAGACGGCGATGGGGCGGAGGAGGTATATATAGCGGATGGCTGTGAGGGCGACGCAGCGGGGAGACAGAGGGAGGATTGTCGTGTAGCCGGGAGTGGGGGCAGCACAGGCTGGAGCCCTGGAGCCTGGTTTGTTGCCGCCAGCGGTCGGCATGGACTCGATTCGGCGGGCTTTCCTCGGCAAGCACTGTCAATTGGCTACTCAGATTATTCTGACCAAGCTCGCGGTGAACTGCGAACGGCTAGCAAAAAATCTCTGTACGCGGTCAAGCAATACACACATACAGCCTACACGCGGGAATGGACGGAATACTACAAGAAAACAGAGCGAGGTACCGTCCAAATGCATACTTACAAATCAGAAAAGTAGGGTTGGGGCCGCAAAACATGACCGATCATACAAATTGTACTACGTGTGCAGATTAAAACCGTTCTATAAATTGTACTAGCTGATATGAGCTGTACTAAATCAATTGCCCGCTCACCCGTCCCGCTTGCAACCCTTAAAAAAAGGGCGTGCCTTTGATGAAACCGTTCAGAAAACATTTCAATGGAACAACTCACTAAGTCTCTTACGGAAACAGCTTCCAACGATTATGGAGAGCCAAAAAGGAAAAAAAAATCTGAAGAAATAGGGAAAAGCTCTGAATCGGAGAAATGCCACAAACAAATTTCGAGCATTCGTTAAAATCTTTCTTATTTGTTTAAATGCCATATGTGTGAAATCCTACCGTGTCCTACATCAAACTCCTTGGATTCACAAGTGAATATCTAATTTTAGATTTTACACGGTAAAAATAGTTCTGCTGAAAGGTATTAATATATTTATCACCCCTCACTTGGTTACATTTATCAATCTACCAACACAATCAACTATTATTACCTTACTCTCAGTTAAAGACAACTTATCATTTACTGCAAGAGGTGTAGAACACGGCGAGCAATGTGTCATACCTACACGCTTTATTATGTCATTGGCATACTTTTCCTGATTCAACAAGATCTCATTCGAGTGTTTATGCACCTCAAGA
Organism: Avena longiglumis; assembly: GCA_030063025.1. Classification (NCBI taxonomy): domain Eukaryota; kingdom Viridiplantae; phylum Streptophyta; class Magnoliopsida; order Poales; family Poaceae; genus Avena; species Avena longiglumis. The sequence goes on from CP125979.1 coordinate 113,146,341, forward strand.
CCCAAGAAATAATGCAAGTCTCCAAGATCTCTGAGAGCAAAGTCTGCACTAAGAGTGTGAAGTAAAGCTGATATAGCAGAATCAAAGGAGCTTGCCACAATACTGTCATCAACATATATAAGAACAAACATAGTAGTACCTTCCTTTCTGAACAGAAACAAGGATGTATCAGCCCTTGATGGAGTGAAACCCATGTTATGAAGCTTGGAACTAAGACGAGAGTACCATGCTCTTGGCGTATGTTTCAAACCATACATAGCCTTATCAAGTTTACATATATAATTTGGAGTAGCGGAAGACTGGAACCCATGTGGTTGTTTCATATAAACCCCCTCTTCCAGAACACCATATAAGAATGCGTTCTTTACATCTAGCTGTCTTAAACTCCATCCTTTTGATACTGCTATGGAGAGAGAACAAGTCTAATAGTTGCAACTTTAACAACAGGACTAAAGGTATCTTCATAGTCAACACCATAATGTTGTTTGAAACCTTTTGCAACTAGCCTTGCCTTATACCTGTCAATATTGCCATCAGCACGCCTTTTAATACGGTAAACCCACTTACAATCAATCACATTCTTGTTGGAGCTTGGTGGTACAAGATGCCAAGTATGATTTTCAATAAGAGCATCATATTCCTCCTGCATGGCTTGCCTCCAATTTGTATCAGAAAGAGCATCTTTTAAATTTTGTGGTTCTCCTGTAGATGTCAAAATAGCATACCTGACAGTACCAGGTATATTTTTTCGGTTGTCTAATATCTTTTTGCAGGCGTGTCTGGACACCGATGGCAGGTTAGGGTGCAGGTGGGAGTGGGCTGCCCGCGGAGCCCACTACCCAATCCCACATAAAAGGCTACGCGGGACACCCGCGGGTAAACAAGAAAAAATAGTGAGTTTCCGTGGGAAGCCCACAATCGAGCGCGAACGTTAAAAAAACTACTTCGATCCAAATTAATATTTTTACATTTGTCTAGATTCGAATATATCTAGACATATTTAGTGCTAGATACATCCGAATCTAGCCAAATATGAGGACATTAATTTGGATAAGAAGGAGTAGGAATTTCTCAATCAAGCAAATATTATGTCTAGTAGAAAGAATTGCGAGTCACTCAAAAAGTGGAAAAAATAATTAATACATTGAAGTGCAAAATGTTGATCGTATTATATACTAAAATATTTTTATAAACATTATACAAGCAATAATTATAGTAACATATTTGCGGGTATATGTGAGTATCTGTGGATAATGGACACCGCATAATTTTCATGGACTCGTGGACACCCACTTAAATTGTGTGGGATGTCTTGCGGCGTATCACGGGCTTCCATGGCAGTCCCACCTGCACCCTTAATGGCAGGAGGCGGCATAGGGACATGCGGCGCAGAAGATCCAGGTGTAGGGGTTCGTAGCATGGAAAACAAAAAAATTCTACCGCATGCAAACAAATAAGCCAAGATCTATCTACTAGATTGTAGCAACGAGTCGATAGAGGAACTCACCCTCGAAGATTCCAAAGCGGTTAACAAGAGCAAATTCTCGTGGGTGATGTAGTCATACTGTAGGGTTCGCAGCATAGAAAACAAAAATTTTCCTACGATGGGAACAACTATGTACCAAGATCTATCTACTAGATACAAACAACGGGCGGATGTATATCCGTAGAGAACATACCCTTGAAGACCGACAAAGCTTAACGAGTCCAAACTCGTGGTTGATGTAGACGATCTCTTGCCGATCTCAAGATCGAGAGGAAGTCCTAGCCGCAAAAAGCGCATCCGTGCTCGCACACACGTTCGAGGCACCGAGCAACCTCCGCCTCCTCGCTCCAGCGATGCAATGAAGCACAACTCTTTCTTGAAAAGCCACGGGAACATGTATCTCGCTAGTCCGAGACCATGGGGATAAATTCTAGAGGGAGAGAGATCCTTCACGAGGAGGTGTGGTGTGAGAGGAGGAGGGGCCTTTATAGGGAGAGGGGGCACCCAAGGGGCCATGCGCCCAGCCATGGGGCTGCCCCACCTCTTCCACATTCATGGGTGGAGCTCCCTCAAAATGAAAAGCCTCCACTCCCATTAAAAAGCCTCCACTCAAAAATCACTCACATGCATTAAATTTCCACCAAATTTAATGCAAGCTCTCATTTAAATAAAACTCTTTTATTTATTTATTCAGAATTTTGTTAATTACTTTAATTAACAAACATTCACATAAAACCCTTGCTAGTATTCCATTTCACATGCGTAACCAGTTTGACAATTTCAGCACCCAAGCAGTTTGGTGTCTAGTGAAATAAATTCTCGCTTTCCTTTTCTTTTCGGCATGAAACTTTTGCTCCAATTGGATGTCGGTGTCTCTTAAGTGTGTCACCCTACGGTTCGTGAATAATGCGGACATGATCGAGACCCCTCTCGGATCAATAATCGAAGCGGGATCGGAGACCCATCGACTCCCACATTCAACGATGACTTTCTTGTGATCGTCGGAACCTTTTATGCTAGTATCTTAATCCCTTTGTTCCACGATATATTACATGTCCGAGATCCGATCATCGGTATCTCCATACCTAGTTTGATCTCGTTCGACATGCACTCTTTTCGTTCCCGTGATATAACATTCTAGTGATCAAATCACTTGCTTGCAAGCTAATCAATGTGATATCACCGAGAGGCCCAGAGCATATCTATCCGTCATCGGGATGAACAAATTCCTCTCGATCCATGGGCCTCAACATAACACTTTATTAGTTACGAACCCATCTTTATAATCACCCCATTACGGTGTGACGTTTGATGTTATCAAGAAACTCTTAGGTGTTAGTGATTGACATGATCTCATGGTCTAAGGATTAGGATTACTTCGTAAGTTGTTATAGCAATATAAACTCAATGACTTTGATCGTAATGCTATACTTCGGATGAATGTTCATCACACCATTACACTAATGTTGTGACCTCGTTATTAACAACATCCAATGTCCATGATCAGGAAACCTATGATCATCTTGTTAATCAACGAGCTAGTTTATAAGAGAGGCATAACTAGGAACTTTCTATTTGTTTATTAAACACACATGTATTAATGTTTCCGTATTAATACAATTATAGCATGCAAAATAAACATTTATCATAAATAAGGAATACGATAATAACCACTTTATTATTGCCTCTCGGGCATATTCCCTTGAGTCTCCCACTTGCACTAGAGACAATAATCTAGTTTGAAAACTTTGTGTATTGAACACCTATGGCTTTACGTGTTCCATATACACAATTGCAAGTGGTTAACATAATCTCTGAGTGACGCCTTCAGTCCGTGTGTATTTGCATGTCTTTGCGTCTTCACGCATCACTCATTCTCCAATGAGATGGCATTGTATTAATTTGGTCTTTCGGTGAGACCTTTAGTTCCTTGGGGTTAAAACACGTCGATACTATTGTCATACAATATATCTTTAGTGTTAGCCCGTTGCGAACCACACCTTAGTTTGATAACAAACTACTTGACACAAATTCCCTCCTTTGCTGCTACTGTTGGAGATATGCCCTAGAGGCAATAATAAATATAGTTATTATTATATCTTTGTGTTTATGATAAATGTTTACATTCATGCTATAATAGTATTAACAAGGAAACATTGATACTTGTGTGTTTTGTAAACTTAATTTGAAGTCCCTAGTATAGCCTCTATACTTCACTAGCTTGTTGGTTGATTAATGATTGTGGTTTCCCTATCATGAACATTGAGATGTTATCAACAACAAGATCATATCGTTAGGAGAATGATATGGTGGACATACTCCTATAGATAAGCGTAGCATAAAGATCAAGTCATTTCATTAGTTCAATTGCTATATGCTTTACGATACATAGTAACCTAATTCCTTGACCATGAGATCATGCATATCACCTTTATCGGATGGATGCTTTGATGACATCAAACACCACACCGTGGCGGGTGGTTATAAAAGTGGCATTGAGTGTTCGGAAGGTATTGGTTGAGACACATGGATCAAGAGTGGGATTTGTCCATCCACATGACGGATAGATATACTGGGCCCTCGTTGTGGAATGTCATCCAATTAGCTTGCAAGCATGTGACTTGGTCACAGGATCACATATCACGAACGAGAAAGAGTACTTATCGGTAACAAGGTTGAACTAGGTATGCAGAGATACCGACGATCATAACCTTGGGTAAGTAACATATCGTGAGACAAAGGGAAATTGGTATCGTATGTAAGTGGTTCATTCGATCGCAAAGTAATCGTAGAAATATGTGGGAGCCATATGAATTTCCAGATTCCTCTATTGGTTATTGTTCGGAGAAGTGTCTCGATCATGTCCGCATAATTCACGAACCGTAGGGAGACACACTTAAGGATTCGACGTTGTTTGAGTAGTTATGGTATTATGAGAAAGAGACCGAATGTTGTTCGGAGTCTCGGATGGGATCCGGGATATCACGAGGTGATCCGGAATGGTCCGGAGAATAAGATTCATATAAGGAAAGTCCGTTTGAGTTGGAATGATTAGTGTTTTCATCGGGAATGTTCTAGAAGGTTCCGGATTGTCCGGCACTCCGGGGGGGGAGGGTACATGAATGTGTCATTGCTCATTGAATGATTGCATCATGTACTATGTGTTATTGCTGTCCCAAATAAAGGATTAAATTGAATCCTAAAACAGAAAAGTCAAATGTCCAGTTTGAAAGTCAAACTGCCAAAACAAGAAACTGTGGGAAACAAGCAAGAGGAGTTGGAACCAACCTGGAGGAGGAGTAGGACTCCTCGGGGCCTTACCAAGCCGAGTTGGGAGGGACTCCTCCCTCCCAGCGCCATGACCCCCTCCCATAAAAGGAGGCGGGGCTCCTCCCATAGACACAATACTTTCTACTCTAGATCTCCGGTTTAGAGCTGTTTTGGTTTAGAGCTTCTAATTGCTTTAGCCAACAGTTTAGAGCCTTCTAATTGGTTTAGAGCCCTCTAATTGGTGTGTCTAATTACTAGGCCACTAATCCTCTCTCTCATAAGCTCCACCATACTACGCCGGCTTAAGCGAAGCCTGCGGGATCTCCCTCTACTTAGGTACCACGCCGTTGTCTTTTAGGAATCGCGAGGAGAGTGCTACAACCTCCATTTTCTTTGGAACAAGGAGAGGAAGGTCTTCGTCGAAATGCAGCGATGTGACCGATCGGGAGCGCTGCTTAACGTGGCGCTGGAAGGATCGTCTACGATCTTGAGATCGGGAAGAGTATCGACTACATCACCCACGAGAATCCGATCGTTAACCACTTTGGAATCTTCGAGGGTGAGTTCCTCTATCGACTCGTTGCTACAATCTAGTAGATAGATCTTGGCTTGTTTGTTTGTATGCGATAGAAAATTTTTGTTTTCCATGCTACGAACCCCTACAAGGGTATCGTGAGCCGTGTCTATATGTAGATCTGTTGACGAGTAGAACACAATGGTCATTGTGGGCGTTGATGCTTTATTGTAGATTGCTTTTGTGTACTTTGCATCTTGCGGTATGTTGGGATGAAGCGGCCGGGCTAACCTTACATGACATCGTTCATGAGACTTGCTCCACGCTTGACATGTAACTTGTATTGCATAAGTGGCTTTATGGTGCATGTTTCTCCTAGCATAGTTAAGATCCAATTTACAGGGTGATCAACAATGCTAGTATCAATGTTGTGGTTCTTGTTCGTAAGTTAGAACGACACTTATTGAAAGCCCCAAACCACGTAAAATATGCAAAGAAAGTAGAAGCGTCTAACTTTGTTTTGCGGTGTCTGATGATGTGATATGGCCATGATTGTGATTATATATGATGTATGCAATGTTCCTTATTGTAAGTCGACAACCGGCAGAGCCATATGGTTGTCTTTAATTTCTGTTAAGACCGCGTGTCTATTCAAAGTAGTTGTAATAGTTGAAGCCGTGGGCGACAACCATGGAGAAGCGTCATTGACCTTGATGCAATGCGGTGATGATGGAGATCATGTTCGTGCTTGAAGATGGAGATCGAAGGCACGAAGAAGAAAGGCCATATCATATCACATATATATTGAATTGCATGTGATGTTAATCCTTTATGCATCTTGTATTGCTTAGTAGACAGCGGTAGCATTATAAGATGATCCTCATGCACATCAATTTCAAATCATAAAGTGTTCACCCTTAGTTAGCACCGTTGCTAAAGCTTGTTGTTTGAAGCACCACGTGATGATCGGGTGTTCTAGATTACGCAAGTGTATACAACGTGAGCAAGCCATTTGCTCATGCGAGAAACTAAGGTTTGTTCTTGACGAGCCTAGCATGTACAGACATGGTCTCGGAACACGGATTACCGAAAGGTAAAGCATGAATCGTATAGTAGATATGATGAACATGATGATTGTTCGCCATTGAAACTATATCAACTCTCGTGATGATCGGTGTTGATGTGGTGGATTTGGTTCGTGTTATCACTAAAACAATGTGAGGGATATTGTTTTGAGTGGGAGTTCACCTAGTTTAATTTCATTAATTAATTTGAACTCAATTTGTCATAAACTTAGTCTAAACTATTGCAAATATGTTGTAGATCAATGGCAGCCCCTACCATCAATTTTAATGCGTTCCTAGAGAAAGAAAAGTTGAAAAACAATGGAAGCAACTTCGCGGATTGGTTCCGCAATTTGAGGATTGTCCTCACGGTTAATTTGACCTATGTCTGGATGCACATTGGGTGACCCACTGCGTGATGCTCGATGAAGTAAAGAACGTTTACCTCGCTCGGAAGAATCAAGACTCCATAGTTCGATGTGCTATCTTGTATGGTTTAGAATCGGAGCTTGAGAAAAGGTTTGAAGAGTCGGACCCATATGATATTGTCGAGGATCTCAAATTGATTTTGAGACTCATGCGGCAATTGAAAGCTATGAGGCTTACGAAAAGTTCTTTAACGCAAGATGGAAGAGGGCAGCTCGTCGGTGAGCATGTGCTTAAGATGCAGGCATGCAAACAAACTTCAAAGCTTGGGTATTGTGATTCCTAATGCTTTGGGGATTTACCGTGTCCTCCAATCACTACCACCAAGTTACAAGAACTTTGTGATGAACTACAACATGCGTAACATGAACAAGACGTTGCCGTAACTCTTTGCCATGTTGAAATCTGCGAAGTGGAGATCAAGAAAAAGCACCAAGTGTTGTTGGTCAATAAGACCACCAAATTCAAGAAAGGCAAGTCTAAGCAAAGGACACTTCAAGAAGGGTGGTAAGAAAGCTACCACACCGAAGAAGACCAAGGCTGGACCTAAGCACGAACGAGTGCTTTTCTTGCAAGGGAGAAGGTCCTTTGGGCGGAATTGCCCAAAGTACTTGGCGGATCGAAGAACGGCAACATCAAGAAGAAAGGTATATCGATATACATGTTATTGATGTGTATCTCACTAGTACTCGTAGTAGTGCTCGGTATTTGATCTTGGTTCGGTTGCTCATATTTGTAACTCAAAGCAGTGCTAGAATAAACGGAAGCTAGCGAAGAACGAGGTGACGATGCGGCGTGGGAAGCGGATCAAAGGTTGATGTGATCGCGGTGATGACGCTACCCTTCATCTACCATCGGGATTAGTTTTATACTTAAATAATTGTTATTTAGTGCCTGCGTTGAGCATGAACATTATCTCGGGATCTTGTTTATTGCAGAGGCGGTTACTTGTTTAAGTCGAGAATAATGGTTGTTCGATTTATATGAGTAATATGTTTTACGCACATGCACCTTTGATAGATGGTCTATTCTTATTGAATCTCGATAGTGGAAATACACATATCAACAACATTGAGGCTAAACGTTTGAAATCAGCGATAATTCGACCTATATGTGGTAATCGTCTTGGTCACATCGGAGTGAAACGTATGAAGAAACTCCATTCGATGGACTTCTTGAATCACTTGATTTTGAATCACTTGAAAGATGCGAAGCATGTCCGATGGTAAAAATAACTAAGACTCCATTTTACGGTATGATGGAGCGAGCTACGGACTTATTGGAAATCATACATACCGATGTGTGTGGTCCAATGAGTGTAGCATCTGTGATGGTTATCGTTATGTTCTTACCTTCACGGATGACTTGAGTAGATATGGGTATATCTATTTCATGAAACATAAGTCCAAACTTTCGAGAAGTTTAAGGAGTTTCAAAGTGAGGTAGAGAATCAACGTAACAAGAAGATTAAATTTCTGCTCGATCGTGGAGGTGAATATCTAAGTTACGAGTTTGGCGAGCATTTAAAGAAGTGCGGAATACTTTCACAATTGACACCGTCGGGAACACCACAGCGTAATGGTGTGTCCGAACGTCGTAATCGAACTCTCTTAGATATGGTTCGTTCTATGATGTCACTTACAGATTTTCCGCTATCATTTTGGGGTTATGCATTAGAAACACCGCATTCACTTTAAATAGGGCACCGTCTAAACTGCTGAAACGACACCGTATGAATTATGGTTTGGGAAGAAACCTAAATTGTCGTTCCTTAAAGTTTGGGGATGCGAAGCCTATGTAAAGAAGTTACAACGGACAAGCTTGAACCCAAAGCGAAAAATGCGTCTTCATAGGATACCAAGGAAACTATTGGGTATACCTTCTATCATAGATCCAAGGCAAAACATTCGTTGTTAAGAATGGATCCTTTCTAGAGAAGGAATTTCTCTCGAAAGAAGTGACTGAAGGAAAGTAGAACTCGACGAGGTTGTTGAACCTTCTCTCGAATTGCGAGTAGCGCAAAGACCGAAGAAGTTCTGTGGTGCCCGCACCAATAAGGAGGAAGCTAATGATGATGATCATGAAACTTCGTTGAAGTTGCTACAGAGCCTCGGAGGTCAACGAGAACTCGTACCACTCCATTGGTATGATTCCGTTATGAATGTCATGGTGGTGGACAACACCGATGACCCCGAGACATATGAGGAAGCGATGATGAGCCCAGATTCCAATAAATGGCAAGAAGCCATGAACCGAGATTGGATCCATGTACGAAACCAAGTATGGACTTTGGTGGACTTACCGGATGGCGGGAAGGCTGTCGAGAACAAATGGATTTTCAAGAAGAAAGCAGATGTCGATGGTAATGTTATCGTCTATAAAGCTCGACTTGTCGCAAAAGGGTTTCGACAAATTCAAGGAGTTGACTACGATGAGACTTTCTCACCGATGTGAAGCTAAAGTCTGAGGATTATGTTAGCAATCCGCATATTATGATTATGAGATATGGCGGATGGATGTCAAAAAAAGCATTCCTCAATGGAGACATTGATGAAGAGTTGTATATGATGCAACCCAAAGGTTTTGTCGATCCTAAAGGTGCTAACAAGGTATGCAAACTTCAACGGTCCATCTATGGATTGAAGCAAGCATCCCGGTTGGAATCAACGTTTTGATAAGGTAATCAAAAGTTTTGGTTTTATACAAACTTATGGAGAAGCTTGTATTTACAAGAAAGTGAGTGAGCTCAGAGCATTCTTAATAATGTATGTGGATGACATATTGTTGATTGGGAATGATGTAGACCTTCTTAATAGTGTCAAGGAATATTTGAATAATAGTTTTTCAATGAAGGATCTTGGCGAAGCTTTACATATTAGGCATAAAGATTTATAGAGATAGATCAAACGCCAAATATCATTGTCAGAGTACATATTTGGACAAAGTTCTAAAGAGATTTGGAATGGAGGAAAGCAAGAAAGGGTTCTTGCCCATGTTGCTCAATACGACCTTGAGTAAAACTCAAAGTCCGACATCGGCAAGATAGAGAAAGGATGAGTAAGACTCCTATGCCTCACCATAGGATCTCTAATGTATGCCATGCTATGTACTAGACCCGACATTGCATATGCCGTTAGTTTAACTAGCAGATATCAAAGTGATCCAGTGGATCATTGGACAATGTCAAAACATCCTTAAGTACTTGAGAAGAACTAAGGATATGGTTCTTTCTTATGGAGGTGATGAACATTCGTTGTTAATGGTTACACCGATGCTAGTTGGAACACCGATCCGATGATTCTAAATCACAATCCGGATCGTATTTATTTTGAATGGTGCAAGAAGTTGGAGGAGTGCAAAGCAAAGCGTTGTGGCGAGATCTTCAAGAATCGAATACATGGTCGCCGGAGGCTTCACAAGAAGCGATATGGATGAAAGAGTTCATTACAGCTGGGTGTGGTTCCAAGTGCGCCTGGACCCAATGTCTATCTCTTTGTGATAACATGGGCGCCATAGCCAATGCGCAAGAACCAAGGTCACACAAGAAGTCAAGCATATCAAGCTGCTTTTCACGCTATTCGAGAACATATCCGTGATGGGGATATAAAGATTTGCAAAGTACACACAGATCTGAATGTGGCGATCCGTTGACTAAACCTCTCCCGAGGGCAAACATGACCAACACCAAACTGCCATGGGTGTTCGGATATTACCATGTAATCTAGATTAGATGACTCTAGTGCAAGTGGGAGATGTTGGAGATATGCCCTAGAGGCAATAATAAATATAGTTATTATTATATCTTTGTGTTTATGATAAATGTTTACATTCATGCTATAATAGTATTAACAAGGAAACATTGATACTTGTGTGTTTTGTAAACTTAATTTGAAGTCCCTAGTATAGCCTCTATACTTCACTAGCTTGTTGGTTGATTAATGATTGTGGTTTCCCTATCATGAACATTGAGATGTTATCAACAACAAGATCATATCGTTAGGAGAATGATATGGTGGACATACTCCTATAGATAAGCGTAGCATAAAGATCAAGTCATTTCATTAGTTCAATTGCTATATGCTTTACGATACATAGTAACCTAATTCCTTCGACCATGAGATCATGCATATCACCTTTCTTGGATGGATGCTTTGATGACATCAAACACCACACCGTAATCGGTGGTTATAAAAGTGGCATTGAGTGTTCGGAAGGTATTGGTTGAGACACATGGATCAAGAGTGGGATTTGTCCATCCACATGACGGATAGATATACTCTGGGCCCTCTGGTGGAATGTCATCCAATTAGCTTGCAAGCATGTGACTTGGTCACAAGGGATCACATATCACGAACGAGAAAAGAGTACTTATCAAGAACAAGGTTGAACTAGGTATGCAGAGATACAAGCGATCATAACCTTGGGTAAGTAACATATCGTGAGACAAAGGGAAATTGGTATCGTATGTAAGTGGTTCATTCGATCGCAAAGTAATCGAGAAATATGTGGGAGCCATATGAATTTCCAGATTCCTCTATTGGTTATTGTTCGAGAAGTGTCTCGATCATGTCCGCATAATTCACGAACCGTAGGAGACACACTTAAGGATTGACGTTGTTTGAGTAGTTATGGTATTATGAGAAAGAGACCGAATGTTGTTCGAGTCTCGGATGGGATCCGGATATCAGGTGATCCGAATGGTCCGGAGAATAAGATTCATATAAGGAAAGTCCCGTTGAGTTCGGGAATGATTCCGTGTTTTCATCGGGAATGTTCTAGAAGGTTCGGATTGTCCCAAGACCGGGGAGGGTACATGAATGTGTCATTGCTCATTGAATGATTGCATCATGTACTATGTGTTATTGCTGTCCCAAATAAAGGATTAAATTGAATCCTAAAAGAAAAGTCAAATGTCCAGCTTTGAAAGTCAAACCGCCAAAACAAGCTGGGAAACAAGCAAGAGGAGTTGAACCAACTGGAGGAGGAGTAGGACTCCTCAGGCCGCCCAGCCAAGCCGAGTTGGGGAGGGACTCTCCTCCCTCAAGCGCCATGACCCCCTCCCATAAAAGGAGGGCAGGGCTCCCATAGACACAATACTTTCTACTCTAGATCTCCGGTTTAGAGCTGTTTTTGGTTTAGAGCTTCTAATTGCTTTAGCCAACAGCTTTAGAGCCTTCTAATTGGTTTAGAGCCCTCTAATTGGTGTGTCTAATTACTAGGCCACTAATCCTCTCTCATAAGCTCCACCATACTCGCACCGGCTTAAGGCGAAGCCTGCGGGATCTCCCTCTACTTAGACCACGCCGTTGTCTTAGGAATCGCGAGGAGAGTGCTACAACCTCCATTGCCTTTGGAACAAGGGAGAGGAAGGTCTTCGTCGAGTACCGAACGTGTGAGACCGAGGGGAGCGCCAGGAACGTGGCTGGAAGGATCGTCTACACGATCTTGAGATCGGGAAGAGTACGACTACATCACCCACGAGAATCCGATCTCGTTAACCACTTTGGAATCTTCGAGGGTGAGTTCCTCTATCGACTCGTTGCTACAATCTAGTAGATAGATCTTGGCTTGTTTGTTTGTATGCGATAGAAAATTTTTGTTTTCCATGCTACGAACCCCTACAGCTACTATAGCAGACATATACTTAGCCTTTTTGTTGTAGTATTCGTCACAATGTCTTAACTTTGTAACTCTTCCAAATCCATCATGGAATCTTCTTTCCATTACATTGTGCCACCCATAGTTTAAATTGAGATAAACTTAATTTGTATCTTGTGACAAAACTAGTATCAATGTAACGCTTTACAATGAACTATTTGTAATTGTTTGTCACCTCTACACAAATATATTCTTAGTTCTTCCAAAAGATCATAAGAATATCCTCACTATCGTCCAATGATCATTTTATGATTCATTCTGGTATATGCTCATAACACTTAGAGCATAGGACATATCTGGATGTGTACATATCATGGTATGATTGATCAAAACATTCTCGTGATTGCACTCATCAAGTGTCAAAGCACTTGAATCTTGTTTCACTTATCAAGTGTCGATACACTTGAATATTGATTCAATTCCTTTCCATGCGACAAGAACTGCTTTCTTGTTGATTCTATATTGAACTCCTTCAATATCTCATATATGTACGCTTTAATAACCATATTGGCGTTACTTCATCCACTATAGACATTCACGCTAAATATTCGGTTTTGCCTAAGTCTTTCATCGAAATGAAATTCTTAACCTTTGTCAATAAAATATACATCATTTCTAATCAACAAGATGTCCTTCACATAATGTATTTAGAAATATGTCTCATTCCCACTTAATTTCTTGCAAATGCAAGCATCTTCATCGCCTCTCGATGAAAACTCCTTTTCATCATGGTGAAGATTCCAACTCATGATGCTTACTTCAACCATTGAAGTTTGCATGCCCTTTTAGCATCCTTTGAATTTTAACAAAACCCTTTGGACCGTGTCATGTACACGTCCTAGGTAACCATTATATTAGAAGAACTTTGTTTTGTTTATTCATCTACCATATACCAAATTATATGTAGTGGTTGCTACTTTAATCCGTTCAGACTAAATATCGCTATGAAAGATCAAATCTTGTCATAGTCAACTCTTTGAACATTGTCATAAAATACTTTACAACATGTCGAATATTTCATAGATGTGAGACATCCATGTTCTTTCTTTATAGATCCAAATACCCGATAGGTTTTACACCTTCCTGAGGGTCTTCCAAGTTCAAAACTTGATTTCTCGTATATGGAACTATCACGGATTTTATGGCTTCAAGCCATTTGACTGAGTCGGGCCCATCATCGCTTCTTTGTATGTATTCGGTTCATCATTGTCAAACAATAATGATTTACTCTCAAATCTTAGCATTTGATTGTTTAACCGACATTCTTGGTTCAATAGGAACTTTAGACCTCCGTGACCACAACATTTGAGGCACATAAGCTATGATCATTATGGCAGCCTCCTAACGATTTCGGCGCCATTTAACTCAAAGCACATTTAGCTAAGGTTCGTTAGCCTTATCAAAGTTCTATTGTCCTCCCACTTAACTTTTATGAAAAATTCCTTCTTCAAGAAACTTCACATTTCAAGCGACAAACCCTTTTGTCCTCGGTGTTAAGGAGGAATAACCAATTGTTATTCGAAATAACCTACAAAGACATGCTCATCCGACTTTGGTTGTAAACATCTTACTTATGTTTAGCATACCAAAATTTAAGAAAGGACAACTTGGGTTTTACCCCAAACCATAACTCATATGGTGTCATTTCAACGGATCAAGATGGAGCTCTTTTCAGTGTAAAAGCGGTAGTCTCTAAAGCTTTAATATTTTAAAACATAATGGCAGTTTTATGAATAACACCTTTGATCCAACCATGTCAAACAAGGTTTCATTACAAATCTCTAACACTCCATACTCCTATGGTGTTTTGGGAGATGTAAATCTAGGTGTTTTGCTAAACTTGCAACTCAAATAAATCCCTTTATGATAAAATCATAATTCATTTATTTTCTTGTTACACTTGTAACTCAAATAAATCCCTTTATGATCAAATCATAATTCATTTATTTTTCTTGTTACAATGATTTTCCACTTCATCTTGAAAGTCTTTGAAAACGTTTTTCAAATATTTCATACTTCTTTCTCATTAAGTGAATATTCACTTAAAATTCCGGAGAAAGCATATGAAGTTGAAACCCATCGCCATTTATCGCACATAATGGACTACATACATCGATATGTATAAATTCCAATATTTTAGTCGCTCGTTCTTCTTGGCCTTTGAACGAAGTTTTAATTATCCCGAGGAAAGTCTCACAAGCGCCACTTGATCAAATCAAAGACTCCAAAAATCCATGAATATGGAGATTCTTCATGTTTTCTTTCCAATATAATTTAAATGATGTCACTTCATAAGTGATCTTTCAATCATTTGTCTTGCAACATTTTAGCATTAGGATTTATGGATGTGATTTCTTCAACTAGATTTGTAAATCATCCATCTTATATGGAATACGGTAATTATTTGAACAACCTTTGTTCTTATCATACTGATTCAAATAACAATTATTAAAACAAATCTTGAAGTCAAGCTTTGATGTCAACGAGAAATACAAACAACGGTTTGTTTGTTTTCGATGAACATCATCACATATTCTCTTGCTAGTTACTTAGGTCATTGTGGTTCATGAATTGCGTTGTTCCGTATGACATTTCATACCAACCAATTCGTATCCAATACCCAAGAACCACATTGTTTAACAAGCAAAGAATACAACCATAACATGTATATCATATATATACCTAAATTGGATATTTCCAATCTTTTCTTTTCTGCCAAATATATTTTATAGATTCTCTTTCAGCATTTCCTTTTCCTTTTAAAAGAATTTATCAACATCAAAAGTGGCGCCATATACATGACACATAGTCCAAAGCGTGTATATTCAAATAATAATACCTTTGGACTTGCACTTTGAAGTAGATCACCATCATCAAAATGATCGGTATTCTTTCAAAATTCATTCTTTAGTAATCTTTTAGTGTAGTAAACATTTTACATACATATTCTATTCACCCTTATCATGACGACTTTCATGATCAAGCTACTTTAGCTTATAAAGGAGAATCATGAGTATAACATTACTTTCCAAAACCCTTTTGGATGATTAGGATGTCTAGCATCTCCAACCTTCGCAAATTCTCATCCAATATGAGAACATATATTATACTCTATCATATTGCAACCAAAACATTGTTTCAGATATCGTTATATCTGCCACACATGATGGTTTCTGAAACAATTCTTTCAGCTCCTAGATAAACTTGATGTTTAAATCAAGAATCATGGAGGCAAACATGATACTTAAGATACTAACACTGGAATTGTTACTCTCGATTTAATACCAATTATTAAATTTTACGGAGTAAATAGAATTTTGCTGAAAGTTTGCAATAGGACTTTAAACTTTAGATTGACACTCAACACAATACGATACCAGTTCAGAAGTATATATCCGTAATTCTATAGTTCTATTATCTCAATTACAACTATGCATAAGGTGGTGAACGAATGCCAATGACTACAACAAATTATGCAAATTCACTTTGATTTAATTTATGATAGATTGAGTTCAACTAATCAAATTAAGAATGAACTCCCACTCAAAAACGACATCCCTCATGCCTTTTTGGTGATTACATGAACCAAATCCACTACAGCAAGTCCGATCATCACGTGAGTCGGTATAGCTTCAAAGGCGAGCATCAAATGGGTATCATATCTACCATATGACTCATGCTTAACCTTTAGGTCCATGTTCCGAGGCCATGTCTGTACATGCTAGGCTCATCAAGTAAGAACCTTAGTATTTTTGTGTAATCGCTTTTACACCAAGTATGGTCGAGGATCCAAGAACACCCGATCATCACGTGATGTCTTGGAGCGACGAAACATAATCGGTGCATACTAAGGAAGAACATATTCTTATCTTGATATTTAAATGAGGGATCATCTTATTATGCTAATAAAACGCCAAAAAAGCAATATAAGATGCAATCAAACATCACATGTTTATAAGTAAAATGATATGGTTCCCGCACTTGATCTCCATCATGTGCATCATGATATGATCACTATCATACTACTATGTGTAAGGACAAGGTATATGGAACTTACACGTTAAGAGTATCAACTTATACTTCTACTTAAAACATCACCATATCATGACACTAGCCCAGAAACAATCTAATCTAGACGCCTCTAATTTATCCATTGCAAATTTTACGTGGCTTAGGGCTTTCAAGATAGAACCGTTCTTACCTACGAACATGAACCACAACGAGGATAACCAAATTGTTGACAACTCGTTGCAAATTAGATATTGACTATAGTAGGAGAGAGGACACCTAGCCACTTATGCAAAACTAGTTGCATGTCAAGCGTGGAACAGTCTCATGTGCGAGGACATGTAAAGTTTGTCCGCCGCTTCATCCCACTATGCCACCAATATCCAAAGTACAACTAAGAAGCAATAAAATGATCATCATCGCCCACATACTATATATGTGTACTACCTGCAAAAGTATCTACGCATAGATCCGGCTCGATACCCTTGTAGGGTTCGCAAAGATAGAAAACAAAAATTTTCCTACGATGGGAACAACTATGTACCAAGATCTATCTACTAGATACAAACAGCGGATGTATATCCGTAGAGAACATACCCTTGAAGACCGACAAAGCTTAACGAGTCCAAACTCGTGGTTGATGTAGACGATCTCTTGCCGATCTCAAGATCGAGAGGAAGTCCTAGCGCAAAAACAGAAGGCATCCGTGCTCGCACACACGCTCGAGGCACCGAGCAACCTCCGCCTCCTCGCTCCAGCGATGCAGCGGAAGCACAACTCTTTCTTGCCGAAAAGCCACCGGAACATGTATCTCGCTAGTCCGAGACCATGGGGATAAATTCTAGAGGGGAGAGAGATCCTTCACGAGGAGGTGTGTGAGAGGAGGAGAGGGCCTTTATAGGGAGAGGGGGCACCCAAGGGGCCATGCGCCAGCCATGGGCTGCCCCACCTCTTCCACATTCATGTGGGTGGAGCTCCCACTCAAAATGAAAAGCCTCCACTCCCATTAAAAAGCCTCCACTCAAAATCCACACATGCATTAAATTTCCACCAAATTTAATGCAAGCTCTCATTTAAATAAAACTCTTTATTTATTTATTCAGAATTTTGTTAATTACTTTAATTAACAAACATTCACATAAAACCCTTGCTAGTATTCCATTTCACATGCGTAACTGGCCAAAGAATTTCAACCAAACAGTTTGGGTGTCTAGTGAAATAAATTCGCGCTTTCCTTTTCTTTTCGGCATGAAACTTTTGCTCCAATTGGATGTCGGTGTCTCTTAAGTGTGTCACCCTACGGTTCGTGAATAATGCGGACATGATCGAGACCCCTCTCAGATCAATAATCAGAAGCGGGATCTGGAGACCCATACTGACTCCCACATTCAACGATGACTTTCTTGTGATCGTAACCTTTATGCTAGTATCTTAATCCCTTTGTTCCACGATATATTACATGTCCGAGATCCGATCATCGGTATCTCCATACCTAGTTTGATCTCACATCGACATGCACTCTTTTCTCGTTCCTGATATAACATTCTAGTGATCAAATCACTTGCTTGCAAGCTAATCAATGTGATATCACCGAGAGGGCCCAGCATATCTATCCGTCATCGGGATGAACAAATTCCACTCTCGATCCATGGGCCTCAACATAACACTTTATTAGTTACGAACCCATCTTTATAATCACCACATTACGGTGTGACGTTTGATGTTATCAAGAAACTCTTAGGTGTTAGTGATTGACATGATCTCATGGTCTAAGGATTAGGATTACTTCGTAAGTTGTTATAGCAATATAAACTCAATGACTTTGATCGTAATGCTATACTTCGGATGAATGTTCATCACACCATTACACTAATGTTGTGACCTCGTTATTAACAACATCCAATGTCCATGATCAGGAAACCTATGATCATCTTGTTAATCAACGAGCTAGTTTATAAGAGAGGCATAACTAGGAACTTTCTATTTGTTTATTAAACACACATGTATTAATGTTTCCGTATTAATACAATTATAGCATGCAAAATAAACATTTATCATAAATAAGGAATACGATAATAACCACTTTATTATTGCCTCTCGGGCATATTCCCTTCACATACTCTTGCCGATCTCAAGATCGCGTAGACGATCCTTCCGGCGCTGCGTTCCGGCAGAAGCTTCCTTGATCGGTCACACGTTAAATTTCGATGAAGACCTTCCTCTCCTTGTTCCAAAGAAAATGGAGGTTGTAGCACTCACATGCGATTTCAGACAAGACGGCATGGTACCAGAAGTAGAGGGGAGATCTCGCAGGGCTTCGCCTTATGCCAGAGCGAGTATGGTGGATTATGAGAGAGGCCTTGGCGATCTAGGTTTTAGGGGCACCAAGGGAGGAAGCTTGGCCGACGGCTAGGGCTTGGGGAGAGCCCAACTCGGCGGATAGGATGAAACCCTAGGGCGGCGGCTAGGGCTAGGGTTTGGGTGGTGTTAGGTGTAGGGAAGAGGGGCAGCCCTGCCCCTCCTTTTATAGGTGGGAGGGCGCGGACAAGGGGAAGGGAGTCCTCCCCCAAGTCGGACTCCTTGGCCGGCGGGTGGAGGGAGAGGAACTCCTCCCCAAGTAGGTTTCCTACTCTCCCTCCACCAAGCAAAACTGTCGTTTGACTTTTCAAATTGGCGTTTGACTTTTTCAAACTAGGATTTGATTTATCCCTTTATTTTGCCCAGCCATGATACCTAGTACATGATGCAACCATTCCACATTGTCATGACACATTCATGTACCCTTCCCCTCCGGAGTGCCGAACCTTCTAGAACCTTCTAGAACATTCCCGATGAAAACACCGGAATCATTCCCCAACTCCGAAACAGGACTTTCCTTATATGAATCTTATTCTCCGGACCATTCCGGATCTCCTCGTGATATCCCGGATCCCATCCGAGACTCCGAACAACATTCGTTCTCTTACTCACCATTCCATAACTACTCAACAACATCAAATCCTTAAGTGTGTCTCCCTACGGTTCGTGAATTATGCGGACATGATCGAGACACTTCTCAAATCAATAACCAATAGAGGAATCTGGAAATTCATATGTCTCCCACATATTTCTACGATTACTTTGCGATCGAATGAACCACTTACATACGATACCAATTTCCATTTGTCTCACGATAGTTTACTTATCCGAGGTTTTGATCGTCGGTATCTCTGCATACCTAGTTCAACCTTGTTACCGATAAGTACTCTTTTCTCGTTCCCGTGTTATGTGATCCCTTGTGAGCCAGTCACATGCTTGCAAGCTAATTGGATGACATTCCACCGAGAGGGACCAGAGTATATCTATCCGTCATATGGATGGACAAATCCCACTCTTGATCCATGTGTCTCAACCCATACTTTCCAAACACTCAATGCCACCTTTATAGACACCCAGTTACGGTGTGGTGTTTGATGTCATCAAAGCATTCTTCCGGTGATGGTGATAAGCATGATCTCATGGTCGAAGGAATTAGGTTACTATGTATTAGAAAGCTTATAGCAATTGAACTATTAAAATGACTTGATCTTTATGCTACGCTTATCTATAGGAGTATGTCCATCATATCATTCTCCTAATGATATGACCTTGTTATTAACAACATCTCAAATGTTCATGATCAAGAAACCATGATCATCTATTAATCAACAAGCTAGTATTATAAAGAGGCTTTACTAGGGACTCTAATTTAGTTTACAAATCACACAAGTATTAATGTTTCTGGTCAATACTATTATAGCATGAATGTAAACATTTATCATAAACACAAAGATATAATAATAACTACATTTATTATTGCCTCTAGGGCATATCTCCAACAGTCTCCCACTTGCACTAGAGTCAACTAATCTAGATTACATGGTAATATACCGAACACCCATGGAAGTTTGGTGTTGGTCATGTTTTGCCCTCGGGAGAGGTTTAGTCAACAGATCCGCCACATTCAGATTTGTGTGTACTTTGCAAATCTTTATGTCACCATCTTGGACATGTTCTCGAATAGCGTGAAAACGCAGCTTGATGTGCTGCAGCTTCTTGTGTGACCTTGGTTCTTGCGCATTGGCTATGGCGCCCATGTTATCACAGTAGATAGACATTGGGTCCAGCGCACTTGGAACCACACCGAGCTCTGTAATGAACTCCTTCATCCATATCGCTTATTGTGAAGCCTCCGAAGCAGCTATGTATTCCGATTCAGTTGACGATCTCGCCACAACGCTTTGCTTTGCACTCCTCCAGCTAACTGCTGCACCATTCAAAGTAAATACGTATCCAGATTGAGATTTAGAATCATCCGGATCGGTGTTCCAACTAGCATCGGTGTAACTATTAACAACGAGTTGTTCATCACCTCCATAAAAAAGAACCATATCCTTAGTTCTTCTCAAGTACTTAAGGATGTTTTTCACCGCTGTCCAATGATCCACTCACGGATCACTTTTATATCTGCTAGTCAAACTAACAGCATATGCAATGTCGGGTCTAGTACATAGCATGGCATACATTAGAGATCCTATGGCTGAGGCATAGGGAGTCTTACTCATCCTTTCTCTATCTTCTGCCGTTGCTGGACTTTGAGTTTTACTCAAGGTCGTATTGGGCAACATGGGCAAGAACCCTTTCTTGCTATCTTCCATTTCAAACCTCTTTAGAACTTTGTCCAAATATGTACTTTGTGACAATGATATTAGGCGTCTCGATCTATCTCTATAAATCTTTATGCCTAATATGTAAGCTGCTTCGCCAAGATCTTTCATTGAAAAACTATTATTCAAATATTCCTTGACACTATTAAGAAGGTCTACATCATTCCCAATCAACAATATGTCATCTACATATAGTATTAAGAATGCTACAGAGCTCCCACTCACTTTTTTTGTAAATACAAGCTTCTCCATAAGTTTGTATAAAACCAAAACTTTTGATTACCTTATCAAAACGTTGATTCCAACTTCGGGATTCTTGCTTCAACCCATATATGGACCGTTGAAGTTTGCATACCTTGTTAGCATCTTTAGGATCGACAAAACCTTTGGGTTGCATCATATACAACTCTTCATCAATATCTCCATTGAGGAATGCTGTTTTGACATCCATCTACCATATCTCATCATCGTAATATGCAGCTATTGCTAACATAATCCTCACAGACTCAGCTTCGCTACTGGTGAGAAAGTCTCATCGTAGTCAACTCCTTAAATTTGTCGAAACCCTTTTGCGACAAGTCGAGCTTTATAGACAGTAACATTACCACCAACATCTGTTTTCTTCTTGAAAATCCATTTGTTCTCGACAGCCTTCTGGCCATCCGGTAAGTCCAACAAAGTCCATACTTGGTTTTTGTACATGGATCCAATTTCGGATTTCATGGCGTCTTGCCATTTATTGGAATATGGGCTCATCATCGCTTCCTCATACGTCGCAGGGTCATCGGTGTTGTCCACCAACATGACACTCATAACGGGATCATACCAATCAGGAGTGGTACGAGTTCTCGTTGACCTAGGAGGTTCTGTAGAAACTTCAACCGAAGTTTCATGATGATCATCATTAGCTTCCTCTCTTATTGGTGTAGGCGCCACAGGAACTTCTTCCGGTGCCGCGCTACTCGAAAGTTCGAGAGAAGGTTCAACAACCTCGTCGAGTTCTACTTTCCTTCCAGTCACTTCTTTCGAGAGAAATTCCTTCTCTAGAAAGGATCCATTCTTGGCAACGAAGATTTTTCCCTCGGATCTATGATAGAAGGTATACCCAATAGTTTCCTTCGGGTATCCTATGAAGACGCATTTTTCCACTTTGGGTTCAAGCTTGTCCGGTTGTAACTTCTTTACATAGGCTTCGCAACCCCAAACTTTAAGGAACGACAATCTAGGTTTCTTCCCAAACCATAATTCATACGGTGTCGTTTCAACGGATTTAGATGGTGCCCTATTTAAAGTGAATGCGGTTGTTTCTAATGCATAACCCCAAAACGATAGCGGTAAATCTGTAAGTGACATCATAGAATGAACCATATCTAAGAGAGTTCGATTATGATGTTCGGATACACCATTACTTTATGGTGTTCCCGGCGGTGTCAATTGTGAAAGTATTCCGCATTTCTTTAAATGCTCGCCAAACTCGTAACTTAGATATTCACCTCCACGATCAGAACGTAGAAATTTAATCTTCTTGTTACGTTGATTCTCCACCTCACTTTGAAATTCCTTAAACTTCTCAAAAGTTTCGGACTTATGTTTCATGAAATAGATATACCCGTATCTACTCAAGTCATCCGTGAAGGTAAGAACATAACGATAACCACCGCGCGATGCTACACTCATTGGACCACACACATCAGTATGTATGATTTCCAATAAGTCCGTAGCTCGCTCCATCATACCAGAAAATGGAGTCTTAGTCATTTTACCCATCAGACATGCTTCACATCTTTCTAGTGATTCGAAATCAAGTGATTCAAGAAGTCCATCAGAATGGAGTTTCTTCATACGCTTCACTCCAATGTGACCAAGACGACAGTGCCACGTATAGGTCGAGCTATCGCTCAATTTCAAACGTTTTGCTTCAATGTTATTAATATGTGTATTTCCACTATCGAGATTCAATAAGAATAGACCATCTATCAAAGGTGCATGTGCATAAAACATATACTCATATAAATCGAACAACCATTATTCTCGGACTTAAACAAGTAACCGTCTCGCAATAAACAAGATCCTGATATAATGTTCATGCTTAACGCAGGCACCAAATAACAATTATTTAAGTATAAAACTAATCCCGATGGTAGATGAAGAGGTAGCGTGCCGACCGCGATCACATCAACCTTTGATCCATTTCCAACGCGCATCGTCACCTCGTTCTTCGCTAGCTTACATTTATTCGCAGACTGCTTTTGAGTTACAAATATGAGCAACCGAAGCAGTATCAAATACCCAGGCACTACTACGAGTACTAGTGAGATACACATCAATAACATGTATATAGGATATACCTTTCTTCTTGATGTTGCCGTTCTTGAAATCCTCCAAGTACTTTGGGCAATTCCACTTCCAGTGACCCTCTCCCTTGCAGTAAAAGCACTCAGTATCAGGCTTAGGTCTAGCCTTGGTCTTCTTAGCCGGTGAGGCAACTTTCTTACCACCCTTCTTGAAGTTTCCCTTTTGCTTAGACTTGCCTTTATTGAATTTGGTGGTCTTATTGACCAACAACACTTGATGCTCTTTCTTGATCTCCACTTCTTCAAATTTCAACATGGAGAAGAGTTCTAGCAACATCTTGTTCATGTTTTGCATATTGTAGTTCATCACAAAGTTCTTATAACTTGGTGGCAGTGATTGGAGGACACGGTAAATCCCCAAAGCATTAGGAATCACTATACCCAAACTTTGAAGTTTCTTTGCGTGCCTAGACATCTTAAGCACATGCTCACTGACGGGGCTGCCCTCTTCCATCTTGCAGTTAAAGAACTTTTCAGAAGCCTCATAACTCTCAACTGCCGCGTGAGCCTCAAATATCATTTTGAGTTCACGGACAATATCATGTGGGTCATGGTTCTCAAACCTTTTCTAAAGCTCCGATTCCAAACCATACAAGATAGCACACTGAACTGTGGAGTACTGATTCTTCCGAGTGATGTAAACGTTCTTTACTTCATCGGTAGCATCACCGCAGCGGTTACCCAAATGCATCCAAAGACATAGGTCAAATTACGATTGAGGACAATCCTCAAATTGCGGAACCAATCCGCGAAGTTGCTTCCATTTTTTTTCAACTTTTCTTTCTCTAGGAACGCATTAAAATTGATGGTAGGGGCCGCCATTGATCTACAACATATTTGCAATAGTTTAGACTAAGTTTATGACAAATTGAGTTCTAATTAATAGTTAAATTAATCTAGGTGAACTCCCACTCAAAACAATATCCCTCACATTGTTTTAGTGATCACATGAACCAAATCCACCACATCAAAACCGATCATCACGAGAGTTGATGTAGCTTCAATGGCGAACAATCGACATGTTCATCATATCTACTATATGACTCATGCTTTACCTTTCGGTAATCCGTGTTCCGAGACCATGTCTGTACATGCTAGGCTCGTCAAGATCAAACCTTAGCTTCCACATGAGAAAATCTGGCTTGCTCACGTTGTATACACTTGCAGAATCTAACACATCCGATCATCACGTGGTGCTTCGAAACAACAAGCTTTAGCAACGGTGCTTACTAAGGATGAACACTTTAAAACTTGAAATTTATGTGCATGAGGGATCATCTTATAATGCTACCATCGTTAACTAAGCAATACAATATGCATAAAGGATTAACATCACATGCAATTCATAATATGTGATATGATATGGCATTTCTTCTTGTGCTTCTGATCTCCATCTTCAAGCACGAACATGATCTCCATCATCACCGGCATAGCGTCAAGGTCAATGGCGCCGTTTCATGGTTGTCGTCCACCAACTCTAACTATTATAACTACTTTGAATAGACACGCGGGTCTTAATAGAAATTAAAGACAACCATATGGCTCCTGCCGGTTGCCAACTTACAATAAGAAACATCGCATACATCAAATATAATCACAATCATGGCCATATCACATCACAGCACACCCCTGCAAAACAAAGTTAGACGCCTCTATTTTTCTTTGCATATTTTACGTGGTTTGGGGCTTTCAATAAGTGTCGATCTAACTTACGAACAAGAACCACAACGTTGATGTTTGAACTATCAAGTGCCCGTTGTAAATTGGATCTATACTATAATGGGAGAGAAAGACTGAAGGGTTTCGCGACATAGTAAATCAAAATTTTCTACGGATGCGAACAGAGGGAAAGCCAAGATCTAATCTAGGAGATGCAATAAACGAGAGAGATTGGATTAGATCTTCATACCCTTGAAGATTCAGACAATGAACGCGTTAACGCGGGTGGGTGATGTAGTCGTACTCGCCTCCTCCTCGCGATCCGATCCGATCTAGCACCACAAGTGGCGGTGCCTCCGTGAGATGCACACGTGCAACACCTCGACGTCTCCTCCTTCCTCGGACCAGCAAGTATGGTGGAGAGATAGATTGGATCTACAACACGACGGCGTGGTGTATATGGTGGAGAATTTCGCAGCAGGCTTCGCCTACAAACAAATGGGAGGGAGAGGAAAGCTAGCAAGGCGGCTAGGGTTTGGAGGAGGTGTGGGGGTTGGTGCGCCCCACCCCTTTATATAGAGGGGTGCAGCCAGCCCTCCCCAAGCCCAAAGGATAAGGAGGGGCATGGACTCTCCCTTCTAGAAACCCTATCTCTAGTTTAAATGATTTAAACTCTCTAGGATCGGCTGGGCCCTATGGGGTTTGTGCCCTGGCCCAATGCGCCAGGACACTCCCTCATAGGCCCATGCCCTCCCGGAAGGTGGGGCCACGTTGGTCCCCTTCCGGAAGGTTCTAGAAGCTTAGACAATACCGATTAACCCTAACAATTCCGAAGTCCAAAAACTGCACTACCTTATATGAATCTTATTCTCCGGACCATTCCGGAACCTCTCGTGATGTCCCGGATCCCATCCGAGACTCCGAACAAAAATTCATAAACCAATTATCCAATCTATCCTAGCGTCAAGACACGTTAAGTGTGTGACCTGCGGGTTCGAGAATATGCGACATGATCTTCTATCAATAATCAACAAGTGCAGGCACCCATATTGACTCCCACATTCATCGATGATCATATCGGATGAACCATGATGCCAGGATTCAATCAATCCCATATATATATTCCCTTCGTCTCGCGATATTTTACTTGCCGAGATTCGATCGTTGGTACCGTCATACCTAGTTCAATCTCGCTCACGTTAGTACTTTACTCGTTCCGTAATCCGATATCACTTTGTGATTAACTCCTTAACCACATGCTTGCAAGCGTGTTGATATCGACACGAGTGGGCCCGAAGTATATCTCTCCGACTTGGGAGGGACAAATCCCATCTCGATACATACAACCCAACAGATACTTTCCGATCACCTGAGAGACACCTTTATGATCACCCTCTCATAGGATGACGTTTGATGACCTCAAAGCTTTCTTCCGATACCAGGGAGTTGTATTATCTCATGGTCTAAGGAATACAATATTTGACATAGGAAAAGCTTCGCAAAGATGAACACGATGAAACGATCTAATTGCTTCGCTTAGTTTGGGTATGTCCATCATATCATTCTCCAATGATATGATCTCATTATCAATTGACAACTCATGTCTATGGTTAGGAAACCTTAACCATCATTGATCAATGAGCTAGTCCATAGAGGCGTACTAGGGACACAGTGTTGTTCACAAACCACACAAGTATTAATGTTTCCGCTTAATACAATTCTAGCATGGAATATAAACTTTATCATGAACAAGAATTATAATAATAACATCTTTATTATTGCCTCTAGGGCATAATTCCAACAAAGACACCCGCAAAGCCACTTATGTAATACAAGTTGCATGTTGAGCGTGGAGCAAGTCTCATGAATGATGTTATGTAAGGTTAGCCCGGGCCGCTTTATACCATCATACCGCAAGATGCAAAGTACGCAAGAAGCAATTGATAATAAAAGCACCACCGCCCACAATGACCATTGTGTTTTACTCGTGCAACAGATCTACATATAGACACGGCTTTGATACAACTGTAGGGGTTCGTAGCATGGAAAACAAAAATTTCTACCGCATGCAAACAAACAAGCCAAGATCTATCTACTAGATTGTAGCAACGAGTCGATAGAGGAACTCACCCTCGAAGATTCCAAAGAGGTTAACGAGAGCAAATTCTCATGGGTGATGTAGTCGTACTCTTACCGATCTCAAGATCGCGTAGATGATCCTTCCGGCGCTGCGTTCTGGCAGTGCTTCCGCAGTCGGTCACACGTTCGGTACTCGATGAAGACCTTCCTCTCCCTTGTTCTAGTAGGCAGCAGAGGTTGTAGCACTCTCCTCGCGATTCCGGTAGCACGACTGCGTGGTACCGGAAGTAGAGGGGAGATCTCGCAGGGCTTCGCCTTAAGCTGGAGCGAGTATGGTGGATTATGAGAGAGGCCTTGGCGATCTAGGGTTTAGAGGCACCAAGGGAGGAAGCTTGGCCGGCGGCTAGGGATTGGGGAGATCCCCAACTCGGCGGCTAGGAGGAAACCCTAGGGCGGCGGCGACTTGCAGGAGGCCGGCGGCTAGGGCTAGGGTTTGGGTGGTGTTGGGTGTAGGAAAGAGGGGCAGCTCTGCCCCTCCTTTTATAGGTGGGAGGGCGAGGCCAAGGGGAAGGGAGTCCTCCCCCAAGTCGGCCTCCTTGGCCGGCAGGTGGAGGGAGAGGACCTCCTCCCTAAGTAGGTTTCCTACTCTCCCTCCACCAAGCAAAACTGTCGTTTGACTTTTCAAATTGGCGCTTGACTTTTTCAAACTAGGATTTGATTTCTCTCCCTTTATTTTGCCCAGCCATGATACCTAGTACATGATGCAACCATTCCACATTCTCATGACACATTCATGTACCCTTCCCCTCCGGAGTGCCGGACCTTCCGGAACCTTCTTGAACATTCCCGATGAAAACACCGGAATCATTCCCCAACTCCGAAACAGGACTTTCCTTATATGAATCTTATTCTCCGGACCATTCCGGATCTCCTCGTGATATCCCGGATCCCATCCGAGACTCCGAACAACATTCGTTCTCTTACTCATCATTCCATAACTACTCAACAACATCGAATCCTTAAGTGTGTCTCCCTACGGTTCGTGAATTATGCGGACATGATCGAGACACTTCTCCGATCAATAACCAATAGAGGAATCTGGAAATTCATATGGCTCCCACATATTTTTACGATTACTTTGCGATCGAATGAACCACTTACATACGATACCAATTTTCCTTTATCTCATGATAGTTTACTTATCCGAGGTTTTGATCGTCGGTATCTCTGCATACCTAGTTCAACCTTGTTACCGATAAGTACTCTTTTCTCGTTCCCGTGTTATGTGATCCCTTGTGAGCCAGTCACATGCTTGCAAGCTAATTGGATGACATTCCACCGAGAGGGCCCAGAGTATATCTATCCGTCATATGGATGGACAAATCCCACTCTTGATCCATGTGTCTCAACCCATACTTTCCGAACACTCAATGCCACCTTTATAGCCACCCAGTTACGGTGTGGTGTTTGATGTCATCAAAGCATCCTTCCGATGATTGTGATAAGCATGATCTCATGGTCGAAGGAATTAGGTTACTATGTATTAGAAAGCTTATAACAATTGAACTATTAAAATAACTTGATCTTTATGCTACGCTTATCTATAGGAGTATGTCCATCATATCATTCTCCTAATGATATGAACTTGTTATTAACAACATCTCAAATGTTCATGATCAAGAAACCATGATCATTTATTAATCAACAAGCTAGTATTATAAAGAGGCTTTACTAGGGACTCTAATCTATTATATACTAAAAGCAATATAAGGATGTTTTTCGAGGCACCAGGTTAAGCCACATCATCCAAATTTATTTTGATAGTTGGATCTACTAATATAGGGCTAGGATCTAACAAAAGATTGTTAAATTGCGTAACCGTGTAGGTCTGTCGGTCACGTCTCATATCTACACCTCTACATGATTATGTACTTTTGGCACGCGGTTCATTTTTTTCCTTTGCAACGTGGACTCCCGTAATTAACTGAATCGTTCTCCTTAGAAATAGCCCACGAGTCCATCTAGAAATAAAACGCCAGCCGAGTCCTCTTGAAAGTAAAAGAGTAGAGTCCAGAGTATTGGATATGGACACGCCTCTATTTGATTTTCAGTTGGTAGTTGAGTCCAGGCTGAGTATTAACGTGAAGTCGGATGTGCAAACATATCCAGTTCTAGGTACTCCTTAAATGATACGTGCATCTCAAATATTTAAGATGTGCACGCGGAGCGGAAGGGTGATATGTTTGTACGTGACAGCTGAATAGTTGATGGTAGGATCAATGTGCATATGAAGGCATAATATATATGTTCAGAAACTGCACTGGCGTGTAACAAAGGATAAAAAGTTTTGAAAACAATTTCATAATATATTCTGCTCAATTCACGTGCACTTTTTTTTAGTACTACCGAGGCACTCTGATGATAGGATCGGATGTGTATAAGGATGTCAATTTTACCCATGGGTATGGATATCCACGGGTACCGTACCCGCGTGGGTAGGATATGGGCATACTTTTATACCCATGGGTAATACCCATACCCCGCCCGTTAAGTCATGGGTACGGGCACGGGTATAAGGTTGTGCTCGTGGGTATACCTATACCCTGCCTATTTAGACTGACTTGTAAAACTTACCTGTAGAGTTTCAACCTATGAGTAACCTAGGGGCAAGTATGAGATTGCGATTTCTAAACTTTGGTAATTGTCATGCATTCGTCTACCTAATATTGAGTAGAGGTGCTTATTCTTTTTTCAAATATGATATTCATTAATGTAAAATTGTGAATAACCTGTGTACTATTGGATCTACCCGCCGGGTACCCAATGGGTACGGCTACCCATAGAGTATGGGCATGGGTAAAGATTTATACCCGCGGGTACGGATATGGGTAATTTTTTCTACCCATTGACTATAGGTATGGTATTGTCCTACCCTGTCCATACCCTGCCCATTGCCATCCTTAGATGTGCATACGAACTTTAGCCAAGAAACATAATTAGTACCTATTTATTCCGATTGAAAAGCACTTTCTAATGATGCTAATTTTATACTAATATTTTTTATATATTAAAAGTAATTTTTGGTAAAAGAAAAAAGACATAAAACAATGACGTCTTATTCATTGAAATGTAGTATTTTTTTGACAATCAATACCAGGGTATACTTATAGTAGCAAATAGTACATGGTAGAGATACACAAGCTGACTCTATCGATTACAAAAGAAAGTCTAAAAAAAGCTAGCAAATCTTTGAAGTCTTAAATCTATTTCTTCTTCCAAGACATAATCTTGACTTTTCTGAAGGCAGCCGAAGACCGACATATAGTAATTATGTTTCCTCACTATTTTTTTGAGGGAATATTTTTTCCTTACTATAGTTGTTTAGTAGGTTTCACAAAGCTACTTTGAAAAATATCTCCCTCAATTTAGATGCACTTCCTATTGTTCTCTATCTTTACTGGTAAACGAAAAATAATCTCTATCTCCGAGTCAGAAAAAAAGTTTCCATGTTGGTAAACTATAATTATTATATACTATTATTTTCCTAAAAACATATTTATATATTATATTATAGTTTTATCACAAGTAATTAACTTCCAATTTGTGTGTTGAAAAACCGTTAAAAATAACATATATTGACTAAAAATAACGAAAAAACGATTTTAATATCTTTGATTAAACTAAAAGCTAGAAGGTTCAAAAAAATCAATGAGTGTAGTAACAAACGTCCAAACCCGCATAGCTAGACTAATCTCCCAAATTTGAAAAGAGGTCGATTTGCACACCACAAGGTGTGGGACCTTGATATCGTCCAATGCACTCTGGAAATGGAAACACCGTTGAAGTTCAGGTTACCAAAGTGATGCTCTATCACTGAATTATAGAGGAAAAAAGCACGAAGAGATGATTAAATTGTACAGCAGGTCCTATATGCAAAACTGTGACAAAGAGCCTACGAAAATGATGGAGTCAGTGAACTTTATTTTGCACAATACCATCTCGGCCATTTGGACATATGTGGTAAGAAGAAAATATGAATCCTAGAAATTAGATATCTAAATTTCTAGAGGTTTGGTCCTCATTCATGGAAGATGAGGGAAGCGAACATGGAACAATAGTCGACTATATACATAACCGCTTTGATTTATGAGAGACAAGTTTTAAGTCCCCCACAAAGATAATTTCAAAAGATATATCTGATTATATATTTTCTTGAATTAAGACTCTATCCAGCATCCTCGACACTTTCATTTTTCATTTTCTTAGAAGAAAAACTAATATTATCTATTCATCTAACATAGTCTATAAATCTTCGGATCTATAAATGTTAAACTACAAATGTTTAAATAGTAAAATATATGGCTATTAAGTTAATTAGCCTATTTTTATTGTATTTGGAAAAAATAGATATTCAAGTCTGCCCAAAGAAGAGTGATCATTAGGTGACTATAAAACGTACAATATTACAAATGGTCCTATTGTATTTTAAAAGCATAACTTTTGCGACGTGGCTCTCGATATGTACTATTTGCTATCATAAAATAAGAATATCCAGGAAAATATGAAATTTTTTCTCTTCACTTTGAATGTATTAGAAATTATGCCCTCGCAATTGCGAGGGCCACTGTGCTAGTTTAGTTTACAAATCACACAAGTATTAATGTTTCTGGTCAATACTATTATAACATGAATATAAACATTTATCATAAACATAAAGATATAATAATAACTACATTTATTATTGTCTCTAGGGCATATCTCCAACACCAGGCACCTGCATTTGTGCGGGAGAATCTTCGCCATCATTGGCGCCATTATTGCTCCTAGCGTCGTCCGAGGCGCGGGAAGGAGAGGGATACCGCGACGCAGGGGAGGGCGCCGCGGCCGGTTTTCTTGGTCCTGTGGTTAGCACTCAGTACAGAAGTGTTGTTGGAGCTCTTCAGTATCTTACTTTGACAAGGCCAGACTTATGTTTCTCTGTCAATAAAGTTTGCCAATACCTTTATGCTCCTACAACTGTTCACTTGACTGCTGTAAAAATTGGCTACACATCAGAGACAATATTTGTTCTGAGCAAAGCTCGCGGTGAACACCGAACAACTATAATGATCTATGTACGCGGTCAAGCAATACACACATACAGCCCTACGCGCGGGAATGGACGGAATACAAGAAAACAGAGTGAGGCACCGTCCAAATGCATACTTACAAATCAGAAAAGGACGTGCCCTTGAAGAAACCGTTCAGAAAACATTCCAACGGAACAGCTCACTAGTGCCAAATTAGCATCCAACGGTTATGGAGAGTAGAAAAGGAAAAAAAACTGAAGAAATAGGGAGAAAGCTCTGAATCAGAAAAATGCCACAAACAAATTTCGAGCATTCATTAAAATCTTTCTTATTTGTTTGATGAAGAAATGCTATATTTGTGAAATCCTACCGTGTACTACATCAAACTCCTTCGATTCTCAAGTGAAAATCTATTTTTAGAGTTTACACAGTAAAAATAGTTCTGCTGAAAGGTAATAAATTAAAATATATTTATCACCCCTCACTTGGTTACGTTTATCAATCTACCAACACAATCAACTATTATCACCTTCAGTCCAATTGTGAACGGGTCCAACAAAACGCCTCTAAAAAAGTTTATCACCCCCTCAGTTGGTTGCGGTTATGGATTCTTGCTCTTCAGCACGGCCGAGAAACCAGTGTACTCTAAACTCAAGCTTGATTCACAAAACACGACGTGCATGAGCATGGCATGACATGTCATGGCATGCATGTGTGTGCGCACACACATAGTGTTTCCTCTTTCTCGTGTTACAAGGAGTAAAAGTGTAAAACAACTTAATATGCCTATCAGCGGCGTCTCTCCTCCATTGATCACGTGGGATTAATTAAACTCCTGGCAAAAGACAAGTCAAATATTTTTCATAAATTTCTATATTTTTGTGATTGATTTTTGTTTTGCAAAAATTCTGCCGAAACCATAAAATTAAATTGTGCAATCTATAACATCTAGATGCACAAGGTTAAGAGCGTGTGGTCGAAGCTTCTGAATAATAATATACACATATTATACACTCCCCTGGTTTGCAGCTGTGATCTTTTTCGATTGCGAGTAGGCTAAAAGTTAGACTTTGCGAAAAAGAGCTACGTACTCCATGCTAACTGTACAAAAGGTAGCCGGCCAGCTGCATGTAGGGGAGTACCGCGTGTAGTCTCGTATCCGGGAGCGAGGCGGGCGAGGTGGGAGCTCCGGAGCGGCGCCATGCCGCGTCTCGTCATGGGCCAACCGTACGCGTGGCGCGGCCGGCGGGGAAAAGCTGACCGGGTTCACGTGATCGAACGCATGGGTCCGTGCTACTGTAGCCATTATCGTAGGTTCATTCATTGAACGGCTCGGGTTGTTTTTCGTGCGCATGCATGCATGCATGCATGGTCCCGTCATCGTCCGATGCGCGCCAACGGAAGGAACAAAATAAAGCGAGTCTCGCAGAATCTGTTGGCTCACGTATACGTCCATATACCCGGAGTTAAATCCATTGGCAGTCACTAAACTTGTTTAGCAAATTCAATACGGTCATTATATAACGGAAATACGAGTTTACGGTCACTGAAGACGCGTCGGAGCGTCACTCGTGATCACCGCGGGTATCATAGAGATGTATCTGATGATGTGGCAATCTAGGGACCCATTGTCAGCCTCTACTTGTCCCTCATTTGCAAAAACATCCCTTACATCTGCCGTCCAACCAAATTGAACTGACAGCAGCAATTCACATCAAAACCGTTCAAAAAAGCAGTACACAGCAAAAGGAGGCCAGCACGGGTCAACAAGGGCACGTCCACTTTTGGGATGAGCTTGCAGGTCCGGCCGCCTCCATCGAGCGACCTCCGGCCGCCTCCATCGAGCGACCTCCGGCCACCGCTGCTGCGCCCACCTCCGGCCGCGAAGGATCCCTGCAGGTCCAGCCGCTGCCGAGCGCCCCGGCCACCTGCTGCGCCACCTCCGCCGCGAAGGATCCTCGCAGTCACCCACGCCGTCTCTCCGCCCACCTCCACCACGATGTCCTCGGAGTTCACCCACGTGGCTTCCTCCACACACCTAGCCGCGACTGAGCTGGAGAAAATGGCCTAGACGGCGCTCTCCACACACCTAATTGCTCCTCCACCCACCTCGCAGCTCGCTCCGACAAAACTCTCATGCCCTTCGTTGCGGTGATAGCCTAGATATTCTTGATCAAACAATGAAAACAAAAGCTGCACTGTTGTTTCTCATATTCAGAACTGTACAGATCAATGATAAATTTCCTATAAATTCGCACGGAGAGATTATATACAAGAAACATTACATGCAAGTCGAAACACATCGCCAGATCAGCTCATCTTAACACCGAAATCATCTCTTACATAGTCTCGCAACGGCATGCCCGCAAGATCCAGACGTTGTGTGCGGTTGCGGAGGATGGGCGGCGCAGATCTTCTCGCAATCGCCGACACCATGCCTGCAGGGCGCACACATATGCTCGCGTCCCTCGTCGTCTGTGTGCAGGTCGGGGCTCGCCAATGGAGGGGATCGATGCGGCAGCGACCACCTCCTCGAGATGCGCCATGGCGGAGGCCACCCCCTGCCCTTCTTACCTCTGTCGCGCCACCCGGACCCCGGCCTCGCCGGGTGCGAAATCCACACAACAGAGGCCTAGGGGCGCTTGATCTCGACCATCGCGTTGAGCTCCTGGCATAGGACGACCTCGACCTCAATCTTGCTGGGTGTGGAGGTGACGGAGCATGTTGGGGGGCACAAGCAGGTGTAGGGCGGCGTGGAAAAGTAGGGAAACGGAGGACGGGGTTGAGGCGGAGCCTCGCCGGAGGCTCGTTTCGAGACGGCCGGCCGGACGGCAGTGGCGCATGCGGGCTCCCAAGAAGGGATCGCGTGAGATAGGCAGGTGAAGTGAATACATAGTTTGCAAAAAAGCCCTCCTCTAACTTGATATTCCTACATATCCTTTAAGTTAACTGACAGTAGGGTCTTCCATCTCGCCACGTCAGCAAATACATTTCTACGGCGCGAGCGGTGACCGCGAGTGACCCTTCGACGCGTCTTCAGTGACCGTAAACTTGTATTCCTGTTGTACAATGACCGTATTGACTTTGCTAAGCAAGTTCGGTGACTAACCATGGATTTAACTCATATACCCGCAATTGCATGGCAGGGAGTTGGTCGCCCCCTTCTCTCTTCTGAGCAAGCTCCAGGTGAAACCGAGACGGGATCAAATGGAAATAGTCTAGACTCAAGTGCCCGTTTATAGTTTGGATGGAGGCCAGGTTCGTTCGAGCTACCCACGAATGCATGCATAGTTTACCGAATTTTTCGTCTTATGTATAGTTTGGGTTCAAAGAAGAAAGGTCAAACCATGTATGTAGAGAGTAGAGACATGCAGTTTTCATGCATGTGCGCGTGCAGCACAAACTTCTTGTCTTGTCCCCGTAATTTCTTACGAGTACTAACTTGTTTGTCCGCAGATATATGTGGATTATAGCTGACATTTATATATAGGCTGTCACGCAGATTATCATATGGTAGAAAACTCGATTCCCGGTACACATTTTTTTCGATAAAGACACAAAGAGACACGACAAGCCGTTTCAGGACGACCCTATCCACATGCATGCCTAGAAACTTGCATACATACTGTCAGGACGATAGAATACGATGCTCGCAATTCTGCTTAACCAGCCCCACGATCGTCGTGTCCGTGTCAGAACCACAGGATGTCCTAACCACACTAGTCCACCGATCGACGGACCTCGCCGCTCCACGAGACTCGTCAGAGGCCAGTCCAAACATGCATGAAACGCCAAAGGAGAGGAGACGAACGACACAACTCTCCAGGGCTCCATGCAATATGCATATGCATGCACCATCGACCAACAATACGGCATAGAGAGGTCCATGCAACATGCATGCATGCACCATCGACCAATCAGGCATAGAGACAGAGTACTTAAACCTGCCCGGCCAGCCAGCGAGGAGAGGAGTACGTGGCGCCGTGCATGCGGCGAGAGACGACGACGAACTGTTCGCCCCGCCTCCGGCCACGTCGTGCACGGCTTGTTTTTTTTTTTGAGTCAAACCTACACGGCTTGGGTGACTGTGGGTCAGTGGGTGGCACGGCGCACATGCATGCTGGGCCGTGGGGAGCCACCCGCGCCGCACGACGGGGCACTTGGTCTGGTCCGATCCGTTGGGCTGATCCAGTTATTGCCAGGTTTTCCACGCACCAAACTGAGACAGATCCGCCTCAGCTGATCAGAGCTTGAGCTTCCTTGAAATTTCGCTGGACACACCCGATGCGCACGCCACGGTGCAGGTGGGTGTGGTACATCTTGTCGCCGGAGAGTCGGAGAGGAAGGCGGCAAGCGGAATCTATGGACGGCAGGATGGCCGCGGAGGTCAACGTGGCCGTATGCCATCAACTGATATATATTGCTCGTGGTTCTGGTTGGCACGGGATAATTCGTGGGCGTGCACCGTAGACGTTGAACTGTACGTACTTGATTCGTGTAGATCATGATGCCCAATTCTGGGGCTGCGTTGCTCCTGTTCCAGCCTTAATTGGTTGCTGGTTTTGCTTCGGCTGATCGATCTGCCACAGAGAGAGGGTGTGTGTGTGTTATTAACTAGTGCTTGATCCCGTTGAGGTACCGTGCAAATTTTGTACGGCTAGAAAGGGTTGACTCCAGGGTGTTGTGTTGGATGCATTGTGTCAGCAGGTGGATCGATATTTCTTTTTGGAAGCTGTCATACGGATATTCGATCTAATATATGCACACGTGCACACAAAGAACAATTTATAGAGATAAGTCTCATGGCAAATAGTTCGCTCGCTCAATAGAAAAAACAAGCAGTTTGGAATGTGGTCACGGAGATTTCAAACACCATGGATCTATCAATTGTACACATTATTTAGCTTTTATCGATTACAATATTCTTTTAAGTATTTTTTGAGTGTGTGAACAAGTGGTGGAGCATGACGTACATTGTTGAAGGGCCCAAGAACACTAAATTTTGAGTAATCTCTAAAATTTATGATAATTATTGGAGATATTTTAAGAAATTTTAGAGTAGGGGGGCCGTGGCCCCCTTGGTTGTAGGAAAGTTCTGCCACTATGAACAAGGGGTCCTTAGTGTCGTGTTTTCCTAGGGCTTCTAAAATTTATGGACCGGACATGAACACAAACTTGTTTCACTTAATGTTAATAGAAAAAATAAAAAAAATCTAAAAGGAATTGTGCTTGTCATCGAACCGATACGTGAGCAGGAGCTCTGTCTACGACTGTGGCGGCTGCCTAAAAAACAATCTAGGGTTCCCGTTCCTCTCGCTTGTGACGCTGCCGGTCCGCTCCGCCTCTGGTGGCCTTGGAGCCTCGGAGGTGTGGCGGACCGCGGCCTCTCGCCGACGGGAGGCTTTTTCGTTTCCTTTGTTTAGACTGCTTTTCGTGACTTCTTCGGGATGTTCATATGGCGACTACATCTTGAAGTCAGAATAAAGTCTTCTCCGCCCTATCCTCTCTATGTTGGTGCGTCGGTTTTCATATTTATTTGTGCGGTTTTTGGTCAGTCTCTTCCGATCTATGAGTGTCATCATAGGTGATGGTTGCTGGTCTGGTGTGTTGGTCTTTTGGGTCCTTAGCACAATGACTTTTTCCTGTCTACTACTACAAGCTCTACTACGACAAGCTTTGCCCGGCTCCGGTGATGGAGGGGCGGAGACAGCGGCGTGCCTCCGGCTCGCGTTTGTGTCTGTAGTCGTCGCTAGGTGGTCCATGGATCTATTTGCAATTTTTATTACTTTTAGGCCTCTTTGTACTGATGTTGATTACTAATAAATCGATGAAATTTTTGTAAAAAAATAGAAAAATGAAAAAAAACATGATTGTTGGGCGAGTGAGTGAGCACGCACACATTGTTTCGTCTTTCTCGCGCTACAAGGAGTAAAACATCTTAATATGTTGGTTACCCGGCGTCGTTTCTCTTCCTCCATTAATCATGTGGGATTAATCCCTTTGCAAAAGACAAGTCAATTTTTTATTTTTTTGTGATTGAATGTGTGTTGTTGTCGTGGGAATGGTCACGGCAGATGCTGCAATCGGCAGCGAGTAGTAGAACATGGGCAAGGGCGGCCAGCCATCTGCGGTGCGAGATGAGGCTGAGACACAAGGGTTTATCCAGGTTTGGCCCCCCGGAGGATAAAGACCTACTCCTGCTAGATTGTATTATGGTGAGAGTACAATGGGGCGAGCTCGTCAGCTTGGCGGCGAGTCGCTAGGGTATTTGATGGAACGTATCCTCTATGCGTCCTCTAGGGAGGTTTATATATACTCACTCCCTAGGGTTTACAGATCTCAACCGAATTAGTTAAGGATTCGGTGATTTTTACGACCTAGTCCGACTGGGTCTATCTACGCTTCCGGGCCTTTAGCTTCCAGTCGCTCGAGTCCACGCCTCATCTTGATCCAGTCGCCGTCCTGCAGGCCCACTCGCTGGCGCTTGGTGCAGTAGGAAATGTCCTGCTGGGTATACCCCGGTAGGCATATCCCCGTCAGTAGTCCCCGAGGCCGTCGTTGATTTGTCGCAGGCGTTCGCTGGCAGTCGGAGTATGCGGGTCCAACACAATCAACTATTATTACCTTCAGTCCAATTGTGAACGGATCCAACAAAAGGCCTCTAAAAAAGATTATCACCCCCTCAGTTGGTTGCGGTTATGGATTCTTGCTCTTCAGCACGGCCGAGAAACCAGTGTACTCTAAAACTCAAGCTTGACTCACAAAACACGACGTGCATGAGCATGGCATGTGTGTGCACACACATAGTGTTTCCTCTTTGTCGTGTTACAAGGAGTAAAAGTGTAAACCAACTTAATATGCCTATCAGCGGCGTCTCTCCTCCATTGATCACGTGGGATTAATTAAACTCCTTGCAAAAGACAAGTCGAATATTTTTCATAAATTTCTATATTTTTGTGATTGATTTTTTTTTGCAAAAATTCCGCCGATCTATAACATCTAGATGCACATGGTAAGAGCGTGTGGTCGAAGCTTCTGAATAATAATATACACATATTATACACTCCGCCCCCACTAGTAGAAAACAGGCCATCCGTTCGCGTCCCCTCAGAGCATTAGTCCCGGTTGCGCCACGAACCGGGACTAATGCTGGCACGCGTCCCGGTTCGAGCGGGCACGGGCCCGGAGACATGCATCCCGGTTGTTAAGGGGGCATACGTTCCGATTTGTAACACAAACCGGGACTAAACGTTGGGTGTCACCTTTAGTTCCGGTTTGTGTTACAAACCAGGACGTATGTCTCGCCCTCTATAAATGCAATGTCTTAGCCCTCTGACTCCACTCTGTTTTTTCTTGGTGGAAGGTGTGAGGGGTGTGCTAGTTTTTCCCCCTATGCATGCATTCAAGGTGTTTGATGAAATGTTTGAGTGAATGATCCCGTTCAATTTCTCATAAAACAAAAATATAGAAGGTGTCCGAGACGCACTTAAGCTTTCTCCTCTTTATTTTCCTCGATCGAGGTTAGCAATCTTATCTTTTCTCTGTCATTGATACAATGCATGTGTCGATGTGAATTGGTCATTTTACTATTTCTGATGTCCTGTTTTTTGATAAACTTACTAATATGATGCAGATGAACGGTCGGGAATGGATGTTTAAAATTTTACGGTGACCGGCGCGTAGCCGGGTATATGAAAGGCGTGGATAAATTTATCGATGTGGCTACGGCAAACAAAGAGAATGGTTTTATACGTTGTCCATATGTTCAATGTCGGAACAACA
Organism: Avena longiglumis; assembly: GCA_030063025.1. NCBI lineage: Eukaryota > Viridiplantae > Streptophyta > Magnoliopsida > Poales > Poaceae > Avena > Avena longiglumis. The sequence continues at coordinate 113,186,395 of CP125979.1, forward strand.
AGGAGTACTCTTCCTCGAAAATCATTCGCGGCCACCTGATTATGAAAGGTTTCATGCCCAACTATAATTGCTGGACCAAGCACGGGGAAAGAGGGGTTGATGGGGATATGCCTACTGGGGTATCCTCAGCGGGACGTTTCCGACTGGCCCAAAGGTTGGCGAGTGGGCCTGCAGAACGGCGAATGGATCAAGGCCCATCAGGTACCAGCGATCGGAGGTCGAAGGCCCAAAGTAGTAGATAGGCCTAGTCGGTCTGAGTTAAACGATTGACAAAGTTGTAACCGAATCGGTTGAGATATGTAAACCCTAGGGGAGGTAGGCCTATATAAACCTCCCTAAGGGGTGAGTAGAGAGACGTTCCCTCATACACCCAAGCAACTTCGCCCTAGCCGCCGAGTTCGCCCATTGTAAACCTCCATAATACAATCTAGCAGGAGTAGGTCTTTACCCTCCGGGCCAACTGGGTAAAACCTCGAGTCTCGCCCTCATCTCGCACCGCAGATGGCTGGCCGCCTTGCCCTTCGTTCTACTACTGCTGCCGATTGGCAGATTCGCCGTGGTCATTCCCACGGCAGTGGCGCCCACCGTGGGGCCTGGCGGTCGGCGGTGTTCTGGCGAGATCCAATCTGCCCATCAACGACGGTCGCCACCGGCGCATGATAGCGATCGGCGAGATGCTCCGGATCTTGCCGAGCAGCTACGTCCGGCGCGACCCGTCACGCGACTGGCGTGATCCCCGATCACCCGATCGGCGATCAGCCTCTTCGGCTTCACCGCGTCATCACCTCGGAGGACTCGGCTCGCATCCGCGAGTCGCCACCACGTGATCGGCTTTCCGAGCGGATCCGCACGATCCGCCTCGCCTCCGATACGACTCGGCCCACAACGTGGCGAGAATTCAGCGGCCGCGGAAGACGCGACCCTCACCGACGCCGACTGGCGACCCGGCGTCACTCGCCGGATCCATCACCGCGGCCTCGTCCGCGGGCTCCATCGCCAGTCTCCAACGGGAGATTTCGAGACCCCTCCATCCTCGGGATCTTGACTCCGACTCGGGTCGGAGAACTCCGCCGACCTCCACGACGGTGCGATCGCCACGCGCCCTACATGGCTACGGCACCGATCGCCGGAGGACCCTTTCTCCACTTCGATCCTCCTAACGCCACGGCGACGAGTCGAGAACTCCGCTGGCGGCGGAGGCGATGCGAAGGCGGCGAAAAATTCGCCTCGGCGGTGCCAGCAGAACTGTCGCGCTACCACCAGCAGCGGATCAGTCACGCTGAACCCCACCGTTCAGGGCGCCCGAACTTCGACGACGAACGACCGGCTCGCATAGCCGAAGCGCGATCTGCGAGAACGCGCCACGAGGAAGCAACCGCCCTCCGCCAGATCAACGGCGATGGGTGCCCCACCACCACCGCGCACCTCGTGGACCAGCGCGGATAGTCGTCTCCTCACGGAGCGCGGCGAACGGCCTTCCATTCTCCACCCGATGGAGAACCTCGTGGCGAGCCGAGTCGACAGCATCGGCGACCGGCGTGGCGCCTTACAGATCCGATGCGTCAGGCCCTACTCGCGAAGGCCGTGGAACAATGCGGCAAGCGGCGCGACTCGCGAGTGTACTCCTCCCCGAAGCGAGGCGGCCTCAAGTGGCCGCCGGTGGCAAACACCCTCAATTGCCCGCCGAGCCACCGCAGCTCAACGACGACCCGCGAATGCGGCACTCTCCTAAGCGATCCCAGGCGGCGACCAACCTCGCCGCCGCCAATGGAGAGCCAATCGACGCCGACTCATATCATCGCTAACCGGCGCGCCGCACGCCGACGACTGCGGCACACCTAACCACTCGCGCGATGGCGAGCCTATGGGTCGCTCGATCGACTAGGGCCCAAGTGCTTGGACCAATGATCCGAGGCGAAAAGTACCCACCCAACTTCAAGGCGCGAAGGAGATCGAAAATACGACTCCTCGACCCAGCGATGCGCTTGACATACCTCATGGCAATGGGGATCGCGGGTCACACCGACCTACCGCGCCCGTTACCTCCCATTGATGATGGAGGGGCGTGCGCAATGGATCAACACGCTCCCGGTGATGATCGACGAGGAAATGCGAGACGCCGTCAGCACTTCGAGTGCTCCTACACGCGCCACCACCATCGAGGACCTGGAACGATGCGTCCAGGGACCCAGCGAGTCGACCCGCAGCTGGGTCCAACGGTGGCAAGAGCTCTGGTACAGCGCGGTCGGCATCCACCCGGACCCCGCCATCCATTGCTTCAAGACCTCGTGCCGCTACGAGCCCCTAGTCGCCAAGCTCAAGCGACACGCGCACACTCGACAACATCCCGACCTCCTCGAGATCGCCAAACGATACGCCGAGGAAGATCCCAATCAAGACGTCGACGACGAGTCCGGCGGACAACGACGCAGGCGGCAGCGGCAGCCGCCGAAAGCAGACCTACGCTTCGGCGGCACTTTCGCCTCACAGCAAGCGCCGCAACGATGGCGAAGTCGACTTAATCGCCAATCCGGGCACGCATAACGCGACCCCAAGAGCTACCGCGCCCGCGACGGAGGGCAACGACGGCGGGAACTACAAGAACAAGCCAAGGTTCGGTCCGCGGCCCTCCTTAACCAACCATGTGCGTTTCACGGCGGGAAGGAAAGCCCGCCACGCACACCACCGCCGACGCCACACCCTCGGGGAGATCGAGAAGGCACGCACGCGGAGGACACCGACAACGACCCGCAAAATGGCGGAAAATTCGGCAAAGTGGCGGCTCGCTCCACACCTTCACCGGCTTCAACACGGCCGAGAAGAAGGTCATCGCCAGCGCCGTCGCCGTCAGCGGTGGCGAACAGACGTCCCCGGTTCTGAACTGGTGAGCAGCCTATCACCGAGCCGGCAAGACCACTCGCCACGCGCCAGTACCGGTGACGAGTCGCCCTGGTGGTCAAGCCAAGGTCGGCGACATCGCTCCCAAGACTACGATGGGCGGCGGCTCCATCAACATCCTCTACCTCGACACCTTCAGCGATGCGGCTCCGCGATCGATGATCGAGACAACCCACACCACGTTCCACGGCATCGTCCCGGTCGGGCGTACCCGATCGGCAAGGTCACGCTACCCGTCACCTTGGCACTCCGGCGAACTTCCGCACCGAGCGGATCGTCTCGAGCCGGTGCCCTTCGACGCCCTTACCATTGCGTCTGGGCGCGTTCGCCAAATTCATGGCGGCACCTCACTCTGGCATAACGCGATGAAGCTCCGGGCGGCGTCATCACCATCAGCGACCACGACATGGCGCCGAATGCGAGGCCAAAGGCGAACTCGCCGACGCCGTGATCGCGGAAGCTAGTCACGCCGATGAGCTCGCCAACCGCGAGCGGGTCAACAACGACCCACAATACTCAAGAAGCCCAACTCGGAGGGCACAAACACCTCAACCTTTGAGGCCACGACGACACCCGCCGTCGAGCTGGTCCCAGCGACCCAGCGACGATGACGATCGGGACAGGCATGAGACA